>JASDDO010000016.1:486221359-491021359 GCA_030015575.1 Agapanthus africanus | reverse complement strand
TTACAGAGTGTTTTGCGACACACGAGGAAAGAATGTAGTTACGTGGAGCGTGATGATTTCGGGGTTGGCTATGAACGGATACGGAAAGGATGCGATTGAAGCTTTTCTGGCGATGCGTCGATTGGGTATCGCTCCTGACGAGCAAACTTTCATGGGCGTTCTATGTGCGTGTAGTTATACCGGATTAATTGACGAAGGGTTAAAACTCTTTGATATGATGAAATTTGAGTACAAGTTAGCCCCGAACGTTTGTCATTATGGATGCATTGTTAATCTTTTGGCCCATAGAGGTCTTCTCGATCGTGCGTACCAGCTGATTATGAATGAAATGGATGTAGAGCCCGATGCTATGATTTGGAGAACTTTGCTCGGCGCGTGTAGAATTCACGGCCATGTTCTGTTAGGCGAACGAGTCATCGGGCACTTGATCGAGTCGAAGGCGCAACAAGCCGGGGACTACGTGTTGTTGCTCAATATATATTCTTCGAACGGAGATTGGGAGAAAGTTGCTTATCTTAGGAGGTTGATGAAGGAGAAAGGGATTCAAACAGCCAAGAGCTGTAGTAGCATTGAAGTGAAAGGAGAGGTTCATGAGTTCATGGTGGATGATGACTCACATTCAAGAAAAGGTGAGGTGTATGACATGCTTGATGAGATCCTGAAGCAACTGAAGATTGGTGGGTATGTTGCTGACATGTCATCAGAGTTGCATGATGTGGGTGTTGAAAACAAGGAGAGGGCTTTGAGTTTTCATAGTGAGAAGCTTGCAATCGCTTTTGGGATGCTTGCAACTCCACCAGGGACAACGATTAGGGTTGCAAATAATGTTAGGGTTTGTGTGGATTGTCATAATTTTGCAAAGGTGTTGTCTAGTGTTTACAATAGGTTGGTTGTTGTTAGAGATAGGAATAGATTTCATCATTTTCATGAAGGGAGATGCTCTTGTAATGATTATTGGTAGGGTTAATTAGGCAAATGTTTGTATCAAGTGTGAACCCCATAGAATTTTTTTTGAATAAAGAAGAATTTGAGGCAATTTTTTTTGGATTAGAGTTGAAATTTTGTTATGATTTTCATGTTACGTCAAGCTTTAGTTTTATCGTTACGATCAGTATTTGTATTTTTATAAGCAGATTTAACCTCAAGAGATAGCCATTGCTTTGTCAGTAACCAAGTGCTCTCTGTTTGAGTCTTTTTTGCTCATAATTTATTTTAGGGGAAATTGTCAGAAAAAAACCGTCAAGTTTACCGCTGACAAAAAATCCTCGGTCCTGAAACAATTGTCAAAACACCCTTGGACTGCAGTTGCCTGCTGTATCTAATTAGCTCATATATCGTAAGTAACTGTATACATATCATGTAAAAATTAGATATAGCAGGTAGGTATATAGATACTACAAGCATGGGGGTTCTTGGCAACCTCAAAAAAAATTTAAGGGGTTTTTGACAATCGTTTGGGATCAGGGGTTTTTTGTCAGCCAAAAAACTTGCCTGTTTTTTTTTTTTTGTTGACAATTTATCCTTTATTTTATTTATTGCTATATATGTTCAACAGAGACGAGCAATTGGTTGGCGGTTAGCCGAAAAGAGAACGTATTCTGAGGAGGTTTTCAAAAGGTCCGATGTAACCTTGGAGGCGAGGTGCCGAGGAATGTCCCCAATGCATCATATTTATTCCAGTTCCGTAGTCCCCAGGAATTTAGTGGGCTTACATGAATGACACGCCATTCTCTGCGTGTCGTGATCTGAGCAATTCCCACTTATGAATATCGTCACCTTCTAATTGTGATTCAAGCGCTCCATTTGTTCCATCAAAGGTGCGTTTCCTTTCCTCCTTTTGTTTGCATTTTATTATAGAGCAGGAGAGAGAGAGAGAATGATATGTAAAAGATTATCTCTAATTTTGGTAGAACAACCTAAAATTTACCACCACTCTTATTTAATATTTGTTAGGGCAAAACACAACTCCTTTAATTCTCAATTTGATATTACAACACCTTCTTTGTTCAAAAAAAAAAAATACAAACTTCCACCATCTCCTGTCTACTTCTCTATCGTGCTTTTCTTTTCCTTTCTTCCTTTTTTAAAATAAGAAATATGGATAAGTTCAATGGTGATCTTAGCAGATATAACATTTCATTTGAAATTTGAAGTGAGAATTACAAATTACATATTATAGGATACGCATTAAGCATATCTGATGATGCTCGGTGCTGGGAACTTCCCAGATCATGACACGTGGTAGATGACGTGTCCCAAAGCTTACGAGAAACAAAAAAGAAAAATACATTGGAAGCAGGCCTCGAGCCTTCGACCCGAGAATGTTCCCGACCTTCAATGGCCTCCCAGACCACTCCTGTGTCCGCCTTACAAACAATCATTGGCTTGCCTCCGAGCCCTCCCGCACGCTGAGTTCTCTCAGCCCTCCTAGCTCGCCTCTGAGCTATCACAGAACCAAGCTCCCTCGGCCTTCCGCTCGCTCCCGAGCCTCCCGCCGAGCTTAGCTTCCTCGGTATCACTAACCGACCCGTTGCGCAGATCGCTGGCGTCTCTACTACGGCTCCGTGAATCTCGCCAGTCGTGAGATATCTGCCGCCCACGATCCCGCGTTCCACGCCACCGCGTTCCCCCATTAACGAGCATATTTTGTCATTAATGGGGGATCCCGCCTTTCACGCAGGTGTAACACCCGAGGGCGTAACGGCCGGCGTGAATTTTGCGCCCGCCAGCCCATGACTGCCACTATATAAAACGCTCTCTCAAACGACTCAGGTAAGGCAATTTGACCCCAATAGACCGTTACTCTACCAAAATATCTCGACTAACTTGATCGTTGGAGGGTCCTCGGTGGTACAACCACCCCCAGACTACCGTGCAGGTAGCTCGGCCTCGCCCTAACCAAGCCCACTGAGATCCACACGCATTGAGAGGCAGCCCTCAAACTTAATCTCAACCATCCAATATCGCTCGCTATAGATCAACGGAAGACAACATCTGAATGAGATCGCAACCTCTATCAGTTGGCGCCGTCTGTGGGAATCTTCAAAAATTCCACTCAACAAAAGTTGATCTTCCGATCTCGAACTCATGGCGAGTGATCATCGCGATGATCCAAGTACTAGCCACCGCCTTTCCCACAACGGAGGCATAGATGGATCCCCTCCTCTCCCGAACGCCATTCATGCACTATCTGCTTGAATAGATTGGCTCGCGTCTGTCGTGGATGCGCTAGTCCGTGTCCAAATGGCGGGACAAGCTCCCCAAGTCGCCGCTCCCCCACCTCGGGAGCAATACTTAGGGAGAGAAGACACCGCCCGTGCTGGCACATCCGAGCACCGCCTCACTGTCTCTGGCGGCCATAGATCCTCCGTGCCGACCAATTCGACGACCCGGTGGGCACCTCATAGCTCGACACCGAGGTCTTATGAAAGAGCGCCCCGCCCTGAGCCCCATCGCGTTCCTGTCCCTCCTGAGGAGGTGTCGGTCAGCTCGCCTGCTCCCAGGCAAGGCCGGCGCTCTCTCCCTCGACAGGACTGCGCGGATGGGACTCACCACGGTAGCTCGAAGACGACCTCGCCCAGGGACCTGAGGAACCTCATCGAACGGAACCGGAACCGTGGTCTAGCGCAAGCTACCCGCAGCAAAGGTCATAAATCCGAGTATGTCGAATCTTCAGGATACCACGACAGACTCGATGCCCTTGAAAAGAAGATCGAGGGTATACATCGGGAGAGTCGTCCTTCTAGCAACGCGGCCAGATATGCCGCCGACTCGCTCACGAAGCCCTTCACCGAAGAGTTGCTCGCTGTCCATGTCTCCTCTAAGAACAAGCCCCCAAAGGTCTTTCTTTTCGACGGGAAGTCCGACCCAAAAGACCATTTGGATGCGTTCACAGCGGGGATGAGTTTCCACGACGCGCAATGCCGTGCTTTCCCCGCTACTCTCATTCGCTCTGGACAAGACTGGTTCCGAGGACTAACACCACGCTCAATCTCCACCTTCGATGAGCTGGCCACCCAGTTCCTTAGCTATTTCGTCGGGAACAGACGGCAGAAGCGGACCGTCGATCATCTCTTCACCATAAAGAGCGGGGACAAGGAATCCTTCAAAGGATACTTCATCCGCTTCTACAACGCTCTCCTTAAAGTCCCAGAGCATCGGGACAAGACGGTCATCACTGCCCTTAGGTCGGTCTTAGGCACAAGGAGTGGCTCCGCTCCTTTGCATTAGCGCAACCTAAGACCGTGGCCGAGGTAAAAGCCTGGACCGAGCGAGAGATCCATCTTGAGTCTGAGGTGAACGCGAACTTACCTCGGATAGACCAGACCGACTAGAAGAATAGGGCAAGAGAGGATAAAAAGAAGATTGAGTGGCCAAAGCCTACTCCCCAAAGTTTCAGGAGTATACCCAGCTCAACGTCTCCCAGACAGAGCTGTTGGAAGAGGCAAAGGGCGAGAGATTCTTCAAACCCCCCCGATCAACTATAAGACGGCCAAACGGACATGAGGCCCCTACTGCGCTTTCCATAGGTCGCAGGGACACCCCACCGAGAACTGCAAACAGCTCCGAGACTACATCGAGGAGCTAATTCGCTCTGGGCACCTGGAAAGATACTTGCGTGACAAGCGGCAAGACGACCGAGAGCAAGAGCACCACCCCCTCCCGGTGAGATGACGATCGACCAAATCATGGTTGTATCAGCGGGGGTGGGGGGGTGGGGTGTGCGCCTAGGGCTGACAAGACACAGCGCCCCTTGCCGGCCGAAGGGACTAGCAGCCAACCCAGGAAGAGGGTCAAAGCAGCTGAGCCCATTATCTTTACCGACAAGGACCTCCACGGGATATCCCTGCCTCACAACGACCCTCTGGTAATCACCGCACGGGTCCACCGTTACGAGGTGCAAAGGATATTAGTCGACTCGGGAAGCTCGGCAGACATCCTTTTCTACGATTGCTTCCTGCGTATAGGACTTACCCCGTCGGACCTGAGGCCGACTGCCCACATCCTGTCAGGTTTCACCAACCACTCCATCCCGGCAGAAGGGGTGCTCACCTCCCGCTTAACATCGGGTAGACTGGCCATACACATACCATGCTGGTGGAGTTCATCGTCGTTAGAATTCCATCGGCCTACAATATCCTCCTGGGACGCCCAACGCTAAACTCGCTCCGGGCCCAGATATCGACCTACCACCTAGCAATCAAGTTTCCCCTCAACCAAGGCGGGATAGGTCAGGCCTACGGGAACCAGCAAACCGCGAAGATTTGCTTCATAATGACATCTATGCCCGAGGAGAGAAATGATGATCTTGAAAGCACGGATGATTTCAGGGGATCCTTGGATACTTGGGACGAGCATAAAGAGATTCGAGGAGCCCCGGTGGAGCCACTAACATAGGTCCCCCTCGTCGAAGGGGACATCGAATGAACCGTCCATACCGGGTCACTCTTAACGGGGGCTCGGCGCGACGACGTGGTCCACTTCCTCCGAGGAAACTCAGATGTGTTTGCCTTGGCGCCCGCCGACATGCCCGGGATAGACCCCAAAATAATATCGCATAAGCTCGGGGTTGATCCGGCAGTCCGACCCGTCAGGCAGAAGAAACGATGCTTCGCCCCGATCAAGCAAAGAGCGATCGAGGACGAGATTGACAGGTTGCTCGCAGCCAAGTTCATTCGGAATGTGGCTTACTCGGAGTGGTTGGCGAATGTAGTCATGGTTAAAAAGGCCAGCAGGAAGTGGCGCATGTGCGTCGACTTCACTGACCTCAACAAGGCCTGCCCGAAAGAAAACTATCCCCTCCCTCGGATAGATCAGCTCGTCGATAGTTCGGCAGGCTACGAGCTACTCAGCTTTATGGACATCTTCTCCGGCTACAACCAGATCCGTATGAATCCGGTAGACGAAGAGCTCACCGCATTCACAACGGACCGGGAGGGGGGGTATACTGCTATAGAGTGATGCCCTTCGGTCTCAAAAACGCCGGAGCTACGTACCAACACTTGTTCAACAGGATGTTTAAGCCACAGATCGGCAGGAACATGGAGGTTTATGTCGACGACATGCTCGTCAAATCGACCTCGTCAGATTAGCACGCCAAAGATCTGGGCGAGGCTTTCGACGTCCTTTGCAAATATAAGATGAAGCTGAACCCCGCCAAGTGTGCGTTCGGGGTCACTAGTGGCAAGTTCCTCGGGTTCATGGTCACCCACCAAGAAATCAAGGCTAACCCAGAGAAAATCAGCGCCATCCTCAACATGACAGCGCCCAAGACCAATGTTGAAATCATGCGACTCACAGGGAGGGTAGCCGCTCTGTGTCGTTTCATGTCAAGATCCGGGGAAAACTGCCTCCCATTCTTCAAAGCTCTAAGGAAGATCCCAAGGTTCGAATGGACAGAGGAGTATCAGATTGCCTTTGAGCAATTAAAAGTGCACCTAGCAACTCCCCCGTTACTCACCCGGCTAGTTGAAGGAGATGAGCTCTCGTTGTATCTGGCAGTGTCCGATCAATCTGCAGGTTCGGTGCTCGTCCGAGAAGTCGAGGGAGTCCAAAAGCCGGTCTACTATGTAAGCCATGTCTTTAAGGACGCGGAAACAAGGTACCCGGACATAGAGAAGATTGTCTTGGCACTCATTATGGCCTCGAGGAAGCCACGACACTATTTCCAGGTGCACACAATCCTCGTACTCATCGAACGCCCCTTATGGGCTATTCTCGCCTCCCCTGAGTCTTCTGGTCATTTGGAGAAGTGGAGGTGGGAGCTGTCCCAATTCGACATCAAGTACCGTCCGAGGCAAGCTATCAAGGCATAAGTCCTGGCCGATTTTGTCGTCGAATGCACTATCCCTAACAAGGAAGTAGTGCCCGTGCCGGCCCCCGGATCTCAACCCTCGGCCGAAGAGAGGCCTGGCTCCGTCCCCGATTAGGTCCTTTGCATCGACGGGTCGTCAACCGAGGAAGGCTGTGGTGCCGGCCTCATCATCCGGGGACTGAACGAAGCAGAGATGGAGTATTCTTTGAAGCTCGGGTTCAAAGCCTCAAACAACGCAGTTGAGTATGAGGCTCTACTCGCGGGACTGCGAATCTCCTCTGGAGTAGGGCTGAAGATGATCCGAATCTGTAGCGACTCCGCTCTAGTCGTCGGCCAAGTGACTGGCCGTTTTGAAGCACAGGAGCCCCTGATGGTGAAGTACTTAGCCGAGGTAAGAAGGCCACGAAAGGAGTTCGACGAAGTTCAAGTGGAGCAGATCCCTCGACACCTAAACGCTCAGGTCGACACCCTAAACAAGCTAGCTTTCTCCTACACGGCCAACAACAAGAGGAATATCCTCTTCGAGGTCTTGCCGTGGCCCAGCGTGGAAGACAGAGCGACATCGCTCCAAGTTTACACAGCCCGGGAAGAGGACCAAGATTAGAGGAAACCTATCGTGGAATTCCTGAAGGAGGGTACGCTCCCCGGAGATCGTGGGGAGGCCCGCCGCCTCCGACCCAAATCCCGCCATTTCGTGTGGAGCAATGGGAACCTCTACAAAAAGTACTTCACTCAACCCCTGTTTCGGTGCGTCGACCCCCACGAAACCGACTATGTCCTCCATGAGGTCCATGAAGGGGTCGACGGAGCACATCAAGGGGCCCGCACATTAGTCCAGAAGACGCTCCTCCAAGGGTACTATTGGTCGACCATCCATCATGACACTCAGAAGCTCGTCAGAAGGTGTAAGAGTTGCTAACTCCACGACAACGTGCCCCGCCTTCCTGCTACCGAGCTGACTACCCTGACCTCCCCATGGCCGTTTGCCCAGAGGGGAATAGACATGATAGGCCAACTCCCTACAGGTACGGGCGGGCACAAATACATCCTTGTCACGTGGACTACTTTACGAAGTGGATCGAGACCGTCCCCATCAGAAAACTGGATGCTACCACGACCATCAAGTTCCTGCAGAACAATGTAATATTCCGGTTCGGGATCCCGAGGTGTATCATCACCGACCACGGGACAAATTTCGAGAACAAAAGAGTTAAAGAATTCTGTGGCGAATACCATATACTGATGAAGTTCGCCACCATCGTGCACCCCCAGTGCAACGGGCAAGTCGAGGTCACTAACAGGGACGTCATTCGAGGACTTCGAGCTCGCTTTGAAGGACGACAGGGCAGTTAGGTCGATGAATTACCTCGGGTCTTATGGGCCTTGCGCATATCAAAGAAGACCCCCATCGGAGAGACCCCTTTCAGTCTCTGCTACGGCACCGAGGCAATGGTCCCAGCAGAGATCGGGCTGCCCAGTCACAGGGTCGAGCATTTCGATGACGAAGCAAACACCTCGGCACTCCGGACAAATTTGGATGTCTTGTTGGAAAAGCGGGACCAGGCACAGATTAGAGCCGCCGCATACCAACAACAAACTGCTTGCTACTACAACGCGCGGGTCAAGCATCGCGCCTTTAGGGCCGGGGATTAAGTCCTAAGGCGGAACGAATTCGTTGATCAGGGCAAGCTGCATAAGTTTTCTTCGAAGTGGGATGGCCCATTCCTCGTCTCCGAGGTCCTGCCTGGCGGGGCTTATCGCTTACAAAATGCAACGGGTCGCAAATTTCCGCGGCCTTACAACGCCGAGAAGCTTAAGTTGTACCTTTGAAAGGAATATCTATGAATATATATTCTTTCCTTGACAAAAGCGATGTAAATTTTTCTAAGTTCTCTTTTAATAATAAGAAGAAACCCCCTATTTGTTTTCCCCTTTCTCGGTTCAAACTTCACGGGTTTTGCTCCACGGAATTACTCAAATGCACCTAGAGGACAAAAAGGAAAACCATAAAACGTCGCAAAAAGGAGAGCTTTATTTATTCATCAAAAGGTACCGTGGGCTCCTCAGCCTTACATAAAAAGAAAAATTACAACAGAGGGGGAGCGGAGTCGAGGAAGTACTCCTGGTGATATTCCGAGGAGATCTGTAATACCCAGTCCCTCTGTAAATATTTTCGTATTTATGAAGAAATGTTTTCCCCAAAATTTTCTATGTAAAGTTTTACATTTAATATTTTCTATATTTTTCTAAGTATAATTTCTAATTAAATTACTTCTTAACCCTAACCTTTTTATTCCAAATTCTATTTTTTCCCCTTCTTTTCCTTCTGGCCCAACTCCCTCGGCCCAACTCCCTCAATGAACCCGACCTGACCCAAACTCCCCTCCTTCTTCTTCTCCCTCGTTCTTTCCCACGCGAATCCCCTTCCTCCTTCCTCGCGTTACCCTCGTCCCACGACACCCCCCATGTCCCCGCTCCTCACCGCGATCACGTGCCCGCTCCTCGCCCCACGACCCCGGGCGCGCGCTCGCATTTTTCCCTCTCGATCTCGTTTCTCTCTCTCTCTCCTACAAAGCCCCGAGCCTCCCTCGCCATCACCTCCACTGCCTCCTCACCCAAAACTTTCCCCAGCCACCGAGCTCCAACCATGACTCCTCAAACCCTCGGCCACCAGCCTTAACATCCTAGCACCCTCGCCTGCACACCTCACCGCCATCACCTCCAAAACCGACCTCCTCCTCGCCGACCCTTGACCTCCCAGCACTACTAAACCCCCGCTCCTCTCCTCCATTCGCCGACGAACTTCCTCCGTCGACCTCATCAGCTAACTCCGAGCTCTATCAAACCCCCGAGCCTCAAACCCACTGCAACCCTCGCCGAGCTTCTGTTCCATCATCGGCGACCACCTCAGCCACCTCGGCTTCCTCCCTCCAGTGCCCGAACGCCTCCGACACCCCCTCACCGCCGATCGCAGCCGCTTCGCCCCAGCAACCCAAGCCGTCGCTGCCACGCCATCGAACTCGAGCCAAAGTTGAGTTTGCCGTGCCGCGCTCGCGTCGTGATCGCGCTGTTATCGCTGCCATACCATCATCGATATGTCGTCAGGCAAGTTCAATACTTGCTTCATGCTAATTATACCTATTCAATTTGATTGCACTTCAATATCATATATACATTTCGATTGCGAATCAAGTAATGCAAGTGTTCGATGCAAAACACGAACTGAAAACCCCCTTTAAATTGACGGAAACTAATCACGACTGATGGCCTGAGTGATAACGAATGCTGGGTTATGATTTGGCTTGAAAATATGGTTTTTAACAACGTGATATGTCTTTCCCTTTTAGACCCGTCAAAACTGAAATTTCCTGTACCCGAACTTTGTAAAAATCATAGTTAATTGTTTACATACCGGAATGTTGCGTTCGAGGGCTCATATCGAAGACGACTCAACGACCTAGAACCCCATAAGAGTTTTAATTTGATCCTATGCTAAAAAAGTGACGGGAACTGGTTCGGAGTGCGACTCTGGACTGCAGTCCAGAGCAGCACTGGCTGTCGATTCTAGTTTTGTAATACTTTCACTCTGCTGTATGAAAATGACATGATGCGGAACCCTATACCATAGCGAAGATAAATATGTTATATAATCATTGAAAGTGGTTCCATTCGTTTTTACTGTCGTCTACTATTTAAATTATATTTTAAATCAACAGAACATATTGCAGTCCCAAACAGGGACAGAACGTATACCCCTTTATTGTACAATGTATAACTTTCATTACACCATGGATATTATCGATCCGTCTGGTGCGTTGGAAACCTAACTGGTAAACCTAAATTTTGTTCAACTATAATATCGCCTAATTTCGATCCCAACTGGGAGTAAAATGTGTTACGAAACGGATTTCCAATTCTGAAACCGGATTTCCAGCAGTGAACACTTAAATTGAAATGGCCACAACTAGTAAACCTGAAACCCGATTGGCGCGAAACCAATTTTGACGGATAGATAATTAAACATACTGCTTACCCCTTTTGCTTTGTTTCGCTTAATTATGCATGTATGATTTATAGTGAATTACGCTAGTGGTAGGACACTGGCTGATGATATTTATTCATATCGTAATTATTGCATTCTTATCATATCATGTAGATGTCATATACATTGGTAACCTAGTGATTGTGTATATTACCCAGTGTTAGATATTAGTGTTTTGATTCTGGCAAGTACGTAGTGTTAAAGTGTGATTGAGTAATGAAAGTGACACGTACTTGTACACAATCCGCGGACCCGGTTGATTTATTGCATTATTGACGTTTATGAGACATATATAAGTGTAATCATAACTAGAATGAGACGGTTATAGAGCACTTATGTTAGTGTCATAGGTAAGGCATCAAACACCGTCCATTTGTCTTGGGTACCAGTCGAGACATGCTTGATGGAGATCCTGTCTCCAGTTCTCGCATAGACTTGTCATGGACCGACTAGTATTTGGGTTTATGGTCGGGATTTGATATAGACCACGGGGTGTGGGGTAGTTTGAGTGTGAGTTCAACGGAATCTCAGGAGTCCCATTGCCGGCATATACAACGATTTTGGGAGTCATATGGATGATATTACTGATTATTAGCGAGCGACTCGGGCCCGTGTTCCCTTGCCCCTGGGGCCCTACCCTTGGGTGGGGGATACTCACGAGTGGTTGACTCTCACACTTGGACTGACGATAGATTTAGCGACCTGGATAGTGAGACTTAGAGACTGATAGGTTTAGTGACATGCATTCATTACTGATTTAATATACCTGCCTTACTGTTTACCTGCTTTACTGTTTACCTGTACTGGCTCCTTCATGCTCATGTCATTACTCCATGCTTACTTTTTAATGCATATCCTCATTGCACGTGTTTATATTTGTATTTCTATTAATTGCTTTTGTGTCGCTCTGACGACCTGAGTATGCATGCTCAGCGTGAGAAGTGGATTTAGCTTGGATCAGAACCTGACGTACCTCGAAGATATTGTGGACATCTAGATCAGCGACTCAGCGCTATCTTTCCTTGATCTCCATCTGGTTAGTTTTTGTATTTGTATTGATTTAGTGACTGCATTTCTCCTTACCTGTGCATTGATTACTGATTACCACGTAAAGCTAATAGCCGAAGTGTGACTATGGCAGGATATTTTCTCGACTGTAGGAGCATGGCTGGCCTTGTCAACCCTCGTATTCCTTATTTTGGGAAGCGGGGCGTGACAAGATCTCCGCAAGCCGAGCCCCGGCCTCTGCAACCCGCTCCTGCTGAAGCTGCACGCGAACCCAGAACACCACAGAGGCACCTGGCGCTCCACCTACCGAGTCCTGGTTCACGATATGTTTCTTTTGGAAGCACTCCAAAATGAGGGTCAAGGATCGGTCATGCCTGGTCTTCGAGATGAGACCGATCAAGAAGATCATATGCACCTTGTCGAGCGCCTCGTCCAGCACTTCCTCGGCTAAGGAGTTGTACAACCCCGGGGACCTCTTCCAAATTGCGTACATCAGCAAGTGGAGGAGGGGAGATCGGCAAGGAAGGAGACGGCCGATGTGGTCCTCGACGAGTCGGACCACTCCCCGGTACCTCTCCTCGGAAACGGACTGGTCGTATATGTAGATGTCATCGGCAGTAATGATCTCTTCGATCTCATAGATATGCCCGGCCATCTTAAAAAGCAATGCTGAAAAGTTGGCATCTCCTTCTCTATTTATATCCTCCACAGAATCTCCAAGAGCCCAAATTTGCGCGCGCATGGGTATGAATCCTGAGATTCGTTCGATTCTTCCAAAACTGTACTGCCACGCGGCGGGTATCCCATGTTTTTTGGCTAATCGAAGTCGGAACGACGTGGATCCTGGGACGTCTCGCCTCACCTATGCGCCTCTGTCACGTGCCGCCTGCGACGGTCACCCTTACCGATATTTACACATCTCGGAGGGACGGGCAGAACCTTGCAAAACCGAGCGGCTACCCTGCTCGGTCTATCCTTAGCGGGTAACTTCTTACCTATCTACGCTAAGGATTAAAGCCCTCACCAAGAGGCAACCGAGCAGCTACCCTTCTCGGTCCATCCATGGCTGGTAGTTCATTACCCACTGATGCCAAGGATCAAAGCCCTCGCCAAGAGGCAACCGAGCAGCTACCCTGCTCTGTCTATCCTTAGCGGGCAACTTCTTACCCATCTACGCTAAGAATCAAAGCCCTCGCTAAGAAGAAACCGAGCAGCTACCCTGCTCGGTCCATCCTTGGCTGGTAGTTCACTACCCACCGACGTCAAGGATCAATGCCCTCGCCAAAGGTAACCGAGCAGCTACCCTGCTCGGTCTATCCTTAGCAGATAACTTCTTACCCATCTACACTAACGATCAAAGCCCTCACCAAGAGGCAACCGAACAGCTACCCTGCTCGGTCCATCCATGGAGGGTAACTTCTTACCCATCTACACTAAGGATCAAAGCCCTCGCCAAGAGGCAACCAAGCAACTACCCTGCTCGGTCCATCCATGGCTGGTAGTTCACTACCCACCGACGCCAAGGATCAAAGCCCTCGCCAAGAGGCAACCGAACAGCTACCCTGCTCGGTTTATCCTTAGCGGCTAACTTCTTACCCATCTATGCTAAGGATCAAAGCCCTTGCCAAGAGGCAACCGAGCAGCTACCCTGCTCGGTTCCTCCATGGCTGGTAGTTCACTACCCACCGACGCTAAGGATCAAAGCCCTCGCCAAGAGGCAACCGACAGCTACCCTGCTCGGTCTATCCTTAGCGGGTAACTTCTTATCCATCTACGCTAAGGATCAAATCCCTCGCCAAGAAGCAACCGAGCACCTACCCTGCTCGGTCCATCCATGGCTGGTAGTTCACCACCCACCGACGCCAAGGATCAAAGCCCTTTCCAAGAGGCAACCGAGTAGCTACCCTGCTCGGTTTATCCTTAGCGGGTAACTTCTTACCCATCTACGATAAGGATCAAAGCCCTCGCCAAGAGACAACCGAGCAGCTACCCTGCTCGGTCCATCCATGGCTGGTAGTTCACTACCCATCGACGCCAAGGATCAAAGCCTTCGCCAAGAGGCAACCGAGCAGCTACCCTGCTCGGTCTATACTTAGCGGGTAACTTCTTACCCATCTACGCTAAGGATCAAAGCCCTCTCCAAGAGGTAATCGAGCAGCTACCCTACTCAGTCCATCTATGGCTGGTAGTTCACTACCCACCAACGCCAAGCATCAAAGCCCTCGCCAAGAGGAAACCGAGCAGCTACCCTGCCCGGTCTATCCTTAGCGGGTAACTTCTTACCTATCTGCGCTAAGGATCAAAGCCCTCGCCAAGAGGCAGCCGAGCAACTACCCTGCTCGGTCCATCCATGGCTGGTAGTTCACTACCCACTGATGCCAAGGATCGAAACCCTCGTCTAAAGGCCACCGAGCAGCTTCCTTGCTCGGTCCATCCTTAGTGGGTAACTCCCTGCCCGTCTATGCTAAGGGTCAGACCTCAACCTCGGCGACGCCGACCAATATTAAAAGTGGTGGTCGCCAGTCCAACTCGACGTATCTTCAATGAGCGATTACCAACTCGACTTCGGGGCCATAAAGACGACGACCTTACACCGGTCTTTGCACACTTGACAGATGACTGGATTTAACTTGACGCGCGATCGCTAACTAAAGGACCAGCCGCTGACCTAACGTTCGTCAGGCGAGCAAAATGAGACATTACTACAAAATGAAAAGGTTGCGACATAAATTTCTGAAAAAGGGCTTTTATTCACAACTCAAGAGTCTTTACAAAGGTATTTTGGGCTCCTGCTCCTCAGCCTTACAAAATCGCCCGAAGGCCTACAAAATCCCAAAACGAAAACAAAAATATACAAAAAATAAAAGGGCAGGGAGACTCAGGCTTCGGGGCCGGGAAGGACCTCGACATGCTCCGCGGCCACCTCAGGAGCCGGAGTGACCGCCTTATCCCCAACGCCCCCACCGGGGGCCTTCTCCCCAACGACGCTTCCGGCGGTGCCCCCCTGCGCCTCACCCTCAAGGGGATACTCGAGCCGGAGCTTACAGTCGGGAAACTCCGGCATCAGCGCCTTGACGGCGTCGAGGGCGTTATGCCAGACGAGGGCCGAGGCTTCCGCGAGGTCGGCGTAGAACTGATCCAACGTTCTGTAGCTCTCCACCGCCTTTGCGGCCCGGAGGTCGGCTGTAACGTTTCAGAAATATAAAATATTATTTTTTGGAAATTTAATATTAAAATAATATATTTCGCGAAAACTATTCGATTTGCAAATAGGGTTTTTTCGTAAAATGGTATAAGCATATACCAATATTTAGAAAATAATCGGAGATTAAAATAATTTATTTATTTTAATGATATTTATCGGATTTTTGGCAAAATTCGTATTTTTACATTTTTCCGTGGGTAGTGCACCATGTCATGTGCATGTTGTTTTTGTGTTTGTGATTTGTGAGTTGTGAAAAGAAAAGGAAAACAAAGAAAGAAAAGAATAAGGGAAAAAGAGTTACTAGTGTAAAACAAGATTTGAGAAGAAACAAAAGAGATATTTGTTGAGAAATGAGTGTAGGAGATATTTAGAGTGAGAGAGTGAGCATAAGAGAGAGAGGGTTAGACTTGGCTGCCCCATTCTCCTTTCCCTATTGTTTTCTTCAACTCAATTGCTTCATGCTTCTTTATCTCACTACCTCCATGCACCATCTCAATTTCCTTTCTAAAACCCCATGCTACCTTCACATAAAACATGCACAAATCTATTCTAAACCCTTTGAACCATTCAAGTTTGCATTTTGAAAACTTTGGGCAACTCAAGAATTTTCTTTAGTTGCAAATGAGGTAATCCCTTCACTTTTAAATTAGTGTTTATGTTTAAATATGCTAGTTTAGTTTAGAAATCGATTTAGTGAGTTATGTGATCTTAGAAAATTTCAAGTTGCTGTGAAGTGGTTAATTGAGGTGTAGTGAGTATATACAACACCTTAGAGATTGATTTCATGGCTTGGAAATGAGTTTAGAACCCGATACACGAAGTTAGAATTTTCCCGTGTCGGTTTTATGAAACTTAAAGGCCTACAGGGTATCTGGAGCTATCTGGGGTATTTCTAAGAAAATCAAACAAGTCCATTAACCTAGATAGACCACTAGAAGACTACCACCAAAACACGAATCCATTTCACCCTACTTAGACCGGCGAGGCCGGATTTTTGTATGATCTCGTCGGACTTCTGTTAGGTTCTGGTGTTGAGTTTTTGCTTGTAGCTCACTTACCCTATAACCTATCCCTTGTACTTGTTTGTTTAGTCCCAATTTACCTGAGCCAAAATCTGGGAAGTAATTGAGAGTGTTTTGGCTATGTTTTCCGATATGTGAATTCTTGGTTTTTATATTTGGAATGCGTGGGTTTTATATTTGGATTTGATTCTGTTGTTAGACGTTTGTACGTCAACGGACGAGGGTTGTTTGGTTGTTTTTCCATGCGTAGGCTATATGTTCTAACCTATAAGCAATCCTTGTACCGTATCGGTTTTCGGATATTGGTTTTAATAGTATTGCGATTGTGTATTGATTGTAGGTACCTTCGCGTGGACTTCCGAGACGACGAAGCACATCGACTTCGGCTAAATGAGGAGTTTAGCAGGTGAGTAGATTTATATCTACGGGAAAGTCGGGTGGATGGCGTATAGCACCCCCGCAACCATTGATATGGAAGATCGTTTTATAATTATATTTTGATAAAGGATATGATACGAGCTTAAGATAACCTGATTATAGGATTTCGTAAGAGTTAGTAAGAGATGATATGATAAAGGTTGACACTAATGAATATATTGGCTTGAGAATAAGATATCGGTATATAAGATAATATGATGTGAGATATTGAGATGATAGATATAGATGACTCGGATTGATATATGAGAATATGAAATGATAAGTGAATCATGGTAAGTATGAATTGAAAGATGACAAGTATGGGTTGATGATGGTATAATATGAGATAGAGATCGATATGCATGACACGAGATTGAGATAGAGGTGTTGTAAAATTAATAAGATATGACGTTTATACAAATGTGATTTGAGATATATGTGTGTGTGTATATATATATATATATATTAATGAGCAATATGCCGTACGAGACTTTAGATCCGTACCCTCATTATTATATAGGCCGATAGATTCCTTATTCTGTTTGATGACCCCGTACGATAGAGATGAGATGTACTGGATGATTGATCCATGCTTATGATTTGAGAATGATGATTGAGAATTATTGTCATATCGGATGTTATGAGGCGGGATCGCCAATATTAAGATGCCACTTGAACCATATCTATTTCCAAAACTGACGAATCGTATGCATCTTTTAAACGGAAACTTTATGGGACGCTACGGGTTTCCAAATGATGTCTTTCTCTAAAAACACCGTCGCACCCACTTTCAAAACTACGATTCGTATCTTTTAAAAAGTGACCGTATGGTTCATTCGTAGATAGATATACCCATTTATTGTTCATGTTGTATAGGATATTACCCCTCATGATGTACATACCACGTGTCGGTATTTAATTCTATATGATATCAATTGCTAGTACACTTGCACAATTACCGTTGATGCAAATGTTACACATACACAGATTTGCCGGCTCACACACATTCTTCATCGGTAATTGCCATGTCACCTATACAGTAGAATTGCCATGTCACCTATACAGTAGAATTGTCGTGCCATTTACACAGGAGAACTGCCCTATCATGATATTGATCTTAAACGTAAAAGTACATTCATTGTTCAGTATTATCACTTGACATGCTTGCATGATATACTCGATATACTCATATTACTACTCTATGTTGCATACATCTTATTTTACGGTTATATGGTTGTATGATATACTCGATATGCTCATATTACTACTCCATGTTGCATACATCATACTTTATGGTTATATGCATTGCGATGCTGTTTTCATGAGATCTCTGAATTTGAGAACCGTGGTTACATTTCAAAGGAAATTGCGTATTGCTTTAAAAACACGGTTTCTCTTGATATGGTATTTCGAGACGTCCACCATGGGTTTTCTCGGTTCTGAGCTTGTTTTTGAGATCCGATTCGAGGAGTTGGCGGAAGCCATTTGCGGGTACATGGTGGAACCGATATGGTACCCCGGGGCAAGAAATGATTTTTGTAGTGTAGACGATGAGCCTGGCAGAGAGAATACTACCTACCGGTGATTGTATAGAATTCGGCGGATATCCGGAGGATACCGTTTTGGAGTTATGATATGAGATGGATATGAGGACCGATCTGAGAATGCGGCGCCTGAGATGAGATAGATATGATGACCGATCTGAGTATGCGGCACATGAGGTATGAGGATTTACGTGTCGATGCTAGACATATTTTCATGATGTTTCGAGTGTCGGTGTTGGACACGCATGTTCCATGATTTTGATGTGTCGTTGATGGACACACGTGGTTGATATCCTCATATATATATACAGGCATATGTTTTCATGATGTTCGAGTGTCGGTGTGGGACACTCAGGTTCCATGATATTGTTTTGTGTCGTTGATGGACACGTGGTTGATATCCTTATATATATATACATGCATATGTTTTCATGATGTTCGAGTGTCGGTGTGGGACACTCAGGTTCCATGATATTGTTTTGTGTCGTTGATGGACACTTGGATAATATTCTCATATATATATACATGCATATGTTTTCATGATGTTCGAGTGTTGGTGTGGGACACTCAGGTTCCATGATATTGTTTTGTGTTGTTGATGGATACGTGGATGATATCCACATGCATACATGCATATGATGTCGGATGTTTATTTATATATGTCATTGCATTGACTCGATTGTTAATATATATGCGTACTTGGTCACCCTAGATATCATAGTATTACCTTCAGGATATAGTAACCTAGGAAATCGTTGTTTTATTCGATTTCTACTTGCTGATACTTTCTACTCACGAGTTGGCAACTCACCCCCGTTGTGCCACAGTTCTTGCAGGTTTGACCGCTTAGGATCAGTTGCGGTATTGCTGGCACATAGTTTCATCCAGGGTGTTTTCTTTGGTAGGCGGGACACATGTTGGATCGTGCCCACTCTCGTACTGTTATATTCTATTGTATCTAGATAAACTCCATCACATCAAATCAGAGGCTAGAATTTTATATTGGTAGATCTAGCCAGACTTGGGTTTTTTGCGAGACTTTGAGCGATGAGTTTTGATCGCTTTTCTTGAGTTTTGATGTCTTTTTTCTTTATTAGTTCTTTCTGGGTTGATGCTTCGCTGTTTGACGTCGTATATATGTTATTGCGTGGTTGTGATTCCGCCAGTTGGCGAAGAGCTAGCTCCTGCTTGGGGATGCCTATATATATTGTTGTGTTTATGATTTTGGATCAAAATATACAAGGGGGTGCTGCCCAAATTTTTAAAGACGAAATATGTTTTCAACTCTAGTATAATCTACTTGCATTATCATGTTTCATTAGCTATGCATTTCAAGAAAAACATGATTCATTATACCTTTATTTCAAAACTGCACCCCTACTATTTTCCGCAAAAGGTTTAGATTTTCTGGATTTCGGCTTACTTGATTTACGTTACGCCTTTAGACGTTGCGTAATTTAAGTGCCGGTCACGTACTAAATTACAGGTCATGACAAAGTTGGTATCAAAGCGTTAGGTTTAACCTTAGTTTGATTCTGGGTTTGACTATGTGGAGTCTAGGGCGTATATATTTCGGAACCTAGGCTTGACCTTACGGAACTTAGACTTAATGGGGGGGGGGGGCGGGTATTAAACCCAAACTTTCGTTTTATAGGTTGACCTTGATTGATAGAGTAGGTAGCTTGAGTTGTGTGACGTACTGTACGTATGTTCCGCGGCATATTTACGATACGATACTCCACTTAAGAAACCTTAGGATGTACTTATCTTGAGATTTGTGATACTATTCGTTCCTTTGATCATATGTCCATTTGAGATCTGTTGATTTCTTTCATTCATTGATCTATCTTCTTCGATACCCGCTTGAGGTTCCTGTCACCATGGTTTGAGCACAGATTGAGCTGCTGCTAGTGTTGCGGTCAGAGCGACCTCGTCACGGACGAGGACTGACCATGATGTTGTTTCTGGTGACATAGGGATGTGTAAGTGTAGTGTTGTGTTGTGATCTCTCGTTTGAGGAGAGTGTTTGGTTTTGCATCGGATGATCGGGCCATTGATAAAGGCTGGCAGATTGAGAGGACTGTTGATGTACAACATACCTTAGAGATCGTGATGTTGTCTACTGTGCAGACAGATGATCTAGCTGTTGCTGAGATTGATGGGATGTCATTTTAAGAGTTTATGAGTTGAAACCATTGGAGCTTTCAGGCAGAGATGTGATAGGAGGTAGCTAGTCTATCTCGAGTGGAGCGATTGTTATGATTCATCAGATTTGATGTGCCGATGCAGGCTCAGTTGAGTTGAAGAATTATAGTTGAAGGATCTTACTTAGATCTAGATTTAATCGAGCAAGAGAAGACATTATTCGTTGGATACTCCGATGTGAGATCGATAAGTTGACCAGTTTCAGATAGAACGACCTCACCAGATGCGTTGTGAGTTGATCGAGAACGGATGAATAAAGTGTATTCCTCCGATGATTTGGACGAGTTCCCGAGGATGTGTTCGGTTAGATATCTTCTACAGAGTGATGAAGGTACCGAGTTCGTAATTTCAAGTCCGTGTGAGAGACTCCAAATTAACCGTAGCCGAGAATGAATTGCAATATGCAGACAGCAAGAGATGACGTCGAAGTAGATGATAATAAAGACGAGTGGAACAAGAGGTTTGTGTGAGATGTTAACGAGCGGTTGTTACACACCGTTGATGCCAGAGGATTGATATGTGTGAAGAGGCGTTAGATACAGCCAAATTCCAGATGAAAGCCGTGCTGAGGACGTAGTTGTCCGGTTATGAGAAAGAGTTAAGTAAGAGTGCCGACCTTTGTATAGTTCGGCATATATGAGATCGGAAGAAGCCATGAGAAGGTTCTTTCCAGGACACCGCAGCGATAAAGATTTGCATCCAGGATCAATTATATAGTGCGTATTCAGAGGGCCAGATGCCGCCGTCAGTAATGTGCCGTTGAGAGTGGTCATGTTGATTGGCCAAACGGTGATCAGAGGAGTTCCAGAGCGGGATTGTTCCATTAGTACACTTGACCGGGCCTACGAGCCGAAGGATCGTGAGATTGGTAATCCACAGAGAAAACGAGGACCCTGAGACCGAAGACGCCATATTGTGAGCAGGAGGCAAGTAGATGATCTTGCTCTGCCAGCTTTGGGCGCACCGGCATATTTTTTCGACATTGTAGGAGGTATACCTCAATGTCAGTTATTGAGATTTGTATTTTGTGATCCGAGTATCACACTTTTATCGCTTGGACTTGAGTTTCGATGATTAGGGTTCGTGATTATGTTTTTGTACACCATGGCTACACCTACTAGAGATTTATATTTTATACATATTTATTGCACTCGATTTATGTTTTATACACTGCTATATTGGTTTATGATTTATGCATATCTATTGCACTTGGTATCGATTTGTGCCTTCGTAGCACGTATTTATGGTTTCGTGGATTCGATACTGTCGATTTGATTTCGTGCATGTTGTATGCACTTGCCTTTACTTATGCACTCGGTATAACTTATATGTGCTTGCGGTGTATTGATTCATGTTTTGTGTAAACAGTTGCACCTGTTTATGATTCTATACACCTTGGTATACTCGGTATTGTTTTGTGAGCATTTGAGATATTGATGAGTTTTCGTGCATTAGTTGTACCGGATTGGTATTTCGTGCATTGGTTGCACCGGATTTGTATTTCATGCATTGGTTGCACCGGATTTGTATTTCGTGCATTTGTTGCACCAGATTTATGTTTTCTTGAGCATCTGCACTTGGCGTTCGTTATCGTGCACGCTACTGCACTAGATATTTTGTACGGACCTGACGCACTTGATTTGGATTTTCGCGTATATTGGGCGTATGATATGAGATTTTGTGCACACCGGGTGCACTCGATAGAGATTTTTATTCGTGCATGATTGGATGCACTTGATTTGGGATTTTATTCGTGCATGATTTGATGCACTTGATTGGGATTTTCATTCGTGCATGTTAGTTGCACTGGGTTGAGATTTTCGTGCACTATAGATGTAATTGATATTGTTGTCGTGCACATTCGTTGCACTGGATAGATGCTTTCGTGCACACCCATTGCACTTAGTTTGCTTTTGTGCATATTCATGGCACTTGCATTGGATTTGGTTTTCCGTGCACACCAGACGCATGTGATGTTGGATATGCCTTTTGAGGCTGATTTTATTTATGAGTATTGCGTTTTGATGATAGATACTATATTGTATAGTAGCCGAGCAGGACTGGTCTGAGGACAGTGCCTGAGTACTTTTGCATACATGAAAAAGTTTACCAAGAGGTTTTCAAAAAAAATGAGCTATAGCTTTGCTATTTAAGTGTCCGTAAGTGACATGAACCTTTACAAGGAAAACCTTCTGAGATATTTCAAAAGGCGGGACGTATAATTTGAGCAAAACATATATAAGTATATATTTATTACTTTACAAATGATCGTTTGCCACTTATGTCGTGAGCTACGCATAGCACGAAGATTTGAGAAAGATTTGGCATGAGTTATTCAGCTTTTAAAATGGTTTTACAAAGACGCGTTTTATATACGTATTATGATTTGACTATAGTGCATTTGGATTCCAATGGTAGAATTCGATATTCGTATTTCCTTTATAACTCCAGTGATTGCGTGGCGCTTGAAGGAGTTTGATTTTGAGTTTCGTACTTGTTTTCAGGCGCACATGATGCGCTGTGGTATTTCTGTATCTTCCGTGATTTCGGAGCCCCGTTGATTTGAGCTGATTATTGAAATGTTTTAGTAGTTGGGGGTTTAAATTTAAATTCGGGGACCGAATTTATTTAAGGGGGGAAGACTGTAACATTTCAGAAATATAAAATATTACTTTTGGAAATTTAATATTAAAATAATATATTTCGCGAAACTATTCGATTTGCGAATAGGGATTTTTTCGTAAAATGGTATAAGCATATACCAATATTTGGAAAATAATCGGGGATTAAAATGATTTATTTATTTTAATGATATTTATAGGATTTTTGGCCAAATCAGTATTTTTACATTTTTCTGTGGCTAGCGCACCATATTATGTGCATATTGTTTTTGTGTTTGTGATTTGTGAGTTGTGAAAAGAAAAGGAAAACAAAGAAAGAAAAGAATAAGGGAAAAAGAGTTACGAGTGTAAAACAAGATTTGAGAAGAAACAAAAGAGATATTTATTGAGAGATGAGTGTAGGAGATATTTAGAGTGAGAGAGTGAGCATAAGAGAGAGAGGGTTAGACTTGGCTGCCCCATTCTCTTTTCCCCATTGTTTTCTTCAACTCAATTGCTTCATGCTTTTTTATCTCACTACTTCCATGCACCATCTCAATTTCCTTTCCAAAATCCCATGCCACCTTCACATAAAACATGCACAAACCTATTCTAAACCCTTTGAACCATTCAAGTTTGTATTTTGAAGACTTTAGGCAACTCAAGAATTTTCTTTAGTTGCAAATGAGATAATCCCTTCACTTTTAAATTAGTGTTTATGTTTAAATATCCTAGTTTAGTTTAGAAATCGATTTAGTGAGTTATGTGATCTTAGAAAATTTCAAGTTGCTGTTAAGTGGTTAATTGAGGTGTCGTGAGTGTTTACAAGAACTTAGAGATTGATTTCATGGCCTGAAAATGAGTTTAGAACCCGATACACGAAATTAGAATTTTCCCGTGTCGGTTTTTTGAAACCTAAAGGCCTACAGGGTATCTGGAGCTATCTGGGGTATTTCTAAGAAAATCAAACAAGTCCATTAATCTAGATAGACCACTAGAAGACCACCATCAAAACACGAACCCATTTCACTTTACTTAGACCGGCGAGGCCGGATTTTTGTATGATCTCGCCGGACTTCTGTTAGGTTCTGGTGTTGAGTTTTTTCCTGTAGCTCACTTATCCTATAACCTATCCCTTGTACTTGTTTGTTTAGTCCCAATTTATCTGAGCCAAAATCTGGGAAGTACTTTAGAGTGTTTTGGTTATGTTTTCCGATATGTGAATTCTTGGTTTTTATATTTGGAATGCGTGGTTTTTATATTTGGATTTGATTCCGTCGTTGGACGTTTGTACGGACGATGGTTGTTTGGTTGTTTTTGCATGCATAGGCTATATGTTCTAACCTATAAGCAATCCGTATGCCGTATCGGTTTCGGATATTGGTTTTAATAGTATTGCGATTGTGTATTGATTGTAGGTACCTTCGCGTGGACTTCCGAGACGACGAAGCACATCGATTTCGGCTAAGCGAGGAGTTTAGCAGATGAGTAGATTTATATCTACGGGGGAAGTCGGGTGGATGGTGTATAGCATCCCCACAACCATTGATATGGAAGATCGTTTTATAATTATATTTTAATAAAGGATATGCTATAAGCTTAAGATACCGGATTATAGGATTTAGTGAGAGTTAGTAAGAGATGATATGATAAAAGTTGACACTAATGAATATTGGCTTGAGAATATGATATAGGTATATCAGATAATATGATGTGGGATATTGAGATGATAGATATAGATGACTCGGATTGATATATGAGAATATGAAATGAGAAGTGAATCATGATAAGTATGAATTGAAAGATAACAAGTATGGGTTGATGATAGTATGATATGAGATCGAGATCGATATGCACGACACGAGATTGAGATAGAGGTGTTGTGAAATTAATAAGATATGAAGTTTATACGAATGTGATTTGAGATATATGTGTGTATATATATATTAATTAGTAATATGCCATACGAGACTTTATATCCGTACCCTCATTATTGTATAGATCGATAGATTCCCTATTCTGTTTGATGACCCCGTACGATGGATTACCTTACGAGATGAGATATATTGGATGATTGATCCATGCTTATGATTTGAGAATGATAATTGAGAATTATTGTCATATCGGATACTATGAGGCGGGATCGCTAATGTTAAGATTCCACTTGAACCATATCTATTTCTAAAACTGACGAATTGTATGCATCTTTTAAACGGAAACTTTATGGGACGCTACGGGTTTCCAAATGATGTCTTTCTCTAAAAACACCATCGCACCCACTTTCAAAACTATGATTCATATCTTTTAAAAAGTGACCGTATGGTTCATGCGTAGATAGATATACCTATTTATTATTCATGTTGTGTAGGATATTACCCCTCATGATGTACATACCACGTGCCGGTATTTAATGCTATATGATATCAATTGCTAGTACACCTGCACAATTACCGTTGATGCGAATGTTACACATACACAGATTTTTCCGGCTCACACACATTCTTCATCGGTAATTGCCATGTCACCTATACAGTAGAATTGCCATGTCACCTATACAGTAGAATTGTCGTGCCATTTACACAGGAGAACTGCCCTATCATGATATTGATCTTAAACGTAAAAGTACATTCATTGTTCAGTATTATCACTTGACATGCTTGCATGATAAACTCGATATGCTCATATTACTACTCTATATTGCATACATCTTACTTTACGGTTATATGCTTTCATGATATATTCGATATGCTCATATTACTACTCTATATTGCATACATCGTACTTTATGGTTATATGCATTGAGATACTGTTTTCATGAGATCTTTGAATTTGAGAACCGTGGTTATATTTCAAAGGAAATTGCGTATTGCTTTAAAAACACGGTTTCTCTTGATATGATATTTCGAGACGTCCACCATGGGTTTTCTCGGTTCTGAGCTTATTTTCGAGACCTGATTCGAGGAGTTGGCGGATGCCGTTTGCAGGTACATGGTGGACCTGGTATGGTACCCCGGGATAAGAAATGATTTTTGTGGTGTAGACGATGAGCCTGGCAGAGGGAACACTACCTACCGGTGATTGTATAGAACTCGGCGGATATCCGGAGGATACCGTTTTGGAGTTATGATATGAGATGGATATGAGGACCGATTTGAGTATGCGGCGCCTGAGATGAGATAGATATGAGGGCCGTTCCGAGTATGTGCCGCCTGAGATATGAGGATTTACGTGTCGATACTGGACACGGATTTTCATGATATTTCGAGTGTCGGTGTTGGACACTCAGGTTCCATGATTTTGATGTGTCGTTGATGGACATACGTGGTTGATATCCTCATATATATATACAGGCATGTTTTCATGATAGTCGAGTGTCGGTGTGGAACACTCAGATTCCATGATATTGTTTTGTGTCGTTATGGACACGTGGTTGATATCCTTATATATATACATACATATGTTTTCATGATGTTCGAGTGTCGGTGTAGGACACTCAGGTTCTATAATATTGTTTTGTGTCGTTGATGGACACTTGGATGATATCCTCATATATATATATATATATATATGTTTTCATGATGTTCGAGTGTCGGTATGGGACACCCAGGTTCCATGATATTGTTTTGTGTCGTTGATGGACAGGTGGATGATATCCTCATATATATATACAGGTATATGTTTACATGATATTCGTGTGTCGGTGTAGGACACTCGGGTTCCATGATATTGTTTTGTGTCATTGATGGACACATGGATGATATCCACATGCATACATGCATATGATGTCGGATGTTTATTTATATATGTCATTGCATTGACTCGATTGTTGATATATATGCGTACTTGGTCACCCTAGATATCATAGTATTATCTTCAGGATATAGTGACATAGGAAATCGTTGTTTTATTCGATTTCTACTTGCTGATGTTTTCTACTCACGAGTTGGCAACTCACCCCCATTGTGCAACAGTTCTTGCAGGTTTGACCGCTTAGAATCAGTTGCGGTATTGCTGGCAAACAGCTTCATCCAGGGTATTTGCTTTGGTAGGTGAGACACATGTTGGATCGTGCTCACTCTCGTACTGTTATATTCTATTGTATCTAGATAAACTCCATCACATCAAATCAGAGACTAGAATTGTATATTGGTAGACCTAGTCAGACTTGGGTTTTGTGCGAGACTTAGAGCGATGAATTTTGATCGCTTTTCTTGAGTTTAATGTCTTCCTTCTTTATTAGTTCTTTCTGGGTTGATTCTTCGCCGTTGGGCATCGTATATATATTATTGCGTGGTTGTGATTCCGCCAGTTGGCGAAGAGCTAGCTCCTGCTTGGGAATGCCTATATTTAATGTTGTGTATTTAGTTTTGGATCAAAATATACAAGGGAGGTACTGCTTAAATTTTTAAAAACGAAACATGTTTTCAACTCTAGTATAATCCACTTGCATTATCATGTTTCATTAGCTATGCATTTCAAGAAAAACATGATTCATTATACCATTATTTCAAAACCGCACCCCTACTATTTTCCGCAAAAAGGTTTAGATTTTCTGGGCTTCGGCTTACTTGATTTACGTTACGCCTTTAGACGTTGCATAATTTAAACTCCGGTCACGTGTTGAATTACGGGTCATGACATCGGCGCGCCTCATCGCCTCCTTCATCGCCTCGTTCTCCCTTTTGAGTGTGTCCCGCGTCTTCTTCACGGTGGCGGCGAGAACCCTGGCATCCTCCAACTTGGCCTCAACGGCCTTGTTGGACTCCATCATAACCCGGATGGTCTCCCGGCAGTTGGAGTTCACCCGATCCTCGGCTGCCACCCGGTCTTCGAGGGCGGCGATCCTCTCCTTCGTCTCACGCAGCTCCCGGCTCAAGCCCTCCTCTCGCGAGATATGCTCGCCAGCGGGGCAATTTCCTCGTCCTCCATGATGACAACGAGGGCACAGTGCTAGAGGACCTGAGGATAATAAAAAGAGGGGTTAAAAAGAAAAGGGGGGCACCCGATCTTGAAACAAAAAGTACTTAATAAAAACCCGAGCGGGAGGCGGACATTGACCTGCACGGCCTCCTGGGCTATGGCCGCCATTTACGTCCTGAGGGTCCCCCGAAGATTTTGCCCCTAGTCGACCTTTCCTTTTCTGAGAGCAGGCTGTCGGCAATGGAAAGCCCCGAGGTCACATTGAAGCGAAGATCCCCTTCATCCACGAAGATCGAGGAGGCCGGGGAACGGGGCACCGTCCTATGGTGCCTCTTGAGGAGAGGCGCGGGAATGTCAGCCTCGTCTCCCACCTCCAAGACCCGGGGTTTCCTGTCCCCGAGTGCGTTTGTGCCTCTGCCCATGGCCGGCCTCCGAGGCCCGGGGCGTGCTAGAGCACCTGGCCGGAACGGTCGCCGACGGGCTCGGGCTCGCAGCGGGGCATGACGGGCCGGCTCCTCCGGCTTTCCTCCCATTCTTCTCGGCCAGGGCAGCCCAGAATTTTGATCGGTCCATCGGCTCTGCAAACAAATTGAAAATACAAAGAAGGGGTTAGCAATGCCAGAAAAAGTGGGAGGATACACAAGCCTAAACAGGTCACCTAAACTCCCAACTTACCCGCAAACTGAGCGGGGCTGAGCCCGGCCCAACCGAGGGCCTGCTCGGACAGCAACACATCTGCCCGATGGACGGACTCCCACTCCGACACCGCCACCGCGTCGAGATCATTCGACCGCCTCACCCGCGACAGTTGGCTCTGTTCCACTGGATGGGCACAGGCCAATCCTTACCTTCGGATGGCCCGACGAACAAGAACTTCCCCTTCCATTCATGAATGGAAGAAGGTACTGCCACGACCCCCGACCCGTCCGCCCCTCCTTTGTGTTTTCTAAAAAAAATGTATACCCATCTAGGCTCGTCCCTACGAGTACCGGGGTGATTTTTGTAGCAGAGGGAAGAAAGGGGAACGTTCAGGCTGAAAGGGATCTCCTGCAGTCTCAATCGGACCAGGAACCCGAGAAGAATCCTCCACGAGTTCGGCACTAGCTGGCCCGAGGCTAATTGAAAGCAATGCAGCGCCGTACTCACCTCGGGGGAGAAAGGCAGACGCATTCCAGCCTAAAAGGCTTCCAAGTATCAGGCAATCTCCTTGCCCCATAACTGGTCGGCCCTCTCTCCCTCCCCGGCCAAGCGAAGCGAGTAGTCTGGGGGAATGTGGAAGCGAGCTCGAATTGTTGTGAGTTCGTCCATATGCCTCAGGAGGGAAGGCACATCGCGGACACTCCTGACACTCTCTTTGGGGACCGTCCCCGTTGCACGACCCCGGGAAGCGTGACTAACCCTAACCTCCCGGGAAGATTCTGACCTGGACGAAGAAGAGGAAGCTGCAGAAGACTTCCTAGACTCTACCCGAACTATTTCTATGTTTTTGGGACTCCTCAGAGGAAAACATCTAATCTGGGCAAAAGAAGGGGTCCTTCGAGGAAAGAACGCAAGAAATCCGACTTAGAGGGAAGAGAGCCGAGCTAACACACGAAGGGAGGAGGAAATTATAGCGAAGTGTGGACCCTTAGGGGGATCCCACCTTTATTTATAGCAGTCGGCGAACGTATCCTGCGGAGCCGATCGTCTCCCGCCAAAATGACACTTCGCATTCAACGGCCATCAATGCTCCACCTGTCACGCACGCATTGGGCGCGTCCCATCGAGAGCGGAAAACACGGCGGCCCGTCACGTCAGCCAACCAGCGTCGGACACGTGGCCTGGCACTCCAACGAACGTACGCCCGAATCGGCGCTTCCTCTTTAATGCAAGATCTCTTTCTTGATCCGCTGACGTCATCAAGAAAATACAACTAGTTGCCCGGGAATCCGTGCCGATGATATCTTCAAATAAGAACTTGGCCCGGGTGATCGATCAGACCACTCTCGACCTGACCCATGAATAGGTCGGTCTGAGAGTGGGGGGCTAATGATAATGCTCGGTGCTGGGAACTCCCCAGATCATGACACGTGGTAGATGACGTGTCCCAAAGCTTACGAGAAAGAAGCAAGAAAGGTACATTGGAAGAAGGCCCCGGGCCTTCGACCCGAGAATGTTCCCGACCTTCAGAGGCCTCCCAGACCACTCCTGTGCCCACCTTACAAACAACCATTGGCTCGCCTCCGAGCCCTCCCGCACGCTGAGTTCCCTCGGCCCTCCTAGCTCGCCTCCGAGCTATCACAGAACCAAGCTCGCTCGGCCTCCCACTCGCTCCTGAGCCCCCGCCGAGCTTAGCTTCCTCGGTATCACCGACCGACCCGCTGCGCAGATCGCTGGCGTCTCTACCACGGCTCCGCGAATCTCGCCAGTCACGAGATATCCGCCGCCCACGCCATCGCGTTCCACGCCATCGCGTTCCTCCATTAACGAGCGTATCTCGTCATTAATGGGGGATCCCGCCTTTCATAACGCCCGGGGGCGTAACGGCCGGCGTGAATCTTGCGCCCACCAGCCCATGGCTGCCACTATATAAACCCCTCCCTCAGACGAATCAGGTAAGGCAATTTGACCCCAATAGGCCGTTACTCTGCCAAAATATCTCGACTAACTTGATCGTCGGAGGGTCCTCGGTAGTACAACCACTCCGGGACTTCCTTGCAGGTAGCTCGGTCTCGCTCCAACCAAGTCCATTGAGATCCACATGCATTGAGAGGCAACGCTCAAACTCAATCTCAGCAATATCGCTCGCTACATATCAACGGAAGACATCATCTGAAGGAGATCGCATCCTCCATCTATATCCAATAAATATTTCACCTTTGAAAAGACTAGATAAAAAAGTTACAAAACATGTTGAGATATGCAATGGATCATATCCATGTTGCAGAAATTCTGTTTTTTTTTCATAGCTCTTGTACAAAATTCCAACACATTATTGATTCTATTTATCATAAGGTAGATGATTTTTTTTTTGCATTGAATGCACTATTATTTTTTTCTACCAACCAACGGAATACAAATATGTCCCAATCAACATCAATCTTTTTGTCAAATCTTTTGCTTCTTTACTTTGTCAATATATAGTGTGATCAAAGATGCCGATATTTCCCTATCGGCTGAAATAAATTATGAACATTTTTAAAATATGTGCTTTTCTTGTCGACTCTAGCTTATTTTTCTTATTACAACTTGATTCAAGCATACCTATTTATGATCCCCTCAAGTTTGATGATGGTGAATGGCACAAGGATAACCTTGATTTAAACATGGTGGCTGCAACATGATATTAGAAATTCATCAAAACCAGGGATGCATTTATGAGTTTTTATCTTTCCTTTAATAGTAAGTATAATAATCATGCCTCTGCTCTTGGTCTAGCTTCATATAATTGGAACACTTGTACTGAAGAATTGGTTTTGTTTTTAGTATGTTATAAGCTACTGGCAATACACACACACACACACAAAATTTTTTTCATTCTTTTTATGTTATACTTACTAGCCATCTAGTCTATCTATCTGATATATCTAATCTATAAAGCTACAATCTAATTTATAAATCTATATGGATTCGTTAAAATATTCTCTCTTATAGCTTAGAAAAATTGTTACCTAAACCTTATTTAATTTTTCTTAAGAGATTTGGTCATAGAAATTTTTGTTATTAGCTCTTTGCTTAATATTTAGGGTAAATTGTTGAAAAGCCCCTGGCCCACAAAAAAGGGGTCAAAAGTCCCCGGTATTTTGTAAATAGGAAGAAAGGGACCGCTGTTTAAAAACTTGGTCTAAACACGATTGTCCCAAGACCTGAGTATTATATTTTGGTGCTGGGACGAAAATACCCCCCATTCAAAATTCTCTCTCTTTCTATCACTCGAACTTACTGTCGCTCGAGCTCCTCAGAGAACCCATGCCTCTTATCATCACCGTCGTCGTCCTTGTCCCCCTCGTCGCAATCTCGCCTCCCTATCTCTCTCACTGTTGCTCGAACTCACTGTCACTCGAGCTCTTCAGAGAACCAATGCCTCTCTTCGTCGTCATCGCCGTTGTCTCCCTCATCACAATCTCGCCTCCCCAAGTCGACACCAAAACTCCCAACCCTAAATCGCCTCTCGTCTTCGAAAACCCTAACCCTAAAGCCTCTTGCCCGTCGCCTCATTGGCCCTAAATCGACACTAAAACTTATTTGGGTCAAAAATTACATCCCGGCTGACCAAGTCAAACTCAAAATCAACCCCCAGCCAAGTGGGCCCGAGTCCAAGCAAGCGGGCCCGAGCCCAAGCCCAAGCCCAAGTCAAGACTGAGCATGGAAGGGGCCAGCTCTAAGCCAAAAATTAGGCAATAAATTAATTTAAATGCAATTATTAGAAATAAATGTATGAAAATGGGCAAAACGCCAAAATTTTGTAAACTCCATGACTTATGTGCAAAACAAATAAGCACATAAGGTATGTGGAGGCACAAGTGCCATTTGGAAAAACTCAAAGGGTTATATGGAAAGTGTGTAGCCTATAAAAGGCAAACATGATGAGGAAAAAAATACTTTCATTCTCTCATAATTTCTAGGGTTCTGTTCCTCCTCCTCCTTTTTCAAGCTTTGAAATCTTTTTCTCCTTTTTGAATAAATCAAAAGTTTTAACTCTTTTTTTCCCACTAAGAAATAGTTTTCCACCATAAAACCGCCGAAAGGGAGCTCAGATCTCCCATTAAATCTATAAAATAGAGGTTTTTAATCTCACCACCCCTTTCTCCAAGATCCAACAAAAAGAGCGGAGAAAAAAGGAACCCATCTCAAAAGAACCCATTTTAGGGAACCATCTCAAAAGAACCCATTTTAGGGAAGTCTAAGGCTTGAAGAGGAAGAAAATGGATCTCTTTTCACCATCCAAGATCTAAATCCTTTGGGAGTTTAACTCCAAATCAATTTTTGAGAAGCTCAACTCTAAGTCTAAGATCCAAATTCTTAAAAGAGTTTAACCCCAAATCCAGATCTTTTAGAAGTTTAACTCCAAATAAAAATACTTCTTTGTTTAAGAGTTTAACTCCAAAACCCTTCGGGAGTTCAACTCCTAATTCAGGGGTTAAACCCTTTTTTTTCTGTTGGCGCCCAGTGGCCGCATGCCCGACGCGTGACTCGCTGGCGCCCAGCTCCCATACGCCGGGCGCGTGATCTACTGGCGCCCAGCGGCCACGTACCATGCACGTGACCCACTGGCACCAGCGGCCACGTGCCATCTCACGTGTCCTTAGAACGCTCCTCATCCGTCTTTTTCCCACACACTCCACACTCAAAACACTTCTCCCGTTAGAAGAAATTTCTAATGGAGCACTGCTCCATATCCCGTAAGGGGGCTGCTAGCCCCCTTGACCCCAGCCTGCTATCCACGTAGTGAGACCCATGTAAACTCTGCGAAGCCCCCGATATGTCCAAGACCCCTATACACACTGCACATTGAGTTCGCATGACCAGCTTTACCCATCAATTGGAGGTTCCCTCGCTCAAAAAATGAGGGGTAATTAATGGCAGCTTAGTCCACAGCTGTCGGAGATTCGGATCCCCACAATTAATAAACTCCGGCCTACCATAGGCAGGAGGAATCTGTAATACGCCTGACAAGCGACGGTATTCCTATCTCAATAGGGTGACAAAAAACACTCTATAGATTCTGGCACGCCCGGTAGGACCTTTTCTCTCCTTCCATATTTAAGGTTAAACGTTCATGCGAACTCAATCAAAATATATATCGATCGCCTATACTAAAATCATGTTTCTTTGTGTAGAATAACAACTTTCCAATCACAATCTTCAAATTCAACGATAATGTCTCCAAGGACCAGTTCGATCTCTGAGGCAACTCCGATCCCATACGTTATCAAGATTAATGCCCGCGTGGTTCTCCCTGCAAGTCTCAGCCAGTAATGCAAAGAACCACCCCATCAATTTGGTTCTATCATCGTCTACCCTGCTGGAAGCGCTCATCTGGCGGAGGCCACGACAAACTAAGCGGACGAACCGACCTCAAGGGGCAGGACGTAGAACGTTGTGATCGCCAAAGCATCCCACCCCAAATGCAAATCCGTATTCGAACGGCTCTCCACTGTTCTGACTGGGGGTGATGCCGTCAACACCAATGAAGTTACAAAGCATCCGCCCCAAGCTCAGATGGTGTCCTTAATAATTGCGCGAGCGGACGTCTTCTCTGGACTCTCTGTCAATAGGTCTATAACATCTTCCTGAAGGGTCGAAGCCTGCCAAGTGCTCAAAACAGAAAAGTTGAGACAGAAGCAGCTTAGATATAGAGCCAACAAGATGGCCAGGACTTCGGCTAAATGGAATTTTGTGAGGTTCCAAGAATGGGGTTACCCTGCGACGATAGCTGAGTTGGCCATGAAAGTCAGCAATTCTTTCGAACCTCTTAAGTGGGTTTAGAAAAACGCCATGATCGCTAGAATCAAGAAGACAACAATCCGAGCGATGCTACGAAGAGACGTGTCCCAGCCCTAACATGGAAAGTATACACCGTTTCTTCAAGAGTCTATCAGGCGTTCTGTGCCGCGCGAAAGTAGCGGGGCAAAAACAGAAAAGAAGCACCAGCACCACTCAAGAACCCGGTCAGGCCAGCTGGCTTCAATCAATTGTCCGTTCCCGAAATAGAAGGGACACGACAGCGGTCCACGAAATTAGATGCCAATGATGGAAAGATGACTGGATATGTTATCCACATGGTCTACATAGCGGGCACGCGTTCTAGCGACAACTTGCGCAGCAAAAGTAAGGATGGGGTCGCCACATCCCAAGCCCAATCTGGCTTGAATTTGGTTACCACTTCCCAAGATTAGCCACCTCCGCATGATGATGAAAACCCTCTTGATGATGCCGATAGGCAGAAAGACCCCTCAGTCCATGTGGAGTCAAGCTCGGACAGCGAGTAAGAGCCGACTTTCTGCCCTAGGACCGCAGAGCAGGAGCTGCTTCAAGAGCTCCGAAAATAGCTCAGGAGTAAAGATAAAGAGATGGCCAAACTTTACTAAAAAATTGATGACTCGACGAATGCCATGATGCAGCTCACGGCTTAACTAACTCGGGCGCCTTCCAATCAAGCATAAATCTCTACTCATGAGCTGGGTGATAACAACCTTAACCAACCGATATCTGTCCCCTTGGGGCCAAGTTTAGGTGAGCCACACTAAAACCGGCCACATTCCGCTTCTGGGGATGCCTTGGCCCCAGATGGTACCATCCCGCTAACACAAAATCGGATAATGGATTTGGTCACCAGCAAAGTTAAAACATTGGTGGCTGAAGCCGAGACGTAAAAGGATATTGGCAGTACTGGGCGGCCGTATCCTGCACAGTATGACCTAATCGAGTTCCCCAGTGGTTATGTCATCCCTAAGTTCGGAAGATTTGATGGGACGGGAAACGCGGATCAACATATTGCTCACTTTAAAGTATCATGCGGAAATACAGGGGGCAATGATGCACTCCTTCTTTGTCAGTTTGTCAACAGCCTGACTGGTGTCGCTTTTGACTAGTACGCGAGCATACCAGATGGGTCCGTCACTAATTTCACCCAAATGGAGTCTTTGTTTTGGCAAAAATTCATGAGTGTCAGTGATAAAATCTCCATTACTGACCTTGTGAGGACCAAGCCGGGAAAGAACGAAAGCAACACGGATTTTATCGCCTGATGGCGCAATCTCATAGTCTAGTGCGAAGTGCCGTTGGAGCAGGACCAGTCCGTCAGCCTCCTTATTTGGAGCCTCACCAATTCGAAGGTCCTATTTTTATGTACTGCGGGCTTCAAAACGTTTCAGGAGTTGACCAAGAGAGTACAAATGTTGGAACACTCGAAGCAAGAGTCTACCCCGAACTCTCAGGGTGACAAGTCTTAGAAAAGACGAAAGGGTGACAATTCTTAGAAAAGACGAAGGATGAGTCAAATATAAAAGCAGGAATTCCAATAATACTAATGCCTTTAATGTATCTGATAATGAAGACAAGCAAAAGGCGAGCGGATCGAAAACAGACCGGTCTTGAAAACCAGTACCAGGAGGAGAAGGGCCTTCCCTAGAGGAGAAAAAGAACAAGGTTTACTCTTTCAAGAGGGACAAGGTCCGCAAGATATTCAAAGATGCCGTGAACAACGGTCTACAATTTCCGGAGTTGAAGAAACCTCACGTAGCAAAAATGATCGACAATCCCCTGTATTTCCCGTACCACGGAGTAGTGAGCCATGCAATCGAGGATTGCTACAGTTTCAAAGACCGGGTCAAGAAGCAATACAAGACCAGAGAGATCGAGCTGTCCAAGTGTGTGTTGGTGAACAATCAAGCTGCAACCACCAACTTTATACAGACACAAGCTGAAGCCTTTTGGGAGCAGACGGCTGAACCCGCTACCTCGAGAAATGAAACTGACTCGCCGCAGCCTCTGTGGAGCATGCACATATCTAATAAGATGAAGAAGATGTTAAAACTACTTCAGAAAGAGCCCAGCAAAGAATGGGAGGGGCAGAAGGAGCCCACTATTCTAGTTACTAATTCGGCTTAATCAGGCTCAAAATCCAAAAAGCTCAAGAAGAAGAAGAGTGCGGCTCGACGCGAAAAGAGTTTGCGGGGAGATTGACTATTCAAAAATATATCAATTCTCTTGAACATTATGAACAAAAGGAAAGGACTCTAATTCAATTGAAGGAGTTCTTTCCCGTAGAAGCGGCTGAGATTCTGGAGGAGCTAGAAGAAGGCTTTGATGACGGGATCACTATTGTGACCTTCTATGTCGTCCACCTTGGTAGCGACTCTAAGAAAGAGCTCTGTTTTTCCAAAGAGGACGAGAAGCTCGCCACGAAGGCCAACCAAATGCAGCTCAGAAGCGGCAAGGTTCTACCGCCGAAGCAAGGCAACGCCCCAAAAGAGAAGGAAAAATAGGTTGCTAATGAAAAAAACGGCATAGAGCCGACTGATGAAGATTCGAGTTCTTCTCTGGTAGATTACAATGTCTTGGCTCACCTTCGGAAGCTTCCGTCTCTCTTAAGCATCTACGATTCTCTGGTCCTATCCAAGGAGCTTAGAGATGTTCTCATTCATGCATTGCAAAACCTCAAGCGGTATCAGGCTCATTTCACGGAAATTAATATGAAAGAGGCCCAGTACAATCTGCATACAGCCTCGGTCATATTTAAGGATAAAAACCTGTTACTGGGAACAGCTGAGCACAACCGACCGCTTTACGTGACAGGGTACAACGACGGAGATCGGATTAATCGCATATTGATTGATCCGGGGTGCTCAGTGAACATCATGAACTTATAGACTCTGAAGAGTTTTTCAATGGATGTCCGACTCCTGTCAAGGGAAAGGATAGTCATCCAAGGTTTTAATCAAAACTGCTAGCAAGTTCTGGGGTCCATATCTCTGCCAATTAAATTTAGGGATTTGCAAACCGAAGCTACGATATACATGATCGATGCTGACACGTCCTATAAGATTCATCTGGAAAGGCCATGGCTTCACGATTACGACATCGTTCCGTCAACTCTCCATCAGTGCATGAAGTATACAAAAAACGGCAAAGAAAATGCATTGACGGAGACATCCGGCCGTTCGGTGTGCATGAAGTCTGATATGAAGATTCTCGGTACTTTGTGAACCCCCAAAGTGCCAAGTCACAGCTGATCAAAGATAGAATAGCTCCGAAACTCAAAAGAAAATTTGAGCCGGCTCTCACTTTCAAGAGCAAAACCCCAAAAGTGCATTCGCATTTCGGCAGTGACACTGATGAGTCTGATGCTGGACGTCCGTCCTTCCGTAATGCTCGCCCTCATTTCGGTATTTATACGAATGAGTTTGACATCGAAGGCTCATCTGGCAGTAAAATTTGCCCTTATTTAGGTAGCGGCACTGAAGAATTAGAGGAAGAGGACCCGTCTTGCAACAGCTGTTCAGATTGGGATCTCATACAAAAAGCGAAGCTAAGAGAAACCTTCAAAATTACAGAAGGGTCCCTAACCATCACAAGGGTGCTGGAGCAGATCTGCAAAGTGCTCAATGCATTGTCAGTCTCCACCGTGGACCAGCTGAAAACTTTCTACATTCCTGGAAGGAAAAGTGGATAGAAGGGTATCCTGTTTTATGGGTCAAATCCCGTCGTGCACCTGGACGATTTGTCCGTGATATGCCTTCCCTATGAGAGAGGCATAACAGCCGTCCTCAATCCTAGATATTATGCGTCTAAAATGCGGGAATATTTTAGAACGTGTGGATATCGGTTATATCAAACATACTCCGAAGCGAAGTTTTATGAGGGGCTGTAGCATCCGCTTCAGGTCCGAGTACCCATCGATGGACGAATCCTAGATAAAAGGGCATATGTATTATTCAACCTGATGTCAAAGTATGCTACATGATCCATGTTAGTGAAGCCAGCGAAAGGTCAAATGATGACGAAGAGCTGGTCGAGCTATAAGAATCCCCTCGAGAGCTCAAAAATGGCAGACAAACAACCTTTGACAAGCTAACCGAGATTGATTTAGGAATGCCCGATAATCCAAGGCCGACCTACATTAGCTCACTCTTTTTATAGGAAATAGAAGAATAGATAATCGTCCTGCTACGAGAGTTCGTCGACTGCTTCGTGTGGACGTACAAAGAAATGCCGGGCCTCTCCCCTAAAGTAGCCGTGCATAAGTTGACTATATCTCCTGAGGCCAAACTAGTCAAACAAACTCCTCGAAGAATGAGAAGGAAGCTGGAAGAAAAGGTCATCGAGGAAACCAAGAAACTTATCGATGCCAGCTTCATCAGAGAAGAGAAATACACGGACTGGATCGCATGCATCGTCCCAGTAAAGAAGAAAAATGGGCTGATATGGGTTTGTGTTGATTTCAGGGACCTTAACAAAGCATGATCTAAAGTGTTAGTGTATATGCCCTAGAGGCCATTACTGTATCATACTAGTTTGTATATTACTTAATGGATGCTTGGGATATTCACCTTGTATATACAATCTTGCTCAAAATAGTAGTATGCTACTTGGTTTGTTTCTACTTCAATGTGTACTTGTGTTTATTTCAGTATATCACTTATACGCATTAGTGGAGCCCTTAGGATCTTTGCTTGATTACCAGCGTTGTGATGGCAGTCACACTAGTGGGGGCTGGGTAATCTATAAGCACATCCTTATTCAGGTCCCTGGTCGCAGGACTATCGAGACAGGGCATCGATACTCCGGAGTAGACCAGCGCATGCGCTTCTCATCCCAGTGTGGGAAACGGTCTGTCCCACAGCCGTCAGTACGTCGTACTTGAGATAGTATGCGGGTGCTCGTTAGGTTACGGGTACACTGGACAGGACTCGTAGGGAACTGACTAGTTGGTATTATACCTATCGTCAGTTATCAGTTCCCAGGTGACATGAGTACAGCTTAGTCCGCTGACTTGACACTGTCACTTCGCCTCGGGTGTGTTCCCACTGCACTTTGATCACTACCCTACCACGGCTCAAAGGAGTCGTGCAAACAGGTGGTGGTTGGGTGCAGTCCCGAAGCACTTGGAGGCAGTGACGGTTAGACAGGATTCGTCTCTCCCGGTATTGGGGGTTGACATCGCGCTGTGTCTAGGAGAGCCATTACACGAGTAGTCCCTGGCCAGGGCAAACGAGATATACTGGTAGGTTTCCAGTGTTATCTCAGGGTGTATTGGGCTTCACTCCGGCACGACTTGTACCGCTATTGGGGGACTGACGTTTACCGCCCCCTAGGCCCGCCATGCGATGTATCAGACGAACAGACCGGACTGTATGGAGAATGTCACACTCAGGCTCAGTAGGAGTTCAGATGGGTTTCGCCTCGTCGGTCTTCTTGTCGGCATTACCTGGGGACCGTTACGCACAGCTAGTGCCGCTTGCGGTCTGTGGTTAAACCCACTGCCAGCGTAGTGTTGAGTCTTTAGAGTCCCACACAGAAAGCTTTTCGCCTTTAGGCAAAAGAGTAGAGGTCGCATGGTATTGCGACAGGTCGCATGGTTTTGCGACAGGGTTCGGTCACATCCGTGCACTTGTGCACGTACAGTGTCCGGACAGTTTACACTAGCGGGCTTTGGTTTAAGCCAGATCCTAGTGTACCTTATGGGATTGGATTTATCCAGTTTGCATTCGTGTTCCTCGGAACACGGATGCGGGTGTGTATGCACAGTTGACAGGGAGGCAGAGGCAGCGGATTCTCATTAGGGTTGTTGACAGTTGACCGTTGACTTTTTGACTTTATGCTCAACCCTAATGAGAATATGATATGTGATTAACTATTATATTAATTAAGTATTATGGTGATATGGTTGTTGACTTGTTGACTTTTGTTGACTTGTTGACTTGTTAACCGGTTGACTAGGCTTGACTAGTTGACCGGTTGACTAGGCTTGACTAGTTGACCATCATGATAACCATGGTTATCATTTCATGCCAAAGACTTTTTCTTGCTTGTTCATTTGAGTAAAATGAGTGCATGACATGATAAGGTTATGGTTACTTCAACCATCACATAAGACTTTTGTTGATATGATGAGTTATCATTGCTTTGGATTATGAGAGGGTGAGAGACAAAATACTTGCTCATTCTTTCTTGCTCATTCTCTCTCTTGTTCTTGAGCTCTCCTCTTGCTCTCACCCTCAACCTCTTGCTCCCTCTCTTGATCTATGGTTCTCTTGTCTCATGAGTTGAGAATCAAGAACCATAGATAAAATCCCATTCTATTTCCTCTCTACTCATTCTAGTTCACTAGGTTTAGCAAACCAAGTGAACTAGTTTCTTCAAAGAACGAAGAAGGAGCTAAAGGTTGGAGCTTTCAGGTGGATCTGTCTTCGGCGTACGGAGACGACGAGAAGAAGCCATCGGACCACCATCGGAGCTTTGAAGACGAAGGAGTTCAAGACAAGTTTAGGTATAACCATCTTCATCCGAGTAGCTAACTCTCTTTAGCATTGTTTGCTAGTTTTAGTTTAGACAACGATCCCGACCATAGTTTAGTCCATGTTGCCTCTTGCGATAAAAATTCGTTTTTTATACCGTTTCCGCCTCCCCGTAAGAACCGGGGGTCGCAATATGGACTTACAGTGGTATCAGAGCCTAACTAAACTTAAACTAGCTTGGTAGTGAAGTGTAACGAAGTTCGGAACCGAAAAAAATCACAAAACCGGATGATCACAAAAACTGAGTTTCTGTTGAAATTTTTTCTGCTCAAAATGAAAAACTTTATACTCCTAAATTCGGCTCAGGGTTTTGTGTGAACACCCAAGAAAAACGATACAGTGATTCGCCTAAAGTGCCGCGCTTCCGCCGCGTGATCCTTCTTAGACGCCGCGGAACCGCCGCGACTTGGTGTCTTCTCTGCATCGTTTTTCGTGCAGTGTGTTTGTGTGTTGGTTTTGGGATTTTTAAAATATATTATATGTGCCCAGATTTTCCAGAAAAGAAATTTCCTTTTGGGGTCCTATAATTCCGTATTTTTCCGAACTTCACTGCACTTTGACTATGATGGTTATATCTGTGATGCTTGCATGTATTGAACGTCGGCTAATCGCTATAAGTCGATTAGTCGGGGTTATACATGATCTGTAATGTGCTGGAATGTGTATATGAATGTGTTGGACTGTCGCGGGTGAATAGCCGGGGTGGATGTGAGATGAGCTTTTGTTTTTCTTTCATTCATTGTAAATGTAAATTGATGTAATAATTATTATTTGTTTGACCGCACAACCGGGTCGGGGTTGTAGCCGTCATTGTATAATTCTTTTTACTGTTTTTGCTCCTAGGATAGACCCATGGAGGGGTGCACAAACTACCGAGTACTTGGCGGGTAGTTTGCCGCACCCGTAGGGGTCTTGGGTGGGGTATTTGGCTATTCACCGCGACCGTGTTATCCGCTTTTCGTTTCAGGCTCGAAAGGATTGCGGATTGCTAGTATATCCAATGCATTCATCTGTGATCTGTAATGTCTATCATTGCTTACTATTTAGGCGTTGCTTATGTTTTACAGACGCGCTAGCCCAGCCCCCGCTCTGTCGTTAGTTAAGTAACCTAACGGGTAATGACGGGGCCCAGTGGCGAATGCGAATGGCATAAGCGTACGTCATATTTTGGTTGTTTTCTGCAATGGTAGGGTTAAATGATGGGACGCATTAAAAGTACTAATGCAAGAATATCACGCATTAAAAGAACTAATGCAAGATAATAAACCAAGTTAAAGTCGTTGGAACACTTTCGAAAAACCACTCGGTTCTTTTCAAAATAACTTTTAAATGCGGAGCTTGAGCCACTCCTTCTAAAAGCTATCTCGTTCCATCGATTAAATCAAGTTCACTACGTTCACGGTTTCGCCAAAACCATCCGTAGCCCTCCGTCGTTTCACATGAATAGTCAATAGTATTCAAGCTGTGTTTGTTGGCCAAAGTCAAGGCACAGTGATTGGTAGCTATTGGGTATTCATGTGCAGCATAGATAGATGCGTTGGTTTGGAACAGTCGTACTGCCTTGTTGGCCAAAGTCAAGGGTAGGTGCGGGTGGATTCAAATTAACCTGGAGAACGACGGGCAGAACTTGACATGTGACTTATGATTTGTTGGCCAAAGTCAAGGTCATAAGAGCATGGGGCAAAAAATCCACATCGGGAGTTTCATAAGTACTGAAACTTGCTAGATTTGCATACCATTTGGAGTGTGATGATTCTGGTAGGATTCCTTCAGTTTCGTCACGCGATGATATTTGGATCCCGATCCTACTGTGAGTATATGCTACTCCTCGGGAAATTTCTCACTTAACGATCAATGCTATAAACCTAGTAGGTGCCTAGAAAGGTGTTAGCGGGGCTACGCCCCCAGGGAAAAGAGGTTCTCTAATTAAGGAACTTCGCGAAAGCGTTGGAAAACCTCCCTCGAAGTACCGACACCGGCCTGGCTGAACGGTTAAGCAAGTATTGTACGGTGGGATTGATCCTGACTAATTCTTCCTTTATGGTTTGAGGAGGGATTCGAGAAACAGTGGGAGCCATCCTGTTTAGACAAACTAAAAACCACTCTAAACTTGCAAGAGCATCATGCTGAGTGTTTCTTCTTCTCTCTCCAAATTGCAGCGACCAATCAACATGACTGGACTTAAGTTACTCCTAGATAAAAACAAACTGACAGGGCCAAACTACAAAGATTGGCTCAGGAATGTCACGATAGCAATCACTTATGACAAGCTGGGGTATCTTCTTACCACCAAAGCTCCCCCTGTCCCTGGTCCAACTTCCAGCGTCGCGGATAAGGAAATCCGCAAGACTTGGGAGATTGATAGCGCGAAGGCCAAGTGCCTCCTGCTTGCCTCGATGGACAACGAACATCAGAGGAGGCATGAGAATATGGACATGGAGTCCATATTGCTCCATACAAAAGAACTGTATGGAGAGCAATCACGTATCGCAAGATACGAAGCGTCGAAAAAGTTATTTTCGACAAGAATGGCCGTCGGATCATCAGTAGCCGAGCATGTGCTAAAGATGATCGGCTTCATTGAGGAGCTCGCTGACCTAGGGATCACATTGGAGAGTGAGCTATATACGGATATAGTTCTCCAGTCCCTTCCTTCCACTTACGCCCAGTTTATACTGAACTTCAACCTACAAGAAAAAGAGGTTGAACTATCAGAGCTCCTCAACATGCTGAGGAGCGCAGAGGGCACCCTACAGAAAGGTAGGGAAACATCCACTTTGTTTGTAGGAGGATCATCTTCTTCTAGGTCCAAGGCGAAAGCCAAGGGAAAGAAGAAGAAGGCCCCCGCCAAACCAAGGGGCGGTGTTGGTAAAGTGGATACGAAGGGAAAAGGCAAAGCAACAAAGATAGCGGGGAAGCTTGTGGATAAGGAAGAATGCTTCTATTGTCATAAGAAAGGACACTGGAAGAATGATTGCAGGGCCTGGAAGGCCAGAACACAGGAATTGAAGCAGGTTGCAGCTTCAGCTTCAGGTGTGTATGTTATTGAAAACTGTCTTTCAATAAACTCTACTTCCTGGGTATTGGATACCGGATCAGGATCTCATATCTGTAATTCTTTGCAGGCGTTGAGAAACCGTAGTGTTTTGAAGGCAGGTGACATGACCCTCAAAGTTGCGAACGGAGCTAGCATGGATGCTAAAGCCGTGGGGGACTATCACCTGGGAATGTCAGATGGACATGTTTTGGTTTTGCGTAATTGTTTTTTTGTACCCAACGCAACTTGTAATATCATTTCTGTATCTTTAGTTTCTAAAGAAGGTTATGAATTTGCGTTTGTAAGTAATGTTGTAAACATTCACCTTAATCAAGTTTTGATTGGGTCAGGTACATTGAGTAATGGTATATACGTGTTAAACCAACCACAGATTTTCAACGTCCAGAATACACACAAAAGAAAGTCTCCGGAAATGAATCAGACTTTCTTATGGCATTGTAGATTGGGTCACATCAATGAGAGAAGGTTGACTAAGTTACATACAGAAGGATATTTGAATGCGTTCGAATATCAATCGTATGCCACTTGTCAATCTTGTCTCAAAGGAAAGATGACAAAGACTCCGTTTACTGGACAAGGAGTAAGAGCGAGCGAGCTCTTAGGACTCATACACAGTGACGTGTGCGGTCCAATGTCTACACATGCCCGAAGCGGACATTCTTACTTCATTACTTTTACGGATGATTTCTCAAGGTACGGTTATGTCTTCTTGATGAAACATAAGTCCGAGGCCTTTGGAAAATTCCAGGAGTATAAGAATGAAGTAGAGAAATAGACCGGCAAAAGTATTAAGATTCTAAGATCGGATCGAGGAGGAGAATACTTAAGTGCCGAGTTCCTGGACTATTTAAAAGAGAACGGAATTCTCTCTCAGCTTACTCCTCCATACACCCCGCAACATAACGGTGTATCGGAGAGACGGAACCGCACCCTATTGGATATGGTGCGGTCCATGATGAGTAACGCTGAGTTACCGCGATCATTCTGGGGATATGCGCTAGAATCAGCCGCATACCTTTTGAACCGAGTACCTACTAAGACCGTGCCTACTACACCATATGAGATGTGGTGTGGGAAGAGACCCTATCTTAAGCACATTAAGACATGGGGATGTCCGGCTTTTGTCAAAAAGCAGCATGCGGACAAGCTCGAGGCACGCTCAGTACAGTGCAAGTTTGTGGGGTATCCAAAGAACTCAAAAGGATATTTCTTCTACTGTGAAGAGGAACAAAAAGTTCTTATTTCTCGTCATGCCTACTTCTTGGAAACTGAGTTTTTGGAAAACCAGATAAGTGGGAGCACAGTAGAACTGGAAGAAATTCCAGAACCACGGACTGTTACTGAAAGTTTAGTGGAACCAGAAGGTTCGGAAGAACAGGACATTCCTACGCCGCTCCGCAGAAGTAGTAGGCAGTCTCATCCGCCTGAGAGATACTACGGTTTTCTCATAGACGGGGATAGAGAGGATTGCATCATAGATTATGATGAGCCTACTAGCTTCCAGCAGGCCGTTCAGAGCGTTGACTCAGTGAAATGGCTGGATGCAATGCGGACCGAAATGGAGTCCATGTACACCAACAAGGTATGGACGTTGGACATTGCTCCAGACGGGGTAAAACCCGTAGGATGCAAGTGGATCTTCAAAAGGAAGATTGGTGTAGATGGACAGGTTGAGACCTATAAAGCTAGGCTGGTAGCAAAGGGTTTTCGTCAAAGACCTGGCTTGGACTACGACGAAACCTTTTCTCCAGTAGCCATGCTGAAATCCATTCGGATCCTTCTTGCCATTGCTGCCTTCCACGATTATGAGATCTGGCAAATGGACGTAAAGACAGCTTTTCTAAATGGAAATTTAGAGGAGTGTGTCTATATGGACCAGCCAGAGGGTTTCATTCAGAGTGGGAGCAGCGGAAAGGTGTGCAAGTTGCTTAAGTCCATCTATGGACTAAAGCAGGCATCGCGGAGTTGGAACATCTGCTTTGATGAGACGGTCAAAGAATTTGGCTTTATCAAAAATCCAGATGAACCATGCATCTATAGTAGATTTGTAGCGAGAACTGTAGTATTCCTCGTTTTATACGTGGATGACATTCTCTTAATAGGAAATGACATTCCTATGCTACAATCTGTCAAGGGGTTCTTGTCACACAGGTTCTCCATGAAAGACCTGGGTGATGCCTCGTACATTCTGGGTATCCGGATCTACCGTGACAGATCCAAGAGGATATTAGGACTTTCACAGTCCAGGTACATCGACACCATACTGAAGAGATTCAGTATGGAAGATTCCAAGCGCGGTAACCTACCGGCTTGTCACGGGATCACCCTCTCTAAAGAGATGTCTCCCAAGACTGATTTGGAGAGGGATCGCATGTCTATTATACCCTACGCTTCTGCGGTAGGCTCTATAATGTATGCGATGTTGTGTACCAGACCGGATGTAGCTTATGCACTGAGTGTGGTAAGCCGGTATCAGTCAAACCCTGGGGAGAAACACTGGATAGCGGTAAAGAACATTCTCAAGTACCTGAGAAGGACTAAGGAGATGTTCTTGGTGTATGGCGGAAAAGACCTCCAGATCGAGGCCTTTGCTGACTCCAGCTTCCAGAGTGACAAGGATGATTCCAAGTCCATGTCGGGTTTTGTCTTTACCCTCAATGGAGGGGCGGTGTGTTGGAAGAGTTCCAAACAGGAAACCGTTGCAGACTCGACGATGGAAGCGGAATACATCGCTGCATCTGATGCCGCAAAAGAAGCTGTCTGGATGAGGAAGTTCTTGAAAGAACTTCAGGTGGTTCCGTCCATTGTTGATCCAATACCTCTGTATTGCGACAACAACGGGGCTATAGCTTTAGCGAAGGAACCCAGGTGCCATCAGAAATCCAGGCACATCTTAAGGCGGTATCACCTGATCAGGGAGATCGTGGATCGCCAGGAGATCGAGGTTCGGAGAGTCGCTTCAGAAGATAACACTGCAGATCCATTCACCAAGGCCTTGCCCCAGACTCAGTTCGAGCGGCTGATCGAGATGATAGGTCTTCGATACGCCAGTACATGGCCTTAGTGCAAGTGGGAGATTGTTAGTGTATATGCCCTAGAGGCCATTACTGTATCATACTAGTTTGTATATTACTTAATGGATGCTTGGGATATTCACCTTGTATATACAATCTTGCTCAAAATAGTAGTATGCTACTTGGTTTGTTTCTACTTCAATGTGTACTTGTGTTTATTTCAGTATATCACTTATACGCATTAGTGGAGCCCTTAGGATCTTTGCTTGATTACCAGCGTTGTGATGGCAGTCACACTAGTGGGGGCTGGGTAATCTATAAGCACATCCTTATTCAGGTCCCTGGTCGCAGGACTATCGAGACAGGGCATCGATACTCCGGAGTAGACCAGCGCATGCGCTTCTCATCCCAGTGTGGGAAACGGTCTGTCCCACAGCCGTCAGTACGTCGTACTTGAGATAGTATGCGGGTGCTCGTTAGGTTACGGGTACACTGGACAGGACTCGTAGGGAACTGACTAGTTGGTATTATACCTATCGTCAGTTATCAGTTCCCAGGTGACATGAGTACAGCTTAGTCCGCTGACTTGACACTGTCACTTCGCCTCGGGTGTGTTCCCACTGCACTTTGATCACTACCCTACCACGGCTCAAAGGAGTCGTGCAAACAGGTGGTGGTTGGGTGCAGTCCCGAAGCACTTGGAGGCAGTGACGGTTAGACAGGATTCGTCTCTCCCGGTATTGGGGGTTGACATCGCGCTGTGTCTAGGAGAGCCATTACACGAGTAGTCCCTGGCCAGGGCAAACGAGATATACTGGTAGGTTTCCAGTGTTATCTCAGGGTGTATTGGGCTTCACTCCGGCACGACTTGTACCGCTATTGGGGGACTGACGTTTACCGCCCCCTAGGCCCGCCATGCGATGTATCAGACGAACAGACCGGACTGTATGGAGAATGTCACACTCAGGCTCAGTAGGAGTTCAGATGGGTTTCGCCTCGTCGGTCTTCTTGTCGGCATTACCTGGGGACCGTTACGCACAGCTAGTGCCGCTTGCGGTCTGTGGTTAAACCCACTGCCAGCGTAGTGTTGAGTCTTTAGAGTCCCACACAGAAAGCTTTTCGCCTTTAGGCAAAAGAGTAGAGGTCGCATGGTATTGCGACAGGTCGCATGGTTTTGCGACAGGGTTCGGTCACATCCGTGCACTTGTGCACGTACAGTGTCCGGACAGTTTACACTAGCGGGCTTTGGTTTAAGCCAGATCCTAGTGTACCTTATGGGATTGGATTTATCCAGTTTGCATTCGTGTTCCTCGGAACACGGATGCGGGTGTGTATGCACAGTTGACAGGGAGGCAGAGGCAGCGGATTCTCATTAGGGTTGTTGACAGTTGACCGTTGACTTTTTGACTTTATGCTCAACCCTAATGAGAATATGATATATGATTAACTATTATATTAATTAAGTATTATGGTGATATGGTTGTTGACTTGTTGACTTTTGTTGACTTGTTGACTTTGGTGACTTGTTGACTTTTGTTGACTTGTTGACCGGTTGACTAGGCTTGACTAGTTGACCATCATGATAACCATGGTTATCATTTCATGCCAAAGACTTTTTCTTGCTTGTTCATTTGAGTAAAATGAGTGCATGACATGATAAGGTTATGGTTACTTCAACCATCACATAAGACTTTTGTTGATATGATGAGTTATCATTGCTTTGGATTATGAGAGGGTGAGAGACAAAATACTTGCTCATTCTTTCTTGCTCATTCTCTCTCTTGTTCTTGAGCTCTCCTCTTGCTCTCACCCTCAACCTCTTGCTCCCTCTCTTGATCTATGGTTCTCTTGTCTCATGAGTTGAGAATCAAGAACCATAGATAAAATCCCATTCTATTTCCTCTCTACTCATTCTAGTTCACTAGGTTTAGCAAACCAAGTGAACTAGTTTCTTCAAAGAACGAAGAAGGAGCTAAAGGTTGGAGCTTTCAGGTGGATCTGTCTTCGGCGTACGGAGACGACGAGAAGAAGCCATCGGACCACCATCGGAGCTTTGAAGACGAAGGAGTTCAAGACAAGTTTAGGTATAACCATCTTCATCCGAGTAGCTAACTCTCTTTAGCATTGTTTGCTAGTTTTAGTTTAGACAACGATCCCGACCATAGTTTAGTCCATGTTGCCTCTTGCGATAAAAATTCGTTTTTTATACCGTTTCCGCCTCCCCGTAAGAACCGGGGGTCGCAATATGGACTTACAGTGGTATCAGAGCCTAACTAAACTTAAACTAGCTTGGTAGTGAAGTGTAACGAAGTTCGGAACCGAAAAAAATCACAAAACCGGATGATCACAAAAACTGAGTTTCTGTTGAAATTTTTTCTGCTCAAAATGAAAAACTTTATACTCCTAAATTCGGCTCAGGGTTTTGTGTGAACACCCAAGAAAAACGATACAGTGATTCGCCTAAAGTGCCGCGCTTCCGCCGCGTGATCCTTCTTAGACGCCGCGGAACCGCCGCGACTTGGTGTCTTCTCTGCATCGTTTTTCGTGCAGTGTGTTTGTGTGTTGGTTTTGGGATTTTTAAAATATATTATATGTGCCCAGATTTTCCAGAAAAGAAATTTCCTTTTGGGGTCCTATAATTCCGTATTTTTCCGAACTTCACTGCACTTTGACTATGATGGTTATATCTGTGATGCTTGCATGTATTGAACGTCGGCTAATCGCTATAAGTCGATTAGTTGGGGTTATACATGATCTGTAATGTGCTGGAATGTGTATATGAATGTGTTGGACTGTCGCGGGTGAATAGCCGGGGTGGATGTGAGATGAGCTTTTGTTTTTCTTTCATTCATTGTAAATGTAAATTGATGTAATAATTATTATTTGTTTGACCGCACAACCGGGTCGGGGTTGTAGCCGTCATTGTATAATTCTTTTTACTGTTTTTGCTCCTAGGATAGACCCATGGAGGGGTGCACAAACTACCGAGTACTTGGCGGGTAGTTTGCCGCACCCGTAGGGGTCTTGGGTGGGGTATTTGGCTATTCACCGCGACCGTGTTATCCGCTTTTCGTTTCAGGCTCGAAAGGATTGCGGATTGCTAGTATATCCAATGCATTCATCTGTGATCTGTAATGTCTATCATTGCTTACTATTTAGGCGTTGCTTATGTTTTACAGACGCGCTAGCCCAGCCCCCGCTCTGTCGTTAGTTAAGTAACCTAACGGGTAATGACGGGGCCCAGTGGCGAATGCGAATGGCATAAGCGTACGTCATATTTTGGTTGTTTTCTGCAATGGTAGGGTTAAATGATGGGACGCATTAAAAGTACTAATGCAAGAATATCACGCATTAAAAGAACTAATGCAAGATAATAAACCAAGTTAAAGTCGTTGGAACACTTTCGAAAAACCACTCGGTTCTTTTCAAAATAACTTTTAAATGCGGAGCTTGAGCCACTCCTTCTAAAAGCTATCTCGTTCCATCGATTAAATCAAGTTCACTACGTTCACGGTTTCGCCAAAACCATCCGTAGCCCTCCGTCGTTTCACATGAATAGTCAATAGTATTCAAGCTGTGTTTGTTGGCCAAAGTCAAGGCACAGTGATTGGTAGCTATTGGGTATTCATGTGCAGCATAGATAGATGCGTTGGTTTGGAACAGTCGTACTGCCTTGTTGGCCAAAGTCAAGGGTAGGTGCGGGTGGATTCAAATTAACCTGGAGAACGACGGGCAGAACTTGACATGTGACTTATGATTTGTTGGCCAAAGTCAAGGTCATAAGAGCATGGGGCAAAAAATCCACATCGGGAGTTTCATAAGTACTGAAACTTGCTAGATTTGCATACCATTTGGAGTGTGATGATTCTGGTAGGATTCCTTCAGTTTCGTCACGCGATGATATTTGGATCCCGATCCTACTGTGAGTATATGCTACTCCTCGGGAAATTTCTCACTTAACGATCAATGCTATAAACCTAGTAGGTGCCTAGAAAGGTGTTAGCGGGGCTACGCCCCCAGGGAAAAGAGGTTCTCTAATTAAGGAACTTCGCGAAAGCGTTGGAAAACCTCCCTCGAAGTACCGACACCGGCCTGGCTGAACGGTTAAGCAAGTATTGTACGGTGGGATTGATCCTGACTAATTCTTCCTTTATGGTTTGAGGAGGGATTCGAGAAACAGTGGGAGCCATCCTGTTTAGACAAACTAAAAACCACTCTAAACTTGCAAGAGCATCATGCTGAGTGTTTCTTCTTCTCTCTCCAAATTGCAGCGACCAATCAACATGACTGGACTTAAGTTACTCCTAGATAAAAACAAACTGACAGGGCCAAACTACAAAGATTGGCTCAGGAATGTCACGATAGCAATCACTTATGACAAGCTGGGGTATCTTCTTACCACCAAAGCTCCCCCTGTCCCTGGTCCAACTTCCAGCGTCGCGGATAAGGAAATCCGCAAGACTTGGGAGATTGATAGCGCGAAGGCCAAGTGCCTCCTGCTTGCCTCGATGGACAACGAACATCAGAGGAGGCATGAGAATATGGACATGGAGTCCATATTGCTCCATACAAAAGAACTGTATGGAGAGCAATCACGTATCGCAAGATACGAAGCGTCGAAAAAGTTATTTTCGACAAGAATGGCCGTCGGATCATCAGTAGCCGAGCATGTGCTAAAGATGATCGGCTTCATTGAGGAGCTCGCTGACCTAGGGATCACATTGGAGAGTGAGCTATATACGGATATAGTTCTCCAGTCCCTTCCTTCCACTTACGCCCAGTTTATACTGAACTTCAACCTACAAGAAAAAGAGGTTGAACTATCAGAGCTCCTCAACATGCTGAGGAGCGCAGAGGGCACCCTACAGAAAGGTAGGGAAACATCCACTTTGTTTGTAGGAGGATCATCTTCTTCTAGGTCCAAGGCGAAAGCCAAGGGAAAGAAGAAGAAGGCCCCCGCCAAACCAAGGGGCGGTGTTGGTAAAGTGGATACGAAAGGAAAAGGCAAAGCAACAAAGATAGCGAGGAAGCTTGTGGATAAGGAAGAATGCTTCTATTGTCATAAGAAAGGACACTGGAAGAATGATTGCAGGGCCTGGAAGGCCAGAACACAGGAATTGAAGCAGGTTGCAGCTTCAGCTTCAGGTGTGTATGTTATTGAAAACTGTCTTTCAATAAACTCTACTTCCTGGGTATTGGATACCGGATCAGGATCTCATATCTGTAATTCTTTGCAGGCGTTGAGAAACCGTAGTGTTTTGAAGGCAGGTGACATGACCCTCAAAGTTGCGAACGGAGCTAGCATGGATGCTAAAGCCGTGGGGGACTATCACCTGGGAATGTCAGATGGACATGTTTTAGTTTTGCGTAATTGTTTTTTTGTACCCAACGCAACTTGTAATATCATTTCTGTATCTTTAGTTTCTAAAGAAGGTTATGAATTTGCGTTTGTAAGTAATGTTGTAAACATTCACCTTAATCAAGTTTTGATTGGGTCAGGTACATTGAGTAATGGTATATACGTGTTAAACCAACCACAGATTTTCAACGTCCAGAATACACACAAAAGAAAGTCTCCGGAAATGAATCAGACTTTCTTATGGCATTGTAGATTGGGTCACATCAATGAGAGAAGGTTGACTAAGTTACATACAGAAGGATATTTGAATGCGTTCGAATATCAATCGTATGCCACTTGTCAATCTTGTCTCAAAGGAAAGATGACAAAGACTCCGTTTACTGGACAAGGAGTAAGAGCGAGCGAGCTCTTAGGACTCATACACAGTGACGTGTGCGGTCCAATGTCTACACATGCCCGAAGCGGACATTCTTACTTCATTACTTTTACGGATGATTTCTCAAGGTACGGTTATGTCTTCTTGATGAAACATAAGTCCGAGGCCTTTGGAAAATTCCAAGAGTATAAGAATGAAGTAGAGAAACAGACCGGCAAAAGTATTAAGATTCTAAGATCGGATCGAGGAGGAGAATACTTAAGTGCCGAGTTCCTGGACTATTTAAAAGAGAACGGAATTCTCTCTCAGCTTACTCCTCCATACACCCCGCAACATAACGGTGTATCGGAGAGACGGAACCGCACCCTATTGGATATGGTGCGGTCCATGATGAGTAACGCTGAGTTACCGCGATCATTCTGGGGATATGCGCTAGAATCAGCCGCATACCTTTTGAACCGAGTACCTACTAAGACCGTGCCTACTACACCATATGAGATGTGGTGTGGGAAGAGACCCTATCTTAAGCACATTAAGACATGGGGATGTCCGGCTTTTGTCAAAAAGCAGCATGCGGACAAGCTCGAGGCACGCTCAGTACAGTGCAAGTTTGTGGGGTATCCAAAGAACTCAAAAGGATATTTCTTCTACTGTGAAGAGGAACAAAAAGTTCTTATTTCTCGTCATGCCTACTTCTTGGAAACTGAGTTTTTGGAAAACCAGATAAGTGGGAGCACAGTAGAACTGGAAGAAATTCCAGAACCACGGACTGTTACTGAAAGTTTAGTGGAACCAGAAGGTTCGGAAGAACAGGACATTCCTACGCCGCTCCGCAGAAGTAGTAGGCAGTCTCATCCGCCTGAGAGATACTACGGTTTTCTCATAGACGGGGATAGAGAGGATTGCATCATAGATTATGATGAGCCTACTAGCTTCCAGCAGGCCGTTCAGAGCGTTGACTCAGTGAAATGGCTGGATGCAATGCGGACCGAAATGGAGTCCATGTACACCAACAAGGTATGGACGTTGGACATTGCTCCAGACGGGGTAAAACCCGTAGGATGCAAGTGGATCTTCAAAAGGAAGATTGGTGTAGATGGACAGGTTGAGACCTATAAAGCTAGGCTGGTAGCAAAGGGTTTTCGTCAAAGACCTGGCTTGGACTACGACGAAACCTTTTCTCCAGTAGCCATGCTGAAATCCATTCGGATCCTTCTTGCCATTGCTGCCTTCCACGATTATGAGATCTGGCAAATGGACGTAAAGACAGCTTTTCTAAATGGAAATTTAGAGGAGTGTGTCTATATGGACCAGCCAGAGGGTTTCATTCAGAGTGGGAGCAGCGGAAAGGTGTGCAAGTTGCTTAAGTCCATCTATGGACTAAAGCAGGCATCGCGGAGTTGGAACATCTGCTTTGATGAGACGGTCAAAGAATTTGGCTTTATCAAAAATCCAGATGAACCATGCATCTATAGTAGATTTGTAGCGAGAACTGTAGTATTCCTCGTTTTATACGTGGATGACATTCTCTTAATAGGAAATGACATTCCTATGCTACAATCTGTCAAGGGGTTCTTGTCACACAGGTTCTCCATGAAAGACCTGGGTGATGCCTCGTACATTCTGGGTATCCGGATCTACCGTGACAGATCCAAGAGGATATTAGGACTTTCACAGTCCAGGTACATCGACACCATACTGAAGAGATTCAGTATGGAAGATTCCAAGCGCGGTAACCTACCGGCTTGTCACGGGATCACCCTCTCTAAAGAGATGTCTCCCAAGACTGATTTGGAGAGGGATCGCATGTCTATTATACCCTACGCTTCTGCGGTAGGCTCTATAATGTATGCGATGTTGTGTACCAGACCGGATGTAGCTTATGCACTGAGTGTGGTAAGCCGGTATCAGTCAAACCCTGGGGAGAAACACTGGATAGCGGTAAAGAACATTCTCAAGTACCTGAGAAGGACTAAGGAGATGTTCTTGGTGTATGGCGGAAAAGACCTCCAGATCGAGGCCTTTGCTGACTCCAGCTTCCAGAGTGACAAGGATGATTCCAAGTCCATGTCGGGTTTTGTCTTTACCCTCAATGGAGGGGCGGTGTGTTGGAAGAGTTCCAAACAGGAAACCGTTGCAGACTCGACGATGGAAGCGGAATACATCGCTGCATCTGATGCCGCAAAAGAAGCTGTCTGGATGAGGAAGTTCTTGAAAGAACTTCAGGTGGTTCCGTCCATTGTTGATCCAATACCTCTGTATTGCGACAACAACGGGGCTATAGCTTTAGCGAAGGAACCCAGGTCCCATCAGAAATCCAGGCACATCTTAAGGCGGTATCACCTGATCAGGGAGATCGTGGATCGCCAGGAGATCGAGGTTCGGAGAGTCGCTTCAGAAGATAACACTGCAGATCCATTCACCAAGGCCTTGCCCCAGACTCAGTTCGAGCGGCTGATCGAGATGATAGGTCTTCGATACGCCAGTACATGGCCTTAGTGCAAGTGGGAGATTGTTAGTGTATATGCCCTAGAGGCCATTACTGTATCATACTAGTTTGTATATTACTTAATGGATGCTTGGGATATTCACCTTGTATATACAATCTTGCTCAAAATAGTAGTATGCTACTTGGTTTGTTTCTACTTCAATGTGTACTTGTGTTTATTTCAGTATATCACTTATACGCATTAGTGGAGCCCTTAGGATCTTTGCTTGATTACCAGCGTTGTGATGGCAGTCACACTAGTGGGGGCTGGGTAATCTATAAGCACATCCTTATTCAGGTCCCTGGTCGCAGGACTATCGAGACAGGGCATCGATACTCCGGAGTAGACCAGCGCATGCGCTTCTCATCCCAGTGTGGGAAACGGTCTGTCCCACAGCCGTCAGTACGTCGTACTTGAGATAGTATGCGGGTGCTCGTTAGGTTACGGGTACACTGGACATGACTCGTAGGGAACTGACTAGTTGGTATTATACCTATCGTCAGTTATCAGTTCCCAGGTGACATAAGTACAGCTTAGTCCGCTGACTTGACACTGTCACTTCGCCTCGGGTGTGTTCCCACTGCACTTTGATCACTACCCTACCACGGCTCAAAGGAGTCGTGCAAACAGGTGGTGGTTGGGTGCAGTCCCGAAGCACTTGGAGGCAGTGACGGTTAGACAGGATTCGTCTCTCCCGGTATTGGGGGTTGACATCGCGCTGTGTCTAGGAGAGCCATTACACGAGTAGTCCCTGGCCAGGGCAAACGAGATATACTGGTAGGTTTCCAGTGTTATCTCAGGGTGTATTGGGCTTCACTCCGGCACGACTTGTACCGCTATTGGGGGACTGACGTTTACCGCCCCCTAGGCCCGCCATGCGATGTATCAGACGAACAGACCGGACTGTATGGAGAATGTCACACTCAGGCTCAGTAGGAGTTCAGATGGGTTTCGCCTCGTCGGTCTTTTTGTCGGCATTACCTGGGGACCGTTACGCACAGCTAGTGCCGCTTGCGGTCTGTGGTTAAACCCACTGCCAGCGTAGTGTTGAGTCTTTAGAGTCCCACACAGAAAGCTTTTCGCCTTTAGGCAAAAGAGTAGAGGTCGCATGGTATTGCGACAGGTCGCATGGTTTTGCGACAGGGTTCGGTCACATCCGTGCACTTGTGCACGTACAGTGTCCGGACAGTTTACACTAGCGGGCTTTGGTTTAAGCCAGATCCTAGTGTACCTTATGGGATTGGATTTATCCAGTTTGCATTCGTGTTCCTCGGAACACGGATGCGGGTGTGTATGCACAGTTGACAGGGAGGCAGAGGCAGCGGATTCTCATTAGGGTTGTTGACAGTTGACCGTTGACTTTTTGACTTTATGCTCAACCCTAATGAGAATATGATATGTGATTAACTATTATATTAATTAAGTATTATGGTGATATGGTTGTTGACTTGTTGACTTTTGTTGACTTGTTGACTTTGGTGACTTGTTGACTTTTGTTGACTTGTTGACCGGTTGACTAGGCTTGACTAGTTGACCATCATGATAACCATGGTTATCATTTCATGCCAAAGACTTTTTCTTGCTTGTTCATTTGAGTAAAATGAGTGCATGACATGATAAGGTTATGGTTACTTCAACCATCACATAAGACTTTTGTTAATATGATGAGTTATCATTGCTTTGGATTATGAGAGGGTGAGAGACAAAATACTTGCTCATTCTTTCTTGCTCATTCTCTCTCTTGTTCTTGAGCTCTCCTCTTGCTCTCACCCTCAACCTCTTGCTCCCTCTCTTGATCTATGGTTCTCTTGTCTCATGAGTTGAGAATCAAGAACCATAGATAAAATCCCATTGTATTTCCTCTCTACTCATTCTAGTTCACTAGGTTTAGCAAACCAAGTGAACTAGTTTCTTCAAAGAACGAAGAAGGAGCTAAAGGTTGGAGCTTTCAGGTGGATCTGTCTTCGGCGTACGGAGACGACGAGAAGAAGCCATCGGACCACCATCGGAGCTTTGAAGACGAAGGAGTTCAAGACAAGTTTAGGTATAACCATCTTCATCCGAGTAGCTAACTCTCTTTAGCATTGTTTGCTAGTTTTAGTTTAGACAACGATCCCGACCATAGTTTAGTCCATGTTGCCTCTTGCGATAAAAATTCGTTTTTTATACCGTTTCCGCCTCCCCGTAAGAACCGGGGGTCGCAATATGGACTTACATAAAGATGATTTTTCGCTCCCAGTCATGGAAATGATGGTTGACGACACTTCAAATTACGAGTTGTTCACCTTCATAGATGGTTCGTCTGAGTACAATCAAATAAAATTATCGCCTGAGGATAAGAAGTATACAACATTTCGAACCCCGATCAACATATATTATTACAAGGTGATGCCGTTTGGATTGAAGAATGCAGGCGCCACATATCAAAGGGCAATGACCAAAATCTTTGGAGACTTAATCCATAAAGGCGTTGAATGTTATGTTGATGATTTGGTCGTCAAGATTAAAGCCAAGGTTGATAACATCCGAGATCTCAGGACCGTTTTCACCAGACCGAGGGAACACGATCTAAAAATGAATTCTCTAAAGTATGCTTTTGGCGTGTCATCGGAAAAATTCTTGGGCTTCATAGTCTGATATCGGGGGATCGAAATTGACCCATCAAAGATAAAGGCCATCATGGAGATACCTCCTCCAAAGAATCTGACGCAGCTAAGATCCTTTCAAGACAAGCTCACTTACATATGAAGGTTTATCTCGAACCTATCAGGGAGATGTCGGCCTTTCTCAAAGCTCATGAAGAAGGGAGATCCCTTTGTCTGAGATGCCGAATGTTAAGAAGCGTTTGAAAGTATCAAACAGTACCTATTGCACCCTCCAGTGCTTGCTACTTCTATTCCAAATAAACTGTTGATTCTCTATACTGCCGTGCTAGATGAGTCACTCGGTGCCCTCCTTACCCAGAACAACGAGGATGGAAAAGAAAATGCCCTCTACTACTTCATTCGAACGTTAGTTGGGGAAGAACATAACTATTCCCCGATCGAAAAGTAGTGCCTGGCCCTGATATTCGCCGTGAAGAAGCTAAGACACTATCTGCTCGCTTATCGGGTTATGCTGATCTCCAAGGTCGACCCTATTAAACACTTAATGACCAAGACAAGCCTGACTGGCAGAAAGATGGGCTGTCATGCTGCTTGAATTCAATATAGTCTATACTCCTCAGAAAACAGTAAAAGGGCAAGCCCTTGCCGACTTCCTCGCTGCTCATTCCATACCTGAAGGGTTACTGTTCAATTGCGAGTTACCCGACGAACAAGTGCTGCATCTTAAAGATAACGAGCCATGCTGGGAGCTCTACTTCGATGGAGCCTCATTAATAAGGACCTTCAGCAAATCAAATATCCCATAGATAAAAGCAAGGATAGGATTGGTATTCATCAAGCTACCGTTGGGAATCCTACGACGTTCTATCGCTCTCATCGAGCCTTGCATAAATAACGAGGCTGAGTACGAAGCTCTGATAGCCGGTTTGGAGCTCGCCATAGAAATGGAAATACTTCGGCTATGAGTCTATGGTGATTTCTAAATTGTCGTCAACCAAGTAAGTGGAGACTATAAGATATATAAACCCGAGTTAGCTCGGTACAGAAGCCTGGTGGTGTAGCTCATGAAACAGTTCACCCACATTGAACTAATAAGAGTTATTAGGGCGTTGAATAGAAAAGCTAACGTGCTCACTCGCCTAGCCAAAGAGTTGGCTGATCACGACATGGATGAAATTCTTATCACAGTCAGAAGCTGGCAAATTCTACCTCCAGTCTCTTTACGAGAGGAAGAAAGCATGGAACAAGAGAATAATCCAACCAAAGAAATTTTGATCATTCAAGACGAGTCCAATTGGAGAGAGCCCTTCATAGAGTACTTCCAATACGACAAGCTGCCCGAAGAAAAATTTACAAGGGTTCAGTTGAAGAAGAGAGCCCCTGATATATGTTTGTAAATAATACGCTGTACAGCAGATCATATGACCAACTCTGGCTCAAGTGTCTGTCATCGGTTGAGGCCCAAAAAGTCATGAAAGAAGTTTGTTCCCGCCAAAATTTTGGCTCAAAACTTGCTCCCTTAAAAAATAATAACAATAAAATAAAAATAAAAATAAAAATAAAGAAAAAACTCCACATGCAAAGCATGTAGGTATTGTCTCGGATAGAATTAAATCCTATGATGGCGCCTCACGTGCTCTTCACGCGGGCGCCAATGTGCAAAACACAAAAAGAAAACTATTAAATAAGAGTTAAAAACTCTGAGGCAGCGTCTCACGTGCCTTGCACGAGGGAGCCAGCGCCAAGAGTTAAAAACTCTGAGGCAGCGCCTCACGTGCCTTGCACGAGGGCGCCGGGGCCAGAACTAAAAGTTCTATGCCGTTGGATCAAATATCCAAGGAAAATGATAAATCATAAAAACACAGAATTAAATTCTGATTGAGGAAATACTCCTCAAATGTTTTAAATAAGAAAGATTACGCTCTGTAAAACAGAACACCGATGGATTAAGGATCCAATGGTGATTAAAAATCACCAAGCTACAAAATAAGCTCTGTAGGGGAAAATATTTTCCCAATCTTTCTAAACAAGAAAGATTATGCTCTGGAAAACAGAGCACCGTTGGATTAAAGATCCAACGGTGGTTAAAAATCACCAAGGTACAGAATAAACTCTGCAGGGGAAAATATTTTCCCCAATCTTTCTAAACAAGAAAGATTACGCTCTGTACAACAGAGCGCCGTTGGATTAAAGATCCAATGGTGATTAAAAATCACTAAATTACAGAATAAACTCTGTATGGAAAATATTTTCCAATCTTATTAAAAACAAGAAAAATATTTTCTACAAAACAGAAGTTCTCGGATCAAAGATCCAACGGTTGATAAAATCCCCAAATCAATTAAGGATCTCTTAATGAGAGATTTCTTTAACTAAATTAACAAACTTGCCTCCACTATATAAAGGCCCCAAGACTTCAAGTCTTGTAGAGAGGAACCCTCCCATAAACATCAAGTTCAAAAGGAAGAGCAAGAAAAAAGAGCTTTAAGAAAGAAGAAAGAAGAAGAACTTTATTTAAGATAAATAGAGATCATAGCATCTCATCTGCATACCCAAGGGTTTAACCCTCATAAAAGAACATAGTCTGGATCTGAGATCCATGAGACAAGTCTCCCACAAATGAGAATTTAATTCTCATGATGATGAATTTTTTTCTTGGGGATTGAAGATCCAGGGGAGAACAAAAAATCAAACTCTTTAGAAAAATACACAAAGAAAGAGACAACGCCAAGCGCCTCATGTGCCCCTTACGAGGGCAGTGCTCAATAAAGAGTGCCTAGCACTCAGTGGTTGGCACCCAGCGCTAAGCGCCTCACATGCCCCTCACGTGGACTTTGCTCAATAAAGAGTGCTATACACTCAGTGGTTAGCGCCCAGCGTCAAGCGCCCCATGTGCCCCTCACGTGGGCGCTGCTTAATAAAGAGTGCTCTGCACCCAGTGGTTGGCGCCTAGCGCCGAGTGCCCCACGTGCCTCTCACGTGGGCGCTGTTTAACATAAAGCGCTCTGTAAATAGAGCCCAGCGCTATAAAGAGTGTTTAACATTCTATAAAGAACAAAAAATAGGGTGAGCGTCAGAGCCTATATCAATTCTCAGCATTGTTGCACAGAATGGGGACCGAGCCCAAACAAGTGTTTAACATTTTATTCAAAAACTGAGTGGGCTGAGTCCAATTTAACCAAAAGTCCCTAATTCAGATTAACCGAGTCCATGTGCTCACAATTTTTCCAAATTGGTCTTAGTCCCAAACCCAACTACAGATCTCCCAATCGACGTTGGTTCAAGGGTACATTTCCCCACACCTTTGATATATGTCGTTGTAATTCTTCAATGTCTTCAGAAAGGTGGCGGGTCCTGACAACCAATAATTCTATGGAACGTAATGTCCTTAAACCAGCCATGGACCGTAATGTCCTTAAACTAGCTATAGACCGTAATGCCCTTAAACTAGCTGCGGACCGTAACGTTCCCAAACTAAAAAGATAGAGCCCAAATGCTCTTTCATTGGTTCAAAAATGATCCCGAACCCCCGTTAAGTAGATCTTAGTCAAAAATCGGATTAACGTATCCTCAACAAACATTTAAGTTGATCTTAATCTCAAACAAGATTAACGATCCTTAAATCAAATCAAACCCAAATCTAAGAATATACGGATTTGGACTAATCTACGTCCTACGGGCGACAACACAAATTAGTCTCCGTATACAATCCACGGGCAACCAAAAATAAAACAAAAACACACGACACGGAGTGACCTTCTGGAGCAGGATAATGTGGTTATCGCTACGTGGTAACGTAATTAACTGCAGGGGCTTGCGTTTGCAGGGAAGAGCGTCCCCACAATCAAAAACCCCTCATAACGAGGGGGAATTTGACGAAGTCTGCTACAACGGCCGCATATGTCCAGACCTCCGATACACGGTGCCATAAATCAGCTTGGCATCTTTGGAGAGGTGGACGGATAAATCCAAATAGCATCTGCCCCCAAAATTCAGGCCAGACGTCCTAACGTCCCTGTTGCGTCTTTCGGCGGTAAACAGATTCTGGCATGCCCGGTGGGACCTTTTCCTCTTTCCACTCCACACTTCGTGTTTCATGTTCGTGAACGAATCGTGGTTTACTATGGTTGCCCATGGATTCGAGGTACTAAGATTTGGTATCTTGCTCCATGCAGAAGAGAAGATGAAATCGATGGCTTCCAACTATACCAATTGCAGCAACAACTCCCACTCTGTCCCTGCCGAAGGAGTAACTTATGGGCCCCAAGCGGCCTCTATCTTCGCAATGCCCGTGGAAAAGGTGACTCAGGCTACCATTGGACTGTTCTTCGGGACCATGCTCCCACCGATGAGCTTCAATGCTTCAATGCCATCACAAGAAGCCCCAAAGAAGTCGGTCTTTGATCGGCTCGCAACCACTATGACCCCTCTCAACGGGTCATCCAAGTCTGCCGCCTCAGTCTTCGATAGGCTAAGCCAACACTCTACTGGGCTCATAAAGAGACCCGCAATACCTGAAGGGGTTATCCCAAAGCGGATAGCCATTCCAGCTTCGGTAAACGAAGTCATCAAAGGGGCTTCTCCTGCTAAGGGATCGTTCTTTGCAAGATTGGTCGTTCCAACTCCTTTCATGGGTGAGGTCGTTACAAGTGCTTCCCTTATTTGAAAGTGAGTCTTCGACAGGTTAGACGTTCCCTCTCAACGGATGTCAGTCTTCGACAAGTTGGCGCCAACAGCAGCCTCTCATCAAAGTAGGGGGCATGATGAAGCCACTCCCGTAACTGAACCATTCCCATCTGCACGGCATGCTCGACGTCGCCACTGACGCCGATTAAGGATGGCCGGGGGCAGTTCCCCTTTTGGACTTACCCCACCAGCTCTAACGGTGGAAACTGACGCTGCTGTTCCAACTGGGAACGGTTTCGAGCTACTCAGGAGGGTGCGCAAGAACTCTCCAACCGCCATACTGAAGAAGTCTTTTCCGCCTATTGAAAACACAACACAGGTGAAGCCGGAATAGCCTCCTCAGCGGTTGTCCTCCAAGATCCACAGAATCTGGCGGAAAGTCCAAGACTCTGTAATTGACAAAAATTACTCTCGTCGGCTGAAGAAGACGAAGGCTTGGCAAGAGGAGGACCATCCAACCGCCATACCATGAAAGGTATCATCTGCATGGGTACCTGCTGCAACGGCCCCTTCAACCTCGACCTCCCACAAAAAAAGAAGGCCAAAGAATCAACCACCACCGTAGACAAATTCTGAGCGTAAGGGATCCAAATGCCCTGAGTCTGGGGCATAGTAGTGCACACAGTGTACATGGCTTCCAGCAAAGAGGGAAGACGTACTTCCGTGGGTCATCGACCGCTCACGCGGTCTCTGACAAAAGCTCAGGAGCAACAACAAAAGCTCCAGGTGATGTTAACAAGAATGGCCGCACTCACTGGGCAGAAAGAAAGCCCGGAAGTATCGTCAGACCAACACCAGGAGCAGGAGACTGACACCGAATTGCTACGAAGGGTGCTTGAAAAGAAAGATAAAGAGGCCGCGGAACAAGCGGCTAATATAAAACAGATGACGCTTCTATCCAAGACATGGTTGGGATGATGATCCAACCGGATCTTCCAGCTGAAGACCCTCCAATAATTATTGAAGAAGACAGAGGGGAGACATCAAACCCTCCTCCGGCTTTATCAGCAGCCAGGAAAGAGACGATCTCCAAAGCTACCCTTGATGACTACATAGCTCAGCAGATACGAGCTCATCAAGCTAACGAAGCGGCAGGACAAGTCGTCAGAACTGGGCGACCTTATCCAGGCTGGTATGACCAAATTAAATACCCGCCAGGATATACGATCCCCAAATTCCATGTGTATAAGGGGACGGGTGTTCGATTCTCACGGTGTCATGCATTTTTTCGAGTTTTGTTGTTATTAAGATATGTCGGTTTCGTTGGTGAAAAAGGTGCACGAGGTAAGTCTCGAGTTTTAAAATACCGCAAGTGCACGGTGCGTTTGAGCAAGCCGGCAAGTACGGGTCGAACCACAAGGAGTGGATATCACGACATCAATTTGAGTTATAAGCAAAAGGTTGGTTGATGAGTTTGTCACAATTTGCAAGAATTTAAAAGAAGAAAGGTTTTAGGGAAACTTAGGCTAATGGTTTAGTATTAGTGAAATACGACTTTTACCCCCAACTCTTCATTTTGATTCAAGGTTCAAGTTTTTTGTTTCCATTCGAATTGAAAAAGCATGCCGCATCTATCCGAACATGCGTCGGGTTAGAATACGATATCAAGGTTAAGTAAAATAGAAACTAAGAACTTGAGTATGAGAATGAAATGAATATGGAGTTAGTTAAGTGAAGCTAGCAAGTATAGAATATATGCATTTGTGCTATATATCCTATCTAACTAATTGCGCCACTTAACATAATTCCGTATTCATTTCAATTTCAATTCATAATATAGCAACAATAAAATGTAAAGAAGAAATAGGATATATGTTTAGGTTGATTTGCAACCATTGAAAACGATATATCCTATCAAGCAAAACATAATAAAATTGCATAATTAAGAAAAGAAATGTAAAATGCAAGAATCAAAAGGGAGGGGTTGGAAGTAAAGCCATTTCACAACCTACCTCACTATAGCCTAAGAACAACTACTCACACATCATAAATTTAAATGACTATAAAAAGGAAAGAGCAAAAAGAGAAGATATACAAGAAATACTTTATATAAATGAAGCTTGATTACAAATGGTTCAAAGTACAAAAAAAGCGAATTGAAATACCAAAATCTAATCTTGCAAGCTCAAAAAGAGGTTGCAAGACTAGAGGAAGGCAAGGAATTCACACAAATATCACTAGTTACAATCTCACAATTTTCTCTCTCACAAAAGAAGTAGTGCCCTCTAACTTTCCCACTGGCCTGGTATTTATAGGCTCCAAAAAAAGATTAAACAAACAATAAAAATCAGATGACGTGGCAGCAAGAGAGGGACATCAGAAAAATGGGGCCCATTGGACATTTTTGGACCGAGCTCGCCGGTTTTGGAGGGCATATGCTCGGCCAAAATCCGAGCAATGAGGCTAGTTTTTGTTGTGTGGTCTTGAGTTAACTCCAACATCATTCTGGTTCTGCTTGATTTGTCTAAAATAATATGTTTTGCCTTCAGAGATTTGGAGGGAACAAGATGCTTTGAATCACATCAAAATTTTTAGCATTTAATGCGCATTTAATGCACATCACACCAAGACATGATCTTTTTGTGCCATGGAGCCCCCCATCATGATCTAGTGTCACACATGTATTGTGTTGGACTAAAAATTGTGTGCACACTAGTTTATTACAAAAGAGTCCTTTGGATATCGGTTGGTTCTCTGTTCAGATCGCAGTGTCATCTCCCAAATGCAGTATCTGTGATATTGAGTTTGTTTCCAGTTATTTAATCATGAACACCTGTAAACTGTAATTACTGAGCAGACACTGGTTAATAGCACCGATATATAACAAAATAGATAATGAATGAGCGGTATTAAAATGCAGTTTTCCGAGATGAACAACAGGCAATCCGCACCAACACGTTGCTCAATTCAAAGCTCTATGTGGCAATACTGGAGGCGATGACAAACTATTGCTTCGCCAATTTGTCGGCAGCTTGGCGGAGACGACATTTGAATGGTACTCCGAGCTCCCAAATGACTCTGTCAAGACATTTACGGAGATGGAACTACTGTTCACACAACGATTCACAAGTGCAAGCGAGCGCACCCCAATCACGGCATTAATCAATGCCAGAGTGAAGCCGGGAGAAACCTGGGTTCAGTACGCAATTCGGTGGCGGAACCTATGGTCGAAGTGTGAATAACGCATAGAAGAATCTCCTGCTGTGGGCATATTCGTGGTGACCCTTGATCCTCAAGCAACTATAGCCCAATTTATGATGTTCTTCAAGCCAACCACCTTCCAGGCCTTGATTGACAAACTGGTCCAAATGGACCAGATGAGCCATAGGCCGTCCTCTTCAAAGACAGATCTTCGGAATGAAAAGGGCAAAGGGAAAGTGACCTTCGTCGCCAACGCTCAATAACAACTGAGTGACCCGAAACCGATTGCTCACCAAAACAATAAATCAAGATCCCTTGGAGAAAAGTTGAGACGTCCTTACTCGTTCCCCTGGGATAAGACGAGGAGACTATTCGAACTAGCGGTGCGCAACAGGCTCATCACTCTGCCAGATCCGAGACGCCCACTGCAATCGGGTGATATCAACAATCCCAATTACTGCCCATACCACCGAATAGTAGGCTACCCAATCGAAGATTGATATGTTTTTAAAAACTGGGTCGAAGACCAGTATCAGCAGGACAAGTTCACGCTGTCCGAAAACTGGAAGGTGAACCCGCCGCAGCAGCACGCACCTAGAAAGGTGGACACGCCGGGGGCATCATGCTCATTTATAGAAGAAGCCCCGTGGGAAATGGTCCTTTCAGCTAAAACTAAAAGAATGCTGAAGGATCTTTAAGCATGTCCGGCGATTAGGTGGAAAAGCCCGCAGGAGTCTGAAATTATTAATGGAATGCTGAAACCACACCCAACGCCAAAAGTTGGTAACGATGGACAAAACCTCTAGGCCAAGCCTCCGAAGTCTTCAAAGAAAAAGAAGAAGGCCAAGAAGCCCGTCCAGCTCGACAGCAATCGTACGGGTTTGAAAAAATACATCGACGCACTGGAAGAATACAACCAAAAAGCACGGACCCTAGTCACATTGGAAGAGTTCTAAAAGCATGTCTTTGAGAACGGAAACAGTGATATTGATGAAGGAGACAATTCTTCGGAAGAACCCGAGAATCATGTAGCGAGTTGCCACATGATCTCTCACTCGTCGATAAATTGCAAAGAAGCTCTTGACGTAGAGAAACTGGGGGAAGATCCAAACCCAGAATCCATGGAATCGTCAGATGACCTCATCGATAAGCTGCTGAACGAAGCTCTTCAAAATAGCAAAACTGATCGAGAACATGAAGCGGCGATTTATGAAAAGGCCAAGCATCGGTGTCAGGCCGAAAAAGCTCCGGTGATGAGATGCCATAAAGTACCTCAACCGGATCAAAGTGCCCTTGCCACCAGCAAGAGCAGAATCAAGATAAGAAAGTAGTTCGCTAAAGCTCTGTCAATGGGAATGAAGCTGCCACCTTTTAAAGAAAATACTTTCGAGGGTATGTGCCTCGACGAATCGGATGTAGATCCGAACTACCGCTTATACCATCGGAAGATCATGCACCCTACCGAAAAGTGTAATGCCTTCAAGAAGTGGTGGCAGTGATACGTTGCCCATCGACAACAATTTAAGAGAATGATGCATAAAGCCCTTCGGGAATAGAGAAGTACGGCAGACGAACGTGAAGGAACGGCGGGTGACTGTCATATGGTTGATGCCATCCCGACAAGAGCAAAATATCAAGTTCTTACCTTCGGGAGCGACTCTGACGAAGAAATAGCCCTCGGCCCTCTCTTCAAGGAATCCACCTCTGGAAAAGAAGAAGAGACGAAGAACTGTGAGAACATTCAGCTGCGTAATCGTATGTTGCCCAAAATGAATCTTGGACCTTCAAACAAAGGTTTGGGCAAAAGAGACAAAGGGAAGGAAAAAGTCCCTGAAGAGATTGCCCTCGATGATAGAGTCGTCGAAGAGCCCATAGCCAAGGACCCGCTCAGAAAGAACAAGGTAGATTACAATGTCCTGGAACATCTGAGGAAGATACCCTCACAATTGAGTATTTTGGATGCCTTTCTCCTATTTAAAGAGGCATGAGATTCCCTGATCAAGACGTTACAAGAGCCCGACCAATTTCAAGCCTTCCTGGCAGAAGAAAAGATGAAGGACGAGCTGGAAGAAGTCCACACAGCTGATATCACCTTCAGCGATGAAGACCTCCTTCTCGGAACGTGCGAGCACAACCGTCCGCTGTATGTAACCGGGTATTGTCATGATATCAAGATAGGGAAGATCCTGGTCGACAACGGGTCCTCCGTCAACCTTCTCAATGTAAGGGTGTTGAAGAAGATTTGCATGAACGTGCAGCACCTGGCTCGGGACAAAATTACTATCTTCGGGTTCGACTTGTAGTCATCACAAACGCTCAGGTCCGTAATATTGACACTACGCTTTGGGCTGCTCGTCACCGACATCAAGTTCCATGTTATTGATGCCAAGACTTGCTACAACGCTTTGCTCGGCAGGCCTTGGTTACATGAGTACAACATCATCCCTTCTACACAACATCAGTGTATGTAGTACTTCAAGGACAGCCTTGAGTACACAGTTACAGGGGAGCTGAACCCATTCTCCGTAAATGAAGTTCGCAGATATGAAGACGCCAAGTACTTCTTACCAGACTTCGAAGACATGGAAAGATATCTCAAACCGGAGAATAAACAAAAAGCAATCGCCACTATCCTGATATTTGGGAGCGATACTGAAGAAGACGAAGAGATGGTCTACTCGGGACAACCTCAAGGAAATAGGCTAGGACCATCTACTCCTATGCTGGTCTTTGGCAGTGACTCTGAGGACGAGGTCAACGCAGTATTCTCCATCCTCCCATCAATACATGCCTTTGCTGGAGCTGACCAGAGTTTACAGATTACCCTGGTCCCGCAGCAGCATTAAAAAGAACTTGATGCACTTGATACATACAGCGTGCAAGAGCTGCAGACCTTCTACGTCCCTTCTAAGCAAAGAGGTGAGAAGGCGATCCTTTTCTACCAATCCACGGAGACTAAAGTGGAGAAAGAAGTATGGCACGGTGCTGAACCTGCGCTCGACAGGCTTCAGCCGATCCGTCTGCCCAGATACTACGCACATGGACTGAAAAGGCTATTGAGACGCCAAGGTGTACCCTTTAAAGAGACTGCTCGACAAGCCCAGTTTTATAACATGATTTGGAACATTCCTGGGACTCAGCAGAAGATGCCCAACGGGAGAATGGAGACGACTGGCCTTGGATACGTTCGGTCTAAGAAACGGGAGCGATTCCATGGCTGCCACGTCATAAATAACTCCGGTAGAGAAGCGAATACATTTCCAGATAGCGTTGATGTCGAACCAGAGCAAGATCCCGCCGTACGAATATCAAGTCCGTCATTCGAAGAGCAGATTGACAAGCTAATAAGAGAAGCAGGTAAAAAGGTTTGGGATGACCATAGCCGCAAAATGGCCATTTATGAGAAAGTCAGGACGCAAAGTATCATTCAGCAGGCTACGGAGGATGACGATCCCCTTCACCCTCAACCCGCTGTACACTCTTGTGGCAAAAAGAAAGCCCGACACAGAAAAACAGCAATGTCCAGAGCGGGGACGGCGTTCAAAGACAGTGAAGCGGATCCAAGAAGCTGCGCGATCGAGGAAAAGTCAGCTAGAGTCCGTCTTTTATGAAAAAGATAGGTCGGGAGTACTCTTTCCCTCAAGACAAGACAAGGAAAATCTTTGACCTTGTCATGAAACATCAAATGATGGTGCTCCCGGAGTCTCGATACCCCGAACAAATAGACGAGAGCCATCACCTGGATTATAGCTCCTACCACCGAGTAGTGGGACATCTTCTTGAAGACTGCTTCACCCTCAAAGACTGGGTCGAAGACCAGTATCAGCAAAGCAGGTTTGCTCTATCCGACAGTTGGAGGGTAGCCCCACCACGAAAGCATGAGCCGAGAGCAACCTACGCTGTAAGGGAAAGTCTAGATCAACATCGAGCCTGGAAACGAGCTCGTACCTGCCATATGATAACATTTTCAAAGGAAGGAGAGTATGAGAATACGGACGACCTCCCTCAGTGCTTCGCAAATGAAGATGAGAACGAGCTAACCTCAGAATTTCCACCGGTGCTAAAAGAGTTGGAAGATGGGATACACACCACAGCAGACAACCTGAGAAAAATCGACTTGGGGACGGCAAACGAGCCAAGGCCAACGTTCGTCAGTGAGCTGCTGTCTGAGAAACAGGTAGCCACGTTAAAAGACGTGCTTATGCAGTATAAAAACTGTTTCGCATGGAACTATTCCGAGATGCCGGGATTAGATCCAGAGATAGCAGTGCATAAGCCAGTCAAACAGGCACCAAGAAGAATGCGGCTCGAGTTTGAGATGAGTATCAATGCCGAAGTCAAGAAGCTAATCGACTCCGGCTTCATCTAAGAAGTTCAATACCCCGACTGGATCGCCAATATCATTTCGGTGATGAAGAAAAATGGGACAGTACGCATCTAGGTAGATTTTCGGGATCTCAACAAAGCTTGTCCGAAAGATGACTTCCCAGTGCCTGTTACCGAGCTGATGATAGATAACACGTCCACTCATGAAGTCCTCTCCTTCATGGATCGATCTTTAGGGTATAATCAAATACCCTCCTACACCCTGGAAAGCATACCGCATGCGGAAAATAGAAAGACAGATGCGTTAGCCAAGCTCGCTAAAGAACTGGCTGACGAAAACATCGATGACGTAAAGATCATTGTGCAAAGTCGCCGGATTCTCGCATCAGCAGAAATATCTCCGAAGATGTCTAAAGGAAAGGAAGCAACTGAATAAGAGGCCTTCCAATTGGAGGATGAAGAAAGGGCGAAGGATTGGAGAGAAGTCTTCATAGACTACTTCAAATCCCATCAAACGCCCGAAGACGTGTCGTCAAGACATCAGCTCATGAAGCGAGCCCTGTCTTTCGCCTTCGTCAATGGTACTCTTTATAAGAGATCATTCGATTGTTTATGGCTGAGATGCCTAGGACCAGAAGAAGCAAAAAGGGTCGTTCAAGAAACTTATGACGGACTCTGCGGTTCCCATCAAGCTGGGCCAAAGATAAAGCTGAAGATCAAAAGAATGGGTTACTATTGGCCCACGATGATTCAGGACTACCTTGAATATGCGAAGCAATATCACTCATGCCAAATTCACAGGGACTTCATCCATCAACATCCAAATCCGCTACATCTGACATTGGCTAGTTGGCTGTTCGAAATATGGGGAACCGATATAATCGGGCCCATCTAGCTAGCATCGTCCAGAGGACATCGGTTCATATTGGCAACAACCGATTACTTCTCTAAATAGGCAGAAGCAATACTGCTAAGAGAGGTGAAGACAGAGAACATCCTCCATTTTTTCAAGACACACGTCCTCTACCGGTTCGTCACTCCGCGACGGATTATCTCTAATAACGGGCCAGCCTATAGAAGCCATAAGATCAGCCGCTTCGCACAGCAGGATAAAATAGATTGGAGATATTCTTCAGTTTATAATCCTCGAGCTAATGATCTAGCTGAGGCGTTCAATAAGACCTTGACAAAGATCATAAAGAAAACGGTGTCCAGAAATAAAAAGGACTGGCACGAGAGATTGCATGAAGTTCTCTGGGCCTATCGAACTACGTTCAAGACGGCCACGAACACAATGCCATTTGCGTTAGTATTCGGCACGGAAGCAGTACTTCCTTTAGAGATAGAGCTACCCTCTCTACGAGTGGCGGTTCGGTACGAACTGACGGATGAAGAGAATGCCCATCTTCGGCTTAAGGAGCTAGATGCCCTCGATGAAACTCGTCTCATGGCGCAGCAAAACCTAGAGGATTACAAAGCGAGGATGACGCGCTCATACGAAAGATTGACTAGGCCGAGAATATTCCGCCAAGGCGAACTCGTGTTAGTCGTAAAAAGACCTATGATCCCCAACCATGCCAAACGAGGGAAATTCGAGCCGAACTATGAGGACCCGTACATTATAGACAAGGTCTACTAAGGTGGGGCCTTTCGGCCAATAAACGGCCGATTCCTGAAAAAATACTACGCCTGACGAGTCACGGCCCAGGTCAATGATAGATGACGACGCCTATGTCCCCTCGCTATCTTCTTCAGTCAAAACTCTAAGAGTAATACCCAACAATACCCCGTCTCAAACATGGAGAGCTACGGACCGTAACGTCCTTAAACTAGCTATGGACCGTAATGTCCTTAAACTAACTACGGACCGCAACGTCTTTAAAACTAGCTGTGGACTGAGATATCCTTAAACTAATAATGGACTGAGATGTCCTTAAACTAACAATAGACCGAGATGTCTTTAAACTAACAACGTCGCCTCTAACACGGCGATAGTGGACTGCAACTCAAATCCCACCGGCAAACGGATGGATCACATGTGGCGGAACTATTCTCGAGAGTTTCATCACACCAAAAAAAGGTACGTCCATAAGTGAAATAGGCATGGATGAAAACCCGAAAGAGCGCCGTGAGTAAAAACAGTAGGACTACCGGTGTGTTTGTGAAAACCCGAAAGGGCACAATCTCATTAAAACAAAGACAACCGCAAGGTCCTTTCGACCTTATGAGCAGAAAATACCTGCGTGAGATCCTTACGACTCACAAGGGAGAAACACACTTAGGGATCCCCACTATTCCTAAGGAGAAATTGCACTTACGAGATCCTTATGACTCGTAAGGAGAATTCCCCCTATGAGACCCTCATGGCTCGTATGATTCAAAAAGCCTTAAGCTATAGGGATCTGAACCTGTTCTTAAGCCATCACACTCCCCAAGTTGCCCTACAAGCGGTTCAATATTGACCCTTGTATACAATCCACGGGCACAAATAAACGCCCCCTCACCAAGTCCCACCAACGACGAGGAATGTCCTCATGTGGTGAACAACACTTGTAAGTCCTCTCGACTAATAAGGAGAAAACACTCTTGTAAGATCCTTATGACTTGTAAGAGAACACACACTTAAGAATCCTCATGATTCCTAACGAGAAAACACACCTACGAGATCCTCGCGGCTCGTAGGGAGAAACACCTTTATGAGACCCCTACGGCTCATGAAGTTAAAAGCCTTAGTCAACAGGATCCTAATCCTGTTTGCTAAGCCACCTTTGCTCGAATCGACAAAGGCAAGTGATGATTCGCTCCTGGCAATGTTCCAGTCGCAGCGATGCTGATGCTAAGATTGGTATCATACCTTAAGTTCCATACTCGCAGCAAAAAATCAGCGAGCCAAAAATGCATATGAAATAGACGAAATGATATGGTAACTTGCAACAAAAATCAGCAAGTAAAATATAAGTATACAAAAATAGTCGAAATGATTGGGCAACTCGCAATAAAAAGCAGCGAGTAAAGAAAAAGAAAAATAGCCGAAATGATTGGGCACTGCGAAAAAATAGCCGAAATGATTGGGCTATCGTGATTTTCGCGATATAAAAAGCTGAAATGATAGAGTATCGCGGAAAGAAATACAAAAAAATGAAGAAACTTTGCCCTGCAGGTGAGATCATATTGACCCCTGTATATAATCCATGGGCACAAACGGAAAGGGAGCCATATCACCCTACCAGGCTTCGTCAAAGAGAAGCCAGATCTCGATGGCTACATCTATAGCCTAGAAATCAACAACAACGTTCTTCTTCCCTCCAGCAGGATACAGGCGCGGCGTCAAAAAATGGAGCCATGGCGAAATCCCCTAATTCCAAATCTCAACGGTTCACAGACAACCCCGAGACTACCTCGGAGCCACGACAAAGTCCCCTAATTCCAAATCTCGATGGCTCACAGATAACCCAGAGACTACCTCGGAGTCACGGCAAAGTACCCTAGTTCCAAATCTTGACTGTTCACAGACAACCCAAAGACTACCTTGGAGCCATGGAAAAGTCCCCTATTCTAAATCTCGAAGGTTCATAGACAGCCTAGAGACTACCTTCGAGCTATGGCAGAGTGCCTAGTTCCAAGTCTCGACGGCAGCATCCACAGCCTAGAGATTAACAACAGTGTTCTTCCTCCCTCCAGTAGGATACAGGCTTGACGTCAACAAACGGAGCCATGGCGAAGTCCCCTAGCTCCAAATCTCGATGGTTCACAGACAACCCAGAGACAACCTGGACATGCGTCGCAATATTGCAGACATAATGTCAAGCAACGAAGCGAAGGAAGATCCCTAGCTTCAGGGTCTTGACAGCAACTTAAATGAAACCTGAAAGACTATCGGAGACCATCCCACTCCAGCGCGGAGTGGTCATGACTCATCAGGGCTCCCAAATTGAGCCTAACCTCAAGTAAAAAGCGACATGGAATATCCCTAACGCTTGCTCTTTCGACGGTAATATTACCTGGATGATTACTTGAAGACGTCTTGTCCAGCCCCCGAAGGGATCAGAGATACGACAGTCGCGGGCTATCTGAATAGCAAGATTGCGTATCGGGGAATATATCGGCCAATGCGACGGTGCGTCGGGTAAAAAACCCTAGTACCACAGACCCTAACGGACTTCTATTAGTAGGAGTTAACTGTGACGTTAGAGATGAGTATGGGTCGTCCTCTGGGAAACATGGAATCTTTTATTCTTACTTTAGACGTGTTGAGAAAGAGAGAGGAAGAAATAAGAATGTTGAGGAATGGTATCTAGATCTACGTTAAACACTAATGCAAAATATAGATCTAGATTATTTATGGATGTAGTTAATATAAGAAGGGGCTTGTAGGGTTCGTTAGGATTTAGTAGTTATGAATGATTAATTAAAAATTACCTTTTTTATCCTTTAATAGATTTAAAACTAGAACGACAGTGATGCATGTAGATTAGGGTTTCTGGAGGGAAAAGTAATCCCACTCTTGACCCCTATCTCGACACGGAACTCCGTTTCATATCTAGCCTTTACCAAAACAATCATTAATCTAATCTCTAATCGCGGTCGAGGTTAACAATGAATTGATAGCGTGCCCGATTAGGATGTTAATGATTCTTTTGATAAAGTTTATAAACTTTATAGGACGTAAAAAAAGTTTAGGTATTTTCATCATCCATTAACCTACCCTAATCCTACGAACTCTAACAAGCGGAGAATTACTCGCGCATGTTGAGAGAAAAAGAGATGGAGAGAAAATGCATAATTAAACTACAAAGAAATAGAATAGGAAAAAGAGCTACCTTTATTAATCAACAATATTCATTACACTTTGATTCCTTAGAAAATGATTACAAATCCTAGTTTTGCTTCTCGATCTCTTCTAAGGAGGTAAATGAACCGTTGATGATCAGCCTAGATGCGTGAGCCGTCTTGGACTTCGTGATCTCATCGGCTTGATGATTTTTCCAAGAGGCTCTCGGTCCTTATTTATACTCCAAAAGCCAGAAACTTAGCTTCCTAATTTGGAAGCAAACAGTAAAGATTCACCCAGAAAAATCGCAGCTCCTAATATCTCTGGTACGCGGCGGATCCGCGGTCTTCTGTGTTGATCGTTGAATTTTGTTTTCTGGGATTTTCTCCTTGTGACACGTGGAGATCTCTGGAACTTTTGGAAATTGGAAATCTTTTCTTTGCTTCTGCCAGAATTGATTTCTTAATTTGCTTTCTTAATTAGGCAGGTTTGCTCTTAACAACTTTGATTCCCTTGATTTTTAGCCCTGAAAAATTATGCGCAATCTCAACAAATAATATTAGTGGAGTTTTGTTTTATTGAGATATTAATTTCACCATTAAGATTTGGTCAATGGTATCTTTGCATACATTTTCCTACCAAATGTTAATTATAATATATCAACACATGAAAAATAGTATTTTTATAGATAAACCCTCATATGTATGATATATTATAATAAAGACCTTTTTTAATATAGAAATAGTAGGAAAAATGTAATAACAAATATGCAGTTTTATCAACTGAACAAATACCCCCAAACTTATCTTTGATCGTCCCGAGCAAACTAGTTTATTCAAGAGAAGGAGAAACAGAAAGGAGAAAGCTAAGCACACTTTCGTAGGCAAACGCGATTGCACTGAGCACGTGCAACACGCTGTTAAACCTCTAGGTGTCCCTAATAGGAGGAGTGTTGTCTCCTTAGGGTTTTCAGCGGATTACACCCACAAAATCCTATAATAAAATAGAGATGGTGAAATTTACATATAAAGATAAGAACCATAAAAGAAATACTTTGAAAATTTAGAGTTTCCAACTCCATTAGCTTTTCAGTTGTCATGAGCCCTATCTTAATAGTCATGAAAAGATATTAGAAATCACATCATCCCTCAATAAAACATCGTCTTTATTCTTCATTCCTATCTTTCATCCAAACATCGATCATATAACCCTACGTGTGTGTAATGGACATCCCTACACTCGGAGAATTCAATTCAAGCTATCATACTCTTGTCCATCTACCTTAGTACTTTTTAATTTTGATGAATATTTAGATTTGCTCACACATTTTCATACGACTGTTAATACTTCTTGAGGTACTAACCGATCGATTAATCATGTGCTTGCTGATTAGGTGATAGTATTTTCCTCGTCTTGCACCACCTAAGGCTTAGCAGTGACTCCTAGACCAGTTGGTCTAAGGCACTAGGTGATGAAGCACCCTCGCTATATTTTTTTATTGCTGCCTTGGCGATAACAAAACCAGTGTTCATTTTTTTCTTTTCACCATTTTTATATTTTCTTCATTTATTATTTCCTTCATACTTTGGCTTTTAGACAAGAGCATTTCAAGGTATCCTCTACTATCCCGAGTTTCAAGACGTGTGTAAGTGCATATAGTAGGGTATCAACATTCAAATGTTTGGCTTCCAGAATAGAAACTATTTTTCAGACTTATTTTTATCCTCAGATTAGTGACTTCCTTCATCTTACTAACCCTTGGGACAATGGCTCATAACTACTTATTACTAGTTCGTTTAAGAAAACTTCTAATTTTCTTGGTTTTCTTAAACTATTCCTATCTTTTGGATGTAATTTTTCACTTTCTACTCTTTTGTTATAAAAGAAAATTTTTAAAATTTTTGAAAATGTTGTGCTTATGCAATATATGATGCAAATTGATGCGTAAATAAGCACAAAGCTCCCCCAAACTTGTTTTCAACAGTGTCCTCACTGTTGCTATCTGCTGGATCACAAAAACCTGTAAGCTTGGGAGGTCATTATTAATGGGGGCAAGAATATATGAAAGTGAAAATCCTCCCCCAAACTTATTTTTGGCTCACAATTTTGAGGACAAAAGTTATGTTCAAGAGACAAAAATATACCCCCCCTCAAACATGAGTTAGACAATATGAAGCATTTTAAGAGGAGGTGAGTCATTTGGTCAAAGTAAGACTTTACAAAGACCAAAAATTAACACCAACCATTCAAAGATTTTATCAGTATAGCGTATAGGTCGGTGGAAGAATGTGTTGTATCGAGTCAAGAAAAAATAGGGAAGGGATAAGAGGTGGTCTGGAAAGGGTTTGAATTTGAAATTAGAGAAAAGAAAGAATGAGGATGAATGCGAATGATTAGGAAGAAGGAATGGTGGCAGTTCAACCTCTATAGGTGGAGATTGATCAATCACAAAATCCGCATTGTTTAAAAATTCAAGTTCGTCAGCAAAAAGTTCTTCAAAACTTTTATCAATGGTGTGATTGAAAATTTTGCTGTCAAAGAGTTTTGTGCCAGAATTTATCCTACTTGATTCATCAAAAATCATTGAAGTAGAGGACTCGAAAAACTCATCTACCTCATTTTCAAAAATATCCAAATCAAGTTGAATTTCTGGTATTATTGAACTTGAATTAACGTATTGTGATTCATCAAAACTCACTGAAACTATAGGAACAGAAGAAGAACCGGAGAAAGTAGAAGCTGAAATGGGTAAACAAATTGGTGTGTCGAGTGTTGCTGAATCAGATGTAGAAGATGGAGGCTGTATTTCGGTCTGATCTTCGGGTATACCATTATCATCAACTTCAAAACATATTTGGGGTTCGGGAAGAATTAAAGGCTCAAGATGATGACCACAAGGAAGTGAAAGGATTTGATGAATTGGTGGGAAAATATCATCCAAAATTTCGGGTTCATCAATCAATATATCCCCAACGTCAATCACCTCATTCAAGTGAAGGTTAGAATTCTCGAACACCTCATCAAAAGTATGATTTTCAATCAGTTTTGGTTTAAGAGTGGAGGTGTAGAGGTCACAAGGGTTAGGTATGGTTTCACTTGAAATAGACCCTTCACAATCGGGTAAATCAAACACTACAAAGTCACACAACTTATCAGACATTCTATTTGGTGTACTTGATGAATCTATGAAACTGGAGTTGTGGATTTCAGTTTGGAATGGGGAGGTTTGATTAGGAAGGGTGTACAGTTCTGTTTCACTACCCAAATTCTCATTTTGTCCTATGCCCGAATCATATACTGAGAAATTTTGGGCTGGTTTGAAATTCCTTGCTTGCATCCACTCTGTTGTTTCCTTCCTAATTTGGTTCGACAATTCCAGAAATTTTTCTAATGTCTGCTCCAGACTAGTCTTGGGTTGATAAGGGGTTTCAGTATAAGATTGAAATTCCTGTGGATAATTAAAACTCCCAAATGACTGATTAGAAGAACTGTCTAGAAAAGGTGGAAAAGTCGGATTGGATTGATAGAATTAGAATGGTTGCGAAAATTGGGTAGGAGTAGGATCAATATTATGATAAGAAGAATATTGATATGGGTTGGTCGGTTGGCTATTGGATATCTTACATGCCACAAACCGCCTATCAAACTCTTCTTTGGAAAGTGGAGGTGATGGTTGATATTGGTCCGGGTTGAAACTTTGGCCTCTAGCCCTAGCTATATGTTCAGCAATGGACATTCGTCTAGGGGCTTCCTCACTCTGGGTATGAACTGAAACAGGTGTAGGATTAGGATACGGTTGATAAGACCTAGACTGAGGTGGCCAACTGTTTCTTCCTGCTTGTTCTATTTGATCTCTTAAGGACATGGAAGAGCCGGACGGTATACCGAAGGGATTACGAAAACAAGAAATATCTGGTTGTGGACAGCAAAGCTCGGCAAGTGTTCTTCTGTTTGGGTCACCCATTATAAGAAGAGAAGAGGGGGGAAAAAGGTAAATAAAAAGGAGAAAATAATTGGTTTGTTTTGAAAAATGTGTCGGACTTAGACAAATCACACAAAAATGCACAAACAACCCTAGAACTATGGTTACCTCGGTCCAATCTCTAGACCGCTCCTAGACTTCCAAAGGATAAGCAGCAGGATCAATCATCTATCGCCTCTTTACTACTCTTGTAGCCAGGTAAGTGCCAGGTGAGTGGGAGGCTCCCCACTATGAAAGTAGTGGTTCTAATTAAGTAACCACTCGTCTTAGACACACTTGCCTAGACACCACAAAAGTAATGCGGATAAGCGATAGATTACCCACGACCTTCCTCTGTCCTTATTGAGCGCGACAGTCCTTAGAGTCTGGTCTAGATATTTTTTTTAAATTAATGAAGGGTTGATGCAGATGCTCAGTTTGTGATTTGTGGGGTTTAGGAAGGGTGATGAAATCCCCACCTAATCTGGATTTTGGTCTTGCTCCTTAAAAATCCGTATTAAAATATGCAAAAACAAACCATAAAAAAAACTTTGCAAAAAGATTTTTGAGTGGCGATATTTTGCAAAGAATCCTGCAGAAAAGATATTTTATTGGATTTCAGAGGAGAGAGAAAGATATAGAAAATATACCAGAGAAGTTTGCAGCCCTAAATCTCCTCTCCCGCCGCTCTTCCGCCGCCAAATGAGCTCCTTTGCCACGATTCCGCCGTGATAAAGAGGGATCATGTGTTGATTTTTGCTACGTGGCCTCCTGCACTCCTCTGGATCTTGATGAATGTCTCTGTCTCTCTGTATCCTCAAGTCTGTGACTCCAGATTCCCTCGCAAAATTCACACAATAATCGTTAAATATACAATTTGCAGTTTTGTTTTTTTATGATATAGATCGTATAAGAATTCAACACAAATGGTAAGAATAAAAAAAATTACGCATGTATCCCCGGCAACGGCGCCATTTGATTGGTACGAAAAAGTGTTTGTAGTAGTTAACCGCAATCAATAACGGTGTCGCGTGTAGCTAGACCGAGATGAGTATGGGTCGTCCTCTGGGAAACGTGGAATCTTTTATTCTTACTTTAGACGTGTTGAGAAAGAGAGAGGAAGAAATAAGAATGTTGAGGAATTGTATCTAGATCTACGTTAAACACTAATGCAAAATATAGATTTAGATTATTTATGGATGTAGTTAATATAAGAAGGGGCTTGTAGGGTTCGTTAGGATTTAGTAGTTATGGATGATTAATTAAAAATCACCCTTTTTATCCTTTAATAGATTTAAAACTAGAACGACAGTGATGCATGTAGATTAGGGTTTCTGGAGGGAAAAGTAATCCCACTCTTGACCCCTATCTCGACACGGAACTCCGTTCATATCTAGCCTTTACCAAAACAATCATTAATCTAATCTCTAATCGCGGTCGAGGCTAACAATGAATTGATAGCATGCCCGATTAGGATGTTAATGATTCTTTTGATAAAGTTTATAAACTTTATAGGACGTAAAAAGAGTTTAGGTATTTTCATCATCCATTAACCTACCCTAATCCTACGAACCCTAACAAGCGGAGAATTACTCGCGCATGTTGAGAGAAAAAGAGATGGAGAGAAAATGCATAATTAAACTACAAAGAAATAGAATAGGAAAAAGAGCTACCTTTATTAATCAACAATATTCATTACACATTGATTCCTTAGAAAATGATTACAAATCCAAGTTTTGCTTCTCGATCTCTTCTAAGGAGGTAGATGAATCGTTGATGATCAGCCTGGATGTGTGAGCCGTCTTGGACTTCGTGATCTCGTCGGCTTGATGATTTTTCCAAGAGGCTCTCGGTCCTTATTTATACTCCAAAAGCCAGAAACTTAGCTTCCTAATTTGGAAGCAAACAGTAAAGATTCACCCAGAAAAATCGCAGCTCCTAATATCTCTGGTACGCGGTGGATCCGCGGTCTTCTGTGTTGATCGTTGAATTTTGTTTACTGGGATTTTCTCCTTGTGACACGTTGAGATCTCTGGAGCTTTTGGAAATTGGAAATCTTTTCTTTGCTTCTGCCAGAATTGATTTCTTAATTTGCTTTCTTAATAAGGCAAGTTTGCTCTTAATAACTTTGATTCACTTGATTTTTAGCTCTGAAAAATTATGCACAATCTCAACAAATAATATTAGTGGAGTTTTGTTTTATTGAGATATTAATTTCACCATTAAGATTTGGCCAATGGTATCTTTGCATATATTTTCCTACCAATTGTTAATTATAATATATCAACACATGAAAAACAGTATTTTTACAGATAAACCCTCATATGCATGATATATTATAATAAAGACCTTTTTTAATATAGAAATTGTAGGACTATGGTAGCGCCCCGGCCGTCTATCCGAGGTCAAAATGCGGAAACGAAAAATTTTCTTGACTTTATACCGGCACTACCGCATCCTAAAACCCGGATCTAACCATTAACCTAAACCTAGCAAACTAGAGAAAGGATAGAAAGCTATACCGAGCGATCCGTGTCCTTCGGTCTTCGGTCTCCACTCTGATCTCCTCGCGGAATCTCCGGTCTTCATTTCCTTGTCGGAACGGACACCACATCGCCGGATTCTTTTACGAGCTCCCACCTCTGGACCGAGACAACTCGGGCACGAAGTTGGCGAGCCGACGTGCCCAAGGATGCTGTAGGCTTAGTGTAAAATAGATTGTCCCATAGGGTTGTGAAGTTGCCATGATAGAGTGGAGGAATGAGATATGGAGATCAACTAGAATTTTGTAGCAAGTAAGGAAAAATGAGATGAATCAATTTCACACATTTTCCTCTCCCTCCCTTTGTGGCCGGCCTCACCAAAAATGGAGGAGGGAAAAAATATATCAAAGGGGGTGAGCACAAGATGAGAACAAAATGGTGAGCATAAGGTAAAAAGCAAGTCTCACATCCATAAACCAAATCAATCTCCTCACAATTAATGCAAGTAATGATGTATGAAAAAGCAAAGATGCTAGAACCATCATAATCCTCCATTTACAAATAAACCCCTCTACAATTGCTAATTTGCACATTTGCAAATTAGCCCATCCATCAGAAAAATCCGGCCATGAAGGAACAAAGGAAATATGGCCGAAACGGAATGCAAACTGGCAACTTCAAAAAACTGATCCCGTAATAAATTACAGGAAAACCTCGCGACCGTATATACATACCCGCATTTGTATTCCCACTGAATACAAATGCAAAGAGACAAAATCTACACTGTACAATACTAGGATCCGGCTTAAACCAAAGCCTGCTAGTATTATCCATCCGATCTTGATCCGTGCAATACCGCACGTATAAGATCGAACCCTGCCATATCTCCATACGGCCTCTACAACGTTTCGCCCGAAACTTGAGAAACTTTCTGTGGGGGACTCTAAAGACTCGTCAATACCTTTGGCTGTGGATTTAACCACTAGCACGTCAGAGGTATTAGCCATACGTAACGGGCTACCAGGTATTGACCAAAAGGGACGTCGATGAGCGAACTCATCCTGACACCCTACTGAGCCTGTCAGTGACAATATCCGTACAGCCCGGTCCGTTCGTCTATGAGTATCGCATGGCGGGCCTAGGGGGTTGGTAAAAGTCAGACCCCCAAAAGCGGTACAAGTCGTATCGGAGTGTAGCCCAGAACACCCTGAGATACTACTGGAATACTTACCAGTAAATCTCCTGCCTCGGCCGAGGGCTTTGTGTAATGGCTCTCCTAGACATAACACGACCTCACCCCCAATACCGGGAGAGATGAACCCCTGCAGATCCGCTCACTGCCTCCATGTGGCTCGGGACTGTACCCAACTAAAACCTGTTTGCACGACTCCTTTGAGCCGTGGTAGGGTAGTAATCAAAGTACAGTGGGAACTCACACGAGACAAATGACGATCTCAGGTCGATGAACTAACCTGTACACATGTCACCAAGGAACTGCTATCTGACATCTGGTATAAGACCAACTAGCATGCTTCCGGCGAGTCCTATCCGGTGTACTCATAACCCAATGAGCACCTGTATACATCTTAGGTGAACCACCTGACACCGGTGGCTTGTGAGACCGGCCACCGCCCCTCGTCGGGGTCTCGACTGTATACACTAGTCTACTCTGGAGTATCGATGCCCTATCTCGAAACTCCTTCGACTAGGGACCTTTTAAGGATGTGCTTATAGACCCCAGCTCCTACGTATATGATCGCCATCATTCTGCTAGCCGTTAAGCAAGAATCCTAGGGGCTCTATCAACGTGTAATAGTGATCAGTAATGTCACCTCAAACAGTACACGATGATAAAGATAAACCAGATAGCATACTATCATCATGAGTAAGACTGTCCTACCGGTATAGGGCCTCTCTCAATCATTGCAATCACGTGCCTGTGATCCAATAATTGACTCTGAGGGCACTATGTCCAACAATCTCCCACTTGCACTCAACGCTAATTATTGCGATGTCGCATACTCACAGCCCGTGTGATACCGAACACCCAACTCCTCTACTAGTTAGCCTCACAAAACCCGTTTGCGAAACTAATGCGTCCGAGGAATAGCCTCAGTGAGTGGATCCGCTTTGATGTTTCTTTCTATGACTCTCTTTATCTCAAGTTCGCGGAGAAAGCCATCTCCCGAAATGAGCAATACCTGTCTTAGAATGTCTGGATATCTGATGGGACCTAGTTCATAAATAAACTCCAAATCCAAACTTCTTAGACTGTATCGTCAACTGAAAACAATCAGTATCCTGCGCCATGCCTCCCTCAGTATCCACTTGGACCACCTGTCCAAACTACTGTCTCTCGTCAGAGGGAAAACTATAACTCTTACAGCCACTCTGTCATCCGGGTCACCTTGGAAGCCTGGAATGATAACCTTCCCCGAAAAGTGCCTGTTGTTATCATATCCCTAGAACATCAACTTATGTTCTAAAACTGCTTCTGAACGTTTCTCCAGGATTGGATCATATCACCTTATTGCATCTAGTGCAAAAATAACATCTATATCCTATGTGGAGAAACCACTGTGTGACAACCAAAGTATAACCGATTGTAGTATAGGAATTTCACTTCCTACTCTGTGTATGTCATCCTAATACCAGGACATCACACCCTACTATCTTCTTAACAGATCCATCCCCTATTCTGATGAAGTCAAACCTATGACTGTCACATCAGAAATAGATGATTTATCTCCGCTATATCTACTTTAGTCTCTAAATAGACACAAGCCACTTGTCCATTATGCTTCTGCTGCTCCTACTGACCACGACAACCCTCTGGCAGAATAATATACACGTGCACTTCTAAAACTAGTCTAGAACGACGCTATACTCATCCTCCTGCCGGGTCTCACAGTCTGGAACAACAGCAATGGCAAGTTTGGGTAAACAAGAACCTCCCTGCCATTGTCCTTGAGGCTACCGGAGTACCTCTCGGGTGCCTGAGGTTACCAACCATATCTGCGGAGTGGTTAATGGAATGTCAAGCCAGATTGAATCTCTAGGTTCATATCAAATTTTCAGTAATCGTTTGCGGTTCTGGAATCACTTTCAGTTCTACCATACTCCCACTACTGTTTTCTGAAAAAAAAAATCCATTTTTACTAAAACTGTGGCGAATCAAGAACAATATCACTATTGATCTTCCAGATGGTAGAAAGTCAACCCTCGTCATAGCCCGGGTCAACCCATAAACAGCCATTACAGAAACGTGCCTTGAGTTATCCAGAGTCTGGTTTTAAGCATAAGCTGGACAACTCCCTGTACCTTAACATTGTTAAGATATGAACTGTTCTATATCCAATATAGAAACAGAGGCACTAATTTAATTGGAACCAGATTCAAATCATGCAGCTGTCTCCAGTGCATGTCAATTAAATGGAGAGAGGCCGATCAGCATTACTCAACTTATGAATACATCCAGATATGAGTAACCTGAAAGAGAAGCAATTTCTTATAATCATTACTATCATTTGAATACCATACACAAGTATCCGCATCTTCGATCACCTTGAAGAATCCTGATACTTGCAATACCTGGTTCTCTACTTTATTCATATACCTATAGTTTCTCAAAACTCAGACATTGTGTTTCTACGAAACACTTGTCTAAGAACTAGAGAAGTCATAAGTAAACAGAATATAGTACGAGGACCAACCTCTCTGTCCTCATGAACGCTGGACAACATACAATACTTTGTATACGTCCCCTGAGTCTAAAAACTCATTCCTTGTGTGTTGTAGGTTTAAAACTGTACTTATGGTTAAGAAGAATTACACCGCTGTTTTAATGCTCCTTACCTAACCATCCACTGATATAGGTAAATGTCATAGACATAATTTCAAAAAGGTATATCTCACTCTATAAAAATAGACGTACAGATATATCAATTTGAAATTGGTGCATAGCAGTGGATATTCAAAACCAAATATTTGCCGTCCGGCAAACAACCCGGGTGATTTCCTCAAATATCACCAATTACAACGAATCCCGATATAATGAGGATGATCACCCAATTCCCAATAACTTACTCCCACTCTTCATCTGTAAAACCATACAGATGTGAGAATCATACCTGGTAAATACATACCCTGGAGCAAGGGCTAATTGGGAAATCAGTTTTCTTTTAACAATACACAGTGAAACTGAAACATTGAAATGTTTCGATGGGGTATCCGGGTATTCCTAGTAATGCCTCTTCCATTATCCAGATTCACAACTGTAACCGTATATTTCTTTGCCATCTCTCCAGATCCCTTTATATGTCTTTTAGTCATTACCTTCTGCACACCCCTTTAGGCCAAATGGTTTTCTTCCTTCCCTACCGTTCGGCACCAGCCTATGGTTTGGAAGAAGACTATCCAATAAGCATAATGGGTGTACTGTCCTAATCCTAGGAGCACTCGCAACCCGAGAGAAGGTAAAGATAAAAGACACCTGAATAAACCTTATTCTTATTTCTCCTAAACCAGAATCCATCCCCGAACTGGAACAAGTCCCTTCGAGTTCGTATATAACCATACGATGGAGTATCCAATAAACTGTGGATCTTCGTAGTGATATGGGGTGTTCTGGAGAAATACAAAGCTGAAGTAGGAGTGGCGATGAAATACTTGGTTTGGTCGTTAACAGCAGTCGCAATTTACTTTTCCCTCTTACTAATCCCTTTATTTGTCTTAACTTATTACCTTCTGTACACCATCGTTAGGCTAATTGGTTTTCTTCATTCCCTACCGTTCGGCACCTGCCTATGGTTTGGAAGAAGACTATCCAATAAGCGTAATAGGTGTGCTGTCCTAATCCAAGGAGCACTCGCAACCTGAGAGAAGGTAAAAGGAAAAGACAACTGAATAGTCCTATTCGTTTTCTCCAGAACCGGAAACCATCCTTGAATAAATTCTTTCGAGTTCGTATATAACCATACGATGGTTTTATCCAATGGAAGTGGACGTTCGTAGTAATACGGGGTGTCCTGGAGAAAAGGGTAAAAGTAGGAGTGGCAATGAGGTATGCAACTCTGACAATCCAAAAGCCAGTCTTATAAGAAGGTTCGGTCAACTTGGTCACTGAGTCATAGTCTAGGGTCGGGCCATGGTCGCTGCCAAAGAGAGAGAGAAAAGAAACACTCAGCGTGCACTCTAACCTAGATCAGAATGGTTATCACTTTATCTAATCAGGAAACCTCCCACTGTAATCTCAAATTCTACTCCAAACCTGAAAGAAGAATTAGTCGGGATCACCCGAGGAGTAAACCAACTCATCAGTGGGAATCGGGATCCAACTATGATCGCATGATAACGTGACGGAATCCACTCACGTTATCACACTCCAGAAGGTATGCACATGCCTGACAAGTTTCAATTTCTTTAGAAACTCCCGATGTGTGCTTTTACCCCAAGCGGCTTATGACCTTGGCTAGGTCAACAAACCATAAACCGCTGGTCAAGTTCAACCCGTCATTATTCTGGATTGCATTAAACCTACCCGTACGTGCCCTTGACTAGGTCAACAAGGCCGCACGATTGTCCTAACCAATCCCATTTATGGAACAAACAAGCACCACTTAGCTACCGAACACTACGTCTTGACTAGGTCAACAAACGCAGCACGAATACTAAATAATACCCGTAGGAAATGACGGAGGGCTACGGCTGGTTTTTGGCGAAAAACCTTTAACGTAATGAACTTGATATCGTTGAAGGAACTGCATAGCTTTTTATAAAAATATAGTGACGAAAACCTTTGCTAAAGAGGTCACTCCCGGTGAAGGGATCTCGGCCCTTTCCACGTAGAATGAGGTGCAGGATATTCCAACTGAATACCACGATGCAAAGCAAAAAGTAATCGGCTATAGTGAAGTTATTACCCTGACGCAAACTTCTGTCCAAGGGGTCACTCCCGGTGAAGGGATCTCGGCCCTTGCCTCGTCGACTGAGGTGCTGGATATTCATAACCGAATACCACTGTGCAAAATAAAAGAGAACGTCCTTGCAATAACAGCTTTTTGAAAAATTGTTCCAACAACATCAGATTAGGTTTGTTTAGCTTGCATTGATCCGAATCAACGCAGTCCCATCAGTTGATCACACCAATAAAGAACGAAAATAAAGATGTACGTATATGCCATCCGCATTCGCCACTGGTCCCGTCATCACCCGTTAGGTTACTTAACTAACGACAGAGCGGGGACTGGACTAGCGCGGATGCAAAACATATACAACATCTACTAGTATATATATCAATATATAATATTCGCTCAAGGCGTGATAAAATGCAACATCACAGAACAATACAGATAATCTGGGATCCCCGGGTTTCATAGAGCCGCTACTGAAACCGACGTTCCCCTGGTCGTGTGGATAGCCTGTGCAAGGAAATCCTAGACCCCTACGGACGCGGCAAGTTACCCGCCAAAACCTGAAGCGAGGCAGCCCCCTTCAACGACGTGAATGGACCACCCAGTACTTCACGGAATTCGGTAACTTGGGCATTCTTCCTTGGGCCAACCTATACCCCCTACGAGTGCGGCGAATAGCCCGCCAATTCTAGAGTAAAGCCCCCTCCGTCTCAAAGCCATGAGATGCAGGCCCGTTGCCCTCTAGAACCCGGCTACCCGTGCACTCCTCCGCGGGGTAATCCTAGTACAGAAAGTAAAAATATACAATGGGTACATCGACCTCAGCCCGGTCGTGCCCCAAAAGAATTGTCACGACCCGAGAATTTCGACTCGTGACCGGCACTTAACCACGCAACGTCTACAGGCGTAACGCGGCTAAGTAAGCCGAACCCAGAAATCAAAACCAATAAATGTAGAGTGGTTTAAAACATTTCCGTAAAACAGTCATACATGTCCGAAAAACTTTTATTAATTTAGTAGAATCCCTTTTAGTTCAAGAGTTATAATTTTATAATTTTGTCAACATTTCCTTTAAAAACATTTGTCCCGTGAGTCGGGTAAAGCAAGGTGTAGCAGAATTAACAAGTGAAAAGAATAAAGCATCACAATATGATATACGACGCCGTAGCGAAGAATACACAGTAAAGCAAGGACAATATCACCAAGGGTAAGACTGCATAAAATAAAGTCGGCTCACATGCGAGCTCGACACCAGAGTACAAAATCATACACATCGTCCTCACAACTGTCTCTAAGTCAATACAGAAATGTAGATGGAGAATACTAGATACATCAATATACAACTGAAGGATAACAGATACCGTACAAAAACCCACCTATCAGCAAAAGGCTAACTCGCCTCAGAAAGGTATCTGTGCCAAAAGATGCGGTAAACAGCCAGCCGCGACTACTCCCAAGGGCAACCTGCAAATACTGTGGCACAACGGGGGTGAGTTGCCAACTCGTGAATAGAGATAACATATAAAGGTGATCGCGAGCATGCACATATAGCGCGGCTCTACTAATGCCAGCAGATAATATCAATGCATGACAAACAGTGGATGCAACAGTAATGCAAGTGCTCTATCAGGTAAATGCTACAGGATGATGTATATAGTAATCAATACTGAGCATGGGATAAATAATATCTACATGGATATGTCAACATGGAAGCAATAATCGGTGCCTCAGACTGCACCCAAATCCCAAATACACTCAGGCGCCGGCACACCCATCGGCCCTCAAATCCTGTACATCTCTGAGAAATCACGAGTGCCCAACATCGGCATCCAAAATATCATAAAATACTTGTGTCCAGCATCGACACGCAAATCCTCGTATATCGGGCTCCGTCAGTCCGGATCGGCCTACGGGGTCCGTCTGCGGTATCGGCCCTCGGCCCCGGCAGTACGGATCATCCCGCATCCATCTCTCGACTCTGGTCAGTATCCTCCGGACAACTGCCAGGTCCAACCAATCACCGGTAGGTACTCGCCCGCCTCCAGGCTCAATCGGCAAAACCCATCGATCATCTCGCCGAGGGGAACCATACCGGGCCCACCACGAACCCGCAGACGGAACATCCACTCCTTGAATCGGGTTTCAAGCACACGTCTCAGCACCGAGAAAACGCGTGGTGGACACACCAAAATATCATATCACGAAGTACCGGGTTTTTCAAAATAGTGCATCTTTTCTTAATTACTTCCACGGTCCTCAAAAACCCGAAATCACATGAAAATCCATCACCAATAAGTAAATCCAATGCGAGGTACAATGTAAAGCAATCCATGGTATGAGCATAAGGGGAAAACCGCTTTTAAAAATAGTTTCCGTTTTTAAAGATGTCATGCGGCTCCCAATTTCCAGGAAATCACCACCAATCATATGTAAGATAAACTACAGCAATATAATCATGGCAGCTCTACAGTGAGTGTGGCAGGGCAATGACTAACGGTGTGTGTGTAGCATGTAAATTAGTGCCCGTGCAACATAAACCGTTAGTAATAGTGCAGTGTTCTATCAGTTCTAAGCATATATATACGTAGCAGGGAATGCAATATGCGATGACAGTCTATGGGGTACATGCAACATATAATAATAAAGTCCTATCAGCCCTGACGCATAACGCCATGCGGGCGATATCCCTGTAGATGTGAAATCTACTCACCGAGTCTCGCGCTAAGTGTAGCCGACGACTTGCTTGCCCTTCTTCGCAGCGTCCGTCTCACTGGCCTGCGAACCTAGAATCACATAACATATATCACACATAAGCTCAATTTCACAGAAACGCGACATTACGGTCCAACTAGAAACCCGTGTCGCAAACCAATCGCGCGTGTGCGCGATACGCTAAAACGTGTGATCACGCGCCTGAAACTACCCCGACGCGTCGCAATACGCAGAAACCCCAAACCCACTCACGTATCACGCGTGTCGCGAAGGTTTAGAAAAACGACAAAATAGGTATTTGGTCCCATATTTCTATACAGAACTAAACTTACAAAAATATATACATCACAGCACTCTACACACTAGCATACACCTACAGGACCAAACCCTAACCCAAACCCTACCCATCTGGCCGCAATTGGCGGCCAGAATGAAATAATTGGCGGCCAAAGGAAGGAATTAGGGGGTCGGGTTCTATCTAGGGTATCGGCACCTCATTACTATACTGCAGTATCCTCAATTTCATCCTGAACCCATCGGGTCAATAGCAGTTCCAGAAAACTCAGTTTTTGCACAATACGACGAATTTGCATCAATTAGGGAAACTGGTGGTATTTTAGTGCAATCGGGGTTAAACTAGGTTAATATGGTCTCCATAACCCACTAACAACCTACTGAAACCAATCCACACCACATTAGCACAAGATTCCCACTAAACACCTCATATCGCACCAAAACGCACTAAAAACCACTAACCGATGCAAAACTACACTAACCAAGCAAACTAGGGAATAAGTTTAGGAAAAATACCTCATACTTAACCCTAGGGAGCTGGAGGAAGAAGAGGAGGTGCAGGGAAGGGCTGTGGTTGCTGCTGTGAGTGCTTGCTGCTCACTATTGCTCTCTGCTGCTGCTGCTACTGCCTCTTGCTGCTGCTGCTGTTTCTGGCTTCAGGTGCTGCTGTTGTGTTGCTGCTGGAGCTGAAGGTAAGTGTGTGTGTGAGTGTGTGAGGTTGAGAGAAAGAAACAAAGAATGAGAGGGAAAAATCATCACTCCAAATGTCAACCCCTCACTCTCTCTCTCTTCATTAATGGCAAGCATGGGCTAAGCCATGATGCCCACTCCCTCTCTCTCACAAGTCAACACACAAAAACAAATTCAAACTAAAACAACTACTAATTAACTAAATAACTTAATTTAAAACCAAAAGACTTAATCCCATGATTAGCCCACCATGGTTAATAATCATGGTAATAACTCATTTTAAAAACCCTAGTTTACATGCACATGTGTGTGCAAGCCTAGGAAAATTTTGGAAAAATATTTATTAAATTAGGAAAAATATTTAAAACACAATTTGGTAAACTTTTTGTTAAAAACCCAATATTTAAATATAATTATTCACTAAACATATCCTAAGGTGTTACAAGAATAATATACAAACAGGCAGTGACGACAGTCCACATGTCGGACGCTCGTCCCGCAATATCAAATATACATATACAACCAAACTGTACTACCATTGCATCCAGGCTATCCACCACAAAAAATCCGCAACATCACAGCACAACACAGAACATCAACGTGAATGTCACGTTCGCAAATCCGTCTAAAAGGGCTATAGCAGTTAGACAGGATTTACCGATCAAATGACATTCATGGTCGCAAATATAATGTAAATACTGTGAACTAACATGTTTAAAATTTTCGATCGACAAAATTTACCGAAGTGGGCCCCAAGCATAACTGTAGCACTCAAAAAAAATCTGGGCCCAAACAGAACATACCAAAACACCTCCATTTCCAAGTCCAAGACCCTCTATAAAAATTTGGTGCTACAAGGAGTCACTATGGCCGCGGAACCGCGGCCAATGCATGGGTTTGGCCGCGGTTCCGCGGCGGAACAGTAAAGTCAAGCCACCAAATTTTTGCAGAACTCTTAGAATTGCCTGCACGTATTTCTGAAATGCTCCAAATAATTTTTCGAGCCAAAAAAAATTCGACAGAAAACTGATGCAAGAAAATGCGGTTTTTGGAATTTTCGTTCGATCGAACTTGTAAACACGTTAGAGCAAGCTAGACTAGCTTAATGGCATGGCTCTGATACCATGTAGGACTACGGTAGCGCCCCGTCCGTCTATCCGAGGCAAAAATGCGGAAACGAAAAATTTTCTTGACTTTAAACCGGCACTACCGCATCCTAAAACCCGGATCTAACCATTAACCTAAACCTAGCAAACTAGAGAAAGGATAGAAAGCTATACCGAGCGATCTGTGTCCTTCGGTCTTCGGTCTCCATTCTGATCTCCTCGCAAAATCTCCGGTCTTCATTTCCTCGTCGGAACGGGCACCACATCGCCGGGTTCTTTTACGGGCTCCCACCTCAGGACCGAAGCAACTCGGGCACGAAGTTGGCGAGCCGACGTGCCCAAGGATGCTGTAGGCTTAGTGTAAAATAGATTGTCTCATAGGGTTGTGAAGTTGCCATGATAGAGTGGAGGAATGAGATATGGAGATCAACTAGAATTTTGTAGCAAGCAAGGAAAAATGACATGAATCAATTTCACACATTTTCCTCTCCCTCTCTTTGTGGCCGGCTTCACCAAAAATGGAGGAGGGAAAAAATATATCAAAGGGGGTGAGCACAAGATGAGAACAAAATGGTGAGCATAAGGGAAAAAGCAAGTCTCACATCCATAAACCAAATCAATCTCCTCACAATTAATGCAAGTAATGATGCATGAAAAAGCAAAGATGTTAGAACCATCATAATCCTCCATTTACAAATAAACCCCTCCACAATTTCTAATTTGCACATTTGCAAATTAGCCCCTCCATCAGAAAACTCCGGCCATGAAGGAACAAAAGAAATATGGCCGAAACGGAATGCAAACTGGCAACTTCAAAAAATTGATCCCGTAATAAATTACAGGAAAACCCCGCGACCGTATATACATACCCGCATTTGTATTCCCACTGAATACAAATGCAAAGAGACAAAATCTACACTGTATAATACTAGGATGCGGCTTAAACCAAAGCCCGCTAGTATTATTCGTCCGATCTTGATCCGTGCAATACCGCACGTATAAGATCGAACCCTGCCATATCTCCATACGGCCTCTACAGCGTTTCGCCCGAAACTTGAGAAACTGTCTGTGGGGGACTCTAAAGACTCGTCAATACCTTTGGCTGTGGATTTAACCACTAGCACGTCAGAGGTATTAGCCATACGTAACGGGCTACCAGGTATTGACCAAAAGGGACGTCGATGAGCGAACTCATCCTGACACCCTACTGAGCCTGTCAGTGACAATATCCGTACAGTCCGGTCCGTTCGTCTATGAGTATCGCATGGCGGGCCTAGGGGGTTGGTAAAAGTCAGACCCCCAAAAGCGGTACTGTAAGTGCACGGCGGCGCCCCGGCCGTCAAACCGACGGCCAAATGCGGAAGCGGTGATAAACTTTAATTTTGCGAACATAGCAAACCGGCACCACCGCGCACTAAACCCCGGATCGGGCCATTAAACTTGACCTAGCTAACTAACAAGATAGGGAAGATATATACCGACTGATCCGAGTCCTCCGGTCTTCATCTCCACTCCGATCTCCTCGCGGGATCTCCGTCCGTCTCCTCCTCGTCGGAAAGGGCACCACGAAGCCTGGTACTTTTACGGGCTCCTACCTCAATACCGAGGCAACTCGGGCGCGAAGTTGGCTAGCCGATGCGCCCAAGATTTGCTGTAGGCAAATGTAGAATACGTCTCTTTGGGGTTGGTTGCCATAGATGGAGGAATGGTATGAACTAGACTTTTCAAGTGGAGATGGAATTTGTGTAGCATGTAAGAATGATATGACTATTCATGTGAAACGACGGAGGGCTACGGATGGTTTTGGCAAAACCGTGAACGTAGTGAACTTGATTTGGTCGATGGAACGAGATAGCTTTTAAAAGGAGTGGCTCAAGCTCCGCATTTAAAAGTTGGTTTTGAAAAGAACCGAGTGGTTTTTCGAAAGTGTTCCAACGACTTTAACTTGGTTTATTATCTTGCATTAGTTCTTTTAATGCGTGATATTCTTGCATTAGTTCTTTTAATGCGTCCCATCAATTAAACCTACCATTGCAGAAAACAACCAAAATATGACGTACGCTTATGCCATTCGCATTCGCCACTGGGCCCCGTCATTACCCGTTAGGTTACTTAACTAACGACAGAGCGGGGGCTGGGCTAGCGCGTCTGTAAAACATAAGCAACGCCTAAATAATATCATATATAGATATACTGCAATGATAAACATTTCAGATCACAGATAAATACATTGGATATACTAGCAATCTGTAATTTGTACGAGCCTGTAACAAAAACAGATAACACGGTCGCGGTGAATAGCCAAAACCCCACCCAAGACCCCTACGGGTGCGGCAAACTACCCGCCAAGTACCCGAAGCGTAGCAACCTCCCTCATCTCCATGAGTAGGCCACTCGACACTTCGGCATACCCGGTAGTTTGTGCACCCCTCCATGGGTCTATCCTAGGAGCAAAAACAGTAAAAAGAAATTATACAATGACGGCTACAACCCCGACCCGGTTGTGCGGCCATACAAATAATTATTACATCAATTTACAAATTTACATGAATTGCAAGAAAAGAAAACTCTCGTCTCACAACCCCCGGCTATTCACCCGCGACAATCCAACATATTTATATACACATTCCAATATCAAACACAGATCATGTATAACCCCGACCAATCGACTTATAGCGATTAGCCGACGTTCAATACATGCAAGCATCACAGATATAACCATCATAGTCAAAGTGCAGTGAAGTTCGGAAAAAATACGGAATTATAGGACCCCAAATGGAAATTTCTTTTCTGGAAAATCTGGGCACATATAATATATTTCAAAAATCCCAAAACCAACACAGACACACACTGCACGAAAAACGATGCAGAGAAGACGACAAACCGCGGCGCTTCCGCGGCACATGCCTACCTAGTGCGGCGGAAGCGCGGCGGTTTGAACGAAACAGTGGACCGTTTTTCATGGGTGTTCACACAAAACCCTGAGCCGAATTTAGGAGTATAAAGTTTTTCATTTTGACCAGAAAAAATTTCAACAGAAACTCAGGTTTTGTAAAAGTTAGGTTTTTGGATTTTTTCCGGTTCCGAACTTCGTTACACTTTACTACCAAGCTAGTTTAAGTTTAGTTAGGCTCTGATACCACTGTAAGTCCACGTTGCGACCCCCGGTTCTTACGGGGAGGCGGAAACGGTATAAAAATCAAATTTTTAGCGCAAGGGGCAACATGGACTAAGCAAAGTCGGGATCTTTGACTAAACTAAAACTAGCATACTTAGCTAAAGAGAGTTAGCTACTCGGATGGAGATGGTTATACCTAAACTTGTCTTGAACTCCTTCGTCTTCAAAGCTCCGATGGTGGTCCGATGGCTTCTTCTCGTCGTCTCCGTACGCCGAAGATAGATCCACCTGAAAGCTCCAACCTTTAGCTCCTTCTTCGTTCTTTGAAGAAACTAGTTCACTTGGTTTGCTAAACCTAGTGAACTAGAATGAGTAGAGAAGATTTAGAATGGGATTTTATCTATGGTTCTTGATTCTCAACTCATGAGACAAGAGAACCATAGATCAAGAGAGGGAGCAAGAGGTTGAGGGTGAGAGCAAGAGGAGAGCTCAAGAACAAGAGAGAGAGTGAGCAAGAAAGAATGAGCAAGTATTTTGTCTCTCACCCTCTCATAATCCAAAGCAATGATAACTCATCATATTAACAAAAGTCTTATGTGATGGTTAGAAGCAACCACAACCATATCATTTCATGCACTCATTTTACACAAATGAGCAAGTAAACAAAAGTCTTTGCCATGAAATGATGGCTATGGTTATCATGATGTTCAACTAGTCAAGCCTAGTCAACCGGTCAACAAGTCAACAAAAGTCAACAAGTCAACAAAGTCAACAAGTCAACAAAAGTCAACAAGTCAACAACCATATCACCATAATACTTAATTAATATAATAGTTAATCACATATCATATTCTCATTAGGGTTGAGCATAAAGTCAAATAGTCAACGGTCAACTGTCAACAACCCTAATGAGAATCCGCTGCCTCTGCCTCCCTGTCAACTGTGCATACACACCCGCATCCGCGTTCCGAGGAACACGAATGCAAACTGGATAAATCCAATCCCATAAGATACACTAGGATCTGGCTTAAACCAAAGCCCGCTAGTGTAAACTGTCCGGACACTGTACGTGCACAAGTGCACGGATGTGACCGAACCCTGTCGCAAAACCATGCGACCTGTCGCAATACCATGCGACCTCTACTCTTTTGCCTAAAGGCGAAAAGCTTTCTGTGTGGGACTCTAAAGACTCGACACTACGCTGGCAGTGGGTTTAACCACAGACCGCAAGCGGCACTAGCTGTGCGTAACGGTCCCCAGGTAATGCCGACAAGAAGACCGACGAGGCGAAACCCATCTGAACTCCTACTGAGCCTGAGTGTGACATTCTCCGTACAGTCCGGTCTGTTCGTCTGATACATCGCATGGCGGGCCTAGGGGGCGGTAAACGTCAGTCCCCCAATAGCGGTACAAGTCGTGCCGGAGCGAAGCCTAAAACACCCTGAGATAACACTGGAAACCTACCAGTATATCTCGTTTGCCCTGGCCAGGGACTACTCGTGTAATGGCTCTCCTAGACACAGCGCGATGTCAACCCCCAATACCGGGAGAGACGAATCCTGTCTAACCGTCACTGCCTCCAAGTGCTTCGGGACTGCACCCAACCACTACCTGTTTGCACGACTCCTTTGAGCCGTGGTAGGGTAGTGATCAAAGTACAGTGGGAACACACTCGAGGCGGAGTGACAGTGTCAAGTCAGCGGACTAAGCTGTACTCATGTCACCTGGGAACTGATAACTGACGATAGGTATAATACCAACTAGTCAGTTCCCGACGAGTCCTGTCCAGTGTACCCGTAACCTAACGAGCACCCGCATACTATCTCAAGTACGACGTACTGACGGCTGTGGGACAGACCGTCTCCCACACTAGGATGAGAAGCGCATGCGCTGGTCTACTCCGGAGTATCGATGCCCTGTCTCGATAGTCCTGCGACCAGGGACCTGCATAAGGATGTGCTTATAAATTACCCAGCCCCACTAGTGTGACGGCCATCACATCGCTGGTAATCAAGCAAAGATCCTAAGGGCTCTACTAATGTGTATAGGCGATATACAAAAATAAACACATGTACACATTGAAGCAGAAACAAACCAAGTAGCATACTACTATTTTGAGCAAGATTGTATATACAAGGTGAATATCCCAAGCATCCATTAAGTAATATACAAACTAGTATGATACAGTAATGGCCTCTAGGGCATATACACTAACAATCTCCCACTTGCACTAAGGCCATGTACTGGCGTATCGAAGACCTATCATCTCGATCAGCCGCTCGAACTGAGTCTGGGGCAGGGCCTTGGTGAATGGATCTGCAGTGTTATCTTCTGAAGCGACTCTCCGAACCTCGATCTCCTGGCGATCTACGATCTCCCTGATCAGGTGATACCGCCTTAAGATGTGCCTGGATTTCTGATGGGACCTGGGTTCCTTCGCTAAAGCTATAGCCCCGTTGTTGTCGCAATACAGAGGTATTGGATCAACAATGGACGGAACCACCTGAAGTTCTTTCAAGAACTTCCTCATCCAGACAGCTTCTTTTGCGGCATCAGATGCAGCGATGTATTCCGCTTCCATCGTCGAGTCTGCAACGGTTTCCTGTTTGGAACTCTTCCAACACACCGCCCCTCCATTGAGGGTAAAGACAAAACCCGACATGGACTTGGAATCATCCTTGTCACTCTGGAAGCTGGAGTCAGCAAAGGCCTCGATCTGGAGGTCTTTTCCGCCATACACCAAGAACATCTCCTTAGTCCTTCTCAGGTACTTGAGAATGTTCTTTACCGCTATCCAGTGTTTCTCCCCAGGGTTTGACTGATACCGGCTTACCATACTCAGTGCATAAGCTACATCCGGTCTGGTACACAACATCGCATACATTATAGAGCCTACCGCAGAAGCTTAGGGTATAATAGACATGCGATCCCTCTCCAAATCAGTCTTGGGAGACATCTCTTTAGAGAGGGTGATCCCGTGACAAGCCGGTAGGTTACCGCACTTGGAATCTTCCATACTGAATCTCTTCAGTATGGTGTCGATGTACCTGGACTGTGATAGTCCTAATATCCTCTTGGATCTGTCACGGTAGATCCGGATACCCAGAATGTATGAGGCATCACCCAGGTCTTTCATGGAGAACCTGTGTGACAAGAACCCCTTGACAGATTGTAGCATAGGAATGTCATTTCCTATTAAGAGAATGTCATCCACGTATAAAACGAGGAATACTACAGTTCTCGCTACAAATCTACTATAGATGCATGGTTTCATCTGGATTTTTGATAAAGCCAAATTCTTTGACCGTCTCATCAAAGCAGATGTTCCAACTCCGCGATGCCTGCTTTAGTCCATAGATGGACTTAAGCAACTTGCACACCTTTCCGCTGCTCCCACTCTGAATGAAACCCTCCGGCTGGTCCATATAGACACACTCCTCTAAATTTCCATTTAGAAAAGCTGTCTTTACGTCCATTTGCCAGATCTCATAATCGTGGAAGGCAGCAATGGCAAGAAGGATCCGAATGGATTTCAGCATGGCTACTGGAGAAAAGGTTTCGTCGTAGTCCAAGCCAGGTCTTTGACGGAAACCCTTTGCTACCAGCCTAGCTTTATAGGTCTCAACCTGTCCATCTACACCAATCTTCCTTTTGAAGATCCACTTGCATCCTACGGGTTTTACCCCGTCTGGAGCAATGTCCAACGTCCATACCTTGTTGGTGTACATGGACTCCATTTCGGTCCGCATTGCATCCAGCCATTTCACTGAGTCAACGCTCTGAACGGCCTGCTGGAAGCTAGTAGGCTCATCATAATCTATGATGCAATCCTCTCTATCCCCGTCTATGAGAAAACCGTAGTATCTCTCGGGCGGATGAGACTGCCTACTACTCCTGCGGAGCGGCGTAGGAATGTCCTGTTCTGTTGAACCCTCTGGTTCCACTAAACTTTCAGTAATAGTCCGTGGTTCTGGAATTTCTTCCAGTTCTACTGTGCTCCCACTTATCTGGGTTTCCAAAAACTCAGTTTCCAAGAAGTAGGCATGACGAGAAACAAGGACTTTTTGTTCCTCTTCACAGTAGAAGAAATATCCTTTGGAATTCTTTGGATATCCCACAAACTTGCACTGTACTGAGCGTGCCTCGAGCTTGTCCGCATGCTGCTTTTTGACAAAAGCTGGACATCCCCATGTCTTAATATGCTTAAGATAGGGTCTCTTCCCACACCACATCTCATATGGTGTAGTAGGCACGGTCTTAGTAGGAACTCGGTTCAAAAGGTATGCGGCTGATTCTAGCGCATATCCCCAGAATGATCGCGGCAACTCAGCGTTACTCATCATGGACCGCACCATATCCAATAGGGTGCGGTTCCGTCTCTCCGATACACCGTTATGTTGCGGGGTGTATGGAGGAGTAAGCTGAGAGAGAATTCCGTTCTCTTTTAAATAGTCCAGGAACTCGGCACTTAAGTATTCTCCACCTCGATCCGATCTTAGAATCTTAATACTTTTGCCGGTCTGTTTCTCTACTTCATTCTTATACTCCTGGAATTTTCCAAAGGCCTCGGACTTATGTTTCATCAAGAAGACATAACCGTACCTTGAGAAGTCATCCGTAAAAGTAATGAAGTAAGAATGTCCGCTTCGGGCATGTGTAGACATTGGACCGCACACGTCACTGTGTACGAGTCCCAAGAGCTCGCTCGCTCTTACTCCTTGTCCAGTAAACGGAGTCTTTGTCATCTTTCCTTTGAGACAAGATTGACAAGTGGCATACGATTGATATTCGAACGCATTCAAATATCCTTCTGTATGTAACTTATTCAACCTTCTCTCATTGATGTGACCCAATCTACAATGCCATAAGAAAGTCTGATTCATTTCCGGAGACTTTCTTTTGTGTGTATTCTGGACGTTGAAAATCTGTGGTTGGTTTAACACGTATATACCATTACTCAATGTACCTGACCCAATCAAAACTTGATTAAGGTGAATGTTTACAACATTACTTACAAACGCAAATTCATAACCTTCTTTAGAAACTAAAGATACAGAAATGATATTACAAGTTGCGTTGGGTACAAAAAAGCAATTACGCAAAACCAAAACATGTCCATCTGACATTCCCAGGTGATAGTCCCCCACGGCTTTAGCATCCATGCTAGCTCCGTTCGCAACTTGAGGGTCATGTCATCTGCCTTCAAAACCCTACGGTTTCTCAACGCCTGCAAAGAATTACAGATATGAGATCCTGATCCGGTATCCAATACCCAGGAAGTAGAGTTTATTGAAAGACAATTTTCAATAACATACACACCTGAAGCTGAAGCTGCAACCTGCTTCAATTCCTGTGTTCTGGCCTTCCAGGCCCTGCAATCATTCTTCCAGTGTCCTTTCTTATGACAATAGAAGCATTCTTTCTTATCCACAAGCTTCCCCGCTATCTTTGTTGCTTTTGCTTTTCCCTTCGTATCCACTTTACTAACACCGCCCCTTGGTTTGGCGGGGGCTTTCTTCTTCTTTCCCTTGGCTTTCGCCTTGGACCTGGAAGAAGATGATCTTCCTATAAACAAAGTGGATGTATCCCTACCTTTCTGTAGGGTGCCCTCTGCGCTCCTCAGCATGTTGAGGAGCTCTGAAAGTTCAACCTCTTTTTCTTGTAAGTTGAAGTTCAGTATAAACTGGGCGTAAGTGGAAGGAAGGGATTGGAGAACTATATCCGTATATAGCTCACTCTCCAATGTGATCCCTAGGTCAGCGAGCTCCTCAATGAAGCCGATCATCTTTAGCACGTGCTCGGCTACTGATGATCCGACGGCCATTCTTGTCGAGAATAACTTTTTCGACGCTTCGTATCTTGCGATACGAGATTGCTCTCCATACAGTTCTTTTGTATGAAGCAATATGGATTCCATGTCCATATTCTCATGCCTCCTCTGATGTTCGTTGTCCATCGAGGCAAGCAGGAGGCATTTGGCCTTCGCGCTATCAATCTCCCAAGTCTTGCGGATTTCCTTATCCGCGACGCTGGAAGTTGGACCAGGGACAGGGGGAGCTTTGGTGGTAAGAAGATACCCCAGCTTGTCATAAGTGATTGCTATCTTGACATTCCTGAGCCAATCTTTGTAGTTTGGCCCTGTCAGTTTGTTTTTATCTAGGAGTAACTTAAGTCCAGTCATGTTGATTGGTCGCTGCAATTAGGAGAGAGAAGAAGAAACACTCAGTATGATGCTCTTGCAAGTTTAGAGTGGTTTTTAGTTTGTCTAAACAGGATGGCTCCCACTGTTTCTCGAATCCCTCCTCAAACCATAAAGGAAGAATTAGTCAGGATCAATCCCACCGTACAATACTTGCTTAACCGTTCAGCCAGGCCGGTGTCGGTACTTCGAGGGAGGTTTTCCAACGCTTTCGCGAAGTTCCTTAATTAAAGAACCTCTTTTCCCTGGGGGCGTAGCCCCGCTAACACCTTTCTAGGCACCTACTAGGTTTGTAGCATTGATCGATTAGTGAGAAATTTCCCGAGGAGTAGCATATACTCACAGTAGGATCGGGATCCAAATATCATTGCGTGACGAAACTGAAGGAATCCTACCAGAATCATCACACTCCAAATGGTATGCAAATCTAGCAAGTTTCAGTACTTATGAAACTCCCGATGTGGATTTTTGCCCCATGCTCTTATGACCTTGACTTTGGCCAACAAATCATAAGTCACATGTCAAGTTCTGCCCGTCGTTCTCCAGGTTAATTTGAATCCACCCGTACCTACCCTTGACTTTGGCCAACAAGGCAGTATGACTGTTCCAAACCAACGCATCTATCTATGCTGCACATGAATACCCAATAGCTACCAATCACTGTGCCTTGACTTTGGCCAACAAACACAGCTTGAATACTATTGACTATTCATGTGAAACGACGGAGGGCTACGGATGGTTTTGGCAAAACCGTGAACGTAGTGAACTTGATTTGGTCGATGGAACGAGATAGCTTTTAAAAGGAGTGGCTCAAGCTCCGCATTTAAAAGTTGGTTTTGAAAAGAACCGAGTGGTTTTTCGAAAGTGTTCCAACGACTTTAACTTGGTTTATTATCTTGCATTAGTTCTTTTAATGCGTGATATTCTTGCATTAGTTCTTTTAATGCGTCCCATCAATTAAACCTACCATTGCAGAAAACAACCAAAATATGACGTACGCTTATGCCATTCGCATTCGCCACTGGGCCCCGTCATTACCCGTTAGGTTACTTAACTAACGACAGAGCGGGGGCTGGGCTAGCGCGTCTGTAAAACATAAGCAACGCCTAAATAATATCATATATAGATATACTGCAATGATAAACATTTCAGATCACAGATAAATACATTGGATATACTAGCAATCTGTAATTTGTACGAGCCTGTAACAAAAACAGATAACACGGTCGCGGTGAATAGCCAAAACCCCACCCAAGACCCCTACGGGTGCGGCAAACTACCCGCCAAGTACCCGAAGCGTAGCAACCTCCCTCATCTCCATGAGTAGGCCACTCGACACTTCGGCATACCCGGTAGTTTGTGCACCCCTCCATGGGTCTATCCTAGGAGCAAAAACAGTAAAAAGAAATTATACAATGACGGCTACAACCCCGACCCGGTTGTGCGGCCATACAAATAATTATTACATCAATTTACAAATTTACATGAATTGCAAGAAAAGAAAACTCTCGTCTCACAACCCCCGGCTATTCACCCGCGACAATCCAACATATTTATATACACATTCCAATATCAAACACAGATCATGTATAACCCCGACCAATCGACTTATAGCGATTAGCCGACGTTCAATACATGCAAGCATCACAGATATAACCATCATAGTCAAAGTGCAGTGAAGTTCGGAAAAAATACGGAATTATAGGACCCCAAATGGAAATTTCTTTTCTGGAAAATCTGGGCACATATAATATATTTCAAAAATCCCAAAACCAACACAGACACACACTGCACGAAAAACGATGCAGAGAAGACGACAAACCGCGGCGCTTCCGCGGCACATGCCTACCTAGTGCGGCGGAAGCGCGGCGGTTTGAACGAAACAGTGGACCGTTTTTCATGGGTGTTCACACAAAACCCTGAGCCGAATTTAGGAGTATAAAGTTTTTCATTTTGACCAGAAAAAATTTCAACAGAAACTCAGGTTTTGTAAAAGTTAGGTTTTTGGATTTTTTCCGGTTCCGAACTTCGTTACACTTTACTACCAAGCTAGTTTAAGTTTAGTTAGGCTCTGATACCACTGTAAGTCCACGTTGCGACCCCCGGTTCTTACGGGGAGGCGGAAACGGTATAAAAATCAAATTTTTAGCGCAAGGGGCAACATGGACTAAGAAAAGTCGGGATCTTTGACTAAACTAAAACTAGCATACTTAGGTAAAGAGAGTTAGCTACTCGGATGGAGATGGTTATACCTAAACTTGTCTTGAACTCCTTCGTCTTCAAAGCTCCGATGGTGGTCCGATGGCTTCTTCTCGTCGTCTCCGTACGCCGAAGATAGATCCACCTGAAAGCTCCAACCTTTAGCTCCTTCTTCGTTCTTTGAAGAAACTAGTTCACTTGGTTTGCTAAACCTAGTGAACTAGAATGAGTAGAGAAGATTTAGAATGGGATTTTATCTATAGTTCTTGATTCTCAACTCATGAGACAAGAGAACCATAGATCAAGAGAGGGAGCAAGAGGTTGAGGGTGAGAGCAAGAGGAGAGCTCAAGAACAAGAGAGAGAGTGAGCAAGAAAGAATGAGCAAGTATTTTGTCTCTCACCCTCTCATAATCCAAAGCAATGATAACTCATCATATTAACAAAAGTCTTATGTGATGGTTAGAAGCAACCACAACCATATCATTTCATGCACTCATTTTACACAAATGAGCAAGTAAACAAAAGTCTTTGCCATGAAATGATGGCTATGGTTATCATGATGGTCAACTAGTCAAGCCTAGTCAACCGGTCAACAAGTCAACAAAAGTCAACAAGTCAACAAAGTCAACAAGTCAACAAAAGTCAACAAGTCAACAACCATATCACCATAATACTTAATTAATATAATAGTTAATCACATATCATATTCTCATTAGGGTTGAGCATAAAGTCAAATAGTCAACGGTCAACTGTCAACAACCCTAATGAGAATCCGCTGCCTCTGCCTCCCTGTCAACTGTGCATACACACCCGCATCCGCGTTCCGAGGAACACGAATGCAAACTGGATAAATCCAATCCCATAAGATACACTAGGATCTGGCTTAAACCAAAGCCCGCTAGTGTAAACTGTCCGGACACTGTACGTGCACAAGTGCACGGATGTGACCGAACCCTGTCGCAAAACCATGCGACCTGTCGCAATACCATGCGACCTCTACTCTTTTGCCTAAAGACGAAAAGCTTTCTGTGTGGGACTCTAAAGACTCGACACTACGCTGGCAGTGGGTTTAACCACAGACCGCAAGCGGCACTAGCTGTGCGTAACGGTCCCCAGGTAATGCCGACAAGAAGACCGACGAGGCGAAACCCATCTGAACTCCTACTGAGCCTGAGTGTGACATTCTCCGTACAGTCCGGTCTGTTCGTCTGATACATCGCATGGCGGGCCTAGGGGGCGGTAAACGTCAGTCCCCCAATAGCGGTACAAGTCGTGCCGGAGCGAAGCCCAAAACACCCTGAGATAACACTGGAAACCTACCAGTATATCTCGTTTGCCCTGGCCAGGGACTACTCGTGTAATGGCTCTCCTAGACACAGCGCGATGTCAACCCCCAATACCGGGAGAGACGAATCCTGTCTAACCGTCACTGCCTCCAAGTGCTTCGGGACTGCACCCAACCACTACCTGTTTGCACGACTCCTTTGAGCCGTGGTAGGGTAGTGATCAAAGTACAGTGGGAACACACTCGAGGCGGAGTGACAGTGTCAAGTCAGCGGACTAAGCTGTACTCATGTCACCTGGGAACTGATAACTGACGATAGGTATAATACCAACTAGTCAGTTCCCGACGAGTCCTGTCCAGTGTACCCGTAACCTAACGAGCACCCGCATACTATCTCAAGTACGACGTACTGACGGCTGTGGGACAGACCGTCTCCCACACTGGGATGAGAAGCGCATGCGCTGGTCTACTCCGGAGTATCGATGCCCTGTCTCGATAGTCCTGCGACCAGGGACCTGCATAAGGATGTGCTTATAGATTACCCAGCCCCACTAGTGTGACGGCCATCACATCGCTGGTAATCAAGCAAAGATCCTAAGGGCTCTACTAATGTGTATAGGCGATATACAAAAATAAACACATGTACACATTGAAGCAGAAACAAACCAAGTAGCATACTACTATTTTGAGCAAGATTGTATATACAAGGTGAATATCCCAAGCATCCATTAAGTAATATACAAACTAGTATGATACAGTAATGGCCTCTAGGGCATATACACTAACATCGTCAATACTATGGCTGTGGATTTAACCACTAGCACGTCAGAGGTATAAGCCAATACGTAACGGGCCACCAGCTATTGACTAAAAGGGACGTCGATGAGCGAACTCATCCTGACACCCTACTGAGCCTGTCAGTGACAATATCCGTACAGTCCGGTCCGTTCGTCTATGAGCATCGCATGGCGGGCCTAGGGGGTTGGTAAAAGTCAGACCCCCAAAAGCGGTACAAGTCGTGTCGGAGTGTAGCCCAGAACACCCTGAGATACTACTGGAATACCTACCAGTAAATCTCCTGCCTTGGCCAAGGACTTCGTGTAATGGCTCTCCTAGACACAGCGCGACCTCACCCCCAATACCGGGAGAGACGAACCCCTGAAGATCCGCTCACTGCCTCCATGTGGCTCGGGACTGTACCCAACTAAAACCTGTTTGCACGACTCCTTTGAGCCGTGGTAGGGTAGTAATCAAAGCACAGTGGGAACTCACACGAGACAAATGACGATCCCCAGGTCGATGAACTAACCTGTACACATGTCACCTGGGAACTGTTATCTGACGTCAGGTATAAGACCAACTAGCATGTTCCCGGCGAGTCCTGTCCGGTGTACTCATAACCCAATGAGCACCTGTATACATCTTAGGTGAACCAACTGACACCAGTGGCCTGTGAGACCGGCCACTGCCCCTCGTCGGGGTCTCGACTGTATACACTAGTCTACTCTGGAGAATCGATGCCCTGTCTCGAAACTCCCACGACTAGGGACCTTTTAAGGATGTGCTTATAGACTCCAGCTCTCACTTATATGATCGCCCTCATACTGCTGGCAGTCAAGCAAGAATCCTAGGGGCTCTATCAACGTGTAATAGCGACCTGTAAGGTCACCTGAAGCAGTACACGATGATAAAGGTAAACCAGATAGCATACTATCATCTCGAGTAAGACTGTCCTACCGGGATAGGTCCTCCCTCAATCATTGCAATCACGTGCCTGTGATCCAATAATTGACTCTGAGGGCACTATCTCCAACAATCTCCCACTTGCACTCAAGGCTAATTATTGCGATGTCGCATACTCACAGCCCGTGTGATACCGAACACCCAACTCCTCTACTGGTCAGTCTCACAAAGCCTGTTTGGAAGACTATTGCGTTCGAGGAATAGCCTCAGTGAGTGGATCCACCTTGAAGTTTCTTTCTATGTCTCTCTATATCTCAAGTTCGCGGAGAAAGCCATCTCCCGAAATGAGCAATACCTGTCTTAGAGTGTCTGGATGTCTGATGGGACCGAGCTCATAAATGAACTCCAAATCCAAACTTCTTAGACTGTATCGTCAACTGAACTTAATCAGTATCCTGCGCCATGCCACCCTCAGTATTTCCTTGGACCACCTGTCCAAAATACTTCCCCTCGTCAGAAGGAAAACTATAACTCTGACAACCTCCTTGTCGTCCATGTCACCTTGGAAGCCTGGAATGATAACTGTCTCCCAAATGAGGCAGTCGTTATCATATCCCTAGAACATCCACTTATGTTCTAAAACTGCTTCCGACTGTTTCTCCAGGATTGGATCAATGTCAACTTATTGCATCTAGTGCAAGAACAACATCTGGTGTGGTACTTGACATCTCATTATTGACTCAATTGCCTAAGCAAGTGATCTGCCAATCATGCACATCCCTCTCTACTTTAGTCTATAAGACACCTTTAGAGAGGGTGACTCCATTACCTACAGGTACACTACCATGCCAGGAGTCGTCCATTCTAAATACTCTTAGAATGCTGTCAAAGTACCCTGATTGGGAAACCACCCAAATCTAGATCTAAAACCATAGATCTAGTAACCAGTATGTCTGATATAATGTCCAAGTCCCTTGTGGAGAAACCACTGTGTGACGACCAAAGTATAACCGATCGTAGTATAGGAATGTCACTTCCTACTTTGTGTATGTCATCCAAAACCCGGATATCACACCCTACTACCTTCTCAACAGATCCATCCCCTATCCTGATGACGTCAAACCTATGACTGTCACATCAGAAATGGATGATCTATCTCCGCTATATCTGCTTTAGTCTATAAATAGACATAAGCCTGATGTCCACCAATGCTTCCGCTGCTCCCACTGACTACGACAACCCTCTGGCAGAGTTATATAGACGTGCACTTCTAAAGCTAGTTTAGAACGACGCTATACTCATCCTCCTGCCGGGTCTCGCAGCCTGGAACAACAACAATGGCACATGTGGGTAAACAAGAACTTCCCTTTCACCGTCCTTGAGGCTACCGGAGTATCTCTCGGGTGCCTGAAGTTACCCACCGTATCTGCGGAGTGGCCAATGGAATGTCAAACCAGATTGAATCTTTAGATTCCTTATCAAATCTTCAGTAATCGTTTGCGGTTCTGGAATCACTTCCAGTTCTACCATACTCCCACTACTGTTTTTGAAAAAATCCATTTTTATTAAAACTGTGGCGAGTCAAGAACAATATCACTATTGATCTTTCTTATGGTAGAAAATCAACCCTCGTCATAGCCTGGGTCAACCCACAAACAGCCATTACAGAAACGTGCCTTGAGTTATCCAGAGTCTGGTTTTAATCATAAGCCGGACAACTCCCCGTACCTTAACAATGTTAAGATATGAACTGTACTATATCCAATATAGAACCAGAGGCACTGATTTAATTGAACCAGATTCAAATCATGCAGCTGTCTCCAGTGCATGTCAACTAAATGGAGAGAGGCCGATCAGCGTTACTCAACTTAGGAATGCTTCCAATTATGAGTAACCTGAAAGAGAAGCAATTTCTCTTTATCATTACTATCAACTGAATACCATACACAAGTATCTACATCTTCGATCACCTTGAAGAATCTCGATACTTGCTATACCTGGTTCTCTACTCTATTCAAATACCTATAACTCCTCAAAACTTAGACCCTGTGTTTCTACGAAACACATGTCTAAGAACTAGAGAAGTTAAAAGTAAACAGAATATAGTATGAGGACCAACCCCTCTTTCCCAATGGACACTGGACAACATACAATACTCTGTATAAGTCCGCTGAGTCTAACAACTCTTTCACTGTATGTCGTAGGTTGAAAACTGCACTTATGGTTAAGAAGAATTACACCGCTGTTTAATGCTCCTTACCTAACCATCCACTGATATAGGTAAATGTCATCGACATAATATCAAAAGGTATATCTCACTCTATTCAAATAGACGTACAGATATATCAATTTGAAATTGGTGCACAACAGCGGATATTCAAAACCAAATATTTGCCGACCGGCAAACAGCCCAGGTGATCTCCTCAAATATCACCGATTACAACGAATCCCGATATAATGAGGATGATCACCCAATTCCCAATAACTTACTCCCACTCATCATCTGTAAAACCATACAGATGTGAGAATCATACCTGGTAAATACATACCCTGGAGTAAGTATCTAATCGGGAAATCATTTTTCTTTTAACAGTACACAGTGAACTGAAACAGTGAAATGTTTCGATGGGGTATCCTGGTATTCCTAGTAATGCCTCTACCATTATCCAGATTCACAACTATAACCGCATAATTCTTTGCCACCTCTCCAAATCCCTTTATATGTCTTTAGTCGTTACCTTCTGCACACCCCTTAGGCCAAATGGTTTTTTTCCTTCCCTACCGTTCGGCACCAGCCTATGGTTTGGAAGAAGACTATCCAATAAGCATAATGGGTGTACTGTCCTAGTCCTAGGAGCACTCGCAATGCGAGAGAAGGTGAAAATAAAAGACAACCGAATAAACCTTATTCCTATTTCTCCTGGACCAGAATCCATCCCCGAACTGGAACAAGTTCCTTTCGAGTTCGTATATAACCATACGATGGAGTATCCAATAAACTGTGGATCTTCGTAGTGATACGGAGTGTCCTGGAGAAATACAAAGGTGATTTAGGATTGGCGAAGAAATACTTGGTTTGGTCGTGAATACCAGTCGCAATTTACTTTGCCCTCTTACTAATCCCTTGCTTTGTCTTAATCTTAATACCTTCTGCACACCGTTTAGGCAAATTGGTTTTCTTCATTCCCTACCGGTCGGCACCAGCCTAAGGTTTGGAAGAAGACTATCCAATTTGCATAATAGGTGTACTATCTCGTAAACCAAGGAGTACTCATAATTTGAGAGAAGGTAAAAGGGAAAAGACAACTGAATAATCCTATCCGTTTTCTCCAGAACCAGAAACCATCCTCGACTAATTCCTTCGAGTTCGTATCTAACAATACGATGGTTTTGTCCAATGGAAGTGGACGTTCGTAGTAATACGGGGTGTCCTGGAGAAAAGGGTAAAAGTAGGAGTGGCAATGAGGTCTGCAACTCTGACAATCCAAAAGCCAGTGTTAAGAAGGTTCGGTCAACTTGGTCTCTGAGTCATAGTCTTGGGTCGGGTCAATGGTCGCTGCCAAAGAGAGAGAGAAAAGAAACACTCAGCGTGCACTCTAACCTAGATCAGAATGGTTATCACTTTATCTAATCTGGAAACCTCCCACTGTACCTCAAATTCTCCTCCAAACCTGAAAGAAGAATTAGTCGGGGTCACCCGAGGAGTAAACTAACTCATCAGTGGGAATCGGGATCCAACTATCATTGTATGATAACGTGACGGAATCCGCTCACGCTATCACACTCCAGAAGGTATGCGCATATTTGGCAAGTTTCAGTTCTTTTGAAACTCCCGATGTGGATTTTTACCCCATGCTCTTATGACCTTGACTTTGGCCAACAAATCATAACTCACATGTCAAGTTCTGCCCGTCATTCTCCAGGTTAATTTGAGCCCATCCGTACAAGCCCTTGACTTTGGCCAACAAGGCTATACGACTGCCCCAAACCAACGCATCTATCTATGCTGCATATGAATAACCAACAGCTACCAAACACTGTGCCTTGACTTTGGCCAACAAACACAGCTTGAATACTATTGACTACCCATATGAAACGACGGAGGGCTACGAATGGTTTCTGGCTAAAACCTTTAACGTAATGAACTTGATATCGTTGAAGGAACGGATAGCTTTTTAGAAAATATAGTGACGAAAACCTTTACTAAAGAGGTCACTCCCGGTGAAGGGATCTCGGCTCTTTCCCCGTAGAATGGGGTGCAGGATATTCCAACTGAATACCACGATGCAAAGCAAAAGTAAACGGCTATAGTGAAGTTACTGCCCTAACGCAAACTTTTGTCCAAGGGGTCACTCCCGGTGAAGGGATCTCGGCCCTTGTCTCGTCGACTGAGGAGCAGGATATTCCAAATGAATACCACGATGCAAAACAAAAGTGAACGTCCTTGCAATAACAGCTTTTTGAAAAGTGTTCCAACAACATCAGATTAGGTTTGTTTTAACTTGCATTGATCCGAATCAATGCAGTCCCATCAAATGATCACACCACAAAGAACGAAAATATACTGACGTACGTATATGCCATCCGCATTCGCCACTGGGTCCCGTCATCACCCGTTAGGTTAGCTAACTAACGGCAGAGCGGGGACTGGACTAGCGCGGATGAGAAACATATACAACATCTACTAATATATATACCAATATATAGTATTTCGTTCAAGGCGTGAATAAAATGCAACATCACAGAAATGTACAGCATCACAGAACAATACAGATATCTGGGATCCCCGGGTTTCACAGAGCCACTACTGAAACCCGACGTTCCCCTGGTCGTGTGGATAGCCTGTGCAATGAAAACCTAGACCCCTACGGGCGCGGCAAGTCACCCGCCAAAACCTGAAGCGAGGCAGCCCCCTTCAGCACCGTGAATGGACCACTCAGCACTTCACGGAATCCGGCAACTTGGGCACCCCTCCTGGGTCAACCTGTACCCCCTACGAGTGCGGCGAATAGCCCGCCAATTCCAGACTGAAGCCCCCTCCGTCTCAATGCCCTGAGATGCGGGCCCGTTTCCCTCTAAAACCCGGCTATCCGTGCACCCCTCCGCGGGGTAAACCTAGTACAGAAAGTAAAATATACGTACAACGGGTACATCGACCGCAACCAGGTCGTGCCCCAAAAGAATAATACAAACAGGCAGTGACGGCAGTCCACATGACGGACGCTCGCCCCGCAACAACAAATGTACATAATACAACAACACTGTACTAGCATTGCATCCAGGCTATCCCCCACGACCGATCCGCAACATCACAGCAAAACACAGAACATCAACGTGAAAGTCACGTTCGCAAATCCGTCTAACCGGGCTATAGCAGTTAGACCGGATTTACCGATCGAGTGACATTCACGGTCTCAGATATAATGTAAATACTGTGAAATAATGTGTTTAAAATATCCGATCGATCAAAAATTAACAAGTGGGCCCCCAAGCAATACTGTAGCACTCACAGAAAATCTGGGCCCAATATTAATATTCCAAAACCACTAAAATAAGCCCAGAAGCCCACTGGAAAAAATTGATGCAGTGACGACACCAATGTGCGGCGGAACTGCGGCCCAAGGGGGGGTTTGGCCGCGGTTCCGCGCTTCAGTGATCGAGTCACTGCGTCGAATTTTTACAGTGTTCTTAGAACTCCCTGCACATCATTCTGAGACAACATGAAAAATTTTTAGAGCCAGAAAAAATTCGACAGAAAACTGATGTGAGTGAAAATGTAGATTTTGGAATTTTGGTCGATCGGAAATGCAAAGCACATCAAACGAAGCTAGACGAAGTTAATGGCGAGGCTTTGATACCACTGTAAGTGCACGGCGGCGCCCCGGCCGTCAAACCGACGGCCAAATGCGGAAGCGGTGATAAACTTTAATTTTGCGAACTTAGCAAACCGGCACCACCGCGCACTAAACCCCGGATCGGGCCATTAAACTTGACCTAGCTAACTAACAAGATAGGGAAGAGATATACCGACTGATCCGAGTCCTCCGGTCTTCATCTCCACTCCGATCTCCTCGCGGGATCTCCGTCCGTCTCCTCCTCGTCGGAAAGGGCACCACGAAGCCTGGTACTTTTAGGGGCTCCCACCTCAATACCGAGGCAACTCGGGCGCGAAGTTGGCTAGCCGACGCGCCCAAGATTTGCTGTAGGCAAATGTAGAATACGTCTCTTTGGGGTTGGTTGCCACAGATGGAGGAATGGTATGAACTAGACTTTTCAAGTGGAGATGGAATTTGTGTAGCATGTAAGAATGATATGAAACCATTCTCTCATCTCAAAATGAACTCACTCACCCACTCAAAAGAATGGCCGGCCCCTCTTATTCAAGAGAATGGTGGTGGTGATCCAAAGATAAGAAGGGAGGTTATTGTAGGAAAAAATGAAGAGGTGACCATACCCAAAAAACATCATTATAACAATGTTACACCCAAACCATAACCCTTCAAATCTCATTAATGCACCAAAAAGCAAAGATGCTATCATATCAAAACTTATGCAATAAACCCCTCCACAATATGTTATTTGCAAACTTGCAAATAACCCCCTCCATCGGAAAAGTCCGGCCGGGAAAGAACAAAAGAAAACCGGCCGGAACGGAATGCAAACTGGCAACTCCAGAAAACTGGTCCCGTAATAAATTACAGGAAAACCCCGATACTGTGCATACACACCCGCATCTGTATTCCGTCCGGATACAAATGTAAAGAGACAAAATCTACACTGTACTAAACTAGGATCCGGCTTAAACCAAAGCCGGCTAGTAATGTTCGTCCGATCCTGATCCGTGCAATACCGCACGTATCTGATCGAACCCTGCCATATATCTATACGGCCTCTAGTACAAACCGTCCGATCCTGAACCGTGCAATACCGCACGTATCTGATCGGACCCTGCCATATCTCCATACGGCCTCTACAGCGTTTCGCCCGAAAGCTTGAGTAACTAAAAGTGTGGTGGACTCTAAAGACTCGTCAATACTATGGCTGTGGATTTAACCACTAGCACGTCAGAGGTATAAGCCAATACGTAACGGGCCACCAGCTATTGACCAAAAGGGACGTCGATGAGCGAACTCATCCTGACACCCTACTGAGCCTGTCAGTGACAATATCCATACAGTCCGGTCCGTTCGTCTATGAGCATCGCATGGCGGGCCTAGGGGGTTGGTAAAAGTCAGACCCTCAAAAGCGGTACAAGTCGTGTCGGAGTGTAGCCCAGAACACCCTGAGATACTACTGGAATACCTACCAGTAAATCTCCTGCCTTGGCCAAGGACTTCGTGTAATGGCTCTCCTAGACACAGCGCGACCTCACCCCCAATACCGGGAGAGACGAACCCCTGAAGATCCGCTCACTGCCTCCATGTGGCTCGGGACTGTACCCAACTAAAACCTGTTTGCACGACTCCTTTGAGCCGTGGTAGGGTAGTAATCAAAGCACAGTGGGAACTCACACGAGACAAATGACGATCCCCAGGTCGATGAACTAACCTGTACACATGTCACCTGGGAACTGTTATCTGACGTCAGGTATAAGACCAACTAGCATGTTCCCGGCGAGTCCTGTCCGGTGTACTCATAACCCAATGAGCACCTGTATACATCTTAGGTGAACTAACTGACACCAGTGGCCTGTGAGACCGGCCACTGCCCCTCGTCGGGGTCTCGACTGTATACACTAGTCTACTCTGGAGAATCGATGCCCTGTCTCGAAACTCGCACGACTAGGGACCTTTTAAGGATGTGCTTATAGACTCCAGCTCTCACTTATATGATCGCCCTCATACTGCTGGCAGTCAAGCAAGAATCCTAGGGGCTCTATCAACGTGTAATAGCGACCTGTAAGGTCACCTGAAGCAGTACACGATGATAAAGGTAAACCAGATAGCATACTATCATCTCGAGTAAGACTGTCCTACCGGGATAGGTCCTCCCTCAATCATTGCAATCACGTGCCTGTGATCCAATAATTGACTCTGAGGGCACTATCTCCAACAGGTACAAGTCGTGTCGGAGTGTAGCCCAGAACACCCTGAGATACTATTGGAATACCTACCAGTAAATCTCCTGTCTCGGCCGAGGGCTTTGTGTAATGGCTCTCCTAGACACAGCGCGACCTCACCCCCAATACTGGGAGAGACGAACCCTGCAGATCCGCTCACTGCCTCCATATGGCTCGGGACTGTACCCAACTAAAACCTGCTTGCACGACTCCTTTGAGCCGTGGTAGGGTAGTAATCAAAGTACAGTGGGAACTCACACGAGACAAATGACGATCTTAGGTCGATGAACTAACCTGTACACATGTCACCAGGGAACTGCTATCTGACGTCTGGTATAAGACCAACTAGCATGTTCCCGGCGAGTCCTGTCCGGTGTACTCATAACCTAATGAGCACCTGTATACATCTTAGGTGAACCAACTGACACCAGTGGCTTGTGAGACCGGCCACCGCCCCTTGTCGGGGTCTCGACTGTATACACTAGTCTACTTTGGAGTATCGATGCCCTGTCTCGAAACTCCCTCGACTAGGGATCTTTTAAGGATGTGCTTATAGACCCCAGCTCCCACGTATATGATCGCCATCATACTGCTGGCCGTCAAGCAAGAATCCTAGGGGCTCTATTAACGTGTAATAGTGATCAGTAATGTCACCTCAAACAGTACACGATGATAAAGATAAACCAGATAGCATACTATCATCTTGAGTAAGACTGTCCTACCGGTATAGGTCCTCCCTCAATCATTGCAATCACGTGCCTGTGATCCAATAATTGACACTGAGGGCACTGTCTCCAACAGAAATAGTAGGAAAAATATAATAACAAATGTGCAGTTTTATCAACTGAATAGAGAGCTTCTCGATTCGTCTCGACTCGTAGGGAAAAGCCTTAGGCAATGGGGATAATAATCTGTTTCCTAAGCACTGGGGCCCTGCAAGTCCGTTCAAGATGGACTATTGCATACTATTCATGGGCCACACTCTCCGAAATCGAATACTATTCATGGGCTACACTCTCCGAAGTCGAATATTGACAAGGAGGGAAACAACCATTTACGAGTCCTTTCGACTTATAAGGGGGAAAATTCTTTTGTGAGATCCTTACGACTCTCAAGAGAAAACGCACTTAGGAGTCCTCATGACTCCTAAGGAGAAAATACACCTACGGGATCCTCTCGACTCGCAGGGAGAAAACCCTTTATGAGACCCTCATGGCTCATAAAGTTGAAAAGTCTTAGGCGGCAGATCTGAACCTGTCTTCTAAGCCATTGCTGCCCTACAAGGAGATCAAGATGGACTATCTACGGACCACACTCTCCAAAGTTGAATACCGACAAGGAGGGAAAACCACTTTTGAGTCCTCTCAACTTGTAAAGGGGGAAAATTCTCCTGTGATATCCTTACGGCTCTCAATAGAAAACGCACTTAGGAGTCCTCACGATTCCTAAGGAGAAAATACGCCTACGGGATCCTCTCGACTCGTAGGGAGAAAACCCTTTATAAGACCCTCATGGCTCATAAAGTTGAAAAGTCTTAGGCGGCAGATCTGAACCTGTTTCCTAAGCCATCGCTTCTCGATTCGTCTCATAAGGAAATTAGTGTCCTTGAGAGAAATTCTCGATTCGTCTCGACTCGTAAGAAAATTAGTGTCCTTGCAAGAAATTCTCGATTCGTCTCGACTCGTAAGGAAAATAGTGTCCTTATGAGAAATTCTCGATTCGTCTCGACTCATGAGGAAATTAGTGTCTTTGCGAGAACCTCTCGATTCTTCTTGACTTGTGAGGAAATTAGTGTCCTTGCGAGAACCTCTCGATCCGTCTCGACTCGTAAGGAAATTAGTGTCCTTGCGAGAACCTCTCGATTCGTCTCGACTCGTAGGGAAAATAATGTCCTTGCGAGAACTTCTCGATTCGTCTCGGCTCGTAAGGAAAATGATGTCCTTGCGAGAACTTCTCGATTCGTCCCGGCTCGTAAGGAAAATAATGTCCTTGCGAGAACTTCTCGATTCGTCCCGACTCGTAAGGAAATTAGTGTCCTTGAGAGAACTTCTCGATTCGTCTCGATTCGTAGGGAAAGGCCGTAGGCAATAGGGATAAGGACCTGTTTCCTAAGCACTGGGGCCTTGCAAGTCGGTCCAAGATGGACCATTACATATTATTCATGGGCCACACTCTCCAAAGTCGAATCTCGACAAGGAGGGAAACAACCACTTACGAGTTCTCTCGACTCGTAAGGAAAAAAATTCTCTTGTGAGATCCTTACGACTCTCAAGAGAAAGCGCACTTAAAAGTCCTCACGACTCCTAAGGAGAAAATACACCTACAGGATCCTCTCGTCTCGTAGGGAGAAAAACCTTTATGAGACCTTCATGGCTCATAAAATTGAAAAGTCTTAGGCGGCAGATCTGAACCTGTTTTTTAAGCTATCGCTGCCCTACAAGGAGATCAAGATGGACTATTTACAGGCCATACTTTCCAAAGTCGAATACTAACAAGGAGGGGAAAAAACCACTTATGAGTCCTCTCGACTTGTGAAAGGGGAAAATTCTTCTGTGAGATCCTTATGACTCTCAAGAGGAAATGCACTTAGGAGACCTCACGACTCCTAAACAGAAAATACGCCTATGGGATCCTCTTGACTCGTAGGGAGAAAACCCTTTATGAGACCCTCACGGCTTATAAAGTTGAAAAATCTTGGGCGGCAGATCTGAACCTGTTTCTTATGCAATCACTTCTCGATTCCTTTCGACTCGTAAGGAAATTAGCGTCCTTGCGAGAACTTCTCGATTTGTCTCGACTCGTGAGGAAATTAGTGTCCTTGCGAGAACTTCTCGATCCGTCTCGACTCGTGAGGAAATTAGTGTCCTTGCGAGAACTTCTCAATCCATCTCGACTCATGAGGAAATTAGTGTCCATGCGAGAACTTCTTGATCCGTCTCGACTCGTGAGGAAATTAGTATCCTTGTGAGGACTTCTTGATTCGTCTCGACTCGTAGGGAAAATAACGTTCCTGCGAGAACTTTTCGACTCGTCTTGACAAAAAGTCTTAGGCTACAAGGACTCTAAACTGTCCCCTAAGCCCTCAATTCTAAGGCCATGCATAACTCTGCACTACTTCACCCACGTACATACTTATGTGGGCAAAGTAGTGGGGGGCATTTGTTCCTGCCAAAATTTTGGCTCAAAACTTGCTCCCTTAAAAAATAATAACAATAAAATAAAAATAAAGAAAAAACTCCACAAGTAAAGCATGTAGGTACTGCCTCAGATAGAATTAAATACTATGATGGCGCCTCACGTGCTCCTCACGCGGGCGCAATGTGCAAAGCACAAAATGAAATCTATTAAATATGAGTTAAAACTCTGAGGCAGCGCCTCACGTGCCTTGCACGAGGGCCCCAGCGCCAAGAGTTAAAAACTCTGAGGAAGCGCCTCATATGCCTTACACGAGGGCACCAACGCCTCACTTATCTTGCACGAGGGCGCCAGCACCAAGAGTTAAAAACTCTGAGGCACCGCCTCACGTGCCCCGCACGAGTGCGCCGGCGCCAGAAGTAAAAGTTCTATGCCGTTGGATCAAAGATCCAACGGAGATGCTAAATCATCAAAATACAGAATTAAATTCTGATTGAGGAAATACTCCTCAAATCTTTCTAAACAAGAAAGATTACGCTCTGTAAAACAGAGCACCGATGGATTAAGGAACCAATGGTGATTAAAAATCACCAAGTTACAGAATAAGCTCTGTAGGGAAAAATATTTTTCCAATCTTTCTAAACACGAAAGATTATGCTCTGTAAAACAGAGCACCGTTTGATTAAAGATCCAATGGTGATTAAAAATCACCAAGCTACAGAATAAGCTCTGTAGGGAAAAATATTTTCCCAAATCTTTCTAAACAAGAAAGATTACGCTCTGTACAAAGAGCGCCGTTGGATTAAAGATCCAATGGTGATTAAAAATCACCAAATTACAGAATAGGCTCTGTGTGGAAAATATTTTCCAATCTTGTTAAAAACAAGAAAAATATCTTCTGTAAAACAGAAGTTCTCGGATCAAAGATCCAACGGTGGATAAAATCCCGAAATCAATTAAGGATCTCTCAATGAGAGATTTCTTTAACTAAATCAACAAACTTGCCTCCACTATATAAAGGTCCCAAGACTTCAAGTCTTGTAGAAAGAAACCCCCCATAAACTTCAAGTTCAAAAGGAAGAGCAAGCAAAAAGAGCTTTAAGAGAGAAGAAAGAAGAAGAACTTTCTTCGAGGTAAATAGATTTCATAGTATCTCATCTGCATACCCAAGGGTTTAACCCTCATAAAAGAACATAGTTCTTTCCCTGGATCTGAGATTCATGAGACAAGTCTCCCACAAATGAGAATTTAATTCTCATGGGGATGAATTTGTTCTTAGGGATTGAAGATCCAGGGGAGAACAAAGAATCAAACTCTTCAGAAAAATACACAAAGAAAGAGACAGCGCCAAGCGCCTTACATGCCCCTCACGAGGATGCTGCTCAATAATGAGTGCCTAGCACACCCAGCGCCAAGCGCCTCACATGCCCCTTACATGGGCGCTGCTCAATAAAGAGTGCTCTGCACTCAGTGATTGGCGCCCAGCGCCCCACGTGCCCCTCACGTGGGCACTGCTTAATAAAGAGTGCTCTGCACTCAGTGGTTGGCACCCAGCGCCGAGCGCCCCACGTGCCTCTCACATAGGCGCTGTTTAACATAAAGCACTCTGTAAATAGAGCCCAGCGCCATAAAGAGTGTTTAACACTTCATAAAAAAACAAAAAATAGGGTGAGCGTCAGAGCCTATATCAATGCTCAGCATTGTTGCACAGAAAGGGGACCGAGCCCAAACAAGTGTTTAACACTTTATTCAAAAACTGAGTGGGCTGAGTCCAAGTTAACCAAAACTCCCTAATTCAGATCAACCGAGCCCATGTGCTCATAATTTTTCCAAATTGGTCTTAGTCCCAAACCCAACTACAGATCTCCCAACCGACGTTGGTTCAAGGGTACATCTTCCCACACCTCTGATATATGTCGTTGTAATTCTTCAACGTCTTCAGAGAGGTGGAGGGTCCCGAAAACCAACAATTCTATGGACCGTAATGTCCTTAAACTAGCCATGGAACGTAATGTCCTTAAATTAGTTGCAGACCGTAACGTCCCCAAACTAAAATGATAGAACCCAAATGCTCTTTCATTGGTTCAAAAATGATTCTGAACCCCCGTTAAGTAGATCTTAGTCCAAAATCGGATTAACGATCCTTAACAAACATTTAAGTTGATCTTAATCTCAAATAAGATTAACGATCCTTAAATCAAATCAAAGCCAAATCTAAGAATATACGGATTTGGACCAATCCACACCCTATGGGCGACAACACAAATTAGTTTCCGTATACAATCCACGGGAAACCAAAAATAAAACAAACACATACGACACGAAGTGACCTTCTAGAGCAGGAGAAAGTGGTTATCGCTACGCGGTATCGTAATTAACTGCAGGGGCTTGCGTCTGCAGGGAAGAGCGTCCCCATAATCAAAAACCCCTCATAACGAGGGGGAATCTGACGAAGTCTGCTTCAAAGGCTGCATTCGTCCAGACCTCCGATACACGGTGCTATAAATCAGCTTGGCATCATCGGAAAGGTGGACGGATAAATCCAAATAGCATCTGCCCCCAAAATTCAGGACAGACGTCCTAACGTCTCGGTCGTATCTTTCGGCGGTAAACAAAGTTCATTCGGGCGTCTGCGGAGCTTACCAATCTGGCTCCAAAATATGGCTTCAAATCAAACAGCTTAGGTACTACTAGCCTACCATGATAAGGGATTGCGAAGAACATGCGAAAAGTGTCATCTCTGCCAAATTCACGATGACTTCATTCACATGCACCCTAATTTGCTGCATCCTATGGTGGCGTCATGGCCTTTCGAAATTTGGGGCATCGATATAGTTTGCCCGATTGATCTCTGTCATCCAAAGGCCACCAGTTCATATTTGTCGTAACTGACTACTTTTCCAGATAGGCTGAAACTGTCCCGTTAAAAGAAGTCAAGACAGAAGATATTCTGTCGTTCTTCCGGCATAATATTCTATACCGCTTTGGTACACTGAGAAGAATTATATCAAACAACGGGCCTTCTTTCAAGAGCTTCAAAGTCTCAAGGTTCGCTACTCAGCACAAGATAGAATGGGGATATTTCTTCATCTATAATCCAAGAGCCAATGGGCTAGCTGAAGCCTTCAATAAAACCCTATGCAAGCTTCTGAGGAAAAATGTTTCAGCCAACTAGAGAGATTGGAATCTCAAACTCCACGAGGCATTATGGGCATATCGTACCACGCACCGCACTCCAACTCAGTCCACTCCATACTCACTACTTTTCGGAGTGGAGGCGATCTTCCCCTTCGAATTTGAAGTTCCAAGCCTCAGAATGGCCGTCCATCACGGTTTGACGGAGGAAAAAGACGTTCTCCTTCGGCGCGAAGAACTTGACACTCTCAAATAAAAGAGACTCGCAATACAACAAAATCTAGAGCTGTACCGAGCCTAAATGTCATGGGCCTATGACAAGATAACCTATCTCCGAGCTTTCAAGAAAGGCGAATTGGTGTTAGTCCTCAAAAGACCGATCATTCCCAATCTATATGCCAAGGAAAAATTTGAGCCAAATTGGGAAGGGCCATACGTCATCGAGAAAGTGTTTGACGGAGGATCCTACCAGCTGATAAATACCGAGGGAGAAAGGCCCATACCACCCATCAATGGCCGATATCTTAAGAAATTCTACGCGTGAATACTCCAAATCGCAGACGGATTGAGCAAACCGGCCCTACGGTCTGGATCATACATCCTGTAAAACCGTATACAATCCACGGGCGCAAACGACTCCTATCTCTCCCAAGTCCTACCGGCGAGACTACATCTGAAGTCCTACCAGCTATGAAGCTCCACTAATATAAAAAAGGGCAGTATATCCATAAGAAAAACGAGCACGGATGAAAATCCGAAAGAGCTCTGTTAGTAAAAACAGCAGGACTGCCAGCGAGTTTGTCAAAACACGAAAGGGCGCAAACTCGTGAAAAGAAGACAAAAATACACTCATAAGGTCCTCTCGACCTTGTGAGGAGAATATCCCCGCGTGAGATCCTTATGACTCACAAATGAGCAACACACTTAGGAATCCTCACGATTCTTAGGAAGAAAACACACCTACGCGATCCTTTTGACTCGTATAGAGAAAACAATTTTATGGGACTTTTATGGCTCATAAAATTGAAAATCCTTAGGTGATAGGGATCTAAACCTGTCTCTTAAGCCATCGCTCCTCAACTGGCATTACGTTTCAGTGTTAGCGGTACTGATACTGATCCAAAACCCAAATCCCAAGTCTTCTCAGGGCAAATGATGAGTCACTCTTGGCATTATCCCGTGTAGCAATGCTTATGCTAAATAAAATCTAAATTCTAAGTCCAGTTAAAATTCAAAAATCCTGCCAAACAAGACAGAAATCAAACAAATCAAATCAACGTTCCACCCGGCAGCGCTCCCAAACTCAAAAGTCCTGCTGGGCGGATATGAAACTCCCAAAACAAATCAAATCAACAAGCCCACTTCAACCCTGACACCTCAAAAAGAGAAGAAAGTCAACTTCAACCCCGACACCGCAGAAAGCGAAGCAAGTCAAATTAAACCGACACTGCAAGAAGCGGAGCGAGTCAATTTCAACCCCGATACCGCAAAAAGCGGAGCAAGTCAATTTAACCTCGACACCGCAGAAAGCGGAGCAAGTCAAATCAAATCCCGATACTGCAAGAAGCGGAGCAAGTCAACTTCAACCCTGACACCGCAAAAAAGCAGAGCAAGTCAACTTCAACCCCGATGCCGAAGAAAACGGAGCAAGTCAAATCAAATCCCAACACCGCAAGAAGTGGAGCAAGTCAACTTCAACCCTGACACTGTAAAAAGCAGAGCAAGACAACTTCAACCCCGACACCGTAGAAAGAGGAGCAAGTCAAATCAAATCCTAACATCGTACAAAGCGGAGCAAGTCAACTTCAACTCCGATACCGCAAAAAGCAGAGCAAGTCAAATCAAATCCCAACACCGCATGAAACGGAGCAAGTCAATTTCAACCCCGGCACCCCAAGAAGCGGAGCGAGTCGCAAAAATGGCAGCACCGACCGTCCAAGTCACAAAAATGGCAGCATCAACCGTCTAAGTCGTAAAAAGGGTAGTATGGACCCTCTACAGGGTACCAAACTAAATCAATATCTACATAAAACAAGATCCGTCAATTTCATGCACACAACGCATACATGCGGTGTGCATTTATTGATGAGGGGTACTTTGTCGGGGTCAAAAATTACATCCCGGTTGACCAAGTTAAAGTCAAAATCAACCCCTGGCCAAGTGGGCTCTGTTGGACATAGTGCCATCAAGTCAATTATTGTAATCGCAGGCACGCGATTGTGATGATTGAGGGATGACCTATACGGGTAGAACAGTCTTACTCAAATGATAGTATGCTATTTGGTTTATCTTTATCATCATGTATATGCATTACGTGGTATTACAGATCACTATTAAATGTTGATAGAGCCTATAGGATTCTTGCTTGACTACTGGCATTATGATGGCGATCATATACGTGGGAGCTGAATGGTCTATAAGCACATCCTTAAATGTCCCTAGTCGAGGGAGCATTGAGACTGGGTATCGATACTCCAGAGTAGACTAGTGTATACTTTTTATGACCCCGACGAGGGGCGGCGGCCGGTCTCACAAGCCATTGGTGTAAGTTAGTCACCTAAGATAGTATACAGATGGTCATTGGGTTATGAGTTACACTGGACAGACTCACCGGGAACATGCTAGATGGTATTATACCTATTGTCAGATAGCAGTTCTCAGGTGATATGACTACAGGTTAGTCTGTCAACCTGAGATCGTCATTTGTCTCATGTGAGTTCCTATTGTGCTTTGATTACTACCTTACCACGGCTCAAAGGAGTCGTGCAAACAGGTTTTAGTTGGGTACAGTCCCGAGCCACATGGAGGCAGTGAGCGGATCGTCGGGGATTCGTCTTTCCCGGTATAGGAGGTTGATGTCGCGCTGTGCACAGGTGGCCACCACCAGAAATCCTTGGCCAAGGTAGACGAGAATTACTGATTTAGATGAGTAGTTTCTCAGTGGGTGATGGGCTTCATACCGACACGAAATATCGCGTTATTAGGGGCTGACTTTATCCACCTCCTAGACCCGATATGCAATATTCTTAGACAAACAGACCGGATTGTATGGAGATTGTCACTGACAGACTCAGTAGGGGTTCGGATGAGTTTGCTCGCCGGCCTTCCTTTCGCTCAATACCTGGGTAGCCGTTACGTACAGCTAGTGCTGCTGACGTGCTTGTGGTTAAACCCACTGCCAGCGTATTGACGAGTCATTGGAGTCCCACACGGAGGGTTTCCCTGGTCCTGGCGAAATAATGTAGTAGCCGTATTGGATACGTGTAGGGTTCCGATCGAATGATTGTACTAGCTACCCGGGCTTTCGATCGGACGGTTGATAAAACTAGCCGGCTCGGGTTTGAGCCGGATTATTAAATCAGGTATTGATTTAATAATTTACGTATATGTATTTCGATATATATATTCTAGTATTATATTCTTTGTGTTATTCTATCTCTTTGGGTATTTGTATTTCGGTACGAATACAGGTATGTATATATAGTAGAGTGTAATCCGTATTTATATGGAAAACATTCTAGAAGGTGGACACCTCATTTTAGATTTTATCCATTTACTTTAAATGGAAAATAAGGTGTAAAAGAAGAGAGGGGAGTACGGTGAGAGCAATGCTTCAATAGTGTTGCACAAATGAATTAACAATTCATTTGTGCAAACTATTCAAGCATGGTTGGAATTGTTTTATTGAAAAAATGATTTATACAAACCATGCTTCATGGTTTGATCTCTTGGTTGGATGGTTCGATTTTTTGAGATGGATTTTATTCTCACCAATAGCTTCACTCTCCTTACTTCTTTTTTTGAGCTCCTCTACCTTCATCTTCAACCTCCTCTCTACAATCTCATGTGTTGAGAATCAAGAGAGGAGGTGAGATAGAGACATACATAGAACATTTTACTATATCTTAAGCATCCTAGATTAGCAATTTATAGTCCCTAGTTTCTCCATTAGACTCTTAGTGTGGAGCTAGAACCATGAGCTACATCACTCGGATGGATCATCTTCGACGGAGGAAGACCGGTGATCAATCTCGATCCAAAGGACCTCTAGGAGCTAAGGAAGATGGTAGAAGACCGAAGGACTTGAATCATTCGGTATAACACTTCTAACCTTGTAGCTAGTATATCTTTTGTAGCTTGTATCGGTTTATGGTTTCGATTCTAGGACGGGTTTTTTAGCGCCAAAAGTTTTTTAAACGAGAATTTTTGTTCTGCACTGGCCATGGTACATGGTATCAAAGTCACCCATAAACTTTTACTAGCTAGTTTATACAAGGTTAAAATGTCGATCGACCAATTTTTCCGAATCATTTTTCCATTTCGACATGCCCGCTGCCGTTTTTAAAACTTGTTCAAAAAATTATTCAGATTGTCTTAAAAATACGTGCAGGTATTTTTAGGGCACCTCAAGAAATTTGAGCACTTGAGCCAAGAATTTGGCCGCGGAACCACCGCATATCATGCCTATTCACGGCATTTCTGCAGTCGTTTTGTGGCCACTGTGCATCAAATTTCTTCTGGCACTCTATTACATGGAAATATGATTTTTGGGATATTTGGTTTCGGCCCAGATTTGTTTGAGTACTGGTTTGCATTTGGGGCTAATGTGGAAAAGTTTTAGTCGATCGAAATTTTGAATACGTGTTTATCAATGCATGTGTTAATATCTATGACCATGAATATCATTGAGCGGTATAATCCGACTGGTTGCTATATGTTCAATTAGACGGGTTTACGAACATGATATTCACGTTGATATTTTATGTTGTGCTGATATTTTGGTTGGATTGTCGTGTTGGATAGCCTATTGTGCAATGGTAGTAGTACAGTTCAGATTCATTTGTATATTCGTTATTGCGGAGCGAGCGTCTGACATGTAGACTGCCGCTTCTGCCAGATTGTATATTCTTTTATTGGGGCATGACCGGGTTGAGGTCGATGTCGCCATTGTATATATACTTTTCTTTTCTGTACTAGGATTACTCCATGGTTGAGTTCTCGAGTAGCCGGGTTCTAGAGGGCAATGGGCCCACATCTCATGGCATTGAGACGGAGGGGGCATTACTCTTGAATTGGCGGTCTATTCGCCTCACTCGTAGGGGGTATAGAATGACCCACGGTGGGGTGCTCAAGTTATCGGATTCAGTGAAGTGCTGGGTGGCCCATTCACTTTGTTGATTGGGGTTGCCTCACTTCTGGGTTTGGCGGGTAAGTTGCCGCACTCATAGGGGTTTTGGTTATACATTGCACAGGCTATCCACACGACCAGGGATCGTCGGGTTTCATTTGCGGCTCAAATGAAACCCAGGGCTCCTAGATTATCCGTTATTCTGTGTTGCTTATCGCTTTTCTGTGATGTTGCTTATATCATGCCTGAGACGAATGTTATATATATATATTTATATATACTAGTAGATGTTGTATATGTTTTGCATCCGCGCTAGTCCAGCCCCCGCTCTGCCGTTAGTTAAGTAACCTAATGGTGCATGACAGGGCCCTGTGGCAAATGCAGATGGCATATAAATACATTGTATTTTCGTTCTTTTTTGGTGTGATATGGATTTATTGATGGGACTGCATTAATTCTGATTAATGCAAGGAAAATAAACCTAAATGATGTTGTCGGTGTTGGAGATAGTGCCCTCAGAGTCAATTATTGGATCACAGGCACGTGATTGCAATGATTGAGGGAGGACCTATCCCGGTACGACAGTCTTACTCGAGATGATAGTATGCTATCTGGTTTACCTTTATCATCATGTACTGCTTTAGGTGACCTGACAGGTTGCTATTGCACGTTGATAGAGCCCCTAGGATTCTTGCTTGACTGCCAGCAGTATGAGGGCGATCATATAAGTGAGAGCTGGAGTCTATAAGCACATCCTTAAAAGGTCCCTAGTCGTGGGAGTTTCGAGACAGGGCATCGATTCTCCAGAGTAGACTAGTGTATACAGTCGAGACCCCGACGAGGGGCGGTGGCCGGTCTCACAAGCCACTGGTGTCAGTTGGATCACCTAAGATGTATACAGGTGCTCATTGGGTTATGAGTACACCGGACAGGACTCGCCGGGAACATGCTAGTTGGTCTTATACCTGACGTCAGATAGCAGTTCCCAGGTGACATGTGTACAGGTTAGTTCATCGACCTGGGGATCGTCATTTGTCTCGTGTGAGTTCCCACTGTACTTTGATTACTACCCTACCACGGCTCAAAGGAGTCGTGCAAACAGGTTTTAGTTGGGTACAGTCCCGAGCCACATGGAGGCAGTGAGCGGATCTTCGGGGGTTCGTCTTTCCCGGTATTGGGGGTGAGGTCGCGCTGTGTCTAGGAGAGCCATTACACGAAGTCCTTGGCCAAGGCAGGAGATTTACTGGTAGGTATTCTAGTAGTATCTCAGGGTGTTCTGGGCTACACTCCGACACGACTTGTACCGCTTTTGGGGGTCTGACTTTTACCCACCCCCTAGGCCCGCCATGCGATGCTCATAGACGAACGGACCGGACTGTACGGATATTGTCACTGACAGGCTCAGTAGGGTGTCAGGATGAGTTCGCTCATCGACGTCCCTTTTATTCAATAGCTGGTGGCCCGTCACGTATTGGCTTATACCTCTGACGTGCTAGTGGTTAAATCCACAACCATAGTATTGACGAGTCTTTAGAGTCCACCACACTTTCAGTTACTCAGCTTTCGGGCGAAACGCTGTAGAGGCCGTATGGAGATATGGCAGGGTCCGATCAGATACGTGCGGTATTGCACGGATCAGGATCGGACGGTTTGTACTAGAGGCCGTATAGTTATATGGCAGGGTTCGATCAGATACGTGCGGTATTGCACGGATCAGGATCGGACGAACATTACTAGCCGGTTTTGTTTTAAGCCGGATCCTAGTATAGTACAGTGTAGATTTTGTCTCTTTGCATTTGTATCCGGACGGAATACAGATGCGGGTGTGTATGCACAGTATCGGGGTTTTCCTGTAATTTATTACGGGACCAGTTTTCTGGAGTTGCCAGTTTGCATTCCGTTCCGGCCGGTTTTCCTTTGTTCTTTCCCGGCCGGACTTTTCCGATAGAGGGGGTTATTTGCAATTGTGCAAATAACATTTGTGGAGGGGGTTTCTTGCAATTGTTTTGATTATGATTGATTTAGCATCTTTCATCCATGATGGTGCATTTATTATGATAAGAATGGGTATGGGTTGATTAAGGTGTAAGCATGGTTGATGTTTTTTGGATATGGTCACCATTCTCTTTATCCTACCATCACCTCCCTTCTTGCTACTTATTCTTTGCTCCACCATTCTCACAAATGCTTGGCCGGCCACAATTTTGGAAGGGAGAGGAAAAATGAGAGTGTTTCATTTGAGTGTGGCATTCATTCTTGATCTCATTTCATGCTAGAAAAATGCAAGCACCATTTTTCTTATCTTGATTCCTCCATCATCTTCAAAGGCAACATAACCCCAAAGTGAGACATAGCCTCTACACTACACTTTCTACAGCATATCTTGGGCATGTCGACTTGCCAGCTTCATGCCCGAGTTGCCTCGGTATTGAGGCGGGAGCCCGTAAAAGATGCAGGCGATGTGGTGCCCTTCCGGCGAGGAGGCGACGATCGGAGTTTCCGCGAGAGATCGGGACGACGACGAGAAGACCGGAGGACTCGGATCACTCGGTATATCTCTAACCCGTCTTGTTGTTAGCTAGATCTAGTTTAATGGCCCGATCCGGGTGTTTAGTGCGCGGTGGTGCCGGTTTGCAAAGTTCGCAAAATTAAAATTTATCACCGTTTCCGCATTTGGCCGTCGGACTGACGGCCGGGGGCCCACTTGTTAATTTTTGATCGATCGGATATTTTAAACACATTATTTCACAGTATTTACATTATATCTGCGACCGTGAATGTCACTCGATCGGTAAATCCGATCTAACTGCTATAGCCCGGTTAGACGGATTTGCGAACGTGACTTTCACGTTGATGTTCTGTGTTTTTGCTGTGATGTTGCGGATCGGTCGTGGGGGATAGCCTGGATGTAATGCTAGTACAGTGTTGTTGTATTATGTACATTTGTTGTTGCGGGGCGAGCGTCTGACATGTGGACTGCCGTCACTGCCCGTTTGTATTATTCTTTTGGGACACGACCTGGTTGCGGTCGATGTACCCGTTGTATGTATATTTTACTTTCTGTACTAGGATTGCCCCGCGGTGGGGTGCACGGATAGCCGGGTTCTGGAGGGCAACAAGCCCGCATCTCAGGGCATTAAGACGGAGGGGGCTTCAGTCTGGAATTGGCGGGCTATTCGCCGCACTCGTAGGGGGTACAGGTTGACCCAGGAGGGGTGCCCAAGTTACCGGATTCCGTGAAGTGCTGGGTGGTCCATTCACGGTGCTGAAGGGGGCTGCATCGCTTCAAGTTTTGGCGGGTGACTTGCCGCGCCCGTAGGGGTCTAGGATTTCATTGCACAGGCTATCCACACGACCAGGGGAACGTCGGGTTTCAGTAGTGGCTCTGTGAAACCCGGGGATCCCAGATATCTGTATTGTTCTGTGATGCTGTACATTTCTGTGATGTTGCATTTTATTCACGCCTTGAGCGAATATAATATATTGGTATATATATTAGTAGATGTTGTATATGTTTTTCATCCGCGCTAGTCCAGTCCCCGCTCTGCCGTTAGTTAGCTAACCTAACGGGTGATGACGGGACCCAGTGGCGAATGCGGATGGCATATACGTACGTCAGTATATTTTCGTTCTTTGTGGTGTGATCAATTGATGGGACTGCGTTGATTCGGATCAATGCAAGTTAAAAAAACCTAATCTGATGTTGTTGGAACACTTTTCAAAAAGCTGTTATTGCAAGGACGTTCACTTTTGTTTTGCATCGTGGTATTCATTTAGAATATCCTGCTCCTCAGTCGACGAGGCAAGGGCCGAGATCCCTTCACCGGGAGTGACCCCTTGGACAGAAGTTTGCGTCAGGGCATTAACTTCACTATAGCCGATTACTTTTGCTTTGCACAGTGATATTCGGTTATGAATATCCAGCACCCCATTCTACGGGGAAAAAGCCGAGATCCCTTCACCGGGAGTGACCTCTTTAGTAAAGGTTTTCGTCACTATATTTTCTAAAAAGCTATCCGTTCCTTCAACGATATCAAGTTCATTACGTTAAAGGTTTTCGCCAGAAACCATTTGTAGCCCTCCGTCGTTTCATATGGGTAGTCAATAGTATTCAAGCTGTGTATGTTGGCCAAAGTCAAGGCACAGTGATTGGTAGCCATTGGGTATTCATATGCAGCATAGATAGATGTGTTGGTTTGGAACAGTCGTACTGCCATTTTGGCCAAAGTCAAGGGTAGGTACGGGTGGATTCAAATTAACCTGGAGAATGACGGGTAGAACTTGACATGTGACTTATGATATGTTGGCCAAAGTCAAGGTCATAAGAGCATGGGGTAAAAATCCACATCGGGAGTTTCAAAAGAACTGAAACTTGCCAGATATGCGCATACCTTCTGGAGTGTGATACCTTGAGCGGATTCCGTCACGTTATCATGCGATGAGAGTTGGATCCCGATTCCCACTGATGAGTTGGTTTACTCCTCGGGTGACCCCGACTAATTCTTCTTTCAGGTTTGGAGGAGAATTTGAGGTACAGTGGGAGGTTTCCAGATTAGATAAATTGGTAACCATTCTGATCTTGGTTAGAGTGCACGCTGAGTGTTTCTTTTCTCTCTCTCTTGGCAGCGACCATTGACCCGACCCTAAGACTATGACTCAGTGACCAAGTTGACCGAACCTTCTTAACACTGGCTTTTGGATTGTCAGAGTTGCAGACCTCATTGCCACTCCTACTTTTACCCTTTTCTCCAGGACACCCCGTATTGCTACGAACGTCCACTTCCATTGGACAAAACCATCGTATGGTTATATACGAACTCGAAGGAATTTATTCGAGGATGGTTTCCGGTTTTGGAGAAAACGGATGGGATTATTCAGTTGTCTTTTCCTTTTACCTTCTCTCAGGTTGCGAGTACTCCTTGGTTTAGGGGATAGTACACCTATTACGCAAATTGGATAGTCTTCTTCCAAACCCTAGGCTGGTGCCGACCGGTAGGGAATGAAGAAAACCAATTAGCATAACGATGGTGTGCAGAAGGTATTAAGTTCAGACAAAGCAAGGGATTAGTAAGAGGGCAAAGTAAATTGCGACTGATATTCACAACCAAACCAAGTTTTTCTTCGCCAATCCTAAATCACCTTTGTATTTCTCCAGGACACTCCGTATCACTACGAAGATCCACAGTTTATTGGATACTCCATCGTATGGTTATATACGAACTCGAAAGGAACTTGTTCCAGTTCGGGGATGGATTCTGGTCCAGGAGAAATAGGAATAAGGTTTATTCGGTTGTCTTTTATCTTCACCTTCTCTCGCATTGCGAGTGCTCCTGGGATTAGGACAGTACACCCATTATGCTTATTGGATAGTCTTCTTCCAAACCATAGACTGGTGCCGAACGGTAGGGAAGGAAGAAAACCAATTGGCCTAAAAGGGTGTGCAGAAGGTAATGACTAAAGACATATAAAGGGATTTGGAGAGGTGGCAAAGAATTATACGGTTATAGTTGTGAATTTGGATAATGGTAGAGGCATTACTAGGAATACCAGGATACCCCATCGAAACATTTCAATGTTTCAGTTCAACTGTGTACCGTTAAAAGAAAACTGATTTCCCGATTAGACACTTGCTCCAGGGTATGTATTTACCAGGTTTGATTCTCACATCTGTATGGTTTTACAGATGATGAGTGGGAGTAAGTTATTGGGAATTGGGTGATCATCCTCATTATATCGGGATTCGTTGTAATCGGTGATATTTGAGGAGATCACCTGGGCTGTTTGCCGGTCGGCAAATATTTGGTTTTGTATATCCGCTGTTGTGCACCAATTTCAAATTGATATATCTGTATGTCTATTTTCATAGAGTGAGATATACCTTTTGATATTATGTCGATGACATTTACCTATATCAGTGGATGGTTAGGTAAGGAGCATTAAACAGCGGTGTAATTCTTCTTAACCATAAGTACAGTTTTCAACCTACGACACACAGTGAAAGAGTTCTTAGACTCGGCGGACTTATACAGAGTATTGTATATTGTCCAGTGTCCATTAGGACAGAGGGGTTGGTCCTCATACTATATTCTGTTTACTTTTAACTTCTCTAGTTCTTAGACGTGTGTTTCGTAGAAACACAGGGTCTAAGTTTTGAGGAGTTATAGGTATTTGAATAGAGTAGAGAACCAGGTGTAGCAAGTGTCGGGATTCTTCAAGGTGATCGAAGATGTAGATACTTGTGTATGGTATTCAGTTGATAGTAATGATAAAGAGAAATTGCTTCTCTTTCAGGTTACTCATAATTGGAAGCATTCCTAAGTTGAGTAACGCTGATCGGCCTCTCTCCATTTAGTTGACATGCACTGGAGACAGCTGCATGATTTGAATCTGGTTCAATTAAATCAGTGCCTCTGGTTCTATATTGGATATAGTACAGTTCATATCTTAACATTGTTAAGGTACGGGGAGTTGTCCGGCTTATGATTAAAACCAGACTCTGGATAACTCAAGGCACGTTTCTGTAATGGCTGTTTGTGGGTTGACCCAGGCTATGACGAGGGTTGACTTTCTACCATCTGGCAGATCAATAGAAATATTGTTCTAGACTCGCCACAGTTTTATTAAAAATGGATTTTTTTTCAAAAACAGTAGTGGGAGTATGGTAGAACTGGAAGTGATTCCAGAACCGCAAACGATTACTGAAGATTTGATAAGGAACTTAAAGATTCAATCTGGTTTGACATTCCATTGGCCACTCCGCAGATAAGGTGGGTAACTTCAGGCACCCGAGAGGTACTCCGGTAGCCTCAAGGACGGTGACAGGGAAGTTCTAGTTTACCCACACTTGCCATTGTTGTTGTTCCAGGCTGTGAGACCCGGCAGGAGGATGAGTATAGCGTCGTTCTAAACTAGCTTTAGAAGTGCACGTCTATATGACTCTGCCAGAGGGTTGTCGTAGTCAGTGGGAGCAGCGGAAGCATTGGTGGACATCAGGCTTATGTCTATTTCTAGACTAAAGCAGATGTAGCGGAGATAGATCATCTATTTCTGATGTGACAGTCATAGGTTTGACTTCATCAGAATAGGGGATGGATCTGTTGAGAAGGTAGTAGGGTGTGATATCCTGGTATTTGGATGACATACACAAAATAGGAAGTGACATTCCTATACTACGATCGGTTATACTTTGGTCGTCACACAGTGGTTTCTCCACAAGGGACTTGGACATTATATCAGACATACTGGTTGCTAGATCTATGGTTTTTAGATCTAGATTTGGGTGGTTTCCCAATCAGGGTACTTTGACAGCATTCTAAGAGTATTTAGAATGGACGACTCCTGGCACGGTAGTGTACCTGCAGGTGATGGAGTCACCCTCTCTAAAGGTTTCTTATAGACTAAAGTAGAGAGGGATGTGCATGATTGGCAGATCACTTGCTTAGGCAATTGAGTCAATCATGAGATGTCAAGTACCACACCAGATGTTGTTCTTGCACTAGATGCAATAAGTTGATATTGATCCAATCCTGGAGGAACAGTCGGAAGCAGTTTTAGAACATAAGTGGATGTTCTAGGGATATGATAATGATAGCTTCATTTGGGAGACAATTATCATTCCAGGCTTCCAACGTGACATCAACGACAAGGAGGTTGTCAGAGTTTTAGTTTTCCTTCTGATGAGGGACAGTATTTTGGACAGGTGATCCAAGGCAATACTGAGGGAGGCATGGCGCAGGATACTGATTAAGTTCAGTTGACGATACAGTCTAAGAAGTTTGGATTTGGAGTTCATTTATGAGCTCGGTCCCATCAGACATCCAGACACTCTAAGACAGGTATTGCTCATTTCGGGAGATGGCTTTCTCCCCGAACTTGAGATATAGAGAGAGACGTAGAAAGAAACTTCAGAGCGGATCCACTCGCTGAGGCTATTCCTCGAACGCAATAGTCTTGCAAACGAGCTTTGTGAGACTGACTAGTAGAGGAGTTGGGTGTTCGGTATCACACGGGCTGTGAGTATGCGACATCGCAATAATTAGCCTTGAGTGCAAGTGGGAGATTGTTGGAGATAGTGCCCTCAGAGTCAATTATTGGATCACAGGCACGTGATTGCAATGATTGAGGGAGGACCTATCCCGGTACGACAGTCTTACTCGAGATGATAGTATGCTATCTGGTTTACCTTTATCATCGTGTACTGCTTTAGGTGACCTGACAGGTTGCTGTTGCACGTTGATAGAGCCCCTAGGATTCTTGCTCGACTGCCAGCAGTATGAGGGCGATCATATAAGTGAGAGCTGGAGTCTATAAGCACATCCTTAAAAGGTCCCTAGTCGTGGGAGTTTCGAGACAGGGCATCGATTCTCCAGAGTAGACTAGTGTATACAGTCGAGACCCCGACGAGGGGCGGTGGCCGGTCTCACAAGCCACTGGTGTCAGTTGGATCACCTAAGATGTATACAGGTGCTCATTGGGTTATGAGTACACCGGACAGGACTCGCCGGGAACATGCTAGTTGGTCTTATACCTGACGTCAGATAGCAGTTCCCAGGTGACATGTGTACAGGTTAGTTCATCGACCTGGGGATCGTCATTTGTCTCGTGTGAGTTCCCACTGTACTTTGATTACTACCTACCACGGCTCAAAGGAGTCGTGCAAACAGGTTTTAGTTGGGTACAGTCCCGAGCCACATGGAGGCAGTGAGCGGATCTTCGGGGGTTCGTCTCTCCCGGTATTGGGGGTGAGGTCGCGCTGTGTCTAGGAGAGCCATTACACGAAGTCCTTGGCCAAGGCAGGAGATTTACTGGTAGGTATTCCAGTAGTATCTCAGGGTGTTCTGGGCTACACTCCGACACGACTTGTACCGCTTTTGGGGGTCTGACTTTTACCCACCCCCTAGGCCCGCCATGCGATGCTCATAGACGAACGGACCGGACTGTACGGATATTGTCACTGACAGGCTCAGTAGGGTGTCAGGATGAGTTCGCTCATCGACGTCCCTTTTAGTCAATAGCTGGTGGCCCGTCACGTATTGGCTTATACCTCTGACGTGCTAGTGGTTAAATCCATAGCCATAGTATTGACGAGTCTTTAGAGTCCACCACACTTTCAGTTACTCAGCTTTCGGGTGAAACGCTGTAGGGCCGTATGGAGATATGGCAGGGTCCGATCAGATACGTGCGGTATTGCACGGATCAGGATCGGACGGTTTGTACTAAAGGCCGTATAGTTATATGGCAGGGTTCGATCAGATACGTGCGGTATTGCACGGATCAGGATCGGACGAACATTACTAGCCGGCTTTGTTTTAAGCCGGATCCTAGTATAGTATAGTGTAGATTTTGTCTCTTTGCATTTGTATCCGGACGGAATACAGATGCGGGTGTGTATGCACAGTATCGGGGTTTTCCTGTAATTTATTACGGGACCAGTTTTCTGGAGTTGCCAGTTTGCATTCCGTTCCGGTCGGTTTTCCTTTGTTCTTTCCCGGCCGGACTTTTCCGATGGAGGGGGTTATTTGCAATTGTGCAAATAACATTTGTGGAGGGGGTTTCTTGCAATTGTTTTGATTATGATTGATTTAGCATCTTTCATCCATGATGGTGCATTTATTATGATAAGAATGGGTATGGGTTGATCAAGGTGTAAGCATGGTTGATGTTTTTTGGATATGGTCACCATTCTCTTTATCCTACCATCACCTCCCTTCTTGCTACTTATTCTTTGCTCCACCATTCTCACAAATGCTTGGCCGGCCACAATTTTGGAAGGGAGAGGAAAAATGAGAGTGTTTCATTTGAGTGTGGCATTCATTCTTGATCTCATTTCATACTAGAAAAATGCAAGCACCATTTTTCTTATCTTGATTCCTCCATCATCTTCAAAGGCAACATAACCCCAAAGTGAGACATATCCTCTACACTACACTTTCTACAGCATATCTTGGGCATGTCGACTTGCCAGCTTCATGCCCGAGTTGCCTCGGTATTAAGGCGGGAGCCCGTAAAAGATGCAGGCGATGTGGTGCCCTTCCGGCGAGGAGGCGACGACCGGAGTTTCCGCGAGAGATCGGGACGACGACGAGAAGACCGGAGGACTCGGATCACTCGGTATATCTCTAACCCGTCTTGTTGTTAGCTAGATCTAATTTAATGGCCCGATCCGGGTGTTTAGTGCGCGGTGGTGCCGGTTTGCAAAGTTCGCAAAATTAAAGTTTATCACCGTTTCCGCATTTGGCCGTCGGACTGACGGCCGGGGCGCCGCCGTGCACTTACAGTCGGAACCAATTTTTGAAAACTGTTATTACAGACGTTTCTTTTTTGGTTTGCACAGTGGTATTCGGTTATGAATATCCATCACCTCATTCGACGAGGCAAGAGCCGAGATCCCTTTATGGGGAGTGACCTCTTGGGCAAAAGTTTGCGTCTCTATAATAACTTCACTATAGTCGATTTTTTTGATTTGCATCGCGGTATTCGGTTATGAATATCCAGCACCTCATTCGATGAGGAAAGAGCCAAGATCCCTTCACAGGGAGTGACCTCTTTTGCAAAAGTTTACGTGACCATAAACTTCTCGGTTTTCTTCAAAACCATGGTTCTCTACAAAACCGCTAGTTTTAAAAAATGCGGAGCCTAAACCTCTCCTTTTTCAAAACTGCTCAGGTTCTTTCAACGATATCAAGTTCATTACGTTAAAGGTTTTTCACCAAAACCCAGCCGTAGCCCTCCGTCATTTCCTATGAGTAGTGCTCAGTATTCATGGTGCGTATGTTGGCATTATCAAGATGTAGTGTACGGTAGCTGAGTATTACTGTTTGTAGCATTAGATGTGATTGGTTAAGACAGTCGTACGGTCATATTGGCATTGTCAAGGACTCATACGGGTGGGTTTAATGCAATTAAGATAATGACGGGTTGAACTTGACTAAGTCCCTTTGATATGCTGGCAATGTCAAGGTCACTTGGATCCTAGGGGAAAAAACTACATCGGGAGTTTCGAATATACAGGAAACTTGCCAGGCATGCGCATACCTTCTGGGGTGTGGTGACTTGAGTGGCTTCCATCAAGTTATCATATGATAGTTGGATCCCGATTCCCACTGATAAGTAGGTGTTACTCCTCGGGTGATTTTCAGATGATCCCGATTAATTCTCCTTTTAGGATTTAAAGGAGAATTCGAGAAAATAGTTGGAGCCATCCTGATTAGATAAAGTGATTAACCAATCTAATCTAGGTTAGAGTGCACGTTGAATGTTTCTTTTCTCCCTCTCTCTCTGGCAGCGACCATGAACTGACCCTAAATTAAAACTCATGAACCAAGTTAACCGGACCTTCTTAATAACTTTGGCTTTTGGATTGTCATGAAGTCGCGTATACCCCTGCCACTCCTACTTTTCCTTTGCATTTTTCCGAACACTCCATATCACTACGAAGATCCATATTGCTTGGATATGCCATCGTATAGTTACATACAAACTTGAAAGAACTTGTTTCAGTTCGAGAATGGTTTCCGGTTCTGGAGAAATTGAATAAGATTATTCGGTTTTCTTTTCTTTTTCCCTTCTCTCAGATTGAGAGAGCTCTTAGTATTAGGAGAGTACACCTATTAAGCTTATTGGATAGTCTTCTTCCAAACTATAGGCAGGTGCCAAAAGGTAGGGAAGGAAGAAAACCAATTAGCCTAAGTATGGTGTACAGAAGGTAATAAATAATGACATATAAAGAAATTAGGATAAGGGCAAATGAAATTGCGACTACTATCATTCACGACGAAACCGCGTATATCCCTGCCACACCTACTTCCCCTTTACATTTCTCCAGAACACTCCGTATCACTACGAAGATCCATATTGCTTGGATATGCCATCGTATAGTTACATACGAAATCAAAGGAACTTGTTTCAGTTCGAGGATGGTTTCCGGTTCAGGAGAAATTGAATAGGATTATTCAGTTGACTTTTCTCTTTACCTTCTCTTAGGTTGTGAGGGCTCCTAGTATTAGGAGAGTACACTTATTACTCTTATTGGATGGTCTTCTTCCAAACCTTAGGATGGTGCCGAAATGTAGGAAAGGAAGAAAACCAACTACCCTAAGTATAGTGTACAAAAGATAAGAAGTAAAGACATATGAATGGATTAGAGCGAGGGAAAGAAAATATATGGTTACTGTCATGAATCTGGATAGTGGAAGAGGCATTAGTAGGAATACCCGGCTACCCCTTCAAAACATTTTCATGTTTCAGTTTTACCGTGCGATGTTAATTGAAAACTGTTTTCCCAATTAGATTCTGACTCCAGGGTATGTATTTACCAGACTTGATTCTCACATCTGTATGGTGTTACAAATGCTGAGTGGGAGTAAGATATTGGGAATTGGATGATTAGATCCTCAATATATCAGAATTCTTTATAATTGGTGATATTTGAAGAAATCACCTGGGTTTTGTTTAACGACAAATATTTGGTTTTGAATATCCGTTGTTATGCACCAATTTCAAACTGATATATCTATACGTTTATTTATAAAGTGAGATATAACTTTTTGAAATTATGTTTATGACATTTACCTATATCAGTTGATGGTTAGGTAAGGAGCATTCAACAATGGTGTAATTCTTCTTAAGCATGACACGGTTTTCAGCCTAGGACGTACAGGGTTGAGTTATTAAACTCAGTAGACTTATACAAAGTATTGTATATTGTCCGATGTCTGTTAGGACAAAGGGGTTGGTACTCGTATTATATTCCGTTTACTTATGAATTCTATGGTTTTAGATAAGTATTTCGCTGAAATACAAGGTCCAAATTTTGAGAAGTTATAGGTATAAGAATAAAGTAGAGAACCATATGTTGCAAGTATCAAGATTCTTCAAGGTGATCGAAGATGTAGATACTTATGCTAGGTATTCTATCATAAGTAATATATTTGAGAACTTTCTTCTCTTTCAGGTTACTTATACATGGATGCGTTCCTTGATGAGTAATGCTGCATTGCCTTCTTCCATTTTGTCGAAATGCGCTGGAAACAGCTGCTTGATTTTTGAATCTGGTTCCAATTAAATTAGTGCCTTTGTTTCTATATTGCATATAGAATGGATTCATATCTTAACGATGTTAAGGTATATGGAGTTGTCCGGTTTAAGCTTAAAACCAGAATCTGAATAAACATAAGGCACGTTTCAGTAATGGCAGTTTGTGGGTTATCTCGGGCTTTGATGAGGGTTAGCATTCTACCATTTGGAAGATCAATAGTTATATTGTTCTTGACTCCCCACCTCATTAGTAAAATGAATTCTTTTCAGAAAAACAGTAGTGGGAGTATGGGATTGTTATGGTTTTTTAATGCGTGCACTTTTAAAAGATAAATCAAAGAATTAACCGCAATCAATAACGGTGTCGCTTGGTAGCTAGCCGGTTGAGTACGGGTCGGTCCACAGGGAGATGGATTCCTTTTCTTTATGTTTTAACGAGTTAAATCCAAAAGATTTTGGGTTTTATTTTAAGATTTAAGAATGAGATAAAAATTTATAAAAAGCTTGCTACGGTTAAGATTAGGTTAGTTTGGAAAATCAATTATTCTCACTGCTTTCTTTGCCCTAATTAAGAACTTTTTAGGTGTTAAGGTAATAGTTAACAAAGGGGATTAGCACTATCGGAAAGAAACTAGGTTTCTTCCCTTTGGTCCTTGTCCGTCCTTTCTTAACTCTTATCCCTAACCTCTATGGAAAACAATCACAACCGGTGTTTAACTATGGTATCACCGCTACCTCGTGGGATAGGGTACCATAGTGAGCGGTGTGTGTATGTATGCATAGAGTCCTATTTAAAATGTATAATGGGCAAGAAAGGGGTGAGAGATTTTCATCTCTCAAACCTTCCCCAAATCTAACCCTAACAAGTAAGGAATTACTCACTCATTAGGGAATTGATAAAAGAGTTTATTTTTTTATGGTTTTAATTTAACAACTACGGCAGATAAAAAATTTAACAACTATGGGAGATAAAAAATTTATAATTATGGCAGATAAAAAATTTATAACTACGGCAGAAAAGAAATTCAAGATAAAAAGACTTACTTCTTTATTGATGCACTCTTTGACAGATTACATGGAATCGAAAGTCTAAGATATAGAAATTAAAAGAGGTATCTCAAAAGAGGCACCCCAAAAAAGGCACGCTCCAAAGAGAGCTGTAGGGTTCCTATTTATAGAGAATAGAAATCCTAGGGTTTACATCTGATCCATATCTAGAATTACAAAAATACCCTACGAAAACCGAGTCAACGCACCGACTCCACCGACACGCACCGACACGCACTGTCACGTGCACAGCACGGCCGCGGATCCGCGGCCATAAGCATAGTTTGGCCGCGGTTCCGCGGCCATATAGTCGAATCTCTTTCTCATTTTTCTAGGGCTTCTTCATGTGGCATTTGGCTTCTGGTTTCTTCACTTGGTTTCTCAGAATGTCTTCTAGTTTCTTCCAGATTTCCACAGTGCAGAATGTTGTGGACTTTTATCGTTCACTTCGTGTTGAAGTCTTGAATCTTGCGCTGCCTTTGTACTTTGTGAAATTGTTCATTGAGCTTCGTTTGTCCTTCAAACTGTAGGCATGATAAAGATTCTTCTATTTGTTGGTCGTAATCTCACTTTTGTAGCGACTTTTCACCATTTTCATTGTATTTTTCCGAGAACCTGTAACCTGCAACTATTTAGCAGACATGGATCAAAAGCACCTATTTATTTGTAAAATGATTAAGAATGGGGAATATAATAATGCAAAATTATGATATGAACAAATACCCCCAAACTTATCTTTTGCTCGTCCCGAGCAAAACTAGTTTATTCTCGAAAAAGCCTAACCTCACTTTCGCAGGGAAACGTAATTGCACTGAGCTTGTGCAACAAGCCGTTAAACCTCTAGGTGTCCGTAGTAGGAGGAGTGTTGTCTCCTGTGGGTTTTCAGCGGATACTACCCACAAAATCCTATCAATTTGGCCTATTGACTTTCATTCTTCAATTCGGTGTTCTAGCAAGAAATTCTATTATTCTCAACTCAGAAATTATCAACCCATATTGTTCATGCTTCCTTATCATTTAACTTAAGATTGTATATGTTCTGTAAATTTACTTAGCTTTTAGTATATTTGAATTTTCCTTCTAAGGTTCCATCTCAACTTAGGAATTTTTATCATCTCTACTAAAAATATAAGTCCTATTTTTTATTCCTATCTCTCATCCAAACCCCAATCATATACCCCTACGTGTGTGTATGCATCACCCCTACACTTGGAAATTCAATTCAAGCTTTTATACTCTTGTCCATCATCCAAAGTACTTTTAGTTGGTGAATTTTTAGATGAAATTGCTCACACATCTTTCATGCGACCGTTAATATTTCTTGAGGTACTAACGACCGATTACAAAATGTGTTTGCACATTAAGGCGTAATCCTCGTCTTGTAATACCTAAGGCTTTAGCAGTGACTCCCAAACCAGTTGGTCTAAGGCACTAGGTGATAAAGCACCCTCGCTATATTTTTTATTTATACTGCCTTAAGTAGTTACAAAACCAGTGTTCATTTTTTTATGTCTCTTTATTCTCACTTTTACTTTTATTTTATTTTCTTTCATACTAAGGATTTTAGACAAGAGCATTTCAAGATATCTTCTACTATTCCAAGTTTCAAGGTGTGTGTTTATACAAGTTATAGGGTATATATTTTCAGAATTTGGACTTGAGGTTCGGAATTATTTTTCAGATTTACACTTCAATAAAAATTTCAATACTCTTCCCTTGTTTTGACTTAGTCCAAGAACTGAACTTAAAATTTGTCTATTTCTAAATAAACTATAAGGACATATATTTTCTATAGTTAAATTTTAAGAAAGGTTATTTTTAGGGTTTTTAATTTACTAAGTTTAGGATCTAGTTTTTCCCTACTATTCAACCGTCATGTTGAATTTAAGTCAAATATAGCCAAAATTGAACTTTTCAATTTTTATAATTATTTTAAATTTTTTCAATTTTTATGTGTTTTAAAATAAGTATGCAAATGCAAAAATATACACATGAATGTAAAGGAAGAAAGCTTACCGAGCACACCCCCAAACTTAAACTTGACAGTGTCCTCACTGTCAGGCTACACCAAGAGGGTCAAAATTGTCGGCACTCCCCTGTTTATTTTTTTAATAATTTTTTATTTTATTTTATTTTTAATTATTAACAGAAAAAGAACACAAAATATATATACACAGAAAGGCCCCCCCAAACTTAAGTGAAACAGTGTTTCCACTGTTTAAACGTTAAAGTTTAGAGTTAGGAGGGAGAAAAACACAGTATCAAGCTATACAAGGCCTTACACAAGCCAAAGATTAGCACCAACCATTCAAAATTTTTATCGTTATAATGATGTGGTTGGTGAAAGAATGGAGTGTAGAGAAAAGAAATGAGAAAAACACGAAACTGTGTGGAGATAAAAGCAGTATACGGTCTCGGTGAAGGAGAAGAATGGCGGAAGGGAAAAATAAATGGTGGTGGTTCGACTTCTTCAGATGGAGATTGATTAATCACAAAATCCGTGTCGTTTAAGAATGCGAGTTCGTCGGCGAAAATATCTTCGAAACTTTCATCGAAGGTTCGATTGAGTGTTTCAAGGTCAATAAGTGCCGCGCCAGAATTCAACACACTTGATTTTTCAAAAATTATGAAGGTAGGATAGTCGTAAGGCTCATTTACCTTATTTTCAAAAGAGTCTAAATCAAGTTGTTTTTCTAGAATTATCGAACTCAAAATATCGGATTGTGATTCATTAACACTCGGTATCATTAAAGGAAGATTAGAAGAAGAACCAGAGAAAGTGGGAGAAAGAAGTTGAATACGAACTTGAGGGTGGAGATGGAGTGTATAAATTAGCACATTTTGTAATGACCAATATGTAAAAAGTGATTGTGCTAATCTATCAACCTACTGAGAAATGAGGTCAAATCCCTTAAGATTCGTGAGCAAACATGGGTACGTCGAACTTGGTAAACCAGACATTGGAAATGAAAGCGATACGGTCTCTTGCGTGGTCGAAACGATGGAAAGGATGAAGGGATTGATTTAGGAAGGGTAACTGTTAAAGGTTCAGGAGGGTGTACACAGTCAGTGGAAGGAACATGATGAATTGGAAAATCCGACTCATCAAACAAAACTGGTTTATCCTCAATAATTTTCTCAATATTCTCCTCAATATTTAGCTTATCCATGCCATTTTCATCAACATCAAGACGCATATGAAGTTCGGGAAAAACATTTAATGATTCGGGATGATGAATTGGAGAGAAAAACTCGGCCAAATCTACGGGTTCATCATCCAAATTATTCCCTGCGTGAATATCCTCAATCAAGTGAAAATCAATTTTTTCGGACACCTCATCAAAAGCATGGATATTTATCAATTCAGGTTCTAGATTGGAGGTGTAGAGGTCAAAAGGATTGGTGATGGTTTCACTCGAAAGGGACCCTTCACAATCTGGCAAATCAAGCACTACAAAGTCGCATAACTCATTAAATGTTTTATTTTCAACTGGTGAATCATTTGGGACACTTGATAGACATTTAAAACCGGAGTTGTGGGATTCAATTGGGGATGGATAGGTTTGATTTGGAAGGGTGCACAACTCATACTCTTCACACAAATTCTCAATCTGTCCAACCGCCTCATCATACATTGGAAAATTTAGAGCTAGTTGAAAACTAACTACCGGTTCACTAGGTTGTCTTGATGAATTAAGGGCGGCAATGGACGCATCCAGATTCCTCATCTGTTGGTTTGTCGCTACAATAAAAGCTTCCAACGACTGTTCCAGACTAGACATGGGTTGTGAAGGGGTTTCAGTAAAAGATTCAAAATTGTTTGGATTCTGGAAACTCCCAAATGGCTGTATAGAAGCAATGTCTAGGGAAGGCACGAAAGTCGGGTAGGACTGGTAGGAATTGAATGGTTGGACAGGAGTAGGATCAACATTTGGATAAAAAGGTGAATGGACTTGTTGATCCCAAGAACTGGAAGTGTTGACTGGAGTGAAAGATCGGTTAAGAGATTGTTCAATATGTTCAGCAATAGACATGGGTTTCGGAGTTACCTTTGGACTCTCAAAAGGGGTATCAACGTAAGAAGGTGGTGAAGGTTTAAACGGTTGATACAAAGCGGATTGCGGAGTCCAACTGTTTCTCCTAGACGCGTCTATTTGATCTTTCAAAGAAATTTTGGGCATGGAGGGGTCGTCCGTAATTCGACCAAAACAATGCGCGTAGGAAGCAAAGTTTGGATGAGGGTACCAAAATTCGGCAAGAGTTTTGCGAGGTGGGGTACCCATGATGTAAGAAAGGAGAAGAAAAAGAATGTGATGATTTTTTTTTAAAATTTTTTAAATTTTTTTTTAAAAAAAAAGTTATTTGGTTTTGGAGTTTTGAAATTTTTGAAAGTGTTTTTTTTTTCTTTTTTTTAGAAAGAGTTTTTGCAAAATTTTACGGACTACTACACACTTTCAAACAGTCACAATATAAGTATGCACAATCATGCCTAGAGGTAGGGTCTCCTAAGTCAACTAGACTGGTCCTAACTGTTCCAAAGGGCAAGTTGTGAGATCCTTAAATCGCCTATTCACTCCCAATTGTGGCCACGTAAGCACAAGTAAAGAAAGAAGGGATCCGCTCATGAATCACCTTGAGACGGGCCTTTTAAAATTACCTTTCCTACTTGTCTAGCCTAGGCACCACAAAGTCTGGTTTAGATAAACGACCGATGCCTACAACTTTTCCTTTGTCCTAATGAGCACGACAGTCCTTATTGGCTGAGTCTAATATTTTTTTATTAACTCGAGGGTTGATGCAAAATGCTTTTTGTGATTTCTGGGGTCTTAGGAAGGGTAATGAAATCCCCACCCAATCTTGATTGGTGTTATAGCCCCTTAAAAGTCCGTTTTAAATATGCAAAGCAATTAACACAATAAAAATTTAAAACACTTTCAAATTTTTTTTGTAGCGCAAAGAATCCTGCACAAAAACAATTTATTGGAGAGAGAAAAAGATTTTGTGCAAAGAATCCTGCAGGAAAAATTTTTAGTTGAGCTCAGAGGGTAGAAGAGAGGATAAAATACCCACAGAGAAGTTTTAGGATGCTGACGTCACTGGTTGACCGCGGTTCCGCGGTCAAACCCCTGAATCTTCCGTGGTTCCGCGGCGGTTTAGTTAGTTTGGATCTCCAAAATATTTCTCTGTGTTGTTTGGATTCTCCCCTATTTGTTCAGATTTTCTGTTTCTTGATTTATTCACTGGGATTTTCCAGATCTGAATCTGTCCGTTTTCTTTTCCTGCACAATTCAGACAATACCTCTCAAGAATAACAAGATGAATTTTATTTTATTTATTTTTTTTGTTTAAATTTTTTTCAATTTTTATAATTTTTAAATTTTTTATTTTATATATTTTTTAACCCAAAATTACAAAAAGAAAGAGACTACCGTCTCCCCGGCAACGGCGCCATTTGATTGTTATGGTTTTTTAATGCGTGCGCTTTTAAAAGATAAATCAAAGAATTAACAGCAATCAATAACGGTGTCGCTTGGTAGCTAACCGGTTGAGTACGGGTCGGTCCACAGGGAGATGGATTCCTTTTCTTTCTGTTTTAACGAGTTAAATCCAAAAGATTTTGGGTTTTATTTTAAGATCTAAGAATGAGATAAAAGTTTATAAAAAGCTTGCTAGGGTTAAGATTAGTTTAGTTTGGAAAATCAATTATTCTCACCGCTTTCTTTGCCCTAATTAAGAACTTTTTAGGTGTTAAGGTAATAGTTAACAAAGAGGATTAGCACTATCGGAAAGAAACTAGGTTTCTTCCCTTTGGTCCTTATCCGTCCTTTCTTAACTCTTATCCCTAACCTCTATGGAAAACAATCACAACCGGTCTTTAACTATGGTATCACCGCTATCTCGTGGGATAGGGTGCCGTAGTGAGCGGTGTGTGTATGTATACATAGAGTCCTATTTAAAATGTATAACGGGCAAGAAAGGGGTGAGGGATTTTCATCTCTCAAACCTTCCCCAAACTTAACCCTAACAAGTGAGGAACTACTCACTCATTAGGGAATTGATAAAAGAGTTCATTTTTTATGGTTTTAATTTAACAACTACGGCAGATAAAAAATTTAACAATTACGGCAGATAAAAAATTTATAACTATGGCAGATAAAAAATTTATAATTACGGCAGAAAAGAAATTCAAGATAAAAAGACTTACTTCTTTATTGATGCACTCTTTGACAGATTACATGGAATTGAAAGTCTAAGATCTAGAAATTAAAAGAGGCATCTCAAAAGAGGCACCCAAAAAGAGGCACGCTCCAAAAAGAGCTGTAAGGTTCCTATTTATAGAGAATAGAAACCCTAGGGTTTATATCTGATCCATATTTAGAATTACAAAAATACCCTAAGAAAACCGGGTCAACGCACCGACACGCACCGACACGTACCGTCACGTGCACAGCACGGCCGCGGATCCGGGGCCATAAGCATGGTTTGGCCACGGTTCCGCGGCCATATAGTGGAATCTCTTTCTCATTTTCTAGGGCTGCTTCATGTTGCATTTGGCTTCTGGTTTCTTCACTTGTTTTCTTAGAATGTCTTCTAGTTTCTTCCAGATTTCCACAGTGCAGAATGTTGTGGACTTTTACCGTTCGCTTCGTGTTGAAGTCTTGAATCTTGCGCTGCCTTTATACTTTGTGAAATTGTTCATTGAGCTTCGTTTGTCCTTCAAACTGTAGGCATGATAAAGATTCTTCTATTTGTTGGTCGTAGTCTCACTTTTGTAGCGTCTTTTCACCATTTTCACTGTATTGTTCCGAGAACCTGTAACTTGCAACTATTTAGCACGCATGGATCAAAAGCACATATTTATTTGTAAAATGATTAAGAATGGGGAATATAATAATGCAAAATTATGATATGAACAGTATGGTAGAACTGGATGTTATTCCAGAACCACAAACGATTACTGAAAATTTAGTAGAACCTAAAAATTCAATAGGATTCGACAATCCATTAGCCACTCCGCAGATTTGGTAGGTAACCCCACCCATCCGAGAGGTACTTCGGTCTCCTCAAAGACGGTGACAGGGAGATTTTTGATTACCCAAACTTGCCACTACTACTATTCTAGACTATGAGATCTAGTAGGAGGATGAGTATAACGTCGTTCTAAATTAGCTTTAGAAGTGCACGTGTATATGACTCTTCGAGAAGGTTGTTGTAGTCAGTGGAAGCAGTAGAAGCATAGTGGGAAAGTAGCTAATGTTTATTTATAGACTAAAGCAAATATAGCGGAGATAGATCATCTATTTTTGATGTGACAGTTATAGAGTTTGACTTCATCAGAATAACAGATGGATCTGGCAAGAAGGTAGTAGGGAGTGATGTCCTTGTGTTTGGATGACATGCTCTTTATAGGAAGTGATCTTCTTATACTACGATTGGTTATACTGTGGTTGTCACAAGGTGTTTCTCCACATAGGATCTGGATAAAATATCAGGGATTCTGGTCACTAGATCTATGTTTTAGATCTAAATTTAGGAAATGCCCCAATTTGGGTACTTTGACACTATTCTAAAGTGTTTTTAGAATGGACGCCTCCTGACGTGGTGGTGTACCCGCAGGTGATAGAGTCACCTTCTCTAAAGAGATGTCTTCTAGATGGATGAAGAGAGGGATTTGCGTAATTGGCATATCACTTGCTTAGGCAATTGAGTTAATCATGAAATGTCAAGTACCACACCAGATATTACTTTTGCACTGGCTGCAATAAGTATATATTAATCTAATTCTAGAGAAATATTGGGAAGTAGTTATGAACATTAGTGGATGTTCTTAGTATATGGTAACGTCAGCCTCCTTCAGGAGGCGATTATCATTTCAGGATTCCAAGGTGACCTGGATGACAGAGTGACTGTCAGAGTTATAGTTTTCCCTCTTTTGAGGGATAGTATATTGGACAGGTGGTCTAAGCGGATACTGAGGGAGGTATGGCGCAGAATACTGATTAAATTCAGTGGATGATACGGTCTAAGAAGTTTATTGGATTTGTAGTTCATTTGTGAACTGGGTCCCATCAGATATCCTGACAAATTCTAAGACATGTATCGTTCATTTCGGGAGATAGTATTTCTCCGCGAAATTGAGATATAGATAGATAAAGATAGAAATATTGGAGCGGATCCACTCACTGAGGTTATTTCTCGAACGCAATAGTTTCACAAACGGGCTTTGCGAGACTGATTAGTAGAGAAGTTGGATGTTCGGTATCATACGGGCTGTGAGTATGCGACACCGCAATAATTAGCCTTAAGTGCAAGTAGGAGATTGTTGGATATAGTGCTCTTAAGTCAATTATTGTAATCGCAGGCACACGACTGTGATGATTGAGGAAGGACTTATACGGGTAGAACAGTCTTACTCAAAATGATAGTATGCTATCTGGTTTGTCTTTATCATCATGTACATGCATTACGTAGTATTACAGATCACTATTATATGTTGATAGAGCCCATAGGATTTTTCCTTGACTACCAGCATTATGATGGCGATCATATACGTGAGAGCTGGGTGGTCTATAAGCACATCCTTAAATGTCCCTAGTCGAGAGAGTATTGAGACTGGGCATCGATACTCCAGAGTAGAGTAGTGTATACTTTTCGACACCCTGACGAGGGGTGGTGTCCGGTCTCACAAGCCATTGGTGTCAGTTAGTCACCTAAGATAGTATACAGGTGCTCATTGGGTTATGAGTTACACTAGACGGACTCGCCAGAAACATGCTAGATGGCATTATACCTATTGTCAGATAGCAGTTCTTAGGTGACATGAGTACAGGTTAGTCTGTCGACTAGAGATCGTTATTTGTCTCGTATGAATTCCCACCGTTCTTTGATTACTACCCTACCACTGCTCAAAGGAGTCATGCAAACTGTTTTAGTTGGGTACAGTCCCGAGCCACATGGAGGCAGTGAGCGGATCGTCGGGGATTCGTCTTTCCCGGTATTGGGGGTTGATGTCGCGCTGTGCACGAGTGGCCATCCCCAGAAATCTTTGGCCAAGGTAGACGAGAATTACTGATTTGGATCAGTAGTTTCTCAGTGGGTGATGGGCTTCATACCGACACGAAATATCACGTTATTAGGGGTCTGACTTTATCCACCCCTAGACCCGATATACAATACTCTTAGACGAACAGACCGGACTGTATGGAGATTTTCACTGACTGGCTCAGTAGAGTTTTCTCGTAGGACTTCCTTTCGCTCAATACCTGGGTAGCCGTTACGTACAGCTAGTGCCGTTGACGTACTTATAGTTAAACCCACTACCAGCGTATTGACTAGTCTTTAGAGTCCCACACAGAGAGTTTCCCTGGTCCTGGCGAAATGATGTAGTAGCCGTATTGGATATGTGCAGGGTTTCGATCGAATGATTGTACTAGTTATCCGGACTTTCGATCGGACGGTTGATAATACTAGCCGGCTCGGGTTTGAGCTGGATTCTTAAATCTAGTATTGATTGAATAATTTATGTATATGTCTTTCGATATGTATATTCTAGTATTATGTTCTTTATGTTATTCTATCTTTTTGGGTATTCGTATTTCGGTACGAATACATGTATGTATATACAGTAGAGTGCAATCCGTATTTATACGGAAAATATTCTAGAAGATGGATACCTCATTTTATATTTTATCCATTTACTTTAAATGGAAAATTAGGTGTAAAAGAAGAAAGGGGAGTATGGTGAGAGCCATGCTTCAATATTGTTGCACAAATGAATTAACAATTCATTTGTGTAAACTATTCAAGCATGGCTGGAATTGTTTTATTGAAAAAATGAGTTATACAAAACCATGATTTATGGTTTGCTCTCTTGGTTGGATGGTTCAATTTTTTTAGATGGATTTTATTCTCGCCATTAGCTTCACTCTCTTCACTTCTTTTCTTGAGCTCCTCTACCTTCATCTTCAACCTTATTTCTTCAATCTCATGTGTTGAGAATCAAGAGAGGAGGTGAGATAGATAAACACATAGAACACTTCACTATATCCTAGGCACTCTAGATTAGCAACCTAGAGTCCCTAGTTTTCCATTAGACTCTTAGTGTGGAGTTAGAGCTATGAGCTACATTTCTCGGGTGGATCATCTTCGACGGAGGAAGACCGGTGATCAAGCTCGATCTAAAAGACCTTAGGAGCTAAGGAAGATGGTAGAAGACCGAAGGACATGAATCATTCGGTATAGCACTTCTAACCTTGTAGCTAGTATATCTTTTGTTGCTTGTATCGGTTTATGGTTTCTATTCTAGGACGGGTTTTTTAGCGTCAATTTTTTTTTAAATGCTAATTTTTGTTCCGCACTGGCCACGATAGATGGCCAGGGCGCTAGAAAACCCCAACAAGCTCGAGCCCAAGTAAGCCAGCCCAAGTCCAAGCCAACTGGGCCCGAGTCAAAGTCAAGACCAAGCATGGAAAGGGCCGGCTCCAAGCCAAAAGGAGGCAATAAATTAATTTAAATGCTATTTTTAGAAATAAATGTATGAAAAATGGGCAAAAAGTTAAAATTTTGTAAACCCCATTGTTTATGTGCAAAAAGAAATAAGCATATATGGCATGGGGATGCACAAGTACCATTTGGAAAAGACCAAGGGGCTATATTAAAGTGTGTAGCTTATAAAAAGAAAAATGATGAGAAAATAAAAAATATAACTTTCATTCTCTCATAATTTCTAAGGTTCTATGCCTCCTTCTCCTTCCTCAAGGTTTTAAACCTTCTTCTCCTTTTTGAATTAAATCAAGGGTTTAACTTTTCTTTTCCCAAAAAGAATTAGTTTTCCACCATAAAACCCTTGAAGGGGAGCTCAGATCTCCCACCAAATCTCTAAAGGGAGGTTTTTAATCCTTTTCTCCAAGATCCAACAGAAAGAGAGGAGCAAGAAAGAACCTATCTCAAAAGAACCCATTTTAGGAAAGTCTAAGGCTTGAAAAGGAAAAAAAGGGAGCTCTTTTCACCATCCAAAATCTAAATCTTTTAGAAGTTTAACCTTAAATCAATCTTTGAGGAGCTTAACTCCAAGCCTAAGATCCAAATCCTCAAAGGAGTTTAACCCCAAATTCAGATCTTTTAGGAGTTTAACTCCAAATAAAAATCCATCTTTGTCTAGGAGTTTAACTCTAAAGCCCTTCGGGAGTTCAACACCCAGTCCTGGGGCAAAGCTCTTTTTTCTGCTGGCACCTAGCAGCCGCGCTGCTGGCGCGTGACCCCCAGCCTATGCCATGCACATGACCCGCTGGCACCAGCGACCACGTGCCATCTTACACGTCTATAAGACGCTCCTCAACTCTCTTTTTCCCACACGCTACACACTCAAAACACTTCTCCCGTTAGAAAATATTTCTAACGGGGCGCTGCCCCACATCCCGCAAGGGGCTGCTAGCCTCCTTGACCCCCAGCCTGCTATCTGGATAGCGGGACCCCCGTAAACTCTGCAAGGCCCCCGATATGCCTAAGAACCTTTCAAAACACAACACACGCACATTGCACATTGAGTTCGCATGACCAGTTTTACCCATCAATCAGAGCTTCGCTCGCTCCAAAAGCGAGGGGTAATTAACGACAGTTTAATCCATGGCTGCCGGAGATTCGAATCCCTATAATCAATAAACCCCGGCCTATCCTAGGCAAAAGGAATCTGTAATACGCTTGATAAGCGACGCGTATTCATATCTTAATAGGGTGACAAAAAACACTCTAAAAAACTCCAGACCTTTATCGCCTTCTCATCTGCCTCCTAGACCCCTCCTCTGTCACGAGAACAACTTCATCACCATCACTCCTTGCAAAATGGCGCCTAAATAAAAGGATAAGGACTTAAAATAGGCGAAAGAGGCATTGACTAAATCAGTGGCTCCAGAATTAGAGTTAATGACGTCGACAGCGGCCGAGGAATCGACAAGGGTCGAGATACAAATTATGTAAATTTGATACCCTTTCTATTAATTTTACATTACAATTCGAAGTTGTTTCCTTTTAAAAAAATTGTAAACATCTACAACGTTTCTAGTAACATCTATAATATTGCATGTAATATCTACCAAAGTTACCTGTAATATGTACCAAGGTTGCCTACATGTTTCAGGCAACTACTTACAAGTTACAGGCAACTACATAGATGTTATAGGCAAGTGCTTATTCTCATTTGTTGTTGGTAAGATATCACAGGCAAATTATTTTCCTGTAACATCTAAGTAGTTGCCTGTAACTTCTATAAAAGTTGCATGTGTTTCGCCCAATCAGAGCAAAGCTCTGTTTGAATTCAAAATTTAAATTTTTGAAGCAACGCTTCAGATCCTTTGCGCTGCGCCATGTGTCCAGCGCAGATACATTAGCGCAGCGCACCCAATCAGAGCAAAGCTCTGTTTAAAGGAAGCAACGCTTCAGATCCTTTGCGCTAGCGCTCTGCGCCACGTGTCCAGCGCAGATACATTAGCGCAGCGCACCCAATCAGAGCAAAGCTCTGTTTAAAGGAAGCAACGCTTCAGATCCTTTGCGCTAGCGCTCTGCGCCACGTGTCCAGCGCAGATACATTAGCGCAGCGCACCCAATCAGAGCAAAGCTCTGTTTAAAGGAAGCAACGCTTCAGATCCTTTGCGCTAGCGCTCTGCGCCACGTGTCCAGCGCAGATACATTAGCGCAGCGCGCCCAATTAGAGCAAAGCTCTGTTAAAGGAAGCGCCGCGCTGCGCTCTGCGCTGTGCGACACGTGGCAACACAGTTGCGCTGCGCGACACGTGTCAGCGCAGATGCGCTAGCGCAGAAAAAGGGGCTAAGTGCCAAAGGCAATTTAGCCATGCAAAATTACATGCACTTGATAACAACAAATTAAAATACGATGCACAAACGCAACAAAGAGTTCAAATAAAGGAACACTTAACGGATAATAGAATACTTAATCAAAACATTTATTTATTATTAAATTTAAAAAAGATCACCGAATACGGGATCAGAGAGACAAGGGTTCACAAAAACAAAAAGAAAATTATTCAGCTCCCTCTCCGCCTTCTCCATCGCGTCGAAGCGGCGATCTTCCCGAGGAGTAGCCATCCAACGGTCGACGCCGCATTCCTGGGAGAGAGTGGCGATAACGACTCGACGAGCCCGTATCTGGCTCAGCAAGTGGAAAGAGCAGTCCCTCAAAGGTTTGGTGATCAAGTGCGCTTCGAGAAAGCACTCGATCTTATCTTCGGCGGCATCCAGCATTGCTGAAGACATCTCTGCTGGAGGAGGGGGAATGTCGGCAAGCGCCGAGGCAAGGATCATCCGAAGCCAAATGGAATTCGGAGGGAGAGGAGACCCCACACGAGTCAAAAGCTCGTGCATTGCAGCGTCGCATTGCTCGTCCGAGAGAGAAGGGTCCACCAGACGTGCAGCAAAACGAGGAACGATGTCCCGGATCGGCACCTCCCATGGTTGTCGGCAGGCATGAGGGCGGTTGCAAGCCATGATCGAAGAAGTTCTCTGAAAATGAGAGAAGAAAAGGCTCAGCCTTGAGTTATATATATAGACCCAAGCACAGAAAATTCTGTGCACAATGAAATCGTTGCCAAGGCCCGGGAAATCAGAATTTTGGGAATACAAGTTTGACTTGAAAAGAGGAGATGAAGCGGCGCTTCTGATTCTCAAAAAATTTAATAAATGAAGCAACGCTTCAGATCCTTTGCGCTGAGCGCAACGCGCCACGTGTCAGGCGCAGATGTATCAGCGCTGCGCCCAAGAAGACGCGCCCAATCAGAGCAGAGCTCTATTTGCCTGAAGCAACGCTTCAGTTGCGCTGCGCTCTGCGCTGCGCGACACGTGTCAGCGCAGATGCGCTAGCGCAGTTGCGCTACGCTCTGCGCTGCGCGACACGTGTCGGCGCAGATGCGCTAGCGCAGTTGCGCTGCGCTTTGCGCTACATGACACGCGTCACGCGCTGGGGCATCTGCGCCAAATTAAATTAAGATTCTTAAGAAATATTTTCTGTTCTTGTTGAAACAAGAAGATTTTCTTCTGCAAAGCAGAAGCCCTTGGATCAAAGATCCAACGGTAGGGAAAATCCCCCAAATCACTCAGAGGATGATCTCTTTAACAAATTTAACTAATTTGTGAGCACTATAAAAAGGACCTTAAGCCTCAATTCAAAGGGATGAACATTTTTTTTTCTGGAGAACTCAAGAATTTTAAACAGAGAGAGAGCTCTGAAGATTTCAAAAAAAAAAAGGTAAAGAACCTTCATGGATTAGAAGAAATTCCTTCTAATAGACCATTAGTCTAAAAAAAAAATTATAAGATCAATGATCTTTATATAAAAAAGAAAACAGTGCTTTGCACTTCTTGTGAACCTTTGGTTCTTTAAAAACAAGGTAAAAAAAAAAATAATAAAAGAATAGTGCTTTGCACTTTTGTGAACCTCTGGTTCTTCGAATAAAGAAGAAATTTATTTTTCTTTGATCTGATCTAGATCAAGAACTTAAACAGTGCTTCGCACTTCCTTTCTGGAATCTAAAAAGATTTTTAGTGCTTTGCACTTCCAAGTTGCGCCGCTGCGCTCTTAAGAGAGCGCCACGTGTCGGCCATAAAACCACTTGCGCTAAGCGCCCTTAAGATAGAACTTTGCTCTCTGGAATTGGCGCAACTCGCCGAGAGCGCGCCACGTGTCAGCAACGCAATAGCGCAGCGCAACAGCGCATTGCACTGCGCTAGCGCGCTTGCGCTAGTGCGCTTGCGCTCATCAAAACACGACACGTGTCATCACCATATGGACTTGCGCTTATTACTTAGCGCAAACGCAGATGCATTAAAAAAAAAAGGGCCAAGCCCAATTAAAAGAAGGCCTAACAGGCTCAACAAAGCGCAAATGCATTATTTTAAGGGGCAGAGCCTAAACAAGAACAGATGCTTTGCATCATTTATAAATGGGCAGAGCCCAAACAAAAATATTCAGAATGCTATGCATTTTAAAAAAAAAAAAAAAAGGGCAAAGCCCAAACAAAGTAAATACTTCGCAAATGGGCAGGGCCTAAAATAAACTGATATCCTATGTCTTCTGTGGGTAGAGCCTAAATAAAAAAATGCCATGTTGAAATGGACTTAGCCCAATCGTGGCCATAAGTCCTTAAATTAAATTGACTGAGTACAGCTGCTCTCCTAAATCAATTTACATCCGGTTCGAGGGTACATCTCCGAACTCCTTTGACTTCCGTCGTTGTAATTCCTCAACGACGTCAGAGAGGTGACGGGTCCCGACGACCATACATCGATATGGACTGCGGGGTCCTTAAACTCGTGGACCGAGATGTCCCTAAACTAATATTGGACCGAGACGTCCTTAAACTAATATTGGACCGAGACGTCCTTAAACTAATATCGGACCGAGACGTCCTTAAACTAATATCGGACCGAGACGTCCTTAAACTAATATCGGACCGAGACGTCCTTAAACTAATATTGGACCGAAACGTCCTTAAACTAATGATGGACCACTACGTCCCTAAACTGGCATCGGACCGAAATGTCCCTAAACTAATGATGGACCACCACGTCCCTAAACTGGCGATGGACCGAAATGTCCTTAAACTAATAATGGACCACTACGTCCCTAAACTGGCATCGGACCGAAACGTCCTTAAACTAATAATGGACCACTACGTCCTTAAACTGGTATTGGACCGAAACGTCCCTAAACTAATAATGGACCGAGACGTCCTTAAACTAATGATGGACCACTACGTCCCTAAATTGGCATCGGACCGAAATGTCCCTAAACTAATGACGGACCACCACGTCCCTAAACTGGCGATGGATCGAGACGTCCCTAAACTAATACTGGACCGAGACGTCCCTAAACTAAAATCGGACCGAAACGTCCCTAAACTAATATCGGACCGAAACGTCCCTAAACTAATATGGACCGAAATGTCCTTAAACTAATATCGGACCACCACGTCCCTAAACTGGAATATGGACCGCTACGTCCCTAAACTGACACGATAGGGCCCAAACGCTCTTTTGTCGGATCTAGACGGTCCTGTCTAAGTTGATCTTAACCCCAAATACGGTCAACGTGTCCTTAGACATCTAAATAAACAATAAAATCCCAAACTAACTTTGGTTCAAGGGTACATCTCGGAACTCCTCAGACGTATGTCGTTGTAATCCTTCAACGACGTCAGAGAGGTGACGAGTCCCGACGGCCGGATAATTAAATCAATCACTACGTCAGGTCGATCTTAGTCCAAAACAGGACTAGCGTATCCTTGATGAATGTTTAAGTTGATCCTAGTCGCAACGCGACTAATGCATTCTTAAACTAAAAACACCAAACCCAAATCTAAGCAGATACGGATTTGGACTAATCCACGCCCTACGGGCGACGGTATTACTCAGTCTCCGTATACAATCCACGGGCAACCACAAACAAAATAAACATACACGACACGAAGTGAAATTCTGGAGAAGGAGAAAGTTGTTATCGCAACGCGATAGCGTAATTAACTGCAGGGGCTTGCGCCTGCAGGGAAGAGCGTCCCCACAATCAAAAACCCCTCACCCTGAGGGGGAATCTGACAAAGTCTGCTACATCGGCCGCATCCGTCTAAACCTCCGATACTCGGTGCCATAAATCAACTTGGCATCTTCGGAGAGATAGACGGATAAAACCAAATAGCATCTGCCCCGAACCTCAGGCACGGACGTGAAGTCCTGGCCGCCGTTCGGAGGGGAACAGATTCTGGCACGCCCGGTGGGACATTTTCCTCTTTCCACTCCACACTTCGTGTGTCGTCTTCGCGAACCAATCGCGGTTTGTTAAATGGTTGTCCGCGGATTTCAAGTTGCTAAAATTTGGTCTTTTGTCTGACGCAGAACTCAAGATCCGATGGCCACCAACTGCACCAGCTGCTCGAAATGCCATTGCAGCGGACGTTCCACCTCACCGAGAGGTGTAGCATATGGGCCCCAAGCGGCTTCCTTCCTGACTTTGCCGGTAGACCAGGTGACGCAAGCCACCACCGGTTTGTTCTTCGGGACCATGGTCCCACCTACAAGCTTCTCCATGCCGATATCCGCACCAGAAGCGAACAAGAAGTCGGTATTCGACCGGCTCACTGCTACCACGACCCCTGTCAACGGGTCGCCCGCTACTAAGCTGACAGCCTCTGTTTTCACCAGGCTAGGTCAGGATCATAAAGTGGCTGTCCCAAAGAGGGCAACGGCCACAGCTTCGGAAGTCGTTGAAGCGGCTTCTCCTATCAGAAAGTCAGTCTTCACAAGATTGACGGTTCCTACTCCTCCTTCAGCTGGTCAAAAAGCATCAGTCTTTGATAGGCTGACACCGGCAGTTACCCCACACCCAAACAGGGGGCAGCAAGAAACTATCCCGATTTCCGAGCCAGTCCCAATGGCTCGTCGTGCGCGACGTCGTCACTGGCAACGAATAAGGAAAGCAGGGGGCAACTCCCCTTCAGGGCTAACCCCGCCTGCTCCAGTGGCGGAGGTCAATGCTGCTGTTCCAACTGGAAACAGCTTTGAATTACTGAGGAAAGTGAGAAAGAACTCCCCAACCGCCGTATTGAAAAGATCTCCTCCGCCCGTGGAGAAAGCTCCGGAGGCAAAACAAGAACAGCCCTCTCAACGGTTGTCGTCCAAAATTTATAAAGTCTGGCGGAGAGTTCAAGACTCCGTGATTGACTCAGACCACTTCCGTCGCCAGAAAAGGGCGAAGGTGGAAAAAGACAAGAACCACCCCATTAAACGGCAGGGGGCAACAAATGCTAGGAGGCCCACTTCAACGGCTCCTTCAACCTCAAAGGTCCATAAAAGGAAAAGACCAGAGAAGGCTCCCGCGACGATGACAAAATCTAAAAGCGGCGAACCTAAACGCCCCAAGTCAGGGGGCATGATAGTACATACAATCTATATGGCTTCGGGAAAAGAAGAAAGTCGTACTTCTACGGGCCACCGACCGCTTACCCGGTCAGTGACCAAGTCTCAGGAGCAGCAACAAAAGCTCCAGGAGATGATGACTACAATGGCTGCACTCACGGGGCCAAAAGAGAATCCTGAGACGTCCTTAGATGAACGCCAAGAGGAAGAGACCGACGCTGAGTTCCTCCGCCGAACACTGGAAAAGAGGGACAAAGAGGCTGCGGAACAGGCAGCCAACATAAAGAAAATGGCCCTCCTGTTCCAGGATGTGGTGGGTATGATGATTCAACCAGATCCACCTGTTGGAGATCCCCCGATCATTCTTGAAGATGATAGAGGAGAGACATCGAATCCTCCACCGGCTCTATCCGCAGCTAAAGAGGATACCATATCAAAAGCTGATTTGGATGAATATATTGCTCAACAAATACGGGTGCATCAGGCGGCCGAAGCAGCCGGCCACGTTGTAAAAACGGGACGGCCATATCCGGGCTGGTATGATCAAATTAAGTACCCGCCAGGTTACACAATTCCTAAGTTTCATGTCTACAAGGGGACCGGCAATCCCCATCAACATGTTGCCCAGTTCAGGGCACTTTGTGGTAACACTGGAGGCGACGACAAACTCTTGCTGCGCCAATTCGTTGGAAGCTTATCAGACACGGCTTTCGAGTGGTATTCCGAGCTCCCCAACGACTCTATCAAAACCTTTGCGGAGATGGAGCTGCTCTTCACCCAACGTTTTGCAAGTGCCAGCGAGCGTACCCCAATGACGGCACTGATCAATGCCAGGGTAAAACCCGGCGAGACATGGGTTCAGTACGCTATACGGTGGCGTAATCTATGGTCTAAGTGTGAACAGCGCATAGAAGAAGCCCCTGCGGTGGGAATGTTTGTTGGAACACTCGATCCACAAGCAACCATTTCACAATTTATGATGTTCTTCAAGCCGACTTCCTTCCAGGCTTTGATCGACAAATTGGCGCAGATGGACCAGATGGGCCATAAACCCCCTCTCCCGAAGCCGGATTCCCGAAACGACAAAGGAAAGGGAAAAGCGATCGTCGTCGCTAATGCCCAACAACAACCGAACGATTCGAAGCCGGTTGCTCGTCCAAATAATACACGCCCGTACGTACCCCTTGAGGACAGGATGGGACGTGCTTACTCCTTCCCCCGTGATAAAACAAGGAGGTTATTCGAGCTGGCATTGCGCAACAGGCTCATAAATCTGCCAGATCCAAAACGTCCGTCGCAACCAAGTGACGTTAACGATCCTAATTACTGCCCTTATCATAGAGTGTTGGGACATCCAATCGAAGACTGTTACGTCTTCAAAAATTGGTTGGAGAATCAGTACCGTCAGGGCAAATTTGCGCTATCTGACAAATGGAAGGTGAACCCTCCGCAGCCCCACACCTATAAGGGGACGAATACGCCAGGGGCAACGTGCTCCGTCATTGAAGAGGCTCCTTGGGAGGTCGTATTATCAGCCAAAACGAGGAGAATGCTAAACGATCTTCAAACCTGCCCAGCGGTCAAGTGGAAGAACCCCTTGGAACCGCAGGTTATTAAGGGGATGTTGAAGCCACGACCGACTCCGAAGACCGATGGTAGTAGTTCAAGCGTTCATAGCCAGCCGTCAAAATCTTCGAAAAAGAAGAAGAAGAAATCTAAGAAGCCCGTGAAGCCTGGCGACAAGCGCACGGACTTACAAAAGCAAATCGATGCGCTGGATGAATATAACCAAAAGGCGCGAACTCCTATCACGCTCCAAGATTTCCTTGATCACGTCTTCCAAAAAGAAGATGAAGGAGAAAGTTCATCGGATGAATCTGACGAATATGTAACAAGCTGTCATATGATCTCCCATTCGACCACGAACGATGAAGGAACTTCTGGCACTGAAACGCTGGGGGCAAATGCCGAATCAAGAACCCCAGGGTTACCAGTTGAAATGATTAGCGCGTTTCTTAATGAAGCACGGTTGAAAAGCAAGGCTGATCGAGAACGCGAGACGGCTATATTCGAAAGGGCCAAGCGTCAGCGACTTGAGGAAGGAGCTGAAATGATCCCGTTGGAGCAAAATGCCTCCACCACTGACAAAAGCCAATCCAAGATAAAAAAGAAATTTGCTAAGGCCATATCGATGGGCATGAAGCTACCACCCTCTGAAGAAAAAGTTACTGGCGCGGTAGAAATGCACCCCTCTTATTGCTTATACCATCAGAAGGTCTCGCATTCCACCCAAGATTGCAAAGCTTTCAATGGATGGTGGCAAGGATACGTCGCTAATCGACAACGATTTAAACGGGAAAAACGTAAAATTCGCCGAGAGCAAAGAAATACGACTAAAGAACTTGAAAGAACTACCGGCAATTGTCACATGGTTAACATTACCGGGTCACAAGTGCCTACATTTGGGAGCGACTCCGATGAAGAGCTAGAGCTTGGCCCCCTCTTCGAAGAATCCACTTCGGGAAAAGAAAAAGAACTGAAGGCCTGTGAGAATATACAGCTGCGCAATCGAACATTACCCGAAAAGAACCTCGGACCCTTGAATAAGAAAAACAAAGGGAAAGAGAAGGTCTCTGAAGACATCGCTTTGGATGACCAAGTTGCGGAAGAGTTAACCGCCAAGAATCCCCCAAAAAGGAATAAAGTAGATTACAATGTCTTGGCGCATCTGAGAAAGCTACCCTCACAACTCAGCATTCTCGATGCCCTATTGCTATCAAAAGAGGCGAGGGATTCTTTGATTAAGGCCCTACAGGATCCGGACCAGTTCCAAGCCTTCTTAGCCGAACAAAAGATGAAGGATGAATTGGAAGAGGTGCACACAGCCGACGTTGCTTTTGGTGATGAAGACCTTCTCCTCGGGACGTGTGAACACAATCGCCCCCTTTATGTCTCGGGATACTGCCATGACATAAAGATAGGAAAAATCTTGGTCGATAACGGATCGTCTGTCAATTTACTCAATGTGCGAGTGTTAAAGGAGATTTGCATGAGTGTCCAACACCTCGCCCGGGACAAAATCACCATCTCCGGTTTCGACTCTCAATCCTCAAAGACTCTTGGATCTGTGATATTGACGCTACGCTTCGGGGTGCTCGTCACAGACATCAAATTCCATGTTATAGACGCCAAGACGTGCTACAATGCTCTGCTCGGCCGACCATGGCTACACGAATACAATATCATCCCTTCTACACAGCATCAGTGCATGAAGTATTCTAGGGACGGCCTCGAGTACACAGTGGCAGGAGAGTTGAATCCATTTTCCGTGAACGAAGTTCGCAAGTATGAAGATGCCAAATACTTCCTACCGAGTTTCGAAGACACGGAAAGATGTCACAAACCGGAGAACAAAACTAACGCAACCATCCCTGTCTTCGGCAGTGACACCGAGGAGGAGGAGGATATAATTTATTCAGGTCCGTCCCAGTCCACCAGGCCAGGACCATCTGTTCCTTCATTGATCTTCGGTAGTGACTCAGAGGATGAAGTTCATGCTGTATTCCCCGCTCGGCCTTCAATACAGATTTCCACTGATGAAGAGCGAAGTCTGCAGATAACCATGGTGCCGCTTGAACATTACAAAGAACTGGATGCACTCGACACCAACAGCGTAGAAGAATTGCAGACATTCTATATCCCTCCCGGAAGAAAAGGCGAGAAGGCAATCCTATTCTACCGTTCTGAAGAAAACAAGGTGGAAAAAGAAATTTGGCATGGCGCGGATCCCACGCTCGACAAGATTCAGCCTATCCGTCTTCCCAGATATTATACCGAAGGTTTGAAGAAACTGCTGAAACGCCAAGGGATGTCCTTCACACAGACCATCAGAAAAGCCAAATTCTATGACAAGGTCTGGAACGTTCCCGGAACTCAATGCAAACTGCCTAACGGGAGAACGGAAACAAAAGGGCTCGGGTACATCCGGCCAAAGAAACGGGAGTTAATAAACAGCTGTTATGCCATGTATGACTTTGATGAAGAAGCGGACGCTCAATGGGAGGACGCTAATCCCGAATCAGCAAAAGTTCCTGACACAAAGCCGCCCAGTCCATCGTCTAAAGACCCGGTGAGCAAATTTATAAAGGATGCGAGTCAAAAAGCCCGAGATGATCACGATCGTGAAATGGAAATCTATGAGAAAGCCAAGACACAACGCCTCCTTCGACAGGCAGTAAAGAACGAAGATGTCGCCCCAAGTCAGCCTGCTACAAAAAGGGTTCGACGCGAAAGCAAAAACAAGTCGAGGGGCCGAAAAGGTGCTCGACAACCGCAAGACAGAGCTAAGAAGCCACGCATACGAGAGTCGAGCGTTATTGACCTAGCCCTTATGAAGAAAATGGGTCGAGCATACTCGTTTCCTCGGAACAAAACAAGGAAAATACTTGATCTTGCTCTAAAACATCAAATGCTTACTCTGCCAGAGTCTAAACACCCTGAGCAAGCAGGCGAAGTCTCCAACCCAAATTATTGCTCTTACCATCGAGTAGTAGGGCATCCGCTTGAAGATTGTTTCACCTTTAAGAATTGGGTTGAGGACCAATATCAGTTAGGCAAATTCGCGCTTTCTGACAACTGGAGGGTAGCACCACCACAGAAGCACGAACCCGAGGCTGCAAAAGAAAAACCAACTCCGCATTGGGATTGGCAGAAAATTCGCACTTGCCACGTGGTAACAATATTAAAAGAAGAATCCGAGGACATGAACGACTTCCCTTGGTGCTTTGAAAACAGCAGCGATGAGGTAATCTCAGAATTTCCCCCAGCTCCGAAAGAACTGGAGGATGGAATCCACACCACTGCAGATAATCTCAAGAAAATTGAGTTGGGGACGGAAAATGACCCGCGACCAACATTCATCAGCGAGCTGTTATCTGAAGAAAGGGTGACTGCGTTGAAGGATGTGCTTCTACAACACAAAGATTGCTTCGCGTGGAACTATTCCGAAATGCCGGGACTGGATCCAGAAATTGCTGTACATAAATTGGCGATATCTCCGGACATCAAGCCCGTCAAACAAGCGCCGAGGAGAATGCGACTCGAGCTTGAGATGAGCATCAACGCCGAAGTCAAAAGGCTTATAGACTCTGGCTTCATCCAGGAAGTTCAATACCCTGAATGGATTGCCAACATTGTCCCGGTGATGAAGAAAAATGGGACGGTGCGTATATGCGTAGATTTCCGGGATCTTAATAAAGCCTGCCCAAAAGATGATTTCCCAGTACCAGTCACCGAGCTGATGATAGACAACACGTCTACTCATGAAGTTTTCTCCTTCATGGACGGCTCATTGGGGTATAATCAAATAAAAATGCATCCTGAAGATCAGAAACACACAGCTTTCAGGACCCCTCTTGGGATATTTTGTTATAAAGTGATGCCCTTCGGTTTGAAGAACGCCGGTGCTACTTATCAGAGAGCCATGACAAAAATCTTCGACGACCTCATACATGAAATCGTTGAATGCTATATCGACGATCTTGTGGTTAAAAGCAAATCATACGAGGAACATCTCGAGCATTTGAAGATCGTGTTTCAACGCCTTCCGCAATACAACTTGAAGATGAATCCTCTTAAATGTGCGTTCGGGGTTTCCTCGGGTAAATTCCTAGGATTCGTCGTTCGACACCGAGGTATTGAAATAGATCCGTCAAAGATCAAAGCGATCATGGAAATGCCTCCGCCAAGGACTCTCAAACAGTTGCGGTCTCTCCAAGGGAAACTCGCGTACATACGGCGATTTATAGCCAACCTTTCAGGAAAGTGCCGCCCTTATAGTCACCTGATGAAGAAGGGAACCTCATTCGTTTGGGATCAAAAATGCCAAGGCGCACTGGATGAGATCAAGCAATACCTGCAGAACCCGCCGGTGTTGGCTGCTCCGGTTAAGGGGAAGCCTCTTATTCTTTATACAACCGCCCTCGAAGGTTCCTTAGGCGCATTATGGGCACAAGAAAACGATCAAGGGAAAGAGAGGGCGCTCTACTACTTAAGTCGAGTGCTGCTGGGGGCAGAAAGCAACTATTCTCCCATTGAAAAACACTGCTTGGCATTGATCTTCGCAATAACAAAGCTTAGGCACTATGCGTTGGCGCACGAGGTCCGTCTGATTTCAAAAGTGGACCCTCTCAAATATTTAATGTCAAAAGCCATATTGACAGGACGACTCGCTAAATGGGCCCTGCTCTTGATGGAATTTTCCATAACATATCAACCTCTCAAGGCAGTAAAAGGCCAGGCCATCGCTGACTTCCTTGCTGAGCATCCCATACCTGCCGACTCTCCTTTAAACTGCGATTTGCCAGACAGACATGCATTTGACGCAATCGACAGCGGTGATACCCGTTGGGAGCTTTACTTCGATGGAGCGTCCTCTATGAAAAAGCACAAACAAAGTATGCCAACGATCAAATCGGGGGTGGGACTCATCTTTGTGACTCCCCAAGGAGGAATAATGCGCTTCGCCTTCTTCTTAACGGAGCCGAGAACGAATAATGAAGCTGAATATGAAGCTTTGATAGCAGGCCTCGAGATCGCCATCGATATGGGAATCGAGAGCCTCCTCATATACGGGGACTCCCAACTGGTCGTCAGTCAAGTGAACGGCGATTACCAAACATGTAAACCGGAATTGGTAAAATACGGTGAAAAAGTGCAACAACTGCTAACCCAAATTCCCTCTTACACGTTGGAAAGCATACCGCGCGCGGAAAACAGCAAAGCAGACGCACTAGCCAAACTTGCTAAAGAACTGGCTGACGAGAACCTCGACGACGTTAGAATCGTGGTGCAAAGCCGTCGAGTGCTCGCCCCAACAGAAATATCTCCGGAATCGTCTGAAGAAAAAGGAGCGAAAGAGGAGACAACCCTGCAAGTAAAAGATTGGGAAAATACCGGGGACTGGAGGGAAGTCTTCATAGATTACTTCAAGTTCCACCGAATACCTGAAGAGGCGTCCACAAGACATCAGCTCACGAAACGAGCTCTGTCTTTCGCCTTCGTCAATGATACTCTGTACAAGAGGTCATTCGATTCTCTGTGGTTGAGATGCTTAGGACCTGACGAAGCGAGAAGGGTCGTCCAAGAAGTTCACGACGGACTCTGCGGTTCCCACCAAGCAGGCCCTAAGATGAAGTTAAAGATAAAGCGGATGGGCTACTACTGGCCCACGATGATGCAGGATTGCCTAGAATACGCGAGGCAATGTCATTCATGCCAAATTCATGGAGACTTCATCCATCAGCATCCCAATCCACTGCATCCAACAGTGGCTAGTTGGCCATTTGAAATGTGGGGAACTGACATAGTCGGTCCCATCGAACCAGCATCGTCAAAGGGACATCGTTTCATCTTGGCGACGACTGATTACTTCTCCAAATGGGCAGAAGCGGTACCGTTGAGGGAAGTAAAAACGGAGAACATCCTCCATTTCTTCAAAACGCATGTCATATACCGGTTTGGAACCCCAAGAAGGATCATCTCTGACAATGGGCCAGCCTACCGAAGTCATAAGATTAGCCGCTTCGCACAACAGCACAATATAGACTGGAGATATTCCTCAGTTTATAACCCCCGAGCTAACGGTCTAGCTGAGGCCTTCAACAAGACCTTGACGAAAATCATGAAGAAAACGGTGTCACGAAATAAGAGAGATTGGCACGAAAGATTGCAAGAGGCTCTTTGGGCGTATCGAACTACATTTAAAACGGCCACAAACACAACGCCGTACGCGTTGGTATTTGGGACGGAAGCAGTACTCCCCCTCGAGATAGAATTACCCTCTCTACGAGTGGCAGTCCATTACGAGTTGACGGACGAAGAAAATGCTCACCTTCGGTTTGAAGAGCTTGACGCCCTTGATGAAATCCGGCTTCTAGCACAGCAAAATTTGGAAGCTTATAAAGCAAAGATGACGCGCTCATATGAAAGATTGAGCCGCCCGAGGACATTCCACCAAGGTGAACTCGTGCTAGTCGTCAAAAGGCCCATGGTCCCCAATCGCGCCAAGCGGGGAAAATTTGAGCCAAACTATGAAGGACCGTACATCATTGATAAGGTCTACCAGGGCGGAGCCTATCTACTCATGGACATGCACGGTGAAAGGCCTTTCAGGCCAATAAACGGTCGCTTCCTAAAGAAATACTACGCTTAACGAGCCTTAGTTTAGGTCAATGATAGATGACGACGACTATGTCCGCTCGCTATCTTCCTAAGCTCAGGCTTTATAAGCAGTAGCCAGCCCTCTCAACGGTGGACCGAAATGTCCTTAAACTAATATCAGACCGAAATGTCTCTAAAACTACTACCGCAGCATCTTTAGATTAACGAGATGATGGTAGATAGATAAAAAATAAAAAAAAAAAAAAAAAAAACGGTATGTCCATAAGCAAGATGGGCACGGATGAAAACCCGAAAGGGCTCCGTGAGTAAAAAACAGCAGGACTGCCGGCGAATGTTTGTGAAAACCCGAAAGGGCGCAACTTCGTTAAAGAACCCTTACAGAGTCCTCTCGACCCTGTAAGGAGAAACCACCCGCGTGAGATCCTTACGACTCACAAGGGAACAACACACTTAGGAATCCCCACGATTCCTAAGGAGAAAATACGCTTGCGAGATCCTCACGACTCGTAAGGAGAACTCTCTTTTGGGACCCTCACGGCTCATAGGATTTGAAAGTCTTAAGTCACAGAGACCTAAACCTGTGCTTAAGCAAACCCCCACAAACTTCCAATGTTGCCCTACAAGTGGTTCAATATTGACCCTTGTATACAATTCACGGGCGCGAATAAACGTTTCCCTAACCAAGGTCCATCCGTGACTGGGAATATATTTGCATAACCCTTGTAAGTCCTCTCGATTTATGAGAAGAAAACCCTCCTGTAGGGTCCTTACGACTCACAGAAGAACAAAACACTTAGGAACCCTCACGGTTCCTAAGGAGAAAATACACCTACAAGATCCTCACGACTTGTAGGGAGAAATACCTTCACGAGACCCTTACGGCTCATGGAGTCCAAAGCCTTAGCCGACAAGATCTTAACCCTGGTCGCTAAGCCTCCTTTGTTCGACGACGACAGAGGCAAATGATGATTCGCTCCTGGTAGTATCTCAGTTGCAGCGGTGCTGATGCCGAAATCGGTGTCCAATCTTAGGTCTACGGAGAAAGCCAATAGACCGCACATGCATACAAAATAGCCGAAATGATAGGGCAACTTGCAATAAAAAATAGCAAGTATAAAAAATGTACGCATGGAAAATAGCCGAAATGATTGGGCAACTCGCAATAAAAAGCAGCGAGTAAAAATAAAATAAATAGCCGAAATGATTGGGCACCGCGAAAAATAGCCGAAATGTTTCGGCAATCGCGACCTTCGCGATATAAAAGCTGAAATGATAGAGCATCGCGGAAATACAACAAAAAAAATTAATAATAATAATGATAAAATTCTGTCCCTACAGTTAAGATCACATCGATCCCTGTATACAATCCAAGGGCGCAAACAAAGAAGAAACCATACTTCCCCAGCGGATTCCGTCGAACGACGAAGCCAAACCTCAACGGTTCATTTCAACCGAAGAAGCCGGCAAACCTCTCAACTCACGGATACAAACACTCCTTGACGAGAGCCTTCTGATCCGCGTCGACTCGCAGAGCCACCAGCGCCTCCGTGGGAACCATCGACTCGTTTCAAACCCCAAGGACACAAATAATCCTTGGCGCTTGGGAAACAAATAATCCCTCGCAAAACTTCTCAACTCACGGATACAAACACTCCTTGACGAGAGCCTTCTGATCCGCGTCGACTCGCAGAGCCACCAGCGCCTCCGTAGGAACCATCGACTCGTTTCAAACCCCAAGGACACAAATAATCCTTGGCGCTTGGGAAACAAATAATCCCTCGCAAAACTTCTCAACTCACGGATACAAACACTTCTTGACGAGAGCCTTCTGATCCGCGTCGACTCGCAGAGCCACCAGCGCCTCCGTGGGAACCATCGACTCGTTTCAAACCCCAAGGACACAAATAATCCTTGGCGCTTGGGAAACAAATAATCCCTCGCAAAACTTCTCAACTCACGGATACAAACACTCCTTGACGAGAGCCTTCTGATCCGCGTCGACTCGCAGAGCCACCAGCGCCTCCGTGGGAACCATCGACTCGTTTCAAACCCCAAGGACACAAATAATCCTTGGCGCTTGGGAAACAAATAATCCCTCGCAAAACTTCTCAACTCACGGATACAAACACTCCTTGACGAGAGCCTTCTGATCCGCGTCGACTCGCAGAGCCACCAGCGCCTCCGTGGGAACCATCGACTCGTTTCAAACCCCAAGGACACAAATGATCCTTGGCGCTTGGGAACAAATAATCCCTCGCAAAACTTCTCAACTCACGGATACAAACACTCCTTGACGAGAGCCTTCTGATCCGCGTCGACTCGCAGAGCCACCAGCGCCTCCGTGGGAACCATCGACTCGTTTCAAACCCCAAGGACACAAATAATCCTTGGCGCTTGGGAAACAAATAATCCCTCGCAAAACTTCTCAACTCACGGATACAAACACTCCTTGACGAGAGCCTTCTGATCCGCGTCGACTCGCAGAGCCACCAGCGCCTCCGTGGGAACCATCGACTCGTTTCAAACCCCAAGGACACAAATAATCCTTGGCGCTTGGGAAACAAATAATCCCTCGCAAAACTTCTCAACTCGCGGATACAAACACTCCGTGACGAGATCTTCTTTGACTCACATTTCGGGCAGTAAGGATTCAAAAACCTGCTTCCTGAACAATGGGATCCTGCAAGTCAATCCTAAATGGTCTCTTGCATACTATTCACGGATCTCACTCTCTGAAGTCGATTCTCGACAAAGAGGGAAACAACCGCTTACGAGTCCTCTCGATTCGTAAGAGGGAGAAATGCTCTTATAGGATCCTTACGACTTATAAGAGAAAACCACACTTAGGAATCCTCACGATTCCTAAGGAGAAAATCCACCTATGAGATCCTCTCGATCCGTAGGGAGAAAAATCTCTATGAGACCCTTACGGCTCATAGAATTGAAAAGTCTTAGGCGGCAGATCTGAACCTGCGGCCTAAGCCATCGTTGCCTCTTGGAGAAATTAAGTTGTATGCCAATCAAGTTCATCGACAACATCATGGTGTAAAGGCAGAAAACAAAAGAACGTACAAGATATTGCAAAAGAAAGTGTGTATCTTTATTCATTGACCTCAATCAAATACATGGTGAATCATACAAAAGAGCGAAGAGAGGGTACACGTTACTCAGAAAAGAAAATTTTTACAAATACATTGATACAAAGGCAGCTATTGGGAAGGAAGCGTCTTAAATAGCTCTATCAGTTGTTCGTACACCTCCTTCCATGCCTTTTCCTGATTGGATGCGATTATCAGCTCCGCCTCCACCTGGGCCCGTTGCTGTGCGACGGAGGCAAGCTGATCCCTAACGGCTTGATAAGCAGCTTCACGGCCTGGAGTGTCATGCTCGGCGACATCAAGTGCCCGCTTTAGTCTCAGCCCATTCGACATGCGCTCCAGAAGACCCTCGAACACGGTCTTTACCTCAGCAGCGTTCGCCTCAACTTCGACACGCAAGCGAGCAGTTCTGCTCGAAGAATCTTGGCACTCCTTCAGCCTCAAAGCCACTTCTTGTTCCAGATGACGGAAACGAGAAGCGCTTTGCTCGAGCCATGCTCCCCATTGAGTACTCAAGGCCAAAGTCTCGGGGGACGGGCGCATTGACTCCAGCTGATAAAGGCGAGCCTCGACCTCCCGACAATAGTTAACCCAGGAGGCAACAATACTCTCGTCATGGAAAGTGGCGAATATCGCCAACATTGGGTTAACCGTCGTGGCGAAGTCCTCAGCAGATACAGGAGCCTCGATGTCGAGTTCCTCAATATAGTCGCTCAACATGCGCAAACTATTCGCGGCACCTTTTGAGGACGGACGCCGCTGGGAAGGGCCGCCCGGTATTGTAATGCGAGACTCGAAAGGCACCGAGACTGGAACGACGGCTGGAAAAAGACGAAACGCGATTAGATGATGATTCAATAGATATGAAGGAAGTCATTGATAAGATGGTTTACTATACCAGTGGAGACAGGTGGCAAGTCCGGAAGGGCTGGTGGCACAGCCAATCTTCCTGCTCCCCCTTCGATTTGCAACGCTGCAGTCACAACAAGAGAGAGTTGGAAATAATTCTACCGCTAAAAAGACAAAGCTACCAATCGGGAACAAGTACTCACCAGCGCCACCAGACGGGGAGGCGAATTCAGATGGGAAGGAGAAGTGTGGGAGCAACACTTGATAGAGATGATCAAAAAGCACTCCTGAAAGATACAACAGTGTGACTTCAGTACATAAACTGTATATCTCAAAAATAGGATTAATAAGTTATAAGCCCATACCTTCCAACATCTTTGACGGCGTAAGAGAAGGCTGAGGGGTAACCATCGCCAAGGCAGTCGTGGAAGGAGCTCCCTCAAGTAGTGGGACATCAACACTAGCTGCACCTGCATTACGAAAAATGAACTTGTCAGAAAAGATTGTAGAGCAAATAAAAAAAAAAAACAACAACTTAAGGTGTACCTGAGGAGCTCCCGGCGGAAACAGAGACGACTCCCTCATCTATCGACATGAGACCACCGCCTGTGGCCTCATCGCCCGATTCAATAGGGACCGTCGTCGTGCTCGCAAGCCCGGGAGACGGCGGAGGACCGTAGACGGGAAGAGCTATGACTGGAGTATTGCCAGATTCCAGAGAAGGAGCGGTTGGCTCGTCTTCAGGAATCATGGCCACCTCGCCCACTACCATATCAGGCTCAATAGTGGCGGTTGTATCGTCCACCATCGCCGGAGGATCACCGATCTCGAGCGCCTCATTCACCGCCACTCTGGGCTCAGTTATAATGATCACGTCATCTGCCACCACTTCGGGTTCGGCATCCGTGACCTTATCGGCTGCAGGCCCCTCAACCTCTACCCCAAGCTCCAAAGCCACAACGACGTTGCCCACCGTCGGCTCGAGTTCGGCAGGTACTGCCCCCTCTGTCCCTTCGAGATTGACGGTTTCCGCCTCCCCTTCGATCGGACTTGGTCCTGCAAGATGAGAGATGTAAGGACAAACGACATTAAGATACTTATAACAAAAACTCCAAGAGAAACATTACCTGAGGCGGATTTACCGTTCGCGCTCCGAGCTGCACGTGCCACCCCTCTGCGGGCAGTGGACAGGGCGACAGGGGCCTCTTCAGAGGGAGTATCAGCTCGAGGAACGGTGCTAGGGCCCGCTCCCATAGCCAAGGCAGCCCTACGCGCCTTCGCCTCACGCCTCAACCGTTTCCTCTCCTCCCGAGCGGTCATGAGGGACCTCCGTGATGCCTCCTTCAAAGCATCATCATCTTCATTCAGGGATGCCTCCAAAGCCTTTAAGGCATCTCTCATCGGTTCTCCGAGATGAGCCTCCTGCGGTGTCCCAGAGGAAACAGGAACATCGGCTGCTGGTAGAACATCTACGTCACTAGGAGGGAGCGGCATTGAAGTCCCTGCAAGTAAGATGGAAAGGTTAGATCGACCATAACGCAAGGAAAATGAAAAATTCGATGAATCGAAACTTACTCAGACCCATAGATTCTCTGAGACGTTCCTCCTCCTGGAAAGTCTTCAGAGAAGCGGCAATGGCTTCTTCATCGGTAATGCCTGTTGAAAGAAAAGAAAGAAAAAGCGTTAGTTAAAAAGTAAATATATATATAATGAAATGACGAAGAAAATACGTTGCAATAAAGAAAAAGTGACTACTAGTTACCTGATTGCGCAAGCTTAGCCAGCCACGCATCACGCTTCACCAGCCATGCTGAAGCTCTGAGAGCAGCTTCCAAGTCTGTATCGTCCGGCAGCGGCATCAATAATCCCGCGTTAGTCCCATATTCGAGCAGACCCTCGGAATAAGGAGCGTGGGGTTCCTGGCCGAACGCAGCGTCCGCTGCAAAGAGCGACTTCTTTTTCTTTTGCCCTCCGACCCTGGGCCCGCGAGGGATCGACTTCCGTTTAGCAGCTGCTCTGGGACGACGAGTCCCGATGTCCGCACCCATGCCAGACTCCAGTGAGGGTACAACCACTGCTTCCACCTGAGCACAGGGTGCAGGAGGTACTTCCGCGATATCAGGAGGTGATAGTTCACGTGGAGGACTTTGCGCGCGTGATGGTCTGCCCCCGGCATCTTTTAAGGGAGCGATTACTGGGGTCCTAGGAACCAAGGGAGCGTTGCGATCGGTACCTGGAGGTGCACCCTTACGATCAACCAACAGTCGCCTTTCCTCCTTTATGACTGCCCCTGTCGCATGATTGTACCAGTCTTTGTACACATTGAGGAGTCTCGGAGCGTAAGTCGGCGCATTAATAAAAAAACGAGAGGTCGTATTCACGCGCATGAAATGGTGCAAGGCGTTCTCCATCCCCTCTTCAGTGGCAACTGGTTCCACCAAAAAGGCTTCCAAGGGGACCCCTTGATCGTAGCCCAGTTGTTGAGCAAAACGATGTGGGTTATACCTCATAAAAATTGCCACATCATTCTGCCTAAAAACTAAAAAGCCCGGTCTAATGGAATATAGGTGGAGGGTCTCCCGGGCCGTTAAAACAGAAGCTCCGTCCTTAAAGATATCCTGTAATGGCCGCGTCACGGTGGTAGACACCTTTCCGACGGTCAACACCTTATCGACAAAGGACATCCCGGCTTCGACGGTATGGGGGCGAAGGAGCAAGCCCCTAGCGTTCCGTTGTGAAGGGTTTACAATTGATGCACCGATCAGTTGTATAATGCGAGGAAAACCGCTCTTGTCAAAGAACGAGGGCCTCTTATGCATCCCGAAGACACCCGCTGTGTGTAACTCGAGCCACGACGCGAAGTAATGCATCGGGAAGACCACATGCAAAACCCCGGGCTCACTGGCATCCGCCGCTCGACTGAGACCGTGGTATAAGTGTGCCAGGCCGGCGATCCCAACAGCTACCTTCACCCCGATGACCATCCGATGTGCTGGATAAAAGACAGAGGGTCGCATTCGATGAGAGTGCATCGGGATAGCGAACCAACTCAACCATAACCCGAGAAACCCCAAGAAAAAGGTCTCCTCATCCATCCCAGGGGCCGCTACTTCTGCAAGAGACACGGTTGGAAAGTTAGGAAGGAAAAAATCCTTTTGACCTATTTCGCTCGCCGGCAGGTTATCCAAACCTAAACCGAAAGGATCCTCAAGGGTGGCAGACTTGGCAGTGGCCGCAGAGAGGGCGTTGGGATGAAGGAACCGAGCAATGAAATCCTCAAAGTTAACTCCTCGACTCCCATGTTCAACGAAGAGAGACTCATATATGTTCAACACGTTAATTAAGCTTGGGAACTGGTGTTGAACAGCAGTATCCGGAGTGACCCCCCTTACCATTGGCCTAGCTCCGAAAACGTACACGTCTGTTGGGAGCAGCTCCTCATAATGTTCCCCCATCACCGGTAAGCCGGATACCTCCGCAAATTCCTCCAGAGAAATTGACACTTCCCGATCCATGGCAAGGAAAGTGTGGGTGGGAATATTCCATTGCTCCAAGAAGGCCTTGAGCCACCAGGTGGGGAGCGTAGGATATTGGAAGAGAGAGACGTAGACTGCGGTGTACAATCCTAGTCTTATCAACTGCGACTTCTTCGTCGACAGGATATACCGGGCCCACGGCAGATAGCCAATCGGGTGGCGGGGAATCAGACCAAGGTTATACGATTGCCCCCAAGGCCGCGCTTCACCTTGACAGATACGACGTCCTAGGATGTCCAAAACCATAGGACGCTGAACCGGTATCGCATCTATAGCGGGATGTAGAAAACCTTTTGATGTCCAGTCGGCCAGCTCCACGGCATACTGCACCGAGGGTGGGGTAGCATAATGAATCGCCGTTATGGGTTCCGACGGCACCGCGCATGTAAAGCTCCGTCGGCCCATAATGATCTGATTGTACCACGACCCCCAAAGGTGGAGACTCTTATGCTCAGGGTCGTATGCCTTGATCATGGTCAGGACCTCACGGTCCAAAGGCGCCTCTGGGAATCCTTCCTCCGAGCGGACAAACGGGAATGAAGTGTCTTCAGACATGATCGCTGCAAAAAGAGCAATGTAGCCGTCAGTATTATAATCCCAACGTTTCACATTAAAAAAAAAAAGAAGAAGAAAATGCATTAATTAGATTAAAATCAAAATTAATTACACCGCACCCCAGTGCAGTGAGTAGGGGACTAAAGAGGGACCCACAAAATCTAAATGATAATACGTCAATTAAGGAGACAAACTCATCATTGGATGAGATTGTCAGTTGGCCCTTAGGGGGAACATTCCCATAATAAAAAGGGGGAAAGAATCCCTAGAGACAAGGAGAGAATCTCCTCTTTCAGAGCAAAGCTCTGTCACAGAGTGACACTTGTCAAAATCTGGTCTCAAAAGAATTAAAATTCCTTAAGAAAGAGCTTAGCTCTATAATATTCCATCAAAAAGAAAGTCTTTGAAAAGAAATTTAAAATTAAAATTTCTGAAATAAAAAAGAAAGAAGATCCATGAAAGCTTATAGAAAAATTCTTCATTTGTTTCAGATCTAAAAGATCTACATTTGATTCAAAGAGCAAAGCTCTGTTCATGGGTTAGAACCCATGAATAAGATCTCTGTAGATCTATGAATTTGTGAGAGCAAAGCTCTGTTAATGAAACCCTAAAGGGAATTTCTCCAGATCAAAAGATCCATGAGAGCAGAGCTCTATTGGTTAAAATTAATTTAAATTAACTTAACTTAATTTTAAAATTAATTATTACCTAAAGTTTTCTAAACTTTGGGAAATAAGAGCAAAGCTCTAGAGTTCTGAAAACAAGAGCAAAGCTCTGAAAATCTAAACTCAAGAGAAATGGTGAGATTTTCTAAGGGTTAAAAGGCCCTATTTATAAGGCGCTTGCGCCTCTTGGAATTCCCCCTCAATCCAACGGTCAGGAGGGGTTGCCACCGTTGCACTCACGTGTGCGCCACGTGAGCGCAACGGCGGGGGGGCATTTGTTTCGCCCTATCAGAGCAAAGCTCTGTTTGAATTCAAAATTTAAATTTTTGAAGCAACGCTTCAGATCCTTTGCGCTGCGCCATGTGTCCAGCGCAGATACATTAGCGCAGCGCACCCAATCAGAGCAAAGCTCTGTTTAAAGGAAGCAACGCTTCAGATCCTTTGCGCTAGCGCTCTGCGCCACGTGTCCAGCGCAGATACATTAGCGCAGCGCACCCAATCAGAGCAAAGCTCTGTTTAAAGGAAGCAACGCTTCAGATCCTTTGCGCTAGCGCTCTGCGCCACGTGTCCAGCGCAGATACATTAGCGCAGCGCACCCAATCAGAGCAAAGCTCTGTTTAAAGGAAGCAACGCTTCAGATCCTTTGCGCTAGCGCTCTGCGCCACGTGTCCAGCGCAGATACATTAGCGCAGCGCGCCCAATTAGAGCAAAGCTCTGTTAAAGGAAGCGCCGCGCTGCGCTCTGCGCTGTGCGACATGTGGCAACACAGTTGCGCTGCGCGACACGTGTCAGCGCAGATGCGCTAGCGCAGAAAAAGGGGCTAAGTGCCAAAGGCAATTTAGCCATGCAAAATTACATGCACTTGATAACAACAAATTAAAATACGATGCACAAACGCAACAAAGAGTTCAAATAAAGGAACACTTAACGGATAATAGAATACTTAATCAAAACATTTATTTATTATTAAATTTAAAAAAGATCACCGAATACGGGATCAGAGAGACAAGGGTTCACAAAAACAAAAAGAAAATTATTCAGCTCCCTCTCCGCCTTCTCCATCGCGTCGAAGCGGCGATCTTCCCGAGGAGTAGCCATCCAACGGTCGACGCCGCATTCCTGGGAGAGAGTGGCGATAACGACTCGACGAGCCCGTATCTGGCTCAGCAAGTGGAAAGAGCAGTCCCTCAAAGGTTTGGTGATCAAGTGCGCTTCGAGAAAGCACTCGATCTTATCTTCGGCGGCATCCAGCATTGCTGAAGACATCTCTGCTGGAGGAGGGGGAATGTCGGCAAGCGCCGAGGCAAGGATCATCCGAAGCCAAATGGAATTCGGAGGGAGAGGAGACCCCACACGAGTCAAAAGCTCGTGCATTGCAGCGTCGCATTGCTCGTCCGAGAGAGAAGGGTCCACCAGACGTGCAGCAAAACGAGGAACGATGTCCCGGATCGGCACCTCCCATGGTTGTCGGCAGGCATGAGGGCGGTTGCAAGCCATGATCGAAGAAGTTCTCTGAAAATGAGAGAAGAAAAGGCTCAGCCTTGAGTTATATATATAGACCCAAGCACAGAAAATTCTGTGCACAATGAAATCGTTGCCAAGGCCCGGGAAATCAGAATTTTGGGAATACAAGTTTGACTTGAAAAGAGGAGATGAAGCGGCGCTTCTGATTCTCAAAAAATTTAATAAATGAAGCAACGCTTCAGATCCTTTGCGCTGAGCGCAACGCGCCACGTGTCAGGCGCAGATGTATCAGAGCTGCGCCCAAGAAGACGCGCCCAATCAGAGCAGAGCTCTATTTGCCTGAAGCAACGCTTCAGTTGCGCTGCGCTGCGCTCTGCGCTGCGCGACACGTGTCGGCGCAGATGCGCTACGCTCTGCGCTGCGCGACACGTGTCGCCGCAGATGCGCTAGCGCAGTTGCGCTGCGCTTTGCGCTACATGACACGCGTCACGCGCTGGGGCATCTGCGCCAAATTAAATTAAGATTCTTAAGAAATCTTTTCTGTTCTTGTTGAAACAAGAAGATTTTCTTCTGCAAAGCAGAAGCCCTTGGATCAAAGATCCAACGGTAGGGAAAATCCCCCAAATCACTCAGAGGATGATCTCTTTAACAAATTTAACTAATTTGTGAGCACTATAAAAAGGACCTTAAGCCTCAATTCAAAGGGATGAACATTTTTTTTTCTGGAGAACTCAAGAACTTTAAACAGAGAGAGAGCTCTGAAGATTTCAAAAAAAAAAAAGGTAAAGAACCTTCATGGATTAGAAGAAATTCCTTCTAATAGACCATTAGTCTAAAAAAAAAATTATAAGATCAATGATCTTTATATAAAAAAGAAAACAGTGCTTTGCACTTCTTGTGAACCTTTGGTTCTTTAAAAACAAGGTAAAAAAAAAAAATAAAAGAATAGTGCTTTGCACTTTTGTGAACCTCTGGTTCTTCGAATAAAGAAGAAATTTATTTTTCTTTGATCTGATCTAGATCAAGAACTTAAACAGTGCTTCGCACTTCCTTTCTGGAATCTAAAAAGATTTTTAGTGCTTTGCACTTCCAAGTTGCGCCGCTGCGCTCTTAAGAGAGCGCCACGTGTCGGCCATAAAACCACTTGCGCTAAGCGCCCTTAAGATAGAACTTTGCTCTCTGGAATTGGCGCAACTCGCCGAGAGCGCGCCACGTGTCAGCAACGCAATAGCGCAGCGCAACAGCGCATTGCACTGCGCTAGCGCGCTTGCGCTAGTGCGCTTGCGCTCATCAAAACACGACACGTGTCATCACCATATGGACTTGCGCTCATTACTTAGCGCAAACGCAGATGCATTAAAAAAAAAAGGGCCAAGCCCAATTAAAAGAAGGCCTAACAGGCTCAACAAAGCGCAAATGCATTATTTTAAGGGGCAGAGCCTAAACAAGAACAGATGCTTTGCATCATTTATAAATGGGCAGAGCCCAAACAAAAATATTCAGAATGCTATGCATTTTAAAAAAAAAAAAAAAAGGGCAAAGCCCAAACAAAGTAAATACTTCGCAAATGGGCAGGGCCTAAAATAAACTGATATCCTATGTCTTCTGTGGGTAGAGCCTAAATAAAAAAATGCCATGTTGAAATGGACTTAGCCCAATCGTGGCCATAAGTCCTTAAATTAAATTGACTGAGTACAGCTGCTCTCCTAAATCAATTTACATCCGGTTCGAGGGTACATCTCCGAACTCCTTTGACATCCGTCGTTGTAATTCCTCAACGACGTCAGAGAGGTGACGGGTCCCGACGACCATACATCGATATGGACTGCGGGGTCCTTAAACTCGTGGACCGAGATGTCCCTAAACTAATATTAGACCGAGACGTCCTTAAACTAATATCGGACCGAGACGTCCTTAAACTAATATCGGACCGAGACGTCCTTAAACTAATATGGGACCGAAACGTCCTTAAACTAATGATGGACCACTACGTCCCTAAACTGGCATCGGACCGAAATGTCCCTAAACTAATGATGGACCACCACGTCCCTAAACTGGCGATGGACCGAAATGTCCTTAAACTAATAATGGACCACTACGTCCCTAAACTGGCATCGGACCGAAACGTCCTTAAACTAATAATGGACCACTACGTCCTTAAACTGGTATTGGACCGAAACGTCCCTAAACTAATAATGGACCGAGACGTCCTTAAACTAATGATGGACCACTACGTCCCTAAACTGGCATCGGACCGAAATGTCCCTAAACTAATGACGGACCACCACGTCCCTAAACTGGCGATGGACCGAGACGTCCCTAAACTAATACTGGACCGAGACGTCCCTAAACTAAAATCGGACCGAAACGTCCCTAAACTAATATCGGACCGAAACGTCCCTAAACTAATATCGGACCACCACGTCCCTAAACTGGAATATGGACCGCTACGTCCCTAAACTGACACGATAGGGCCCAAACGCTCTTTTGTCGGATCTAGACGGTCCTGTCTAAGTTGATCTTAACCCCAAATACGGTCAACGTGTCCTTAGACATCTAAATAAACAATAAAATCCCAAACCAACTTTGGTTCAAGGGTACATCTCGGAACTCCTCAGACGTATGTCGTTGTAATCCTTCAACGACGTCAGAGAGGTGACGAGTCCCGACGGCCGGATAATTAAATCAATCACTACGTCAGGTCGATCTTAGTCCAAAACAGGACTAGCGTATCCTTGATGAATGTTTAAGTTGATCCTAGTCGCAACGCGACTAATGCATCCTTAAACTAAAAACACCAAACCCAAATCTAAGCAGATACGGATTTGGACTAATCCACGCCCTACGGGCGACGGTATTACTCAGTCTCCGTATACAATCCACGGGCAACCACAAACAAAATAAACATACACGACACGAAGTGAAATTCTGGAGAAGGAGAAAGTTGTTATCGCAACGCGATAGCGTAATTAACTGCAGGGGCTTGCGCCTGCAGGGAAGAGCGTCCCCACAATCAAAAACCCCTCACCCTGAGGGGGAATCTGACAAAGTCTGCTACATCGGCCGCATCCGTCTAAACCTCCGATACTCGGTGCCATAAATCAACTTGGCATCTTCGGAGAGATAGACGGATAAAACCAAATAGCATCTGCCCCGAACCTCAGGCACGGACGTGAAGTCCTGGCCGCCGTTCGGAGGGGAACAGCATGTAACATCTATAATGTTGTATGTAACTTATAAGCAGTTGTCTATAACATGTGCCAAAGTTGCTTATATGTTACAGGCAACTGCTTACAAATTATAGACAACTTCATAGATGTTACCATTAACTATAAACAAACATTCTTAGAAAACCACATCAGATGTCTGTTCTAGACGTCTGGAACAAATTTTTGGTACTGCAGACGTCTATGGCAGACGTTTCCAGTTCAATGCCACTGGAAATTGACTTCAGAGACGTCTAATACTTGTAATCAGACGTCTCTAGTTCAAATCTTGCCTAGAAGTTACAGGAAACTGCTTACATCTAAGTAGTTGCATGTAACTTCTATTAAAGTTTCCTGTAATATCTATAATGTTGCTTGAAACTTATAAGCAGTTGCTTGTAACTTGTGAGAACTTGCCTCTAATTTATAAGCAGCTGCATATAATTTTTAGTTTAAAGAATTGATAGTTATGATTTAATGTTTAAATTTGTTTTTCCACAGAAGAAAGCATGAAGCCAATCCTGCCATCCGGACATATGTCGATGTCGCTCGCCATAACAGCTTCATGGACAGGTTAAAGCTACACATTCACAATGAGCACATACGGAGGTTAAATAAAACTCCGTTCCGCCATTACATGAAACTGCTAACTTTGGGTCAAGATAGGCCTATCTTATGTAGGCTTATCTCTTGCTATGATCTAGGCACTGGAGAGTTCACTTTTGGAGACGCCTTGCATAAATTTACTATGGATTGGGTTAGAGAGCACACCGGCTTGTCGAAGACCGGCAAAGACATGAAGACTAACCGTGATATCACCCAACTTCGATAGAAGTATTTTAACATATAGAAGGGCGAAAGGACGTACATCATAATATTGGAGGCTGTTTTGGAGTGGACTGTCCAGGATAGAACTCCAGAAGTAATGGACGATTACGCATCTTTGCTGAATCTTTACTGTGGATCGGGTCAGCTTTCGTTATTTTAGATACCTGTCATCGTAGAGCGTTTTTCGTCACCCTATTGAGATAAAAATTGCATGCACTTGTCAGGTGTCATGCCTCACCCCCAATATAGAGAGTATTGTCCGCTCTGGCTGAAACTGCATGGTTTTATCCTTTGGAGCGAACCGGATCCGACTAGGAGCCACTTCTCAGGTAGTCACCCATCCCAGAATTTCTCTGCCTCGAGCATGCTTAACTACAGAGTTCTCAAGCTCCTGTAGTGCCAGTTCACTTAAAAGGCATCTCTGTGTTATAGAAGTGGTATCATTTCATTTATAGTCCCCGATCTGTCCTCTTTCGGAATGTATTCCGAAGATTCCCAATTGTTCTACAGTGGGTCCCACGGACTTAAGAGGTGGCCCCCACGGATTCAAGAGGTGGCCCCGCCCCCTTAGCATTACACTTGGTGTGGTATCATTTCATTTATAGTTCTGGATCTGCCCACTTTCGGAATGTATTCCGAAAATTCCTTATTGTTCTACAATGGGTCCCACGGACTCAAGAGGTGGCTCCCGCCCTTTTGGAATTACACTTAGCATGGCACTTTGTTCCGTGAGTAAGAACCGGGTCCCGACATCCTCCCTACATTTGACCAATGGTTTTGTTCGTGCTCAAACCACAGACCTACTATTGAGGGACAAGCTCCTGTACTGCCAGTTCACTTAAAAGGCATCTCTGTGTTATAGAAGTGGTATCATTTCAATTATAGCTCCGGATCTGCCCTCTTTCGGAATGTATTCCGAAGATTCCCCATTGTTCTACAGTAGGTCCTATGGACTCAAGAGGTGGCCTTATAGATTCAAGAGGTGGCCCCCGCCCTATTGGCATTACACTTAGCGTGGCACTTTGTTCCGTGAACAAGAACCGGGTCCTGACATCCTCTCTACGTTTGAACAATGGTTTTTTCATCCTCGAACCACAGACCTACTATTGAGGGACCAGTTCTGACTCCATTATGTCATGCCCAACCCCTGATACAGAGAGTATTGTCCGCTCTGGTCGAAACCGCACAGTTTTGTCCTTCGAAGTGAACAAGACCCAATCAGGGGCCACTTCCCAGGAGGTCACCAATCCCAGAATTTCCCTGGCTCGAGCACACTTAACTATGGAGTTCTTAAGCTCTTGGAGTGCCGATTCTCTTAAAAGGCGCCTCTGTGTTATAGGAGTGGTATCATTTCATTTATAGTTTCGGATCTGCCCTCTTTCGGAATGTATTTTGAAAATTCCCCATTGTTAGACAGTGGGTCCACGGACTTAAGAGGTGGCTCCCATGGATTCAGGAGATGGCCCCCGCCCCCTTGACATGACACTTGGTGTAGCACTTTGTTCCATGAGCAAGAACCGGGTCCCGACATCAGGCGTGTACATATTCCCCTTGCTTGGGGTAGGCAGAGCTTTATTGATTGTGAGGATCCAAATCTCCGGCAGTCCCAGACTAAGCTGCTATTAATTATCTCACTTTTGGAGTGAAATAACCTCTAATTGACGGGTCAAACTGATCATGCGAACTCAATATGAGATGTTGGTGTTTGAAAGTAATGCAGAAGGACATGCTCATTTCATTTTTTTATTTATTCTATTTGTGACAAAAGATTTTTTTATTTCAAAGAAACATTTTTTATATTTTATTTTATTTTAATTTTTTAAAAGAACAAGAGTGGAGGTGAAGCGCACACGCGCAACGGGCGAGCGAGCTCGGGTCACGGGCACCAGGAGAGCAAAACCCTCGGATTTGGAGTTGAACTCCCAAAAGAATTTTATTTTAGAGTGAAACTCTCAAAAGAATTTTAGTGGAGTTAAACTCCCAAAATAATTTTTATGGAGTTAAACTCCTAAAATAATTTTTTTACAGAGTTGAACTCCAAAAGATTTTAAAATATGCAGTCGAACTCCCAAAATTTTTTAATGGAGTTAAACTCCTAAAAGAATTTTTAGATGAAAACCAAAGAAAGAGCTCTCTTGAAATTTCAAGATCTAAATCTTGGATGATAATAGGGGACCTCTTTCTTCTCCTTTGAGCCTTGGATCTTCCCAAAAATGAAACTTTTGGAGATGGTTCTCCTCCTTCTTCCTCTCTTTTTCTTGGATCTTGGAAAAAAAAGGGTGGTGAGATTCAAAATTTCCCCTTTTAAAGATTTGATGGGAGATTTGAACTCCCCTAAAAGGGTTTTATGGGGAAAAACTATTTTTTTTGGGGAAAAAAGAGTTAAACTCTTAATTTAATTCAAAAGGCGAAAGAAGAAGGTTTAAAACTTTGAAGAAGAAGGATACACAAAACCCTAGATTGATATGCGAAGAATCTTGTTATTTATTATCATTTATCATGATGCCTTATATAACCTTTACATTTTACATATGCCTCCTTGGGCTTTTCAAAATGACACATGTGTCTTTCTCATGTCTTGTGCTTTCTTTCTTTTGCACATAAGCCATGGACTTTTACATAATTTGGGGTTTTTTGCCCATTTTTATTACATTTATGCATAGAAATTATATTAAGCCTATTTATTGCTTTAATAATTATTCTTTTGGCATTGGGGACCGCCCTTTTCATGCTTGGGCTCGACTTGGGTATGGGCCCACTTGCTTGGACTTGGGTTCAAATTTGGGCCCACTTGAATTGGATTCGGGCGTGGGCCAGGGCCCGGGCCCACTTTTCGGGCCCTGAATTTGACTTGATGAGTTCGACTGTGGGGTGTAATTTTTGACCCCAACAGTTACGTCCCTGACCATCCTTAGAGATACATTCCCATACGTTGAGGTATCGGTAGTGCCGAGTGATAACTGGGCTAAAGCGGTGCATGTGATGATAGTGGCCGGTGTTATGACTAAGCTTAGCTCGAAGGTTGGTGCTGCACAGTTGCCCAGGTGTCAGATCCTTCTCGCCGTAAATATATGCAAACTGTTATAGAGATTATATTATATTTGTACGTAAAGTATAAACTACATAAATTAATATTGTTGGTAAATATGTTTTGATCATTTAATATTAATAATGTGAATGTGATGTATGTTTGGTTGCAGCTATGGTTTTATAGCATCACAGCTTTGAGGCAACCGATACACATAGACGCCAAGAAACCGACCCTATGTTGGTAGGAATTCAGTACATATCTGAAAATGTCGGGATTGGAGAGGGAAATGAAGAGAAAGAGGTCAGATTTTATGCCGAAGGGGAGTGTTGTTATGTCGAAACATTCTGCTGATACTCCGCCTCTATATTACAAGAGAAGAGCAGTGCAAGAGAAGAGCAGTGGAGATAATAATACAACAACTGCATCGGTATGTTGTATATTCTCTATTTACATTAAAAAAGTAACTTTTGTATATATAGGTATTTACCTGTAACTTCTAAGCAGTTGCATGTAATCTCTAAGGAGTTGCCTGTAACTTCTATAGCAGTTGCATGTAATTTCTAATAAGTTGCATGTAACTTCTAAGCAGTTGCCTGTAATCTCCAATAACTTGCCTGTAACTTCTATCGCAGTTGCTTGTAAGTTATAATAAGTTGCCTGTAATCTCTAATAATTTAATTATAATATATTGTGGTCTTCATTGGTGCAGATTCTAAAGAAACGATCTGTTGAGAAGCAGGATGAAAAGGACAATGCGAAGGGCATGTCCTTTGAAGCATAAGCAACACATTGGAAGAATATTTATGCGAAAAAGGAGTTGCTTCATAAAGCGATCCTTTCGAAGCAGCAAGCGGCATTAGAGCCAGCGAAAGCCGAAAATCAACGTATGCATAGCCTACTATATAGGTTGGAATGCCAAGAGATTGCCAATGCTGGGCCAGTGAAGGGCAAGGAAGTGGTCGAGGTAGAAGAAGAGGAGGAGGAGAGAGCCGAAAAGGATGGGGCAGAGGAAGAAGAGGAGGAGAGTGAGGATGAGGATGAAGTTGGCTCCTCTGATGGTATAATAACCCTAAATTTTTTGTACAGAATTTTTTCAAAAATACAGAAAGGAACACCTAAGCTTGAGCACAAGTTATAAATTTGATTTGCTTTTGAACTGCAAGAAAGCACTTGTAGCTCATTGGTAAAACTTTGCACTGCTGTGACGTAGCTTCTGTGATCGAATCCCCTCAGCCACATATATATTTAATTGATTTTTCTTTTAATCTTTTAGAAGCCCAACAGTTTGCACGTGCACTACATGTAAAACGAAAAGTCACACAAAAATCAAACATGTGCACTAGGTTATATGAAACGACTCCAATACGTTGCACAAATCCCAGACCCAACCAAATCCAAATGGCCGGCAAGATTTGTCTGGGGATGGCGCCGTCGGGCCCTCTTGGCAAATGCTCCAAAAAATTTTCCCCACACCCCTTGAACTCCCCCCACTACTCCTATTCTGTTTGATTTCTCCGCAAATTTACAAAGAGATTAAATTCACCTCTTTAATCAATTTTTAATGCATATTTTTAATTCTCCAATTCATTACCCTAAACCCTAATTTTTTCTATAAATACCACACTACATTTCACCTCTCCTCATTCAGAAATCCCATACAAAAACCCTTTAAAATTTCCAAGTCTTAACTTGTACAAGTGGAGTTAGCAAAGGTCGAAGTTCTGACGATGTTTCGGGAAGATTCCGGCGACGAAACGACTCCCCGATGATTCCGATATCTTCTCCTATCTCTTCTCTTATTTTCCAACCTGTAACTCCCCTCTCCCCTCATCTTTTGCTATTCTAAAACTTCTCCTTTTCAAAACTTGTTGGAAGCGGAGTTATTCCGGCTTCCGATTCTCTTTTCTTTAAAAATCTAATATTTTCTTAATAAAAAGCCTACAAATTTTTAATAGATTGTTTATAATCATTAACAAACATATTAGAACAAGTTTCATCTCAAAACAATCTATTATGTAACTTTTATCGCATTTTTACGGTTAAATACCATATACTTTACTTTCAACACAATTCAACATAATTCCCTTGTATTACCTTAAGAAAACTCATGAAGTAATGACCTATCTCATCATAACACAATTTTTGACATAGCACGATAACTCTTGGGATATTAGTTTGTGGGAAAATACGAATTTACATTTAAATACCTTAAACATTCAAAAACCGTTTTCTTTAAAGTGTGTTATCTAATTCCTTGCAAATACGCTTCTACAACCCATTTTAGGGAACCCCGATTGGGATGGTGCGGGTTATCGCACATCCTCGGGTCTAGTAGAGCGAGATACAGACCTCCACAAGGAGCATTCGATCTCGATGGAATTTTTAATGCAATTTTAAAGAAAAATATAATTTCTATTTAATAAATAAATTCTATATTTTTTATAAATATTAGATATATATAAATACTATCAAAATATCTACTTTATATATATATATATATATATATATATATATAATTCCATGTTTTCTAAATTAAAGGGATGACCAATTTCATGAAACTACCTTTACAATTCAATACCATACCATTATTACATTAAAATATCATATACAATGAAAACTTGGTTATATTCACTAAAATATTTCACTTTATAAATATTAAAATTATGAAAACCCTAAAGACGACAATTAAATACTTGAGGTGTATTTTGAAAATATATCAAACTATTTTTTCATAAAACCCCCTCAAGTTATAATAATTTACTATAAGGACCCTAGTAAACATAGGTTAAAGCGGGATCGGTTCTTTTGAGCCTCAGGGAGCCGGAGAATATGGGTGTTTGCCTATCTAAGGTAGACAACCTAAAAACGGTTTTATCAATACGGTAGTTGTCTTGGAAAAAGACACAAATCCTGCCGTCCATGTGCAGCAGTTGTCGATAACATCAAAACAATTCAGGACTTCAATTTCTTTTCAAATTGTCTGACTCAGACAGAGTCTCAATCTAATATGAAATCCATCTGACTTGAATTCAATTCAAATATAACTACAATACAACATGAATCCATTTATACCAGAATTCAATCTATATCGACTGAACCGATCCATGGATATACTCTGATTACATGACTATCCATTTATATCCATTCCGTTTACTGATATCATGGTTTCGGCAAGTCTTCCATTTACTAAGAGTCAATTCAATACAATCAAAACAATAAACATTACGGGGTTTATAAAGGGATAGAATGGTACGGAACATGTTAAAGGTGGCACGGGGTGGTCACTAAAAGAAGTAATTACATCCATGCCGTTGTTCCGTGGTATTATTAACAGAGCCTTGTATTACGAGTTACCAAAGTCCATGGTGTAAGTTGAACTCCTTTCGTATACACTAGCATATTCTGTACCAAGCTACTACAACTACGTTAGTATAATAAGTATAACATTATCTACTTCACCCGTTCTATTCTCTGTCTATTCTTCTCCTTCTTTCTTTGGGACTTACCGAGTGATTGTTCGCTGACGACATTCCTATTTCTCTTTTTCTTTGGAATGTTTTCAGGAGGATCCGACTTTGAGGAGTTCGAGACCAGCCAGAGGCACTTTGAGCAGTTCACAGAAGATCCTGAGCATTGACTTTATTTGTACTCATTTTATTTTCAGTTCATGCCATTGTTTAGGCATTGCATTCCAGACTTGTATTTATATTTCCAGTTGTATTGTAAAGGAATGTTGAATAAATAAAAGTTGATGTTCATTTATATTCATTTCTCTTGTGTACATTTTACTTTATATTGCTTAGATATGTTTAGCGTGTTTACTTTTGAGTAAATACATTGCGTGATCCGTCGCGTCTCCTTACCATGCATCGGGAAGCGGGACATGACAGGTTTTGTTGGCGGCCCATACAGGTCAGTTCAACATGGACATGCAGGTCAATTCTGCATGATGTACTAAGCAATATAATACAAGAATGAACAACTAAAAACATTATTTACATTTCATGTTCCTTGAATCTTACAATTTCATATACTTTCAATTTATCCTAACCCTATTTTTTCTTTCAAGGTTATAGACTCTCCAAACAATAACAGCATCAACTTCAACAACACACCATCACCTCTACCGCTTACGCCTGCCGTTGCTGTTCCGATCAATGAGCAGACAGTACTGCTTGAGGCAATTTGAAGCCTCCTGGAAGGACAGCAGCAACAGACTACTATCTTACTGAACCGTCCAGAAGCGGAAGCGCCCGGAGTAAAGCAATTCCGGGCATTGCACCCAAAGTAATTTTCGGAGAAAGAGAGCCCTCTAGAAGCTGAAGAATGGGCTTAGAGTATCGAGGACAATCTGGAAGCAACACAAGTGCCAGAGATCGCTTGGGTATGAGTTGCGAAACTGCAACTCACCGACAACGCCCGAGTTTGGTGAAAGGCGGAAGAAAGCCATCTTGACCAGCTGATCAAATGGAAAACCTTTTGCGACATGTTCGACGTAAAGTATTTTCCAGAGACTACTCGTTTTGATATGGAGCAGCAATTCATCCACCTATAACAGGGTTCGATGTGGACCAAATCAGTGGATGAGTATGATGCTGAGTTTACCATGCTCAGTAGGTAAGATATGTCTTAATATTCGATTTTCTAATATCACATACTACACAGCTAATACAAGACCTTAACAGGTTTACGACACACTCGATACCGACTGCTGAGATCAGGTCCAGAAGATTTCAGCAAGGGTTAGATCTAGATATCTAAGCTTCTTTAGCTATAGGGGATTTCCCAACCCACGATCTGGCCCTGAAAGCCGCCCGTCGATATGAGGCAGTGGTGAATATGAAGGGTAGACCCCAATATGCCGGAGTGAAGTGCCCTGCCACCCAGATGGCAGGAGGATCCTCTTCAAGGCCATCTTTTGTACCGAGGAGACCGGAAGAAACAAATAACCGACCAAGTCTAGATTTTTTCTTCTACTGCAAGAGAGATGGACACCTATGGAAGGTCTGTAGGCACGTAAAAGGCTTGTGCTTAGTTTGTGGCGCATCCAATCATGGAATTGGAACATGTCCTTATAGGAGCAACACAGTTCCAACTCACAACACTTATCCGCAGCGGCCAGCTATCCAGGCTCTTGTACCTCGTTTTGCTCTTCCAGCTCCACCTCCACGTGGACCTCCTGCACAGCCTAATCGCTAATTCTATCAGGAACTTAGGAACATGCCTCGAGGGCAGAGAAACATGCCCCAAGGACAAAAGAATGTGCTTCCAGCTAGGAGGAATGTGCTCCGGCGTCAAGCTTTTGCATTAGCGGCCGTAGAAGCCGAGACTATAGAACAAGGTAACCCTGGTAATTCCCTCACATCTTTCCAAAACTTTTGCATTCTTTCATTCTTCAAAATATTTTTTTATGCACTATCAATAATTCTATCACCAAAATTTTCATAAATCTGTTACACTTTCCTTCTACAAATTTCGAGGATGAAATTTTTATAAGGGGGTAGAATATAACATCCCTAAACTTTCTGTAATGAATTTTTTCAAAAATACAGAAAGGAACACCTAAGCCTGAGCACAAATTATAAATTTGATTTGCTTTTGAACAGCAAGAAAGCACTTGTAGCTCATTGGTAAAGTTTTGCACTGATGTGACGTAGCCCCTGTGATCGAATCTCCTCAGCCACATATATATTTAATTGATTTTTCTTTTAATCTTTTAGAAGCCCAACAGTGTGCACGTCCAGTACACGTAAAACGAAAAGTCACACAGAAATCAAACATGTGCACTAGGTTATATGAAACGACTCCCATACGTGGCACAAATCCCAGACCCAACCAAATCCAAATGGCCGACGAGATTTGTCATGGGGCCGGCGCCGCCGGGCTCCCCTTGGAAAATGCTCCCAAATTTTCCCCCCACACCCCTTGGACTCCCCTCACTATTCCTATTCTGTTTGATTTCTCTGCAAATTTACAGAGGGTTAAATTCACCTCTTTAATCCATTTTTAATGCATATTTTCAATTCTCCAATTCATTACCCTAAACCCTAATTTTCCCTATAAATACCACACTACATTTCACCTCTCCTCATTCAGAAATCCCATATAAAAACCCTCTAAAATTTCCAAGTCCTAAGTTGTACAAGTGGAGTTAGCAAAGGTCAAAGTTTCGACGACGTTTCTGGAAGATTCCGGCGATGAAATGACTCCCCGATGATTCCGATAGCTTCCCCTATCTCTTCTCTTATTTTCCAACCAGTAACCCCCCTTTGACCTCCTCTTTTGCTATTCTAAAACTTTTCCTTTTCAAAACTCGTTGGAAGCGGAGTTATTCCGGCTTCTGATTCTCTTTTCTTTAAAAATCTAATTTTTTCTTAATAACAAACCTACAAATTTTTAATAGATTGTTTAGTAATCATTAAGAAACACATTAGAACAAGTTTCATCTCAAAAGAATCTATTATGAAACTTTAATCGCATTTTTACGGTTAAATACCATATACTTTACTTTCAACACAATTCAACATAGTTGCCTTGTATTACCTTTAGAAAACTCATGAGGTAATGATCTACCTCATTACAACACACATTTTTGACATAGAACGATAACTCTTAGGATATTAGTTTATGGGAAAATACGAATTTACATTTAAATACCTTAAACATTTAAAAACCGTTTTCTTTAAAAGTGTGTTATCTAATTCCTTGCAAATACGCCTCTACAACCCATTTTGGGGAACCCCGATCGGGATGTTGCGGGTTATCGCACATCCTCGGGCCTAGTAGAGCGAGACGCAGACCTCCGTAAGGAGCATTCGATCTCGATGGAATTTTTAATGCAATTTTTAAGAAAAATGTGATTTTTATTTAATAAATAAATTCTATATATTTTTTTAATAAATATTTGATATATATAAATAATATCAAAATATCTGCTTTAAATATATATATATATATATATATATATATATATATATCTTTATATATATATATATTCCATGTTTTCTAAATCAAAAGGATCACCAATTTCATGAAACCACATTTACAATTCAATACCATACCATTATTACATTAAAATACCATATACAGTGAACACTAGGTTATATTCACTAGAATATTTCACTTTATAAAAATTACAATTATGAAAACACTAAAGACGATAATTAAATACTTAAGGTGTATTTTGAAAATATATCAAAACTATTTTTCATAAAACCCCCTCAAGTTATAATAATTTACAATAAGGACCCTAGTAAACATAGGTTAAAGCAGGACCTGTTCTCTTGAGCCTCAGGAAGCCGGGGAATATGGGTGCTTGCCTATCTAAGATAAACAACCTAAAAACGGTGTTATCAATACGGTAATTGTCTCTGAAAAAGACACAAATCCTGCCGTCCATGTGCAGCAGTTACCGATAACATTAAAACTAATTCAGGACTTTAATTTCTTTTCAATGTGTCTGACTCAGACAGAGTCTCAATCTAATATCAATCCATCCGACTTTAATTCAATCCAAGTATAACTACAATACAACATGAATCCATTTATACCAGAATTCAATCTATATCGACCGAACCGAACCATGAATATACTTTGATTACATGACTATCCATTTATATCCATTCCATTTACTAATATCATGGTTTCGGTAGGTCTTCTATTTACTACAAGAAAATTCAATACAATTGTTCTCCGCCGAAAACCGGGAAGACAAATGTCTTGCCTGAATTTGGGGGCAGATGCTATTTGGTTTTATCTGTCCATCTCTCCGAAGATTCCAAGTTGATTTATGGCACCATATATCGGAGGTTTAGACAGATGCGTCCGTTGTAGCAGACTTCATCAGATTCCCCCTCATGTACGAGGGATTTTTGATTGTGGGGATGCTCTTCTCTGCAGGCGCAAGCCCATGCAGTTAATTACGCTACCGTATAGTGGTAACCACTTTCTCCTTCTCCAGATGGTCACTTCGTGTCATGTGTGTTTGTTTTATTTTTGGTTGCCCGTGGATTGTGTACGGAGACTAATTTATGTTGTCGCCTGTAGGTTGTGGATTAGTCTAAATCCGTATTTTCTTAGATTTGGGTTTGTGTTGGTTTAAGGATCGTTAATCTTGTTTTAGATTAAGATCAACTTAAATGCTTGTTAAGGATACGTTAGTCTAATTTTAGACTAAGATCTATTTAACAAGACTTTGGGATCATTTAGATCCAACGAAAGAGTATTTGGACTCTATCGTTTTAGTTTAGGGACATTGCGGTCCATTGGGCTTAAGGACATCGTAGTCTATGAGGTTTAAAAACATCGTAGTCTGTATGGTTTAAAGACATCATAGTCTATAAGGTTTTGGTTTACCCGTTTGGGATCTTAACCCTGTTTGCTAAGCCACCTTCGTTCGAATCGACATAGGAAAATGATGATTCGCTCCTGGCAATGTTCCAGTAGTAGCGATACTGATGCCTAAATCGGTAACAAATTCCAAGTCCTTTCACAGCAAATGATGATTCGCTCCTGGCAATATTCCAGTCGCAGCGATACTGATGCTAAGATTGGTATCAGATCCCAGGTTGCATACTCGCGGCGAAAAGTCAGCGAGCCATAAATGCATATAAAATAACCGAAATGATAGGGCAACTTGCAACAAAATCGGCAAGTAAAATATATGCATACAGAAATAGCCGAAAGGATTCGGTAACTTACAATAAAAAGCAGCGAGTAAAAAGAAAAATACCGGAAAGGATTGGACAACTCGCAATAAAAAGAAGCGAGTAAAAAAAAAATAGCCGAAATGATTGGGCACCACGAAAATAGCCGTAATGATTGGGCAATCGTGACTTTCATGATATAAAAAGCTGAAATGATAGAGTATCACGGAAATAAATAAAAAAATGATGAAACTTTTGCCCTGCAGGTAAGTCCATACTGACCCCTGTATACAATCCATGGGCATAAACGAAAAAGGAACCACATGTCCCAACAAACTCTGTCAAAGGGAAAGTCAGATCTCGACAGCAATATCTGCATCACAGAAGACTAACAACGGCATTCCTCATCATCCAGCAGGGCACGGACGTGACACCACCAATCGGAGCAACGGCAAAGTCCCCAGTTCCAAGATTCTACAGTTCACGGACAACCTAGAGTCAGCCCTGACACCGCAGAAAGCGGAGCAAGTCAACCCGACACCGCAGAAACCGGAGTACGTCAGCCAGTGACCCCGTCTCCGAAACACATCAGCAAATGACTCTGTTGCGGAAATACGTCATCCAATGACCCTGTCGCGGAAACACGTCATCAAACGAGGAAGTACGTCATCCAATGACCCCGTCGCGGAAACACGTCAGCAAATGACCACGTTGCGGAAATACGTCAGCCAATGAGCTCGTCTCGGAAATACATCAGCAAATGATCCCGTCGTGGAAATACGTTAGCAAATGACCCCGTCTCGGAAATACGTCATCCAATGACCCCGTCTCGGAAATACGTCAGCAAATTACCCTGTCACGGAAATACATCAGTAAATTACCCCGTCGTGGAAATACGTCATCCAATGACCCCATCGCGGAAATACGTTATCCAATGACCCCGTCTTGGAAACACGTCAGCAAATGACCCCGTTGCGGAAATACGTCATCCAATGACCCCATTTCGGAAATACGTCATCAAATGGCCTCGTCGCGGAAATACGTCATCCAATGACCCCGTTGCGGAAACACGTCATCCAATGACCCCGTCGCGGAAACACGTCATCCAATGACCCCGTCGCGGAAGCATGTCAGCAAATGACCCCGTCACAGAAATACATCATCAAATGACCCCGTCGCGGAAATACGTCAGCAAATGACCCCGTCGCGGAAATACGTCATCCAATGACCCCGTCGTGGAAATACGTCAGCAAATGACCCCGTCTCGGAAATATGTCAGCAAATGGCCCCGTTGCAGAAATACGTCATCCAATGACCCCGTCGTGGAAATACGTCATCCAATGACCCCGTCGTAGAAATACGTCAGCAAATGACCCCGTCTCGGAAATACGTCAGCAAATGACCCCATCGCGGAAACACGTCACCAAATGACCCCGTTTCGGAAATACGTCAGCAAATGACCCCATCGCGGAAACACGTCAGCAAATGACTCCGTCTCGGAAACACGTCAGCAAATGACCCCGTCGTGGAAACACGTCATTAAATGACCCCGTCGTGGAAATACGTCATCCAATGACCCCGTCGTGGAAACATGTCAGCAAATGACCCCGTCTCGGAAACACGTCAGCAAAGGACCCCGTCGCGGAAACACGTCAGCAAATGACCCCGTCGTAGAAATACGTCATCCAATGACCCCGTCGCGGAAATACGTCAACAAATGATCCCGTCGCGGAAATACGTCAGCAAATGACCCCGTTGCGGAAATACGTCATCCAATGACCCCGTCTCTGAAATACGTCAGCAAATGACACCGTCGCTGAAATACGTCAGCAAATGACCCCGTCACGGAAATACGTCATCCAATGACCCCGTCGCGGAAATACGTTAGCAAATGACCCTGTCTCGGAAATACGTCAGCCAATGACCTCCGTCTCGGAAATACGTCAGCAAATGACCCCGTCTCAGAAACACGTCAGCAAATGACCCCGTCGCGGAAATACGTCATCCAAGGACCCCGTCTCGGAAACACGTCATCTAATGACCCCGTCGCGGAAACACATCATCAAATGACCCCGTTGCGGAAATACGTCATCTAATGACCCCGTCGCGGAAACACGTCAGCAAATGATCCCGTCTCGGAAATACGTCAGCAAATGACCCCGTCTCGGAAATACGTCAGCAAATGACCCCGTCGCGGAAACACGTCATCAAATGACCCCATCTCGGAAATATGTTATCCAATGACCCCGCCTCAGAAATACGTTAACCAATGACCTTCCGGTCGGAGCAGTGCTTTGACTCGGAAACAAGTCAATTCACCAATCACTTATGAGTCCCCTCGACTTGTAAGGGAAAAAATTCTCTTGTGAGATCCTTATGACTCTCAAGAGAAAACGCACTTAGGAATCCTCACGATTCCTAAGGAGAAAATACACCTACGAGATCCTCTCGACTCATAAGGAGAACTAACCTTCTTAAAACCTTTACGGTTCATGAAGATGAAAGAAGTTTTAGGCTACAAGGACCCTAAACCTGCCTCCTAAGCCCTCAATTTTATGGCCATGCATGACTCTGCACTACTTCACCCACGTACATACTTACATAGGCAAAGTAGTGGGGGGCATTTGTTCCCGCCAAAATCTCCGGCCAAGAGCTATTTGTTCCTGTTTACACCGGTTTAAGTTTCGTTTACAGATATGTGTGAAATCGGGCTCATTCATATATGCACATGCACACATCAGAGAAAGAATATGTGTTAGAAAGGGAGCACTTGGTGGTCAACGACAAAAAGAAAGCATTTAATTGAACATTCTATTCTACAGGAAATAGATCACCAAACATGGGATCGAAAGTACAGGGATTCATAAAACTATGGATAAAATTATCTAACTCCCTCTCTTCCTTCTCCACCATATCAAAGCGGCGATCTTCATGAACAGTCGCTTCCCATCGGTCAGCACCATGCCCATCAGCGAAGGCAGACATGACGACCCGCTGAGCCTATATCTGGCTTAGCAGCTGAACAGAGCGATCCCTCAGAGCTGTGGTAATCAAAAGTGTCTCGTGAAAGCACTCGATCTTGTTCTCTGCGGCGTCGATCATTGTCGGAGTCATCTCCGCTAGATGAGGAGGGATGTCATCGAGCATGGACAAGAAGACCATCCGAAGCCAAATGGAGCCGATGGGGAGAGGAGATCCTCTACGAGTCAAAAGCTCGTACAACACCGTATCGCATTGTTAGGTCCACGTTACCCACCCCGGTTCTTTCGGGGAGGCGGAATAGGTAAAAATCAAAATTTTCTCACAAGGTAACATGGACCAACCATGAAGGATCTTTGCTAAACAAAAAAACTAACATACTAACAACAAGTTCTAGCTACTATGTTGAATGGTTATACCTAGTTCTTGAACTCCTTCTCTTTTTGTTGTGGTCCTCCTCCTTGCTTGCTCCTTGGAGTGGTGGAGACGGCTCCTCCTCTTCGTCTTCTCTTTACCGAAGAAAGATCCACCCGAGGGTCTCTACCTTGAGCTCCTACCTCAACCAAGAGGTAACTGGAGTGCTTGGTTTGCTAGACAAAGAACCCTAGAAAGAGTAGAGAGATATTTTGATGGTTTAGTCTCAAAAGTTTATGATTTTCAACACATGAAACACTTAAGCTTTGAGAGAGGAAGAGAGAGAGCTTTTTCAAGAGAGAGAAAGAGCATGAGAGAATGATCATAGAAATTTTTAACCATGCTCTCATATGAGAGAATATGAAATAATAATAATAACAAAAGAAAATTGTGATGGTTAGTTTGGAATGACCATTATCATTTCACAATAAATGCAATTTGCAAGAATCAAGAAGCATCTTGCAAATGAAATGATGATGGTCAAAAGGTCAACAAAAGTCAACTGGTCAACCAAAGTCAAAAGGTCAACAAAAGTCAAATGGTCAATCTAACCATGGCACAATTATCCTTAATTAATATTATTAATCATATTTCTCATTCTCATTAGGGTTTAGAAAAAGTCAACTGTCAAAAAACCCTAATGAGATTCCTCTGCCTATGTCAACTGTGCACACACACCCGCATCCGTGTTCCGAAGAACACGAATACAATGAGAAAAAACCAATCCCAAAACAAATACTAGGATCTGGCTTAAACCAAAGCCCGCTAGTATAAACTGCCCGGACACCAAACGTGCACAAGTGCGCGTATGTGAACGAACTTTGTCGCAAAACTATGTGACCTTTACTCTGTTTTGCCTAAAGGCGAACAACCCTCTATATGGGACTCTAAAGACCCGACACTACGCTGGCAGTGGGTTTAACCACAAGCCGCAAGCGGTACTAGCTGTACGTAATGGTCCCCAGGTAGATACCGATAAGAAGACCGATGAGGTGAACCCATCCGAACTCCTACTGAGCCTGAATGTGACAATCTCCGTACAGTCTGGTTTGTTCGTCTGAGAGTATTGCATGTCGGGCCAAGGAGGGCGGTAAACGTCAGTCCCCTAATAGTGGTACAAGTCGTGTCGGAGTGTAGTCCAGAACACCCTGAGAAACTACTGGTAACACTACCAGCAAATCTCGCTTGCCCTGGCCAGGGACGACTATGTGTAATGGCTCTCCTTAACACAGTGTGATATCAACTCCCAATACTGGGAGAGACGAATCCTGTCTAACCGTCACTGCCTCTAAGTGCTTCGGGACTGCACCCAACTACTACCTATTTGCACGACTCAATAGAGCCGCGGTAGGGTAGCAATCTAAGAACAGTGGGAACACACTTGAGGCGAAGTGACAGTGTCAAGTCAACGGACTAAGCTATACTCATGTCACCTGGAAAATGTTAACTAACGATAGGTATAATACCAACCAACAGTTCCCGACGAGTCCTGTCCAGTGTACTCATAACCTAACGAGCACCTGCATACTATCTCCAGTACTACGTACTGATGGCTGTGGAACAGACCATCTCCCCTGCTGGGATAAGAAGTGTATGCACCAGTCTACTCTGGAGTATCGATGTCCTGTTTCGATAATCCTACGACTAGGGACCAAAATAAGGATGTGCTTATAAACTACCCAGCCCCCACCAGTGTGATCACCATCACAATGCCGGTAGTCAAGCAAGGATCCTAAGGGCTCCATCAATATGTATTAGCGATATGTTAAAAGAAACATATACACACATTAAGATAGAAACAAACCAAGTAGCATACTACTATATTGAGCAAGACTGTCGTAAACCCGTGTATATATCCCAAGCTTCCAAAATGTATTATACAAACTAGTACTATACAATAATGGCCTCTGGGGCATACATATCCAACACGCATTGGTCATCCGTAAGAGCAGGGTTCACCAAGCGTGCAGCAAAACGAGGAACGATTTCCTCAATAGGTACCTCCCATGGTTGCCGGTGAGCATGTGGATGATTACAAGCCATAGCTCTTCTCTGTTAAAATAATTCTCTGAAAGTGAGTGAGAAGAGAAGTATTGCTTCAAATTATAAAGAGAGACATTTAAGTCTAGGCACAGAAAATTTTGTGAAAGATAGAACTGTTTCCAAGCTCTGTTAAGAGAATGCATTGGGAAAGAGAAGTTTGACTCAGAAAAAGCAGAGAAAGAAGGCGAAATGACAACTTCAGTAAATAGGCAGCGCCTCACGTGCAGAGCATGAGAGCGCTCGCGTCAAGAGTGCCAGCGCCAAGAGTCAAAGACTCTGAGGCAGCGCCTCACGTGCAAAGCACGCGGGCCAGCGCTAAGAGCGCCAACGCTAAGAGTCAAAGACTCTGAGGATGTGCCAAGAGCGCCAGCGCCATGAGTCAAAGTCTCTGAGGCAGCGCCTCATGTGCAAAGTATGAGAGCGCCAGCGCTAGAACTAAATGTTCTCCACCATTGGATCAAAGATCCAACGAAGATGATAAATCATCAAATTACCAGAATAAAATTATGTTGAGGAAATACTCCTCAAATCTTTCGAAACATGAAAAATTGTGCTCTATGAATCGGAGCACCGTTGGATCAAAGATCCAATAGTGATTAAACATCACCAAGATATAGAATAAGTTCTGTATAGGAAAATATTTTCCCAATCTTGCTAAAAACAAGAGAGATGTCTTCTGTAAAATAGAAGTCTTTTGGATGAAAGATCCAACGGTGGATAAAATCCCCAAATCAATCAGAGATCTCTCAATAAGAAATTTTTTTAACTGATTCAACAAATCAGCCTCTCCTATATAAAGGACCCAAAACTTCAAGTCTTGGACGGAGGAACCCCCCCATAAACTTCAAATCTCAGAAAAGAAAAAGAGAAGAGCAAGCTCTAAGAAGAAGAACCTTCTTCAAGGTGAGGAAAAAGAAGAGAGATCATAATATCTCCTCCATATTTGAGAGTTTAACTCTTATATTATAAGAACATAGTTCTTTTCTAGATCACAGATCTATAATAAAAAGTCTCTCACAAAAACAAAGAGATCATAGCATCTCCTTATAAAAGAAGAGCTCAGTTCTTAGATCCATAAGACAAAGTCTCTTATAAACCGAGAATTTAATTCTCAGAGCACAGAACTGATCAGAGCTGCCAAAGAAGCGCCTTAGCACTCCAATTTAAAAGAAGCTCTTTAGCGCTCCAAGTCTGACGTTCAGCGCCAAGCGCTCCATGTGCTCCTCACGTGGGCGCCCTTTTATAATAGGTGCTTTAGCGCTCCAAGTCTGACGCTCAGTGCCAAGCGCTCCACATGCTCCTTACGTGGACGCCCTTTTATAAGAAGCGCCGTAGCGCTCCCAGTTTGGCGCTCAGCGCCAGGCGCTCCACATGCTCCTCACGTGGGCGCCCTTTTATAAGAAGTGCCATAGCACTCCCAGTCTGGCGCTCAGCGCCAGGCGCTCCACGTGCTCCTCACGTGGGCGCTAAAGAATTACAAAGCACTCTGTAAATAAGGCCCCAGCGCCATAAAAAGTGTTCAACACTCAATAAAAGACAAAAAGAAAAAGGGGTGTCAAAACCCAAATCAATACTCAGCATTATTGAATAAAAAGGGGCTGAGCCTAAACAAATGTTCAACATTTTATTCAAAATGAGTGGAATGAGCCCAAACAAATGTTCAACATTTATTCAAAATGAGTGGACTGAGCCCAAACAAGTGTTCAACACTTTATTCAAAACTGGGTGGACTGAGCCCAAGTTGGCCACAAGTCCCTAATTCAGATCAACCGAGCCCATGTGCTCACAATTTCTTTAATTGGTCTTAGTCCCAAACCCGACTATAGATCTCCCAACCAACAATCAATACAATAAACATTACAGGGTTTATAAAGGGGTAGACTGGTACGGAACATATTAAAGGTGGCACGAGGTGGTCACTAAATGACGTAATTATATCTATGCCGTTGTTCCGTGGTATTATCGACGGAGCCTTGTACTATGGGTTACCAAAGTCCATGGTGTAAGTTGGACTCCTCTCGTATATACTGGCATATTCTGTATCAAGCTACAACAACTACGTTAGTATAACATATATAACATTATCTACTTCACCCGTTCTATTCATCTCCTTCTTTCTTTGGGACTTACCTGGCGATTGTTCGCTAAAGACATTCCTATTTCTCTTCTTCTTTGGAATGTTATCAGGAGGACCCGACTCTGAGGAGTTCGAGACCAGCCAGGAGCACTTGGGGCAGTTCACAGAAGATCCTGAGCATTGACTTTACTTATACTCATTTTATTTTCAGTTCATGCCATTGTTTAAGCATTGCATTCCACACTTGTATTTATATTTCCAGTTATATTGTAAAAGAATATTGAATAAATAAAAGTTGTTGTTCATTTTTATTCATGTCTCTTGTGCACATTTTACTTTATATTGCTTAGATACGCTTAGCGTGTTTACTTCTGAGTAAATACGTCGCGTGACGCATCGCGTCTCCTTACCATACACCGGGAAGCGGGGCGTGACAGATGGGGTTTCGATGACAGTTTTCCTATAGTTGTATCCCTGTCAGTTGCTCGAGTTGAGCAGGAAGTAGTTGCAGCTGCTTATAATGAGGAAAACATTTCAAAGGCGGTTGAGGAACCTGTTATTGAGGGTGCTGATGACGTATTGAAGTCTTCCGCGGTCACCCCTGTTTGGATATAGTGCACTCAAGGCAATTATTATAATTGTTGGTAGAAGATTATGATAATTGAAGGAGGACCTATACAGGTAAAACAATTGATAGGGATTTTATTAGTCTCCAAATTTAACCGCAAGTATACAGCTTATCGCAGTTATACTTGAGGATCATTCGCATAGAAAGTGTTAGTTATATGTATGCCCTAGAGGCCATTGCTGTACATACGATGTATATTGTAATGGATGCTTGGACATATACATGGAGGACTTTCTTGCTCGACATGATAGTATATTATCTGGTTACTCTTTATCTTAACATATACACTGATTGTCTCTTTATTACATGTTGGTAAAGCCTTTAGGATGAGTACTTGACTACCAGGATTATGATGCAGATCATACTAGTGGGGATAGTGTAGTCACTAAGTACATCCTTCAAATGTTCCTAGTCATGGGTGTATCGAGACAGGACATCGATATACCAGAGTAGACTAGCGTATAGATTCTCGACCCATGTATGGGCGATGGATGATCTCATATCCATTGGTGTTTGACATCAGAGACAGTATACGGGTGCTCAGTGGAGACTGGGTACACTGAACGGACTTGCCGAGAACTCCAAGATGGTATTATACCTCACGTCAGATGGCAGTTCTCTGGTGACACTGGTACAGGTTAGTCGGTAGACCCGAGATCATCATAGAGTCTTATATGATTCCCACCGTGCTTTGATTTCCACCTTACCACATTTAAGAGAACGTGCAAAACGGTGGCTTTTGGGTACAGTCCCAAATCACATGGAGGCAATGAGCGATAGGAGGGGTTTCGTCTCTCCCGGTATTGGGAGTTGATGTTGCGATGTGCTCGATTGGCTATAATAGGAAGTCCCTAGCCAGGGCTTCTTTAGAGATATACTGGTAAGTGTTATCAGTAGTTTCTCCACCCGTTATGAGTCTTATATCGACATGACTTATCGAGTTACTGGGGTCTGACGTTTACCACCCCTAGACGAGATATGCGACATATCAGACGAAGAGAACGGACTGTACGGTAGTGTTACTGATTGGATTCGCAGGAGTACGAACAGGTTTTCTTGTTGATCTTCTGATTGCTCAATACCCAAGTGGCTGTTATGTTTGGCAGACCGCTTGCGGCTTGTGGGTGTTTGATATGATTATCATCTACTGCCGGCGTATTGACGAGTCTTTAGAATCCTACACAGAGGTGTCCTGGCTCAAGCGAAATGGAGTAGGAGCACTTATGTGATATGTGCGGGACCGAGATTGATACGATATGGGATACCGTATTCTATTCTCGCGATGTGTGACATGATTGGTTATATGTGATATAACCGAGTTATCGGATCAAGTGTTGATTCGATAAGATGTTACATTTGATATTAGTCGGTTATATGTGATATAGCCGGATTATTAAATCAAGTGTTGATTTAATAATTTAATGTATAATTATATATTTGATATATTACATTACATTAACTAATATTAGTTAACTTAAGATTTCTTTTTTCACTTTGGATACATTGATGTATATGTGATATATGTTAAATGTATCAAGCTAGTTTACAAATGCAACTAGGGTTAATGAAGGTTAAACCATGCTAGGGTTAAGATTAGGGTTTATAATTTATCATTAAGTAATTCAAATATTATGGATATTTGTCATGGTTGATATTTTTTGAAAGCTTGTAGAAGCTTCAAGGCATTTTTGACTTTGTCCACTCTCTTTGTCTTGCTTAAGATATTTCTTGACCCAACCTTTAACCATAGCTCATGGTTAACTCTCTACAAGGGTTAAGCATGACATGCTTAACCCTTGGTTGCATTTCTAACTTCACACAATAATTCATATGATGAGTTCATTCTTCTTCTTCTTTTTCCAAAAAGCTTTCTAGCTTCAATGGAGGTATAAGAAAAAATGTGAGAAAATCAAATCTAAAAAGAGCCCACTTCCTACTTCATCATCCTCTACTACATGCTATTTAGTATAGGGTGTTTGCTTCACTAATTCCGTAATTAGTGAAGAGATAGCTTGGGTTAGTGTCTTCTCGACGTAGATCATCTTCGGCCTCGTGGACATCGAAGTAAGCATGTTTGTTTTTTCATGGGAGCCTCTTTAGAGTCCGGAGTTCACGATCGCAGCGAAGGGACTACTATATGGAGCTATTGAAGTGAAGGACCAGTCTACAAAGGTTGTATTCCTTTCTCACTAGACTTGCAAAGTGTTTGCATTTACTTTTCCGTCGATTTCTAGTAAACGATTCTTTGTTAGGGTTAGCTAGAACGGCATTTTTTTTGAATTTGGCATGGACGATGCCTCCCGAAACCTTGCTGCCGTGCTAGGTAACCCTGCAGCGGTATCAGAGCCATAGTAGAAATTTATACGGATTTTGTTAAGATTACGAAATCGAAATACTCCGGGACTTGAAATGCCAAAATGAAGTTTCTGTCGATTTTAAATAATTGTCAAATTTTTTTTAAACAAGTACAGAGTGATGTATGAGATATATCATGAACACAGTCAAAATTTCAGGGGGTTCTTCTCTGATTTGGCCGAGATCATACATGTTGTGGCCGGCCACTTTGGTCTGGAAATGCATGAAATTTTCACTGTGTTCCAGTGACTTGGTTTTGATGTTTCAGGTGTTGTTTGTTTTTGGTAAATTTGCATGTGATGTGATCTTACACTATAAGCAATTTGGAGTATTTCGTATTCGTAGTTTTAACATTGTTTCGGGTTATTCACATATTGTCTAGGCGAACTTTAAAAAGTTCGATCGAATGTCAAAAACTCATTTTTCCAAGTTCATCGTATTCGGAAAAACATACAAGTAATTCTATGAACCCTCTAGAAAAATGAAACCCTAACTCGACTTTTTGGATCGCGGAACCGCGGTCATACCTTAGTGTTTGCCGTAGTTCCGTGGCGACATGAGTGAGGCCTGGGTTTGCCCTTCTACGGCTGGTGCATAGATACTGTGGCATATTCTGGGTATTATTGAACTGTGCTCAAGTGTTGAGCTATCGGGAAATTGTGGGACTTTGATGAATCGATCGAAAAGTTTAACGTTCATCCGGATATTATATGATGGGATACAATATTTGGAATCCATAAAAGTAGTTATGAGATAACTAATTTGAATGTTATAAATCTAGCAATTTAGTCTCATTTGATCGGTTGCCACGGGATTTTGATGTGATCAAAAGTCCGTCGCAATCGCGTAGTGTACGCGGATACTCGCCGGGTAACCTTATTAGATAGCCACGCCCCATAGCCCCGACCAAGTGACTGTAGGAGAACCCCATCGCCAAAAGCATCCGTTCGGGTGCTCGCGGCAGCGGTGTTCCTCCTTAGTGCACTTCGTCGACGGCATCGGGGGGTGCGGCTGTCTATTAAAGTTTCCGACGAGCATTCGATCAGGATGTCAGGAATCTTGTTGAATTGCCCGACTAAATATTAAAAGGTGTTTTGAATATCGAGACTAAAATGTGGGGTTTATAATTATTAGGCATGCGATGTCTAAAGAATTCAATTGGTTAGGCATGAAATCCAATGTATGTGATATATTGGGTTTATGATGTCTAAGGTGGTTGCGGATTCCAACTGTTGTAGTTTTTCACTTTCTTTTCTGCGACCGTAAGTGTAATATGTGGTGTATCGCCGGTTTCAGTGCTATATATCAACGACAATTGGGATACGCATATTTACTTACGTTGATGACATGTGATGTTATGTGTTGCTGTGATATATTATATTGGATTGTCGTGTTTTGAATAGCCGGGGGTTTTATGTGAGATGAGAGTTTTTCATTTTCATACATGTAAAATTCATTGTATGTAATATTCTTTTATTGGGGCACTTCCGGGTTGAGGATGATGTCACCATTGTATATTATTTACTTTTCCGCATTAGGATAGACCCAAGGCGGGGAACACAAGTAACCGGGTTCTAGGGTCCAGTGGGAGACCATCTCGAGGAGTCGAGACTGGGTTTCCTCACTCTAGATTTGGTAGGGTTGCTTGCCGCTCTCATAGGGGTCTAGAGATGTGGATTTGGCTATTCATCACTATCGTGGAATCCGTGTTTTATATAAGCTTAATCTAAAACACGGAAATCTTAATATATCCAATATTTCATATGTTTTATTCCGCTGCGATATTCTGTGATGTGATCATTGATTATATTCTGAGACGAATGCTTATATATTATATATATGAGATATAATTAATATTGCTGCTTTCGTTTCATATGTGATACTTGGGAAGCATAATAAATGGGACTTCATTAATGAGATTAATGAAATAAAAGAAACCTAAAAGATGTTGTAGAAACTTGTTTTAAAAAATGGTAGCTCTAGTTCTTACTTTGCATAGTGGTATTCCTTGTAGAATATCCAGCACCTTATTTGATAAGGAAAGAGCTGAGATCCTTTCACCGGGAGTGACCTCTTTAGCAAAACTAGCAGATGCTACAAACTCGGTTTGTCTTTTGATTGCTTTTATAGTTTTTTCTTTGCATAGTGGTATTTGTGAAATATCCTGCACCTAATTCGATAAGGAAAGTGCCGAGATCCCTTCACTGGGAGTGACCTCTTTAGCGAAACTAGTAAAACCCTAAAAAACACTCCTTTTCAAAATCACTCGATTCTACAACGATATCAAGTTCATTACGCAAAAGGTTTTCTTAAAAACCTGTCGTAGCCCTCCATCATTTCAGATAAGTAATAGTTAGTATTCGTGCTGCGTTTGTTGACCTTGTCAAGGCGTAGTGTGCGGTAGCTGATTAGTGCTTATATGCAAAAGTATATGATGCGATTGGATTAGGGTAGTCGTGCGACCTTGTTGACCTTGTCAAGGGTCATGCGGGTGGGTTTAATTCAATCAGGAAATGACGGGTTGAACTTGACTTGCGGTATATGGTTTGTTGACCTTGTCAAGGTCATAGATCGCTCGGGGTAATACATTATTGGGAATTTCAAGTGTTGAAATTTGCAATGAGATTGCATACCTCCTATGAGATAGTTGGATCTCGATACCCACTGCGAGTAATTGTTACTCCTGGAAGAGTTTTACACATTACAATTAGCCGATCAAGTTGGTGTCTAGAAAGGTGTCAACGGGGTTACGCCCCTGGGAAAACGAGGTTTATTTTAATTAGGTCCGTGCAAAAGCACGGGGAACCTCCCTCAAAGTACCGGCACTAGCCTGGCTGAAAGATTGGCGAACTTGTAAGGTGTAATTAATACCGGCTAGTCTTTCCTTTTAGGGTTTGAAGGAAGATTTGACTAAAACAGTAGGTGCCATCCTGATTAGATATATTAATAACCAATCTAATCTTGAAAGAGCATACGCTGAGTGTTTTTCTTCTCTCTCTCTCTCTCCAGGTAGCGACCATGTCACGCCTTAATCAAGATAATAATATGGATGTATTGACCGAACCCGCTTGTTATACTGAGCTGGGGAACGTTGGTCCCGCTCCAACTTATAATTGTTATAAGACCGAGCAGGAAATAGGGGATTACCAGAATTCCCATGCCACCCAAATGAAGAAAGTGTATGTTGATACATCTTCTTCGGGTGTGTTCATTACCGAGAACTGTTTCTCAGTATCCTTTACGTCCTGGATATGAGATACCGGATCAGGATCCTATATATGTAATATGTTACATAGGTTATAGATAGGTAGAGAACTGAGAATGGGTGATAAGTTTCAAGAGTTGGAAACGGTGCAAGTGTTGCAGCCAAGATGTTGGCAGTTATCACCCTGTATTATCAAATACATTGATTCTGAGCGAATATTATTAGATACCGAACATGATATACAACATCATATCAGTCTCTTTATTTAGTAAAGAAGGATATAATTTTGTATTGTTGGATAATGTTTTGAACATTTCCTATATCAAGAGTTGATCGGTTCTGGCATGTTCTCTAAAAGCATATACGTTCTAAATTAAACTACAGTTCTTAACGTACAAAACACACACAAGAGGAAGAGTCAGAAATGAACGAATTCTTCTTGAGGCATTGTAGACTAGGTCATATCAATACGACCCGACTAGCGAAGTTACATAAAGATGCATATTTAATTCAGTTTGAATTTATATCTTGTGAAACTTGCCAGTCATGTCACAAAGATAAGATGACCATAGCTCCGTTTATTGGAAACAGAGAAAGAGTTAGTGAACTCTTGGGATTGATACATGATGATGTATGTAGGTCCCTTGTCTACACATGCCAGGACTGGTTCTTTGTACTTCATTACATTCACTTATGATCTCTCAAGATTCGGACATATGTTCCTGTTGAAACACAAGTCTGCGCCTTTTGAGATATTCAAAGAATATAAGTCAGAAGTAGAGAACCAAAACGGGTATAAGTATTATGTCCTTTGATGTGATCAGGGAGGAGAATACTTTAGTAAGGAATTCCTAGACTATTCTAAAGGAGAATGAGATTCTCTCAGCATTACTCCTCCGTATACACCACAGTACGTAGGTGTATCGGGGCGGAGCAATCGCACCCTATGTGATATGGTATGCTCTATGATGAGTACTACTGAGTTACCTATTTCCTTTTTTGGGGCTTATGCACTTGAGAAGCTGCATACCTATTGAATAGGGTTTCAACCAAATCAGGTGCCTACCACTCCATATGTGATATGGTATGGGAAGAGTCCATCTCTTAAGGATATTAAGATTTGGGGGTTGTCCGGCCTATGTCTAAAAGTAAAATCCGGACAAGCTCGAGGCAAGGTCAGTTCTGTAGAAGTTTGTTGGATATTCCAAGCATTCGCGAGGGAATATCTTCTACCACACCGAGGAACAAAAGGTGTTTTATTTCTCGGCATGCCACCTTTTTAGAAAAGGTTTTCTTATGAAGAAATTAGTGGTCATGAGGTAGAACTGGAAGGAGTTCCAGCTATACAAACTGCAGCTGATGATTTGGTAGAACCGAAGGATTCAATAGTTCCCAACGAACCTCAGCCTCTCCGCCGATCTAGTAGGGTTCCTTACCCACCTTAAAGATACTTCGGTTTTCTCTATGACAGTGGGAGCGAGGATTACATCATGAGATGATGACCCAACTAGTTTCGAGCAGGCCATCAAGAGTGGGGACTCTGTGAGAATGGCTGGATGCTAAGCGATCTGAGATGGAATCCATATACACCAACAAAGTATGGACTTTGGTTGCAATATCTGAAGGGTTAAATCCCCATCAGGAGCAAGTAAATCTTGAGAAGATTACTTTGTGTACATGGAAAAGTTGAGACTTTCAAAGCTAAGGCTTGTTGCAAAAGGTTCTCGTCATCGACCGGGTGTGGATAATGATGAAACCTTTTTTAGTGTCTATGCTTAAGTCCATCCGGATCCTACTTGCCATTGCTACATACCATGACTACGATATCTGACGGTTGGATGTCATGACTGTTTTTCTAAATAGTGATTTAGATGAGAGCGTCTATAAGTACACAGCCAGAGGGCTTCGTAGACAGTGGGAGCAGCGGAAACGTGTGCAAGTTGCTTTATGGGTTAAAGCAGGCATCGCGGAGTTGGAACATCTGTTTTGATGTGGTAGTCAAAGCGTTTGACTTCATCAAAATGGTAGATGAACTTTGTATATACAAAAAAGTAGTAGGGAGTATGGTGGTAATCCTCGTATTGTACGTGGATGACATACTCTTGATAGCAAAGGAGTTTCCTATGCTACTACACTCGGCCAATCTCCTTTTATCACAAGGATTCTCCATATAGGATCAAGGCGATACCTCTTAAATCCTGGGTTTTGGATCTATGAGATAGATCTAAGTGGATGTTAGGATTCTCACTAGGTGTAGTGAGATGGTATCAATCGATCCGGGGGAGAATCACTGGATAGCTTCCAGGGTGGTAAGGACGACTGAATGTCAGTCACAGGCATTGTCTTTACCCTCAGTGGAGGGACGACATGTTGGAAGAGTTCCAAGCTAGATGCAGTGGCAAACTAGACGATAAAGGCTGAATACATTGCTACTAAGGATACCACCAAAAAGGCAGTCTGGATGTATAAATGTTAGTTGTATGTATGCCCTAGAGGCCATTATTGTACATATGATGTATATTATAGTGGATGCTTAGACTTATAAAGAGAGGACTTTCTTGCTCGACATGATAGTATGCTATCTGGTTACTCTTTATCTTAACATGTATACTTGTCTCTTGATACTGTCTTATGGTTACATGTTGGTAAAGCCCTTAGGATGTGTACTTGACTACCAGGATTATGATGCAGATCATACTAGTGGGGCCATAGTAGTCTATAAGTTCATCCTTTAATGTTTCTAGTCGTGGGTGTATCGAGACAAGGTATCGATATACCAGAGTAGACTAGCGTATACACTTCTCGACCCATTTGATGGGTGATAGATGATCCCATATCCATTGGTGTTTGACGTCAGAGATGGTATACGGGTACTCAGTGGAGACTGAGTACACTGGACGGACTCGCCGAGAACTCTTAGTTGGTATTATACCTATCGTCAGATAACAGTTCTTTGGTGACACTGGTACAGGTTAGTCTGTAGACCCGAGATCGTCATAGAGCCTTGTGTGATTCCCACTTTGCTTTGATTTCCACCTTACCACATTCAAGAGGACGTGCAAAACGATGGGTTTTTAGGGTCAGTCCCGAGTCACATGGAGGCAATGAGCGATAGGAAAGGTTTCGTCTCTCCCGGTATTAGGGGTTGATGTTGCGCTGTGCTCGATTGGCCATAACAGGGAAGTCCCTGGCCAGGGCTGTTTTAGAGATTTACTGGTAAGTGTTATCAGTAGTTTCTCGACCTGTTATGAGCCTCGTATCGGCATGACTTATCGGTTATTGGGGTCTGACGTTTACCATCCTTAGACTTGATATGCGACATATCAGACGAGGAGACCGAGCTGTACGGTAGTGTTACTGACAGTCTTTTGCAAGAGTTAGAGCGGACTTGTTTGCTGATCTTCTGATCGTTCAATACCCGGGTAGCCGTTACGTCCAGCTAGCACCGCTGACGGCTTGTGGGTGCTTGATGTGATCATCACCTACTGCCGGCATATTGACGAGTCTTTAGAGTCCTACATAGAGGTTTTACTGGCTTAGGCAGAACGAAGTAGGAGCACATATGTGATATGTGCGGGACCGAGATTAATATGAGTATGTGCTACCTTATTATATTCTCGCGATTTATTCGTATCGGTCGGTTATATATGATATAGTTGGGTTATCGAATCAAGTGTTGATTCGATAAGTTGATACAGATAATATTAGTCGGTTGTATGTGATATAGCCGGATTATTAAATCAAGCGTTGATTTGATAATTTAATGTGTAATTGTATATGTGATATACTAGATTACATCAACTAATATTTTCTCACTTAAGCATTTATTATTCTCACATGTGCACACTTAATATATATGTGATATATATTAATTGTGTTTTATTTTGTATCATGGTTGTTGATACACACTACATGGGTGTATGAGACTTACACCATACTATTTATAATGTTGGGTTTTAGTATTTAAAGTAATTCCAAATCAGTGGATTATTAGCCAAATGCATGAAGCTTGTAGAAGATTATGGATGCATTGACTAAGTCCACTAGTTTTGTTTTACTTAAGATATTTATTAACCTAACCATTATAATTTAGCCATGGTTATGTCTCTACATGAGTTAGTATATGATACACACTCACCCATGGTTGGCTCTCTTCCCTCATTAGTTCATTCTCATCTCTTAAGCTCATCTTCTTCTTGCTTGAGCAAAAGCTTGCTAGGTTTTTCTAAAGAGAGAAAATATTGTGAGAAAAATAAAATTAAAGTGAGTCCACTTCCTACTTCATCATCCTCTACTAGATTAGCACTTTAGTATAGGGTGTTAGCTTCACTAATCTCTCAATTAGTGAAGTAGTAGCTTGAGTTAGTGTCTTCTCAACGTAGATCATCTTCGGTCTCGAAGACTTCAAGCAAGATCGTTCTTTTCACCTTAAGAAGCCATGCAAGAGTCCGGGAGTACCATGATTGCAACGAAAGGACCACTACAATGAGCTATTGAAGTGAAGGACCGGTCTATAAAGGTTGTATTCCGTTATCATTTAGATGTAAAGTAGTTTACATGTTGTTTCGTATGATTCTCTAGTTATCGATTCTAGTTTAGGGTTCTTTAAAACGGCAAAATTTTGAAAATGGCATGGACGATGCCTCCCGAAACCTTGCTGTCATTCATAGGAACCCTACAGTAGTATCAGAGCCTAGCTAGAGAATTAGACGGATTGTGTAGGATTACAAAACTGAAACAACTCCGAAACTTGACACATCAAAACCATGTTTCTGTCGATTTTTATATAAGTTCTAAATTTTTTTTAAACAAGTGCAGAATCATATATGTGTGATAACATGAACATTGGTGAAATTTGGGGATTTTCTGTGAACAGTAGGCCGGCCACCCCCCAATCTCGGCCCAAATCTGAGCACCCCCCAAATTTTTTCAGTGTTCCAGTGGATGGGTTTTGATGGTTCAGGTGTTGTTTGTTTTTGTTAAGTTTTCATGTGATGTTAACTTTCTGCAATCGACAACTCGGAGTGTTTCGTAGTCATAATTCTAACTAGTATTCGGGTTATTTTAAACGGTGTTAAAAAGTTCGAACTGATATCAAATACCCACTTTTTCCCTTGCCGGAATTTTTTTCAAGTGTTGGACTTTTCCGTAGTTAAAGAGCATTCAAATATCATGCAAGTTATGCGATGGACCCTCTAGAAGAACGAAACCTTAACTCGATTATGTGACCGTCAGAACCGCCACTAAACCCTAGGGTTTATGGTGGTTCAGCGGTGCCACATGTGAAGCCTTGGTTGACCCTTCTACGGCTGGTTCATTGGTACTGTGGCATGTGCTGAATAATTTTAAACTACGCTCAAGTGTTGAGCTTTTTGGGTAATTTTGGGTGTTTGTTGATTCGATCGGAATGTTTAAAATTGTCTAGCTATTTCTGTAATGTGATACAATATGTGGAATTTGTATAGTTAGGCATGAAATCTAAAGTATGTAATGTTTTGGGTTTATGATGTCTAAGGGTATTATGGATTCCAAATGTTGTAGTTTTACATTTTCTTTTCTGCGACCGTAAGTGTAATATGTGGTGTATCGCCGGTTTCGTTGCTATATGTCAACGACAATTCGGATACGCATATTTACTTACATTGATACATGTGATGTTATGTGTTGCTGGGATATGTTATATTAGATTGTCGTGTTTGAATAGCCGGGGGTTTTATGTGAGATGAGGGTTTTTCATTTTCATTCATGTAAAATTCAATGTATGTAATATTCTTTTATTGGAGCACTTCCGGGTTGAGGAAGATGTCACCGTTGATGTATATTATTTACTTTTCCGTATTAGGATAGACCCAAGGAGGGGAGCACAAGTAACCGGGTTCTAGAGTCCAATGGAAGACCATCTCGAGGAGTCGAGTCCGGGTCTCTTAACACTAGAATTGGTAGGGTTTCTTGCCGCTCTCGTAGGGGTCTAGGGATGTAGGTTTGGCTATTCATCGCGACCGTGGAACCCGTATTTTATATAGGCTCAAAATAAAATACGGACCTTCTAATATATCCAATATTTCATATGTTTCTTCTGCTGCTCTGTGATGTGATCACTGTGGATTTTGAGACGAATGGATACATATTATATATGAGATATATAGTAGACGTTGCTTATGTTTTGCACCCGCACTAGTCCCGTCTCGCTATGCCGTTAGTTAAGTAACCTAACGGTGCATAACGAGATACTGTGGCGAATGCGGATGGCATAAGCGTACGTTGTATTTTCGTTTCATTTTCTGTGATGCTTAGGAAGCTTAAATGATGGGACTTCATTAATATGATTAATGAAAAGAAAGAAACCTAAAAGATGTTGTGGAATCAAATTTTCAAAAAGGGTAGCTACAGTATTTTCTTTGCATAGTGATATATGTAATATATGCTGTACCTTATTCGATAAGGAAAGAGCCGAGATCCCTTCACCGGAAGTGACCTCTTCAGCAATAACTGGTAGATGCTACGACGCACGGTTTTTCTTTTGATTTATTTTAGAGTATTTGCTTTGCATAGTGATATATGTAATATATCCTACGCCTTATTCGATAAGGAAAGAGCTGAGATCCCTTCACCGGGAGTGACCTCTTTAGCAATAACTGGCAGATGCTACAACACACGGTTTGTCTTTTGATTGCTTTTGGAGTATTTGCTTTTTATAGTGATATATGTGATATATCCTGCACCTTATTCGATAAGGAAAGAGCCGAGATCCCTTCACCGGGAGTGACCTCTTTAGCGAAACTAGGAAAAGCCTAAAAAACACTCCTTTTCAAAATCACTCGATTTCGCAACGATATCAAGTTCATTACGCAAAAGGTGTTGGATATAGCGCCCTCAAAGTCAATTATTGGATCACAGGCACGTGATTGCAATGATTGAGGGAGGACCTATGCCGGTAGGACAGTCTTACTCAAGAAGATAGTATGCCATCTGGTTTATCTTTGTCATCGTGTACAACTTTAGGTGAATTACATGTCACTATTACACATTGATAGAGCCCTTAGGATTCTTGCTTGACTACCAGCAGTATGATAGCGATCATATACGTGAGAGTTGGGTAGTCTATAAGCACATCCTTAAAGTGGACCCTAGTCATGGGAGTTTCGAGACTGGGCATCGATACTCCATTAGTAGACTAGTGTATACAGTCGAGACCCCGACGAGGGGCGGTGGCCGGTCTCACAAGCCATTGGTGTCAGTTGGATCACCTAAGATGTATACAGATGCTCATTGGGTTATGAGTACACCGGACATGACTCGCCGGAAACATGCTAGTTGATATCATACCTGACGTCAGATAGCAGTTCCCTGGTGACATGTGTACTGGTTAGTTCATCGACCTGAGATCGTCATTTGTCTCATGTGAGTTCCCACTGTGCTTTGATTATTACCCTAACACGGCTCAAAGGAGTCGTGCAAACAGGTTTTAGTTGGGTACAGTTCCGAGCCACAAGGAGGCAGTGAGCGGATCGACAGGGGTTTCTATTGGAGATAGTGCCCTCAGAGTCAATTATTGGATCACAGGCACGTGATTGCAATGATTGAGGGAGGACCTATCCCAGGAGGACAGTCTTACTCAAGATGATAGTATGCTATCTGGTTTATCTTTATCATCGTGTACTGCTTTATGTGACCTTACAGATCACTATTGCACGTTGATAGAGCCCCTAGGATTCTTGCTTGACTACCAGCAGTATGAGGGCGATCATATACGTTGGAGCTGGTGGTCTATAAGCACATCCTTAAAAGGTCCCTAGTCGTGGGAGTTTCGAGACAGGGCATCGATTCTCCAGAGTAGACTAGTATATACATTCGAGACCCCGACGAGGGGCGGTGGCCGGTCTCACAAGCCACTGGTGTCGGTTGGATCACCTAAGATGTATACAGGTGCTCATTGGGTTATGAGTACACCGGACAGGACTCGCCGGGAACATGCTAGTTGGTCTTATACCTGACGTCAGATAGCAGTTCCCTGGTGACCTGTGTACAGGTTAGTTCATCGACCTGAGGATCGTCATTTGTCTCCTGTGAGTTCCTACTGTACTTTGATTACTACCCTACCACGCTCAAAGGAGACGTGCAAACAAGTTTTAGTTGGGTACAGTCCCGAGTCACATGGAGGCAGTGAGCGGATCTTCGGGGGTTCGTCTCTCCCGGTATTGGGGGTGAGGTCGCGCTGTGTCTAGATGAGCCAGAATATGAAAAGTCCTTGGCCAAGGCAGGAGATTTACTGGTAGGTATTCCAGTAGTATCTCAGGGTGTTCTGGGCTGATCTCTGACACGACTTGTACCGCTTTTGAGGGTCTGACTTTTACCAACCCCCTAGGCCCGTCATACGATGCTCATAGACGAACGGACCGGACTGTACGGATATTGTCACTGACAGGCTCAGTAGGGTGTCAGGATGAGTTCGCTCATTGACGTCCCTTTCGGTCAATAACTGGTGGCCCGTCACGTATGGCTAATACCTCTGACGTGCTAGTGGTTAAATCCACAGCCATAGTATTGACGAGTCTTTAGAGTCCCCCCACATTCAGTTACTCAAGTTTTCAGGCGAAACGCTGTAGAGGCCGTATGGAAATATGGCAAGGTTCGATCAGATACGTGCGGTATTGCACGGATCAGGATCGGACGGTTAGTACTAGAGGCCGTATGGATATATGGCAGGGTTCGATCAGATACGTGCGGTATTGTACGGATCAGGATCGGACGGATAATACTAGCCGGCTTTGGTTTAAGCCGGATCCTAGTATAGTACAGTGTAGTTTTTGTCTCATTGCATTTGTATTCGGTTGGAATACAGATGCGGGTATGTATGCACAGTAGCGGGGTTTTTCCTATAATTTATTACGGGACCAGTTTTCTGGAGTTTCCAGTTTGCTTTCCGTTTCGGCCATTTTCATTTGTATCTTTCAATGGCCGAAGATTGGTGGAGGAGGGCTTATTTGCATTTGTGCAAATAAGCATTTGTGGAGGGTGTTCTTTGCATTTTGTTGGATCATGATGGTTGCACCATCCCTTGACCATTTGACTTCTTCTTTCATGATGGCTTGACTTTGTGATGAGATGATGAGGTTGGTGGAGTGTGGGTTTGTGTTTGTGATCATTTTCTTTCATGATATCATTTGATCTCTCTCCCTTTGTATTATTCCACTCACTCCCTCATTCACTCTCTCTTCTCTATTCTTTTGGCCGGCCAAGTAAGGCATGGGGCTGTCCAAAATTATGGGGGTGGGGTTTTGTTCTCATGGTGCTTGCAAAATTCCATTTTTCATCACAAAACTCCAAGTATCATTCCTCCACCAAAAAGGCAACCTCCACTACCCCAAATGAGACATGAGTTCTACACACATTCTACAGCAAACCTTGGACACGTCGGCTCGCCAACTTCGTTCCCGAGTTGCCTCGGTATAGAGGTGGGAGCCCGTAAAAGAAGCAGGCGACGTGGTGCCCTTCCGGCGAGAAGGTGGAAACCGGACACTTCGCGGGAGATCGGGACGACGACGAGAAGACCGGAGGACACGGATCGCTCGGTATAACTCTTCCCCCTTCTCTAGTTTAGCTAGGACTAGTTTAATGGCACGATCCGGGTTTATAGTGCGCGGTGGTGCCAGTTTGAAAAGGTAAAGTTAAGCATCGCTTCCGCATTCCGGCGTCGGATTGACGGCCGGGGCGCCGCCGTGCACTTACACTGGTATCAGAGCCTCGCCATTAACATAGTCTAGCTTTGTCTAATGTGTTTTATATTTCCGATCGAACAAAATCCCAAAACCGCGTTTTTTTATACACATCAGTTTTCTGTCGAAATTTTTTTGGCTCCAAAAATTTTTCAGTATGTTGCAGTGTGATGTGCATAGAAAGATAAGACATCTGTGAAAATTTGGTGAACTGATACAGTAGGATGACCGCGGAACCGCGGCCAAACCCCCCTTCTGGCCGCGGTTCCGCCGCAGTTCAGTGTCTTCAGTGCTCCATTTTTGCACAGTTCTTTTTACAGTGAAATTGGGGTTTTTGAATATTATTTTTGGGCCTAGAATTTCTTTAACTGCTACAGTAATGCTTGGGGCCCACTTGGTAAAATTTTGATCGATCGGATATTTTAAACACATTAGTTCACAGTATTTACATTATATCTGCGACCGTGAATGCCACTTGATCGGTAAATCCTGTCTAACTGCTATAGCCCGGTTAGACGGATTTACGAACGTGACATTCACGTTGATGTTCTGTGATTTTGCTGCGATGTTGCGGATTGGTCGTGGGGGATAGCCTGGATGCAATAGTAGTACAGTTTTTGTTGTATTATGTACATTTGATATTGCGGGGCGAGCGTCCGACATGTGGACTGCCGTCACTGCCTGTTTGTATTATTCTTTTTGGGACACGACCAGGTTGCGGTCGATGTACCCGTTGTATGTATATTTTACTTTCTGTACTAGGTTTACCCCGCGGAGGGGTGCACGGATAGCCGGGTTTTAGAGGGCAACAAGCCCGCATCTCATGGCATTGAGACGGAGGGGGCTTCACTCTAGAATTGGCGGGCTATTCACCGCACTCGTTGGGGGTACAGGTTGACCCAGGAGGGGTCCCAAGTTACCGGATTCCGTGAAGTGCTGGGTGGTCCATTCACGTTGCTGAAGGGGGTTGCTTCGCTTCAGGTTTTGGTGGGTAACTTGCCGCGCCCGTAGGGGTCTAGGATTTCATTGCACAGGCTATCCACACGACCAGGGGAACGTCGGGTTTCAGTAGTGGCTCTGTGAAACCCGGGGATCCCAGATATCTGTATTATTCTGTGATGCTGTACATTTCTGTGATGTTGCATTTTATCACGCCTTGAGCGAAATATTATATATTGATATATATATATATATATATATATATATATATATATATATACTAGTAGATGTTCTATATGTTTTGCATCCGCGCTAGTCCAGTCCCCGCTCTGTCGTTAGTTAGCTAACCTAACGGGTAATGACGGGACCCAGTGGCGAATGCGGATGGCATATACGTACATCAGTATATTTTCGTTCTTTGTGGTGTGATCAATTGATGGGACTGCGTTGATTCGGATCAATGCAAGTTAAAAAAAAACCTAATCTGATGTTGTTGGAACACTTTTCAAAAAGCTGTTATTGCAAGGACGTTCTCTTTTGTTTTGCATCGTGGTATTCAGTTGGAATATCCTGCTCCTCAGTCGAAGAGGCAAGGGCCGAGATCCCTTCACCGGGAGTGACCCCTTGGACAAAAAGTTTGCGTCAGGGCAATAACTTCACTATAGCCGATTACTTTTGCTTTGAACCGTGGTATTCTGTTGGAATATCCTGCACCTCATTCTACGGGGAAAGAGCCGAGATCCCTTCACCGGGAGTGACCTCTTTAGCAACGGTTTTCGTCACTATATTTTTAAAAGCTATCCGTTCCTTCAATGATATCAAGTTCATTACGTGAAAGGTTTTCGCCAGAAACCATTCGTAGCCCTCCGTCGTTTCATATGGGTAGTCAATAGTATTCAAGCTTTGTTTGTTGGCCAAAGTCAAGGCACAGTGTTTGGTAGCTGTTGGGTATTCATATGCAGCATAAATAGATGCGTTGGTTTGGGGCAGTCGTACTACTATTTTGGCCAAAGTCAAGGGTATGTACAGGTGAGCTCAAATTAACCTGGAGAATGACGGGTAGAACTTGACATGTGACTTATGATATGTTGGCCAAAGTCAAGGTCATAAGAGCATGGGGCAAAAATCACATCGGGAGTTTCTAAAGAAACTGAAACTTGCCAGATATGCGCATACCTTCTGGAGTGTGATGGCGTGAGCGGATTCCGTCACGTTATCATGCGATGATAGTTGGATCCCGGTTCCCACTGATGAGTTGGTTTACTCCTCGGGTGATCCCGACTAATTCTTCTTTCAGATTTGGAGGAGAATTTGACGGTACAGTGGGAGGTTTCCAGATTAGATAAATTGGTAACCATTCTGATCTAGGATAGAGTGCACGCTGAGTATTTCTTTTCTCTCTCTCTTTGGCAGCGACCATTGACCCGACCCTAAGACTATGACTCAGTGACCAAAATTAACCGAACCTTCTTAAATACTGGCTTTTGGATTGTCAGAGTTGCAAACCTCATTGCCACTCCTACTTTTACCCTTTTCTCCAGGACACCCCGTATTACTACGAACGTCCACTTCCATTGGACAAAACCATCGTATGGTTAGATACGAACTTGAAGGAATTTATTCGAGGATGGTTTCCGGTTCTGGAGAAAACGAATAGGGCTATTCAGTTGTCTTTTCCTTTTACCTTCTCTCAGGTTGCGAGTACTTCTTGGTTTAGGAGATAGTACACCTATTACGCAAATTGGATAGTCTTCTTCCAGACCATAGGCAGGTGCCGACCGATAGGGAATGAAGAAAACCAATTAGCATAACGATGGTGTGCAGAAGGTATTAATTTAAGACAAAGCAAGGGATTAGTAAGAGGGCAAAGTAAACTGCGAATGATATTCACGACCAAACCAGGTATTTCATTACCACTCCCACTTCACCTTTGTATTTCTCCAGGACACTCCGTATCACTACGAAGATCCACAGTTTATTGGATACTCCATCGTATGGTTATATACGAACTCGAAAGGAACTTGTTCCAGTTCGGGGATGGATTCTGGTTCAGGAGAAATAGGAATAAGGTTTATTCGGTTGTCTTTTATCTTCACCTTCTCTCGCATTGTGAGTGCTCCTAGGATTAGGACAGTACACCCATTATGCTTATTGGATAGTCTTCTTCCAAACCATAGGCTGGTGCCGAACGGTAGGGAAGGAAGAAAACCATTTGGCCTAAAGGGGTGTATAGAAGGTAATGACTAAAGACATAGAAAGGGATTTGGAAAGATGGCAAAGAATTACACGGTTACAGTTATGAATCTGGATAATAGAAGAGGCATTACTAGGAATACCGGGATACCCCATCGAAACATCTCAATGTTTCAGTTTCACCATGTACTGTTAATGGAAAACTGATTTCCCAATCAGACACTTGCTCCAGGGTATGTATTTACCAGGTGTGATTCTCACATTTGTATGGTTTTACAGATGATGAGTGGGAGTAAGTTATTGGGAACAAGGTGATCATCCTCATTATATCGGGATTCGTTGTAATCGGTGATATTTGAGGAAGTCACCTTGACTGTTTGTCGGTCGGCAAATATTTGGTTTTGAATATCCGTTGTTATGCACCAATTTCAAATTGATATATCTGTACGTCTATTTTCATAGAGTGAGATATACCTTTTTGAAATTATGTCTATGACATTTACCTATATCAGTGGATGGTTAGGTAAGGAGCATTAAACAGCGGTGTAATTCTTCATAACCATAGTACAGTTTTCAACCTACGACACACAGGGAATGAGTTATCAGACTCAAGGGACTTATACAGAGTATTATATGTTGTCCACGGTCCATCAGGACAGAGGGGTTGGTCCTCGTACTATATTCGGTTTACTTATGACTTCTCTAGTTTTTAGACAGGTGTTTCGTGGAAACACAGGGTCCGAATTTTGAGAAGTTATAGGTATTTGAATAAAGTAGAGAACCCGGTATTGCAAGTATCGGGATTCTTCAAAGTGATCGAAGATGTAGATACTTGTGTATGGTATTCAGTTGACAGTAATGATTAAGAGAACTTGCTTCTCTTTCAGGTTACTCATAATTGGAAGCATTCCTAAGTTGAGTAACGCTGATCGGCCTCCTTCCATTTGGTTGACATGCACTGGAGTAAGCTGTATGATTTGAATCTGGTTCAATTAAATCAGTGCCTCTGTTTCTGTATTGGATATAGAACAGTTCATATCTTAACGATGTTAAGGTACGGGGAGTTGTCCGTCTTATGCTTAAAACCAGACTCTGGATAACTCAAGGCACGTTTTCTGTAATGGCTGTTTGTGGGTTGACCCAGGCTATGACGAGGGTTGACTTTCTACCATCTGGAAGATCAATTGTGATATTGTTCTAGACTCGCCACAGTTTTATTAAAAATGGATTTTTTGAGAAAACAGTAGTGGGAGTATGGTAGAACTGGAAGTGATTCCAGAACCACAAACGATTACTGAAGATTTGATAGGAACCTAAAGATTCAATCTGGTTTGACATTCCATTGGCCACTCCGCAGACATGATGGGTAACTTCAGGCACCTGAGAGGTACTCCGGTAGCCTCAAGGACGGTGACAGGGAAGTTCTTGTTTACCCAGACTTGCCATTGCTGTTGTTCCAGACCGTGAGACCCGGCAGGAGGATGAGTATAGCGTCGTTCTAAACTGGCGTTAGAAGTGTACGTCTATATGACTCTGCCAGAGAGTTGTCGTAGTCAGTGGGAGCAGCGGAAGCATTGGTGGACAGGTGGCTTATGTCTATTTATAGACTAAAGCAGATATAGCGGAGATAGATCATCAATTTCTGATGTGACAGTCATAGGTTTGACTTCATCAGAATAGGGGATGGATCTGTTGAGAAGGTAGTAGGGTGTGATGTCCTGGTATTTAGATGACATACACAGAATAGGAAAAGAAACTCCTATACTACGATCGGTTATACTTTGGTCATCACACAGTTGTTTCTCCACATGGGACTTGGACATTATATCAGACATACTGGTTACTAGATCTATGGTTTTAGATCTAGATTTGGGTGGTTTCCCAATTAAGGGTACTTAGACAGCATTCTAAGAGTATTTAGAATGGACGACTCCTGGCAGGGTGGTGTACTTGCAGGTGATGGAGTCACCCTCTCTAAAGGTGTCTTACAGACTAAAGGGGAGAGGGATGTGCATAATTGGCAGATCACTTGCTCAGGCAATTGAGTCAATCATGAGATGTCAAGTACCACACCAGATGTTGTTCTTGCACTAGATGCAATAAGTTGACATTGATCCAATCCTGGAGAAACAGTCGGAAGCAGTTTTAGAACATAAGTGGATGTTCTACGGATATGATAACGACAACCTCATTCGGGAGACAGTTATCATTCCAGGCTTCCAAGGTGACATGGACGACAAGGAGGTTGTCAGAGTTATAGTTTTCCTTCTGACGAGGGGCAGTATTTTGGACAGGTGGTCCAAGGCAATACTGAGGGAGGCATGGAGCAGGATACTGATTAAGTTCAGTTGACGATACAGTCTAAAAAGTTTGGATTTGGAGTTCATTTAAGAGCTAGGTCCCATCATACATCCAAACACATTCTAAGACAGGTATTGCTCATTTCGGGAGATGGCTTTCTCCGCGAACATGAGATATAGAGAGACATAGAAAGAAACATCAAAGCGGATCCACTCGCTGTGGCTATTCTTCGAACGCAATAGTTTCGCAAACAGGAATTGTGAGACTGACTAGTAGAGGAGTTGGGTGTTCGGTATCACACGGGCTGTGAGTATGCGACATCGCAATAATTAGCCTTGAGTGAAAGTGGGAGATTGTTGGAGATAGTGCCCTCAGAGTCAATTATTGGATCACAGGCACGTGATTGCAATGATTGAGGGAGGACCTATCCCAGGAGGACAGTCTTACTCATGATGATAGTATGCTATCTGGTTTATCTTTAACATCGTGTACTGCTTTAGGTGACCTTACAGGTCACTATTGCACGTTGATAGAGCCCCTAGGATTCTTGCTTGACTACCAGCAGTATGAGGGCGATCATATACGTGGGAGCTGGTGGTCTATAAGCACATCCTTAAAAGGTCCCTAGTCGTGGGAGTTTCGAGACAGGGCATCGATTCTCCAGAGTAGACTAGTGTATACATTCGAGACCCCGACGAGGGGCGGTGGCCGGTCTCACAAGCCACTGGTGTCGGTTGGATCACCTAAGATGTATACATGTGCTCATTGGGTTATGAGTACACCGGACAGGACTCGCCGGAAATATGCTAGTTGGTCTTATACCTGATGTCAGATAGCAGTTCCCTGGTGACCTGTGTACAAGTTAGTTCATCGACCTGAGGATCGTCATTTGTCTCATGTGAGTTCCTACTGTACTTTGATTACTACCCTACCATGCTCAAAGGAGACGTGCAAACAGGTTTTAGTTGGGTACAGTCCCGAGCCACATGGAGGCAGTGAGCGGATCTTCGGGGGTTCGTCTCTCCCGGTATTGGGGGTGAGGTCGCGCTGTGTCTAGGAGAGCCAGAACATGAAAAGTCCTTGGCCAAGGCAGGAGATTTAATGGTAGGTATTCCAGTAGTATCTCAGGGTGTTCTGGGCTGATCTCTGACACGACTTGTACCGCTTTTGGGGGTCTGACTCTTACCAACCCCCTAGGCCCGCCATGCGATGCTCATAGACGAACGGACCGGACTGTACGGATATTGTTACTGGCAGGCTCAGTAGGGTGTCAGGATGAGTTCGCTCATCGACGTCCCTTTCGGTCAAAAACTGGTGGCCCGTCACGTATGGCTAATACCTCTGACGTGCTAGTGGTTAAATCCACAGCCATAGTATTGACGAGTCTTTAGAGTCCCCCCACATTCAGTTGCTCAAGTTTTCAGGCGAAACGCTGCAGAGGCCGTATGGAGATATGGCAAGGTTCGATCAGATACGTGCGGTATTGCACGGATCAGGATCGGACGGTTAGTACTAGAGGCCGTATGGATATATGGCAGGGTTCGATCAGATACGTGCGGTATTGTACGGATCAGGATCGGACGGATAATACTAGCCGGCTTTGGTTTAAGCCGGATCCTAGTATAGTACAGTGTAGTTTTTGTCTCATTGCATTTGTATTCGGTTGGAATACAGATGCGGGTATGTATGCACAGTAGCGGGGTTTTTCCTGTAATTTATTACGGGACCAGTTTTCTGGAGTTGCCAGTTTGCTTTCCGTTTCGGCCATTTTCATTTGTATCTTTCAATGGCCGAAGATTGGTGGAGGAGGGCTTATTTGCATTTGTGCAAATAAGAATTTGTGGAGGGTGTTCTTTGCATTTTGTTGGATCATGATGGTTGCACCATCCATTGACCATTTGACTTCTTCTTTCATGATGGCTTGACTTTGTGATGAGATGATGAGGTTGGTGGAGTGTGGGTTTGTGTTTGTGATCATTTTCTTTCATGATATCATTTGATCTCTCTCCCTTTGTATTATTCCACTCACTCCCTCATTCACTCTCTCCTCTCTATTCTTTTGGCCGGCCAAGTAAGGCATGGGGCTGTCCAAAATTATGGGGGTGGGGTTTTGTTCTCATGGTGCTTGCAAAATTCCATTTTTCATCACAAAACTCCAAGTATCATTCCTCCACCAAAATGGCAACCTCCACTACCCCAAATTAGACATGAGTTCTGCACACATTCTACAGCAAACCTTGGGCACGTCGGCTCGCCAACTTCGTGCCCGAGTTGCCTCGGTATAGAGGTGGGAGCCCGTAAAAGAAGCAGGCGACGTGGTGCCCTTCCGGCGAGGAGGTGGAGACCGGGCACTCCGCGGGAGATCGGGACGACGACGAGAAGACCGGAGGACACGGATCGCTCGGTATATCTCTTCCCCCTTCTCTAGTTTAGCTAGGACTAGTTTAATGGCACGATCCGGGTTTATAGTGCGCGGTGGTGCCGGTTTGAAAAGGTAAAGTTAAGCATCGCTTCCACATTCCGGCATCGGATTGACGGCCGGGGCGCCTGTTTGTATATTATTCTTTTGGGGCACGACCGGGCTGAGGTCGATGTACCCGTTGTATATATTTTTCTTTTCTGTACTAGGATTACCCCGCAGTGGGGTGCACGGATAGCCGGGTTCTAGAGGGCAACGGGCCCGCATCCCATGGCTTTGAGATGGAGGGGGCTTCACTCTAGAATTGGCGGGCTATTCGCCGCACTCGTAGGGGGTATAGGTTGACCCAATGAGGGGTGCCCAAGTTACCGAATTCCGTGAAGTGCTGGGTGGTCCATTCACTTTGTTGAAGGGGGCTGCCTCACTTCAGGTTTTGGCGGGTAACTTGCCGCACTCGTAGGAGTCTAGGATTTCATTGCACAGGCTATCCACACGACCAGGGGAACGTCGGGTTTCAGTAGCGGCTCTATGAAACCCGGCGATCCCAGATTATCTGTATTGTTCTGTGATGCTTATTACTCTCTGTGATGTTGCTTTTTATCACGCCTTGAGCGATTATTATATATTGATATATATACTAGTAGATGTTGTATATGTTTTACACCCGCGCTAGTCCAGTCCCCGCTATGTCGTTAGTTAAGTAACCTAACAGGTGATGACGGGACCCAGTGGCGAATGCGGATGACATATACGTACATCATATTTTCGTTCTTTTGTGGTGTGATTAATTGATGGGACTGCATTGATTCGGATCAATGCAAGCTAAACAAACCTGTTTGATGTTGTTGGAACATTTTTCAAAAAGCTGTTATTATAAGGACGTTCTCTTTTGTTTTGCACAGTGGTATTCGGTTATGAATATCCAGCAGCTCAGTCGATGAGGCAAGGGCCGAGATCCCTTCATCGGGAGTGACCCCTTGGATAGAAGTTTGCGTCAGGGTAATAACTTCACTATAGCCAATTGCCTTTTTTCTTTGCATCGCGGTATTCAGTTGGAATATCCTGCACCTCATTCTACGGGGAAAGAGCCGAGATCCCTTCACCAGGAGTGACCTCTTTAGCAAAGGTTTTCGCCACTATATTTTTATAAAAAGCTATCCGGTTCCTTCAACGATATCAAGTTCATTACGTTAAAGGTTTTTCGCCAAAAACCATTCGTAGCCCTCCGTCATTTCAGACGGGTAGCACTTAGTATTCATGCTATATTTGTTGGCCTTCGTCATGGCATAGTGTATGGTAGCTATTTGTTACTTTTCTGCTGCATAGATAGATGCGTTGGTTTGGGACAGTCGTATAGCCTTGTTGACTTTCGTCAAGGGCTTGTATGAGTGGGTTCAAATTAACCTAGATAATGACAAGTAGAACTTGACATGTGACTTATGATTTGTTGACCTTCGTCAAGGTCATAAGAGCATGGGGTAAAAATCACATCGGGAGTTTCTAAAGAAACTGAAACTTGCCAGATATGCGTATACCTTCTGGAGTGTGATAACGTGAGTGGATTCCATTACGTTATCATGCGATGATAGTTGGATCCCGATTCCCACTGATGAGTTGGTTTACTCCTCGGGTGATCCCGGCTAATTCTTCTTTCAGGTTTGGAGGAGAATTTGAGGTTACAGTGGGAGGTTTCCTGATTAGATAAATTGATAACCATTCTGATTTAGGTTAGAGTGCACGTAGAGTGTTTCTTTTCTCTTTCTCTTTGGCAGCGACCATGACCCGACCCTTGACTATGACTCAGTGACCAAGTTAACCGAACCTTCTTAAAATACTGGATTTTGGATTGTTTGAGTTGCATACCTCATTGCCACTCCTACTTTTACCCTTTTCTTCAGAACACCCCGTATTACTACAAACATCCACTTCCATTGGATAAAACCATCGTATGGTTATATACGAACTCGAAGGAACTTGTTCCAGATTCGAGGATGGTTTCCGGTTCTGGAGAAAATGAATATGACTATTCAGTTATCTTTTCCTTTTACCTTCTCTCAGGTTGCGAGTGCTCCTTGGATTAGGACGGTACACCTATTACGCTAATTGGATAGTCTTCATCCAAACCATAGGCAGGTGTCGAATGGTAGGGAATGAAGAAAACCATTTAGCCTAAAAGGTGTACAGAAGATATTAAGTAAAGACAAATAAAGGGATTAGTAAGAGGGCAATGTAAATTACGACTGCTATTCACGACCAAACCAAGTATTTCTTCGCCAATCCTACATCACCTTTGTATTTCTCCAGAACACTCTGTATCACTACGAAGATCCACAGTTTATTGGATACTCCATCATATGGTTATATACGAATTCGAAGGGACTTGTTCCGGTTCGGGGATGGATTCTGGTTCAGGAGAAATAGGAATAAGGTTTATTCAGTTATCTTTTATCTTTACCTTCTCTTGCGTTGCGAGTGCTCTTAGGATTAGGGGAGTACACCGATTATGCTTATTGGATAGTCTTCTTTCAAACCATAGGCTGGTGCCGAATGGTAGGGAAGGAAGAAAACCATTTGTCCTAAAGGTAGTGTACAGAAGGTAATGTCTAAAGACATATAAAGGGATTTGGAGAGATGGCAAAGAAATATACGGTTACAGTTGTGAATCTGATAATGGAAGAGGCATTACTAGGAATACCCAGATACCCCTTCGAAACATTTATATGTTTCAGTTTGACTGTGTATTGTTATAAGAAAACTGATTTCCCAATTAGCTCTTGCTCCGGGGTATGTATTTACCAGGTTTGATTCTCACATCTGTATGGTTTTACAGATGATGAGTGGGAGTAAGTTATTGGGAATTGGGTGATCATCCTCATTATATCGGGATTCGTTGTAATTGGTGATATTTAAGGAAATCGCCTGGGTTGTTTGCCGGATGGGAAATATTTGGTTTTGAATATCTGTTGTTATGCACCAATTTCAAATTGATTTATCTGTACGTTTATTTTTATAAAGTGAGATATAAATTTTTGAAATTATGTTTATGACATTTACCTATATCAGTAGATGGTTAGGTAAGGAGTATTAAACAGCGGTGTAATTCTTCTTAACCATAAGTACAGTTTTCAACCTACGACATACATGGAATGAGTTATTAGACTCAGGGGACTTATACAAAGAATATTGTATGTTGTCCTGTGTCCATTTGGACAGAGGGGTTGGTACTCGTACTATATTCTGTTTACTTATGACTTCTCTAGTTCTTAGACATGTGTTTCATAGAAATACAATGTCCAAGTTTTGAGAAGTTATAGGTATATGAATAAAGTAGAGAACCAGGTATTGCAAGTATCAGGATTCTTCAAGATGATCGAAGATGTAGATACTTGTATATGGTATTCAGTTGATAGTAATGATTATGAGAACTTGCTTTTCTTTCAGGTTACTCATAATTGGATGTATTCCTAAATTGAGTAATGCTGGTAGGCCTCTCTCCATTTAGTTGACATGCACTGGAGACAGCTGCATAATTTGAATCTGGTTCCGATTAAATCAGTGCCTCTGTTTCTATATTGGATATAGAATAGTTCATATCTTAACATTGTTAAGGTACGGGAAGTTTTCCGGCTTATACTTAAAACCAGACTCTGGATAACTCAAGGCACGTTTCTGTAATGGCAGTTTGTGGGTTGACCCAGGCTATGACGAGGGTTGACTTTCTACCATCTGGAAGATCAATAGTGATATTGTTCTTGACTTGCCACAGTTTTAATAAAAATGGATTTTTTTTCAGAAAACAGCAGTGAGAGTATGGTAGAATTGAAGTGATTCCAGAACCGCAAACGATTACTGAAAATTTAATAGGACCTAAAGATTCAATCTGGATTGACATTCCATTGGCCAATCCGCAGATATGGTGGGTAACCTCAGGCACTCGAGAGGTACTTCGGTATTCTCAAAGACGGTGACAAGGAGGTTCTTGTTTATCCAGACTTGACACTACTGTTGTTCCAGGCTATGAGACCTGGCAGGAGGATGAGTATAGCGTCGTTCTGAACCAGCTTTAGAAGTGCACGTGTATATGTCTCTACTAGAGGGTTGTCGTAGTCAGTGGGAGCAGCGGAAGCATAGTGGACAAGTAGCTTATGTCTATTTGTGGATTAAAGCAGATATAGCGGAGATAGATCATCTATTTCTGATGTGACAGTCATAGGTTTGACTTCATCAGAATAGGGGATGGATCTGTTAAGAAAGTAGTAGGGTGTGATGTCCTGGTATTTGGATGACATACATACAGTAGGAAGTGAAATTCCTATACTACGATCGGTTATACTTTGGTTGTCACAACAGTGGTTTCTCCACAAAGGATTTGGATATTATATCAGGCATTCTGGTTACTAGATCTATGGTTTTAGATCTAGATTTGAGTAGTTTCCAAATCTGGGTACTTAGACAGCATTCTACAGGTGCTTTAGAATGGACGACTCCAGGCATGGTAGTGTACCTGCAGGTGATGGAGTCACCCTCTCTAAAGGTGTCTTACAGACTAAAGAGGAGAAGGAATGTGCATGGTTGGCATATCACTTGCTTAGGCAATTGAGTCAATCATGAGATGTCAAGTACCACACCAGATGTTGTTTTTGTACTAGATACAATAAGTTGATATTGATCCTATCCTGGAGAAACATTCGGAAGCAGTTTTAGAACATAAGTAGATGTTCTAGGGAAATGATAACAACAGCCTCTTTTAAGAGACAGTTATCATTCCAGGCTTCCAAGGTGACCTGGATGACAGAGTGACTGTCAGAGTTGTAGTTTTCCCTCTGACGAGGGGCAGTGGTTTGGACAGGTGATCCAAGCGGACATTGAAGGAGGCATGGCGCAGGATACTGATTAAGTTCAGTTGAAGATACAATCTAAGAAATTTGGATTTAGAGTTCATTTATGAACTAAGTCCCATCAGATATCCAGACATATTCTAAGACAGGTATTGCTCATTTCGGGAGATGGCTTTCTCCGCGAACTTGAGTTAAAGAGAGACATAGAAAGAAACATTAAGGCGGATCTATTCACTGAGGCTATTCCTCGAACGCAATAGTTTCGCAAATGGGCGTTGTGAGACTGATCAGTAGAGTAGTTGGGTGTTCGGTATCACACGGGCTGTGAGTATGCGACATCGCAATAATTAGCCTTGAGTGCAACTGGGATATAGTGCCCTCAAAGTCAATTATTGGATCACAGGCACGTGATTGCAATGATTGAGGGAGGACCTATGCCGGTAGGACAGTCTTACTCAAGATGATAGTTTGCTATCTGGTTTATCTTTATCATCGTGTACAGCTTTAGGTGACATTACATGTCACTATTACACATTGATACAGCCCTTAGGATTGTTGCTTGACTACCAGCAGTATGATGGAGATCATATACGTGAGAGTTGGGTAGTCTATAAGCACATCCTTAAAGTGGTCCCTAGTCATGGGAGTTTCGAGACTGGGCATCGATACTCCATTAGTAGACTAGTGTATACAGTCGAGACCCCGACGAGGGGCGGTGGCCGGTCTCACAAGCCATTGGTGTCAGTTGGATCACCTAAGATGTATACAGGTACTCATTAGGTTATGAGTACACCGGACAGGACTCGCCGGAAACATGCTAGTTGGTATTATACCTGACGTTAGATAGCAGTTCCCTGGTGACATGTGTACCGGTTAGTTCATCGACCTGAGATCGCCATTTGTCTCGTGTGAGTTCCCACTGTGCTTTGATTATTACCCTACCACGGCTCAAAGGAGTCGTGCAAAAAGGTTTTAGTTGGGTACAGTCCCGAGCCACATGGAGGCAGTGAGCGGATCGGCAGGGGTTTCGTCTCTCCCGGTATTGGGGGTGAGATCGCGCTGTGTCTAGGAAAGCCATTACACAAAGTCCTTGGCCAAGGCAGGAGATTTACTGGTAGGTATTCCAGTAGTATCTCAGGGTGTTCTGGGCTACACTCCGACACGACTTGTATCGCTTTTGGGGGTCTGACTTTTACCAACCCCCTAGGCCCAACATGCAATACTCATAGACGAATGGACCGGACTATATGGATATTGTCACTGACAGGCTCAGTAGGGTGTCAGGATGAGTTCGCTCATCGACCTCCCTTTTTTTCAATACCTGGTAGCTCGTTACGTACAGCTAGTACCACTGACGTGCTAGTGGTTAAATCTACGGCCAAAGTATTGACGAGTCTTTAGAGTCCCCCATAGACAGTTTCTCAAGTTTCGAGCGAAACGTTGTAGAGGCCGTATGATATATGGCAAGGTTCGATCATATACGTGCAGTAGTGCATGGATCATGATCGAGCGGATTATACTAGTGGGCTTTGGTTTTAGACGGATCCTAGTATTAGATTTGTTGGATTATTTTAGTCTCATCGCATTCGCATTCAGTCGGAATGCGGATGCAGGTATGTATATACAGGTGAGGGGTATCCTTGTGATCCGTCACGAGTTTACTTTAGATGTTGCTGTATCTTTTGATTGTTGTAAACATTTAGGTTAATGTTTACAAATGGAAATAATGAGCTAAAAGTGATGATTAGGAGCATTAATTGTGACACATGCACAAGTGATGACTCATGGTCTCTTTCTTCGTGCATGTGTCACATTATTGCTTGATTAGAGTGTTGAAATGAGAGGTAGAGAGAGGGCAGCCATATGAGAGGGATTTGCTCTTGTATTTTCAATCAAGCTCTTATTTCTTCATCTCAACACAATAATAGAAAAGGCCTCCTCCTCTTCTTCTTCCTCTAGCTCACCATTTCCACTAATGGCATCATCTTCAACCTCCATCCATACACTCTCATGCGTTGAGAATCAATGGATGCTTGAGACAAAGTGATCACACACAATCTCTACTTCACCTTGGACATGTTGGCTAGCAAACTTCGTGTCCGAGTTACTTCGGATGAAGCGGGAGCCCGTAAAAGGATTCGAGGATATGGTGCTCTTTCCGATGAGGAGACCGGAGATCGGAGATGCTGCGAGGAGCTTGGGTTGGTGGCCAAAGACCGAAGGACACGGATCGACCGGTATAGCTTTTCTAACCCTTCTCTAGTTTGCTAGTTATAGGTTAATGGTTCGATCCGGGATTTAAGTCTGCGATAGCGCCGGTTTCAAGTTTAGAAAAAGTTTTCGTTTCCGCATTTTGGCCTCGGATCAATGGCCGGGGCGCTATCGTAGACTTACAAAAGGTTTTCAGAAAAACCTGTCGTAGCCCTCCGTCATTTCAGATAAGTAGTATCTAGTATTCGTGCTACATTTGTTGGCTTTCGTCAAAGTGTAGCGTGCAATAGCTACATACTGCTTATCTGCTGCATATGATGCGATTGGATCAGGGTAGTCATACGGCTTTGTTGGTTTTCGTCAAGGGTCGTGCGGGTGGGTTTAATTCAATCATGAAATGTACGGGTTGAACTTGACTAGCGCACTATGGTTTGTTGGCTTTCGTCAAGGTCATAGCACGTTATGGGCAAAATATATATGGAGTTCATGTGTTGAAACCTGCAATGAGATTGCATACCTTCTATGAGATAGTTGGATCCCGATCCCGCTGCGAGCAAGAGTTGCTCCTGAGAGAGTTTTACACAAGACAATTAGCCGATCAAGTAGGTGTCTAGAAAGGTGTCAACGGGGTTACGCCCCTGGTAAAATGAGATTTATTTTAATTAGGTCCGTGCGAAAGCACGGGGAACCTCCCTCAAAGTACCGGCACTGGCCTGGCTGAAAGATTGGAGAAGTTGCAGGGTGTAATTAATCCTGGCTAGTCTTTCCTTTTAGGGTTTGAAGGAAGATTTGATAAAAACAGTGGGAGCCATCCTGATTAGATAAAATAATAACCAATCTGATCTTGCAAGAGCATACGCTAAAGTATTTTCTTCTCTCTCTCTCCAGGTAGCGACCATATCACGTCTTAATCAAGATAATAATATGGATGTATTGACCGAACCCGCATGTTATACAGTGCACGGGAACGTTGGTTCCGTTCTTTCTTATAAGAGTTATAAGACTGAACAGGATATAGGGGAATGCCAGGATTCCCATGCCACCCGATTGAAGAAAGTACATGTTGATGCGTTTTCTTCGGGTGTGTTCGTTACAGAGAACTGTTTCTCTTTTTACTCTACGTCCTGGGTATTGGATACCGAGTCAGGATCCCATATATGTAATCTGTTACATAGGGTAAGGAAAGGTAGAGAACTGAAAGAAGGTGATAAAGACATAACGGTTGGAAATGGTGCAATTGTTGCAGCTAAATCCGTCGGGGAATATCACATTGTATTACCAAGTGGTAATACGTTGATTCTGAAAGAATGCTATTACATGCCGAACCTGATATGCAACATTATATCAGTTTCTTTATTAAGTAAAGAGGGATATAATTTTGTATTATAGGATAATGTTATGAACATTTTTCTGAACCAAAAGTTGGTTGGATCAGGCACGTTGTGCAATGGAATTTATGTTCTAAATCAATCAACAGTTCTGAGCATAGCAAACGTACACAAGAGGAAGAGTTCAGAAATGGATGAATCCTTTTTGTGGCATTGTAGACTAGGTCATATCAATGCGACACGACTAGCTAAGTTACATAAGGATGGATATTTGAATCCATTCGAATTTTCATCTTGTGACACTTGCCAGTCATGTCTCAAAGGCAAGATGACTAAAACTCCGTTTACAGGATATGGAGAAAGAGTTAGTGAACTCTTGGGACTAATACATAGTGATGTATGCGGTCCCAAGTCCACACATTCCAGGGATGGTTTCTCGTACTTCATTACATTCACTGACGATCTCTCAAGATACGGACATGTGTTCCTGATGAAACACAAGTCTGAAGCTTTTGAGAAATTTAGAGAATATAAACAAGAAGTCGAGAACCAAATGGGAAAAAGTATTAAAGTCCTTTGATCTGATTGAGGATGTGAATACTTGAGCAATAAATTCTTGGACTTCCTAAAAGAGAATGGGATTCTCTCTCAGCTAACTCCTCCATATACACTACAGCACAACGGTGTATCAGAATGGAGGAACCGCACCCTATTAGATATGGTGCGCTCTATGATGAGCACAGCTGAGTTACCTATTTTCTTCTGGGGGTATGCGCACGAGACAGCCATACATCTATTGAATATGGTCCTCACCAAATCAGTGCTTACCACTCCATATGAGATATAGAAAGGGAAGAGACCACGTCTTAATTATGTTAAGATATGGGGTTGTCCAGCCTATGTCAAACGGCAAAATCCGGACAAACTCGAGGCACGGTCTGTTCTGTGCAAATTTGTAGGATATCTCAAAAATTCACAAGGGTATATCTTCTACCACACCGAGAAACAAAGGGTGTTTTTTTTCGGCATGCCACCTTTTTAGAAAAGGAATTTCTTGCAAAAGAGATTAGAGGCCATGGGTAGAACTGGAAGAGGTTCCAGCTGCAAGAGTTGTAACAGAAAATTTAGTGGAACCAGAGGATTCGATATTGCCAACGAACCCCAGCCTCTCCGCCGATCTAGTAGGGTTCCTCATCCACCTGAGAGATACTACGGTTTTCTCATTGAAGGTGGAAGCGAGGATTGCATCATGGAGGATGATGACCCAACTAGTTTCGAGCAGGCCATCACGAGTGGGGACTCAGTGAGGTGGCTGGATGCAATGCGATCTGAGATGGAATCCATGTACACCAACAAAGTATGGACTTTGGAAGTTGCTCCTGAAGGGGTAAAACCAATTGGGAGCAAATGGATCTTTAAGAAGAAACTTGGTGTAGATGGGAAAGTGGAGAGTTTCAAAGCTAGACTTGTTGCAAAGGGTTTTCCTCAATGACCAGGTGTGGATTATGACGAAACCTTTTCTCCAGTGGCTATGCTTAAATCCATCCGGATCATGCTTGCCATCGCTGGATACCATGACTATGAAATCTGGCAAATGGATGTTAAGACCGCCTTTCTAAATGGTGATTTGGAAGAGTGCGTGTACATGACTCAGCCAGAGGGCTTCGTAGACAGTGGGAGCAGCGGAAAGGTGTGCAAGCTGCTTAAATCCATCTACGGGTTAAAGCAAGCATCGCGGAGTTGGAACGTCTGTTTTGATGTCGTTGTCAAAGAGTTTGACTTCGTCAAAAATGTAGATGAACCTTGTATATACAAGAAGATGGTAGAGAGTAAAGTTTTTTTCCTTGTATTGTACGTGGATGACATACTCTTGATAGGAAATGACATTCCTATGCTGCACTCGGTCAAGCTCTTCTTATCACAAAGATTCTCAATGAAAGATCTAGGTGATGCCTCCTACATCTTGGGGATTAAGATCTATAGATATAGATCTAAAAGGATACTGGGATTGTTCCAATCCAGGTACATTGACACCATACTAAAGAAGTTTAGTATGGAAGAATCCAAGCATGGGTTTTTACCCACGATCTCAGGACTCACTCTCTCCAAAAAGATGTCTCCCAAGACTGATTTAGAGAGAGCTCGCATGCAAAGGATACCCTATGCTTCGGCAATAGGCTCTATCATGTACGCGATGCTATGTACCAGACCCGATCTAGCATACTCACTAAGTGTAGTGAGAAGGTATCAAGCATATCCTGGAGAGAGTTACTGGACAGCTGTGAAGAGCATTCTCAAGTACTTGAGAAGGACTAAAGAGATGCTCTTGGTGTATGGTAACGGAGAACTCCAAGTGGAGTCCTTTACCGATTCGAGCTTCCAGAGTGATAAGGACGACTCTAAGTCACACTCGGGATTTGTCTTTACCCTCAATGGAGAGACGGTATGCTGGAAGAGTTCCAAGCAGGAAACCGTGGCAGACTCGACGATGGAGGCTGAATACATCGCTGCCAACGATGCTGCCAAAGAGGCTGTCTGGATGAAGAAGTTCATAACTGAACTTGGAGTGGTTCCATCCATTGAGTATCCAATACCTTTATATTGTGATAAAATGGAGCGGTGGCTTTGGCCAAGGAACCCAGGTCCCATTAGTGATCCAGACATATTCTGAGGCGGTATCACCTAATCTGGGAGATAGTTGATCGCCGGGAGATCGAGGTCAGGAGAGTTGACACGAAGAATAACACTGCGGATCCACTCACGAAGGCCATTCCCCAGATACAGTTCGAGAGACTCTTTGGGATGCTGGGTATGAGATACTACAGCAGCTGGCCCTAGTGCAAGTGGGAGATTGTTAGTTGTATGTATACTCTAGAGGCCATTATTGTACATAGGATGTATATTATAGTGGATGCTTGGACATATATAGAGAGGACTTTCTTGCTCGACATGATAGTATGCTATCTGGTTGCTCTTTATCTTAACATATATACTTGTCTCTTGATACTGTCTTATGGTTACATGTTGGTAAAGCCCTTAGGAAGTGTACTTGACTACCAGGTTATGATGCAGATCATACTAGTGCGGCCATGGTAGTCCATAAGTTCATCTTTTAATGTTCCTAGTCGTGGGTGTATTGAGACGGGGAATCGATATCCCAGAGTAGACTAGCGTATACGCTTCTCGACCCATTTGATGGGCGATGGATGATCCCATATCCATTGGTGTTTGACATCAGAGATGGTATACGGGTGCTCAGTGGAGACTGAGTACACTGGACGGACTCGCCGAGAACTCTTAGTTGGTATTATACCTATCGTCAGATAGCAGTTCTCTGGTGACATTGGTACAGGTTAGTCTGTAGACCCGAGATCGTCATAGAGTCTTGTGTGATTCCCACTGTGCTTTGATTTCCACCTTACTTCGTTCAAGAGGACGTGCAAAACGGTGGTTTTTTGGGTTAGTCCCGAGTCACATGGAGGCAATAAGCGATAGGAGGGGTTTCGTCTCTCCCGGTATTGGGGGTTGATGTTGCGCTGTGCTCGATTGGCCATAACAGGGAAGTCCCTGGCCAGGGTTGTTTTAGAGATTTATAACAGGGAAGTCCCTGGCCAGGGTTGTTTTAGAGATTTACTGGTAAGTGTTATCAGTAGTTTCTCGACCCATTATGAACCTTGTATCGGCATGACTTATCGGTTATTGGGGTCTGACGTTTACCACCCCTAGACTTGATATGCGACATATCGGACGAGGAGACCGGAATGTACGGTAGTGTTACTGACAGGCTTTTGCAGGAGTTAGAGCGGGCTTGCTTGCTGATCTTTTGATCGTTCAATACCCGGGTAGCCGTTACGTCCAGCTAGTACCGCTGACGGCTTGTGGGTACTTGATGTGATCATCATCTACTGCCGGTGTATTGACGAGTCTTTAGAGTCCTACATAGATGTTTTACTGGCTCAGGCAAAATGAAGTAGGAGCATATATGTGATATGTGTGGGACCGAGATTAATACGAGTATGTGATACCGTATTATATTCTCGCGATTTATTCGTATCGGTCGGTTATATGTGATATAGCCGGGTTATCGAATCAAGTGTTGATTCGATAAGTTGATACATATAATATTAATCGGTTGTATATGATATAGCCGGATTATTAAATCAAGTGTTGATTTGATAATTTAATGTATAATTGTATATGTGATATACTAGATTACATTAACTAATATTTGCTCACTTAAGCATTAATTATTCTCACATGTGCACACTTAATATATATGTGTTATATATTAATTGTGTTTTATTTTGTATCATGGTTATTGATACACACTACATGGATGTATGAGACTTACACCATACTAATTATAATGTTGGATTTTAGTATTTAAAGTAATTCCAAATTAGTGGATTATTAGCCAAATGCATGAAGCTTGTAGAAGCTTATGGATGCATTGACTAAGTCCACTAGTTTTGTTTTACTTATGATATTTATTAACCTAACCATTATAATTTAGCCATGGTTATGTCTCTACATGAGTTAGTATATGATACACACTCACCCATGGTTGGCTCTCTCTCCTCATTAGTTCATTCTCATCTCTTGAGCTCATATTCTTCTTGCTTGAGCAAAAACTTGCTAGGTTTTTCTAAAGAGAGAAAATATTGAGAGAAAAATAAAACTAAAGTGAGCCCACTTCCTACTTCATCATTCTCTACTAGATTAGCACTTTAATATAGGGTGTTAGCTTCATCAATCTCACAATTTGTGAAGTAGTAGCTTGAGTTAGTATCTTCTCGACGCAGATCATCTTCGGCCTCGAAGACTTCAAGCAAGATCGTTCTTTTCATCTTGAGAAGCCATGCAAGAGTCCGGGAGTACCATGATCGCAGCGAAGGGACCACTACAAGGAGCTATTGAAGTGAAAGACCGGTCTACAAAGGTTGTATTCCGTTATCAGTTAGATGTAAAGTAGTTTACATGTTGTTTCGTATGATTCTCTAGTTATCGATTCTACTTTAGGGTTCTTTAAAACGGAAAAATTTTCAAAATGGTATGGACGATGCCTCCCGAAACCTTACTGTCATTCATAGAAACCCTACAATAAAAGTTCATAAGATGAACTTCGTTCCTACCATTGTGTGACAATGGAGTTATGGCTTAGGCCTAGGAACCCCCGTCCCATCTGTGGTCCAGACATATTCTTAGGCAGTATCACCTGATCATGGAGATGGATGATCTCCAGGGAGATCGAGGTTAGGAGAGTAGACTACAGAGGACAACATGGCGGATCCATTCACAAAGGCCTATTCCCAGGAGAGACTTTTATGGGATGGTTGAGTATGAGATACTTCAACCACTGCTGATTGTTAGGTATGGGATACTACAACAAATGACCCTAGAGGCCATTACTGTACATATGATGTATATTGTAGTGGATGCTTGGACGTATACATGGAGGAATTTCTTGCTCGACATGATAGTATGCTATCTGATTACTTTTTATCTTAACATGTACACTGATTGTCTCTTTATTGCATGTTGGTAAAGCCCTTAGGATGAGTACTTGACTACCAGGATTATGATGCAGATCATACTAGTGGGGACAGTGTAGTCGCTAAGTACATCCTTCAAATATTCCTAGTCGTGGGTGTATCGAGACAGGGCATCGATATACCAGAGTAGACTAGCGTATAGCTTCGCGACCCATGTAGATGGGCGATGGATGATCCCATATCCATTGGTGTTTGACATCAAAGACAGTATACGGGTGCTCACTGAACGGACTCACCGAGAACTCCCAGATGGTATTATACCTCACGTCAGATGGCAGTTCTCTGGTGACACTTGTAAAGGTTAGTCGGTAGACCCGAGATCGTCAAAGAGTCTTGTGTGATTCCCACAGTGCTTTGATTTCCACCTTACCATGTTCAAGAGAACGTGCAAAACGGTGGCTTTTAGGTACAGTCCCGAATCACATGGAGGCAATGAGCGATAGGAGGGGTTTCGTCTCTTCCGGTATTGGGAGTTGATGTTGCGATGTGCTCGATTGGCTATAACAGGAAGTCCCTGGCCAGGGCTACTTTAGAGATATATTGGTAAGTGTTATCTGTAGTTTCTCCACCCGTTATGAGTCTCATATTGACATGACTTATCGAGTTACTGGGTCTGACGTTTACCATCCCTAGACGAGATATGCGACATATCAGACGAAGAGACCGGACTGTACGGTAGTGTTACTGATTGGATTCGTAGGAGTACGAGCAGGCTTACTTGTTGATCTTTTGATCGCTCAATACCCGGGTGGCCGTTACGTTTGGCAGACCTCTTGCGGCTTGTGTTTGTTTGATATGATCATCACATACTGCCGGCGTATTGACGAGTCTTTAGAGTCCTACACAGAGGTTTCCTGGCTTAAGCGAAACGGAGTAGGAGCACATATATGATATGTGCGGGACCGAGATTGATACGATATGAGATACCGTATTCTATTCTCGTGATGTGTGACATAATTGGTTATATGTGATATAACCGAGTTATCGGATCAAGTGTTGATTCGATAAGATGTTACATTTGATATTAGTCGGTTATATGTGATATAGCCGGATTATTAAATCAAGTGTTGATTTAATAATTTAATGTATAATTATATATTTGATATATTACATTACATTAACTAATATTAGTTAACTTAAGATTTCTTTTCTCACTTTGGATACATTGATGTATATGTGATATATGTTAATGTATCAAGCTAGGTTACAAATGCAACTAGGGTTAATGAGGGTTAAACCATGCTAGGGTTAAGATTAGGGTTTATAATTTATCATTAAGTAATTCAAATATTGTGGATATTTGTCATGGTTGATATTTGTTGAAAGCTTGTAGAAGCTTCAAGGCATCTTTGACTTTGTCCACTCTCTTTGTCTTGCTTAAGATATTTCTTGACCTAACCTTTAACCCTAGCTCATGGTTAACTCTCTACAAGGGTTAAGCATGAAATGCTTAACCATTGGTTGCATTTCTAACCTCACATAATAATTCATATGATGAGTTCATTCTTCTTCTTCTTCTTCCAAAAAGCTTTCTAACTTCAATGGAGGTATGAGAAAAAAATGTGAGAAAATCAAATCTAAAGCGAGCCCACTTCCTACTTGATCATCCTCTACTACTTGCCATTTAGTATAGAGTGTTTGCTTCACTAATTCTGTAATTAGTGAAGAGATAACTTGGGTTAGTGTTTTCTCGACGTAGATCATCTTCGGCCTCGAGGACATTGAAGCAAGCATGTACGTTTCTTCATGGGAGCCTCTCTAGAGTCCGGAGTTCACGATCGCAGTGAAGGGACTACTACGCGAAGCTATTGAAGTGAAGGACTGGTCTACAAAGGTTGTATTCCTTACTCACTAGACTTGCAAAGTGTTTGCATTTACTTTTCCGTCGATTTCTTGTAAACGATTCTTTGTTAGGGTTAGCTAGAACGACATTTTTTTTTTGAATTTGGCATGGACGATGCCTCCCGAAATCTTGCTGCCGTGCTAGGTAACCCTGCAGAAAGGTATGTTAACTACTTTAAATACAAGTTTAAAAGATAGTTGATTTAAAACTAAGTAGTATGGAATTAAAAAGGTGGGTTTTTTATAAGAAAAGTATTTAGGGTTTTTGTTTTGCTTTTCATTTAATGGTTGATTTAAAAATTACTACTTCTTTTCTAGATCTCTTTCTAATATATTTTCTATTACTTAATATAAAAGTATAGGTTATGGAAACTTAATTAACAATAGCCTATCAATTATAAAATATCATCTAGATACCATATTAAAACCTTAGTTCTCGGATATTAAAAATAATGACCCAGCTTGAATTTATTTTAATAAAAATCATTTCTTTATCGTCCCTAATTAGGGTTCTAGTTTGTCAAAGCTTCATTATCCTAATTAGTTTTTAGGCATATCATCAATCCCTAGATCCAATTCAAAGCGTCAATTATCCCTATTTAAATCTAGTTCATATGATGAAAAATTAAACGAAAAGAATTGTATTAAAATAAATTCACCATTAAACACAAGAAAGAGACGAGATAAAATATCCAACCATAGAAATTATGAAAATACAAACCCTAGAAAAATAAATTAGTTACACATATTATAAAAAAGAAAAACTTTATTCATAATAAAAGTACTTACAATTATTCTTGATTGTTCTCTCTCTCTCTCCAAGAGCAAACCTTAATTTTTAAGCATATGGGGGAGAGATATCAAACCTTAGAGCTATACATGTGTTTATATAGTACTAATAAAGTTTGGAGAACAAGTAATAAGAGATACAAGAGAATCAACTTGCTAACAACTATGAAAATCTAATCAATAAGAATCTAGTTGCTCTGTTGGATATTGTTGCGTGCCTTCAAAACTTCGAAAGACGAAACCTTACATCTCATATTAATCTATGTGGAAAGGCAATCATGCTCATAAAATATCTCATCGAACGGCCCAAAATCAACTATTGATCCGCCCCTAATTGACTTTATACGCCGCCGATCCGCTGCCAAATTTTGGCTTCGTGGATCCAGATTTTTTCTGTGGTTTTATCGTCAATTTAAATAATTTTTAAGCTTGTAAAATTTTGAATATCTCGCTATCTTTCTGTAGTTGCGTGGATCTCTGAATTATTCCTAAATTTAGCATATAATTAGGCAAGTTGATTTGTTGTTTTTTATTTGATTTGGTTTCTCCAATTGATTTGTTATTGTGATGATTAATTCATCTCTATTTATTGCAAGCTTTGTTGATTTGTAATGATATTTCCAAATTTGCAAATTATTCTTTTGATTTTCTTAATAACTCCCTTAAGTCTCCATTGTATGCACGTAATCATCATTTTAGCACAATTTTCCGTCTTTTTGCATCCAAACCCTGTTATCTGTAATAATTCATAAAAGACACCCAGAACATCATGATATATGACAATAAAATGATAAATGGATTAGAAAAATGTGTAATAAATTGCGCCAATCAAATACCCCCGCACTTATCTTTTGCTAGTTGTCGAGCAAATCTAGGGTTCCAAACTCTACTAAACTAAATTACAATCTAGCTAAATTCTATTCCTACTCCTACTACTCCTACAAAAGAAAATAAGGGAAACAATAAAAAGAAAATGAAAAATATATACAAAAATAGGAATAGATAAGAAAAATACGAAGAACAAGAGTTTATAAACCTCACTAGATTTTCAGTCGTTATGAACCATGCCTTAATAGATTTTGATCTATACCGAAAATTACTTCCTCATTATTCTTCCAATTTTTCCTACATATCTTGCTTCCAAACATGATCATATACCCTTATGTGTATGTAAAACCATCCTTACACTCGGAGAATTCAATTCAAACTTCCATACTCTTGCTTTTAACTCCCTATTACTTTTTAATTGATGATCAAATTGATGGATTTGTTCCCACATTTTTCATGCGACCGTTAATGCTTCGTGAGGTACTAACCAACCGATTACCGAATGTGATCACTTATTGGGCATAAATAATAGTATCCTAATCTTGCAACACCTAAGGTACATCAAATGATCCCAAACTAGTTGGTTTAAGTCACTAGGTGATGAAGCATCTGTCACGCCCCGCTTCCCGGCATACGGGGAAGGGGACGTGGCGAGGCACGCAACGTATTTACTCAAAAGTAAGCATGCTAAGCGTAAATAAGCAATATATAGATAAAATGCATAAGAATGACAAGAGATGTAATATAAACAATAATTTTTATTAATATTCATATTTGCATTACAACTGCTTTTGAAAAGGAAAATACAATGATGGAAAGCAATGCCTAAACAGTGGCATATGAACTGAAAAGTAAATACGTACAAGTAAAAGCTAGAAGTCGTACTGCTCGGTGATCTACTCTAAGTACTCCTAGCTGGGCTTAGTCTTCTGAGAGTCGGGTCCTCCTGATGAACATTCCAAACAAAAAAAGAGATATGAATGTCGTCAGCGAACTAGCGCTTGGTAAGTCCCAAAAGAAAGAGTAGAATAGAACAAGTAGATAAGGAAGAACTGATAATTATACAGAAATATGTTTGTTATACTAAAGTTTGTAGCTTGGTACAGAATGTATCAGTGTATACGAGAGGAGTCTAACTATCCCGTGGACTATGGGAAATGGAAAGTATAAGGCCCCGTCAAAACCCATGGGACAACATCACAGATGTTCAGTAGGTGTGTTTTAGTGATCATCTCATTCCACTTCTAATACATTTCGTACCAGTCTACCCTGCTAAACTCCGTAATGTATATTGTATAACTTGTAGTTATCAGACTTGCCGAGACTATGGATATAAGTTGTTCATGTAAACAGTTTCAGGATGTATCAAGTAGTCATGTAGTCAAGTCAAGTCATAAGCATGGTTCGGTCAAGTCAAGTCATGTTTGCACGTTGATATTGTTCTGGTATTCAGGTTTAGGTTCAAGTATACATATTGGATTCATGTTAGATTTGGAGTCATGTTTGGATTGGATTCATATTTGGATTGGATTCATATCTGGATTGGATTCGGATTAGACTTAGACTCAGACTTAAGTCAGACACTTTAAATAGAATTTTTGATCCTGAATTAGGTTTGGGTGTTATCGGTAACTGCTGCATATGGATGGCAGGATTTATGACTTTTCCAAGATAATTATCATTGATAACACTGTTTTAGTTTTCTACCTTAAATAGGCAAGCACTCACTTTCTCCGGCTCCCTGAGACTCAAGAGAATTAATCCCGCTTAAACCCATATTTACTAAGGTCCTTAATTGTAACTTTATATCTTGAGGGAGTTTTATGAAAAATATTTTATATGCTTTCAAAATAAACCTCGAGTGTTTATTTATCTTATTTAGGGTTTCCAGAATTATGAATTTTAAGGAGTGAGGTATATTAGTGAATATTTACATATCTTGAATAATTCAAGATATTTTAGTGTAAGAGTTGTCTTGTATTGATACTTGATGATATTTTGGTGAAACTTGTCATTGTAAGTCTACGGTAGCGTCCCGGTCGTCTTTCCGAGGCCAAAATACGGGAACGAAAACTTTTTCTTACTAGAAACCGGTGCTATCGTATGCTTAAAACCCGGATCGAACCATTAACCTACAACTAGCAACTAGAGAAGGGTTGGAAAGGCTATACCGATCGATCCGTGTCCTTCGGTCTTTGGCCACCATCCCAAGCTCCCCGCGACAACTCCGATCTCGATCTCCTCGTCGGAAAGGGAACCACATCATCGATTCTTTTTACGGGCTCCGGCTTCATCCGAAGCAACTCGGGTACGAAATGTGCTAGCCGACGTGTCTAAGGTGATGTAGAGAATGTTTGTGATCACTTTGTCTCTTGCATCCATGAGATGGATGGAGGTTGAAGGTGTTGCCATTGATGGAGATTATGAGCTAGAGAAGAAAGAGGAAGAAGAAGAAGTTTTTCTCTTTCTTTTCTTTTGTGATGGAATGATAATGAGAGTGAGAGTGTATTATCAAAATACAAGAGATAGCAACCATATCATGGCAGCCCCCATCTTTCTCTTCTTATCATATCATCACAAAACTATCAAATAATGTGACACATGCACAAGAAAAGAGACCATGAGTCACCAATTCTGCATGTGTCACAATAAATGCTCCAAATCATGATATCTAGCTCATAATTACCATTTGTAAACATTAACCCAAATGTTTACAACAATAAAAAGATACGGCAATATCTAAAGTAAACTCGTGACGGATCACAAGGATACCCCTCACCTGTATATACATACCTGCATTCGCATTCCGACTGAATGCGAATACGATGAGACTAAAGTAATCCAACAAATATAATACTAGGATCCGGTTTAAACCAAAGCCCACTAGTATGATCCGCCCGATCATGATCCGTGCACTACCGCACGTATATGATCGAACCCTGCCATATATCATACGGCCTCTACAACGTTTCGCCCGAAACTTGAAAAACTGTCTGTGGGGGACTCTAAAGACTCGTCAATATTTTGGCTGTGGATTTAACCAGTAGCTCGTCAGAGGTACTAGCCGTACGTAACGGGCTACCAGGTATTGACCAAAAGGGAGATCGATGAGCGAACTCATCCTGACACCCTACTGAGCCTGTCAGTGACAATATCCGTACAGTCCGGTCCGTTCGTCTATGAGCATCGCATGGCGGGCCTAGGGGGTTGGTAAAAGTCAGAACCCCAAAAGTTGTACAAGTCGTGTCGGAGTGTAGCCCAGAACACCCTGAGATACTACTGGAATACCTACCAGTAAATCTCCTGCCTTGGCCAAGGACTTCATGTAATGGCTCTCCTAGACACAGCACGACCTCACTCCTAATACCGGGAGAGATGAAACCCCTGCCGATTCGCTCACTGCCTCCATATGGCTCGGGACTGTACCCAACTGAAACCTGTTTGCACGACTCCTTTGAGCCGTGGTAGGGTAGTAATCAAAGCACAGTAGGAACTCACATGAGACAAATGACGATCTCAGGTCGATGAACTAACCTGTACACATGTCACCAGGGAACTGCTATCTGACGTCAGGTATAATACCAACTAGCATATTCCCGGCGAGTCCTGTCCGGTGTACTCATAACCCAATGAGCACCTGTATACATCTTAGATGATCCAACTGACACCAATGGCTTGTGAGACCGGCCACCGCCCCTCGTCGGGGTCTCGACTGTATACACTAGTCTACTAATGGAGTATCGATGCCCAGTCTCAAAACTCTCACGACTAGGGACCACTTTAAGGATGTGCTTATAGACTACCCAACTCTCACGTATATGATCGCCATCATCCTGCTCATAGTCGAGCAAGAATCCTAAGGGCTCTATCAACGTGTAATAGTGACCTATAAGGTCACCTAAAACAGTACACGATGTTAAAGATAAACTAGATAGCATACTATCATCTTGAGTAAAACTGTCCTACCGGTATAGGTCCTCCCTCAATCATTGCAATCACATGCCTGCGATCCAATAATTGACTCTGAGGGCACTATATCCAACAATCTCCCACTTGCACTCAAGGCTAATTATTGCGATGTCGCATACTCACAGCCCGTGTGATACCGAACACCCAACTCCTCTACTAATCAGTCTCACAAAGCCCGTTTGCGAAACTATTGCGTTCGAGGAATAGCCTCAGTGAGTGGATCCACCCTGATGTTTCTTTCTATGTCTCTCTTTATCTCAAGTTCGCGAAGAAAGCCATCTCCCGAAATGAGCAATACCTGTCTTAGAATATGCCTGGATATTTGATGGGACCTAGTTCATAAATGAACTCAAAATCCAAACTTCTTAGACTGTATCATCAACTGAAACCAATCAGTATCCTGCGCCATGCTTCCCTCAGTATCTAGTTGAACCACCTATCCAAAATACTGCCCCTCGTCAGAGGGAAAACTATAACTCTGACAGCCACTCTGTCATCCAGGTCACCTTGGAAGCCTGGAATGATAACTGCCTCCCTAAGGAGGTTGCCGTTATCATTTCCCTAGAATATCCACTTATGTTCTAAAACTGCTTCCGAACGTTTCTCCTGGATAGGATTAATATCAACTTATTGCATCTAGTGCAAAAACAATATCTGGTGTGGTACTTGACATCTCATGATTGACTCAATTGCCTAAGCAAGTGATTTGCCAATCATGCACATCCCTCTCCCCTTTAGTCTATAAGACACCTTTAGAGAGGGTGACTCCATCACCTGCAGGTACACTACCATGCCCGGAGCCGTCCATTCTAAATACCTTTAGAATGCTGTCTAAGTACCCTGATTGGGAAACTACCCAAATTTAGATCTAAAACCATAGATCCAGTAACCAGAATGCCTGATATGATATCCAAATCCTTTGTGGAGAAACCACTGTGTGACAACCAAAGTATAACCGATTGTAGTATAGGAATTTCACTTCCTACTCTGTGAATGTCATTCAAATACCAGGACATCACACCCTACTACCTTCTTAACAGATCCGTCCCTATTCTGATGAAGTCAAACCTATGACTGTCACATCAGAAATAGATGATCTATCTCCGCTATATCTGCTTTAGTCTATAAATAGACACAAGCTACTTGTCCACTATGCTTCCGCTGCTCCCACTGACTACGACAACCTTCCGGCAGAGTCATATACACATGCACTTCTAAAGCCAGTTCAGAACGACGCTATACTCATCCTCTTGCTGGGTCTCACTGTCTGGAACAACAGCAATGGCAAGTCTGGGTAAACAAGAACTTCCCTGTCACCGTCCTTGAGGCTACCGAAGTACCTCTCGAGTGCCTGAGGTTACCCACCTTATCTGTGGAGTGGCCAATGGAATGTCAAACCAGATTGAATCTTTAGGTTCTTATCAAATTTTCAGTAATCGTTTTCGGTTCTGGAATCACTTCCAGTTCTACCATACTCCCACTACTGTTTTCTGAAAAAATCCATTTTACTAAAACTGTGGCGAGTCAAGAACAATATCACTATTGATCTTCCAGATGGTAGAAAGTCAACCCTCGTCATAACCCGGGTCAACCCACAAACAACCATTACAGAAACGTGCCTTGAGTTATCCAGAGTCTGGTTTTAAGCATAAGCCGGACAACTCCCCTTACCTTAACAATATTAAGATATGAACTATTCTATATCCAATATAGAAAAAGGAGGCACTGATTTAATTGGAACCAGATTCAAATCATGCAGCTGTCTCCAGTGCATGTCAACTAAATGGAGAGAGGCCGATCAACATTATTTAACTTAGGAGTGCTTCCAATTATGAGTAAACTGAAAGAGAAGCAAATTCTCATAATCACTACTATTAACTGAATACTATACATAAGTATCTATATCTTCGATCACCTTGAAGAATCCTGATACTTGCAACGCCTGGTTCTCTACTTTATTCTTATACCTAAAACTTCTCAAAACATGGACCTTGCATTTCTACGAAACACATGTCTAAGAACTAGAGAAGTCATAAGTAAACAGAATATAGTACGAGTACCAACCCCTCTGTCCTAATGGACACTGGACAATATACAACACTCTGTATAAGTCCCCTGAGTCTAATAACTCATTCCCTATGTGTCGTAGGTTGAAAACTGTACTTATGATTAAGAAGAATTACACCACTGTTTAATACTCCTTACCTAACCATCCACTGATATAGGTAAATGTCATAGATATAATTTCAAAAAGTTATATCTCACTTTATAAAAATAAACGTACAAATATATCAATTTGAAATTGGTGCATAACAACGGATATTCAAAACCAAATATTTGCCGTCCGGCAAACAACCCAGGCGATTTCCTCAAATATCACCAATTACAACGAATCCTGATATAATGAGGATGATCACCCAATTCCCAATAACTTACTCCCACTCATCATCTGTAAAACCATACAGATGTGAGAATCAAATCTGGTAAATACATACTCTGGAGCAAGGACTAATTGGGAAATCAGTTTTCGTTTAACAATACACAGTGAAATTGAAACATGTAAATGTTTCGAAGGGGTATCCGGGTATCCCTAGTAATGCCTCTTCCATTATCAGATTCACAACTGTAACCGTATATTTTTTTGCCATCTCTCCAAATCCCTTTATATGTCTTTAGTCATTACTTTCTGTACACCACTTTAGACCAAATGGTTTTCTTCCTCCCCTACCGTTCGGCACCAGCCTATGGTTTGGAAGAAGACTATCCAATAAGCATAATGGGTGTACTGTCCTAATCCTAGGAGCACTCGCAATCTGAGAGAAGGTGAAGATAAAAGACAACTGAATAAACCTTATTCCTATTTCTCCTAAACCAGAATCCATCCCCAAACTGGAACAAGTCCCTTCGAGTTCGTATATAACCATACGATGGAGTATCCAATAAACTGTGGATCTTCGTAGTGATATGGGGTGTTCCGGAGAAATACAAAGGTGAAGTAGGAGTGGCGATGAAATACTTGGTTTGGTCGTGAACAGCAGTCGCAATTTACTTTGCCCTCTTACTAATCCCTTTATTTGTCTTAACTTATTACCTTCTGTACACCATCGTTAGGCTAATTGGTTTTCTTCATTCCCTACCGTTCGGCACCTGCCTATGGTTTGGAAGAAGACTATCCAATAAGCGTAATAGGTGTACTGTCCTAATCCAAGGAGCACTCGCAACTTGAGAGAAGGTAAAAGGAAAAGACAACTGAATAGTCCTATTCATTTTCTCCAGAACCGGAAACCATCCTCGAATCTGGAACAAGTTCCTTCGAGTTCGTATATAACCATACGATGGTTTTATCCAATGGAAGTGGATGTTCGTAATAATATGGGGTGTTCTGGAGAAAAGGGTAAAAGTAGGAGTGGCAATGAGGTATGCAACTCTGACAATCCAAAAGCCAGTGTTTTAAGAAGGTTCAGTTAACTTGGTCACTGAGTCATAGTCAAGGGTCGGGCTATGGTCGCTGCCAAAGAGAGAGAGAAAAGAAACACTCAGCGTGCACTCTAACCTAGATCAGAATGGTTATCAATTTATCTAATCAGGAAACCTCCCACTGTATAGTCAAATTCTCCTCCAAACCTGAAAGAAGAATTAGTCGGGATCACCCGAGGAGTAAACCAACTCATCAGTAGGAATCGGGATCCAACTATCATCGCATGATAATGTGATGGAATCCACTCACAGTATCACACTCCAGAAGGTATGCGCATATCTGGCAAGTTCCAGTTTCTTTAGAAACTCCCGATGTGATTTTTACCCCATGCTCTTATGACCTTGACTTTGGCCAACAAATCACATGTCAAGTTCTACCCGTCATTATCTAGGTTAATTTGAACCCACCCGTACCTACCCATAACTTTGGCCAACAAGGCAGTACAACTGTCCCAAACCAACGCATCTGTCTATGCAACAGAAAAGTAACAAATAGCTACCATACACTATGCCTTGACTTTGGCCAACAAACATAGCATGAATACTAAGTGCTACCCGTCTGAAATGACGGAGGGCTACGAATGGTTTTTGGCGAAAAACCTTTAACGTAATGAACTTGATATCGTTGAAGGAACCGGATAGCTTTTTATAAAAATATAGTGGCGAAAACCTTTGCTAAAGAGGTCACTCCCGGTGAAGGGATCTCGGCTCTTTCCCCGTAGAATGAGGTGCTAGATATTCATAACCGAATACCACGATGCAAAGCAAAAAGTAATCGACTATAGTGAAGTTATTACCCTGACGCAAACTTCTGACCAAGGGGTCACTCCCGGTGAAGGGATCTCGGCCCTTGCCTCGTCGACTGAGGTGCTGGATATTCATAACCGAATACCACTGTGCAAAATAAAAGAGAACGCCCTTGCAATAACAGCCTTTTTTTTTGAAAAATGTTCCAACAACTTCAAACAGGTTTGTTTAGCTTGCATTGATCCGAATCAACGCAATCCCATCAATTGATCACACCACAAAAGAATGAAAATACGATGTACTTATATGCCATCCGCATTCGCCACTGGGTCCCGTCATCACCCGTTAGGTTACTTAACTAACGACAGAGCGGGGACTGGACCAGCGCGGGTGTAAAACAAATACAACATCTACTAGTATGTATATCAATATATAATAATCGCTCAAGGCGTGATAAAATACAACATCACAGAAATATAATAAACATCACAGAACAATACAGATAATCTGGGATCCCCAGGTTTCATAGAGCCGCTACTGAAACCCGACGTTCCCCTGGTCATGTGGATAGCCTGTGCAATGAAATCTTAGACCCCTGCGGGCGCGACAAGTTACCCGCCAAAACCTGAAGCGAGGCAACCCCTTTCAACAACGTAAATGGACCACCCGGCACTTCACGGAATTCGGTAACTTGAGCACCCCTCCTTGGGTCAACCTGTACCCCCTACGAGTGCGGCGAATAGCCCGCCAATTCTAGAGTGAAGCCCCCTCCGTCTCAAAGCCATGAGATGTGGGCCCGTTGCCCTCTAGAACCCGGCTACCCGTGCACCCCTTCGTGGGGTAATCCTAGTACAGAAAGTAAAAATATACAATGGGTACATCGACCTCAGCCCGGTCGTGCCCCAAAAGAATAATATACAAACAGGCAGTGACGGCAGTCCACATGTCGGACGCTCACCCTGCAATATCAAATGTACAAATACAACCAAACTGTACTACCATTGCATCCAGGCTATCCACCACGACAAATCCGCAATATCATAGCACAATACAGAACATCAACGTGAATGTCACGTTCGCAAATCCGTCTAAAAGAACAATAGCAATTAGACAAGATTTACCGATCAAATGACATTCACGGTCGCATATATAATGTAAATACTGTGAACTAACATGTTTAAAATTTTCGATCGACAAAATTCCCCGAAGTGGGCCCTAAGTACAATACCCAGTACTCAAAATAATCTGGGCCAAAAATAAAATTACCAGAAACCCCATTTCCAAGTCAGAGACCACCTGAAGAAATTTGGTAAAGTGAAGCTACAGTACGGCCGTGGAACCGCGGCCAAAGCGTGGGTACGGCCACGGTTCCGCCGCGCTACAGTAACAACAGTGTGCCAAATTTTCTCAGATTTCTTTAAAAAATCTGCCTGATTTTCTGACATACCCAAAAAAATTTTTAGAGCACAAAAAAAATTCGACAGAAACTTGATGACTTGGAATCGCGGTTTCGGAATTTTCGTTCGATCGAAGTTCTAAACACGTTAGATCAAGCTAGTAAAGGTTAATGGCATGGCTCTGATACCATGTAAGTCTACGGTAGCGCCCCGGCCGTCTTTCCGAGGCCAAAATACGGAAACGAAAACTTTTTCTTACTAGAAACCGGCGCTATCGTATGCTTAAAACCCGGATCGAACCATTAACCTACAACTAGCAACTAGAGATGGGTTGGAAAGGCTATACCGATCGATCCGTGTCCTTCGGTCTTGGCCACCATCCCAAGATCCTCGCGGCAACTCCGGTCTCGATCTCCTCGTCGGAAAGGGCACCACATCATCGATTCTTTTTACGGGCTCCCGCTTCATCCGAAGCAACTCGGGTACGAAGTGTGCTAGCCGACGTGTCCAAGGTGATATAGAGAATGTTTGTGATCACTTTGTCTCTTGCATCCATGAGATGGATGGAGGTTGAAGGTGTTGCCATTGATGGAGATTATGACCTAGAGAAGAAAGAGGAGGAAGAAGAAGTTTTTCTCTTTCTTTTCTTTTATGATGGAATGATAATGAGAGTGAGAGTGTATTATCAAAATACAAGAGCTAGCAACCATATCATGGCAGCCCCCCCTCTCTCTTCTTATCATATCATCACAAAATTATCAAATAATGTGACACATGCACAAGAAAAGAGACCATGAGTCACCACTTGTGCATGTGTCACAATAAATGCTCTAAATCATGATATCTAGCTCATAATTACCATTTGTAAACATTAACCCAAATGTTTACAACAATAAAATGATACGGAAACATATAAAGTAAACTCGTGACGGATCACAAGGATAACCCTCACCTGTATATACATACCTGCATTCGCATTCCGACTGAATGCGAATGCGATGAGACTAAAGTAATTCAACAAATCTAATACTAGGATCCGGCTTAAACCAAAGCCCACTAGTATGATCCACTCGATCATGATCTGTGCACTACCGCACGTATATGATCGAACCCTGCCATATATCATACGGCCTCTACAACGTTTCGCCCGAAACTTGAGAAACTGTCTGTAGGGGACTCTAAAGACTCGTCAATATTTTGGCTGTGGATTTAACCAGTAGCACGTCAGAGGTACTAGCCGTACGTAACGGGCTACCAGGTATTGACCAAAAGGGAGGTCGATAAGCGAACTCATCCTGACACCCTACTGAGCCTGTCAGTGACAATATCCGTACAGTCCGGTCCGTTCGTCTATGAGCATCGCATGACGGGCCTAGGGGGTTAGTAAAAGTCAGACCCCCAAAAACGGTACAAGTCGTGTCAGAGTGTAGCCCAGAACACCCTGAGATATTACTGGAATACCTACCGGTAAATCTCCTGCCTTGGCCAAGGACTTCGTGTAATGGCTCTCCTAGACACAGCGCGACCTCACCCCCAATACCGGGAGAGACGAAACCCCTGCCGATCCGCTCACTTCCTCCATATGGCTCGGGACTGTACCCAACTAAAACCTGTTTGCACGACTCCTTTAAGCCGTGGTAGGGCAGTAATCAGAGTACAGTGGGAACTCACACGAGACAAATGACTATCTCAGGTCGATGAACTAACCTGTACATATGTCACCAGGGAACTGCTATCTGACGTCAGGTATAATACCAACTAGCATGTTCCCGGCGAGTCCTGTCCGGTATACTCATAACCCAATGAGCACCTGTATACATCTTAGATGATCCAACTAACACCAATGGCTTATGAGACTGGCCACCGCCCCTCGTCGGGGTCTCGACTGTATACACTAGTCTACTAATAGAGTATCGATGCCCAGTCTCGAAACTCCTACGACTAGGGACCACTTTAAGGATGTGCTTATAGACTACCCAACTCTCACATATATGATCGCCATCATACTGCTGGTAGTCAAGCAAGAATCCTAAGGGCTCTGTCAACGTGTAATAGCGACATGTAAGGTCACCTAAAGCAGTACACGATGATAAAGATAAACCAGATAGTATACTATCATCTTGAGTAAGACTGTCCTACCGGTATAGGTCCTCCCTCAATCATTGCAATCACATGCCTGTGATCCAATAATTGAGTCTGAGGGCATTATATCCAACATTCATTTCGTTTAATTTTTAGAAAAACATAGAATTTTTTTATGACTTGAAAATATGTGGTTTGATAATATTTATAATTATTAAATTTTTTTTTATTATTAAATAGAAAATCTCGTTTTTCTTAAAAATTGTATTAGAAATCTTTCGAGACCGAATACTTCGTGAGAACATCTGCATCTCTCTCTACTAGTTCCGAGGATGTGCGATAATCCACACCATCCAATAACGGGTTCCCCAAAATGGGTTGTAGATGCATAATCGCAAAGATTTAATAATACTTTTCAAAGAAAACCGTTTTTTTATAATTCGAGGTATTTTGATGTAATATTGTATTCGCCACAAAGATATGTATCAAAGAGAATCGTGCTATGGAATCATGTGTGTTGTGAAGGATAGGTCATTACCCCATGATGTTTTCTAAAGGTAATAGTAAGCAAAATAATTAAATATGGTCGAAATATAGTTCATGGTATTTAAACGTAAAACTCAATTTAAAATTGTTTAGTAAAATGATTTAGGGTGAAAGTTATTCTAAACTTTAGTTTTATGATTGAAAAGTAAGGTATAGGAATATGAATGGGCAATTCTTAAGAAAAATTGTAGTTTCAAAGATTTTAGAATCAAATGTCGGTATTACTCTACTTACCAACATGTATTGAAAAAAGAGAATTTTTATTGTAAAAATAGAGGAATGGAGTGGGACTTACTAGTTAGAAGTGTGAAGATGAGGTAGAAGAAGATTGTGTAGTTGCCGCAGCGTCACGGAGTCGCTGGAACTTGCTAGATCCTCGCCGGAAGTTGACCTTGGGCTAACTCCACTTCTACTCCACTTGTACTTAGAAAAATTTGATAATTTTGGCTAGAGATTTCAGAATGAGGGGCTAGGATATGGGGTTGTATTTATAGTGTGGAATTAGGGTTTTGGAATTGAAAGATTGAATTAAAATGCATTTAAAATTGGATTAATTAGGAAATTGAATTCTCTGTTAAATTGCAGAGAAAACAAACAGTGCAAGGGTAATGGGAGTAGGTCAAAGGGTTTGTGTGCAAAATACGGGTGATTTTCCCCCACGGACACCCGCCGTCGCTGGCCAAAGCTCAATCTCGCTGGCCAAAGCTCAATCTCGCTCGCCACGTGTCCATGTCACTGTTAATATAATTTTGCAAATATTTTTTTCTGACTTTTCATTTTTACGTGTATTGCACGTGTAAAATTTTGGGTTTCCAAAAAGTTTAAAAGAAAAATCAGGAAAAATAATATATAGCTGAGGGGATTCGAACATAGGGCTACGTCACAGCAGTGCAAGGCTTTACCAATGACCTACAAGCTATTTCTTATCATTTTTAAACAAAAATAACTTTTAAATTGTGCTTAGTCTTGCAAAAACCTTTCTGTACTTTAAGAAAAAAAAATTTGTATAGAAAATTCAGGGTCGTTATAGCACCTTTGCTAAATTTTTTGTATGCTATCTTGATAATTGCAAGATAGTGTTCAATTGTTTTTGTACTAGGACATTACAGACATGAACATGACAGGTCTCTGCTACTATCCCAAGTTTCAAGATGTGTGCATGTGCATATAGTAGAGTACCAACATTCAAATGTTTGGACTCAAAAATATGCTCCACTTACATCTTCTCAAACCTAGTAGCTCCTTCATGATACTAGGCTTTTGGGAATGAGCTCATGACAACTTAATATTAGATCCATTTACCCATCTTTTTGCTTATTTTTCTTAAAATCTTTCTCTCTCTCTCTCTCTCTCTCTCACATATACATTTTTCACCCTCTAATTTTCATTTTAAAAATTTTCTAATTTTTTTAAAGAACTAAAAATAAAAGAATTTTTTTGTACAAAACTAAACCACCCTCAACACTTAAATCAAACAATATTCTCATTGTGTTAGAGTGCATATCTTATTACACCTTCATGGTTGTGCTTACCTTTGTTGAAATTTTCTTGGTTTTAAATTCTCAATACCTACAAAAGAAGATATGGGTATTCATTTTAGTACCCAAACTAACTTGGGTTTATGGAGGTTAATTTTGGGGAACCATTTCAAATTGCTATATAAAGATATATTTCTTTTCAACTCATAAGAATATGCAAAGTGACCATGTGCACCACAATAGTGACAAGTATGATTAGATGTACCCATGGGACTAGATTTATGTTTAGAATAGTAGTTGACAAATTTAGATGAAAATGATTTTTGAATCTTCAAAGTTTTAAAATTAACATCTCCTTTATTTAAATGTTTCTTCTCTTTACTTGGTAAAGGATTAATCGTTTCTTGTCCTTTTGAAAACTTAGCAAAAGAAACTGTTAAATCGTTATTTTGTTTCTTGAGAGAAGAAATTTCCTCGATCAACATTCCTTGAGAAATACAGGATAATTTTAAAGAATCAATTTCTTTTTTAAATGATGAAACCAAATTTTCATGATCATTTCTCAAAATATCACATGACAAAATCAAATTTTCATTTTCTGTTTTTAAAGTATCAATAGTTTTTGATTGAATATCAATTTTTGAAAGAAACTCAATTTTCTCCTTCTCTAATTTATCAACTTGTGCTAGAAAATAATTTTTCTCTTTTTCTAATCTATCAATCAAAACATCATTTGTCAAAAATTCTTGTGAACTACCGGAAGATTTTAAAATATCAATTTCACTAGTAAAAATTTCAATCAAATTATTATTTTCTTCTCTCAAAGAATTGCAAGATAAAATCAAATTCCCTTTTTCTCTTTTTAAAGATTCATTAAAAGAAGTCAATTCCTTTTTTCTCTTTTTCTATCAACAAAATTTGATTTTCAAAGAAACTATTTTGATACATTACCATATTAAGTTCATCATGATGATTAGGAGAAGTATCAATATGTTGATTATGTGTACCATCAAATGAAAAATCGCATTCCTTAAAATCAAATAAACACTCATCACTGTCACTTGTTTTCTCATTAGAAAATTCAAATAAAGCGTTGATACCACGTGGTAAGGCATAAGAATTAATTGGTTGACTTCCTAGATTGAAAATATTTATATCAAATGTCATGTTTTCAAATGAAATTTTCATTGCACCATTGTGACAGTTAACCAAAGTGTTACCGATAGCTAGGAATGGTCTTCCTAAAATTACCGGAATTTGATTTTTAGGGTTAGAGACATGTTTTCTAAAACAATGAAATCTATAGGAATATAAATTCACTTAATCTCTCCCATTGGCTTCTTAATGGAACGATTTGCCAACTGTAAAGTGACTTTTGTTAGTTCAAACTCATCTATCCCTAACCGTTCATAGACTATAAAAGGAAGAAGGATTATGTAACAACCCTAATTTTCTTATACAATTTTTTTTTTTTAAATTTTTTTTCAAAATCCATAAAGGGGTATTTTAGCCTGAGCACAAGATATAAGTAGTTATTTTGTTTTTTAATTACAAGTTAAAAGAATGTAACAACTTTATTTTTAGTGTACAAAATTTGCTTAAAAATTAATGTATACTTGGAGTATTTATATTTTCTGTTATTATTTTAAGTAACTAATTAGCTCTATAATTACAAGAAAGAGCTTGTAGCTCATTGGTAATACCTTGCACTGCTGAACCAAGCTACCAGAGTTCAAATCCCATACCCCACATTATTTTTAATATTGATTTTTTTAAAACCTTTAGAATACCAAGGGTTTACAAAACCCCACTATACCAAAAAATGTAACATTGCTAGAGGTTAGATAAACCGTCGGGGGGGATCCCGGCCTCCTGACTCAGCAGGAAATCGGCCAAATCGGCCTCGACTCGGCCGACTCAGTCCTCCAACCGAGTCACCCCCGAGTCGGCCGATTCCGGCGACGACCGCAACATGACAATTGTGTCTTTTCACATTCCCTATGCACCTGCAAAATTTTAGCCTCAAACCATTTCCAGAGCTCTTTTAAAACCCCAATTACTCCACTTTTAATACATTTTTAATATATTTTATCACATTTTTCATTTTGACCTTTCACCTACCCTAACCCTATAAATACCACCCTACCCTCTACCCTCTCACCCCAAACTCTGAGCCAACTCTCTAAAATTCTCAAGAACTCTTGTGTGCAATCGAATTGAGCGAAAGGCGAAGCTCTGGCGAATTCTTCGGCGGAATTTCTGGCAACGACCGTAGGAACTCCCGGAGACGAAACGACGCACCGACGACTCCTCTCGATCCACCTTCCTCTTATCTTTGATCGAAACCCGTAAGTCCTAAATTCTACCTCTCTTTTCTTTTCTAAAATACGGATTTACAAAACCCGATGGAATCGGAACAAATCCGATTTCCGATTCGGTTTCTTTATAAAACTTCACTTCTCGTTAATACAATTATGCTTAAACTCTCTCATGTTGACTATTAAATACTAATCAACCAAATTGATCAAGTTTCATATCACAAAATAATTGCTAGTTCCTTTTACCGTATTTTTTCATTTAAATACCACATAGTTCCTTTTGCGACATTTAACCCATTAAACTTGTTATACCTTTAAGTAGATCACGAGATAACGACCTACCTCCTCACATACTCATATGCAATATAGCACGATACCCTTGGGAACATAAAATACGGGAAATCGACATCTTTAAAAATAAATAACCTATGAGCTAATAAAAAAGAAAATATATAGACTCAGCCAATTAAGGACTGTCTCGCTCATTAGGACAGAGGAAGGTTGTGGACATTCAGTCGTTTATCTAAACCTGACTTTATGGTACCTAGGCTAGACAAGTGAGAAAGGTAACTTTAAAAGGCCCGTCTTATGGTGATTCGTAAGCAGATCCCTCCTTTCTTCACTTGTACTTATCTGGCCACAATTGGCGGTGAAGAGGCGATTTGAGAGATATCTCACAACTTGTCGCTTTGGACCAGTTAGGAGCAGTCTAGTTGACTTAGGAGACCCTAGAACATAGAATACGGGAAATCGACATCTTTACAAATAAATACCATTTACTTAATAAAAACCGTTTTCTAAAGAATTTAGTATTTATACAAATCTTTGCAAAGTGCTGCTACAACCCATTTTGGGGAATCCATTCGGGATGGTGCGGATTATCGCACATCCCCGGGCTTAGTAGTGCGAGATGTAGACCTCCGTAAGGAGCATTCGGTCTCGAAAAATTTAAAATACGACATCTTAAGAAAACGAGATTTCTAGAATATTATATATACTAAAATTATTTTCATATAAATATATGTATATGTAACATAAAAATATTTATTTTTAATTATTACAAATATTCAACTTTTTCTAAAAATGTTACAAGAATCATTTTACAATAAAATACCATGAGTTCCATAGAAAACCAATATTACTAATAAATACCATTTATTATGAAAATAGGATATTTTCAATAGAAATATCACAATATAAAATCTACATTCACTACAACTTTAAAGACGATTAATAAATACTTAGAGTGTACTTTGAAAAGTATATAAATGTATTTTTACATAAAACCCCCTCAAGTTCTATAATTTACCATAAGGACCCTAGTAAATATAGATTTAAGCGGGACCAATCTCTTGAGCCTCAGGGAGTCGGAGAAGTGGGTGCTTGCCTACTTAAGGTAGACAACTTAATAATGGTGTTATCAATATGATAATCGTCTTTGAAAAGACACAAATCCTGCCGCCCATGTGCAACGGTTACCAATAACATCAAAACAATCAGTACTTCAATTCACTTTTCTAATTGTCTGACTCAGGTTTGAGTCTCATTATAATCCGACTTGAATATAATTCAAGTGCAATTTACAATTTACAATTTACAATCTTCAATATCACAATTCAACATGAATTCATGAATCCAATTATCAATCTATACAATTTGACTGAACCGAACCATGGATATACATTCCATTTACATGGTTCTCCAGTTACTCCATTTACATGATTCTACGGTTACATCCGTTACAGTTATCATGGTTTCGGTCAGTCATCCAATTATACAATCTATACAGTTTACAATACAATACAATCAAAACACTATGGGGTTTAAGGGGTAGACTGGCATGGAAGGTGTTAAAAGTGGTACGAGACTGCAAGATTTAAGACACCTAACATGAATCCAATTGCCGTTGTTCCGGGCCTTCTAACAGAGCCCTGTACTCTATATTCTGTTTGCCCTGGTCTCTAACATACTGAGACCCCTCTCGTATACACTGGCATCCTTCTGTACCAAACTACAAACAACAGCGTTGTCACAACATTACAACAATATAATACAACTTTAAAAGATAACTTCTTATTCTGTCTATTCTATTTCTCCCTTATCTGTGGGACTTACCAAGTGACCTGTTCGCTGACGACATTGTCTTTCTTTCTTATTTGAATGTCATCAGGTGATCTGGACATATCAGAGATCGAGCCCAGCGCTGAAGACTTGGACCAGTTCAGTGAAGACCCCGAGCTCTAATCATTGTACACTTTCCATTTCAGTACTTTTCTTTTTCTTTTATGCCATTGTTTAGGCTTTGCTTTTTATTTCAGTTGTATTTATGTTCCATGTATTGTACAGAAAGAATGCGAATAAATAAAGTTGCTGTTCAGTTTATATCTCTTGACTCTTGTGCTTACTTTTATATTGCTTAGATACGCTTAGCGTATTTACTTCAAAGTAAATACGTAGCGGACCCGTCCCGTCCCCTTCGCCGTAAACCGGGAAGCGGGTCGTGACAGGTTTTGTTGGTGGCCCATGCAGGTCAGAGTTGTATGGAACACTGCCATGCAATTCTGTTCTGTGTGAACAACCTAAGCAATATAACATAAGAACCAGCAACTAAAACAATCTCTACAATTCATGTTCCTTGAATCTTATAATTTCATATTCCTTGAATCTTATCATTTCATGTACTTGAATCTATCCTAACCTAAATTTTTCTTCAAGGTTATGGATTCACCAAACAACACAAGCGCCAACTTCAACAACACTCCACCTCCACTACCAATCGTTCCTACTGTTCCTGCTCCACCCACCGAGCAAACAGTTCTTCTTGAGCCGATCCGCAGCCTCCTTGAGGGACAGCGCAGCTTTTGAACCATCCTGAGACTGACGCACCTGGGATAAAGCAATTCAGAGTTTTACATCCCAAACAGTTCTCCGGAAAGGGAAGCCCACTTGAAGCTGAGGAATGGGCACAGAGCACAGAAGATGATCTGGTAGCGGCACGAGTTCCAGATATAGCTTAGGTTCGTATGGAAAAATTACAGCTCACGGACAATGCATGGAACTGGTGGAAGGCGGAAGAAAGCCGTCTTGATCAGCCCATTGAATGGAAGACTTTTCGCGATAAGTTCGACGCGAAGTACTTCCCTGTGACTGCCAGGTTTTCTATGGAACAACAGTTCATTCATCTACAATAAGGTTCTATGTGGGTCAAGTCAGTAGATGAGTATGACGCTGAGTTCACCATACTCAGTCGGTAAGATATGTCACAGTATTTCAAATTTTTAATATCACATACTATGCAGCTAACACAAGACCGTAACAGATTTGCGGCACACCTGATACCGACGGATGAGATCAGAGTACGTCGATTTCAACAAGGTTTGGACACGGAAATCCAGGCTTCACTAGCCACAGGGAAATTTCCGACTGATGAAGATGCTTTGGAAGCTGCCCACAGTTATGAGTGTTGGATAAAGTGCCCTCAGAGTCAATTATTGGATCACAGGCACGTGATTGCAATGATTGAGGGAGGACCTATACCGGTAGGACAGTCTTACTCAAGATGATAGTATGCTATCTGGTTTATCTTTATCATCGTGTACTGCTTTAGGTGACCTTACAGGTCACTATTGCACGTTGATAGAGCCCTTAGGATTCTTGCTTGACTGCCAGCAGTATGATGGCGATCATATACGTGGGAGCTGGGGTCTATAAGCACATCCTTAAATGGTCCCTAGTCGTGGGAGTTTCGAGATAGGGCATCGATACTCCAGAGTAGACTAGTGTATACAGTCGAGACCCCGACAAGGGGCGGTGGCCGGTCTCACAAGCCACTGGTGTCAGTTGGTTCACCTAAGATGTATACAGGTGCTCATTGGGTTATGAGTATACCGGACAGGACTCGCCGGGAACATGCTAGTTGGGATTATACCAGACGTCAGATAGCAGTTCCCTGGTAACATGTGTACAGGTTAGTTCATCGACCTGAGACTGTCATTTGTCTCGTGTGAGTTCCCACTATGCTTTGATTACTACCCTACCATGGCTCAAAGGAGTCATGTAAACAGGTTTTAGTTGGGTACAGTCCCGAGCCACATAGAGGCAGTGAGCGGATCGGTAGGGGTTTCGTCTCTCCCGGTATTGGGGATGAGATCGCGCTGTGTCTAGGAGAGCCATTACACAAAGCCCTCAGTCGAGGCAGGAGATTTACTGGTAGGTATTCCAGTAGTATCTCAGGGTGTTCTAGGCTACACTCCGACACGACTTGTACCGCTTTTGGGTGTCTGACTTTTACCAACCCATTAGGCCCGCCATGCGATACTCATAGATGAACGGACCGGACTGTACGGATATTGTCACTGACAGGCTCAGTAGGGTGTCAGGATGAGTTCGCTCATCGACGTCCCTTTTGGTCAATACCAGGCAGCCCGTTATGTACAGCTAGTACCACTGACGTGCTAGTGGTTAAATCCACAGCCAAGGTATTGACGAGTCTTTAGAGTCCCCTACAGACAGTTTCTCAAGTTTCGGGCGAAACGTTGTAGAGGCCGTATGATATATGGCAGGGTTCGATCTTATACGTGCGGTATTGCACGGATCATGATCGGACGGATCATACTAGTGGGCTTTGGTTTAAACCGGATCCTAGTATTAGATTTGTTGGATTACTTTAGTCTCATCGCATTCGCATTCAGTCGGGATGCGGATGCAGGTATGTATATACAGGTGAGGGGTATCCTTGTGATCCGTCACGAGTTTACTTTAGATGTTGCCGGATCTTTTTGTTGTGGCAAACATTTGGATTAATGTTTGCTTAAGGAAATAATGAGCTAGATTTTCATCATGCATTACATTAAATGTGACATGGACATTTAGATGACTCATGGTCTCTTTTTTAGCAAATATGTCACATTAGTGTTTTGTTTAATGTGTTGAAATGAGATGGAGAGAGAGAGGGGCTGCCATGGTTAAGATTATTGGTCTTGTATTTTCATAATCTCACTCTCTCACTCTCAATCTAACAAAAGAAAAGAAAAGAAAAGAAAAAGAAAAGCTCTTCTTCTTCTTCTTCTTCTTCCTCCTCTAGCTCTTTAGCTTCCATTAATGGCAACACCTTCAACCTCCATCCAAGCCATGGATGCAAGAGGCAAAGTGATCACAAACATTCTCTACAACATCTTGGACTCGTCGGCTAGCACACTTTGCGCCCGAGTTGCTTCGGATGAAGCGGGAGCCCGTAAAAAGACTTCTCGATGTGGCGCCCTTTCCGACAAGGAGATGAAGACCGGAGTTACCGCGGGGAGATCGGGATGGTGGCCGAAGACCGAAGGACACGGATCGCTCGGTATAGCTCTCTATCCCTTCTCTAGATAGCTAACATTAGGTTAATGGTTACGATCCGGGTTTTAAGCATACGATAGCGCCGGTTTTCTAGTTGTGAAAAATTTTCGTTTCCGCATTTTGGCCTCGGAAAGACGGCCGGGGCGCTACCGTAGTCTTACATGGTATCAGAGCCACACCATTAACCTAGTCTAGCTTGCTCTAACGTGTTTACAAGTTCGATCGAACGGATTTTCCAAAAACCGCATTTCCATGTCGTACTTTCTGTCGAATTTTTCCTGTGCTCTAAAAATTATTTGGTATATTGGAAAAATAAGTGCAGGGTTTTTTATGAATTCTGTGAAAATTTGGTACGCTGATGTTACTGTAGCACGGCGGATCCGCGGCCTTATTGTAGCCACAGTGCAGCAAATTTTTACAGCGGTTCTCTGACATGGAAATAGGGTTTCTGGTATATTCTTTTTAGGCCCAGATTTATTTGGAGTGCTACAGTAGTGCTTGGGGCCCACTTCGGTAAATTTAGTCGATCGAAAATTTTAAATATGTTAGTTCACAGTATTTACATTATATCTGCGACCGTGAATGTCATTTGATCGGTAAATCCTGTCTAACTGCTATAGCCCTTTTAGACGGATTTGCGAACGTGACATTCACGTTGATGTTCTGTGTTATGCTGTGTTGTTGCGGATTTGTCGTGGTGGATAGCCTGGATGCAATGTTAGTACAGTTTGGTTGTATATGTACATTTGATATTGCGGGGCGAGCGTCCGACATGTGGACTGCCGTTACTGCCTGTTTGTATATTATTCTTTTTGGGGCACGACCGGACTGAGGTCGATGTACCCGTTGTATATTTTACTTTCTGTACTAGGATTACCCCGCGGAGGGGTGCACGGATAGCTGGGTTCTAGAAGGCAACGGGCCCGCACCTCATGGCGTTGAGATGGAGGGGGCTTCACTCTAGAATTGGCGGGCTATTCGCTGCACTCGTGGAGGGTATAGGTTGACCCAAGGAGGGGTGCTCAAGTTACCGGATTCCGTGAAGTGCTGGGTGGTCCATTCACGTTGTTGAAGGGGGTTGCCTCTCTTCAGGTTTTGGCGGGTAACTTGCCGCGCCCGTAGGGGTCTAGGATTTCATTGCACAGGCTATCTACACGACCAGGGGAACGTCGGGTTTCAGTAGCGGCTCCATGAAACCCGGGGATCCCAGATATCTGTATTGTTCTGTGATGCTTATTACATTTCTGTGATGTTGCATTTTATCACGCCTTGAGCGAATATTATATATTGATATATATACTAGTAGATGTTGTATATGTTTTGCATCCGCGCTAGTCCAGTCCCCGCTCTGTCGTTAGTTAAGTAACCTAACGGGTGATGACGGGACCCAGTAGCGAATGCGGATGGTATATACGTACATCGTATTTTCGTTCTTTTGTGGTGTGATCAATTGATGGGACTACGTTGATTCGGATCAATGCAAGCTAAACAAACCTATTCTGATGTTGTTGGAACAATTTTTCAAAAAGCTGTTATTGCAAGGACGTTCACTTTTGTTTTGCACAGTGGTATTCGGTTATGAATATCCAGCACCTCAGTCGACGAGGCAAGGGCTGAGATCCCTTCACCGGGAGTGACCCCTTGGACAGAAGTTTGCGTCAGGGTAATAACTTCATTATAGCCGATTGCTTTTTTTCTTTGCATCGTGGTATTCAGTTGGAATATCCTGCACCTCATTCTACGGGGAAAGAGCCGAGATCCCTTCACCGGGAGTGACCTCTTTAACAAAGGGTTTTCGCCACTATATTTTTACAAAAAGCTATGCGGTTCTTTCAACGATATCAAGTTCATTACGTTAAAGGTTTTTCGCCAAAAACCTACCGTAGCCCTCCGTCATTTCAGATTAGCATTGCTCAGTATTCGTGCTATGTATGTCGTGCATTGCCGAGGCGTAGTGTTCGGTAGCTCTGTAATGCTTTTCTGTCGCATGGATAAGTGGATTGGTTAGGACAGTCGTACGGTTATGTTGGCATTATCAAGGACTCGTACGGGTGGGTTTAACGCAATCAAGATAATGACGGGTTGAACTTGACTAGGACTCTTTGATATGTTGGCATTGTCAAGGTCACTTGGGTCCTAGGGGTAAAAACACACATCGGGAGTTTTTAAAGAAACTAAAACTTGCCAGATATGCGCATACTTTCTGGAGTGTGATAACGTGAGTGTATTCCATCACGTTATCATGCGATGATAGTTGGATCTCGATTCCCACTGATTAGTTGGTTTACTCCTCGGGTGATCCCGACTAATTCTTCTTTTAGCTTTGGAGGAGAATTTGAGGTTACAGTGGGAGGTTTCCTGATTAGATAAAGTGATAACCATTCTGATCTAGCTTAGAGTGCACGCTGAGTGTTTCTTTTCTCTCTCTCTTTGACAGCGACCATGACCCGACCCTTGACTATGACTCAGTGACCAAGTTGACCGAACCTTCTTAAAACACTGGCTTTTGGATTGTCAGAGTTGCATACTTTATGACCACTCCTACTTTTACCCTTTTCTCCAGAACACCCCGTATTACTACGAACGTCCACTTCCATTGGATAAAACCATCGTATGGTTATATACGAACTCGAATGAATTTATTCGACGATGGTTTCCGGTTCTGGAGAAAACGGATAGGACTATTCAGTTGTCTTTTCCTTTTACCTTCTCTCAGGTTGCGAGTGCTCCTTGGATTAGGGGATAGTACACCTGTTACGCTTATTGGATAGTCTTCTTCCAAACCAAAGGCAGGTGCCGAACGGTAGGGAATGAAGAAAACCAATTAGCCTAACGATGGTGTACAGAAGGTATTATGTAAAGACAAATAAAGGGATTAGTAAGAGGGCAAAGTAAACTGCGACTGCTATTCACGACCAAACCAAGTATTTCATTACCACTCCCACTTCATCTTTGTATTTCTCCATAACACTCCGTATCACTACGAAGATCCACAGTTATTTAAATACTCCATCGTATGGTTATATACGAACTCGAAAGGAACTTGTTCCAGTTCGGGGATGGATTCTGGTTCAGGAGAAATATGAATAAGGTTTATTCAGGTGTCTTTTATCTTTACCTTCTCTCGTGTTGCGAGTGCTCCTAGGATTAGGACAGTACACCTGATTAGTCGAAAATATTGCATCATTTAACCGGCAATTTCCTCATCAATTGCATTCATATAGAAGTGTTCGGCATTCATATTTCACATATTAGCAAATCGGTCGTTAAATATTAGATTGCATGTGTTAGACTCTAAAACCGGCACTATAAAGGAAATTGACTGCATTTCATGGCATCGTATCATCCCTATGTTGTGCAACACTTGTTTTGAGATCTATGCAGGAAAACCCAGAAGAAAAGCCAAAAATTTACATGGCACTGATCAAACATTTACGCCAACTCAATGATTTAAGTTCTGGTAGAAATCCAAAAGGCAAAACAAAAATCAATATATCCAAGAAAGGCCCAAGTGTCAAACCAAGACCACAGCAAAGAGCCCAAGTCCTAAGGAGCCATCATGGCCGCGGAACCGCGGCCGGAGCCTGCTTGAGCCGCGGTTCCGCGGCGGCCTTGCCATGTCATCCATCCAATTTTGCTGCAGAATTCTTACCTCAGCTCCTACAGTTCAGAAAGATACAACAAGTTCCAGAAGGCTCCAGAGACTTCTGCCAGATCAGCAAACAAGGGTTCTAATGCTTAATTAATCCTAGCTTAAAGCCTAAGCTAGCTCCTAACAAACTACCTTCTAGAAGCCTCAACAAACTTTTGGAGGGAATTGTAATTTCAAATCTAGACCTAGGGTTTGGGGGATCTATAAATAAGACCCTAGGCTCACTTGTAAAAGGATCCCTCCATTTTTAGTTCATTTTAGTAGCCAATCTAGAGCCATTCTACCTCATTCTTCATCTTCTTCCACAAGTCTAGTGAGAAGGCTTGTGTGAAACCCTAACCCTAATTCCAGTCAAAAGCCAAGATCCCGAGTACCAAATCAAGCAAGAAGCCCTTCAACCTTTTATGAGCGGAACCAATCTTCAACAGAGCAAGTGGTCCAAGACGATCCACGACTCACGAAGAAAAGCGAAGCCAATTCAACAATCTAGTTCTTCCTCTTGTAGTTCTTGAGCGACTGTAATGAAATTGTTGATATAAATAAAAGGTGAAATTCTTTTTATCTTGTTTTCTTTAAATTCTTGCATCATGATATCTTTTCAATTCTTGAATGCTTTCTGTGTGATGATGTTTGAGTAATACTCCGCTCGTCGAGGAGTCAAGACAATCAATAGAATGATGATGTAATATATCTGAAAACGATTCTTGATTCCTACGAGTTTTGTAAACCCTAGCAAGTTCAAGAATCGACGACCCAATTTTGTTGCGATGCTTTCTTGATTGATATCGCTCGAAATTGGGGAGTTACGATCGTTTCTTGAAATTGCTAGAGGCTAGAATGTGAATGATATCGACGAAAGAACAAGGGTTAAATGATGAAACCCTAGTTTCACGAGAAAGCCCTAACTCTCGTCGATCATCATCGATCTAGTATCAATTCTTCGAAGGACAAGAACACGATATCTTGAGATTATATCACATCTATAGATCCGATCGATTCCTATGAGCATCATTTAGATTCTTGACATTTTGGTTGGAAATATCATCGAAACCCGATTCTCGATTGTTTATCATTTTCTTGATTCTTGATTAGACTAGTGACACCTGAATCAATCGATAAAATCTTGAATCATGTTTTCTTTTCTTTTCGATTAACTTTTCAATTCAAAAAATTAAGCATAAAAACGAGTCGCACAATCCCTGTGGACGATCCGCACTCACTTACAATCTACATCCGACACCGTAGTTGATTGCGGTCAAATATAATTCTTTGGTTGTGATTTCTTTATATAATTTTCTAAATACTGATACAAGATCCTGTTATCGATCAAATGAAACCGTTATCGGGAAACAATTGATTCGATACTTCCTTTTACTTCACATCCAGAATTTTCAAACAATCAGATGGCGCCGTTGCCGGGGATCGCGCGCTAATTCGTTTCATATTAAAGTTGAATTGAAAGATTTATTCCATTGTAATTTTTGTAATCAAAATTCGTGCAAACCCTAAACAATTTGTTGTGGTTCTTTGCCAGGAAATCTGGAGCTGTTTGGAAATTGAAGAATTTTTTTTGAAAATTCCAGAGAGCTGGAGTTATCAACAGAAATCTTTTGTTGAATTTTGGTGCAGTGATCTGCACAGAAGACCGCGATTCAGCGGTGGGAGCCAGCAATTGAGGCGGAACCGCGGCAACCTTGAAGGATCTCTGTAAAAATTTTACTTCAGGTGACTTCTTATCTTCTCCTCTCTCCTCTTTTTAGCTCCAACTAATAATTTTCTACAGGATTCTTTGCAAATAATCGCAGCTCGCAAATTGCAAAATTAAATTTGTGCGTGATTTTGTTTCTTGGTTGTTTGCATTCTAAATACGGATATTAAGGGGCATGGCCAAATCTAAATTAGGTGGGGATTTCATTACCCTTCCTAGGCCCCGAAAATCGCAAAACTTGTATACGCATTGACCCACATTAACTAAAAAATATCTAGAGATGACTCTAAGGACCGTCGCGCTCACTTAGGAAAGAAGAAGGCCGTGGGTAATTCATTGCTTATCCGCGTTTTCTTGTGGTGCCTAGGCAAGTGTGTCGAAGGCTAGTGGTTATTAATTAGGCCCACTACTTACGTAGTGGAGTACCTTTCCACTTACCTGGCACTTACTTGGCCACAGGGGGACAAGGAGGCAGTGGAGGATTCTATCCTGCGACTTGTCTTTTGGCAGTTAGGAGCGGTCTAGAGCCGGACCTAGGTGACCACTAGATTATAGGGTTTTTTGTTGTTGCATTTGTTTTGTAGCATCATTTTTTCAAAAATCCGTCCCTTTTTCAAAGCAAACACCGCATTCATTCATACCCCTAATTATAAGTCAACGCCGCCACTTGTACTAACCCATTTTAGTGCAAGATAGGCTGGACACGGGATTCTAGTGCCCGTTTAGTCCGCGTACCTCCTATCGACTCCAAAGTCGATATTTCTCCATTTACTTCTTCTTTACCCACTACCACACCCACTCCGATGGATCCGAATCCATCGAACTTCTTTAACCCTAATCTGCCGCCGTCCGTTGGTGCGCAGAATCCACCCCGCATCTCTCTCCAGGAGAGGTGCTACCCTATTCGGGGTCCTCTTTCGACCTGCTTATCCACACCACCAGCCAACGGGGATAACTTTGAGATTAAGCCCCAGTATATCAATCTTTTACCCAAATTCCATGGACTCGAGACTGAGGACGCTTACGTTTTCATTACCAAATTTTAAAACGTATGCGCAATGATGGGTATGTCACAACTTTCAGTGGATGCTATGCGTCTACGACTTCTTCCATTTACCCTGTGCGATATAGCCGAGAAGTGGCTATATAACACTACCGTACACTCTATTACGAATTGGGAAGAATTGGTCGCTGCATTCCTTAAGAAATTTTACCCAATACAAAAGACAGCTCGAATCCGTAGCGAACTGAATCAATTTTCCCAGCTCCCTACTGAACCATTTTCAAAATGCTTTGAACGTTTCAAGGATCTATTGGTTCAGTGTCCTCATCACGGCATCCCGAGATTGGAATTGTGCCGAATCATTTATGAGGGCATTAACCCAAACACTAAACAGAGCCTTGAAAACATGTGTCAAGGTACTTTTATGACTAAGGATGATGGGGAAGCATGGAAGCATTTAGAAGAGTTCGCTGAAAAATCACTACAGTGGGAGAGTGGAACCCAACCATTGAATAGGGGTGGCGTACACCAAATAGATGTGTCCATAGGTGTTCGAGCTGAGATGGCAGCAATGCAAAAGAAGCTCGACGCTATGGAACACAAATTTGCAGCAGCCTCCCTGAACCCAGTATCGCTCCCCAAAACTGTTTGTGGGTGTTGTTCTGATCCGTCTCATTCAACGGAAGAATGTCCATTAAACTCTGCGTTTCAAGGTCACGAGCATTCAAATGCCGCATTTCAAAGACTGAGAAACGATCCATATTCTTCCACGTACAATCAGGGTTGGAGGAATCACTCGAATTTTGCTTGGAACCAACAACAATCTCAAAACACGGTTCCAAGCCAAAATAATTTTCAAAGGGCTCTTCCTCCACAACAGCAACCCCTTCAAATCACTCAGCACCCCTATCAGTCACAAAATTTCCAAAATCAGGTCAACAATCCTGCACAGTCTAATCCTATGCAGTTGTCCTGTTCTGACGAATTCTCTCAATTCTCTCAAACCATGAAATCACTTTTATCAAATTTCATAGAGGTTTCGACTGAGATTAGATCTTCCGTCAGTGAGATAAAGAAAAACTCAGCGTCTCAAGCTGAGAGTATCAGAACGATGGAAGCTGAAATCGCACGACTTAAAGCCGAAATGAGTGCGAGAGAAAAAGGGAAACTTCCCTCTCAACCCCTACAGAATCCTGGGCATTACAATGTAAATGCCGTCACAACGTTGAGATCGGGAAGAGTGCTGAACAATCATGTCGGGGAAGGTATTGATGATATTGAAAATCCTATCATTAACACCCCGGCTGAGACCCTTCCTCACACACACACTTCTCCTTCTGATCCTTCTTCTTCTACCACACCACCTTCTCGCGAGCCTATTCTCCATTTCCCACTAGGCTCGACACCTCAGTATAGCCCTTCTAGTTCTCCACAGACGGTCCCCATACCTCTTTTGGGATCTTGTCTACCCCCTCTTCCTTCTCCTATGATGGACCCGACGCTCATTGCGAAAGCTCCTTACCCGAACCGGTTAAGGGGTAATAGAATGAGTCCTCATATGGAGAAAATTATAGAAATGTTTAAACAGGTTAATATCAATATCCCTCTCCTAGATGCGATTCAACAAGTCCCCGCTTATGCGAAAATTCTTAAGGACTTATGCACTAGGAAGAGTAAGACTCAAGTGCCGAAGAAGGTCTTTATGTCTAATAATATTAGCACTGCTTTTATTCCCCAGCTACCAAAGAAACGTAAGGACCCAGAATGTCCTACAATATCGATTTCTATTGGGGGTAAAAACATAAACCGTGCTCTTTTAGACCTTGGCGCAAGTGTTAACCTACTTCCATATTCTGTATATGAGAAATTAGGGATTGGAGAGCTGAAACATGCTCACTGCACTCTCCAAATGGCAGACCATTCAATCACCAAACCAAGGGGTGAACTAGAGGATGTGTTGATAAAGGTCGGGAAATTTGTTTTCCCTGTAGACTTCATTGTACTCGATACACAGCCTGTAGCAAACCCCCGGGGCCAAATTCCGGTGATTCTGGGTCGTCCTTTCCTTGCTACTTCCAACGCTGTTATAAACTGTAGAAATGGTTCAATGAACTTATCATTTGGAAATATGACCATTGAACTAAATATCTACAAAGTTGGAAGTCAGCCATCAGAACCCTCTGCTCATATTCTAGATGTGTGCTCTGTCCACGAGATCGCTCCCGATAGTTGTGGAGCTGAGGATCTTTGCTTTCTAGATCTCGACGACATTACCACATCTCTGTTTGATCTCACACATGATCTTAGTGAGGACACTTTTCCTACACTTGAGTCCTGCACTCCTGACTTTTCTCCACCCGAGTCTGTATCTTTCACAGGCTCTGAGCTTCTTTGTAATTCCAAAAATCACTCGATGATCCCTCCTTCTATTATTTCTCCGCCAGTTTTAGATCTCAAAATTTTACCTTCTCACCTTAAATATGCATATCTAGGTGAGAACGAGTCTTTACCGGTTATCATTTCCGCTTCTCTTGCATCAGAGCAAGAGAATGCACTTTTATCGGTATTGAGATCTAATAAAGAGGCGTTCGGTTGGAGTATGGCGGACATCAAAGGGATTAGTCCCTTGATTGTTGAACATCATATACATGTGATGGATGATGCCAGACCAACCCGAGAACCACAGAGACGGTTGAATCCCGTCATGAAGGAAGCGGTGATGAAAGAGATCGTCAAATGCCTAGATAATGGTATTATATACCCCATCTCCAATAGCCAATGGGTGAGTCCTATACATGTCGTTCCTAAGAAATCCGGCATCACTGTTATAACCAATGAGGCAAATGAGTTGATTTAGACACGCGCCCAAACTGGGTGGCGTGTATGTATTGATTATAGAAAACTCAATGCTGCCACGAGGAAAGACCACTTTCCTCTACCATTCATTGATCAAATGCTGGAACGCTTAGCGGGACGAGAGTATTATTGCTTTATGGACGGATACTCAGGCTATAATCAGGTCCCCATCGCCAAAAAGGATCAAGATAAAACCACTTTTACTTGTCCTTTTGGTACCTTTGCTTACAGTCGCATGCCCTTTGGGTTATGCAATGCTCCCGCTACCTTTCAGCGGTGTATGATGGGGATATTCTCTGATATGGTAGAGAATTTTCTGGAGATCTTTATGGACGATTTCTCGATTTTTGGAGACTCTTTTTCTGATTGCCTATCGAATCTTGACGCAGTTCTTACTCGTTGCAAAGAGAAGAACTTAACTTTGAACTAGGAAAAATGCCATTTCATGGTCCAAGAAGGAATTGTACTTGGACATGTTATTTCATAGAAAGGCATTGAGGTTGACAGAGCTAAGATAGATGTCATTCAAAACCTCCCTCACCCCAAAAGCGTCAAAGATATTCGATCTTTCCTTGGCCATGCGGGCTTTTATAGGAGATTCATTAAGGATTTTAGCAAAATTGCTAGACCTTTAACTCTTCTCCTGGCCAAGGATACGACCTTCCACTTTGACTCGGACTGTAAGACAGCTTTCGACTCACTTAAACACTCACTCACTTCAGCCCCCGTTCTATCGTCTTCAAATTGGGACTACCCCTTTGAGCCGATGTGTGACGCATCCGACTTTGCAGTAGGTGCAGTCTTAGGACAGCACATTGAAAAGATGCTACACGTGATCTATTATGCAAGTAAGACCCTGAACGATGCACAAATCAACTATACAACCACCGAGAAAGAACTTTTAGCGGTTGTATTTGCATTAGAAAAATTCAGGCCTTACTTAATTGGCTCATCTATAGTTGTGTACACTGACCATTCTGCCCTAAAACATCTTTTGGCGAAAAAAGATGCAAAAGGTCGACTAATACGTTGGATCCTTCTGTTACAAGAATTTGATCTTGTTATCAAAGATAAGAAAGGATGTGAAAACGTCATAGCCGACCATCTTTCACGCATCATTTCTTCCCCTATGACCTTACCGATCAATGATTCGTTCCCTGATGAACAACTCTTGAACGTATCCGCTGAACCATGGTTCAGGGATATTGTGAACTATCTTGTCACGGGACTTATACCAAGCGATTGGTCAAAACAGGACAAATACCGTTTTCTATCCCAAGTAAAACACTTTTACTGGGATGATCCATATTTGTTTAAATATTGTCCTGATTAGATCATTCGCCGGTGTGTCCCGAAAGAAGAGTTCAAGAGTGTTCTTTCTTTTTGTCATGATCAGGCCTGTGGGGGTCACTTCGGTCCTAAAAAGACGGCGGAGAAGGTTTTGCAATGTGGTTTTTATTGGCCGACCTTATTCAAGGACGCATTTGAGCATTGCAAAATCTGTACACAGTATCAGTACACGGGTAGAATCTCCCGGAGGAATGAAATGCCTCAGCAACCCATTCTGGTTGTTGAAATATTCGATGTTTGGGGCATTGATTTTATGGGTCCCTTTCCCAACTCCTTTGGGAATTTGTACATACTGCTGGCGGTTGATTACGTCTCCAAGTGGGTTGAAGCCATTCCATGTCGCACTAATGACAGGAAAGTTGTCATTAAGTTCTTGAAAGAGAATATCTTTTCGCGATTCGGACACCCACGCGCTATTATTAGCATAATGGGACATATTTCTGCAACAGGTCTTTCGAGACTCTGATGCGGAAATACGCAATCAACCACCGACTTTCTACACTCTATCATCCCCAAACGAGTGGGCAGGCTAAAATCTCAAACAGACAGATCAAACTTATCCTGGAGAAGACTGTTGCTAAGAATAGAAAAGACTGGTCGACCAAACTGACGGATGCTCTTTGGGCATTCAGGACTGCATATAAAACCGACCTAGGGATGTCTCCATATAGGATAGTGTTTGGGAAGGCATGTCACTTACCCGTCGAGATAGAGCATAAAGCATTGTGGGCTATAAAGGAAATAAATTTTGATCTAAACCAAGCCTGCAACTTTCGGAAGCTGCAACTTAATGAGCTAAGCGAACTCCGTGATGAAGCTTATGATAACGCTGTAATTGTAAAGAATAGGACTAAGATTTTTCACGATAAAAACATTTTGAGGAAAACATTTTCATCTGGTCAACAAGTCCTTCTTTATGATTCACGATTACACCTTCACGCGGGTAAGCTTCGATCTCGGTGGAAGGGACCTTTTATTGTGCGGTCTGTATACCCGCACGGGACAGTAGAGGTAGAAAATGTTAAAAACGGCATATTTTTTAAAGTGAATGGATATAGACTAAAGCCGTATTTTTCCACTGACCCCACGGAGGAGCTCCTGTTCTTACAGGAGCCATTTTATTTGGATTAAAATTCCTCCGTCTCACCTTCATGTCCAGTATATCATTGCATCATCTTTTGAATGGAGGTGAGTGAAAAGAGTAAGTTTGGGGGAAAAGAGTAAGTTTGGAGGAAGTTCTTCACTTATATATTTTTTGCCTCCACTAATAATTCCCCCCAGGCTTACAGTTTTTGTAGGTATAGCGGTTGGCAACAGTGAGGACACTGTTGAAAACAAGTTTGGGGGAGGTTTGTGCTTATTTTTGCATCACTTGCATATCATTTGCATAAGCACAAAACATTTCTTTTAAAAATAAAAAAACCTATAAAAATTTAAAAATTTTCAAAACCCATAAAAATTTAAAAAAATTTCAAATATAAAAATATTTTAATATTTAAACTTTTTTGTACATAAATAAAATAATAAAAGATTAGATAGTGAAAAATTACATCCATGAGATTAGAAAAATTTAAGAAAACTAAGAAAATTAGAAGTTTTCTTATACGAACTAGTAATAAGTAGTTATGAGCCGTTGTCCCAAGGGTTAGTAAGATGAAGGACGTCACTAATCTGAGGATAAAACTAAGTCTGAAAAATAGTTTCTATTCTGGAAGCCAAATATTTTGAACGTTGCTACCCTGCTATTCGCACTTACACACGTCTTGAAGTCTGGGATAGTAGAAGATACCTTGAAATGCTCTTGTCTTAAAACCGATGTATGAAGGAAATAAAAAGAAAAAGTGAATAAAAAAATATATAAAGTGGTGAGAAAAATGGACACTGGTTTTGTTATCGCCGAGGGCAATAAAAATGTATAGCGAGGGTGCCTCTTCACCTAGTGCCCTAAGGCCAACTGGTCTGCGAGTCATTGCTAAGCCTTAGGTGGTGCAAGACGAGGAAAATACACCAAGTAAGCAAACACAGGAGTAATCGGTCGGTTAGTATCTCAAGAAGTATTAACGGTCGCATGAAAGTGTGTGAGCAATCTCATCTAAATATTCATTAATTAAAAAGTACTGAAGCTGATGGGCAAGAATATGATAGCTTGAATTGAATTCTCCGGGTGTAGGGATGTCTTTACACACATGCAGGGTTATATGATCGATGTTTGGAAGAAAGATAGGAATGAAGAATAAGACGATGTTTTATTGAGGGAGGACGTGATTTCTGACATCTTTTCATGACCATTAAGATAGGGCTCATGACAACCGAAAAGCTAGCTTAGTTGGAAACCCTAATTTTCAAAGTCTTTCTTTTACAATTCTTTTCTTTAAATGTAATATTCATGATCTCGCCGGCAACATCTTGTTATACACTATCTGTACTTCAGTCACTAAATTTTCTTGAATCTGTTACACTTTCCTTTTATAAATTTCGAGGACGAAATTTTTATAAGAAGGGTAGAATGTAACAACCCTAATTTTCCTATACAATTTTTTTTTTAAATATTTTTTTTCAAAATCCATAAAGAGGTATTTTAGCCTGAGCACAAGATATAAGTAGTTATTTTGCTTTTTAATTACAAGTTAAAAGAATATAACAACTCCATTTTTAGTGTACAAAATTTGCGTAAAAATTAATGTATGCTTGGAGTATTTACATTTGCTCTTATTACTTTAAGTAATTAATTAGCTCAATAATTACAAGAAGGAGCTTGTAGCTCATTGGTAATACCTTGCACTGCTGAACCAAGCCACCAGATTTCAAATCCCATACCCCACATTATTTTTAAAATTGATTTTTTTAAAACCTTTAGAATACCAAGGGTTTACACGTGCATATCTCACAAAACCCCCCATTACACCCAAAAATGTAACAATGCCAGAGATTAGATGAACCGTCGGGGGGGATCCCGGCCGTCTGACTCAGCCGGGAATCGGCCAAATCGGCCTTGACTTGGCCGACTCAGTCCTCCAACCGAGTCACGGCCGAGTCACCCCCGAGTTGGCCGATTCCGGCGACGACCCCAACATGAAAATTGTGTCTTTTCACATTCCCTATTCACCTGCAAAATTTTAGCCATAGACTATTTCCAGAGCTCTTTTAAAACCCTAATTACTCCACTTTTAATAAATTTTTAATACATTATATCATATTTTTCATTTTAACTTTTCACCTACCCTAACCCTAGCCTAACCCAATAAATACCACCCCTACCCTCTACCCTTTCACCCCAAACTCTGAGCCAACTCTATAAAATTCTCAAGAACTCTTGTGTGCAATCGAATTGAGCGAAAGGTGAAGCTCCGGCGAATTCTTCGACGGAATTTCCTGCAACGACCGTAGGAACTCCCAGAGACGAAACGACGCACCGACGACTCCTCCCGATCCACCTTCCTCTTATCTTTGATCGAAACCCTTAATTCCTAAATTCTACCTCTCTTTTATTTTCTAAAATACGGATTTACAAAACCCGACGGAATCGGAACAAATCAGATTTCCGATTCGGTTTCTTTATAAAACTTCACTTCTCGTTAATACAATTATGCTTAAACTCTCTCATGTTGACTATTAAATACTAATCAACCAAATTGATCAAGTTTCATATCACAAAATAATTGCTAGTTCCTTTTACCATATTTTTCATTTAAATACCACATAGTTCCTTTTGCGACATTTAACCCATTAAACTTGTTATACCTTTAAGTAGATCACGAGGTAACGACCTACCTCCTCACACACTCATATGCAACATAGCACGATACCGTTGGGAACATAAAATATGGGAAGTCGACATCTTTACAAATAAATAACTTTTGAGCTAATAAAAAAGAAAATATATAGACTCAGCTAATTAAGGACTGTCGAGCTCATTAGGACAGAGGAAGCTTGTGGACATTCAGTCATTTATCTAAACCTGACCTTGTGGTGCCTAGGCTAGACAAGTGAGAAAGGTTACTTTAAAAGTCCCGTCTCACGGTGATTCGTGAGCGGATCCCTCCTTTCTTCACTTGTACTTACCTGGCCACAATTGGCGGTGAAGAGGCGATTTGAGGGATATCTCACAACTTGTCGCTTTGGACCAGTTAGGAGCAGTCTAGTTGACTTAGGATACCCTAGAACATAGAATACGGGAAATCTACATCTTTACAAATAAATACCATTTACTTAATAAAAACCGTATTCTAAAGGATTTAGTATTTATACAAATCTTTACAAAGCGCCGCTACAACCCATTTTGGGGAACCCATTCGGGATGGTGCAGATTATCGCACATCTTCGGGCTTAGTAGTGTGAGATGCAGACCTCCGCAAGGATCATTCGATCTCGAAAGATTTAAAATACGACATCTTAAGAAAACGAGATTTCTAGATATTATATATATACTAAAATTATTTTCATATAAATATATGTATATGTAACATAAAAATATCTATTTTTAATTATTACAAATATTCCATTTTTTCTAAAAATGTCACAAGAATCATTTTACAACAAAATACCATGAATTCCATACAAAACCAATATTACCAATAAATACCATTTATTATGAAAATACGATATTTTCAATAGAAATATCACAATATAAAATCTACATTCACTACAACTCTAAAGACGATTAATAAATACTTGGTGTGTACTTTGAAAAGTATATAAAGGTATTTACATAAAACCCCCTCAAGTTCTATAATTTACCATAAGGACCCTAGTAAATATAGGTTTAAGCGGGTCCAATCTCTTGAGCCTCAGGGAGCCGGAGAAGTGGGTGCTTGCCTACTTAAGATAGACAACTTAATAATGGTGTTATCAATACGGTAATCGTCTTTGAAAGACACAAATGCTGCCGCCCATGTGCAGCGGTTCCCGATAACATCAAAACAATCAGGATCTACATCAAAACAATCAGGATCTCAATTCACTTTTCTAATTGTCTGACTCAGGTTTGAGTCTCATTATAATCTGACTTGAATATAATTCAAGTACAATTTACAATTTATAATCTACAATCTTCAATATCACAATTCAATATGAATCCATGAATCCAATTATCAATCTATACAATTTGACCGGACCGAACCATGGATATACATTCCATTTACATGGTTCTCCAGTTACTCCATTTACATGATTCTACGGTTACATCCGTTACAGATATCATGGTTTCGGTCAGTCATCCAATTATACAATCTATTCAGTTTACAATACAATATAATCAAAACACTACGGGATTTAAGGGGTAGATTAGTACGGGAGGTGTTAAAAGTGGCGTGAGACTGCAAGATTTAAGACACCTAACATGAATCCAATTGCCGTTGTTCCGGGCCTTCTAACGGAGCCATGTACTCTATATTCTATTTGCCCTGGTCTCTAGCATACTGAGACCCCTCTCGTATACACTGGCATCATTCTGTACCAAGCTATAAACAACAGCGTTAACACAACATTAGAACAATATAATACAACTTTAAAAGATATCTTCTTATTCTGTCTATTCTATTTCTCCCTTATCTGTGGGACTTACCGAGCGACCTGTTCGCTAACGACATTCTCTTTCTTTCTTCTTTGAATGTCGTCAGGTGATCTGGACACATTAGAGATCGAGCCCAGCACTGATGACTTGGACCAATTCAGTGAAGAACCCAAGCTCTAGTCATTGTACACTTTCCATTTCAGTACTTTTCTTTTTCTGTTATGCCATTGTTTAGACATTGCTTTTTATTTCAGTTGTATTTACGTTCCATGTATTGTACAGAAAGAATGTGAATAAATAAAGTTGCTGTTCAGTTTATATCTCTTGTCTCTTGTGCTTACTTTTATATTGCTTAGATACACTTAGCGTATTTACTTCAAAGTAAATACGTAGCGGACCAGTCCCGTCCTCTTCGCCGTAAACCGGGAAGCGGGGCGTGATAGTTTACACTAGCGCCTACTTCAAGTAAAGCTCTGTTAATAACCTTACCTTCGATAATACATGAAATTGTAGCATAACCTGGGTCCTTATACTTTATGGGTAATGTATTAGATAGGACGTCACTAATATTACCAGCTAGAAAACCTTTCTAGACACATGTGTTTGCCTCTTTTTAGTGTAAAGGTCTTTAAGAAATTTAGCATGGGATGAAATTTGGTTAATTATATCTAATAGAGGGATGTTGATCTTGACTTGTTTAAACATCTCCATCATCTTCGCTATTTTATCATCATACTTCTTGGCCTTTAAACGTTTTGGATATAGTATTCTAGGTTCAAGAGGGGTATCTATAAAAGATGGATGGAATGCGGGTGTGGGTGTAGGAATTGATGCCGGCTATGTATGAATATCGGGAGTTTGTTTCTTTTCATCAGCCGATATCTCAACAGAATTATCAGGCATCCTAACCTGGTTATCAACCTGTTTTCCCGACCTCAAAGTGGTTATAGCATTTATTTAAGCGGGATTTAAACGTGTATCTTTTGGATTGTTTATAGGTTAGTTAGGTAAGGTGCCCATCTCATGTCCTCCTAATGCTGCAACTAGCTGACCAATTTGCTTATCAATATTTTCTAGCTTCTTTTCAACCTTATTAAGTCTAATATTCTCATACTTATACTTTTGTTGTGTGTTGGGTTGGGTCGGGAAGGATGGAGGACCTTGTCTTATATTTTGGAATTATTGGCTAGTGTTACCTTGATTCTATTGTAAATTAGGATGGTTCATCCATCCTTGGTTATAAGTTTGAGAATAAGAATTTGTCACGACCCGAAAATTTAGTTCGTGATCGGCACTTAAATCACGCAACGTCTAAAGGCGTAATGTAATTCAAGTAAGCCGAAGCCCAGAAATCTAAACCTTTTTAAGAAAATAAAAGAGGTGAAGTTTTGAAAAAAAGGTATGATGAAATCGAATGTTTTCTTCAATGCATAGATAGTGGAACATGAAAAATGCAAGTGGCTTTTACTAATTGGAATAAACATGTTTCGTTTTTTAAAAATTTGGGCAGAACGTCCTTTGTATATTTTGATCTAAAACCACATATACATGATAATATAAAAGGCATCCCTAAGCGGGAGCTAGCTCTTCGCCGATCGACGGAATCACAACCACGCAAGACAGAAATATATATATACGACGCCCAATGGAGAAGATCAACACAAAGGAATAGTGTAAATAAAGCAAGACATCAATCCCCCAATAGCGACCATAAAACCCATCGCTTTAAGTCTCGCAACCACAAGTCTTTCTATGTCTTACTACTTACAAATACTAGTTTCTGATTGATGGAGTTGACTAGATACAACAAAAATAATAATGTAAGAGTGGGCATGATCCAATATGTCCCACCTACCAAAGAAAATCATCCAGAAGCAAGCTGTGTGCCAACGATACCGCCACTGATCCATGCGGTCAAACCTGCAAGAACTGTGGCACAACGGGGGTCAGTTGCCAACTTGTGAGTAGAAAACATCAGCAGGTAGAAATCGAATAAAACAACGATTTCCTAGGTCAACTATATCATAAAGGTAATACTATGATATCTAGGGTGACCGTGTCTGCATATATACCAACAATATAATCAATGCCTGTATGCATGTGGATATCATCTACGTGTCCATCAATGACACAACAATATCATGGAACCTGTGTGTCCAACATCGACCTCGAAATATCATGAAAGCATATGCATGTAAATATAAGGATATCAACTAACGTGTGTCCATCAACGACACATCAAAATATTGGAACCTGAGTGTCCAATATCGACACTCGAAACATCATGAAACCTATGTCCAACATCGACACGTAAATCCTCATCTCTCGGGCTCCAGCAGTCCGGATCGGCCCACGGGCCCCGTCAGTCCAGATTGGCCCATATCATCTCACGACTCCGGTCGGTTTCCTCCGGATAACCTGTTAGTTATATATATGCCCTAGAGGCCATTGTTGTACATATGATGTATATTATAGTGTATGCTTGGATATATAGAGAGGACTTTCTTGCTCGACATGGTAGTATGCTATGTGGTTGCTCTTTGTCTAACATGTTGACTTGTATCGACTTACTGTCTTGCTCTCATATGTTGATAAAGCTCTTAGGATATGTACTTGACGACTAGAACTATGATGCAGATCATACTAGTGGGATCAGGATAGTCCACGAGTACATCCTATAATTATTCCTAGTTGAGGGTGTATTGAGACAGGGCATCGATACACTAGAGTAGACTAGCGTATGCACATTTTAACCCATATGATGGGCGATGGATGGTCCCACATCCATTGGTGTTTGATATCAATGATGGTGTACGGGTGCTCAGTGGAGACTGGGTACACATAATGGACTCACCGAGAACTCCTAGTTGGTATTATACCTATCGTCAGATAGCAATTTTCTGGTGACACTGGTACAGTTTAGTCTGTAGACCCGAGATCATCATAAAGTCTTGTGTGATTCCCACTGTGCTTTGATTTCCACCTTACCACGTTCATGGGAACGTGCAAAACGGTGGCTTTTGGGTACAGTCCTGAATCACATGGAGACAATGAGCGATAGGAGGGGTTTCGTCTCTCCCGGTATTGGGGGTTGATGTTGTGCTGTGTTCATTGGCTATAACTGGAAGTCCCTGGCCAGGGCTGATATGGAGATCTACTGGTAAGTGTTATCAGTAGTTTCTCGACCCGTTATGAGCCTCACATCGATATGACTTATTGGTTACTGGGGTCTGACGTTTACCACCCCTAGACTAGATATACGATATATCAGACGAAGAGACTGGACTGTACGGTAGTGTTACTGATTAGATTCACAGGAATGTATGCAGGCTTGCTTGTTGATCTTCTCATCATTCAATATCCGGGTGGCTGTTACGTTTAGCTGACCGCTTACAGCTTGTGGGTGTTTGATATGATCATCACCTACTGCCGGCGTATTGATGAGTCTTTATAGTCCCACACAAAGGTTTCCTGGCTCAGGCGAAACGGAGTAGGAGCACATATGTGGTATGTGCGGGACCGAGAATGATACGTGTATATGATACCGTATTCTATTCTCGCGATGTGTGGTATCGGCCGATTATATGTGATATAGCCGGGTTATCGGATCAAGTGTTGATTCGATAAAATGATACATATTATATTAGTCGGTTATATGTATTATAGACAGATTATTAAATCAAGTGTTGATTTAATAATTTAATGTATAATTATATATGTGATATATTACATTACATTAACTAATATAACTAACTTAAATGATTCTTTTTCTCCCTTGATGATACATTGATATATATGTGATATATGTTAACTGTATTATTTTCTTTTGTTACAAAATTGTATATATGAGATATGTATAATTGTAACATGTTAGGTTACAAATGCAACTAGGGTTTATGAGATTAAACCATGCTAGGGTTTAAATTAGGGTTAATGTTTTATTTTAGATAAATCAAAATTGTGGATTATGCTAAGATATTTTGCTCTTATTGACTTAGTCCACCCTTGTTGATATTTTAAAGATATTTATTAACCTAACCCTAACCCTAGCCCATGGTTTATTCTCTATAAGGGTTAAGCATGACATGCTTAACGCTTGATTGCTTTTCTAACCTTACACAATTATTCATTTACCACTTCATCTTCTTCTTCCTAAAAAGCTTTCTAGCTTTTTCATTTGTGATGAATGTTTGTGAGAAAAAGAAAACTAAAGAGAGTAAAATTCCTACTTCATCATTCTCATCTATACTAGCCATTTAGATTAGGGTGTTTGCTTCACTAATACCTCATTAGTGAAGTGATAGCTTGGTTTTGTGATTCCTCAAAGTAGATCATCTTGGATTGTGAAGACTTCAAACTAGCATGGATCATTCACCTCATGGAACCTCTTTAAAGTCCGGGAGCTTGATGATTGCAGCGAAGAGACCTCAACTCGGAGTTTATGAAGCGAAAGAACGGATTACAAAGGTTGTAACCCTCTCACTTAGTAGTAAAGATGTTTACTTTATCGATTCCGTATCATTCTCTAGTATCGATTCTAGGTTAGGGTTATCTAGAATGGCAAAAAAATTGGCATGTATGATACCACCCGAAATCTTGCTGCCATGCTAGGTATCCCTACAGTGGTATCAGAGCCTAGCTAGAGAATTAGACGGATAGTGTAGGATTACAAAACCGAAACAACTCTGAAACATCCGAATTGAAACCCTGGTTTCTGTCGCATTTTTTCAGGTGTCAAATTTTTTTCAAACAGTTGCAGAATGTTGTATGAGATACAATATGAATACTATGCAAAATTCACCCCAACCCACCTACTTTTGGCCGGCTACATTAGGGTTAAAACCGGCCTGCTCGGCCTGTTTGAGGCTTTCTGGGTTGAATTTTGCACATTGTTCTAGTCTCTGGGGTTTAGTAATTCAGGTGTTGTTTGGTTTTGCTAAATTTGCATGTGATATTATCTTTTTACAGAGGCAATTCGGAGTGTTTCGTATTCGTAATTCTAGTTTTGTTTCGGGTATTTTAGACCGTGTTAAAAGTTCGAATGGATATCAATAACTCACTTTTTTCCTTACTGGAAATTTTTCCAAGTGTTGGATTTTTCCTTAGTTTAAAACTTTCAGAAAACCATCCAAGCGATTCTGTGAACCCTCTAGAAGAGCGAAACCTTAAATCGATTATGTGACCGTCAGAACCGCCACTAAACCCTAGGGTTTTTGGTAGTTCAGCGGCATCACATGTGAGGCATTGGTTGACCCTTCTACGGCTGGTTCATAGGAGCTGTGGCATGTTCTGGGACCTTTTGAACTCCGCTCAAGTGTTGAGCTAATTGGGAAATTTTAGGTGTTTGTTTATTCAATCGGAAAGTTTAACATTGTCTAGTTATCTGGAATCTGATACAATATGTGGAATTCATATAGTTAGGCATGAAATCCGTAATATGTGATATTTCGGGTTTATGATGTCTAAGGTGATTGTGGATTCCAAATGTTGTAGTTTTTCACTTCTTTTCTGCGGCCGTAAGTGCAATATGTGGTGTATCGCCGGTTTCGCTGTTGTACATCAACGACAATTGGGATACGCATATTTACTTACATTAATGACATGTGATGTTATGTGTTGCTGTGATATGTTATATTGGATCATCGTGTTTTGAATAGCCGGGGGTTTTATGTGAGATGAGGGTTTTTATTTTCATTCATGTAAAATTCATTGTATGTAATATTCTTTTATTGAGGCACTTCCGGGTTGAGGATGATGTCACCATTGTATATTATTAACTTTTCCGCATTAGGATAGACCCAAAGAGGGGAGCACAAGTAACCGGGTTCTAGGGTCCAGAGGGAGGCCATCTCGAGGAGTTGAGACCAGGTCTCCTAACCTTAGAATTGGTAGGGTTACATGCCGCTCTCATAGGGGTCTAGGGATGTGGGTTTGGCTATTCATCACGACCGTGGAATCCGTGTTTTATACAGGCTCAAAATAAAACACGGACCTCCTAGTATATCCAATATTCATATGTTATCTTCTGCTGCTGATATTATGTGATGTGATCATATTATATGCGTGAGACGAATGCTTTATTATTGTATATATGATATATAATAAACGTTGTTGTTCCCTGCCGAAACACGGAGACGCGGCTGCGCTGGTCCGTCTTGCCTGAATTCGGGGCAGATGCTAATTGGTGCTATCCGTCCAGCTTTCCGAAGATGCCAAGTTGATTTATGACACCGTGTATCGAAGGTTTAAACGGATGCGGCCGATGTAGCAGACTTCGTCAGATTCCCCCTCATTTGAGGGGTTTTTGATTGTGGGGACACTCTTCCCTGCACACGCAAGCCCCTGCGGTTAATTACGCTACTGGGTCGCAGTAACAACTTTCTCCTTTTCCAGATGATCACTTCGTGTCGTGTTTGTTTGTTTTGTTTTTGGTTGCCCGTGGATTGTATACGGAGACTAATTTATGTTGTCGCCCGTAGGGCGTGGATTAGTCTAAATCCTTATCTTCTTAGATTTGGGTTTGGGGTTGGGTTTAAGGATACGTTAGTCTCATTTGAGGCTAAGATCAACTTAAACGTTTGTTAATGATACGTTAGTCTAATTTTAGACTAAGATCAACTTAACGGGATCGTTTAGATCCAACAAGAGAGTATTTAGCCTCTGTTGTTTAGTTTAGGGACATTGCGGTCGATTATTAGTTTAAGTACATTACGGTCCAATGTTAGTTTAAGGACATTACGGTACAATGTTAGTTTAAGGACATCTCGGTCCGAGGTTAAGGATATCATTGTCCATGGGCTTAAGGACCCCACAGTCCAGGTTAAGAACATCATAGTCCATGAGTTTAAGGACCCCACAGTCTATGAGTTTAAGGACCCCACAGTCCATAGAGTGATTGGTTATCAGGATCCGTCACCACTTTGAAGACGTTGAAGGATTACAATGACAAATATCACAGGAGTGAAGAGATGTACCCTTGAACCAAAGTTGATTGGGAAATCCGTAGTCCAATTTGGAACTAAGATCAATTAATTAGCTTATGAGCACATGGGCTCAGTTGAATCTGAGTTGAGGACTTATGGCCAACTTGGGCTAAGTCCAATCAGGTTAAAATGTTTAATATTTTATTTTGGGCTGTTGAGCCTTTATTTGGGCTTGGCCCTTTAAACAACGCTTGAATTCTGAAAGTGTTTTCATCTTTACTGAATGCTGAGCATTCCTCATAGCCTTAGGCTTATTACAGAACAATTTATGTTCTATTAGCGCGACACATGGCACGCTTGGCGCTTTGCTCCAGTCAAAGAGCACAGTGTGCTTCTGCCGAGGAGCGCACACGTGAGGGACACGTGTCATGCTTGGCGCTAAGCGCCAGATGATGGGCGCATTGCACCAGTTTATGAGCGTAGAGCGCTGATAGTTTGGTGGCGCACACGTTATTGACACGTGGTGCGTCTGGCGCTGAGCGTCAGCCCATGAGCGCAGCGCGCTGGCTTAAGAGCGCAAAGCGCTAGCGCATACATGAAGGATACGTGTCGCGCTTGGCGCTAAGCGCCAGTCTGAGAGCGCAGAGGCGCAGTTCAAGAGCGCAAAGCGTAGTTCCAGAGCGCAAAGGCGCATATGATCAATTTTTATGATCTAAAAAGAGATTTTGTCTCAAGATTCTAAGAACAAAAGTTCTTCAATCTTTTATGTTGATGAAAGGCTTTGCCTTTATGGATCTATGATCTGTGAGAAAAAAGTAAATTCTTTTTTTATTCTATGATGAGATCTTTTGATCTCTTTTTGAAAAGACTTTGGTCTTTTTAGATCTATGATTTGTGAGAAAGAAGTAATTCTTGTTTTATTCTATGATGAGATCTTTTGATCTCTTTTTGAAAAGATTTTGGTCTTTGTAGATCTATGATCTCTAAAGAAGTGGGTTCTTCTTCTTTTTTAATTATGAGATGATTTTATCTCTGTGCTTATCATCATTCATTTCTTTACCTTGAAGAAAGTTTTCTTCTTCTGAGAGCTTGCTCTCTTTCTTTGAATTTCTTAAAGTTTTTGAGGAGGTTTCTCTCAATTTTCTTCTGTATCTGAGACTTGAAGTCTAGGGGCCTTTATATAGGGCAAGTTGATCAGTTCAATCAGTTAAGGAGATCTTTTCTCCAATTGATTTGGGGAATTTCCCATCGTTGGATCTTTGATCCAAGGGCTTCTGATTTATAGAATGCGATCTTCTTGTTTTTAACAAAGATTGGGATATCTTCTAAACAGAATTTATTCTGTATTTTTAGTGATTTTTTAATCACCATTGGATCATTGATCCAACGGTGCTCTGATTTACAGAGCACGATTTTATTACTTGGAATGATTTTGAGAAATCTTTTCTTAACAGAATTTAATTCTGGTGAATTAATGATTCATCATTATTATTAGATCTTCGATCTAACGGTGGGGAGCTTTTAGTTCCAGCGCTAGCGCACCCGTGCTTTGCACGTGGTGTGCTGTTTAGAGCGCAGCGCACCTAGCGCTAGTGCACCCGTGCTTTGCACGTGGTGCCCTGCTTAGAGCGCAGCGCACCTAGCGCTAGTGCACGCGTGCTTTGCATGTAGTGCGCAGCGCACTTGGCGCTGCATCTGAAGCGTCGTTTTATTTTGAAATTTAAATTTCAAACAGGGCTTTGCTCTGATTGGTGGAAACAAATGCCCCCCCCGTTGCGCTTACGTGGCCCACATGTGAGTGCAACGGTGGCAGCATCTGCGTCCTTGGATCAACTCAGAAGTTGAAACGTCACTCAGTGCCTGTAAATTGGACCTTTGGTCCTTAGGATAATTTCTGTTCATCTTCTTCCTTGTTTTCTGAGAATTTTTATTCTCCCCCAGAGCATAGCTCTTCATCTTAAGAATTTTTTAAGGACAGCATTCTGTCAAAATTTAGGTAAAGATTAATTGTTTTAATAATTTAGAGTTTTACCTATTAACAGAGCCTTTGATCTAAAGAAAACCCTTTCAGGGTTCCATCAACAGAGCTTTTGCTCTCCATAGATCTTTGATCTAAAGAAGTCCCTTTCAAGGTTCCATCAACAGAGCTTTTGCTCTCCATAGATCTTTGATCTAAAAAAGACCCTTTCTTAGGGTTTCTTAGCCCATAAATAGAGCTTTGCTCATAAAAAAAACTCTCAGGGTTTGTTCATAGATTTTGAAGATCTCAGAATTTTTAATTCATATAAAAATTAATTTCAATTTTCCTGATGGATTATTCCATCATTTTCTCCAGAGCAAGGCTCTTGAGGAATTTTTATTCCTTCATGATTAGAGTTTGACAAGTGTCACTCTGTCACAGAGCACTGCTCTCAAAGGGAGATTTGCTCCTTAGCCCGAGGGATTTCTCATTAAATGAGAATCACTTGAGGATTTTCTCATTTAATTAACAGTCTCATCAAATGATGAGGCTGTTTTATTAATTGATGAACTGTCATCTAGATTTTGTGGGCCCCTTTTGGTCCCTCTCTACTGCATTGCAGTGCGGTACAAATTTTAAAGTACCAAGTGTCAGAATTTAAATTATAACACTGACAGTTGACTTTTGTCCTCTTTCGCGCAGGTAACATGTCTTCCGATCGTTTTTTCCCATTCATTCGTTCAGAGGGAAGATTCCCTGGAGCGCCTATGGACCGGGAAGTCTTGGCATTGATCAGAGATCATGACCCGGAATATAAGAATCTTCATCTCTGGGGGATATGGTACAATCAAATTATTAAAGGTCGGCAGAGCTTTTCATGCGCGGTCCCCTCAAAGCCCATCATGGAGATCCATTATGCCGACCCACCCCCAGTGAACTATACCGTGGAAGAAGTCAACTGGATTTCAGGAGGTCTTCTTCAGCCTGCTATGGCTTCGATACCCGTTCAGCCTCCAATGGCTTTGGATACCCTAAGGCGACGTATTTGTCAAGGCGAGGCGCACCCATGGGACAACCATATATGATTGGCCTAATTCCTCGTCATTCAGTTGGCTATCTGCAATGGGCCCGCTATATTCTGTCAACGAAGAAGTCACAGTTGCTGAGGCTTGGGTTGTATCCCACAGTTTATGCTTCTCTCTTCCAGTATTCTACGCTTCTCGCCTGGTGGGTTAAGGCCTTTCTGGAGTAGTGGAATATTCCTACTCACACCTTCCTTTTGCTGGACCGAGAAGTATCAATCTCCTTAGAGGAATTTGTAGAAGTTTCTGGCTTACCGGTTATGGGGGAGCATTATGAGGAACCGCTTCCTACGGATGTATACGTTTTTGGTGCTAAGTCAGTGATGACAGGCCTTACCCCGGAGAACGTCATTCAACACCAGTTCCCTAGTTTGATCAAAGTGTTGAATATTTATGAGGGCCTTTTCCTCGAATCTGGGAGCCGCGGGGTTAATTTCGAGGATTTCATCGCTCGTTTTCTCCACCCGGAAGTCCTCTCGAAGGAGGCTGCTAAATTCGCCAAACTTGACGATCCTTTAGGTTTAGGTTTAAATAACCTGCCAACGGTGGAGGCAGATCAAAAGAGTTTCTTCCTTCCCAACACCCCAGCCATTTCTTTTGCGGAGGTTGCAGTATCTGGGATTGATGAAGAAACGTTCTTTTTGGGGTTTCTTGGGTTATGGCTGAGCTGGTTTGCGCTTCCGATGCACCCTCGCCGTATGAGGCCGTCTGTCTTCTACTCAGCTCACCGAATGGTTATTGGGGTGAAAGTGGCTGTCAGGGTTGCCGGGTTAGCTCATTTGTATTACGACCTCAGCCAAGCGGCGGATACTACTGAACCAGGAGTGCAGCATGTGAACTTCTCGATGCATTACTTCATGTCATGGCTCGAGCTACATGCACTTGGCGTTTTCGGTATCCATAAAAGGCCTTCCTTCTACGACAGGTGTGGCTTCCCTCGGATTATGCGATTAGTCGATGCATCTATTGTAAATCCATCACCGCGGGAAGCTAGGGGTTTGCTCCTTCGTTCTCGCACGGTTGGAGATGGCATGACCTTTACCGACAAGATTCTGACTATCGGCAAAGAGTCTGCAACAACGGTGCAGCCATTGCGGGACATTTTTAAAGATGGAGCCTCTGTTTTGAAAGATCGGGAAATCCTTCATTTATATTCCATCAGATCGGGCTTTCTAGTGTTTAGGAAAAATGATGCGGCGTTATTCATGAGATACAATCCGCATCGTTTCGCCCAACAGTTGAGCTATGATCAGGGAGTCCCGGTTGAGGCTTTCTTGTTAGAACCTGCTGCCACCAAAGAGGGAATTCGAAACGTGCTGCATCATTTTATGCACGTGAACACAGGGTCCAACTTCTTCATTAGCGAACCGAGCTGTGTCCCGAAGGCCCTTAATGTGTACGTGGCTTGGTATCAGCATTCAATGGGCGCCGTCATCAGGGAGGAGAAGCGACTACTGCTCGATTGCATGGGTGCACCCCCTGCTGGTGATCAAAATGTCCCTCTGAAGTGACGGACCATTGTCTGTCCTCCGTTAAGAGAAGCTGCCGTGATCGAAGTCCCGTGTGACAGGCCCGAGCTACTGATACCCCATGCTCCCGTGGAAACGGTGACTGTAGCTTCCCCCAAGTCTGGCGTGGGTTCAGATATCAGGACTCGTCATCCTAAAGTGCCCACCAAGCGTAAGCTTGTGCTAGCTACGACCGGAGCTCGCTCGCAGAAGAGGAAGAAAAAGTCGATCCTCTCTACCGACGTTGTACTCGGCCAGGAGCCTCATGCTCCATATGGCGAGGGCCTGAGCAAGTATGGGACAAACGAGGGTCTATTCATGCCGCCAGATGATACTGATCCGGCGGCTGCCATTGCAGCTTCTGAGCAATTGGCAAGCCACGAAGCGGGACTGGCCATCCTCGCGCAATCAAGTAACCATCAGCTGTACCTTTCGTCATTGTATCATATTTTTATCATCATGTTTTGACTGACACTTTTCCTTCTTTAACAGGAATTTCCACCGAAGAAGCTTGTTCTCGCCAAAAATTTCTGCGCAAAGGAGTCTAAGGTATCAAATGGCAGTGATACGCTTAAGGAAATGCGAACCAGTATCTTCCGGCCTGTATTTTGATAAACTCCCGAAGGAGGAACTATTAAATTCTGATGGTATTGGAAGTATCTCGAAAAATCCTTCGATTTGATATATTATGGGCCTCATAACTCATCCGGGATCAAAAGTTATGAGGCATCACGTGTCCACACGTGATGGACCTTTAAGAACCCGCTGGAGGAGTTAAAAGATATAATAAAAACTCAGAAAAGACCCCAATGGGGAATCACGTGCCCACACATGACCATGGGTCATGTGCAGACACGTGATGGGCTCTTAAGGGCTCTAAAATAATGAATAGAATTAAATTCTAAAATCTGTTCCCTGATTAAAAATCAGAAGTTACCTCAATGAGGTATCACGTGCTCACACGTGACCAATGGTCACGTGTTGACACGTGATGGTTAAAACAACAACATAAATAAGCGGCTGTTAAAAGAACCAATTTGGGGGTCACGTGCTCACACGTGACCAAGGGTCACGTGCCAGCACGTGACAGGCTTTGAAAGCCTTATAGTTTAATAGAATTAAAATTCTAAATTTCTCTAAAATCTTTCAAAATAGAATTAAAATTCTAAAAGCTTCTAAATCTTTCCAAATGGAAAAAGATTATGGGGACCGTTGGATTAAAGATCCAAGGGTGATTAAAAATCACCAATTTATGGAAAAATCTTAGACAAAGAAAGATTTCCCTTAAATCTCACCGAGAATAACAAACATAATATCTTTGGATTTAAAATCCAACGGTGAATAAAATTCACTGAATGATCTAAATGATCATATTAATCATGAAATCAATTAAAATCTTTCAATGAAAGATTCACAAAACAAATTGATTCTCTTCCCCCTCCTATAAATAGGAGCCAAGAGAAGAGAAGAGGGATCTACCTTTTTTTTTGGGAGAGGGAAGAACAGAGAGAGGAGAATTTAATTCTCAAGAGAGAAGAAAAGAAAGGAGATTTTAATTCTCAACAAAGAAAAACCCTAGGTGAGAAGGGAAAAAGGATCAAAACTTCAATAAAGAGAATTTAATTCTCAAAATCAAAGAGTTTAACTCTTATATAAAAAGAACTTAGTTCTTCTTCTGGTTGAAGATCTGCACAGAGCACATCTCCCTATAAGTTGAGAATTTAATTCTCATCGGGTCGAGATCCTGCCATGCAGATCCTAAACTTAGAAGGGGAATTGAGTTTTGAGAATTTAATTCTCCTAAAACAAAACTAGGGTTCAACCCTAATCAAGAATCTAATTCTTTTATATATCTGGGAATTTAATTCCTTTAAAAAGAAATCAGGGTTTTATCCTAAATAAGAATTTAATTCTTTCACAATAGGAATTTAATTCCTCCAAAATCATAATTAGGGTTTAACCCTACAGAGAATTCAATCTTAAAAGATCTCTGTTCATGAAAAGAACTAAGGTCACGTCCCTCCACGTGACCCTTGAAAAGATCCCTGAAGAAAAGAAGTTTTGAGGCAATGCCCCACGTGCTTCCACGCGACTCCCAAAACGCAGAAAGAAAAAGCAAAGGAAATGAAAGCTTTGGGCGCTCTCACGTGTTATCACGTGACCCCTCAGCAAATGCTTTAACAATTGGCGCACAGGTCCCCATCACGTGCCAACACGTGATGCTCTAAAATAAAGATGAAAAGTGTTTAACACTTATTCGCAGATTTGAGGATAAAACAAAAGGAGATCTGGCTCTACATTTAGGGCTCCCTCACGTGTCCCCACATGACCCCTAACAAATCCCTTTAATATCCAATGGATGGATGCCTATGACGTGCCCACACGTGATGGCCAGGAAATGAAAAGTGTTTAACACTTAATTGCAGAACGAAGAAAAGGGATCTGGTCCCCCCTTTGGGCGCTCTCACGTGTCCACACGTGACTCCTCTGTCTTTAGTGTTTAACACTAATTCGGGGATTATGTTTCCAGTGTTTAACACTGATTGTTTCTAGTGTTCAACACTAAATTGAAGATTATATTTTCAGTGTTTAACACTGATTGTCTTTTAGTGTTTAACACTAATTTGAGAGTTCTACCTCCAGTGTTTAACACTGTTGTTCTCTAGTGTTTAACACTACTTTTAGCCAAATTGGCTAATTTTCCAGAGGCAAAAGGCCCTCCTCCAAATGAATCTCAAAATTGAGGAAATCAAAGATAAAATGTTGTCAGGGCCCCCAAACCTCTGTTTAGCACTGCTGAATGACGAGGGGCTGAACCCAGACAAATGTCTAATGGCCCAAAGGGCCAATATTTCAAACATAATTGGACTTAGCCCAAACTGGCCATAAGTCCTCAAATCATCTTGAACTGAGCACATCTGCTCTTTCAACCAACTCTTTGGTTCAAGGGTACATCTCTGAACTCCTCTGATATTTGTCGTTGTAATCCTTCAACGTCTTCAGAGAGGTGATGGGTCCCGACAACCACACATTAATACGGACTGTGGGGTCTTTAAACTCATGGACTAATGCGTCCTTAAACTAACATTTGTCCCCAAAACGGGAATGATGGACCACCACGTCCCTAAACTGGAACTTGGACCACCATGTCCCTAAACTGGAACAATAGAGCCCAAATGCTCTTTTGTCGGATCTAAACGATCCGTTTAAGTTGATCTTAGCCTCAAATATGGCTAACGTGTCCTTAAACCTTCAAATAGACTTTTGTCCCAAATTGGACTCTAGATCCCCCAATCATCTTTGGCTCAAGCGTACATCTCTGAACTCCTCTGACATCTGTCGTTGTAATCCTTCAACGTTGTCATAGAGGTGATGGGTCCCGACGGCCATACATGTAATGGACCCCTATGTCCCTAAACTGGAACAATAGAGCCAATTGCTCTTTTGTCGGATCTAAACGATTCCGTTAAGTTGATCTTAGTCTCAAATTGGAATAACGAATCCTTAACAAACGTTTGAGTTGATCTTAGCCTCAAATATGGCTAACGTATCCTCAAACCAAAACCCCAAACCCAAATCTAAGAAAATACGGATTTGGACTAATCCACGTCCTACGGGCGACGACATAACTCAGTCTCCGTATACAATCCACGGGCAACCGAACACAAAACAAACACCCACGACACGAAGTGATCATCTGGAGAAGGAGAAAGTTGTTACCGCAATGCGGTAGCGTAATTAACTGCAGGGGCTTGCGCCTGCAGGGAAGAGCATCCCCACAATCAAAAAACCCCTCAAGCGAGGGGGAATCTGACGAAGTCTGCTACATCGGACGCATCCGTTTAAACCTTCGATACATGGTACCATAAATCAACTTGGCATCTTCAGAGAGGTAGACGGATAGCACCAATTATCATCTGCCCCGAATCTCAGGCAAGACGCCCATGTCTTGGCCGCCGTTCGGAGGGGAACAGATTCTGGCACGCCCGGTGGGACCTCTTCCTCTTTCCACTCCACACTTCGTGTGTCATGTTCGCGAACGAATCACGGTTTGCTGTGGTTGCTTGTGGATTCGAGGTACTAGGATTTGGTGTCTTGCTCCGTGCAGAAAACAGAAGATCAATGGCTTCAAACTGCACTACCTGTGACTGCAACTCTCGCTCCGTCCCTACCGGAGGAGTGACCTACGGGCCCCAAGCGGCCTATCTTTTCAAGATGCCAGTGGAGCAGGTATCTCAAGCCACCGCTGGACTATTCTTCGGGACCATACTCCCACCCATGAGCTTCAACGCCCCTGTACCGTCACAAGAAGCTCCAGAGAAGTCGGTATTCGACCGGCTTGCTACTACTGCGGCCCTTCTCATCGGATCGCCCAACTCCACTGCCTCGGTTTTTAACAGACTAGGCCAGAGCTCCAACCGGCCCATGAAGAAGCCTGCAATACCAGAAGGCGTTATCCCGAAGCGGATAGCCATCCCTGCTCCCAAAATCGTCAAGGCGGTTTCTCTTGCCAAGGGGTCGGGCTTTACAAGACTGACCGTCCCAACTCCAACTCCCGCTCTGGCTACTCAAAGGATATCAGTCTTTAACAGGATGACACCGGCAACGGCTCCTCACCTGAGCCGGGGGCAAAATGAAACCATCCCCATCACCGGACCAGCTCCAACGGCTCGACATGCTTGACGTCGCCACTGGCGCCGAGTAAGGAAGGCCGGGGGCAACTCCCCCTCAGGACTAACTCCACCGGCTCCAATGGTGGAAGTTAATGCTGTTGTTCCAACTGGGAACAGCTTTGAACCGCTAAGGAGGGTATGCAAGAACTCTCAGACTGCCATGTTGAAAAAATCTCCTCCACCTGCGGAGAGTGTTGCAGAAGAGAAGCCGGAGCAGCCTCCTCAACGGCTGTCCTCCAAAATTTACAAGGTCTGGCGACGGGTCCAGGACTCAGTAATCGACCAAGATCACTCTCACCGGCAAAAGAAGGTGAAAGTCCAGGAAGGAAAGAACCGTCCTGTCAAATCACAAAGGACGACAACCGCTTGGATGCCTGCTGCTGTTAGTTATATGTATGCCCTAGAGGCCATTGCTGTACATTGGATGTATATTGTAGTGGATGCTGGGACATATATAGGTAGGACTTTCTTGCTCGACATGATAGTACGCTATCTGGTTGCTCTTTATCTTAACGTGTATACTTTCTGTCTCTCTGTTACATGTTGATAAAGCCCTTAGGATGTGTACTCGACTTCCAGGACTGTGATGCAGATCATACTAGTGGGGCCTGGATAGTCCATGAGTACATCCTTCAATGTTCCTAGTTGAGGGAATATCGAGACGGGGCATCGATATTCCAGAGTAGACTAGCGTATATCTTCTCGACCCATGCGATGGGCGATGGATGATCCCATATCCATTGGTATTTGACATCGGAGATGGTATGCGGGTGCTCAGTGCAGACTGGGTACACTGAACGGACTCGCCGAGAACTCCCAGATGGTATTATACCTCACGTTAGATGGCAGTTCTCTGGTGACACTGGTACAGCTTAGTCTGTTGACCCGAGATCGTCATAGAGTCTTGTGTGTCTCCCACTGTACTTTGATTTCTATCCTACCACGGCTCTACTGAGTCGTGCAAACAGGTGGTTTTTGGGTACAGTCCCGATTCACATGGAGGCAATGAGCGATAGGAGGGGATTCGTCTCTCCCGGTATTGGGGTTGATGTTGCGCTATGCTCGACTGGCCATAACAGGAAATCCCTGGCCAGGGTTGCGGTGACCTACTGGTAAGTGTTATCAGTAGTTTCACACATGTCATGGACTTCACGTCGGCATGACTTATCGAGCTACTGGGGTCTGACGTTTACCACCCCTAGGCGAGATATGCGGCATATCAGACGAACAGACCGGACTGTACGGTAAGTGTTACTGGTTGGATTCACAGGAGTGTGAGCGGGCTTGCTCGTCGATCTTCTGATCGCTCAATACCCGGATGGCCGTTACGTTTAGCAGACCGCTTGCGGCTTGTGGGTGTTTGATATGATCATCACCTGCTGCCGGCGTATTGACGAGTCTTTAAAGTCCTACACAGAGGTTTCCTGGCTCAAGCGAAACGAAATAGGAGCGCATATGAGATATGTGCGGGACCGAGAATAATGCGTGTATGTGATACCGTATTTCATTCTCGCGATGAATGTGTCGAATGGTTGTATGCGATATAACCTAGTTATCGAATCAAGGATTGATTCGATAAGCCGATATATTGGATACTAGCCGGTTATATGCGACATGACCGGATCATTGAATCAAGTGTTGATTTAATGATTTAATGTATAATTATATATTTGATATATTACTTTGCATTAACTAGTATTTGTTCACTTTAAAAGGATTTTCTCACTTGAAGTGCACATTGTGTATATGATATATTTTTGTGCACAAGATTGTATCATGTTTGATGATACTTGCTCATTTGGGTTTGTGTAAAGATTAAACCATGTTTAGTGAATGGTTAGGGTTTCTTTTCTCTTATTTATTTATCCATTTATTATTGTTTTGGAAAAGATAAAGAGAAAAAGAAATGGTGGCTTAGTTTGTTTTTGGTTGAAGCTTCTTGAAGCTTTGAACAAGTCCACCATTCTTGTCTCTTCTCTAACCCTAACCACTCATCTAACCTTAGTTAAATCTCTACACTAAACCATGGTTGAAGTCATGATAAGTATTCTTTTTATTTTACTTTTTAAATAACTTATCATATATCTTCTTCTTCTTCTTCATCTTCAACAAAATGAAGAAGCTTGTCTTCACCAATGGCAAGTTGAGCATATGAGTGAGAAATCCAATTCTAAAGTGAACCCGCCTCCTATTTCTTCATCCTCTACCTCTTGCCAAGTAGTATAGGGTGTTTCCTTCACAAGTTTTCATGGCTTTGTGAAGGTGGAGCTTGATCTAGTGATGCCTCGACGTAGATCATCTTCGGCATTGAAGCCGACGACCAAGCCCGCACATTTCTTCGATGAAGCCGATGCTTGAGTCCGGAATCCGATTTAGACAGCGAGGGGACTTCATCACGGAGCCTAGGAGGTGGAGGACCGGATCTACAAAGGTTGTAGCCCCTTCCCTTTAGCTATATTTCCGTTTACTTGCTTGCATCGCCTAGTTTATCTAGTTAACGATCCGTATTAGGGTTTGTAGGCACCCATAAAATTTGAATTAGCCATGTTTGATGCCTTGTGAGACTTCACTAGTGTGCCTAGGAATCCTACAGTGGTATCAGAGCCTAGCTAGAGCCTTAGGTGATGCGTAGACGGAATTAGAAGTCCGATCGAACCAAAACCAAAACCCTAAAATGCTCTCTGGACAATTTCTGAAATCTGGTCTTTTTTGAAATTAAAAATATGCAGAAAAATCAGCAGGGGATTGTAATGGTTACTGTAAAATTCGATGGCCTGATTCCATAAAGTCACCGCGGATCCGCGGCATGAGCATGCTCATGCGGCGGTTCCGCGGCAATTTTGTCCTTTTGTGCATCTAATTTTGCACAGTAATTCTTAGTTTTCTGTGCTGGTTTTCCTGGGAATTTTTAATATTTTTTTCCAGAGTTGTATTTTCTGGGTTGTATTGGGGATTCGGAGATTCGATCGGACTGTCTAATTTTGTCTGTGTGTTTTTCCGGGTAATTTTTAGAATATGTTAAAAAGTTCGACCGGATATAAATACCCAATTTTTCCCCTGTCGGGAAATTTCCAAGTGTTGGATTTTTCCGTAGTTTAGCGACGTTCTAAGTAGTGCAAGTAACGCGATGAACCCTCTAGAAGACAACAAACCTTAACTCGATTATGTGACCGTCTTGAACTGCCCTTTGAACCTTCGGGTTTGGGGCAGTACGGCGTGCCACATGTGAGGCGTTGGCTTGACCCTTTTACGGCTGGACCGTTGGTACTGAGGCACGAACTGAATGTTGTTAGACTTATTTCATGTGTTGAGCTGTTTCGGGAAAACTTGGGTGTTCGAATGTTCAATCGGAAAGTTTAACATTTTCTGTTTATCCGGAATGTGATACAATAATTGGAATTCACAAGTAGTTATAAGATAACAGAATGAATGTTATAAACATAGCAGTTTAGTCTCACTTGATCGGTTGCCACGGAGTTTTGATGTGATCAAAAGTCCGTCGCAATCACGTAGCGTACGCGGATACTCGCCGGGTAAACTTAATAGACAGCCTCACCCCATAGCCCTGACCAAGTGACTGTAGGAGAACCCCGTCGCCGAAAGCATCCGTTTGGGTGCTCACGGAAGCGGTGTTCCGCCTTGGTGCACTTCGTCGACGGCATCGGGGGTGCGACTGCCTACTGAAGTTTGCGACGAGCATTCGATCAGGATGTCGGGAATCTTGTTGAATTGCCCGACTTGGTATTGAAAAGTGTTTTCGATAATGAGACTAAAATGCGGGGTTTATAATTGTTAGGCATGCGATGTCTAAAGAATTCATTTGGTCAGGCATGCGATGTCTGAGGTGGTTGCGGATTCCAACTGTTGTAGTTTTACACTTTCTTTTCTGTGACCGTAAGTGTAATATGTGATGTCGCCGGTTTCGTTGCTATATGTCAACGACAATTGGGATGCGCATATTTACTTACGTTGATGACATGTGATGTTATGTGTTGCTGGATATGTTATATTGGATCGTCGTGTTTGAATAGCCGGGTTTTTTTTTATGTGATATGAGTGTTTTTCATTTTCATTCATGTAAAAACTTGTATGTAATATTCTTTTATTGGGACACTTCCAGGTTGCGGATGTTGTCACCATTTGTATATTATTTACTTTCTGCACTAGGATAGACCCAAGGAGGGGAGCACAAGTAACCGGGTTCTGGGGTCCAGTGGGAGACCAACTCGAGGAGTCGAGTCCGGGTCTCCTAACCCTAGAATTGGTAGGGTTGCTGGCTGCTCTCGTAGGGGTCTAGGGGTGTGGGATTGGCTATTCATCACGACCGTGGAATCCGTGTTTTATACCGGCTCGTATTGAAAACACGGACGTCCTAGTATATCCAATATTTCATATGTATCTTCTGCTGTGTTTTATCTGTGATCATTTGATGTTCTGTGATAGATATAGTATATAGTATATATGATATATTATATAAACGTTGCTTATGTTTTACACCCGCGCTAGCCCTGCCCCGCTCTGCCGTTAGTTACCTAACCTAACGGTGCAGACGGGACATCGAGGCGAATGCGGATAGCATAAGCGTACGTTATATTTATCTGTGATGTTTAGGTAGACTTAAATGATGGGATATTCATTAATGAGATTAATGAAAGAAAATAAACCTAAAAGATGTTGTGGAATCAAATTTCAAAATAAAACAGGTAGCTACAGTTCTTGCTTTGCATCGTGGTGTTCATTATAGAACATCCTGCACCTTATTCGATGAGGAAAGGACCGAGATCCCTTCACCGGGAGTGACTCCTTTAGCAATAACTGGCAGATGCTACAACCCTCGGTTTGTCTTTGATCGCTTCTATAGTTTCCGCTTTGCACAGTGATATATATGATATATCCCGCACCTCATTCGACGAGGAAAGGGCCGACGATCCCTTCACCGGGAGTGACCCCTTTAGCAAAACTAGAGAAGCCTCGAAAACATTCCATTTAAAAACCATTTGATTCCGCAACGAGATCAAGTTCAAAGCGTTAAAGGTTTTCATAAAAAAAAAACCATTCGCAACCCTCCGTCATTTTAGGAAGTAGAGTACTTAGTATTCGTGCTGTGTTTGTTGACCATAGTTAAGGCACAGTGTACGGTAGCTAAGTGATGTCTTCCTACACCGCATATGATGCGATTAGTTAGGACAGTCATGTGGCTTTATTGACCTTAGCCAAGGGTCATGTGGGTGGGTCTAATTAATCAAGAAATGACGGGTAGAACTTGACTAGTACCTATGATTTGTTGACCTTAGCCAAGGTCATAGGTGCTAGGGGTAAAAACCATTATCGGGAGTTTCAAGTGTTGAAATTTGCAATGAGATTGCATACCTTCTATGAGATAGTTGGATCCCGATACCCGCTGCGAGTAAGAGTTACTCCTGGGAGAGTTTTACACATTACAATTAGCCGATCAAGTAGGTGTCTAGAAATGTGTTAACGGGGTTACGCCTCTGGGAAAACGAGGTTTACTGTAATTAGGTTCGTGCGAAAGCACGGGGGACCTCCCTCAAAGTACCGACACTGGCCTGGCTGAAAGATTGGCGAACTTGTAGTGTGCAATTAATCCCGGCTAATCTTTCCTTTTAGGGTTTGAAGGAAGATTTGATAAAACCAGTGGGAGCCATCCTGATTAGATAAAATATATAACCAATCTAATCTTGCAAGAGCGCACGCAGAGTGTTTTCTTCTCTCTCTCTCCAGGTAGCGACCATATCACGCCTTAATCAAGATAATAATATGGATTATTGACCGAACCCGCTTGTTATACTGAGCTGGGGAACGTTGGTCCCGCTCTAACTTATAATTATTATAAGACAGAGCAGGAAATAGGGGAATACCAGAATTCCTATGCCGCCCAAACGAAGAAAGTGCATATGATGCATCTCCTTCGGGTGTGTTCATTATACAGAACTGTTTCTCAGTATCCTCTGCATCCTAGGTATCTGATACCGGATCAGGATTCCAGATATGTAATCTGTTACATAGGGCTACAAAAAGGTAGAAAAACTGAGAACGGGTGATAAGTTTCATGAGGCAGAAAACGGGGCAAGTGTTGCAGCCAAGTCTGTTGGTCACTGTCACCCTGTATTATCAATACATTGATTCTGAACGAATGTTATTAGATACCGAACCTGATATACAAAATCATATCAGTCTCTTTATTAGTAGAGAAATGATAAAATTTTGTATCGTTGGATAATGTTTTGAACATTTCCTATATCAAAAGTTGATCGGTTTAGGCGCGTTATCTAAAAGCATTAACGTTCTAAATCAAACTACAGTTCTTAGTATTCAGAACACACACAAGAGGAAGAGTTCAGATATGAACGAATCATTCTTGAGACATTGTAGACTAGGTCATATCAATGCGACCCGACTGGCTGAAGTTACATTTTAGATGCATATTTAAATCAGTTTGAATTTACATCTTGTGAAACTTGCCAGTTATGTCACAAAGATAAAATGACCATAGCTCTGTTTGTTGGAAACAGAAAAAGAGTTAGTAAACTCTTGGGACTGATACATTATGATGTATGTAAGGTCTCCTGTCTACACATGCCAGGACTGGTTCTTTATACTTCATTATGTTCTCTGATAATCTCTCAAGATTCTGACATGTGTTCCTGTTGAAACACAAGTCCGAACCTTTTGAGATATTCACAGAATATAAGTTAGAAGTAGAGAACCAATATACGGGTATAAGTATTATGTCCTATGATGAGATCAGGGAGGAGAATACTTGTGCATGGCATTCCTGGACCATTCTAAAGGAGAATGAGATTCTCTCTCCGTATTACTCCTCTGAATACACCACAGCACAATGGTGTATCAGGGCGGAGCAATCACACAATATTAGATATCGTGTGCTCTATGATGAGTATTACTGAGTTACCTATTTCCTTTTGGATGTTATGCGCTTGAGAAGCTGCATACCTATTGAATTAGGTTCGAATCAAATCACTGCCTACCACTTCATATATGATATGGAAAGGGAAGAGCCCATATCTTTAGTTAGTTAAGATTTGGGGTTGTCTGGCCTATGTCAAAAGCAAAATCCGGACAAGATCGAGGTAAAGTCAGTTGTGTAGAACTGGAAAGGTTCCAGCTATACAAAACTGCAGATGATGATTTGACAGAACCAAAGATTTCAATAGTTCCCGACGAACCTCAGCCTCTCCGCCGATCTAGCAGGGTTCCTCACCTGCTTGAGAGATACTTCGGTTTCTCGATGACAGTGGGAGCAAGGATTACATCATGAGATGATGACCCAATTAGATTCGAGCAGGCCATCAAGAGTAAGGACTCTGTAAGAATGGCTGGATGCTTAGCGGTCTGAGATGGAATCCATATACACCAACAAAGTATGGACTTTGGTTGCTATATCTTAAGGGTTAAATCCCCATCAGGAGCAAGTATATCTTGAGAAGATTACTTGGTGTAGATGGAAAAGTTGAGACTTTCAAAGCTAGACTTGTTAAAGGTTTTAGTCATCAACCAGGTGTGGATAATGATGAAACCTTTTCTAGGGACTATGCTTGAGTCCATCCAGATCCTACTTGCCACGGCTATATACCATGACTACGATATCTGGTGGTTGGGTGCCATGACTAGTTTTCTAAATGATGTTTTAGAAGAGTGCGTCTATAAGTACACAGCCAGAGGGCCTCGTAGAAAGTGGGAGCAGCGGAAACGTATGCAAGATGCTTTATAGGATAAAGCAGGCATCGCGGAGTTGGAACATCTGTTTTGATGGATTAGTCAAAGAAGTTGACATCATCAAAATGGTAGATGAACCTTGTATAAACAAAAAGGTAGTAGGGAGTGTGGTGACGATCCTCGTAGAGTACGTGGATGACATACTCTTGTCAGGGAAGGAGTTTCCTATGCTACGCTCGATCAATCTCCGCTTATCACAATGATTTTCCATATAGGATCAAAGTGATACATACTAAATCCTAAGCTTTGGATCTATGAGATAGATCTAATTGGATGTTAGGATACTCACTAGTTGTAGTGAGATGGTATCAATCGATCCTGGGGAGAATCACTGGAAGGGTTCCAGAGTGATAAAGACGACTGAATGTCAGTCACAGGCATTGTCTTTACCCTCAGTAAAGGGACGGTATGTTGGAAGATTTCCAAGCTAGATACCGTGACAAACTAGACGATAAAGGCTGGTAACATCGCTATTAAAGATACTACCAAAGAGGCAGTTTGGGTGTATATTGGTTCAAAGGATGAACTAGGTTCCTACCATTGTGTGACAATGGAACTGTGGCTTTGGCCTAGGAACCGTGGTCCCATCAGTGACCCAGACATAATCTGAGGCAGCATCACCTGATCATGGAGATAGTTGATCTCCAGGATGATCGAGGTTAGGAGAGTAGACTCAGAGGACAACACGGCGGATCCACTCACGAAGGCCTTTTCCCAAAGAGAGACTTTTAGGGGATGGTTGATTATGTGATACTGCAACCACTGCTACAGATGGCCCTAGTGCAAGTGGGAGATTGTTAGTTATATGTATGCCCTAGAGGCCATTGCTGTACATTGGATGTATATTGTAGTGGATGCTGGGACATATATAGGTAGGACTTTCTTGCTCGACATGATAGTACGCTATCTGGTTGCTCTTTATCTTAACGTGTATACTTTCTGTCTCTCTGTTACATATTGATAAAGCCCTTAGGATGTGTACTTGACTTCCAGGACTGTGATGCAGATCATACTAGTGGGGCCTGGATAGTCCATGAGTACATCCTTCAATGTTCCTAGTCGAGGGAATATCGAGACGGGGCATCGATATTCCAGAGTAGACTAGCATATATCTTCTCGACCCATGCGATGGGCGATGGATGATCCCATATCCATTGGTGTTTGACATCGGAGATGGTATGCGGGTGCTCAGTGCAGACTGGGTACACTGAACGGACTCGCCGAGAACTCCCAGATAGTATTATACCTCACGTCAGATGGCAGTTCTCTGGTGACACTGGTACAGCTTAGTCTGTTAACCCGAGATCGTCATAGAGTCTTGTGTGTCTCCCACTGTTCTTTGATTTCCACCCTACCACGGCTCTACTGAGGCGTGCAAACAGGTGGTTTTTGGGTACAGTCCCGATTCACATGGAGGCAATGAGCAATAGGAGGGGATTCGTCTCTCCCGGTATTGGGGTTGATGTTGCGCTATGCTCGACTGGCAATAACAGGAAATCCTTGGCCAGGGTTGCGGTGACCTACTGGTAAGTGTTATCAGTAGTTTCATACATGTCATGGACTTCACGTCGGCATGACTTATCGAGCTACTGGGGTCTGACGTTTACCACCCCTAGGCGAGATATGCGGCATATCAGACGAACAGACCGGACTGTACGGTAAGTGTTACTGGTTGGATTCACAGGAGTGTGAGCGGGCTTGCTCGTCGATCTTCTGATCGTTCAATACCCGGGTGGCCATTATGTTTAGCAGACCGCTTGCGGCTTGTGGGTGTTTGATATGATCATCACCTGCTGCCGGCGTATTGACGAGTCTTTAGAGTCCTACACAGAGGTTTCCTGGCTCAAGCGAAACGAAATAGGAGCGCATATGAGATATGTGCGGGACCGAGAATAATGCGTGTATGTGATACCGTATTTCATTCTCGCGATGAATGTGTCGAATGGTTGTATGCGATATAACCTAGTTATCGAATCAAGGATTGATTCGATAAGCCGATACATTGGATACTAGCCGGTTATATGCGACATGACCGGATCATTGAATCAAGTGTTGATTTAATGATTTAATGTATAATTATATATTTGATATATTACTTTGCATTAACTAGTATTTGTTCACTTTAAAAGGATTTTCTCACTTGAAGTGCACATTGTGTATATGATATATTTTTGTGCACAAGATTGTATCATGTTTGATGATACTTGCTCATTTGGGTTTGTGTAAAGATTAAACCATGTTTAGTGAATGGTTAGGGTTACTTTTCTCTTATTTATTTATCCATTTATTATTGTTTTGGAAAAGATAAAGAGAAAAAGAAATGGTGGCTTAGTTTGTTTTTGGTTGAAGCTTCTTGAAGCTTTGAACAAGTCCACCATTCTTGTCTCTTCTCTAACCCTAACCACTCATCTAACCTTAGTTAAATCTCTACACTAAACCATGGTTGAAGTCATGATAAGTATTCTTTTTATTTTCCTTTTTAAATAACTTATCATATATCTTCTTCTTCTTCTTCATCTTCAACAAAATGAAGAAGCTTGTCTTCACCAATGGCAAGTTGAGCATATGAGTTAGAAATCCAATTCTAAAGTGAACCCGCCTCCTATTTCTTCATCCTCTACCTCTTGCCAAGTAGTATAGGGTGTTTCCTTCACAAGTTTTCATGGCTTTGTGAAGGTGGAGCTTGATCTAGTGATGCCTCGACGTAGATCATCTTCGGCATCGAAGCCGACGACCAAGCCCGCCCATTTCTTCGATGAAGCCGATGCTTGAGTCCGGAATCCAATTTGGACAGCGAGGGGACTTCATCACGGAGCCTAGGAGGTGGAGGACCGGATCTACAAAGGTTGTAGCCCCTTCCCTTTAGCTATATTTCCGTTTACTTGCTTGCATCGCCTAGTTTATCTAGTTAACGATCCGTATTAGGGTTTGTAGGCACCCGTAAAATTTGAATTAGCCATGTTTGATGCCTTGTGAGACTTCATTAGTGTGCCTAGGAACCCTACAGCTGCAACGGCTCCCTCAATTTCGATGGCCCACAAGAGAAGAAGGCCGGAGAAAGTCTCCCTGCCTGCGGAAAATGTCAAAGGCAATGAGCCTAAACGCCCTGAGTCCGGGGGCATGGTAGTACATACCGTCTACATGGCGTCCGGGAAAGAGGATAGCCACATATCCATAGGTCATCGACCGCTCACTCGATCCGTAACCAAAGCCCAGGAGCAACAACAGAAGCTTCAGAAGATGCTGACTACAATGGCTGCACTTACCGGGCCAAAAGAAAGCTCGGAGGCATCATTAAAGCAGCGTCATGAACAAGAAAATGACGTTGACTTCTTACACAGAGTCCTCGAAAAGAAGGACAGAGAAGCCGCAGAGCAAGCGGCTAACATAAAACAAATGGCGCTCCTCTTCCAAGATATGGTAGGGATGATGTTACAGCCGGACCCTCCAGCTGATGACCCTCCAATCATTGTTGAAGACGATAGAGGGGAGACATCTAATCCTCCTCCGGCTCTTTCAGAAGCCAAGGAAGAAACCATTTCCAAGGCCGCACTGGATGACTATATAGCTCAGCAAATACAAGCTCATCAGGCGAGTGAAGCGGCTGGGCGAGTTGTTAAAACTGGATGACCCTATCCGAGCTGGTATGACCAAATCAGTTACCCGCCGGGATATACGATCCCTAAGTTCCATGTATACAAGGGGACGGGAAATCCGTATCAGCACGTCGCTCAATTCAGAGCCTTATGCGGCGACACTGGCGGCAATAATAAACTCTTGCTTCGCCAATTCGTCGGCAGCTTATCGGAGACAGCATTCGAGTGGTACTCTGAATTCCCAAATGACTCTGTCAAGACATTCGCAGAGATGGAGTTGCTATTCACCCAGCGTTTTGCAAGCGCTAGCGAACGCACCCCAATCACGGCATTGATCAATGCCAGGGTGAAGCCTGCAGAAACTTGGGTCCAGTATGCGATACGGTGGCGTAATCTATGGTCAAAGTGCGAGCAGCGCATCGAAGAAGCTCCTGCGGTAGGCATGTTCGTGGGCACTCTTGATCCGCAAGCGACCATCTCACAATTCATGATATTCTTCAAGCCAACTACTTTCCAGGCCTTGATTGACAAGTTGGCCCAAATGGATCAGATGGATCATAGATCATCTCCTTCAAAGACGGACCCTCGGAATGAAAAGGGGAAAGGGAAAGCAACTTTCGTCGCTAATACTCAACAACAGTCGAGCAACTTAAAGTCGGTTGTCCGTCAAAACAATATGCGTCCATGCCCATCCCTCGAGGAGAGACTGGGACGTCCTTACTTGTTTCCTCAGGATAAAACGAGAAGACTGTTCGAGCTGGCAGTGTGCAACAGACTCATCAATCTGCCGAGTCCAAAGCGTCCGTTGCAGCCAGGCTATGTCAACGATCTCAATTATTGCCCTTACCACCAGATGGTAAGCCACCCGATCGAGGATTGCTTCGTCTTTAAGGGGTGGATCGAGGATTAGTACCTACAAGGAAAGTTCGCGCTGTCTGAAAAGTGGAAAGTAAACCCACCACAGCCGCACACTCCAAAGAAGACGGACACACCGGGGTCAACTTGTTCTTTCATTAAAGAAGCTCCGTGGGAAATCGTGCTTTCAGCAAAGACCAAAAGAACGCTGAATGAGCTTCAGACATGCCCGGCATCAGGTGGAAGAACCCGCTGGAACCCTAAATTATTGAAGGGATGCGGAAGTCGCGCCCAACTCCAAAGATCGGTGGTGATGGCCCAAGTACTGACACCCAGCCGTCAAAATCTTCAAAGAAGAAGAAGAGGTCCAAAAAGCCCGTGAAGCCTGGCGACAAGTACACGGACTTACAGAAATAAATTGACGCGCTGGAAGAGTACAATCAAAAGGTGCGGACTCCCATCACACTCCAAGAGTTCCTCAACCACGTCTTTCAGGAGGAAGATGATGGAGAAAGCTCGTCGGATGAATCCGAAGGATACGTGGCGAGTTGTCATGTGATCTCCCACTCATTTACGGACGATGAAAAAACTCCTTGCTCTGAGAAACTGGGGGCAGAGCCTGAGCCGGAATTCGTGTGGCTGTCAGACGAAATGATCGACGCTTTTCTAGATGAGATTCGTCTAAAAAGTAAAGTTAATCGGGAGCGCGAGATGGTCTTATTTGAAAAGGCCAAACGCCGACGACTGGACAAAAGGGTCGAAACACTCCCACCAGATCAAAGTATATCCGCCGCAAATGAAAGCAGGATCAAGACAAGGAAACGACTCGCCAAAGCCATATCAATGGGGATGAGGCCGCCCTCTTTCAGAGAAAATTCTCCTGGTGGTATACATTTTGATGAAACGGATGTACACCCTAACTTCTGCCTATATCATCAGAGGATCGCACATCCTACTGAAGACTGCAACTCCTTTAAGTGTTGGTGGCAAGGGTATGTCGCTCACAGGCAACACTTCAACAGGACAAAGCGTGAAGCTCGTAAACAGCAGAAAAATGCGACAGATGAGCGTAAAAGAATTGCCGGCAATTGTCATAGGGTTGATCCCGAGGGACCGCGAGTTCTCACATTCGGGAGCAATTCCGACGAAAGAGTAGCCCTCGGCCCTCTTTTCAAGGAGTCCATCTCTAAAACGAAAGAATTGAGGAGTTGCGAGAGCATTCAGCCTTGCAATTGCACGATACCCGGAAAAATTCTCGGCCCCGCAAACAAAGGATCGAGCAAAAAGGATAAAGGGAAGGGAAAAATAGCCCTCGTAGCCAACACTCAACAGCAATCGAGTGGCCCTATACCGGTTGTTTGCCGAAACAACAAGTGGCAACCCCTCTATGAAATGTTGAAACGTCCTTACTCATTTCCCCGGGATGAAACAAGGAGGCTGTTCGAACTAGCAGTGCGCGACGGGCTTATCACTCTACCGGAGCCGAAATGCCAGCTACAACTGAATGAGGTCAACAATCCTAATTATTACCCTTACCACCAAGTATTGGGCCATCCGATCGATCACTGCTACGTCTTCAAAAACTGGGTTGAAGACCAGTACCAACAGGGCAAGTTTACGCTGTCCGAAAACTGGAAGGTGAGCCCGTCACAACCACATGCTTCGAAAAAGATGGACATGCCGGGGGCAACATGCTCATTCATAGAGAAAGCCCAATGGACCACTATGTCCTAAAACTGGCTGTAGACCGAAAAGTCAGTAAACTAGAGATTCGCCTCAAATACGGTGATGGTAGATCGAAACGTCATTAAACTAACGATGGACCACTATGTCCTAAAACTGGCTGCGGACCGAAACGTCCTTAAACTAACAGTGGACCGCAATGTCCTAAAACTTGCAAAGGACCGAAATGTCCTTAAACTACTACCGCAGCATCCTCAGGCTGACGTAAAAAAAATATTAAAAAAAAAACGGTATGTCCATAAGCAAAGTGGGCACGGATGAAAACCCGAAAGGGTTCCGTGAGTAAAAACAGCAGGGCTACCGGCGAGTGTTTGTGAAAACTTGAAAGGGCGCAACCTCGTTAAAAAATAAATAAATAAATAAAAGAATAAAAAAGAATAAAACAAAACGGTATGTCCATAAGCAAAATGGGCACGGATGAAAACCCGAAAGGGCTCCGTGAGTAAAAACAGCAAGACTACCGGCGAGTGTTTGTGAAAACCCGAAAGGGCGCAACCTCGTTAAAAACCACTTACAGGGTTCTCACGATCTTGTGAGGAGAAACCACCTGCGTGAGATCCTTACGACTCACAAGGGAGCAACACACTTAGGGATCCTCATGATTCCTGAGGAGAAATTACACTTGCGAGATCCTCACGACTCGTAGAGAGAAATCTCTTATAGGACCCTCACGGCTCATAAGATTTGAAAGTCTTAAGTTATAGAGACCTGAACCTGTACTTAAGCAACCTCCACAACCTTCGATATTGCCCTACAAGCAGCTTATACTGACCCTTGTATACAATCCACGGGCGCAAATAAACATTTCCCTAACCAAGTCCCACCCGTGACTGGGGATATGTCCATACGCTGAACAACCCTTGTAAGTCCTCTCGACTTATAAGGAGAAAACCCTTTTGTAAGATCCTTACGACTTACAAGAGATCATGCACTTAGGAATCCTCACGATTCCTAAGGAGAAAACACACCTACAGGATCCTCACGACTTGTAGGGAGAAATACCTTTGTAAGACCCTTACGGCTCATGAAGTCAAAAGCCTTGGTCGACAGGACCCTTAACCCTGTTTACTAAGCCACCTTTGTTCAACATCGACAGAGGCAAATGATGATTCGCTCTTGGCAATATCCCAGTTGTAGCGATGCTGATGCCTAAACCGGCACCAGATTCCAAGTTCCACGCTCGGGATAAAAAAAATCAGCGAGCTAAAAATGCATATGAAATAGCCGAAATGATGGGGCAACTTACAACAAAATCAGCAAGTAAAAATGTATGCATACAAAAACAGCCGAAATGATTGGGCAACTCGCAATAAAAAGCAGCGAGTAAAAAGAAAAATAGCCGAAATGATTGGGCACCGCGAAAAATAGCCGAAATGATTGGGCAATCGCGATTTTCGCGATATAAAAAGCTGAAATGATAGAGCATCGCGGAAAGAATAAAAAAATGATGAAAGAATGAAACTTTTTTCCCTATAGGTGAGATCACATCGATCCCTGTATACAATTCAGGGGCACAAACAAAGAGGGAACCATACCTTCCCAACAGGCTCCATCAGAAAGCGAAGCCAAATCTCGACGGTTCATAGACAGCCTAGAGACAATCTCGACATTTATCGCAATATTGCAGACACAATGTCAACAAACGAAGCAAAGGAAGATCCCTAGCTTCAGGGTCTCGACGTCGATATCGACAACTTAGAGATCACCAACGGTGTTTCTCCTCATTCCAACCAGATGCAGACGTGACGTCAACAATCGACCTCAGGGTCGCAACAAAACGGAACCATAGCCAAGTCCCTAGTTCCAAATCTTAACGGCAATATCTACAGCCTAAGAATCAGCAACGGCGTTTCTTTGCAGTCTAGCAGGATGCAGATGCAACATCAAAAAGAGACCCCATGGTCGAAACAAGGCGGAGTGATGGCAAAATCCCAACTCCACCTCGGCATTCGTCTCGATACAGCAGATGCAATGTTAACAACAGCGTTCCTTCGTAGTCCAGCAGGGTGCAGATGCAACGTCAACAAGAGACCCAATGGTCGAAACAAGCGGAGTGACGGCAAAATCCCAGCTTCACCTCAGCATTCGTCTCGATACAGCAGATGCAATGTCAACAACGGCGTTCCTTCGCAGTCCAGTAGGATGTAGATGCAACGTCAACAAAAGACCCCATGGTCAGAAAAGCGGAGTGAAGGCAAAATCCCAACTCCACCTCGGCATTCGTCTCGTTACAGCAAACGCAATGTCAACAACAGCGTTCCTTCGCAGCCCAGCAGGATGCAGAAGCAACGTCAACAAAAGACCTCACGGTCGAATAAAGCACAGTGTCCGAAAAATCACAGCTCCACCTCGACATTCGTCTCGTTACAGCAGACGCAATGCCAGCAAATGAAGCAAAGGCAAAATTCCTAGCTTCAGGGTCTTGACGGTGACTCATATAAAACCTGAAAGACAATCGGAGATCATCTCGCACCAGCACGGAGTGGTCACCACCTCGACGTTCATCTCGATACAGCAGATGAAATGTCACCACAGCATTCTTCCCCCAGCAGGATTCGGATGTGCCAAAGCAAATGAAGCAAAAGGCCAAATTCCTAGCTTCAGGGTCTTGACGGCAAGTCATATAAAGCCTGAAAGACAATCGGAGATCATCTCTCACCAGCACGGAGTGGTCACCATCTCGACCTTCGTCTCGACACAGCAGATGAAATGTCACCACAGCGTTCTTCCTCCAGCAGGATTCGGACGCGCCAAAGCAAATGAAGCAAAATGCCAAATTCCTAGCTTCAGGGTCTTGATGGCAAGTCATATAAAGCCTGAAAAGACAATCGGAGATCATCTCGCACCAGTACAGAGTGGTCACCATCCCGACGATAGTTTTGATACAGCAGATGAAATGTCACCACAGCGTTCTTCCTCCAGCAGGATTCGGACGCGCCAAAGCAAATGAAGCAAAAGGCCAAATTCCTAGCTTCAGGGTCTTGACGGCAAGTCATATAAAGCCTGAAAGACAATCGGAGATCATCTTGCACCAGTACAGAGTGGTCACCATCCCGACGATCGTCTCGATACAGCAGATGAAATGTCACCCCAGCGTTCTTCCCCCAGCAGGATTCGGATGCGCCAAAGTAAATGAAGCAAAAGGCCAAATTCCTAGCTTCAGGGTCTTGACGGCAAGTTATATAAAGCCTGAAAGACAATCGGAGATCATCTCGCACCAGCGCAGAGTGGTCACCACTTCGACGATCGTCTCGATACAGCAGACGAGATGTCACTACGGCATCCTTCCTCCAACAGGATCCGGACACGCCAAAGCAAATGAAGCAAAAGGCCAAATTCCTAGCTTCAAGGTCTTGACGGCAAGTCATATAAAGCCTGGAAGACAATCGGAGATTATCTCGCACCAGTGCAGAGTGGTCACCACCTCGACGTTCGTCTCGATACAGCAGACGCAACATCACCAAAAGGAGTCACGGCAAAATCCCTGGTTCCAAACCTCGACGGTTCACCAGCAACCTAGAGACAACCGCGACATTCGTCTCGATACAGCAGACGCGATGCCAGCAAACGATGCAAAGGACAAATTCCTAGCTTCAGGGTCTTAACGGCAAGTCATATAAAGCCTGAAAGACTATCCGAGATCATCCCACACCAGCGCGGAGTGGTTATAACTCATTGGGGCTCTCCAAAATGAGCCTAACCTCAAGTAAAAAGCGGCATGGCAAATTCCTAATGCTTGCTCTTCCGACGGTCAAACTGCCTAGGAGGATTGCTTGAAGACGTCTTGTCCAGCCCCCGAAGGGATCAAAGACACGGCAGTCGCAAGGCTACTCGAACAGCACGATTGCCTATCGAGAAATATATCAGCTTATGCGATGGTACGACGGCCAAAACCCTAAGTACCACAGACCCTAACGGACTTCTGTTGTAAAGAGCAGAGGTTAACTGTGACGTTAGGATATTCTTGCGAGAACTGCTCGATTCGTCTCGACTCGTGAGGAAAAGCCTTAGGCAGTAGGGATTAAGAAACCTGTTTCCTAAGCACTGGGACCCTGCTAGTTGGCCCAAAACGGTCTCTTGCATACTAACCACGAGTCTCACTCTCCAAAGTCGAATCTCGACAAGGAGGGAAACAATCGCTTACGGCTCCTCTCGACTCGTAAGAGGGAAAACTCTCTTATAGGATCCTTACGACTTATAAGAGAAAACACACTTAGGAATCCTCACGACTCCTAAGGAGAAAATACACCTATGAGATCCTCACGACTCGTAGGGAGAAAGGTCTTTATGAGACCCTCACGGCTCATAAAGTTGAAAAGTCTTAAGTGGCAGATCGTAACCCTGTCTCCTAAGTCATCACCGCCCTGCAAAGAGGTCAAGATGGACCATCTATGAGCCACACTTGCCAAAGCTACATGCCACTGAAATGGAGAAGTTACTCATGAGCGTATAAACTACTTCACGCCAGAGTAAAACATAAAGAAATAGAAAGGTGCGGCTCATGGAGTTGAGATTTTGGAACTATATCTCTTAAGAGTCGAGATTTGAGTCAATGATAAATGACGACGCTTGTGTCCGCTCGTTATCTTCTCAGATCAAGATTCTGAAAGCTATATACCAACACGAAACTGGTCATACGCAATGCATAACTCTGCACTACTTCACCTACGTACATACTTACGTAGGCAAAGTAGTGGGGGGCATTTGTTCCCGCCAAAAATTTCTGCGCAAAGGAGTCCAAGGTATCAAATGGCAGCGATACGCTTAAGGAAATGCGAACCAGTATCTTCCGGCCTGTATCTTTATAAATTCCCGAAGGAGGAACTACTAAATTCTGATGGTATTGGAAGCATCTCGAAAAACCCTTCGATTTGATATATTATGGGCCTCATGACTCATCCGGGATCAAAAGTTATGAGGCATCACGTGTCCACACGTGATGGACCTTTAAGAACCCGCTGGAGGAGTTAAAAGATATAATAAAAACTCAGAAAAGACCCTAATGGGGCATCACGTGCCCACACGTGACCATGGGTCACGTGCAGACACGTGATGGGCTCTTAAGGCCTCTAAAATAATGAATAGAATTAAATTCTAAAATCTGTTCCCTGATTAAAAATCAGAAGTTACCTCAATGAGGTATCACGTGCTCACACGTGACCAATGGTCACGTGTTGACACGTGATGGTTAAAACAACAACATAAACAAGCGGCTGTTAAAAGAACCAATTTGGGGGTCACGTGCTCACACGTGACCAAGGGTCACGTGCTAGCACGTGACAGGCTTTGAAAGCCTTACAGTTTAATAGAATTAAAGTTCTAAATTTCTCTAAAATCTTTCGAAATAGAATTAAAATTCTAAAAGCTTCTAAATCTTTTCAAATGGAAAAAGATTATGGGGACCGTCGGATTAAAGATCCAAGGGTGATTAAAAATCACCAATTTATGGAAAAATCTTAGACAAAGAAAGATTTCCCTTAAATCTCACCGAGAATAACAAACATAATATCTTTGGATTTAAAATCCAACGGTGAATAAAATTCACTGAATGATCTAAAGGATCATATTAATCATGAAATCAATTAAAATCTTTCAATGAAAGATTCACAAAACAAATTGATTCTCTTCCTCCTCCTATAAATAGGAGCCAAGAGAAGAGAAGAGGAATCTACCTTTTTTTTTTGGGAGAGAGAGGAATAGAGAGAGGAGAAATTAATTCTCAAGAGAGAAGAAAAGAAAGGAGAATTTAATTCTGAACAAAGAAAAACCCTAGGTGAGAAGGGAAAAAGGATCAAACTTCAATAAAGAGAATTTAATTCTCAAAATCAAAGAGTTTAACTCTTATATAAAAAGAACTTCGTTCTTCTTCTGGTTGAAGATCTGCACGGAGCACATCTCCCCATAAGTTGAGAATTTAATTCTCATCGGGTCGAGATCCTGCCATGCTGATCCTAAACTTAGAAGGGGAATTGAGTTTTGAGAATTTAATTCTTCTAAAACAAAACTAGGGTTCAACCCTAATAAAGAATCTAATTCTTTTATATATCTAGGAATTTAATTCCTTTAAAAAGAAATCAGGGTTTTATCCTAAATAAGAATTTAATTCTTTCACAATAGGAATTTAATTCCTCCAAAATCATAATTAGGGTTTAACCCTACAGAGTATTCAATCTTAAAAGATCTCTGTTCATGAAAAGAACAAGGGTCACGTGCCTCCACGTGACCCTTGAAAAGATCCCTGAAGAAAAGAAGTTTTGAGGCAATGCCCCACGTGCTCCCACGTGACTCCCAAAACGCAGAAAGAAAAAGCAAATGAAATGAAAGTTTTGGGCGCTCTCACGTGTTATCATGTGACCCCTCAGCAAATGCTTTAACAATTGGCGCACAGGTCCCCATCACGTGCCAACACATGATGCTCTAAAATAAAGATGAAAAGTGTTTAACACTTATTCGCAGATTTGAGGATAAAACAAAAGGAGATCTGGTTCTACATTAAGGGCTCCCTCACGTGTCCCCACGTGACCCCTAACAAATCCCTTTAATATCCAATGGATGGATGCCTATGACGTGCCCACACGTGATGGCCAGGAAATGAAAAGTGTTTAACACTTAATTGCAGAACGAAGAAAAGGGATCTGGTCCCCCCTTTGGGCGCTCTCACATGTCCACACGTGACTCCTTTGTCTTTAGTGTTTAACACTAATTCGGGGATTATATTTCCAGTGTTTAACACTGATTGTTTCTAGTGTTCAACACTAAATTGAAGATTATATTTCCAGTGTTTAACACTGATTGTCTTTTAGTGTTTAACACAAATTTGAGAGTTCTACCTCCAGTGTTTAACACTGTTGTTCTCTAGTGTTTAACACTACTTTTAGCCAAATTGGCTAATTTTCCAGAGGCAAAAGGCCCTCCTCCAAATGAATCTCAAAATTGAGGAAATCAAAGACAAAATGTTGTCAGAGCCCCCAAACCTCTGTTTAGCACTGCTGAATGATGAGGGGCTGAACCCAGACAAATGTCTAATGGCCCAAAGGGCCAATATTTCAAACATAATTGGACTTAGCCCAAACTGGCCATAAGTCCTCAAATCATCTTGAACTGAGCACATCTGCTCTTTCAACCAACTCATTGGTTCAAGGGTACATCTCTGAACTCCTCTGATATTTGTCGTCGTAATCCTTCAACGTCTTCAGAGAGGTGACGGGTCCCGACAACCACATATTAATACGGACTGTGGGGTCCTTAAACTCATGGACTAATGCGTCCTTAAACTAACATTTGTCCCCAAAACGGGAATGATGGACCACCACGTCCCTAAACTGGAACATGGACCACCAGGTCCCTAAACTGGAACAATAGAGCCCAAATGCTCTTTTGTCGGATCTAAACGATCCCGTTTAAGTTGATCTTAGCCTCAAATATGGCTAACGTGTCCTTAAACCTTCAAATAGACTTTAGTCCCAAATTGGACTCTAGATCCCCCAATCAACTTTGGCTCAAGGGTACATCTCTGAACTCCTCTGACATCTGTCGTTGTAATCCTTCAACGTCGTCAGAGAGATGGTGGGTCCCGACGGCCATACATGTAATGGACCCCTATCTCCCTAAACTGGAACAATAGAGCCAATTGCTCTTTTGTCGGATCTAAACGATCCCGTTAAGTTGATCTTAGTCTCAAATTGGACTAACAAATCCTTAACAAACGTTTGAGTTGATCTTAGCCTCAAATATGGCTAACGTATCCTCAAACCAAAACCCCAAACCCAAATCTAAGAAAATACGGATTTGGACTAATCCACGTCCTACGGGCGACGACATAACTCAGTCTCCGTATAAAATCCACGGGCAACCGAACGCAAAACAAACACCCACGACACGAAGTGATCATCTGGAGAAGAAGAAAGTTGTTACCGCAATGCGGTAGCGTAATTAACTGCAGGGGCTTGCTCCTGCAGGAAAGAGCATCCCCATAATCAAAAAACCCCTCAAGCGAGGGGGAATCTGACGAAGTCTGCTACATCGGACGCATCCGTTTAAAGCTTCGATACATGGTGCCATAAATCAACTTGGCATCTTCGGAGAGGTAGACGGATAGCACCAATTAGCATCTGTCCCGAATCTCAGGCAAGACGCCCATGTCTTGGCCGCCGTTCGGAAGGGAACAAAGCTCTCGCAGCTTCTCTCAAAACTTTTGAGGAGGAGGAAAGACTTTGAGCGTCCTTAGGCATCGGTACATTTCGGTTCACCGCGTCTCCACTCCCGTTTCTTATGGGTAATCTGACCCTTCCTTTTTATCTTATTACAGGAACTACCTCTACTCAGGTTATTCCAGGTGTGGTACCGACTTCGCATGGCGATGCAGAGACGTTTCTAGGGTCAGCTATCGAATTCTCAGTTCCGCCGGTATTGCTGAAAGAAGCTTCACTTAAGCAACCGCTAACGGATGCTATAACAGTTCTAGAGGTAACCCTTGGCGTGGACGATGACGTCCCGTTGGTGGAGGTGTTGAGAAGATCCGCTCTCATGGCCCGAACGGAAAGGAAGCGTAGAATGCGCGCAGCAAGGGAGCGTAACGCTGCTTTGGCCGCGGGTGCAGGTTCCAGCACTGCTACCCCTGCCCCTACTCCTTTAGAGGATACTTCGGCTGCCTTGTCTACCGCCCACAGACAGGAAGCACGTGCGGCTCGGGAAGCAATCGAAAGACCGACCCAAGGTAACGTGACATTGAGTTCTTTTTGTCAAAGTTTTAATTTTCAGATTCTCATATATCCTATCCTGTAGGGCCGAGTCTTGATGAGGTAGCGGTAGGTGGGATGGCTGCAATTGCCGAACCTGAGGTAGCGGTAGGTGAGATGGCTGCAATCGTCGAGCCTGAGGTAGCCACTCTTTCTCAAAAGTCTGGCACTGCCCCAATCTCCACTCTTTCCCCCTGCGGTTCTCTGCCATCTCCTGGCGTTGCGAGCGTTACGACGGCTCTCATAGAGTCAGGGGATGAGGCTACGGGTGACGAGACCATTCAGTTGGAGGAGAGTGAGGCAGTCGCTGCATCTAGTGACGCCCTTGTTGCGGTCTCGACAGGCGACTTACCAGGTAGATTTTGGGTCACTACTTTCATTTTTGTTCTGCAATCCCTTTCAATCTCTCCTGACGGTATTTCTTTCGCTTCTAATGCAGGCGTGGTGAGCGTTGAGATTGTGCCACCCGAAGAAGTATCGCCAGTTGCTATTTTGACAGTGACCGCCCCTTTGCCTTCTCTCGTATCCTCTCAAATACTGGAATGTACGGACTTGTGACCCATCGGTTTCATTGTGGGCAATATACTTTATGCACTGACATCGCATTACTACATCCTTGCAGGAGTCCTTTTTGATCACTTGTATCGGGTGCTGCATCCCCATTTCTCCTTCCAGTCGGAGATTGCCTCATCCAGTGGCGCTGGTGAGTACAGCCTTTAGCTAACATCTTTTCTTTTCTTTTACGGGCCGTCAAGTCATTGCTAACCCATCTTCGTTTTGATTGCACCACTCCAGATTGAAGGAGGAGACGAAAGATCCGTTGCACCACCGGTACTCCCGGCCTTGCCACATGACGCAGCCGGTATAGTAAACTGCATTGTTCATGTAGCTTCTCTATTTGACTACGATTTGTTTTGTAGCAGTGACACCGAATCCATCCCCTTTCGAGTCTCGAGTCATAATGCCAGCAGGCCCATTTTCTCGACATCCCCCTTCAAAGGCGCTGTGAATAGTCTGCATATGTTGATCGATCACCTCGAGGAGCTTGACACGGAGACTCCTGCCATTGCTGCAGATTTTGCGGCTGAGGTTAATCCCATGTTGGTGACGCTCATGCACTTTCATAGTGAAGGCGTCATGGAGTCCTTAGTTAATCACTATAGAAAAATCGAGGCCTATCTGTATGAGCTCGAGGTCGGACGTCCTGCCCCCGAGGTCTTGGCTGTGAACTCCCAGCAGGCTGCATGGGTCGAGCAGAGCACCCCTAACTTCTGCCATCTTGAACAAGAAGCGGCTTTGAGGCGTAAAGAGTGCGAAGAGACTTCAAGCAAATTTGCTCGATTGCATGCTCAAGTTGATGAAAACGCTGCACAGCTAAAAGTTATTTTCGAAAGCCTTCTACGATGTATTTCTGATGGGCTCACGCTGAGGCATAAGCTCGACCTCATCGAGCGAGTTGTACAGAATCATGGGGCCGCTCACCGGGTCGTTGAAGAGCAACTTTTATCTTACTTGTAGCAACGAGCTCAGGTTGAAGCAGAGTTGGTCGCGGCAGCTGACCATGAAAAGGGGCTGATGGAAGTGCGCGAGCGGCTGATTGGTCTATTGAAAACGCTTCCCTCCCAATAATTATTTTTGCACCATTTGTAATTTTAAATAAAATGTATCCATTTTTTATTCTTTCATATGATGTATTTTGTACCCAATTGAATTTATGAATAAAAGATACATTTCTTTCATAATATCTTGTGTCATCTCTTGCTTTCTTTTTTTCTTTGTTACCAGCATGTTACTTTAGTGAGCGTAGCCTGGAGATGATAGAGAGAGCATTCCGTTTTGAATTCTTCGAGAGGTAACGATGGCTTAGGAAGCAGGTTCAGATCTGCTGCCTATGGCTTTTCAATTTCATGAGCCGTGAGGGTCTCATAAAGACTTTTCTCCCGACGAGTCGAGAGGATCTCGTAGGTGTATTTTCTCCTTAGGAATAGTGAGGATTCTTAAGTGGGTTTTCTCTTGAGAGTCGTAAGGATCTCACAAGAGAGTTTTCTTCTTTACGGGTCGAGAGGACCCGTAAGTGATTGATGGGGTTAACATTATCCACGTTTCACGGAGTCAGGGGTTGCTCTGGGCGTTTCCCACGGGGTCGAAATTGACTCTAGCCGTGTTCCACGGGACCAGAATTTGCTCTGGATGCTTCCCACGGGGTTAGGATTGACATAGCCGTGTTCTGCGAGGACCAGGATCCGCTCTGGACATTTCCCACGGGGTCATGATTGACATAGTCCTTGTTCCATGAAACCAGGGATTTTCTCTGGATGCTTCCCACTGGTTCAGGATTGACATAGCCGTGTTCTGCGAGGACCTGGCTCCGCTCTGGACGTTTCCCACAGGGTCAGGATTGACATAGGCCGTGTTCTACATGACCAGGAATTGGCTCTGGATGCTTCCCATGGGGTCGGTTTGACATAGCCGCGTTCTGCGAGGAACAGGCTCCGCTCTGGACGTTTCCCACGGGGTCAGGATTGACATTGGCCGTGTTCCACGTGACCAGGAATTTGCTCTGGATTCTTCCCACGGGGTCAGGATTGACATAGCCACGTTCTGTGAGGACGAGACTCCGCTCTGGACATTTCCTACGGGGTCAGGATTGAAATAGGCCGTGTTCCACGAAACCAGGAATTTGCTCTGGATGCTTCGCACGGGGTCAGGTTTGACATAGCCGTGTTCTGTGAGGACCAGAATCCGCTCTGGACGTTTCCCACGGGGTCAGGATTGACATAGGCTGTGTTCCACATGACCAGGAATTTGCTCTGGATGCTTCCCACGGGGTCAGGATTGACATAGCCGTGTTCTGCGAGGACCAGGCTCTGCTCTGGACGTTTCCCACGGGGTCAGAATTGACATAGGCCGTGTTCCACGTGACCAAGAATTTGCTCTCGATGCTTCCCACGGGGTCATGATTGACATGGCCGTGTTCTGCGAGGACCAGGATCCACTCTGGACGTTTCCCACGGGGTCTGGATTGACATAGGCCATTTTCCATGTGACCAGGAATTTTCTCTGGATGCTTCCCACGGGGTCAGGATTGACATAGCCATATTCTGCGAGGACCAGGCTCTGCTCTGGACGTTTCCTATGGGGTCATGATTGACATAGGCCGTGTTCCACGTGACCAGGAATTTGCTCTGGATATTTCCCACGGGGTCAGGATTGACATAGCCATGTTCTGAGAGGACCAGGCTCCGCTCTGGACGTTTCCCACGGGTCAGTATTGACATAGGCCGTGTTCTACATGACCAGGAATTTGCTCTGGATGCTTCCCACGGGGTCGGTTTGACATAGCCGTGTTCTGCGAGGATCAGGATATGCTCTAGACGTTTCCCAAGGGGTCAGGATTGACATAGGCCGTATTCCACGTGACCAGGAATTTGCTCTGGATGCTTCCCACGGGGTCAGGATTGACATAGCCGCGTTCTGCGAGGACCAGGCTCCGCTCTGGACGTTTCCCACGGGGTCAGGATTGGCATAGGCCGTGTTCCATGTGACCAGGAATTTGCTCTGGATGCTTCCTATGGGGTCAGGATTGACATAGCCGTGTTCTGCGAGGACCAGGATTCGCTCTGGACGTTTCCCACGGGGTCAGAAATGACATAGGCCGTGTTCCACATGACCAGGAATTTGGTCTGGATGCTTCCCACAGGGTCAGTATTGACATAGCCGTGTTCTGCAAGGACTAGGCTCCGTTCTGGACGTTTCCTACGGGGTCAGGATTGACATAGGCCGTGTTCCACGTGATCAGGAATTTGCTCTGGATGCTTCCCAAGGGGTCAGGATTGACATAGCCGTGTTCTGCGAGGACCAGGCTCCGCTATGGACGTTTCCCATGGGACAGGATTGACATAGGCCGTGTTCCATATGACCAGGAATTTGCTTTGGAGGCTTCCCACGGGGTCAGGATTTACATAGCCGTGTTCTGCGAGGACCAGGATCCGCTCTGGACGTTTCCCACGGGGTCAGGGTTGACATAGGCCGTGTTCCACGTGACCAGGAAAGGTTGACTCTCGGTTGTTTGTGCATCGTCGATTCATGGAACTGTGAATTTTTCCGCAGCTCCGATTTGTTGATGTTGTGTCTGTTGAAATGAGACGGATGTTAAGATGATCTCCAGGCTGTCTACGAATCGTTGAGACTTGACTCTCTTTCGGATGGAGTCTGGTGGGGAGGTATGGTTCTCTTTTAATTTGTGCCCCTGGATTGTATACAGGGATCGATGTGATCTCCCCTGTAGGGAAAAAGTTTCATTCTTTCAGAATTTTTTTTTATTTCATTCTTTCCGCGATGCTCTATCATTTTAGCTTTTATATCGCAAAAGTCGCGATTGCCCAATCATTTCGGCTATTTTTTGCGGTGCCCAATCATTTCGGCTATATTTTTTTTTACTCGCTGCTTTTTATTGCAAGTTACCCAATCACTTCGGCTATTTCGTATGCATACATTTTTACTTGTTGATTTTGTTGCAAGTTGCCCCATCATTTCGGCTATTTCGTATGCATGTGTGGCTCGCTGGATTTTTGCCGCAAGGTTGGAATTAGACACCGATTTCTGCATCAGCACCACTACAAATGGGATATTGCCGGAAGCGAATCATCATTTTCCTCTGTCGATGTCGAACAAAGGTGGCTTAGCAAACAGGGTTAAGATCCTGTCGACTAAGGCTTTTGACTTCATAAGCCATAAGGGTCTCATAAAGATTTTTCTCCCTACGAGTCATGAGGATCTCGTAGGTACATATTCTCCTTAGGAATCGTGAGGATTCCCAAGTGTATGGATTCTTGTAAGTCATAAGGATCTTACAAGAGTATTTTCTCCTTCTAAGTCGAGAGGACTTACAAGGGCTGTTCACCGTGTAGACATATCCTTAGTCATGGATGTGACTTTGTTAGGGAAATGTTTATTCCCACACATGGATTGTATACAAGGGTCAGCATTGAACCGCTTATAGGGCAGAATTGAAGGTTGTGATGGCTTAAGAACAGGATCAGATCCCTGTAGCTTAAAACTCTTGAATCTTATGAGCCGTGAGGGTCTCATAAGAGGGTTCTCCTTACGAGTTATGAGGATCTCGCAAGTGTAATTTCTCCTTAGGAATTGTGGGGATCCCTAAGTGTGTTGCCCCCTTGTGAGTCGTAAGGATCTCACGCAGGTGTTTTCTCCTTACAAGGTCGAGAGGACCTTACAAGTGTCTTTTAATGAGATTGTGCACTTTCGGGTTTTCACAAAACTCACCGGTAGCCCTGCTATTTTTACTCACGGAGCCCTTTTAGGTTTTCATCTGTGCCCATTTTGGTTATGGACGTACCGTTTTCTTTTTTTTTTATTTTTTTTGTGTCAGCCTCAGGATGCTGTGGTCCGTAGTAGTTTATCGACGTCTCGGTCAACAGCCAATTTTAGGAAATAGTGGTCCGTCGTTAGTTTAAGGACATTTCGGTCCAACGCCAGTTTTAGGACATAGTGGTCCATTGTTAGTTTTAAGGATGTTTCGGTCCGAGAAAAGGAAGCCGGCTACTATTTACAGAGTTTAGGCTTAGGAAGATAGCGAGCGGACAAAGGCGTCGTCATCTATCATTGACTTAGACCGTGACTCGTCATGCATAGTATTTTTTCAGGAAGCGACCGTTTATTGGCTTGAAAGGTCTTTCACCATGCATGTCCATAAGTAGATAGGCTCCACCCGGTAGACTTTGTCTATGATATACGGGCCTTCATAGTTCGGCTCGAATTTACCCTGCTTGGCGCGATTGGGGATCATAGGTCTTTTAACCAGTAACACGAGTTCGCCTTGACGGAATGTTCTCGGCCTAGTCAACCTTTCATATGAGCGCGTCATCTTTGCTTTATAAGCCTCCAGACTCTGTTGTGCCACGAGCCGGTTTTCATCAAGGGCCTCAAGCTCCTCAAGCGGAAGGTGAGCATGCTCTTCATCTATTAGCTCATGATGAACCGTCACTCATAGAGAGGGTAATTATATCTCGAAGGGGAGTACCGCTTCTGTGCCGGATACCAATGCATACGGCGTTGTGTTTGTGGCTGTTTTGAACGTAGTTCGATACGCCAAAAGAGCTTCATGCAGTCTCTCGTGTCAGTCCTTCTTATTTCGAGACACCGTCTTTTTCACGATCTTCGTCAAGGTCTTTATGAAAGCTTCAGCTAGACCGTTAGCTCGGGGATTATAGACTGAAGAATATCTCCAGTCTATGTTATGCTGTTGTGCAAAGCGGCTGATTTTGTGGCTTCTATAGGCTGGCCCGTTATCGGAGATAATTCGTCGCGGAATGCCAAACCGATAAATGATGTGTGTCTTGAAGAAATGGAGAATATTCTCCGTCTTCACCTCCCTCAGTGGTACTGCTTCTGCCTACTTAGAGAAGTAATCAGTTGTTGCCAAAATGAACCGATGTCCTCTGGATGATGCCGGTTCGATGGGGCCGATTATGTCAATCCCCCACATTTCAAACGGCCAGCTAGCCACCTTTGGATGTAGTTGATTCGGATGCTGATGGATAAAATCCCCGTGAACCTGGCACGAGTGGCACTGCTTCGCGTATTCGAGGCAGTCCTGGATCATCGTGGGCCAATAATAACTCATCCTTTTGATCTTCAGCTTCATCTTCGGGCCGGCTTGGTGAGAACCATAGAGTCCGTCGTGAGTTTCTTGGACGACTCTCATTGCCTCTTCGGGTCCCATGCATCTTAGCCATAGAGAATCAAATGATCTCTTATACAGAGTATCATTAACAAAAGCGAAGGATAAAGCTCGTTTCGTAAGCTGATGTCTTGAGGATGCATCTTCAGGTGTTCGACGGGATTTGAAGTGGTCTATAAAGACTTCTCTCCAATCCTCAGCCTTTTTCTGGTTTTTTATTTGTAGGGCTGTCTCTTTGTTCGGTTCTTTCTCTTCAGACGACTTCGGAGATATTTCTGCCGGTGCGAGAACCTGACGGCTTTGCACAACGATCCTCACGTCATCGAGGTTTTCATCGGCCAGTTCATTAGCGAGCTTGGCTAATGCATCCGCCTTGCTATTCTTCGCACGCGGTATGCTTTCCAGTGTGTAGGAAGGGATTCGAGTCAGCAATTACTACACTCTCTCGCCGTATTTTACCAACTCTGGTTTGCACTTTTGATAGTCGTCGTTTACTTGACTAACGATCAGCTGGGAGTCTCCGTATATGAGGAGATTCTCAATTCCCATGTCGACGGTGATTTCAAGACCTGCTATCAAAGCTTCGTACTCGGCTTCATTGTTTATCCTCGGTTCGGTTAAGTAGAAAGCAAAGCGCATTATCCCTCCTTGTGGAGTCACGAAGATGAGGCCTACCCCTGATTTGATTATAGGGGTGCTTTCTTTATGCTTCTTCATGGAAGATGCTCCGTCGAAGTAAAGTTCCCATCCGGTATTATTCTCTTTTCTTTCCCCGTCGATAATGTCAAACGCGTGCTCGTCTGGCAATTCGCAGTTCAAGGGAGAGTCGGCAGGTATCAGATGCTCAGCGAGGAAGTCGGTGATGGCCTGGACTTTCACTGCCTTATGAGGACAATAAGTTATCGAGAATTCCATCAAGAGCAGGGCCCATTTAGCCAGCCGTCCTATTAATATGGCCTTCGACATCAAATACTTGAGAGGATCCACCTTCGATATGAGATGGACCTCATGTGCCAACACGTAGTGTCTGAGCATCGTTATCGCGAAGATGAATGCCAGGAAGTGTTTTTTAATGGGGGAGTAATTGTTTTCTGCCCCCAGTAGAACTCGACTTAAGTAGTAGAGGGCTCTCTCTTTCCCTTAGTCATTTTCTTATGCCCACAGCGCGCCTAAAGAACCTTCGAGGGCAGATGTATACAGAATGAGGGGTTTTCCCTTGACTGGAGCGGTTAGCACCGAAGGATTCTGTAGGTATTGCTTGATTTCGTCTAGTGCGCCTTGGCATTTGCGATCGCAGATGAATGGGGTTCCCTTCTTCATCAAGTGACTGTAGAGGCGGCACTTTTCGGAGAGGTTAGCTATGAACCGCCTGATATACGCGAGCTTCCCTTGGAGAGACCGTAGTTGCTTGAGATTCCTTGGCGGTGGCATTTCCATGATCGCCTTGATCTTCGAAGGGTCTATTTTGATGCCTCGGTGACGGACGACGAATCCTAGGAACTTGCCCGAGGAAACTTCGAACGTGCATTTGAGAGGATTCCTTGTATGATTTGCTTTTAACTATGAGGTCGTCGATATAGCATTCGACGATTTATGTATAAGTTCATCGAAGATCTTCGTCATGGCCTTCTGATAGGTGGCACCGGCATTCTTTGGACTGAAGGCATCACCTTGTAGCAGAATATGCCCAAAGCGGTCCGGAAAGCGGTATGCTTCTGGTCTTCGGGATGCATCTTTATCTGATTGTATCCTGATGAGCCGTCCATGAAGGAGAAAACTTCGTGAGTGGACGTGTTATCTATCATCAGCTCAGTGACTGGTACTGGGAAGTGTTATCTTTATTGAGATCCTGAAAGTCCACACATATGTGCACCGTCCCATTTTTCTTCATCACTGGGACGATGTTGGCGATCCAGTCAGGATACTGAACTTCTTGGATGAAGCCGGAGTCGATTAGCTTCTTGACCTCGGCGTTGATGCTCATCTCAAGCTCGAGCCGCATTCATCTCGGTGCTTGTTTGATCGGCTTGACGTCCAGGGATATTGCCAATTTGTGTACAGCAATCTCTGGATCTAATCCTGGCATCTCGGAATAGTTCCATGAAAAGCAATCTCTATGCTGCATGAGCACATCCTTTAGCGTAGCCACCCTTTCTTCAGACAACAGCTCGCTGACGAATGTCGGCCGTGGGTCATTTGCCGTCCCCAAATCAATTTTCGTGAGGTTATCTGCAGTAGTATGTATTTCATCTTCCAGCTCTTTTGGCGCCGGTGGAAACTCTGAGATCATCTCGCCATCGTCGTTTTCGAAGCACCAGGGGAGGTCATCCACATTCTCGGGCTCTTCTTTTGACAGCGTTATAATGTTGCAGGTACGAGATCGCTTCCAAGACCGACTTTGATCTGGTTCCATCCTCGCTGCATACAGGGCTTTCGGTTCATGCTTCTACGGTTGGATTATCCTCCAACTGTTAGATAGAGCGAACCTGCCGAGTTGATATTGGTCTTCAACCCAGTTCTTGAAGGTGAAGCAGTCTTCGAGAGGATGCCCTATTGCTTGGTAATAAGAGCAATAGTCTGGGTGAAAGACCTCGTCTGCTTGCTCAGGATGCTTGGACTCCGGGAGTGTGATCATCCGGTGTTTCATGATAAGATCGAATATCTTCTTTGTCTTGTATTGATGAAAAGAATATTCTCGACCCATCTTCTTTATAAAAGATGGATCCCGAATGCTCGAATCTTGATTGCGTGGATTCTCAGACCTGTTATGCTGCTGTCGAACATTTTTTCCGTTCTTTAGTTTATTTTTGCCTCTGCGCCGGGTCTTTTTCTTGACGGGTTGGCGATGAGGAGCATTGTCATTCTCAGCGGCCTGTTGAAGGAGGCGCTGCGTCCTTGCTTTCTCGTAAATGGCCATTTCGCGGTTATGGTCATCCCGGACCTTTTGACCCGCTTCCCTTATTAGCTTGTCCATCCGTTCTTCAAACGACGAACTCGGCATTTTGATGGCAGGACCTTGTTTTGTTTCAGGGTCAGCGTCTTTTAACAGAACGTCTCCTTCTTCATCGAAGTCATGTATGACGTAGCTGCCATGGACTCGCTCCCGTTTCTTAGATTGAACATATCCAAGCCCGATCGTTTCCATTCTCCCGTTGGGAAACTTTCGCTGAGTTCCGGGGATGTTCCAGATCCTGTTGTAGAACCGAGCTTGTCGAGCAGTCTGTTTGAAGGGTACACCTTGGCGTTTCAATAGCCTTTTCAAGCCTTCTGTGTAATATCTAGGCAGACGGATGGGCTGGAGCTTGTCAAGTGTAGAATCGGCACCATGCCAAATTTCTTTTTCCACTTTGGTCTCTGTTGATCGATAAAAGAAGATCGCCTTTTTCATCTCTTCGCATGGGAGGGACGTAGAACGTCTGCAATTCCTGCACATTATAGATATCAAGTGCGTTGAGCTCTTTGTAATGCTCTTATGGAACCATGGCAATTTGCAAACTCCGATCATCGCAAGCGAGGGCTTGCATTGATGGCCGAGCAGAAAATACAGCGTTAACCTCATCTTTCAAGTCGCTGCCGAAGATCAACATAGGGATGGACGGTCCCGGCTTGTTGCATTGGGGCGGCCCTGAATACACTACTTCTTCTTCCTCCTCTGTATCACTCCCGAAGACCGGAATAGTGATGATAGCTTTGTTCTTCGGTTTGTGACATCTATCCGTGTCCTCAAAATCTGGTAAGAAGTATTTTGCATTTTCGTACTTTCGGACTTCATTCACGGAGAATGGGTTTAACTCCCCCGTCACAGTGTGTAGGGTTCCTAGGCACACTAATGAGGTCTCACAAGGTATCAACCATGCCAATTTCAAATTTTACAAGTGCCGAGAAAACCTAATACGGATCGTTAACTAGATTTTAGGCGAAAACGATAACTAGTTAACAACTTAACTAAGAGTAAACGGAAAATACAACCTTTGTAGATCCGGTCCTCCACCTCCATAGCTCCGTGATGAAGTCCCCTCGCTGCGATCATCGGATCCCGGGCTCTAGCGTCGGCTTCATCGGAGAAATGGGCGGGCTAGGTCGTCGACTTCGATGCCGAAGATAATCTACGTCGAGGCAACACAAGATCAAGCTCCAACTTCACCAAGCCATAAAACTTGTGAAGAAAACACCCTATACTACTTGGCAAGTGGTAGAGGATGATGAAATAGGAAGTGGGTTCACTTTAGAATTGGATTTCTCACTCTTTTTCTCAAGTCACCATTGAAGCAAGCAAGCTTCATTCTTCTTGAAGAAGAAGAAGAAGAAGAAAAAGAATATGATAAGTCTTTTCAAAATAGAAAATAATATGATACTTATCATATTGCAACCATGGTTATGTGTAGAGAGTAAAGTAAGGTTAGGTGAATGGTTAGGTTAGGCATGAAACAAAAATGGTAGACTTTTTCAAAGCTTCATGAAGCTTCAATGTAAAACAAAGAAAGCCACCATTTCTCTTTTTGCCAAAAGAAATAAATAAATAAATGAATAAATAAATTAAAACTCTAACCATTTAGTTAACCAAGGTTCAAACTCAAACATACACCCAAGTTTGCATGTATCATCAAACATGATACAAACTAGTGCACAAAACTATATCATATATACAATGAGCACATCAAGTGAGAAAATCCATCTTAAGTGAACTAATACTAGTTAATGTAAAGTAATATATCAAATATATAATTATACATTAAATCATTAAATCAACACTTGATTTAATGATCCGGTCATATCGCATATAACCGACTAATATCCAATGTATCGACTTATCGAATCAATCCTTGATTCGATAACTAGGTTATATCGCATACAACCAATCGATACATTCATCGCGAGAATAGAATACGGTATCACATACACGCATTATTCTCGGTCCCGCACATATCTCATATGTGCTCCTATTTCGTTTCGCTTGAGCCAGGAAACCTCTGTGTAGGACTTTAAAGACTCGTCAATACGCCAGCAGTAGGTGATGATCATATCAAACACCTACAAGCCGCAAGCGGTCTGCTAAACGTAACGGCCACCCGGGTATTGAGCGATCAGAAGATCGACGAGCAAGCCCGCTCATACTCCTGTGAATCCAACCAGTAACACTTACCGTACAGTCCGGTCTGTTCGTCTGATATGTTGCATATCTCTCCTAGGGGTGGTAAACGTCAGACCCCAATAGCTCGATAAGTCGTGTTGATATGAGGTCTATAACTATTCGAGAAACTACCGGTAACACTTACCAGTAAATCTCAGCAACCCTGGCCAGGGATTTCCGGTTATAGCCAATCGAACACAGCGCAACATCAACTCCCTATACCGGGAGAGACGAATCCCCTCCTATCGCTCATTGCCTCCATGTGATTCGGGACTGTACCCAAAAACCACCGTTTTGCACGCCCTCTTGGACGTGGTAAGGTGGAAATCAAAGCACAGTGGGAATAACACAAGACTCTATGACGATCTCGGGTCAACAGACTACTCTGTACCAGTGTCACCAGAGAACTGCCATCTGACGTAAGGTATAATACCATCTGGGAGTTCTCGGCGAGTCCGTCCAGTGTACCCAGTCTCCACTGAGCACCCGTATATCATCTCTGATGTCAAACACAAATGGATATGGGATCGTCCATCGCCCATCTGTATGGGTCGAGAAGGTATACGCTAGTCTACACTGGTATATCGATTCCCCGTCTCGATACACCCACGACTAGGGACCTTGAAGGATGTACTTATGGACTACCATGTCGCCACTAGTATGATCCGCATCATAGTCCAGGTAGTCAAGTACACATCTTAAGGGCTTTACCAACATGTAACAGAGAGACAATCGGTGTACAAGTTAAGGTAAAGATCAACTAGATAGCATACTATCATGTCGAGCAAGAAAGTCCTCCCTATATATGTCCAAGCATCCACTACAATATACATCCTATGTATAGTAATGGCCTCTAGGGCATACATATAACTAACACAGTGTACTCGAGACCATCCTTGAAATACTTCATACACTGATGTTATGTAGAAGGGATAATGTTGTACTCGTGTAGCCAAGGCCTACCGAGCAAAGCATTATAGCAGGTCTTGACGTCAATGACGTGAAACTTGATGTCAGTGACTAGCAGCCCAAAGCATAGCGTTAGAATCACAGACTCGAGCGTCCGTGATGACTGGGAGTCAAATCCGGAGATGGTGATTTTATCACGAGCGAGGAGCTGAACGCTCATGCAAATTTCCTTCAATACTCTCACATTTAGGAGATTGACGGAAGACCCATTGTCAACCAGGATTTTGCCTATCTTGATATCATGGCAGTATCCGGAGACATAGAGAGGACGGTTATGCTCGCACATCCCGAGGAGGAGATCTTCATCGCCAAAGGTGACATCGGCTGTACGCACTTCTTCTAGCTCGTCTTTCATCTTTTTTTCGGCGAGCAAAGCTTGGAATTGCTCGGGCTCTTGCAGTGCCTTGATCAAAGAATCTCTTGCTTCTTTTGATAACAAGAGGGCATCAAGAATGCTTAGCTGCGAAGGTAGCTTCCTCAAGTGTGCCAGAACGTTATAGTCTACCTTATTTTTCTTTGGCGGGTTCTTGGCTGTCAGCTCTTCGACGACTCGATCATCGAGGGCGATATCCTCAGGGACCTTTTCTTTTCCCTTATCCTTTTTATTGGATCCCTTATTTGTAGGCCCGAGATTCTTTTCACGTAGCGTGCGATTGCGCGGCTGAATATTTTCACAGCTCTTAGGTTCTTCCTCTTTTCCCGAGGTGGATTCTTTAAAGAGAGGGCCAAAAGTCATTTCTTCATCAGAGTCGCTCCCGAAGGTGATAACTTGCGATTCCCCAGCGTCGACCATGTGACAGTTGCCGGTAGTTCTTTTACGCTCCTCGGTCGTATTTCTTTGTTCTCGATGAGTTTCGGGTTTCTTCCGCTTGAAATGTTGTCGGTGAGCAACATATCCCTGCCACCAACTTTTAAAAGCGTTGCACTTTTCGGTCGGGTGTGCAATCTTTCGATGATATAAGCAGTAGCTAGGATGTATATCCGCTTCATCAGGAGTGTTTCCTTCGGAGGGTAGCGGCTTCATTCCCATCGATATGTCTTTGGCGAACCTTTTCCCCGTCTTGAACCTGCTTTTATTTCCGGCGGATGTACTTTGATCAGGTGGGAGTGTTTCAACCCTTTCGTCCAGTCGTCGGCGTTTAGCTTTTTCGAATATGGCCATCTCACGCTCTCGAGCAGCTTTTCTTTTAAGAAGAGCTTCGTCCAGGAATGCATCAATCATTTCGTCCGATGGTCCTAGAAGTTCCGGCTTAGGATCTGCCCCCAGTTTCTCTATGTCCAGAGCTTCTCCATCGTTTACCAACGAGTGAGAGATCACATGGAAGCTTGCCACATAATCTTCAGACTCATCCGACTAGTCTTCTCTATCGTCATCATCTCCATCCTTAAGGACGTGGCTGAGAAATTCTTGGAGTGTGACTGGAGTCCGCGCCTTCTGATTATATTCTTCCAGCGCGTCAATCTGCTTTTGCAGGTCCGTGCTCTTGTCACCAGGCTTCACGGGCTTCTTGGATTTCTTCTTCTTCGAAGACTTTGACGGCTGGGTGTGACGCTTTGGCTATCACCACCAATTTTTGGAGTTGGGCGCGGTTTCATCATTCCCTCGATGATCTTGGGTTCCAGTAGATTTTTCCACCTGATCGCCGGGCATGTTTGGAGATCCTTCAGCATTCTTTTCGTCTTGGCTGAAAGAACGACCTCGTATGGAGCTTCTTCTACAAAAGAGCATGATGCCCCCGGAGTGTCCTTCTTTTCGAGAGCGTGTGGCTGCGGCGGGCTTACTTTCCAATTCTCGGACAGTGCGAACTTGCCCTGTTGGTATCGATCTTCGATCCAACCATCAAAGATGAAGCAACTTCAATTGGATGGCCTGTCGTTTGGTGATAGGGGCAATAATTGGGATCATTAGCCTCATCGGGTTGTAATGTGTGTTTTGGATTCGGTAAATTAATGAGCCTATTGCGCTCCGCCAGATCGAACAATCTCCTCGTTTTGTCCTGGGAAAACGAATAAGAACGCTTTATTTTCTCATTATAGTATCGACGTCTCTCGTCTAGGCGATCAGTTAATTTTGGACCACTGGGCTGCTATTGAGGATTGGCAATGAAGGTCCCTTTCACTTTTTCATTTCGCGGCTCCGGCTTCGAAGAAGAAGGCCTGTGGCCCATCAGGTCTATTTGGGCCAACTTGTTAATCAAGGCCTGAAAAGTGGTCGGCTTGAAAAACATTATGAATTGCGAGATGGTCGCTCGAGGGTCAAGAGTGCCCATGAACATGTTAGTTATATGTATGCCCTAGAGGCCATTACTGTACATTGGATGTATATTGTAGTGGATGCTGGGATATATATAAGTAGGACTTTCTTGCTCGACATGATAGTATGCTATCTGGTTGCTCTTTATCTTAACATGTATACTCTCTGTCTCTCTGATTACATGTTGATAAAGCCCTTAGGATGTGTACTCGACTTCCAGGACTATGATGTAGATCATACTAGTGGGTCCTGGGTAGTCAATGAGTACATCCTTCATTGTTCCTAGTCGTGGGAATATCAAGACGGGGCATCGATATTCCAGAGTAGACTAGCGTATATCTTCTCGACTCATGTGATGGGCGATGGATGATCCCATATCCATTGGTGTTTGACATCAGAGACGGTATGCGGGTGCTCAGTGCAGACTGGGTACACTGAACGGATTCGCCGAGAACTCCCAGATGGTATTATACCTCACGTCAGATGGCAGTTCTCTGGTGACATTGGTACAGCTTAGTCTGATGACCCGAGATCGTCATAGAGCCTTGTGTGTCTCCCACTGTGCTTTGATTTCCACCCTACCACGGCTCTACTGAGTCGTGCAAACAGGTGTTTTTTGGGTACAGTCCCGATTCACATGGAGGCAATGAGCGATAGGAGGGGATTCGTCTCTCCCGGTATTGGGGGTTGATGTTGCGCTATGCTCGACTGGCTATAACAGGAAATCCCTGGCCAGGGTTGCAGTGACCTACTGGTAAGTGTTATCAGTAGTTTCACACATGTCATGGACTTCACGTTGGCATGACTTATCGAGCTACTGGGGTCTGACGTTTACCACCCCTAGGCGAGATATGCGACATATCAGACGAACAGACCGGACTGTACGGTAAGTGTTACTGGTTGGATTCACAGGAGTGTGAGCGGGCTTGCTCGTCGATCTTCTGATCGCTCAATACCCGGGTCGCCGTTACGTTTAGCAGACCGCTTGCGGCTTGTGGGTGTTTGATATGATCATCATCTGCTGGCGGCGTATTGACGAGTCTTTAGAGTCCTACACAGAGGTTTCCTGGCTCAAGCGAAACGAAATAGGAGCGCATATGAGATATGTGCGGGACCGAGAATAATGCGTGTATGTGATACCGTATTTCATTCTCGCGATGAATGTGTCGAATGGTTGTATGCGATATAACCTAGTTATCGAATCAAGGATTGATTCGATAAGCCGATACATTGGATACTAGGCGGTTATATGCGACATGACCGGATCATTGAATCAAGCGTTGATTTAATGATTTAATGTAGAATTATATATTTGATATATTACTTTGCATCAACTAGTATTGGTTCACTTTAAATTGGATTTTCTCACTTGATGTGCATATTGTATATGTGATATATTTTTTTGTGCACAAGATTGTATCATGTTTGATGATACATGCATGCTTGGGTTTGTGTAAAGAATTGACCATGGTTATATGAATGGTTAGGGTTTCATTTTATTTACTTATTCATTTATTTATTCTTTTTGTTTATTTTGGCAAAAGAAAATGATAAAGATAAATGAATGGTGGCTATGTTTGTTTTTAGTTGAAGATTCATGAAGCATTGACTAAGTCACCATTCTTGTCTCATGCTTAACCCTAACCATTTATACTAACCCTAGTTCATTCTCTACACTTAACCAAGGGTTTGTATATGATAAGTATTATATTTCTTTTCTATTTTTATTAACTTATCATATCTTCTTCTTCTTCTTCATCTTCTTCTTCCATGAAGAAAGTTTGCTACATCAATGGCAACTTGAGAATAAGAGTGAGAAATCCAATTCTAAAGTGAACCCACTTCCTATTTCTTCATCCTCTACCTCTTGCCAAGTAGTATAGGGTGTTTCCTTCACAAGTTTTCATGGCTTGGTGAAGGTGGAGCTTGATCTAGTGATGCCTCGACGTAGATCATTTTCGGCACGTTGTCGACGACCTAGCCCGCCTTTTTCTCCGATGAAATCACCGTGAGAGTCATGGTTCGATTTGGACAGCGGAGAGGACTTCATCACGGAGCCTAGGAGGTGGAGGACCGGATCTACAAAGGTTGTAGCCCCTTCCCTTTAGCTATATTTCCGTTTACTTGCTTGCATCGCCTATATATCTAGTTGACGATCCGTATTAGGGTTTGTAGGCACCCGTAAAATTTGATTTGTGCATGTTTGATCACTTGTGAGACTCCATTAGAGTGCCTAGGAACCCTACAGTTGTATCAGAGCTACTAGGCATTGGATGTCGGCCTATGGGGGGTTCTCACTGTGTGACAGTGTGGCGAAGCATAGGCTCTTACCCCCAGGGTGTCCCGAGACCGGAAGGTGTTCCGGCGGGTTGTAGTCCTCGCGAGGGGGCATGCGTAAAAGTAGCTGCTGAGGGACCCGTGGGTGCCACGGTGACCCCATTGGATGGGGTGGCTGCCTGACCTACAGTGGTATCAGAGCCTAGCTAGAGCCTTAGGCGATGCGTAGACGGAGTTAGAAATCCGATCGTACTGAAACCCTAACCCTAATATTGCTCTCTGTACATTTTTGAAATTCGTGGATTTTTGTAAATTAAAAATATGCAGAAAAATCAGCAGGGGATTGTAAGGGTTACTGGAAAATTCGATGGCCTAATTCCTTAAAGGAGCCGCGGATCCGCGGCATGAGCATGCTCATGCGGCGGTTCCGCGGCCATTTTGTCTTGTTGTGCATCGAATTTTGCACCGTAATTCTTAGATTGCAGTGCTGGTTTTCCTGCGAATTTTTAATATTTTTTTTAAGAGTTGAATATTCTGGGTTGTTTTGGGGATTCGGTGTATCGATCGGATTGTCTAATTTTGTCTGTGTGTTTTTCCGGGTAATTTTTAGAATATGTTAAAAAGTTCTACCGGATATAAATACCCACTTTTTCCCCTACCGGGAAATTTCCAATTGTTGGATTTTTCTGTAGTTTAACGACGTTCTAAGTAGTGCAAGTAACGCGATGGTCCCTCTAGAAGACAACAAACCTTAACTCGATTATGTGACCGTCTTGAACTGCCCTTTGAACCTTCGGGTTTGGGGCAGTACGACGTGCCACATGTGAGGCGTTGGCTTGACCCTTCTACGGCTGGACCGTTGGTACTGAGGCACGAACTGAATGTTTTTAGACTTATTTCATGTGTTGAGCTGTATCGGGAAAACTTGGGTGTTCGATTGTTCGATCGGAAAGTTTAACATTTTCTATTTATCCGGAATGTGATACAATAATTGGAATTCACAAGTAGTTATGAGATAACGGAATGAATATTATAAACATAGCAGTTTAGTCTCACTTGATCGGTTGCCACGGAATTTTGATGTGATCAAAAGTCCGTCGCAATCACGTAGTGTACGCGGATACTCGCCGGGTAAACTTAATAGACAGCCTCACTCCATAGCCCCGACCAAGTAACTGTAGGAGAACCCCGTTGCCGAAAGCATCCGTTCGGGTGCTCGCGGCAGCGGTGTTCCACCTTGGTGCACTTTGTCGACGGCGTCGGGGGTGCGGCCGCCTACTAAAGTTTGCGACGATCATTCGATCAGAATGTCGGGAATCCTGTTGAATTGCCCGACTTGATATTGAAAAGTGTTTTCGATTTTGAGACTAAAATGCGGGGTTTATAATTGTTAGGCATGCGATGTCTAAAGAATTCATTTGGTTAGGCATGCGATGTCTGAAGTGGTTGCGGATTCCAACTGTTGTAGTTTTACACTTTCTTTTCTGTGACCGTAAGTGTAATATGTGATATCGCCGGTTTCGTTGCTATATGTCAACGACAATTGGGATGCGCATATTTACTTACGTTGACGACATGTGATGTTATGTGTTGCTGGATATGTTATATTGGACCGTCGTGTTTGAATAGCCGGGGGGGTTTATGTGAGATGAGTGTTTTTCATTTTCATTCATGTAAAAACTTGTATGTAATATTCTTTTATTGGGGCACTTCCAGGTTGCGGAAGATGTCACCGTTGATGTATATTATTTACTTTTCTGCACTAGGATAGACCCAAGGAGGGGAGCACAAGTAACCGGGTTCTAGGGTCCAGTGGGAGACCATCTCGAGGAGTCGAGTCCGGGTCTCCTAACCCTAGAATTGGTAGGGTTGCTTTCCGCTCTCGTAGGGGTCTAGGGGTGTGGGATTGGCTATTCATCACGACCGTGGAATCCGTGTTTTATACTGGCTCGTATTGAAAACACGGACGTCCTAGTATATCCAATATTTCATATGTTTCTTCTGCTGCGTTATCTGTGATGTGATCATGTGATGTTCTGTGACAGATATTATATATAGTATATATGATATATTATATAGACGTTGCTTATGTTTTACACCCGCGCTAGCCTTGCCCCGCTCTGCCGTTAGTTACCTAACCTAACGGTGCAGACGGGACATCGAGGCGAATGCGGATGGCATAAGCGTACATTATATTTATCTGTGATGATTAGGTGGACTTAAATGATGGGACATTCATTAATGAGATTAATGAAAGAAAATAAACCTAATTGATGTTGTGGAATCGAATTTCAAAAATAAAACAGGTAGCTACAGTTCTTGCTTTGCATCGCGGTGTTCATTATAGAACATCCTGCACCTTATTCGTTGAGGAAAGGACCGAGATCTCTTCACCGGGAGTGACTCCTTTAGCAATAACTGGCAGATGCTACAACCCTCGGTTTGTCTTTTGATCGCTTCTATAGTTTCCGCTTTACACAGTGATATATATGATATATCCCGCACCTCATTCGACGAGGAAAGGGCCGACGATCCCTTCACCGGGAGTGACCCCTTTAGCAAAACTAGAAAAGCCTCAAAAACATTCCATTTAAAAACCATTTGATTCCGCAACGAGATCAAGTTCAAAGCGTTAAAGGTTTTCTTAAAAACCATTCGCAATCCTCCGTCATTTTAGGAAGTAGAGTACTTAGTATTCGTGCTGTGTTTGTTGACCTTAGTTAAGGTACAGTGTACGGTAGCTAAGTGATGTCTTCCTACACCGCATATGATGCGATTAGTTAAGACAGTCGCGTGACTTTGTTGACCTTAGTTAAGGGTCATGTGGGTGGGTCTAATTAATCACGAAATGACGGGTAGAACTTGACTAGTACTTATGATTTGTTGACCATAGTTAAGGTCATAAGTGCTAGGGGTAAAAATCTTTATCAGGAGTTTCAAGTGTTGAAATTTGCAATGAGATTGCATACCTTCTATGTGATAGTTGGATCCCGATACCCACTGCGAGTAATTGTTACTCCTGGGAGAGTTTTGCACTTTGTAATTAGCCGATCAAGTAGGTGTCTAGAAATGTGTCAACGGGGTTACGCCTCTGGGAAAACGAGGTTTACTGTAATTAGGTCTGTGCGAAAGCACGGGGAACCTCCCTCAAAGTACCGACACTGGCCTGGCTGAAAGATTGGCGAACTTATAGAGTGTAATTAATCCCAGCTAGTCTTTCCTTTTAGGGTTTGAAGGAAGATTTGATAAAAACAGTGGGAGCCATCCTGATTAGATAAAATACATAACCAATCTAATCTTGCAAGAGCGCACGCAGAGTGTTTTCTTCTCTCTCTCTCCTGGTAGCGACCATATCACGCCTTAATCAAGATAATAAAATGGATGTATTGACCGAACCCGCTTGTTATACTGAGCTGGGGAACGTTGGTCCCGCTCCAACTTATAATTGTTATAAGACGGAGCAGGAAATAGGGGAATATCAGAATTCCTATGCCGCCCAAACGAAGAAAGCGCATGAGATGCATCTCCTTCGGGTGTGTTCATTATAAAGAACTGTTTCTCAGTATCCTCTGCATCCTGGGTATTTGATACCAGATCAAGATCCCAGATATGTAATCTGTTACATAGGGCTACAAAAGGGTAGAAAAACTGAGAACGGGTGATAAGTTTCATGAGACAGAAAACGGGGCAAGTGTTGCAGCCAAGACTGTTGGTCACTGTCACCCTGTATTACCAATACATTGATTCTGAACAAATGCTATTAGATACCGAACCTGATATACAAAATCATATCCATCTCTTTATTTATTAAAGAAATGATAAAATTTGTATTGATGGATAATGTTTTGAACATTTCCTATATCAAAAGTTGATCGGTTCATGCACGTTATCTAAAAGCATTAACGTTCTAAATCAAACTACAGTTCCTCGTATACAGAACACACACAAGAGGAAGAGTTCATAAATGAACGAATCATTCTTGAGGCATTGTAGACTAGGTCATATCAATGCGACCCGACTGGCTGAAGTTACATTTTAGATGCATATTTAAATCAGTTTGAATTTACATCTTGTGAAACTTGCCAGTCATGTCACAAAGATAAGATGACCATAGCTCTGTTTATTGGAAACAGAAAGAGTTAGTAAACTCTTGGGACTGATACATGATGATGTATGTAAGGTCTCCTGTCTAGACATGCCAGGAATGGTTTTTTATACTTCATTATATTCTCTGATAATCTCTCAAGATTCAGACATATGTTCCTGTTGAAACACAAGTCCGAACCTTTTGAGATATTCACAGAATATAAGTTAGCAGTAGAGAACCAATACGGGTATAAGTATTATGTCCTATGATAAGATTAGGGAGGAGAATACTTGTGCATGGCATTCCTGGAACATTCTAAAGGAGAATGAGATTCTCTCTCCGTATTACTCCTCTGAATACACCACAGCACAACGGTGTATCAGGACGGAGCAATCGCACAATATTAGATATGGTGTGCTCTATGATGAGTATTACTGAGTTACCTATTTCCTTTTGGGGTTATGCGCTTGAGAAGCTGCATACCTATTGAATTAGGTTCGAATCAGATCACTGCCTACCATTCCATATGAGATATGGTATGGGAAGAGCCCATATCTTAAGTTGGTTAAGATTTGGGGTTGTCCGGCCTATGTCAAAAGCAAAATCCGGACAAGATCGTGGCAAGGTCAGTTCTGTAGAACTGGAAAGGTTCCAGATATACAAAACTGCAGCTGATGATTTGACAGAACCAAAGGATTCAATAGTTCCTGACGAACCTCAGCCTCTCCGCCGATCTAGCAGGGTTCCTCACCTGCTTGAGAGATACTTCGGTTTCTCGATGACAGTGGGAGCAAGGATTGCATCATGAGATGATGACCCAACTAGATTCGAGCAGGCCATCAAGAGTAGGGACTCTGTAAGAATGGCTGGATGCTTAGCAATCTGAGATGGAATACATGTACACCAACAAAGTATGGACTTTAGTTGCGATATCTGAAGGGTTAAATCCCCATCGGGAGCAAGTATATCTTGAGAAGATTACTTGGTGTAGATGGAAAAGTTGAGACTTTCAAAGCTAGACTTGTTAAAGGTTTTAGTCATCAACCAGGCACGGATAATGATGAAACCTTTTCCAAGGAATATGCTTAAGTCCATCCAGATCCTACTTGCCACAGCTACATACCATAACTACGATATCTGGTGGTTGGATGCCATGACTACTTTTCTAAATAATGATTTAGAAGAGAACGTCTATAAGAACACAGCCAGAGGGCTTCGTAAACAGTGGGAGCAGCGGAAACGTGTGCAAGTTGCTTTACATAATGAAGCAGGCATCGCGGAGTTGGAACGTCTGTTTTGATGTGATAGTCAAAGTGTTTGACATCATCAAAATGGTAGACGAACCTTGTATATACAAAAAGGTAGTAGAAAGTAAGGTGGTCATCTTTGTATTGTACGTAGACAACATACTCTTGATTGGAAAAGAGTTTCTTATACTACGATCGGTCAATCTCCTATTATCACATGGATTCTCCAAATAGGATAAAGGTGATACCTTCTCGATCCTGGGGAGAATCGCTGGAAAGGTTCCAGAGCGATAAGGACGACTGAATGTCTGTCGCAGCCATTGTCTTTACCCTCGGTAAAGGGACGGTATGTTGGAAAAGTTCCAAGCTAGATACCGTGGCAAACTAGACGATAAAGGCTGGTAACATCGCTATTAATGATACTACCAAAGAGGCAGTTTGGGTGTATATTGGTTCATAAGATGAACTAGGTTCCTACCATTGTATGACAATGGAACTATGGCTTTGGCCAAGGAACCCTGGTCCCATCAGTGACCCAGACATATTCTGAGGCAGCATCACCTGATCATGGAGATAGTTGATCTCCAGGGTGATCGAGGTTAGGAGAGTAGACTCAGAGGACAACACGGCGGATCCACTCACGAAGGCCTTTTCCCAAAGAGAGACTTTTAGGGGATGGTTGAGTATTAGATACTACAACTATTGCTACAGATGGCCCTAGTGCAAGTGGGAGATTGTTAGTTATATGTATGCCCTAGAGGCCATTACTGTACATTGGATGTATATTGTAGTAGATGCTGGGACATATATAGGTAGGACTTTCTTGCTCGACATGATAGTATGCTATCTGGTTGCTCTTTATCTTAACATGTATACTCTCTGTCTCTCTGATTACATGTTGATAAAGCCCTTAGGATGTTTACTCGACTTCCAGGACTATGATGTAGATCATACTAGTGGGGCCTGGGTAGTCAATGAGTACATCCTTCATTGTTCCTAGTCGTGGGAATATCAAGACGGGGCATCGATATTCCAGAGTAGACTAGCGTATATCTTCTCGACTCATGTGATGGGCGATGGATGATCCCATATCCCTTGGTGTTTGACATCAGAGATGGTATGCGGGTGCTCAGTGCAGACTGGGTACACTGAACGGACTCACCGAGAACTTCCAGATGGTATTATACCTCACGTCAGATGGCAGTTCTCTGGTGACACTGGTACAGCTTAGTCTGATGACCCGAGATCGTCATAGAGACTTGTGTGTCTCCCACTGTGCTTTGATTTCCACCCTACCATGGCTCTACTGAGTCGTGCAAACAGGTGTTTTTTGGGTACAGTCCTGATTCACATGGAGGCAATGAGCGATAGGAGGGGATTCGTCTCTCCCGGTATTGGGGGTTGATGTTGCGCTATGCTCGACTGGCCATAACAGGAAATCCCTGGCCAGGGTTGCAGTGACCTACTGGTAAGTGTTATCAGTAGTTTCACACATGTCATGGACTTCACATCGGCATGACTTATCGAGCTACTGGGGTCTGAAGTTTACCACCCCTAGGCGAGATATGCGACATATCAGACGAACAGACCGGACTGTACGGTAAGTGTTACTGGTTGGATTCACAGGAGTGTGAGCGGGCTTGCTCGTCGATCTTCTGATCGCTCAATACCCGGGTGGCCGTTACGTTTAGCAGACCGCTTGCGGCTTGTGGGTGTTTGATATGATCATCATCTGCTGGCGGCGTATTGACGAGTCTTTAGAGTCATACACAGAGGTTTCCTGGCTCAAGCGAAACGAAATAGGAGCGCATATGAGATATGTGCGGGACCGAGAATAATGCGTGTATGTGATACCGTATTTCATTCTCGCGATGAATGTGTCGAATGGTTGTATGCGATATAACCTAGTTATCGAATCAAGGATTGATTCGATAAGCCGATACATTGGATACTAGCCGGTTATATGCGACATGACCGGATCATTGAATCAAGTGTTGATTTAATGATTTAATGTAGAATTATATATTTGATATATTACTTTGCATCAACTAGTATTGGTTCACTTTAAATTGGATTTTCTCACTTGATGTGCATATTGTATATGTGATATATTTTTTTGTGCACAAGATTGTATCATGTTTGATGATACATGCATGCTTGGGTTTGTGTAAAGAATTGACCATGGTTATATGAATGGTTAGGGTTTCATTTTATTTACTTATTCATTTATTTATTCTTTTTGTTTATTTTGGCAAAAGAAAATGATAAAGATAAATGAATGGTGGCTATGTTTGTTTTTAGTTGAAGATTCATGAAGCATTGACTAAGTCACCATTCTTGTCTCATGGTTAACCCTAACCATTTATACTAACCCTAGTTCATTCTCTACACTTAACCAAGGGTTTGTATATGATAAGTATTATATTTCTTTTCTATTTTTATTAACTTATCATATCTTCTTCTTCTTCTTCATCTTCTTCTTCCATGAAGAAAGCTTGCTACATCAATGGCAACTTGAGAATAAGAGTGAGAAATCCAATTCTAGAGTGAACCCACTTCCTATTTCTTCATCCTCTACCTCTTGCCAAGTAGTATAGGGTGTTTCCTTCATAAGTTTTCATGGCTTGGTGAAGGTGGAGCTTGATTTAGTGATGCCTCGACGTATATCATCTTCGGCACGTTGTCGACGACCTAGCCCGCCTTTTTCTCCGATGAAATCACCGTGAGAGTCATGGTTCGATTTGGACAGCGGAGAGGACTTCATCATGGAGCCTAGGAGGTGGAGGACCGGATCTACAAAGGTTGTAGCCCCTTCCCTTTAGCTATATTTCCGTTTACTTGCTTGCATCGCCTATATATCTAGTTGACGATCCGTATTAGGGTTTGTAGGCACCCGTAAAATTTGATTTGTGCATGTTTGATCACTTGTGAGACTCCATTAGAGTGCCTAGGAACCCTACAGAACATGCCCACTGCCGGCTCTTCTTCGATGCAATGTTCGCATTTCGACCACAAATTCCGCCATCGTATTGCGTATTGAACCCATGTCTCGCCAGGTTTCACCCTGGCATTGATCAATGCCGTTATTGGGGTGCGTTCGCTAGCACTTGCGAAACGCTGGGTGAATTGTAGCTCCATCTCTGCAAAGGTTTTGACAGAATCGTTTGGAAGCTCCGAATACCACTCGAACGCCGCTTCCGACAAGCTACCAACAAACTGACGGAGCAGAAGTTTATCATCACCTCCGGTGTTGCCGCATAAGGCTCTGAATTGAGCGACGTGCTGTTGCGGATTTTCCGTCCCTTTATATACATGGAATTTAGGGATCGTATATCCCGGCGGGTACCTTATTTGGTCATACCAGCCTGGATATGGTCGCCCAGTTTTAACAATTTGGCCGGCCACTTCATTCTCCTGGTGAGCTCGTATTTGCTGAGCGATGTAATCATCCACAACACCTTTAGAGATGGTCTCCTCTTTGGCTGCTGAAAGAGCCGGACGTGGGTTCGATGTCTCCCCTCTGTTGTCTTTAATGATGATTGGGGGGTCTTCAGCTGGAGATTCCGGCTGTAACATCATCCTAACCATGTCTTGGAACAAAAGAGCCATTCGTTTGATGTTGGCTGCCTTTTCTGCGGCCTCTTTTTCTTTCCTCTCGAGCATTCTTCGGAGGAATTCAGTATCAGTTTCTTGTTCCCGACGCTGCTCTGAGGTCTCTGGATTTTCTTTCAGTCCAGTGAGTGCGGCCATTGCAGTCAGCATCTCTTGAAGTTTCTGCTACTGTTGTTTTTGAGCCTTTGTTATCGATCGGGTAAGCGGTCGATGACCCGTGGAAGCACTGCTTTCCTCTTTTCCAGAAGCCATATAAACGGTATGTGTTACCGTGCCCCCAGACTTGGGGTGTTTAGATTCAGCGTCTTTGCGGTTCGCCGCGGTCACAGTGGCTTTCTCCGGCCTTCTTCTCTGCAGTAATCTCCATAGGTGGAGGAGATCACTTCAGCACAGCAGTCGGAGCGTTCTTGCGAACCCTTCTAAGCGGTTCAAAGCTGTTCCCAGTTGGAACAGCAGCATTGATTTCCACCGTGGGAGCTGGCGGAGTTAGTCCTGAAGGGGAGCTGCCCCTAGCCTTCCTTACTCGGCGCCAGTGATGACAGCGAGCATGTCGTGCAGATGGGATTGTCTCAGCCGTAGGGGCGACTCCCTCATGCCCCATGTCTTGGTCCAAAGTTGTCGTTGTCAGCCTATTAAAGACTGATGTCTGCTGAGTGGGGATGGCCAACCTAGCGAAACCAGACTTCCGAGTAGGGGAAGCAATCTTGACGATTTCTCCTGGAACAGGAGCTGAAATAGTCAGTCTTGTGAAGACCGACCCTTTGGTAGGAGAAGCCGCCTTGACGACTTCGGGAGCAGGGATGGCTATCCTTTTTAGGATAACCCTTTCTGGTATCGCGGGCTTCTTCATAGGCCCACTTGAGATTTGGCCCAGTCTATCAAAGACTGAGGCTTTGGAGCTAGATGACCCGTTGAGAGGGACCACAGTAGTTGTAAGCCGATCAGAGACTGACTTCTTCTGAGAATTTTGTGATGGTACAGAAGCGCTGAAGCGCGATGGTGAGAGCATGGTCCCGAAGAACAATCCAGTGGTGGCCTGAGTGACCTGTTCCACCGACATAGCGAAGATGGAGGCCGCTTGGGGCCCGTAAGTCACTCCTCCGGACGGGAGGAAGCGAGAGTTGCAGTTGCAGTTAGTGCAGGTTGAAGCCATTGATCTTCTGTTTTCTGCATGGAGCAAGACACCAAATCATAGTACCTCGAACCCAAGGGCAACCATATCAAACCGCAATTCGTTCGTGAACACGACACACGAAGTGTGGAGTGGAAAGAGGAAGAGGTCCTACCTGGCATGCCAGAATCTGTTCCCCGCAGAAACACAGAGACGCGACCGCGCGGATCTGTCTTGCCAGAATTTCGGGGCAGATACTAATTGGTGCTATCCGTCTACCTCTCCGAAGATGCCAAGTTGATTTATAACACCGTGTATCGAAGGTTTAAAAGGATACGGCCGATGAAGTAGACTTAATCAGATTCCTCCTCATTTGAGGGGTTTTTGATTGTGGGGACGCTCTTCCCTGCAGGCGCAAGCCCCTGTAGTTAATTATGCTACTGTGTCACGGTAACTACTTTCTCCTTCTCCAGATGATCACTTCGTGTCGTGTTTGTTTGTTTTGTTTTTGGTTGCCCATGGATTGTATACGGAGACTAATTTATGTTGTCGCCCGTAGGGCGTGGATTAGTCCAAATCCGTATCTTCTTAGATTTGGGTTTTGGGTTGGGTTTAAGGATACGTTAGTCTCATTTGAGACTAAGATCAACTTAAACGTTTGTTAAGGATACGTTAGTCTAATTTTAGACTGAGATCAACTTAACGGGATTGTTTAGATCCAACAAGAGAGTATTTGGCCTCTGTTGTTTAGTTTAGGGACATTGCGTTCGATTATTAGTTTAAGGACATTACGGCCCAATGTTAGTTTAAGGACATTACGGTCCAATGTTAGTTTAAGGACATCTCGATCCGAGGTTAAGGACATCATAGTCCATGGGCTTAAGGACCCCATAGTCCGGCTTAAGGACCCCATAGTCCAGGAGTTTAAGGACCCCATAGTCTATGAGTTTAAGGACCCCACAGTCCATAGAGTGATTGGTTATCAGGACCCGTCACCTCTTTGAAGACGTTGAAGGATTACAACGACAAATATCAAAGAAGTGAAGAGATGTACCCTTGAACCAAAGTTGATTGGGAAAGCTGTAGTCCAATTTGGGACTAAGATTAATTAATTAGATTATGAGCACAAGGGCTCAGTTGAATCTGAGTTGAGGACTTATAGCCACCTTGGGCTAAGTCCAATCAGGTTAAAATTTTTAACATTCTATTTTGGGTTGTTGAGCCTTTATTTGGGCTTGGCCATTTTAACAACACTTGAATTCTGACAGTGTTTTTATCTTTACTGAATGCTGAGCATTCCTCATAGCCTTAGGCTTATTACAGAACAATTTATGTTCTATTAGCGCGACACATGGCGCGCTTGGCGCTTTGCGCCAGTCAAATAGCGCAGTGCGCTTCTGCCGAGTAGCGCACACGTGAGGGACACGTGTCGCTCTTGGCGCTAAGCGCCAGATGATGGGCGCATTGTGCCAGTTTATGAGCGCAGAGCGCTGATAGTTTGGTGGCGCACACGTTATTGATACATGGTGCATCTGGCGCTGAGCACCAGACCATGAGCGCAGTGCGCTGGCTTAAGAGCGCTAGCGCATACGTGAATGACACGTGTCACACTTGGCGCTAAGCGCCAGTCTGAGAGCGCAGAGGTGCAGTTCAAGAGCGCAAAGCACAGTTCTAGAGCTCAAAGGCGCATATGATCAATTTTTATGATCTAAAAAGAGACTTTATCTCAAAATTCTAAGAACAAAAGTTCTTTAATCTCTTATGTTACTGAAATGCTTTGCTTTTATGGATCTATGATCTGTGAGAAAGAAGTGAATTCTTTTTTTATTCTATGATGAGATCTTTTGATCTCTTTTTGAAAAGACTTTGGTCTTTTTAGATTTATGATCTGTGAGAAAGAAATAAATTCTTCTTTTATTCTATGATGAGATCTTTTGATCTCTTTTTGAAAATACTTTGGTCTTGGTAGATCTATGATCTTTAAAGAAGTGGGTTCTTCTTCTTTTTTAATTATGAGATGATTTTATCTCTGTGCTTATCATCATTTATTTCTTTACGTTGAAGAAAGTTTTCTTCTTCTGAAAGCTTGCTCTCTTTCTTTGAATTTCTCAAAGTTTTTGAGGATGTTTCTCTCTCTTTTCTTCTATATCTGAGACTTGAAGTCTAGGGGCCTTTATATAGGGCAAGCTGATCAGTTCAATCAGTTAAGGAGATCTTTTCTCCAATTGATTTGGGGAATTTCCCATCGTTGGATCTTTGATCCAAGGGCTTCTGATTTATAGAAGGCTATCTTCTTGTTTTTAACAAAGATTGGGAAATCTTCTAAATAGAATTTATTCTGTATTTTTAGTGATTTTTTAATCACCATTGGATCATTGATCCAACGGTGCTCTAATTTACAGAGCACAATCTTATTACTTGGAAAGATTTTGAGAAATCTTTTCTTAACAGAATTTAATTCTGGTCAATTAATGATTCATCATTATTATTAGATCTTTGATCTAACGGTGGGGAGTTTTTAGTTCCAGCGCTAGCGCACCCGTGCTTTGCACGTGGTGCGCTGTTTAGATAATAGTGCACCTAGCGCTAGCGCATCCGTGTTTTGTACGTGGTGCGTTGCTTAGAGCGCAGTGCACCTAGCGCTAGCGCACGCGTGCTTTGCACGTGGTGCGCAGCTTAGTGCGCAGCGCACTTAGCACTGCATCTGAAGCGTTGTTTCATTTTGAAATTTAAATTTCAAACAGAGCTTTGCTCTGATTGGGGGAAACAGTTGCTTATGTTTTGCACCCGCGCTAGTCCCGTCCCGGTATGCCTTTAGTTAAGTAACCTAACGGTGCATAACAGGACATAGTGGCGAATGGCATAGGCGTACGCTGTATTTTCGTTTCTTCTGTTATGCTTAGGAAGCATAAATGATGGGACATCATTAATGAGATTAATAAAAGAAAAGAAACCTAAAAGATATTGTAGAATTAAATTTATAAAAAGGATAGCTCTAGTTTTTGCTTTGCATAACGATATTCCTTGTAGAATATCCAGCACCTTTTTCGATAAGGAAAGAGCCGAGATCCCTTCACCGGAACTGACCTCTTTAGCGAAACTAGCAGATTCTACAACTCACTCGATTTTGTTTTTGATTGCTTCTATAGTTCTTGTTTTGCATAGCAGTATTTGTGAAATATCCTGCACATTACTCGATTAGGAAAGAGCCGAGATCCCTTCACCGGGAGTAACCTCTTTAGCGAAACTAGTAAAAGCCTAAAAAACACGCCTTTTCAAAATCACTTGTTTCTACAACGATATCATGTTCATGAGAATGTGTAAAACGGTGGCTTTTGGGTACAGTCCCGAATCACATGGAGGCAATGAGCGATAGGAGGGGTTTCGTCTCTTCCGGTATTGGGGTTGATGTTGCGCTGTGTTCAATTGGCTATAACTGGAAGTCCCTGGCCAGGGTTGATACGGAGATCTACTGGTAAGTGTTATCAGTAATTTTTCGACCCGTTCTGAGCCTCACATCGACACGACTTATTGGGGTCTGACGTTTACTACCCCTAAACCAGATATACGACATATCAGATGAAGAGACCGGACTGTACTGTAGTGTTACTGATTGGATTCACAGGATTGTGTGCATGCTTGCTTGTAGATATTCTGATCGTTCAATATCCGGGTGGCTGTTACGTTTAGCTGACCGCTTACAGCTTGTGGGTGTTTGATATGATCATCACCTTCTGCCGGCGTATTGACTAGTCTTTAGAGTCCCACACAGAGGTTTCCTGGCTCAGGCGAAACGGAGTAAGAGCACATATGTGATATGTGCAGGACCGAGAATAATACGTGTATGTAATACCATATTCTATTCTCGCGATGTGTGGTATCGGCCGATTATATGTGATATAGCCGGGTCATCGGATCAAGTGTTGATTCGATAAAATGATACATATTATATTAGTCGGTTATATGTATTATAGATGGATTATTAAATGAAGTGTTGATTTAATAATTTAATGTATAATTAAATATGTGATATATTACATTATATTAACTAATATAAGCTAACTTAAATGATTATTTTTCTCACTTGATGATACATTGATATATATGTGATATATGTTAATTGTATTATTTCCTTTTGTTACAAAATTGTATATATGAGATATGTATAATTGTAACATGTTAGGTTACAAATGCAACTAGGGTTTATGAGATTAAACCATGCTAGGGTTTAAATTAGGGTTAATGTTTTATTTTAGATAAATCAAAATTGTGGATTATGCTAAGATATTTTGCTCTTATTGACTTAGTCCACCCTTGTTGATATTTCTAAGATATTTATTAACCTAACCCTAACCCTAGCCCATGGTTTATTCTCTATAAGGGTTAAGCGTGACATGCTTAAAGCTTGGTTGCTTTTCTAACCTCACACAATTATTCATTTGTCACTTCATCTTCTTCTTCCTAAAATGCTTTCTAGCTTTTTCATTTGTAATGAATGTTTGTGAGAAAAAGAAAACTAAAGAGAGTAAAATTTCTACTTCATCATCCTCATCTATACTAGCCATTTAGATTAGGGTGTTTGCTTCACTAATACCTCATTAGTGAAGTGATAGCTTAGGTTTGTGATTCCTCAAGGTAGATCATCTTGGATTGTGAAGACTTCAAGCTAGCATGGATCATTCACCTTATGGAGCCTCTCTAAAGTCCGGGAGCTTGATGATCGCAGCGAAGGGACCTCAACTCGGAGCTTATGAAGCGAAGGAACGGACTACAAAGGTTGTAATCTCTCTCACTTAGTAGTAAAGATGTTTACTTTATTGATTCCGTATCATTCTCTAGTATCAATTCTAGGTTAGGGTTATCTAGAATGGCAAAAAAATTGGCGTGGATGATGCCACCTGAAACCTTGCTGCCATGCTAGGTATCCCTACAGTGGTATCAGAGCCTAGCTAGAGAATTAGACGGATAGTGTAGGATTACGAAACCGAAACAACTCTGAAACATCTGAATCGAAACCCTAGTTTCTGTCGAATTTTTTCAGGTGTCAAATTTTTTTTCAAACAGTTGCAGAATGTTGTATGAGATACAATATGAACACTATGCAAAATTCACCCCAACTCACCTAGTTTTGGCCGGCCACATTAGGGTTAAAACCGGCCTGCTCGGCCTGTTTGAGGCTTTCTAGGTTGAATTTTGCTCATTGTTCCAGTCTCTGGGGTTTGGTAATTCAGGTGTTGTTTGTTTTTGCTAAATTTGCATGTGATGTTATCCTTTTACAGAGGCAATTCGGAGTGTTTCATATTCATAATTCTAGTTTTGTTTCGGGTATTTTAGACCGTGTTAAAAAGTTCGAACGGATATCAATAACTCACTTTTTTCCTTACTGGGAATTTTTCCAAATGTTGGATTTTTCCTTAATTTAAAACTTTCAGAAAACCATGCAAGCGATTCTGTGAACTCTCTAGAAGAGCGAAACCTTAACTCGGTTATGTGACCGTCAGAACCACCACTAAACCTTAGGGTTTTTGGTAGTTCAGCGGTGCCACATGTGAGGCATTGGTTGACCCTTCTACGGCTGGTTCATAAGAACTGTGGTATGTTCTGGGACCTTTTGAACTCCGCTCAAGTGTTGAGCTAATTGGGAAATTTTGGGTGTTTGTTTATTCGATCGGAAAGTTTAATATTGTCTAGTTATCTGGAATGTGATACAATATATGGAATTCATATATTAGGCATGAAATCCGTAATATGTGATATTTCAGGTTTATGATGTCTAAGGTGATTGTGGATTCTAAATGTTGTAGTTTTTCACTTTCTTTTCTACGAACGTAAGTGCAATATATGGTGTATCACCGGTTTCGTTGTTGTACATCAACGACAATTGGGATACGCATATTTACTTACGTTGATGACATGTGATGTTATGTGTTGCTGTGATATGTTATATTGGATCATCGTGTTTTGAATAGCCGGGGGTTTTATGTGAGATGAGGGTTTTTATTTTCATTCATGTAAAATTCATTGTATGTAATATTCTTTTATTGAGGCACTTCCGGGTTGAGGATGATGTCACCATTGTATATTATTTACTTTTCCGCATTAAGATAGACCCAAGGAGGGGAGCACAAGTAACCGGGTTCTAGGGTCCAGAGGGAGGGCATCTCGAGGGGTCAAGACCAGGTCTCCTAACCATAGAATTGGTAGGGTTACATGCCGCTCTCGTAGGGGTCTAGGGATATGGGTTTGGCTATTCATCGCGACTGTGGAATCCGTGTTTTAAACAGGCTCAAAATAAAACACGGACCTTCTAGTATATCCAATGTTTCATATGTTATCTTCTGCTAGTGATATTATGTAATGTGATCATATTATATGCGTGAGACGAATGCTTTATTATTGTATATATGATATATAATAAACGTTACTATTCTCCGCCGAAACATGGAGACGTGACCACGCGGGTCCGTCTTGCCTGAATTTTGGGGCAGATGCTAATTGGTGCTATCCGTCCACCTCTCCGAAGATGCCAAGTTGATTTATGACACCGTGTATCAAAGGTTTAAATGGATGCGGCCGATGTAGCAGACTTCGTCAGATTCCCCCTCATTTGAGGGTTTTTTGATTGTGGGGACGCTCTTCCCTGCAGGCGCAAGCCCCTGCAGTTAATTACACTACCGGGTCGCGGTAACAACTTTCTCCTTCTCCAGATGATCACTTGGTGTCGTGTTTGTTTGTTTTGTATTTGGTTGCCCGTGGATTGTATACGGAGACTAATTTATGTTGTCGCCCATAGGGCGTGGATTAGTCCAAATTCGTATCTTCTTAGATTTGGGTTTGGGATTGGGTTTAAGGATACGTTAGTCTCATTTGAGACTAAGATCAACTTAAACGTTTGTTAAGGATACGTTAGTCTAATTTTAGACTAAGATCAACTTAACGGGATCGTTTAGATCCAACAAGAGAGTATTTGGCCTCTGTTGTTTAGTTTAGGGACATTGCGGTCGATTATTAGTTTAAGGACATTACGGTCCAATGTTAGTTTAAGAACATTACGGTCCAATGTTAGTTTAAGGACATCTCGGTCCGAGGTTAAGGACATCATAGTCCATGGGCTTAAGGACCCCACAGTCCAGGTTAAGGACATCATAGTCCATGAGTTTAAGGACCCCACAATCCATGAGTTTAAGGATCCCATAGTCCATAGAGTGATTGGTTATCAGGACCCGTCATCTCTTTGAAGACGTTGAAGGATTACAACGATAAATATCAAAGGAGTGAAGAGATGTACCTTTGAACCAAAGTTGATTGGGAAATCTGTAGTCCAATTTGGAACTAAGATCAATTAATTAGATTATGAGCACATGGGCTCAGTTGAATCTGAGTTGAGGACTTATGGCCAATTTGGGCTAAGTCCAATCAGGTTAAAATGTTTAACATTTTATTTTGGGCTGTTGAGACTTTATTTGGGCTTGGCCCTTTTAACACCGCTTGAATTCTGATAGTGTTTTTGTCTTTACTGAATGCTGAGCATTCCTCATAACCTTAGGCTTATTACAGAACAATTTATTTTCTATTAGCGCGACACGTGGCGCGCTTGGCGCTTTGCGCCTGTCAAAGAGCGCAGTGCACTTCTGCCGTGCACATGTGAGGGACACGTGTCGTGCTTGGCGCTAAGCACCAGATGATAGGCACATTGCGCCAGTTTATGAGCTTAGAGCGCTGATAGTATGGTGGCGCACACGTTATTGACATGTGGTTCGTCTGGCGCTGAGCGCCGGCCCATGAGCGCAGTGCGCTGGCTTAAGAGCGCAAAGCGCTTGCGCATACGTAAAGGACACGTGTCGCGCTTGGCGGTAAGCGCCAGTCTGAGAGAGCAGAGGCGCGGTTCAAGAGCGCAAAGCGTATTTCCAGAGCGCAAAGGCGCATATGATCAATTTTTATCATCTAAAAAGAGTCTTTGTCTTAAGATTCGAAGAACAAAAGTTCTTCAATCTTTTATGTTGATGAAAGGCTTTGCCTTTATGGATCTATGATCTGTGAGAAAGAAGTAAATTCTTTTTTTATTCTATGATGAGATCTTTTGATCTCTTTTTGAAAAGACTTTTGGTTTTTTTAGATCTATGATCTGTGAGAAAGAAGTAAATTCTTCTTTTATTCTATGATGAGATCTTTTGATATCTTTTTGAAAAGACTTTGGTCTTTATAGATCTATAATCTTTAAAGAAGTGGGTTCTTCTTCTTTTTTAATTAGGAGATGATTTTATCTCTGTGCTTATCATCATTCATTTCTTTACCTTGAAGAAAGTTTTCTTCTTCTGAGAGCTTGCTCTCTTTCTTTGAATTTCTCAAAGTTTTTGAGGAGGTTTCTCTCTATTTTCTTCTGTAACTGAAACTTGAAGTCTAGGGGACTTTATATAGGGCAAGCTGATCAGTTCAATCAGTTAAGGAGATCTTTTCTCCAATTGATTTGGGGAATTTCCCATCGTTGGATCTTTGATCCAAGGGATTCTGATTTACAGAAGGCAATCTTCTTGTTTTTAACAAAGATTAGGAAATCTTCTAAACAGAATTTATTATGTATTTTTAGTGATTTTTTAATCACCATTGGATCATTGATCCAACGGTGCTCTGATTTACAGAGCACAATCTTGTTACTTGGAGAGATTTTGAGAAATCTTTTCTTAACAGAATTTAATTCTGGTCAATTAATGATTCATCATTATTATTAGATTTTTGATCTTACGGTGGGGTGCTTTTAGTTCCAGCACTAGCGCACCCGTGCTTTGCACGTGGTGCGCTGCTTAGAGCGCAGCGCACCTAGAGCTAGCGCATCCATGCTTTGCAAGTGGTGCGCTGCTTAGAGCGCAGCGCACCTAGCGCTAGCGCATGCGTGCTTTGCATGTGGTGCGCTGCTTAGTGCGCAGCGCACTTGGCGCTGCATCTGAAGCGTTGTTTCATTTAGAAATTTAAATTTCAAACAAAGTTTTGCTCTGATGGGGGGAAACAAATGCCCCCCACCGTTGCGCTGACGTGGCCCACATGTGACTGCAACGGTGGCAGCATCTGCGCCCTTAGATCAACTCAGAAGTTGAAATGGCACTCAGTGCCTAAAAATAGGACATTTGGTTCTTAGGATGATTTCTGTTCATCTTCTTCCTTGTTTTCTGAGAATTTTTATTCTCCTCCAGAGCATAGCTCTTCATCTTAAGAATTTGCTTAAGGACAGCATTCTGTCAAAATTTAGGTAAAGATTAAATGTTTTAAAAATTTAGGGTTTTACCCATTAACAGAGCCTTGCTCTTCATAGATCTTTGATCTAAAGAAATTCCTTTCAGGGTTCCATCAACATAGCTTTTGCTCTCCATAGATCTTTGATCTAAAGAAGACCCTTTTAGGGTTTCATTAACAGAGCTTTGCTCTCTCGAACTCATAGATCTAAAGAGATCTTTTCTTGGGATTTCTTAGCCCATGAACAGAGCTTTGCTCATAAAAAAAACTCAGTGTTTGTTCATAGATTTTGAAGATCTCAGAATTTTTAATTCATATAAAAATTGATTTCAATTTTCCTGATGGATTATTCCATCATTTTCTCCAGAGCAAGGCTCTTGAGAAATTTTTATTCCTTCATGATTAGAGTTTGACAAGTGTCACTCTGTCACAGAGCACTGCTCTCAAGGGGAGATTTACTCCTTAGCCCGAGGGATTTCTCATTAAATGGGAATCACCTGAGGATTTCCTCATTTAATTAACAATCTTATTAAATGATGAGGCTGTTTTATTAATTGATGAACTGTTATCTAGATTTTGTGAGGCCCCTTTGGTCCCGCTCCACTGCATTGCAGTGCGGTATAAATTTTAAAGTACCAAGTATCAGAAGTTAAATTATAGCACAGACAGTTGACTTTTGTCCTCTTTCACGCAGGTGACATGTCTTCCGATCGTTTTTTCCCATTCATTCGTTTAGAAGGAGGATTCCCTGGAGCGCCTGTAGACCGGGAAGTCTTGGCATTGATCAGAGATCATGACTCGGAACATAAGAATCTTCATCTCTGGGGGACATGGTACAATCAAATTATTAAAGGTCGGCAGAGCTTTTCGTGCGCGGTCCCCTCAGAGCCCATCATGGCGATCCATTACGCCGACTCACCCCCGGTGAACTATACCGTGGAAGAAGTCAACTGGACTTCGGGAGGTATTCTTAAGCCTACTATGGCTTCAAAACCCGTTTAGCTTCCAATGGCTTTGGATACCCTGGGGCGACGTATTTGTCAAGGCGAGGCGCACCCGTGGGGACAGCCATATATGATTGAGCTAATTCCTCGTCATCCAGCTGGCTATCTGCAATGGGCCCGCTATATTCTGTCAGCGAAGAAGTCGCAGTTGTTGAGGCTTGGGTTGTATCTCGCAGTTTATGCTTCTCTCTTCCAGTATTCTATGCTTCCCGTCTGGTGGGCTAATGCCTTTCTGGAGTAGTGGAATATTCCTACTCACACCTTCCTTTTGCTGGACTGAGAAGTATCAATCTCCTTAGAGGAATTTGCAGAAGTTTCTGGCTTAACGGTTATGGGGGAGCATTATCAGGAACTACTTCCTAACCATGAATACGTTTTTGGTGCTAAGTCAGTGATGACAGGCTTACCCCGGTGAACGCCATTCAACACCATTTCCCTAGTTTGATCGAAGTGTTGAATATTTATGAGGGCCTTTTCCTCGAATCTGGGAGCCGTGGGGTTAATTTCGAGGATTTCATCGCTCGTTTTCTCCACCCGGAAGTCCTCTCGAAGGAGGCTGCTAAATTCGCCAAACTTGACGATCCTTTCGCTTTAGGTTTAAACAACCTGCTAACAGCGGAGGCAGATCAAAAGAGTTTCTTCCTTCCCAACACCCCACTCATTTATTTTGCGGAGGTTGCAGTCCCTGGGATTGATGAAGAAATGTTCTTTTTGGGGTTTCTTTGGTTATGGCTGAGCTGGTTTGCGCTTCCGATGCACCCTCGCCGTATGAGGCCGTTTGTCTTCTACTCAGCTCTCCGAATGGTTATTGGGGTGAAAGTGGCTGTCGGGGTTGCCGGGTTAGCTCATTTGTATTACGACCTCAGCCAAGCGGTGGATACTACTGAACCAGGAGTGCATCATATGATCTTCTTGATGCATTACTTCATGTCATGGCTCGAGCTACATGCACTTGGCATTTACGGTATCCATAAAAGGCCTTCCTTCTACGACAGGTGCGGCTTCCCTCGGATTATGCGATTAGTCGACGCATCTATTGTAAATCCGTCACCGTGGGAATCTAGGGGTTTGCTCCTTCGTCCTCGCACGGTTGGAGATGGCATGACCTTTACTGACAAGATTTTGACTATCGGCAAAGAATCCGCAACAGCGGTGCAGCCATTGCGGGACATTTTTAAAGATGGAGCCTCTGTTTTGAAAGATCGGGAAATCCTTCATTTATATTCCATCAGACCGGGCTTTCTAGTGTTTAGGAAAAATGATGCGGCGTTATTCATGAGATACAATCCGCATCGTTTCGCTCAGCGGCTGAGCTATGATCAGGGAGTCCCGCTTGAGGCTTTCTTGTTAGAACCTGCTGCCACCGAAGAGGGAATGCGAAATGTGCTGCATCATTTTATACGCATGAATACAGGGTCCAACTTCTTCATTAGCGAATCGAGCTGTGTCCCGAATGCCCTTAATGTGTACGTGGCCTGGTATCAGCATTCAATGGGCGCCGTCATCAGGGAGGAGAAGCGACTGCTGCTCGATCGCAAGGGTGCCCCCCTGCTGGTGATTGAAACGTCCTTCTGAAGCGACGGACCATTGTCCGTCCTCCCTTAAGAGAAGCTGCCGTGATCGAAGTCCCGCGTAACAGGCCCGAGCTACCGATACCCCGTGCTCCCGTGGAACCGGTGACTGTAGCTTCCCCCGAGTCTGGCGTAGGTTCAGATATCGGGACTCATCGTCCCAAAGTTCCCACCAAGCGTAAGCTTGTGCTAGCTGCGACCGGAGCTCGCTCGCAGAAGTCGGAGACATTGGACTGTCTAAACCAGACCCACTTTCACTCCCTTTTTGGAGTACGGGGAGACCCCTCGGATGAGAGCAAGAAAAAGTCTATCCTTTCTACCGACGTTATACTCAGCCAGGAGCCTCATGCTCCTTATGGCGAGGGCCTGAGCGAGTATGGGACAAACGAGGGTCTATTCATGCCGCCAGATGATACTGATCTGGCGGCTGTCATTGCAGCTTCTGAGCAATTGGCAAGCCACGAAGCGGGACTGGCCATTCTCGCGCAATCAAATAACCATCAGCTGTACCTTTCGTCATTGCATCATATTTTTATCATCATGTTTTGACTGACACTTTTCCTTCTTTAACAGACATTTCCACCGAAGAAGCTCTCGTAGCTTCTCTCAAAACTTTTGAGGAGGAGGAAAGACTTCAAGCGTCCTTAGGCATCGGTACATTTCGGTTCACCGCGTCTCCACTCCCGTTTCTTATGGGTAATCTGACCCTTCCTTTTTATCTTATTACAGGAACTACCTCTACTCAGGTTATTCCAGGAGTGGTACCGACTTCGCAGGGCGGTGCGGAGACGTTTCCAGGGTCAGCTATCGAATTCTCAGTTCCGCCGATATTGCTGAAAGAAGCTTCACTTAAGCAACCGCTGACGGATGCCATAACGGCTTCAGAGGTAACCTTTGGCGTGTACGATGACGTCCCGTTGGCGGAGGTGTTAAGAAGATCCGCTCCCACGGCCCGAGCGGAAAGGAAGCGTAGAATGCGCGCAGCAAAGGAGCGTAATGCTGCCTTGGCCGCGGGTGCAGGTTTGAGCGCTGCTACCCCTGCCCCTACTCCTTTAGAGGATGCTTTGGCTGTCTTGTCTACCGCCCATAGACAGGCAGCACGTGCAGCGCGGGAAGCAGTCGAAAGTCCGACCAAGGTAACGTGACATTGAGTGCTTTTTGTCAAAGTTTTAATTTTCAGATTCTTATATATCCTATCCTGCAGGGCCGAGTCTTGATGAGGTAGCGGTAGGTGAGATGGATGCAATCGCCGAGCCTGAGGTAGCGGTAGGTGAGATGCCTACAATCGTCGAGCCTGAGGTAGCCACTCTTTCTCAAGAGTCTGGCACTGCCCCAATCGCCACTCTTTCCCCCTGCGGTTCTCTGCCATCTCCTGGCGTCGCGAGCATTACGACGACTCTCATAGAGTCAGGGGATGAGGCTACGGGTTGCGAGACCATTCCGTTGGAGGAGGGTGATGCAATCACTGCATCCAGTGATGCCCTTGTTGCGGTCTCGACCGGCGACTTACCAGGTAGATTTTGGGTCACTGCTTTCCTTTTCGTTCTGCGATCCCTTTCAATCTCTCCTAACGGTATTTCTTTCGCTTCTAATGCAGGCGTGGCGAGCATTGAGATTGTGCCACCCGACGAAGTATCGCCAGTTGCTACTTTGACGGTGGCCGCCCCTTTGCCTTCTCTCGTATCCTCTCAAATGCTGGAAAGTACGGACTTATGACCCATCGGTTTCATTGTGGGCAATATACTTTATGCACTGACATCGCATTACTTCATCCTTGCAGGAGTCCTTTTTGATCACTTGTATCAGGTGCTGCATCCCTATTTCTCCTTCCAGTCGGAGATTGCCTCATCCAGTGGCGCTGGTGAGTACAGCCTTTAGCTAACGTCTTTTCTTTTCTTTTATGGGTCGTCAAGTCATTGCTAACCCTTCTTCGTTTTGACTGCAGCACTCCAGATTGAAGGAGGAGCCGAAAGATCCGTTGCACCACCGGTACTCCCGACCTTTCCACCTGACGCAGCCGGTATAGTAAACTGCATTGTTCATGTAGCTTCTCTATTTGACTACGATTTGTTTTGCAGCAGTGACACCGACTCCTGCCCCTTTCGAGTCTCGAGTCGTAATACCAGCAGGCCCCTTTTCTCGACGTCCCTCTTCAAATGGCGCTGTGAATAGTCTGCGTATGTTGATCGATCACCTCAAGGAGCTTGACACGGAGACTCCTGCCCTTGCTGCAGATTTTGCTGCTGAGGTTAATCCCATGTTGGCGATGCCCGTGCACTTTCATAGTGAAGGCGTCGTGGAGTCCTAGGTTAATCACTGCAGAAAAATCGAGGCCTGTCTGCATGAGCTCGAGGTCGGACGTCTTGCTCCCGAGGTCTTGGCTGTGAACTCCCAGCGGGCTGCATGGGTCAAGCAGAGCACCCCTTACTTCTGCCATCTTGAACAAGAAGCGGCATTGAGGCGTAAAGAGCGTGAAGAGACTTCAAGCGAATCTGCTCGATTGCATGCTCAAGTTGATGCAAACGTTGCATAGCTAAAAGTTATTTTCGAAAACCTTCTACGATGTATTTCTGATGGGCTCACGCTGAGGCATAAGCTCGACCTCATTGAGCGAGATGTACAGAATCATGGGGCAGCTCAGCGGGTCGTTGAAGAGCAACTTTCATCCTACTTGCAGCAACGGGCTCAGGTTGAAGCAGAGTTGGCCACGGCAGCTGACCATGAAAAGGGGCTAAGGGAAGTGCGCGAGCGGCTGATTGGTCTATTGAAAACGCTTCCCTCCCAATAATTTTTTTTGCACCATTTTTAATTTTGAATAAAATGTATCCATTTTTTATTCTTTCATATGATTTATTTTTTACCCAATTGAATTTATGAATAAAAGATACATTTTTTTATAATATCTTGTGTCATCTCTTGCTTTCTTCTTTTCTTTGTTACCGGCATGTCACTTTAGTGAGCATAGCCTGCAGATGATAGAGAGAGCATTCCGATTTGGATTATTCGAGAGGTAATGATGGCTCAGGAAGCAGGTTCAGATCTGCTGCCGAAGGCTTTTCAACTTCATGAGCCGTGAGGGTCTCATAAAGACTTTTCTCCCTACGAGTCGAGAGGATCTCGTAGGTGTATTTTCTTCTTAGGAATCGTGAGGATTCCTGAGTGGGTTTCCTCTTGAGAGTCATAAGGATCTCACAAGAGAGTTTTCTTCCTTACGGGTCGAGAGGACCCGTAAGTGATTGATGAGGTTGACATTATCAGCGTTTCACGGAGTCAGGGGTTGCTCTGGGCATTTCCCACGGGGTCGAGATTGACTCTAGCCATGTTCCACGGGACCAAGATTTGCTCTGGATGCTTCCCACGGGGTCAGGATTGACATAGTCGTGTTCTGCTAGGACCAGAATCCGCTCTGGACGTTTACCACGGGGTCAAGATTGACATAGGCCGTGTTCCATGAAACCAGGAATTTGCGCTGGATGCTTCCCATGGGTCAGGATTGACATAGCCATATTTTGCGAGGACCAGGCTCCGCTCTGGACGTTTTCCACGGGGTCAGGATTGACATAGGCCGTGTTCTACATGACCAGGAATTTGCTCTGGATGCTTCCCACGGGGTCGGTTTGAAATAGCCGCGTTCTGCGAGGACCAGGCTCCGCTCTAGATGTTTCCCACGGGGTCAGGATTGACATAGGCCGTGTTCCACATGACCAGGAATTTTCTCTGGATGCTTCCCACGGGGTCAGAATTGACATAGCCACGATTTGTAAGGACCAGGCTCCGCTCTGGACATTTCCCATGGGGTCAGGATTGATATAGGCCGTGTTCCACGAAACCAGAAATTTGCTCTGGATGCTTCCCACAGGGTCGGGATTGACAAAGCCGTGTTCTGCGAGGACCAAGATCTTCTCTGGACGTTTTCCACAAGGTCAGGATTGACATAGGCCGTGTTCCACGTGACCAGGCATTTGCTCTGGATGCTTCCTACGGGGTCAGGATTGACATAGTCGTGTTTTGCGAGGACCAGGCTCCGCTCTGGACGTTTCCCACGGGGTCAGGATTGACATAGGCCGTATTCTACGTGACCTGGAATTTGCTATGGATGCTTCCCACGGGGTCAGGATTGACATAGCCGTATTCTGCGAGGACCAGGATCCGCTCTGGACGCTTCCCACAGGGTCTGGATTGATATAGGCCGTGTTTCACGTGACCAGGAATTTGCTCTGGATGCTTCCCACGGGTCAAGATTGACATAGCCGTGTTCTGCGAGGACCAGGCTCCGCTCTTGACGTTTCCCACGGGGTCAGGATTGACATAGGCCGTGTTCCATGTGACCAGGAATTTGCTCTAGATGCTTCCCACGTGGTCAGGATTGACATAGCCGTGTTCTGCGAGGACTAGGCTACGCTCTGGACGTTTCCCATGGGGTCAGGATTGACATAGGCCGTGTTCCACATGACCAGGAATTTGCTCTGGATACTTCCCACAGGGTCGGTTTGACATAGCCGTGTTCTGCGAGGACCAGGATCCGCTCTTGGCGTTTCCCAAGGGGTCAGGATTGACATAGGCCGTGTTCCACGTGACCTGGAATTTGCTCTGGATGCTTCCCACGGGGTCGGGTTGACATAGCCGCGTTCTGCGAGGACCAGGCTCCACTCTGGACGTTTCCCACGGGGTCAGGATTGACATAGGCCGTGCTCCATGTGGCCAGGAATTTGCTCTGGATGCTTCCCACGGGGTCAGGATTGACATAGCCGTTTTCTGCGAGGACCAGGATCCGCTCTGGACGTTTCCCACGGGGTCAGGATTGACATAGGCCGTGTTCCACGTGACCAGGAATTTGCTCTGGATGCTTCCCACGGGGTCAGGATTGACATAGCCGTGTTCTGCGAGGACCAGGCTCCGCTGTGGACGTTTCCCACGGGGTCAGGATTGACATAGGCCGTGTTCCACGTGACTAGGAATTTGCTCTGGATGCTTCCTACGGGGTCAGGATTGACATAACCGTGTTCTGCGAGGACCAGACTCCGCTATGGACGTTTCCCACAGGGCCAGGATTGACATAGGCCGTGTTCCACGTGACCAGGAATTTGCTGTGGATGCTTCCCACGGGATCAGGATTGATATAGCCTTATTCTGCTTGGACCAGGATCCGCTCTGGACGTTTCCCACGGGGTCAGGGTTGACATAGGCCGTGTTCCACATGACCAGGAAAGGTTGACTCTCGGTTGTTTGTGCATCGTCGAGTCATGGAACTGGGAATTTTGCCGCAGCTCCGTTTTGTTGATGTTGTGTCTGTTGAAATAAGACGGATGTTGAGATGATCTCCAGGCTGTTTGCAAACCGTTGAGACTTGACTCTCTTTCGGATAGAGTCTGGTGGGGAGGTATGGTTCTCTCTTAATTTGTTCCCTTGGATTGTATACAGGGATCGATGTGATCTCACCTGTAGGGCAAAAGTTTCATTCTTTCAGATTTTTTTTTATTTCTTTCTTTCCGCGATGCTCTATCATTTCAGCTTTTATATCGCAAAAGTCGTGATTGCCCAATCATTTCGGCTATTTTTCGCGGTTCCCAATCATTTCGGCTATATATTTTTTTACTCGCTACTTTTTATTGCGAGTTGCCCAATCACTTCGGCTATTTCGTATGCATACATTTTTACTTGCTGATTTTGTTTCAAGTTTCCCCATCATTTCGGCTATTTCGTATGCATGTGCGGTTCGCTGGCTTTTGCTGTAAGCTTGGAATTAGACACCGATTTCGGAATCAGCACCGCTACAACTGGAATATTGCCAGGAGCGAATCATCATTTGGCTCTGTCGATGTCGAACAAAGGTGGCTTAGCAAACAGGGTTAAGATCCTGTCGACTAAGGCTTTTGACTTCTTGAGCCGTAAGGGTCTCATAATGATTTTTCTCCCTACGAGTCGTGAGGATCTCGTAGGTGCATTTTCTCCTTAGGAATCATGAGAATTCCCAAGTATATGGATTCTTGTAAGTCGTAAGGATCTTACAAGAGTATTTTCTCCTTCTAAGTCGAGAGGACTTACAAGGGCTGTTCACCGTGTAGACATATCTCTAGTCATGGATGGGACTTTGTTAGGGAAATGTTTATTCGCGCCCGTGGATTGTATACAAGGGTCAGCATTAAACCGCTTGTAGGGAAGAATTAGAGGTTGTGATGGTGTAAGAACAGGTTCAGATCCCTGTAGCTTATGACTTTTGAATCTTATGAGCCGTGAGGGTTCTCCTTATGAGTCATGAGGATCTTGCATGTGTAATTTCTCCTTAGGAATCATGGGGATCCCTAAGTGTGTTGCTCCCTTATGAGTCATAAGGATCTCACGCAGGTGTTTTCTCCTCACAAGGTCGAGAGGACCTTACAAGTGTCTTTTAATGAGATTGTGCCCTTTTGGGTTTTCACAAAACTCGCCGGTAGCCCTACTATTTTTACTCATGGAGCCCTTTCAGGTTTTCATCTGTGCCCATTTTGCTTATGGACATACCGTTTTATTTTTTATTTTTTTTAAATTTTTTTTTGTGTCAGCCTCGGGATGCTGCGGTCCGTAGTAGTTTATCGACGTCTCGGTCAACAGCCAGTTTTAGGACATAGTGGTCCGTCGTTAGTTTAAGTACGTTTCGGTCCGACTCCAGTTTTAGGACATAGTGGTCCATTGTTAGTTTTAAGGACGTTTCGGTCCGAGAAAAGGAAGCCGGCTACTACTTACAGAGTTTAGGCTTAGGAAGATAGCGAGCGGACATAGGCGTCATCATCTATCATTGACCTAGACCGTGACTCGTCATGCATGGTATTTTTTCAGGAAGCGACCGTTTATTGGCCTGAAAGGTCTTTCACCATGCATGTCCATGAGTACATAGGCTCCACCCTAGCAGAATTTGTCTATGATATATGGGCCTTCATAGTTCGGCTCGAATTTCCCTCGCTTGGCACGATTGGGGATCATAGGTCTTTTAACCAGTAGCACGAGTTCGCCTTGACGGAATGTTCTCGTCCTAGTTAACCTTTCATATGAGCGCGTCATCTTTGCTTTAAAAGCCTCCAGACTCTGTTGCGCTGCGAGCCGGTTTTCATCAAAGGCCTCAAGCTCCTCAAGCCGAAGGAGAGCATTCTCTTCATCTGTTAGCTAGTAATGAACCGCCACTCGTAGAGAAGGTAACTTTATCTCGAGGGGGAGTACCGCTTCTGTGCAGAATACCAATGCATACGGCGATGTGTTTGTGGCTGTTTTGAACGCAGTTCGATACGCCCAAAGAGCTTCATGCAGTCTCTCATGCCAGTCCTTCTTATTTCGAGACACCGTCTTTTTTACTATCTTCGTCAAGGTCTTGTTGAAAGCTTCAGCTTGACCGTTAGCTCGGGGATTATAGATTGAAGAGTATCTCCAGTCTATGTTATGCTATTGTGCGAAGCTGCTGATTTTGTGGCTTCTATTGGCTGGCCCGTTATCGGAGATAATCCGTCGCAGAGTGCCAAACCGATAAATGCCGTGTGTCTTGAAGAAATGGAGAATATTCTCCGTCTTCACCTCCCTCAGCGGTACTACTTCTGCCCACTTAGATAAGTAATCAGTTGTTGCCAAAATGAACCGATGTCCTCTGGATGATGCCGGTTCGATGGGACCGATTATGTCAGTCCCCCACATTTCAAACAGCCAGCTAGCAACCGTTGGATGTAGTGGATTCGGATGCTGATGGATAAAAGCCCCATGAACCTGGCACGAGTGGCACTGCTTCGCGTATTCGAGGCAGTCCTGGATCATCGTGGGCCAATAATAGCCCATCCTTTTGATCTTTAGCTTCATCTTCGGGCCGGCTTGGTGAGAACCGCAGGGTCCATCATGAGTTTCTTGGACGACTCTCCTTGCCTCTTCGGGTCCCAGGCTCTTAGCCATAGAGAATCAAATGATCTCTTATACAGAGTATCATTAACAAAAGTGAAGGATAGAGCTCATTTCGTAAGCTGATGTCTTGAGGATGCATCTTCAGGTGTTCGACGGGATTTGAAGTAGTCTATAAGGACTTCTCTCCAATCCTCAGCCTTTTCCTGGTCTTTTATTTGTAGGGCTGTCTCTTTGGTCGGTTCTTTCTCTTCAGACGACTCCGGAGATATTTTTGCCGGTGCGAGAACCCGACGGCTTTGCACAACGATCCTCACGTCATCGAGGTTTTCGTCGGCCAGTTCTTTAGCGAGCTTGGTTAATGCATCCGAATTACTATTCTCTGCATGCGGTATTCTTTCCAGTGTGTAGGAAGGGATTCGAGTCAGCAATTGCTGCATTCTCTCGCCGTATTTCACCAACTCTGGTTTGCACGTTTGATAGTCGCCGTTTACTTGACTAACGATCAGCTGGGAGTCTCCGTATATGACGAGGTTCTCAATTCTCATGTCGATGGAGATTTCAAGACTTGCTATCAAAGCTTCGTACTCGGCTTCATTGTTTGTCCTCGGTTCGGTTAAGGAGAAAGCAAAGCGCATTATCTCTCCTTGTGGAGTCACGAAGATGAGGCCTACCCCTGATTTGATTATGGGGGTGCTTTGTTTACGCTTCTTTATGGAAGATGCTCCGTCGAAGTAAAGTTACCATCGGGTATTATTCTCTTTTCTTTCTCCGTCGATCGTGTCAAACGCGTGCTCGTCTGGCAATTCGCAGTTTAAGGGAGAGTCGGCAGGTATCGGATGCTCAGCGAGGAAGTCGGCGATGGTCTGGCCTTTCACTGCCTTGTGAGGACGATAAGTTATCGAGAATTCCATCAAGAGCAGGGCCCATTTAGCGAGCCGTCCTATTAATATGTCCTTCGACATCAAATACTTGAGAAGATCCACCTTCGATATGAGATGGACCTCATATGCCAATGCGTAGTGTCTGAGCTTCGTTATCGCGAAAATCAACGCCAGGCAGTGTTTTTCAATGGGGGTGTAATTGTTTTCTGCCCCCAGTAGAACTCGACTCAAGTAGTAGAGGGCTATCTCTTTCCCATGGTTGTTTTCTTGTGCCCACAGCGCGCCTAAAGAACCTTCGAGGGCAGTTGTATACAGAATAAGGGTTTTCCCTTGACTGGAGCGGTTAGCACAGGAGGATTCTGTAGGTATTGCTTAATTTCGTCCAGTGCGCCTTGGCATTTGCGATCCCAGACGAACGGGGTTCCCTTCTTCATTAATTGACTGTAGGGGCGGCACTTTCCGGAGAGGTTAGCTATGAACCGCCTGATATACGCGAGCTTCCCTTGGAGAGACCGTAGTTGCTTGAGAGTCTTTGGCGGTGGCATTTTCATGATCGCCTTGATCTTCGATGGGTCTATTTCGATGCCTCGGTGTCGGACGACGAATCCTAGGAACTTGCCCGAGGAAACTTCGAACGTGCATTTGAGAGGATTCATCTTCAAGTTGCATTTCCGAAGGTGCTGAAACACGATCTTCAGATGCTCTAAATGTTCCTCGTATGATTTGCTTTTAACTATGAGGTCGTCGATATAGCATTCGACGATTTATGTATAAGGTCATCGAAGATCTTCGTCATGTCCCTCTGATAGGTGGCACCGGCGTTCTTTAGACTGAAAGGCATTATCTTGTAGCAGAATATGCCCAAAGGGGTCCGGAAAGCGGTATGCTTCTGGTCTTCGGGATGCATCTTTATCTGATTGTATCCTGATGAGCCGTCCATGAAGGAGAAAACTTTATGAGTGGACGTGTTATCTATCATCAGCTCAGTGACTGGTACTGGGAAGTTGTCCTTCGGGCACGCTTTATTGAGATCCTGAAAGTCCACACATATGCGCACCGTCCCATTTTTCTTCATCACTGGGACGATGTTGGCGATCCAGTCAGGATACTGAACTTCTTGGATGAAGCCGAAGTCGATTAGCTTCTTGACCTCGGCGTTGATGCTCATCTCAAGCTCGAGCCGCATTCTTCTCGGTGCTTGTTTGATAAGCTTGACGTCCGGGAATATTGCCAATTTATGTACAGCAATCTCTGGATCTAGTCCTGGCATCTCGGAATAGTTCCATGCAAAGCAATCTCTATGCTGCATGAGCACGTCCTTTAGCGTAGCCACCCTTTCTTTAGACAACAGCTCACTAACGAATGTCGGCCGCGGGTCACTTGCCGTCCCCAAATCAATTTTCGTAAGGTTATCTGCAGTAGTATGTATTCCTTCTTCCAGCTTTTTTGGCGCCGCTGGAAACTCTGAGATCATCTCCCCATCGTCGTTTTCGAAGCACCAGGGGAGGTCATCCACATTCTCGGGCTCTTCTTCTGACAGCGTTATCATGTGACAGGTACGAGATCGCTTCTAAGATCGACTTTGATCTGGTTCCATCCTCGTTGCATACGGGGCTTTCAGTTCATGCTTCTGCGGCGGGATTATCCTCCAACTGTTGGATAGAGCGAACCCGCCGAGTTGATATTGGTCTTCAACCCAGTGCTTGAAGGTGAAGCAGTCTTCGAGAGGATGCCCTATTGCTTGGTGATAAGAACAATAGTCTGGGTGAGAGACCTCGTCTGCTTGCTCAGGATGCTTGGACTCTGGGAGTGTCATCATCCGGTGTTTCATGATAAGATCGAATATCTTCTTTGTCTTGTCTTGATGAAAAGAATATTCTCGACCAATCTTCTTTATAAGAGATGGATCCCGACTGCTCGGCTCTTGATTGCATGGCTTCTAATATCTGTTATGCACATGTCGAACGTTTTTTCCGTTCTTTGGTTTATTTTTGCCTCTGCGCCGGGTCTTTTGCATGACGGGTTGGCAACGAGGAGCATTGTTATTCTCAGCGGCCTGTTGAAGGAGGCGCTGCGTCCTGGTTTTCTCGTAAATGGCCATTTTGCGGTTATGGTCATCCCGGACCTTTTGACCCGCTTCCCTTATTAGCTTGTCCATCCGTTCTTCAAACGAAGGACTCGGCATTTTGATGGCAGGACCTTGTTTTGGTTCAGGGTCAGCGTCTTTTAACAGAACGTCTCCTTCTTCATCGAAGTCATGTATGATGTAGCTGCCATGGACTCGCTCCCGTTTCTTGGATTGAACATATCCAAGCCCGATCGTTTCCATTCTCCCGTTGGGCAACTTTCGCTGAGTTTCGAGGACGTCCCAGATCCTGTTGTAGAACCGAGCTTGTCGAGCAGTCTGTTTGAACCTTTTTAAGCCTTCTGTGTAATATCTAGGCAGACGGATGGGCTAGACCTTGTCTAGTGTAGAATCGGCACCATGCCAAATTTCTTTTTCCACTTTGGTCTCTGTTGATCGATAAAAGAGGTTCGCCTTTTCATCTCTTCGCCTGGGAGGGACGTAGAACGTCTGCAGTTCTTGCACATTATAGATATCAAGTGCGTCGAGCTCTTTGTAATGCTCTTGTGGAACCATGGCAATTTGCAAACTCCGATCATCGCAAGCGAGGACTTGCATTGATGGCCGAGCGAAAAATACAGCGTTGACCTCATCTTCCGGGTCGCTGCCGAAGATCAACTTAGGGATGGACGGTCCCGGCTTGTTGCATTGGGGTGGCCCTGAATAAACTATTTCTTCTTCCTCCTCGGTATCACTCCCGAAGACCGGAATAGTCATGATAGCTTTGTTCTTCGGTTTATGACATCTTTCCGTGTCCTCAAAATCTGGTAAGAAGTATTTTGCATTTTCGTACTTTCGGACTTCATTCACGGAGAATGGGTTCAACTCCCCCGTCATAGTGTACTCGAGACCATCCTTGAAAAACTTCATACACTGATGTTGTGAAGAAGGGATAATATTGTACTCGTGTAGACAAGGCCTACCGAGCAAAGCATTATAGCAGGTCTTGGCGTCAATGACGTAAAACTTGATGTCAGTGACTAGCAGCACAAAGCACAGCGTTAGTATCACAGACTCGAGCGTCCGTGATGACTGGGAGTCAAATCCGGAAATGGTGAATTTATCACGAGCGAGGTGCTGAACGCTCATGCAGATTTCCTTCAACACTCTCACATTGAGAAGATTGACGAAGGACCCATTGTCAACCAAGATTTTGCCTATCTTGATATCATGGGCAGTATCCGGAGACATAGAGGGGACGGTTATGCTTGCACGTCCCGAGGAGAAGATCTTCATCGCCAAAGGTGATATCGGCTGTATGCACTTCGTCTAGCTCGTCTTTCATCTTTTCTTCGGCGAGGAAAGCTTGGAATTGCTCGGGCTCTTGTAGTGCCTTGATCAAAGAATCTCTCGCTTCTTTTTATAATAAGAGGGCATCGAGAATGCTTAGCTGCGAAGGTAGTTTCCTCAAGTGTGCCAGAACGTTATAGTCCACCTTATTTTTCTTTGGCGGGTTCTTGGCTGTCAGCTCTTCGACGACTCGATCATCGAGGGCGATATCCTCAGGGACCTTTTCTTTCCCCTTATCCTTTCTATTGGATCCCTTATTTGTAGGCCCAAGATTCTTTTCAGGTAGCGTGCGATTGCGCAGCTGAATATTTTCACAGCACTTAGGTTCTTCCTCTTTTCCCGGGGTGGATTCTTTAAAGAGAGGGTCGAGAGTCATTTCTTCGTCAAAGTCGGTCCCGAAGATGAGAACTTGCGATTTCTCAGCGTCGACCATGTGACAGTTGCCGGTAGTTCTTTTACGCTCCTCGGTCGTATTTCTTTGTTCCCGACGAGTTTTGCTTTCATCCGCTTGAAATGTTGTCGGTCGGCAATATATCCCTGTCACCAACTTTTAAAAGCGTTGCACTCTTCGGTGGGGTACGCAGTCTTTCGATGATATAAGCAGTAGCTAGGATGTATATTCGCTTCATCAGGATTGTTTCCTTCGTAGGGTGGTAGCTTCATTCCCATCGATATGGCTTTGGCGAACCTTTTCCTCGTCTTGAACCTGCTTTTATTTCCGGCGGATGTACTTCGATCTGGTGGGAGTGTTTTAACCCTTTCATCCAGTCGCCGGCGTTTGGCTTTTTCGAATATGGCCATCTCACGCTCTCGAGCAGCTTTGCTTTTAAGAAGAGCTTCGTCCAGGAATGCATCAATCATTTCGTCCGATGGTCCTAGAAGTTCCGGCTCAGGATCTGCCCCCAGGTTCTTTGCGTCCAGAGCTTCTACATCATTTACCAACAAGTGAGAGATCATATGGCATCTTGCTACATAATCTTCAGACTCATCCGACAAGTCTTCTCCATCGTCATCATCTCCGTCCTTAAGAACATAGCTGAGAAATTCTTGGAGTGTGACTGGAGTCCGTGCCTTCTGATTATATTCTTCCAGCGCGTCAATCTGCTTTTGCAGGTCTGTGCGCTTATCACCAGGCTTCACGGGCTTCTTGGATTTCTTCTTCTTCTTTGAAGACTTTGACGGCTGGGTGTGAGCGCTTTGGCTATCACCACCAATTTTTGGAGTTAGGCGCGGTTTCATCGTTCCCTCGATGATCTTGGGTTCCATTGGATTTTTCCACCTGATCACCGGGCATGTTTGGAGATCCTTCAACATTCTTTTCATCTTGGCTGAAAGAACGACCTCCCATGGAGCTTCTTCTACAAAAGAGCATGATCCCCCGGAGTGTCCGTCTTTTCGAGGGCTTGTGTGGCTGTGGCGGGCTTACTTTCTAATTCTCGGACAGTGCGAACTTGCCCTGTTGGTATTGATCTTCGATCCGACCTTTAAAGACGAAGCAATCTTCAATTGGATGGCTTGTCGTTTGGTGATAAGGGCAATAATTGGGATTATTAGCCTCACCGGGTTGCAATGTGCGTTTTGGATTCGGCAAATTAATGAGCCTATTGCGCACCGCTAGATCGAACAATCTCCTCATTTTATCCTGGGGAAACGAATAAGGACGCTTTATTTTCTCGCTATAGTATAGCCGTCTCTCGTCTAGGCGATCAGTTAATTTTGGACCACTGGGCTGCTATTGAGCATTGGCGACGAAGGTCGCTTTCCCTTTCCCTTTATCATTTCACGGCTCCGGCTTCGAAGAGGAAGGTCTGTGGCCCATCTGGTCCATTTGGGTCAACTTGTCAATGAAGGCCTAAAAAGTGGTCGGTTTGAAAAACATCATGAATTGCTAGATGGTCGCTCGAGAGTCAAGAGTGCCCACGAACATTCCCACTGTCGGCGCTTCTTCGATGCGTTGTTCGCATTTCGACCACAAATTCCACCATCGTATTGCGTATTGAACCCATGTCTCACCAGGTTTCACCCTGGCATTGATCAATGCCATTATTGGGGTGCGTTCGCTAGCACTTACGAAACGCTGGGTGAATAGTAGCTCTATCTCTGCAAAGGTTTTGACCGAATCGTTTGGAATCTTCGAATACCACTCGAACGCCATTTCTGACAAGCTACCAATAAACTGACGGAGCAGAAGTTTATCATCACCTTCGGTGTTGCCACACAAGGCTCAGAATTGAGCGACGTGCTGATGTGGATTTCCCGTCCTTTTATATACATGGAATTTAGGGATCGTATATCTCGGCGGGTACCTTATTTGGTCATACCAGCCTGGATATGGTCGTACAGTTTTAACAATTTGGCCGGCCGCTTCATTTGCCTGGTGAGCTCGTATTTGCTGAGCGATGTAATCACCCAAGGCACCCTTGGAGGTGGTCTCCTCTTTGGCTGCTGAAAGAGCCGGAGAGGGGCTCGATGTCTCCCCTCTATCGTCTTCAATGATGATCGGGGGGTCTTCAGCTGGAGGTTCTGGCTGTAACATCATCCCAGCCATGTTTTGGAACAAAAGAGCCATTCGTTTGATGTTGGCTTCCTGTTCCGCGGCCTCTTTTTCTTTTCTCTCGAGCATTCTTCGGAGGAATTCAGTATCAGTTTCTTGTTCCCGACGCTTCTCTGAGATCTCTGGATTTTCTTTCGGCCCAGTGAGTACGGCCATTGAGAACCCTCCTAAGCGGTTCAAAGCCGTTCCCAGTTGGAATAGCAGCATTGATTTCCACCATAGGAGCTAGCGGAGTTAGTCTAGAAGGGGAGCTGCCCCCAGCCTTCCTTACTCGGCGCCAATGACGACGGCGAGCATGTCGTGCGGATGGGATTGTCTCAGCCGTAGGGGTGACTCCCTCATGCCCCATGTGTTGGTCAAAAGTTGTCGTTGTCAGCCTATTAAAGACTGATGTCCGCTGAGTGAGGATGGCCAACCTATCGAAGGCAGACTTCCGAGTATAGGAAGCAACTTTGATGATTTCGTCTGGAACAGGAGCTGAAATAGTCAGCCTTGTGAAGACCGACCCTTTGGAAGGAGAAGCCGCCTTGACGACTTCGGGAACCGGGATGGCTATCCTTTTTGGGATAACCCTTTCTGGTATCGCATGCTTCTTCACAGGCCCACTTGAGATTTGGCCCAGTCTATCAAAGACTGAGGCTCTGGAGCTGGACGACCCATTGAGAGGGGCCGCAGTAGTTGTAAGCCGATCAGAGACCGACTTCTTCTGAGCTTCTTATGATGGTAAAGGAGCGCTGAAGCTCGTTGGTGGGAGCATGGTCCCGAAGAACAATCCAGTGGTGGCCTGAGTGACCTGTTCCACCGGCATAGCGAAGATGGAGGCCGCTTGGGGCCCGTAAGTCACTCCTCCGGACGGGACGGAGTGAGAGTTGCAGTTGCAGTTAGTGCAGGATGAAGCCATTGATCTTCTGTTTTCTGCATGGAGCAAGACACCAAATCTTAGTACCTCGAACCCAAGGGCAACCATATCAAACTGTAATTCTTTCGCGAACACGACACACGAAGTCTGGAGTGGAAAGAGGAAGTGGTCCCACCGGACGTGCCAGAATCTGTTCCCCGCCAAAACACGGAGACGTGACTCCACGGGTCCGTCTTGCCTGAATTTCGGGGCAGATGCTAATTGGTGCTATCTGTCCACCTCTCCGAAGATACCAAGTTGATTTATGACACCGTGTATCAAAGGTTTAAACGGATGCGGCCGATGTAGCAGACTTCGACAGATTCCCCCTCATTTGAGGGGTTTTTGATTGTGGGGACGCTCTTTCCTGCAGGCGCAAGCCCCTGCAGTTAATTACGCTACCGTGTCGCGGTAACAACTTTCTCCTTCTCCAGATGATCACTTCGTGTCGTGTTTGTTTTTTTTGTTTTTGGTTTTTCATGGATTGTATATGGAGACTAATTTATGTTATAACCCGTAGGGTGTGGATTAGTCCAAATCCGTATCTTCTTAGATTTGGGTTTGGGGTTGGGTTTAAGGATACGTTAGTCTCATTTGAGACTAAAACCAACTTAAACGTTTCCTAAGGATACATTAGTCTAATTTTAGACTAAGATCAACTTAACGGGATCGTTTAGATCCAACAAGAGAGTATTTAGCCTCTGCTGTTTAGTTTAGGGATATTGCGGTCGATTATTAGTTTAAGGACATTACAGTCCAATGTTAGTTTAAGGACAATACGGTCCAATGTTAGTTTAAGGACATCTCGGTCCGAGGTTAAGGACATCATAGTTCATGGGCTTAAGGACCCCACAATCCAGGTTAAGGATATCATAGTCTATGAGTTTAAGGACCCCACAGTCCATAGAGTGATTGGTTATCAGCACCCGTCATCTCTTTGAAGACGTTGAAGGATCACAACGACAAATATTAAAAGAGTGAAGAGATGTACCCTTGAACCAAAGTTGACTGGGAAATGTATAGTCCAATTTGGGACTAAGATCAATTAATTAGATTATGAGTACATGGGTCAGTTGAATCTGAGTTGAGGACTTATGGCCAACTTGGGCTAAGTCCAATCAGGTTAAAATGTTTAACATTTTATTTTGGGCTGTTGAGCCTTTATTTGGGTTTGGCCCTTTTAACAACGCTTGAATTCTGACAGCGTTTCTGTCTTTACTGAATGCTGAGCATTCCTCATAACCTTAGGCTTATTACAGAACAATTTATGTTCTATTAGCACGACACGTGGCGCACTTGGCGCTTTGCGCCAGTCAAAGAGCACAATGCGCTTCTGCCGAGTAGCGCACACGTGAGGGACACGTGTCGCGCTTGCCGCTAAGCGCCAGATGATGGACGCATTGCGCCAGTTTATGAGCGCAGAGCGCTGATAGTTTGGTGGCGCACACGTTATTGACATGTGGTGCGTCTGGCGCTGAGCGCCAGCCCGTGAGCGCAGTGTGCTGGCTTAAGAGCGCAAAGCGCTAGCGCATACGTGAAGGACACGTGTCGCGCTTGGCGCTAAGCGCCAGCCTGAGAGCGCAGAGGTGCAGTTCAAGAGCGCAAAGCGCAGTTCCAGAGCGCAAAGGCGCATATGATCAATTTTTATGATCTAAAAAGTGACTTTGTCTCAAGATTCTAAAAAAAAAAGTTCTTCAATCTCTTATGTTGATGAAAGGCTTTACCTTTATGGATCTATGATCTGTGAGAAAGAAGTGAATTCTTTTTTTATTCTATGATGAGATCTTTTGATCTCTTTTTGAAAAGACTTTGGTCTTTTTAGATCTATGATCTGTGAGAAAGAAGTAAATTTTTCTTTTTTTCTATGATGAGATCTTTTGATCTCTTTTTGAAAAGACTTTGGTCTTTGTAGATCTATGATCTTTAAAGAAGTGGGTTCTTCTTCTTTTTTAATTATGAGATGATTTTATCTCTATGCTTATCATCATTCATTTCTTTACGTTGAAGAAAATTTTCTTCTTCTGAGAGCTTGGTCTCTTTCTTTGAATTTCTCAAAGTTTTTGAGGAAGTTTCTCTCTATTTTCTTCTGTATCTAAGACTTGAAGTCTAAAGGCTTATATAGGGCAAGCTGATCAGTTCAATCAGTTAAGGAGATCTTTTCTCCTATTGATTTGGGGAATTTCCCATCGTTGGATCTTTGATCCAAGGGCTTCTGATTTACAGAAGGCAATCTTCTTGTTTTTAACAAAAATTGTGAAATCTTCTAAACAGAATTTATTCTGTATTTCTAATGATTTTTTAATCACCATTGGATCATTATCCAACAGTGCTCTGATTTAAAGAGCACAATCTTGTTACTTGGAAAGATTTTGAGAAATCTTTTCTTAACAGAATTTAATTCTGGTCAATTAATGATTCATCATTATTATTAGATCTTTGATCTAACGGTGGGGAGCTTTTAGTTCCAGCGCTAGCGCACCCGTACTTTGCACGCGGTGCACTGCTTAGAGCGCAGCGCATCTAGCGGTAGCGCATCCGTGCTTTGCACGTTGTGCGCTGCTTAGAGCGCACCTAGCACTAGCGTACGCGTGCTTTGCACGTGGTGCGCTGCTTAGTGCGCAGCGCACATAGCGCTGCATCTGAAGCGTTGCTTCATTTTGAAATTTAAATTTCAAACAGAGTTTTGCTCTGATTGGGGGAAACAGTTGCTTATGTTTTGCACCCGCACTATTCCCGCCCCGGTATGCCTTTAGTTAAGTAACTTACGGTGCATAACGGGACACAGTGGAGAATGGCATAAACGTACGTTGTATTTTCGTTTCTTCTGTAATTCTTAGGAAGCATAAATGATGGGACTTCATTAATGAGATTAATGAAAGAAAAGAAACCTAAAAGATATTGTAGAATCAAATTTATAAAAAGGGTAGTTCTAGTTTTTGCTTTGCATAGCGGTATTCCTTGTAGAATATCCAGCACCTTATTCGATAAGGAAAGAGCCGAGATCCCTTCATCGGAAGTGACCTATTTAGCGAAACTAGTAGATGCTATAACTCACTCAGTTTTGTTTTTGATTGCTTCTATAGTTCTTGGTTTGCATAGCAGTATTTGTGAAATATCCTGCACATTATTCGATTAGGAAAGAGCCGAGATCCCTTCACCGGAAGTGACCTCTTTAGCGAAACTAGTAAAAGCCTCAAAAACACGCATTTTCAAAATCAATTATTTCTACAACGATATCATGTTCATTACGCAAAAGATTTTCTGAAAAACCTGCGTAGCCCTCCGTCATTTTAGATAAGTACTACTTAGTATTCGTACTACGTTTGTTGGCCTGTGTCAAGGCGTAGTGTGCGGTAGCTAACTAGTGCTTATCTGTAACATAAGATGGTATTGGATTAGGGTAGTCATGCGACTTTGTTGGCCTGCGTCAAGGGTCATGCGGATGGGTTTAATTCAATCAGGAAATGACGGGTTGAACTTGACTAGCGGACTATGGTTTGTTGGCCTGTGTCATGGTCATAGCACGCTAGGGGCAAAAGCATTATCGGGAATTTCAAGTGTTGAAATTTGCAATGAGATTGCATACCTTCTATGAGATAGTTGGATCCTGATACCCACTGCGAGTAAGAGTTACTTCTGGAAGAGTTTTACACATGACAATTAGCCGATCAAGTAGGTGTCTAGAAAGGTGTTTATGGGGTTATGCCTATGGGAAAATGAGGTTTATTTTAATTTAGTTCGTGCGAAAGCACAGGGAACCTCCCTCAATGTACCAACACTGGCCTGGCTGAAAGATTGGCAAACTTGTAAGGTGTAATTAATCCTGGCTAGTCTTACCTTTTAGAGTTTGAAGGAAGATTTGATAAAAACAGTGGGAGCCATCCTGATTAGATAAGATAATAACCAATTTAATCTTGCAAGATCATACACTAAAGTGTTTTCTTCTTTCTCTCTCTCCAGGTAGCGACCATGTCAGACCTTAATCAAGATAATAATATGGATGTATTGACTGAACCTGCTTGTTATACTGAGCAGGGGAACGTTGGTTCCGTTCTTTCTTATAACTGTTATAAGACGGAGTAGGAAATAGGGGAATATCCAGAATCCCACGCCACCCAAACGAAGAACAAGCATGTTGATGCATCTTCTTCGGGTGTGTTTGTTATCGAGAACTGTTTCTCAGTTCACTCTAGGTTCTGGGTATTAGATACCGGATCGGGATCTCACATATGTAATATGTTACATGGGCTAAGGAAAAGTAAGGAACTGTGAATGGGTGATCATTCCATAAGAGTAGGGAATGGTGCAAATGTTGCAGCCAAAGCAGTTGGGGAATATCACCTTGTGTTGCCAAATGGTAATACATTGATTCTGAACGAATTCTATTACATTCCGACCCTGATATGAAATCTTATACCAGTTTCTTTATTGAGTAAAGAAGGATATAATTTTGTAGTACAGGATAATGTTATGAACATCTTCCTGGATCAAAAGTTGATTGGATCAGGCTTGTTAAATAATGGCATATGCGTTCTGAATCAAACTACATTTCTTAATATACAAAACACACACAAGAGGAAGAGTTCAGAAATGAACGAATCCTTCTTGTGGCATTGTAGACTAGGTCAAATCAATGCGACACGACTAGCTAAGTTACATAAGGATGGATATTTGAATCCGTTTGAGTTTTCATCTTATGACACTTGCCAGTCATGTTTCAAAGGCAAAATGGCCAAAACTCCGTTTAGTGGACACGGAGAAAGAGTTACGGAACTCTTGAGACTGATACATAGTGATGTATGTGGTCCTATGTCTACACATGCCAGGAATGGTTCTTCGTACTTCATTACATTCACTGACGATCTCTCAAGATACAAACATGTGTTCTTGATGAAACACAAGTCTGAAGCATTTGAGAAATTCAGAGAATATAAGCATGAAGTCAAGAACTAAACGGGTAAAAGTATTAAGATCCTTCGATCTGATCGAGAAGGAGAATACTTGAGCAATGAGTTCCTGGACTATCTAAAAGAGAATGGGATTCTCTTTCAACTTACTCCTCCGTATACACCACAGCACAACGATGTATCGGAACGGAGGAATCGCACCCTATTAGATATGGTGCGCTCTATGATGAGCACTGCTGAGTTGCCTATTTCTTTTTGGGGATATGCACTGGAGACAGCTGCAGACCTATTGAATATGGTTCCCACTAAATCTGTGCCAACCACTCCATATGAGATATGGAAAGGAAAGAGACCATATCTTAATTATGTTAAGATATGGAGTTGTCCGGCATATGTGAGAACACAGAATCCGGACAAGCTCGGAGCAAGGTCTTTTCTGTGTAAGTTTATTGGATATCCCTAACATTCGCGCGGGTATATCTTCTACCACACCGAGGAACAAAAAGTGTTTGTTTCTCGACATGCCACCTTTTTAGAAAAGGAATTTCTTGAAAAAGAAATTAGTGGCAATGAGGTAGAACTAGAAGAAATTCCATCTACACAAACTGCAACAGAAGATTTAGTGGAACTAGAGGATTCGATAGTTCCCAACGAACCCCAGCCTCTCCACTGATCTAGTAGGGTTTCTCATCCACCTGAGAGATACTATGGTTTTCTCATAGACGGTGGGAGCGAGGATTGCATCATGGAAGATGATGACCTGACTAGCTTCGAGCAGGCCATCACGAGTGGAGACTCTATGAAGTGGCTGGATGCAATGCGATCAGAGATGGAATCCATGTACACCAATAAAGTATGGACTTTGGAAGTTGCTCTTGAAGGGGTAAAACCCATTGGGAGCAAATGGATCTTTAAGAAGAAACTTGGTGTAGATGGAAAAGTTAAGACTTTCAAAGCTAGACTTGTTGCAAATGGTTTTCGTCAACGACCAGGTATGGATTATGACGAAACCTTTTCTCCAGTGGCTATGCTTAAGTCCATCCGGATCTTACTTGCCATTGCTGCATACCATGTACGAAATTTGGCAAATGGATGTTAAGACCGCCTTTCTAAATGGTGATTTAGAAGAATGCATGCACATGACTCAGCAAGAGGGCTTCGTAGACAATGGGAGCAGCAGAAAGGTGTGCAAGCTGCTTAAATCCATCTACGTGTTAAAGCAGGCATCACGGAGTTGGAACATCTGTTTTGATGTAGTAGTCAAAGAGTTTGACTTCATCAAGAACGTAGATGAACTTTGTATTTACAAGAAGGTGGCAGAGAGTAAGGTTGTCTTCCTTGTATTGTACGTGGATGACATACTCTTGATAAGAAATGATGTTCATATGCTGCACCATGTCAAGCTCTTCTTATCACACAGATTCTCAATGAAAGATCTAAGTGATGCCTCCTGCATCTTGGGGATTAAGATCTATAGATATAGATCTAAACGGATACTGGGATTGTCCCAATCCAGGTACGTCGACACCATACTAAAGAGGTTTAGTATGAAAGAATCCAAGCGTGGGAACTTACCCATAATCTCTGAACTCACTCTCTCCAAAGAGATGTCTCCTAAGACTAATTTGGAAAGAGCTCGCATGCAAAGGATACCCTATGCTTCAGCAGTAGGCTCTATCATGTACGCGATGATATGTACCAGACCCGATATAGCATATTCACTAAGTGTAGTGAGTAGGTATCAAGCAGATCCAGGAGAGAGTCACTGGACAGCTGTGAAGAACATTCTCAAGTACTTGAGAAGGACTAAAGAGATGTTCTTGGTGTATGGTAACAGAGAACTCCATGTGGAGTCCTTTACCGATTTGAGCTTCCAAAGTGATAAGAATGATTCTAAGTCGCACTCGGGTTTTGTCTTTACCCTCAATGGAGGGGAGGTTTGTTGGAAGAGTTCCAAACAGGAAACCGTGGAATACTCGACGATGGAGGCTGAATACATCACTGCCAACGATGCTGCCAAAGAGGCTATCTGGATGAAGAAGTTCATAACTGAACTTGGAGTGGTTCCATCCATTGAGCATCCAATACTTTTGTATTGTGATAACAATGGAGCTATGGCTTTGGCCAAGGATCCTAGGTCCCATCAGAGATCCAGGAATATTCTGAGGCGGTATCACCTGATCCGGGAGATGGTTGATCACCGGGAGATCGAGGCCAGGAGAGTTGACACGAAGGACAACACTGTGGATCCACTCATGAAGGCTATACCCCAGATACAATTTGAAAGAATCTTCGGGATGTTGGGTATGAGATACTACAACAGCTGGCCTTAGTGCAAGTGGGAGATTGTTAGTTATATATATGCCCTAGAGGCCATTGTTGTACATATGATGTATATTATAGTGGATGCTTGGATATATATAGAGAGGACTTTCTTGCTCGACATGATATTATGTTATCTGGTTGCTCTTTGTCTTAACATGTTGACTTGTATTGGGTTGCTGTCTTGCTCTCACATGTTGATAAAGCCCTTAGGATATGTACTTGACTACTAGGACTATGATGCAGATCATACTAGTGGGGCCAGGGTAGTCCACAAGTACATTCTATAATTGTTCCTAGTTGAGGGTGTATCGAGACAGGGCATCGATACTCCAGAGTAGACTAGCGTATGCGCATCTTGACCCATATGATGGGCGATGGATGATCCCATATCCATTGGTGTTTGACATCAAAGATGGCGTACCGGTGCTCAGTGGAGACTGGGTACACTGAATGGACTCGCCGGGAACTCCTAGATGGTATTATACCTATCGTTAGATAGCAGTTCTCTGGTGACACTGGTACAGGTTAGTCTGTAGACCCGAGATCGTCATAGAGACTTGTGTGATTCCCATTGTTCTTTGATTTCCACCTTACCACGTTCATGAGAACGTGCAAAACGGTGGCTTACAGTCCCGAATCATATGGAGGCAATAAGTGATAGGAGGGGTTTCGTCTCTCCCGGTATTGGGGGTTGATGTTGCGCTGTGTTCGATTGGCTATAACTGGAAGTCCCTGGCCAGGGCTGATATGGAGATCTACTGGTAAGTGTTATCAGTGGTTTCTCAACCCGTTATGAGCCTTACATCGACACGACTTATCGGTTACTGGGGTCTGACGTTTACCAACCCTAGACTAGATATGCGACATATCAGACGAAGAGACCGGACTGTACGGTAGTCTTACTAATTAGATTCACAGGAGTGTGTGCAAGCTTGCTTGTTGATCTTCTGATCGTTCAATACCCGGGTGGCAGTTATGTTTAGCTGACTGCTTGTAGCTTGTGGGTGTTTGATATGATCATCACCTACTGCCGGTGTATTGACGAGTCTTTAGAGTCCTACACAGAGGTTTCCTAGCTCAGGCGAAACGGAGTAGGAGCACATATGTGATATGTGCGGGATCGAGAATGATACGTGTATATGATACCATATTCTATTCTCGCGATGTGTGATATCGGCCGGTTATATGTGATATAGCCGGGTCATCGGATCAAGTGTTGATTCGATAAAATTATACATATTATATTAGTCGGTTATATGTATTATAGACGGATTATTAAATCAAGTGTTGATTTAATAATTTAATGTATAATTATATATGTGATTTATTACATTACATTAACTAATATAAATTCACTTAAATGATTCTTTTTCTCACTTGATGATACATTGATATATATGTGATATATGTTAATTGTATTATTTTCTTTTATTACAAAATTGTATATATGAGATATGTATAATTGTAACATGTTAGGTTACAAATGCAACTAGGGTTTATGAGATTAAACCATGCTAGGGTTTAAATTAGGGTTAGTGTTTTATTTTAGATAAATCAAAATTGTGGATTATGCTAAGATATTTTGCTCTTATTGACTTAGTCCACCCTTGTTGATATTTCTAAGATATTTATTAACCAAACCCTAGCCCATGGTTTTTTCTCTACAAGGGTTAAGCATGACATGCTTAACCCTTAGTTGCTTTTCTAACCTCACACAATTATTCATTTATCACTTCATCTTCTTCCTCCTAAAAAGCTTTCTAGATTTTTCATTTATGATGAATGTTTGTGAGAAAAGAAAACTAAAGAGAGTAAAATTCTTACTTCATCATCCTCATCTATACTAACCATTTAGATTAGAGTGTTTGCTTCACTAATACCTCATTAGTGAAGTGATTGCTTGGGTTTGTTATTTCTCAAGGTAGATCATCTTAGATTATGAAGACTTCAAACTAACATGGACCATTCACCTTATGGAACCTCTTTAGAGTCTGGGAGCTTGATGATCGCAGCGAAGGGACCTTAACTCGGAGATAATAAAGTGAAGGAACGGACTACAAAGGTTGTAATCCCTCTCACTTAGTATTAAAGATGTTTACTTTATCGATTCCGTATCATTCTCTAGTATCGATTCTAGGTTAGGATTATCTAGAAGGGCAAAAATTTGAAATATGGATGATGCCATCCGAAACCTTGCTGCCATGCTAGGTATCCCTACATAACCGCCGAGTCCAAATACTATCACCGGTAGGTAGTGCTCCCCTGCCAGGCTCACCGCCTAACCATACGAGTCTTTTTGTCCCGGGGTACCTCACCGTGTCCACTATGTACCCGCAGACGGTGCCTATCGCTTCTCAAATCGGGTTTCACATACCAATCTCAGAACCGAGAAAACTCATGGTGGACGTCTCGAAATATCATATCAAGAGAAACCGGGTTTTTAAAACAATACATACTTTCTCTTGAAATATAACCACGGTTCTCAAATCCAGAATCTCATGAAAATAGCATCTCAATGCATATAATCGTAAAGCATGATGTATGCAAACATAGAACAGAAATGTGAGCATATTAAGTATATCATGCGACATAGTATAGTGATGTGAGTATAGCAAGTATATCATGCCAAAGAGTCATGTGACAGTACTGAACAATTAAGTGTAATAGTATGATGTGGCAATTCTACTGTGTAAGTGACATAGAAATTATCGATGATGAAAATGTGTGAGCCGGCAACCTGTGTAAGTGTAACATATATATCATCGATAATTGTGTAGGTGTACTAGCACAGGTATATGTAATGCAATGAGAATATCATGAACATAGCATAAAGTACATCGTAAGCGAAATTCTATAAGGTATACGTATCTAATCCAACCTCTACGTAATGCCTAAACTGAGCGATGTAGACAGGGATTAAATATTTATAACATATCCGAGTCGGCGAATCTGTCAATCGGCATCCAGCCTCACAACATCACGTACAGTATAATCCATCGTATGGCATTCTTTAGTCAAGGGTATGGATCAATCATCCGGTAAAATATTGTGCAGCGACAATAAATAGAATAGGAATTCTATCGACCTATGCAACAATAAGGGTACGGACCTAAAGTCTCGTACGGCATATCACTCATTATTCACATCATTATATATATACCTATATCTCAGGTCACATCCGTATCAATCTCATATCATAGGACCTAACAAAGGTATCAATATTCTCATATCACCTTGCATCCGTAACGACATATTAAGCTAACTCATCATATTCATCATATCAAAAACTCACATCAATGTCATCGTACATATACAATCTATCTTATTATTCTCATGTCGTATTTATCGACCTCATAACATGCTACTATAATCTCGTATTCATTCTCTTGCAACTACATATATATATCGGGATTCACATTCACATTTCATGACTTCATATATCAATTCGAGACATCCTTTCTATCATATCATTTCACACTAAAACCATTAACTATAACCCTAAGTCGTGGCATATCTTGTCTCCAAGCTATAAATCACATATCATTATTTGCAGGGGTGCTATACGCCATCCACCCGACTCCCCCCGTAGATATAAATCTACTCACCTGCGGAACTCCTTGTTCAGCCGTAGTCGATATGCTTCTCCATCTCGGAATCCACGCGAAGGTACCTACAATAAATACACAATCTCAATGCTATTAAAATCAAGTCCGGAAAACCGATACGGCACACGGTGCGCTCATAGATTAGAACCTATAGCCTACGTATGCAAAAACAACCAAACAACCCTCGTCGTTGACGTACAAACGTCCAACGACCAAATCCAAATTCAAATATCAAAACCAAGTTTCAAATACCAGAAAACATAAAATGGCAACTGAGGGAATCACTCCCAGATTCTTGCTCATGTAATCTGGGATAAAACAAAAAATATAGTAGCTATGTTATAAGGTATGTGAGCTACAGCCAAAACCCCAAGACCAAAACTGCTACAGTAACTGGCCCCGCCGGCCCCACCTTGGAGTTTGGGTCTCGTCATCTCGTGGTGGTCTCCTGTTGGTCTAACTAGGTTAATGTATATGTTTGATTTTTTTATAAAGGTCCCGGGTTGCTCCAGATTTCCTGTAGACCTCCAAAAATATCACAAACCGACATGGAAAGTTTTTAAGTTAGTATTTTGGTTTCTATTTGGTGTTCTAGGCCATAAAATTAACACTAAGGTCATTGTAAACAGCCACTACATAACACAAGTCCACACAATCAACCAAACCCTCTCTTGGAAAATTCCAAACATCACTAATCAACATCGATTTAACTCTAAACTAACAATAGGATAAACTAAACACAATAACTTAACTAAAGTCTAGAATTATACCTCATTTGGAAACTCAAGAATTTTCTTGAGTTGCTCAAAGTCTTCAAAAATCCAACTTGAAAGGTCCAAAGTGTTGAGGATGAGGTGAGGATCATTTTTAATGAAGGGAGTATAGGGTTTTAATGAAGGGATTGAGATGATAAATGGAGGTGGAGGTGGAGAAAGCATGAAGATGAAGGAGATGAAGAAACAATGGAGAAAAACGAAAGAGGACAGCCTCCCCTCTCTCTCTCTTGCCCTCACTCTCTCTTATTCTCACCCTCTCAATCATTCATGCCATGTCACACACTCTCTCTCTCCAATAATTCTCTTTCCTTTTCTCTTTTTCTTTTTAAAACCAAATATTAACAAATACCAATGAAACAACATGCAACCAAATGTAACATGTCATGGTGTACTAATCATGATAAAATGTAGAAACATGGATTTGGCCTAATCACGATTAGTAGTGCACTAATCAATTTTTATTTAAACTGCATATAATTAAATATAAAAATACCAAATCTGATAAATAAATATTTAAATAAATAAATCATTTTAATCTCCAATTATTTCACCAATATTGGTTTATATTTATACCATTTTACGAAAACTACAAATTCACAAATCAGGTAGTTTTCATGAAATATATTATTTTAATATTAAATTCCAAAAATAATATTTTATATTTTTTGAAATGTTACAGAATTATTATCATTATTTTGATATACAGTATTGGCAATCTCTTGCCCTTGAGGACCTCCTAGAAGGGGACATTCTTCAGAATGGTGGAAAGGGTCTTGACGGTTTAGGCAAGAAGAGGGTTTGCCAACTTGTTGGACGGAGATGGTTGTAGTTGATAACTTTTCTATTGATTTTCTTATTGCTGCTTGCTCAGCTTTCATCCCTATAATAGCTTCTACTGCGTGTAACCCTCCCCTAGATGTGGTCGAACCTTTCTCACTAGCACTCTCCTATTGTATGGTTTTATCAGGTAATTCTTCTAGAAAGTTCCATGTCATCTTCCTTTTTCATCATAAAGTCACCTTGACACATCGACTCAATCATAAGTTTAGACTCCGTACCATCATAAACTATCTGACATAATTCTCACTTAGGTATATTATGATGTGGGCATTTAATTAGAAGGTCTTGGAAGCATTCAAAATATTTCTAAAAATATTCCTCCAGTTTTTGTGAAAATGTCCTAATTTCATTTCTGAATTTTGGAGTTTTAAAAAGTGGGTAGAATTTTTTAAGGAAAGATTTAGTAAACTCCCACCATGTGCGAATAGTGTTGGCTGGCATATTGTACAGCTAATGCTTAGCTTTATCAATGAGGGAAAATGGTACTAGTCTAAGTTCTACAACATCTTGATTTAACTCCTTCAATTTGAACAATTGGCATAAGTCCTTAAATTCCCTTATAAAGACATAGGCGTCTTCCGATTCTAGACCATAGAATTTGGGAAGTGAGTTTATGAAAGTAAGTTTAATTTCCTAGTCACCGGCAGCAATTGGTAAGACCATGCAAGATGGTAGTGATGTGCGGACATGATAGTATCTATCCTGTAGGGTAGGTGTAGCGGGGACAATCTCATCAATAATATCTATAAAATCAAGACGAGTCAAACAATTTGTTTTGTCTCGATCCCACACATTATGCAAAATATTTTTTTAGGTTTTATTATATGCAAAAACTAAGATGCAGAAACTAAACTAGAGATTTTAGCAAATTACAATCAAAGATGCGCAAACAACCTTGATCTAGGATTATCTAGGTCAAGTTACTAAACTCGCTCCTAACTGCCAAAAGAAAAATTGCGGGATAGATTCTCTAACAGCTCTTTAACAAGCTTAAATCTAGATCAGTGCTAGTTAAGTGGGAGGGTTCCACTATACGAATCACCGAAATAGCGGGCCTTAATTAAATAACCACAACTAGTCACATGTCACTAGACATCTTAAGATTGAATCGGATAACCGTTAAATTACGTACAACCTCTTCTTTTTCTATTGAGCACGATATGTCCTTAGGGGGCTGAAGTCTAAATATTTTTTTAAAATTAATGTAGATTAATGTGGATGCTCAGTTATGATTTGTGGAGCCTAGGAAGGGTGATGAAATTCTCACCTAATCTGAATTTGGGTTGTGGCCCCTTAGAATCTTTTTAAATATGCAATGTAATCTAAAACAATCAAAAATATAAAATCTAAACTATTTTTTTATGACACAAAGAATCCTGCAAAAATCTGTTGGAATAAAATCGAGTTTTTAGGAAGAACGGGATCTTACCTAGATTTGCTTCATGTTCATCTCGATTTTCTCTTCCAGTAAGTTTGTCTCGATTCCTGAAATTTTAAACAAAATTTTGCATAATCAAATGCACTAAAGAAAATCTAATTTAATATACAAATAAAATCTAAAATTTAAATTTAAATTTAATTAGACTACACCTTCCTGGAAACGGTACCAAAAACTTGTTAGGTATTTTATTAGTTTTCAAATTTAACCGCAAGTATACAGCTTATGGCAGTTGTACTTGAGAATTGTTCGCCCAGAGAAGTGTGCTAAATACTTTAAATGAACATTTAAAAAGATAGTTGATTTAAAACTAAGTAGCTTAGAATTAAAAAGGTGCGTTTTTTATAAGAAAAGAATCGAGGGTTTTTGTTTTGCTTATCTTTCAATGGTTGGTTTAAAAGATACTACTTCTTTTCTAGATCTCTTTCTAATATGTTTTCTATCACTTAATATAAAAGTATATGCTATGAAAACTTAATTAACAATAGCCTATCAATTATTAAAGATCATCTAAATACCATATTAAAAACTTAGTTCTAGGTTATTAAGAATAATGACCTAGCTTGAATTTATTTTAATAAAAATCATATCTATACCGTCCCAAATTAGGGTTCTACTTTGTCAAACCTTCATTATCCTAATTATTTTTTAGGCGTATCATCAATCCCTAAATCTAATTCAAAGCGTCAAATATCCCTATTAAAATCTAGTACATATGATGAAAACTTAAAGAAAAGAATTATATTAAAATAAATTCACCATTAAACACAAGAAAGAGAAGATATAAAATATTCAACCATAGAAATTACGCAAATACAACCCTAGAAAAATAGATTAGTTACTCATATTATAAAAAAAGAAAACTGTATTCATAATAAGAGTACTTACAATTATTCTTCATTCCTCCCTCTCCAAGAGTAACCCCTATTTTTTAAGCATCTAGGAGAGAGATATCAAACCCTAAAGCTATACATGTGTTTATATAGGGCTAAGAAAGTTTGTAGAACAAATAATAAAAAATACAAGAAAATCAACTTGCTGACAACTATGAAAATCTAATCAATAAGAATCTAGTTGCTCTGTTGGATGTTGTTACGTGCTTTCAGAATCTTCGAAAGACAAAACTCTACATCTCATATTAATTTATGTGGAAAGAAGATTGTGCCTGTAAAAATCTCATCGAACGACTCAATACCGACCGCTGATCCGCCCTTAATTGACTTGATCTGCCGCCGAATTTTGGTTTCGTGGATCCAGATTTTTTCTGTAGTTTTACCGTCAATTTAGATGATTTTTGAGCTCATAAAATCTTGAATATCTCACTGTCTTTTGTAGTTGCGCGGATCTCCGAATTGTTCCTAAATTTGGCATATAATTAGGCATGTTGATTTGTTGCTTTTGATTCGATTTGGTTTCTCCAACTGATTTGTTGTTGTGATAATTGATTCACCTTTATTTGTTGCAATCTTTGCTGATTTGTAATGATATTCTCAAATTTGTTCCAAATTTGCAAATTATTCTTTTGGTTTTCTGAATAACTCGCTTAAGTCTCTATTATATGCATGTAATCCCGCTACTACAATGAGGCGTTGCCCCTACGGATAGAGAAATTCGTAGAGGCAACTTTTTATTGCCCCTACGGATTAATCCGTAGGGCCATCTATTTACCCTTACGGTGCCCACCGTAGGGACATAAATAAATTAAAAAATATTAAAATGTAATCTTTTATTTGGCCCTACGGTGCCGCAAAAGAAAGCCCTACGGATTAATCTGTAGGGGCAACAAAGGGTTGTTTATAATAAAGCTAAGTAATTTCCTACCGTCACCAAAATTTTCCGCCAATTTCCTGATTGAGCACCCGCACATTGTCGCCACCACACTCATCATCGTCGACTTCCTCGTCGCCACCACACTCTCGTCGTCGCCACCACACTCTCGCCGTAAGTACGTACCTCTTCGAGCTCCATCTTCCCGGCCTCCTCCTCCTCGTCGAGCTCTTTGGCGCCAGCCGGTGACTACTGAGATAAGTTAATTTCGAGTTTAATTTATAATTATGCTATTTTTTGTGTTATTGTTGTTGATTTTAGGGTTAGGGTTATAGCTAGGGCCGGGTGATTAGGGGTTAATATGGGTTAGGGTTAGGGTTTGGGTGATGATTAGGCATAGGGTTAGGGTTAGGGTTAATTAGATAGGGTTAGGGTTCGGTTGATGTTTAGGGTTAGGGTTAGTTTGGGTTAATATTGTAAAATAGGGTTGGTGATGATTAGGGTTAGGGTTAATTAGATTAATTAGGGTTAATTTTGGTTTGGGCTAGAGTTAATTTGGGTTAGGGTTTGGGTGATGATTAGGGATACTTCAATTTGAAGTTAAGGATATAGAAACATCTTGAACCACTCAGAATAGTGGGGTTGCTATGGTAGGATCGGATGTTGTGATTTATTATCGATACTTAAATTGCATACTTGGCATCCAATATCCCAGACGATCAGAACCGTTTTATATATTTCAGTGTACTTGGTACGATACACAAACCGATACAGATAAGTGGGGAAAAAATCTCGGGAGTTAGAAAGATGAATATGGAATGACTAGTGTGAATACATTTCAATTTTACGGTCAGGACGATCCATTTATCTTTCCGAACTAAACATTCCAAGTATACTACTCACGGTGCTTGAAGCATCCGGGATGGAGTGTCGTATGCCGTTGGAAACCCAGGGATATTTACGATGTCCCAGAATTTGAGGATCGTCTGGAGGACAGCGATGAGGATGAAGAAGAGAGAAGACTTAAAGTCCTCCGACCATCTGTTTCAAAGGACGAGTTGTTTTCGGCTGATCGTGAAGTTACGTGGGATAGAATTGATATCGATGATGAAATCCAAGTAGATATGTCTAATGCGTCCATGAAACGAAAAAGTTTATCAGTAATGGTATATTATTACTTCACATTTCTACGATCTATACATATATTGCATGCATATGTAATGATTGTACTCTTATCTTGGTTTGATGAAGATGACTGGAGTAGCAAGGGGCGGCAGGAGCACCAGTCGCGGCAGTGGCAGAGGCAGAGGCAGAGGCGTAGCAGTTCTGCCGCCCGTAGAGCTGTGTAGGGAGCTTCAGAGGCTGGTCTTGCACCCCAATTGGTATCCCCTTCGGATGACTCCTTCCGTGTGGACTTTGCCACACGTCCAGGTATATTTCACGCATATTCATTTTGAATGTAATATTATAGATATACATGGATATTTATTTCAAAATTACTTATATAGTCAATGTTTAATTATCTAGCTGTTGGTGGTGCGTCCACATCAGAGGCAGAGGCCACTACCGCACCTGCGGGTATGTTTATATATCTTATAGTGTATGCATATTGATTAGAATGTTATATCATAAATATAAACACATTCTTTTTTCTCTTACTTAGATAATTATTTTTTGATTGTCTAGCTATAGGTGGTGCCTCCACATCTTGGACAGAGGCCACCACCGCACCTGCGGGTATGTTTATATATCCTATATTGCATGCATATTGATTTAGAATGTTATATTATTGATATACACATTATTTTTACAATTACTTATATAATTTATTTTTAATTGTCTAATTATAGGTGGTGCATCCACATCTGGTGCAGAGGCCGCTCCCGCCACTTCCATACCCCCCACTCAGTCTGCAGGTTAGTATAAATAAATATAAAATATTTATTCATTTTACATATCCTCTAAGAATAAATATGAATTTCATGTAATTTTATCGTTAATGTTCATTTTCTAGTTGGAGAGGATGCATCCACGTCCGGGTCACCGGCTGCTCCACACCGGAGGAACTATCATCCCACTCGTGCTGCTGCCCGGGCTCAGGCTCGTGCTTGTCGCAGGAGGTATATAACGCACTTCAATTTTCGTTAATCCTTGATTTCTTAATACCACTTTGTCTTAATATTGCTTTTTTTGATATTTCTTGTAGATGCAGGAAAACCCCATTCCGAGAGGGAGAATCGAGAGCCGAATCAGTTCCACAGGCGGAGGCCCGATAGACCAAGGGGGCAGCACCATTCCCCCTCTTCTTTACCCCCGATTATTGCTATGCCGGTGATTATGCCGAGAGATTCGGCCGGTATATAGAGGATGGGAGCCACATCCAAAAGAAGTATCCACTTCATGTTGAGTAGAGCGATCAGCACCGATGCTCATTTGCCCTCTTCTGTCTGGCTCGGGTATTAATATATATTTTCATATGACTTATCCAATATATTTATTATTATTTAACACTTGCAAATTAAATATATTATTTTTTTGTATTTGCAGTTGGATTACGACTTTCAGCCTGTTCCCGATCCTGATCACCGTGAGAGAGTGATCGATCTTCACGCTTTGTACCTGGGCCTAATGAAGAACATGCAATCAAAGGTCCAATACAATAGGAACGAGCTGAAAATCAATTACTATTTGGTATGGCTGGCGACCCCTGATGCAGAGAGAGCGGCTCTCCTACATACTCCGGCCTTTGCGAGGGTCGATGTAAATACATGGCCTTTTCTTGTGCCAATATTACGACTCTCAGCGCAAACATGTTTGTAATTTAAATATAATTCATTGTTTAGTATATAATTTATTTTTTGTGTTACTTAATTAGAAAACTAAATCTGAATGTATTGTGTAGAAATAGGCCGATCAAAATAAGGAGAATAGGAAGTCGACGAAGAAGGGTCGCCCCACTTATACAGGTGGCTCGAGAAACATTACTCATGCCATGGAGGCATCGGTAAATTACTATAGATTTATTTTGATATAATGTAATATTAAGAGTTATTTTATAATATATATAAAATTTTGGCGAATTGCAGAGAGCTCAGACCCTGGCGTAAGGTGGTATACTAAGCGTGCTGAACGCGTATCTTGTCATCTATGGCATCTCAACAGATCCTGCCACGGGCGAGCTTCGATTTCCCGACACCGCTACCCAAGAGTATTATGTAAGTGTTAATATTTATTCTAATTCGAATGAAATTTTTGTTTTGATAAGTTCAAATTTAAATGATATGCTTATAGTTTAATGGTTAATGTGGGTGTAGGAGCGGGTGGTAGAGCAGGTGGAGGTATCGGGAATCGATTTAGTGGACAGACCGATCCGATGCTACTGACCCCAGTCCTAGACGCCGTACACGGAGGGCACCATGGAGGTTGAGAGAGTGGCTGGGGACTGGGTCTTAGCAGGGCCCATATAAGGTTGGTCTCCACTCCGGCGGTTACTTCCCCTACCTCCCGTGATCGACGTCTGGAGCATGATGTTGCCGCTTTGAAGACCACTGTCAAGGAGTTGAAGGAGATGTTGGTATGTATATAACTTAATAGTAAAATATTATATCACATTATAGATTGTAACATATGCAATATTAGTAGCCTGAGCTTATTTGGTTGTAGACTTAGCTTTGATTAATCATACTTACATAAAACTATCTAATTAAAATAAATTACGGTTTTCCAAATTAGATACCTAAACGAGACGTAAGTCCCTAAGTATTCTTAGATTGGGGTTTCGCAATAACCTGATAATGATACGAATTCGACTAAAATCTAATACACCGTTCTTACTCGTTTATTACACACAAAATTTAACAGATACGACAGGCTACTTCGGCTGCGGCTCCACATGCATCTCCTTCGGCTGCGGCTCCGCAAGCCACTTCCTCGGCTGCAGCTGCGCAGACCAGTCCTGCAGCTCCACAGCCCGTTCAGACTCCCACACAGTCCGTTCCTTGATTAGTCGAGTTTTTGATGACTCAGAGTTGTACCAAGGAGCAGATGTGCCAGATTATGGCGATTATCAGAGGTGGAGGAGCTGGACCGAGCTAGGGTAGCTTTTTTTAAAATATTTTTGAGGATGTATGTATTTATATGATACATATTGTATATATTTTGGACTATATTGGTGGTTGTTTGCTTGTTCACGATGATTTAGATTGATATCGTATTCTGTTTGTTTATTTCGTTTATATATTATGCGTGAGATATTGATTATGAATATTTCTATATTTGGTTATATGATGTATATATTATTGTGCACAGGGCGGTGAAAAAACAGGAAGCCTAGTTATTTAAAAAACCCTTCATATTTTGTCCCTACGGATTAATCCGCAGGGCTATCTATTGCACCTACGGATTAATCTGTAGGTGCAATGTTTGCCCCTACACAATTAGCCATAGGGACAAAATACTAGGGTACCTGATATTTTGTCCCTATGGACTTAGTAATAGGGGTAAAACTTGCCCCTACGAATTAATCCGTAGGCGCATTTATCAGGCCCTATGGATAAATCCGTGGGGGTATCTATTAGGCCCTACGGATAAATTCGCAGGGGCAAGTATTTTATTTTATAAACCAATAAATTAAATAAAGATTATGTCCATATGGAGTAATCCATAAGGATAAATGCCCCTACGAAGTAAGCCGTAGGGGCAATTATTACTCTGTAGGGCCATGTTCAAGACGAAGACTTGCACCTGCGGCCTTTGGACCTACGGTGGAGTTTTATGTCCCTACGGATATCTCCGTGGGGTCAGTGGTTTGCCTCTACGGCTAAATCCATAGGGGCAACCCATTATTGTAGTAGTGTCCTTATTTTAGCACAACTTTCCGTCTTTTTGCATCCAAGCCCTGTTATCTGTAATAATTCACAAAACATACCCGGAACAACATGATATACGACAATAAAATGATAAACGGGTTAGAAAAATGTGCAATAAATTACACCAATCAACAGTCTTACTCGAGATGATAGTATGCTATGTGGTTTGTCTTTATCATTTATGTGTATACGTTTTACTTGCTATTATGTATCGCTAATATATAATGATAAAGCCCGTAGAATACTTACTTGACTACCAACATTATGATGGCGATCATATTGTGAGAGATGGGTAGTCTATAAGTACATCCTTAAATGTCTCTAGTCATGGGAGTATCGAGACAGGGCATCGATATTCTAGAGTAGAGTAGTGTATACGTTTCTAGACCCTGATGAAGGACGCGCGGTGGCCGGTCTCACAACAATTGGTATGTGGCACTTAAGATTGTATACAAGTGCTCATTAGAGGCAAGTACACCGGACGGACCCGCCGAGAACTTCTAGTTGGTATTATACCTATCGTCAGATAGTAGCTCTCTGGTGAAATGAGTACATGGTAGTTTTTAGACCTGAAATCGTCATTTGTCTTGTGTGAGTTCCTACTGTACTTAGATTACTACCCAACTACGGCTCAAAAGAGTCATGCAAACAGATTTTAGTTGGGTTCAGTCCCGAACCACATGGAGGCAGTGAGCGATCAGAAGGGATTTGTCTCTCTCGTTATAGGGAGTCAATATCGCACTATGTTCGGTTAGCTATCACCATAAGTCCGTGGGCAGGACGGATGAGATTTACTGATTAGAGATCAGTAGTTTCTCGGTTGGTGATGAGCTTGACTCCAGAACGACTTATCGGGTTATTAGGGATCTGACGTTATCCACCCCGTAGACCCAGTATGCAATACTCTCAGACAAAGAGACCAGACTGTTTGGAGATTGTAACTTACAGGTTCAGTAGGGTACGGACGGTCTTGATTGTCGACCTCCCTTTCGACGTATACCTAGGCAGCAGTTATGTACAGCTAGTGCCGCTGACGTGCTTATGATTATGAATTTATCCATTAACTCACTGCCAGCGTATTGTCGAGTCTTTAGAGTCCCATACAGAGGGTTTTCCCAGTTCAGATGATATGATATAGAGGCCGTATATTGATACGTGTGAGGTTTCGATTAAATACGTGTACAGGCAACACGGACTTTAGTCGGACATTTGATAATACTAGCTGGTTTAGGTTTAAGCCGGATTATTAAATCAAGTATTGATTTAATATATATATATATATATATATATATTCTAGTATTATGTTCCCTATTCATTTTATCTTTCTAGGTTATTCACATTTTTATACAGATAAGAGTATATGTTGACGATACATATACTAGGGTTGTATTTCGTATTTATACGGAATATTTCGAGAAGGAGGACACCTCATTTAGAATTTTCCTTTTTAGGAAAATTAAGAAATGAGGTGGCTTATGAGTTGTAAAAGTAAGCATGGATGAGAGGTATGTACTTGATTTGTTTATTTGAAAAGAGGGTGACATATTTTTTTGTGGTTGGAAAAAAATATCCTATGCCCTCTCATTCATTTGTTATATTACACATTCTCTCTCCTCTCTACCTCTTCTTTTTCCTTTTGAGTAAGTTGCTCTCTTGAGTTGGAAAAAAGAGAGAAAAAGATTGTGACAAATCTCTACATCCCTCACACCCTATTCCTATCAAGTATAGCGTGTTCAAAGTTTACTTTGGAGTAAAGCTGGAGTTTGGATTGGTTTCTTTCGGGTGGATCATCTTCGTTAAGGGCGATCGACTCTCAAGCATGTTCTCGATGGTCTACGGAGCTTTGAGGGGTTTTCCATGATTAAGTGGACACGTTACAATGGTTGTATTATCGCAAACTTGTAGCTAGATATCTTGTTTTGCTTGCTAGTTTAGTGTTTAGGAAAGATCGCTAGGTTCGGTTTTCTCATGCTTCCTTGAAATTTTGTTTTGCATTTCGCTTCCGCATTTGCCGCGAGCACTAGGGAACCCTTCATTGTATACCATTCTTAGGGTAGTTTGTTTTCTTCCTTCCCTACCTTTCAGCACCAGCCCGAGGTTTGAAAGAAGACTATCTAACAAGCATAACTGGTGTACTATCATAATATAAGGAGCTCTTAATTTGAAAGAAGGTAAAGGGAAGAGATATATAAAGGGGTTGAGGTAAGGGCAAATGAAATTGCAACTACTGTCATAAATCTGGAAAGTGTAAAAGGAATTACTAGGAATACCCGACCATCCTCTTGAAATATTGTTTATGTTTCGGTTTTCCTGTATGGTTGTAATTAAAAATTGGTTCTCAATTAACTCTGACTCCTATTTTCAAAAGATCTCGGCTAGTTCTCCTTTTAGGATTTGAAGGAGGATTCGACAGAATAGTTGAAGCCATCCTAATTAGATAAATTAATAAACCAATCTAATTTTGATAAAATTCACGCTGAGTGTTTCTTTTCTCTCTCTGGTAACGACCATGAACGACCTTAAACTAAGACTCGCTAACCAAATTAACCGACCTTTTTACAAAACTTATAGTTTTGGAATGTCATGATTACCCTAATTCACAACGAAGTTGCATATGTCCATATCGATCCTACTTCCCCTTTACTTCGTCTTCCAGAACTTTCTGTATCAGATACAAAGATCTATATTGCTTGGAAGGTCATCTCGTATAGTTACATACGAACTCGAAGAAAGTGTTTCAATTGAGGATAGCCACTGGTTCTGAAGAAAGTGAATTGTTTAATGATATAATTTATTTGTCTCTCCTCTTCACCTTATCTCAAATTTGAGAGCTCCTTAAATAAAGATAATATACCAGTTACATTTATTGGATAGTCTTTTTCTAATCCCAAGACTGGTGTTGAAAGGAAGGGTACAGAGAAAATAAACTAGTCTAAGTTCGTTATACAGATGGTAAGATGGAGAGAGATATAAAGGGGTTGCAGCTGAAAGGAAAGAATATTGCAACTACGGTCATGAGCCCGGGCAGTGGAAGAGGCATTACTGGGAATAATTGGCCACCCTCTTGAAGCATATTGATGATTCATCCTCTGTTATATTTGTAATTGAAATTATTTCTCAATTAACCCTCCTTCTTGGGAATGCGATGTCGGATAAGGATCCTATATCTGTAAGGGGTTATAGATGCAGAGAAGGATTAGAGTATTGGGATATAATGATTTGATCCTCAAATTCGGAATTCGGAGAAAATGTTGATATTGAGGAAAATCACCTGGTTTTGCCAAGCGGCAAACTTTTGGTTTCGAATAACTGTTATTGTGCATCAGCAATGTTTTTAAAATGAACATCCGTCTATTTATTTGATAAAGAATGATATTCAAAATTTTAAACTTATGTCATGGACATTTACCTAAATCAATTGTTGATTGGGTAAGGTGTATAGAATAACGGTATAGACTTTCTTAACCAAAATACTATTTTCAACTTACAACATGAGGAACTTGAGTTAGTGAACTCATAGGACTTATACCTATTGATGTATGTTGTCCGATATCCATATGGACAATGGGTTGGTATAAGGTATTCCGTATTGAGAATATGATTCTTTCTCAAATTGCTCATACACGGGTACACTCCATGATAAATAATATTGAATCTCCTTTTTCAATTAAAGGGATGCACTAGAAATAGATGCATATTAATTGATATTGGTTCCATCTAAATAAGTGCCTCCGATTCTATATGTGATAAAAAATTGTTCTCATTTTAGAGTTGTTAAGATATTGAGTTATCCGGTTTGTGCTTAAAAACATAATCCGGACAAACTTGAGACACGTTTCGGTAATAACAGTTTGTGGGGTATCCCAAGATTTCGTAAGAAATAGTTTCTACCATTTTCAAGATCAAAAGTATTTTTCCTGACTCGCCACCTCCTTAGTAATGGAATGTCTTTCAAAAGGAATTATTAGGAGTATGGTAGAAATGGAAGTGATTCCAGAACCGCAAACGGTTACTAGAATTCATTAGAACCTGAAAATTCAATTGACCCTGACAGACCATAGCTACTTGCAGATTTAGTAGGTGACCTCAACCATCCTAGAGATATTTCGGTATTCTTATAGACGGTAACAAAAAGGCTTGCATCATGTGATGATGACCTTATTAATTATTAGTAGGCCATAGAAAGTGATTACTTCCGACTGATGGCTGGATGCCGAGTTATCCAAGTTGGACTCCATGCACTACAACAAAGTATGGACTCCATTGGGTGCTCTATAAGGGGACTCCTTGCACTCCCATCAGGAGCAAGTGGATCTTTCGAGATCAGTGTAAATGGAAATGTATTAACCTAATATAATAACCCTAAACTTTCTGTACGATTTTTTTTTCAAAAATACAGAAAGGGGTATTTTTGCCTGAGCAAAAATTATAAGTTTGATTTGCTTATTAACAGCAAGAAGGAGCTTGTAGTTTATTGGTAAGACCTTGCATTGCTGAACTAAAGCACCAGAGTTCAAATCCCATCAGCCACACATTATTTTTAACTTGATTTTTTTAAATCTTTTTAGAAGCCTAAGAGTCTATAAGTGCATAACCCGTAAACCCAAAGGTCACAGTAAAAACAAATGAGTCTAGGAGGTAGACCAAGCGACGGGTGACACGTGGCGGCAAGAATCGGCCCGACTCGGCTGGCGAAGCGGCTGAATCGGCCGGCGCCACCGGCCGAACTCGCTTGAATCCGATTCTTCCCTTCTTGACACCTGTGTCTTTTAGCCTCCCCATAACCCCTGCTCTATTTATTTTTCCTGCACATTTACAGAGAATTTAAAACACCCGTTTTAATTTTTTAAATGCAAAATTTAATACATTTTTTCACACCCTTTCATTTACCCTAACCCTAGTTTTTCCTGTAAATACCCACTCAATTTTTCACACCCTACACACTGAAATTCCTGTCCAAACTCTTAAGAAAATCCCTGGACTTTTTGTGTGCAAGTGGAATTAGCAAAGGGCGAAACTCCGACGAACTTCCGACGACGACCCGAGGAGATTCTGGTGACGAAACGACGCACCGGCACCTCCTACTTCCTCCTTTTCCTCTTCTCTAATTAAAAAACCCATAAGTCCATTCTCCCCCTTCTCTTTACTATTCTAAAAACTTAGAATTCTAAAACCAGACGGAAGTGGAGTTAATCCGACTTCCGCTTCGGTTTTTCCCTAAAAAAACATATTTTTCTTAAACACAATAATATCAAACCTTCACATCATGATCATTAAAAATTAACAAAACATATTGACAAATTTCATATCAAAAGAAGTCATATTTCAATTTTTATCGCGCTTTTACAGAAAAATAACATATAGTTTAGTTTCGACATAAATCATTATAATTCCTTGCTATACCTTTAGATAGTTCACGAGATAATGACCTACCTCTTCACAACACTCATATGTAATATAACATGATGATATTGGGAAATATAGATTTGGGAAAATACGGTTTTACATAAAACTACCTCTGACTTATATAAAAACCTTTTTCTACAATGTATTTTAAACAAATCTTTGCAAAGCGCCGTTACAACCCATTTGGAGAACCCGTTCGAGATGGTGCGGATTATCGCACATTCTCGGGCTTAGTAGTGCGAGATGCGAACCACCGTAAGGAGCATACGGTCTCAAAATTTTTAAAAATACAAATATCTTAAGAAAATGAGATTTCTAGAAAAATAATAAATTAAATTATTTTATAAATATATATATGTATCATCAAAATATCTATTTTTTGATATAATATAAATATTCCAACTTTTCTAAATAAAAAAGAATCACTTCACATGAAAATACCATGCAATTCCATACAAGTTCAATACTTTACAAATAAATACCATATATTATGAAAAATAGGTTTTAATCACTAGAAATGTCACAATGATAAAATATATATCAATGAAAACTTTAAAGACGATAATAAAATACTATATGTGTATTTGAAAATTATACAAAATTATTTTTTCATAAAACCCTCTCAAGTTATATAAATTACAATAAGCACCCTAGTAAACATAGGTTTAAGCGGGACCAGTCTCTTGAGCCTCAGGGAGCCGGAAATATGGGTGCTTGCCTATTTAAGGTAGAAAACTTAATAAAAGGTGTTATCAACACGGTAATCGCCTTTGAAAAAGACACAAATCCTGCCGTCCATGTGCAGCGGTTACCAATTACACCAAAACCTAATTATGATTCAATTTCTTTTCTAATTGTCTGACTCAGACTGAGTCTCAATATAATCAATCTGACATGAATGAGATTCAATTATATATAACAATTCAATATGAATTCATATATTCAATTTGTTCAATCTATATAACTTGACTGAACCGAAACATGGATACATTTCCATCCACATGATTCTCCAGTTACATCAATTTACTGATATCATGGTTTCGACAAGTCATCTATCTATACAATTTATAATACAAGACAATACAATTTACAATACAATACAAACAATATAATCAAGATATCGCGGGGTTTAAGGGGTAGATTGGTACGGAAGGTGTTAGAAGTGGCACGAGACAGCAACCATTAAGACACCTAACCTGAATTCAATTGCCGTTGTACCGTAGCTGAACGGTTTCTTGTACTTTCCATCCACCTTAGTCTCTGGTCTACTGAGACTCCTCTCGTATACACTAGCCTCTTCTGTACCAAGTTACAAACAACAGCGTTAACACTAAATAACACATTATAACAATATAATACTACTTTAAAAGTTACACTCTCTCTGTCTATTCTATTTCTCCCTCATCTTTGGGACTTACCGAGTGATTTGTTCGCTGACGACATCCTCTTTCCTTTTCTTTGGAATGACATCAGGTGATTCGGACCTTCAGATGATCGAGCCCACCAGCGAGTATTTGGACCAGCTAGTTTACGACCCAGAGCTTTAGATTTTCTTGTACATATTTACATTCTATATTTTTCATTTCTTTTATGCCACTGTTTAGGCATTGCTTTCCATTCCATGTATTTACTTTTCAAATGTATTGTAAAAAGAATGTTAATAAATAATGTTACTGTTCAATTATATCTATTGTCTTTGTCTCTTGTGCATTTTATTTATATTGCTTAAATACACTCAGCGTGTTTACTTCAGAGTAAATACGTAGTGGCCAGTCGCGTCTTCTGCTTGTACACTGGAAAGCGGGGCATGACAGATTTTGTTGGTGGTCCATGCAGGTCAGAGCTGTATGGAACCCTACCATGCAGTTAAGTTCTGCGTGGACAACCTAAGCAATATAACACAAGAACCAATAACTGAAAACATTCTTTACAATTCATATTTCTTGAATCTTATTATTTCATATATTTTGAATCTATTCTAAACCAAAATTTTCAAGGTCATGGATTCCCCAAACAACACCAGCACCAATATCAACAATACTCCTCCACCACTATCACTCACACCTGCCGTCACTGCTCTGATCAATGAACAGACGGTTCTGCTTGAGGCAATCCGAAACCTCCTAGAAGGACTGCAGCAGCAGACTGCTATATTATTGAACCGACCAGAAGCAAAAGCAACCGGTATAAAGCGCTCTGCCACCCAGATAGCAGGAGGAGCCTATCCTATACAACCTTTTGAACCCAAGAGAAAGAAAGGAACAATTAACCGATCAAGTCCAAATTTTTGTTTCTACTGCAAGAGGGCTGGATACTTGTGGAAGGACTGTAGGAGCGCAAAAGGCCTGTGCCTAGTTTGTGGCACATCCGATCATGAAATTGGAACCTGTCCCTAGAGACACAACTTTGCTTACACACCCACCAACTACCCGCAGCGGCCAGCTATCCAGGCACCTGCACCTCGTCTTGCACGCACAGCTCCACCACTTGCACAGCCTACTCTCCAATTCCATCAGGCTCTGAGGAATATGTCTCGAGGGCAAAGAAACATGCCCCAAAGACAGAGGAATGTGCCTCCAGTTAGGAGGAATGTACCACGGCGTCAGGCTTTCCTTTTAGTGGCCGAAGAAGCAGAGGTCGTAAACCAAGATAACACTAGTAAGTCTCTTCTACATTTTTGAAACCCTTGTATCACTTTGTTATTTTTCATACACTACCAATAGTTCTATCATCAAACTTTCCTTGAATCCGTTACAATTTCCTTTTATAAATTCCACGGACGAAATTTTTATAAGGAGGGTAGAATGTAACAACCCTAATCTTTCTGTATGAATTCAAAAATACAGAAATGAGTACTTTTGGTTGAACACAAGTTATAAGTTTGATTTGCTTGTTAACAGCAAGAAGGAGCTTGTAACTCATTGGTAAGATCTTGCACTGCTGAACCAAAGCACCAGAGTTCAAATCCCATCAGCCACACATTATTTTTAATTTGTTTTCTTTTAATCATTTTAGAAGCCCAAGAGTCTACACGTGCATAACCCATAAACCCATAGGTCACACTAAAAACAAACGAGTTCAGGAGGTAGACCAAGTGACGGGGGACACGTGGCGGCAAGAATCGGCCCGACTCGGCCCGACTCGGCCGGCGAAGCGGATGAATCGGCCGGCGCCGCTGGCCGAACTCGCTCGAATCCGATTCTTCCCTTCTTGACACCTGTGTCTTTTAGCCTCACCATAACCCCTGTTCTATTTATTTTTCCGGCATATTTACAGAGAATTTAAAACACACCTTTTAATTTTTTTTTAAATGCAAAATTTAATACATTTTTTCACACCCTTTCATTTACCCTAACCCTAGTTTTTCCTATAAATACCCACTTAATTTTTCACACCCTTCAGACTGAAATTCCTATCCAAACTCTCAAGAAAATCCTTAGACTTTTTGTGTGCAAGTGGATTTAGCAAAGGGCGAAGCTCCGGCGAACTTCCGACGGCGACCCGAGGAGATTCCGGTGACGAAATGACAAACCGGAACCTCCTACTTCCTCCTTTTCCTCTTCTATAATCAAAAAACTTGTAAGTCCCTTCTTTCCCTTCTCTTTACTATTCTAAAAACATAGAATTCTAAAACCCGACGAAAGTGGATTTAATCCGACTTCCGCTTCGGTTTTTCCTTAAAAATCATATTTTTCTTAAACACAATAATATCAAACCCTTACATCATGATCATTAAACATTAACAAAATATATTGACAAGTTTCATATCAAAAGAATTCATATTTCAATTTTTATCGCACTTTTATAGAAAAATACCATATAGTTTAGTTTCGATATAAATCATTATAATTCCTTACTATATCTTTAGATAGTTCACGAGGTAATGACCTATCTCTTCATAACACTCTTATGTAGCACGATGATATTGGGAAACATAGATTTGAAAAAATACGTTTTTACATAAAACTACCTCCGACTTATATAAAAACTTTTTCTACAAGATTATGTATTTTAAACAAATGTTTGCAAAGCACCGCTACAACCCATTTGGGGAACCCGTTCGGAATGGTGTGGATTATCGCACAACCTCAGGCTTAGTAGTGCGAGATGCAGACCTCCGCAAGGAGCATACGGTCTCGAAAGATTTAAAAATACAAATATCTTAAGAAAATGAGATTTCTAGAAAAATAATAAATTAAATTATTTTATAAATATATATGTATCATCAAAATATCTATTTTTTGATATAGTATAAATATTTCAACTTTTCTAAATAAAAAAGAATCACTTCACATGAAAATACCATGCAATTCCATACAAGTTCAATACTTTACAAATAAATACCATATATTATGAAAAATATGTTTTATTCACTAGAAATGTCACAATGATAAAATATACATTAATGAAAACTTTAAAGACGATAATAAAATACTTGAGGTGTATTTTGAAAATTATACAAAATTATTTTTACATAAAATCCCCTCAAGTTATGTAAATTACAATAAGGACCCTAGTAAATATACGTTTAAGCGAGACCGGTCTCTTGAGCCTCAAGGAGCCGGAGATATGGGTGCTTGTCTATTTAAGGTAGACAACTTAATAAACGGTGTTATCAACACGGTAATCATCTTTGAAAAAGACACAAATCCTGTCGTCCATGTGCAGCGGTTACCGATAATACCAAAACCTAATTCAGGATTCAATTTCTTTTCTAATTGTCTGACTCAGACTGAGTCTCAATATAATCAATCTGACTTGAATAAGATTCAAGTATATATAAAAGTTCAATATGAATCCATATATTCAATCTGTTCAATCTATCAATCTATATAACTTGACTGAACCGAACCATGGATATACTTCCATCTATATGATTCTCCAGTTACATTCATTTACTGATATCATGGTTTCGGCAAGTCATCTATCTATACAATCTATAATACAAGACAATACAATTTACAATACAATACAAACAATATAATCAAGATATCGTGGGGTTTAAGGGGTAGATTGGTACGGAAGGTGTTAGAAGTGGCACGAGACAACAACTATTAAGATACCTAACCTGAATTCAATTGCCGTTGTACCGTGGCTGAACGGTTCCTTGTACTTTCCCTCCACCTTAGTCTCTGGTCTACTGAGACTCCTCTCGTATACACTGACCTCTTCTCTATCAAGCTACAAACAACAGCGTTAACACTAAATACAACATTACAATATAATACTACTTTAAAAGTTACACTCTCTCTGTCTATTCTATTTCTTCCTCATCTTTGGGAATTACCGAGCGATTTCTTCGCCGACGACATCCTCTTTCTTTTTCTTTGGAATGTCGTCAGGTGATTCGGACCTTCAGGTGATCGAGCCCACTAGCGAGGATTTGGACCAGCTAGCTTATGGCCAAGAGCTTTAGATTTCCTTGTACATATTTACATTATGTATTTTCCATTTCTGTTATGCCACTGTTTAGGCATTGCTTTCCATTTCATGTATTTACTTTTCAGATGTATTGTAAAAAGAATGTTAATAAATAAAGTTGCTGTTCAATTATATCTATTGTCTTTGTCTCTTGTGCATTTTATTTATATTGCTTAGATACGCTCAGCGTGTTTACTTCAGAGTAAATACGTAGTGGCCAGTCGCGTCCTCTGCCGGTACACTGGGAAGTGGGGCATGACACCTAATATGGTCAGACCTATAGTAAACAGTAGTCATCAAATACCCGATGTGGATTTTGATGATATTGTTGCTTCAGCGCATGTGCCGAAGTCCATACAGATAAAACTTGCCATTGTTGTTTTCATGATTATGATATCTGTCATGTGGATGACTATAATGTTTTTCTAAATTAGATTTAGAAGTGTACATGTATGTGACTCTGTCAGAGGGTTATTTTAGTCAGTGGGAGCAGCGGAAAGTGTGCAAATTGCTTAAGTCTATTTATAGACTAAAATAGGCATAGCGGAGATGAATCATCTGTTTTGATGTCACGGTAAAAGTGTTTGACTTCATCAAAGTGCGAGATGAACTTATAATTTGTAAGAAGGATATATGGATTAGTGTCAAGTTCTTCATATTGATGTGGATGACATACTCTTGATAGAAAGTGATATTCCTATACTATAATCGGTTAAAATATGGTTGTCACAAATGTTTCTCCATCTAGGAATTGAACTATTTATCTGGGTACTAGGTCTATAAAGATAGACCTAGATAGATTTTGGGATTGTTCCAATTCAGGTACTCAGACACCATTCTAAAGGGGTTTAGAATGGATGATTCTGGGCGTGGTAGTGTACCTGCAAGTAGTGGAATCAACTTATCCAAAGAGATGTCTCCATGACTAATGAGGAGAGGGATTCGCATGAATAACATTCTACCTGCTTCGACAGTTGGGTCAGTCATGCGATATCATATACCAGACCAGATAGAGCTCTTGCAGCTTGCTTAGTAAGTTAAAATTAGTCCAATTCTGGAGAAACATAGGAAGCAGTGAAAAACATGTGATATGTTCTTGGTGTATGGTAATGGCAGCCTCCTTTGAGAGGCGATTACCGATTCTAGCTTTCGATGTGACAAGGAAGACAATTAGTCTGTCGTGAGTAATTAGTTTAACCTCTTCTGGGGAGCAGTACATTGGAAGAGTTTCAAGCAGGATACTAAGGTAGTCATGGCGCTTAATGCTGATTGTGACTCAGCAAAGAATACATCCTAAGTATTTGTTTGGATAAATACGTTCATTTATGAACATGTCCCATTAGCTATCCAAACAAAGTTCTACAGAAGGTATTGCTCATTTCGGGAGATTTTTGATCTCTGTGAAGTTGAAATTCAAAGAGAAACAGTTACAAACATTGTAGCGGATCCACTCACTCAGGCTATTTCTCGAACACAGTTTATGAAACTGTTAGTAAAGAAGTTGGGTATATAGTAACACATAAGATGTGTATATGCGATACCGCAATAATTGGTCTTAAGTGCAAGTGGGAGATTGTTGGATATAGATGCTCTCAAGGCAATTATCATAATTATAGGAATGCAATTACTGAATTCAAGAGAACCTATACAGAGAACAGTCTTACTCGAGATGATAGTATTCTATCTGGTTTGTCTTTATCTGTCATATGTATATGTTTTACTCGTTATCATTTATTGATAATACATGAGATAAAGCCCATAGGATCTTTGCTTGACTACCAGGATTATGATAGGGATCATACCAGTGGATCCTTGATTGAAAGATTTATGATATGTGGTCTATGTGTTCTACTTACCGCAATCAAGACGGTTTCGCATGTAGCTAACCGGTTGAGTACGGGTCGTCCACTGAGAGATGGTTAGTGCTTCATTCTTATTTTAAACGAGTAAAGTAAAAATGTGCAAGTGTGTTTGAGCTATCCTAAGTGTTTGTGTATTTCTATGTTCAAGAGAACTTGTTAGGGTTAGGGTTGGTTAGTAGAGTTAGGAATTATTCTTGTACTTACTTTGTGCTATCATTGAAATGGTGTTGAAATAATCAGAAGTAATAGGGATTAAGAGGATATAGAAATGGCAATTGCAAATTTAGGAAAGCTTTCTAATGCTAAATCCATTCCTAGTGCCTTTTGTCCGTCCGTTCCATACTCTTATTTCCAACCCTAGACCAAACACACACAACAAGTCTCCAATTAGGTTACACCTACATGTCACGTTGTAGTGAGCCTAAAAGAATTCTCAACCTAGGTCATGACTATATGTCACGATAGTGCGCCTAAGGGAGAGGGTTATGTTTGTTTGGTCTAGATTCAATTCAAGTTGTTTGGCAAAAGGAAGCATAAGGAATTTTTCTATCTCTCATACTAGCCTTCCTTAAGCTTAACAAGTGAGTAACTAGTCATCCATGAAAAGAAAATAAAACAAGAAGAAGAGAAGAAAGAAGGGAAGAATGATATGAGAACAAAAAAATAACAAGTTAACTTCTTGAGCTCTCACCTAAGCAAGAGACTCCATTGAGTATTATGGCTTAAAAATAGATATTAGAAGAGAAGAAAAGAAGAACAATAAAATCTAACTAATTAATAATAAGTATTAAAGTTAAGCTATGAATTGAAAAGCAAGACAAATAAGTAAAAAGCAAGATAATAAAAGACAATGGTAAGAAAACTCATTCTTCTTCATTCATATCCCCTCATCAAAATCTCTCACACAAATTTTCATAGGAACAAATGAAAGGAAAGAGGCTACTTATTCCTACCTAACAACTATTCTACGGAAAATATACATTGTTTACTTTGGAACAAATCTAGAGTATTTATAGGGGATGTATTGGAGAATTGTAGCAATGAGAAGACCCACTTTGATAAGACCAAGCGGCTCCAGAAAATCCGCACCAAAAAGCGCCCGTACGACCGCTAAACCGCCACTAATTAGCCAAAACATCCACTAATCCGCCGCCTTATTATGGAATAGGGCCCCCAATTTTCTTCAGTGATCTCCTGGCTTCATTTCTAGGTGTTTGGGCATTGATATTTTTATTTGGGCTTTCATAGTTTGACCATTGACTTGTTAACTTTGACTTTGTCCAAATTGCTCCATTTTAAGTTCACATGTCCGTCAATTGTTTTGGTACCTGTTTCTCATCACTTATTGAGCAAACACATATAAAAAACACCTATTTATATGCAATGTGATCAAGAATGAGTGGTATAAAGATGCAATATTCTGATATGAACAAATACCCCCAAACTTTCCTTTTGCTCGTCCCGAGCAAACCAAAGTCCTAAGCAAACTTTCGTAGGCATCACGGTTGCACTTAGCATGCGCAAAAAGCGTTAAACCTCTAAGTGTCTCTAGTAGGAGGAGTTGTGTCTTCTGAAAGTTTTCAGCGGATACTACCCACAAAATTCCATCAAGCTAGTTTCATAAGTTAACCTCGACTATAATCCTACGGTTTAGTATCTAAGTTAGAAACACTATCATTATAAGTTAAAAATATCTACCCCTTATTCTTCACACCTCTTATTCATTCAACTTAAGACCCTATACGTTTTTTCAGTTTACAAAGATCTCAGTTTCTCTTGAGTTTTCTTTCTAAAGCGCAGTTTTCAATCCGAAATTTTTAACATCTTTAAGAAAAACAGAAGACTTATTCTTCATTCCTACCTTTCCTCCAAACATCGTGTTGGATATAGTGTCCTCAAGGCAATTATTGTAATCGTAGGCAGACGATTATGATGATTGAGGGTGGACCTATACGGATAGAACAGTCTCACTCGAGATGATAGTATGCTATCTGGTTTGACTTTATTATCTTGTACATGTCTTGTGTAGTATTGCATATCACTATTACATATTGATAGAGCCCATAGGATTTATGCTTGACTATCAGGGTTATTGTGGCGAGGTAGTCTATAAGTACCTCCTTAAATGTCCCTAGTTGTGGGAATATCGAGACTGAGCATTGATATTCCAGACTAGACTAGTGTATACGTTTCTTGATCCTGATAAGAGGAGATGGCCGGTCTCACTGCTATTGGTGTTAGTCAGTCACCGAGATTGTATACAGATGCTCATTGGGTTATGAGTTACCCTGGACGGACTCGCCGAGATCATGCTAGATGGTATTATACCTATCGTCGGGTAGCAGGTCTCTTGTGACATTAGTACAGGTAAATATGTTGACCCAAGATTGTCATTTTTCTTGTGTGAGTTCCCATTGTATTCTGATTACTACCCTATCATGGCTCAAAGGAGTCGTGCAAACAGGTTTTAGTTGGGTACAGTCCCGAGCCACATGGAGGCAGTGAGAGGATTGCAGGGATTTGTCTCTCCCGGTATTGGGGGTTGATGTCGCGTTGTGCCCGGTTATCCATCACCATAAGACCTAGCCAAGCAGCCGAGATTTTCTGATATGGATCAGTAGTTTCTCGGATGGTGAGGGGCTTGATATCGGTATGACTTATTGCGTTACCAGGTGTCTAACGTTTACCACCCTCCTACACCCGATATACGAAAGTCTCAGAAGAACAGACTAGAATGTATGGTACATGTCATTGATAAGCTCAGTAGGGTTTCAGACTAGCTTGCTTGTCGATCTCTTTTTCGACAATACCTGGGTAGCTGTTACGTACAGTTAGTGCCGCCGACCTGTTTGTGGTTATACCCACTGCCAGTGTATTTTCTAGTCTTTAGAGTCCTACACAGAGGGTTTCTGGATATGACGAAATGCTGTATTTGCAATACATTTTTACGTGCAAGGGTTCGATTAAAACTAGTGTATTTTATACACTGACAGTAATCAGACGGTTATATTACTAACCGGACTTTTTGGAAAGACGGATATTAAATCTGGTGTCGATTTAATATTTAATACATAAATACATTGTATATGTATTTACTAGTATTATATCACTATTAATTAATCTCTCTTCTATTTATTTCAAATATATTGGATAACAATTACAAGTGTATATATTTAGTATGTTGTGTGTGTGTGTTGTTTTTGTTTATTTTTTATTTTTTTCTTTAGTTTGTGTTTTTCCAAGGGAATAACATAATCTTTGCCTCACTCTTTAGGGTGACATGGGAGAGAAGAGTGTGGACAGTTGGTAGCTTGCTTAAATCGTATGGCTAGGATTTTGTAGAGAATGTTTTTATTAGTAACCATTTTCTTTTTAAGTAAATAGTTAACTAATTCTTTTCTCTCTTTAGCCATGAAGCTCTCATCTCCCTCCTCCTCTAAAATGAGAAAACAAATTAGAAAAAGAAATAAGAGAAAAATTATAGTGAAAAAGAAACTACAACTCCTACCTGGTTAGTTTAGCAACCTAACTACTTAGGTTATCATAATTTGAGATTGGGGCTAAAGTTCTTGGGCCATCAAGGTGGATCATTTTCGATAGAGGAGGTGGGCTAGCAAGTATATTCCATGGACCTTCAAAGATCCTACAATGGAGTCCAACCCAATTGGAGCAAATGAAGATCTACAAATGTTGTATGGTTCTAAGCTTGAATGAAAACTCTTGATTTATGTTTACATGTTTAATTCTTTAGCTAGTATCCTAGTTTATGTAGACTTTAGTTTACTAGAAAATTTTAAAACCAAGTTTTGCTTGTTCTAAAGTCCTAGTAGTGAGCTCAAGATCCCCTAACATGGTATCAGAGCCAAACTAAAGAGTTAAACTTTATGTCTTTTAGCCAAGAGAATTCATTAACCCATTTTAGAAAAACTTTGTTTTGAAAACTTGCATGCAAAGCCCTCTTTTTGTTGTGTCGGAGCCACCGAATTCTTGGTTCAGACCATCAATTTCGTGTAGGCTCATAATAGCTAAATACCCATCCGATTTGTGCTCGGTTCGGCCCCGAAACAGGGCCGAACCAAGGACGAAACAGCCCCAAAACAGGGGCTGGAATCAGCCAAGATCAGCCCCGAATTGGGGCTGTTCCACCCCGTTTCGGGGCCAATTCCACCCTTGATTCGGCTCTGTTTCGGGGCTGAATCAAGATTCAAATCGTGTGTGTGTGTGGGGGGGGGGGTTGGGGTTTAACGGATTTCATTTTTATGCAAAAATGAGAGGTTTTTGATGCGTCTGTTTGCGATTGAAGTTCAAATTGTTTGGAATTTCGAACGTATAACTTTACGGGTTAGTGATAATTTGGTTACAGATTCGATGCGTGATTATTTTGCGACTGTAAGTATCATAAAGTTTAGTAAAACTTCGTCTAATTGCTATAGGTATTAATTAGATGGGGTTACAAAATTGATACTCTCATTGATGTTCTATGTTGCTCTGTGATTATGGTTTTATTGGATAGTCACGATGGATAGTCCGGTGTACGTAGTATTAGATAGCTCTGTGATGTAATATATATTTATATTGCGTGGCGAGCATCCGACATGTGGACTGCCGTCATCGCGGCTTGATTTTTCTTTGGGGTGCGTCCTGGTTGCGGACGTAGTCATCCTTGTATATTCAGGTATTCTTTACTGGTGCTAGGTTTACCCCGCGGCGAAGTGCTTGAGTAGCCGGGTTCTACAAGGAAACGGGCCACCATCTCATGACATTGAGACCGGGGTGCCTTACTCTAGAATTGGCGGGCTACTCGCCGCACTCGTATGGGGTATAGGATTGACCCACGGAGGGGTGTCCAAGACACCGGATTTTGGAAGTGCCGGATGGCCCGTTCACTTCGTTGATTAGAGTTGCCTTACTTATGGGATTGGCGGGTGGCTTGCCGCACTCGTAGGGGTCTAGGATCTGATACTTCGGGCTATCTACACGACAGGAAAAATTGCATTTCATATTTGGCTCCATTGAAATGTACTTTTCCTAACTTATCCGTATTTCCATACTGTGATTGCTTCTGCTGTGATGCTTCTATGATGTTGCTTGATATCATACGTGAGACGAATATATATATATATATATATATATATATATATATATATATATATATAAAGAGAGAGAGAGAGAGAATAATGGTGGAAAGTTGCCATAGGAGGGAATTTCCTCCTATGGCGTCGCAAAAATACAACCTCCATCGTTTTTCCGACGATTGGCATTCATCATCTTCATCCTTATCATCTAAGATATGGGTACACCAAATTTCATTTGATTCTACAACTTTTTCACCGTTGAATTTGTGGGTTCAAAATTAACGGTTTGCCGACAATAGAACATTTTACATTGCTCAATCAACGGTGAAAAGGTTGTTGAATCACATGAAATTTGGTGTACCCACATCTTGGATGATAACGATGAAGATGATGGAGTCCGACCGTCGGAAAACAAGATGGAGGTTGTATTTTTTCGACGCCATTGGAGGAAATTCCCTCCTATGGCCTCTTTTCTCCATTGTTCTCATATATATATATATATATAGTAGACGTTATATATGTTTTGTATCTGCGTTAGTCCTGTACCCGCCCTGCCATAACTTAAGTAACCTTACGGTGAAGACCCCGGACCCTGTGACGAATGCGGATGTCATATATGTGCGTGCCTATTTTCGTTTCTTTTTGCATGATATGATTAATTGATGGGACCGCATTAATCTTCATTAATGCAAGAAAATGAACCTATAATGATGTTGCAGAAACAAATTTTGAAAAACTATAGACGTTTCCTTTTGCTTTGTGTCGAGGTATTCGGTTAGGAATATTCTGCACCTCATTCAATAAGAAAAGAGCCTAGATCTCTTCACAGGGAGAGACTTCTTTGGCAAAAATTTATGTGACTATAAACTACCCAGTTTTCTTCAAAACCATTGGTTTTATACAAAACCACTCATTTTAAAATGTGGAGCCTAAACCAGCTGTACCCCTCTGTCATTTCCTATGATTAGTACTTAGTATTCGTACTGCGTTTGTTGACTGTGTCAAGACGTAGTATGCGGTAGCTAAGTGGTGCTTATTTGTAGCATACTAAGTGATTAGTTAGGACAGTCGTACGGCCTTGTTGATGTGTCAAGGACTTGTACAGGTGGGGTTTAAAGTGATCAAGGTAATGACGGGTTGAGCTTGACTAGGACCCTTTGATTTGTTGACTGTGTCAAGGTCACTTGGGTACTAGGGGCAAAAACCACATCGGGATTTTCAAATATAAAAGAAACTTGCCAAGTATGCGCATACCTTCTGAAGTGTAGTGACTTGAGTGAATTCCATCAAGTTGCTACACGGTGATAGTTGGGTCCCGATTCCCACTGATGAGTAGGCACTACTCCTTGGGTTATCCTGACTAGTTCTCCTTTTAGGGTTTGAAGGAGAATTCAAGAAAATGGTGAGAGCCATCCTGATTAGATAATGTGAATAATCAATCTAATCTAGGTTAGAGTGCACGCTGAGTGTTTCTTTTCTCTCTCTCTCTGACTGCGACATTGACCCTCATTAAACTTGTAGGGTTCCTAGGCACACTAATGAAGTCTCACAAGTAATCAAACATGGCTAATTCAAATTTTACAAGTGCCTACAAACCCTAATACGGATCGTTAACTAGATAATGAGGCGATGCAAGCATGTAAACGAATTAAATGCTAAAGGAAAGGAGCTACAACCTTTGTAGATCCGGTCCACCACTTCCTAAGCTCCGCGATGATGTCCCTCCGCTGTCCAAATCGGATCCCGGACTCTAGCATCGGCTCCATCGAAGAAATGGGCGGGCTTGGTCGTCGGCTTCGATGCCGAAGATGATCTACGTCGAGGCATCACTAGATCAAGCTCCCACTTCACCAAGTCATGAAACTTGTGAAGAAAACACCCTATACTACTTGGCAAGAGGTAGAGGATGAAGAAATAGGAAGTGGGTTCACTTTAGAATTGGATTTCTCACTCATTTTGGCTAGTTGCCATTGATGTAGAAAGCTTTTCTTTCTTGCTCATGAAGAAGAAGAAGAAAGAAAATGAATATCATAAGTATTTTAAAAAGAAAATAAAATGAATACTTATCATGTATTCAACCATGGTTTAGTGTAGAGATTTAACTAAGGTTAGATGAATGGTTAGGGTTAGAGAAGAGACAAGAATGGTGGACTTGTTCAAAGCTTCAAGAAGCTTCAAATAAAAACAAAACTAGCAACCATTCTTTTCTCTTTATCTTTTCTAAATGAAATAAATAAAATAAATAAATAGATAAATGAATAAGAAAAAGAAATGAAACCCTAACCACTAACTAACCATGGTTTAATTCTTTACACAAAACCAAGCTAGAATGTATCATCAAAACATGATACAATCATGTGCACAAAAAAAATATCACATATACAATGTGCATTTCAAGTGAGTAAATCCATTTAAAGTGAACCAATACTAGTTAATGCAAAGTAATATATCAAATATATAATTATACATTAAATCATTAAATCAACACTTGATTCAATGATCCGGTTATGTCGCATATAACCGGCTAGTATCCAATGTTTCGGCTTATCGAATCGATCCATGATTCGATAACTAGGTTATATCGCATATAACCAATCAATACATTCATCGCGAGAATGGAACACGGTATCACATACATGAATTATTCTCGGTCCCGCACATATCTCATATGCGCTCCTATTTCGTTTCGCTTGAGCCAGGAAACCTCTGTGTGGGACTCTAAAGACTCGTTAATACGCCGGCAGCAGATGATGATCATATCAGACACCCACAAGCCGCAAGCGGTCTGCTAAACGTAACGGCCACCCGGGTATTGAGCGATCAGAAGATCGACGAGCAAGCCCGCTCACACTCCTGTGAATCCAACCAGTAACACTTACCGTACAGTCCGGTCTGTTCGTCTGATATGTCGCATATCTCGCCTAGGGGTGGTAAACGTCAGACCCCAATAGCTTGATAAGTCATGCCGACGTAAGGTCCATGACATGTGTGAAACTACTGATAACACTTACCAGTAGGTCACTGCAACCCTGGCCAGGGATTTCCTGTTATGGCCAGTCGAGCATAGCGCAACATCAACCCCCAATACCGGGAGAGACGAATCCCCTCCTATCGCTCATTGCCTCCATGTGAATCGGGACTGTACCCAAAAACCACCTGTTTGCACGACTCAGTAGAGCCGTGGTAGGGTGGAAATCAAAGCACAGTGGGAGACACACAAGACTCTATGACGATCTCGGGTCAACAGACTAAGCTGTACCAGTGTCACCAGAGAACTGCCATCTGACGTGAGGTATAATACCATCTGGGAGTTCTCGGCGAGTCCGTTCAGTGTACCCAGTCTCCACTGAGCACCCGCATACCATCTCCGATGTCAAACACCAATGGATATGGGATCATCCATCGCCCATCATATGGGTCGAGAAGATATACGCTAGTCTACTCTGGAATATCGATGCCCCGTCTCGATATTCCCACGACTAGGAACAATGAAGGATGTACTCATTTACTACCCAGGCCCCACTAGTATGATCTTCATTATAGTCGTGGAAGTCGAGTACACATCCCAAGGGCTTTATCAACATGTAATCAGAGAGACAGAGAGTATACATGTTAAGATAAAGAGCAACCAGATAGCATAGTATCATGTCGAGCAAGAAAGTCCTACCTATATATGTCCCAGCATCCACTACAATATACATCCAATGTACAGCAATGGCCTCTAGGGCATACATATAACTAACAATCTCCCACTTGCACTAGGGCCATCTGTAGCAGTAGTTGTAGTATCTAATACTCAACCATCCCCTAAAAGTCTCTCTTTGGGAAAAGGCCTTCGTGAGTGGATCCGCCGTGTTGTCCTCTGAGTCTACTCTCCTAACCTCGATCACCCTGGAGATCAACTATCTCCATGATCAGGTGATGCTGCCTCAGAATATGTCTGGGTCACTGATGGGACCAGGGTTCCAGGGCCAAAGCCACAGTTCCAATGTCACACAATGGTAGGAACCTGGTTCATCCTATGAACCAATATACACCCAAACTGCCTCTTTGGTATTATCTTTAATAGCGATGTTACCAGCCTTTATCTTCTAGTTTGTCACGGTATCTAGCTTGGAAATCTTCCAACATACCGTCCCTCCACTGAGGGTAAAGACATTGCCTGTGACTGACATTCAGTCGTCTTTATCACTCTGGAACACTTTCAGTGATTCTCCCCAGGATCGATTGATATCATCTTACTACAGCTAGTGAGAATCCTAACATCCAATTACATCTATCTCATAGATGAAAACTTAGGATTTAGGAGGTATCACTTTGATCCTTTTGCAGAATCCTTGTGATAAGCGGAGATTGACCGAGCGTAATGTAGGAAATCCCATTCCTATCAAGAGTATGTCATCCACGTACTCTACGAGGATCGTCACCATACTCCCTACTACCTTTTTGTATATGCTTGGTTCATCTACCATTTTGATGATGTCAAACTGTTTGACTAACTCATCAAAACAGATGTTCCAACTCCGCGATGCCTGCTTCATTATATAAAGCAACTTGCACATGTTTCCACTGCTCCCACTGTTTACGAAGCCCTCTGGCTGTGTTCTTATAGACGTTCTCTTCTAAATCATTATTTAGAAAAGTAGTCATGGCACCCAACCACCAGATATCGTAGTCATGGTATGTAGCAATGGCAAGTAGGATCTGGATGGACTTAAGCATAGTCCCTAGAAAAAGTTTCATCATTATCCACACCTGGTTGATGACTAAAACTTTTAACAAGTCTAGCTTTGAAAGTCTCAACTTTTCCATCTACACCAAGTAATCTTCTCAAGATTTACTTGCTCCTGATGGGGATTTAACCCTTCAGATATAGCATCCAAAGTCCATACTTTGTTGGTGTATATGGATTCCATCTCAGATCGCCAAGCATCCAGCCATTCTTACAGAGTCCCTACTCTGGATGGCCTGCTCGAAACTAGTTGGGTCATCATCTTATGATGCATTCCTCGCTCCCACTGTCATCGAGAAACCAAGGTATCTCTCAGGCGGATGAGGAACCCTACTAGCTCGGCGGAGAGGCTGAGGTTCGTCGGGGACTATAGAATCCTTTGGTTCTGTCAAATCATCTGGTGTAGTTTTGTATAGCTGGAACCTTTCCAGTTCTACATAACTGACCTTGCCTCGAGCTTGTCCGGATTTTGCATTTAGACATAGGCCGGACAACCCCAGATCTTAACTTACTTAAGAGATAGGCTCTTCCCACACCATATCTTATATGGAGTGGTAGGCACTGATTTGATTCGAACCCTATTCAATAGGTATGCAACTTCATAAGTGCATAACTCCCTAAAAGAAATAGGAGACTCAGTAGTACTCATAATAGAGCGCACCATATCATATAGGGTGTGATTGCTCCATCCCGATATACCATCGTGTTATGGTGTATACAGAGGAGTAATGCTGAGAGAGAATCTCATTCTCCTTTAGAATAGTCCAGGAATTCCATGCACAAGTATTCTCCTCCCTGATCTTATCATAGGACATAATACTTATACCCGGTTATTGGTTCTCTACTTCTAACTTATATTCTGTGAATATCTCAAAAGGTTCGGACTTGTGTTTCAACAGGAACATATGTCAGAATCTTGAGAGATCATCAGAGAACGTAATGAAGTATAAAGAACCAGTCCTGGCATGTGTAGACAGGAGACCTTACATACATCATAATGTATCAGTCCCAAGAGTTTACTAACTCTTTCTCTGTTTCCAACAAACAGAGCTATGGTCATCTTATCTTTGTGACATGACTGGCAAGTTTCACAAGATGTAAATTCAAACTGATTTAAATATGCATCTAAAATATAACTTCAGTCAGTCGGGTCGCATTGATATGACCTAGTCTACAATGCCTCAAGAATGATTCGTTCATGTCTGAACTCTTCCTCTTGTGTGTGTTCCGTATACTAGGAACTGTAGTTTGATTTAGAACATCAATGCTTTTAGATAACGTGCCTGAACCGATCAACTTTTGATATAGGAAATGTTCAAAACATTATCCAACAATACAAAATTTTATCATTTCTTTACTTGTAAAGAGAGTGATATGATTTTGTATATCAGGTTCGGTATCTAATAACATTCGTTCAGAATCAATGTATTGGTAATACAGGGTGACAGTGACCAACAGACTTGGCTGCAACACTTGCCCCGTTTTCTGTCTCATGAAACTTATCACCCGTTCTCAGTTTTTCTTCCCTTTTGTAGCCCTATGTAACAGATTACATATCTGGGATCCTGATCCTGTATCAAATACCCAGGATGCAGAGGATACTGAGAAAACAGTTCTGTATAATGAACACACCCGAAGGAGATGCATCATATGCACTTTCTTCGTTTGGGCGGCATAGGAATTCTGGTATTCCCCTAATTCCTGCTCTGTCTTATAACAATTATAAGTTGGAGCGGGACCAACGTTCCCCAGCTCAGTATAACAAGCGGGTTCGGTCAATATCCGTATTATTATCTTGATTAAGGCGTGATATGGTCGCTACCAGGAGAGAGAGAGAAGAAAACACTCTGCGTGCGCTCTTGCAAGATTAGATTGGTTATATATTTTATCTAATCAGGATGGCTCCTACTGTTTTTATCAAATCTTCCTTCAAACCTTAAAAGGAAAGACTAGCCGGGATTAATTACACTCTACAAGTTTGCCAATCTTTCAGCCAGGCCAGTGTCGGTACTTTGAGGGAGGTTCCCCGTGCTTTCGCATGGACCTAATTACAGTAAACCTCGTTTTCCCAGAGGCGTAACTGTAGGGTTCCTAGGCACTCTAATGGAGTCTCACAAGTGATCAAACATGCACAAATCAAAAATTCCTTGTGCCTACAAACCCTAATAAGGATCGTTAACTAGAAATCAAGGCGATGCAAGCAAGTAAACGGAATTATAGCTAAAGGGAAGGGGCTACAACCTTTGTAGATCCGGTCCTCCACCTCCTAGGCTCCGCGATGAAGTATCCTCGCTGTACAAATCGGATCTTGGGCTCTAGCATCAGCTTCATGGGAGAAAAAGCGGGCTAGGTCATCGAAGACGATGCCGAAGATGATCTACGTCGAGGCATCGCTAGATTAAGCTCCAACTTCACCAAGTCAAGAAAACTTGTGAAGGAAACACCCTATACTACTTGGCAAGAGGTAGAGGATGAAGAAATAGGAAGTGGGTAGACTTTAGATTTGGATTTCTCATACTTTTTCATCAATCACCATTGATGTAGCAAGCTTTCTTCATGGAAGAAGAAGATGAAGAAGAAGAAGAAGATATGATAAGTGTTGAATAATAAGATAAATAAATCAATACTTATCATATATTAACCCTTGGTTAATTGTAGAGAATGGACCATGGTTAACTTGAATGGTTAGGGTTAAGGATGAGACAAGAATGGTGACTTAGTCAATGCTTCATGAAACTTCAACTAAAAACAAACTAAGCCACCATTTCTTTTTTCTCTTTATCATTTTCTTTTTCCAAAATAAAAAAAAAGAATAAATAAATGAATAAGTAAATAAAATGAAACCCTAACCATTCATATAACCATGGTCAATTCTTTACACAAACCCAAGCTTGCATGTATCATCAAACATGATACAATCTTGTGCACAAAAAAATATATCACATATACAATATGCACATCAAGTGAGAAAATCCATTTAAAGTGAACCAATACTAGTTGATGCAAAGTAATATATCAAATATATAATTATACATTAAATCATTAAATCAACACTTGATTCAATGATCCGGTCATGTCGCATATAACCGGCTAGTATCCAATGTATCGGCTTATCGAATCAATCCTTGATTCGATAACTAGGTTATATCGCATATAACCATTCGATACATTGATCACGAGAATAGAATACGGTATCACATACACGAATTATTCTCGGTCCCGCACATATCTCATATGCGCTCCTATTTCATTTCGCTTGAGCTAGGAAACCTCTGTGTAGGACTCTAAAGACTCGTCAATACGCCGGCAGCAGATGATGATCATATCAAACACCCACAAGCCGTAAGCGGTCTGCTAAACGTAACGGCCACCCGGGTATTGAGCGATCAGAAGATCGACGAGCAAGCCCGCTCACACTCTTGTGAATCCAACCAGTAACACTTACCGTATAGTCCGGTCTGTTCGTCTGATATGTCACATATCTCGCCTAGGGGTGGTAAACGTCAGACCCCAGTAGCTCGATAAGTCATGTCGACGTGAGGTCCATAACTTTCGTGAAACTACTGATAACTCTTACCAGTATATCACAGCAACCCTGGCCAGGGATTTCCTGTTATGGCCAGTCGAGCATAGCGCAACATCAACCCCCAATACCGGGAGAGACGAATCCCCTCCTATCGCTCATTGCCTCCATGTGAATCGGGACTGTACCCAAAAACCACCTGTTTGCACGACTCAGTAGAGCCGTGGTAGGGTGGAAATCAAAGCACAGTGGGAGACACACAAGACTCTATGACGATCTTGGGTCAACAGACTAAGCTGTACCAGTGTCACCAGAGAACTGCCATCTGACGTGAGGTATAATACCATCTGGGAGTTCTCGGCGAGTCCGTTCAGTGTACCCAGTCTCCACTGAGCACCCGTATACCATCTCTGATGTCAAACACCAATGGATATGGGATCATCCATCGCCCATCGCATGGGTCGAGAAGATATACGCTAGTCTACTCTGGAATATCGATGCCCCGTCTCGATATTCCCTCGACTAGGAACATTGAAGGATGTACTCATGGACTACCCAGGCCCCACTAGTATGATCCGCATCATAGTCCTGGAAGTCGAGTACACATCTTAAGGGCTTTATCAACATGTAACAGAGAGACAGAAAGTATACATGTTAAGATAAAGAGCAACCAGATAGCGTACTATCACGTCGAGCAAGAAAGTCCTACCTATATATGTCCCAGCATCCACTACAATATACATCCAATGTACAGTAATGGCCTCTAGGGCATACATATAACTAACAATCTCCCACTTGCACTAAGGCCATCTGTAGCAGTAGTTGTAGTATCTAATACTCAACCATCCCCTAAAAGTCTCTCTTTGGGAAAAAGGCCTTCGTGAGTGGATCCGCCGTGTTCTCCTCTGAGTCTACTCTCCTAACCTCGATCACCCTGGAGATCAACTATCTCCATGATCAGGTGATGCTGCCTCAGAATATGTCTGGGTCACTGATGGGACCAGGGTTCCAGGGCCAAAGCCACAGTTTCATTGTCACACAATGGTAGGAACCTAGTTCATCCTATGAACCAATATACACCCAAACTACCTCTTTGGTAGTATCTTTAATAGCGATGTTACCAGCCTTTATCGTCTAGTTTGTCATGGTATCTAGCTTGGAAATCTTCCAACATACCGTCCCTTTACTGAGGGTAAAGACAATGCCTGTGACTGACATTCAGTCATCTTTATCACCCTGGAACACTTCCAGTGATTCTCCCCAGGATCGACTGATACTATCTCACTGTAGCTAGTGAGAATCCTAAAATCTATTTAGATCTATCTCATAGATGAAAAATCAGGATTTAGAGGGTATCACTTTGATCCTATTGGAGAATCCTTGTGATAAGCGGAGATTGACCGAGCGTAGCATAGGAAACTCCTTCCTTATCAAGAGTATGTCATCCACGTACTCTACAGGGATCACCACCATACTCCCTACTACCTTTTTATATATACAAGGTTCATCTACCATTTTGATAATGTCAAACTCTTTGGCTACTTCATCAAAACAGACGTTCCAACTCCACTATGCCTGCTTTATCCTATAAAACATCTTGCACACGTTTCCGCTGCTCCCACTGTTTACGAAGCTCTCTGGATGTGTACTTATAGACTCCCTCTTCTAAAACATCATTTAGAAAAGCTGTCATGACACCCAACCACCAGATATCGTAGTTATGGTATGCAGCAATGGCAAGTAGGATCTAGATGGACTTAAGCATAGTCCCTAGAAAAGGTTTCATCATTATCCATACCTGGTTGATGACTAAAACCTTTAACAAGTCTAGTTTTGAAAGTCTCAACTTTTCCATATAGACCAAGTAATCTTCTCAAGATATACTTGCTCCTAATGGGGATTTAACCCTTCAGATATCGCAACCAAAGTCCATACTTTGTTGGTGTATATGGATTACATCTCAGATCGCTAAGCATCCAGCCATTCTTATAGAGTCCCAACTCTTGATGGCCTGCTCGAAACTAGTTGGGTCATCATCTCATGATGCAATCCTTGCTCCCACTGTCATCGAGAAACCGAAGTATCTCTCAAGCAGGTGAGGAACCCTGCTAGATCGGCGGAGAGGCTGAGGTTCGTCGGGAACTATTGAATCCTTTGGTTCTATCAAATCATCAGCTGCAGTTTGTATAGCTGGAACATTTCCAGTTCTACATAACTGACCTTGCCTCGAGCTTGTCCGGATTTTGCATTTAGACATAGGCCGGACAACCCAGATCTTAACTTACTTAAGAGATAGGCTCTTCCCACACCATATCTTATATGGAGTGGCAGGCACTGATTTGATTCGAACCCTATTCAATAGGTATGCAACTTCATAAGTGCATAACTCCAAAAGGAAATAGGTAACTCAGTAATACTCATCATAGAGCACACCATATCTAATATTGTGCGATTGCTCCACCCCGATACACCGTTGTGCTGTGGTGTATTCAGAGGAGTAACACTGAGAGAGAATCTCATTCTCCTTTAGAATAGTCCAGGAATACGATGCACAAGTATTCTCCTCCCTGATCTTATCATAGGACATAATACTTATACCCGGTTTTTGGTTCTCTACTTCTAACTTATATTCTGTGAATATCTCAAAAGGTTCGGACTTGTGTTTCAACAGGAACATATGTCAGAATCTTGAGAGATCATCAGAGAACGTAATGAAGTATAAAGAACCATTCCTGGCATGTGTAGACAGGAGACCTTACATACATCATAATGTATCAGTCCCAAGAGTTTACTAACTCTTTCTCTGTTTCCAACAAACAGAGCTATGGTCATCTTATCTTTGTGACATGACTGGCAAGTTTCACAAGATGTAAATTCAAACTGATTTAAATATGCATCTAAAATGTAACTTCAGCCAGTCGGGTCGCATTGATATGACCTAGTCTACAATGCCTCAAGAATGATTCGTTCATTTCTGAACTCTTCCTCTTGTGTGTGTTCCGTATAATAGGAACTGTAGTTTGATTTAGAACATCAATGCTTTTAGATAACGTGCCTGAACCGATCAACTTTTGATATAGGAAATGTTCAAAACATTATCCAACAATACAAAGTTTTATCATTTCTTTACTTGTAAAGAGAGTGATATGATTTTGTATATCAGGTTCGGTATCTAATAACATTCGTTCAGAATCAATGTATTGGTAATACAGGGTGACAGTGACCAACAGACTTGGCTGCAACACTTGCCCCGTTTTTTGTCTCATGAAACTTATCACCCGTTCTCAGTTTTTCTACCCTTTTTGTAGCCCTATGTAACAGATTACATATCTGGGATCCAGATCCGGTATCATATACCCAGGATGCGGAGGATACTGAGAAACGGTTCTTTGTAATGAACACACCCGAAGATGATGCATCAGCATGCACTCACTTCGTTTGGGCGGCACGGGAATTCTGGTAATCCCCAATTTCCTGCTCTGTCTTATAACAATTATAAGTTGGAGCGGGACCAACGTTCCCCAGCTCAGTATAACAAGCGGGTTCGGTCAATACATCCATTTTATTATTTTGATTAAGGCGTGATATGGTCGCTACCAGGAGAGAGAGAGAGAGAAGAAAACACTCAGCGTGCGCTCTTGCAAGATTAGATTGGTTATATACTTTATCTAATCAGGATGGCTCCCACTGTTTTTATCAAATCTTCCTTCAAACCTTAAAAGGAAAGACTAGCCGGGATTAATTACACTCTACAAGTTCGCCAATCTTTCAGCCAGGCCAGTGTCGGTACTTTGAGGGAGGTTCCCCGTGCTTTCGCACGGACCTAATTACAGTAAACCTCATTTTCCCAGAGGCGTAACCCCGTTGACACCTTTCTAGACACCTACTTGATCGGCTAATTGCAAAGTGCAAAACTCTCCCAGGAGTAACAATTACTCGCAGTGGGTATCGGGATCCAACTATCACATAGAAGGTATGCAATCTCATTGCAAATTTCAACACTTGAAACTCCCGATAAAGGTTTTTACCCCTTGCACCTATGACCTTAAGTATGGCCAACAAATCATAAGTACTAGTCAAGTTCTACCCGTCATTTCGTGATTAATTATACCCACCCACATGACCCTTAACTAAGGTCAACAAAGTCGCGCGACTGTCCTAACTAATCGCATCATATGCGGTGTAGGAAGACATCACTTAGCTACCGTACACTGTGCCTTGACTATGGTCAACAAACACAGCACGAATACTAAGTACTCTACTTCCTAAAATGACGGAGGGTTGCGAATGGTTTTTGTGAAAACCTTTAACGCTTTGAACTTGATCTCGTTGCGGAATCAAATGGTTTTTAAATGGAATGTTTTCGAGGCTTTTCTAGTTTTGCTAAAGGGGTCACTCCCGGTGAAGGGATCGTCGGCCCTTTCCTCGTCGAATGAGGTGCGGGATATATCATATATATCACTGTGCAAAGCGGAAACTATAGAAGCGATCAAAGACAAACCGAGGGTTGTAGCATCTGCCAGTTATTGCTAAAGGAGTCACTCCCGGTGAAGGGATCTCGGTCTTTTCCTCATCGAATAAGGTGCAGGATGTTCTATAATGAACACCGCGATGCAAAGCAAGAACTGTAGCGACCTGTTTTTATTTTGAAATTCGATTCCACAACATCAATTAGGTTTATTTTCTTTCATTAATCTCATTAATGAATATCCCATCATTTAAGTCCACCTAAACATCACAGATAAATATAACGTACGCTTATGCCATCCGCTTTCGCCTCGATGTCCCGTCTGCACCGTTAGGTTAGGTAACTAACGGTAGAGCGGGGCAGGGCTAGCGCGGGTGTAAAACATAAGCAACGTCTATATAATATATCATATATACTATATATAATATCTGTTACAGAACATCACATGATCACATCACAGATAACGCAGCAGAAAATATCATATGAAATATTGGATATACTAGGACGTCCGTGTTTTCAATACGAGCCAGTATAAAACACGGATTCCACGGTCATGATGAATAGCCAATCCCACACCTTTAGACCCCTACGAGAGCGGCAAGCAACCCTACCAATTCTAGGGTTAGGAGACCCGGACTCGACTCCTCGAGATAGTCTCCCACTGGACCCTAGAACCCGGTTACTTGTGCTCCCCTTCTTGGGTCTATCCTAGTGCAGAAAAGTAAATAATATACATCAACGGTGACAACTTCCGCAACCTGGAAGTGCCCCAATAAAAGAATATTACATACAAGTTTTTACATGAATGAAAATGAAAAACACTCATCTCACATAAAAACCCCCGGCTATTCAAACACGACGATCCAATATAACATATCCAGCAACACATAACATCACATATCATCAACGTAAGTAAATATGCGCATCCCAATTGTCGTTGACATATAGCAACGAAACCGGCGATATCACATATTACACTTACGGTCACAAAAAAGAAAGTGTAAAAGTACAACAGTTGGAATCCGCAAACTCTTTAGACATCACATGCCTAATCATATGAATACCTTAGACATCGCATGCCTAACAATTATAAACCCCGCATTTTAGTCTCAAAATCGAAAACACTTTTCAATATCAAGTCGGGCAATTCAACAAGATTCCCGACATCCTGATCGAATGCTCGTCGCAAACTTTAGTAGACAGCCGCACCCCCGATGTCATCGACGAAGTGCACCAAGGCGGAACACCGCTACCGCGAGCATCCGAACGGATGCTTTCGGCGACGGGGTTCTCCTACAGTCACTTGGTCGGGGCTATGGAGTGAGGCTGTCTATTAAGTTTACCCGGCGAGTATCCGCGTACGCTACGTGATTGCGACGGACTTTTGATCTCATCAAAATTCCGTGGCAACCGATCAAGTGAGACTAAACTGCTATGTTTATAATATTCATTCCGTTATCACATAACTTTTGTGAATTCCAATTGTTGTATCACATTCCGGATAAACAGAAAATGTTAAACTTTCCGATTGAACATTCGAACACCCAAGTTTTCCCGAAACAGCTCAACACATGAAATAAGTCTAACAACATTCAGTTCGTGCCTCAGTACCAACGGTCCAGCCGTAGAAGGGTCAAGCCAACGCCTCACATGTGGCACGCCGTACTGCCCCAAACCCGAAGGTTCAAAGGGCAGTTCAAGACGGTCACATAATCGAGTTAAGGTTTGTTGTCTTCTAGAGGGTCCATCGCGTTACTTGCACTACTTAGAACGTCGTTAAACTACGGAAAAATCCAACAATTGGAAATTTCCCGGCAGGGGAAAAAGTGGGTATTTATATCCGGTCGAACTTTTCAACATATTCTAAAAATACCCGGAAAAAACACACTGACAAAATTAGATAATCCGATCGATACACCGAGTCCCCAATACAACCCAGAAAATTCAACTCTTGGAAAAATATTAAAAATTCCCAGGAAAACCAGCACTGCATACTAGGAATTACTGTGCACAATTCATTAAACAAGGATACATTATGGCCGCGGAACCGCCGCATAAGCCATGCTTATGCGGCGGAACCGCGGCTCTTTGATGGATACAGGTGCTCGAATTTCACAGTAAGTCTTAGATCTTCCTGCTGATTTTTCTGCATATTTTTAATTCACAAAAATCCACATTTTACAGAATTGTCCAGAGAGCATTTTAAAGTCGGGGTTTTGGGTCGATCGGACTTCTAACTCCGTCTACGCATCGCCTAAGGCTCTAGCTAGGCTCTGATACCACTGTAGGGTTCCTAGGCACTCTAATGGAGTCTCATAAGTGATCAAACATGCACAAATCAAAAATTCCTTGTGCCTACAAACCCTAATACGGATCGTTAACTAGAAATCAAGGCGATGCAAGCAAGTAAACGGAATTATAGCTAAAGGGAAGGGGCTACAACCTTTGTAGATCCGGTCCTCCACCTCCTAGGCTCCGCGATGAAGTATCCTCGCTGTACAAATCGGATCTTGGGCTCTAGCGTCGGCTTCATGGGAGAAAAAGCGGGCTAGATCATCGACGACGATGCCGAAGATGATCTACGTCGAGGCATCGCTAGATCAAGCTCCAACTTCACCAAGTCAAGAAAACTTGTGAAGGAAACACCCTATACTACTTGGCAAGAGGTAGAGGATGAAGAAATAGGAAGTGGGTAGACTTTAGATTTGGATTTCTCACACTTTTTCATCAATCACCATTGATGTAGCAAGCTTTCTTCATGGAAGAAGAAGATGAAGAAGAAGAAGAAGATATGATAAGTGTTGAATAATAAGATAAATAAATCAATACTCATCATATATTAACCCTTGGTTAATTGTAGAGAATGGACCATGGTTAACTTGAATGGTTAGGGTTAAGGATGAGACAAGAATGGTGACTTAGTCAATGCTTCATGAAACTTCAACTAAAAACAAACTAAGCCACCATTTCTTTTTTCTCTTTATCATTTTCTTTTACCAAAATAAACAAAAAGAATAAATAAATGAATAAGTAAATAAAATGAAACCCTAACCATTCATATAACCATGGTCAATTCTTTACACAAACCCAAGCTTGCATGTATCATCAAACATGATACAATCTTGTGCACAAAAAAATATATCACATAATATGCACATCAAGTGAGAAAATCCATTTAAAGTGAACCAATACTAGTTGATGCAAAGTAATATATCAAATATATAATTATACATTAAATCATTAAATCAATACTTGATTCAATGATCCGGTCATGTCGCATATAACCGGCTAGTATCCAATGTATCGGCTTATCGAATCAATCCTTGATTCGATAACTAGGTTATATCGCATATAACCATTCGATACATTGATCACGAGAATAGAATACGGTATCACATACACGAATTATTCTCGGTCCCGCACATATCTTATATGCGCTCCTGTTTCATTTCGCTTGAGCTAGGAAACCTCTGTGTAGGACTCTAAAGACTCGTCAATACGCCGGCAGCAGATGATGATCATATCAAACACCTACAGGCCGCAAGCGGCCTGCTAAACGTAACGGCCACCCGGGTATTGAGCGATCAGAAGATCGACGAGCAAGCCCGCTCACACTCCTGTGAATCCAACCAGTAACACTTACCGTACAGTCCGGTCTGTTCGTCTGATATGTCGCATATCTCGCCTAGGGGTGGTAAACGTCAGACCCCGGTAGCTCGATAAGTCATGCCGACGTGAGGTCCATAACTTTCGTGAAACTACTGATAACTCTTACCAGTATATCACAGCAACCATGGCCAGGGATTTCCTGTTATGGCCAGTCGAGCATAGCGCAACATCAACCCCCAATACCGGGAGAGACGAATCCCCTCCTATCGCTCATTGCCTCCATGTGAATCGGGACTGTACCCAAAAACCACCTGTTTGCACGACTCAGTAGAGCCGTGGTAGGGTGGAAATCAAAGCACAGTGGGAGACACACAAGACTCTATGACGATCTCGGGTCAACAGACTAAGCTGTACCAGTGTCATCAGAGAACTGCCATCTAACGTGAGGTATAATACCATCTGGGAGTTCTCGGCGAGTCCGTTCAGTGTACCCAGTCTCCACTGAGTACCCGTATACCATCTCTGATGTCAAACACCAATGGATATGGGATCATCCATCGCCCATCGCATTGGTCGAGAAGATATACGCTAGTCTACTCTGGAATATCGATGCCCCGTCTCGATATTCCCTCGACTAGGAACATTGAAGGATGTACTCATGGACTACCCAGGCCCCACTAGTATGATCCGCATCATAGTCCTGGAAGTCGAGTACACATCCTAAGGGCTTTATCAACATGTAACAGAGAGACAGAAAGTATACATGTTAAGATAAAGAGCAACCAGATAGCGTACTATCATGTCGAGCAAGAAAGTCTTACCTATATATGTCCCAGCATCCACTACAATATACATCCAATGTACAGTAATGGCCTCTAGGGCATACATATAACTAACAGTAATCCCGTTGACACCTTTCTAGACACCTACTTGATCGGCTAATTGTAAAGTGCAAAACTCTCCCAGAAGTAACAATTACTCGCAGTGGGTATCGGGATCCAACTATCATATAGAAGGTATGCAATCTCATTGCAAATTTCAACGCTTGAAACTCCCGATAATGTTTTTTACCCCTAGCACTTATGACCTTAACTAAGGTCAACAAATCATAAGTACTAGTCAAGTTCTACCCGTCATTTCGTGATTAATTAGACCCACCCACATAACCCTTAACTAAGGTCAACAAAGTCACGCGACTGTCCTAACTAATCGCATCATATGCGGTGTAGGAAGACATCACTTAGCTACCGTACACTGTGCCTCAACTAAGGTCAACAAACACAGCACGAATACTAAGTACTCTACTTCCTAAAATGGCGGAGGGTTGCGAATGGTTTTTATGAAAACCTTTAACGCTTTGAACTTGATCTCGTTGCGGAATCAAATGTTTTTAAATGGAATGTTTTCGAGGCTTTTCTAGTTTTGCTAAAGGGGTCACTCCCGGTGAAGGGATCATCGGCCCATTCCTCGTCGAATGAGGTGCGGGATATATCATATATATCACTGTGCAAAGAGGAAACTATAGAAGCGATCAAAGACAAACCGAGGGTTGTAGCATCTGCCAGTTATTGCTAAAGGAGTCACTCCCGGTGAAGGGATCTCGGTCCTTTCCTCATCGAATAAGGTGCAGGATGTTCTATAATGAACACCGCGATGCAAAGAAAGAACTGTAGCTACCTGTTTTATTTTGAAATTCGATTCCACAACATCTTTTAGGCTTATTTTCTTTCATTAATCTCATTAATGAATATCCCATCATCTAAGTCCACCTAATCATCACAGATAAATATAACGTACGCTTATGCCATCCGCATTCGCCTCGATGTCCCGTCTGCACCGTTAGGTTAGGTAACTAACGCCAGAACGAGGCAGGGCTAGCGCGGGTGTAAAACATAAGCAACGTCTATATAATATATCATATATACTATATACAATATCTGACACAGAACATCACATGATCACACCATAGATAAATCACAGCAGAAGATACATATGAAATATTGGATATACTAGGACGTCCGTGTTTTCAATACGAGCCAGTATAAAACACGGATTCCACGGTCGTGTTCGAATAGCCGGGGGGGGTTTATGTGAGATGAGTGTTTTTCATTTTCATTCATGTAAAAACTTGTTTGTAATATTCTTTTAATGGGGCACTTCCAGGTTGCGGATGATGTCACCATTTGTATATTATTTACTTTTCTGCACTAGGATAGACCCAAGGAGGAGGGCACATGTAACCGGGTTCTAGGGTCCAGTGGGAGACCGACTCGAGGAGTTGAGTCCGGGTCTCCTAACTCTAGAATTGGTAGGGTTACTTGTTAGGTTTGCCTAGCACCCTATGATGAGTTTGGAAGCATCACATGTCACAAAGTTCAAGTTTTTATGGTGCTAAGCAAGCATGCAATGGAATCGATCCTAGAAAATTAGGGTTACGAAACTTTAAGCTAATAAAAATTAGGGTTTGAAGGCTACAACCTTTGTAGCTCCCCTTTTCCTTGACTCCTTAATCTCTAGGGTGTTGGAAGAAGGTCCACTTGCAGTCCTCTTTCGTCCACGACGATCCACCCGAAGTTTCCCGTCCAAGCTTGCAACTTTGGAAAAGCAAAGAGAACACTCTAATCAAGTTGGCTAGACTTGAGTAGAATGATGTTGTGGCTAAGGATCTCACTTCAAAAACCTTTCTTTAATTGTGTTTAACTCACTAGAAAAAACTAGAGAGGAAAAAGGTGAAGGAGGATGAAGATGGTGGCTATTTTTAACAAGAGGTGAAAAATAACCCTTAGTTCAAAAAAAAATGAAATATATCACTATATATATATTGTGATACCCAGCCCCTCTTTATACCAAAATCTGACTTTTGTTGTTTTATAATTTATTTCATTTTATTTTATAATTTTATTTATTTATAATTTTGCTTATCTCATTTATAATTTTGCAAACCCTAAACCTAACTAGAATTTCCTTTCCCTAATATTTAAAATTTACTCAGCCCACTCAATTTTGTTTTCCTAAATTAAATTCCAGCCCGAGTCACTTAACTATTCCCTTATTAAACTTCTGATTTCCTCGGCCCATTTCCTTTTAGATTTCCATTAAAATTTCCTAAAAACCCCGGCCCTTTCATTCTATTTTCTTTTGTTTTTCCGCCCAACTCTTTCCAGCCCAGCCCCATTCTTTTCTTTGTCTCTTTTTTATTATTATTTGATTTCTATACAGGCCCAGCCCACTCCATTTATTCCCAAAAATTTTCTTTATTTCTTCCCTGGCCCAGCCCATGGCCCACGCCCGATCACTGTGTATCTTCCAACGGCTCTCTCCCCTCATTCCCGCTCGCGATTCCCTTCTCGCGCGATTCACTCCCGCCGCCTCCGCCCCCGCTCACGCTGCCGTTACACCCACGACTCGCGCCTGCTCCATCATAGCTCGCCTCTCTCTCTTCCATCACACTCTCATCTCATTCCTCTCCCTCTCTGTTTCTCGTTCTCCCCCTTCCTTCACTACCCCGAGCTTCCTACAGCCCACACCCGAGCTCCCCTCACCACCGTGACCACGAGCACCTCGCCTCCGTCACCTCCAGTTCCTCAACCATCACTCCCTCCTCCACCTCCTACACGACTCCACCCTCGACCCGAGCCCCTGCCAAGCCCCTACACACTTCACCGCTCACTGCACCCGTGCTCGGCCACCCACGCCCCGACGCCAGCGAGCTCCTCGTCGTCATCGTCGTCGTCCTCAGTCCTCATCATCATCATCCTCAGCTCTCTATGTCTCTCTCCCTCTAAACCTCTCCCCCTCTCTGTCTCCCTCTCTCGTCATCTCTTTCTTACTCTCTCTCTCATTCTGCCTCACTCTCTCTCTGCAGTTTCCTCTCTCTCCCTCTCTAAACCCTCACTCTCTGTGCCTCTCCTACTCACTCTCGCTCTCCCGATCACCCCCTCAGTGCCCCCTCTCTGTCTTACTCTCTCTCTCTCAGCTTTCCTCTCTCCCTCACTTTCAATTTCTCACTCTCCCCCTCTGTACACCCCTTTCTCTCTCTAACTCTCAAACTCACTCTCTTTTCTCTCTCTCTAAACCCCACCCTCTCTGCACTTGCACTGTGCACGTCGCTGGAGCGACCACCGTCGATATCGTCGACCCCAGCAAGTCCCAGGCCACCCAACGAGCACTTGGCAACTCCGACGTAAAACCCGTTTTCCGATCGAGGCTCACGCGAACTTGTTCCGCGGCGTATATCGCGCGACTGTGACGACATTGCTGCCGTACGACCCCGAGACGTTCCCAGGCAAGTTCTTACTTGCTTTCATGCTATTCTCTATAAGTTACAAGTCAATATCATATATATATCTCATGTTTGCTCTACGTTAAATATTACAACACAACTGCTCGATGCTTGTTCTCTTAGGAAAATGATATCAAATTTGACGGAACTCAATGGTGTAGGTTGGACCGTAGGGTTGTGAACATAGTGTGTGAATTTTGTTGAATGATGTAATCGATAATGACTAAAACAACTGCCCCCAAGTTTAACCGTAAAACTGAATTTCTGTTGCACCTGAAAACCGTTAAATCCACCATAAATTAAGTACATAGTAGAATGGTGCGTTCGAGGGCTCAAATCGAAGCTAACTCGACGAACTTTAATCCTATACCAGTTTCCAGACATTTCTATATCTAAACTGTGATGATATTCGGATCGGAATGCGACTCTGGACTGCAGTCCAGAGTGACTCCAGTCTTTGCTTACTGTTTCGTATTGGATACCATAGAATTTCCTTAACTCGTAAGTTGCGGAACTCCGCTGTTTATTATAGATAAATCTGTTAGCTAGAAAACACAATTGATTTCATCCTGTTTCGTTACCGTTTAATATTTAATCTGTAATTTAGAAGATCGGGACACATCACAGTCCCAGCAGAATCAGAATTTACATGTTGATATTAAACACATTATAACCCCTAACGTACAGATGCGATTGACGATCCGTCTATTGCGTTGAAAACTTTACTGAAAAACCTAGAATTCTTTCAACTGTAGCGTCGCTAAATTATGATCCCAACTGGGGTTAAAATGCGTTGCGAAATGGATTCCTGATTCTGAAATTGGATTTCCAGCCGCGAGCGCTTAAAATGAAATGGTTATAACTATTGATCCTGGAACCCGATTGGCTTGAAACAAAATTAGATGGATAGATAACTGAACATATTGATTACTACCTTTTTATCATTTCGCTAAATTATATACATATGTTTCATGATAAATCGTGCAAGTGATAGACTGTTGTTTTTATGACACCTAAATTGTGCTTCTTATACTGTTCATGCATCACATCATATCCATATCATTGTAGTGATAACCTAGTGACATCGTGCATTTACCCAGTGTTAGATTTTAGTGATGATTGTGGCAAGTACGTCAGTGTTCGTGCATTCGTGATTAAGTGAAAGTGATACGTACTTGTGCACAATCAGTGACCCTTTTATTCTATTGCATTGTCGACGTCTGTGGGATGCGTGTACGTGTGACTATAAGTGGTATGGGACACTTATGGAAGCGCTTGCACGGATGTCACAGATAAGGCATCCGACACTACCATTTATCTTAGGTATTAGTCGGGACGTGCTTGATGGAGGTCCTGCCTCCAGTTCTCGCGCAGACTTGTCACGGATCGATTAGTATTTAGGGTTATGGTTAGCGTTGGATGTAGACCACGGGGTGTGGGGTAGTTCAAGTGTGAATTCAACAGAATCTCGGGAGTCCCATGCCGGCTTATATATTTAGGGAGTTATATGGAGATTTACAGGGTATGTGCTATATCACCGTGATACATTCGTTACATGTTGGGCCCGTGGTCCCTTGCCCTTGGGTTCTACCCTTGGGTGGAGGACACTCGCGAGTGGTTGACTCTCACACTTGGACTGACGATAGGCTTATTGACCTGTGCAGTGAGACTTAGAGACTGATAGGGTTATGGTCATTTACATTCCTTATATACTGTGTTGACATACATGACACATCGTTATACTGTTTTACTGCTCCGCTGCATTTATCCCTGCTCATTTATATTCATGCTGTTATTGATTTACTGTTATTCATATCCTTCACCACTGTTAGAACTGTTACTTGATTATATACATTATATTGCTATTGTGTCGCTCTGACGACCTGAGTATGCATGCTCAGTGTGAGGAGAAGGTTTAGCTTGGACCAGGTCTAGACGTGCATCACAGACTTCTTGACTTGCCTTCCCGATTTACATTCATTCGTTCCACTTCAGGTCAGTCTTTATATTGTTTCCTTCAGTTACTGCATTTCTCATTACCTGTGCATCGTTTACTGTTTACCATGATAAACTAGAAGCCGAAGTGTGACTACGGCAGGACATTTCCTTGACCGTAGGAGCATGGCTGGCCTTGTCTACCCCTCGTATTCCGTATTTTGGGAAGCGGGGCGTGACATGGTTTAGTTGGTATCAGAGCCCAGGTTTTGCATCGAGTGGGATTGCAGTTTTCCGTGTACAGTTTGACAATCTAAGACATCCTTCGGTCTAGGTTGTAAACTGTCATTCTTGATCCATATTCACATCGTGCGTTCAGCTATCCATTCACTATGGTTTCGGGTGACTTGACAAGGGTACGTGGTGGCAATTGCACTACCGTACTCTATTCAAGTGACTTAAAGTCATACAGTTGATTCCCCACTTATAATAAATTCAGCATCTCTGATATTCTTGAATCCTTATCCATCCATAGAATTTTGTTTCATTGTCCTATCCATATCATATTTTGATTCATTTAGCATGTGACTTATATCATTCTCAGATTTGTTGTCCCAGGATCATGTCTTCCAACAACTCTTCATCTGTTTCCGCTCCCCAGAATCAGACTGTTGAGATTCGGAGTGTACTGCAAGGTTTAAAGGAAGCCCAGGAGCGAACAAACGACTTATTAGCTGAAGGACTGAGAAGACAGGCGAATCAGGCACCAGCGGGAGTCTCCTATCATAAAGGGATCTCTATTGGACGAGGAAAGGAGAAGAAGATGAAGCGTCAACAGAAGCATCAGAAGAACCTTTGCTGTGGATATTGTAAGAGGCCAGGACACCTTCAGAGGGATTGTCGCCGCGCCCAAGGAAAATGTCTGATATGCGGTTCCGACAAACATCTCATCAACGGTTGTCCAGAAAGGAAAGAGCTACAGGGAGGAGACTCGTCCACACTCCCCACTTCGGCCAAGTGACGATTATGGCGAAGTTCGCGTTTCGAGGACAAAGTGGACCCCACACAGGATTCAACCCGCGTAACGATGATGCAGCGTTCTGGCAATCGAGGAAGAATTTTATGATTTTCCAATTTCAATAATAATGTGTCATCCTTTATGAATATTTCTTTCCATTTGAAATCTTGTATCCGCTGAACTTTTGATTGAATGCAATAAAACTTGAATCATAATATATGCATCATTCTCTTGTTTTCTCCTTATTCATATTATTCGTTATCACAGCGTTTCTATCCTGATGATCAGTTTCTGCAACCGCATATGTACCTATACTTCATACCCTGAGCTTTTTCCCTTGATGTATCCCACTATCGAATCATGACTTTTCTTTGCATACCATAGCCCATCCTGGAGCAGCGCCGCATTTAGATGAGGATACACAATCTTGCGTTTCCTTAGACCGCATGCTGACGAGTTCCGATGATGAGATCAATGGTCCCCAGGTCGGTTTCGAAAACAACGATTCAGAGGACGAAGGAGTAGCCGCCCCAGAGTTTAACGTGTTAGCTGATTCCGATAGAAGAAGAATTCCGATGAGGACCCGATAGAAGAAAATCCAGTTGAGGAAAATCCCGTGGAAGAAAATCCAGAAGAAGAGAATCACATGGAAACGGACCTCGATGAAGAAGCTCCATCCGAGGAAGAAGAACCAGAAGATCAAGACCCTGCTGTGGAAGAACTTCCAGTGGCGATACCGGCGAGACGATATGGAAATGGACGTCCCCACCTGAGCGCGCGAGCCTACCGCAACCCGCTGAATCTCCACAACCGCGACTGATGGAATGTCTTTTGATGTTGTCTTTCTGGCCAAATAAACCGTGTATAGTTTAGGGCCACTTTTCGCCTTGGGGATGTCTTGTTTCAAATTTTCTTGAATAAAATAAATCTTCTGAGTTTGTAAACCTCTTGATTATTGGTTCGCTTAATACTTGTTTGTTGCCCATATCCATTTATTTTCTGCTGAGATCCCTGACCGTCCATCCCTACTCATGGTATAGTTTTCACCCCGATTCGACTAGGAGGTACCACACCCTGATCCTTGGAATGAGCCACTATTCATCCTTCGTTTGTACCATGTTTGAGATCCTTCTGGGAGGAGAACAGTTCCTGTGAAACTCCCAAATTCACCGACTCTTCAAATTTTGATTCGTGTGTTGTACCGACTGTTGCTTTCCCCTACACTTTTCTTTTGTATCCCTTTGTGCTCATCCATACTTCCTGTGCTGACCCGATCCCAATTCCCTTGATCCTCAGCCTAAAGCCGCCATACTCCGACCTTCTGAATGAGCTACCTTCCCTTGTAATCGTTACCCTAGCTAGCCCCATATATATTTGTGTTCTTCCTATTACCCTAACTATATATAGGGACAGTGTTATTCAAAATTTAGTTTTCATTATTTTAGTTCGTGTATTTGATTACCCCATTTTTGTATTTTAAGTACAACTATTATTATTTTCAGTTTCAGTAGTGTAACCTTACACCGCACATACTTTTGGTCCATTTTTTTTTATTTCACTATACAAGTTTTCTAAATTATTTTTAGCCTATCCTATCGATATCTTTCCTAAAATGTTTTAGCCTACCGACTAGTTTTCACTGCTTTAATGTCGTCAATTTACTTTGAGGATTTGTGCCTATGATTACTATTATAAGTAGTTGAGCCTTATATTTATTATTTCCGTTTGCCACTATGGTATAATTAGATGCGCACGCATTTGGTTTCGACGTTTACCGAGCACACTTTGATTAACATTATTCGGTAATTGTTATCTATATTCTTGTATATTTGTACTTGCCCGTATAGTTTTCATGCATTATACCTTGTAAGCCTATTTTTGTATATGGTTTATATATATGTATGTACCTTCAAAACTTTATCTACCCGTTTTAAATAAATCAGCACATATTAGTTTTCGATATGATAATCCTTCGTTTATTATCTATAGCTAGTTGTTTCTTTTAAATTTCGAGGACGAAATTTTTGTAAGGGTGGTATGATGTGATACCCAGCCCCTCTTTATACCAAAATCTGACTTTTGTTGTTTTATAATTTATTTCATTTTATTTTATAATTTTATTTATTTATAATTTTGCTTATCTCATTTATAATTTTGCAAACCCTAAACCTAACTAGAATTTCCTTTCCCTAATATTTAAAATTTACTCAGCCCACTCAATTTTGTTTTCCTAAATTAAATTCCAGCCCGAGTCACTTAACTATTCCCTTATTAAACTTCTGATTTCCTCGGCCCATTTCCTTTTAGATTTCCATTAAAATTTCCTAAAAACCCCGGCCCTTTCATTCTATTTTCTTTTGTTTTTCCGCCCAACTCTTTCCAGCCCAGCCCCATTCTTTTCTTTGTCTCTTTTTTATTATTATTTGATTTCTATACAGGCCCAGCCCACTCCATTTATTCCCAAATATTTTCTTTATTTCTTCCCTGGCCCAGCCCATGGCCCACGCCCGATCACTGTGTATCTTCCAACGGCTCTCTCCCCTCATTCCCGCTCGCGATTCCCTTCTCGCGCGATTCACTCCCGCCGCCTCCGCCCCCGCTCACGCTGCCGTTACACCCACGACTCGCGCCTGCTCCATCATAGCTCGCCTCTCTCTCTTCCATCACACTCTCATCTCATTCCTCTCCCTCTCTGTTTCTCGTTCTCCCCCTTCCTTCACTACCCCGAGCTTCCTACAGCCCACACCCGAGCTCCCCTCACCACCGTGACCACGAGCACCTCGCCTCCGTCACCTCCAGTTCCTCAACCATCACTCCCTCCTCCACCTCCTACACGACTCCACCCTCGACCCGAGCCCCTGCCAAGCCCCTACACACTTCACCGCTCACTGCACCCGTGCTCGGCCACCCACGCCCCGACGCCAGCGAGCTCCTCGTCGTCATCGTCGTCGTCCTCAGTCCTCATCATCATCATCCTCAGCTCTCTATGTCTCTCTCCCTCTAAACCTCTCCCCCTCTCTGTCTCCCTCTCTCGTCATCTCTTTCTTACTCTCTCTCTCATTCTGCCTCACTCTCTCTCTGCAGTTTCCTCTCTCTCCCTCTCTAAACCCTCACTCTCTGTGCCTCTCCTACTCACTCTCGCTCTCCCGATCACCCCCTCAGTGCCCCCTCTCTGTCTTACTCTCTCTCTCTCAGCTTTCCTCTCTCCCTCACTTTCAATTTCTCACTCTCCCCCTCTGTACACCCCTTTCTCTCTCTAACTCTCAAACTCACTCTCTTTTCTCTCTCTCTAAACCCCACCCTCTCTGCACTTGCACTGTGCACGTCGCTGGAGCGACCACCGTCGATATCGTCGACCCCAGCAAGTCCCAGGCCACCCAACGAGCACTTGGCAACTCCGACGTAAAACCCGTTTTCCGATCGAGGCTCACGCGAACTTGTTCCGCGGCGTATATCGCGCGACTGTGACGACATTGCTGCCGTACGACCCCGAGACGTTCCCAGGCAAGTTCTTACTTGCTTTCATGCTATTCTCTATAAGTTACAAGTCAATATCATATATATATCTCATGTTTGCTCTACGTTAAATATTACAACACAACTGCTCGATGCTTGTTCTCTTAGGAAAATGATATCAAATTTGACGGAACTCAATGGTGTAGGTTGGACCGTAGGGTTGTGAACATAGTGTGTGAATTTTGTTGAATGATGTAATCGATAATGACTAAAACAACTGCCCCCAAGTTTAACCGTAAAACTGAATTTCTGTTGCACCTGAAAACCGTTAAATCCACCATAAATTAAGTACATAGTAGAATGGTGCGTTCGAGGGCTCAAATCGAAGCTAACTCGACGAACTTTAATCCTATACCAGTTTCCAGACATTTCTATATCTAAACTGTGATGATATTCGGATCGGAATGCGACTCTGGACTGCAGTCCAGAGTGACTCCAGTCTTTGCTTACTGTTTCGTATTGGATACCATAGAATTTCCTTAACTCGTAAGTTGCGGAACTCCGCTGTTTATTATAGATAAATCTGTTAGCTAGAAAACACAATTGATTTCATCCTGTTTCGTTACCGTTTAATATTTAATCTGTAATTTAGAAGATCGGGACACATCACAGTCCCAGCAGAATCAGAATTTACATGTTGATATTAAACACATTATAACCCCTAACGTACAGATGCGATTGATGATCCGTCTATTGCGTTGAAAACTTTACTGAAAAACCTAGAATTCTTTCAACTGTAGCGTCGCTAAATTATGATCCCAACTGGGGTTAAAATGCGTTGCGAAATGGATTCCTGATTCTGAAATTGGATTTCCAGCCGCGAGCGCTTAAAATGAAATGGTTATAACTATTGATCCTGGAACCCGATTGGCTTGAAACAAAATTAGATGGATAGATAACTGAACATATTGATTACTACCGTTTTATCATTTAGCTAAATTATATACATATGTTTCATGATAAATCGTGCAAGTGATAGACTGTTGTTTTTATGACACCTAAATTGTGCTTCTTATACTGTTCATGAATCACATCATATCCATATCATTGTAGTGATAACCTAGTGACATCGTGCATTTACCCAGTGTTAGATTTTAGTGATGATTGTGGCAAGTACGTCAGTGTTCGTGCATTCGTGATTAAGTGAAAGTGATACGTACTTGTGCACAATCAGTGACCCTTTTATTCTATTGCATTGTCGACGTCTGTGGAATGCGTGTACGTGTGACTATAAGTGGTATGGGACACTTATGGAAGCGCTTGCACGGATGTCACAGATAAGGCATCCGACACTACCATTTATCTTAGGTATTAGTCGGGACGTGCTTGATGGAGGTCCTGCCTCCAGTTCTCGCGCAGACTTGTCACGGATCGATTAGTATTTAGGGTTATGGTTAGCGTTGGATGTAGACCACGGGGTGTGGGGTAGTTCAAGTGTGAATTCAACAGAATCTCGGGAGTCCCATGCCGGCTTATATATTTAGGGAGTTATATGGAGATTTACAGGGTATGTGCTATATCACCGTGATACATTCGTTACATGTTGGGCCCGTGGTCCCTTGCCCTTGGGTTCTACCCTTGGGTGGAGGACACTCGCGAGTGGTTGACTCTCACACTTGGACTGACGATAGGCTTATTGACCTGTGCAGTGAGACTTAGAGACTGATAGGGTTATGGTCATTTACATTCCTTATATACTGTGTTGACATACATGACACATCGTTATACTGTTTTACTGCTCCGCTGCATTTATCCCTGCTCATTTATATTCATGCTGTTATTGATTTACTGTTATTCATATCCTTCACCACTGTTAGAACTGTTACTTGATTATATACATTATATTGCTATTGTGTCGCTCTGACGACCTGAGTATGCATGCTCAGTGTGAGGAGAAGGTTTAGCTTGGACCAGGTCTAGACGTGCATCACAGACTTCTTGACTTGCCTTCCCGATTTACATTCATTCGTTCCACTTCAGGTCAGTCTTTATATTGTTTCCTTCAGTTACTGCATTTCTCATTACCTGTGCATCGTTTACTGTTTACCATGATAAACTAGAAGCCGAAGTGTGACTACGGCAGGACATTTCCTTGACCGTAGGAGCATGGCTGGCCTTGTCTACCCCTCGTATTCCGTATTTTGGGAAGCGGGGCGTGACATGGTTTAGTTGGTATCAGAGCCCAGGTTTTGCATCGAGTGGGATTGCAGTTTTCCGTGTACAGTTTGACAATCTAAGACATCCTTCGGTCTAGGTTGTAAACTGTCATTCTTGATCCATATTCACATCGTGCGTTCAGCTATCCATTCACTATGGTTTCGGGTGACTTGACAAGGGTACGTGGTGGCAATTGCACTACCGTACTCTATTCAAGTGACTTAAAGTCATACAGTTGATTCCCCACTTATAATAAATTCAGCATCTCTGATATTCTTGAATCCTTATCCATCCATAGAATTTTGTTTCATTGTCCTATCCATATCATATTTTGATTCATTTAGCATGTGACTTATATCATTCTCAGATTTGTTGTCCCAGGATCATGTCTTCCAACAACTCTTCATCTGTTTCCGCTCCCCAGAATCAGACTGTTGAGATTCGGAGTATACTGCAAGGTTTAAAGGAAGCCCAGGAGCGAACAAACGACTTATTAGCTGAAGGACTGAGAAGACAGGCGAATCAGGCACCAGCGGGAGTCTCCTATCATAAAGGGATCTCTATTGGACGAGGAAAGGAGAAGAAGATGAAGCGTCAACAGAAGCATCAGAAGAACCTTTGCTGTGGATATTGTAAGAGGCCAGGACACCTTCAGAGGGATTGTCGCCGCGCCCAAGGAAAATGTCTGATATGCGGTTCCGACAAACATCTCATCAACGGTTGTCCAGAAAGGAAAGAGCTACAGGGAGGAGACTCGTCCACACTCCCCACTTCGGCCAAGTGACGATTATGGCGAAGTTCGCGTTTCGAGGACAAAGTGGACCCCACACAGGATTCAACCCGCGTAACGATGATGCAGCGTTCTGGCAATCGAGGAAGAATTTTATGATTTTCCAATTTCAATAATAATGTGTCATCCTTTATGAATATTTCTTTCCATTTGAAATCTTGTATCCGCTGAACTTTTGATTGAATGCAATAAAACTTGAATCATAATATATGCATCATTCTCTTGTTTTCTCCTTATTCATATTATTCGTTATCACAGCGTTTCTATCCTGATGATCAGTTTCTGCAACCGCATATGTACCTATACTTCATACCCTGAGCTTTTTCCCTTGATGTATCCCACTATCGAATCATGACTTTTCTTTGCATACCATAGCCCATCCTGGAGCAGCGCCGCATTTAGATGAGGATACACAATCTTGCGTTTCCTTAGACCGCATGCTGACGAGTTCCGATGATGAGATCAATGGTCCCCAGGTCGGTTTCGAAAACAACGATTCAGAGGACGAAGGAGTAGCCGCCCCAGAGTTTAACGTGTTAGCTGATTCCGATAGAAGAAGAATTCCGATGAGGACCCGATAGAAGAAAATCCAGTTGAGGAAAATCCCGTGGAAGAAAATCCAGAAGAAGAGAATCACATGGAAACGGACCTCGATGAAGAAGCTCCATCCGAGGAAGAAGAACCAGAAGATCAAGACCCTGCTGTGGAAGAACTTCCAGTGGCGATACCGGCGAGACGATATGGAAATGGACGTCCCCACCTGAGCGCGCGAGCCTACCGCAACCCGCTGAATCTCCACAACCGCGACTGATGGAATGTCTTTTGATGTTGTCTTTCTGGCCAAATAAACCGTGTATAGTTTAGGGCCACTTTTCGCCTTGGGGATGTCTTGTTTCAAATTTTCTTGAATAAAATAAATCTTCTGAGTTTGTAAACCTCTCGATTATTGGTTCGCTTAATACTTGTTTGTTGCCCATATCCATTTATTTTCTGCTGAGATCCCTGACCGTCCATCCCTACTCATGGTATAGTTTTCACCCCGATTCGACTAGGAGGTACCACACCCTGATCCTTGGAATGAGCCACTATTCATCCTTCGTTTGTACCATGTTTGAGATCCTTCTGGGAGGAGAACAGTTCCTGTGAAACTCCCAAATTCACCGACTCTTCAAATTTTGATTCGTGTGTTGTACCGACTGTTGCTTTCCCCTACACTTTTCTTTTGTATCCCTTTGTGCTCATCCATACTTCCTGTGCTGACCCGATCCCAATTCCCTTGATCCTCAGCCTAAAGCCGCCATACTCCGACCTTCTGAATGAGCTACCTTCCCTTGTAATCGTTACCCTAGCTAGCCCCATATATATTTGTGTTCTTCCTATTACCCTAACTATATATAGGGACAGTGTTATTCAAAATTTAGTTTTCATTATTTTAGTTCGTGTATTTGATTACCCCATTTTTGTATTTTAAGTACAACTATTATTATTTTCAGTTTCAGTAGTGTAACCTTACACCGCGCATACTTTTGGTCCATTTTTTTTTATTTCACTATACAAGTTTTCTAAATTATTTTTAGCCTATCCTATCGATATCTTTCCTAAAATGTTTTAGCCTACCGACTAGTTTTCACTGCTTTAATGTCGTCAATTTACTTTGAGGATTTGTGCCTATGATTACTATTATAAGTAGTTGAGCCTTATATTTATTATTTCCGTTTGCCACTATGGTATAATTAGATGCGCACGCATTTGGTTTCGACGTTTACCGAGCACACTTTGATTAACATTATTCGGTAATTGTTATCTATATTCTTGTATATTTGTACTTGCCCGTATAGTTTTCATGCATTATACCTTGTAAGCCTATTTTTGTATATGGTTTATATATATGTATGTACCTTCAAAACTTTATCTACCCGTTTTAAATAAATCAGCACATATTAGTTTTCGATATGATAATCCTTCGTTTATTATCTATAGCTAGTTGTTTCTTTTAAATTTCGAGGACGAAATTTTTGTAAGGGTGGTATGATGTGATACCCAGCCCCTCTTTATACCAAAATCTGACTTTTGTTGTTTTATAATTTATTTCATTTTATTTTATAATTTTATTTATTTATAATTTTGCTTATCTCATTTATAATTTTGCAAACCCTAAACCTAACTAGAATTTCATTTCCCTAATATTTAAAATTTACTCAGCCCACTCAATTTTGTTTTCCTAAATTAAATTCCAGCCCGAGTCACTTAACTATTCCCTTATTAAACTTCTGATTTCCTCGGCCCATTTCCTTTTAGATTTCCATTAAAATTTCCTAAAAACCCCGGCCCTTTCATTCTATTTTCTTTTGTTTTTCCGCCCAACTCTTTCCAGCCCAGCCCCATTCTTTTCTTTGTCTCTTTTTTATTATTATTTGATTTCTATACAGGCCCAGCCCACTCCATTTATTCCCAAATATTTTCTTTATTTCTTCCCTGGCCCAGCCCATGGCCCACGCCCGATCACTGTGTATCTTCCAACGGCTCTCTCCCCTCATTCCCGCTCGCGATTCCCTTCTCGCGCGATTCACTCCCGCCGCCTCCGCCCCCGCTCACGCTGCCGTTACACCCACGACTCGCGCCTGCTCCATCATAGCTCGCCTCTCTCTCTTCCATCACACTCTCATCTCATTCCTCTCCCTCTCTGTTTCTCGTTCTCCCCCTTCCTTCACTACCCCGAGCTTCCTACAGCCCACACCCGAGCTCCCTTCACCACCGTGACCACGAGCACCTCGCCTCCGTCACCTCCAGTTCCTCAACCATCACTCCCTCCTCCACCTCCTACACGACTCCACCCTCGACCCGAGCCCCTGCCAAGCCCCTACACACTTCACCGCTCACTGCACCCGTGCTCGGCCACCCACGCCCCGACGCCAGCGAGCTCCTCGTCGTCATCGTCGTCGTCCTCAGTCCTCATCATCATCATCCTCAGCTCTCTATGTCTCTCTCCCTCTAAACCTCTCCCCCTCTCTGTCTCCCTCTCTCGTCATCTCTTTCTTACTCTCTCTCTCATTCTGCCTCACTCTCTCTCTGCAGTTTCCTCTCTCTCCCTCTCTAAACCCTCACTCTCTGTGCCTCTCCTACTCACTCTCGCTCTCCCGATCACCCCCTCAGTGCCCCCTCTCTGTCTTACTCTCTCTCTCTCAGCTTTCCTCTCTCCCTCACTTTCAATTTCTCACTCTCCCCCTCTGTACACCCCTTTCTCTCTCTAACTCTCAAACTCACTCTCTTTTCTCTCTCTCTAAACCCCACCCTCTCTGCACTTGCACTGTGCACGTCGCTGGAGCGACCACCGTCGATATCGTCGACCCCAGCAAGTCCCAGGCCACCCAACGAGCACTTGGCAACTCCGACGTAAAACCCGTTTTCCGATCGAGGCTCACGCGAACTTGTTCCGCGGCGTATATCGCGCGACTGTGACGACATTGCTGCCGTACGACCCCGAGACGTTCCCAGGCAAGTTCTTACTTGCTTTCATGCTATTCTCTATAAGTTACAAGTCAATATCATATATATATCTCATGTTTGCTCTACGTTAAATATTACAACACAACTGCTCGATGCTTGTTCTCTTAGGAAAATGATATCAAATTTGACGGAACTCAATGGTGTAGGTTGGACCGTAGGGTTGTGAACATAGTGTGTGAATTTTGTTGAATGATGTAATCGATAATGACTAAAACAACTGCCCCCAAGTTTAACCGTAAAACTGAATTTCTGTTGCACCTGAAAACCGTTAAATCCACCATAAATTAAGTACATAGTAGAATGGTGCGTTCGAGGGCTCAAATCGAAGCTAACTCGACGAACTTTAATCCTATACCAGTTTCCAGACATTTCTATATCTAAACTGTGATGATATTCGGATCGGAATGCGACTCTGGACTGCAGTCCAGAGTGACTCCAGTCTTTGCTTACTGTTTCGTATTGGATACCATAGAATTTCCTTAACTCGTAAGTTGCGGAACTCCGCTGTTTATTATAGATAAATCTGTTAGCTAGAAAACACAATTGATTTCATCCTGTTTCGTTACCGTTTAATATTTAATCTGTAATTTAGAAGATCGGGACACATCACAGTCCCAGCAGAATCAGAATTTACATGTTGATATTAAACACATTATAACCCCTAACGTACAGATGCGATTGACGATCCGTCTATTGCGTTGAAAACTTTACTGAAAAACCTAGAATTCTTTCAACTGTAGCGTCGCTAAATTATGATCCCAACTGGGGTTAAAATGCGTTGCGAAATGGATTCCTGATTCTGAAATTGGATTTCCAGCCGCGAGCGCTTAAAATGAAATGGTTATAACTATTGATCCTGGAACCCGATTGGCTTGAAACAAAATTAGATGGATAGATAACTGAACATATTGATTACTACCTTTTTATCATTTCGCTAAATTATATACATATGTTTCATGATAAATCGTGCAAGTGATAGACTGTTGTTTTTATGACACCTAAATTGTGCTTCTTATACTGTTCATGCATCACATCATATCCATATCATTGTAGTGATAACCTAGTGACATCGTGCATTTACCCAGTGTTAGATTTTAGTGATGATTGTGGCAAGTACGTCAGTGTTCGTGCATTCGTGATTAAGTGAAAGTGATACGTACTTGTGCACAATCAGTGACCCTTTTATTCTATTGCATTGTCGACGTCTGTGGGATGCGTGTACGTGTGACTATAAGTGGTATGGGACACTTATGGAAGCGCTTGCACGGATGTCACAGATAAGGCATCCGACACTACCATTTATCTTAGGTATTAGTCGGGACGTGCTTGATGGAGGTCCTGCCTCCAGTTCTCGCGCAGACTTGTCACGGATCGATTAGTATTTAGGGTTATGGTTAGCGTTGGATGTAGACCACGGGGTGTGGGGTAGTTCAAGTGTGAATTCAACAGAATCTCGGGAGTCCCATGCCGGCTTATATATTTAGGGAGTTATATGGAGATTTACAGGGTATGTGCTATATCACCGTGATACATTCGTTACATGTTGGGCCCGTGGTCCCTTGCCCTTGGGTTCTACCCTTGGGTGGAGGACACTCGCGAGTGGTTGACTCTTACACTTGGACTGACGATAGGCTTATTGACCTGTGCAGTGAGACTTAGAGACTGATAGGGTTATGGTCATTTACATTCCTTATATACTGTGTTGACATACATGACACATCGTTATACTGTTTTACTGCTCCGCTGCATTTATCCCTGCTCATTTATATTCATGCTGTTATTGATTTACTGTTATTCATATCCTTCACCACTGTTAGAACTGTTACTTGATTATATACATTATATTGCTATTGTGTCGCTCTGACGACCTGAGTATGCATGCTCAGTGTGAGGAGAAGATTTAGCTTGGACCAGGTCTAGACGTGCATCACAGACTTCTTGACTTGCCTTCCCGATTTACATTCATTCGTTCCACTTCAGGTCAGTCTTTATATTGTTTCCTTCAGTTACTGCATTTCTCATTACCTGTGCATCGTTTACTGTTTACCATGATAAACTAGAAGCCGAAGTGTGACTACGGCAGGACATTTCCTTGACCGTAGGAGCATGGCTGGCCTTGTCTACCCCTCGTATTCCGTATTTTGGGAAGCGGGGCGTGACATATATTTATTTCCTTCTTGCATTCAACCATGATTAAATGATGGAGAGTTAATTTAACTTGGGTTTTAAATGATAAAGAGAAGGATAACCCTAGGTTAGTGGTAGTTGAGCTTGGTTAGGTTAGAAGAAGAATGTAGAAGCTAGAATGATTATCCTTTTCTTTTCATTTTGTTTTAAAACCAAAATTAAATAATAATCCATTATTTAATCCATGGTGTGAGTCTTACATTGCCACCATTTCCATATGCTAACAACCATGAGGGATGGGTGTATGTATGTATTCATGTATGCACATCCACTTGTGCATGAAACTAGAATGAAAGAAAGAAACACATGCATGCATGCATACATCCATCAAACCCTAGAAAGGTTTCAAGTGAGAAAACTAATGGTTAGATGCTAAATCAACACTTAATTTATCAATCCGGTAATATCTCATACGACCCCACCAAAGGCAGGCCACCCGATCAATGTTCGGTATCATATACGCACATTTTAATCGGGTGCATGCGCATATCGCATACGCGCACCACAACGTTTCGCCTGGACTGGGTAACTCCTTTGTGGGACTCTAAGACTCGTCAATACGCCGGCAGAGGGTGATGATCATATCAGGTACCCCCAAACCGCAAGCGGTCAGCTAAACGTAACGGCCACCCGGGTATTGAGCGATCAGAAGAAAACAAGCGAACCTGCTACAACTCCCGTCGAGCCATCCGGCAACACTACCGTACAGTCCGGTCTGTTCATCAGATATGCTGCATATTGAGCCTAGGGATGGTCATGTCGACCCTAATAACTCAACAAGTCGTGCCGGTGAATGGTCTATAACAGACCGAGAAACTACTGATAACACTTATCAGCAAATCTCAGCAGCCCTGGCCAGGGACTTACTGATATAACCAGTCGGGCACAGTACAGCATCAACTCCCAATACCGGGAGAGACGAAACCCCTCCTATCGCTCATTGCCTTCGTGTGTCTCGGGACTGTACCCAACGGCCACCTGTTTGCACGACTCAGTAGAGCCGTGGTAGGGTGGCAATCAAAGTACAGTGGGAGAACACACAAGACTCTATGACGATCTCGGGTCTACAAACTAACCTGTACCAGTGTCACCTGAGAACTGCTATCCGACAATAGATATAATTCCATATAGGAGTTCTCGGTGAGTCCGTCCAGTGTACCCAATCAGCACTGAGCACCCGTATATGATCTTGCTGTCAAATATCGATGAATGTGGGAACATTCATCGCCCATCGTATGGGTCTAGTATCATATACGCTAGTCTACTCTGGTATATCAATGCCCTGTCTCGATATACCTACGACTAGGGACTTTCCAGGATATGCTTATAGACTACAGATGTCCCACTAGTATGATCTCCATCATAATCAGAGCAGTCAAGCCAATATCCTCAGGGCTTTATCAGCATGTATGAGTGAATAATAAGCATGATCAAATCAACATGTTAGATAAAGAAGAACCAGATAGCATACTATCATGTCGAGCAAGAATGCATACTGAATATATATACATGTATAGATACATCCACTATCACATAATGGCCTCTAGGGCATACATATATCCAACAATCTCCCACTTGCACTAAGGCCAGTTATTGGCGTATCTCATACCCAACATCTCAAAAAGTCGCTCATGCTGCGGCTGAGGGAGGGCCTTGGTGAATGGATCCGCGGCGTTATTCTTTGTGTCTACCCTCCTAATCTTGATCTCGCGGCGATCTACAATCTCCCGGATCAAATAAAAACGCCTCAGGATGTGTCTGGACCGCTGATGGGATCTGGGCTCCTTGGCTAACGCCATAGCCCCATTATTGTCACAATACAAAGGTATTGGATCAATAATGGTTGGAACTACTCCTAGCTCCGAGACGAACTTCTTCATCCAGACGGCTTCCTTGGCGGCATCATTTGCAGCAATGTACTCAGCTTCCATCGTAGAGTCTGCAACGATATCTTGTTTGGAACTCTTCCAACTCACCGCCCCTCCATTGAGGGTAAATACAAACCCAGAGATAGATTTGCTGTCGTCCTTATCGCTCTGGAAGCTCGAATCGGTAAAGGCCTCCATTTGGAGATCTCCATTACCATACACCAAGAACAATTCTTTAGTCCTTCGCAAGTACTTAAGAATGTTCTTCACAGCTGTCCAGTGATTCTCCTCTGGGTTGGATTGATACCTGCTTACAACACTAAGTGCATAAGCTACATCTGGGCGTGTACATAACATCGCATACATTATAGATCCTACTGCCGAAGCATAGGGTATAATACTCATCCGAGCTCTCTCTTCATCGGTCTTTGGGCAAGAATCCTTGGAGAGAGTGACCCCATGGCAAGCAGGTAAGGCACCCCGCTTGGAGTCTTCCATACTAAACCTTTTTAGGATGGTGTCAATGTACCTGGTTTGGGACAATCCCAATAACCTTTTGGATCTATCCCTATAGATCCTTATGCCCAGAATGTACGTGGCATCACCCAGGTCCTTCATGGAGAACCTCAGTGATAAGAAAGATTTGACCGACTGTAGCATAGGAATATCATTTCCTATCAGAAGAATGTCGTCCACGTACAATACGAGGAATGTGAAAGCTCTCCCTACAGCCTTCTTATAAACACAAGGTTCATCTGGATTTTTTATGAAATCAAACTCTTTGATAACATCATCGAAACAGATGTTCCAACTCCGTGATGCCTGCTTTAACCCATATATGGATTTAAGCAATTTACATGCTTTCCCGCTGCTCCCACTATCAATCAAGCCTTCTGGCTGATCCATATAAACGCATTCTTCCAAATTTCCATTTAGAAATGCGGTTTTAACGTCCATCTGCCAGATTTCATAGTCGTAGTGAGCAGCAATAGCAAGTAGGATCCGAATGGATTTAAGCATGGCTACGGGAGAAAAAGTCTCGTCATAGTCCAAACCTGGTCTTTGACGAAAAACCTTCGCCACAAGTCTTGCCTTATAGGTCTCCACCTGCCCATCTACACCAATCTTTCTTTTAAAGATCCATTTGCACCCCACAGGTTTTACCCCAGGGGGTACAACGTCCAAAGTCCACACTTTGTTGGTGTACATAGACTCCATTTCGGATCTCATGGCATCCAGCCACTTCACAGAGTCTTTATTCGTGATAGCTTGCTGAAAACTGGTAGGATCATCATCATCCATGATGCAATCTTCTCCGTTACCATCAATGAGGAAACCGTAGTACCTCTCCGGTGGGCGAGAAGTCCTACCAGACCTACGGAGTGGCCGAGGTTCTTCAGTTTCTGTTGCAACAGCTGGTTCAACCAAATCGTCATTTGTAGTTTGTGTCTCTAGAACCTCTTCTAGATCTACCACCTCGCCATTATCTTTATCTGTGAAAAACTCTTTTTCCAAGAATGTGGCATACTGAGAAACAAACACTTTTTGTTCCTCTTTGTGGTAGAATAGATATCCATAAGAATTCTTTGGATATCCCACAAAATTACATAAGACTGACCGTGTCTCGAGTTTGTCCGGATTCTGCTTTTTAACATAGGCCGGGCAACCCCAAAACTAAAACTCAAAATCAAGTTAACTGAACCTTTTACTATAAACTAAAACTCAAAATCAAGTTAACCGAACCTTTTACTATTCGACTTTGGATCGTCTAGATTCACGACAAAGTTGCATATATTCATGTCCCTCCTACTTTAACCTTAGCTTTCTTTAGAACATTCCGTATCACTACGAAGATCCTGATAGAATGGATAAAACCATCTCGTATAAGTACATACGAACTCACAGAAATTTAATTCAATTTGAGCATGGATTCCAGTTCTGAAGAATATGAATAGGATTATTCGGTTTTCTCTACCCTTTAGCTTCTCTCAGGTTGTGAGAACTCCTCGTATTATGAGAGTACGCCAATTATACTTATTGGATAGTCTTCTTCTAAATCTTGGGCAGGTGCCGAAAGATAGGGAAGGAAGAAAACCAATTAGCCTAAATACGGTTTACAGAAGGTAAGAAGTAAAGAAAAATGAAGGGATTGAAGTGAGGGCAATGAAAATTGCAACTGGTGTCATGGATCTGGATAATGGAAGAGGCATTACTCGGAATACCCAGCCACCCCTTCGAAACATTTTCATTTTTAGTTTTCCTGTTCACTCGTAATTGAAAAACTGCTTTCCCAATTGATTCTGACTCCAAGATATGTATTGACCAAACAGGATTCTCACATATGTATGGTACTACAGATGATGAGTTGGAGCAAAACATTGGGAATTGGGTGATTAGATCCTCGATGTCAGAATTCTTTGTAATTGGTGATGGTTGAGGAAATCTCCTGGGTTAGCCTAACGACAAACGGTTGGTTTTGAATATCTGTTGTTGTGCACCAATTTCAAACCGATATATCTGTACGTTTATTTTATAAAGTGAGATATAACTTTTTGAAATTATGTTTATAATATTTACCTTTATCAGTTGATGATTAGATAAGGTGCATTCAATAACGGTGTAATTATTCTTAACCAAAATACAGTTTTCAACTTACGACACACAGGGTTTGAGCCAGTAAACTCAGGGGACTTAAATAAAGTATTGTATATTGTCCAGTGTCCAGTAGGACAAGAGTTGGTACTCATATTATATTCCATTTACTAATAATTTCTCTTGTTCTGGGCATGCATTTATGCAAGGTCCAAAATTTAAAGAAGTTCATAGGTATAAGAATAAAGCAGAGAACCATACGTTGGTAGTATCAGGATTCTTTGAGGTCATCGAAGATGCAGATACTTCTACTAGGTATTCCACTATAGTAATATTGAGAGTATTGTTTCTCAGACAGTTTACTTCTGTAGGTGCGCTCCTTGATGAGTAATGCTGTAAGGGCCCTCTCCCATTAAGGTGGTTATGCACTGGAAACAGCTACATTCTATTTGAATCTGATTTCATCTAAATTAGTGCCTCGGTTTCTATATGAATATAGAATGGTTCATATCTTAACGATGTTAAGGTATATGGATTTTTTCGGCTTACACTTAAAACCAGAAACCGGTTAAGCTCAAGGCACGTTTTAGTAATGGCAGTTTGTGGGTTATCCTGGGCATAGGCGAGGGATTAACTTTCTACAATTTGCAAGATCAAAATTTATTTTGTTCTTGACTCGCCACAATTTTTAGTAAAATGGATAATTTTCAGAAAACAGTAGTAGGAGTATGGTAGAACTGGAAGTGATTCCAGAACCACAAACGGTTACTGGAAATTTAGTAGAACCTATGAATTCAATTAGATTCGACGATCCGTAAGTTACTCCGCAGATTTAGTGGGTAACCTCAGCCACCTGAGAGGTACTTCAGTTTTCTCATAGACGGTGACAGGGAGGTTTGCATCATGGTATGATAACCCAAGCTTTCCATTACTGCTGCCCTTGACTATGAGACCTGGCAGCTGGATGACTATAACGTCATTATAAATGAACTTTTAGGATTGCACGTTTATATGACACTGCCAGATGGTTGTTCTAGTCAGTGGGAGCAGCGGAAGCGTGATGGGTAAGTTGCTTATGTCTATTTATAGATTATAGCAGGTATATCGGAGATGGATCATCTATTTTGTGTGACAGTCATAGTGTTTGATTTTATCAAAACAACAGATGAACCTGATAAGAAGCTAGTAGAGTACTGTCTAGGGATTTAGATGACATACTCCGGATAGGAAGTGAATTTCCTATACTATAATCGGTTAAACTATGGTTGCTACAGGTGTTTCTCCACAAAGGACATGGATAATGTTGCTTTTGCACTAGCTTAAGTAAGCAGATGTTAATCCATTCCTAGAGAAACAAAGGGAAGTAGTAATGAACATAAGAGAATGTTCTTGGTATATGGTAATAGGCAGCCTCATATAGGAAGCGGTTACCAGTTATGGCTTCCAATGTGACCTAGATGACAAAATGACTGTCAGAGTTATAAGTTTACCCTCTTCTGAGGGGTAATATATTGGACAGGGATCCAAGCGGATACTGAGATGAGCATGGTGCAGGATACCGATTAAATTCTGTGGATGATACAGTCTAAGAAGTTTATTGGATTTGGTGTTCATGTTATGAACTTGGTCCCATCAGATATCTAGACAAGTTCTAAGACATGTATCACTCATTTCGGGAGATGTTCGTTCTCTGCGAAGTTGAGATATATAGAGATATAGATAGAAACACTGGAGAGGATCCACTCACTAAGGCTATTTCTCGAACACGACTATTTCTTCAAACTCGGTTTGCGAAACTGATTAGTAGAAAAGTTGGGTATTCGGTAGCACACGGGCTGTGCATACGCGATACCACAATAATTTGCCTTAAGTGCAAGTGGGAGATTGTTGGATATAGTGCCCTTAAGATAATTATTGTAATCACAGGCAGGCGATTATGATGATTGAGGGTGGACCTATATGGATAGAACAATCTCACTCGAGATGATAGTATGCTATCTGATTTGACTTTATCATCATGTACATGTCTTGTGGGGTATTGCATATCACTATTACATATTGATAGAGCCCATAAGATTTATACTTGACTACTAGGGTTATTCTGGTGATCACACTTGTGAGAACTGGGTAGTCTATAAGCACATCCTTAAATGTACCTAGTCGTGGGAATATCGAGACTGGGTAGCGATATTCCAGAGTAGACTAGTGTATACGTTTCTTGACCCCGACGAAGGGCAATGGCCTGTCTCACAGTCATTGGTGTTAGTCAGTCACCGAGATTGTATACAGGTGCTCATCGAGTTATGAGTTACACTGGGCGGACTCGCCGAGATCATGCTAGATGCTATTATACCTATCGTCAGGTAGCAGGTCTTTTGTGGCATTAGTACAGATTAGTCTGTCGACCCAAGATCGTCATTTGTCTTGTGTGAGTTACCACTGTACTTTGATTACTACCCTACCACAGCTCAAAATAGTCGTGCAAACAGGTTTTAGTTGGGTACAGTCTCGAGCCACATAGATACAATGAGCGGATTGCGGGGATTTGTCTCTCCCGGTATTGGCGGTTGATGTCGCGCTGAGTTCGGTTGGCCATCACCATAAGACCTTACCAGACAGCTGAGATTTACTGATTTGGATCAGTAGTTTCTCGGATGGTGATGGGCTTGATATCGGCACAACTTATTGCGTTACTAGGAGTCTGACGTTTACCACCCTGCTAGACCTGATATGCAACAGTTTCAGACAAACAGACCGGACTGTATGGTACATGTCGCTGATAGGCTCATTATGGTTTTGGACTAGCTTGTTTGTCGATCTTTTTTTGACAATACCTGGGTAGCCATTATGTTTAGCTTGTGTCGCTGACGTGCTTGTGGTTAAACGCACTGCCAGCGTATTGTCGAGTTTTTAGAGTGCCACATAGAGGTTTTTCGGCTATGGCGAAATGTTGTAGCTGCGGTACAATTGTACACGTTGGGTTCGATTAAAACTACTGTATTTTATACACTGACAGTAATCGGACGGTTGTAATACTAGTCGGTCTTTTTGGAAAGACGGATATTAAATCGGGTGTCGACTTAATATTTAATACATATATACATTGTATATGTATTTACTAGTATTATATCATTATTAATTAATCTCCTTTATGTATTTTAAATGCCTTGGATAACAATTTTAAGTGTATGTAAGTATGTTGTATTACATATAAATATATGTATTGTTTTTGTTTATTCTTTTTCTTTTGTTTTTTTTTAATTTATGTTATTCCAAGGAAATAACATAACCTTTGCCTCACTCTTTAGGGTGACATGTGGAGGTGAGAGAAGAGTGTGGACACTTGGTAGCTTGATTAAATTCTATGGTTAGGATTTTTTCGAGAATGTTTTAATTAGTAACCATTTTCTTATTAAGTAAATGGTTAACTAATTCTTTTCTGTAGTTCTTCCTCTTTTTAGCCATGAAGCTCTCATCTCCCTCTTCCTCTAAAATGAGAAAACAAATTAGAAAAAGAAAGATAAATGAGAGAAAAATTATAGCGAAGAAGAAACTACAACTCCTAACTAGTTAGTTTAGCAACCTAACTGCTTAGGTTATCTTAATTTGAGATTGAAGCTAAAGGTCTTAAGTCTTCAAGGTGGATCATTTTCGATAGCGGAGGTGGGCTTACAAGTATGTTCCATGGACCTTCAAGGATCCTACAATAGAGTCCAATCCAATTGGAGCAAATGATATTACAAAGGTTGTATGGTTCTAACCTTGAATGAAAACTCTTGGAAATTTTCGGAATAAAATTTTGCTAAATTTTTGGAATAAAATTTAAGTTAGCTTACTAGCTAACTTGATGACAAAATTTTTATGTTTTGTAATTTTTTTTTTTGATTTTTATGTATTTTAAATATATATGCAATGCAAAATGAATGCAAGGATGGGGAGCTCACCGAGCATACCCCAAACTTAAACCTGATAGTGCCCTCATTGTCATGCCATAAAAATAAGGTCAAAATTGTTGAGGGGTCAAAATTTGTCGGTTCCTTTTTCTTTATAAGAAAAAACAAACAATATATATACACACAAAAAGATCCCCCAAACTTAAGTGAAACAATACTTCCACTGTTAAACGTTGAAATTCAAGGTTAGGGGGGAGGGGACATCATCGGTCTATACAAGACCTTACACAGACCAAAAGTTAACACCAACCATTCGAAAATTATATCATGATAAGACCACGGTTAGTAAAAGAAGGCGTAGAGGAAGAAAGTGAAGAAAACGTGAGACTGTGTACGTACAAAAGTGGTATAAGGTCTCGGTAGACGAAAATGAGAGGGGAAACGAACGAGAGAAAGAAATGAAGTGGATGAACGAAATGGAGTACGAACTTGAGGTTTTAAAATGATTGAATAAATTAGTACAGATTTTAATGATTGAAATGAAAATTTTGAATTTTCCAACTGTACAAATTTATCAACATTTTTCGAGTTGGGATCAAATTTCTCAAGATTTGTAAGAAAGTATGGGGCGAACGAAATTAGTGAACCAGATAAAGGTGAAAAGTAGTCTTGCAATTTAGAGAGGTCGATGGAAAAGATTGGGGAAAGTAACTAAGGAATGATATTGGTTAAATGTTCGGGAGGATTTTCACAATCAACGGAAGGGACATGATGAACCGGAGAATCCGATTAATCTAATAAAATGAGTTCATCCTAAAAAATAGCCTTAAAATTACCCTTGCGATTAAGCATATCCACACATTCATTATCAAAAAATTAAAGATTAACCTCATCCATACATTCATCATTAATAACATCAGGATTAAAATAAGGTTTGGGAAAAACATTTGTGGGTCCATCTTCAAAAATTTCCTAAACACTCATATCCTCAATCAAGTGAAATTAATTGTCTCAAACACTTCATCACTGACTTGGTTTTCACTCGATGGATTACAAATCTCACTCGGGTTGTTTTGTAGATTGGAGATGTAGAGATCAATAGGAATGGAATCGGTTTCACTAAAAATGGCTCCTTCACAATTGGGTAAATCAAATGTTTCGTCCTCATACTGCTCATTGATTGTGTTATCTTCAATGATATGCTCAACACTGATCTCATTAGCACCGCCAGTCAAATTAAACGAATAGTTCTCTAAAAAGTCATCAATTATGTCATCCTCAATTGATGGTTCATTGGATGGGATTTCAAGACTTGACATGTCAAAATTAATCGGATAAGTATCTGTTTGATTTGAAATGATGTATAACTCTCTTTCACACTCATGATTGGGTAACTCCTCAGTTATATTATCAAGCGGTTAATCATCAAATTCATTCAGTTGGATTTCAGGATGGAAAGTGTTGAGATCAAAAGAGTTGGTTTGACTAAGAAGGATCCCTGGTTCTTTTTCACTACTCAATTCTAACGCTACTTCAAGACTAGACACGGTTTGTAAAGGAGTTTAAAAAGATTCAAATTCATTTAGAAACGTGGAATCCCCAATTTGATGTTTAGAAGCAATGTCTAGAGACGGTGTGAAAGTTGGGTAGGATTGGAAATGGTTGAACTGTTGGCTATATGCATTTTTGATATGCTCCGCAATGGACATAGGTTTAGTACATTAAGTATCAACATGATAGGGTATGAAAGTTTGGTACTATTGATGGGAAGTGGATGGTTGTGTCCAATTGTTATAGACAAGATCAGAATCAACATTTTGATATGAAGAGGATTGAAATTGTTGTCCTAAAGAAGTTTGAGTAGTGAACGGTGTGAAATTTTGGCTACGGGCATATTCAATATGGTCCAAAATGGACATTAGTTTATGGGTTGCCACATTAGTCTCAACATGAGAAGATGTGAAAGTTTAAGACGGTTGATAAAAATTTGAGTGTGGTGTCCAACTGTTCCTTTTCGAAGCCTCTATCTTATCCCTTAAGGAAATTTTGGGTATGGATGGATTGTTAGAAGTTTGACCAAAGCAAGAATGATATATTGAAATATCTGGTTGCGGGTAGCAACGTTCAACAAGAGTCGGTTGGTTTGGTTTTCCCTTGAAAAGAAGAGGGGATGCAAGTGGGTGGAAATGGCAAGTTTTTATAGAATTTTGACTTTTTTTATTTTTGTTTTGTTGTAGGATTTTTTTGAAAATGTTTGTTTACGGAATTAACGGACTCAAATAATCACAATCGCAATATGCACAATCAACACCTAGAGCAAGAGTCTTTAAAGTCCAATTAGGCTGGTCCTAAACTTCCAAGTGACAAGTTTCAGGATAACCCTCAAATCACCACTTTATTGTCAATTGTGGCCAGATAAGTACAAGTGAGGTAAGGAGAGTTCCGCTTACGAATCATCGTGAGACGGGCCTTTTAAAATTACCTCCTCACTTGCCTAGTTTAGGCGTCACAAAGTCAAGTTTAGATAAACGATCGATTCACCGCAACCTTTATTTTTCCTAAATGAGTGTGACATGTCCTAATAGGTTTGGTCAAGATATTTTTTAATTAACTCAAGGTAAGGCATATGCTTTTTATGATTTTCGGGGCTTAGGAAGGGTAATGAAATCCCCACCTAATCTGAATTTGGGTTAAATCCCTTTAATGTCCGTATTTATTTGATGCAAAGCGATAAGCAAACAAAATTTAAACAACACAATCTTGTTTTTATTTTAGCAGCACTGTTTGTGCAAAGAAACCTGTAGAAAACACAGTTCAGTGGAGCTTAGAGGGATTTCTGGAGAAGGAGAAGACGTACAAAAAAAATTGGGGCTTAGATGCAAAAAGTTGGCCACGAGACCGCCGCCAGTTCCTTGTATTTGACCGTAGAACTGTCACTAAAATGATGAATTAGAGGTTCAACATTTTTCTGTGCACTCCCCTCGCTTTGTTCTTCTGGATCCAAGCCTATATTTCTTGATTTGATCACTTTATTTGCTCCAGATTTCCTTGCGAACATGCACAAAAAATAAAAAATAAAAAGATGGGGTTTTATTATATTTATGGTTTTTTTTAGAGTTTTGAAAGTTTAATAGTTTGGAAATATACACAAAGATAATAACCCGAATAATAAGAAAGAAATACGTTACCATCTCTCTAGCAACGGCGCCATTTGATTGAAATATTTATGATACGCGTTCTATGTGTTCTACTTACCGCAATCAAAACGTTTTTGCATGTAGCCAGCCAATTGAGTACGGGTCATCCACTGGTAGATGATTAGTGCTTTATTCTTATTTTAGACGAGTCAAGCGAAAATGTACAAGTATGTTTGAGCTATCCTAAGTGTTTGTGTAATTCTATGTTCAAGAGAACTTTTTAAGGTTAGGCTTGGTTAGTAGAGTTAAGAATTATTCTTGTGCTTGCCTTGTGCCGTCATTGAAATGATGTTGGAATAATCGAAAGTAATGGGGATTAGGAGAACATTTAAATGGTATTTGCGAGTTTAAGCAAGTTTTCCAATGCTAAATCCATTCGTAGTGCCTCTTATCCATCTGTTCCATGCTATTATTTTCAACCCTATACCAAAAACACAAAACAAGTCTCCAATTAAGTCACAACTATATGTCACATTGTAGTGCGCCTAAAAGAATTATCAACTTAGGTCACGACTATATGTCATTATAGTGCGTCTAAGAGAGAGGGTTATGTTTGTTTTGTCTAGATTCAATTCAAGTTGTTTAGTAAAGGGAAGCACAAAGGATTTTTCCATCTCTCATACTACCCTTCCTTAACCCTAAAAAGTGGGTAACTACTCACAGATGAAAAGAAAATAAAACAAGAAGAAGAGAAGAAAGAAGGGAAAAATGATATGAGAACAAAAAAATAACAAGCTAACTTCTTAGGCTCTCACCTAAGCAAGGGACTCTATTGAGTATCATGGATTAAAAATATAGATTAGAAAAGAAGAAAAGAAAAACAATAAAATCCAACAACTAATTAACAACAAGTATTAAAGTTAAGCTAAGAATTGAAAAGAAAGACAAATAAGTAAAAAAGCATGATAATAAAAGACAGTGGTAAGAAAACTCCTTCTTCTTCATTCATATCCACTCATCAAAAGCTCTCACACAAATTTTCATGGCAACAAATGAAAAAGAAAGAAGCTGCCTACTCCGACCTAACAACTATTCTAAGAAAAATATACATTGTTTTCTTTGGAACAGATCTGGAGTATTTATAGGGCCTGGATTGGAGAAATGTAGAAATGAAAAGACCCACTTGTTAGTGTATATGCCCTAGAGGCCATTACTGTATCATACTAGTTTGTATATTACTTAATGGAAGCTTGGGATATTCACCTTGTATGTACAATCTTGCTCAAAATAGTAGTATGCTACTTAGTTTGTTTCTACTTCAATGTGTACATGTGTTTATTTTAGTATATCACCTATACACATTAGTGGAGCTCTTAGGATCTTTGCTTGATTACCAGCGATGTGATGGCAGTCACACTAGTGGGCTGGGTAATCTATAAGCACATCCTTATGCAGGTCCCTGGTCGCAGGACTATCGAGACAGGGCATCGATACTCCGGAGTAGACTAGCGCATGCGCTTCTCATCCCAGTGTGGGAGACGGTCTGTCCCACAGCCGTCAGTACGTCGTACTTGAGATAGTATGCGGGTGCTCGTTAGGTTACGGGTACACTGGACAGGACTCGTCGGGAACTGACTAGTTGGTATTATGCCTATCGTCAGTTATCAGTTCCCAGGTGACATGAGTACAGCTTAGTCCGCTGACTTGACACTGTCACTTCGCCTCGAGTGTGTTCCCACTGCACTTTGATTACTACCCTACCACGGCTCAAAGGAGTCGTGCAAACGGGTAGTAGTTGGGTGCATTCCCGAAGCACTTGGAGGCAGTGACGGTTAGATAGGATTCGTCTCTCCCGGTATTGGGCGTTGACATCGCGCTGTGTCTAGGAGAGCCATTACACGAGTAGTCCCTGGCCAAGGCAAACGAGATATACTGGTAGGCTTCCAGTGTTATCTCAGGATGTTTTGGGCTTCGCTCCGGCACGACTTGTACCGCTATTGCGGGACTGACGTTTACGGCCCCCTAGGCCCGCCATACGATGTATCAGACGAACAGACTGGACTGTACGGAGAATGTCACATTCAGGCTCAGTAGGAGTTCAGATGGGTTTCACCTCGTCAGTCTTCTTGTCAGCATCTACCTGGGGACCGTTACGCACAGCTAGTGCCGCTTGCGGTCTGTGGTTAAACCCACTGCCAGCGTAGTGTCGAGTCTTTAGAGTCCCACACAGAAAGCTTTTCGCCTTTAGGCAAAAGAGTAGAGGTCGCATGGTTTTGCAACAGGTCGCATGGTTTTGCGACAGGGTTCGGTTACATCCGTGCACTTGTGCACGTACAGTGTCCGGACAGTTTGCACTAGCGGGCTTTGGTTTAAGCCAGATCCTAGTGTATGTATTGGGATTGGATTTATCCAGTTTGCATTCGTGTTCCTCGGAACACGGATGCGGGTGTGCATGCACAGTTGACGGGGAGACAGAGGCAGCGGATTCTCATTAGGGTTGTTGACAGTTGACCGTTGACTATTGACTTTTTGTTCAACCCTAATGAGAATATGATATATGATTAACAATTATATTAATTAAGTATTATGGTAACATGGTTGTTGACTTTTGTTGACTTTGTTGATTTGTTGACTTTTGTTGACTTTGTTGACCGGTTGACTAGGCTTGACTAGTTGACCATCATGATAACCATAGCCATCATTTCATGGCAAAGACTTTTGCTTGCTTGCTCATTTGTGCAAAATGAGTGCATGAAATGATATGGTTATAGTTGCTTCAACCATCACATAACACTTGATTTGGTATAATGAGTTATCATTGTTTTGGATTATGAGAGGGTGAAAGACAAAAGAAAGATTCATTCTCACTTGCTCATTCTCTCTCTTGTTCTTGAGCTCTCTTGCTCTTGCTTTCACCCTCTTCCTCTTGCTCCCTCTCTTGACTCTATGGTTCATATATCTCATGAGTTGAGAATCAATAACCATAGATAAAATCCCATACAAACTCTTCTCTACTCATTCTAGTTCACAAGGTTTGGCAAACCAAGTGAACTAGTTTCTTCAAAGAACGAAGAAGGAGCCAAAGGTTGGAGCTTTCAGGTGGATCTATCTTCGGCGTAAGGAGACGACGGGAAGAAGCCGATCCGGACCTCCATTGGAGTTTGAAGACGAAGGAGTTCAAGACAAGCAAGGTATAACCCCCTAACCGAGTAGTTAGCGACTCGTAGTTAGGTTGTTAGTTAGATGTTTAACCAAGATCCGGGTTATAAGTCCATGTTACCACCTCTATAAAAATCGTTTTTTATCAAATTCCGCATGCCCGAAAGAACCGGGAGAGGTAGCATGGACTTACAGTGGTATCAGAGCCTAGTTAAACTCTATCTAACATGTTAGCAAGTAACTAGAAGATCGATCAAAGAAAAAGTCACGAAAACGAACCCGAGAATTTCAAGTTTCTGTCGATTTTTATACTGTTCAAAAGTTGATTATTTTCATCTCTAAAATCGGCTCAGGCTTTTATTAGAATAACCACCAAATTTGGTCCAACGATCGAGTCAAAGCGCCGCGGAAACGCGGCGGGAGCACGCTCCCGCCGCGGATCCGCGGCCGAGTTGACTCGGCCGAGGTCCATCTTTGGTGCAGTGTTATTCTGAGGTTGTTTTGGGATTTTTGGAATATGTGTTTTCTTCCCAGATTTTCCAGAACGAAAATTTTATTTTTGGGGTCCCGAAAATCCGTATTTTTGATCGAACTTCTAAAAGACTTAAGCTAACGGGTTTTTCTGTAATGTGATATTTGTATTGAACGTCTACTAATCGCTATATGTCGATTAGTGGGGGTTATACAAATCTGTGATCTGTAATGTTGCTGGAATGTGTATATGAATATGTTGGATTGTCGCGGGTGAATAGCCGGGGGTTGTGAGATGAGAGTTTTCTTTTCTTTCAATTCATGTAAATTTGTAAATTGATGTAATAATTATTTGTATGGCCGCACAACCGGGTCGGGGTTGTAGCCGTCATTGTATAATTTCTTTTTACTGTTTTTGCTCCTAGGATAGACCCATGGAGGGGGTGCAGAAACTACCGGGTATGCCGAAGTGCCGAGTGGCCTACTCATGGAGATGAGGGAGGTTGCTTCGCTTCGGGTACTTGGCGGGTAGTTTGCCGCACCCGTAGGGGTCTTGGGTGGGGTATTGGCTATTCACCACGACCGTGTAATCTGTCTTTCGTTACAGGCTCGTGCGAATTACAGATTCCTAGTATATCCAATGTATTCATCTGTGATCTGAAATGTTTATCATTGCAGTATATCTATATATGATATTATTTAGGCGTTGCTTATGTTTTACAGCCGCGCTAGCCCAGCCCCCGCTCTGTCGTTAGTTAAGTAACCTAACGGGTAATGACGGGGCCCAGTGGCGAATGCGAATGGCATAAGCGTACGTCATATTTTGGTTGTTTTCTACAATGGTAGGATTAAATGATGGGACGCATTAAAAGAACTAATGCAAGAATATCACGCATTAAAAGAACTAATGCAAGATAATAAACCAAGTTAAAGTCGTTGGAACACTTTCGAAAAACCACTCGGTTCTTTTCAAAAACAACTTTTAAATGCGGAGCTTGAGCCACTCCTTTTAAAAGCTATCTTGTTCCATCGACTATATCAAGTTCACTACGTTCACGGTTTTGCCAAAACCATTCGTAGCCCTCCGTCGTTTCACATGAATAGTCAATAGTATTCAAGCTGTGTATGTTGGCCAAAGTCAAGGCACAGTGATTGGTAGCTATTGGGTGTTCATGTGTAGCATAGATAGATGCGTTGGTTTGGGACAGTCGTACTGCCATTTTGGCCAAAGTCAAGGGTAGGTACGGATGGATCCAAATTAACCTGGACAATGACGGGTAGAACTTGACATGTGACTTATGATATTTTGGCCAAAGTCAAGGTCATAAGAGCATGGGGCAAAAATCCACATCGGGAGTTTCATAAGTACTGAAACTTGCTAGATTTGCATACCATTTGGAGTGTGATGATTCTGGTAGGATTCCTTCAGTTTTGTCACGCGGTGATATTTGGATCCCGATCCTACTGTGAGTATATGCTACTCCTCGGAAAATTTCTCACTAAACGATCAATGCTATAAACCTAGTAGGTGCCTAGAAAGGTGTTAGCGGGGCTACGCCCCCAGGGAAAAGAGATTCTTTAATTAAGGAACTTCGCGAAAGCGTTGGAAAACCTCCCTCGAAGTACCGACACCGGCCTGGCTGAACGGTTAAGCAAGTATTGTGCGGTGGGATTGATCCCGACTAATTCTTCCTTTATGGTTTGAGGAGGGATTCGAGAAACAGTGGGAGCCATCCTGTTTAGACAAACTAAAAACTACTCTAAACTTGCAAGAGTATCATGCTAAGTGTTTCTTCTTCTCTCTCCTAATTGCAGCGACCAATCGACATGACTGGACTTAAGTTACTTCTAGATAAAAATATACTAACAGGGCCAAACTACAAAGATTGGCTCAGGAATGTCAAGATGGCAATCACTTACGACAAGCTGGGGTATCTTCTTACCACCAAAGCTCCCCCTGTCCCTGGTCCCACTTCCAGCGTCGCGGATAAGGAAATCCACAAGACTTGGGAAATTGATAGCGCGAAGGCCAAGTGCCTCGTACTTGCCTCGATGGACAACGAACATCAGAGGAGGCACGAGAATATGGACCTTGAATCCATATTTCTCCATACAAAAGAACTGTATGGAGAGCAATCTCGTATCGCAAGATACGAAGCGTCGAAAAAGTTATTTTCGGCAAAGATGGCCGTCGGATCATCAGTAGCCGAGCACGTGCTAAAGATGATCGGCTACATTGAGGAGCTCGCGGACCTAGGGACCACATTGGAGAGTGAGCTCTATACGGACATAGTTCTCCAGTCCCTTCCTTCCACTTACGCCCAGTTTATACTGAAATTAAACTTGCAAGAAAAAGAAGTTGAACTTTCAGAGCTCCTCAACATGCTGAGGAGCGCAGAGGGCACCCTACAGAAAGGTAGGGAAACATCCACTTTGTTTGTAGGAGGATCATCTTCTTCTAGGTCCAAGGCGAAAGCCAAAGGAAAGAAGAAGAAAGCCCCCGCCAAACCAAGGGGCGGTGTTAGTAAAGTGGATACGAAGGGAAAAGCTAAAGCAACAAAGAAAGCGGGGAAGCTTGTGGATAAGGAAGAATGCTTCTATTGTCATAAGAAAGGTCACTGGAAGAATGATTGTAGGGCTTGGAAAGCCAGAACACAGGAATTGAATCAGGTTGCAGCTTCAGCTTCAGGTGTGTATGTTATTGAAAACTGTCTTTCAATAAACTCTACTTCCTGGGTATTGGATACCGGATCAGGATCTCATATCTGTAATTCTTTGCAGGCGTTGAGAAACCGTAGGGTTTTGAAGGCTGGTGACATGACCCTCAGAGTTGCGAACGGAGCTAGCATGGATGCTAAAGCCGTGGGGGACTATCACCTGGGAATGTCAGATGGACATGTTTTGGTTTTGCGTAATTGCTTTTTTGTACCCAACGCAACTTGTAATATCATTTCTGTATCTTTAGTTTCTAAATAAGGTTATGAATTTGCGTTTGTAAGTAATGTTGTAAACATTCACCTTAATCAAGTTCTGATTGGGTCAGGTACATTGAGTAATGGTATATACGTATTAAACCAACCACATATTTTCAATGTCCAGAATACACACAAAAGAAAGTCTCCAGAAATCAATCAGGCTTTCTTATGGCATTGTAGACTGGGTCACATCAATGAGAGAAGGCTGACGAAGTTACATACAGCAGGAAATTTGAATCCGTTCGAATATCAATCGTATGCCACTTGTCAATCCTGTCTCAAAGGAAAGATGACAAAGACTTCGTTTACTGGACATGGAGTGAGAGCGAGCGAGCTCTTGGGACTCGTACACAGTGACGTGTGCGGTCCAATGTCTACACATGCGCGAAGCGGTTATTCTTACTTCATTACTTTTACGGATGACTTCTCAAGGTACGGTTATGTCTTCTTAATGAAACATAAGTCCGAAGCCATGGGAAAATTCCAGGAGTATAAGAATGAGGTAGAAAAACAGACCGGCAAAAGTATCAAGATTCTAAGATCGGATCGAGGTGGAGAATACTTGAGTGCCGAGTTCCTGGACTATTTAAAAGAGAATGGAATTCTCTCTCAGCTCACTCCTCCATACACTCCGCAACATAACGGTGTATCGGAGAGACGGAACCACACCCTATTAGATATGGTACGGTCCATGATGAGTAATGCTGAGTTACCGCGATCATTCTGGGGGTATGCGCTAGAATCAGCTGCATACCTTTTGAACCGAGTTCCCACTAAGACCGTGCCTACCACACCATTTGAGATGTGGTGTGGGAAGAGGCCCCATCTTAATCACATTAAGACATGGGGAAGTCCAGCTTTTGTCAAAAAGCAGCATGCGGACAAGCTCGAGGCACGCTCAGTACAGTGCAAGTTTGTGGGATATCCAAAGAATTCCAAGGGATATTTCTTCTACTGCGAAGAGGAACAAAAAGTTCTTGTTTCTCGTCATGCCCACTTTCTAGAACACCAGTTCTTAGAAAAGGAAATCAGTGGGAACGCGGTAGAACTGGAAGAAATTCCAGAACCACGGACTATTACTGAAAGTTTAGTGGAACCAGAGGATTCAAAAGAATAGGACATTCCTACGCCGCTCCGCAGGAGTAGTAGGCAGACTCATCCGCCCGAGAGATACTACGGTTTTCTCATAGACGGGGATAGAGAGGATTGCATCATAGATTATGATGAGCCTACTAGCTTCCAGCAGGCCGTTCAGAGCATTGACTCAGTGAAATGGCTGGATGCAATGCGGACCGAAATGGAGTCCATGTACACCAACAAAGTATGGACGTTGGACATTGCTCCAGACGGGGTAAAACCCGTAGGATGCAAGTGGATCTTCAAAAGGAAGATTGGTGTAGATGGACAGGTTGAGACCTATAAGGCTAGACTGGTAGCAAAGGGTTTTCATCAAAGACCTGGCTTGGACTACGACGAAACCTTTTCTCCAGTGGCTATGCTGAAATCCATTCGGATCCTTCTTGCCATTGCTGCCTTCCACGATTATGAGATCTGGCAAATGGACGTAAAGACCGCTTTTCTAAATGGAAATTTAGAGGAGTGTGTCTATATGGACCAACCAGAGGGTTTCATTCAGAGTGGGAGCAGCGGAAAGGTGTGCAAGTTGCTTAAGTCCATCTACGGACTAAAGCAGGCATCGCGGAGTTGGAACATCTGTTTTGATGAGACGGTCAAGGAATTTGGCTTTATCAAAAATCCAGATGAACCATGCATCTATAGTAGATTTGTAGCGAGAACTGTAGTATTCCTCGTTTTATACGTGGATGACATTCTCTTAATAGGAAATGACATTCCTATGCTACAATCTGTCAAGGGGTTCTTGTCGCACAGGTTCTCCATGAAAGACCTGGGTGATGCCTCATACATCCTGGGGATCCGGATCCATCGTGATAGATCCAAGAGGATATTAGGACTTTCACAGTCCAGGTACATCGACACTATACTGAAAAGATTCAGTATGGAAGATTCCAAGCGCGGTAACCTACCGGCTTGTCACGGGATCACCCTCTCTAAAGAGATGTCTCCCAAGACTGATTTGGAGAGGGATCGCATGTCTATTATACCCTACGCTTCTGCGGTAGGCTCTATAATGTATGAGATGTTGTGTACCAGACCGGATGTAGCTTATGCACTGAGTGTGGTAAGACGGTATCAGTCAAACCCTGGGGAGAAACACTGGATAGCAGTAAAGAACATTCTCAAGTACCTGAGAAGGACTAAGGAGATGTTCTTGGTGTATGGTGGAAAAGACCTCCAGATCGAGGCCTTTGCTGACTCCAGCTTCCAGAGTGACAAGGATGATTCCAAGTCCATGTCGGGTTTTGTCTTTACCCTCAATGGAGGGGCGGTGTGTTGGAAGAGTTCCAAACAAGAAACCGTTGCGGACTTGATGATGGAAGCGGAATACATCGCTGCATCTGATGCCGCAAAAGAAGCTGTCTGGATAAGGAAGTTCTTGAAAGAACTTCAGGTGGTTCCATCCATTGTTGATCCAATACCTCTGTATTGCGACAACAATGGGGCTATAGCTTTAGCGAAGGAACCCAGGTCCCATCAGAGATCCAGGCACATCTTGAGGCGGTATCACCTGATCAGGGAGATCGTGGATCGCCAGGAGATCGAGGTTCGGAGAGTCGCTTCAGAAGATAACACTGCAGATCCATTCACCAAGGCCCTGCCCCAGACTTAGTTCGAGCGGCTGATCGAGATGATAGGTCTTCGATACGCCAGTACATGGCCTTAGTGCAAGTGGGAGATTGTTAGTGTATATGCCCTAGAGGCCATTACTGTATCGTACTAGTTTGTATATTACTTAATGGAAGCTTGGGATATTCACCTTGTATGTACAATCTTGCTCAAAATAATAGTATGCTACTTGGTTTTTTTCTACTTCAATGTGTACATGTGTTTATTTTAGTATATCACCTATACACATTAGTGGAGCTCTTAGGATCTTTGCTTGATTACCAGCGATGTGATGGCAGTCACACTAGTGGGCTGGGTAATCTATAAGTACATCCTTATGCAAGTCCTGGTCGCAGGACTATCGAGACAGGGCATCGATACTCCGGAGTAGACTAGCGCATGCGCTTCTCATCCCAGTGTGGGAGACGGTCTGTCCCACAGCCGTCAGTACGTCGTACTTGAGATAGTATGCGGGTGCTCGTTAGGTTACGGGTACACTGGACAGGACTCGTCGGGAACTGACTAGTTGGTATTATGCCTATCGTCAGTTATCAGTTCCCAGGTGACATGAGTACAGCTTAGTCCGCTGACTTGACACTGTCACTTAGCCTCGAGTGTGTTCCCACTGCACTTTGATTACTACCCTACCACGGCTCAAAGGAGTCGTGCAAACAGGTAGTAGTTGGGTGCAGTCCCGAAGCACTTGGAGGCAGTGACGGTTAGACAGGATTCGTCTCTCCCGGTATTGGGGGTTGACATCGCGCTGTGTCTAGGAGACCCATTACACGAGTAGTCCCTGGCCAGGGCAAACGAGATATACTGGTAGGCTTCCAGTGTTATCTCAGGGTGTTTTGGGCTTCGCTCTGGCACGACTTGTACCGCTATTGGGGGACTGACGTTTACCGCCCTCTAGGCCCGCCATGCGATGTATCAGACGAACAGACCGGACTGTACGGAGAATGTCACATTCAGGCTCAGTAGGAGTTCAGATGGGTTTCACCTCGTCATTCTTCTTGTCGGCATCTACCTGGGGACCGTTACGCACAGCTAGTGCCGCTTGCGGTCTGTGGTTAAACCCACTGCCAGCGTAGTGTCGAGTCTTTAGAGTCCCACACAGAAAGCTTTTCGCCTTTAGGCAAAAGAGTAGAGGTCGCATGGTTTTGCGAAAGGTCGCATGGTTTTGCGACAGGGTTCGGTCACATCCGTGCACTTGTGCACGTACAGTGTCCGGACAGTTTGCACTAGCGGGCTTTGGTTTAAGCCAGATCCTAGTGTATGTATTGGGATTGGATTTATCCAGTTTGCATTCGTGTTCCTCGGAACACGGATGCGGGTGTGTATGCACAGTTGACGGGGAGACAGAGGCAGCGGATTCTCATTAGGGTTGTTGACAGTTGACCGTTGACTATTGACTTTTTGCTCAACCCTAATGAGAATATGATATGTGATTAACAATTATATTAATTAAGTATTATGGTGACATGGTTGTTGACTTTTGTTGACTTTGTTGACTTGTTGACTTTTGTGGACTTGTTGACTTTGTTGACCGGTTGACTAGGCTTGACTAGTTGACCATCATGATAACCATAGCCATCATTTCATGGCAAAGACTTTTGCCTGCTTGCTCATTTGTGCAAAATGAGTGCATGAAATGATATGGTTATAGTTGCTTCAACCATCACATAACACTTGATTTGGTATAATGAGTTATCATTGTTTTGGGTTATGAGAGGGTGAAAGACAAAAGAAAGATTCATTCTCACTTGCTCATTCTCTCTCTTGTTCTTGAGCTCTCTTGCTCTTGCTTTCACCCTCTTCCTCTTGCTCCCTCTCTTGACTCTATGGTTCATATATCTCATGAGTTGAGAATCAAGAACCATAGATAAAATCCCATACAAACTCTTCTATACTCATTCTAGTTCACAAGGTTTGGCAAACCAAGTGAACTAGTTTCTTCAAAGAACGAAGAAGGAGCCAATGGTTGGAGATTTCAGGTGGATCTATCTTCGACGTAAGGAGACGACGGGAAGAAGCCGATCCGGACCTCCATTGGAGTTTGAAGACGAAGGAGTTCAAGACAAGCAAGGTATAACCCCCTAACCGAGTAGTTAGCGACTCGTAGTTAGGTTGTTAGTGTAAGTCCGTGTTGCCCACCCCGGTGCTTACGGGGAGGCGGAAAACATAATAAAAATCGGATTTTTAATGACTTAGGCAACATGGACTATGCATGTGAGGATCTTTGCTAAACATAAACTAGCTAACCCCAACTACAAAGTACCTAAGTGATGAAAGGTTATACCTTTGGTCTTTAGTCCTTCTCTCCTTGCTCGTCGGAATGGTAGAAAGGCCTCACCTTGCTTGTCTTCTTCCGTCAAAGAAAGATCCACTTGAAAGCCACCACCTTTAGCTTCAACTCCAAGCTAGGAGTAACTAGAGTACAAGAAATGCTAAGACTTGAACCCTAGAAGTGAGTAGAGAAGATCAAGAGAGGGTTTTTCTCAAGCCCTTTTTGTTTCTCAACACATGAGAGGGAGAGAGCTTGAGGGAGAGGATGAGCAAGAGAGAGAAAAGATATGATAGAATGAAATAATAGTGAGCCATTCTCACTAATATATGAGGATAATTTTAATTAGATAATTAGCTTGAAAATTGTCATGATAAATCATGAATTGACCATTATCATTTCATTTTTGCAAAGATCAAAGAGCATCTTCCAAATGAAATGATTATGGTCAAGTTGTCAACATGGTCAACAAGTCAATGAAGTCAAATTGTCAACAACAACCATGCACAATAATTAAGCTAATTATCAATTAACAATAATCCACACAAAAACAATAGGGTTAATAAAATGACAAATGCCATTAACCCAAAACAAGGTCCTCTCCCCCAATCTCAAGCAACTGTGCATACGCACCCGCATTCGTGATCCGAGGAACACGAATACCCTGAGAAAAACCAATCTCAAATCATATACTAGGATCCGGCTTAAACCAAAGCCCGCCAGTATAAACTGTCCGGACAGCAAACGTGCACAAGTGCGCGGATGCGAACGAACCCTGTCGCAAAACCATGCGACTTCTACTCGTTTTGCCTAAAGGCGAATAGCTCTCTGTGTGGGACTCTAAAGACTCGACACTACGCTGGCAGTGGGTTTAACCACAGACCGCAAGCGGCACTAGCTGTACGTAACGGTCCCCAGGTAGATGTCGATAAGAAGACTGACGAGGTGAACCCCATCTGCACTCCTACTGAGCCTGTATATGACAGTCTCCGTACAGTCCGGTCTGTTCGTCTGATACATCGCATGGCGGGCCTAGGGGGGCGGTGAACGTCAGTCCCCTAATAGCGGTACAAGTCGTGTCGGAGTGTAGCCCAGAACACCCTGAGATAACACTGGAAACCTACCAGTATATCTCGCTTGCCCTGGCCAGGGACTACTCGTGTAATGGCTCTCCTAGACACAGCGCGATGTCAACCCCCAATACCGGGAGAGACGAATCCTGTCTAACCGTCACTGCCTCCAAGTGCTTCGGGACTGCACCCAAAAACTACCTGTTTGCACAGCTCCTTTGAGCCGTGGTAGGGTAGTAATCAAAGTGCAGTGGGAACACACTCGAGGCGAAGTGACAGTGTCAAGTTCAGCGGACTAAGCTGTACTCATGTCACCTGGGAACTGATAACTGACGATAGGTATATTACCAACCAACAGTTCCCGACGAGTCCTGTCCAGTGTACTCGTAACCTAACGAGCACCCGCATACTATCCCAAGTACGACGTACTAACGGCTGTGGGACAGACCGTCTCCCACACTGGGATGAGAAGCGCATACGCTAGTCTACTCCGGAGTATCGATGCCCTGTCTCGATAGTCCAACGACCAGGGACCTGTATAAGGATGTGCTTATAGATTACCCAGCTCCCACGAGTGCGAGCGCCATCACAACGCTGGTAATCAAGCAAAGATCCTAAGGGCTCTACTAATATGTATACCAGCAATATGCTAAAAGAAACACATGCACATATTAAAGCAGAGACAAACCAAGTAGCATACTACCATTTCGAGCAAGATTGTATATACAACTGTGAATATCCCAAGCTTCCATCAAGTAATATACAAGCTAGTATGATACAGTAATGGCCTCTAGGGCATATACACTAACAATCTCCCACTTGCACTAAGGCCATGTACTGGCGTATCGAAGACCTATCATCTCGATCAGCCGCTCGAACTGAGTCTGGGGCAAGGCCTTGGTGAATGGATCTGCTGTGTTATCCTCTGATGCAACTCTCCGGACCTCGATCTCCTGGCGATCCACGATCTCCCTGATCAGGTGATACCGCCTTAAGATGTGTCTGGATTTCTGATGGGACCTGGGTTCCTTCGCTAAAGCTATAGCCCCGTTGTTGTCGCAATACAGAGGTATTGGGTCAACAATGGACGGAACCACCTGAAGTTCTTTCAAGAACTTCCTCATCCAGACAGCTTCTTTTGCGGCATCAGATGCAGCGATGTATTCCGCTTCCATAGTCGAGTCAGCAACGGTTTCCTGTTTGGAGCTCTTCCAACACACCGCCCCTCCATTGAGGGTAAAGACAAAACCCGACATGGACTTGGAATCATCCTTGTCACTCTGGAAGCTGGAGTCAGCAAAGGCCTCAATCTGCAGGTCTTTTCCGCCATACACCAAGAACATCTCCTTAGTCCTTCTCAGGTACTTGAGAATGTTCTTTACTGCTATCCAATGTTTCTCCCCAGGGTTTGACTGATACCTGTTTACCACACTCAGTGCATAAGCCACATCCGGTCTGGTACACAACATCGCATACATTATAGAGCCTACCGCAGAAGCGTAGGGTATGATAGACATGCGATCCCTTTCCAAATCAGTCTTGGGAGACATCTCTTTGGAGAGGGTGATCCCGTGACAAGCCGGTAGATTACCGCGCTTGGAATCTTCCATACTGAATCTCTTCAGTATGGTGTCGATGTACCTGGACTGCGAGAGTCCTAATATTCTCTTGGATCTGTCACGGTAGATCCGGATACCCAGAATGTAGGAGGCATCACCCAGGTCTTTCATGGAGAACCTGTGTGACAAGAACCCCTTGACAGATTGTAGCATAGGAATGTCATTTCCTATTAAGAGAATGTCATCCACGTATAAAACGAGGAATACTACAGTTCTCGCTACAAATCTACAATAGATGTATGGTTCATCTGGATTTTTGATAAAGCCAAATTCTTTGACCGTCTCATCAAAACAGATGTTCCAGCTCCGCGATGCCTGCTTGAGTCCATAAATGGACTTGAACAACTTGCACACCTTTCCGCTGCTCCCACCCTGAATGAAACCCTCTGGCTGGTCCATATAGACACACTCCTCTAAATGACCATTTAGAAAAGCTGTCTTTACGTCCATCTGCCAAATCTCATAATCGTGGAAAGCAGCGATGGCAAGAAGGATCCGAATGGATTTCAGCATAGCTACTGGAGAAAAGGTTTCGTCATAGTCCAAACCAGGTCGCTGACGAAAACCCTTTGCTACCAGTCTAGCTTTATAGGTCTCAACCTGTCCATCTACACCAATCTTCCTTTTGAAGATCCACTTGCATCCTACGGGTTTTACCCCGTCTGGAGCAATGTCCAATGTCCATACTTTGTTGGTGTACATGGACTCCATCTCGGTCCGCATTGCATCCAGCCATTTTACCGAGTCGACGCTCTGAATGGCTTGCTGGAAGCTAGTAGGCTCATCACAATCTAGGATGCAGTCCTCTCTATCCCCGTCAATGAGGAAACCGTAGTACCTCTCGGGCGGATGAGACTGCCTACTACTCCTGCGGAGTGGCATGGGAATGTCCTGTTCTTTTGAACCTTCTGGTTCCACTAAACTTTCAGTAATAGTTTGTGGTTCTGGAATTTCTTCCAGTTCTATTGCGCTCCCACTTATTTCTTTTTCTAAAAACTGATGTTCCAGAAAGTGGGCATTGCGAGAAACAAGGACTTTTTGTTCCTCTGCGTAATAGAAAAGATACCCCCTGGAGTTCTTTGGGTATCCCACAAACTTGCACAGTACTGAGCGTGCCTCGAGCTTGTCCACATGCTGCTTTTTGACATAAGCTGGACATCCCCAAATCTTCAAGTATTGAAGATAGGGTTTCTTCCCACTCCATAACTCATATGGTGTGGTAGGCACAGTCTTAGTGGGAACACGGTTCAAAAGATATGCAGCTGTTTCTAGCGCATATCCCCAGAATGATCACGGTAACTCAGCGTTACTCATCATGGACCGTACCATATCCAATAGGGTTCGGTTCCGTCTCTCCGATACACCATTATGTTGCGGGGTGTATGGAGGAGTAAGCTGAGAGAGAATTCCATTCTCTTTTAAGTAATTCAGGAATTCGGCACTTAAGTATTCTCCTCCTCGATCCGATCTTAGGATCTTGATACTTTTGCCTGTTTGTTTTTCTACTTCATTTTTATATTCCTGGAACTTATCAAAAGCTTCGGATTTATGCTTCATTAAGAAGACATGTCCGAATCTTGAGAAATCATCCGTAAAAGTTATGAAGTAAGAAAAACCGCTTCGCGCATGTGTAGACATTGGACCGCACACGTCACTGTGTACGAGTCCCAAGAGCTCGCTCGCTCTTTCTCCGTGTCCAGAAAACGGAGCCTTTGTCATCTTTCCTTTGAGACAGGATTGACAAGTTGTATACGATTGATATTCGAACGAATCTAAATATCCTTCAGTATGTAACTTAGTCAATCTTCTCTCGTTGATGTGACCCAGTCTACAATGCCATAAGAAAGTTTGATTAATATCTGGAGACTTTCTTTTATGTGTATTCTGGATATTGAAAACCTGTGGTTGGTTTAAAACGTAAATACCGTTGTTCAATGTACCTGACCCAATCAGCACTTGATTAAGGTGAATGTTCACTACATTACTTACAAATGCAAATTCATAACCTTCTTTAGATAATAAAGATACAGAAATGATATTACAGGTTGCATTTGGTACATAATAACAACTACGCAAAACCAAAAAGTGTCCATCTGATAATCCCAGGTGATAGTCCCCTACGGCCTCAGCATCCATGCTAGCACCGTTCGCAACTCTGAGGGTCATGTCACCTGTCTTCAAAACTCTACGCTTTCTCAATGCCTGCAAAGAATTACAGATATGAGATCCTGATCCGGTATCCAATACCCAGGATGCAGAGTTTATTGATAGACAATTTTCAATAACATACACACCTGAAGCTGAAGCTGCAACTCGCTTCAAATCCTGTGTTCTGGCTTTCCAAGCCTTGCAATCTTGTTTCCAGTGACCACTTTTGTGACAATAGAAGCATTCTTCCTTCCCCACCAGCTTCCCCGCTACCTTTGTTGCTTTACCCTTTCCCTTCGTATCCACTTTACCGACACCGCCTCTTGGTTTGGCGGGGGCTTTCTTCTTCTTGCCCTTGGCTTTCGCCCTGGACCTAGAAGAGGAAGATCCTCCTACAAACAAAGTGGATGTCTCCCTACCCTTCTGTAGGGTGCCCTCAGCAGTCCTCAACATGTTCAGAAGCTCGGCAAGTTCAACCTCCTTTGCTTGCATGTTGAAGTTAAGAATGAACTGGGCGTAAGTGGAAGGAAGGGACTGGAGAATCAGATCAGTATAGAGTTCATTCTCCAACGTGGTCCCAAGGTCCGCGAGCTCCTCTATGTAGTCGATCATCTTAAGCACGTGGTCCGCTACCGATGATCCGACGGCCAACCTTGCCGAAAAGAGCTTCTTCGACACTTCGTATCTTGCGATACGAGACTGCTCTCCATACAGTTCTTTTGTATGGAGAAATATGGACTCTAGGTCCATATTCTCGTGCCTCCTCTGATGGTCATTGTCCATCGAGGCTAGTACGAGGCATTTGGCCCTCGCGCAATCTATCTCCCATGTCTTACGGATTTCTACATCCGCGACGCTGGAGGTGGGACCTGGGACGGGGGGAGCTTTGGTGGTAAGTATATACCCCAGCTTGTCATAAGTGATAGCCATCTTGACATTCCTGAGCCAATCTTTGTAGTTTGGCCCTGTCAATATGTTTTTATCTAATAGTAACTTAAGTCCGGTCATCTTGAATGGTCGCTGCAATTAGGAGAGAGAAAAGAAACACTTTAGCATGATGCTCTTGCAAGTTTAGAGTGGTTTTTAGTTTGTCTAAACTGGATGGCTCCCACTGTCTCTCGAATCCCTTCTCAAACCATAAAGAAAAGGATTAGCCGGGATCATTCTCACCGTACAATACTTGCTTAACCGTTCAGCCAGGCCAGTGTCGGTACTTCGAGGGAGGTTTTCCAACGCTTTCGCGAAGTTCCTTAATTAAGTAACCTCTTTTCCCTGTGGGCGTAGCCCCGCTAACACCTTTCTAGGCACCTACTAGGTTTATAGCATTGATCGTTAAGTGAGAGTTTTCCTGAGGAGTAGCATATACTCACAGTAGGATCGGGATCCAAATATCATCGCGTGATAAAACCGAAGGAATCCTACCAGAATTATCACACTCCAAATGGTATGCAACGCTAGCAAGTTTCAGTACTTATGAAACTCCCGATGTGGATTTTTGCCCCATGCTCTTATGACCTTGGCGTGAGGTCAAAATGTCATAAGTCACATGTCAAGTTCTTCCCATCATTATCCTGGTTAATTTGAACCCACCCGTACCTACCCTTGACGTAGGCCAAAACGGCAGTACGACTGTCTCAAATCAACGCATTCTATCTATGCAACGGATAAATATCCGACAGCTACCAATCACTATGCCTTGGCGTGAGGTCAAAATACATAGCTTGAATACTACCGAATATTTAACCGAAATGATGGAGGGCTACGGATGGTTTTGGCGAAACCGTGAACGTAGTGAACTTGATATAATCGATGGAACGAGATAGCTTTTAAAAGGAGTGGTTCAAGCTCCGCGTTTAAAAGTTTAGTTTTTGAAAAAGAACCGAGTGGTTTTCAAAGTGTTCCAATCGACTTTTACTTGGTTTATTTCTTGCATTAGTTCTTTTAATGCGTCCCATCATTTAATCCTACCATTGCAGAAAACAACCAAAATATGACGTACGCTTATGCCATTCGCATTCGCCACGGGGCCCCGTCATCACCCGTTAGGTTACTTAACTAACGACAGAGCGGGGGCTGGGCTAGCGCGGCTGTAAAACATAAGCAACGCCTAAATAGTTATTATATATAAATATATAGCAATGATAGACATTACAGATCACAGATGAATACATTGGATATACTAGGAATCCGCAATGCGTTCGAGCCTGCAACGCAAAGCGGATTACACGGTCGCGGTGAACAGCCAATACCCCACCCAAGACCCCTACGGGTGCGGCAAACTACCCGCCAAGCACCCGAAGCGAAGCAACCTCCCTCACCACCGTGAGTAGGCCACTCGGCACTTCGAGATACCCGGTAGTTTGTGCACCCCCTCCATGGGTCTATCCTAGGAGCAAAAACAGTAAAAAGAATTATACAATGACGGCTACAACCCCGACCCGGTTGTGCGGCCATACAAAGAATATTATTACATCAATTTACATGTTACAAATGAATGAAAGAAAAAACAACGCTCATCTCACATCCACCCCGGCCATTCACCCGCGACAATCCAATCCATTCATATCCACAAACCAATGACAATCACAGATCATGTATAACCCCGACTAATCGTCTTATAGCGATTAGCCGACGTTCAATACATGCAAGCATTACAGATATAACCAATATAGTTAAAGTGCAGTGAAGTTCGGAAAAATACGGAATTATAGGACCCCAAAAGAAAATTTCTTTTCTGGAAAATCTGGGTACATATAATATATCCTAAAAATCACAAAACCAACAAAAACACACTCTGCACGAAAAACGATGCGCCGATCACGACAATCCGCGGCGGTTCCGCCGCACATACCTACTTCATGCGGCGGAAGGGCGGCGACTTGAGGGAATTAGGGTATCGTTTTTCTTGGGTGTATTCACAAAACCCTGAGACGATTTTACATGTATACAGTTTTTCATTTTGAGCAGAAATAATTTTAACAGAAACTTGGATTTTGTTAAAGTTTGGTTTTGTGATTTTTCCGGTTCCGAACTTCGTTACACTTAACTACTTAACTAGTTTAGGTTTAGTTAGGCTCTGATACCACTGTAAGTCCGTGTTGCCCACCCCGGTGCTTACGGGGAGGCGGAAAACATAATAAAAATCGGATTTTTAATGACTTAGGCAACATGGACTATGCATGTGAGGATCTTTGCTAAACATAAACTAGCTAACCCCAACTACAAAGTAGCTAAGTGATGAAAGGTTATACCTTTGGTCTTTAGTCCTTCTCTCCTTGCTCGTCGGAATGGTAGAAAGGCCTCACCTTGCTTGTCTTCTTCCGTCAAAGAAAGATCCACTTGAAAGCCACCACCTTTAGCTTCAACTCTAAGCTAGGAGTAACTAGAGTACAAGAAATGCTAAGACTTGAACCCTAGAAGTGAGTAGAGAAGATCAAGAGAGGGTTTTTCTCAAGCCCTTTTTGTTTCTCAACACATGAGAGGGAGAGAGCTTGAGGGAGAGGATGAGCAAGAGAGAGAAAAGATATGATAGAATGAAATAATAGTGAGCCATTCTCACTAATATGTGAGGATAATTTTAATTAGATAATTAGCTTGAAAATTGTCATGATAAATCATGAATTGACCATTATCATTTCATTTTTGCAAAGATCAAAGAGCATCTTCCAAATGAAATGATTATGGTCAAGTTGTCAACATGGTCAACAAGTCAATGAAGTCAAATTGTCAACAACAACCATGCACAATAATTAAGCTAATTATCAATTAACAATAATCCACACAAAAACAATAGGGTTAATAAAATGACAAATGCCATTAACCCAAAACAAGGTCCTCTCCCCCAATCTCAAGCAACTGTGCATACGCACCCGCATTCGTGATCCGAGGAACACGAATACCCTGAGAAAAACCAATCTCAAATCATATACTAGGATCCGGCTTAAACCAAAGCCCGCTAGTATAAACTGTCCGGACAGCAAACGTGCACAAGTGCGCGGATGCGAACGAACCCTGTCGCAAAACCATGCGACTTCTACTCGTTTTGCCTAAAGGCGAATAGCTCTCTGTGTGGGACTCTAAAGACTCGACACTACGCTGGCAGTGGGTTTAACCACAGACCGCAAGCGGCACTAGCTGTACGTAACGGTCCCCAGGTAGATGTCGATAAGAAGACTGACGAGGTGAACCCCATCTGCACTCCTACTGAGCCTGTATATGACAGTCTCCGTACAGTCCGGTCTGTTCGTCTGATACATCGCATGGCGGGCCTAGGGGGGCGGTGAACGTCAGTCCCCTAATAGCGGTACAAGTCGTGTCGGAGTGTAGCCCAGAACACCCTGAGATAACACTGGAAACCTACCAGTATATCTCGCTTGCCCTGGCCAGGGACTACTCGTGTAATGGCTCTCCTAGACACAGCGCGATGTCAACCCCCAATACCGGGAGAGACGAATCCTGTCTAACCGTCACTGCCTCCAAGTGCTTCGGGACTGCACCCAAAAACTACCTGTTTGCACAGCTCCTTTGAGCCGTGGTAGGGTAGTAATCAAAGTGCAGTGGGAACACACTCGAGGCGAAGTGACAGTGTCAAGTTCAGCGGACTAAGCTGTACTCATGTCACCTGGGAACTGATAACTGACGATAGGTATATTACCAACCAACAGTTCCCGACGAGTCCTGTCCAGTGTACTCGTAACCTAACGAGCACCCGCATACTATCCCAAGTACGACGTACTAACGGCTGTGGGACAGACCGTCTCCCACACTGGGATGAGAAGCGCATACGCTAGTCTACTCCGGAGTATCGATGCCCTGTCTCGATAGTCCAACGACCAGGGACCTGTATAAGGATGTGCTTATAGATTACCCAGCTCCCACGAGTGCGAGCGCCATCACAACGCTGGTAATCAAGCAAAGATCCTAAGGGCTCTACTAATATGTATACCAGCAATATGCTAAAAGAAACACATGCACATATTAAAGCAGAGACAAACCAAGTAGCATACTACCATTTCGAGCAAGATTGTATATACAACTGTGAATATCCCAAGCTTCCATCAAGTAATATACAAGCTAGTATGATACAGTAATGGCCTCTAGGGCATATACACTAACAGTTAGTTAGATGTTTAACCAAGATCCGGGTTATAAGTCCATGTTACCACCTCTATAAAAATCGTTTTTTATCAAATTCCGCATGCCCGAAAGAACCGGGAGAGGTAGCATGGACTTACAGTGGTATCAGAGCCTAGTTAAACTCTATCTAACATGTTAGCAAGTAACTAGAAGATCGATCAAAGAAAAAGTCACGAAAACGAACCCGAGAATTTCAAGTTTCTGTCGATTTTTATGCTGTTCAAAAGTTGATTATTTTCATCTCTAAAATCGGCTCAGGCTTTTATTAGAATAACCACCAAATTTGGTCCAACGATCAAGTCAAAGCGCCGCGGAAACGCGGCGGGAGCACGCTCCCGCCGCTGATCCGCGGCCGAGTTGACTTGGCCGAGGTCCATCTTTGGTGCAGTGTTATTCTGGGGTTGTTTTGGGATTTTTGGAATATGTGTTTTCTTCCCAGATTTTCCAGAACGAAAATTTTATTTTTGGGGTCCCGAAAATCCGTATTTTTTATCGAACTTCTAAAAGACTTAAGCTAACGGGTTTTTCTGTAATGTGATATTTGTATTGAACGTCTACTAATCGCTATATGTCGATTAGTGGGGGTTATACAAATCTGTGATCTGTAATGTTGCTGGAATGTGTATATGAATATGTTGGATTGTCGCGGGTGAATAGCCGGGGGTTGTGAGACGAGAGTTTTCTTTTCTTTCAATTCATGTAAATTTGTAAATTGATGTAATAATTATTTGTATGGCCGCACAACCGGGTCGGGGTTGTAGCCGTCATTGTATAATTTCTTTTTACTGTTTTTGCTCCTAGGATAGACCCATGGAGGGGGGTGCACAAACTACCGGGTATGCCGAAGTGCCGAGTGGCCTACTCATGGAGATGAGGGAGGTTGCTTTGCTTCGGGTACTTGGCGGGTAGTTTGCCGCACCCGTAGGGGTCTTGGGTGGGGTATTGGCTATTCACCGCGACCGTGTAATCTGTCTTTCGTTATAGGCTCGTGCGAATTACAGATTCCTAGTATATCCAATGTATTCATCTGTGATCTGAAATGTTTATCATTGCAGTATATCTATATATGATATTATTTAGGCGTTGCTTATGTTTTACAGCCGCGCTAGCCCAGCCCCCGCTCTGTCGTTAGTTAAGTAACCTAACGGGTAATGACGGGGCCCAGTGGCGAATGCGAATGGCATAAGCGTACGTCATATTTTGGTTGTTTTCTACAATGGTAGGATTAAATGATGGGACGCATTAAAAGAACTAATGCAAGAATATCACGCATTAAAAGAACTAATGCAAGATAATAAACCAAGTTAAAGTCGTTGGAACACTTTCGAAAAACCACTCGGTTCTTTTCAAAAACAACTTTTAAATGCGGGGCTTGAGCCACTCCTTTTAAAAGCTATCTTGTTCCATCGACTATATCAAGTTCACTACGTTCACGGTTTTGCCAAAACCATTCGTAGCCTTCCGCCGTTTCACATCAATAGTCAATAGTATTCAAGCTGTGTATGTTGGCCAAAGTCAAGGCACAGTGATTGGTAGCTATTGGGTGTTCATGTGTAGCATAGATAGATGCGTTGGTTTGGGACAGTCGTACTGCCATTTTGGCCAAAGTCAAGGGTAGGTACGGATAGATCCAAATTAACCTGGACAATGACGGGTAGAACTTGACATGTGACTTATGATATTTTGGCCAAAGTCAAGGTCATAAGAGCATGGGGCAAAAATCCACATCGGGAGTTTCATAAGTACTGAAACTTGCTAGATTTGCATACCATTTGGAGTGTGATGATTCTGGTAGGATTCCTTCAGTTTTGTCACGCGGTGATATTTGGATCCCGATCCTACTGTGAGTATATGCTACTCCTCGGGAAATTTCTCACTAAACGATCAATGCTATAAACCTAGTAGGTGCCTAGAAAGGTGTTAGCGGGGCTACGCCCCCAGGGAAAAGAGATTCTTTAATTAAGGAACTTCGCGAAAGCGTTGGAAAACCTCCCTCGAAGTACCGACACCGGCCTGGCTGAACGGTTAGGCAAGTATTGTGCGGTGGGATTGATCCCGACTAATTCTTCCTTTATGGTTTGAGGAGGGATTCGAGAAACAGTGGGAGCCATCCTGTTTAGACAAACTAAAAACCACTCTAAACTTGCAAGAGTATCATGCTAAGTGTTTCTTCTTCTCTCTCCTAATTGCAGCGACCAATCAACATGACTGGACTTAAGTTACTTCTAGATAAAAATATACTAACAGGGCCAAACTACAAAGATTGGCTCAGGAATGTCAAGATGGCAATCACTTACGACAAGCTAGGGTATCTTCTTACCACCAAAGCTCCCCCTGTCCCTGGTCCCACTTCCAGCGTCGCGGATAAGGAAATCCGCAAGACTTGGGAAATTGATAGCGCGAAGGCCAAGTGCCTCGTACTTGCCTCGATGGACAACGAACATCAGAGGAGGCACGAGAATATGGACCTTGAATCCATATTTCTCCATACAAAAGAACTGTATGGAGAGCAATCTCGTATCGCAAGATACGAAGCGTCGAAAAAGTTATTTTCGGCAAAGATGGCCGTCGGATCATCAGTAGCCGAGCACGTGCTAAAGATGATCGGCTACATTGAGGAGCTCGCGGACCTAGGGACCACATTGGAGAGTGAGCTCTATACGGACATAGTTCTCCAGTCCCTTCCTTCCACTTACGCCCAGTTTATACTGAAATTAAACTTGCAAGAAAAAGAAGTTGAACTTTCAGAGCTCCTCAACATGCTGAGGAGCGCAGAGGGCACCCTACAGAAAGGTAGGGAAACATCCACTTTGTTTGTAGGAGGATCATCTTCTTCTAGGTCCAAGGCGAAAGCCAAGGGAAAGAAGAAGAAAGCCCCCGCCAAACCAAGGGGCGGTGTTAGTAAAGTGGATACGAAGGGAAAAGCTAAAGCAACAAAGAAAGCGGGGAAGCTTGTGGATAAGGAAGAATGCTTCTATTGTCATAAGAAAGGTCACTGGAAGAATGATTGCAGGGCTTGGAAAGCCAGAACACAGGAATTGAATCAGGTTGCAGCTTCAGCTTCAGGTGTGTATGTTATTGAAAACTATCTTTCAATAAACTCTACTTCCTGGGTATTGGATACCGGATCAGGATCTCATATCTGTAATTCTTTGCAGGCGTTGAGAAACCGTAGGGTTTTGAAAGCAGGTGACATGACCCTCAGAGTTGCGAACGGAGCTAGCATGGATGCTAAAGCCGTGGGGGACTATCACCTGGGAATGTCAGATGGATATGTTTTGGTTTTGCGTAATTGCTCTTTTGTACCCAACGCAACTTGTAATATCATTTCTGTATCTTTAGTTTCTAAAGAAGGTTATGAATTTGCGTTTGTAAGTAATGTTGTAAACATTCACCTTAATCAAGTTCTGATTGGGTCAGGTACATTGAGTAATGGTATATACGTATTAAACCAACCACATATTTTCAATGTCCAGAATACACACAAAAGAAAGTCTCCAGAAATCAATCAGGCTTTCTTATGGCATTATAGACTGGGTCACATCAATGAGAGAAGGCTGACGAAGTTACATACAGCAGGATATTTGAATCCGTTCGAATATCAATCGTATGCCACTTGTCAATCCTGTCTCAAAGGAAAGATGACAAAGACTTCGTTTACTGGACATGGTGTGAGAGCGAGCGAGCTCTTGGGACTCGTACACAGTGACGTGTGCGGTCCAATGTCTACACATGCGCGAAGCGGTTATTCTTACTTCATTACTTTTACGGATGACTTCTCAAGGTACGGTTATGTCTTCTTAATGAAACATAAGTCCGAAGCCTTTGGAAAATTCCAGGAGTATAAGAATGAGGTAGAAAAACAGACCGGCAAAAGTATCAAGATTCTAAGATCGGATCGAGGTGGAGAATACTTGAGTGCCGAGTTCCTGGACTATTTAAAAGAGAATGGAATTCTCTCTCAGCTCACTCCTCCATACACTCCGCAACATAACGGTGTATCGGAGAGACGGAACCGCACCCTATTAGATATGGTACGGTCCATGATGAGTAACACTGAGTTACCGCGATCATTCTGGGGGTATGCGCTAGAATCAGCTGCATACCTTTTGAACCGAGTTCCCACTAAGACCGTGCCTACCACACCATTTGAGATGTGGTGTGGGAAGAGGCCCCATCTTAATCACATTAAGACATGGGGAAGTCCAGCTTTTGTCAAAAAGCAGCATGCGGACAAGCTCGAGGCACGCTCAGTACAGTGCAAGTTTGTGGGATATCCAAAGAATTCCAAGGGATATTTCTTCTACTGCGAAGAGGAACAAAAAGTTCTTGTTTCTCGTCATGCCCACTTTCTAGAACACCAGTTCTTAGAAAAGGAAATCTGTGGGAGCGCGGTAGAACTGGAAGAAATTCCAGAACCACGGACTATTACTGAAAGTTTAGTGGAACCAGAGGGTTCAAAAGAACAGGACATTCCTACGCCGCTCCGCAGGAGTAGTAGGCAGACTCATCCGCCCGAGAGATACTACGGTTTTCTCATAGACAGGGATAGAGAGGATTGCATCATAGATTATGATGAGCCTACTAGCTTCCAGCAGGCCGTTCAGAGCGTTGACTCAGTGAAATGGCTGGATGCAATGCGGACCGAAATGGAGTCCATGTACACCAACAAAGTATAGACGTTGGACATTTCTCCAGACGGGGTAAAACCCGTAGGATGCAAGTGGATCTTCAAAAGGAAGATTGGTGTAGATGGACAGGTTGAGACCTATAAGGCTAGACTGGTAGCAAAGGGTTTTCGTCAAAGACCTGGCTTGGACTACGACGAAACCTTTTCTCTAGTGGCTATGCTGAAATCCATTCGGATCCTTCTTGCCATTGCTGCCTTCCACGATTATGAGATCTGGCAAATGGACGTAAAGACCGCTTTTCTAAATGGAAATTTAGAGGAGTGTGTCTATATGCACCAACCAGAGGGTTTCATTCAGAGTGGGAGCAGCGGAAAGGTGTGCAAGTTGCTTAAGTCCATCTACGGACTAAAGCAGGCATCGCGGAGTTGGAACATCTGTTTTGATGAGACGGTCAAGGAATTTGGCTTTATCAAAAATCCAGATGAACCATGCATCTATAGTAGATTTGTAGCGAGAACTGTAGTATTCCTCGTTTTATACGTGGATGACATTCTCTTAATAGGAAATGACATTCCTATGCTACAATCTGTCAAGGGGTTCTTGTCGCACAGGTTCTCCATGAAAGACCTGGGTGATGCCTCATACATCCTGGGGATCCGGATCCATCGTGATAGATCCAAGAGGATATTAGGACTTTCACAGTCCAGGTACATCGACACTATACTGAAAAGATTCAGTATGGAAGATTCCAAGCGCGGTAACCTACCGGCTTGTCACGGGATCACCCTCTCTAAAGAGATGTCTCCCAAGACTGATTTGGAGAGGGATCGCATGTCTATTATACCCTACGCTTCTGCGGTAGGCTCTATAATGTATGCGATGTTGTGTACCAGACCGGATGTAGCTTATGCACTGAGTGTGGTAAGCCGGTATCAGTCAAACCCTGGGGAGAAACACTGGATAGCAGTAAAGAACATTCTCAAGTACCTGAGAAGGACTAAGGAGATGTTCTTGGTGTATGGCGGAAAAGACCTCCAGATCGAGGCCTTTGCTGACTCCAGCTTCCAGAGTGACAAGGATGATTCCAAGTCCGTGTCGGGTTTTGTCTTTACCCACAATGGAGGGGCGGTGTGTTGGAAGAGTTCCAAACAAGAAACCGTTGCGGACTCGATGATGGAAGCGGAATACATCGCTGCATCTGATGCCGCAAAAGAAGCTGTCTGGATGAGGAAGTTCTTGAAAGAACTTCAGGTGGTTCCATCCATTGTTGATCCAATACCCCTGTATTGCGACAACAACGGGGCTATAGCTTTAGCGAAGGAACCCAGGTCCCATCAGAGATCCAGGCACATCTTGAGGCGGTATCACCTGATCAGGGAGATCGTGGATCGCCAGGAGATCGAGGTTCGGAGAGTCGCTTCAGAAGATAACACTGCAGATCCATTCACCAAGGCCCTGCCCCAGACTCAGTTCGAGCGGCTGATCGAGATGATAGGTCTTCGATACGCCAGTACATGGCCTTAGTGCAAGTGGGAGATTGTTAGTGTATATGCCCTAGAGGCCATTACTGTATCATACTAGTTTGTATATTACTTAATGGAAGCTTGGGATATTCACCTTGTATGTACAATCTTGCTCAAAATAGTAGTATGCTACTTGGTTTGTTTCTACTTCAATGTGTACATGTGTTTATTTTAGTATATCACCTATACACATTAGTGGAGCTCTTATGATCTTTGCTTGATTACCAGCGATGTGATGGCAGTCACACTAGTGGGCTGGGTAATCTATAAGCACATCCTTATGCAGGTCCTGGTCGCAGGACTATCGAGACAGGGCATCGATACTCCGGAGTAGACTAGGGCATGCGCTTCTCATCCCAGTGTGGGAGACGGTCTGTCCCACAGCCGTCAGTACGTCGTACTTGAGATAGTATGCGGGTGCTCGTTAGGTTACGGGTACACTGGACAGGACTCGTCGGGAACTGACTAGTTGGTATTATGCCTATCGTCAGTTATCAGTTCCCAGGTGACATGAGTACAGCTTAGTCCGCTGACTTGACACTGTCACTTCGCCTCGAGTGTGTTCCCACTGCACTTTGATTACTACCCTACCACGGCTCAAAGGAGTCGTGCAAACAGGTAGTAGTTGGGTGCAGTCCTGAAGCACTTGGAGGCAGTGACGGTTAGACAGGATTCGTCTCTCCCGGTATTGGGGGTTGACATCGCGCTGTGTCTAGGAGACCCATTACACGAGTAGTCCCTGGCCAGGGCAAACGAGATATACTGGTAGGCTTCCAGTGTTATCTCAGGGTGTTTTGGGCTTCGCTCCGGCACGACTTGTACCGCTATTGGGGGACTGACGTTTACAGCCCCCTAGGCCCGCCATGCGATGTATCAGACGAACAGACCGGACTGTACGGAGAATGTCACATTCAGGCTCAGTAGGAGTTCAGATGGGTTTCACCTCGTCAGTCTTCTTGTCGGCATCTACCTGGGGACCGTTACGCACAGCTAGTGCCGCTTGCGGTCTGTGGTTAAACCCACTGCCAGCGTAGTGTCGAGTCTTTAGAGTCCCACACAGAAAGCTTTTCTCCTTTAGGCAAAAGAGTAGAGGTCGCATGGTTTTGCGACAGGTCGCATGGTTTTGCGACAGGGTTCGGTCACATCCGTGCACTTGTGCACGTACAGTGTCCGGACAGTTTGCACTAGCGGGCTTTGGTTTAAGCCAGATCCTAGTGTATGTATTGGGATTGGATTTATCCAGTTTGCATTCGTGTTCCTCGGAACACGGATGCGGGTGTGCATGCACAGTTGACGGGGAGACAGAGTCAGCGGATTCTCATTAGGGTTGTTGACAGTTGACCGTTGACTATTGACTTTTTGCTCAACCCTAATGAGAATATGATATGTGATTAACAATTATATTAATTAAGTATTATGGTGGCATGGTTGTTGACTTTTGTTGACTTTGTTGACTTGTTGAATTTTGTTGACTTGTTGACTTTGTTGACCGGTTGACTAGGCTTGACTAGTTGACCATCATGATAACCATAGCCATCATTTCATGGCAAAGACTTTTGCTTGCTTGCTCATTTGTGCAAAATGAGTGCATGAAATGATATGGTTATGGTTGCTTCAACCATCACATAACACTTGATTTGGTATAATGAGTTATCATTGTTTTGGATTATGAGAGGGTGAAAGACAAAAGAAAGATTCATTCTCACATGCTCATTCTCTCTCTTGTTCTTGAGCTCTCTTGCTCTTGCTTTCACCCTCTTCCTCTTGCTCCCTCTCTTGACTCTATGGTTCATATATCTCATGAGTTGAGAATCAATAACCATAGATAAAATCCCATACAAACTCTTCTCTACTCATTCTAGTTCACAAGGTTTGGCAAACTAAGTGAACTAGTTTCTTCAAAGAACGAAGAAGGAGCCAAAGGTTGGAGCTTTCAGGTTGATCTATCTTCGGCGTAAGGAGACGACGGGAAGAAGCCGATCCGGACCTCCATTGGAGTTTGAAGACGAAGGAGTTCAAGACAAGCAAGGTATAACCCCCTAACCGAGTAGTTAGCAACTCGTAGTTAGGTTGTTAGTTAGATGTTTAAACCAAGATCCGGGTTATAAGTCCATTTTACCACCTCTATAAAAATCGTTTTTTATCAAATTCCGCATGCCCGAAAGAACCGGGAGAGGTAGCATGGACTTACACCACTTTAATAAGACCAAGCGGCTCCAGAAAATCCGCACCCAACGACGCCAGTACGAATGCTAAACCGCCGCCAATTAGCTCAAACAGTCGCTAATCCACCGCCTTATTATGGAATTAGGTCCCTAATTTTCTTCAGTGTTCTCCTGGCTTCATTTCTGGGTGTTTAAGCAATTGATATTTTTATTTGGGCATCCAGAGTTTGACCATTGACTTTTTGACTTTGACTTTGTCCAAATTGCTCTATTTTAAGTTCACAAGTCCATCAATTGTTCCAATACCTGTTTCTCTGCACTTATTGAGCAAACACAGATCAAAAACACCTATATTTATGCAATGCGATCAAGAACGAGTAGTATAAAGATGCAATATTCTGATATTAACAGGCCTGGAAGTCCATAAGCACATCCTTAAAAGTCCTTAATCGTTGAAGTATCGAGACTGGGTATCAGTACTCCAATTTAGACTAGTGTACACGTTTCATGTTCCTGTAATGGGCGATGGCTGATCTCATAGCCATTTGTGTTTAACACCGATGATTGTATACAGGTGCTTATTGGATGAGTTATACTGGACAGACTCACCGAGAACTCCTAGTTAGTATTATACCAAAGTCAGATAGCAATTCTCTCGTGACGATAGTATAGGGTAGTCCGTTGACCTAAGATCACCATATTGTCTTGGTGTGTTCCCACTATATTTTGATTATTACCCTACCACGGTTCAACTGGGTCGTGAAAATAGGTTTTAGTTGGGTATAACCTAGAAACACATGGATGTAGTGAGCGGTCGAGGGGATTTGTCACTCTCATTATAGGGAGTTGATATCGCACTGTGCAGGACACAACTATTGTCACGACCCGAAAGTGCAAGTGACCGGCAATCAAATCACGTGATATCTAAAGACGTCAATGCGATCCAAGTAAGCTAGAATCCGGAATCTAAAACTTTTTTTCGAAAATATGGGAGGTGAAGTTTAAAAATAGTCATTAGATGGAATCAATTTAAATAAGTGTGTTTGAAAAGCATCTATGTCGTTTTAAATATCGGTAGCACCTCCTTTGTAAATTTTGAATAAAACCTGATACAAGAACAATAATAAATAAATCATCCCAATAGGAGATAGCTTCTACACCCTAACGGCGGAGCAACCACACAGATAATATACGACGCCTAATGGCGAAGAACAGAAAAGCAAAACAAAACCAAGAAGTATAAAAGAATCGACTCCAATGAGTGCGATGCCCAAAAACATATAAACTCTAAGTCTCGCTTCTAAGTCCACAATATACAAGTTCTAAGTCGATGGAGTTTTAACTAGATATAAGAGAATATGTGTATATAAACAAGTGTGGGTATGATACAATAGTAGCCCACCTACCAAAGCAGTCACCGAAAAGAAAGGTGTGCCGCAAGCCGCGGATGATCCGAGAGATATATCCTGCAAGAAACTGAGGCACAACGGGGGTGAGTTTCCAACTTGGTAAATAAAAGTATATCAGAAGGTAGAAATCGAAATGCACAACGATAAACCTAGGTCATAAAGTATAGTACTATCATATCCTGAACTATTATATATATATATATATAAATATATATATATATATAAGTGCACGGCGGCGCCCCGGCCGTCAATCCGACGCCGGAATGCGGAAAAGAAACTTTTACGAAACTTGTAAACCGGCACCACCGCGCACTAAAATCCTGGATTGGGCCATTAACCTAACTCTAGCAAACAAGAAAATGGTAAGAAAGCTATACCGAGCGATCCGTGTCCTTCGGTCTTCGGCCTCCACTCCGATCTCCTCGCGGAATCTCCGGTCTTCATCTCCTTGTCGGAACGGGCACCACATCGCCGGGTTCTTTTACGGGCTCCCACCTCTAGAACGAGGCAACTCGGGCACGAAGTTGGCGAGCCGACGTGCCCAAGAAATGCTGTAGGCTAGTGTAGAACAGTTTGTCTCTATTAGGGTTGAAGTTGCCATTTGATGGAGAAGGAAAAATGAACTTTGGAGAGGTGTTAGGAATTTTGCAAGCAAGCAAATGAGATGAATGAATTTCCCTCACAAAATGAAACCTCATCTCCTCACCATCTCTAAGTGGCCGGCCATTCTCATGAATGGATGATGGAAAATACAAGGGAGGTTAGTGTAGGAAAAAGAGATGGTGACCATAACCCAAAAGCAAGCCTCACATCATAATCTTAATCAATCAAATCTCCATCACCATTAATGCAAAACCAAGTGATGCAAAAAGAATCTCATGATGCTATAACCATCATGATGCCACCATTTACAAATAACCCCTCCACAATTGCTAATTTGCAAATATGCAAATTAGCCCCTCCATCTGAAAAATCCGGCCGTGAAGGAACAAAGGAAAACTGGCCGAAACGGAATGCAAGCTGGCAACTCCAAAAAACTGATCCCGTAATAAATTACAGGAAAACCCCGCGACTGTATATACATACCGACATTTGTATTCCCACTGAATACAAATGCAATGAGATAAATCTACACTGTATAATACTAGGATCCGGCTTAAACCAAAGCCCGCTAGTATTATTCGTCCGATCGTGATCCGTGCAAGACCGCACGTATCTGATCGAACCCTGCCATATCTCCATACGGCCTCTACAGCGTTTCGCCCGAAACTTGAGAAACTGGTCTGTGGGGGACTCTAAAGACTCGTCAATACTTTGGTTGTGGATTTAACCACTAGCACATCAGAGGTATTAGCCATACGTAACGGGCTACCAGGTATTGACCAAAAGGGATGTCGATGAGCGAACTCATCCTGATATCCTACTGAGCCTGTCAGTGACAATATCCGTACAGTCCGGTCCGTTCGTCTATAAGCATCGCATGGCGGGCCTAGGGGGGTTGGTAAAAGTCAGACCCCCAAAAGCGGTACAAGTCGTGTCGGAGTGTAGCCCAGAACACCCTGAGATACTACTGAAATACCTACCAGTAAATCTCCTGTCTTGGCCAAGGACTTCGTGTAATGGCTCTCCTAGACACAGCGCGACCTCACCCCCAATACCGGGAGAGACGAACCCCTGAAGATCCGCTCACTGCCTCCATGTGGCTTGGGACTGTACCCAACTAAAACCTGTTTGCACGACTCCTTTGGGCGTGGTAGGGTAGTAATCAAAGTACACTGGGAACTCACACGAGACAAATGACGATCTCAGGTCGATGAACTAACCTGTACACATGTCACCAGGAAACTGCTATCTGACGTCAGGTATAAGACCAACTAGCATGTTCCCGGCGAGTCCTGTCCTGTGTACTCATAACCTAATGAGCACCTGTATCCATCATAGGTGAACCAACTGACACCAGTGGCTTGTGAGACCGGCCACCGCCCCTCGTCGGGGTCTCGACTGTATACACTAGTCTACTCTGGAGTATCAATGCCCTGTCTCGAAACTCCTTCGACTAGGGACCTTTTAAGGATGTGCTTATAGACCCCAGCTCCCACGTATATAATCGCCCTCATACTGCTGGCAGTCAAGCAAGAATCCTAGGGGCTCTATCAATGCACAATAGTGACCTGTAAGGTCACCTAAAACAGTACACGATGATAAAGGTAAACCAGATAGCATACTATCATCTTGAGTAAGACTGTCCTACCGGCATAGGTCCTCCCTCAATCATTGCAATCACGTGCCTGTGATCCGATAATTGACTCTGAGGGCACTATATCCAACAATCTCCCACTTGCACTCAAGGCTAATTATTGCGATGTTGCATACTCACAGCCCGTGTGATACCGAATACCCAACTCCTCTACTAATCAGTCTCACAAAACCTGTTTGCGAAACTAATGCGTTCGAGGAATAGCCTCAGTGAGTGGATCCGCTCAGATGATACTTTCTATGTCTCTCTTTATCTCAAGTTCGAGGAGAAACCCATCTCCCGAAATGAGCAATACCTGTCTTAGAATATGTTTGGATATCTGATGGGACCTAGCTCATAAATGAACTCCAAATCCAAACTTCTTAGACTGTATCGTCAACTGAACTTAATCAGTATCCTGCACCATGCCTCCCTTAGTATCCACTTGGACCACCTGTCCAAAATACTGCCCCTCGTCAGAGGGAAAACTATAACTCTGACAATCACTCTGTTATCCAGGTCACCTTGGAAGCCTGGAATGATAACCTTCTCCCGAATGAGGCTGCCGTTATCATATCCCTAGAACATCCACTTATGTTCTAAAACTACTTCCTAATGTTTCTCCAGGATTGGATCAATATCAACTTATTGCATCTAATGCAAAAACAACACCTGGTGTGGTACTTGACATCTCATGATTGACTCAATTGCCTAAGCAAGTGATCTGCCAATCATGCATATCCCTCTCCCTTTTAGTCTATAAGACACCTTTAGAGAGGGTGACTCCATTACCTGCAGGTATACTACTGTGCCAGGAGTCGTCCATTCTAAATACTCATAGAATGCTGTCTAAGTACCCTGATTAGGAAAATTCCCAAATCTAGATCTAAAACCATAGATCAAGTAACCAGAATGTCTGATATAATATCCAAGTCCTATGTGGAGAAACCATTGTGTGACAACCAAGGTATAACCGATCGTAGTATAGGAATTTCTTTTCCTACTTTGTGTATGTCATCCAAATACCAGGACATCACACCCTACTACTTTCTTAACAGATCCATCCCCTATTCTGATGAAGTCAAATCTATGACTGTCACATCAAAAATAGATGATCTATCTCCGCTATATCTGCTTTAGTCTATAAATAGACATAACCCACTTGTCCACCAATGCTTCCGCTGCTCCCACTGACTACGACAACCCTCTGGCAGAGTCATATAGATGTACACTTCTAAAGCTAGTTCAGAACGACGCTATATTCATCCTCCTGCCGGGTCTCACAGTCTGGAACAACAGCAATGGCAAGTCTGGGTAAACAAGAACCTCCCTGTCACCGTCCTTGAGGCTACCGGAGTACCTCTCGGGTGCCTGAGGTTACCCACCATATCCGTGGAGTGGCCAATGGAATGTCAAACCAGATTGAATCTTTAGGTTCTTATCAAATTTTCAGTAATCGTTTGCAGTTCTGGATCACTTCAGTTCTACCATACTCCCACTACTGTTTTCTGAAAAATCCATTTTTATTAAAACTGTGGCGAGTCAAGAACAATATCACTATTGATCTTCCAGATGGTAGAAAATCAACCCTCGTCATAGCCTGGGTCAACCCACAAACAGCCATTACAGAAACGTGTCTTGAGTTATCCAGAGTCTGGTTTTAAGTATAAGCCGGACAACTCCACGTACCTTAACATCGTCAAGATACGAACTGTTCTATATCCAATACAAAAACAGAGGCACTGATTTAATTGAACCAGATTCAAATCATGCAGCTGTCTCCAGTGCATGTCAACTAAATGGAAGGAGGCCGATCAGCGTTACTCAACTTAGGAGTACTTCCAATTATGAGTAACCTGAAAGAGAAGCAAGTTCTCATAATCATTACTATAAACTGAATACCATACACAAGCATCTACATCTTCGATCACCTTGAAGAATCCTGATACTTGCAACACCTGGTAATCTACTTTTTTCTTATACCTATTGTTAGTTGTATGTATGCCCTAGAGGCCAGTATTGTATAGATGATGTATTTTATATTGGATGCTTGGACATATATAGAGAGGACTTTCTTGCTCGATATGATAGTATGTTATCTGGTTGCTCTTTATCTTAACATGTATACTTGTCTCTTGATACTGTCTTATAGTTACATGTTGGTAAAGCCCTTAGGATGTGTACTTGACTACCTGGACTATGATGCGGATCATACTAGTGGGGACATGGTAGTCCATAAGTACATCCTTCAAGGTCCCTAGTTGTGGATGTATCGAGACAGGGCATCGATATACCAGAGTAGACCTAGTGTATACCTTCTTGACCCATAAGATGGGCGATGGATGATCCCATATTCATTCGTGTTTGACATCGGAGATGGCATACGGGTGCTCAGTGGAGACTGGGTACACTGGACGGACTCGCCGAGAACTCCCAGATGGTATTATATCTCACGTCAGATGGCTGTTCTCTTATGACACTTGTGCAGTTTAGTCTGTAGACCCGAGATCGTCATAGAGTCTTGTGTGATTCCCACTGTGCTTTGATTTCCACCTTACCACGTCCATGAGGGCGTGCAAAACGGTGGTTTTTGGGTACAGTCCCGAGTTACATGGAGGCAATGAGCGATAGGAGGGGTTTCGTATCTCCCGGTATTGGGGGTTGATGTTGCGCTGTGCTCGATTGGCCATAACAGGGAAGTCCCTGGCCAGGGCTGAGTTAGAGATTTACTGGTAAGTGTTACCAGTAGTTTCTCGACCCGTTATGACCCTCACATCGGCATGACTTATCGGTTATTAGGGTCTGACGTTTACCACCCCTAGACTTGATATGCGACATATCAGACGAGGAGACCGGACTGTAAGGGAAGAGTTACCGGCAGGATTTTACAGGAGTTGGAGCGGGCTTGCTTGCTGATCTTCTGATCGCTCAATATCCGGGTAGCCGTTACGTCCAGCTAGTACCGCTGACGGCTTGTGGGTGCTTGATGTGATCATCACCTACTGCCGGCGTATTGACGAGTCTTTAGAGTCCTACATAGAGGTTTTACTGGCTCAGGCAAAACGAAATAGGAGTACGTATGTAATATCTGCGGGACCGAGAATAATGTGTGTATGTGATACCGCATTCTATTCTCGTGACTTTTTGTATCGGTCGGTTATATATGATATAGCCGGGTTATCGAATCAAGTGTTGATTCGATAAGTCGATATATTGGATGTTAGTCGGGTATATGAGTTATGACTGGATTATTAAGTCAAGTGTTGATTTAATAATTTATTGTGTAATTGTATATTGGATATACTAATTTACATTAGCTAACATTTGTTCACTTAAGGGTTTTTCTCACATGTGCACAACTTTAATGTATATATGATATATATTAAAAATGTGTTTTCATTTTGTATCAAGGTTGATGATACACATGACTTGGGTGTATGAGATTTACACCATGCTATTTATTATGTTGGGTTTTAATATTTAAAGTAATTACAAAATTAGTGGAGGATTAGCAAAATGCATGAAGCTTGTGGAAGCTTGTGGATGCATTGACTAATTCCACTAAGTTTGTTTTTACTATGGATATTTGTTAACCCTATAATAAGGATTAGCCATGGTTATGTCTCTACATGAGTTAGTATATGATACTCACTCACCATGGTTAGCTTTCTTACTTGATCATTACCCTCATCTGTTTCTTTTGTTCATCTTCTTCTTCTTTGTTCAAAAGAAAAGCTTGCTAGGGTTTGATCCAAAGTGAGAAAGATTGTGAGAAATAAAATTCTAAAGAGAACTCACTTCCTATTTCTCCATTCTCAACTAGACTAGCACTTTAGTATAGGGTGTTTGCTTCACTAATTCTCTAGTTAGTGAAGTAGTAGCTTGAGTTGATATTCCCTCGACGTAGATCATCTTCGGCCTCGAAGACTTCAAGCAAGGACGCTTCTTTCGCCTCGTGAAGCCATGCAAGAGTCCGGGAGAACCACGATCGCAGCGAAGGGACTTCAACAAGGAGCTAATGAAGTGAAGGACCGATCTACAAAGGTTGTATTTCGTATTCACTTAGTGGTAAATGTGATTTACTAGCATATGAAACTCTAATTTTCTAGCAAAGATCTTGTTTAGGGTTGTTAGGCACGGCTAAAATGTTAATCGGGCATGTTTGATGTGCTTAACCCATGTTAGAGTGCCTAGTAACCCTACAGTGGTATCAGAGCCTAGCTAGAGTATTAGGCGATGTGTTAACGAAGTTAAAACCCCGATCGAACCCGGAAACGTCAAGATAACCCCCTCTCTGTACATTTTTTAAAAACTGGGTTTTTTCTGAATTAAATATACCTAAAAAAATTAGTAGGGAATTCTAAGGGTTACCATGAAAAACGAGCAGTCAAATCCTCCACATGCCGCGGAACCGCGGCACTAAGCCACATTTCGCGGCGGTTCCACGGCAGAAAAGGAGTATTGGGGACGGTTCTTTATGCAGTAATATCCAATACCATTCCTGCATCTTTCTGGGTATTTTTATTCTAACTCAAGTGTTGAGTATTTTGGGGTTTATTTTGTAATCGTCGATTCGATCGGAGAATTTAATTTTGTTTTGTTTTTCCGGATAATTTAGAAAGTATTAAAATGTTTGAACGGGTATCATTAACTCAATTTTTCCCGGCACGAAAAACATTCAAGTGTTGAATTTTTCTCTAGTTTAAATCTTTCGGAAAAACGTGCAAGTAATGCGATGGACCCTCTAGAAGACAACAAACCTTAACTCGATTATATGACCGTCTGGAACTGCCTTTTGAACCTTAGGGTTTGGGGCAGTACGGCGTGCCACATGTGAGGCGTTGGCTTGACCCTTCTACGGCTGGACCGTTGGTACTGTGGCATCGATTCTGGAATTTTTGAACTCCGCTCAAGTGTTGAGCTATTTAGGAAATCTTGGGTGTTTGATAATCCGGTCAGAAAGTTTAATACTGCCTATTTATCTGGAATGTGATACAATATGTGGAATTCATATAGTTGGGCATGAAATGCGAAATATGTGATATTTCGGATTTACGATGTCTAAAGTGATTGTGGATTCCAAATATTGTAGTTTTACAATTTCTTTTCTGTGACCGTAAGTGTACTATGTAGTGGTATTGCCGGTTTTCGTTGCTATACATCAACGACGGTCGGTGTATGCACACTTACTTACGTTGATGACATGTGATGTTATGTGTTGCTTGATATGTTATATTGGATCGTTGCGTTTTGTATAGCCAGGGGTTTTATGTGAGATGAGAGTTTTTCATTTTCATTCATGTAAAATTAAATGTATGTAATATTCTTTTATTGGGGCACTTCCGGGATGAGGTTGATGTCACCATTTGTATATTATTTACTTTTCGGCACTGGGATAAACCCAAGGAGGAGAGCATAAGTAACCGGGTTCTAGAGTCCAGTAGGAGACCAACTCGAGGAGTCGAGTCCGGGTCTCCTAACTCTAGAATTGGTAGGGTTGCTTGCCGCTCTCGTAGGGGTCTAGGGGTGTAGGTTTGGCTATTCATCGCGACCGTGGAATCCGTGTTTTATAGAGGTTCAAAATAAAACACGGACGTCCTAGTATATCCAATGTTTCATATGTTTTTTCTGCTGCGATATCTGTGATGTGATCATTTGATGTGTTGTGATAAATACTATATATAGTATATATGATATATTATATAGACGTTACTTATGTTTTACACCCGCGCTAGCCCTGCCCTGCTCTGCCATTAGTTACCTAACCTAACAGTGCACGAGGGGACATCGAGGCGAATGCGGATGGCATAAGTGTACATCGTATTTATCTGTGATGTTTAGGTTACTTAAATGATGGTACTTCATTAATGTGATTAATGAAAGAAAGGAAACCTAAAAGATGTTGTAGAATCAAATTTTTCAAAAAGGGTAGCTACAGTTTTGCTTTGCATAGCGATATATATGATATATCCTGCACCTTATTCGATGAGGAAAGAGCCGAGATCCCTTCGCCGGGAGTGACCTCTTTAGCAAAAATGGCAGTTGCTACAACACTCAGTTTGTTTTTTGATTGCTTTTGGAGTTTTTGCTTTGCATGGTGATATATATGATATGTCCTGCACCTTATTTGATGAGGAAAGAGCCGAGATCCCTTCACCGGGAGTTACCTCTTTAGCAAAACTAATGAAAGCCTCAAAATCACTCCATTTCAAAATTCACTCGATTCTACAACGATATCAAGTTCATTACGCAATAGGTTTTCAGAAAAACCTGTCGTAGCCCTCCGTCATTTCAGATAAGTTCTACTTAGTATTCGTTCTACGTTTGTTGACCTCCGTCAAGGCGTAGTGTGCGGTAGCTAACTAGTAGTTATCTGCTTATGCATCTGATGCAGATTGGATTACGGTAGTCGTATGACCTTGTTGAACTCCGTCAAGGGTCGTGCGGGTGGGTTTGATTCAATCAAGAAATGACGGGTTGAACTTGACTTGCACCCTGTGGTTTGTTGACCTCCGTCAAGGTCATGGGATGCTTGAGGCAAAATATTATCGGGAATTTCAAGTGTTGAAATTTGCAATGAGATTGCATACCTTCTATGAGATAGTTGGATCCCGATACCCACTGCGAGTAATTGTTACTCCTGGGAGAGTTTTACACAGGACAATTAGTCGATCAAGTAGGTGTCTAGAAAGGTGTCAACGGGGTTACGCCTCTGGGAAAACGAGATTTACTTTAATTAGGTCCGTGCGAAAGCATGGGGAACCTCCCTTAAAGTACCGACACTGGCCTGGCTGAAAGATTAGCGAAGTTGTATGGTGTAATTAATCCCGGCTAGTCTTTCCTTTTAGGGTTTGAAGTAAGATTTGATAAAAACAGTGGGAGCCATCCTGATTAGATAAAATAATAACCAATCTGATTTTGCAAGAGCATACGCTAAAGTGTTTTCTTCTCTCTCTCTCCAGGTAGCGACCATATCATGCCTTAATAAAGATAATAATATGGATGTATTGACCGAACCCGCATGTTATACTGTGCTGGGGAACGTTGGTTCCGTTCTTTCTTATAAGAGTTATAGGACTGAACATGATATAGGGGAATACCAGGATTCCCATGCCACCAGTGTGAAGAAAGTACATGTTGATGCATTTTCTTCGGGTGTGTTCGTTACAGAGAACTGTTTCTCCATTTGCTCTATGTCCTGGGTATTAGATACCGGGTCAGGATCCCAAATATGTAATCAGTTACATAGGCTTAGGAAAGGTAGAGAACTTGGAGAAGATGATAAAGACATAAGGGTTGGAAATGGTGTAATTGTTGCAGCTAAAACCGTCGGGGAATATCACATTGTATTGCCAACTGGTAATACATTGATTCTGAACGAATGCTATTTCATGCCGAACCTGTTAGTTATATGTATGCCCTAGAGGCCATTGCTATACATAGGATGTATATTGTAGTGGATGCTGGGACATATATAGGGAGGACTTTCTTGCTCGACATGATAGTATGCTATCTGGTTACTTTTTACCTTAATGTGTATACTTATTGTCTCTCTGTTACATGTTGGTAAAGCCCTTAGGATGTGTACTTGACTACCAGGACTATGATGCGGATCATACTAGTGGGGACATGGTAGTCCATAAGTACATCCTTCAAAGTCTCTAGTCGTGGGTATATCGAGACGGGGCATCGATATACCAGAGTAGACTAGCGTGTACCTTCTCGACCCATACAGATGGGCGATGGATGATCCCATATCCATTGGTGTTTGACATCAGAGATGATATACGGGTGCTCAGTGGAGACTGGGTATACTGGACGGACTCGCCGAGAACTCCCAGATGGTATTATATCTTACGTCAGATGGCAATTCTCTGGTGACACTGGTACAGAGTAGTCTGTTGACCCGAGATCGTCATAGAGTCTTGTGTGATTCCCACTGTGCTTTGATTTCCACCTTACCACGTCCAAGAGGGCGTGCAAAATGGTGGTTTTAGGTACAGTCCCGAATCACATGGAGGCAATGAGCGATAGGAGGGGATTCGTCTCTCCCGGTATAGGGAGTTGATGTTGTGCTGTGTTCAATTGGCTATAACGGGAAATCCCTGGCCAGGATTGCTGAGATTTACTGGTAAGGTTACCAGTAGTTTCTCAAACTGTTATATACCTCATATCGACACGACTTATCGAGCTATTGGGGTCTGACGTTTACCACCCCTAGGCGAGATATGCAACATATCAGACGACGAGACCGGACTGTACGGTAAGTGTTACTGGTTGGATTCACAGGAGTATGAGCGGGCTTGCTCGTCGATCTTTTGATCACTCAATACCCGGGTGGCCGTTACGTTTAGCAGACTGCTTGCGGCTTGTGGGTGTTTGATATGATCATCATCTGCTGCCGGCGTATTGACGAGTCTTTAGAGTCCTACACAGAGGTTTCCTGGCTCAAGCGAAACGAAATAGGAGCGCATATGAGATATGTGCGGGACCGAGAATAATGCGTGTATGTGATACCGTATTCTATTCTCGCGATGAATGTATCGAATGGTTGTATGTGATATAACCTCGTTATCGAATCAAGGATTGATTCGATAAGCCGATACATTGGATATTAGTCGGTTATATGCGATATGACCGGATCGTTAAATCAAGTATTGATTTAATGATTTAATGCATAATTATATATTTGATATATTACTTTGCATTAACTAGTATTGGTTCACTTAAATTGGATTTTCTCACTTGATGTACACAAGTTGTATATGTGATATACTTTTGTGCACTTGTTTGTATCATGTTTGATGATACATGCTAACTTGAGTTTGTGTAAAGAATTAAACCATGGTTATGTTAATGGTTAGGGTTTTGATTTACTTATCTATTCATTTATTTATTTATTCATTTTTGTAAGATAAATAGAATGGTGGCTTATTTTGTTTCTTTCATGAAACTTCATGAAGTGTTGAAAGCTTGACCATTTTGTTTGTTTGCTTAACCCTAACCATTCCACCTAACCATAGTTCATTCTCTACGCCTAACCATGGTTGGTATATGATAAGTATTCATTTTATTTTCTATTTTAGATAATACTCATCATATTCTTTCTTCTTCTTCTTCATCTTCAACAAGAAGAAAAGCTTGCCTCCATCAATGGCAACTTGAGAAAAAGAGTGAGAAATCCAATTCTAAAGTGAACCCACTTCCTATTTCTTCATCCTCTACCACTTGCCAAGTAGTATAGGGTGTTTTCTTCACATGTTTCACGACTTGGTAAAGTTGGAGTTTGATCTTGAGTTGCCTCGACGTAGATCATCTTCGGCATCGAAGTCGACGACCTAGCCCGCCCATTTCTCCGATGAAGCCGATGCTAGAGTCCGGGATCCGATATGGACAGTGGTGGGATGTCATCACGGAGCCAAGGAGGTGGATGACCGGATCTACAAAGGTTGTAGTCACTTTCCTTTAGCAATAAAGTAGTTTACTTGCTTGCATCGCCTCATTATCTAGTTAACGATCCGTATTAGGGTCTGTAGGCACTTGTAAAATTTGAAATTGGTATGGTTGATACCTTGTGAGACCTCATTAGCGTGCCTAGGAACCCTACAGTGGTATCAGAGCCTAGCTAGAGCCTTAGGCGATGCGTAGACGAAGTTTGAAGTCCGATCGAACCAAAACCCTAACTCCAAAATGCTCTCTGTACTTTTTTACAAAACTCGGATTTTTCCAGATTAAAAATGCTTAAAAAATTCAGCAGGGAATTCTAAGAATTACGGTGCAAAAATTACTTAATGATGTGTCTAAAGCGCGGCGGAACCGCGGCAGAAGCCTGGCTTCTGCGGCGGTTCCGCGGCCAAATTATGAGATTAGCCTATAATTTTTGCACAGTAATTTGTTTATTTAGGTGCTGAGTTTTCTGGGAATTTTTAATTTGCACTCAAGAGTTGAGTTTTCTGGGGTGTTTTGGAGCTGCGATGATTCGATCGGAAATTTCAAACTTTGTCTATGAGCTTTTCCGGGTAATTTTAGAATATGTTAAAAAGGTTCGACTGGATATAAATACCCACCTTTTCCCCTGTCGGGAAATTTCCAAGTGTTGGATCTTTCCGTGGTTTAATAACGTTCCAAGTAGTGCAAGTAACGCGATGGTCCCTCTAGAAGACAACAAACCTTAACTCGATTATGTGACCGTCTTGAACTGCCCTTTGAACCTTAAGGTTTGGGGCAGTACGGCGTGCCACATGTGAGGCGTTAGCTTGACCCTTCTACAGCTGGACCGTTGGTACTGAGGCATGAAGTGAATGTTTTAAAACGTGTTTCATGTGTTGAGCTGTTTCGGGAAAACTTGGATGTTTGAATGTTCGATCGGAATGTTTAACATTTTCTATTTTATCTGGAATGTGATACAATAATTGGAATTCACAAGTAGTTATGAGATAACTGAATGAATGTTATAAACATAGCAGTTTAGTCTCACTTGATTGGTTGCCACGGGATTTTGATGTGATCAAAAGTCCGTCGCAATCACGTAGGGTACGCGGATACTTGCCGGGTAAACTTAATAGACAGCCTCATCCCATAGCCCCGACCAAGTGACTGTAGGAGAACCCCGTCGCCGAAAGCATCCGTTCGGGTGCTCGCGGTAGCGGTGTTCCGCCTTAGTGCACTTCGTCGACGGTATCGGGGGTGCAGCCGTCTACTAAAGTTTGCGACGAGCATTCGTACCGGGTGTCGGGAATCTTGTTGAATTTCCTGACTCGATATTGAAAAGTGTTTTCGATAAAGAGACTAAAATGCGGGGTTTATAATTGTTAGCCATGCGATGTCTAAGTATTTCATTTGATTAAGCATGCGATGTCTAAAGAGGTTGCGGATTCCAACTGTTGTAGTTTTACACTTTCTTTTCTGTGACCGTAAGTGTAATATGTGATATCGCCGGTTTCGTTGCTATATGTCAGCGACAATTGGGATGGGCATATTTACTTACGTTGATGACATGTGATGTTATGTGTTGCTGGATATGTTATATTGGATCGTCGTGTTTGAATAGCCGGGTTTTTTTTTATGTGAGATGAGTGTTTTTCCATTTTCATTCATGTAATAATTTGTATGTAATATTCTTTTATTGGGGCACTTCCAGGTTGCGGAAGATGTCACCTTTTGTATATTATTTACTTTTCCGTACTAGGATAGACCCAAGGAGGGGAGCACAAGTGACTGGGTTCTAGGGTCCAGTAGGAGACCAACTCGAGGAGTCGAGTTCGGGTCTCCTAACTCTAGAATTGGTAGGGTTGCTTGCCGCTCTCGTAGGGGTCTAGGGGTGTGGGTTTGGCTATTCATCATGACCGTGCAATCCGTGTTTTATACTGGCTCGTATTGAAAACACGGACGTCCTAGTATATCCAATATTTCATATGATATTTTCTGCTGCGATATCTGTGATGTGATCATGTGAGATGTTCTGTGATAGATACAGTATATAGTATATATGATATATTATATAGGCGTTACTTATGTTTTACACCCACGCTAGCCCTGCCCTGCTCTGTCGTTAGTTACCTAACCTAACGGTGCACGAGGGGACATCGAGGCAAATGCGGATGGCATAAGTGTACGTCGTATTTATCTGTGATGTTTAGGTACTTAAATGATGGGACTTCATTAATATGATTAATGAAAGTAAAAGAAACCTAAAGATATTGTAGAATCGAATTTCAAAATAAAACAGGTAGCTACAGTTCTTGCTTTGCACAGAGGTATATGTGATATATCCTGCACCTTATTCGATGAGGAAAGGACCGAGATCCCTTAACCGGGAGTGACTCCTTTAGCAATAACTGGCAGATGCTACAACTCTCGGTTTATCTTTTGATAGCTTCTATAGTTTCTTCTTTGCACAGTGATATATATGATATATCCCGCACCAGATTCGACGAGGAAAGGACCGACGATCCCTCCACCGGGAGTGACTCCTTTAGCAAAACTAGAAAAGCCTAAAAAACACTCCATTTTAAAATCATTTGATTTTACAACGATATCAAGTTCATTACGCAATAGGTTTTCAGAAAAACCTGTCGTAGCCCTCCGTCATTTCAGATAAGTTGTATATAGTATTCGTGCTACATTTGTTGGCTTTCGTCAAGGTGTAGTGTGCGGTAGCTATATGCTGCTTATCTGTTGCATACGATGCGATTGGATTAGGGTAGTCGTGCGGCTTTGTTGGCTTTCGTCAAGGGTCGTGCGGGTGGTTTTAATTCAATCAAGAAATGTACGGGTTGAACTTGACTAGCGGGCTATGGTTTGTTGGCTTTCGTCAAGGTCATAGCACGTTAGGGGCAAAATATTATCGGGAATTTCAAGTGTTGAAATTTGCAATGAGATTGCATACCTTCTATGAGATAGTTGGATCCCGATATCCGCTGTGAGTAGGAGTTACTCCTGGGAGAGTTTTACACATTACAATTAGCCGATCAAGTAGGTGTCTAGAAAGGTGTTAACGAGGTTACGCCTCTGGAAAAACGAGGTTTACATAATTAGGTTCGTGCGAAAGCACGGGGGACCTCCCTCAAAGTACCGACACTGGCCTGGCTGAAAGATTGGCGAACTTGTAGTGTGTAATTAATCCCGGCTAGTCTTTCCTTTAAGGGTTTGAAGGAAGATTTGATAAAAACAGTGGGAGCCATCCTGATTAGATAAAATAATAACCAATCTATTCTTGCAAGAGCGCACGCTGAGTGTTTTCTTCTCTCTTTCTCCAGGTAGCGACCATATCACGCCTTAATCAAGATAATAATACGGAATATTGACCGAACCCACTTGTTATACTGAGCTGGGGAACGTTGGTCCCGCTCCAACTTATAATTGTTATAAGACAGAGCAGGAAATTGGGGATTACCAGAATTCCCGTGCCGCCCAAACGAAGAAAGTGCATAATGATGCATCATCTTCGGGTGTGTTCGTTACAAAGAACTGTTTCTCTGTATCCTCTACGTCCTGGGTATTTGATACCGGATCAGGATCCCAGATATGTAATCTGTTACATAGGGCTACAGATAGGTAGAGAACTGAGAACGGGTGATAAGTTTCATGAGACAGAAAACGGGGCAAGTGTTGCAGCCAAGTCTGTTGGTCACTGTCACCCTGTATTCCAAATACATTGATTCTGAACGAATGTTATTAGATACCGAACCTGATATACAAAATCATATCAGTCTCTTTATTAGTAAAGAAAGGATATAATTTGTATTGTTGGATAATGTTTTGAACATTTCCTATATCAAAATTTGATCGGTTCAGGCACGTTATCTAAAAGCATTGATGTTCTAAATCAAACTACAGTTCTTAGTATATGGAACACACACAAGAGGAAAAGTTCAGAATTGAACGGATCCTTCTTGAGGTATTGTAGACTACGTCATATCAATGCGACCCGACTAGCTAAGTTGCACATAGATGAATATTTAAATCTGTTTGAATTTACATCTTATGAAACTTTCCAGTCATGTCACAAAGATTAGATGACCATAGCTCCGTTTATTGTAAACAGAGAAAGAGTTAGTGAACTCTTGGGATTGATACATATTGATGTATGAAGAACCCCTGTCTATACATACCAAGACCGGTTCTTTGTACTTCATTACATTCTCTGATGATCTCTCAAGATTCAGTCATATGTTCCTGTTGAAACACAAGACCGAACCTTTTTGAGATATTCACAGAATATAAGTTAGAAGTAGAGAACCAATACGGGTATAAGTATTATGTCCTTTGATGAGATCAAGGAGGAGAATACTTGAGCACGGAATTCTTGGACTTTTCTAAAGGAGAATGAGATTCTCTCTCATCATTACTCCTCCGTATACACCATAGCACGATGGTATATCGGGGCGGAGCAATCACACCCTATGTGATAAGGTGTGCTTTATGATGAGTACTACTGAGTTACCTATTTCCTTTTGGGGAGTTATGCACTTGAGAAGCTGCATACCTATTGAATAGGGTTCAAATCAAATCAGTTGCCTACCACTTCATATTTGATATGATAAGGGAAGAGCCCATCTCTTAAGTTAGTTAAGATTTGGGGTTGTCCGGCCTATGTCTAAAAACAAAATCCGGACAAGCTCGAGGCAAGGTCTGTTATGTAGAACAGGAAATGTTCCAGCCATACAAACTGCAGCTGATGATTTGATAGAACCAAAGGATTCAGTAGATTCCAACGAACCTCAGCCTCTCCGCCGATCTAGTAGGGTTTCTCACCCACCTGAGAGATACTTCGGTTTCTCTATGACTGTGGGAGCGAGGATGGCATCATGAGATGATGACCCAACTAGTTTCGAGCAGGCCATCGAGAGTAGGGACTCTGTAAGAATGGCTGGATGCTTAGCGATCTGAGATGGAATCCTTATACACCAACAAAGTATGGACTTTGGTTGCTATATCTGAAGGGTTAAATCCCCATCAGGAGCAAGTATATCTTGAGAAGATTACTTGGTGTAGATGGAAAAGTTGAGACTTTCAAAGCTAGACATGTTAAAGGTTTTCATCATCGACCAGGCGTGGATAATGATGAAACCTTTTTCAGTGGCTATGCTTAAGTCCATCCAGATCCTACTTGCCACGGCTACATACCATGACTACGATATTTGGTGGTTGGGTGTCATGACAGCTTTTCTAAAATGATATTTTAGAAGAGAGCGTCTATAAGTACACAGCCAGAGGGCTTCGTAGACAGTGGGAGCAGCGGAAACGTGAACAAAATGCTTTATAGGATAAAGCAGGCATCGCGGAGTTGGAACGTCTGTTTTGATGTCGTAGTCAAAAAGTTTGACTTCATCAAAATGGTAGATGAACCTTGTATATACAAAAAGGTAGTAAAGAGTATGGTGGTGATCCTCGTAGAGTACGTGGATGACATACTCTTGATAGGGAAGTAGTTTCCTATGCTACGCTCGATCAATCTCCGCTTATCACAATGATTCTCCACATAGGATCAAAGTGATACCTACTAAATCCTGGGTTTTGGACCTATGAGATAGATCTAAATGGATGTTAAGATTCTCACTTGTTGAAGTGAGATGGTATAATCGATCCTGGGGAGAATCACTGGAAGTGTTCCAGGGTGATAAGGACGACTGAATGTCAGTCAAAGGCATTGTCTTTACCCTTAGTAAAGGGATGGTATGTTGGAAGAGTTCCAAGCAAGATACCGTGGCATACTAGACGAAAAAGGCTGGATACATCGCTTCTTAAGATGCTACCAAAGAGGCAGTCTGGATGTATATTTGTTCATGAGATGAACTTAGTTCCTCCTATTGTGTGATAATGGAGTTGTGGCTTATGCCAAGGAACGTCCGTCCCATCAGTGATCCAGACATATTCTGAGGCAGCATCACCTGATCATGGGGATGGTTGATCTCCAAGGAGATCGAGGTAAGGAGAGTAGACTCAGAGGACAACACGGCAGATCCACTCACAAAGGCCTTTTCCCAGAGAGAGACTTTTATGGGATGGTTGAGTATGAGATACTACAACCACTGCTATCAGATAGCCCTAGTGCAAGTGGGAGATTGTAAGTTATATGTATGCCCTAGAGGCCATTGCTATACATAGGATGTATATTGTAGTGGATGCTGGGACATATATAGGGAGGACTTTCTTGCTCGACATGATAGTATGCTATCTGGTTACTCTTTACCTTAACGTGTATACTGATTGTCTCTCTGTTACAAGTTGGTAAAGCCCTTAGGATGTGTACTTGACTATCTGGACTATGATGCGGATCATACTAGTGGGGACATGGTAGTCCATAAGTACATCCTTCAAAGTCCCTAGTCGTGAGTATATCGAGACGGGGCATCGATATACCTGAGTAGACTAGCGTGTACCTTCTCGACCCATACAGATGGGCGATGGATGATCCCATATCCATTGGTGTTTGACATCAGTGATGATATACGGGTGCTCAGTGGAGACTGGGTACACTAGAAGGACTCGCCGAGAACTCCCAGATGGTATTATACCTTACGTCAGATGGCAGTTCTCTGGTGACACTGGTACAGAGTAGTCTGTTGACCCGAGATCGTCATAGAGTCTTGTGTGATTCCCACTGTGCTTTGATTTCCACCTTACCACGTCCAAGAGGGCATGCAAAACGGTGGTTTTTGGGTACAGTCCTGAATCACATGGAGGCAATGAGCGATAGGAGGGGATTCGTCTCTCCCGGTATAGGGAGTTGATGTTGTGCTGTGTTCGATTGGCTATAACCGGAAATCCCTGGCAAGGGTTGCTGAGATTTACTGGTAAGTGTTACCAGTAGTTTCTCAAACTGTTATAGACCTCATATCGACACGACTTATCAAGCTATTGGGGTCTGACGTTTACCACCCCTAGGCGAGATATACAACATATCAGACGACGAGATCGGACTGTACGGTAAGTGTTACTGGTTGGATTCACAGGAGTATGAGCGGGCTTGCTCGTCGATCTTCTGATTGCTCAATACCTGGGTGGCCGTTACGTTTAGCAGACCGCTTGCGGCTTGTGGGTGTTTGATATGATCATCATCTGCTGCCGGCGTATTGACGAGTCTTTAGAGTCCCACACAGAGGTTTCCTGGCTCAAGCGAAACGAAATAGGAGCGCATATGAGATATGTGCGGGACCGAGAATAATGCGTGTATGTGATACCGTATTCTATTCTCGCGATGAATGTATCGAATGGTTGTATGTGATATAACCTCGTTATCGAATCAAGGATTGATTCGATAAGCCGATACATTGGATATCAGTCGGTTATATGCGATATGACCGGATCGTTAAATCAAGTATTGATTTAATGATTTAATGCATAATTATATATTTGATATATTACTTTGCATTAACTAGTATTGGTTCACTTAAATTGGATTTTCTCACTTGATGTACACAAGTTGTATATGTGATATACTTTTGTGCACTTGTTTGTATCATATTTGATGATACATGCTAACTTGGGTTTGTGTAAAGAATTAAACCATGGTTATGTTAATGGTTAGGGTTTTGATTTACTTATATATTCATTTATTTATTTATTAATTTTTGCAAGATAAATAGAATGGTGGCTTATTTTGTTTCTTTTATGAAGCTTCATGAAGTGTTGAAAGCTTGACCATTTTGTTTGTTTGCTTAACCCTAACCATTCCACCTAACCATAGTTCAATCTCTACACCTAACCATGGTTGGTATATGATAAGTATTCATTTTATTTTCTATTTTAGATAATACTCATCATATTCTTTCTTCTTTTTCTTCATCTTCAACAAGAAGAAAAGCTTGCCTCCATCAATGGCAACTTGAGAAAAAGAGTGAGAAATCTAATTCTAAAGTGAACCCACTTCCTATTTCTTCATCCTCTACCACATGCCAAGTAGTATAGGGTGTTTTCTTCATAAGTTTCATGACTTGGTGAAGTTGGAGTTTGATCTTGAGTTGCCTCGACGTAGATCATCTTCGGTATCGAAGTCGACGACCTAGCCCGCCCATTTCTCCGATGAAGCCGATGCTAGAGTCCGGGATCCGATATGGACAGCGGAGGGATGTCATCACGGAGCCTAGAAGGTAGAGGACCGGATCTACAAAGGTTGTAGTCACTTTCCTTTAGCAATAAAGTAGTTTACTTGCTTGCATCGCCTCATTATCTAGTTAACGATCCGTATTAGGGTTTGTAGGCACTTGTAAAATTTGAAATTGGTATGGTTGATGCCTTGTGAGACCTCATTAGCGTGCCTAGGAACCCTACAGAACCTAATATGCAACATTATATCGGTTTCTTTGTTGAGTAAATAGGGATATAATTTTGTATTACAGGATAATGTTATGAACATTTTCCGTAACCAAAAGTTGGTTGGATCAGGAACGTTGTGCAATGGCATTTATGTTCTAAATCAATCAACAGTTCTGAGCATAACAAACATACACAAGAGGAAGAGTTCAGAACTGAACGAATTCTTCTTGTGGCATTGTAGACTGGGTCACATCAATGCGACATGACTAGCTAAGTTACATAAGGATGGATATTTGAAACCGTTCGAATTTTCATCTTATGACACTTGCCAGTCATGTCTCAAAGGCAAGATGACCAAAACTCTGTTTACGGGACACGGAGAAAGAGTTACCGAACTCTTGGGACTGATACATAGTGATGTATGCGGTCCCATGTCTACACATGCCAGGGATAGTTCTTCGTACTTCAATACATTCACTGACGATCTCTCTAGATTCAGATATGTGTTCCTGATGAAACACAAATCAGAAGCTTTTGAGAAATTTAGAGAATATAAATAAGAAGTTGAGAACCAAACTGGGAAAAGTATTAAAATCTTTCGATCTGATCGAGGAGGTGAATACTTGAGCAATGAATTCCTGGACTTCCTAAAAGAGAATGGGATTCTCTCTCAGCTAACTCTTCCATATACACCACAGCACAACGGTGTATCAGAACGGAGGAACTGCACCCTATTAGATATGGTGCGCTCTATGATGAGTATAGCTGAGTTACCTATTTCCTTCTGAGGATATGCACTGGAGACAACAGCATACCTACTGAATAGGGTTCCTACCAAATCTGTGCCTACCACCCCATATGAGATATGGGAGGGGAAGAGACCATATCTTAATTTTATTAAGATATGGGGTTGCCCGGCCTATGTCAAAAGACAAAAACCGGACAAACTCGAGGCAAGGTCTGTTTTGTATAAGTTTGTTGGATATCCCAAGCATTCGCGAGGGTATATCTTCTACCACAGTGAGGAACAAAGGGTGTTTGTTGCTCAACACGCCACCTTTTTAGAAAAGGAATTTCTTGCAAAAGAGATTAGTGGCTCTGAGGTAGAACTGGAAGAGGTTCCAGCTGTACAAACCACAACAGAAGATTTGGTAGAACCAGAGGATTCGGTAGTTCCTGATGAACCCCAGCCACTCCGCCGATCTAGTAGGGTTCCTCACCCACCTGAAAGATACTACGGTTTTCTTATGGATGGTGGAAGTGAGGATTGCATCATGGCTGATGATGACCCAACTAGCTTCGAGCAGGTCATCACGAGTGGAGACTCAGTGAAATGGCTGGATGCAATGCGTTCCGAGATGGAATCCATGTACACCAACAAAGTATGGACTTTGGAAGTTGCTCCTGAAGGGGCAAAACCCATTGGGAGCAAGTGGATCTTCAAGAAAAAAACTTGGTGTAGATGGGAAAGTGGAGACTTTCAAAGCTAGACTTGTTGCACAGGGTTTTCGTCAAAGACCAGGTGTGGACTATGACGAAACCTTTTCTCCAGTGGCTATGCTTAAATCCATCCGGATCATGCTTACCATCGCTGCATATCATGACTACAAAATCTGGCAAATGGATGTTAAGACCGCCTTTCTAAACGGTGATTTAGAAGAGTGCATGTACATGACTCAGCCAGAGGGCTTCGTAGATAGTGGGAGCAGCGGGAAGGTGTGCAAGTTGCTTAAATCCATTTATGGATTAAAGCAAGCATCGCGGAGTTGGAACATCTACTTTGACGTCGTTATCAAAGAGTTTGATTTCATCAAAAACGTAGATGGACCTTGTATCTACAAGAAGGTGGCAGAGTGTAAGGTTGTCTTCCTTGTATTGTACGTGGACGACATACTCTTGATACGAAATCACATTCCTATGCTGCAATCGGTCAAGCTCTTCTTATCACAAAGATTCTCAATGAAAGATCTAGGTGATGCCTCCTGCATACTGGGAATTACGATCTATAGAGATAGATCTAAAAGGATATTGGGATTGTCCCAATCCAGGTACATTGACACCATACTAAAGAGGTTTAGTATGGAAGAGTCCAAACGTGGGTTTTTACCCACAATCTCAGGGCTCACTCTCTCCAAAAAGATGTCTCCCAAGACTGATTTGGAGAGAGCTCGCTTGCAAGGGATACCCTATGCTTCAGCTGTAGGCTCTATCATGTACGCGATGTTATGTACCAGACCCGATGTAGCATACTCACTAAGTGTAGTGAGTAGGTATCAAGCTGATTCTGGAGAGAGTCACTGGACAGCTGTGAAGAGCATTCTCAAGTACTTGCGAAGGACTAAAGAGATGCTCTTGGTGTATGGTAACAGAGAACTCCAAGTGGAGTCCTTTACCGATTCGAGCTTCCAGAGTGATAAGGACGACTCTAAGTCGCACTCGGGATTTGTCTTTACCCTTTACGGAGGGGCGGTTAGCTGGAAGAGTTCCAAGCAGGAAACCGTGGCAGACTCGACGATGGAGGCTGAATACATCGCTGCCAACGATGCTGCCAAAGAGGCTGTCTGGATTAAGAAGTTCATCACTGAACTTGGAGTGGTTCCATCCATTGAGCATCCAATACCTTTGTATTGCGATAACAATGGAGCGGTGGCTTTGGCCAAGGAACCCAGGTCCCATCAGCGATCCAGGCATATTCTGAGGCGGTATCACCTGATCCGAGAGATAGTTGATCGCCGGGAGATCGAGGTCAGGAGGGTTGACACGAAGAACAACACTGCGGATCCACTCACGAAGGCCATTCCCCAGATACAGTTTGAGAGACTCTTCGGGATGCTAGGTATGCGATACTTGAGCAGCTGGCCCTAGTGCAAGTGGGAGATTGTTAGTTGTATGTATGCCCTAGAGGCCGGTATTGTACATATGATGTATTTTATATTGAATGCTTGGACATATATAGAGAGGACTTTCTTGCTCGATATGATAGTATGCTATCTGGTTGCTCTTTATCTTAACATGTATACTTATCTCTTGATACTGTCTTACAGTTACATGTTGGTAAAGCCCTTTGGATGTGTACTTGACTACCTGGACTATGATGCAGATCATACTAGTGGGGACATGGTAGTCCATAAGTACATCCTTCAAGGTCCCTAGTCATGGGTGTATCGAGACGGGGCATCGATATACCAGAGTAGACTAGCGTATACCTTCTCGACCCATGAGATGGGCGATGGATGATCCCATATCCATTGGTATTTGACATCAGAGATGGCATACGGGTGCTTAGTGGAGACTGGGTACACTGGACGGACTCGTCGAGAACTCCCAGATGGTATTATACCTCACGTCAGATGGCAGTTCTCTGGTGACACTTGTGAAGGTTAGTCTGTAGACCCGAGATCGTCATAGAGTCTTGTGTGATTCCCACTGTGCTTTGATTTCCACCTTACCACGTCCATGAGGGCGTGCAAAACAGTGGTTTTTGGGTACAGTCCCGAGTCACATGGAGGAAATGAGCGATAGGAGGGGTTTAGTCTCTCCCGGTATTGGGGGTTGATGTTGCGCTGTGCTCGATTGGCCATAACAGGGAAGTCCCTGGCCAGGGCTGAGTTAGAGATTTACTGGTAAGTGTTACCAGTAGTTTCTCGACCCGTTATGAGCCTCACATCGGCACGACTTATCGGTTATTGGGGTCTGACGTTTACCACCCCTAGACTTGATATGCGACATATCAGACGAGGAGACCGGACTGTACGGGAAGTGTTACCGACAGGCTTTTACAGGAGTTGGAGCGGGCTTGCTTGCTGATCTTCTGATCGCTCAATACCCGGGTAGCCGTTACATCCAGCTAGTACCGCTGACGGCTTGTGGGTGCTTGACGTGATCATCACCTACTGCCGGCGTATTGACGAGTCTTTAGAGTCCTACATAGAGGTTTTACTGGCTCAGGAAAAACGAAATAGGAGCACGTATGTGATATGTGCGGGACCGAGAATAATGCGTGTATGTGATACCGCATTCTATTCTCACGATTTTTTGTATCGATCGGTTATATATGATATAGCCGGGTTATCGAATCTAGTGTTGATTCGATAAGTCGATACATTGGATGTTAGTCGGTTATATGAGTTATGACCGGATTATTAAGTCAAGTGTTGATTTAATAATTTATTGTGTAATTGTATATTGGATATACTAATTTACATTAACTAACATTTATTCACTTAAGGGTTTTTCTCACATGTGCACAACTTTAATGTATATATGATATATATTAAAAATGTGTTTTCATTTTGTATCATGGTTGATGATACACATGACTTGGGTGTATAAGACTTACATCATGCTATTTATTATGAGAGGTTTTAATATTTAAAGTAATTACAAAATTAGTGGAGGATTAGCAAAATGCATGAAGCTTGTGGAAGTTGTGGATGCATTGACTAATTCCACTAAGTTTGTTTTTATTATGGATATTTGTTAACCCAACCATAAGGATTAGCCATGGTTATGTCTCTACATGAGTTAGTATATGATACTCACTCACCATGGTTAGCTTTCTCACTTGATCATTATCCTCATCTCTTTCTTTTGTTTATCTTCTTCTTCTTTGTTCAAAAGAAAAGCTTGCTAGGATTTGATCCAAAGTGAGAAAGATTGTGAGAAATAAAATTCTAAAGAGAACCCACTTCCTATTTCTCCATCCTCTACTAGACTAGCATTTTAGTATAGGGTGTTTGCTTCACTAATTCTCTAGTTAGTTAGTGAAGTAGTAGCTTGAGTTGATATTCCCTCGACGTAGATCATCTTCGGCCTTGAAGACTTCAAGTAAGAACGCTTCTTTCGCCTCGTGAAGCCATGTAAGAGTCCGGGAGAACCACGATCGCAGCGAAGGGACTTCAACAAGGAGCTAATGAAGTGAAGGACCGATCTACAAAGGTTGTATTTCGTATTCACTTAGTGGTAAATATGATTTACTAGCATGTGAAACCCTAATTTTCTAGCAAAGATCTTGTTTAGGGTTGTTAGGCACGGCTAAAATTTTAATCGGGCATGTTTGATGCTTCCTTAACCCTTGTTAGAGTGCCTAGTAACCCTACACCTATAACTTCTCAAAACTTGGACCTTGTGTTTCTACGAAACACATGTCTAAGAACTAGAGAAGTCACAAGTAAACAGAATATAGTACGGGTACCAACCCCTCTGTCCTCATGGACACTGGACAACATACAATACTCTGTGTAAGTCCCTTGAGTCTAATAACTCATTCCCTGTGTATCGTAGGTTGAAAACTGTACTTATGGTTAAGAAGAATTACACCGCTGTTTTAATGCTCCTTACCTAACCATCCACTGATATAGGTAAATGTCATGGACATAATTTCAAAAAGGTATATCTCACTCTATAAAAATAGACGTACAGATATATCAATTTGAAATTGGTGCATAACAGCGGATATTCAAAACCAAATATCTGTCGTCCAGCAAACAGCCCAGACGATCTCCTCAAATATCACCAATTACAATGAATTCCGATACAATGAGGATGATCACCTAATTCCCAATAACTTACTTCCACTCATCATCTGTAAAACTATACAGATGTGAGAATCATACCTGGTAAATACATACCCTGGAGCAAGTGTCTAATTGGGAAATCAGTTTTCTATTAATAGTACACGGTGAAACTGAAACATTGAAATGTTTCGTAGGGGTATCCTGGTATTCCTAGTAATGCCTCTTCCATTATCCAGATTCACAACTGTAACCGTATATTTCTTTGCCATCTCTCCAAATCCCTTCATATGTCTTTAGTCATTACCTTCTGTACACCCCTTTAGGCTAAATGGTTTTCTTCCTTCCCTACCGTTCGGCACCAGCCTATGGTTTGGAAGAAGACTACCCAATAAGCATAATGGGTATACTGTCCTAATCCTAGGAGCACTCACAATGCGAGAGAAGGTGAAGATAAAAGACAACCAAGTAAACCTTATTTCTATTTCTCCCGAACCAGAATCCATCCCCGAACTGGAACAAGTTCCTTTCGAGTCGGTATATAACCATACGATGGAGTATCCAAATAACTATGGATCTTCGTAGTGATACGGAGTGTCCTGGAGAAATACAAAGGTGAAGTGGGAGTGATAATGAAATACTTGGTTTGGTCGTGAATAGCAGTCGCAATTTACTTTGCCCTCTTACTAATCCCTTTATTTGTCTTTACTTAATACCTTCTGTACACCGTTTAGGCTAATTGGTTTTCTTCATTCCCTACCGTTCGACACCTGCCTATGGTTTGGAAGAAGACTATCCAATTTGCGTAATAGGTGAACCGTCCTAATCCAAGGAGCACTCGCAACCTGAGAGAAGGTAAAAAGAAAAGACAACTGAATAGTCCTATTCGTTTCCTCCAGAACCGGAAACCATCATCGAATAAATTCCTTCAAGTTCGTATATAACTATACGATGGTTTTGTCCAATGGAAGTGGACGTTCGTAGTAATACGGGGTGTCCTGGAGAAAAGGGTAAAAGTAGAAGTGGCAAAGAGGCTTGCAACTCTGACAACCCAAAAGCCAGTGTTTTAAGAAGGTTCGGTTAACTTGGTTACTGAGTCATAGTCAAGGGTCGGGTCATGGTCGCTGCCAAAGAGAGAGAGAAAAGAAACACTCAGCGTGCACTCTAACCTAGATCAGAATGGTTATCACTTTATCTAATCAGGAAACCTCCCACTGTAACGTCAAATTCTTCTCCAAACCTGAAAGAAGAATTAGTCGGGATCACCCGAGGAGTAAACCAACTCATCAGTTGGAATCGGGATCCAACTATCATTGCATGATAACGTGACGGAATCCGCTCACGTTATCACACTCCAGAAGGTATGCGTATATCTGGCAAGTTTTAGTTTCTTTAGAAACTCCCGATGTGATTTTTGCCCCATGCTCATATGACCTTGACTAAGGCCAACAAATCATAAGTCACATGTCAAGTTCTACCCGTCATTGTCCAGGTTAATTTGAACCCACCCGTACAAGCCCTTGACTAGGGCCAACAAGGCTATACGACTGTCCCAAACCAACGCATCTATCTATGCAGTAGATAAATATCCGGTAGCTACCAATCACTATGCCTTAGCGTAGGTCAAAATACATAGCTTGAATACTACCGAACATTTAACTGAAATGACGGAGGGCTACGAATGGTTTCTGGCGAAAAACCTTTAACGTAATGAACTTGATATCGTTGAAGGAACTGGATAGCTTTATAAAAATATAGTGACGAAAACCTTCGCTAAAGAGGTCACTCCCGGTGAAGGGATCTCGGCTCTTTTCCCGTGGAATGAGGTGCAGGATATTCCAACTGAATACCTCGATGCAAAGCAAAAGTAAACGACTATAGTGAAGTTATTGCCCTGACGCAAACTTCTGTCCAAGGGGTCACTCCCGGTGAAGGGATCTCGGCCCTTGCCTCGTCGACTGAGGTGCTGGATATTCATAACCGAATACCATTGTGCAAAACAAAAGAGAACGCCCTTGCAATAACAGCTTTTTGAAAAATGTTCCGACAACATCAAAATAGGTTTTTTTAGCTTGCATTGATCCGAATCAATGCAGTCCCATCAATTGATCACACCACAAAAGAACGAAAATAATGATGTACGTATATGCCATCCGCATTCGCCACTGGGTCCCGTCATCACCCGTTAGGTTACTTAACTAACGACAGAGCAGGGACTGGACTAGCGCGGATGCAAAACATATACAACATCTACTAGTATATATATCAATATATAATATTCGCTCAAGGCGTGATAAAATGCAACATCACAGAAATGTAATAAGCATCACAGAACAATACAGATATCTGGGATCCCCAGGTTTCATAGAGCCGCTACTGAAACCCGACGTTCCCCTGGTCATGTGGATAGCCTATGCAATGAAATCCTAGACCCCTACGGGCGCGGCAAGTTACCCGCCAAAACCTGAAGCGAGGCAGCCCCCTTCAGCAACGTGAATGGACCACCCAGCACTTCACGGAATCCGGTAACTTGGGCACCCCTCCTGGGTCAACCTATACCCCCTACGAGTGCGGCGAATAGCCCGCCAATTCTAGAGTAAAGCCCCCTCCGTCTCAACGCCATGAGATGCGGGCCCGTTGCCCTCTAGAACCCGGCTATCCGTGCACCCCTCCTTGGGGTAATCCTAGTACAGAAAATAAAATATACAACGGGTACATCGACCTCAGCCCGGTCGTGCCCCAAAAGAATAATATACAAACAGGCAGTAACGGCAATCCACATGTCGGACGCTCGCCCCGCAATATCAAATGTACATATAAAATGAAGCTGTACTACCACTGCATCCAGGCTATCCCCACGACAATCCGCAACATCACAGAACATCAACGTAAATGTCACATTCGTAAATCCGTCTAAAAGGGCTATAACAGTTAGACAGGATTTACCGATCAAATGACATTCACGGTCGCAGATATAATGTAAATACTGTGAACTAACATGTTTAAAATTTTCGATCGATCAAATTTACCAACCTGGGCCCCAAGCACTACTGTAGCACCCAAGGAAAATCTGGGCCCAAAAAGAATATTCCAAAAACCCCAATTTCAACCCAGAAGCCCACTGAAAAAATTTGATGCATTGATTACACTTTACTGCTGTGGAACCGCGGCCAGAACAGGGGTGTGGCCGCGGTTCCGCGGTCCTACTAAGGAATCAGTGCATCGAATTTTTCCAGAATTCCTAAAAACACCTGCATGAATTTCTGCAACACTCAAACAAATTTTTTGAGCACAAATAAAATCGACAGAAACTGATGCTCTTGAAATCGCGATTTTTGAAAATCCGATCAATCGAACTTATAAACACGTTAGACCAAGCTAGACTAGGTTAATGGCGTGGCTCTGATACCAGTGTAAGTGCACGGCAGCGCCCCGGCCGTCAATCCGACGCCGGAATGCGGAAACGAAACTTTTACGAAACTTGTAAACCGGCACCACCGCGCACTAAAATCCTGGATCGGGCCATTAACCTAACTCTAGCAAACTAGAAAATGGGAAGAAAGCTATACCGAGCGATCCGTGTCCTTCGGTCTTCGGCCTCCACTCCGATCTCCTCACGGAATCTCCGGTCTTCATCTTCTCGTCGGAACGGGCACCACATCGCCGGGTTCTTTTACGGGCTCCCACCTCTGGACCGAGGCAACTCGGGTACGAAGTTGGCGAGCCGACGTGCCCAAGAAATGCTGTAGGCTAGTGTAGAACAGTTTTTCTCTATTAGGGTTGAAGTTGCCATTTGATGGAGAAGGAAAAATGAACTTTGGAGAGGTGTTAGGAATTTTGCAAGCAAGCAAATGAGATGAATGAATTTCCCTCACAAAATGAAACCTCATCTCCTCACCATCTCTAAGTGGCCGGCCATTCTCATGAATGGATGATGGAAAATACAAGGGAGGTTAGTGTAGGAAAAAGAGATGGTGATCATAACCCAAAAGCAAGCCTCACATCATAATCTTAATCAATCAAATCTCCATCACCATTAATGCAAAACCAAGTGATGCAAAAAGAATCTCATGATGCTATAACCATCATGATGCCACCATTTACAAATAACCCCTCCACAATTGCTAATTTGCAAATATGCAAATTAGCCCCTCCATCTGAAAAATCCGGCCGTGAAGGAACAAAGGAAAACTGGCCGAAACGGAATGCAAGCTGGCAACTCCAAAAAACTGATCCCGTAATAAATTACAGGAAAACCCCACGACTGTATATGCATACTCGCATTTGTATTCCCACTGAATACAAATGCAAAGAGACAAATCTACACTGTATAATACTAGGATCCGTCTTAAACCAAAGCCCTCTAGTATTATCCGTCCGATCGTGATCCGTGCAATACCGCACGTATCTCATCGAACCCTGCCATATCTCCATACGGCCTCTACAGCGTTTCGCTCGAAACTTAAGAAACTGGTCTGTGGGGGACTCTAAAGACTCGTCAATACTTTGGTTGTGGATTTAACCACTAGCACGTCAGAGGTATTAGCCATACGTAACGGGCTACCAGGTATTGACCAAAAGGGACGTCGATGAGCGAACTCATCCTGACACCCTACTGAGCCTGTCAGTGACAATATCCGTACAGTCCGGTCTGTTCGTCTATGAGCATCGCATGGAGGGCCTAGGGGGTTGGTAAAAGTCAGACGCCCAAAAGCGGTACAAGTCGTGTCGGAGTGTAGCCCAGAACACCCTGAGATACTACTGGAATACCTACCGGTAAATCTCCTGCCTTGGCCAAAGACTTCGTATAATGGCTCTCCTAGACACAGCGCGACCTCACCCCCAATACCGGGAGAGACGAACCCCTGAAGATCCGCTCACTGCCTCCATGTGGCTCGGGACTGTACCTAACTAAAACCTGTTTGCATGACTCCTTTGAGCGTGGTAGGGTAGTAATCAAAGTACAGTGGGAACTCACACGAGACAAATGACGATCTCAGGTCGATGAAGTAACCTGTACACATGTCACCAGGGAACTGCTATCTGACGTCAGGTATAAGACCAACTAGCATGTTCCCGGCGAGTCCTGTCCGGTGTACTCATAACCCAATGAGCACCTGTATACATCTTAGGTGAACCAACTGACACCAGTGGCTTGTGAGACCGGCCACCGCTTCTCGTTGGGGTCTCGATTGTATACACTAGTCTACTCTGGAGTATCGATGCCCTGTCTCGAAACTCCCTCGACTAGGGACCTTTTACGGATGTGCTTATAGACCCCAGCTCCCACGTATATGATCGCCCTCATACTGCTGGTAGTCAAGCAAGAATCCTAGGGGCTCTATCAATGCGCAATAGTGACCTGTAAGGTCACCTAAAACAGTACACGATGATAAAGGTGTTAGTGTATATGCCCTAGAGGCCATTACTGTATCATACTAGTTTGTATATTACTTAATGGAAGCTTGGGATATTCACCTTGTATAAACAATCTTGCTCAATATAGTAGTATGCTACTTGGTTTGTTTCTACTTCAATGTGTACTTGTGTTTATTTCAGTATATCACTTATACGCATTAGTGGAGCCCTTAGGATCTTTGCTTGATTACCAGCGTTGTGATGGCAGTCACACTAGTGGGGGCTGGGTAATCTATAGGCACATCCTTATACAGGTCCCTAGTCGTAGGACTATCGAGACAGGGCATCGATACTCCGGAGTAGACTAGCGTATGCGCTTCTCATCCCAGTGTGGGAGATGGTCTGTCCCACAGCCATCAGTACGTCGTACTGGAGATAGTATACGGGTGCTCGTTGGGTTACGAGTACACTGGACAGGACTCGTCGGGAACTGACAGGTTGGTATTATACCTATCGTCAGTTATCAGTTCCCAGGTGACATGAGTATAGCTTAGTCCGCTGACTTGACACTGACACTTCGCCTCGAGTGTGTTCCCACTGCACTTTGATCACTACCCTACCACGGCTCAAAGGAGTCGTGCAAATAGGTGGTGGTTGGGTGCAGTCCCGAAGTACTTGGAGGCAGTGACGGTTAGACAGGATTCGTCTCTCCCGGTATTGGGGGTTGACATCGCGCTGTGTTTAGGAGAGCCATTACACGAGTAGTCCCTGGCCAGGGCAAGCGAGATATACTGGTAGGTTTCCAGTGTTATCTCAGGGTGTTTTGGGCTTCACTCCGACACGACTTGTACCGCTATTGGGGGACTGACGTTTTACCGCCCCCTAGGCCCGCCATGCGATGTATCAGACGAACAGACCGGACTGTACGGAGAATGTCACATTCAGACTCAGTAGGAGTTCAGATGGGGTTTCACCTCGTCAGCCTTCTTGTCGACATCTACCTGGGGACCGTTACGCACAGCTAGTGCCGCTTGCGGTCTGTGGTTAAACCCACTGCCAGCGTAGTGTCGAGTCTTTAGAGTCCCACACAGAGGGTATTCGCCTCTGGGCAAAACAGAGTAGAGGTCGCATGGTTTTGCGACAGGGTTCGTTCTCATCCGCGCACTTGTGTACGTTTGGAGTCCGGACGGATTATACTAGCAGGCTCTGGTTTGAGCCAGATACTGGTATATGTTTTGGGGGTTGCTTTTATCTCTTGGTATTCTTGTTCCTCGGAACGAGAATACAGGTGTGTATGCACAGTTGCTTGAGGCGGAGGATGAGGTTTTTCATTAGGGTTTCGGAACGGGTGCGTATGCACAGTTGACAGTCTTCATTTTCCAAACCCTAATGGATTTATATATATTATCTATTAATAATAGTAATTAAATGAGAATTATGTTATGGTTGATTTTTTTGTTGACTTGTTGACCTTGGTTGACTTGTTGACCATTGACCACCATCATGCTTTGAAAGTCTTCCTTGATTCATGCTTACACTTCATTTAAAGAAGCATGATAGTGGTCATTCCAAAATTACCATCAACTATTCTTATTTCAATTATTATCATTTAGATAATACTTTTCTTTTGCATTATGGTTGCAAGAAAGAGAAAAGATATCTCATTCTATCATAACCTCTCTCTCTCCTCATTTCATCTTCTTCTTCCTCTAGCAAAGAGAAACCCTCTCATGTGTTGAGAATCCTTCTCTTTAAAAGGAAAAGCAAACCCTAATCACTCTCTACTCATTCTAGGATGAAGGTTTAGCAAGCCGGAAACCCTAGTTCACTCAAAGATCGAGGAAGAGCCCAAAGGTCGAACCTTCGAGGTGGATCCATCTTCGACGGAAGAAGGCGACGAAAAGAGAACCATCAACCTCTACAAGGATTGAAGAAGAAGGAGTTCAAGTTTAGGTATAACCATCTTCCATAGTAGCTAACTCTCTTTAGCAAGTATACTAGTTTTAGTTTAGACAACGATCCCGACCTAGTTTAGTCCATGTTGCCTCTTGCGATAAAAAATTCGTTTTTTTTATACCGTTTCCGCCTCCCCGTAAGCACCGGGGGTCGCAATATGGACTTACAGTGGTATCAGAGCCTAACTAAACTTAAACTAGCTTGGTAGTGAAGTGTAACGAAGTTCGGAACCGAAAAATCGCAAAACCGGAAAAACAAAACCCTAAGTTTCTGTTGAAATTTTTTCTGCTCAAAATGAAAAACTTTATACTTGTAAAATCGTCTCAGGGTTTTCTAAGAACAACCACCAAAAACGATATCATGATTCCTCCAAAGCGCCGCCCTTCCGCGGCCTCACCTCTTCATCTGGCCGCGGAACCGCCGCCGTTTGGTATCATCTCTGCATCGTTTTTTGTGCAGTGTTCTTCTGTGTTGGTTTTGGGATTTTTAAGATATATTATATGTACCCAGATTTTCCAGAACTGAAATTCACTTTTGGGGTCCTATAATTCCGTATTTTTTCCGAACTTCACTGCACTTTGGCTATGTTGGTTATATCTGTGTTGTTTGCATGTATTGAACGTCGGCTAATCGCTATAAGTCGATTAGTCGGGGTTATACATGATCTGTAATGTGCTGGAATGTGTATATGAATCTGTTGGACTGTCGCGGGTGAATAGCCGGGGTGGATGTGAGATGAGCTTTTGTTTTTCTTTCATTCATTGTAAATGTAAATTGATGTAATAATATTATTTGTTTGGCCGCACAACCGGGTCGGGGTTGTAGCCGTCATTGTATAATTCTTTTTACTGTTTTTGCTCCTAGGATAGACCCATGGAGGGGTGCACAAACTACCGAGTACTTGGCGGGTAGTTTGCCGCACCCGTAGGGGTCTTGGGTGGGGTATTTGGCTATTCACCGCGACCGTGTTATCCGCTTTTCGTTTCAGGCTCGAAAGGATTGCGGATTGCTAGTATATCCAATGTATTCATCTGTGATCTGTAATGTCTATCATTGCTTTCTATTTAGGCGTTGCTTATGTTTTACAGCCGCGCTAGCCCAGCCCCCGCTCTGTCGTTAGTTAAGTAACCTAACGAGTGATGACGGGACCCCGTGGCGAATGCGAATGGCATAAGCGTACGTCATATTTTAGTTGTTTTCTGCAATGGTAGGATTAAATGATGGGACGCATTAAAAGAACTAATGCAAGAATATCACGCATTAAAAGAACTAATGCAAGATAATAAACCAAGTTTAAGTCGATGGAACACTTTCGAAAAACCACTCGGTTCTTTTCAAAACTAACTTTTAAATACGGAGCTTGAGCCACTCCTTCTAAAAGCTATCTCGTTCCATCGATTATATCAAGTTCACTACGTTCACGGTTTTACCAAAACCATTCGTAGCCCTCCGTCATTTCACATAAATAGTCAATAGTATTCAAGCTGTGTTTGTTGGCCAAAGTCAAGGCATAGTGATTGGTAGCTATTGGATATTCATGTGCAGCATAGATAGATGCGTTGATTTGGAACAGTCGTACTGCCTTGTTGGCCAAAGTCAAGGGTATGTACGGGTGGATTCAAATTAACCTGGAGAACGACGGGAAGAACTTGACATGTGACTTATGATTTGTTGGCCAAAGTCAAGGTCATAAGAGCATGGGGCAAAAATCCACATCGGGAGTTTCATAAGTACTGAAACTTGCTAGATTTGCATACCATTTGGAGTGTGATGATTATGGTAGGATTCCTTCATTTTCGTCACGCGATGATATTTGGATCCCGATCCTACTGTGAGTATATGCTACTCCTCGGGAAATTTCTCACTAAACGATCAATGCTATAAACCTAGTAGGTGCCTAGAAAGGTGTTAGCGGGGCTACGCCCCCAGGGAAAAGAGGTTCTTAAATTAAGGAACTTCGCGAAAGCGTTGGAAAACCTCCCTCGAAGTACCGACACTGGCCTGGCTGAACGGTTAAGCAAGTATTGTACGGTGGGATTGATCCCGGCTAATTCTTCCTTTGTGGTTTGAGGAGGGATTCGAGAGACAGTGGGAGCCATCCTGTTTAGACAAATTAAAAACCATTCTAAACTTGCAAGAGCATCGTGCTAAGTGTTTCTTCTCTCCCCCTGCAGCGACCAAATCGAAATGACTGGACTTAAGTTACTTCTAGATAAAAACATATTGACAGGGCCAAACTACAAAGATTGGCTCAGGAATGTCAAATTGGCAATCTCTTACGACAAGCTGGGGTATCTTCTTACCACCAAAGCTCCCCCCGTCCCAGGTCCCACCTCCAGCGTCGCGGATAAGGAAATCCGTAAGACTTGGGAGATTGACAGCGCGAAGGCCAGATGCCTCGTACTTGCCTCGATGGACAACGACCATCAGAGGAGGCACGAGAATATGGATTTGGAATCCATATTTCTTCATACAAAAGAACTGTATGGAGAGCAGTCTCGTATCGCAAGATACGAAGTGTCGAAGAAGTTATTTTCGACTAAGTTGGCCGTCGGATCATCGGTAGCGGACCACGTGCTTAAGATGATTGGCTACACTGAGGAGCTCGCGGAACTTGGGACCACGTTGGACAGTGAACTTTATACGGATATAATTCTCCAGTCCCTTCCATCCACTTACGCCCAGTTCATACTGAATTTCAACTTGCAAGAAAAGGAAGTTGAACTTTCAGAACTCCTCAACCTGCTGAGGAGCGCAGAGGGCACCCTACAGAAGGGTAGGGATACATCCACTTTGTTTGTAGGAGGATCTTCTTCTTCTAGGTCCAAGGCGAAAGCCAAGGGAAAGAAGAGGAAAGCCCCCGCCAAACCAAGGGGCGGTGTTAGTAAAGTGGGTACGAAGGGAAAGGAAAAGGCAACAAAGATAGCGGGGAAGCTTGTTGGTAAAGAGGAATGCTTCTATTGTCACAAGAGTGGACACTGGAAGAAAGATTGCAGGGCTTAGAAAGCCAGGACACAGGAACTGAAGCAGGTTGCGGCTTCAGCTTCAGGTGTGTATGTTATTGAAAACTGTCTTTCTATAAACTCTACTTCCTGGGTATTGGATACCGGATCAGGATCTCATATCTGTAATTCTTTGCAGGCGTTGAGAAACCGTAGGGTTTTGAAGGCAGGTGACATGACCCTCAGAGTTGCGAACGGAGCTAGCATGGATGCTAAAGCCGTGGGGGACTATCACCTGGGAATGTCAGATGGGCATGTTTTGGTTTTGCGTAATTGCTTTTTTGTACCCAACGCAACTTGTAATATCATTTCTGTATCTTTGGTTTCTAAAGAAGGTTATGAATTTGCGTTTGTAAGTAATGTTGTAAACATTCACCTTAATCAAGTTCTGATTGGGTCAGGTACACTGAGCAATGGTATATACGTATTAAACCAACCACAGATTTTTAATGTCCAGAATACACACAAAAGAAAGTCTCCAGATATCAATCAGGCTTTCTTATGGCATTGTAGACTGGGTCACATCAATGAGAGAAGGTTGACTAAGTTACATACAGAAGGATATTTGGATCCGTTCGAATATCAATCGTATGCCACTTGTCAATCCTGTCTCAAAGGAAAGATGACAAAGACTCCGTTCACTGGACACGGAGTAAGAGCGAGCGAGCTCTTGGGACTCGTACACAGCGACGTGTGCGGTCCAATGTCTACACATGCGCGAAGCGGTTATTCTTACTTCATTACTTTTACGGATGATTTTTCAAGATACGGTTATGTCTTCTTAATGAAACATAAGTCCGAAGCTTTTGAAAAATTCCAGGAATTTAAGAATGAAGTAGAAAAACAAACCGGCAAAAGTATCAAGATTCTAAGATCGGATCGAGGTGGAGAATACTTAAGTACCGAGTTCCTGAATTATTTAAAAGAGAATGGGATTCTCTCTCAGCTTACTCCTCCATACACTCCGCAACACAACGGTGTATCGGAGAGACGGAACCGAACCCTATTGGATATGGTACGGTCCATGATGAGTAATGCTGAGTTACCGCGATCATTCTGGGGGTATGCGCTAGAATCAGCTGCGTACCTTTTGAACCGAGTTCCTACTAAGACTGTGCCTACTACACCATATGAGATGTGGTGTGGGAAGAGACCCCATCTCAGTTACATCAAGACTTGGGGATGTCCAGCTTTTGTTAAAAAGCAGCATGTGGACAAGCTCGAGGCACGCTCAGTACAGTGTAAGTTCGTGGGATATCCAAAGAACTCTAAGGGATATTTCTTCTACTGTGAAGAGGAACAAAAAGTTCTTGTTTCTCGTCATGCCTACTTCTTGGAAACTGAGTTTTTGGAAAACCAGATAAGTGGGAGCACAGTAGAACTGGAAGAAATTCCAGAACCACGGACTATTACTGAAAGCTTAGTGGAACCAGAAGGTTCAAATGAACAGGACATTCCTACGCCGCTCCACAGAAGTAGTAGGCAGTCTCATCCGCCCGAGAGATACTACGGTTTTCTCATAGACGGGGATAGAGAGGATTGCATCATAGACTATGATGAGCCTACTAGCTTCCAGCAGGCCGTTCAGAGCGTTGACTTGGTAAAATGGCTGGATGCAATGCGGACCGAAATGGAGTCCATGTACACCAACAAAGTATGGACGTTGGACATTGCTCCAGACGGGGTAAAACCCGTAGGATGCAAGTGGATCTTCAAAAGGAAGATTGGTGTAGATGGACAGGTTGAGACCTATAAAGCTAGACTTGTAGCAAAGGGTTTCCGTCAAAGACCTGGCTTGGACTATGACGAAACCTTTTCTCCAGTGGCTATGCTGAAATCCATTCGGATCCTTCTTGCCATTGCTGCCTTCCACGATTATGAGATTTGGCAGATGGACGTAAAAACCGCTTTTCTAAATGGAAGTTTAGAGGAGTGTGTCTATATGGATCAGCCAGAGGGTTTCATTCAGAGTGGGAGCAGCGGAAAGGTGTGCAAGTTGCTTAAGTCCATCTATGGACTAAAGCAGGCATCGCGGAGTTGGAACATCTGTTTTGATGAGACGGTCAAGGAATTTGACTTTATCAAAAATCCAGATGAACCATGCATCTATAGTAGATTTGTAGCGAGAACTGTAGTATTCCTTGTTTTATACGTGGATGACATTCTCTTAATAGGAAATGACATTCCTATGCTACAATCTGTCAAGGGTTTCTTGTCACACAGGTTCTCCATGAAAGACCTGGGTGATGCCTCCTATATCCTGGGGATCCGGATCCATCGTGATAGATCCAAGAGGATATTAGGACTTTCACAGTCCAGGTACATCGACACCGTACTGAAAAGATTCAGTATGGAAGATTCCAAGCGCGGTAACCTACCGGCTTGTCACGGGATCACCCTCTCTAAAGAGATGTCTCCCAAGACTGATTTGGAGAGGGATCGCATGTCTATTATACCCTACGCTTCTGCGGTAGGCTCTATAATGTATGCGATGTTGTGTACCAGACCGGATGTAGCTTATGCACTGAGTGTAGTAAGCCGGTATCAGTCAAACCCTGGGGAGAAACATTGGATAGCGGTAAAGAACATTCTCAAGTACCTGAGGAGGACTAAGGAGATGTTCTTGGTGTATGGCGGAAAAGACCTCCAGATTGAGGCCTTTGCTGACTCCAGCTTCCAGAGTGACAAGGATGATTCCAAGTCCATGTCGGGTTTTGTCTTTACTCTCAATGGAGGGGCGGTGTGTTGGAAGAGTTCCAAACAGGAAACCGTTGCAGACTCGACTATGGAAGCGGAATACATCGCTGCATCTGATGCCGCAAAAGAAGCTGTCTGGATAAGGAAGTTCTTAAAAGAACTTCAGGTGGTTCCGTCCATTGTTGACCCAGTACCTCTGTATTGCGACAACAACGGGGCTATAGCTTTAGCAAAGGAACCCAGGTCCCATCAGAGATCCAGGCACATCTTGAGGCGGTATCACCTGATCAGGGAGATCGTGGATCGCAAGGAGATCGAGGTTCGGAGGGTTGCTTCAGAAGAGAACACTGCAGATCCATTCACCAAGGCCCTACCCCAGACTCAGTTCGAGCGGCTGATCGAGATGATAGGTCTTCGATACGCCAGTACATGGCCTTAGTGCAAGTGGGAGATTGTTAGTGTATATGCCCTAGAGGCCATTACTGTATCATACTAGTTTGTATATTACTTAATGGAAGCTTGGGATATTCACCTTGTATAAACAATCTTGCTCAATATAGTAGTATGCTACTTGGTTTGTTTCTACTTCAATGTGTACTTGTGTTTATTTCAGTATATCACTTATACGCATTAGTGGAGCCCTTAGGATCTTTGCTTGATTACCAGCGTTGTGATGGCAGTCACACTAGTGGGGGCTGGGTAATCTATAGGCTCATCCTTATATAGGTCCCTAGTCGTAGGACTATCGAGACAGGGCATCGATACTCCGGAGTAGACTAGCGTATGCGCTTCTCATCCCAGTGTGGGAGATGGTCTATCCCACAGCCATCAGTACGTCGTACTGGAGATAGTATACGGGTGCTCGTTGGGTTACGAGTACACTGGACAGGACTCGTCGGGAACTGACAGGTTGGTATTATACCTATCGTCAGTTATCAGTTCCCAGGTGACATGAGTACAGCTTAGTCCGCTGACTTGACACTGACACTTCGCCTCGAGTGTGTTCCCACTGCACTTTGATCACTACCCTACCACGGCTCAAAGGAGTCGTGCAAACAGGTGGTGGTTGGGTGCAGTCCCGAAGCACTTGGAGGCAGTGACGGTTAGACAGGATTCGTCTCTCCCGGTATTGGGGGTTGACATCGCGCTGTGTCTAGGAGAGCCATTACACGAGTAGTCCCTGGCCAGGGCAAGCGAGATATACTGGTAGGTTTCCAGTGTTATCTCAGGGTGTTTTGGGCTTCACTCCGACACGACTTGTACCGCTATTGGGGGACTGACGTTTTACCGCCCCCTAGGCCCGCCATGCGATGTATCAGACGAACAGACCGGACTGTACGGAGAATGTCACATTCAGACTCAGTAGGAGTTCAGATGGGGTTTCACCTCGTCAGCCTTCTTGTCGACATCTACCTGGGGACCGTTACGCACAGCTAGTGCCGCTTGCGGTCTGTGGTTAAACCCACTGCCAGCGTAGTGTCGAGTCTTTAGAGTCCCACACAGAGGGTATTCGCCTCTGGGCAAAACAGAGTAGAGGTCGCATGGTTTTGCGACAGGGTTCGTTCTCATCCGCGCACTTGTGCACGTTTGGAGTCCGGACGGATTATACTAGCAGGCTCTGGTTTGAGCCAGATACTGGTATATGTTTTGGGGGTTGCTTTTATCTCTTGGTATTCTTGTTCCTCGGAACGAGAATACAGGTGTGTATGCACAGTTGCTTGAGGCGGAGGATGAGGTTTTTCATTAGGGTTTCGGAACGGGTGCGTATGCACAGTTGACAGTCTTCATTTTCCAAACCCTAATGGATTTATATATATTATCTATTAATAATAGTAATTAAATGAGAATTATGTTATGGTTGATTTTTTTGTTGACTTGTTGACCTTGGTTGACTTGTTGACCATTGACTACCATCATGCTTTGAAAGTCTTCCTTGATTCATGCTTACACTTCATTTAAAGAAGCATGATAGTGGTCATTCCAAAATTACCATCAACTATTCTTATTTCAATTATTATCATTTAGATAATACTTTTCTTTTGCATTATGGTTGCAAGAAAGAGAAAAGATATCTCATTCTATCATAACCTCTCTCTCTCCTCATTTCATCTTCTTCTTCCTCTAGCAAAGAGAAACCCTCTCATGTGTTGAGAATCCTTCTCTTTAAAAGGAAAAGCAAACCCTAATCACTCTCTACTCATTCTAGGATGAAGGTTTAGCAAGCCGGAAACCCTAGTTCACTCAAAGATCGAGGAAGAGCCCAAAGGTCGAACCTTCGAGGTGGATCCATCTTCGACGGAAGAAGGCGACGAAAAGAGAACCATCAACCTCTACAAGGATTGAAGAAGAAGGAGTTCAAGTTTAGGTATAACCATCTTCCATAGTAGCTAACTCTCTTTAGCAAGTATACTAGTTTTAGTTTAGACAACGATCCCGACCTAGTTTAGTCCATGTTGCCTCTTGCGATAAAAAATTCGTTTTTTTTATACCGTTTCCGCCTCCCCGTAAGCACCGGGGGTCGCAATATGGACTTACAAAAGGTAAACCAGATAGCATACTATCATCTTGAGTAAGACTGTCCTACCGGCATAGGTCCTCCCTCAATCATTGCAATCACGTGCCTGTGATCCAATAATTGACTCTGAGGGCACTATATCCAACAATATATATATATATATATATATATATATATAGTGCATAATTACTATAAATGCAACACTATCTATCATGTAAACCCAAAATATATCATCTCATATGTATATAACATGCATCCAGGTATAAACCTATAAGGTAGCCGAAATATATATATAGAAAACCTCTTCTTAAAATAGCCACGGGATATGTATGTCACGGCATAAAAGCAGACGTAACAGTATGAAGTATTATATGTATTTTATTTAAGATAAACGTCTCGCTCTTTAGTAAAGAGTTTTAAGAGATTTATAGTTTTAAAGATCCATGTGTCATTCTAGACATGTCAAAAATAATGAGGCTATAGCTCGTTTAGAAACCCTTTTTATATGTATCAACCGGTAAAATAGTATTCAGGTACTGTCCCCCCCGGATCAGTCATGGTCGGCTACTATAACGCATAAACTATAACGGTACATCTCGAATGATCGCAAAACATCAATATATGGGTGTCCAGCATCGACACCCTAAATCATCAAATCTCTCGTGTCCATCACCGAAACGTAGATCCAGATATCTTCGACACCGTCTCAACAGATCGGTCGTGCCTCGATATCCCTAGCCCCGGTCAGTATCCCTTGGATATCCGCCATGCTCATATCTATCTCCGGTATCAAGTGTTCTCGCTAGGCTCCCCGCCTCTATTGCGGTTTTCCTGCCCCTCGGTCTCGACCAGGTCCACCATGTATCCGACTGTATACTCTCCCACTCAGTCCGGATAAGTAGCATGTCCATAACCATATAACTCTCCCACTCGGTTCGGACTAAAACTAAATCAGAAAATATCAAACTCATGGTGGACGTCAATTCATCGTATCCAGAAAATATCAAGTAAAGAATAATAATAATTGCATATATCACTTTGATGGTGTGTATATATATATATATATATATATATATATATATATATATATATATATATAAGCAACCCATACTACTGATATATATCATCGAAAGTAAAAATATCATAAAAATCATAAGAATCAAATACGAATACCCATGGTACTGATATTCGCAATAACTCAGCAGGTAATAAAGGCACCGTACGTAAGTATAGTTAGTCGTGCAAACAAACGTAACAGTTCTACTATGTCATGGCAATACTAATGATGTGCAGTGTAGCATACGCGTCTGTGCTCGTGCAGCATGTCAATCATTAGTATTTGTGCAAGTGTTTTATAAGTGTTTAAAGCAGAAAGTAATTCTACCCAGATCCATAGCATATAATTAAAATCCAATTTCCCGGATATTGGGAATTCATAATGCCTCGTATCGGCATTACATACACATCGCGTGGTATTGCGGTCCTACAGTGTCATGGCAGTACCAATGAGGTGTAGTGTAACATACGCGTCTGTGCTCGTGCAACAAAGTACTCATTGGTAGTTGTGCAATATTTTATCAGTGTGTTCGTATAAAAGAGAATGTATATAATCGATAAGCGTATCGCGAACATATAAAGGAAATCTAAGCGTATCGCATAATTATTAAACGTAACTAATTGCTATGAGCTATACCATTATTTTTGAAAATGGAACAAAACGTTATTTTGAAATAAGGAAACTGCATTAAGTGAAAATAGATATTCGTTTTAGAAAATAGCATCGCATCATTATCGTTTATCATTAAAAATGGAAAACGAATCGTTGGTTTTTAAAAGAGAATAGCTCACTCAAACGTAACATCCTAAGTTGGGTTAACTCATGACTCCACAAGTCCAAATGAAACTTGGCCCTATTCGGCATACTATTCTCATTATCACAAGTACGGTATGATTTTCTCATACACTGTCCATCCAATATCATATCCATATCGTACGGATCTATCGTCATGTACGTATGTCACCATAACCATATATCAATTCGGATATCCAATGGTGATTATAAAATCACCCATCGATCATTTGATAGAATAAAATTCTATCTTAAGAAAATATTTTCCTAATCTTGTTAAACTAATAAGATATTTATATAATAGAATCACATTCTATATTAGGAAAATATCTTCCTAATTTTTTTAAACTAATAAGATATCCATATGATAGAATAAAATTTTATGCTAGGAAAATACCATCTTAATCTTGTTAAACTAACAAGATATTCTATAAGATAGAATAAAATTCTAATTTTGTTAAACTAATAAGATATTCATATGATAGAATAAAATTCTATCTTAGAAAATTATTTCTGAATCTTATTAAACAAATAAGAAATTTTCTCTGTTAAACAGAGAGCCTTTGGATTAAAAATCCAACGGTGAATAAAATTCACCGATTGATCTAAAAAATCATTTAATTGATTATAAAATCAATTATGATCTCTCAATGAGAGATTTTATTAACAAATTGATTCTTTTCTTTTTCCTATAAATAGGAGCAAAGAGATGAAAGAGAGAGGAAGAAGGGGAAGGACTGGATAAAAAAGAGAGAAAAGACCATCCCATAAGCTTCTCAAAATATAAAAGGCCCTAAAAAAATAGAGAATTTAATTATCAATAAACGAAGAAGATTTCCATTCTCAAAATCCTAGGTAAAGAAAACACAGAGATTAAAATAACTCTTTTACCTATATAAGAGTTTAACTCTTCTCAAAGAACTAAGTTTCTTCTCTAGATCTGAGATCCACAAGACAAGTCTCACACAAGTTGAAATTTTATTCTCATCAGGAAGATCTTGTTCTTGAGAATCAAAAATTTAAGGGAGAACATGAATATAATAACATAAAGAAGATGGAGCTCATAATACTCCAAGAACCTAGTTCTTTCAAATAAAGAACCTAGTTCTTTCAAATAAAGAACCTAGTTCTTTCAAATAAAGAACCTAGTTCTTTCAAATAAAGAACCGATCCAAGATCCTCAAAATAGTGATCTTAGTGATCCTTAATGGTCAAAACACCATAAAAGAGGTTTAACCACTATGAAAACATAAACATGGAAAACAAAGAGTTCATAATACTCTAGGAACTTAGTTCCTTCAAATCAAGGACTCAGTTCTTAAAGAACATGTTCCCAGATCCTCAAAATAATGATCTTGGTGATCGTTAATGGTCAAAATACCATTAACAGAGATTTAAGTTTTCTAAAAACATCAACAGAGATTAAATCTCCAAAAGAACTAAGCGCCTAACGTGAAAAGCACGTGAGCGCTCAAGGCCAAGTATATAGCGCCTCACGTGAAAAGCACATGAGCGCTCATGGCCAAGTATATAGCGCCTCACGTGAAACACATGTGAGCGCCGGGAAAATTTAGTGCTTACACTATTGGAGCGCCTCACGTGAAACACACATGAACGCCAGAAAACAGAAAAGTTAGTGCTTAGCACTAGTGTAGCGCTTCACGTGAAAAGCAAATGAGCGCCATAAAAAAACTAATGCTGAGCACTATTTCAGCGCCTCACGTGAAACACACGTGAGTGCTGTATAACCGAGTAATTAGTACGGCTGGGTGTTACAGAAATCCAATCTTAGCCCAAATTAGCTGAGCATATATTTATGATATCCAAATTGATATCCGAAATGATCTTAGTCTCAAACATGACTAATGATCTCTCATCGATGATATCCAAAATGATATTCATCCCATGTCTCCTAAGTTAATCTTAGTATCAAATATGATTAATGATTCTGTAACATTTTAGAAAATATAAAATATTATTTTTGGAATTTAATAGTAAAATAATATATTTCGCGAAAATTACCCGATTTGCAAATTTGGGATTTTTCGTAAACTGGTATAAATATATACCAATATTTATGAAATAATTGGAAATTAAAATGATTTATTCATTTAAAAATATATTTATTGGATTTGGCATTTTTATAATTAATTATTTGCAGTTTGAATAAAAATTGATTAGTGTACTACTAATCGCGATTAAGCCAAATCCGTGTTTCTACAGTTTTTCATGGCTAGTGCACCATGACATGTTGCTTATTGTTTCATTTTATTTGTGTTATGTGTTTGGTTTTAATGAGTGGGGGAAAAAGAAAAGAAAGAAAAAAGGGTTAAAAAGACAATTATTGGAGAGAGAAAGTGAGACTTGAGTTTGGAGAGGGTGAGAATGAGAGAGAGAGGGGGGGCAGCCACCATTTTATTCACCCCCATTATTTTCCTTCATCTCCTTCCTCCTCATCTCCCTCCACCTCCACCTCCAATTTTCATCCCAAAATCTTCATTAAAACCCTACACCCACTTCATTAAAATTGATCCCCACCTCATCCTCAACACTTTGAACCGATCAAAGCTGGATTTTGGAGACTTTGGGAAGCTAGGATTTTTCTTAAGTTGCCCAAACGAGGTATAATTCCTTTCATTTAGATTAGTTTTTAGTTTCTTAGCATCCTATAGTGGTTTAGAGTTAAATCGATTTAGATTGTGATGTTTGGAAATTCCAAGAGAAGGATTAGGGTTTGAGTTGTGTTGTGGTGATGTGTAGTGGCTGTTACAAGACCTTAGTGTTAGAATTCTGGACAAAACCAGAGACTAGACACCAAGATACGAACTTTAGATTTGCCGATATCGGGTTTTTGTGGAATTAGTGATGGTATTTAGAGATCTGCTGCTACCCTGAGACCCCAGAAATTGTATAGCGATTATAGAAAGTCGTACGGGCAACCTTGAAGCTACCCTAGAGCCCCGACCCCAAATTCATTGTCCTGGCCAAAAATAATTCCTTTCTGGCCGCAAATGTCGGCCTTGGTGTGAGATAATGGGTTCGTGCTTGGTCTGTAACTTCTATATCTTAAAATTAGACCTCTTATATATGCAAAGTTGGCTAATTGTACCTGAGATGAAATCTAGGAGTGGTTTTCCTAGGGTGCTGTTTTCGTGTTTTTGTGATTCTGAAACTTGGGTTTTAGTATTTAATATTGTATCGGGTCGTTGGATGTTTGTACGTCAACGACGAGGATTGTTTGGTTGTTTTTGCATACGTAGGCTATAGGTTCTAACCTATGAGCGCACCGTGTGCCCTATTGGTTTTCCGGATTTGATTTTAATAAGAATTAGGATTATGTATTTATTGTAGGTACCTTCGCGTGGATTCCGAGTCGACGAAGCACATCGACTAAGGCTAAATAAGGAGTTCCGCAGGTGAGTAGATTGATATCTACGGGGGAAGACGGGTGGACGGCATATAGCACCCCCGCAAATTATGAATAGAGACCGATCTATAGAATACAGTTGTAGAAACCTATTCTAAGAACCTATGGATGTGATTAAAGGTTTAGTGTGACATGATATGAAAGAAAATGATGTCTCGGATTGATACACATATAAGGATATGATAAGTGAACGTGAATCACGATATATAGATAGGTAGTGCACGAGAATAAGTAGGAGATTTAGAGTAGCATGACACGAGATTAATAAGGTAGAATGTATATATAAAATTGACTTGATGTAAGATGACTTAATGTGATGAAAAGAATATACGATGGGATATGATGACTTGATTGATATATCGGTATATGGATGCGAGTCGATAAGAGATGATTGATACCTTTGCCGATCCCCTGATATGAGATTATTATGGATGTGACTTGGGATATAGGTATATAGATATATATAATGTTTTGAATTATGAGTGATATGTCGTACGAGACGTTAGGTCCGTACCTTCATTGTCATATAGGTTGATAGGATCCCTAATGGTTTAATGCAACCGTACGATGATTTACCGTACACGATGAGTTTTATGATGATTGATCCGTACCCTTGACTAGAGGATGTTGTACGATTGATTATACCGTACGCGATGTTGTGAGGCTGGATGCCGATGGATAGATTCACCGACTCGGATGTATTGTAGATACGTATACCTGTTAGCATTTCGCGTACGATATACCTTATGCCATGTTCATGTCATTCTCATTGCATTACATATACCTGTGCTAGTACACCTACACCATTATCGATGATGCGTATGTTACACTTACACAGATTAGCCGGCTCACACACTTCATCATCGATAATTGCTATGTCACTCACACACTAGAATTGCTACATTATGCTATTATATTGCTATGCTCACATTATGATGATATGCCATGCTCACATCACTGTTCCATATTGTATGATATACGGATATGCTTACATTCTGTTATATGTCGCATACATCATGCTTTACGATTATACACTTTGAGATATGCTGTTTTCATAAGATTTCTGGATTTGAGAACCGTGGTTATTTCATAAGAAAGTATGTATTGTTTTAAAAAACCCAGTTTCCCTTGTTATGATATTTCGAGACGTCCACCATGCGTTTTTTCGGTTCTGAGACGTGTGATATGTGAAACCCGATTCGAGGAGTTGGATGATCCGTTTGCGGGTTCACGGTGGACCCGGTATGGTACCCCGGGGCAAGAATGGGATGTCGCGCAGTTGACGATGAGCCTGGTAGAGAGAATACTACCTACCGGTGATTGGTTGGACCTGGTGGTTATCCGGAGGATACCGACCGGAGTCGAGAGATGGATATGGGCCGATCCGTACTGCCAGAGCCCGAGGGCCGATTCGGACAGACGAAGCCCGTGGGCCGATTCGAACCGACGGAGCCCGAGATATGAGGATTTACGTGTCGATGCTGGACATGGGTTCATGATGTTTCGAATGTTGATATTGGACACTCAGGTTCCATGATTTTGATGTGTCGTTGCTGGACACACTTTGATTGGTATCCTCATATTTACATGCATACGCTTTCATGATATTTACATGCATGATGTTGTTGTGTAATTGGGTAATACATGGATGAGATCCACATGCATACAGGAATTGATTATATGGTTGGATGATATCCACATGCATATAGGCATTGAGTATATTGTTGGCACATATACAGATACGGTCATCGTAGATATCATAGTATTGCCTTTATGATATAGTTGACTTAGGAATCGTTGCTTTATTCGATTTCTACCTGATGATGTTTTCTACTCATGAGTTGGCAACTCACCCCCATTGTGCCACAGTTTTTGCAGGTTGACCGCATAGATCAGTAGTGGCATCGCTGGCGCACAGCTTGCTCGGGTGACTTGCTTTAGTAGGTGGTACATGTTGGATCGTACCACTCTTGTATTTACTATTCCGTTGTATCTAGTTAACTCCATCAATCAGAAACTATTATTTGTATATGTAGTAAGACTTAGCAAGACTTGTAGTTGCGAGACTTGAGCGATGGGTTATTTGTTCGCTTGGTGGGTTTGATGTCTTGCTTTACATTATTCTTTGTGTTGATCTTCGCTGTTGGGTGTCGTATACTTATATTATGACTTGCGTGGTTATGATTCCGCCGATTTGCGAAGAGCTAGCTCTCATTTGGGGATGCCTTTTATATTATCATGTATATGTGGTTTTGGATCAAAATATACAAAGGAGGTGCTTCCCAAATTTTTTTAAAAGACGAAACATGTTTACAATTAGTATAATCCACTTGCATTTTAATGTTCCATTATCTATGCATTTAAAGAAAACTTTTGATTTCATCATACCTTTATTACAAAACTTCACCTCTTTTATTTTCTTAAAAAGGTTTAGATTTCCGGGCTTCGGCTTACTTAATTTACGTTGAGCCTTTAGACGTTGTGTAATTTAAGTGCCGGTCATGAGCTAATATTTTCGGGTCGTGACAAAGTTGGTATCAAAGCGCTAGGTTTAACCTTGGTTCGAGTCTATGTTTGACTATGTGGAGTCTGGGGCGTAATCTATTTCAGAACCTAGGCTTGACCTTACGGAACTTAGAATTGAACAGGGGGTATTAGACCCGAACTTTCATTTCATAAGTTGACCCTGATTGATGGAGTAGGTAGCTTGAGTAGAGTGGTGTACCGTACGTATGTTTCGCGGCATATTTACGATACAATACTCCACTTATGAAACCTTAGGATGTACATTTCTTGAGACTTGTGGTTCTCTTCGTTTCTATGATCATACTCTCGCTGATTCCGTTCCTCGTTATGATCATGTTTCCATTTTGGGATCTGTTGATTCTTTTCATCCCTTTGATCTATTTTCGTCGATACTAGATTGAGGTTCCTGTCGCTATGGTTTGAGCGCAGATTGAGCTACTACTAGTGATGCGGTCAGGACGAGCTCGTCATGGACAAGGACTGACCAGCGTGTTTTCTGGTGACATGGGAACGTATCGATTTAGTGTTATGCTGTGACCTCTTATTGAGGCGAGTGTTCGGTTTTGCACTGGATGATCGGGCTATTGTTAGAGACTGCCAGTTATGAGAGGACTGTTGATTTACAGCCTACCTCAGAGATCATGATGTCGACTACCATGTAGACAGATGACCCAGCTGTTGCTAAGATTGATGGGATGTCGCCTCCAGACCTTATGAGCTGAAATCGCTGGAGCTTTTAGGTAGAGATGCAACGGTAGATAGCTAGTCTATCTTGAGTTGAGTTGAGCGACTGAGATGATTTGTCTGATTTGATGCGCCGACGCAGGCCCAGTTGAGTTAAAGATTTCTAGTGTGGAGAGTATTACTTAGATCTAGAGTAGATTGATCCAGAGATGACGTTGTTCGTTGGATGATCCGATAGGAGTTCAGTAAGTTGACCAGCTTCAGATAGAGGACCTCACCCAGATGCGTTGTGAGTTGATCAAGAATGAACGAGTATTGAGTGTTCTTCCGATGGTTGGGACGAGTTCCCGAGGACGTGTTCAGCTAGATATCTTCTACAGAGTGATGAAGATACCGAGTTCGTGATTTCGAGTCCGTGTGAGAGATTCTGGATTGACTGTAGCCGAGAACATTTGTAGTACGCAGATAGCATGACGTGACGTCGGAATGGACGATAATATAGACGAGTGGAACAAGAGGTTCGTGCGAGATATTAACGAGCTGTTGTTACTCCCTGTTGAGATTAGAGATCTGATATGTATACAGAGGCGTTGGGATACGGCCAGTTCCCGAGTAAAAGCTGTGCTGAGAAATGTCCAGAAAATGAGAAAGGATTATGTAAGAGTACCAGTCTTCGTACAGTTCGGCATAGGCGAGATCGGAAGAGACCTTGAGCAGATTCCTTCCAGGACATTGCTGCGATAAGATTTGCACCCAGGATCAATTGTGTCATGTATATTTAAAGGGCCAAAGGCTGACGCTAGTGACGTGCTGCTTTACGAGTGGTCATACTAATTGGCCGAGAGATGACTAGAGGAGTGCTAGAGCGGAATCGTTTCCGTTAGTACACCTGACCGGGCCGATGAGCCGATGGATTGTGAGATTGGTAATCCACTGAGAAAATGAAGACCCAGAGACAGAAAATGCTAGACCGTGAGCAGGAGGCAAGCGGATGTTCTTGCTCTGCCAGTTTTGGGCGCACCGACATTTTTCGACATTGTTTGTGGTGTACCTCAATATCATTTGTTACGATTTGCATTTGTGATCCAAGTATCACGCTTATATTGCTTGGATTTGAGTTTTGATGATTGAGTTTCATGATATTGTTTTCGTTCACCCTGGCTGAACCTACTGGGTACTTACATTTTTGTGCATGTGGTACGCACTCGATTTGATTTTTGCACTCAGTATAGCTTACATATACTTGTAGTGCATTGATACGTGTTTTGTGCATGTACTTGCACACGTTTATGATTTTATACACCTTGGTACACTCGGTGTTGCTTTTATTCGCATTTGAGTTATTGATGAGCTTTCGTGCACTGGATGCCCCGGATTCGTATTTCGTGCACTGGATGCACCAGATTTGTATTTCATGCATTTGTCGCACTAGATTTATACGCCATGCATTGGTTGCACCGTATTTGTATTTTGTGCATTTGTTGCACCAGATTCGTATTTCATGCATTTGTTGCATTAGATTTGCATTTCATTCGTTTGATGCACCAGATGGGTATTTCGTGCATTGGTTGCACTAGATTTATACTCCGTATATTGGTTGCACCCGATTTATGTCTTTGAGCATTCGTTTTACCAGATTTGTGTTTTTGTTCGCTTTTGCCACTAACGTTCGTTTTCGTGCACGCTACTGCACTAGATGCCTTTTACGGACCTGACGCGCATGGGTTGGATTTTTGCGCATATTAGGCGCTTGATATTGGATTTTGTGCGCATCGGATGCACTTGAGTTATATTTTATTCGTGCATGTTAGATGCACTTGATTTAGATTTTATTCGTGCATGTTGGATGCACTTGATTTAGCTTTTATTCGTGCATGTCAGATACACTTTCTTGAGATTTTATTCATGCATGTTGGATGCACTTGATTTAGATTTCATTCGTGCATGATGGATGCACTTGATTTGGATTTTGCGCATGTTGGGCGCATGATATGGGATGTGATTTTTGTTGGGATTCCTTAGCATCCTACTGGGTTTTCACAGCAACTACCATACCAAATTTAAATTTTCAAGAGTGCTAATCAATCCTAAGCTAGGATCAAGCTAGAGTAACTAGACAATATAACATGTAATCGACCATTACAGTAAGTGAATGAGGAATACAACCTTTGTAAACCGGTCCTTCACTTCTAAAGCTCCATGTTGAAGTTCCTTCACTGCGATCGCTGCATGTGAAGATTTCCCGAACTCTAGAATGGTTCTCTCGGAGAAATGAACAAGCTTGCTCGAAGTCTTCGAGGCCGAAAATGATTTACATCGAGGAGACTCAAACCCAAGCTATCTCTTCACTAGGTCAAGAACTTTGTGAAGAGAACACCCTTTACTACCCAAGAAATTGTATAGGATGATGAAATAGGAAGTTGGCTCACTTTAGATTTTATTTTCTCACAATGTTTCTTCATGTTTCATGGAGCTAGTAAGCAAGAGGAAGAAGATGAAGAAAGCAACCATGAAAAATGAAGAATGAAAACTAATGAGGTGAGAATAGAAACCATAGGTGAGTTAGTGTCATATACTAACCATTATAGAGACTAAACCATGGCTAATTAAAATGGTTAGCTTAATAAATATCTTAAGTGAGACAAAACAAGTCGACTATGTCAAAGATGCTACAGGCTTCTCCAAGCTTCCAAGCATGACAAAATTTTCACTAATTTTGAATTATTAAGATAAATAAAAACCTTCACATTTTAATTATCAGGGTGTAAGTCACACACACACACCCATACTTGCATGTATCATCAAGCATGATATAAACTATGTACATAAGTATATCACATATACACTTAATTCACAAAACAAGTGAGAAAAGAAATCTTAAGTGAGCTAATACTAGTTAATATAAATTAATATATCAAATATATAATTATACATTAGATTATCAAATCAACACATGATTTAATAATCCGGCTATATCACATATAACCGACTAATATCATGTGTATCAATTTATCGAATCAACACTTGATTCGATAACCCGGCCATATCACATATAACCAATCGATACTAATAAATCGTGAGAATAGAATTTGGTATCTCATACACGTATTAATCTCGGTCCCGCACATATCTCATATGTGCTCCTACTCCGTTTCGCTTGAGCCAGGAAATCTCTGTGTAGGACTCTAAAGACTCGTCAATACGCCGGCAGTAGGCGATGATCATATCAAACACCCACAAGCCGCAAGATGAGTGCTAAACGTAACGGCCACCCGGGTATTGAGCGATCATAAGATCAACAAGTAAGCCTGCTCATACTCCTGCAAATCCAATTAGTAATACTTACTGTACAGTCCGGTCTCTTCGTCTGATATGTCGCATATCTTGTCTAGGGGTGGTAAACGTCAGACCCCAGTAACTCGATAAGTCGTGCCAATGTGAGGCTCATAACAGGTCGAGAAACTACTTGTAACACTTACCAGTAAATCTCAGAATCATTCCAGACCAGGGACTTCATGTTATAGCCAATCGAGCACAGCGCAACATCAACTCCCAATACCGGGAGAGACGAATTTCCTCCTATCGCTCATTGCCTCCATGTGACTCGGGACTGTACCCAAAAACCACCATTTTGCACGTTCTCTTGAATTCGTTAAGATGGAAATCAAAGCACAGTGGGAGTCACACAAGACTCTATGACGATCTCGGGTCGACAGACTAACCAGTACAAGTGTCACCAGAGAACTGCCATCTGATGTGAGGTATAATACCATCTGGGAGTTCTCGGTGAGTCCGTCCAGTGTACCCAGTCTCCACTGATCACCCGTATATCATCTCTGATATCAAACACCAATAGATATAGTATCATCCATCGCCCATCTGCATGGATCGAGAAGGTACACGCTAGTCTACTCTGGTATATCGATATCCCGTCTCGATACACCCACGACTAGGGACATTAAAGGATTTACTCATAGACTACCTTTGTCCCACTAGTATGATCTCCATCATAATCTAGGTAGTCAAGTACACATCCTAAGGGCTTTACCAACATGTAACAGAGAGACAATCAATATACATGTTAAGATAATGAATAACCAGATAGCATACTATCATGTCGAGCAAGAAAGTCCTCCATATATATGTCCAAGCATCCACTACAATATACATCTCATGTAGAGTAATGGCCTCTAGGGCATACATATAACTAACAATCTCCCACTTGCACTAGAGCCATCATATAGCAGTGGTTGTAATATCTCATACTCAACCATCCCATAAAAGTCTCTCTTTGGGAGAAGGCCTTTGTGAGTGGATCCGTCGTGTTTTCTTCTGAGTCTGCTCTCCTAACCTCGATCCTCTGGAGATCAACCATCTCCATGATCAGGTGATACTGTCTTAGAATATGTCTGGATCACTGATGGGATGGGGTTTTTTAGGCATAAGCCACAACTCCATTGTCGTACAATGGTAGGAATGAAGTTCATCTCATGAACTAATATATACCCAGACTGCCTCTTTGGTAGAATATTTGGTAGCGATGTATCTAGCCTTTATCGTCTAGTTTGCCAAGCTATCTAGCTTGGAACTCTTCAAACATACCGTCCCTCCACCGAGGGTAAAGACAATGCCTATGACTGACATTCTATCGACCTTACCACCCTGGAAGCTATCCAGTGATTCTCCCCAGGATCGATTGATACCATCTCACTACACCTAGTGAGAATCCTAACATCCACTTAGATCTATCTCATATATCCAAAACCCAGGATTTAGGAGGTATTATCTTGATCTTATATGGAGAATCCTAGTGATAAGAGGAGATTGACCGAGCGTAGCATAGGAAACACCTTCCCTATCAAGAGTATGTCATCCACGTACAATACGAGGAAAATCACCTTACTCTCTACTACCCTTTTGTATATACAAGTTCCATCTGCCGTTTTGATGAAATCAAACACTTTGACTACCGCATCAAAACTGATGTTCCAACTCTGCGATGCCTGCTTTAACGCATAAAGCAACTTGCATACGTTTCCGCTGCTCCTACTATCTACGAAACCCTCTGGCTGTGTACTTATAGACGCTCTCTTCTAAATCAGTATTTAGAAAAGCAGTCATAACACCCAACCACCAGATATCGTAGTCATGGTATGTAGCAATGGCAAGTAGGATCCAGATGGACTTAAGCATAGCTACCGGAGAAAAGGTTTCATCATAAACCACGCCTGGTTGATGACGAGAACCTTTTACAACAAGTCTAGCTTTGAAAGTCTCAACTTTTCCATGTACACCAAGTAATCTTCTCAAGATATACTTGCTCCTTATGGGGATTTAACCCTTCAGATATAGCAATCAAAGTCCATACTTTGTTAGTGTATATGGATTCCAACTCAGATCGCTTAGCATCCAGCCATTCTTATAGAGTCCCTACTTTTGATGGCCTGCTCGAAACTAGTTAGGTCATCATCACATGATGCAATTCTCGCTCCCACTGTCATTGAGAAAATCGAAGTATCTATCAGGCGGATGAGGAACCCTACCAGATCGGCGGAGAGGCTGAGGTTCGTTGGGAACCATTGAATCCTCCGGTTCTACCAAATCGTTAGCTATAGTTTGTATAGCTGGAACTCCTTCCAGTTCTACCTCATGACCACAAATTTCTTTCCAAAATAAATTCCTTTTCTAAAAAGGTGGCATGTCGAGAAATAAAACACCTTTTGTTTCTCGGTGCGGTAGAAGATATTCCCTTGCAAATGCTTGGGATATCCAACAAACTTCCATAGAACTGGCCTTGCCTCGAGCTTGTCCGGATTTTGCTTTTGACATAAGCCGGACAACCCCAAATCTTAACTCACTTAAGACATGGGCTCTTCCCATACCATATCTTATATGGAGTGGTAGGCACCTGATTTGGTTGGAACCGATTCAATAGGTATGCAGCTTCTCAAGTGCATAACTCCCAAAAGGAAATAGGCAACTCAGTAGTACTCATCATAGAGTGCACCGTATCTAATAGGGTACGATTGCTCCGCCCCGATACACTATTGTGCTGTGGTGTATACGGAGGAGAAACGCTGAGAGAGAATCTCATTCTCCTTTAGAATAGTCCAAGAATTCCGTGCTCAAGTATTCTCCTCCCTGATCACATCAAAGGACATAATACTTATACCCGTTTTGGTTCTCTACTTCTAACTTATATTCCTTGAATATCTCAAAAGCTTCAGACTTGTGTTTCAACAGGAACATATGTCCGAATCTTGAGAGATCATCAGTGAATGTAATGAAGTATAAAGAACCAGTCCTGGCATGTGTAGACATGGGACTTACATTCATCATCATGTATCAATCCCAAGAGTTCATTAACTCTTTCTCTGTTTCCAGTAAAAGGAGCTATGGTCATCTTATCGTTGTGACATGACTGGCAAGTTTCACAAGATGTAAATTCAAACTGATTTAAATATGCATCTTAATGTAACTTAGCTAGTCGGGTCGCATTGATATGGCCTACTTTACAATGCCTCAAGAAGGATTCATTCATTTCTGAACTCTTCCTCTTATGTGTGTTCCTGTACGTTAAGAACTGTACTTTGATTTAGAATGTACATGCTTTTAGATAACGTGCCTGGTCCGATCAACTCTTGATATAGGAAATGTTTAAAATATTATCCAACAATACAAAATTATATCCTTCTTTACTAAATAAAGAGACTGATATGATGTTGTATATCAGGTTCGGAATCTAATAACATTCGTTCAGAATCAATGTACTTGATAATACAGGGTGATAACTGCCAACAGGCTTGGCTGCAACACTTGCACCGTTTCTAACTCTTGAAACTTATCACCCATTCTCAGTTCTCTACCTATATGTAGCCCATGTAACTACTTACATTTGCGGGATTCTGATCCGGTATCACATACCCAGGACGTAGAGGATATTGTGAAACAGTTCTCAGTAATGAACATACCCGAAGAAGATGCATCATCATGCACTTTCTTCGTTTGGGCAGCACGGGAATTCTGGTAATCCCCTATTTCCTGCTCGGTCTTATAACAATTATAAGTTGGAGCAGGACCAACGTTCCCCAGTTCAGTATAACAAGTGGGTTCGGTCAATACATTCATATTATTATCTTGATTAAGGCGTGACATGGTCCCTACCTGGAGAGAGAGAGAGAAGAAAACACTCAGCGTATACTCTTACAAGATCAGATTAGTTATTATTTTATCTAATCACGATGGCTCCCACTGTTTTTATCAAATCTTCCTTCAATCCATAAAAGGAAAGACTAGCCGGGATTAATTACACTCTACAGGTTCGCCAATCTTCCAGTCAGGCCAGTGCCGGTACTTTGAGGCAGGTTTGCCGTGCTTTCGCACGGACCTAATTAAAAAAAACCTTGTTTTCCCAGGGGCGTAACCCCGTTGACACCTTTGTAGAACCCTACTTGATCGGCTAATTGTAAAGTGTAAAACTCTCTCAGGAGTAACTCTTACTCGCAGTGGGTATCGGGATCCAACTATCTTATAGAAGGTATGTAATCTCATTGAAAATTTCAACACTTGAAATTCCTGATAATATTTTGCCTCTAACCTTCTATGACCTTGATAAAGGCCAACAAAACAAGGATGCTAGTCAAGTTCAACCCGTCATTTCCTGATTGAATTAAACCCACCCGCACGACCCTTGACAAAGGCCAACAAGGTCTCACGACTACCCTAATCCAATCATATCATATGCTTAAGCAGATAAGCAATAATCAGCTACCGCACACTACGCCTTGACAAAGGCCAACAAACGCAGCACGAATACTAAATACTGCTTATCTGAAATAATGGAGGGCTACGACAGGTTTTTAAGAAAACCTCTTGCGTAATGAACTTGATATCGTTGTAGAATCGAGTGATTTTGAAAAGGAGTGTCTTTGAGGCTTTTACTAGTTTTGCTAAAGAGGTCACTCCCGGTGAAGGGATTTCATCTCTTTCCTTATCGAATAAGCTGCAGGATATTTCACAAATACCACTATGCAAAGCAAAAACTAAAAAAGAAATCAAAAGACAAACCGAGTTTGTAGCATCTGCTAGTTTCGCTAAAGAGGTCACTTCCGATGAAGGGATCTCGGCTCTTTCCTTATCGAATAAGGTGCTGGATATTCTACAAGGAATACCGCTATGCAAAGTAAGAACTAGAGCTACCAGTTTTTAAACCAAGTTTCTACAACATTTTTAGGTTTCTTTTTTTTCATTAATCTCATTAATGAATGTCCCATCATTTTAAGTTACCTAAACATCACAGATAAATACAACGTACGCTTATGCCATCCGCATTCCCCTCGATGTCCCGTCATGCACCGTTAGGTTAGGTAACTAACGGCAGAGTGGGGCAGGGCTAGCGTGGGTGTAAAACATAAGCAACGTCTATATAATATATCATATATACTATATACAATATCTATCTCAACATATCAAATGATCACATAACAGATATCGCAGCAGAAAATAATATCTGAAATATTGGATATACTAGAATTTCCGGGTTTTATATTAAGCATGTATAAAACACGGATTCCACGGTCGTGATGAATAGCCAAACCTACATCCCTAGACCCCTACGAGAGCGGCAAGCAACCCTACCAATTCTAGAGTTAGGAGATCCGGTCTCGACGCCTCGAGATGGTTTTCCACTGGACTCTAGAACCCGGTTACTTGTGCACCCCTCCTTGGGTCTATCCTAACGCGGAAAAGTAAATAATATACAATGGTGACATCAACCTCAATCCGGAAGTGCCCCGATAAAAGAATATTACATACATTGAATTTTACATGAATGAAAATGAAAAACTCTCATCTCACATAAAAAAAACCCGGCTATTCAAACGCGACGATCCAATATAACATATCCCAGCAACACATAAAATCACATGTCATCAACGTAAGTAAATATGCATATCCCAATTTTCGTTGACATTTAGCAACGAAACCGGCGATACACCACATATTACACTTACGGTCGTAGAAAAGAAAGTGAAAAACTACAACAATTGGAATCCGCACTGCCCTTAGACATCATAAACCCGGAACATCACATATTCTAGATTTCATACCTAACAATGCAAATTTTACATTTAGGCCTCAACCATGAAAACACTTTTCAAAGGAAGTCGGGTAATTCAACAAGATTCCCGATTCCGCCCGAGGCCGAAATGTTAAACTTGCATGCAGCTCAACACTTGAGCACATGATATCCGGACGGCGTTAAACTTTTCGATCGATTCGTCAAAATCCCACAATTTTCCGACAGCTCAACACTTGAGCACAGTTTTAATAATACCCGGAACATGCCACAGTACCTATGGACCAACCGTAGAAGGGCAAACCCAAGCCTCACTCATGTCACCACGGAACTGCGGCAAACCCTAGGGTATGACCGCGGTTCCGCGATCCAAAAAAGTCGAGTTAGGGTTTTATTCTTCTAGAGGATCTACATAATTACTTGCATGTTTTTCCGAATACGTTAAACTTGGAAAAATGGGTTTTTGACATTCGGTCGAACTTTTTAACTTCGCCTAGATAACTTGTCAAAACCCAAATACAATGTTAAACTACGAATACGAAACACTCCGAATTGTTTATAGTGTAAGATTACATCTGATGCAAAAGTAGGAAAAACAAATAACACCTGAAACACCAAACCCTAGTTCTTAGAACACTACCAAAATTTTAGGACAAAATCCCACAAGGGGGCCGAGCTCGCCGGAATATTGCTCAATGTCGCCGGCCATTTTTCGAGGTCCGGGACTCAAATTCTTGTAGTGTTCATATTGTATCATGATTGTTAGGATACGAGCGTGTTCAAGTTTAAGTTTAAATACCGCAATCAAGACGGTTTCGCACGTAGCTAGCCGGTTGAGTACGGGTCGTCCGCAGGGAGATGGGAATCTTTTTATGTGTTTTTCGACGAGTTAAGTCCGGTTGTTCAGATTTTGTTTGTAACTATCTAAGTGTTAAGTTGATATTTAAAAAGAGCTTGTTAGGGTTAGGATTAGGTTAGTTTGAGCTAGGAGTCTCCACATCTTTCGTTGCCCCACTTAATATCGGTGTTACGGTAATCGGCAACAACGGGGATTAGCACGACTAGCAAGGAACTTGCGAGTATAAGCTAGACTTTCCAACGCATAGTCCTTCCTTTTGGTGCTTGTCCGTCCGTTCTTGGCTCTTATCCATAACCTCCGGTTAATTCAACCACAACCGGTCTCACTACGGAATCACCGCTATCATGTAGGATAGGGTGCCGTAAGGAGCGGATTGTGGTTCAATTAACGGGAGTCGATTTAAGTTGTTGGGCAAGGAAAGAGTGAGAGAGATTTCCTTCTCTCAAACTTCCCTTATCCTACCCTAACAAGTATAAAACTACTCACACTTCATCATACGGAAAAATAAAACACACAAAAGAGGAAGATAGAAAGAAGGAGACTAGAAGAATACGACTAACTATTTGCGACCTCACCTTGGCGAGGATCAAGCGTAAGTATCATTGTCGTATGAATGATAAAGAAAAAGAGAGAAGAAATAAACAACAAGGAAATATCAACAACTACTTAACGAATTAAAATTACAACAAGCATAAAGATAAGGAGACAAGCATGATAATAAAATGGTCTTCTTTATTCATCACTCTTCACTCAAAAGCTCACTTACAAGTTTAATGGAGAAGAGGTGAGAAGAGGAAGAAGAACATGTAACTAAAACCTAGCAAAAAGAAATACAAGAATTGGACCCTTTCCTTCACAAACTTCTGGGCTATTTATAGGCCAGAGAATGAAACCCTAGGGCAACCACCAGAACCCAAATGAAATGACCAAAATAACCCCCAAATCCCTGCGCATGCGGCGCCTAAACAGCCGCGGATCCGCGGCCTGGACCCACCTTTTGCCGTGGATCCGCGCTCTTATGGTTGATTTGGGCTTTGGGCTTTTTGGTGGTGGCCTGATCTGATGAGTACTTCATTCTGGTATATGTATTTTCTTATAATTGCTTCACGAATTTTCCAGAATTCTGTTGAGGGAAAGGTGGACTTTTTATCAAGATTTTGTCATGATTTGCCTCGAGCTCCGCGTAGATCTCTTGGATTTTGTGCTACCATTGAGCCTTGTGCATGAGAATGACATTGATTTGACCTTTTGTCTTCCTATTGATATCTGGCAACATACGGATGAAGAGCAAAGACCGTGTTTTTATCTGTGGTTGGCAGGAACCCGGATTTTTTCGTGTTTTCCAAGAATTTCACCGTTTTAGAACCGAGAACCTGTATCCTGCAATTGACTAGCAAACACGGCTCAAGAGTATCTACGGATATGCAATGTGATAAAAATTGGGCGGTATGAAAATGCAAAAATCTGATAGGAACAAATACCCCCAAACTTATCATTTGCTCGTCCCGAGCAAAGTCCATTTATTCACAAAAAATTTCCTAACCTCACTTTCGCAGGGAACGCGATTGCACTGAGCATGTGCAACAAGCCGTTAAACCTCTAGGTGTCCCTAGTAGGAGGAGTGTTGTCTCCTGAGGGTTTTCAGCGGATACTACCCACAAAATCCGGTCAAGTTGGTTTTGTAAAATAACTGAGATTCAAACCCTAAAGTTTTGTTTTAGAAAATAACAATTCTATAATCCTAAGTCTAGACCATCGAACCTTTATTTTTCACACCTCGCTTCTTATTTAACTACAGATTTTATATGTCTTTACGTGCAGTGCAAATAGTGTCGTGAAGTTCCAGAAGGATCGATTAAAGTCATCATGTCGCACAATAAAGCCCAGATAACAATTTGAAAAGGATCACATAAGTTTTATAAAGAGTTAAGCATTTTTCAAGTTTCGTTTTTCAGTAAGGTTTCAACTTCAGAATTTCTATCTTCCTTAACAGGAAACTAAGTCGTATTTTTCACTCCACCTTTTAACTTGTTTTCATTTCATACACACCTCTGTGAACGTGCAATAGTCTTTATCATAGAATAAAACCTTCATATCCCCGTTAAAATTTTTTTTAAAAGCCTATCTTTTATCAAGATTATTCTCACACAAAGAACCGTTAGGGATTTTAACTCGGAGAGAACACTTGCTTGACTTTGTTTTAAACTGGACTTTCTAGGCTTCTTAGCGAGCTTTGGGCCAATGCACCCAAACCAGTTGGTTTTAGGGCATTAGGTGTAGAAACACCCCAGCGGACTTAATTACTCAAGTTACCTAGGTCCAAAAACAAAAGACAGTTTGTCGTGAAAATCAGATGATTTAATACGAACGGAGATATAACCGGTAGCTCAAATATTTTTTGGATAAAAGATGTGTTTGGTGGGTTTGGTGTGTAATCATTCCAATCAAGTTTTAGATGGGTTATTTTTCCGACTTAGCTCCAATTACGGCATCAATAACATTCCTTCATATTCGCTTTACTTCATAAACTATTCTTGACATTACTTATTTCAGAACAAACCTATTTGATCCTCAGAAAATCATTTATCTGTTTAAAAGTTTAAACATGAAAGACTTGTCATCTAATTCCCAAAATCTTACGACACGTGTAGTGTGATGTAAAGACGTATATCAGCTATAGTTAACTTCAAAGGAGAGTTATCTTTCAGGTTTTCAAAATCCAAACATAAGATCTAGTTATTCCTATTTTTTCAAACAAAAACCGTCGAATGTCGAATCAGAGTTCTTCCACAAGCTAACTTGACAAAAAAAAAATTTTTTATATTTTTTTTTTTAGAAATTTTTCTAATTTTTATGGATTTTATGGGTATTAATATGCAGATGCAAAATATACATATGAATGCGAAGGTAAGAAATGCGTACCGAGCGTACCCCCAAACTTAAACTGGACAGTGTCCTCACTGTTATTGCATGAAGAGATCATTTGAAGGGTCAAAATTGTCGGTTAGCGATACACAAATTTTTATTTGTTTTTGTTTTTAAAGAAAAGAAAAAGAATATACACAAATATATACAAAATGGTTTGTACATACCCCCAAACTTATTTGGAACAGTGTCCACTGTTCTTGGCTGGATAACCGAAGTTTGGAGGTGGGCAGAGGAAGATCATTCAGGGTAAACCGGCTCCTGTAAGAACAGGAGCTCCTCTGTTGGTTCGGCGCTAAGGTACGGTTTGCATCGGTGTCCGTTCACTTTGAAGAGTGAACCGTCCTTTGGATTTTCCAAATCCACAGCGCCCTGCGGATACACATTCCGCACAAAATACGGCCCTTTCCAGCGAGATCGGAGCTTTCCAGGATGGAAGTGAAGTCGGGTGAAGTGAAGTCGGGTGTCGTAAAGTAGTACCTGCTGACCAGGTACGAAGGTTTTGCGCAAAAGGTGTTTATCATGAAACACCTTCGTTCGATTCTTAACGACAACCGCGTTGTCGTAAGCCTCATCCCTAAGCTCACTCAGTTCGTTCAGCTGCAGCTTCCGATGGCTGCCCGCATCCTCCAGAGACAGATTCAGCTCCTTTATCGCCCAAAAAGCGCGATGCTCGATTTCGACAGGAAGGTGGCAGGCTTTTCCGTACACAAGCCGATAGGGAGACATGCCAAGGTCGGTCTTATAAGCGGTTCTAAATGCCCAAAGGGCATCAGTGAGTTTCAGAGACCAATCCTTACGGTTCTTGGAAACCGTCTTCTCCAATATCTGCTTGATTTGCCGATTTGAAACTTCGGCCTGCCCGCAGGTTTGGGGGTGGTAGGGCGTAGAGAGCTTATGATTTATGGAGTATTTCCGCATCAAGGCTTCGAAAGTTTTATTGCAGAAATGACTTCCATTGTCGCTAATGATCGCTCGGGGGTGCCCAAACCGTGAGAAAATGTTTTCTTTAAGGAACCTAACGACAACCTTGTTATCGTTAGTCCGGCTGGGCACAGCCTCGACCCATTTAGAGACGTAATCAACAGCTAGAAGAATGTACAAGTTCCCAAAAGAGTTGGGAAACGGCCCCATGAAGTCTATCCCCCAAACATCGAAAATCTCCACAACCAAGATCGGTTGGAGCGGCATCTCGTTCCTCCGGGATATCCGGCCCATGTGTTGGCACCGGGAGCAAGTCTTGCAATAATCGTGAACGTCTTTGAAAAGTTGTGGCCAGTAGAAACCACATTGCAAGATCTTCTCAGCTGTCTTTCTGGGCCCAAAATGCCCGCCACACGCTTGATCGTGGCAAAATGACAGCACACTCTTGAATTCCTCATCAGGGACACACTGACGAATAATCTGGTCGGGACAGTACTTGAACAAGTAGGGTTCGTCCCAGTAAAAGTGTTTTACTTGGGATAAGAAGCGAAGTCTGTCCTGACTTGACCATTCGGTCGGTAGTAATCCCGTGGCCAAATAGTTCACAATATCTGCGAACCAGGGTTCGCACGATACTGTCAAGAGTTGTTCATCCGGGAAAACGTCATTGATCGGAATTGGAAGCGAAGGCGAAGAAGGAAGTCGTGAGAGATGGTCGGCAACTACGTTTTCACATCCTCGTTTGTCCTTAATGACAAGGTCAAACTCTTGAAGCAAGAGGATCCAACGTATTAACCGAGATTTGGCATCTTTCTTCGCAAAAAGATGGGGCAGAGCAGAATGGTCAGTGTAGACAATGACTGGAGAGCCGATGAGGTAGGGCCTGAACTTTTCTAGAGCAAATACAACAGCTAAGAATTCCTTCTCAGTCGTTGTATAATTGAGTTGGGCGTCGTTCAGGGTTCGGCTCGCGTAATAGATTACATGCGGCATCTTGTTGATGTGTTGTCCAAGGACAGCACCGATGGCAAAGTCGGATGCATCGCACATAATCTCGAATGGGTGCGTCCAGTCAGGAGAAGAGAGAACGGGAGCAGAAGTGAGTGAGCGTTTCAGTGACTCGAATGCAGTCACACAGCTCGAGTTGAAGTCGAAAGGCGTGTCCTTGGCCAGCAAAAGTGTCAAGGGCCTAGCAATCTTGCTAAAGTCCTTGATAAACCGTCTATAGAACCCGGCATGGCCAAGGAAGGCTCGGATATCTCTGACGCATCGGGGAGGAGGCAGATTGGAAATGACCTCAATCTTTGCTTTGTCAACCTCTATGCCATTTTGCGAGATGATATGTCCTAAGACAATACCTTCGCGCACCATGAAGTGGCATTTCTCCCAGTTCAAAGTGAGATTCTTGTCCTTACATCGGGTAAGGACAGCGTCAAGATGCAGCAAACACTCGTCAAAGGAGTCGCCGAAGATGGAGAAGTCATCCATGAAAATCTCCAGAAATTTTTCCTCCATGTCCGAAAAAATTCCCATCATACACCGCTGGAAGGTAGCGGGCGCATTGCATAACCCAAAGGGCATGCGTCGATATGCAAACGTGCCGAAAGGACAAGTGAAAGTGGTCTTGTCCTGGTCTTTTTCGGCGATGGGAATTTGATTATAGCCAGAGTAGCCATCAAGAAAACAATAGTACTCATGTCCGGCCAATCGTTCCAGCATCTGGTCAATGAAAGGTAGCGGAAAGTGGTCTTTCCGCGTTGCGGCGTTGAGTTTTCTGTAATCAATGCAAACTCGCCACCCAGTTTGGGTGCGAGTAGGGATTAACTCATTCGCCTCGTTGGTTATGACCGTGATGCCCGACTTCTTGGGGACAACATGAATGGGGCTAACCCACTGGCTATCAGAGATAGGGTAAATGATACCACTATCTAGACATTTGACGATCTCCTTCTTCACAGCCTCCTTCATGACTGGATTAAGACGTCTTTGTGGATCCCGGGCTGGTTTGGCATCATCCATCAGATGAATGTGATGCTCAACGATGAGGGGACTAATCCCCTTGATGTCCGCCATGGACCAGCCAAAAGCTTGCCTGTTGCTGTGCAAGACCGCGAGAAGGGCTTTCTCTTGCTCTGGAGCTAGAGAAGCCGAAATGATGACAGGGAGGGTCTCGTTCTCACCTAAGTAAGCATACTTAAGGTGAGACGGCAACGGCTTGAGTTCGAGCGTTGGAGGTGAAATGATGGAAGGCAAGACTGGTGCAAAGGTCTCGAACTCAAATGACTCCAGCAAAGGTTCAAAGCGAGTGTAGGCAACCGAGTTGGATGGTTCAGGTAACTCATCCGGAAAGTCGAAAGATTCAAACTCGGGTTGTGCACGGCTAAGATCGTTCAAGAACGTGAAACACTCGTATTCGTTGTTGGGCGCAGAAGCAGCAGCAGGTTCGAAGAGAAACGCACTAGTGGCGTCAAGATTATCGTGTTCAAACAGAAACTCCTCGAATTCACACTCTTCTGGTGTGATCTCCTGGATCGAGCAGACATCCAGTATATGAGCATTAGGTTCGGCGGGCTGATTCCCCAACCTAAAAATGTTGAGTTCAATTGTCATATTTCCAAAAGAGAGGTTCATCGAACCATTGCGACAATTGATCACAGCATTTGAGGTTGCGAGAAATGGTCGACCGAGTATCACCGGAATTTGATTCCGGGGGTTAGCTACAGGCTGTGTATCTAATACAATGAAGTCAACGGGGAATATGAAGTCCCTGACTCTTATCAACACATCCTCTAGCTCACTCCTAGGGTGGGTGATCGATCGGTCGGCCATCTGGAGAGTGTAGTGTGTGGGTTTCAGCTCTCCGACGCCTAATTGCTCGTATACTGAATACGGAAGCAATTAGGCGTCGGAGAGCTGAAACCCACACACTGCACTCTCCAGATGGCCGACCGATCGATCACCCACCCTAGGGGTGAGCTAGAGGATGTGTTGATAAGAGTCGGCCATCTGGAGAGTGCAGTGTGTGGGTTTCAGCTCTCCAGATGGCCGACCGATCGATCACCCACCCTAGGGGTGAGCTAGAGGATGTGTTGATAAGAGTCGGGGACTTCATATTCCCCGTTGACTTCATTGTATTAGATACACAGCCTGTAGCTAACCCCCGGAATCAAATTCCGGTGATACTCGGTCGACCATTTCTCGCAACCTCAAATGCTGTGATCAATTGTCGCAATGGTTCGATGAACCTCTCTTTTGGAAATATGACAATTGAACTCAACATTTTTAGGTTGGGGAATCAGCCCGCCGAACCTAATGCTCATATACTGGATGTCTGCTCGATCCAGGAGATCACACCAGAAGAGTGTGAATTCGAGGAGTTTCTGTTTGAACACGATAATCTTGACGCCACTAGTGCGTTTCTCTTCGAACCTGCTGCTGCTTCTGCGCCCAACAACGAATACGAGTGTTTCACGTTCTTGAACGATCTTAGCCGCGCACAACCCGAGTTTGAATCTTTCGACTTTCCGGATGAGTTACCTGAACCATCCAACTCGGTTGCCTACACTCGCTTTGAACCTTTGCTGGAGTCATTTGAGTTCGAGACCTTTGCACCAGTCTTGCCTTCCATCATTTCACCTCCAACGCTCGAACTCAAGCCGTTGCCGTCTCACCTTAAGTATGCTTACTTAGGTGAGAACGAGACCCTCCCTGTCATCATTTCGGCTTCTCTAGCTCCAGAGCAAGAGAAAGCCCTTCTCGCGGTCTTGCACGGCAACAGGCAAGCTTTTGGCTGGTCCATGGCGGACATCAAGTGGATTAGTCCCCTCATCGTTGAGCATCACATTCATCTGATGGATGATGCCAAACCAGCCCGGGATCCACAAAGACGTCTTAATCCAGTCATGAAGGAGGCTGTGAAGAAGGAGATCGTGGAGTTGGAACGGATCCCAGAATAGGTGTTTTCGTGGAGTGAGAAGTGGGTCCGTTCAGAGAAGAAGAGGAAGGAGAGCCTTGTGAAGAACGGAGAATAGGCTCAGAAGACGAAGAAGAAGAAGGAGGAGAAGAAGAAGAAGAAGAAGAAGAAGAAGCGGCCGGGGTGTCATCGTTGATCCGTTTGCCAATGTTGTTTTGCAGCACCCTCCCTGATCTCAGTGTAGTCACGGCACTCACATTATGATTTTGTTGTTCAAGAGCAACATGTGCATTATGTGGGTGGCCGGGATTTGGAAGTGGCTGGGACGGGAGCTTCCCCTTCTCTCGCTCGCTCAAGGCCGCGTTCAGCTGTGCAATCTGGGCCTCGATGGTCTTGATGCTTTGCCCATGTGCGGCAGTGTGTTGCACTAAAGATTGAATCGAAGACTGGATGTTGGCGGTGGATTGAGTTGATTGTTTAACAAACGCCTCCAGACTTCGCTCGAGCGAGGAAACCTTATCAGTGTTTGACGGAACAAAATTGTTTGGTGGAAAAGAGTTGTTGGGTGCAAAGTTGTTCGTCTGGTTTTGGAAAGGTTGGGGTTGGAAGGGCTGCTGATACTGAGTTTGTTGTTGCGCTTGTTGTTGCGGTGGAGGGGCCCTTTGGAAATTGTTGCCCTGGAATTGATTCTGATTCTGATTCCAGGCGAAATTGGGGTGGTTCCTCCAACCGGGATTGTAGGTGGAAGAGTATGGATCATTCCTCGGTCTTTGCTGGAAGGCAGCATTAACCTGATCCTGTCCTTGCGATGGTGGATTGTAAGGACACTCTTCGGTCAAGTGGGAAGGATCGGAACAACAAGCGCAGATGGTACGAAGGGGGAGAACAGGTGTGGGGGCAGGAGCAGAAAATTTGCTCTCTATCGCTTCAAGCTTTCGTGTTATTGCAGCCATTTCAGCTTTCATCGCAATAGAGACATCGAGTTGGTGGATTCCTGCCCTAGACTGACTGGTAGAAGTGGAGGTAGAAGAAGAAGAAGTCGGTCTGGTGCTCTCCCACTGTAGCGTTTGCTCCGCAAGATCGTCAAAGAACTGCCACGCTTTCTCGTCAGATTTAGATAGGAAGTGGCCCTGACAGATGGTTTCCAGCAACTGCTTCGTTGTTGGGTTCAGTCCCTCGTATAAGGTTTGGCAGAGTTGCCATTTCTCTATACCGTGGTGAGGACACTGAACAAGAAGGTCTTTGTACCGGTCAAAGCACTTCCAGAAGGGTTCAGAAGGAAGCTGGGAGAATTGGTTGATCTCATTTCGAATTCTTGCGGTCTTATGATTTGGGTAGAATTTTTTCAGAAACGTTTTAACAAACTCGTCCCAGCTGGTGATTGAGTGGGAAGCGGTGCTATACAGCCATTTTTCTGCGAGATCGCATAAAGTGAACGGAATGACCCGTAGACGTATAGCATCGTCCGACAGCTGGGTTGTTTTCATCATGGCACAGACGTTTTGAAATTTGTTAATGAAGATATAGGCATCTTCAGATTCAAGCCCATGAAAGCGTGGAAGCATGTTGATGAAATGGGGCTTAATTTCAAAGTTGTCCCCATTGGCCGGAGGAAGAGAAAGGCAGGTGGGAAGTGCAGAACGCGTAGGGTAGAAACGATCCTGGAGCGCAATTCGCTGCGGTGCTACAACAGGCGGAGGTGGTGGAAGATTGGTCTCCGTAGGAGGTGGAGCCAATCCAGGGGTGGTCAAAGAGATGTTCGGATTAAATCCCGACATCGCGGAAGAAGAGGTTGGTGAAGGTGAAGGTGAAGGTGAAGATGTATGAACAGAATTCCGGTCAACGTCGGAGTTGGCCGGCAAAGGAAGGGGTGAAAGAGGAGTGGACGGAGTATCGACTTCGGAGTCGATAGCGTAGTCGGTCGCGACTAACGTAACGTGGACAAGACGGGCGCTAGTGTCCCGAGTCCAAGCGGACATACACTAAACGAGTTTAGTATAGTCAAAGCGGAGAAGGTGAGGGTAAGAAAACGTCAATGAAGAAAGGCGATGGGCGTTGGGTGAAAATGGATTTGGCGACAAAAGGGCAAGTTTTTATAAAAGATTTTGATTTTTTCTTTTTTTTTTTTTAGAAAGAGATTTACAGAAGTATGTACGGAAATACGGCTTAAGCAATCACAAACAAGATATGCACAATCACGCCTAGATCTAGGGTAACCTAGGTCTACTAGACCTGCTCCTGAACTTGATTGTCGAAGTTAAACAATGTCGAGAAACGGGCTTAAAAATACACTGATCACGAGGCCAGGTAAGTGCAGAGATAAGGGGAGGTTGTCCAACGCTTTCGCGAAGTTCCTTAATTAAATAACCCTTTCTCTTTCGGCGGTTGCGCCTTTAACACTTTCCTAGACACCCCGTAAACAATATACGGTTAAGCGAGGTTCTAAACAAGGTTTATCTTCTCCTAATGAGCGCGAAGTCCTTAGGGCTGAAGTCTAGTATTTTTTAATTTACAATGGACAATGCATATGCTTTAGTGATTTTTGGGGTCCTGGGAAGGGTGATGAAATCCCCACCCAATCTGGATTGGTTTCAAGCCCCTTAAGTCCGTATTAAAGAATGCAAAACATTAACAAATCAACAGCAAACAATTTTTATTTGCGGCGCAAAGAATCCTGCACAAGAACAGTTTATTGGAAGGGGGAGAAAAATTTGCGCAAAGAATCCTGCAGAAAACACAGTTCAGTGGAGTTCAGAGGAGAAGGAGAGAGGAGAGAGACTTACAGAGAGAGTTTGGACCACTGACCCCACCAAGAGGCCGCGGATCCACGGCCTAAGCTTACTTATGCCGCGGAAACGCGGCAACACTAGGGAGTTAGGGCTTCTGGTTTGGTACAGGTGCTGTTCTGGGTCTCCTCTTCTTTTCTGGATGTACTGAATTTTTATTTTCTTACTGTAACTGCTCCAGATTTTTCAGTAGACCGGATGCTTTGTTTTGTCCGTCGCGGTGTAGCCGCGAAATGTGGGTCTATCTTCCCACGTCTTTGGCACTGTACTTGAACTCCGTATTTTCAACGTCCTTGGCGTCGATCGTGAACTTCGTATTTTCCTTCACACTTGCACAAAAACTAATCAAAAATAACAAGATGGTTTTGTTTACAATGTATATATTTTTTTTGTTTTTCGGTTAGAGTTATACTTACAAATTAACCCGAAATTTCACAAAGAAACAAACTACCGTCTCCCCGGCAACGGCGCCATTTGATTGTTAGGATACGAGCGTGTTCAAGTTTAAGTTTAAATACCGCAATCAAGACGGTTTCGCACGTAGCTAGCCGGTTGAGTACGGGTCGTCCGCAGGGAGATGGGAATCTTTTTCTATGTGTTTTTCGACGAGTTAAGTCTGGTTGTTCAGATTTTGTTTGTAACTATCTAAGTGTTAAGTTGATATTTAAAGAGAGCTTGTTAGGGTTAGGATTAGGTTAGTTTGAGCTAGGAGTCTCCACATCTTTCGTTGCCCCACTTAATATCGGTGTTACGGTAATCGGCAACAACAGGGATTAGCACGACTAGGAAGGAACTTGCGAGTATAAGCTAGGCTTTCCAACGCATAGTCCTTCCTTTTGGTGCTTGTCCGTCCGTTCTTGGCTCTTATCCATAACCTCCGGTTAATTCAACCACAACCGGTCTCACTACGGAATCACCGCTATCATGTAGGATAGGGTGCCGTAAGGAGCGGATTGTGGTTCAATTAACGGGAGTCGATTTAAGTTGTTGGGCAAGGAAAGAGTGAGAGAGATTTCCTTCTCTCAAACTTCCCTTATCCTACCCTAACAAGTATAAAACTACTCACACTTCATCATACGGAAAAATAAAACACACAATAGAGGAAGATAGAAAGAAGGAGACTAGAAGAATACGACTAACTATTTGCGACCTCACCTTGGCGAGGATCAAGCGTAAGTATCATTGTCGTATGAATGATAAAGAAAAAGAGAGAAGAAATAAACAACAAGGAAATATCAACAACTACTTAACGAATTAAAATTACAACAAGCATAAAGATAAGGAGACAAGCATGATAATAAAATGGTCTCCTTTATTCATCACTCTTCACTCAAAAGCTCACTTACAAGTTTAATGGAGAAGAGGTGAGAAGAGGAAGAAGAACATGTAACTAAAACCTAGCAAAAAGAAATACAAGAATTGGACCCTTTCCTTCACAAACTTCTGGGCTATTTATAGGCCAGAGAATGAAACCCTAGGGCAACCACCAGAACCCAAACGAAATGACCAAAATAACTCCAAACCCCTGCGCATGCGGCGCCTAAACAGCCGCGGATCCGCGGCCTGGACCCACCTTTTGCCGTGGATCCGCGCTCTTATGGTTGATTTGGGCTTTGGGCTTTTTGGTGGTGGCCTGATCTGATGAGTACTTCATTCTGGTATATGTATTTTCTTATAATTGCTTCACGAATTTTCCAGAATTCTGTTGAGGGAAAGGTGGACTTTTTGTCAAGATTTTGTCATGATTTGCCTCGAGCTCCGCGTAGATCTCTTGGATTTTGTGCAACCATTGAGCCTTGTGCATGAGAATGACATTGATTTGACCTTTTGTCTTCCTATTGATATCTGGCAACATACGGATGAAGAGCAAAGACCGTGTTTTTATCTGTGGTTGGCAGGAACCCGGATTTTTTCGTGTTTTCCAAGAATTTCACCGTTTTAGAACCGAGAACCTGTATCCTGCAATTGACTAGCAAACACGGCTCAAGAGTATCTACGGATATGCAATGTGATAAAAATTGGGCGGTATGAAAATGCAAAAATCTGATAGGAACATATCACATAAAACATTCTGCACTTGTTTAAATAATTTTTGGGGTCATTTTAAAAAACGACAGAAACTGGGTCTCAATGTTTCACGTTTCGGAGTTGTTTCGGTTTCGTAATCTAACACACACCATCTAAAACTCTAGACCGGTTCTGATACACTGTTGGGATTCCTTAGCACCCTACTGGGTTTTCACAACAACTACCATACCAAATTTAAATTTTCAAGAGTGTTAATCAATCCTAAACTAGGATCAAGCTAGAGTAACTAGACAATATAACATGTAATCGACTATTATACTAAGTGAATGAGGAATACAACCTTTGTATACCGGTCCTTCACTTCTAAAGCTCCGTGTTGAAGTCCCTTCACTTCGATCACTACAAGTGAAGATTTCCCGAACTCTAGAATGGTTTTCTCGGAGAAATGAACAAGCTTGCTCGAAGTCTTCGAGGCCGAAGATGATCTACGTCGAGGAGACTCAAACCCAAGCTACCTCTTCACAGCTCAAAAACTTTGTGAAGAGAACACTCTTTACTACCCAAGCAAGTGTATAGGATGATGAAATAGGAAGTGGCCTCACTTTAGATTTTATTTTCTCACAATGTTTCTTCATGTTTCATGGAGCTAGTAAGCAAGAGGAAGAAGATGAAGAAAGCAACCATGAAAAATGAAGAATGAAAACTAATGAGGTGAGAATAACAACCATGGGTGAGTTAGTGTCATATACTAACCATTGTAGAGACTAAACCATGGCTAATTAAAATGGTTAGGTTAATAAATATCTTAAGTGAGACAAAACAAGTCGGCTATGTCAAAGATGCTACAGGCTTCTCCAAGCTTCCAAGCATGACAAAATTCTCACTAATTTTGAATTATTAAGATAAATAAAAACCTTCACATTTTAATTATCAGGGTGTAAGTCATACACACACACCCATGCTTGCATGTATCATCAAGCATGATACAAACTATGTACATAAGTATATATCACATTTACACTTAATTCACAAAACAAGTGAGAAAAGAAATCTTAAGTGAGCTAATACTAGTTAATGTAAATTAATATATCAAATATATAATTATACATTTGATTATCAAATCAACACTTGATTTAATAATCCGGCTATATCACATATAACCGACTAATATCATGTGTATCAATTTATCGAATCAACACTTGATTCGATAACCCGGCCATATCACATATAACCAATCGATACTAATAAATCGCGAGAATAGAATACGGTATCTCATACACGTATTAATCTCGGTCCCGCACATATCTCATATGTGCTCCTACTCCATTTCGCTTAAGCCAAGAAACCACTGTGTAGGACTCTAAAGACTCGTCAATACGCCGGCAGTAGGTGATGATCATATCAAACACCCACAAGCCGCAAGATGAGTGCTAAACGTAATGGTTACCCGGGTATTGAGAGATCAGAAGATCAACAAGTAAGCCTGCTCATACTCCTGCAAATTCAATCAGTAACACTTACCGTACAGTCCGGTCTCTTTGTCTGTATGTCACATATCTCGTTTAGGGGTGGTAAACGTCAGACCTCAGTAACTCGATAAGTCGTGCCGATATGAGGCTCATAACAGGTCGAGAAACTACTGGTAACACTTACCAGTAAATCTCAGAATCAGCCCTGGCCAGGGACTTCATGTTATAGCCAATCGAGCACAGCGCAACATCAACTCCCAATACCAGGAGAGACGAATCACCTCCTATCGCTCGTTGCCTCCATGTGACTCGGGACTATACCTAAAAACCATCATTTTGCACGTTCTCTTGAACGTGGTAATGTGGAAATCAAAGCACAGTGGGAATCACACAAGACTCTATGACGATCTCGGGTCGACAAACTAACCTGTACCAGTGTCAGCAGAGAACTGCCATCTGACGTGAGGTATAATACCATTTGGGAGTTCTCGGCGAGTCCGTCCAGTGTACCCAGTCTCCACTGAGCACCCGTATATCATCTCTGATGTCAAACACCAATGGATATGGGATCATCCATTGCCCATCTATATGGGTCGAGAAGGTACACGCTAGTCTACTCTAGTATATCGATGCCCCGTCTCGATACATTCACCACTAGGGACATTAAAGGATGTACTCACAGACTACCTTTGTCTCACTAGTTTGATCTCCATCATAATATAGGTAGTCAAGTACGCATTCTAAGGGCTTTACCAATATGTAACAGAGAGATAATTAGTGTACATGTTAAGATAAAGAGTAACCAGATAGCATACTATCTTGTCGAGCAAGAAAGTCTTCCCTATATATATCCAAGCATCCACTACAATATACATCTCATGTAGAGTAATGGCCTCTAGGGCATACATATAACTAACAATTTTGTGCACACCGGATGCACTCTATTAGGATTTTCATTCGTGCGCATTAATTGCACTGGATTGAGACTTTCGTGCACTATAGATGCACTAGATGTTGTTGTCATGCACACCCGTTGCACTGGACAGATGCTTTCGTGCACACCCATTACACTTAGTTTAGTTTTGTGCACATTCCTAGCACTTGTATTTGGCGTTGATTTCCGTACGCACCAGACGTACGTGATGTTGGATACGCCTTTTGAGACTGATTTACTCTTGCGCTCTTTGTTTTCATGATATGCACTATATTGTAGCCGAACAGGACTGATCTAAGGACAGTACCTACTTTGCATGCATTAAAAGATTAACAAGAGGTTTTCAAAAGGAGATATAGTCTCGCTATTTCCTACGTGTTTGCGAGTGACATGAACGTTTATAAAGGAAAACCTTTTGGGATATTTCAAAACGGCGGAACATATGATTTGAGCAAAAATATATATAGATATAATTATTACTTTATAAATGAGCGTCCGTCCCTTGTGCCGTGAGTTACGCATCGCATGGCGATTCAGAAAATATTTTGCATATGTCTTATTTAGTTTTAAGATTTTTCCAAGGATGCGTACTATATACGTATTATAGTATTTGACTAGTGTATATTGGATTTCAGTAGTGGATTTCGAGATCTGTATCTCCTTTGTAACTCCGATGATTTGCGTGCAAATCCGATGATTTGCGTGATGCTTGACGAAGTTCGATTTTTAGTTTCGTACTCATTTTCAGGCGCACACGATGCGCTGTGGTGTTTCTATATCTTCCGTGATTTCGGAGCCCCGTTAATTTGAGCGGATTATTGAAATATTTTAGCATTTGGGGGTTTAAATTCAAATTCGGGGACTGAATTTATTTAAGGGGGGAAGATTGTAACATTTCGGAAAATATAAAATATTATTTTTGGAATTTAATATTAAAATAATATATTTCGCGAAAATTACCCGATTTGCGAATTTGGGTTTTTTCGTAAACTGGTATAAATATATACCAATATTTATGAAATAATTAGAGATTAAAATGATTTATTCATTTAAAAATATATTTATTGGATTTGGCATTTTTATAATTAATTATATGCAGTTTGAATAAAAATTGATTAGTGCACTACTAATCGCGATTAAGCCAAATCCGTGTTTTTACAGTTTTCCATGGCTAGTGCACCATAACATATTGCTTGTTGTTTCATTTTATTTATGTTACGTGTTTGGTTTTAATGAGCGTGGGAAAAAGAAAAGAAAGAGAAAAGGGTTAAAAAACAATTATTGGAGAGAGAAAGTGAGACTTGAGTTTAGAGAGGGTGAGAATAAGAGAGAGAGAGGAGGGGCAGCCACCATTTTATTCATCCCAATATTTTCCTTCATCTCCTTCCTCCTCATCTCCCTCCACCTCTACCTCCAATTTTCATCTCAAAATCTTCATCAAAACCCTACACCTCTTCATTAAAGTTTATCCCCACCCCATCCTCAACACTTTGGACCGATCAAAGTTCAATTTTGGAGACTTTGGAAAGCTAGGGTTTTTCTTGAGTTGCCCAAACGAGGTATAATTCCTTTCATTTAGTTTAGTTTTTAGTTTCTTAGCATCCTATAGTGGTTTAGAGTTAAATCGATTTAGATTGTAATGTTTGGAAATTCCAAGAGAAGGATTAGGGTTTGAGTTGTGTTGTGGTGATGTATAGTGGTTGTTACAAAACCTTAGTGTTAGAATTCTTGACAAAACTAGAGACTAGACACCAAGATACGAACTTTAGATTTGCCGATATCGGGTTTTTATGGAATTAGTGATGGTATTCAGAGATCTGCTGCTACCCTGAGACCCCAAAATTGTATAGCGATTACAGTGAGTCGTGCACGCAACCTTGAAGCTACCCTAGAGCCCCGAGCCCCAAATTCATTGTCCTGGCCGCAAATAATTTCCTTCTGGCCGCAAATGTCAGCCTTGGTGTGAGATAATGGGTTCGTGCTTGGTCTGTAGCTCCTATATCTGATAATTAGACCTCCTATATATGCAAAATTGGCTAATTATACCTGAGATGAAATAAGGGAGTGGTTTTCCTAGGGGCTGTTTTCGTGTTTTTGCGATTCTGAAACTTGGGTTTTGGTATTTGATACTGTATTGGGTCGTTGGATGTTTGTACGTCAACGACGCGGGTTGTTTGGTTATTTTTGCATGCGTAGGCTATAGATTCTAACCTATGAATGTGTGTCGTATTGGTTTTCCGGATTTGATTTTAATAAGAATTGCGATTATGTATTTATTATAGGTACGTTCGCATGGATTCCGAGTTGATGAAGCACATCGACTACGGCTGAACAAAGAGTTCCGCAGGTGAGTAGATTTATATCTACGGGGGAAGTCGGGTGGATGGCGTATAGAACCCCCGCAAATTATAAATGGAGACCGATCTATAGAATACAGTCGTAGAAACCTATTCTAGGAACCTAAGGATGTGATTAAAGGTTTAGTGTGACATGATATGAAAGAAATGATGTCATGGATTGATACATATATAAGGATATGATAAGTGAACGTGAATCACGATATATAGATAGGTGGTGCATGAGAATAAGTAGGAGATTTAGAGTAGCATGACACGGGATTAATAAGGTAGATTGTATATATAAAATTGAATTGATGTAATATGACTTAATGTGATGAAAAGAATATACGATGTGATATGATGACTTGATTAATATGTCGGTATATGGATGCGAGTCAATAACAGATGATTGATACCTTTTCCGGTCCCCTGATATGAGATTGTTATAGATGTGACCTGGGATATAGGCATATAGATATATATAATGTTGTGAATCAAAAGTGATATACCGTACGAGACGTTAGGTCCGTGCCCTCATTATCATATAGGTTGGTAGGATCCCCAATAGTTTAATGCCGTCGTACGATGATTTACCATACGTGATGAGTTTTATGATGATTGATTCGCACCCTTGACTAAAGAATGCCGTACGATGGATTGTACCGTACGCGATGTTGTGTGGCTGGATGCCGATGGATAGATTCACCGACTCGAATATATTGTAGATACGTATACCTGTTAGCATTTCACGTACGATGTACCTTATGCCTCGTTCATGTCATTCTCATTGAATTACATATACCTGTGCTAGTATAACTACACCATTATCGATGATGCATATGTTACACTTACACAGATTGGCCGGTTCACACACTTCATTATCAATAATTGCTATGTCACTCACACAGTAGAATTGCTACATCATGCTATTATATTGCTATGCTCACATTATGATGATATGCCCATACTCACATCACTGTTCCATGTTGCATGATATACGGATATGCTTACATTTTCTTATATGTCGCATACATCATGATTTACGATTATACGTATTGATATATGCTGTTTTCATGAGATTTCTAGATTTGAGAACCATGGTTATTTCAAAAGAAAGTATGTATTGTTTTAAAAAACCCAGTTTCTCTTGATATGATATTTCAAGACGTCCACCATGCGTTTTCTCGGTTCTGAGACATGTGATATGTGAAACCCGATTCGAGGAGTTGGATGATCCATTTGCGGGTTCTTTGTAGACCCAGTATGGTACCCCGGGGCAAGAAAGGGATGTCGCGCAGTAAACGATGAGCCTGGTAGAGGGACTACTACCTACCGATGATTGGTTGGACCTGGTGGCTATCCGGAGAATATTGACCGGAGTCGAGAGATGGATATGGGCCGATCCGTACTGCCAGAGCCCAAAGGCTGATCCAGACAGATGGAGCCCGTAGGCCGATCCGGACTGACATAGCCCGAGATATGAGGATTTACGTGTCGATGTTGGACACAGGTTTCATGATGTTTTGAGTGTCGATGTTGGACACTCAGGTTCCATGATTTTGATGTGTCGTTTCTGGCACACGTTGATTGATATCCTCATATTTACATGCATATGTTTTCATAATATTTACATGCATGATGTTGTTATGTCATTGGTTGACACGTGGATGAGATCCACATGCATACAGGCATTGATTATATGGTTGGATGATATCCACATGCATATAGGCATTGAGTATATTGTTGGCACATATGCAGATACGGTCACCCTAGATATCACAGTATTGACTTTATGATATAGTTGACCTAGGAATCGTAGTTTTATTCGATTTCTACCTGATGATGTTTTCTACTCACGAGTTGGCAACTCACCCCCGTTGTGCCACAGTTCTTGCAGGTTGACCGCATGGATCAGTAGCGGCATCGCTGGCGCACAGTTTGCTTTCGGGTGACTTGCTTTGGTAGGTGGTACATGTTGGATCGTACCACTCTTATATTTACTATTCCGTTGTATCTAGTTAACTCCATCAATCAGAAACTAGTATTTGTATATGTAGTAAGACTTAACAAGACTTGTAGTTTCGAGACTTGAGCGTTGGGTTATTTGTTCGCTTGGTGGGTTCGATGTCTTTCTTTATATTATTCTTTATGTTGATCTTCGCCGTTGGGCGTCGTATACTTATATTATGACTTGCGAGGCTGTGATTCCGCCGATTGGCGAAGAGCTAGCTCCCGCTTGGGGATGCATTTTATATTATCATGTATATGTGGTTTTGGATCAAAATATACAAAGGAGGTGCTGCCCAAATTTTTAAAAAGACGAAACATGTTTTCAATTAGTATAATCCACTTGCATTTTCATGTTCCATTATCTATGCATTTAAAGAAAACTTTTGATTTCATCATACCTTTATTTTAAAACTTCACCTCTTTTATTTTCTTACAAAGGTTTAGATTTCTGGGCTTCGGCATACTTAATTTATGTTGCCCTTTAGACGTTGTGTGATTTAAGTGCTGGTCACGAGCTAATATTTTCGGGTCGTGACAGATTCTTAGGTCCATCACCATCTTTTTCCTTAAATACGGGATTTGGTTTAAGGGTACATCTCTTCACACCTCCGATATATATCGTTATAATTCCTCAACGTCTTCAGAGAGGTGACGGGTCCCGAAAACCAAAAACTCCTTTCTCATCCCGACTTGATATAAAATTTCATCAAGTTAGTGAATGATACATCCCACACCAATGCACTTCCAAATTGACGTGCACACCTCAAATCGAATCGCACCCCAAATTGGGTGTATTCCATGTCACCATTGTTCATTCCGTCACGTAACAAATACACATGCGCATAGGATGAATGATGGACCGAAATGTCCTTAAACTAACATTTGTTCCAAACAGGGAATGTTAGACCGCGACGTCCTTAAACTAATATGTGTTGCCCTGTGTAATTTCTCCATAATGACTACGTATACTATCCATGGGCTATTCATATATGATCTAATGATCAGTTGAGTCCCTATGCTCACTGCTCATAAGTTGATCTTATTCTTAAATATGGCTAATGATCCTTAGATCAAACCCAAATATCGTATGAACCGATAGACCTCACAAATGTCAGATCTGCGTCCTAAGTTCATTCCCGTTAGCAAACTAAGCTACCAACGTGGGCCCCATCAAGCAAAATTCTTGACCTAAACCCAAATCTAAAATATATGGATTTGGACTAATCTGCGCCCTACGGGCGACGACATAAATTAGTCTCTGTATACAATTCACGGGCAACCTAAAATAAAACAAACACAACATGACACGAAGTGAACTTCCGGAGCAGGAGAAAGTGGTTATCGCAATGCGGTAACGTAATTAACTGCAGAGGGTTGCGCCTGCAGGGAAGAGCGTCCCCACAATAAAAAACCCCTTATAAAATGAGGGGGAATCTGATAAAGTCTTCTACAATGGTCGCGTCTATCCAAACCTTCAATATATGGTGCCATAAATCAACTTGGTATCTTCGGAGAGATGGATGGATAAGTCCAAATAGCATCTGCCCCCAAATTCAGGCAAGACGATCCATCTCAGTTCGTCTCTTTTTCAGCGGTGAACAAATTCTGGCAAGCCCGGTGGGACCTCTTTCCACTCCACACTTCATGTGTCGTGTTTTTCCACGATCAAATTATCGCGGTATACATATGTTCGTAGTTTCCTTTGGGTGATGAGATACGAAAGCTGGCGTTTCGTTTCTTCCTAGAATGGCATTTTCTTCTACGCACCGCAACTCAGGCTCTGTCACATCTGGTGAAGTCAAGTATGGGCTACTTGTAGCCTCAAATCTCTGCAATCCGGCTCTTCAAGAAATCAATAGGCTTATCTTTAGGTCTATGCTCCCGCCTCCCACTCTCGGTACCTCAACACCAAAGGAGGAAGCCCAGAAGAAGTCTGTCTTCCATAGGCTGGCTCCTCAAGCTTCTACTTTGCCGACAGAATCTGTCTCCAAACAATTGGTGCCTTCCAAAGGCCAAGGTCGACGCAGGGGCAGAATACTCAAGCTCTCAAAGAAAACAGGTGGCAGGCCCAGCAAAATCCTGAGGCTAATCAAATTCTAGTCGCAAGACATCACCGACGTCGATATCGGCGTCAAATAAGACATGCTGGGGGCGGTTCTCCATATGGTCCTGTTTCAACCCCGTGGTGAATACTGCTGTTCCAACTGGAAACAGTTTCGAACTGTTGTGAAGGGTCAGACAAAATTCTCCCACTGCAATATTGAAGATATCTCCGCTGCCCTTGGAGATCCCATGAGTGCAGAAACCAGTTTGCTCCCTAAAAGAACTTTCCTCATCTATATATAAGGTGTGGGAGCAGGTGAAAGACTCAGTCGTCAACACAGCTCTTCCCCTAAACGTCAGCCAAATTCTGACAAATCCCCTTTCAAATACAAGGGGACTCATCCCAAGACGGATCCTGATACAATGGTTCCTCCTAAAACGACTTCTCATAAAAAAAAGAGGCCTGATAAAGCCTAAGTGCCCGAGGCAAACTTCGAGGGTCAAATGTCCAAACGCCCCAAGCGTAGGGGTATAGTAGTTCACACAGTCTACATGGTGAACTCCAAAGACGAATGTCACACTTGTACTAGTTATGGACCGCATACTCGGTCCCTGATAAAGGCTTAACTGCAACGTGAAAATCTTGAAAAGCTGCAGGAGATGCTTGCTCAGGCGGCAGCACTCGCTAATCCATCGCCTAAGGAAAATCCTGAGGACACACCCTAAAAAAGAGTAGGGAAGGAGTCGGATATTGATTTCCTAAAGTGCGCTCTCAAAAAGAGAGATGAAGAAGCGGCAGAAATGTCTACTAAAATGAACTAGATGGCCCTTCTGATCCAGAATATGGCTGGAATGATAGTCCATTCGGAACCACTAGCAGATGAAACACCAGTAGTCGCTTTTAAAGACAAGGGTGACATTTCAAAGCCTCTGCAAGCCTCATCAACGGTCGAGGAGGAAATGATCCTAAAGGCAAACCTGGATGCATATACCGCTCAGCAAATCAAAGCTCATTAGGCCAGTGAAGCCGCAAAGAGATCGATCAAGACTGGTTGATCGTATCCGGCGTGTTACGATCAAGTGCAAATACATGCTTCTGACGTTCCACATATACAAAGAAACCAAGAGTCCTCGCCAACATATTGCGCGTTTTAAATCCATGTACGACAATACTGGGGGAAATGATATACTGCTCCTCCGACAGCTTGTCAGCAGTCTGGCGACCATCGCATTCGAGTGGTATGCGGGACTCCCAAATGATTCCATAAAAACCTTCAACGAGATGGATACGCTCTTCTGTCAGAGATTCGCTAGTGTGAATAAACAAACTACCTTGGCGGCGTTGGTCAACGAAAGGGTTGGACCGAATGAGACCTAGATTCAATATATTACCCGATGGCGAAATCTCTGGTCAAAATGCGAGCAACACATCGAAGAAACTGTAGCCGTGGGAATGTTCATAGCCATTCTTGACCCAAATTCAAAGGTGTTCCTATATATTGCCCTCTTCAAGACGACGACCTTCCAAGAGCTCGGGGATAATATGCCTCTATTAGATCAGATGGGTCAAGACCCTTCATCATCCGATAAAGATGAATGAAAAGCGGAGGAAAGGTGGCGTTTTTTTCCAACGCTCAACAAAAAATGAGCGGCTCTAAAGCAACCTGTCACCAAATAGCGATGTCGTGGGTACTTGCTCCCCCCGAGATATACACAGGGGGCATATTTCTCACTGGCGGAACAATCTCTACGTAGGATGGTCCTTTCTTATCAAAGAACAGAAAGGATATCAAGGGACCTACAAGCGGGTCCAGCAATCAAGTGGAATATCCCACTTGATCTAAAAAACCATGAGAGGGATGTGAAATCCATGTTCCACTTTGAATCAGAAGATAAGGGGGAAAACCCCCAAGTCAAGTTCATTCTTCCAGGGAAGGGGGAGACTCGGCAGAAGAAATGACGTGATATCTCGTTCCTTCGGATATGAAGAAGATGCTCCATCAGTATCGGAAAGCGACATTGATGAGCAGGAGGCAGGTGCTGTGTAAAATGACCGGTACTTTCCATAAAACAACCCGATGGGCACGATGATAGATGAAGCAGTTTAAGAAGGTGAAGATAGTCTAAGGAGTGAAGTGTCCATGCAACTAAAGGACAGGCGGCAGCGCTTCAGCAAATAAGAGTTGGAAGGGATGGGTTATGCAACTCTCTGACCGAATGATAAAATGGAACGAAACGTCCCTAAACTAACGCGTTCCCCCAAAAACGGGAATGCTAGACCGAAATGTCATTAAACTAACAACGGACCGAAATGTTCTTAAACTAATATTCGTCCCAAATATGGTAATGTTAGACCGAAACGTTCTTAAACTAATATTCGTCCCCAAAATGGGAATGATGGACCGAAAAGTCCTTAAACTAAAAATTCGCCTCAAACATAACGATAATGGATCGGAACGTCCCTAAAATAGCGCGTCGCCTCAAATACGGCGATATGCTCTCTTGAGATCTATATTGCAATCAAAGTCCCAACGGCGAAAGTTGCAACTCAAGTCCTACCAGCTACATGGCTACTCCAGTGGTGAAACCACACCTAAGTCCCACCAGTAAATAGATGGGTCACCTACGACGAAGCTACTTTCGAGATTTCCATTTATCGCAAAAAAATAATGGTATGTCCACAAGCGAAATGGGCACGGATGAAAACCCGAAAGGGCGCCGTGAGTAAAAACAGCAGAATTGACAGCGAGTTTGTGAAAACCCGAATAGGGCGCAAACTCGTAAAAAAAATTCATGTGCACTTGCAAGGTCCTCTCAACCTTGTGAGGAGAAAGTACCTGCGTGAGATCCTTACGACTCACAAAGGTGAAACACATTAGGAATCCCTAAGATTCCTAAGGAGAAACTACACTTACGGGATCCTCACGATTTGTAAGGAGAATTCTCCTTATAAGACCCTCATGGCTCATAAGATTCAAAAGCCTTAAGCTACAGGGATCTGAACATGTTCTTAAGCCGTCATATCCCCCAAGTTGCTCTACAGACGGTCCAATATTGACCCTTATATACAATCCACGGCATAAATAAATATTCTCCCACCAAGTAGCACCAATAGAAAGAAATGTCCCCATATAGTGAACGACACTTGTAAGTCCTCTCTACTTATAAGGATAAAACACTCTTGAAAGATCCTTACGACTTGCAAGGGAAAACACCACTTAGAAGTCCTCATGACTTCTAAGTAGAATATATACCTACGAGATTCTCACGACTCGTAGGGAGAAATACTTTTATGAGACCCTTACGGCTCAAAAAGTCAAAAAGCCTTAGTTGACACGATCCTAACCCTGTTTGCTAAGCCACCTTTTTTCAAATCAGTAAAGGCAAATGATGAGTTTCTCCTGGTAATATTCCATTCGTAGCGATGTTGATGACTAAAAAGGTATCAAACTTTAAATCCTCTCACGGCAAATGATGATTCGCTACTAGCAATTTTCCAGTCGTAGCGATACTGATGCCGAAATTGGTATCAGGACCTAAGTCTCTAACTCGCAACAAAATCAGCGAGCAAAAAAAATGCATATGAAACAGCTGAAATGATGGGGCAACTCGCAATAAAAATCGGCGAGCAAAAAATATATGCATATGAAACATCCGAAATATTTAGGCAACTCATAATAAAAAATAGCGAGTAAAATAAAAAATAGCCGAAATGATTGGGCACCGTGATAAAAAGCCGAAATGATTGGGCAATTACGACCTTCGTGACATAAAAGCTGAAAAAATAGAGTATCGCGGAAAGAAATAAAAAAAATGAAATGAAAACGAAACTTTTCTGCACTGCAAGTAGGTCCATATTAACTCTTGTATACGATCCATAGGCATAAATGAAACAAAGGGAACCATATTTTCCCACTAGGCTCCGTTAAAGAAAGAGCTAGATCTCGACGGTTCATATACAACCAAGAGACCCACTCGACGTTCTTCTCATTCTAACAGAGTGCAGATGTGACGTCAACAAACCTCCAAGGAGCCAAATCAAAAAGGAGTAATGGAAAAATCCCAGCTCCAGCTTGATGTTCCTTCTCGATGCAGACGCAACGTCAACAAAAGACCCAAGGGTCAAAACAAAAATGAAGCCATGGCAAAATCCTATCTCCAAGTCTTGATGGTACATATATAACCTAGAGACTATCCCAGCGTTCTTTCTCATTCCGGCAAGATGCAAACGCAACGCCAACAAAAGACCCAAGGTTCGAAATAAAAAATGGAGTCACGGCAAAATCCTAATTCCAAGTCTTAACAGTTTATATGCAACCCAGATACTATCTCGACGTTCCCCTTCATTTCAGCAGGATGCAGATACAATTATCAAATGAAATTGGAGCAATGGAATATTCCTAGCTTCGGACTTCAATTGCAACACGTACAGAATAGAGGTCCTACAGATGTCTACCCTACTTCAGCAAAGAAATGGCACGGCATCGTCAAAACAAAAATGAAGCGACGGCATATTCCCAGCTTTGGGTCTCGACAACAACTCATATAAAGCCTAAAAAACTATCGGAGATCATCCAACACCAGAGCGGAGTGGTTATGACTCATCGGGGCTCCAAATTGAGCCTAACCTCAAGTAAAAAGCGTAATGGCAAACTTCTAATGCTTGCTCTTCCAACGGTAATATGACTTAAGAAGATTACTTGAAGACGTCTTGTCCAGCCTCAGAACGGATCTGAGACACGACAGTCGCAGGGCTCCTAGAACAGCAGCTTAAAGACTGCATATCGAGGAATACATCAGTCAATGTGACGGTACCACGGACTAAAATCCTAGTACTACAAACCTAACGGACCCCTGTCATAAAGAATAGGGGTTATATAAATTTAACGTTAGGATAAACCTGCGAGATCCTCTTGACTCATCTGGACTCGTGGGGGAAAACATCTTTATGAAACCTTCAAGGCTCATGAAGGTGAAAATCCTTAGACGACGGGGATATCAATCTGTTTCCTAAGCACCGTGGCCCTATAAGTAGGTCCAAAATGACTCTTGTATATTATCTACGGGCCGCATTCTCTAAAATTGCATACCGATGAGAAGGAAAAACCACTTGCGAGTCCTCTCGACTCATAAGAAGAAAAGTCTCTTGTGAGATCCTTACGACCCTCAAGAGAAAACACATTTAGGAGCCCTCACGACTCCTAAGGAGAAAATACACCTACGTGATCCTCTCGACTTGTAGGGAGAAACATCTTTATGAGACCCTCACGGTTTATAAAGTTGAAAAGCCTTAGGCAACAGATTAAAACATGTTTCTTAAGCCATCGCTGCCCTACAAGGAGGTCCAAACTGACTCTTGTATACTATCCATAGGCCACATTCGCCAATGAAATGAAGAAGCTACTTACGGGACCTCACGACTCGTAAAAGAAAATACCCGAATGAGATCCTTACGACTCACAGAGGTGATGAACACGTAGAAATCCACACAATTTCTAGGGAGAATATGCACCTATGAGATCCTCATGACTCATAAGCAGAAAAAGCCTTCTGGAGACCTTTACGGCTCATGAAGATAAAAAAAAGCCTTAGGCTACAAAGATCCTAAACTTGTCTCCTAAGCCATTAATTCTATGGCCATACATAACACTGCACTACTTCACCTGCGTACATACTTACGTGGGTGTAGGGTTGTCTAACGCAGCAGCAAGTTTTCGGGAGGCATCGTCCATGCCAATTTTAAAAATTTGTCGTTCTAGTAAACCCTAACCCTAGAATCGCTACTAGAAAATCTGATGAAACATTATGCAAACACTTTACATCTAAAGTGAACAAAGAATACAACCTTTGTAGACCGGTCCTTCACTTCAATAGCTTCGTGTAGTAGTCCCTTCACTGCGATCACGAACTCCCGGACTCTAGAGAGGCTCCCATGAATAAACGAATAAGCTTGCATCGAAGTCTTCGAGGCCGAAGATGATCTACGCCGAGGAGACACTAACCCAAGCTACCCCTTCACTAATTATGGAATTAGTGAACTAAACACCCTATACTAAATGGCAAGTAGTAGAGGATGATGAAGTAGGAATTTTTCTCACTTCAGTTTTCATTTTCTCACTCAATTCCATCACTTGATCAAAAACTAGTGAGCTTTTTAGAGGAAGATGAAGATGAAAATGATGAAGTGATGAATGAATAATTCATGTGAGGTTAGAAATGCAACCATGGTGAGTTAATGTTACGCTTAACCCTTGTAGAGACTAAACCATAGCTATGAGTTAAGGGTTGGGTTAACAAATATCTTAAGTTAGACAAACAAGTGGACTTGGTCAATGAAACCTACAAGCTTCTACAAGCTTTGAACCATGACTCATTATCCAAGTGTTTGAATTATTTAAAACAAATAAAACCCTAATTTTAACTTAGCATGGTGTGAGTCTCATACTAACATGTTGCATGTGTAAACTAGCATGACACAACAATATATATCACATATATATTTTGTGTGCAAAGAAAACACTTAACATATATCACATATATGTTAAGTGTATCAAATGTAAGAAAAAGAAAAGTTTTAAGTGAGATAATATTAGTTAATGCAATTTAATATATCAAATATATAATTCTACATTAAATTATTAAATTAACACTTGATTTAGTAATCCGGCTATAGTGTGTATAACCGACTAATATCAAATGCAACAACTTATCGAATCAACACTTGATCCAATAACCTGGCTATATCACATATAACCGACCAATGTCATAAGTCGCGAGAATAGAATGCGGTATCACATATCGCATTAATCTCGGTCCCGCACATATCACATATGTGTTCCTACTCCATTTCGCTTGAGCCAGGAAACCTCTGTGTAGGACTCTAAAGACTCGTCAATACGCCGGCAGTAGGTGATGATCATATCAAACACCCACAAGCCGCAAGCAGTCTGCTAAACATAACGGCCACCCGAGTATTGAGCGATCAGAAGATCAAAAAGCAAGCCTACTCATACTCCTGCGAATCCACTCAGTAACACTACCGTACAGTCCGGTCTCTTCATCTGATATGTCGCATTTCACAGCATGGGGGAGTATAACGTCAGACCCCAATACCCTGATAAGTCATGCCGATACAAGGTCCATAACAGTTTGAGAAACTACTGGTAACACTTACCAGTAAATCTCAGCAACCCTGGCTAGGGATTTCCTGTTATGGCCAATTGAGCATAGCGCAACATCAACTCCCAATACCGAGAGAGACGTAACCCCTCCTATCGCTCATTGCCTCCATATGACTCGGGAATATACCCAAAAACCACCTTTTTGCACGATCTCTTAACCGTGGTATGGTGGAAATCAAGGCACAGTGGGAATTACACAAGATTCTTTGACAATCTCGGGTCTACAGACTAACCTGTACCAGTATCACCAGAGAACTGCTATCTGACGATAGGTATAATACCATCTAGGAGTTCTCGGTGAGTCCGTTCAGTGTACCCAGTTTCCACTGAGCACCCGTATATCTTCTCTGATGTCAAACACCAATGGATATGTGATCATCCATCGCCCATCACATGGGCCGAGAAACGTATATGCTAGTCTACTCTGGAGTATCGATGCCCTGTCTCGATTCTCCTATGACTAGGAACAATTATAGGGTGTACTTGTGGACTACCCTTGACCCCAGTAGTATGATCTCCATCATAGTCCTGGTAGTCAAGTATACATCATAAGGGCTTTATCAACATGTGAGAGAGAGACAATAAGTGTACATGTTAAATAAAGAGCAACCAGATAGCATACTATCATGTCGAGCAAGAAAGTCCTCCCTATATGTCCAAGCATCCACTACAATATACATCACATGTACAGTAATGGCCTCTAGGGCATACATATAACTAATAATCTCCCAGTTGCACTAAGGCCATCTGCTGTAGTATCTCATACCCAACAATATAGCAGTGGTTGTAGTATCCCATACTCAATCATCCTAAAATCTCTCAAATAGTATTTAGGGAAGCTGGCCTTGGTGAGTGGATCCGCCGTGTTAACCTCAAAATCTACTCTCCTTACCTTGATCCCTTGGAGATCAACCATCTCCCTGATTAGGTGATACTTGCCTCAGAATATGTCTGGAACGCTGAAGGGACCTGCGTTCCTAGGCCAAAGCCACAACTCCATTGTTGTCATAATAACAGTTATTGGACGCTCAATGGTAGGAACCTTGTTCATCTTATGAATAAGAATTATCCAGACAGCGACTTTGGCAGCATCAATGGTAGCAATGTATTCAGCCTTTATCGTCTAGTATGTCACGGTATCTAGCTTGGAACTCTTCCAACATACCGTCCTTCTACTGAGGGTAAATACAATGTATGTGACTGACTTTCAGTCGATCTTATCACTCTGGAAGCTCGAACTAAGAACTTTCTTTTAGTGCTTCTCAAGTACTTAACAATGTCCTCCACAGCTGTCCAGTGATTCTCCCAAGATCCGATTGATTCCCAATCACTACACCTAGTGAGCCATCTACATCTGGTCTGGTACATAATATCGCATACTTGATAGAGCCTGCTGCTGAAACATAGGGTATCCCTTGCACGCGAGCTCTCTCCAAATCAGTTTTGGAAGACATCTTTTTGGAGAGAGTGATTCCTGAGTAGGTGGACGAACCACCACGCTTAGAATCCTCCATACTAAACCTCTTTAACATGGTGTTAATGTACCTGGAATTGGGACACTCCCAATATCCACTTAGATATATCAATATAGATCATAATTCAGAAGATGTAGTAGGTATCATCCAGATCTTCTATTGAGAATCCCCATGATAAGAGGAGCTTGACCGAGTGTAGCATGGGAAACCATTTCCTATCAAGAGTATGTTATCTACGTACAATACGTAGAAGAAAACCTCACTCTCTGCAAACTTCTTGTATATACAAGGTTCATCTAGCATTTTGATGATGTCAAACTCTTTGACCGTCATATTAAAACAGATGTTCCAACTCCACGATACTTGCATTGATCCTGATGGACTTAAGCATAGCTTTGAAAATCTCAACTTTTCCATTTACACCAAAAATCTTCTCAAGATCCATTTGCTCCCAATGGGTTTTACTTCTTCAGGTGCAACATGCAAAGTCATACTTTGTTGGTGTACATGGATTCCATCTTTGATCTCATAGCATCCAGCCATTTCACAAAGTCTCCACTTGTCATGGTCTGTCTGAACCTAGTTGGGCCATCATCTACCATGATGTAATCCTCACTCCCATTGTCACCGAGAAGACCGTAGTATCTCTTAAGTGGATGAGGAACCCTACCAGATTTGCGGAGAGGCTGAGGTTCGTTGGAGACTATTGAATCCTTTGATTTCACAAAATCGTCAGCTGTTAGTTTGTCAAGCTGGAACAATTTCTAGTTCTACCTCATGACCACTAATTTCTTCACAAGAAATTTCTTTTTTAAAAAGGTGGTATGCTGAGAAACAAAACATATTTTGCTCCTCAGAGTGGTAGAAGATATTCTCTCACAAATGTTTGGGATATCTTAACAAACTTTTACAGAACTGACTTTGCCTCAAGCTTGTCCGGATTCTGCCTTTCAACATAGGCCGGACAACCCTATATCTTAACTCGTTTAAGACATGGTCTCTTCCCACACCATATCTTATATGTAGTGGTAGGCACTGATTTGGTTACAACCCTATTCAATAGGTATGCAGCTTCTCAAGTGCATAACAACCAAAAGGAAACAGGCAACTCAGCAATACTCATCATAGAGCGCACCATATCTCATAGGGTGCAATACCTCCGCCCCGATACACCGTTGTGATGTAGTGTACTCGAAGGAGTATGCTGAGAGAGAATCACATTCTCCTTTAAATAATCTAGGAAAACTATGCCTAAGTATTCTCCTCCTCGATCACATCGAAGGACTTTAATACTTCCACCCGTCTGGTTCTCAATCTTCAAGCTTATATTCCTTGAATTTCTCAAAAGTTTCAGACTCGTGTTTCAACAGGAACATATATCCTAATCTTGAGAGAAGATCGATGAATGTAACGAAGTACGAAGAATCAAGCTTGGCATTTGTAGACATAGGAACGTATACATCATCGTGTATGCGTCCCAAGAGTTCAGTAACTCTTTCTCTGTTTCCAGTAAACAGAGTATTGGTCATATTACCTTTGACATAAGACTGGCAAGTAGCATAAGATTAAAATTTGAACAGATTCTCATATTCATGCTTATGTAACTTAGCTGGTCGTGTTTCATTGATATGACCTAGTCTACAATACCACAAAAAGGATTCGTTCATTTTTGAACTACTCCTCTTGTGTGTGTTCTGCATACTTTGAACTGTGGTTTGATTTAGAACGTATATGCTATTATATAACGTGCCTGATCGAATCAACTCTTGATTCAGGAAAATGTTCACAACATTATCCTCCAATAAAGAATTATATCCATCTTTAACTTATTAAAGAAAACTATGTAATGTTGTATATCAGGTTCGGTATGTAATAACATTCGTTCAGAATCAATGTATTAATACAAGGTAACATCTGCCAACAGACTTGGCTGCAATAATTGCACCATTCTCTAACTCTTAGAGATATATCACATATTCTCAGTTCTCTACCTTTCTGTAGCCCATGTAACTCTTACATATGTGGGATCCTGATCCGGTATCTCATACCTAGGACATAAAGGATACTGAGAAACAGTTCTCGGTAATGAACACACCCGAAGAAGATGCATCATCATGTACATTCTTCGATTGGGTGGCATGGGAATCGGGATATTCCCCTATTTCCTACTCGGAACTTATAATAGTTATAAGATAGAGCGGAACAACCGTTCCCTAGCTCGGTATAATAAGCATATTTGGTCAATGCATCCATATTATTATCTTGATTAAGGCGTAACATGGTCGCTACCAGGAAAGAGAGAGAGAAGAAAACATTCTGCGTGCGCTCTTGAAGGATTAGATTAATTATTAATTTATCTAATCAGGATGGCTCCTACTGTTTTAGTCAAATCTACCTTCAAACCCTAAAAAATAAGACCAGCCAGGATTAATTACACCCTACAAGTTCACCAATCTTTCGGCCAGGCCAGTGTCAATACTTTGAGGGAGGTTCCCCGTGCTTTCGCACGGACCTAACTAAAATAAACCTCGTTTTCCCAGGGTCGTAACCCTATTAACACCTTTCTGTTGGGGTAAAAATTTACACCCCGGTTGACCAAATCAAAATCAAAGTCAACCCCAAGCCAAGTGGGCCCAAGCCCAGATCCAGTGGGCCCATGCCCGGGTCGAGCCCGAACATGAAGCGGCCGGCCTCCCCCCATGCCAAGATAAAAATTTTGTAATAAATAATTTTGTTGTATTTCTTTTATTTTATTTTTGGATAAATGTAAGAAAAAATAGGCATAAAGCCAAATTTTTGTAAAGCCTATGGCTTATGTGCAAAAAGAAATGGCACATGAGCCATGAGATAGGCAAAATGCCATTTTGTGAAGCCCAAGGGGCTATGTGTAAAATGTATGGCCTATAAAGGCAAGGATAATGAAATATCCCAACAACTTTTTCTCTCTCTAAAAAACTTTCCAGATCTGAGATCTTTCCTTCTTCTTCAAGGTTCCAAAACCTTCTTATTTTTCTTGAATTAAATCAAGAGTTTTACTCTTTTTTTCATAAAACAAATTAGTTTTTCACCACAAAACCCACAAAGGGGAACTTGGATCTATCATTAGATCTCAAAAAGAAGAGATTTTTAGATCTCACATCCCTTGAGCCAGCCAACGGAGGAGGAAGAAGAAGAACCCATTTCCCCAACCAAAACATTTTCCCCTTTTTTTCCAGGAGTTTAACTCCACTAATTTCTCTTTCGAGGGTTTCTGGGGCTAAAAGCCCTCCTTTCCTCGCCGACGCGCTAGCGCTCGAGCGCAAAGCACCTACGTGCCGACACGTGGCGCATTTGCGCTCCAGCGCGCAGCGCTCGAGCGCAAAGCGCCCACGTGCCGACACGTGGCGCGCGCGCTTGCGTTCCTGCGCCCTTGCGCTCCAGCGCGCAGCGCTCGTGCGCAAAGCGCCCACGTGCCGACACGTGGCGCGCGCGCTTGCGCTCCAGCGCGCAGCGCTCGTGCGCAAAGCGCCCACGTGCCGACACGTGGCGCGCGCACTTGCGCACCTGCGCGCTTGCGCTCCAGCGCGCAGCGCTCGTGCGCAAAGCGCCCACGTGCCGACACGTGGCGCGCGCACTTGCGCACCTGCGCGCTTGCACTTCAGCGCGCAGCGCTCATACGCAAAGCGCCCACGTGCCGACACGTGGCGCGCGCGCTTGCGCTCCTGCGCGCAGCGCTCATGCGCAAAGCGCCCACGTGCCGACACGTGGCGCGCTTGCGCCTGAGCGCGCAGCACCTAAGCGCACAGCGCTCAAGGCGCTGGCCCCACGCATCCCGTGGATGCATTTTCCCCCTCTTTTTGTGCACATACATACATATATACATATGTATACAAATTTATACACACACGTACTCCACGACACTGTCCCTGTTAGAAAAAAATTTCTAACGGGGCGCTGCCCCGCACCCCGCAAGGGGGCTGCTAGCCCCCTTGACCCCCAGCCCGCTATCCGGGTAGCGGGACCGCCGTAAAAACTCTGCGTGGCTCCCGATATATCCAAACCCCCCTTTTCAAAACAGAACACACGTACACTGCACATTGAGTTCGCATGACCAGTTTAACCCGTTAATCGGAGGTTCCCTCACCCCAAAGGCGAGGGGTAATTAACGGCAGCTTAGTCCGCGGCTGCCGGAGATTCGGATCCCCATAATGATTAAACCCCGGCCTACCCTAGGCAGGAGGAATCTGTAGTACGCCTGAGACGCGTGCACGTATTCCCATCTCAATGGGGTGTCGAAAAACACCCTACACTTTCTAGACACCTGTAGGGTTCCTAGGCACTCTAATGAAGTCTCACAAGGCATCAACCATGCCAATTTCAAAAATTATGGGTGCCGAGAAACCCTAATACGGATCGTCGGCTAGATTTCTAGGCGAAACTATAAACTAGTTAACACTTTAACTAAAAGTTAGATGCTACAACCTTTGTAGATCCGGTTCTCCACTTCCTTAGCTCCACGTGGGTGTCCTCTCGCTGTCCATCATGAATCCCGAACTCAATCGTCGGCTTCATCGGAGAAACGAGCGAGCTTGGTCGTCGGCTTCGTGTTAAAGACGATCTACGTCGAGGCATCACAAGTTCAAGCTCCGACTTCACAAAGTTGTGAAACTTGTGAAGAAAACACCCAAAACAACTTGGCAAGAGGTAGAGGGTGAAGAAATAGGAGGTGGGTTCACTTTAGAATTGGATTTCACTCACTTTTGCTCAAGTTGCCATTGATGGCATCTAGTTTTCTCTCTTGAAGAAGAAGGAGAAGATGAAGCTAGTTTATGATAAGTTATTTAAAATGAAAAGAAAAATTCATACTTATCATAATCTAACTAGGGTTAAGTGTAGAGAATAAACCATGGTCACTTGAGAGGGTTAGGGTTAAGCATGATGACAAGAATGGTTGCATAAGTCAAAGCTTCATGAAGTTTCAACTAGAAACAAAAGAAGCCACCATTCTTATCTAAATCATTTCCAAATAAATAAACAAATAAATAAATGAAAAAGCAAAACCCTAATCATCTCATAACCATGGTTTAATCCTTTACACTTAACCACATGATCAAGTATCATCAAACATGATACAAAAATGTGCACAAAAGCATATCACATATACAATGTGCATCAAGTGAGAAAAATCCGTATAAAGTGAACCAATACTAGTTAATGCAAAGTAATATATCAAATATATAATTATACATTAAATCATTAAATCAACATTTGATTCAATGATCCGGTCATGTCGCACATAACCGACTAGTATTCAATGTATCGATTTATCGAATCAATGATTCGATAACTAGGTCATATCGAATATAACCAATCGAAACATTTATCGCGAGAATGAAATGCGGTATCACATATACGCATTATTCTCGCTCCCGCACATATCTCATATGCGCTCCTATTTCATTTCGCTTGAGCCAGGAAACCTCTGTGTAGGACTCTAAAGACTCGTCAATACGCCGGTAGCAGATGATGATCATATCAAGCACCCACAAGCCGCAAGCGGTCTGCTAAACGTAACGGACATCCGGGTATTGAGCGATCAGAAGATCGACGAGCTAGCCCGCTCACACTCCTGTGAATCCAACCAGTAACACTTACTGTACAGTCCGGTCTGTTCGTCTGATATGTCGCATATCAAGTCTAGGGGTGGTATACGTCAGACCCCAATAACCGATAAGTCGTGCCGATGTGAGGCTCATAACGGGTCGAGAAACTACCGGTAACACTTACCAGCAAATCTCTGATCAGCCCTGGCCAGGGACTTCTCTGTTACGGCCAATCGAGCACAGCGCAACATCAACCCCCAATACCGGGAGAGACGAAACCCCTCCTATCGCTCATTGCCTCCATGTGACTCGGGACTGTACCCAAAGACCACCGTTTTGCATGCCCTCATGGACGTGGTAAGGTGGAGGTCAAAGCACAGTGGGAATCACACAAGACTCTATGACGATCTCGGGTCTACAGACTAACCTGTACAAGTGTCACCTGAGAACTGCCATCTGACGTGAGGTATAATACCATCTGGGAGTTCTCGGCGAGTCCGTCCAGTGTACCCAGTCTCCACTGAGCACCCGTATACCATCTCTGATGTCAAACACCAATGGATGTGGGATCATCCATCGCCCATCTCATGGGTCGAGAAGTGTATACGCTAGTCTACTCTGGTATATCGATGCCCCGTCTCGATACACCCACGACTAGGGACCTTGAAGGATGTACTTATGGACTACCATGTCCACACTAGTATGATCGGCATCACAGTCCAGGTAGTTAAGTACATATCCTAAGGGCTTTACCAACATGTAACTATAAGACAGTATAAAGAGACAAGTGTACATGTTAAGATAAAGAGTAACCAGATAGCATACTATCATATCGAGCAAGAAAGTCATCTCTATATATGTCCAAGCATCCAATATAATATACATCATCTGTACAATACTGGCCTCTAGGGCATACATACAACTAACAATCTCCCACTTGCACTAGGGCCAGCTGCTGTAGTATCGCATACCGAGCATCCCGAAGAGTCTCTCAAACTGTATCTGGGGAATGGCCTTCGTGAGTGGATCCGCCGTGTTGTTCTTCGTGTCAACCCTCCTGACCTCGATCTCCCGGCGATCAACTATCTCCCGGATCAGGTGATACCGCCTCAGAATATGCCTGGACCGCTGATGGGACCTGGGTTCCTTGGCCAAAGCCACCGCTCCATTGTTATCGCAATACAAAGGTATTGGACGATCAATGGATGGAACCACTCCAAGTTCAGTAATGAACTTCTTGATCCAGACAGCCTCTTTGGCAGCATCGTTGGCAGCGATGTATTCAGCCTCCATCGTCGAGTCTGCCACGGTTTCCTGCTTAGAACTCTTCCAGCTAACCGCCCCTCCGTAAAGGGTAAAGACAAAGCCCGACTGCGACTTAGAGTCGTCCTTATCACTCTGGAAGCTCGAATCGGTAAAGGACTCCACTTGGAGTTCTCCATTACCATACACCAAGAACATATCTCTAGTCCTTCGCAAGTACTTGAGAATGCTCTTCACAGCTGTCCAGTGACTCTCTCCAGGATCAGCTTGATACCTGCTCACTACACTTAGTGAGTATGCTACATCGGGTCTGGTACATAGCATCGCATATATGATAGAGCCTACTGCCGAAGCATAGGGTATCCCTTGCATGCGAGCTCTCTCCAAATCAGTCTTGGGAGACATCTCTTTGGAGAGAGTGACTCCAGAGATCGTGGGCAAGTTCCCACGCTTGGACTCTTCCATACTAAACCTCTTTAGAATGGTGTCAATGTACCTGGATTGGGACAATCCCAAAATCCGTTTGGATCTATCTCTATAGATCCTAATCCCCAATATGCAGGAGGCATCACCAAGATCTTTCATTGAGAATCTTTGTGATAAGAAGAGCTTGACCGATTGCAGCATAGGAATATCATTTCCTATCAAGAGTATGTCGTCCACGTACAATACGAGGAAGACAACCTTACTCTCTGCCACCTTCTTGTAGATACAAGGTTCATCTGGATTTTTGACGAAATCAAACTCTTTGATAACGACGTCAAAGCAGATGTTCCAACTCCGCGATGCTTGCTTTAATCCATAAATGGATTTAAGCAGCTTGCACACCTTTCCGCTGCTCCCACTGTCTACGAAGCCCTCTGGCTGAGTCATGTACACGCACTCTTCTAAATCACCGTTTAGAAAGGCGGTCTTAACATCCATTTTCCAGATTTCGTAATCATGATATGCAGCGATGGCAAGCATGATCCGGATGGATTTAAGCATAGCCACTGGAGAAAAGGTTTCGTCATAGTCCACACCTGGTCTTTGACGAAAACCCTTTGCTACAAGTCTTGCTTTGAACGTCTCCACTTTCCCATCTACACCAAGTTTCTTCTTGAAGATCCACTTGCTCCCAATGGGTTTTACCCCTTCAGGAGCAACGTCCAAAGTCCATACTTTGTTGGTGTACATGGATTCCATCTCGGACCGCATAGCACCCAGCCATTTCACTGAGTCCCCACTCGAGATGGCCTGCTCGAAGCTAGTTGGGTCATCATCCTCCATGATGCAATCCTCGCTCCCACCGTCCATGAGAAAACCGTAGTATCTCTCAGGTTGGCGAGGAACCCTACTAGATCGGCGGAGTGGCTGGGGTTCATCGGGAACTACGGAATCCTCTGGTTCCACCAGATCTTCTGTTGTAGCTTCTGCAGCTGGAACTTCTTCCAGTTCTACCTCGTGACCACTAATCTCTTTTTCAAGAAATTCCTTTTCTAAAAAGGTGGCATGCCGAGAAACAAACACTCTTTGTTCCTCAGGGTGGTAGAAGATATACCCTTGAGAATTCTTGGGATATCCTACAAATTTGCATAGAACAGACCGTGCCTCGAGTTTGTCCGGATTTTGTCGTTTGACATAGGCTGGACAACCCCATATCTTAACATAGTTAAGACATGGTCTCTTCCCTTTCCATATCTCATATGGAGTGGTATGCACAGATTTGGTGGGGACCATATTCAATAGATGTATGGCTGTCTCAAGCGCATACCCCCAGAAGGAAATAGGTAACTCAGCTGTGCTCATCATAGAGCGCACCATATCTAATAGGGTGCGGTTCCTCCGTTCTGATACACCGTTGTGCTGTGGTGTATATGGAGGAGTCAGCTGAGAGAGAATCCCATTCTCTTTTAGGAAGTCCAGGAATTCATTGCTCAAGTATTCACCTCCTCGATCAGATCGAAGGATTTTAATACTTTTTCCGGTTTGGTTTTCGACTTCTTGTTTATATTCTCTAAATTTCTCAAAAGCTTTAGACTTGTGTCTTATTAAGTACACATGTCCGTATCTTGAGAGATCGTCAGTGAATGTAATGAAGTACGAAGAACCATCCCTGGCATGTATAGACATGGGACCACATACATCACTATGTATTAGTCCCAAGAGTTCGGTAACTCTTTCTCCGTGTCCCGTAAACGGAGTTTTGGTCATCTTGGCTTTGAGACATGACTGGCAAGTGTCATAAGATGAAAATTCGAATGGTTTCAAATATCCATCCTTATGCAACTTAGCCAGTCGTGTCGCATTGATGTGACCCAGTCTACAATGCCACAAGAAGGATTCGTTCAGTTCTGAACTCTTCCTCTTGTGTGTGCTTGTTATGCTCAGAACTGTTGATTGATTTAGAACATAAATGCCATTGCACAACGTGCCTGATCCAACCAACTTTTGGTTACGGAAAATGTTCATAACATTATCCTGTAATACAAAATTATATCCCTCTTTGCTTAATAAAGAAACCGATATAATGTTGCATATCAGGTTCGGCATGTAATAGCATTCGTTCAGAACCAATGTATTACCAGTTGGTAATACAAGGTGATATTCCCCGACAGTCTTAGCTGCAACAATTGCACCATTTCCAACTCTAATGTCTTTATCACCTTCTCCAAGTTCTCTACCTTTCCTGAGTCCATGTAACTGATTACATATATGGGATCCTGACCCGGTATCTATATACCCAGGACGTAGAGCAAATGGAGAAACAGTTCTCAATAACGAACACACCCGAAGAAAATGCATCAACATGTACTTTCTTCAATCGGGTGGCATGGGAATCCTGGTATTCCCCTATATCCTGTTCATTCCTATAACTCTTATAAGAAAGAACGGAACCAACGTTCCCCAGCACAGTATAACATGCGGGTTCGGTCAATACATCCATATTATTATCTTCATTAGGGCATGAAATGGTCGCTACCTGGAGAGAGAGAGAAGAAAACACTTTAGCGTATGCTCGTGCAAGATCAGATTGGTTATTATCTTATCTAATCAGGATGGCTCCCACTGCTTTTTATCAAATCTTCCTCCAAACCCTAAAAGGAAAGACTAGCCGGGATTAATTACACACTACAAGTTCGCCAATCTTTCAGCCAGGCCAGTGTCGGTACTTTGAGGGAGGTCCCCCGTGCTTTCGCACGAACCTAATTAATGTAAACCTCGTTTTCCCAGAGGCGTAACCCCGTTGACACCTTTCTAGACACCTACTTGATCAGCTAATTGCAATGTGTAAAACTCTCCCAGGAGTAACTCTTACTCGCAGTGGGTATCGGGATCCAACTATCTCATAGAAGGTATGCAATCTCATTGCAAATTTCAACACTTGAAATTCCCGATAATACTTTTGCCCCTAGCGTGCTATGACCTTGACGAAAGCCAACAAACCACAGCCTGCTAGTCAAGTTCAACCCGTACATTTCTTGACTGAATTAAACCCACCCGCACGACCCTTGACGAAAGCCAACAAAGCCGTACGACTACCCTAATCCAGTCGCATCATATGCAGCAGATAAACAGCACATAGCTACCGCACACTACACCTTGACGAAAGCCAACAAATGCAGCACGAATACTATATGTAACTTATCTGAAATGACGGAGGGCTACGCAGGTTTTTCTGAAAACCTATTGCGTAATGAACTTGATATCGTTGTAGAATCAAATGATGTTTTGAAATGGAGTGATTTTGAGGCTTTTGTAGTTTTGCTAAAGGAGTCACTCCCGGTGAAGGGATCTCGGTCCTTTCCTCGTCGAATGAGGTGCGGGATATATCATATATATCGCTGTGCAAAGCAAAAACTCTTAAAAGCAATCAAAAACAAACCGAGTGTGCAGCATCTGCCAGTTATTGCTAAAGGAGTCACTCCCGGTGAAGGGATCTCGGTCCTTTCCTCATCGAATAAGGTGCGGGATATATCATATATATCGCTGTGCAAAGCAAGAACTGTAGCTACCTGTTTTATTTTGAAATTTGATTCTACAACATCTTAGGTTTCTTTTCTTTCATTAATCACATTAATGAAGTCCCATCATTTAAATACCTAAACATCACAGATAGATATGACGTACACTTATGCCATCCGCATTCGCCTCTATGTCCCCTCGTGCACCGTTAGGTGAGGTAACTAACGACAGAGCAGGGCAGGGCTAGCGCGGGTGTAAAACATAAGTAACGTCTATATAATATATCATATATACTATATACTATATCCATCACAGAATCACATCACAGATATCGCAGCAGAAGAAACATATGAAATATTGGATATACTAGGACGTCCGTATTTTCAATACGAGCCAGTATAAAACACGGATTCCATGGTCGTGATGAATAGCCAATCCCACACCCCTAGACCCCTACGAGAGCGGCAAGCAACCCTGCCAATTCTAGGGTTAGGAGACCCGGACTCGACTCCTCGAGTTGGTCTCCCACTGGACCCCAGAACCCGGTTACTTGTGCTCCCCTCCTTGGGTCTATCCTAATGCGGAAAAGTAAATAATATACAAAAGGTGACATCTTCCGCTACCTGGAAGTGCCCCAAATAAAAAGAATATTACATACAAGTTTTTACATGAATGAAAAAGAAAAACACTCATCTCACATAAAAACCCCCGGCTATTCAAACACGACGATCCAATATAACATATCCAGCAACACATAACATCACATGTCATCAACGTAAGTAAATATGTCCATCCCAATTGTCGTTGACATATAGCAACGAAACCGGCGATATCACATATTACACTTACGGTCACAGAAAAGAAAGTGTAAAACTACAACAGTTGGAATCCGCAACCTCTTTAGACATCACATGCCTAATCAAATGAAATACTTAGACATCACATGCCTAACAGATATAAATCCCGCATTTTAGTCTCATTATCGAAAACTCTTTTCAATATCATGTGGGACTAAATTGCAAGATTTATAACATTCATTCAGTTATCTCATAACTGTTTGTGAATTCCAATGATTGTATCACATTCCAGATAAACAGAAAATGTTAAACTTTCCGATCGAACAGTCGAATACCCAAGTTTTCCCATACAGCTCAACACATGAAATAAGTCTAACAACATTCAGTTCGTGCCTCAGTACCAACGGTCCAGCCGTAGAAGGGTCAAGCCAACGCCTCACATGTGGCACGCCGTACTGCCCCAAACCCGAAGGTTCAAAGGGCAGTTCAAGACGGTCACATAATCGAGTTAAGGTTTGTTGTCTTCTAGAGGGTCCATCGCGTTACTTGCACTACTTAGAACGTCGTTAAATTACGGAAAAATCCAACACTTGGAAATCTCCCGACAGGGGAAAAATTGGGTATTTATATCCGGTCGAACTTTTTAACATATTCTAAAAATTATCCGGAAAAACACAAATGACGAAATTTGATAATCCGATCGAAATACCGAATCCCCAAAACAACCCTGAAAATTAAAACTCTGGAAAAAACATTAAAAATTCCCAGGAAAATCACCACTGGAAACTAAGAGTTACTGTGCAAAAAACTTTACATACTGTGGCCGTACGGCCGCGGAACCGCCGCATGAGCCTTGCTCATGCCGCGGAACCGCGGTGATAAAGTGGAATTAGGCTCACGAATTTCACAGTAAACCTTAGAATTTCCTGCTGATTTTTCTGCAAATTTTTAATATCGAAAAACTCCAGATTTTGGAAAAAGTCCAGAGAGCATGTTTGGTTTAGGGTTTCGGGTTCGTTCGGGCTTCAAATTGCGTCTAGACTTCTGCTAAGGCTCTAGCTAGGCTCTGATACCACTGTAGGGTTCCTAGGCACTCTAATGAAGTCTCACAAGGCATCAACCATGCCAATTTCAAAAATTATGGGTGCCGAGAAACCCTAATACGGATCGTCGGCTAGATTTCTAGGCGAAACTATAAACTAGTTAACATTTTAACTAAAAGTTAGATGCTACAACCTTTGTAGATCCGGTTCTCTACTTCCTTAGCTCCACGTGGGTGTCCTCTCGCTGTCCATCATGAATCCCGAACTCAATCATCGGCTTCATCGGAGAAACGAGCGAGCTTGGTCGTCGGCTTCGTGTCAAAGACGATCTACGTCGAGGCATCACAAGTTCAAGCTCCGACTTCACAAAGTTATGAAACTTGTGAAGAAAACACCCAAAACAACTTGGCAAGAGGTAGAGGGTGAAGAAATAGGAGGTGGGTTCACTTTAGAATTGGATTTCACTCACTTTTGCTCAAGTTGCCATTGATGGCATCTAGTTTTCTCTTTTGAAGAAGAAGGAGAAGATGAAGCTAGTTTATGATAAGTTATTTAAAATGAAAATAAAAATTCATACTTATCATAATCTAACTAGGGTTAATGTAGAGAATAAACCATGGTCACTTGAGAGGGTTAGGGTTAAGCATGATGACAAGAATGGTTGCATAAGTCAAAGCTTCATGAAGCTTCAACTAGAAACAAAAGAAGCCACCATTCTTATCTAAATCATTTCCAAATAAATAAACAAATAAATAAATGAAAAAGCAAAACCCTAATCATCTCATAACCATGGTTTAATCCTTTACACTTAACCACATGATCAAGTATCATCAAACATGATACAAAAATGTGCACAAAAGCATATCACATATACAATGTGCATCAAGTGAGAAAAATCCGTATAAAGTGAACCAATACTAGTTAATGCAAAGTAATATATCAAATATATAATTATACATTAAATCATTAAATCAACATTTGATTCAATGATCCGGTCATGTCGCACATAACCGACTAGTATTCAATGTATCGATTTATCGAATCAATGATTCGATAACTAGGTCATATCGAATATAACCAATCGAAACATTTATCGCGAGAATGAAATGCGGTATCACATATACGCATTATTCTCGCTCCCGCACATATCTCATATGCGCTCCTATTTCGTTTCGCTTGAGCCAGGAAACCTCTGTGTAGGACTCTAAAGACTCGTCAATACGCCGGTAGCAGATGATGATCATATCAAGCACCCACAAGCCGCAAGCGGTCTGCTAAACGTAACGGCCATCCGGGTATTGAGCGATCAGAAGATCGACGAGCTAGCCCGCTCACACTCCTGTGAATCCAACCAGTAACACATACCGTACAGTCCGGTCTGTTCGTCTGATATGTCGCATATCAAGTCTAGGGGTGGTATACGTCAGACCCCAATAACCGATAAGTCGTGCCGATGTGAGGCTCATAACGGGTCGAGAAACTACTGGTAACACTTACCAGCAAATCTCTGATCAGCCCTGGCCAGGGACTTCCCTGTTACGGCCAATCGAGCACAGCGCAACATCAACCCCCAATACCGGGAGAGACGAAACCCCTCCTATCGCTCATTGCCTCCATGTGACTCGGGATTGTACCCAAAGACCACCGTTTTGCACGCCCTCATGGACGTGGTAAGGTGGAGATCAAAGCACAGTGGGAATCACACAAGACTCTATGACGATCTCGGGTCTACAGACTAACCTGTACAAGTGTCACCTGAGAACTGCCATCTGACGTGAGGTATAATACCATCTGGGAGTTCTCGGCGAGTCCGTCCAGTGTACCCAGTCTCCACTGAGAACCCGTATACCATCTCTGATGTCAAACACCAATGGATGTGGGATCATCCATCGCCCATCTCATGGGTCGAGAAGCGTATACGTTAGTCTACTCTGGTATATCGATGCCCCGTCTCAATACACCCACGACTAGGGACCTTGAAGGATGTACTTATGGACTACCATGTCCCCACTAGTATGATCTGCATCACAGTCCAGGTAGTCAAGTACATATCCTAAGGGCTTTACCAACATGTAACTATAAGACAGTATAAAGAGACAAGTGTACATGTTAAGATAAAGAGTAACCAGATAGCATACTATCATATCGAGCAAGAAAGTCATCTCTATATATGTCCAAGCATCCAATATAATATACATCATCTGTACAATACTGGCCTCTAGGGCATACATACAACTAACAACACCTACTTGATCGGCTAATTGTAATGTGTAAAACTCTCCCAGGAGTAATTCTTACTCACAGTGGGTATCGGGATCCAACTATCTCATAGAAGGTATGCAATCTCACTGCAAATTTCAACACTTGAAATTCCCAATAATATTTTGCCCCCAGCAACTTATGACCTTAACAAGGTCAACAAATCATAAGCGCTAGCCAAATTCAACCCGTCATTTCCCGATTGAATTAAACTCACCCGCACGACCCTTAACAAGGTCAATAAAGTTATACGACTACCCTAATCCAATCGCATCATATGCATATGCAGATAAGCACTAATCAGCTACCGTATACTACGCCTTAACATGGTCAACAAACATAGCATGAATACTAAGTAGTACTTATCTGAAATGATGGAGGGCTACGACAGGTTTTTATGAAAACCTTTTGCGTAATGAACTTGATATCGTCGTAGAATCGAGTGATTTTGAAAAGGAGTATTTTTTAGGCTTTTACTAGTTTTTCTAGAGAGGTCACTCCCGGTGAAGGGATCTCGCCTCTTTCCTTATCGAATAAGGTGCAGGATATTTCACGAATACCACAATTGAAAGCAGAAACTATAGAAGCAATCAAAAGACAAACCGAGTGGGTTGTAGCATCTGCTAATTTCGCTAAAGAGGTCACTCCCGGTGAAGGGATCTCGGCTCTTTTCTTATCGAATAAGGTGTTGGATATTCTACAAGGAATACCGCTATGCAAAGCAAGAACTAGAGCTACCAGTTTTTAAAACAGTTTCTACAATATCTTTAGGTTTCTTTTATTTCATTAATCTCATTAATGAAGTCCCATCAATTTTATGCTTCCTAAGTATCACAGAAGAAACGAAAGCAATAATATTAATTATATCTCATATATATAATATAGGTATTCGTCTCAGAACATATCAAGTGATCACATCACAAAATATCAGTAGCAGAAGAATCATATATGAAATATTGGATATACTAGGAATTCCGTGTTTTATTTAAGCCAGTAAAAACGCAGATTCCACGGTCGTGATGAATAGCCAAACCCAAATCCCATAGACCCTTACGAGAGCGGTAAGCAACCCTACCAATTCTAGAGTTAGGAGATCCGGTCTCGACTCCTCGAGATGGTCTCCCAATGGACCCTAGAACCCGGTTACTTGTGCTCCCCGCCTTGGGTCTATCCTAATGCGGAAAAGTAAATAATATACAATGGTGACATCATCCTCAACCCGGAAGTGCCCCAATAAAAGAATATTACATACAATGAGTTTTACATAAATGAAAATGAAAAACTCTCATCTCACATAAAACCCCGGCTATTAAAAACATGGCGATCCAATATAACATACACAGCAACATATAACATCACATGTCATCAACGTAAATAAATATGCGTATCCTAGTTGTCGTTGACATATAGCACCGAAACCGGTGATACACCACATATTACACTTACGGTCGCAGAAAAGAAAGTGAAGAACTACAACAGTTGGAATCCGCAACCACCTTAGACATCATAAACCCAATATATCACATACATTGGATTTCATGCCTAACCAAATGAATTCCTTAGACATCACATGCCTAACAATTATAAACCCCGCATTTTAGTCTCGATATTGAAAACACTTTCCAATTACCGGTCGGGTAATTCAACAAGATTCCCGATAACCTGATCGAATGCTCGTCGGAAACTTTAGTAGACGTCCGCATCCCCCGATGCCGTCGACGAAGTGCACTAAGGCGGAACACCGCTGCCGCGAGCACCCGAACGGATGCTTTTGGCGACGGGGTTCTCCTACAGTCATTTGGTCGGGGCTATGGGGCGTGGCTATGTAGTAAGGTTACCCGACGAGTATTCGCGTACACTACATGATTGCGATGGACTTTTGATCAACATCAAAATCCCGTGGCAACCGATCAAATAAGACTAAACTGCTAGATTTATAAAATTCAAACTAGTTATCCCATAACTATTTATGGATTCCAAATATTGTATCACAATCACAGATAGCTAGACGAAGTTAAACTTTTCGATCGAATAAGCAAGCACCCAAAATTTCCCAACATGCTCAACACTTGAGCGGAGTTCAAACAAGTACCCAGAACATGCCACAGCTCCTATGAACCAGCCGTAGAAGGGTCAACCAATGCCTCACTTGTGGTACCGCTAAAGTACCACAAACCTTAGGGTTTAGTAGAGGTTTTGACGGTCACAGAATCGAGTTAAGGTTTCGTTATTGTAGAGGGTCCACAGAACCGCTTGCAAGTTTTTCTGAAAATTTTAAACTCAGAAAAAATCCAACCCTTGAAAAATTTCCAGCAGGGAAAAATTTGGCTATTGATATCCGTTCGAACTTTTTAACATTGTCTAAATAACCCGAATACATGTTAGGATTACGATTACGAAACACTTCGAATTACTTTTGTAGAAAGTTAATATCACATGAAAATTTAGCAAAAACAAACAACACCTGAAACACCAAAGCCCAGAGACTGGAACACACTGAAAATTTGAAGCCCAGACCCTTCTGGAAAACCGAGCAGGACGGTTTTTGGCATGATGTGGCCGGCCAAATTTGCACAAAACCCCCTCAAATTTTCACAGTGTTCATGTTATATCTCATACAACATTTTGCAGTTGTTTAAAAAAAATTTAGAGCTCTTTAAAAATTCAACAGAAACTTCGTTTGAATATTGGGTGTTTCGGAGTTGTTTCGGTTTTGTAATCCTAGCAAACATCATCTAATATTCTAGCATGGCTCTGATACCAATGTAAGGTTATCTAGCGCGACAGCAAGTTTTCGGGAGGTATCGTCAATGCCAATTTTAAAAATTTGCCGTTCTAGTAAACCCTAACCCTAGAATCGCTACTAGAAAATCCGACGAAACATTATGCAAACACTTTACATCTAAAGTGAACAAGGAATACAACCTTTGTAGATCGGTCCTTCACTTCAATAGCTCCGTGTAGTAGTCTCTTCGCTGCGATCACGAACTCCCAAACTCTAAAGAGGCTCCCATGAAGAAACGAACAAGCTTGCATCGAAGTCTTCGAGGCTGAAGATGATCTATGTCGAGGAGACACTAACCCAAGCAACCCTTTCACTAATTGTGGAATTAGTGAAGCAAACACACTATACTAAATGGCAAATAGTAGAGGATGATGAAGTATGAATTTTGCTCATTTTAGTTTTCATTTTCTCACTCAATTCCATCACTTGATCAAAAGCTAGTGAGCTTTTTAGAGGAAGAAGAAGATGAAAATGGTGAAGTGATGAATGAATAATTCATGTGAGATTAGAAATGCAACCATGGTGAGTTAATGTTACGCTTAACCCTTGTAGAGATTAAACCATAGGTATGAGTTAAGGGTTGGGTTAACAAATATCTTAAGCTAGACAAACAAGTGGACTTGGTCAATGAAACCTACAAGTTTCTACAAGCTTTGAACCATGACTCATTATCCAAGTGTTTGAATTACTTAAAACAAATAAAACCCTAACTTTAATCTAGCATGGTGTGAGTCTCATACTAATATGTTGCATGTGTAACCTAGCATGGCACAACAATATATATCACATATATATTTTATGTGCAAAGAAAACAATTAACATATATCACATATATCTTAAGTGTATCAAATGCGAGAAAAAGAAAAGCTTTAAGTGAGCTAATATTAGTTAACGTAATTTAATATATCAAATATATAATTCTATATTAAATTATTAAATCAACACTTGATTTACTAATCCGGCTATAGTGTGTATAACCGGCTAATATCAAATGCAACAACTTATCGAATCAACACTTGATCCGATAACCTGGCTATATCACATATAACCGACCAATGTCACAAGTCACGAGAATAGAATACGGTATCACATATCGCATTAATCTCGGTCCCGCACATATCACATATGTGCTCCTACTCCATTTCGCTTGAACCAGGAAATTTCTGTTTAGGACTCTAAAGACTCATCAATACGCCGGCAGTAGGTAATGATCATATCAAATACCCACAAGTCGCAAGAGGTCTGTTAAACGTAACGGCTACCCGGGTATTGAGCGATCAGAAGATTAAAAAGCAAGCCTGCTCGTAATCCTGCGAATCCACTCAATAACACTACCGTACAGTCCGGTCTCTTCATCTGATATGTCGCATATCACAGCCTGGGGTTGGTATAACGTCAGACCCCAATAGCCTGATAAGTCATGCCGATGCAAGGTCCATAACGGTTCGAGAAACTACTGGTAACACTTACCAGTAATTCTCAGCAACTCTGGCCAGGGATTTCCTGTTATGGCCAATCGAGCATAGCGCAACATCAACTCCCAATACCGGGAGAGACGAAACCCCTTCTATCGCTCATTGCCTCCATATGACTCGAGACTGTACCCAAAAACCACATTTTTGACGATCTCTTGACCGTGGTATGGTGGAAATCAAAGCACAGTGGGAATCACACAAGACTCTATGACGATCTCGGGTCTACAGACTAACCTGTACAAGTGTCACCAGAGAACTGCTATCCGACGATAAGTATAATACCATCTAGGAGTTCTCGGCGAGTCCGTTTAGTGTACCCAGTATCCACTGAGCACCTGTATACCTTCTCTGATGTCAAACACCAATGGATATGGGATTATCCATCGCCCATCACATGGGTCGAGAAGCGTATACATTAGTCTACTTTGGAGTATCAATGCCCTGTCTCGATACTCCCACGACTAGGAACAATTATAGGTTGTACTTGTGGACCACCCTTGGCCCTACTAGTATGATCTTCATCATAGTCCTGGTAGTCAATTACACATCCGAAGGGCTTTATCAACATGTGAGAGAGAGAGACAATGGGTGTACATGTTAAGATAAAGATAAACCAGAAACATACTATCATGTCGAGCAAGAAAGTCCTCCCTATATATGTCCAAGCATCCACTACAATATACATCATATGTACCGTAATGGCCTCTAGGGCATACATATAACTAACAGTGGGCAAAGTAGTGGGGAGCATTTGTTCCCGCCAATTTTTTTGGCTGAGAGCTATTTTTTCCCTTATTAAAAAAGGAGAGAAAAGAAAGAGGAAAATAATTCTCACAGTTTAGCATCACGTGTAAAACACGTGAGCGCTTATATGCAAAGCATATAAGCACTGAAAACAAATAACTAAGGGCCAAACTGGCCTCACGTGTTAAACACCTAAGCACTCATATGCTTCGCATATGAGCGATGAACTTAAATAATCAAACGCCAAACAGGCCTCATGTGTTAAACACGTGAGCGGTCATAGGAAAAGCATATGAGCGCTGAAAGTAAACAGGCTAAAATCTATATTAGGGGTCACGTATTAAACACGTGAGTTCTCTTGCCACATTCTTTTGCAGCGCTCACATGCAAAGCATGTGAGCGCTCCAATTTAAAATGCTCCCATATGATAGAATTAAATTCTATATAATAGAATTATATTCTATATGGGAAATATTTTCCCTGATCTTTCTAATATGGAAAGAACTTTTGTAACAGAGAATATTGGATTTAAAATTCAATTGTGATAAAATATCACCAATTAAACCATTTGATAGAATTAAATTCTATTTGGGAAATATTTTCCTGATCTTACTCAAACTAGAAAGATCTTCTCTGTTAAACAGAAGACCTTTAGAGAAAAAATCCAATGGTGATTATACAATCACCCATCGATCATCTGATAGAATAAAATTCTATCTTAGGAAAATATTTTCCTAATCTTGTCAAACTAATAAGATATTCATATAACAGAATTAAATTCTATATTAGGAAAATGTCTTCCTAATCTTGTAAAACTAATAAGATATCCATATGATAGAATAAAATTCTATGCTAGGAAAAATCTTCCTAATTTTGTTAAACTAACAAGATATTTTATAAGATAGAATAAAATTCTAATCTTGTTAAACTAATAAGATATTTATATGATAGAATAAAATTCTATCTTAGGAAAATATTTCCTAATTTTATTAAACAAACAAGAAATCTACTCTGTTAATTAGAGAGCCTTTGGATTAAAAATCCAACGGTGAATAAAATTCACCGATTGATTTAAAAGATCATTTTGATTGATTATAAAATCAATCAAGATCTCTCAACGAGAGATTTTCTCAACAAATTAATTCTTTTCTTTCTCCTATAAATAGAAGCAAAAAGATGAAAGAGAGAGGAAGAAGGGGAAGGACTGGATAAAAAAGAGAGAAGAGAACATCCCATAAGCTTCTTAAAATATAGAAGGCCCTCAAGAAAAAAAATAGAGAATTTAATTCTCAATAAACGAAAAAGATCTCCATCCTCAAAATCCTAGGTAAAGAAAATATTAAGATTAAAATATCTCTTTTACCTATCTAAGAGTTTAACCCTTCTCAACGAACTTAGTTCTTTCTCTGGATCTGAGATCCACAAGAGAAGTCTTCCACAAGTTGAGAATTTAATTCTCATCGGGAAGATCTTTTTCTTGAGAATCAAAGATTCAGGGGAGAACATGGATACAAGAACATGAAGAAGATGGAGTTCACAATACTCCAGAAACTTAGTTCCTTCAAATCAAGAATTTAGTTCTTTAAAGAACTGATCCAAGGTCCTCAAAATAATGATCTTATGCAGGGTTACTTGCACTCTCACAAGATTCTATAAGGCATCAACCATACCCGATTTAAAATTTATACGTGCCGAACAACCCTAACCAAGTTCTTTAAACTAGAGATTAGGCGAAACAAAGCATGTTAAACACTTTAACACTAAGAGTTTGGGATTACAAACTTTGTAGTCCGGTCCTTCACTTCTAAAGCTCCGTGTTGAGGTCCCTTCGCTGCGATCATCGAGTATCCGGACTCTAGAGAGGCTCCACGAAGAGAAAGATGCAAGCTTGCTTCCGATCTTCGATAACAAAGATGATCTACCTTGAAGGTTCTTTAACACAAGCTCTCAATCACTAATGAAGTGAACACCCAAATCTAAATGGCTAGGATAGATTAGGATGATGAAGTAGGATTTTACTTCTCATTTATTATCATAATCTCACACTAATCCATCACAAAACCCAAAGCTAGAAAGCTTTGCAAGGAGGAAGAAGAAGAAGAAGAATGAATAATAATCTTTTTGTGATGAATAATGAATTGTTGTTATAATTACAAATGCAACCATGGTTAAAGATGAAAGGCTAACCATTGTAGAGACTTAACTAGGGTTAAAGGGTGTGGGTTGGGTTTGGAAATATCTTGCAAAATATCCAAATGAAATATCTTTGCAAAAAACAAAATAAAAGCTTCTAGAAAATTCTAGAAAAATTAACCCAAATCAAACCCTAACCATGTTTAATCTCTACTAATCATGTTGCATTAGTAATCATAACTTGTTACAATATTATATATCACATATACAATATTTAGTGTAACAAAATAAAATAATACAATTAACATATATCAATGTATTATCCGGTTGAGAAAAAGAATCTTTTAGTGAGCTTATATCAGTTAATGCAATTTAATATATCAAATATATAATTATATATTAAATTATCGAATCAACACTTGATCCGATAATCCGGTTATTTCACAAATAACCGACTAATATAATCTGTATCAGTTCATCGAATCAACACTTAATCCGATGACCCGGCTATATCTTATATACCCGGCCGATATCTCATATCGCGAGAATCTAATATGGTATCACATACATGTATTGTTCTCGGTCCCGCACATATCATATATGTGCCCCTACTCCGTTTTGCCTGAGTCAAGAAACCTCTGTGTAGGACTTTAAAGAATCGTCAATACGCCGGCAGTAGGTGATGATCATATCAAACACCCACAAGCTGCAAGCGGTCAGCTAAACGTAACAGCCACCCATGTATTGAGCGATCAGAAGATCAACAAGCAAGCCGATACTTTCTCCCATGAATCCAATCAGTAACACTCCCATACAGTCCGGTCTCTTCGTCTGATATGTCGCATATCTCGCCTAGGGGTGGTAAACGTCAGACCCCGGTAGCTTGATAAGTCGTGTCGATATGAGGTCTATAACAGTTCGAGAAACTACTGATAACACTTACCAGTAAATCTCAGCAACCCTGGCCAGGGATTTCTAGTTACAGCTAATCGAACACAGCGCAACATCAACTCCCTATACCGGGAGAGACGAAACCCCTCCTATCGCTCATTGCCTCCAAGTGATTCGGGACTATACCCAAGAGCTACCTTTTTGCACGCCCTCTTGGACGTGGTATGATGGAAATCAAAGCACAGTGGGAATCACACAAGACTCTATGACGATCTCGGGTCTACAGACTAACCTGTACCAGTGTCACCAGAGAACTGCCATCTGACGTGAGGTATAATACCATCTGGGAGTTCTCGGCGAGTCCGCCAAGTGTACCCAGTCTCTACTGAGCACCCGTACACCATCCTTGATGTCAAACACCGATGGATATGGGATCATCCATCGTCCATCATATGGGTCAAGATGCGTATACGCCAGTATACTCTGGTGTATCGATGCCCTGTCTCGATACACCCTCGACTAGGAACTGTTATAGGATGTACTCATCGACTACCGTGGCCCCACTAGTATGATCTCATCATAGTCCCAGTAGTCGAGTACATATCCTAAGGGCTTTATCAACATGTAACATAGAGACAATCAGAGTGCATGTTAAGATAAAGTGCAACCAGATAGCATACTATCATGTCGAGCAAGAAAGTCCTCCTTATATATGTCCAAGCATCCACTACAATATACATCGTATGTACGGTAATGGCTTCTAGGGAATACATATAACTAACAATCTCCCACTTGCACTAGGGTCATCTGTTGTGGTATCCCATACCCAACAATCAGCTGTGGTTGAAGTATCTCATCCTCAACCATCCCATAAAAGTCTCTACTGGGAAAAAGGCCTTTGTGAGTTGATCCGTGCTGTTGTCCTCTATGTCTACTCTCCTAACTTCGATCTCCCTGGAGATCAACCATCTCCATGATCAGGTGATACTGCCTAAGAATTATATCTGGATTTCTGATGGGACGGGGGCTCCTTGGCATAAGCCATAACTCCATTGTCACACAATGGTAGGAATGAAATTCATCTCATGAACTTATATATATATATATATATACAGACTGCCTCTTTGGTAGCATCCTTGGTAACGACGTTTCTTGCCTTTAATCGTCTAGTAAGTCACGGTATCTAGCTTGGAACTCTTCCAACATACCGTCCCTCCACTGAGGGTAAGGTTAATGCCTGTGACTGACATTCAGTTGACCTTACCACCCTGGAACCATTCCAGTGATTCTCTCCAGGATCAATTGATACCATCTCACTACAACTAGTGAGTATCCTGACATCCAATTAGATCTATCTCATAGATCCAAAACCCAGGATTTAGGAGGTATCACTTTGATCCTTTATGGAGAATCCTTGTGATAAGCGGAGATTGACCGAGCGTAGCATAGGAAACTCCTTTCCTTATCAAGAGTATGTCATCCACGTACTCTACGAGGATTACCACCATACTCTCTATTACCTTTTTGTATATACAAGGTTCATTACCATTTTGATGAAGTCAAACTCTTTGACTGCCACATCAAAACAGATGTTCCAACTCCGCGATGCCTGATTTATCACATAAAACATCTTGCACACGTTTCCACTGCTCCTACTATCTACGAAGCCCTCTGGCTGTGTACTTATAGACGCTCTCTTCTAAATCATCATTAGAAAAGCAGTCATGACACCCAACCGCCAGATATCGTAGTCATGGTATGTAGCCGTGGCAAGTAGGATCTGGATGGACTTTAAGCATAGCTTTGAAAGTCTCAACTTTTCCATGTACACCAAATAATCTTCTCAAGATATACTTTCTCCTGATGGGGATTTAACCCTTCAGATAAAGCAACCAAAGTCCATACTTTGTTGGTGTATAAGGATTCCATCTCAGATCGCTAAGCATCCAGCCATTCTTACAGAGTCCCACTCCTGATGGCCAGTTCGAAACTAGTTGGGTCATCATCTCATGATGTTATCCTCGCTCCCACTGTCATAGAGAAAACCGAAGTATCTCTTAGGTGGGTGAGGAACCCTACTAGATCAGCGGAGAGGCCGAGGTTCGTTGGAAACTATTGAATCCTTTGGTTCTACCAAATCATCAGCTGCAGTTTTGTATAGCTGGAACTCTTTCCAGTTCTACCTCATGACCACTAATTTCTTCACAAGAAATTCCCTTTCACAAAGGTGGCATGTTGAGAAATAAAACATCTTTTGTTCCTCGGTTAGGTAGAAGATATTCCCTTGCGTATGCTTGGGATATCCAACAAACTTCTACAGATCTGACTTTGCCTCGAGCTTGTCCAGATTATGCTTTTAGACATAGGCTGGACAACCCTAAATCTTAACAAACTTAAGATATGGGCTCTTCCTATTCCATATTACATATGAAGTGGTAGGCAACTGATTTGATTTGAACCCTATTCAATAGGTATGCAGCTTCTCAAGTGCATAACTCCCAAAAGGAAATAGTAACTCAGTAGTACTCATCATAGAGCACACCATATCACATAGGGTGTAAATGCTCCGCCCCGATACACCGACGTGCTGTGGTGTATAAGGAGGAGTAATGCTGAGAGAGAATCTCATTCTCCTTTAGAATAGTCCAGGAATCTCGTGCTCAACTATTCTCCTCCTTGATCTCATCAAAGGACATAATACTTATACCCAGTTTTTGCTTCTCTACTTCTATCTTATATTCATTGAATTTCTCAAAAGTTCCAGACTTGTGTTTCAACAGGAACATATGTCCGGATCTTGAGAGATAATCAGTGAATGTAATGAAGTACAAAGAACCAATCCTGGCATTAGTAGACAGGGGACCTTCATACATCAGCATGTATCAATCCCAAGAGTTCACTAACTCTTTCTCTGTTTCCAATAAACAGAGCTAAGGTCATCTTATCTTTGTGACATGACCGGCAAGTTTTCACAAGATGTAGATTCAAACTAATTTAAATATACATCTATATGTAACTTCAGCTAGTCGGGTCACATTGATATGACCTAGTCTACAATACCTCAAGAAGGATTCGTTCATTTCTGAACTCTTCCTCTTGTGTGTGTTCTGTATACTAAGAACTGTAGTTTGATTTAGAATGTCTATGCTTTTAGATAACATGCCTGAACCGATCAAAACTTGATATAGGAAATGTTCAAAACATTATCCAACAATACAAAATTATATCATTCTTTACTAATAAAGAGACTGATATGATGTTGTATATCAGGTTCGGTATCTAATAACATTCGTTCAGAATCAATGTATTCTGATAATACAAGGTGATAACTGCCAACAGACTTGGCTGCAACACTTGCATCATTTCCAACTCTTGAAACTGATCACCCGTTCTCAGTTCTCTACCTATCTGTAGCCTATGTAACAAATTACATTTGCGGATCCTGATCCGGTATTAAATACCCAGGATGTAAAGGATACTGAGAAACAGTTCTTTATAATGAACACACCCGAAGAAGATGCATCAACATGTAGTATTTTTCGTTTGGGCGGCACGGGAATTCTGGTAATCCTCTATTTCCTGCTCTGTCTTATAACAATTATAAGTTGGAGCGGGACCAACATTCCCTAGCGCAGTATAACAAGCGGGATCGGTCAAATACATCTGTATTATTATCTTGATTAAGGCGTGACATAGTCGTAACCAGGAAAGAGAGAGAAGAAAACACTCAGCGTGCGCTTTTTACAAGATTAGATTGGTTATCAATTTATCTAATCAGGATGTCTCCCACTGTTTTAGTCAAATCTTCCTTCAAACCCTAAAAGGAAAGACTAGCCGGGATTAATTACACCCTACAAGTTCGCCAATCTTTCAGCCAGGCCGGTGTCGGTACTTTAAGGGAGGTTCCTCGTGCTTTCGTACGGACCTAATTAGAGTAAATCTCGTTTTCCCAGGGGCGTAACCCCGTTAACATCTTTCTAGACACCTACTTGATCGGCTAATTGTTATATGTAAAACTCTTCCAGGAGTAACTCTTACTCGCAGCGGGTATCGGGATCCAACTATCTCATAGAAAGTATGCAATCTCATTGCAAATTTCAACACTTGAAATTCCCAATAATATTTTACCCCTAGCGTCCTATGATCTTGACGGAGGTCAACAAACCATAGGCTGCTAGTCAAGTTCTACCCGTCATTTCCTGATTGAATTAAACCCACCCGCACGACCTTTGACGGAGGTCAACAAGGCCACACGACTACCCTAAAACAATCTGCATCATATGCATAAACAGATAAATACTAGTTGGCTACCGTACACTACGCCTTGACGGAGGTCAACAAACGTAGCACGAATACTAAGTAGGACTTATCTGAAATGGCGGAGGGCTACGGCAGGTTTTTAAGAAAACCTTTTGCGTAATGAACTTGATATCGCTGTAGAATCGAGTGATTTTAAATGGAATGTTTTTTAGGCCTTTTCTAGTTTTGCTAAAGAGGCCACTCCCAGTGAAGAGATCGTCGGCTTTTTCCTTATCGAATAAGGTGCAGGATATTTCACAAATACCACTTTGCAAAGCAAAAACTATAGAAGTAATCAAAAGACAAACCGAATATGCAGCATCTGCCAGTTATTGCTAAAGAGGTCACTCCCGGTGAAGGGATCTTGGCTCTTTCCTTATCGAATAAGGTGCTGGATGTTCTACAAGGAACACCGCTATGCAAAGCAATAACTAGAGCTACCAATTTCTAAACAAGTTTCTACAACATCTTTAGCTTTCTTTTAGTTTCATTAATCTCATTAATGAAGTCCCATTTTATTATGCTTCACAAGCATCTCATTTGAAACGAAATCTGCAATATAACATATATCTCATATATATAATATAAACATTCGTCTCAGGCAGTAATATGATCTCATCACAGAACATTGCAGCAGAAGATAACATATGAAATATTGGATATACTGGGATTTCTGTGTTTTATGCGAGCCTGTATAAAACGCGGATTCCACGGTCATGATGAATAGCCAAACCCACATCCCTAGACCCATACGAGAGCGGCAAGAAACACTGCCAATTCTATGGTTAGGAGACCCGGTCTCGACTCCTCGAGATGGTCTCTCACTGTACCTAGAACCCGGTAACTTGTGCTCCCCGCCTTGGGTCTACCTATGCGGAAAAGTAAATAATATACAATGGTGACATCATCCTCAGCCCGGAAGTGCCCCAATAAAAGAATATTACATACAAATGAATTTTACATGAATGAAAATGAAAAACTCTCATCTCACATAAAAAAAACCCGGCTATTCAAAACACGACGATCCAATATAACATATCATAGCAACACATAATATCTCACATCATCAATGTAAGTAAGTATGCATACATCGATTGTCGTTGATGTATAGCAACGAAAACCGGCGATACAACTACATACTACATTTACGGTCGTAGAAAAGAAAGTGTAAAACTACAACAGTTGGAATCCGCAACCTCCTTAGACATCGCATGCCTAACCAAATGAATTCCTTAGACATCGCATGTCTAACAATTATAAATCCCACATTTTAGTCTCATTATCGAAAACTTTTTTCAATATCAAGTCGAGCAATTTAACAAGATTCCCAACATCCTGATCGAATACTCGTTACAAACTTTAGTAGACGGCCGCACCCCCGGATGCCGTCGACGAAGTGCACTAAGGCGGAACACCGCTGCCGCGAGCACCCAAACTGATGCTTTTAGCGACGGGGTTCTCCTACAGTCACTTGGTCGGGGCTATGGGGCGTGGCTGTCTATTAAGTTTACCCGGCGAGTATCCGCGTACGCTACGTGATTGCGACGGATTTTTGATCGCATCAAAATCCCATGGCAACCGATCATCTGAGACTAAACTGCTAGATTTGTAACATTCAAATTAGTTATCTCATAACTACATGTGGATTCCAAACATTGTATCACATTCTAGATAAATAGACAATGTTAAACTTTCCGATCGAATAATCAAACACCCAAGATTTCCCAAATAGCTCAATACTTGAGCGGAGTTCAAAAAAGGTATCCATCACATGCCACAGTACCAATGGTCCAGCCGTAGAAGGGTCAAGCCAACGCCTCACATGTGGCAACGCCGTACTGCCCCAAACCCTAAGGTTCAGAGGCGGTTCAGACGGTCACATAATCGAGTTAAGGTTTGTGGTCTTCTAGAGGGTCCACCGCGTTACTTGCACGATTTTCTGAAAGTTTCAAACTCGAGAAAAAATCCAACTTTTGAAAATTTTCCGACAGGGGAAAAAGTGAGTTATTGATATCCGTTTGAACTTTTTAACACGTTCAAAAATTACCCGAAAAAAATTAAACGAAGTTAAACTTTTCGATCGAATCAACGAGCTCCCAATACAACCCAGAAAACTCAACACTTGAGTAAATTAAAAATTTCCCAGAAGAATCAGGAATTACATACGGACATTACTGTGCAAAACATAAGCCATGATTCTACTGTTTGGCCGTTGAACCGCCGTGCAAGCCATAGTACGGCCGCGGTTCCGCGGCGCTTTAATGGTAATGGTGGCACGTGTTTCACAGTAATTGTTGTATTTCCCTGCTGATTTTTCTGAGTATTTTTAATATGAAAAAATCAACATTTTTAAAAATTTCCGGAGAAGGGGTTCGTGTCGGGGTTTCGGGGTTCGATCGGACTTTAAACTTCGCCTAGACTTCGCCTAAAGCTCTAGCTTGGCTCTGATACCACTGCAGGATTACTTGCACTCTCACAAGGGTTTATAAGGTATCAACCATGCCCGATTTAAAATTTAGACGTGCCGAACAACCCTAATCAAGATCTTTAAACTAGAGATTAGGCGAAACAAAGCATGTTAAACACTTTAACACTAAGAGTTTGGGATTACAACCTTCGTAGTCCGGTCCTTCACTTCTAAAGCTCCGTGTTGAGGTCCCTTCGCTATGATCATCGAGTATCCGGACTCTAGAGAGGCTCCACGAAGAGAAAAATGCAAGCTTGCTTCCGATCATCGATAACAAAGATGATCTACCTAAAAGTTTCTTTAACAAAAGCTCTCACTCACTAATGAAGTGAACACCCTAATCTAAATGGCTAGGATAGATTAGGATGATGAAGTAGGATTTTACCTCTCATTTATTATCATAATCTCACACTAATCTATCACAAAACCCAAAGCTGGAAAGCTTTGCAAAGAGGAAGAAGAAGAAGAAGAATGAATAATAATCCTTTTGTGATGAATAATGAATTGTTGTTATGATTACAAATGCAACCATGGTTAAAGATGAAAGGCTAACCATTGCAGAGACTTAACTAGGGTTAAAGGGTGTGGGTTGGGTTAGGAAACATCTTGCAAAATATCTAAATGAAATATCTTTGCAAGAAACAAAATAAAAGCTTCTAGAAAAGATTAACCCAAATCAAACCCTAACCATGTTTAATCTCTACTAATCATGTTGCATTAGTAATCATAACTTGTTACAATATTATATATCACATATACAATATTTATTGTAACAAAATAAAATAATACAATTAACATATATCGCATATATATCAATGTATTACCCGAGTGAGAAAAAGAATCTTTTAGTGAGATTATATTAGTTAATGTAATTTAATATATCAAATATATAATTATACATTAAATTATCGAATCAACACTTGATCCGATAATCCTGCTATTTCACAAATAACCGATTAATATAATCAGTATCAGTTCATCGCATCAACACTTGATCCGATGACCCGGCTATATCTCATATACCCGGTATATATCTCATATCGCAAGAATCTAATACGGTATCACATACATGTATTGTTCTCAGTCCCACACATATCATATATGTTTCCCTTCTCCGTTTTGCCTGAGTCAAGAAACCTCTGTGTAGGACTCTAAAGAATCGTCAATACGCCGGCAGTAGGTGATGATCATATCAAACACCCACAAGCTATAAGCGGTCAGCTAAACGTAACAGCCACCCAGGTATTGAGTGATCAGAAGATCAACAAGCAAGCCAGTACTTTCTCCCATGAATCCAATCAGTAACACTCCCGTACAGTCCGGTCTCTTCGTCTGATATGCATATCTCGCCTAGGGGTGGTAAACGTCAGACCCCAGTAGCTTAATAAGTCGTGTTGATATGAGGTCTATAACAGTTTGAGAAACTACTGATAACACTTACCAGTAAATCTCAGCAACCCTGGCCAGGGATTTCTAGTTACAGCCAATCGAACACAGCGCAACATCAACTCCCTATACCGGGAGAGATGAAACCCCTCCTATCGCTCATTGCCTTCATGTGATTCGGGACTGTACCGAAAAGCCACCTTTTTGCACGCCCTCTTGGACGTGGTATGATGGAAATCAAAGCACAGTGGGAATCACACAATACTCTATGACGATCTCGGGTCTACAGACTAACCTGTACCAGTGTCACCAGAGAACTGCCATCTGACGTGAGGTATAATACCATCTGGGAGTTCTCGGCGAGTCCGTCCAGTGTACCCAGTCTCTACTGAGCACCCGTACACCATCCTTGATGTCAAACACCGATGGATATGGGATCATCCATCGTCCATCATATGGGTCAAGATGTGTATACGCCAGTCTACTCTGGTGTATCGATGCCCTGTCTCGATACACCCTCGACTAGGAACTGTTATAGGATGTACTCATCGACTACCGTGGCCCCAGTAGTATGATCTCATCATAGTCCCAGTAGTCGAGTACATATCCTAAGGGCTTTATCAATATGTAACATAGAGACAATCAGAGTGCATGTTAAGATAAAGTGCAACCAGATAGCATACTATCATGTCGAGCAAGAAAGTCCTCCCTATATATGTCCAAGCATCCACTACAATATATATCGTATGTACTGTAATGGCCACTAGGGCATACATATAACTAACATCATAGTGATCCTTAATGGTCAAAACACCATTAAAATAGGTTTAACCTCTCTGAAAATAAGAACATGGAAAACATAGAGTTCATAATACTCCAGGAACTTAGTTCCTTCAAATCAAGAACTCGGTTCTTAAAGAACATGATCCCAGATCCTCAAAATAATGATCTTGGTGATCGTTAATGGTAAAAATACCATTAATAAAGATTTAAGTTCTCTAAAAATATAAACAAAAATTAAATCTCCAAAATAACTCAGCGCCTCACATGAAAAGCATGTGAGCGCTCAAGGCCAAGTATATAGCGCCTCACGTGAAACACACGTGAGCACCGGGAAAAGTTAGTGCTTTGCACTATTGGAGTACCTCACATGAAATGCACGTGAGCGCCAATAAACAGAAAATTTAGCGCTTAGCATTAGTGTTGTGCTTCATATGAAAAGCACATGAGCGCCACAAAAAAAAACTAGTGCTTACCACTATTTCAGCGCCTCACATGAAACACACGTGAATGCTGTATAACTGAGTGCTTAGCACTGCTGGGTGTTAAAGAAACCCAATTTTAGCCCAAATTGGCTAAGCATATATTTATAATATCCAAATTGATATCCAAACTGATCTTAGTCTCAAACATAACTAATGATCTCTCATCGATGATATCCAAAATGATATTCATCCAATGTCTCTTAAGTTAATCTTAGTCTTAAATATGATTAACAATTCTTAGGTCCATCATCATCTTTTCCCACAAATACGGGATTTGGTTTAAGGGTACATCTCTTCACACCTCTGATATATGTCGTTGTAATTCCTCAACGTCTTCAGAGAGCTGACGGGTCCCGACAACCAGCAACTCCTTTCTCATCCCGACTTGATATAAAATTTCATCAAGATATAAAATGATACATCCCACACCGATGCACTTCCAAATTGACGTGCACACCTCAAATCGGATCGCACCCCAAATTGGGTGTATTCCATGTCACCATCGTTCATTCAACCACGTAACAAATACACGTGCGCACAGGATGAATGATGGACTGAAATGTCCTTAAACTAATATTCGTCCCAAATAGGGAATGTTGGACCGCGATGACCTTAAACTAAGATGTTTTGCCCTGCGAACTGTCTCCATAATGACTACCGTATACTATCCATGGGCTATTCATATATGATCTATGTTCACCGCCGAAAGATGCGACCGGGACGTTGGGACGTCTGGCCTGAATTTTGGGGGCATATGCTATTTGAATTTATCCTTCCACCTCTCCGAAGATGCCTAGTTGATTTATGGCACCGTGTATCGGAGGTTTGGACGGATGCGGTCATTGTAGCAGACTTCGTCAGATTCCCCCTCGTTTTCTGAGGGGTTTTTGATTGTGGAGACACTCTTCCCTTCCGGCACAAGCCCCTGCAGTTAATTACGTTATCGCATCACGATAACCACTATCTCCTACTCCAGAAGTTCACCTCGTGTCGTATATGTTTGTTTTATTTTTGGTTGCCTGTGGATCGTATACGGAGATAAATTTGTGTCATCGCCTGTAGGCCGTGGATTAGTCCAAATCCGTATATCTTAGATTTGGGTTTGGGTTGATTTAAGGATCGTTAATCTATTTTGAGATCAAGATCGACTTAAATATATACGAGCAATTGGGGGCTCGATTGGTTTTTTGTTAAGGGTATGTTAGTCCAATTTGAGACTAAGATCTACTTAACAAGGTCGTAGGACCATTTTTTTCTTCAGATCCAACAAAAGAGCATTTGGGCTCTATTGTTTTAGTTTAAGGAAGTTTCGGTCCGTTATCGCCGTTTTGGGGCGAAGTTCTAGTTTGAGGACGTCTCGGTCCGTTGATCACCATTTTAGAGCTGAGGTTTTTTAAGGACGTTACGGTCCATTGATCAACATTTGGGGGTAAAATTTTAGTTTAAGGACATTATGGTCCGTTATTCCCATTTTGGAGGCAACGGTTAGTTTAAGGATGTTTTGGTCCGTTGTTGCCATTTTGGAGGCAACAATTAGTTTAAGGACGTTTCGGTCCGTTGTTAGTTTAAGGACGTCTCGGTCCCTTGATCGTCATTTGGGGGTGAGATTTTAGTTTAAGGACGTTACGGTCCGTTGTTGCCATTTTGGAGGCAACGGTAAGTTTAAGGACGTTTCGGTCCGTTGTTGCCATTTTGGAGACAACAGTTAGTTTAAAGACATTTCCGTCCATTGTTAGTTTAGGGACGTCTCGGTCCATTGTTGCCATTTTGGAGGCAACGGTTAGTTTAAGGACGTTTCAGTCCGTTGTTGCCATTTTGGAGGCAACGGTTAGTTTAAGGACGTTTCGGTCCGTTGTTGGTTTAGGGATATCTCGGTCCATTATTAGTTTAGGGACATCTCGGTCCATTTTCCATCTTGTGTGCACGTGTATTTTTTACGTGACAGGATGATCAATGATGATATGGGATGCACCCAGTTTGGGGCGTGGTTTGATTTTGGGTGTGCACGTTAGTTTGGGCAATGCACCAAAAACCTGTTGTTTGTCGGGACCCGCCACCTCTCTGAAGACGTTGAGGAATCACAACGACATGTATCAGAGGTGTGGAGAGATGTACCCTTAAACCAAATCCCATATTTAAGGGAAAAGATCATGGTGGATCATCTAAGAATCATTAGTCATTTTTGGAGACTAAGATTAATTTAAGAGACGTGGGATGAACATTATTTTGAATATCATCAGTTGAAAAGATCATTAGTGATGTTTAGGACTAAGAACAATTTGGGAAATGATGACCGCAGAGGGGCTCAGTTGATTGTAAGAATTAAGTCAATTTGGGCTAGATCTGGGTCTCCATAATTACCCAGCAGAGTAAAGTGCTGAGACATACAATGCTCACGTGCATTTCATATAAGGCACCTGATTAGTGTTAAACACTAGAGTTCTGTGGTGCTCACGTGACACACGTGAGGCACCGGATTTGTAACACCCTAGTTCATTTATACCGGTTCTGTTTTTGGTATTTCTTTATTTATGGATATTTCTTGATTTATTGTGTTTTGGGTGCGAATAATGTAATTGGTATCTTTATTTGCATCCGAACCAACCCGCTTGCTAGAAACCCGTCTTGACTCCTGTTTATGATTGATCCCGGCTAGTTAAGAGAATCCGTGCACTTTCATGTTGTATAACTGCATTTTATCAAACACCTGCATTTTTTTAATAAAACAAATAAAGTCAAATAAAATATTTTTAAAATATCTAGCATGGCCTGCATCATACCCCTAACCCTGTTGTAGCATCCGTACATCTTGTTCTCGTTCCGTTCAGTGAAACAGACTCTTTTGGATAGCTATGTGCACGCTACATGTATCCGTTCTTGGGGGTATGCTTTTTCGTTACCCACATATCCTATTTTGGTTTTGCTTTATACGTACATTATCCGTATTTTTAAACCGTAATTTTAGAACTGACCCGGGAGTATTTTAGAGTAATTTTTGTATTAGCCAAAATCTCGAATTTGACTAATATTATATCTTTATTATATTATACTGTTTAATATAGGATTTGTATATTTTCTATAACTAAAAATATATTTTTTAAATATTCCTCACATGCCTATCTCTCTCTCTATCTGTATATATTCTATTATATCCCACCATATCTCTCTATATCTCTCTCTGTCTCTCTTTGCTTATTTTAAAAAACATTTTAAAAATCGAATCCTAACCTCACCCTCTCTCTAGCTACCTATATATATATTATATATATTCTTTATTTTTTTTAAAAACCCCATACTTACTTTTTCCCCACGCCACTCTCTCTCCTCCCTCATCTTCTCTTTTACGTTCACGCCTCCGCCTCCATCGCACGCTCGAACCCGTGCACCCTGCCATTGCTTGCCGTCGTCGCATCTCGCCACCATCCTCGCCCTCGTCTCTTCTCCACCTCCTTGACCTCCTCTCCACGCTCAACTCTCTCTCCTCTTTCCCCGTTGCAAACCCCGTCATGACGAACCCAATGACCCATCACCCTCATTCGCCCTCATCGCCGCCGATCTCCATCGTCGGCCTCGTCACCACCCTCATCGCCTTTCCTTCTCCTCACCAACACCCAAGCCAACCCCGAGCTCATCTTCCCTGCATATAACAGAACCCCAACTCCGACGAGAACCCATCGTTGCCTATGTCCTCACCTCGCCGGAGCTCCGACCACCCTCGTCACCGCCTCCATCTCCTCCTTTTCCTCTCTCCTACACCCTCAAACCCAGCAAGAATCCTACACAGAACCCGATTCCTGAGCCCAAGAACTTGCACACCGGATTGCCACTGCCCGTTGCCGTGAAACCTCATCGGAAAACCCACGACCTGTCGTCAACGTCCCCTGGCCTCGCCTCTATCCCCAAAACACCAGCTTATTCTTTCTTCTTCTTCTTCTTCTTCTCTTTTCTTGGTTCTTGATTCCGGTGATCGCCATCGGAGCCGTGCTCATCGCTGACGATCAGGCCGACCCTGTGGACGTTCCCAGCCAGCGTGGTCACATTCTTGCTTTGCTTAGTTCTGTTCTGTGCACCGTGTGTGCATTGCGACGTTTACCCGACGTCGGACGTAGCGTACGCACCCCGTCGTGAGATCCGTTCAGGCAAGTTTATCTTGCTACATGCTATGCTATTATATATACATCCATATGAATAAAAATATTACATGTTTATTTCATTGTGCATCCATATTACAATTTTACAGTTTTTCGATACCCGTATGCATCCATACCGTTATTTACTTATCTAGTCGCATGCAAGTTTATCTTGCTACATGCCATGTTATATATTTTGCATCCATATGAATAAAAATATCACATGTTGATTTCATTGTACATCCATATTAATGTTTACTGTTTTCGGATACCCGTGTGCACCCGTATCATTTATTATATGTCTAGTTGCATCTACAGATCACATTATTTCATGTTACTATTATATTAAGACCCCATGCTTGATAATGTGCATCCTACGTAATCATGGAGTTGTAGATGTAATCCCTGATAGTTGTTTGTGCATCCGTGTTTTACTGTGCATCCGTACTTTTATCGTGCATCCGTACTTGCTACAGTTTTATTATGAGCAACCGTTTGATACCTGTGCACTACCTGACATGACCTAATACACCACTGCTTGACTTGATACCTGATCTTGTTACTAATGACGACAATCCTGACTTGTCGTCCTGACGGACGTATCCTGTTGTCTACATAGACAAACATATACCCTCTTGATCCCGTGTTAGCATTAACTCTAGATTTATCAATACCTGACTTGAACGCATAACCTTGGGGGTATAGAGAAATCAAAGGTGTAACCGAGTGTAACTTAAAAGGATATTACTTGATCCATGGTTCCAAGGAGTAACGGGACAGAATCATTCGTGATTCTTCTTGATCCATGGTCCCGGGGGATAACGGGACAGAGTCATTCGTGACTCTTACAGCTTGATACATGGTCTCGGGGGGTAATGGGACAGAACCATCCTTGGTTCATATATCCTGATCCGTGGTCCCGGGGGGTAACGGGACATATTCTTTGAGTTACATTTGGAGTACATCAATTGATTTCGAATAACTTAGATTAGATAACCCAGTAGCACATTTTAGATTATTTATCGCACTTCACCCGCACGTATACAGTTCATTATTTCATACCCGTGTTACTTGTTATACACTCATTACTGTTCATACTCATGCCTGCATATCTCGTGTATCCTGTTCATTTATTATTGTTTGATATTATGACACACTGACATCTGGGTTTTGCATGGCCCAGATCCTTTATCTCTTTCACAGGCTGATCAGGAGTATTTCAGCCGACAGGCCGAGCAGTGAGGATCCTATTAGTATCCAGTTTAGTTTAGTTTCTTTCCGTATTCTTATTTCCTGATGTGAGCCTGTATTTGGGACGTACTTTCCAGATGTTATTGTTTATTGGATTTATTGCTTCCGCATATTATTTCTTGACTCGTTTATTCTGGCATATGGACATGTACTAGATAGTTTATTTTTTTATTTTCCTATTCTTGATATCTTATACACAGCCGTAATGTAACTGTGGAGGGATGTTTCCTAACCACAGGTAGCATGGTTGGCTCTGTCACGTGCCGATCTTAGCGTACTCTAGGAAGCGGGGCGTGACAGGGTTTGTTTGGTATCAGAGCCATAGGATTTAGGTTAATTGGGTTTGATTCTTTTGTAGTTGGGTATTGGACCCAATACACGAATCAGAAAACCTGTAATTAGGAACATGTCCTGCCACATTGTTATCGTGATTCTTGAATCATATCTTTCTCTTGACCTTTGTCTTGACGATATGCAAACAACTTTGCATCTCGACTTGAATCCTTCTGGTTCCCTACTATTTCTCTCTATTCTAATACTAGGATTTGGATGACTTGAACGGAGTTATGTGATTGTAACTATGAACTGCAGCATGGTTACAATGCGGTACTCTGTTTAAGTAACTTGGAGTCCTAGTCTTGATTCTTCTCCTTGTTTTATGGTAGATATATTACTTTGTTTCTCTCGTTTTCATTACTTACCAGTTTATGTTTTATCGCATGCTTGAATCCTGTTTACCATGCTTATCTTCTTCAGTATCTTGGCTTCAGATGAAGTCGTTTCAGGTATCTTACTTGTTCATGTTTTTCCTGCATTAGCATTATTCGATTCTGGTGCATCCCATTGTTTTTTGTCGTCCAAGTTTATTGCCGCACATTCGATTTATTGCATGACCCTGTCTAGTTGTTGGGATATACACACTGGGAACGGGAAGATCATATTTAGTAGTGAGTGTAAGGATTGTTATGTTGTTATCTACGGACGTGAGTTATTTGCAGATTTCTTGGTGATCGATACCGGAAGTTATGATGTTGCCTTGGGAATGGACTTTCTCGGCACTTTCCATGCTCACATTGATTGTAGGGAAAAGAAAGTGATTTTCCAGATTCCCGGACATCCGGAATTTGTTTTTGCTGGAGGTAGCAGTTCTGTCGGGCCAGTCGAGTTTAGGGCTAGGCCGACAGATGCCGTTCTTTCGTCGATGGAAGTTGGTAGGGAGGAAGCGCCAGCTGTAGTTCGAGAGTTCATGGACGTGTTCGGGGACATCTTGGGTTTACCACCAAAATGAGATGTGGAGTTCGCGATTGATCTTGTTCCTGGTGCAGCGACAATCTCAAAGGCGTACTATCCGATAACACCAGTGGAGTTGGAAGAAGTCAAGAAACAGGTTACTGAATTGCTAGAGAAGGGTTGGATTCGAAGCAGTAATTCACCTTGGGGAGCTCCGATTCTTATAGTCAAGAAGAAAGATGGCACACGGAGGATGTGCATCGATTATTGAGAATTGAACCGGGTGACTATTAAGAATAAGTACCCGATCCCTCGCATTGGCGAATTATTCGAGCAACTCTGTGGCGCGAGGGTATTCTTGAAGCTGGATTTGTGGTCCGGATATCATTAAGTTCGAGTTAAATCAGAGGATATTTGCAAGACTACATTCCGAACTCGATATGGACATTACGAGTATTTAGTGATGCCATTCGGAATCACGAACGCACCGGCGATATTTATGGACTTGATGAACCGAATCTTTTCACCGTTTTTGGACCAGTTTATAGTAGTGTTTATCGATGATATTCTGGTCTACTCAAGGAGCCTAGAAGAGCATGCAGAACATTTGAAAATCGCACTACAGATATTGAGGCAAGAAAGATTATATGCAAAGATGAGTATGTGCGATTTTTGGCTTGAAGAAGTGAAGTTTTTGGGGCACGTCGTATCCGGAGATGGAATCGCCGTTGATCCTGAGAAGATTGCAGCAGTTCAAGATTGGCCGATTCCGAAGTACATAGCAGAGATCAGAAGTTTTCTTGGACTTACCGGATATTACAGAAGGTTCGTGGAGAATTTTGCCCATTTAGATGAGCCTTTGACCAATCTTACACGAAGGAGGTACTGTTCGTATGGACGGATAGTTGTGCATCAGCTTTTGAGGTGTTGAAACAAAGATTGATAACTGCTCCTATTTTGACCGTACCAGACGGTTCCGGAGGATTGGTGATTTACAGCGACGCATCTAGGAAAGGTTTGGGATATGTTTTGATGCGGCATAGGAAGGTTATAGCCTACGGATCGAGACAGTTGAAGACCCATGAGAAGAATTACCCAACTCATGATTTGAAGCTTGCAGCAGTGATTTTCTCTTTGAAGATTTGGAGACACTACTTACTGGGCGAAAGGGTCGAAGTATTCACCGATCACAAAAGCCTAAAATATGTCTTCACGCAGAAAGTGCTCAACATGAGGCAGCGTAGATGGTTAGAGCTGATGGCTCAGTACGATCTTTATCTCAAGTACCATTTGGGGAAAGTTAATGTAGTGCCGGATGCGCTTAGTCGGTTGCCAGCAATTCGGATACTGACTGCACAGAAGGAGCTTATCGAAGATTTTCGGAGATTCGAGTTAGAGATCGTGCTACCGCAATCTTTGGGACAGTTGATGCAGCTGCAAGTACAGTCGTCATTGATCGATAATATAAAAGAAGCGCAGTCACAGGACCCAAAATAGCAGAAGTTTCGAGAACAGGTTAAAGCGGGACTTCGAATGGACTTGTTGATTCAAGAAGATGGTTCGTTGCGTTATGGTAGCCGTTTGTGTGTGCCGAAAAGAGACATTCACGAAGAAATTATGAAAAAGGCGCATAGTTCTGCATATTCCGTACATCCAGAAGGCACGAAGATGTATCGTGATCTACAACAATATTTCTGGTGGGAAGGCATGAAAAGAGAGATTGCCCGCTTTGCAGCGAAGTGTTTGGTGTGTCAGCAGGTTAAGGCTGAATATCAAAGGGTAGCTGGTTTATTGCAACCACTTCCGGTTCTTCAATGGAAGTGGGAACATACAACCATGGATTTCGTGACAGCTTTACCGCGGAGTCCAAAGGGCAACAATGCAGTTTGGGTGATCGTTGATCGATTGACCAAGGCAGCTCATTTTATACCGTTTTGAGTTTGTCAATCGACGGAAGCGTTAGCAGAACGGTACATACAGGAGATTGTGAGACTGCATGGAGTACCTGTGAACATCGTTTCCGATCGTGATACCCGATTCTTATCGCACTTTTAGAGGAGAAAGTTTGGGGACGCGATTGAAGTTTAGTACTGCTTATCATCCTCAGACAGATGGCTAGTCAGAGAGAACGATCCAAACTCTTGAAGACATATTGAGAGCTTGCATGTTAGACTTCAAGGGCTCGTGGGAGGATCATCAACACTTGGTGGAGTTTTCTTATAATAACAGCTTTCAGGCGACTATTCAGATGGCTCCATTCGAAGTATTGTATGGCCGCAAGTGTCGCTCACCCGTCGGTTGGGACGATGTTGGAGAACGAAGATTATTGGGACCAGATTTGATCGTGCAGACAGTAGAGAAGGTTAATACTATCCGGAATCACATGAAGGCAGTACAGGATCGGCAGAAGAGTTAGGCCGATATGTCGAGAAGACCTATAGAGTTCGTTGTTGGTGATCTTGTATTCTTGAAGATATCACCGACTAGAGGAGTGATTCGTTTTGGGAGTCGAGGCAAGCATAGTCCTCGATTCGCGGGGCTTTTCGAGATTATTGAGCGTGTTCGAGAAATGGCTTATCGATTGGCTTTACCACCATCTTTGGCGAGTGTTCATGACGTGTTTCATGTATCTCAACTCCGTAAGTATGTTCGAGATGAGATGCACATGCTAGATCATTCAGAGCTGACTGTAAGGGAGGATTTAACCTATGAAGAACCACCGATGTCGATTGTTGATCGAAAAGAAAAGGTCCTTAAGAACAAGGTTATCCCTCTCGTACTTGTTTCTTGGGGGAATCGCCCGCACGGAGAATCGACTTGGGAACGAGAAGACGTGATTCGACAGAAGTTTCCACACCTCTTCACATAGATTCATGTTTGTTTATCTTTTCTTGTTCCAGGAATTTCGAGGACGAAATTCTTTTTGTAGTTGGGTATAATGTAACACCCCTAGTTCATTTATACTGGTTCTGTTTTTGGTATTTCTTTATTTATGGCTATTTCTTGATTTATTGTGTTATGGGTGTGAATAATTTAATTGGTATCTGTATTTGTATCCGACCTGACCCGCTTGCTGGAAACCCGTCTTGACTCCTGTTTATGATTGATCCCGGCTAGTTATGAAAATCTATGCACTTTCATGTTGTATAACTGCATTTTATTAAACATATGCATTTTCTTAATAAAACAAATAAAGTCAAATAAAATATTTTAAAAATGTCTAACATGGCCTGCATCATATCCCTAACCTTGTTGTAGCATCCGTACATTTTATTCTCGTTCCGTTTAGTAAAACGGACTCTTTTAGATAGCTACGTGTATCTGTTCTTGGGGGTACGCTTTTTCTTTACCCAGATATCCTATTTTGGTTTTGGTTTATACGTACATTATTCGTATTTTTAGACCGTAATTTTAGACCCGACCCGGGCGTACTTTAGAGTAATTTTTGTATTAGCCTGTTGGGGTAAAAATTTACACCCCGGCTGACCAAGTTAAAATCCAAGTCAACCCCAAGCCAAGTGGGCCCAAGCCCAGATCCAGTGGGCCCATGCCCGGGTCGAGCCCGAACATGAAGCGGCCGGCCTCCCCCCATGCCAAGATAAAAATTTTGTAATAAATAATTTTGTTGTATTTCTTTTATTTTATTTTATGGATAAATGTAAGAAAAATAGGCATAAAGCCAATTTTTTTTAAAGCCCATGGCTTATGTGCAAAAAGAAATGGCACATGAGCCATGGGATGGGCAAAATGCCATTTTGTGAAGCCCAAGGGGCTATGTGTAAAGTGTACAGCCTATAAAGGCAAAGATAATGAAATATCTCAACAACTTTTTTTCTCTCTCTAAAATTTTTTCAGATCTGAGATCTTTTCTCCTTCTTCAAGGTTCCAAAAGCTTCTTCTTTCTCTTGAATTAAATCAAGAGTTTTACTCTTTTTTTTATAAAACAAATTAGTTTTTCACCACAAAACCCATAAAGGGGAACTCAGATCTTCCATTAGATCTCAAAAAGAAGATATTTTTAAAAATCCCATATCTCTTGATCTTCAAGATCCAGCTAACAGAGGAGGAAGAAGAAGAAGCTCTTTCACTAAACACAAGAGAAAAAAACACACTTAGGAGTCCAACTCCTCCCTGATTTCTCTTTCGAGAAATTTTTTTAGGCTAAAAGCCTGTTTTTCTCGCCGGCGCTCAAGCGCAGAGCGCCCGCGTGCCGACACGTGGCGCGCTTGCGCTCAAGCGCTCAGTGCTCGAGCGCAAAGCGCCCACATGCCGACACGTGGCGCGCTTGTTCTCACGCTCAAGCGCTCAAGCGCAAGTCGCCCCGGTGCCGACACGTGGCGCGCTTGCGCTCCAGCGCAAGCGTAAGTCGCCCCCGTGCCGACATGTGGCGCACTTGCGCTTCAGCGCCCAGCGCTCAAGCGCAAGTCGTCCCCGTGCCGACACGTGGCGCCCTTGCGCTCGAGCGTCAAGCGCTGAAGCGCAAAACGCTCACGTGCCGACACGTGGCGCGCTTGCGCTCAAGCGCCCAGTGCTTAAGCGCAGAGCGCCCACGTGCCGACACGTGGCACTCTAGCGCCTGAGCGCACAGCACCTAGGCGCACAGCGCCCAAGGTGCTGCCCCCACGCATCCTTTGGATGTCTTTTTCCCCCTTTATATATATACATGTATATACATACATATGTATACATATGTACATACACACATACTCCACGACACTGTCCCTGTTAGAAAAAAATTTCTAACGGGGCGCTGCCCCACACCCCGCAAGGGAGCTGCTAGCCCCCTTGACCCCCAGCCTGCTATCCGGGTAGCGGGACCCCCGTAAAAACTCTGCTTGGCTCTCGATATATTTAAACCCCCCTCCAAAACAAAACACACGTACACTGCACATTGAGTTCGCATGACCAGTTTAACCCGTTAATCGGAGGTTGCCTCTCCCCAAAGGCGAGGGGTAATTAATGGCAGCTTAGTCCGCGGCTGCCGGAGACTCAGATACCTACAATCATTAAACCCTCGCCTACCCTAGGAAGGGGGAATCTGTAATGCGCCTGACAAGCGCGCGCGTATTCCCATCTTAATGGGGTGACGAAAATCACCCTACAGACTCTGGCACGCCCGGTGGGACCTTTCTTTCCTCCCATATTTTGGGTTAAACGTTCATGCAAACTCAATCAATATACATATCGATTGCCTTTACTGAAATGATGTTTTCTTTTCGTGCAGCAATCAACTTTCAACGACAATGTCTCCCAAGACGAATTCAACTTCCAAGGCGACCCCGATTCCGTACGTGGTCAAGATCAACGCTCGTGTGGTTCTCCCGGCAAGCCTCAGTAGACAGTGGGAGGAACCGCCCCGCCTGTTTGGCTTTGTCATCATCTACCCTGCCGGAAGCGCTCATCTGGCAGAAATCCCGGCGGAACAGGTGGCCAAGCCGGTCTCAAGGGGTAAGAGGCCGAATATCGTGATCGCCAAGGCACCACAACCGAAACTTAAGACGATATCTGAACGATTCTCTGGTGCTCCAGCGGGGGGCAAGAACTTCGGTACAAAGGGAAACATCAAATATTGCGGACGAGCTCAGGCTATGACTCTAACAAATGCACAATCGAGCATATCTCCAAGGCCCTCCATCGCCTGGTCCGCGGCGTCTTCCCAAAGAGCCGAAGTCTTCTAGGCGCTTAGAACAGAAAAGTTAAGGCAGAAGCGGATCAGGTATCGAGCCAACAAGAGGGCCAGGGCTTCGGCGAAATGGAATCGTGTGAAGTTCCAAGTGCAGGGTTGCCCCGCGACGATGGCTGAGTCGGACGTAAGAATCAGCAATTCCTTCGAGCCTCTGAAGTGGGTTCAGAAAAATGCCATGACCGCCAGAATCAAGAAGACAGCGGTCCGAACAGTGCTACAAAGAGACGTATCCCGGCCCCAACAGAAAAAGTATGACACTGTCTCTTCAAGGGTCTATCAGGCGCTCTGTGCCGCACGAAAGCTGCGGGGCAAATCCAGAAAAGAAGCGCCAGCACCATTCAAGAACCTGGTTAGGCCAACCGCCTTCAGTCGACTACCTGCTACCGAAGCAAGGGGGTCAAAACGGCGATCCGTGAAATCAGCCGCCAATGATAGAAAGAAGGCCGGATATATTATCCATACGGTCTATATGGCGGGCGGACGCCCCAGCGACAATCTTCGCAGCAGAAGAAAGGATGGGGCCACCACATCCCAAGCCCAATCTAGCCTGAATGTGGTTGCCGCTGCCCAAGAACAGCCGCTCCCACTGGATGAAGAAAACCCTCTCGATGAGGATGATAGGCAGAAAGACCCCTCGGTCCATGCAGAGTCAAGCTCGGACAGCGAGGAAGAGCCGACTTTCCGCCCCAGGACTGCGGAGCAAAAGCTGCTTCAAGAGCTTCGAAAACAACTCAGGAGTAAAGATAAAGAGATGGCCAAGCTCTATTCGAAGATTGACGATTTAGCAAACGTGGTGATGCAGCTCACGGCTCAAATTGCTCATGCGCCTCCCAATCAAGCACAAGCTGCTACTAATCAGCCGAGTGATGACAATCCGAGGCAGCCAATGCATGTTCCTTTGGGTCCAAGACTGGTCGAGCTGCATGAAAGCCGGCCACACTCCGCTTCTGGGGACGCCTTGGCCCCAGATAGCACTATCCCGCTAACACAGGATCGGATAATGGATCTGGTCACCAGCAAGGTTAAAATATTGGTGGCCGAAGCTGAAGCTCAGAAAGAAATCGGCAGTAGTAGGCGGCCATATCCCGCGCAATACGATCTGATTGAGTTCCCAAGCGGCTACGTCATTCCTAAGTTCGGAAGATTTGATGGAACGGGGAATGCAAATCTGCACGTCGCCCACTTCAAAGCATCGTGCGGAAATACAGGGGGCAATGACGCGCTCCTTCTTCGTCAGTTTGTCAATAGCCTGACTGGCGTCGCCTTCGACTGGTATGCGAGTATACCGGACGGGTCCCTCATTACCTTTGCCCAAATGGAGTCCCTGTTTCGGCAAAGGTTCATGAGTGTCAGTGATAAAATCTCCATTGCCGACCTTGTGAGGACCAAGCCGGGGAAAAATGAAAGCAACACCGACTTTATCGCTCGATGGCGTAATCTCACAGTCAAGTGCGAACCGCCGCTGGAGCAGGACCAGTCCGTCAGCCTTCTCATTGGGAACCTCAGCAATTGGATGGTCCTATTCTTGTGTACGGAGGGCCTCAAGACATTTTAGGAGCTAACCAAGAAAGTCCAAATGCTGGAACGCTCGAAGCAAGAGTCCCCGCCGGATTCTCAGAGAGAGAAAACTTGGAAAAGCAAGCGGGACGACAACCGTAGAAGCGGGAGTTCCAGGAGTACCAATGTCTTCAATGCGTCCGACAATGAAGAAAAGCGAAGGGCGGCCGAATCCAAAACCAACCGGTCTCGAAAGCCATTGCTGGGAGGAGATGGGCCTTCCCTAGAGGAGAAAAAGAACAAGGTTTACTCTTTCAGAAGGGACAAGGTCCGCAAGATATTTAAAGATGCCTTGAACAACGCCCTACAATTGCCGGAGTCGAAAAGACCCCAAGAAGCAAAAATGACTGACAATCCTCTGTATTGCCCGTACCACCGAGTAGTGAGCCATGCGATCGAGGATTGTTATATCTTCAAAGACTGGGTCGAGAAGCATTACAAGGCTGGAGAGATCGAGCTGTCCAAAAGTGTATTGGTGAACAATCAAGTTGCAACCACCAACTTTATACAGACAGAAGTTGAAGCCTTCTGGGAGCAGACAGCCGAACCCGCTGCCCTGAGAAATGAAACAGACTCATCGCAGCCTCCGTGGAGTACGCACATATCTAATAAGACGAAGAAGATGATAAAGCTACTTCGGAACGAGCCCAGGACGGAATGGGAAGGGCAGAAGAAGCCTACCAGTCCAGCTGCCAACCCGGCTCCATCAGGCTCAAAATCCAAGAAGCTCAAGAAGAAGAAAAGTGCAGCTCGGCGTGAAAAGGAGTCTGCAGGGAGATCGACCATTCAAAAATATATCGATTCCCTCGAAGAATATGAACAGAAGGAAAGAACTCTAATTCAATTGAAGGAGTTCCTCCCTGTACGAGCGGCTGAAATTCTGGAGGAGTTAGAAGAAGACTCCAATGAAGAGATCCCTATAGTTACCTGCTACGCCATCCATCTGGGCAACGACTCTGAGGTGGATCTCTGTTTTCCCGAAGAGGATGAGGAGCTCACCACAAAGACCAATCAAATCCAGCTCAGAAGCGGCAGAGCTCTACCGCCAAATCAGGGCAACGCCCCAAAAGGGAAGGAAAAACAGGTGGCTAATGATGAAGATGGCAGAGAACTGGCTGATGAAAACTCAAGTCCTTCCTCGGTGGACTATAATGTCTTGGCTCACCTTCGAAGGCTTCCGTCTCTCCTGAGCATCTACGACGCCTTGGTCCTATCTAAGGAGCTTAGAAATGTTCTTATTCACGCTATCCAAAACCCCGAGCGGTATCAGGCTCACTTTGCGGAAATTAATATGAAAGAAGCTCCGCACGCTTTGAATGCCGCCGCAGTCACATTTAAGGATGAAGACTTGCTACTGGGAACGGCTGAGCATAATCGGCCGCTTTACGTGACCGGGTACAGCGACGGAGATCGGATTAATCGCATATTGATTGATCCGGGGTCTTCAGTGAACATCATGAACTTGCGGACGCTGAAAAGTTTGTCAATGGACGTCCGACACCTGTCAAGGGAAAGGATTGTCATTCAAGGCTCCAACCAAAATTGCCAGCAAGTTCTGGGGTCCATAGCTCTGCCAATCAAATTCGGGGATCTGCAAACTGAAGCTAAGATATACGTGATCGACGCCGACACGTCTTATAAGATTCTCTTGGGTCGGCCGTGGCTCCACGATTACGGCATCATTCCGTCAACTCTCCATCAATGCATGAAGTATACTAAAAATGGCGAAGAAAGACGCATTTACGGAGACATCCAGCCGTTCGGTGTGCATGAAGTCCGCTATGAAGATTCTCGGTACTTTATGAACTACCAAAATGCTAAGCCACAACTGACTGAGGATAGACCGGCCCAAAGACCCAAAAGCAAATCTGTGCCGGTTGTCACTTTCAAAAGTAAAAACGCCCAAGTGCGCCCACATTTCGGTAGCGACACTGATGAGTCCGACGCTGGAAGCCCGTCCTTCCGTAAAACCCGCCCTCGTTTCGGCAGCGATACGGACGAATCTGTTACTGAAGGCCCATCTAGCAGCAAAGTCCGCCCTCATCTTGGTAGTGATACTGAAGAGTCAGAAGAAGAGGACCTGCCGTGCAACAGCTGTGCAGATTGGACCCCCATGCAGCAAGCGAAACTACGAGAGACCTTCGAAGTTACAGAAGGGTCCATGGCCATCACAAGGGTGCCGGAACGGATGTGCAAGGAGTTCGACGTATTGTCAGTCTCTACCGTGGACCAGCTGAAAACTTTCTACGTGCCCGGGAGGAAAAATGGACAGAAGGGCATCCTGTTTTACAGGTCAAACCCCGTTGTGCACCCGGACGATCTTTCTGTCGCGTGCCTTCCCTATAAGAGAGGCATAAGAGCCGTCCTCAATCCCAGATACTATGCGCCCGAGATGCGGGAATACTTTAAGAAGTGCGGATGCTGGTTATATCAAACGGAGTCCGAAGCAAAGTTTTATGAAGGGCTATGGTATCCGCCCCAGGTCCGAGCACTCATCGATGGACGAATTCCAGATAGACGGGGCATAGGCTACATTCAACCTGATTCCAAAGCGTGCTACATGATCCATGTTGGTGAGGCCAGCGAAAGATCAAATGATGATGACGAGATAGCCGAGCCAGAAGAAGCTCCTCAAGAGCTCGAAGATGGCGGACAAGCAACCTTTGACGAGCTAACCGAGATTGACTTAGGAACGCCCGATAATCCAAGGCCAACCTACATCAGCTCGCTCTTGTCAGAGTAAATGAAAGTGCATATAATTGCCCTGCTGCATGAGTTCGTCGACTGCTTCGCGTGGACATACAAAGAAATGCCTGGCCTTTCCCCTGAAGTGGTCGTACATAAGTTGGCTATATCTCCTGATGCTAAACCAGTCAAACAAGCTCCTCGAAGAATGAGAAGGGAAGTAGAAGAAAAGGTCATCGAGGAAACTAAGAAGCTCATCGATGCCGGCTTCATCAGGGAAGAGAAATATGCGGACTGGATCGCATGCATAGTCCCAGTGAAGAAGAAAAATGGGCAGATCCGAGTTTGTGTCGATTTCAGGGACCTCAACAAGGCATGTCCTAAAGACGACTTTCCGCTACCGGTCATGGAAATGATGGTCGATGACACCTCAAATTACGAGTTGTTCACCCTTATGGATGGCTCGTCTGGATATAATCAGATCAAGATGTCGCCTGAGGATGAGAAACACACAGCATTTTGAACCCCGATCGGAATATATTGCTACAAGGTAATGCCGTTCGGACTGAAGAACGCAGGTGCTACGTACCAAAGGGCAATGACCAATATCTTCGATGACCTAATTCATAAAGTCGTCGAATGTTATGTTGATGATCTGGTCGTCAAGACTGTTAGTTATATGTATGCCCTAGAGGCCATTACTGTACATTGGATGTATATTGTAGTGGATGCTGGGGCATATATAGGGAGGACTTTCTTGCTCGACATGATAGTATGCTATCTGGTTGCTCTTTACCTTAACGTGTACACTGAATGTCTCTCTGTTACATGTTGGTAAAGCCCTTAGGATGTGTACTTGACTACCTGGACTATGATGCGGATCATACTAGTGGGGACATGGTAGTCCATAAGTACATCCTTCAAAGTCCCTAGTCGTGGGTGTATCGAGACGGGGCATCGATATACCAGAGTAGACTAGCGTATACCTTCTCGACCCATACAGATGGGCGATGGATGATCCCATATCCATTGGTGTTTGACATCAGAGATGATATACGGGTGCTCAGTAGAGAATGGGTACACTGGACGGACTCGCCGAGAACTCCCAGATGGTATTATACCTCACGTCAGATGGCAGTTCTCTGGTGACACTGGTACAGAGTAGTCTATTGACCCGAGATCATCATAGAGTCTTGTGTGGTTCCCACTGTGCTTTGATTTCCATCTTACCACGTCAAAACGGTGGTTTTTGGGTACAGTCCCGAGTCACATGGAGGCAATGAGCGATAGGAGGGGATTCGTCTCTCCCGGTATAGGGGGTTGATGTTGCGCTGTGTTCGATTGGCTATAACAGGAAATCCCTGGCCAGGGTTGCTGTGATTTACTGGTAAGTGTTACCAGTAGTTTCTCGAAATGTTATAGACCTCATATCGACACGACTTATCGAGCTATTGGGGTCTGACGTTTACCACCCCTAGGCGAGATATGCGACATATCAGACGATCAGACCGGACTGTACGGTAGTGTTACTGGTTGGATTCACTGGAGTGTGAGCGGGCTTGCTCGTCGATCTTCAGATCGCTCAATACCCGGGTGGCCGCTACGTTTAGCAGACCGCTTGCGGCTTGTGGGTGCTTGATATGATCATCATCTGCTGCCGGTGTATTGACGAGTCTTTAGAGTCCTACACAGAGGTTTCCTGGCTCAAGCGAAACGAAATAGGAGCGCATATGAGATATGTGCGGGACCGAGAATAATACGTGTATGTGATACCGTATTCTATTCTCGCGATGAATGTATCGAATGGTTGTATGCGATATAACCTAGTTATCGAATCAAGGATTGATTCGATAAGCCGATACATTGGATACTAGTCGGTTATATGCGATGTGACCGGATCGTTAAATCAAGTGTTGATTTAATGATTTAATGTATAATTATATATTTGATATATTACTTTGCATTAACTAGTATCGGTTCACTTTAAATGGATTTTCTCGCTCGATTTGTGCGCATTGCATATGCGATATGATTTTGTGCACTTGCTTGTATCATGTTTGATGATACATCCCGTTTGGTTAAGTGTAAAGAATTAAACCTTGGTTAATGAAATGGTTAGGGTTTACTTTTTCCTTATTCATTTTATTCATTTATTTATTCTTTTGGAAAAAGAAAAGCAAATGAGAAAATGGTGGCATGTTTTGTTTTATTCATGAAGTTTCATGAAAACTTTGACTTTGTAACCATTTTGTCTCATGCTTAAACCAAACCATTCCACTTAACCCTAATTAATTCTCTACACCTAACCATGGTTCTATTATGATAAGAATTCATTATTCTTTTCATTTTTAGAATTAACTTATCATAAGACTTTTCATCTTCTTCTTCTTCTTCCTTGAACTCAAGAAGAAAACCTTGACTTCATCAATGGTGGATTGATGAAATGAGTGAGAAATCCAATTCTAAAGTCTACCCACTTCCTATTTCTTCATCCTCTACCTCTTGCCAAGTAGTAGAGTGTGTTTCCTTCACAAGTATTCATGGCTTGGTGAAGGTGGAGCTCGATCTAGTGATGCTTCGACGTAGATCATCTTCGGCACGTCGTCGACGACCTAGCCCGTCCATTCTCCGATGAAGCCGACGCTAGAGCCCGGGAATTCACTAGGACATCGAGGGGACTTCGTTGCGGAGCTATGGAGGTGGAGCACCGGATCTACAAAGGTTGTATTTCCGTTTAACTTATAGTTAAGTGTTAACTAGATTTCTTTTTCGCCTAGATTTCTAGCCAACGATCCGTAGTTTAGGGTTTCTCGGCACCGTATTTTTTTTGAAATTGGCATGGTTGATGCCTTGTGAGACCTCACTAGGGTGTCTAGGAACCTTACAGTGGTATCAGAGCCTAGCTAGAGCCTTAGGCGAAGTCCAGACGATGTTTGAAACCTGATCGAACCGAAAAACCAACCCGGAAAATGCTCTCTGTACTTTTTCTAAAATCAGGGATTTTTCAGTATTAAAAATATGTAGAAATATCAGTAGGAATATCTAAGAGTTACTGTAAATTTCGATGCCCTAATTCCATTAAAGCGCCACGTTTCCGCTGCACGAGCATGGCTCGTGCGGCGGATCCGCGGCCTGTTTGTCGTTTTATGAATTGAAGTTTGCACAGTAACTCCTATTTAACAGTGCTGGTTTTCCTGGGTATTTTTAATATTTTTTCCAGAGTTTTAATTTTCAGGGTTGTTTTGGGGATTCGAATGTTCGATCGGATTATCAGATTTTGTCTATGTGTCTTTCCGGATAAATTTTAGAATATGTTAAAAAGTTCGACCGGATATAAATACCCAATTTTTTCCCTGTGAGGAAATTTCCAAGTGTTGGATCTTTCCGTAGTTTAACGACGTTCTAAGTAGTGCAAGTAATGCGATGGACCCTCTAGAAGACAACAAACCTTAACTCGATTATGTGACCGTCTTGAACTGCCCTTTGAACCTTCAGGTTTGGGGCAGTACGGCGTGCCACATGTGAGGCGTTGGCTTGACCCTTCTACGGCTGGACCGTTGGTACGAGGCACGAACTGAATGTTGTTAGACTTATTTCATGTGTTGAGCTGTATCGGGAAAACTTGGGTGTTTGACTGTTCAATCGAAAAGTTTAACATTTTCTGTTTATCTGGAATGGGATACAATACTTGGAATTCACAATAAGTTATGAGATAACTAAATGAATGTTATAAACATAGCAGTTTAGTCTCACTTGATCGGTTGCCACGGAATTTTGATGTGATCAAAAGTCCGTCGCAATCACGTAGCGTACGCGGATACTCGCCGGGTAAACTTAATAGACAGCCTCACCCCATAGCCCCGACCAAGTGACTGTAGGAGAACCCCGTCGCCGAAAGCATCCGTTCGGGTGCTCGCGGCAGCGGTGTTCCGCCTTGGTGCACTTCGTCGACGGTATCAGGGGTGCAGCCGCCTACTGAAGTTTGCGACGAGTATTCGATCAGAATGTCGGGAATCTTGTTGAATTGCCCGACTTGATATTGAAAAGAGTTTTCGATTTTGAGACTAAAATGCGGGGTTTATAATTGTTAGGCATGCGATGTCTAAAGAATTCATTTGGTCAGGCATGCGATGTCTGAGGTGGTTGCGGATTCCAACTGTTGTAGTTTTACACTTTCTTTTCTGTGACCGTAAGTGTAATATGTGATATCGCCGGTTTCGTTGCTATATGTCAACGACAATTGGGATGCGCATATTTACTTACGTTGATGACATGTGATGTTATGTGTTGCTGGATATGTTATATTGGATCGTCGTGTTTGAATAGCCGGGGGTTTTTATGTGAGATGAGTGTTTTTCATTTTCATTCATGTAAAAACTTGTATGTAATATTCTTTTATTGGGGCACTTCCAGGTTGCGGAAGTTGTCACCGTTGATGTATATTATTTACTTTTCTGCACTAGGATAGACCCAAGGAGGAGGGCACAAGTAACCGGGTTCTGGAGTCCAGTGGGAGACCAACTCGAGGAGTCGAGTCCGGGTCTCCTAACACTAGAATTGGTAGGGTTGCTTGCCGCTCTCGTAGGGGTCTAGGGATGTGGGTTTGGCTATTCATCACGACCGTGGAATCCGTGTTGTATACTGGCTCGTATTGAAAACACGGACGTCCTAGTATATCCAATATTTCATATGTTTGTTCTGCTGCGATATCTGTGATGTGATCACGCGATGTTCTGTGCTCTGTTCAGATAGATGTAGTATATAGTATATATGATATATTATATAGACGTTACTTATGTTTTACACCCGCGCTAGCCCTGCCCCGCTCTGCCGTTAGTTACCTAACCTAACGGTGCACGAGGGGACATCGAGGCGAATGCGGATGGCATAAGTGTACGTCATATTTATCTGTGATGTTTAGGTATTTAAATGATGGGACTTCATTAATGTGATTAATGAATTAAAAGAAACCTAAGATGTTGTAGAATCGAATTTCAAAATAAAACAGGTAGCTACAGTTCTTGCTTTGCACAGCGGTATATGTGATATATCCTGCACCTTATTCGATAAGGAAAGGACCGAGATCCCTTCACCGGGATTGACTCCTTTAGCAATAACTGGTCGATACTACGCCCTCGGTTTGTCTTTTGATTGCTTTTAAGATTTTTTGCTTTGCACAGTGATATATATGATATATCCCGCACCTCATTCGACGAGGAAAGGACCGACGATCCCTTCACCGGGAGTGACTCCTTTAGCAAAACTAGAAAAGCCTCAAAAACACTCCATTTCAAAATTCATTCGATCCTACAACGATATCAAGTTCATTACGCAATAGGTTTTCAGAAAAACCTGTCGTAGCCCTCCGTCATTTCAGATAAGTCCTGTTTAGTATTCGTGCTGCGTTTGTTGACCTTGTCAAGGCGCAGTGTGCGGTAGCTAACCAGTATTTATCTGCTTATGCATATGATGCAGATTGGGTTAGGGTAGTCGTACGGCCTTGTTGACCTTGTCAAGGGTCGTGCGGGTGGGTTTGATTCAATCAAGAAATGACGGGTTGAACTTGACTTGCGGTCTATGGTTTGTTGACCTTGTCAAGGTCATAGATCGTTCGGGGCAAAATATTATCGGGAATTTCAAGTGTTGAAATTTGCAATGAGATTGCATACCTTCTATGAGATAGTTGGATCCCGATACCCGCTGCGAGTAATTGTTACTCCTGGGAGAGTTTTATACATTACAATTAGCCGATCAAGTAGGTGTCTAGAAAGGTGTCAACGGGGTTACGCCTCTGGCAAAACGAGGTTTACATTAATTAGGTTCGTGCGAAAGCACGGGGGACCTCCCTCAAAGTACCGACACTGGCCTGGCTGAAAGATTGGCGAACTTGTAGTGTGTAATTAATCCCGGCTAGTCTTTCCTTTTAGGGTTTGAAGGAAGATTTGATAAAAAGCAGTGGGAGCCATCCTGATTAGATAAAATAATAACCAATCTGATCTTATAAGAGCGCACGCTGAGTGTTTTCTTCTCTCTCTCTCCTGGTAGCGACCATATCACGCCTTAATCAAGATAATAAAACGGAATATTGACCGAACCCGGTTGTTATACTGAGCTGGGGAACGTTGGTCCCGCTCCAACTTATAATTGTTATAAGACAGAGCAGGAAATTGGGGATTACCAGAATTCCCGTGCCACCCAAACGAAGAGAGTGCATGCTGATGCATCATCTTCGGGTGTGTTCGTTACACAGAACTGTTTCTCAGTATCCTCTGAATCCTGGGTATATGATACCGGATCAGGATCCCAGATATGTAATCTGTTACATAGGGCTACAAAAAGGTAGAAAAACTGAGAACGGGTGATAAGTTTCATGAGGCAGAAAACGGGGCAAGAGTTGCAGCCAAGTCTGTTGGTCACTGTCACCCTGTATTACCAATGCATTGATTCTGAACGAATGTTATTAGATACCGAACCTGATATACCAAATCATATCACTCTCTTTGGTAGAAAAGAAAGGATATAATTTTGTATTGATGGACAATGTTTTGAACATTTCCTATATCAAAAGTTGATCGGTTCAGGCACGTTATCTAAAAGCATTGATGTTCTAAATCAAATTACAGTTCTTAGTATACGGAACACACACAAGAGGAAGAGTTCAGAAATGAACGGATTCTTCTTGAGGTATTGTAGACTAGGTCAGATCAATGCGACCCGACTGGCTGAAGTTACATTTAGATGTATATTTAAATCAGTTTGAATTTATATATTGTGAAACTTGCCAGTCATGTCATAAAGATAAGATGACCATAGCTCCGTTTACTGGAAACAGAGAAAGAGTTAATGAACTCTTGGGATGATACATGTTTGATGTATGTAGATCCCCAATCTACATATGCCAAGACCGGTTCTTTGTACTTCATTACATTCTCTGATAATCTCTCGAGATTCAGACATATGTTCCTGTTGAAACACAAGTCCGAACCTTTTGAGATATTCACAGAATATAAGTTAGAAGTAGAAAACCAATACGGGTATAAGTATTATGTCCTATGATGAGATCAAGGAGGAGAATACTTGTGCACGGAAATCCTGGATTATTCTAAAGGAGAATGAGATTCTCTCTCAGCATTACTCCTCCGAATACACCATAGCACGATGGTATATCGGGGCGGAGCAATCACACCCTATATGATAAGGTGTGCTCTATGATGAGTACTACTGAGTTACCTAATTCCTTTAGGGAGTTATGCACTTGAGAAGATGCATACCTATAGAATAGGGTTCCAATCAAATCAGTTGCCTACCACTTCATATGTGATATGGAAAGGGAAGAGCCCATCTCTTAAGTCAGTTAAGATTTGGGATTGTCCGGCCAATGTCTAAAAGCTAATCCGGACAAGCTCGAGGCAAGATCTGTAATGTAGAACTGGAAATGTTCCAGCCGTACAAACTGCAGCTGATGATTTGATAGAACCAACGGATTCAGTAGATTCCAACGAACCTCAGCCTCTCTGCCGATCTAGTAGGGTTCCTCACCCACCTGAGAGATAATTCAGTTTCTCTATGACAGTGGGAGCGAGGATTGCATCATGAGATGATGAGCCAACTAGCTTCAAGCTGGCCATCAGGAGTAAGACTCTGTAAGAATGGCTGGATGCTTAGTGATCTGAGATGGAATCCTTATACACCAACAAAGTATGGACTTTAGTTGCTATATCTGAAGGGTTAAATCCCCATCAGGAGCAAGTATATCTTGAGAAGATTACTTGGTGTACTTGGAAAGGTTGAGACTTTCAAAGCTAGACTTGTTAAAGGTTTTCGTCATCAACCAGGCGTGGATAATGATGAAACCTTTTCCAATACCTATGCTTAAGTCCATCCAGATCCTACTTGTCACGGCTACATACCATGACTACGATATCTGGTGGTTGGGTGTCATGACTGCTTTTCTAAATGATGTTTTAGAAGAGTGCGTCTATAAGTACACAGCCAGAGGGCTTCGTAGAAAGTGGGAGCAGCGGAAACGTGTGCAAGATGCTTTATAGGATAAAGCAGGTATCGCGGAGTTGGAACATCTGTTTTGATGTATTAGTCAAAGAAGTTGACATCATCAAAATGGTAGATGAACCTTGTATAAACAAAAAGGTAGTAGGGAGTATGGTGACGATCCTCGTAGAGTACGTGGATGACATACTCTTGATAGGGAAGGAGTTTCCTATGCTACGCTCGATCAATCTCCGCTTATCACTATGATTCTCCATATAGGATCAAAATGATACCTCCTAAATCCTGAGTTTTGGATCTATGAGATAGATTTAATTGGACGTTAGGATTCTCACTAGTTGTAGTGAGGTGGTATCAATCGATCCTGGGGAGAATCACTGGAAGGGTTCCAGGGTGATAAAGACGACTGAATGTCACTCGCAGGCATTGTCTTTACCCTCAGTAAAGGGACGGTATGTTGGAAGAGTTCCAAGCTAGATACCGTGGCATACTAGACGATAAAGGCAGGATACATCGCTACTAAAGATGCTACCAAAGAGGCTGTTTGGGTGTATATTGGTTCATGAGATGAACTATGTTCCTCCCATTGTGTGACAATGGAGTTGTGGCTTATGCCAAGGAACGCAGGTCCCATCAGTGATCCAGACATATTCTAAGGCAGTATCACCTGATCATGGAGATGGTTGATCTCTATGGGATCGAGGTTAGGAGAGTAGACTCAGAGGACAGCACGGCGGATCCACTCACGAAGGCCTATTCCCAGAGAGAGACTTTTATGGGATGGTTGAGTATGAGATACTACAGCCACTGCTACAGATGGCCCTAGTGCAAGTAGGAGATTGTTAGTTATATGTATGCCCTAGAGGCCATTACTGTACATTGGATGTATATTGTAGTGGATGCTGGGACATATATAGGGAGGACTTTCTTGCTCGACATGATAGTATGCTATCTGGTTGCTCTTTACCTTAACGTGTACACTGAATGTCTCTCTGTTACATGTTGGTAAAGCCCTTAGGATGTGTACTTGACTACCTGGACTATGATGCAGATCATACTAGTGGGGACATGGTAGTCCATAAGTACATCCTTCAAAGTCCCTAGTCGTGGGTGTATCGAGACGGGGCATCGATATACCAGAGTAGACTAGCGTGTACCTTCTCGACCCATACAGATAGGCGATGGATGATCCCATATCCATTGGTGTTTGACATCAGAGATGATATACGGGTGCTCAGTAGAGACTGGGTACACTGGACAGACTCGCCGAGAACTCCCAGATGGTATTATACCTCACGTCAGATGGCAGTTCTCTGGTGACACTGGTACAGAGTAGTCTGTTGACCCGAGATCGTCATAGAGTCTTGTGTGGTTCCCACTGTGCTTTGATTTCCATCTTACCACGTCAAAACGGTGGTTTTTGGGTACAGTCCCGAGTCACATGGAGGCAATGAGCGATAGGAGGGGATTCGTCTCTCCCGGTATAGGGGGTTGATGTTGCGCTGTGTTCGATTGGCTATAACAGGAAATCCCTGGCCAGGGTTGCTGTGATTTACTGGTAAGTGTTACCAGTAGTTTCTCGAAATGTTATAGACCTCATATCGACACGACTTATCGAGCTATTGGGGTCTGACGTTTACCACCCTTAGGTGAGATATGCGACATATCAGACGATCAGACCGGACTGTACGGTAGTGTTACTGGTTGGATTCACTGGTGTGTGAGCGGGCTTGCTCGTCGATCTTCAGATCGCTCAATACCCGGGTGGCCGTTACGTTTAGCAGACCGCTTGCGGCTTGTGGGTGCTTGATATGATCATCATCTGCTGCCGGCGTATTGACGAGTCTTTAGAGTCCTACACAGAGGTTTCCTGGCTCAAGCGAAACGAAATAGGAGCGCATATGAGATATGTGCGGGACCGAGAATAATACGTGTATGTGATACCGTATTCTATTCTCGCGATGAATGTATCGAATGGTTGTATGCGATATAACCTAGTTATCGAATCAAGGATTGATTCGATAAGCCGATACATTGGATACTAGTCGGTTATATGCGATGTGACCGGATCGTTAAATCAAGTGTTGATTTAATGATTTAATGTATAATTATATATTTGATATATTACTTTGCATTAACTAGTATCGGTTCACTTTAAATGGATTTTCTCGATCGATTTGTGCGCATTGCATATGCGATATGATTTTGTGCACTTGCTTGTATCATGTTTGATGATACATCCCTTTTGGTTAAGTGTAAAGAATTAAACCTTGGTTAATGAAATGGTTAGGGTTTACTTTTTCCTTATTCATTTTATTCATTTATTTATTCTTTTGGAAAAAGAAAAGCAAATGAGAAAATGGTGGCATGTTTTGTTTTATTCATGAAGTTTCATGAACACTTTGACTTTGTAACCATTTTGTCTCATGCTTAAACCTAACCATTCCACTTAACCCTAATTAATTCTCTACACCTAACCATGGTTCTATTATGATAAGAATTCATTATTCTTTTCATTTTTAGAATTAACTTATCATAAGACTTTTCATCTTCTTCTTCTTCTTCCTTGAACTCAAGAAGAAAACCTTGACTTCATCAATGGTGGATTGATGAAATGAGTGAGAAATCCAATTCTAAAGTCTACCCACTTCCTATTTCTTCATCCTCTACCTCTTGCCAAGTAGTAGAGTGTGTTTCCTTCACAAGTATTCATGACTTGGTGAAGGTGGAGCTCGATCTAGTGATGCTTCGACGTAGATCATCTTCGGCACGTCGTCGATGACCTAGCCCGTCCATTCTCCGATGAAGCCGACGCTAGAGCCCGGGAATTCACTAAGACAGCGAGGGGACTTCGTTGCGGAGCTATGGAGGTGGAGCACCGGATCTACAAAGGTTGTATTTCCGTTTAACTTATAGTTAAGTGTTAACTAGATTTCTTTTTCGCCTAGATTTCTATCCAACGATCCGTACTTTAGGGTTTCTCGGCACCGTATTTTTTTTGAAATTGGCATGGTTGATGCCTTGTGAGACCTCACTAGGGTGCCTAGGAACCTTACAAAGACTAAAACCAAAGCCGATCATATCCAAGATCTTAGGACCGTTCTCACCAGACTGAGGGAATACGATCTGAAGATGAATCCTCTGAAATGCGCTTTTGGCGTGTCATCAGGAAAATTCCTGGGCTTCATAGTCCGACATCGAGGGATCGAAGTTGACCCATCAAAGATAAAGGCCATCATGGAGATGCTCCCTCCGAAGGGTCTGACGCAGCTAAGATCTTTTCAAGGCAAACTTGCTTATATACGGAGGTTTATCTCAAATTTATCGGGGAGATGTAGGCCCTTCTCAAAGTTCATGAAGAAAGGAGCTCCTTTTATCTGGGATGCCGAATGTCAAGCAGCGTTCGAAAGCATCAAACAATACTTGTTGCACCCTCCAGTGCTGGCCGCTCCCATTCCAAATAAACCGCTGATTCTCTACACTGCCGCGCTAGATGAATCATTCGGTGCGCTCCTTGCCCAGAATAACGAGGAGGGAAAGGAAAATGCCCTTTACTACCTCAGTCGAACTCTAGTGGGGGCGGAACACAACCATTCCCCAATTGAAAAGCAATGCCTGGCTCTGATATTTGCTGTGAAGAAACTGAGGCACTATCTGCTGGCTCATCGGGTTATGCTGATCTCCAAGGTCGACCCGCTCAAACACTTGATGACCAAAGAAAGCCTATCCGGCAGAATGGCAAGATGGGCTATCATGCTACTTAAGTTTGACATAGTTTATACCCCTCAGAAAGCAGTAAAAGGGAAAGCTCTTGCAGACTTTCTCGCTGCTCATCCCATACCAGAAGGGTCGCCACTAAATTATGAGTTACCCGACGAACAAGTGCTGCACCTCGAGAAAGATGGGCTATGTTGGGAGCTCTACTTCGATGGAGCCTCATCAATAAGGACCTCCAGTAAATCAAGCATCCCGGAGATAAAGGCAGGGATAGGATTGGTGTTCATCACGCCATCAATGGGAACCCTACGACGCTCTTTTGCTCTCACCGAGCCTCGCACAAACAATGAGGCCGAGTATGAAGCTCTGATAGCTGGTTTGGAGTTCGCCATAGAAATGGAAATCCTTCGGCTACGGGTTTACGGTGACTCCCAGCTTGTCGTCAACCAAGTAAGCGGCGATTATAAGATATACAAACCTGAGTTAGCTCGTTACAGAAGCCGCGTGTGGAACTCATGAAACGGTTCACTCACATTGAACTAATGAGAGTCTCCAGAGCGTTGAACGGAAAAGCCGACGTACTCGCTCGCTTAGCCAAGGAGCTGGCTGATCCTGAAATGGAAGAAATTCTGATCACAGTCAAGAGCCGGCAAATTCTACCCTCTGTCTCTCTACGAGAAGAGGAAAGCATGGAACAGAAGAGCAGTCCCGCCGAAGAAGCTTCGATCGTTCAAGACGAGCCCGATTGGAGAGAACCCTTCGTAGAGTACTTCCGATACGACAAGCTGCCCGAAGAAAAATCCGCGAGGATTCAGCTGAAGAAAAGAGCTCTCCGATACGTATTTGTAAATGACACGTTGTACCGCAGGTCATATGACCAACTCTGGCTCAGGTGCCTATCATTGGCCGAAGCACAAAAGGTCATGAAAGATGTTCACTCGGGCGTTTGCGGTGCTCACCAATCTGGCCCCAAGATGCGACTTCAAATCAAATGGCTTGGGTATTACTGGCCCACAATGATACGGGATTGCGGAGAGCATGCAAAGAAATGTCAGATCTGCGAAATACATGGTGATTTCATTCACAAGCATCCCAATCCGTTGCATCCTACGGTGGCGTCGTGGCCCTTCGAAGTCTGAGGCACCGACATTGTTGGCCCAATTGATCCTCCGTCATCCAAAGGCCACCAGTTCATACTGGCCGCGACAGACTACTTCTCTAGATGGGCTGAAGCTGTCCCACTAAAAGAAATCAAGACAAAAAATATTCTGACATTCTTCCAGCATAATATTCTATACCGCTTCGGTACACCAAGAAGAATCATTTCCGACAATGGGCCTCCTTTCAAAAGCTTCAATGTCTCAAGATTCGCTACTCAGCACAAGATAGACTGGAGATATTCCTCCATCTATAATCCAAGAGCCAGTGGGCTAGCCGAAGCCTTCGATAAGACTCTATGCAAGCTCCTGAGGAAAAATGCTTCAACCAACAAGAGAGACTGGAATCTCAAACTTCACGAGGCGTTGTGGGCATATCATACCACGCACCGTACTCCAACACAGTCCACTCCACACTCATTGCTCTTCGGAGTGGAGGCGGTCTTCCCCCTCGAAGTCGAAGTTCCAAGCTTAAAAATGGCCGTTTAGCACGAGTTGACGGAGGAGGAAAACGTGCTCCTTCGACTTGAAGAGCTCGATGCCCTCGAAGAAAAGGGGCTCGTGGTACAGCAAAATCTGGAGCTATACCGAGCCCAAATGTCACGGGCCTATGACAAGATAACCCGTCTCCACGCTTTCAAGAAAGGTGAATTGGTGTTGGTCCTCAAAAGACCGATCATCCCCAATCGACATGCCAAGGGAAAATTCGAGCCAAACTGGGAAGGACCATAGGTCATCGAGAAAGTGTTCGACGGAGGATCCTACCAACTAATAAGTGCCGAGGGAGAAAGGCCCATGCCACCCATCAATGGCCGATATCTCAAGAAATACTACACGTGAATGCTCCAAGTCGCAGGCGAATTGAGCACATCAGCCCTACGGTCTGGATTATACATCCTGCAAAACCGTATACAATCCACGGGCGTAAACGACCCCTATCTCTCCCAAATCTTGCCGGTGAGACTACTTTTAAAGTCCTACCAGCGGCAAAAAGAAAAAGAAAAAAACGTTATGTCCACAAGCAAAACGGGCACGGATGAAAACCCGAAAGGGCTCCGTGAGTAAAAACAGCAGGACTACCGGCGAGTTTGTGAAAACCCGAAAGGGCGCAAACTCGTGAAAAGAGATGAAATACACTCGCAAAGTCCTCTTGACATTGTGAGGAGAAAACCCCTGCGTGAGATCCTTACAACTCACAAAGGAGCAATACACTTAGGAATCCTCACGAATCCTAAGGAGAAAATACACCTGCGGGATCCTTAGGACTCGTAGGGAGAAAATGCTTTTATGGGACCCTCAAGGCCCATAAAATTGAAAAGCCTTGGGTGATAGGGACCCAAACCTGTCTCCTAAGCCATCGTTCCCCAACGGGCAACGGAAAATGATGAGTCGCTCCTGGCATTTCGCTTCAGTGTTAGCGGCGCTGATGCCGACCAAAAACCCAAATCCCAAGTCCTCCCAAGGCAAATGATGAGTTGCTCCTGGCATTATTCCAGTGCAGCAATACTGATGCCAAACAAGATCCAAATTCCAAGTCCCCAAACGGCGAATGATGAGTCGCTCCTGGTACCACATTCCAGTGCAGCGATGCAGACACCAACCAAAATCCAATTTCTTAAAATTCTCCCAGCCCTACGGCCAGTCCTCAAATTGACTGCCGTATACAATCCATGGGCTCAAATAATTCTCGTCATACCCATGCCTCACCACAATCACCAGTTACGCGGCTGGTCTCTGCCTTTGGAATTATGCTCCATTGAGAAGACCCACTCACGTGTCCTCACGATACATGAGGAGAACAAACCTTTGTGGGATCCTTACGACTCACAAAGGAGCAAAACACTTAGGAGTCCCCACGACTCCTAAGGAAAAAATACACCTGCGGGATCCTTACGACTCGTAGGGAGAAAATGCTTTTATGAGACCCTCACGGCCCATAAAATTGAAAAGCCTTAGGTGACAGGGACCTAAACCTGTCTCCTAAGCCATCGCTCCCCCAACAGGAATAGGCAAATGATGAATTGCTCCTGGCATGCGTGCTTCAGTGTTAGCAACGCTGATGCCTGTCCTAACCCCAAAATCCCAAACTCCAATCCAATAGACCCCTAAGTCTTTAAACTGGGAACAGATGACCCCCTAAGTCGTTAAACTGGGAACAGATGACCCCTAAGTCGTTAAACTGGGAACGAGGGAAATCTCCTCATGGCAAATGATGATTCGCTCTTGGTACCATATTCCAGTGCAGCGATGCTGATACCAAACCAAAACCAATCCCCAAATCCTCTCATGGCAAATGATGATTCGCTCCTGGTACCATATTCCAGTATGGCGATGCTGATGTCAATCCAAATCACAATCAACAAGTCAATTTCAACTCCGACACCGCAGAAAGCGGAGCAAGTCAGAATCCAATCTCGACACCGCAAGGAGCGGAGCAAGTCAAGTTCACCCCTGACACTGCAAGAAGCAGAGAAAGTCAAATCAAGCATCGACCGTCCAGGTTGTAAAAAGGGCAGCACAGGCTCCCCACAAATCGGGAACCCAAATCGCTCCGGATCAGAGCACCGACCGTCCAAGTCGCAAAAAGGGCAGAACCGACCGTCCACGTCGCTAAAATGGCAGCATCGACCGTCCACGTCGCTAAAATGGCAGCATCAACCGTCCACGTCGCTAAAATGGCAGCATCGACCATCCACGTCGCAAAAATGGCAGCTTCGACCGTCCACGTCATTAAAAGGGCAGCACCGACCGTCCAAGTCGCAAAAAGGGCAGAACCGACCGTCCATGTCGGTAAAATGGCAGCATCGACCGTCCACGTCGCTAAAATGGCAGCATCAACCGTCACGTCGCTAAAATGGCAGCATCAACCGTCCACGTCGCAAAAAGGGCAGCATCGACCGTCCACGTCGCAAAAAGGGCACCATCGACCGTCCACGTCGCTAAAATGGCAGCACCGACCGTCCAAGTCGCAAAAAGGGCAGCATCGACCGTCCACGTCGCTAAAAGGGCAGCACCGACCGTCCAAGTCGCAAAAAGGGCAGCATCGACCGTCCAAGTCTCAAAAAGGGCAGTATCGACCATCCAAGTCGCAAAAAGGGCAGTGCAGGATTCCTATAAAGGGGGAACCAGATCGCTCCGGGCCAGAGAAACGTCTATCACGGACATTCCGTCTCGGAGACATGTCAAGCAATGACCGTCCATGTCATAAAAAGGGCAGTGCCAGCTTCCCAAAAAGCGGGAACCAAATCAGGTCGCCTCCAAGTAAAAAAAGATCCATCAATTTCATGCACACGACCCATATATGTAGTGTGCATTTATTGATGGGGGGCAATTTGTTGGGGTAAAAATTTACACCCCAGCTGACCAAGTCAAAATCCAAGTCAACCTCAAGCCAAGTGGGCCCAAGCCCAGATCCAGTGGGCCAATGCCCGGGTCGAGCCCGAACATGAAGCGACCGGCCTCCCCCCATGCCAAGATAAAAATTTTGTAATAAATAATTTTGTTGTATTTCTTTTATTTTATTTTATGGATAAATGTAAGAAAGATAGGCATAAAGCCAATTTTTTTTAAAGCCCATGGCTTATGTGTTAAAAGAAATGGCACATGAGCCATGGGATGGGCAAAATGCCATTTTGTGAAGCCCAAGGGGCTATGTGTAAAGTGTACAGCCTATAAAGGAAAAGATAATGAAATATCTCAACAACATTTTATCTCTCTCTAAAATTTTTTCAGATCTGAGATCTTTTCTCCTTCTTCAAGGTTCCAAAAGCTTCTTCTTTCTCTTGAATTAAATCAAGAGTTTTACTCTTCTTTTTATAAAACAAATTAGTTTTTCACCATAAAACCCATAAAGGGGAACTCAGATCTTCCATTAGATCTCAAAAAGAAGAGATTTTTAAAAATCCCATATCTCTTGATCTTCAAAATCCAGCTAACAGAGGAGGAAGAAGAAGAATCTCTTTCACTAAACCCAAGAAAAAAAATAACACACTCAGGAGTCCAACTCCTCCCTGATTTCTCTTCCGAGAAATTTTTTTAGGCTAAAAGCCTCTTTTTCTCGCCGGCGCTCAAGCGCAGAGCACCCGCATGCCGACACGTGGCGCGCTTGTACTCAACCGCTCAACGCTAGAGCGCAAGTCGCCCCGGTGCCGACACGTGGCGCGCTTGCGCTCCAGCGCAAGTCGCCCCCGTGCCGACACGTGGCGCGTTTCCGCTCAAGCGCAGGCGCTCAGGCATAAGTCGCCCCCATACCGACACGTAGCGCACTTGCACTCAAGCGCCCAGCGCTCAAGCGCAAGTCGTCCCCGTGCCGACACGTGGCGCCCTTGCGCTCGAGCGTCAAGCGCTGAAGCGCAAAATGCTCACGTGCCGACATGTGGCGCGCTTGCGCTCAAGCGCCCAGAGCTCAAGCGCAGAGCGCCCACGTGCCGACACGTGGCACTCTAGCGCCTGAGCGCACAGCACCTAGGCGCACAGCGCCAAAGGAGCTGCCCCCACGCATCCTTTGGATGTCTTTTCCCCCCTTTATATATATACATGTATATACATACATATGTATACATATGTACATACACACATACTCCACGACACTGTCCCTGTTAGAAAAAAATTTGTAATGCGCCTGATATATTTAAACCCTGCTTGGCTCCCGATATATTTAAACCCCTCCTCCAAAACAAAACACACGTACACTGCACATTGAGTTCGCATCACCAATTTAACCCGTTAATCGGAGGTTCCCTCGCCCCAAAGACGAGGGGTAATTAACGGCAGCTTAGTCCATGGCAGCCGGAGACTCGGATCCCCACAATCATTAAGCCCCCCTACCATAGGCAGGGGGGATCTGTAATGCGCCTGACAAGCGCGCGCGTATTCCCATCTCAATGGGGTGATGAAAAACACCCTACATAGCCAAAATCTCAAATTTGACTAATATTATATCTTTATTATATTATACTATTTAATATAGGATTTGTATATTTTCTATAACTAAAAATATATTTTTTAAGTATTCCTCACCTGCCTATCTCTCTCTCTATCTGTAAATATTCTATTATATCCCACCAGCTCTCTCTCTTTCTGTCCCTCTTTGCATATTTTAAAAAATATTTTAAAAATCGAATCCTAACATCACCCTCTCTCTAGCTACCTATATATATATATATATATATTATATTCATTATTTTTTTTAAAAACCTCATACACACTTTTTCCCCACGTCACTCTCTCTCCTCCCTCATCTTCTCTTTTACGTTCCTGCCTCCGCCTCCATCGCACGCTTGAACCCGCGCCCCTGCCATCGCTCGCCGTCGTCGCATCTCGCCACCATCCTCGCCCTCATCTCTTTTCCACCTCCTCGACCTCCTCTCCATGCTCAACTCTCTCTCCTCTTTCCTCGTCGCAAACCCCATGACGAACCCAACGACCCATCACCCTCATTCGCCCTCATCGCCACCGATCTCCATCGTCGGCCTCGTCACCACCCTCATCGCCTTTCCTTCTCCTCACCAACACCCCAAGCCAACCACGAGCTCCTCTTCCCTGTACATAATAAAACCCCAACCTCGATGAGAACCCATCGTTGCCTCTGTCCTCACCTCGCCGGAGCTACGACCACCCTCGTCATCGCCTCCATCTCCTCATTTTCCTTTCTCCTACACCCTCAAACCCAGCAAGAATCCTACGCAGAACCCGATTCCCGAGCCTAAGAACTTGCACACCGGATTGCCACTGCCCGTTGCCGTAAAACCTCGCCGGAAAACCCACGACCTATCGTCAACGTAGCCTGGCATCGCCTCTATCCCCAAAACACCAGCTTATTCTTCAACTTCTTCTTCTTCAACTTCTTCTTCTTCTCTTTTCTTGGTTCTTGATTCCGGTGATCGCCACCGGAGCTGTGCTTGTTGCTGACGATCAGGCCGACCCTGTGGACATTCCCAGCCAGCGTGGTCACATTCTTGCTTTGCTTAGTTCTGTTCTGTGCGCCATGTGTGCATTGTGACGTTTACCCGACGTCGGACGTAGCGAACGCACCCCGTCGTGAGATCCGTTCACGCAAGTTTATCTTGCTACATGCCATGCTATTATATATACATCCATATGAATAAAAATATTACATGTTTATTTCATTGTGCATCCATATTACAATTTTACAGTTTTTTCGATACCCGTATGCATCCATACCGTTATTTACATATCTAGTCGCATGCAAGTTTATCTTGCTACATGCCATGTTATATATTTTTCATCCATATGAATAAAAATATCACATGTTGATTGCCATCCATATTAATGTTTACTGTTTTCGGATACCCGTGTGCATCCGTATCATTTATTATATATCTAGTTGCATCTACAGATCACATTATTTCATGTTACTATTATATTAAGACCCCATGCTTGATAATGTGCATCCTACGTAATCATGGAGTTGTAGATGTAATCCCTGATAGTTATTTGTGCATCCGTGTTTTACTGTGCATCCGTACTTTTATCGTGCATCCGTACTTGCCACAGTTTTATTATGAGCAACCGTTTAATACCTGTGCACTACCTGACATGACCTAATACACCACTGCTTGACTTGATACCTGATCTTGTTACTAATGACAACAATCTTTACTTGTCGTCCTGACGGACGTATCCTGTTGTCTACATAGACAAACCTGTACCTGCTTGATCCCGTGTTGGCATTAACTCCAGATTTATCAATACCTGACTTGAACACATAACCTTGGGGGTATGGGGAAATCAAAGGTGTAACCGAGTGTAACTTAAAAGGATATTACTTGATCCGTGGTCCCGGGGGGTAACGGGAAAGAATCATTCATGATTCTTCTTGATCCATGGTCCCGGGGGGTAACGGGACAGAGTCATTCGTGACTCTTACAGCTTGATCCGTGGTCCCGGGGGGTAATGGGACAGAGTCATTCGTGACTCTTATAGCTTGATCCGTGGTCCCGGAAGGTAACGGGACAGAACCATCCTTGGTTCACATAGCCTGATCCGTGGTCCCGGACGGTAACAGGACATATTCTTTAAATTACATTAGGAGTACATCAATTGATTTCGAATAATTTAGATTAGGTAATCCAGTAGCACAGTTTAGATTATTTACTGCACTTGACCTGCACGTATACACTTCACTGTTTCATACCCGTGTTACTTGTTATACATTCATTACTGTTCATATCATGCCTGCATATCTCGTGTATCCTGTTCATTTATTATTGTTTGATATCATGACACACTGACGTCTGGGTTTTGCATGGCCCACATCCTTTATCTTTTTCGCAGGCTGATCAAGAGTATTTCAGCCGATAGGACGAGCAATGAGGATCCTGTTAGTATCCAGTTTAGTTTAGTTTCTTTCCATACTTTTATTTCCTGATGTGGGCCCATATTTGGGACGTACTTTCCAAATGTTATTGTTTATTGGATTTATTGCTTCCGCATATTATTTCTTGACTCATTTATTCTGGCATATGGACATGTACTAGATAGTTTATTTTTTTATTTTCATGTTCTTGATATCTTATACACAGCCGTAATGTGACTGTGGAGGGATGTTTCCTAACTACAGATAGCATGATTGGCTCTGTCACGTGCCGATCTTAGCGTACTCTGAGAAGCGGGGCATGACAGGATTAGTGTTAAACACTAGAGTTTTGTGGCTCTCACGTGACACACGTGAGGCACCGTATTATGGGTACTACCCATTTATTCCCTCTCTTTTTTATATAAGTGTTGAGCACTTGGTTCTTATGGCGCTCACGTATGAAACACGTGAGGCGCCCCAAAGTTGGATTCTGCCTTTTGGGTTTTATCCCCTCCCCTGTTTTATAGATGCTAAGCACCTGATTGGAGATCGCGTGCAAAATACGTGACTGTCGCAGGAGGCACTTCTTGTTTTTCTTTTAAGTGCTTGCATGGGAAACACGTGGGGTCCTCGTTATAGTGTTTAAACAATTATGAATCATCAGTCTTTCCTTCTTTCTGAATATTTGGAGATTTTGATCTCTTGTTGATGATCCTAGGGTTTGGAGGATCTCATATTTCTTGGTTTGTAAGAATTAAATTCTTTTTATAGGGTTAAACCCTAGTTTTCATGTGTTTTGTAAGAATAAAATTCTTTGAACTCAAATCTTTCCCCTAGGTTTTGAATCTGCATGAGAGAATCTCCCCAATAAGAATTAAATTCTCAACTTATGGAAAGATCTGCTTCTTCAGATCTCAACCATAGGAAGAACTAAGTTCTTGCATGAAGGGTTAAACCCTTAGAGAGGCAAAATAGAGACAAGATGATCTCTGAGTTTTGTTTTCTTTTTACCTAGGGTTTTAATGAAACAAATCTTCCTTTGTGAGAATTAAATTCTCTGTTTCTTTTAAAACTTTTCTTTCTTCTTCTCTTAACCTTCTCTCTTTTTTCTAAGCTTCTAAGGGAATTCCTTTGTTTACTCTCTCTATCTTTCTTCACTCTCCGTCCTCCTGAGACTTGAAGTCTCTGGTCCCTTATATAATGGAAGAAGTTTGTTTAATTCTGAGAAAATCTCTCATTGAGAGATCCTAATTGATTTAATTGTTTCAAGAATTGACTTGGGGAATTTTTCCCACCATTGGATCTTTGATCCAAGGGTTTCTGTTTTACAGAACATATTTTTCTTGGTTTTAACAAGATTGGGAAAATATTTTCCCATATGCAGAATCTTATTCGGTAAAATAGTAATTTTTTAAACCACCATTGGATTTTTAATCCAAGGGTGCTCGGCTTAACAGAGCACAATCTCTCTTTATTTAGAAAGATATGAAAAATATTTTCCATCTCATGGTATCTTTGATCCGCCAACTTTCTGTTTAACCGAAATATCACTCCTCACTTAAAAAGATCAATAGAATTTAATTCTATGCTTTAACATCATTGGATCTTTGATCCAACGGTTCCTTATTGAGTAGAATTTAATTCTACATAGGGAGGTGCTCTCACGTGTTCAACACGCGAGGCTTATTTATTTTGTCAGCTGTTTGATTACATCGTCTATATGTTTTGCATATAGGCGCTCACGTGTTTAACACATGAGGATTATTAGCCTATAGCTTGTTTGCATTGCAGTTCCTATATGCGTTGCATATAGGCACTCACATGTTAAACACATGAGACTCCATTAGTCTAGTAGTTGTTGTAATTGCATTGCCTATATGTGTTGCATATAGGTACTCACATGTTAAACATGTGAGTCCGTATTAGTTTGACGATTGCTTTGATTGCAGTGCCTATATGAGTTGCATATAGGTGCCCACGTGTTTAACACGTGAGCCTTTGAATAGCGGGAAACTTTCCCTTACCCTTTTTTTATAAGGGAACAAATGCCCCCAGTGTTGCCCTCACGTGGCTTACACGTAAGTGCTACGTTGTCTGCCCTTATAGCCGATGGATTGCCTAGGGGAATGGAAAGATGAACCGCTCCCCATCATGTATTATAAATGTGGGGGTTTTGGCCTCTGGGATGACTATTGTTCTTTCATCTTCTTCCTTGCTTATTTTCCTTGAGAATTTAATTCTCTTCTTCAGAGCTTAGTTCTCTGCCCGCTGAAATTTCAGAGTTAAACTCTTTCAAAACTTTTTCTTTGGTAAGGATTATGAACGGAACCCCTTTTTGTTTTTTCCCTGGATTTTAAATCTATCGACAGAGCATTGCTCTTTTCTTGAATTGATTTCTTAAAGATCCAAATCAAACACATTTTTTTTATTGACTCTGAGGTCTTGAATTAATAGGGATTGTTAATCCTCCTCTTAGGGTTTTACCCTGTCACCGATCTTTAAAGATTCTTGGAATTTAATTCCATTTTCTTTGCCTCCTTGCCATGGGTTTTTTTTGGGATTTAATCCTTTTATTAAAGGAATTTAATTACGTATTTATAGAGCTTAGCCATGAAAGACTCAGACACTTTTGGGAATTTTATTCCCTATTGTTCTCAAGTATTTTAGGGTTTTAATGCCCATAATACAGATTTGAATCTGTCGTGCATTTCAACAAAACTCGTTTTAAGAGTCGTTTAAACTTCACTGTTTACTTGATGAGAATCTTTTTTGATTTTCAATGATTATTTTGTCTTATCATTGTGAGCCGCTATTTAGATTTTGTGGGGTCCATTGGTTTTGCAGGCAGTGGTCCCGTGAAACACACATCTCGGTTTTCTTTTCTTATTTTACCTTATTATTTATTATTATTATTATTTTTTGTCATTTATTATTATTATAATTATTATTATTATTTTAATGGGTCTTTCCTTTCCTTTTATTCCAGGAACAATGGCCTCACTTCCCGACTTCCCCTACACTCGCTTAGAAGTCGCTTTCCCGCAATCGCCATCGGACGAGGAGGTTATGGCGATGATTAGGGTACATGACAAAGACCATACTAGTCTTCTTTTGTGGGGGACGTGGTACGGTCATATCATCAGGGGCCATCGTAGTTTTACCAGCAAAGCGCCAACAGAACCCATCCACCCTATATCATTGATGGAACGTCCATGGACTGCTTATGCGGTGGAGGCGACTAACTGGACTCCCGCGGGCCGACTCGAGCCGTCAACGACTGGGATGTTAGTGTTATATGCCCTAGAGGCCATTATTGTATCATACTGGTTTGTATATTACTTAATGGAAGCTTGAGATATACACGGATATAGTAACAGTCTTGCTCGAAATGGTAGTATGCTATCTGGTTTGTTTCTACCTCAATATGTGCATGTATTTCTTTTAGCATATCGCTTATACATATTGGTAGAGCCCTTAGAATCTTTGCTTGATTACCAGCGTTGTGATGGCAGTCACACTAGTGGGAGCTGGGTAGTCTATAAGCACATCCTATACAGGTCCCTAGTCATAGGATTATCGAGACGAGGTATCGATACTCAAAAGTAGACTAGTGTATACGTTTCTCATCCCAGCAGGGGAGATGGTCTGTCCCACAACCATTAGTACGTTACTCGAGATAGTATGCAGGTGCTCATTAGGTTATGAGTACACTGGACAGGACTCGTCGGGGACTGTTGGTGGGTATTATACTTATCGTCGGGTAGCAGTTCCTAGGTGACATGAGTACAGCTTAGTCCGTCGACTTGGCACTGCTACTTTGCCTTGTGTGTGTTCCACCGTACTTTGATTACTATTCTATCACGGCTCAAAGGAGTCGTGCAAACAGGTAGTGGTTGGGTGCAGTCCCGAAGCACTTGGAGGCAGTGGCGGTTAGATAGGATTCGTCTCTCCCGGTATTGGGGGTTGATATCACGCTGTGTTTGGAAAGCCATTACACAAAGTCCCTGGCCAGGGCAAGCAAGATTTACTGGTAGGTATTCCAGTAGTTTCTCAGGGTGTTTTGGGCTACACTCAGGCATGAATTGTTGCGCTATTAGAGATCTGACGATTACCGCCCCTACGCCCGATATGCGATACTCTTAGACGAACAGACCGGACTGTACGGAGATTGTAACATACATGCTCAGTAGGAGTTCGGATGAGTTTGCTCATCGGCCTTCTCATCGGTAGATACCTGGGTAGCCGTTACGTGCAGCTAGTACCGCTTGCGGCTTGTAGTTAAACCCACTGCCAGCGTACTATTGACTCTTTAGAGTCCCATATAGAGAGTTTCCCTGCATCGGGAAAAAGATGTAGAGGCCGTATGTTTTTACGGCAGAACTACGATCACGTACGTGCACTTGTGCGTATATGATGATCGGGTGGATAATACTAGTGGGCTTTGGTTTAAGCCGGATCCTAGTATTATATTGATGGATTTGTTTCGTCTCTTTGTATTCGTATTCTCTGGAATGCGGATGTGGGTATATATATACGGATGAGGGGCATTCTCATAATTAGCTCGGGAAATCTTCTAGAAAGGGACATATATTTAAGGTTTAATTCTCTATTGGATTAAACTTTATGAGGTGAGAAAATGAGGTAGAGTTTAACATTGAATCTAGCATGTCTACTTAATGACTCATGCTCATGACTCATCATTAGATATTTTGTGAAGCCTGTTAGATATTTGTGTGAGATTTTTTATCTCCTCAATTATTGATATGCTTTGTATTCTATCAAGAGGGCAACCATCTCATTATTCATTGTTCACAACACCATTGTCATTTCCTCAAGTCTTCTTCTTTTTCCTCATAACCCTAAAAGTCTCATGAGTTGAGAAACCTAGGGTTTTAAGAGACAAACTATTCCATCTTCACTCTCTACATCACTTAGGCCTTCTAGTTTAGCAAGCTAGTTTCCCTAGTTACCTCAGATTTGAGGTTGGAGCTTGGACTATAGACTCTCGGGTGGATCGTCTTTGACTCGAGAAAGCCGACGAGGAAGCTATGATCCGTTATGATCCTCGGAGCCTACGGTGACGAGGAGGACAACGACTAAAAGACCCAAAGGACTTGGTTTCATGAGGTATAACTTTCATCTGAGTAGTTAAACTTCACATAGTATTTTGTTAGCTAGGGTTTAGCATCGATCCTGGAGTTCAAGAATGTGTTGCGAGCTTTGAAAAATCGATTTTTGAAAATTCCGCCTCCCTGCGGACATGCGAAGTGCACGATATGGACTTACAGTGGTATCAAAGCCTACTAAACTATAGCTAACAGTTTAGACGAAGTGTAAAACTACGAAACCGAAATAACTCCGAAACATCGAGACAAAGATCTAAGTTTCTGTCAATTTTTCCCGAGCCTCTAAATTTTTTTTAAACAATTGCAGAGTGCTCTACTTGTTGTGATATGAACTCACTCAAAAAATAAAGTAATTTCACCGGAATTGGGTCGGCCAAATTCTCAAAAAAACCGGCGTCACCTTTTTAGTTGTGGTGAAATTCTTTGAATTTTGGTCTGTGTTCTAGTTGCTTGGATCTAAGGTCTCAGGTGTTGTTTGTTTTTCCCAATTTTGTATATACTGTTATCTTTCTGTGATGGCAATACGGGGTGTTTCAAAGTTATAGTTTTAACGTCGTTTAAAGTTTCAAGTTGTGATATATGTGTTTGGAAACGTCGACTAATTGCTATACATCGATTAGTCTGGGTTGCACACATCTGTGTTGTTGTTGTTATGGTTTGTGTATATGAACTTATTGGATAGTCGTGGATGAATTGCTGGGGGATGTGAGATGAGGGTTTTTCATTCTTTCATTCGATATAATATTGTAAAGTGATGTAATATTATTTTGCGGGGCACATCTGGGTTGAGGTTGTATCCACCGTTGCATTATTCTCTTTTACTGTTTTCTGCTCCTTGGATAGACCCAAGGTGGGGTACACAAACTACAGGGTACTTTGATGTGCCGAGTGGCCTACTCACTTTGATGAGGAAGGTTTCTTCACTTCGGATATTTGGCGAGTAGTTTGCCGCACCCGTAGGGGTCTGGGGTGGGGTTTGGCTATTCATCACGACCGTGGAATCCGTCTTTCATTATAGGCTTAAACAAAACGCGAAATTCATAGTATATCTAATATGTTCATCTATGATCTGGAATGCCTATTATTGCATGAGACGATTGGTTATAATATATATTATATATTAGACGTTGCTTATGTTTTGCATCCGCGCTAGTCCAGCCCCCGCTCTGGCTTTAGTTAAGTAACCTAACGGTGTTAGACGGGGCTCAGTGGCGAATGCGGATAGCATAAGCGTACGTCATATTTTTGTTTCTTTCTGTGATGATAGGTGTAAATGATGGGACCGCATTACATTAATGCAAAGCAAACAAACCAAAGCTGAATCGTTGGAACAAATTTTAAGACCACTCGGTTATTTTAAAACGGGAGACTTTTAAATGCGGAGCTTAAACCACTCCTTTTAAAACTTATCAGGTTCCTTTGATTATATCAAGTTCATGTTCACAATTTCACCAAAACCATTCATATCCCTCCGTCATTTCATATGAATATTCAGTAGTATTCAAGCTATGTTTGTTGGCCTTCGTCAAGGCGTAGTGATTGGTAGCTGCTGGGTGTTCATATGTAGCATAGTTAGATGCGTTGATTTGGGACAGTCGTATTACTTTGTTGGCCTTCGTCAAGGGTATATACGGGTGGGTTCAAATTAACCTGGATAATGATGGGTAGAACTTGACATGTGACTTATGATTTGTTGGCCTTAGTGAAGGTCATAAGAGCATGGGGCAAAAATCCACATCGGAAGTTTCTAAAGAAACTGAAACTTGCTAGTGCTGCATACCATTTGGAGTGTGATAATATTGGTAGGATTCCTTCAGGATTATCACACAATGATATCTGGATCCTGATCCTACTCTGAGTATATGCTACTCCTCGGAAGATTTTTCACTTAACGATCAATGCTATAAACCAAGTAGGTGTCTAGAACAGTGTTAGTGGGGCTACGCTTCCAGGGAAAAGAGGTTATTTAATTAAGAAACTTCGCGAAAGCTTCATAAAACCTCTTTCGAAGTACCGACACTAGCTTGGCTGAACGGTTAAGCAAGTATTGTATGGTGAGATTGATCTTAACTAATTCTTCTTTTATGGTTTGAGGAGGGATTCGAGAAACAGTGAGAGCCATCCTGTTTAGATAGAATTAAAAACCAATCTAAACTTGCAAGAGTATCATGCTGAGTGTTTTCTTCTCTCTCTCCTAATTGCAGCAACCAGGTAACCAGATTAGGTTACAGTTAGATAATAAAATGACTAAGTTATACTATATTGACTGGAAAAGGTTTGTCCAGATGTCCATTACCTATGACAAGCTTGACCACCTCATTACTACTTTAGCCCCCACCGTCCTAGGTCCCGTTTCCACCATCACGGATGTTGGTATCCGTAAGACAAGGGAAAAATACTGTGCGAATGCTAAGCGCCTCGTATTGGCCTCAGTTGATGGTATATACCAGAGGCAGCACGAGAAGATGGACTTAGTTTCCATCTTCCTCCATAACAAAGATTTATATGGAGAGCAATCTCATATCACAAGATATGAGACCTCGAAGGAATTGCTTCAAGCGAGGTTGGCTATTGGGTCATCTGCAGGGGACCACGTCCCTACAATGATCAGCTGTATTAAAAAGCTCACAGACCTAGAGACCACATTGGAGAACGAGTCATGTTCTGACTTGATTCTACAGTCCCTATCTTCTACTTACGCCCACGGGAAGAAAGTTATACTTCCAGTTGAGGGCACCCTGAAGGAAACCAGGGAGACACCCGCTCTGCTTATTGGGGAATCTTCCATTTCTACATCCAAGACGAAAGCAAAGGGTGAAAAGAACAAGACCTCCACAAAGCTGATAGGCGGTGTCAGTAAGGAAGAAGGAAAGGGTAGGAAAAAAGTTTCGGGGCCAACAGTAGGGAAGGAGGGCTGTTCCTATTATCACGGGAAAGGGCATTGGCAGAAAGGATGCAAGGCTTAGAAAGCCAGAATCCAAGATCCGAAGCATGTTTTGGTTTCGACTTCGGGTGTGTTTGTGATTGAAAATAGTCTGTCAATTAACTCTACTTTCTAGGTACAAGATACCATATCTGGATCTCATATCTATAATTTATTACAGGCTTTGAGAAACCGTAGAGTTATCAGGGCAGGTGATATGACTCTCAAGGTTACTAATGGAATGAGCGTAGACGCTGTATCCGTAGGGGAATATCACCTAGTATTGACAAGTGGGCAGATATTGATTATACGTAACTTTTTGTGTGTACCTAGTCTAGTTTGTAAGCGATGTGGTCCACATCAATCTAAATCAAAGTTTGATTGGGTCAGGTACACTAGAGGATAGTATATACGTGTTAAATCAAGCTCAGGTTTTCAACGCCCAGAACACATTTAAAAGAAAGTCTCCAGAATTAAATAAAGCTTTCTTATGGCATTGTAAGCCGGGTCACATCAATGAAACACGGTTGTCGAAGTTACATAGAGAGGGATCTTTGGATCCGTTCGAATACCATTCTTATATAACTTGTCAATCTTATCTCATAGGAAAAATGAAAAAGACTCTGTTCACTGGACACGGAGTAGAGCGAGCAAGCTTTTAGGACTCATACACAGCGACGTGTGTGGTCCAATATCTACAGATGCACGAAGTGATTATTCCTATTTCATTACTTTTACGGACGATTTCTCCATGTAAGGACATGTCTTCTTAATGAAGCATAAATCCGAGGCCTTTTGAGGTATTCCGAGAATATAAGAATGAAGTGGAAAAACAAACAGGCAAAAGTGTCAAGACACTGAAATATGATCGATGTGATGAATTCTTAATTGCCAAGTTCCTAGATTACCAAAAAGAGAAAGGAATTCTCTCTCAGCCTACTCCTCTATACACACCACAACACAACGGTGTATCGGAAAGGCAGAACAGAACCATATTGGATATGGTTTGTTCCATATCGAGCAATGCTGAGTTACCGCAATCCTTCTGAAGTTATGCACTAGATCAGCTGCATATCTTATGAATAAGGTTCCTACTAAGACTGTTCCCACCACACCATATCATATGTGGAGTGGGAAGAAACTCTATCTTCAGTATCTGAAGGTATAGGGATGTCCATCTTTTGGCGAAAAGCAGTATGCGGACAAGTTCGAGGTACGCTCAGTACTGTGTAGGTTTGTGGGATACCTAAAGGACTCCAAGGGGTATCTTTTCTATTACGCAGAGGAACAAAAGTTTTTTTGTTTCTCATCATGCCCACCTTTTAGAAAATCAATTTTTGAAAAAGAAACTAGTGGGAGCGCAATAGAACTGGAAGAAATTCCAGAACCACAAATTATTACTGAAAGTATGGTAGAACCAGAGGTTTCAAAAGAACCGGACATCCCTGCGACAATCCGCAGGACTAGTAGGCATTCTCATCCGCCTGAGAGATACTACGGTTTTCTCATAGACAGGGATAGAGAGGATTGCATCATTAATAATGATGAGCCAACTAGCTTTCAACAAGCCATTCAGAGAGGTGACTCGGTAAAATCGCTAGATGAAATGCGGAACGAGATGGAGTCCATGTACACCAACAAAATATGCACTTTGAAAATTGCTCCAGAAAGGGTAAAACCCGTAGGCTGCAAATGGATCTTCAAAAAGAAGATTGGTGTAGATGGACAGGTTGAAACCTATAAGGCTAGACTTGTTGCAAAAGGTTTTCGTCAAAGACCTGGTTTGGACTATGATGAAACCTTTTCTTCAGTGGTTTTGCTCAAATCCATTCGGATCCTTCTTGCCATTGATGCCTTCAAAGATTGTAAGATCCGGCAGATGGACGTAAAGACGGCTTTTCTAAATGGTTATTTGGAAGAGTACATCTATATGGATCATCTAGAGAGTTTCAATCAGAGTGGGAGCAGCGGGAATGTATGCAAGTTTCTTAAGTCCATTTATGGACTAAAACAGGCATTGCGGAGTTGGAACATCTGTTTTGATGAGACGGTCAAAGAATTCAACTTTATCAAAAATCCAGATGAACCATGCATTTATAGTAAGATTGTAGCGAGAACTGTAGGATTCCTCGTCTAGTACATGGATGACATTCTCTTGATTGGAAATGACATTCCTATACTATAATCAGTCAAAGGATTCTTGTCACTAAGGTTCTCCATGATTGACTTGGGTGATGCTAACTACATTCTGGGGATCCAGATCTATCGTGATAGATCAAAGAGGATAGTGGGACTTTCATAGTCAAGGTACATCAACACCATACTGAAAATATTTAGTATGGACGATTCCAAGCGCAGTAGTCTACCGGCTTGTCACGGAATCATCCTCTTCAGAGAGATGTCTTCCAAAACTGATTTGGAAAGGGCTCGCATCACATCTATACCCTACGCTTCTGCGGTAGGCTCTATAATGTATGCGATGTTGTGTACCAAACTAAATGTTGATTACGCACTAGCGTGGTAAGCCGGCATCAGTCAAACCTAAGGGAGAAGTACTGGATAGTAGTAAAGAATATTCTCAAGTGCCTGAGAAGGGCTAAGGAGACGTTTTTGGTGTATGGTGGAAAAGACCTCCAGATCGAGGCCTTTGCTGACTCCAGCTTCCAGAGTGATAAGGATGACTCCAAGTCCATTTTAGGTTATGTCTTTTCCCTCAGTGGAGGGGCGGTCTGTTAGAAAAGCTCCAAGCAGGACAACGTTGCAGACTCGACGATGGAAACGGAGTAGTTCGCTGCATGAGACGCCGCAAAAGAGGCAGTCTGGATGAGGAAGTTCTTATATGAACTTCAGGTGGTTCCTTCTATTGTTGGTCCAATACTTTAGTATTGTGACAACAAAGGCGCTATAGCTTTATGGAAGGAACCCAGGTCCCATCAGAGATCCAGACATATCTTGAGGTGGTAACACCTGATCAAGGAGATCGTTGTTCCCCAGGAGATCGAGGTGAGGAGAGTAGATATGGAGAACAATACTGCAGATCCACTCACAGAAGCCATCCATTAGACATAGTTTGAGAGGCTATTCGAGATCTTAGGTCTGCGATATGCCAGTATATGGCCTTAGTGCAAATGAGAGATTGTTAGTAGTATATGCCCTAGAGGCCATTATTGTATCATACTGGTTTGTATATTACTTAATGGAAGCTTGGGATATACACGGATATAGCAACAGTCTTGCTCGAAATGGTAGTATGCTACCTGGTTTGTTTCTACCTCAATATGTGCATGTGTTTCTTTTAGCATATTGCTTTTACATATATGTAGAGCCCTTAGGATCTTTGCTTGATTACCAGCGTTGTGATGGCAGTCACATTAGTGGGGGCTGGGTAGTCTATAAGCACATCCTATACAGGTCCCTAGTCGTAGGATTATCGAGACGGGGTATCGATACTCCAGAGTAGACTAGTGTATACGCTTCTCATCCCAGCAGGGGAGATGGTCTATCCCACAGCCATTAGTACGTCGTATGGAGATAGTATACAGGTGCTCATTAGGTTATGAGTACACTGGATAGGACTCGTCGGAAACTGTTGGTGGGTATTATATCTATCGTCAGGTAGCAGTTCTCAGGTGACATGAGTACAGCTTAGTCCGTCGATTTGACACTGCTACTTCACTTCGAGTGTGTTCCTACTGTACTTTGATTACTACCCTACTACGGCTCAAAGGAGTCATGCAAACAGGCAGTAGTTGGTTGCAGTCCCAAAGCACTTGGAGGCAGTGGCGGTTAGATAGGATTCATCTCTCCCAGTATTGGGGGTTGATATCACGCTGTATTTGGAGAGCCATTACACAAAGTCCCTGGCTAGGGCAAGCGAGATTTACTGGTAGGTATTCTAATAGTTTCTCAGGGTGTTTTGGGCTACACTCCGGCATGACTTATTGTGCTATTAGGGGTTTGACGATTACCGCCACTTAGGCCCGATATGCGATACTTTTAGACGAACATACCGGACTGTACGGTGATTGTCACATCAGGCTCCGTAGGAGTTTGGATGAGTTTGCTCATCAGCCTTCTCATCGATAGATACCTGGATAGCCGTTACGTGCAGCTAGTACCACTTGCGGCTTGTGGTTAAACCCACTGCCAGCATACTGTCGAGTCTATAGAGTCTGATACAGAGAGTGTTCCTGCATCGAACAAAAGATGTAGAGACCGTATAGTTTTAGGCAGGGCAACGATCACGTACGTGCACTTGTGTGCATATGATGATTAAGCGGATAATACTAGAGGGCTTTAGTTTAAGCTAGATCCTACTATTATATTGATGGATTTGTTTCGTCTCTTTGTATTCGTATTCTTCGAAATGCGGATGCGGGTATGTATATATGGATGAGGGGAATTCTCGTAATTAGCTTGGGAAAGCTTCTAGAAGGGGACATATATTTAGGGTTTAATTCTTTATTGGATTAAACTTTATGAGGTGAGGAAATGATGTGGAGTTTAACATTGAATCTAGCATGGCTACTTGATGACTCATGCTCATGACTCATCATTAGATATTTTGTAAAGCTTATTAGATATTTGAGTGAGATTTTTTATCTCCTCAATTATTGATATGCTTCATATTCTATCAAGAGGGCAACCATCTCATTATTCATTGTTCACAACACCATTCTCATTTCCTCAAGTCTTCTTATTTTTCCTCATAACCCTAAAAGTCTCATGAGTTGAGAAACCTAGAGTTTTAAGAAACAAACTATTCCATCTTCACTCTATATATCACCTAAGCCTTCTAGTTTAGCAAGCTAGTTACCCTACTTATCTCGGATTTGAGGTTGGAGCTCATACTATAGACTCTCGGGTGGATCTTCTTTGACTCGAGGAAGCCGACGAGGAAGCTACGATCCGTTACGATCCTCGGAGCCTACGATGACGAGGAGGACAACGACTGAAAGACTCGAAGGACTTGGTTTCGTAAGGTATAACTTTCATCTGAGTAGTTAAACTTCACACAGTATTTTGTTAACTAGGGTTTAACATCGATCATGGAGTTCAAGTCTGTGTTGCGAGCTTTGAAAAATCATTTTTTGAAAATTCCGCCTCCCTACGGACACGCGGGGTGTGCGACATGGACTTACACGGGATAGCCAACCAACCCATGGTGGCCATTGATATTCTGGGGCACCGAATATGTCAGGGTGAAGCTCGACCCTGGGGGCAGGTTTATATGGTAGGTGTTACCCCCCCTCGCCACCCAGTGGGCTACCTTCCCTAGGCTCGATACATTCTCTCCGCCTAACGAGCATGTCTGCAGAAGGTTAGGCTATACCAAGCAATGTATGCGTCGTTATTTTATTATCACGCCCCTCACGTCTGTTGGGTTAAGGCTTTCTTGAATCAATGCAATCTACCTACCAAGACGTTCTTGCTAGGGGATCGTGAGGTTTCGATTTCACTGAAAGTGTTTCGTGAGATATCCGGGTTGCCGATCAGGGGAGAGCACTACGAAGTGTTATTGCCTCCTGATGAGTATGTGTACGATACGGTGCCCGCTATGTTTGACGGCCTGATGACTGAGAACGCCGTTCGACAAAAGTACCCGAGTCTAATCAAGGCCATGGGTATCTTTGAAAAGCTATTCGTGACATCGGAAGGGTAAGGTGTCACCTTTGACGCTTTTATTGCTTGCTTCCTTCGCGGGGATGTTTTATCCAAAAAGGCTCCAAAATTCGCGAAAATTGAAGATCCTTTGTGATTCGGGCTGAAGAAACTGCCGGCCAAAGTGGAAGACCTGCCGCAGTTCTATATTCCAAACTCGTTGACCATAGCTTTCGATGCGATCGTGGCCCTTGGCATGGACAAAGAAACTTTCTTCGTCGGCTTTATCAGTCTTTGGCTCAGCTGATTCGTCATGCCGATGCATCGCCGCTTTATGAGAGCCTCTGTCTTTTATCATGCTCATCGCATAGCTGGAGGAGCACGATTAGCTGTTGGAATCGTAGGGTTGTCTCATCTATATCATGGGTTAAGCGTTCTCGCTAATACTTCAAACCCGTGTGCAAATGCCGTCAATTTCTCCCTCCACTACTTCATATCGTGGATCGAGATGCATGTGTTGGGAGCGTTTGCTGCGCACCAACAACCCGATTTTTTTGAATCATATACTTTCCCGCGGATCATGAGGTTGGTTGATGCTTCTGCTCCCGATCCGACCCAGTTAGGGGCTCTCCACGTATTGCTGAACCCGTACTCAAATGAAGGCGAAATGGTGTTCAGCGATCGAGTCCTTTCCGCTCCAGCAGGGACCGTTTAGCAATTGTTTGATTTTTTGAAGGGTGCGGTCCCGGCTCTAAATCCTAAGGAGATTATGCATCTATACTCGATCAGGCAGGGTTATATAGTGTTCCGCCGGAATGACACTGCTCTCTTCATGCGGTATAATCTGCATCGCTTCACACAGCAGTTAGGCTACAACCAGGGCGTTCCTCTAGGGGCATTTTTAGTTGTGCCTACCCTCTTCCTGGAGGTTACTCGCAATGTCATTCACCATTTCATGCGGTTAAACACTGTCTCCCTCTTCATGATCCCGGAGCCCGATTATTTTCCGAGGCCTATGGGGTCCTTCAAGGGTTGGTATCACCACCGGGTCGGCCCTGTCATTGCAGAGGAGAGAAGGGTGCTTTTCGAGTGTAGAGCTCCTGTTCCGGCTCAGGTCACCAGTTCCCCATTGCGGCCGTGGTCGGTGGTTCGCCCTCCTCTGAGGGATAGCGGTTCGGTGCTTATCCCTAAAGTCGCAGAAATAGAATCAACCCCTCACATTGCTGGTATGCCGGTGCGTACTAGAGCCCAGGCAGAAGTTCCTGATAAAGCAACCACGGTGGTGTCACCAAAGGGTGATACTAAAGGTAAAGTTAGGCAACACCGCGCCAAAGCACCAAGGGGGAGGAAGCACTTCTCCGCTAGCGTTAGCACAGGCTCCAAGAGGAGAAAGAAATCGGTCGCCGGCCTACTTGACACTTTGCTTGAATCCGAGCCCTTTATTCAGGACGATCCGATATCTATGCAGGAGCCGGATGACGGTTTTCTCTTTCCTAGTTCGTCTGCCGAGGAGGCCGCTGTTTATCTCAGAAAACTGCATTTTAATACCGCTCATTCATTATATATTTTTTGTATATAGCGGCACTATTAACCAGTGTCTGCTCAGTAAATACGGATTACAAGTATCCATGACAAAATACTGGAAACACATTCAAACACACGGATATTACATTGGTGAGCCGACACTGCAACCAGAACTGCAAACTGATTGATATCCAAAGAGTTATTTTTGCAACATTCATGTGTACACACATTTTGTCTAAAATAGTCCAACACATACAAGTGTGCACACAACTCTTGGATGCTTGGACCTAGGTGGGGGCTGCCTAAAGCACAAGTGAGGTGATGTGTAATAACTGTTAAATTATGTGATGTGAGTTAAAAGTATCAAGTTCCCCTCCAATCTACTGAATACAACACAGGCTTCTACAAAGAAATCAAGCAATTCTAGTGGGATTGTAGAAAGCACACAACATCACACAACCAAAACGAGCCCCAGAATCCTCTATAAAACCGGCGCCACCCCTCAAATAACCGATCTCGCCGACCCCACCATTCCCAATGAGCCCCATCTTTCTTCTGGCTGTCCCTTTCTGCCACATTAACTCATTTTTATTATTTTTTATCCTTATTTTGTGCCTATATAAGGCAGATCAGTGAGCAAGGGAAGGCTCTCATATTCTTTACACTAGATTCACAACTCTTTTGTTTTCTTTTTGTTCTTATAGATAGCTAGTTTGCCTTGAGTTCTTTGCTTTCTCTTGATCTTGCAATCTCTTCATTGAGCTTGCAAGTTTAAGATTTGGTTATTGAACTCATGATTTGTATCATCACTTTGAGTTAATGAAGCTTTCATTCTTGGGTTCTTAGTATTATTTCTATCTTTTTTTACTTACTTGCATTTCCATTCTTGCTTTACTTACTTGCTCTTTAATTACCATGTCATTTACTTACTTGCAATGTTGTTTATTCTTTTCTTTTATCTTTTTCTTTGCTCTTTCTTTTGTTGTTTTGTTGGTTTGTGAATATATTGTTGTTAGGAAAAAGAATGGTTATGTAAGTTAAGATTTTCATTTCTCATTTTCTTTGCCCGATACTTTCTAATTGAACTCCGCCCAAACCTTACGCAAGAACTTCGTTAGGCATCCTACCCTACCAAGGTATCGGTGATCCCTAACCACGACCGGTTGCATTTGGTTTGGCCAGAGACGAAAACCAAGCGATAAGAACGGACGGACAAGGATCAATAAGCCGGATTTCACTAATACTATGCTTAAGTACCATAATCTACGTTGTTGCCGATTGCTCTAGCTTCAATAGTCAAGTTCGGCACAAAGGATTGAGTACGGAAATCCATAACTTACACTAACCTAGCTATTCTTAACAAACTTATACTTGCATATAAACACATAGGTTAGAATCGAACCATACCACCACGCATATTAACTCGTGATAACAAGAACATGAAACGCTCTGTCTCCCTGCGGACGACCCGTACTCATCGCGGCTAGCTACACATGACGTCGTCCTGATTGCGGTCAGCTAGTAGAACTTAAAATACGACACGCCAAAAGCGTGCCAACCAAATGGCGCCATTGCCGGGAAGACGGTAACGTTTTTATTCTTATTATTTCGAGTTAATCTTGTTTATATCATCTAACACCATTCTTAAAAACAAACTAAAAATTTCAAAAATTTCAAAAAACCAACAAAAATTGACATTGCTAATATTTTGTTCTCTAGATTTTTGACCTGCAAACTCTCTGGATCTAAACAGAAAAGATAAGCAATACCATTGAGACACTAGTAGAACACTTAGACACCTGAAGAAATTTGGAGCCCCAACTCCAAGGCAAGCCCGGCGACTTCCCCCTTTTTCCGGTGCCGCCGGCTTAAGATTCCTCTTTTGCTCCAAAACTTTTCTCTCTGCTACAGTGTTTTAATTTTGTCCCAATTTTATTTCTTGATTTTTATAATTTTTGGTGTGCAGGTGTTTGGGCATTCATATCGCTTTTTCACACTAATAATCCGTTTTCCAACATTTTCAGATTTTATTTTGGATTTGCGAACTACGATCGTATGGAGCAAAGTGTACATTCAAGCTTAGGGTGATTGCGAAGTATAGTGCCAAATATCCGGGTAGTTTGACCCGCGCAAGCGAACTTTTCAAGCTACTTGGATTCAATGCAATGGGGGTTTCTTAACCCGAAAATTTATCTGTACGCACTTTCCTAACACCTTCTTTCTCAAATCCGACGCATCCAATATAATATCTTTGCAGGATTCTTTGCAAGTTCGATATCAAATGCTAAAATTGACTAACCCATATTTGTTGTAGTGCCGTGCTTAAACATAAAAATCAATTTTTTTAGGTTTTTGACAACCTTTTTATTGATTTGCGCATTGCATCCATTAATACGGACTTAAGGGCAAGCGAACCCCACACATACGGTAAAGGATTTCATCACATTTTCCGTGGCCTACAAATCACGAAATTGAGCATAACGTTTATCCGCATAAATTTTAAAAGAAACTAGACTTTAAGCCTTTAAGGACTTCGTGCTCTTTAGAAGAAGTTAACTGTATTTAGAACACCGCTTAACGGTATATCGTTCATGGGGTGTCTATGAAAGTGCTCACGGCGAAACCGCTAAAAGAGAAAGGGTTATCTAATTAAGGACCTTCGCGAAAGCGTTGGAAAACCTCCCCTTATCTCTGCACATACCTGGTCTCGTAATCAGTATATCTTAAGCCCGTTTCTCGACACAGTTTTACTTCAACAATCAAGTTCTTGAGCAGGTTTAGTTGACCTAGGTGAACCCTAGAACGATTAGGTGTGTGGTATTTTGTGTCATGATTATTTTTTTTGTGTTTATATTTCATTCTTTTGTTAATAATAACAAATAAATTATAAAAAAACACATTCTTTTTCCTCTCCTTTTTTTCTTCTTCTCTTCATATCATGGGTACCCCACATATAAGAACTCTTGCCAAACTTTGGTACCCCCAAGCAGACATTACTTCATACGGTTCTTACTTTGGTCGAACGTCTAACGATCCCTCCATGCCCAAAATTTCTTTGAAAGATCGGATAGACACGTCTAGGAAAAACAATTGGACTCCGCAATCCACCTTATATCAACCATTTCAACCTTCCCCACCTTCTTACGTTGATACCCCTTTTGAGAGTCCTATTGTAACTCCGAAACCCATGCTCATTGCTGAAAGATTTGAACAATCTCGTAACCGATCTTTCACCACTTCCAATTCTTTTGATCAACAATTCTATTCATCTTCTTATCATAACGTTGAACTTAACCATGTCCAACCATTCGATTCCTATCAATCCTACCCGACTTTTACACCTTCCCTAGACATTGCTTCTGAACAGCTTTTTAGGAGTTTCCAGTATCCAAATAACTTTGAATCTTTTACTGAAAGCCCTTCACAACCCATGTCTAGTCTGGAACAGTCATTGGAAGATTTTCAGGCAGCGTCATGCCAATAGATGATAGATTTGAAGCGTCTATGGCCGCCCTCATACAACCTAACGAATCGGTAGCTAGTTTCCAACTGGCTCCAAATTTTTCAATGTATGAGGAGGCGATAGGACAGATTGCGGATTTGAGTCGTGAGAGTGGACAGTTCACCCTTCCAAATCAAACCTATCCGTTGCAAATTGAATCCCACAACTCCGGTTTTGAATGTCTATTAAGTGTCCCAAATGATTTACCAATTGAAGATAGAATGTTTAATGAGTTGTCCGACTTTGTAGTGTTTGATTTACCTGATTGTGAAGGGACCCTGTCAAGTGAAACCAATCCCAACCCTTTTGACCTCTACACCTCCACTCTAGAACCTGAATTGATTAAAATCCATGTTTTTGATGAGGTGTCTGAGAAAATTGATTTTCACTTGATTGAGGATATTGGCACTGGGAATATTTTGGATGATGAACCCGCAGTTTTGGATGAGTTTTTCTCACCAACTCATCATGTCCTTTCACTTCCGTATGGATATCATCCCGAGTCATTAACTGTTTTTCCCGAACTTTATATGCGTCTAGATATTGATAATAAATGCATAGATGAGCGAATTTTTGAGAAGAATTTTAAAGATATTTTTGAGGATGAACCAGTTTTGCTTGATGAGTCAGATTTTCCAATTTATCCTATCCCTTTCATTGACTGTGCACACCCTTCTGAACCTTTAACCGATACCCTTCCTCAATCACTTCCCCCCATCCTTTCCAACGTTCCAACCTTGCAAGACACCGTATCACTTTCACTTCCTGTGTCTGGTTTACCAGGTTCGGTCTACCCATGTTTTCTCACGAATCTTGATAGGTTTGACCCCATTTCTCAGTGGGTTGATAGATTAGCACAATCGCTTTTTAGACATCGGTCATTAAAAATTGTGCTAATTTATTCACTCTATTTTCACCCTCAATTTCGTACTCCATTTCTTTTTCCTTTCCGCCATTTTTCTCCTCACATACCGGGACCATATACCACTTTCTTACCTATACGGTCTCGTGTATTCCCCATTTCTTTTCTCTCCGCATTCTTTCACCAACCTGCACATTATAGCGATAAAATTTTTGAATGGTTGGTGTTAACTTTTGGCCTGTGTAAGGCCTTGTATAGTTTGATATTGTTCTCCCACCTAACTCTGATCTTCACAGCTTAAAAAGTGGCAACACTGTCTCACTTATGTTTGAGGGGATCTTTTTCTGTATATATTTTTGGTATGCTTTTTGTTTTGTATAAAAAAATTTTTAGGGAGCGCCGACAATTTTGACCCTCTTGGTGTAGCCTGACAGTGAGGGCACTGTCAAGTTTAAGTTTAGGGGTGTGCTTGGTAAGCTTTCTACCTTCACATTCATGTGTATATTTTGAATTTGCATACTTATTTAAAAACCCATAAAAAATCAAAAAAATTTACAAAAATATAAAAACTTTGTCGTCAAGTTAGCTAATAGGGTATTTTAGATTTTTATTCCGAAAGTTGAGTTGATACGTTAGAAATAATTAAATCCTAGGCTTAGGAATTGAAAACCCTAAAAATAACCATCATTCTGTTTAACTTTGGTAATTATACGTCCTTACAATTTTTTTATAGAAGTAGGTAATTTTGAGTCCAGTTTTTGAGTTAAGTCAAGATGAAGGGAAAGTATTGAAAGGTTTACTAAAGGATAAGTCTGAAAAATAGTTTCTATTCTTAAATCCAAATTTAGAAAGTATATACCTTACAAACTGCACATACACACACCTTGAAACTTGGGATAGTAGAGTACCTAGAAATACTCTTTCCTAAAAACATAATATGAATGAAAAAACGGTATTTAAAGTAAACCACTAAAAGAGCATCATTGAAAAAAAAATATATATCCGGTCTTGTAAAAGAAAAATAAAGAAAAGAAAAATAAATAAATAAAGTCAAGATTTGGAAACTGCTATTTACGATTTAAGCTCACACATTCAGTAATCGGCTGTCAGTGTCTCAAGAAGCATTAATAGTCGCATGAAAGGTGTGTGAGCAACACCGTCCATCATTAATCAAAAGAAGTAGTATTAGGTATTAGGGCAAGGGTACTATAGCTTGAATTGAATTCTTAAGTGTAAGGGTGAAACTATACACACACGTAGGGATATACAATCGATATTTGGAGGAAAGATGGGAATAAAGAATAAGACTTATATTTTCCGTAAAGTTGATAAAAATCTCTGATTGGAAACTGCATTTTAGAAGGAAAACTCAAGAGATACCGAGATCTTTCTAAACTATAAATTGTATAGGATCTGGGGTTGAATAAATAGGAGGCGTGAAACATAAGGGTTAAATATTTCTAATTTAGGATAATAGAATTTCTAACCTAAATACTAAACTGTAGGAGTAGAATCAACGTTAACTTGTGAAACTAGCTTGACGAGATTTTATGGGTGTAATCCGCTGAAAACCCTCAGGAGACAACACTCCTCCTACTAAGGACACCTAGAGATTTAACGGCTTGTTCCATGAGCTCAGTGCAATCGCGTTCCCTGCGAAAGTGAGGCTAGGATTTTGTTTTGCTCGGGATGAGCAAAAGATAAGTTTGGGGGTAATTGTTTATCTCAGAAAACTGCATTTTAATACCACTCATTCATTATCTATTTTTTGTATATATCAGTATTATTAACCAGTATCTGCTCAGTAAATACAGATTACAGGTATCCGTGACAAAATACTGGAAATACACTCAAATGTACGAATATTACATTGGTGAGCCGACACTGCAACCAGAACTGTAAACCGATCGATATCCAAAGAGTTATTTTTGCAACATACATGTATGCATACTTTTATCTAAAATAGTCCAACACATACAAGTGTGCACACAGCTCTTGGATGCTTGGACTTAGGTGGGGGCTGCCCAAAGCACAAGTGAGGTGATGTGTAATAAATGTTAAAAGATGTGATGTGAGTTAAAAAGCATCAAGTTTCCCTCCAATCTACTGAATAAAACACAGGATTCTACAAAGAAATCAAACAATACCAGTGGGATTGTGGAAAGCACACAACATCACACAACCAAAACGAGCCACAGACTCCTCCACAAAACCGGCGAAACCCCTCAAATAACCGATCTCGCCGGCCCCACATTCCTAATAAGCCCTATCTTTCTTCTGGCTCTCCCTTGCTACCACGTCAACTCATTTTTATTACTTGTTTATTCTTATTTTGTGCCTATATAGGGCAGATCAGTGAGCAAGGGAAGGGCTCTCATATTCTTTACACTAGATTCACAACTCTTTTGTTTTCTTTTTGTTCTTGTACATAGCTAGTTTGCCTTGTGTTCTTTGACTTCTCTTGATCTTGCAACCTCTTCGTTGAGCTTGCAAGTTTAAGATTTGGTTATTGAACTCGTGGTTTGTATCATCACTTTGAGTTAATAAAGCTTTCATTCTTAGGTTCTTAGTATTATTTCTATCTTCTTTTACTTACTTGCATTTCCATTCTTGCTTTAGTTACATGCTCTTTAATTACCATGTCATTTACTTACTTGCAATGTTGTTTATTCTTTTCTTTTATCTTTTCCTTTGCTCTTTCTTTTGTTGTTTTGTTGGTTTGTGAATATGTTGTTGTTAGGAAAAAGAAGGGTTGTGTAAGTTAAGGTTTTCGTTTCTCATTTTCTTTACCCGATACTTTCCAATTGAACTCCGCCAAAACCTTACGCAAGCGCTCCATTAGGCACCCTACCCTACCAGGCTATCGGTGATCCCTAACCGCGACCGATTACGTTCGGTTTGGCCGGAGGCGAAATCCAAGCGACAAGAACGGACGGACAGGGGTCAATAAGCCGGATTTCACTAGTACCGTGCTTAAGTACCCTAATCCACATTGTTGCCGATTGCTCTAGCTTCAATAGTCAAGTTCGGCACAAAAGATTGAGTACGGAAATCCATAACTTACACTAACCTAGCTATTCGTAACAAACTTATACTTGCATATAAACACATAGGTTAAAATCGAACCATTCCACCACGCGCATTAACTCATGATAACAAGAACGTGAAACGCTCCGTCTCCCTGCGGATGACCCGTATTCATCGCGGCTAGCTACACGCGATGCCGTCCTGATTGTAGTTAACTGGTAGAACTTAAAATACGACATGCCAAAAGCGTGCCAACCAGCCGCGCAGTTGGCCGAGGCTTTAAGGCGCACGAGATAAGAATGAAAACGTGCGCACCCCAAAGAAAGCCTACACCCCCGTTGTATTCTACGATGTTGACCCATCATTACGGAGGGTACACATGGTTCTTCTATTAATGGAAGAAGAACGGGCCCTCAAACAGCCCATCTCGGTTGCTTCTGAAGATGAGCTTGCACTAAAGACGGGTAGTCATTTATTTGCGCTTGAAACTCGGCGAGCTTATTTAATCAGAAAAGAACAACGGCTCGAAAAAGCCAAACTTCAGGCTTCCTAGCGTATTGGTATGCGTAATTTTCGTTGTACTTCTTTTGGTGAGTAATTTGTATTACTTTTATGCCTTCTTATTTTTACTAAAACTTTGCAGGGACTTCTGCAGCAGGAGTAGATTTGAGTCCAGATTGAGCCATGGCTGCAGATTCTACGAATATTTCCCGTGACGCATCGATGGGTGTAGTGGAGATTGCTGAAGCTGCTACCCTTGCTATGGAGTTCCCGATGGTGGCTTTTGTGCCTTCAGCGTTTACTCCTCCGGCAGTGGTGGTCTTACCGGCTATAGGTCCCATGGCTATTTCTAGTGACGCAGGGTGTAGAAGAAGTTGTTGAAGCTGCTATCCCTCCATTTCAGGGCGGGCGAAGCATCGAAGCTAATCTTCCACACATACACATTTTGTTTAACGACCTCTCCTTTATCTGAACTTTCCCTTCCCTCAGAATTGCTGGAGCTGGTGGCTTCCATCGTGGATCTTTCCCCAAGGGAAACCTTCCAACGATTGCTTGACATGGCGGCCCCACAAGCAATACCTCCACAAAGCATAGTACTCTCTCCTGGCCAAGGTCGGTATTCTTTTACCCTTTTTGTTTTATATTTTTATAATGATGCTAATATGCCCTTCATTTTAAACCACAGTTCTAGAAGCCGACGACGAAATCGAGATTCTTGATAGGCCTGGGGATCTCTCAAACCCACCATGCATGACTGTGGGTAAGTGACGCTTTATCTTTGGCATCGTTCTGTTTACTTTAAGTTTGGAAATACAACTGACCGTACATAAATCTTTATAGATTTTCCAGTGCTGACCCCATTAGAGTCTCGGATCCCTATGCCACCAGACCTTTATGCCCGACATGTATCTGAAAGGATGGCAAAACAGAGCGTTTACTCACTGGCGGATCTTATTGAAGATCTTCACGTTGGTTCCTCTGTCGCGGTCAAAGAATTTGCTGCCGAAGCCAACGCTTCCTTGTCTGTTCTCGCTACCTATCATGACGAAGTATTGGTGCGTGCCTGGGTTGAGTATTTTCGCCGAGTGGAGGCCTGCCTACATGGGCTTGAGTGCATACGCCTTCCCTCTGACATCTTAACTGTAAAAGAGAGCCTGCGGAGATGGATCGAACGGCGTGCGGCCAATTTCCAGTCATGCAAGAAGAGGCTCAACCGAAAGTTTTCGGAGAAGGAGTTGGCTTCAAACGCTTTGGGGGAACTTCAGGCTTATCTTACTGCCAAGACCACCTATGCGTATGAAATTTGGCGAGTGCTTCATGAAGCCATTACAGAGGTGGTGACTCTTGACAAAGCCGTTATTTTTACCTGTAACATGATTGAAGCCCATAAAGTCACCGAGATGGAGCTCGAGAGTTGGTTTGCTTCATACTAGAATCAATAGACCCAGGCAGGGACTCGTCTTGCAGCACTGATGGAGCTTGAAGCTGAAGTCAAGCGGAAGAACGACGATCTTGCTAGCTTATTGAACCATCCTCTGACTTAAACATTTTTGTCGCTGTATATTCTCCCTCTTTTTTTTGTATTCATTCATAAATAAAAGTATCTTGTATTCATTTTGATTCATGAATAAAAAACATATTTCATTTCATACTAGCGCTTTTCTTTCTTTTGCTGTCTTGACTTGGCATAAAGTAGTTTATATACTCATTGCGGAGTTTGTAGTTTATTCACTCATTTCGGAGTCTCTAGTTTTTGAACTCATTTCGGAGCTTGTAGTTTATTCACTCATTCCGGAGTCTCTAGTTTCTCATTTTGGAGCTTATAGTTTATGGACTCATTTCAGAGTTTGTTTAGTTTACCTCCCTTGGGCTTGTAGGCAAACTTACCCTAACGTCATAGATAACCCTTGCTCTTTGCGACAGAGGTCTGTTAGGTATTGTGGTACTAGGGTTTTTGTCTGTCGTACCGTCGTGTTGGCTGATGCATTCCTCGATATGCAGTCTTTACGCTGCTGTTCGAGTAGCTCCGTGACTGTCATGTCTCTGATCCCTTCAAGGACTGGACAAGACGTCTTCAAGCAATCTCCTTATGTGGTTTGACCGTCGGAAGAGAAGGCTTTAGGAATTTTTCCATGTCGCTTTTACTTGAGGTTAGGCTCAGTTTGGGAGCCCCGACGAGTCATAACCACTCCGCCCTGGTATGGGATGATCTCCGATAGTCTTTCGGGTTTTATTTGAGTTGCTGTCAAGACCCTGAAGCTAGGAATTTGGCCTTCGCTTCCTTTGTCGACACCGCGTCTGCTGTAATAAGACGAACGTCGAGGTGATCTCTAGTTTGTTTTGTGAACCGTCGAGACTTGGAACTAGGGACTTTGCCATGGCTCCACTTTGTTTTGACCCTGGGGTCATTTGTTGATGTTGCGTCTGCATCCTGCTGGAGTGAGAAGAAATGTCGTTGTTGACACTATGTCTGCTGTAATGAGACGAGTGTCGAGGTGGTCTCTAGGTTGTTTGTGAACCGTCGAGACTTGGAACCAGGGACTTTTCCATGGCTCCGTTTTGTTTTTGACCCTGGAGTCTTTGTTGACGTCTCGTCTGCATCCTGCTAGAGTGAGAAGGAACGTTGTTGTTGACATTATGTCTGCTATAACGAGACGAGTGTCGAGGTAGTCTCTATGTTGTTTGTGAACCATCAAGACTTAGAGCTAGGAATTTTGCCATGGCTCTGCTTTGTTTCGAACCTGGGGTCTTTGTTGATATCGCGTCTGCATCCTGCTGGAGTGAGAAGGAACGTCGTTGTTGACATTGCGTCTGCTGCAACCAGACAAATGTCGGGATAGTCTTTAGGTTTTTTTTTTGAACCGTCAAGACTTGGCTCTCCCTTTGACGGAGCCTGGGGGGAAAATATGGTTCCCCTTTCGTTTGTGCCCGTGGATTGTATACAGGGGTCGGTGTAGACTCACCTTCAGGTCAAAAGTTTCGTCATTATTTTATTTCTTTCCGCGATGCTCTATCATTTCAGCTTTTTATATCGTGAAAGTCGCGATTGCGCAATCATTTTGGCTTTTTATCGTGGTGCCCAATCATTTCGTCTATTCTTTTCTTTTTACTCGCTGCTTTTTATTGCGAGTTGCCCAACCATTTCGCTTGTTTTTATATGCATATATTTTGCTCGCTAATTTTTCTTGTGAGTTGCCCCATCATTTCAGCTATTTCATATGCATTTTTTGCTCGCTGATTTTTGTTGTGAGTATAGAACTTGAGATCTGATACCAATCCTGGCATCAGTACCGCTGCGATTGGAATATTGCCAGGAGCGAATCATCAGTTGCCGTGAAAGGACTTGAAAGTTGACACCTGTTCAGGCATCAGCATCGCTGCTGCGACTGGAATATTGCCAGGAGCGAATCATCATTTGCCTTGAAAGGACTTAGAATTTGATACCAATTTAGACATCAACATCTCTACCACTGGGATGTTGCCAGAAGCGAATCATCATTTTCCTTTATGGGTTTGAACAAAGATGGCTTAGAAAACAAGGTTAAAGTCCTATCGATTAAGGCTTTTTAACTCTATGATCCGTAGGGGTCTCATAAAAGGTTTTCTCCCTACGAGTCATGAGGATCTCGTAGGTGTATTTTCTCCTTAGGAATCGTGAGGATTTATAAGTGTGTGTTCTCTTATAAGTCGTAAGGATCTTATAAGAGTATTTTCTCCTTATAAGTCGAGATGACATATAAGTGCCGTTCACCAAATGAGGACATTTCTCGTCATTGGTCGAACTTGGTGAGGAAATCGTTTATTTGTGCCCGTGGATTGTATACAAGGGCCAGCATTGTACCGCCTGTAGGGCAACTTAGAGGATACAACGACTTAAGAACAGGTCCAGGTCCCTGTAGTTTAAGGCTTTGAATCTTATGAGCCATGAGTGTCTCATAGGGGGAGTTCTTTTTACGAGTCGAGAGGATCTCATAAGTGAAAATTTTACGAGATTGCGCTCTTTCGGGTTTTCACAAGCTCGCCGGTAGCCCTGCTGTTTTTACTCACGGCGCCTTTTCGGGTTTTCATCCGTGCCCATTTCGCTTGTGGACGTACCTTTTTTTTAACAACGAGATTGCACTCTTTAGGTTTTCACAAGCCCGCCAGTAGCCCTGCTGTTTTTACTTATGGCACCCTTTTGGGTTTTCATCCGTACCCATTTCGCTTGTGGACGTACCTTTTTTTAACAACGAGATTGTGGCCTTTCAGGTTTTCAAAAGCTCGCCGGTAGCCCTGCTATTTTTTACTCACGGCGTCCTTTCGGATTTTCATCTATGCCCATTTCGCTTGTGGACGTACAATTTTTTTAACTTGGGTTGCAGACTTTGCTGTTGGAGCTTTGATTGCACCATAAATCCCAAAAGAAGATATCGCCGTATTTGGGACAATGAGCCATGTTTGAGGCGGAGTACTAGTTTAGAGACATTTCGGTCCATTGCCAGTTTAAAGATGTAGTGGTCCACTATCACAGTTTCTGAGGTGAGGTTTTAGTTTAACGACATTACGATCCGTTGTTGCCATTTTGGAGGCAACGGTTAGTGTAAGGACATTTCGGTCCGTTGTCGCCATGTTTGGGGCGGAAATTCTGTTGGATACCACTTTTAGAGTTTTGACTCAGAAAGATAGCGAGTGGACATGAGCGTCGTCATCTATCATTAACCTAAGTCGTGACTTGTCAAGCGTAGTATTCTTAAGGAACCGGCCTTTTATTGGTCGGGAGGGTCTTTCGCCATGCATATCCATGAGCAAGTAGGCCCCGCCTTAGTAGACTTTGTCTATAATATACGGGCCCTCATAGTTTGGCTCGAATTTCCCCCGTTTTGCATGGTTGGGGATTATAGGTCTTTTGACAACTAACACGAGTTAGCCTTGGCGGAATGTTCTTGGCCTGGTTAGTCTTTCGTATGAACGCGTCATCCTTGCTTTGTAATATTCCTGGTTTTGCTACGCCATGAGAAGAGTTTCATCGAGGGCATCAAGCTCCTCAATCCGAAGATGGGTATTTTCTTCATCCGTCGGCTCGTATCGAACTGCCACTCGTAGAGAGGGTAGCTCTATCTCTAAGGGAAGTACCGCTTCCGTGCCGAATACCAATGCGTATGGTGTTGTATTCGTGGCCGTTTTGAATGTGGTTCGATACGCTCAGAGAGTTTCATGCATTCTCTCGTGCCAGTCCTTTTCATTTTCTGGACACCGTTTTCTTTATGATCTTCGTCAAGGTCTTATTAAAAGCCTCAACTAGATCGTTAACTCGGGGATTATAGACTGAAGAGTATCTCCAGTCTATATTATGCTGCTGTACGAAGCGGCTGATCTTATGGCTTCTGTAGGCCGGCCCATTATCCAAGATGATCCTTTGCGGAGTGTCAAACCGGTAGATGACATGTGTCCTGAAGAAATGGAGGACGTTCTCCGTCTTCACTTCCTTTAGCGGTACTGCCTCTGCCCACTTAGAGAAGTAATCGGTTTTAGCCAATATGAACCGATGTCCTTTGGACGACGCTGGTTTGATGGGCCCAATTATATCGGTTCCCCACATTTCGAACAGCCAACTAGCCAGTGTTGGGTGTAGCGGATTTGGATGCTGGTGGATGATGTCCCCGTGAATCTGGCACGAGTGACACTGCTTCGCATATTCGAGGCAGTCCTGAATCATTATGGGCCAGTAGTAACCCATTCTTTTGATCTTCAGCTTCATCTTTGGTCCGGCTTGATGAGAACCGCAGAGTCCATCGTGGGTTTCTTAGACGACTCTCCTTACTTCTTCTGGTCCCAGGCATCTCAGCCATAGATAGTTGAATGATCTCTTATATAGAGTTTCATTAACGAAGGCAAAAGACAGAGCTCATTTTATGTGCTGATGTCTTGATGACGCATCTTTGGGCGTTCGATGGGATTTTAAGTAGTCTATGAAGACTTCTCTCCAATCCTTAGCCTTTTCTTCGTTCTCTATTTGGAAGACTGCTTGTTCAGTCACTTCCTTTCCTTCAGACGATTCTGTTAAATCTTCCGAAGATATTTCTGCTGACGTGAGAACCCGGCGATTTTGCACAACGATCCTTATGTCATCGAGGTTTTCGTCAGCCAGTTCCTTAGAAAGCTTGGCTAATGCATCCGCCTTGCTATTTTCTGCACGCGGAATGCTTTCCAGGATATAGGAGGGGATCTGTGTCAGTAGTTGCTGCACCCTCCTGCCATATTTATCAACTCTGGTTTGCATGTCTGATGGTCGCCATTAACTTGAATAACGATCAGCTGGGAGTCTCCATATATGAGGAGGTTTTCGATTCCTATATCGATAGCAATCTCAAGACCCACTATCAAAGCTTCATATTCAGCCTCATTGTTTGTTCTTGGTTCGGTTAAGGAAAGAGAGAAACACATTATCCTTCCTTGCGGAGTCATGAAGATGAGGCCCACCCCAGCTTTGATTATAGAGGTGTTATGCTTCCGCTTCTTCATGGAAGATGCTCCATCGAAATAGAGTTCCCATTGGAAATTATTTTCTTCCTTCTTCCCTTTCATTGTGTCGAACATGTGTTCGTCTGGCAATTCGTAATTTAGGGGAGAATCGGCTGGTATCAGATGCTCAGCGAGAAAGTCGGCGATGGCATGACCTTTCATCGCCTTGAGGGGTCGATACGTTATCGAAAAATCCATTAAAAGGAGGGCCCATTTGGCAAGCCTTCCTGTTAGTATGGCCCTGACATCAGATATTTGAGAGGATCCACCATTGATATGAGATGGACCTCATGTGCCAAGGCATAATGCCTGAGCTTCGTTATAGCGATGATCAGTGCCAGGCAATACTTTTCGATGGGGGAGTAGTTATTTTCTGACCCCAGGAGAACTCAAATCAAATAGTAGAGAGCTCTCTCCTTTCCCTGATTGTTCTCCTATACCCATAACGCGCCTAGAGAACCTTCCAGGGCCGTTGTGTACAGGATGAGGGGCTTCCCTTTAACTATAGCGGTCAGTACCGGCGGGTTCTGCTGGTATTGCTTGATTTTGTCCAGTGCACTTTGGCATTTATGATCCCAAACAAATGGGGTCCCCTTCTTCATTAGATGGCTGTAGGGGCGACATTTGCCGGAGAGGTTGGCTATGGACCGCCGGATATACGCGAGCTTTCCTTGGAGAGACCGCATTTTTTTGAGAGTTCTTGGCATGGGCATTTCCATAATCGCGTTGATCTTCGATGGGTCTATTTCGATGCCTCGGTGTCATATAATGAATCCTAGGAATTTTTCTGAGGAGACTCCAAACGCGCATTTCAGAGGATTCATCTTTAGATAGTATTTCCGGAGACGCTGGAACACTATGATTAGATGTTCCCAGAGCTCCTCGTACGATTTGCTTTTCACCACAAGGTCGTCAATATAGCATTCGACAATTGTAAGTGCACGGCGGCGCCCCGGCCGTCAATCCGACGGCCAAACGCGGAAACGGTGGTAAACTTAAAATTTTGCGGACTTAGCAAACCGGCACCACCGCGCACTAAACCCCGGATCGTGCCATTAAACTATTCTAGCAAACTAACAAGAAAGGGGAAGAGATATACCGACGATCCAAGTCCTCCGGTCTTCATCTCCACTCCGATCTCCTCGCGGGATCTCCGTCCGTCTCCTCCTCGTCGGAAAGGGCACCACGAAGCCGGGTACTTTTACGGGCTCCCACCTCGATACTGAGGCAACTCGAGCATGAAGCCGGCAACTCGACATGCTCAAGATTTGCTGTAGGAATATAGTGTAGAATCATAGTCTCTCTTTTGGGGTTTGGTTGCCATTTGTGGATGATGGAGGAATGGTGTATAGAAAATTGGTGCTTTCAATTTTCTAGCAATGGAACGAGATGAAGAATGATATGCACAAAAATGAATCACTCTCATTTTTCTTCCTCTCTTTTCTTTTCTTCTTCTCTCTTTCTTTTTCTTAACCATTTCATCAAGTGAGAGCAAGAGGGTGGAGGAATGAATATGATAGCATAAACATAGAAGGAAGGTGAGTGTAGGAAAAGTAGAAAGGTGACTATATCCTAAACATCATCATAACAATCTTTCTTATCAACCTCACTTCATTTCTAATCCTTTCTAATCACAATGAATGAAAGAAAAGCAAAGATGCTTTCATAATTAATCCTTATGCAAATAAATCCTCCACAAAAGTAATTTGCAAAACTGCAAATTACCCCCTCCATCAGAAAAGTCCGGCCGGGAAAGAACAAAGAAAAACCGGCCGGAACGGAAAGCAAAATGGCAACTCCAGAAAACTGGTCCCGTAATAAATTACAGGATAACCCTTATACTGTGCATACACACCCGCATTTGTATTCCGACCGGATACAAATGCAATGAGACAAAATCTACACTGTACTAAACTAGGACCGGCTTAAGCTAAAGCCGGCTAGTAATATCCGTTCGATCCTGATCCGTGCAATACCGCACGTATCTGATCGAACCCTGCCATATAACCATATGGCCACTAGTACAAACTGTCCGATCCTGATCCGTACAATACCGCACATATCTGATCAGACCCTGCCATATCTCCATACGGCCTCTACAGCGTTTCGCCCGAAACTTGAGTAACTGAAAGTGTGGTGGACTCTAAAGACTCGTCAATACTATGGCTGTGGATTTAACCACTAGCACGTCAGAGGTATAAGCCAATACGTGACGGGCCACCAGCTATTGACTAAAAGGGATGTCGATGAGGAAGCTCACCCCGACACCCAACTGAGCCTGTCAGTGACAATATCCGTGCAGTCCGGTCCGTTCGTCTATGAGTATCGCATGGCGGGCCTAGGGGGTTGGTAAAAGTCAGACCCCCAAAAGCGGTACAAGTCGTGTCGGAGTGTAGCCCGGAACACCCTGAGATACTACTGGAATACCTACCAGTAAATCTCCTTGCCTTGGCCAAGGACTTTGTGTAATGGCTCTCCTAGACACAGCACGACCTCACCCCCAATACCGGGAGAGACGAAACCCCCGAAGATCCGCTCACTGCCTCCATGTGGCTCGGGACTGTACCCAACTAAAACCTGTTTGCACGACTCCTTTGAGCCGTGGTAGGGTAGTAATCAAAGTACAGTGGGAACTCACACGAGACAAATGACGATCCCCAGGTCGATGAACTAACCTGTACACATGTCACCTGAGAACTGCTATCTGACGTCCGGTATAAGACCAACTAGCATATTCCCGGCGAGTCCTGTCCGGTGTACTCATAACCCAATGAGCACCTGTATACATCTTAGGTGATCCAACTGACACCAGTGGCTTGTGAGACCGGCCACCGCCCCTCGTCGGGGTCTCGACTGTATACACTAGTCTACTCTGGAGAATCGATGCCCTGTCTCGAAACTCCCACGACTAGGGACCTATTAAGGATGTGCTTGTAGACTCCAGCTCTCACTTATATGATCGCCCTCATACTGCTGGCAGTCAAGCATGAATCCTAGGGCTCTATCAACGTGCAATAGCGACATGTCAGGTCACCTAAAGCAGTGCACGATGATAAAGGTAAACCAGATAGCATACTATCATCTCGAGTAAGACTGTCCTACCGGGATAGGTCCTCCCTCAATCATTGCAATCACGTGCCTGTGATCCAATAATTGACTCTGAGGGCACTATCTCCAACAATCTCCCACTTGCACTCAGGGCTAATTATTGCGATGTCGCATACTCACAGCCCGTGTGATACCGAACACCCAACTCCCCTACTAGTCAGTTTCACAAAATCCGTTTGCGAAACTATTGCGTTCGAGGAATAGCCTCAGTGAGTGGATCCGCCTTGATGTTTCTTTCTATGTCTCTCTATATCTCAAGTTCGCGGAGAAACCCATCTCCCGAAATGAGCAATAGCTGTCTTAGAATGTGTCTGGATGTCTGATGGGACATAGCTCATAAATGAACTTCAAATCCAAACTTCTTAGACTGTATCGTCAACTGAACTTAATCAGTATCCTGCGCCATGCCACCCTCAGTATTGCCTTGGACCACCTGTCCAAAATACTGCCCCTCATCAGAAGGAAAAACTATAACTCTGATAACCTCCTTGTCGTCCATGTCACCTTGGAAGCCTGGAATGATAACTGTCTCCTGAATGAGGCTGTCGTTATCATATCCCTAGAACATCCACTTATGTTCTAAAACTGCTTCCGACTGTTTCTCCAGGATTGGATTAATGTCAACTTATTGCATCTAGTGCAAGAACAACATCTGGTGTGGTACTTGACATCTCATGATTGACTCAATTGCCTAAGCAAGTGATCTGCCAATCATGCACGTCCCTCTCCCCTTTAGTCTGTAAGACACCTTTGGAGAGGGTGACTCCATTACCTGCAGGTACACTACCGTGCCAGGAGTCGTCCATTCTAAATACCCTTAGAATGCTGTCTAAGTACCCTGATTGGGAAACCACCCAAATCTAGATCTAAAACCATAGATCTAGTAACCAGTATGTCAGACATAAAGTCCAAGTCCTTTGTGGAGAAACTACTGTGTGACGACCAAAGTATAACCGATTGTAGTATAGGAGTTTCTTTTCCTACTTTGTGTATGTCATCTAAATACTATGACATCACACCCTACTACCTTCTCAACAGATCCATCCCCTATTCTGATGAAGTCAAACCCATGACTGTCACGTCAGAAATAGATGATCTATCTCCGCTACATCTGCTTTAGTCTATAAATAGACATAAGCAACCTGTCCACCAATGCTTCCGCTGCTCCCACTGACTACGACAACCCTCTGGCAGAGTCATATACACGTACACTTCTAAAACTAGTTTAGAACGACGCTATACTCATCCTCCCGTCGGGTCTCGCAGCCTGGAACAACAACAATGGCAAGTGTGGGTAAACAAGAACTTCCCTGTCACCGTCCTTGAGGCTACCGAAGTACCTCTCGGGTGCCTGAAGTTACCCACCTTATCTGCGGAGTGGCCAATGGAATGTCAATCCAGATTGAATCTTTAGGTTCCTTATCAAATCTTCAGTAATCGTTTGTGGTTCTGGAATCACTTCCAGTTCTACCATACTCCCACTACTGTTTTCTGAAAAATCCATTTTTAATAAAACTGTGGCGAGTCTAGAACAATATTGCTATTGTTCATCCAGATGGTAGAAAATCAACCCGCGTCATAGCCTGGGTCAACCCACAAACAGCCATTACAGAAACGTGCCTTGAGTTGTCCAGTGTCTGGTTTTAAGCATAAGCCAGACAACTCCCCGTACCTTAACAACGTTAAGATATGAACTGTTCTATATCCAATATAGAACCAGAGGCACTGATTTAATTTAACCAGATTCAAATCATGCAGCTGTCTCCAGTGCATGTCAACTAAATGGAGAGAGGCCGATCAGCGTTACTCAACATAGGAATACTTCCAATTATGAGTAACCTGAAAGAGAAGCAATTTCTCTTTATCATTACTATCAACTGAATACCATACACAAGTATCTACATCTTCGATCACTTTGAAGAATCCCGATACTTGCTACACCTGGTTCTCTACTCTATTCAAATACCTATAACTTCTCAAAATTCAGACCCTGTGTTTCCACGAAACACTTGTCTAAAAACTAGAGAAGTCATAAGTAAACCGAATATAGTACGAGAACCAACCCCTCTGTCCTGATGGACCCTGGACAACATACAATACTCTGTATAAGTCCCTTGAGTCTAGTGACTCATTCACTGTGCGTCGTAGGTTGAAAACTGTACTTATGGTTAAGAAGAATTACACCGCTGTTCAATGCTCCTTACCTAACCATCCACTGATATAGGTAAATGTCATCGACATAATATCAAAAGGTATATCTCACTCTATGAAAATAGACGTACAGATATATCAATTTGAAATTGGTGCACAACATCGGATATTCAAAACCAAATATTTGCCGACCGGTAAACAACCCAGATGATCTCCCCAAATATCACCGATTACAACGAATCCCGATATAATGAGGATGATCACCCAATTCCCACTAACTTACTCCCACTCATCATCTGTAAAACCATACAGATGTGAGAATTATACCTGGTAAATACATACCCTGGAGTAAGTGTCTAATCGGGAAATCAGTTTTCCATTAACAGTACACAGTGAAACTGAAACATTGAAATGTTTCGTTGGGGTATCCTGGTATTCCTAGTAATGCCTCATCCATTATCCAAATTCACAACTGTAACCGTATAATTCTTTGCCACCTCTCCAAATCCCTTTATATGTCTTTAGTCATTACCTTCTGCACACCCCTTAGGCCAAATGGTTTTCTTCCTTCCCTACCGTTCGGCACCAGCCTATGGTTTGGAAGAAGACTATCCAATAAGCATAATGGGTGTACTTTCCTAATCCTAGGAGCACTCGCAACGCGAGAGAAGGTGAAGATAAAAGACACCTGAATGTACTTTATTCCTATTTCTCCTGAACCAGGATCCATCCCCGAACTGGAACGAGTTCCTTTCGAGTTCGTATATAACCATACGATGGATTATCCAATAAAATGGGATCTTCGTAGTGATACGGGGTGTCCTGGAGAAATACAAAGGTGATTTAGGATTGGCGAAGAAATGCTTGGTTTGGTCGTGAATAGCAGTCGCAATTTACTTTGCCCTCTTACTAATCCCTTGCTTTGTCTGAACTTAATATCTTCTGTACACCGTTTAGGCTAACTGGTTTTCTTCATTCCCTACCGGTCGGCACCAGCCTATGGTTTGGAAGAAGACAATCCAATTTGCGTAATAGGTGTACTACTCCTAAACCAAGGAGTACTCGCAGCCTGAGAGAAGGTGAAAAGAAAAGACAACTGAATAGTCCTATCCGTTTTCTCCAGAACCGGAAACCATCCTCGAATTCCTTCGAGTTCGTATCTAACCATACGATGGTTTTGTCCAATGGAAGTGGACGTTCGTAGTAATACGGGATGTCCTGGAGAAAAGGGTAAAAGTAGGAGTGGCAATGAGGTCTGCAACTCTGACAATCCAAAAGCCAGTGTTAAGTAAGTTCGGTTAACTTGGTCATTGAGTCAAAGTCTAGGGTCGGGTCAATGGTCGCTGCCAAAGAGAGAGAAAAGAAACACTCAGCGTGCACTCTAACCTAGATCAGAATGGTTACCAATTTATCTAATCTGGAATCCTCCCACTGTACCTCAAATTCTCCTCCAAACCTGAAAGAAGAATTAGTCGGGGTTACCCGAGGAGTAAACTAACTCATCAGTGGGAATCGGGATCCAACTCTCATCGTATGATAACGTGACGGAATCCGCTCACGGTATCACACTCCAGAAGGTATGCGCATATCTGGCAAGTTTCAGTTCTTTTGAAACTCCCGATGTGATTTCTGCCCCATGCTCTTATGACCTTGGCGTGAGGTCAAAATATCATAAGTCACATGTCAAGTTCTGCCCGTCATTATCCAGGTTAATCTGAACCCACCCGTACATACCCTTGACGTAGGCCAAAATAGTAGTACGACTGTCCCAAACCAACGCATCTATCTATGCAACAGATAAATACCCGGCAGCTACCAAACACTATGCCTTGGCGTGAGGTCAAAATACATAGCTTGAATACTACCGAATATTTAACTGAAATGACGGAGGGCTACGAATGGTTTCTGGCGAAAACCTTTAACGTAATGAACTTGATATCGTCGAAGGAACGGATAGCTTTTTAAAAAATATAGTGACGAAAACCGTTGCTAAAGAGGTCACTCCCTGTGAAGGGATCTCGGCTCTTTCCCCGTAGAATGGGGTGCAGGATATTCCAACTGAATACCACGGTGCAAAGCAAAAGTAATCGGCTATAGTGAAGTTAATGCCCTGACGCAAACTTATTGTCCAAGGGGTCACTCCCGGTGAAGGGATCTCGGCCCTTGCCTCGTCGACTGAGGAGCAGGATATTCTAAATGAATACCACGATGCAAAACAAAAGTGAACGTCCTTGCAATAACAGCTTTTTGAAAAGTGTTCCAACAACATCAGATTAGGTTTGTTTAATCTTGCATTGATCCGAATCAACGCAGTCCCATCAATTAATCACACCACAAAGAACGAAAATATACTGACGTACGTATATGCCATCCGCATTCGCCACTGGGTCCCGTCATTACCCGTTAGGTTAGCTAACTAACGACAGAGCGGGGACTGGACTAGCGCGGATGCAAAACATATACAACATCTACTAATATATATATACCAATATATTATATTTCGCTCAAGGCGTGAAAAGAAATGCAACATCACAGAAATGTACAGCATCACAGAACAATACAGATATCTGGGATCCCCGGGTTTCACAGAGCCACTACTGAAACCCGACGTTCCCCTGGTCGTGTGGATAGCCTGTGCAATGAAAACCTAGACCCCTACGGGCGCGGCAAGTCACCCGCCAAAACCTGAAGCGAGGCAGCCCCCTTCAGCACCGTGAATGGACCACCCAGCACTTCACGGAATCCGGTAACTTGGGCACCCCTCCTGGGTCAACCTGTACCCCCTACGAGTGCGGCGAGTAGCCCGCCAATCCTAGAGTGAAGCCCCCTCCGTCTCAATGCCATGAGATGCGGGCTTGTTGCCCTCCAGAACCCGGCTATCCGTGCACCCCTCTGCGGGGCAATCCTAGTACAGAAAGTAAAATATACATACACCGGGTACATCGACCGCAACCAGGTCGTGCCCCAAAATAATAATACAATCAGGCAGTGACGGCAGTCCACATGTCGGACGCTCGCCCCGCAAAATCAAATGTACATAATACAACAATACAGTACTAGCATTGCATCCAGGCTATCCCCCACTACCGATCCGCAACATCACAGCATAAACATAGAACATCAACGTGAAAGTCACGTTCGCAAATCCGTCTAACCGGGCTATAGCAGTTAGACCGGATTTACCGATCGAGTGACATTCACGGTCGCAGATATAATGTAAATACTGTGAAAAATGTGTTTAAAATTTTCCGATCGATCAAAAATTAACAAGTGGGCCCTCAATCAAAAACTGTAGCACTCACAGAAATCCTGGGCCCAATTTTAATATTCCAAAACCCATAATTTAAGCCCAGAAGGCCTCTGGAAAAATTTGGTGATGTGACGTGAATAGTGCGCGGCGGAAGGGCCGCACGAGGTGGGGTTTCGCGGCGCTTCCGCGCTCCATCTGTGGCTTTACATCGTCAAATTTTTACAGAACTCTTAGATTTTCCAGTACATCAATATTTTACAACCTGAAAAATTTTTCGAGACCAAAAATTTTCAACAGAAACTGATTCGAACTAAAATGCAGTTTTGGAACATTCGATCGATCGAAACAGAAAAACACATTACACCAAGCTAGACTATGTTAATGGCGAGGCTCTGATACCACTGTAAGTGCACGGCGGCGCCCCGGCCGTCAATCCGACGGCCAAACGCGGAAACGGTGGTAAACTTAAAATTTTGCGGACTTAGCAAACCGGCACCACCGCGCACTAAACCCCGGATCGTGCCATTAAACTATTCTAGCAAACTAACAAGAAAGGGGAAGAGATATACCGACGATCCAAGTCCTCCGGTCTTCATCTCCACTCCGATCTCCTCGCGGGATCTCCGTCCGTCTCCTCCTCGTCGGAAAGGGCACCACGAAGCCGGGTACTTTTACGGGCTCCCACCTCGATACTGAGGCAACTCGAGCATGAAGCCGGCAACTCGACATGCTCAAGATTTGCTGTAGGAATATAGTGTAGAATCATAGTCTCTCTTTTGGGGTTTGGTTGCCATTTGTGGATGATGGAGGAATGGTGTATAGAAAATTGGTGCTTTCAATTTTCTAGCAATGGAACGAGATGAAGAATGATATGCACAAAAATGAATCACTCTCATTTTTCTTCCTCTCTTTTCTTTTCTTCTTCTCTCTTTCTTTTTCTTAACCATTTCATCAAGTGAGAGCAAGAGGGTGGAGGAATGAATATGATAGCATAAACATAGAAGGAAGGTGAGTGTAGGAAAAGTAGAAAGGTGACTATATCCTAAACATCATCATAACAATCTTTCTTATCAACCTCACTTCATTTCTAATCCTTTCTAATCACAATGAATGAAAGAAAAGCAAAGATGCTTTCATAATTAATCCTTATGCAAATAAATCCTCCACAAAAGTAATTTGCAAAACTGCAAATTACCCCCTCCATCAGAAAAGTCCGGCCGGGAAAGAACAAAGAAAAACCGGCCGGAACGGAAAGCAAAATGGCAACTCCAGAAAACTGGTCCCGTAATAAATTACAGGATAACCCTTATACTGTGCATACACACCCGCATTTGTATTCCGACCGGATACAAATGCAATGAGACAAAATCTACACTGTACTAAACTAGGACCGGCTTAAGCTAAAGCCGGCTAGTAATATCCGTTCGATCCTGATCCGTGCAATACCGCACGTATCTGATCGAACCCTGCCATATAACCATATGGCCACTAGTACAAACTGTCCGATCCTGATCCGTACAATACCGCACATATCTGATCAGACCCTGCCATATCTCCATACGGCCTCTACAGCGTTTCGCCCGAAACTTGAGTAACTGAAAGTGTGGTGGACTCTAAAGACTCGTCAATACTATGGCTGTGGATTTAACCACTAGCACGTCAGAGGTATAAGCCAATACGTGACGGGCCACCAGCTATTGACTAAAAGGGATGTCGATGAGGAAGCTCACCCCGACACCCAACTGAGCCTGTCAGTGACAATATCCGTGCAGTCCGGTCCGTTCGTCTATGAGTATCGCATGGCGGGCCTAGGGGGTTGGTAAAAGTCAGACCCCCAAAAGCGGTACAAGTCGTGTCGGAGTGTAGCCCGGAACACCCTGAGATACTACTGGAATACCTACCAGTAAATCTCCTTGCCTTGGCCAAGGACTTTGTGTAATGGCTCTCCTAGACACAGCACGACCTCACCCCCAATACCGGGAGAGACGAAACCCCCGAAGATCCGCTCACTGCCTCCATGTGGCTCGGGACTGTACCCAACTAAAACCTGTTTGCACGACTCCTTTGAGCCGTGGTAGGGTAGTAATCAAAGTACAGTGGGAACTCACACGAGACAAATGACGATCCCCAGGTCGATGAACTAACCTGTACACATGTCACCTGAGAACTGCTATCTGACGTCCGGTATAAGACCAACTAGCATATTCCCGGCGAGTCCTGTCCGGTGTACTCATAACCCAATGAGCACCTGTATACATCTTAGGTGATCCAACTGACACCAGTGGCTTGTGAGACCGGCCACCGCCCCTCGTCGGGGTCTCGACTGTATACACTAGTCTACTCTGGAGAATCGATGCCCTGTCTCGAAACTCCCACGACTAGGGACCTATTAAGGATGTGCTTGTAGACTCCAGCTCTCACTTATATGATCGCCCTCATACTGCTGGCAGTCAAGCATGAATCCTAGGGCTCTATCAACGTGCAATAGCGACATGTCAGGTCACCTAAAGCAGTGCACGATGATAAAGGTAAACCAGATAGCATACTATCATCTCGAGTAAGACTGTCCTACCGGGATAGGTCCTCCCTCAATCATTGCAATCACGTGCCTGTGATCCAATAATTGACTCTGAGGGCACTATCTCCAACAACAATCTCATGTATGAAGTCATCGAAGATCTTCATCATGGCCCTCTGGTTGGTAGCGCCTGCGTTCTTCAAACCGCAGGGCATCACCTTATGGCAGAATATGCCTAGCGGAGTCCGGAAGGAGTTGTGCTTTTGGTCTTCGGGATGCATTTTTATTTGATTGTAGCCTGAAGATCCATCCATGAAGGAGAAGACCTCATGATTGGACGTGTTATCGATCATCAACTCGGTAACAGGTACTGGGAAGTCATCCTTCGGACAAGGTTTGTTAAGGTCTCGAAAGTCCACGCATATGCGCACTATTCCATTTTTCTTCATCACTGGTACAATGTTGGCAATCCAATCGGGATACTGAACTTCTGGGATGAAGCCAGAGTCAATTAGTTTCTTGACTTCAGCATTGATACTCATCTCGAGTTCGAGCCGCGTTCTTCTTGGCGCCTGTTTGACTGGCTTATCGTCTGGCGATATAGCCAGTTTATGTACCGCTATTTCTGGATCTAATCCCAGCATCTTGGAATAATTTCATGCAAAGCAGTCTTTATATTGCATGAGTACATTTTTAAAGTCGCCACCTACTTTTTAGATAGCAGCTTACTGACGAACGTTGGCCTCGGATCGTTTACCATTCCGAAGTCAATTTTCCTTAAATTGCCCGCCGTAGTGTGTATCCCATCCTCCATCTCTTTTGGTGCCGGTGGAAATTCTGAGATCATCTCATCCTCACTCTCATTTGCGAAGCACTGGGAGAGGTCATCCATATTCTCGTGCTCCCCCTCCTTTGAGAATGTTATAACGTGGCAGGTATAAGTTCGTTTCCAAGCTCGATGTTGATCTGGACTTACCCTTGCAATATAGGTTGCTTTTGGCTCATGCTTTCGTGGTAGGGTTACCCTCCAACTGTCGAATAGAGAAAACTTGCCTTGCTGATATTGGTCTTCGATCCAGTTTTTGAAGGTGAAGCAGTCTTCAAGAGGATGTCCTATTGCTCGGTGGTAGGAGCAATTAGCCGGGTGATGAAACTCGTTTATTTGTTCGGGGTGTCGAGACTTCGGGAGCGTCATCATTTGATGCTTGATGACAAGGTTAAATATTTTCCTTGTCTTGTCTTGGGGGAAAGAGTATTCCCGATCCATCTTCTTCATCAGCGATGGATTCCAGCTGACTTTTTCTCGATCGCGTAGCTTCGCTTCACTGTTTCCGAACATCATTCTCATTCTTCACCTGGCTGTTACCTGTACGTCGGGCTTTTTCCTTGCCACGAGAGCGCACAGCGGGCTAAGGGTGAAGGGCATCGTAATTTTCCTTTTCCGTAGACTGCTGAATGAGACGCCGAGTCCTGACCTTTTCGTAAATAGCTATTTCACGGCTATGATCATCCCGCACCTTTTGACCGGCTTCCTTATTAGCCTATCAACTTGCTCTTCGAATGATAGACTTGATGTTTTTATAGCAGGATTTTGCTTCGTTTCAACGTCACAGCTATCTGGAAAAGCATTCCCTTCTTCACCGGAATTATTTATAACACAGCAGCCATAGAATCACTCCCGTTTCTTTGACCGAACGTATCCAAGCTCAGTCGTCTCCATCGTCCTATTGGGCATCTTTCGCTGAGTCCTGGGAGTGTCCCAAATCTTGTTGTAGAACTGTGCTTGTTGAGCTGTTTGCTTGTAGGGTATGCCTTGGCATCTTAATAACCCTTTCAATCCTTTTGTGTAATATCTGGGCAGACTGATTGGTTGAAGCCTGTCAAGCGCAAGTTCGGCACCATACCAAACTTCTTTATCCACTCTGCTCTCCGTAGACTGATAGAAGAGGATCGCCTTTTCACCTCTTCATCTAGGAAGGGCATAGAAAGTTTGCAGCTCTTGTACACTGTATATATCGAGTGCATCAAGTTCTTTGTAATTCCGCGGCAGAACTATGGTGATTTTCAAGATCTAATCAGCTCTAGTAATGTTTTGTGCTGACGGACGAGTGGAGAATACGGCGTTAGTCTCGTCCTTAGAGTCACTTCCAAAGACCAAAATAGGAGCAGATGGTCTGGGCCTGCTGCTTTTGGGTTGCCCTGAGTAGACTATTTCCTCGTCTTCCTCGGTGTCACTCCCAAAGATCGGGATGATGCCAACGGAGTTCCGTTTATCCTCTGGCTTATGACATCTTTCCGTATCTTCGAAGTCTGGAATGAAGTACTTTGCGTCTTCATATTTTCGGACTTCCTTTATGGAGAATGGATTTAGCTCTCCCGTGACGGTCTATTCGAGGCCATCTTTGAAATACTTAATACACTGGTGTTGTGTAGAAGGGATGACGTTGTACTCGTTTAACGAAGGCCGGCCGAGCAAAGCGTTATAGCAAGTCTTGGCGTCGATGACATGAAATTTGATGTTAGTGACGAGAAACCCAAAGCGTAATGTCAATATTACGGAGCCAAGCGTCCGCGATGACTGAGAGTCAAACCCAGAGATGGTAATTTTTTCCCGACCCAGGTGCTGAACGTTCATGCAAATCTCTTTCAGCACCTTTACGTTGAGAAGTTTGACGGATGACCCATTGTCGACCAAGATCTTCCCTATCTTGATGTCATGGTAGTACCCGGTGACATATAGAGGACGGTTTTGCTCGCACGTTCTGAGGAGGAGATCTTCATCGCCGAATGAAATGCCAGCTATATGAACCTCTGCTTGCTCGTCCTTCATCTTTTCTTCTGCTAGGAAAGCTTGGAACCGATCGGGCTCTTGTAATGCCCTTATCTGAGAATCTCTTGCTTCTTTGGATAAGAGGAGAGCATCCAATATGCTCAATTGTGAGGGTATCTACCTCAGATACGCCAGGATATTGTAATCCACCTTGTTTTTCTTAGGTGAGTCCTTGGCTGCGAGCTCTTTGACAACTCTATCATCAAGGGAAATTTCCTCAGGGACTTTTTCCTTCCCCTGCCACTTTTGCTCGAACCTTTGTTTGTAGGCCCGAGGAACTTTTCAGGCAACGTGCGGTTACGCAGCTGAATATTCTCGCAGTTCGTCTCTTCTTCTTTTCTGTAGGTGGATTCTTTGAAGAGAGGGCCGAGGGTTATTTCTTCCTCAGAATCGCTCCCGAATGTAAGAACTTGAGATTTTCCTTTTGTCGAACTGGTATCAACCATATGATAGTTGCCCGCTGTTCCTTCGTGCTCATCTGTCGTGCTTCTTTACTGCCGATGAGCTTTAGGCTTCATCTGCTTGAAGTGTTGTCGGTGGGCAACGTATCCTTGCCACCACTTCTTGAAGACATTATACTCTTCGATGGGGTATGTGACCCTCCGATGGTATAAGCAGTAGTTCGGATGTATATCCATTTCGTCAGGGCACATGATTCCGGGAGCATTTTCCACGAGGGGAAGCTTCATTCCCATTGACAGGGCTATGGCGAACCGCTTCTCTGCTTTGATCCTGCTCTTGTTTGTAGCAGGTGAGCTTTGGCTTGGTTAGAGTGCTTTGTAGCTCTTCCTTGCTGCGTCTTCTTCATCCTGACGCCGATGCTTGACCTTTTCATATATGGCCGTTTCACGTTCTCGGTCTCTTTTGAAAAGCTTCGTTCAGCAGCCTGTCAATTGGGTCTTCTGGCAGCTCCGGGGATTTCGGCACCGATCCTACCCTTAGTTCCTCTGCGTTGCTTTCCGACGCCGATGGAGTTTCTTCGTTATTTAATGACGAAAGAGAAACCATGTGGCAACTTGCTACATAATCTTTGGTTTCTTCCGACGAGCCATTTCCCTCATCATCGTCACTATCTCTGTTCTTAAGGATATGCTTGAGAAACTCTTCGAGAGTGACTGGGTCCGCACCTTCTGGTTGTATTCCTCCAGCGCATCCATGTACTTTTTCAGGTCCGTGCGCTTGTTGTCAGGCTGTACGGGCTTCTTGGTCTTCTTCTTTCCCTTCGAAGACTCTGAAGGCTTAACCTGGGTGTTTTGCCCATCGTTAGCAGTTTTCGATGTGGGGCGCGGTTTTAGCATCCCCTCAATGATCTCGGGCTCCAACAGGCTTTTCCATTTGATCGCCGGACATGCTTGAAGATCTTTCAACATTTATTTAGTTTTAGCTGAAAGGACCACTTCCCAAGGAGCTTCTTCCACAAACGAGCATGATGCCCCCAGCATATCCACCATTTTAGGAACGTGCCTCTGTGGCGGATTCACCTTCCAGTTCTCGGAAAGCGCGAATTTTCCTTGACGGTACTGGTCCTCGAACCAGTTCTTGAAGATGCAGTAATCCTCAATGGGGTGGCTCACCATTCTTTGATACGAGCAGTAGTTAGGGTTGTTGACGTCACCGGGCTACGGTGGAAGTTTTGGGTCCAGCAGAGTGATGAGTTTGTTGCACACTGCTATTTTGAACAATCTCCTCGTTTTATCACAGGGGAACGAGTAAGCACGTCCTAGCTTCTCTTCCTGGGATTGGCGTGGGCGCACGTTGTTTTGGCGAGCAATCAGTTTCGGATCACTCGGTTGTTGTTGAGTATTGGAAACGAAGGCCGCTTTCCCTTTACCCTTTACATTTCGAGGGTCCATTTTTGAAGAGGAATGTCCGTGGCCCATCTGATCCATTTGGGCCAACCTGTCAATCAGAGCCTGGAAGGTGGTCGGCTTAAAGAACGTCATAAACTGGGACAAAGTCGCCTGAGGATCCAGAGTTCCTATGAACATGCCCACAGCAGGAGCTTCTTCGATGCGTTGTTCGCATTTTGACCATAGGTTCTGCCATCGAATCGCGTATTGAACCTAGGTCTCTCCTGGTTTCACCCTGGCGTTGATTAACACCATGATTGGGATGCGCTCGCATGCGCTGGCGAACCGCTGCGTGAATAGCAGTTCCATCTCTGTGAATGTTTTGATGGAGTCATTTAGGAGCTCCGAGTACCATTCAAACGCCGTCTCTGACTGGCTTCCAACGAACTGGCGAAGCAGCAATTTGTCATCGCCTCTAGTATTTCCGCACAAAGCTCTGAACTGACCAACATGCTGATGAGGATTGCCTGTCCCTTTGTACACATGAAACTTGGGGATCGTATATCCTAGCGGGTATTTGATTTGGTCATACTAACCCGGATACGGTCGTCCAGTTCTGACGACTTGGCCAGCCGCTTCACTTGCCCGTTGAGCTCGTATTTATTGAGCTATGTAATTATCAAGGGCAGATTTGGAGATCGTTTCCTCCCTGGCTGTTGATAAAGATGGAAGAGGGTTCGATGTTTTCCATCTATCGTCCTCGATGATTATCGGCGGGTCTTCAGCTGGAGGTTCTGGTTGGATCATCATTCCAACCATATCTTGGAACAAAAGTGTTATCCATTTTATATTAGCAGCCTGTTCCGTGGCCTCCATATCCTTTCTTTCCAGCACCCTTCGCAAAAACTTCGTATCGGTCTTCTGCTCCTGGCCCTGTTCAAACGCTGCTTCCGCGATTTTTTTTGCCCCGGTGAGTGCTGTCATTTTCATCAGCATCTCTTGGAGCTTATGTTGTTACTCCTGAGCATTTGTTAATGACCGAGTTTGTGGTCGATGACCCACGGAAGCACGGCTTTCCTCTTTCCCAGAAGCCATGTAAACCGTGTGTATGATCATGCCCCCACACTTGGGGCGTTTGGATCCATCACCTTTGGGATTTGCCGCCGGTGGTGGAAGATTCTCCGGCCTTCTCTTTTTGTGGGAGATCAAGGTTGAAGGAGCCATTATAACAGGCTCCTGTGTGAATGAAGTCCTTCGCTATATGGTGGAAGGATGATTTTCCTCTTGTCGAACCTTCATATTCTCCGGTTGACTAGAGTGGTCTTTGTTGATCACCGAGTCCTGGAATTTCTGCCAGACCCTATGGATTTAGGAGGAGATCCGTTGAAGGGGCTGCTCTGGTTTTTCCTGCATCATGTTTTCAGCAGGTGGGAGAGATTTCTTCAGCACCGCGGTTGGGGAGTTTTTGCGCACCCTCTTTAGCGGTTCAAAGCTATTCCCGGTTGGAACAGCAGGGTCAACTTCCACCATTGGAGCTGGTGGAGTAAGTCCGGAGGGGGAGTTGCCCCCATCTCTTCTCACTCGGCTCCAGTGGCGACGTCGAGCATGCCTTGCAGACGGGACCACCTCAGTTTTGGAAGTGGCTCTGTCGTGCCCCCTACTTTGGTGAAGTGCTACTGCTGGTGCGAGCCTGTCGAAGAACGATGTCCGTTGAGAGGGAACGGCCAATCTTTCGAAGGCTGACTTTCTGGTAGGGGAAGCTCTTTTGACGACTTCACCCGTAGCAGGAGTTGGAATGGCTAATCTTGCGAAGACCGATCCTTTAGTAGGAGAAGCCCCTTTGTCGACCTCACCTGCAGGAGCTAGAATGGCTATCCGTTTCGGGATAACCCCTTTAGGTATTGCGAGCCTCTTTGCGGGTCCACTTGAGCTTTGGCTCAGCTTGTTGAAGACTGAGGTGGCAGACTTGGACGACCCATTGAGAGGGGCCGTGGTGGTTGCAAGTCGATTGAAGACCGACTTCCTGGGAGCTTCCAATGATGGCACTGGGACACTGAAGCTTGCTGGCGGGAGCATGGTCCTGAAGAACAATCTCGTAGTGGCTTGAGTTACCTGCCCCACCGGCATAGAAAAGATGGAGGCCGCATTGGACCTATATGTCACTCCTCTAGTTGGGGCGGAGCGGGAGTTGCTGTTGCAGTTGGTGCAGCTGGAAGCCATTGATGTTCACTTCTTCTTTCTGCACAAGAACAAGACACCAAATCTTAGTACCTTGAATCCAAGGGCAACCATAGCGAACCGCGATTTTGTTCGTGAAACACGACACACGAAGTGTGGAGTGGAAAGAGAAAAAGGTCCCACCGGGAGTGCCAGAATCTGTTCACCACCAAAAGACGCGACCGGGACATTGGGACGTCTGGCCTGAATTTTGGGGGCAGATTCTATTTGGATTTATCCGTCCACCACTTCGAAGATGCCAAGTTGATTTATGGCACCGTGTATCGGAGGTTTGAATGGATGTGGCCGTTGTAGCAGACTTCGTCAGATTCCCCCTCGTTTTGTGAGGGGTTTTTGATTGTGGGGACGCTCTTCCCAATAGGCGAAAGCCGCTGCAGATAATTACGTTACTGCATCGCGATAACCACTTTCTCCTGCTCCATATGTTCACCACGTGTCATGTATGTTTGTTTTATTTTTGGTTGCCCGTGGATCGTATGCGGAGACTAATCTGTGTCGTCGCCCGTAAGGCGTGGATTACTCCAAATCCGTACATCTTTGATTTGGGTTTGGGTTGATTTAAGGATCGTTGATCTGTTTTGAGATCAAGATCGAATTAAATATATACGAGCAATTGGGAGCTCGACTGGTTTTTTATTAAGGATACGTTAGTCCAATTTGAGACTAAGATCTACTTAACAAGGTCTTAGGATCATTTTTGCTTCAGATTCAACAAAAGAGCATTTAGGCTCTGTTGTTTTAGTTTAAGAACATTTCAATCCGTTATCGCCGTTTTGGAGGCGAAGTTCTAGTTTGAGGACGTCTCGGTCCGTTCATCACCATTTTGGAGGTAAGGTTTTAGTTTAAGGACGTTACGGTCCGTTGATCTCTATTTGGGGTGAGATTTTAGTTTAAGGACGTTACGGTCCGTTGTTGCCATTTTGGAGGCAACGGTTAGTTTAAGAATATTTCGGTCCGTTGTTGCCATTTTGGAGGCAACAGTTAGTTTAAGGAAGTTTCGGTCCGTTGTTAGTTTAGGGACGTCTCGGTCCATTGATCACCATTTGGGAGTGAGATTTTAGTTTAAAGACGTTACGGTCCGTTGTTGCCATTTTGGAGGCAACGATTAGTTTAAGGACGTTTTGGTCCGTTGTTGCCATTTTGGAGGCAACATTTAGTTTAAGGACGTTGGTCTATTGTTAGTTTAGAGACGTCTCGGTCCGTTGTTTCCATTTTAGAGGCAACGGTTAGTTTAAGGACTTTTCGGTCTATTGTTTGTTTAGGGACATCTTTGTCTATTGTTAGTTTAGGGATATCTCGGTCTATTTTCCATCATGCGTGCACATGTATTTGTTACGTAATAGGATGAGCAACGATGATATGGGATGCACCCAGTTTGGGGCGTGGTTTGATTTGGGAGGTGCACGTCAGTTTGGGCAATGCACCAAAAAGCTGTTGTTTGTCGGAACCCGCCACCTCTCTGAAGACGTTGAGGAATTACAGCGACATGTATCAGAGTTGTGGAGAGATATACCCTTAAACCAAATCCCGTATGTGAGGGAAAAGATCATGGTGGACCATCTAAGAATCATTAGTCATTTTTGGATACTAAGATTAACTTAGGAGATGTGGGATGAACATTATTTTGAATATCATTAGTTGAAAAGATCATTAGTCATGTTTGGGACTAAGATCAATTTGGAAAATGATGAGCGCACAGGGGCTCAGTTGATTGTAAGAATTTAGTCAATTTGGGCTAGATCTGGGTCTCCATAATTACCCAACAGAGCTAAGTGCTAAGGCATACAATGCTCACGTGCATTTCCTGTGAGGCACCTGATTAGTGTAAGACACTAGAGTTCTGTAGCGTTCACGTGACATACCTGAGGTACCGGATTAGTGTTAAACACTAGAGTTCTTTGGCGCTCACGTGACACATGTGAGGCACCAGATTATTGTTAAACACTAGAGTTCTTTGGTGCTCACGTGACACACGTGGGGCATCGAATTATAGGCACTGCCCACTTATTCCCCCACTTTTTTATATAAGTGCTGAGAACTTGGTTCTTATGGCGCTTGCGTGTGAAACACGTGAGGCGCCCCAAAGTTGGATTCTGCTATTTGGGTTTTATCCCTTTCCCTTTTTTTTATAGATGCTAAGCACCTGATTGGAGATCACGTGCAAAACACGTGACTGCCCCATGAGGCACTTCTTGTTCTTCTTTTAAGCGCTTGCGTGGGAAACACATGCGGTCTTCATTATAGTGTTTAAACAATAATGAATCATCGCTCTTTCCTTCTTTCTGGATGTTTGGAGATTTTGATCTCTTGTTGATGACCCTAGGGTTTGGAGGATCTCATATTTCTTAGTTTGTAAGAATTAAATTCTTTTTATAGGGTTAAACCCTAGTTTTCATGTATTTTGTAAAAATCAAATTCTTTGAACTCAATTTTTTCCCCTAGGTTCTCCATGACAGAATCTCCCCGATGAGAATTAAATTCTCAACTTGTGGGGAGATCTGCTTCTAGAGATCTTAACCAGAGGAAGAACTAAGTTCTTGCATGATGGGTTAAACGCTTAGAGAGGCAAAAAAGAGACAAGATGATCTCTAAGTTTTGTTTTCATTTTACCTAGGGTTTTAATGAAACAAATCTTCCTTTGTGAGAATTAAATTCTCTGTTTCTTTTGAAACTTTTCTTTGTTCTTCTCTTAAGCTTCTCTTTTTTTTCTAAGCTTCTGAGGGGATTCCTTTGTTTACTATCTCTATCTTTCTTCACTCTCCATCCTCCTGAGACTTGAAGTCTCTGGTCCCTTATGTAGTGGAGAGAAGTTTGTTTAATTCTGAGAAAATCTCTTATTGAGAGATCCTAATTAATTTAATTGGTTCTAGAATTAACTTGGGGAATTTTGCCCACCATTGGATCTTTGATCCAAGGGTTTCTGTTTAACAGAAAATATTTTTCTTGTTTTTAACAAGACTGGGGAACTATTTTCCCATATGCAGAATCTTATTCTGTAAAATAGTAATTTTTAAACCACCATTGGATTTTTAATCTAAGGGTGCTCGGCTTAACAGAGCACAATCTCTCTTTGTTTAGAAAGATATGGAAAATATTTTCCATCTCATGGGATTTTTGATCCATGAACTTTCTGTTTAACAGAAAATATCACTCCTCACTTAAAAAGATTAATTGAATTTAATTATATGCATAAACACCATCGGATCTTTGATCCAACGGTTTCTTGTTGAGTAGAATTTAATTCTACGTAGGAAGGTGCTCTCACGTGTTGAACACGTGAGGCTTATTTATTTTGTCACATGTTTGATTGCTGCGCCTATATGCTTTGCATATAGGCGCTCACATGTTTAACACGTGAGGATTATTAGCCTCTATTTTGTTTGCATTGCAGTGCCTATATGCGTTGCATATAAGCACTCATATGTTAAACACGTGAGGCTCCATTAGCCTAGTAGTTGTTTAATTGCAGTGCCTATATGCGTTGCATATAGGTACTCACGTGTTAAATACATGAGTCTGTTTTAGTTTAACAGTTTCTTTGATTGCAATGCCTATATGCGTTGCATTTAGGTGCCCACGTGTTTAATACATGAGGCTTTGAATAGTGGAGAACTTTCCCTTACCCTTTTTTATAAGGGAACAATCTAATGATCGGTTGAGTCCTTATGCTCACTGCTCATAAGTCGATCTTAGTCTCAAATATGGCTAATGATCCTTAGATCAAACCCAAATATCCCATGAACCGACGGACCTCACAAATGTAAGATCTGCGTCCTAAGTACATTCCCGTTGGCAAACCAAGCTACCAACGCGGGTCCCATCAACCAAAATTCTTGACATAAACCTAAATCTAAAATATACGGATTTGGACTAATCCGCGCCCTATAGGCGACGACATAAATTAGTCTCCATATACAATCCATGGGCAACCTAAAATAAAACAAATATCACACGACACGAAGTGAACTTCCGGAGCATGAGAAAGTGGTTATCGTAATGCGGTAACGTAATTAATTGTAGGGGTTTGCGCCTGCAGGGAAGAGTGTCCCCACAATCAAAAACCCCTCATAAAATTAGGGGAAATCTGATAAAGTCTCCTACAACGGTCGCGTCTGTCCAAACCTCCGATATATGGTGCCATAAATCAACCTAGTATATTCGGAGAGGTGGATGGTTAAGTCCAAACCGCATCTGCCCCCAAATTCGGGCAAGACGACCCATCCCAGTCCGTCTCTGTTTTTGGTGGTGAACAACAATTAGCTAAGTTATCTAACATATCATAAAAATCTAATTAGATAGCATAACTATCCTAGTTAAATGGTTGCGGTGGTGCTATACGCCATCCACCCGACTTCCCCCGTAGATATAAATCTACTCACACTTGTCGAGCTAGTCGAAATCCCCGCTTACTTTATCCATCCTTATCGTCTCGGAAATCTCCGCGATCGTACCACAATCTTAGTTATAACATATCGGCGTAAATATAATATCAAAACCAAAATAATGAGCTAAACACACATAGGTTAGAACCTATAGCTTACTTACTCCAAAAACGATCAAATACCCCTGACATTAACATATGAACGTCAATATTTCAGTCAAGGTATAGAAATACGAAAAACCGTATCATAAATATCAGAAATATTTTTACAACAATACTAAAACACTCCTAGATTTCTATATATGAAATCTGGGGCAAAACAAACTATACTATGCTTAAATTTTCACTAAACAAGGCTATAGACCAAAACCCAAAACACCAATACCCTGAAAGACCGGCGGCGACAGGAAAAAAGGAAGAACCGGTGGGTGAACTAGAGAATTAGGGGCTCGAGCTTTAGGGGTTTCCTCCTATTGGTATCACCATATCCTAGTATTGATAGTTTTTATAATAGACTAATCTAATAGTTCCAGATTCGAGTTTACCACACAAATATCACAAAATTTCCAATCTCTGATACTTGCACACTAAAGCTGATATGTAACAAAAAGGAACTTGAAAGAAGAATGGAGATATACCTATAGGGATAGTGCACAAGGAATTCTAGCTCAAGAATTGGTGGCTTGAAGTTTCTTGATGATATGCTCAAATTTGATGAAGGGGTCATGGGTTTTAAGTGAAGGGTTAACTTTAGGATGAGGATGAGGGAGAAATGAATTATGTTCAGTTTAGCAAAAGAGAATGAAGGTGTATAATTATATGAAGGAGGTAGGTAGAGAAAGAAATGAGATGGAGGGTTGTAAGGTGGTGGTGTAAAAGTTGTAAGGATGAGGTGGAGGGAGGTGAGAATGTGTGAGGGTGTGTTGGTTGTGAGTGTTTAATCTAGCTTAACATAAAACATAACCCTTCAAAATACTAAAAGATCTTTTTAAATAAATACCTTCATGTTTTTAAAGAAATAAAACACTTAAATTCCATAATCATTATAATAAAACCTCATATCATATTAAAAACAAAACACTTATCATTTTATAAGATATCACATATATCTCATTTTCTCTAAAATAATTACATTTTTGCGGATATCAATTCGATACCAAAATTCATATGTGATATCATTTTTGAAAACTCATTATATTCATATTTAAAATTATAAATTAATATTTATCATTTACCAAAATGTTACAACTATAACCAGAAGTCAGTGGCCACCACAGTGGAGATAAACTGATAAGTGTTATCAGTTGTATCTCCGGTTGGTTATGAGTCCTCTATCGCATGAATTATCGGGTTATTAAGGATCTGGCAGTTCCACCCTCAGACTCGGTATGCGATACTCATTGACGAAGAGACCGTACTGTAAGGTATTCGTCGCTTATAAACTTGGTCGGGTCTGGATGAGTTCGCTTGTCGACCTACCTTTATCTTGATCATACCTGGGTAGCCGTTACGTACAGCTAGTGCCACTGATGAGATTGTAGGTTAACCAGTGAGGGGGTTGAATCTGTAAATGTTTTGGATTCAATCGGATGTGATCCTGCATAACCTACTGCCGGCATATTGACAGATCTTTAGAGTCCCGCAATGAAGGTGCATTCCCAGGAAAAATGGGATGTAGCGTGCGTATGGGATATATATGGGGATTCGATTAAATAGTTGATTTAATCGAATGTCCGGGTATACTATCCGGTTTAAATGCTGGAATATCAAGTCAAGTGTTGACTTGATAACCGTATTTTTAATATGGTTTCTAGTATAGTATATATGATATACCTACTCTATACATTATATGAGACTGAGAAGAAATTGATGGCTATGGTATGTGTATAGGATACATATACAAGTACTCATTTAGTGGGTGTGTGTATTAATCCCACTACTTTAAATGTTACATATAAAGTTATACTTTATATATCAATATATGTTATATTAAAATTTGGTGGGTCCCTCTCTTTCTCTTTTGGTGACAACTAATAGGGGAGAGAGAGGGATGAGACTTATGCTATATTATATATGACATAAGATAAAGATAAAACAATAAGGATGCTTTCTTTTTCTCATGCGATCTATTTTCTTCTTCTTCTTTTAAGCTCAAGCTTGAGCTCTCTACTTTATTGGCAACTTGTGTATGAGTGAGGGAATTGAAATTTGAGAGAGTACCCATTTACCACCTCCACTCCATTAGCACCTAGCAAGTTCCCTAATGGAGTTTCTCCACATGAGCATGGAGATGAAGCTACGGGCATGCTACCATCACTGCGGATCATCTACGGCGAGGCGACCAGCTTGGGGAAGCGTCCGGGAGCATGCAAGTAAAGCTAGGGTCTTCCGATGGTGATCGGACATGCCACAAAAGTTGTAGCTCCTCTAATTACTCTCTAGGTTTTTCTAGTGTTAACTATTGCTTGTATTTGATGATCTTGGTGATTGGATTGGGGTTATGTTTAGAAAAATTATTGTTTTTAAAATTCCGCCGTGGCCATGAGCGTCATGACCTTAACCCCCGACCACTTATCGGAATTACTCTGAACTTCTCAAAATCACAAAAAGTCACTGCTGAACATCAAAAAGAGCACAAATCATTCTGTTGGATATGTATATCCAAGAGAACTTTATTGTATAGGATATTAGGGGTATGTATGTACAGGAATATCTTGCTTGATATGATAGTATGCTATTTAGTTTGTCTTTATCTTAACATGTATGTTTTACTAGTTATTACATTTCATTATTACATGTTGATAAATCCCGTAAGATCTTTACTTGACTACTAGCGTTATGATAACAATCATACTTGTGAGGATGGGCAGTCCGTAAGTACATCCTTAAATGTCTCTAGTCATGAGAATATTGAGACTGGGCATCAATATTCCATAGTAGACTAGTGTATACTTTTCTTGACCCTGACGAAGGGAGATGGTTGGTCCCACGACTATTGGTATATAGCACCAAAGTTTGTATACAAATACTCATTAGGTTATGAGTTATACTGGATGGAATCCCTGAGAACTTCTAGATGGTAATATACATATCATCAGATAGTTGTTCTCTGGTAACATAGGTACAGGGTAGTCTTTAGACCTGACATCGTCATTTTTCTCGAGTGTGTTCCCACTGTACTAAAATACTACCCTACCACGGCTTTAAAGAGTCGTGCAAACAAGTTTTAGTTGGGTACAGTCCCAAAGCACTAGGGTGCAGTGAACGATAGAAAGGATTCGTCTCTCCCGGTATAGGGAGTCGATGTCACGTAGTGTTCGATTGCCACACCATAAGACATTGGCCAAGGAAGATGAGATTTACTGATAGTGAGATCAGTAGTTTTTCGAGATGGTTTTGAGCCACATCGATAAGACTTATCCGGTTATTAGGGGTCTGATATTTTCTACCCTCCTAGACCCGGTATGCAACACTCTCAGATGAAGAGACCTGACTGTACGAAGATTGTCACTTATAAACTCAGTAGGTGTACGGACGAGCTTTCTTATTGGCTTTCCTTTCGTTCAATACCTGGATAGTCGTTATATACAACCAGTGCCGCTAACGTGCTTGTAGTTAAACCCACTGCCAGCGTATTATTGAGTCTTTAGAGTCTCACACAGAGGGTTTCTCGACTCAGGAGAAATGATATAGTGTGTGTGTTTTAATATGTATGGAGGTTCGATTAAATACGCGTTTTTGTACACGTACTTTTAATCAGACATTTTGATGATACTAGCATGTTTGAAAGATATCCGGATTTTATATATGAGATGGTATTGTATATCTTATTTACTCTCTTTTGGTATTCGTATTTTGACACTAATACGGGTATTTATACGAATACGAGTATTTGTATGAATACGGTATTTGTATCTTAATACGAATAAGGGTGTTTGTATCTTGATATGAATATGCGTATCTTTTTATACGAATACAGTGTTCATTTTTTATACAAATACGAGTATTCGTATTTTGATACGAATACAGGCGTATATATGTATTTGTAGCATATACAAGTGTGTGTGTGTGTGTGTGTGTACACTTACCCATACACATCTTTATCCTGGAAGCTTGGAGGTGTGTGTGGGTTTGTGACTCACTTATGATTCACAATTCCACCCACACATATCCAAAGAGAAAAGAACATGAAAGGATGAGAATATGAATGATATTTATTTTATATCTTCTTGGCTTCATCTCATTTCTCTCTTGAGTTTTGCTTTTAAGTTAGAAAAGAAAAGGAGAGAATTCAAAGAGATATATTCACTACATCCCTTGCACACTTCACCTAGAAAGTTAAGTTTGTGAGTTGCTTCACTTAGTTTATCTAGTATGAAGCTAGAGCCTAAGTTAGGATTCTTTCGGGTGGAACATCTTCGTCAAGGAAGACCGACTTACAAGATCGTTTCCGACGATTTAGGAGCTTAAGAAGAGGATCTTTGAATATGAAGGACACGACTACAAAGGTTGTTATTGATAACTGAGTAGTTTAGCTCCTTTTTAGATTGCTAGTTTAGTGTTTAGAATCGATTATAGGTTGTAGTCACTTGTGCTCTTGTTTGAAATTTTCGTTTTGCAATCCGCCTTGGCCTTGAATTACCGGCATGAGCATGAACATCTATTTACATGGTATTAGAGTCACCCAAACATTAGAACTTGTATTAGACGATGCTTGCATTTCGAAACCGAAACTTTTCCGTATTTCGAATCCCGATACTAAGTTTTCTGTCTATTTTTTAATACTTCTTTGAAATTTTTTAAAGGGTTGCAGAAGAAAGTTTGTGACATGTAATTAACACTGTTTGAAAACAAGCCAAATCAAAGCAACTATGGCCGCTACTTTTGTCATTTCGGCCGTTTCTGACGACCAAGGATGCTCTATTTGGTCTCGTCATCCTACAGTGTCTTAGGTTCTTGGATTTGGGATTTTTAGTATACTCTGTTTTGGTCCAGTTCTCTGTTGATGTTACCTTTCTTTATAGGCAACACGGAAAGTAAACTCAAAATTTTTGCATCGTTGATATTTGTGATTATGTATATGTGTTTGTAAACATCGTCTAATTGCTATAGGTCGATTGGATGGGGTTACACATATTAGCTTGTGTTTTGGTTGATATATATCTTGTGATGGTTTAGCCGAATTGTCGTGGTGGATAGCCCCGCATCGTAAATTGGATGTATATTTGTTTATTCAGGGCGAGCAGCCAAATTATGGTCGTCGTTTCCGTGTGATGTATATTCTTTTATTAGGATACATCCAGGTTGAGATTGGTATTAACACTGTATATTCTTTCGTTATATGCACTAGGATAGACCCAAGGTGGAGCGCCCAAGTTACTGAATTTTAGAAAGCGGCGGGTAGCCTACTCATTTTATTGAGGGAGGGGTATCCCATTTTTAGGATTGGTGGCTAGCTTGCCGTGCTCGTAGGGATCTTGGTTAGGTGATGCTCAAGCTATCCATATGGCTGGAGAATTGATTTTCGTTTGCGGCACGAATGAAATACGGGGCTCCAAGTTTATTAGCTATTCCATATTGATTATCACATGCCTGTGATGTTTATTACCTGCCTGTGATGATGATATATATAAATGAATTTATTTGTTTCTCATCTGCGCTAGCCCTTCCTCCACCCTGTTGTAAGTTAAGTAACCTTACAGTGAGACCCGAGGCCCCGTGGCGAATACGGATAGCATATAAAGCATTGTATTTTGGTTGTTCTGTGACGCATAGAAATTTAAATGATGGGACCTAATTAATTTTAATTAATGCAAGAAAATAAATCTAAAATGATGTTGTTAGAATCAAATTTCAAAACCACTCAATTCTTTTCAAAAACTACTCGGTTTTCCACAAAACCATATTTTTTCAAAATCGAGTTTGAACCACTCGTTTCGAAATCACTAGATTTCTTCAACGATATCATGTTCATTACATTAAAGGCTTTTTTCACCAAAACCCAGCAGTAGCCCTCCGTCATTTCAAATCAGTATTGCTTAGTTTTCGTGCTGCGTTTGTTGATCTTGTTAAGGCGTAATGTACGGTAGCCAAATAATGCTTTTCTGCCTCACAGAGATGCAATTAGGTAGGACAGTCACATAGCTTTATTGACCTTGTTAAGGGCTTATGCGGGTGGGTCTATACTAATCAAGATATTGACGGGTTGACCTTGACTAGAGGTTTATGACTTGTTGACCTTCTTAAGGTCATAGGTCGTTAAGGGTAAAAACTATATTGGTGGTTTCAAATACAAGAGAAACTTGCAAGGTTTGGGCATATTTTCTGGAGTGTGGTGACTTGATAGACTTCCATCAAGATTATCATGCGATGATAGTCGGGTCCCGATTCCCACTGTGAGTAGACTTACTCCTGGAAGATTTTCACTTCATAACTCGCTAACCCATTAAGTATCTAGAAAGGTGTTAACGAGATTATGCCTCTGCGGAGATGGTGTTATTTAATTAGGTACATGCGAAAGCATGGGGAACCTCCTTCAGAGTACCAACAGTTGCCTGGCTAAACGGTTAGCGAACTTGTAGGGCGTACATGATCTCGACTAGCTCTCCCTTTAGGGTTTGAAGGAGAATTCGAGAGAAAAGTAGGAGCCATCATGATTAAATAAATTAAAAACCAATCTAATCTTGCAAAAGCACACGCTAAGTATTTTTTTTCTCTCACTCCAAGAAGAAACCATGTCACGCTTTGATTGTTATGTTTTGTGATAAGCGTTCTATATGTTCTATTTACCGCAATCAAGTCGGTTTCGCTTGTAGCTAGCTGGTTAGTACGATTCGTCTACTGGGAGATGGTTCGTGTTAGTGATATATGCCCTAGAGGCCATTATTGTATGGTACAGGATTGTATATTACATTTTGGAGGCTTGGGATATACACGGATATAATAACAGTCTTGCTCAATATGATAGTATGCTATCTGGCTTGATTCTATCTTAATATGTGTATATGTTTCTTTTAGCATATCGCTAATACATATTGATAGAGTCCTTAGGATCTTTGCTTGACTACCAACGTTGTGTGGCAGTCACACGAGTGGAGATGGGTTGTCTATAAGCACATCCTTATACTTGTCCCTAGTTGTAGAATTATCGAGGCAGGGTATCGATACTCTAGAGTAGACTAGTGTATATACTTCTTATCCCAGTCAGGGGAGATGGCATGTCCCGTAGCCATTGGTATGTCGTACCAGAGATATTATACAGGTGCTCATTGGGTTATGAGTTACACTGGACGGACTCGATGGGAACTGCTAGTTGGTATTATACCTATCGTTAGTTAGCAGTTCCCGGATGACATGAGTACATGTTAGTCCGTTGAATTGATATCACTATTCGTCTCGAGTGTGTTCCCACTGTACTTATATTACTACTCTACCACGGTTCAAATGAGTCGTGCAAACATATAGTGGTTGTGTGTGTTAATCGCCAAAAACAGAGACGAACCAAGATGGATCGTCTTGCCTGAATTTGGGGGCAGATGATGTTTGAATTTATCCGTCCACCTCTCCGAAGATACCAAGTTGATTTATGGCACCGTATATCGGAGGTTTGGACGGATGCAGCCGTTGTAGCAGACTTCATCAAATTCCCCCTCATTTTGCGAGGGTTTTTTTATTGTGGGGATGCTCTTCCCTGCAGGCGCAAGCTCCTGCAGTTAATTACGTTACCGCGTCGCGATAACCACTTTCTCCTGCTCCGGAAGTTCACTTTGTGTCGTGTGTTTTTGTTTTATATTTGGTTGCCCGTGGATTGTATACGGAGACTAATTTATATTGTCTCCTGTAAGGCGTGGATTAGTCCAAATATGTATTTCATAGATTTGGGGTTTTTAATTTAAGGAATGTTAATCTATTTTGAGATTAAGATCGACTTAAACGTATGTAAGCATTTGGGGCTCAGTTGGTTTTTTATTAAGGATACGTTAGTCCAATTAGAGACTAAGATCTACTTAACAGGGTGTTGGATCATTTTTTGTTTAAGATCCAACAAGAGAGCATTTGGGCTCTGTTGTCTTAGTTTAGGGACATTTCGGTCTATTGTCGCCATTTTTGAAGCGAATATTAGTTTAAGGACATTTCAGTCCGTTGATCACCATTTTGGAGGTGAGGTTTTAGTTTAAAAACGTCTCGGTCCGTTGATCACCATTTTGGAGGTGAGATTTTAGTTTAAAGACGTCTCGGTCCGTTGATCACCATTTTGGAGGTGAGATTTTAGTTTAAAGACGTTTCGGTCTGTTGTCCATCTTGCATGGACGTTTGTTTGTTACGTGACAGGATGAGCAACGATGATATGGAATGCATCTAGTTTGGGATGCAGTTTGATTTGGGATGTGCCCTTCAGTTTGGGAAGTGCACCAAAAAGCAGTTGGTTGTCGGGACCCGCCACCTTTCTGAAGACGTTGAGGAATTAAAATGACATGTATCAGAGGTATAGAGAGATGTACCTTTAAACCAATTCCCGTAATTGAAGGAAAAGGGATTAATGGTAAACACAAGAATCATTAGCCGTATTTTGAGACTAAGATTTTCTCAAGAGAATGTGGGACGAATATCGTTTTGGGATATCATCAGTTGGATGATCGATAGTCGTATTTGGGACTAAGATTAGTTTGAGCACATGGGCTCGGTTAATTTGAATTAGGGAGTTTCTACTCTCAAGGGACCAAACCAACTTGGGCTTGATTCATTCAGTTTTCTTTTTATTTGAAAAAGAGTGCTAAGTACTTGTTTGGACTAAGTCCCTTTTTTTTATGCAAAAAGTGCTGAGCACTTATGTAATTTCTGACGCTCGCATATAATCATGTGGGCTTTTAGTTATGGGGATTGCCCAATAAGTGTTAAACACTTTACCCCTTTTGTCTTTATATGGAGTTCTAAGCACTCTTTATAGCGTCCACGTGTGAAGCACGTGAGGAGCTAGGCGCTGCCTAGTGGGTGCCAAGCATTTTTATTCTGTAGCGTCCACATGAGGGTCACGTGAGGCACTGGGCGCTGAGCGCCGCTCAATGAGTTCTAGGCACTCCTGTAGCGCCCACATGAGGGCCACATGGGGCGCTGAACACCGCCCACTGAGTGCTAAGCACTCCTAAGTTCTTTTGTAGCGCCCACATGAGACGCACGTAGGGCACTAGGCGATGAGCGCCGCCCATTGAGTGCTAAGCACTCCTGAATTCTTTTGTAGTGCCCACGTGAGAGGCACGTGGGGCGCTGGGTACTGAGCGCCGCCCACTGAGTGCTAAGCACTCTTGAGTTCTCTCTTTTATTTTTGAATGATTCACAGGATCTTTATCTACTTTTATTTACCTGAAATTTACAAGAAGAAGTTCTTCTTTCTCGAGAATTTAATTCTCTGTTCTTTCGAAGCTTTCTTTTTTTTAAGCTTATAGGGGGTTCCTCCTCTTTAGACTTGAAGTCTTGGGTCCTTTATTTAGTAGAGGCAAGTCTGTTGATTAGTTGAAGAAATCTCTCATTAAGAGATCCTAAATGGTTTGGGGATTTTTCCCACCGTTGGATCTTTGATCCAAGGACTTCTGTTTTACAAAAACTATTTTCTTGTTTTTAACAAGATTAGGGAAATATTTACCCATACAGAAGTTATTCTGTAGATCGGTGATTCTTTAATCACCATTGGATTTTTAATCCAACGGTACTCTATTTTAAAGAGGGCAATCATTCTTGTTTAAAAAGATTTGAGGAATATTTCTTCTAAACAGAATTTAATTCTGTATCCTGATGATTTATCGTCTCCGTTAGATCTTTGATCCAACGGCTCTGCTTAACAGAGAGTAGAATTTAATTCTACTAGGTGCCGGTGCTCATGTGTTGTACACGTGGGCGCTGCTTAAGATTTTTGTGTACTTTGCACGCAGGCGTTGCTCATATAAGAGTTTTTAACTCTGGCGATGGCGCCCTCGTAGAAGGCACGTGAGGCACTGCCTCTTGAATTTTGAACAGAGCTTTGCTCTTTTATTGGGGAAAACAAATGCCCCCTACCGTTGCGTTCACGTGGCTCACACGTGAGTACAGCTGTGGTACCTTTTCCACCGTTTGATCTTCTTGGAAGTTGAACCGTCTTCTTATGCCTATAAGTAGGGCCTTTGGCCCTTGAGATGACTTATGTTCATCTTCCATAACCTTCTTCTTTCTTTGAGAATTTAATTCTCTTTTCACAGTTCAGATCTCTGTCCAAGGAAACTGTTTTAGATTCAAAATTCTGTCAAAATTTGGTTAGAATTATGACCAAACTCTTGATGGAATCTCTTCATGTTTTAGGGTTTTAACCCATTAACAGAGCTTTGCTCTTACTTTACAAAGATCTCTTAGTGTTCTAAGATTTTTTTCTTGCAGATCTTGAAGATCTTTGGGGTTTTATCCCGTTAGAAAGCTTTGCTTTTGAGGGTTCTGGGACGCTATCCCATTGTTCGATAGAGCTTGGCTCTGAAATGTTTTAGGAATTTTATTCCCTCTCTAATTTTCTTAATAGATTTGAAATCTATTTGCAGAACACAGTTCTCGAGGGATTTTAACTCCCGAGTCCAATGATGTTTTCTCATTAAATGTGAATCCTTTTGGATTCTATTTTTAATGAGTGACTGCCCCATCATTGATGGGGCGTCACCTTAATTTTGTAGGGCCCCTGTCCCCCCGCCCCTTTTTTTAACTGTGGTGCAGTACAATTTTAAGTGACAAAGAATGTTAAGGCCTTAATCATTGCATCAATAGCTGACTCCTCCCTTTTTGTGCAGGTACTATGGCTTCCGATTCCTCTTTTCCCTTCATACTTTCGAAAAGCGCTTTTGCCGACGCGCTCGTAGATCGGGAAGTCTTCACGCTTATTAAGGATCATGACCCAGAGCAAAAATCTCTTCATTTGTAGGGGCCATGGTGTAGTCAGATTATCTGGGGTCAGCGCAGTTTTTCTTGTGCAGCACCTTCGAAGCCAATCCCAACGATTCATTATGCTGGCCCGCCTCAAGTGACTTACACCGTAGAAAAGGTCAACTGGACCTCGGAAGGTCGCCTTTAGCCTTCCATGGCATCAATACCCGTACAGCCACTGATGGCCTTGGACATTTTGGGGCGACGTATATTCTAAGGAGAGTCGCGCCCTTAGGGAAAAGTTTACATGATAAAATTGACTCCCCGTCATTTGACCGGCTATCTACAGTAGGCCCGGTATATCCTGTCGGCCAAGAAGTCACAGCTATTAAAGACCAGGTTGTACCCCGCAATCTATTCATCCCTCTTTCACTACAACGCTCCTCATGTGTGGTGGATCAAGTCTTTTTTGGAACAATGGAATATCCCGACCCATACTTTTCTCTTATCAGATCGGGAGGTTTCAATTTCAATAGAAGAGTTCGTGGAGATCTCCGGTTTATCCATCAGAGAGGAGCACTATAAGGAGATACTTCCTCCCCGATGAGTGTATCTTTGCCACTAAGTCAGTAGTAATGGGCCTTATCCCGGAGAACGCCGTTCAACATCAGTTCCCCTACTTGATCAAGGTGTTGAACATGTATGAGAATTTATTCCTGGAGTCTAGTGGTTATGGGGTTAGCTTCGTGGATTTTATCGCCCGCTTTCTTCGTCCGGAAATTCTTTCTAAACAGGCTGTGAAATTCGCCAAACTCAATGACTCGTTCGGATTTGATTTAGATAATTTGCCGACGGCGGAGGCGAATCTAAAGAATTTCTTTATTCCAGACACTCAAGTCATCCCATTTACAGAGATTTTTGCCCCGGGTGTTGACGATGAAACGTTCTTTTTAGGGTTCATTGGCCTGTGGCTGAGTTGGTTCGTGCTTCCGACGCACCCCAGCTACATGAAGCCATATGTTTTTTATCTGGCTCATCGCATCGTCGCAGGGATGCGCGTGGCTGTTGGGATCGCAGGGTTAGCTTATCTATACCATGGCCTGAGTTTAGCGGCTGACACTAATCAGACAAGGGTAAAGCCCGTGTATCTCCCATTGCATTACTTCATATCATGGGTCGAGATGCACATGCTGGGTGCCTTTGTTGTTCATAAATGACCCCGATTCTATGAAATCTACAACTTCCCCCGGGTCATGCATCTAGTTGACGCTTCCGCTCCAGACCTGTCACAGCGAGAGGCTCGGCGATTACTCCTTCGACCATGCATGGTTAGGGACAGTATGACCTTTGTCGATGGAGTCTTGACTATTGGCAAATAATCCACCAAGGCGGTCTCACCATTGCACGATACTTTTAAGGATGGGGCTTCTGCGTTGAGAGCTCGGGAGGTCATGCACCTGTACTCTATCAGGCCGGACTTTCTAGTGTTTAGACAGAACGTCTCTGTGCTGTTCATGAGGTACAACCCACACCGCTTCACTCAACAATTGGGTTATAATCAAGGTGTTCCTCTTGAGGCGTTCTTAGTCGAGCCGGTTGCTACGGAGGAGGGTATTCGCAGTGCGATGCATCTTTTTATGCAATTAAATACGAGATCGCATTTCCTAGTAAGCGAGCCGAGCTATGTGCCGAAAGTTTCGAATGCTCACGTGGCGTGGTACCAGCATGCGACGTGTGCTGTTGTCAAGGAGGAGAGGCGGCGTTACTCGATCACAAGGATGTCGTCCCAGCCGGTAATACAGCGGTCCTTTTGAAGCGAGGAGCATTCGTTCGCCCTTCTTTAAGAGAAATCACTACGGCTATAGTCCCCCAAGCTTTTCCTGATAAGCTTCGGCCGGATGTTCCCGCGATTGCGGTAGCCATGGCGTCCCCGGAATCGGGCATTGGTTTGGAGACCGGGACCCACCGTACGAAGAGGCATGTCAAGCGAAAGCTTTTATCGTTGGCCGTTGGTGTCAGTTCGCAAAAGAAAAAGAAATCTCTATTCTCTGCTGATGTCGTATTTGGCCAGGAGCCCCATGCTCCCTACAGTGAGGGCTTGTGCGAATATGGCACCAATGAGGGTTTGTTTGAGACGCCTGCAACTGATACTGATCTTCAGGCTACCCTTGCAGCTTCCGAGCGACTGGCTCATGAGGAAGCAGCATTGGTCTCTATTGTGGAGTAGGGTATACTTCATTTACATTCTTCTGCATCTATCCCTTCTCCCCATTATTATGCTTTATTAACGCTCTCTTCTTTAACAGGTATTTCTGCCGAAGAGGGTTTTGCGGCTTCCCTCAAGACAATTGAGGAGGAAGAGAGGCTTTGCGCCACCTTGGGTCTTGGTATAATTCGCTTCTTTACACCTTTGCTCTTTTAGTTCCTTCTATTCATGGTATGACTCTTCTCTTCATCTTGCTGCAGGGACTACCAAAACCCAGGTTGTTCCAAGTGTAATTCCAATCCCAGGTGGTGACGCAGAAAAGCTTCCAGATCCATCGACTACGACCGAAGCCATCCCAAAGACACCACAAGAGGCGTTGCTGAAGCTGCCGATGATGGACGCCGTAGCGGCTCCGGAGGCAGAGCTCGGTTCGGACGACGACATCCCCATGTCGAAAGTTTTAAGGAGGTCGGTTCTTATGGTTGAGGATGAGAAGAAGCGCAGAAAGCATGCAGCGAGGGAACGCGACACTGTTTTGGCCGTGGGTGCAGGCTCGATCAATGTTCCGCCTGCTGACATTCCTTCGATGGGCGTTCCTTCTGCCCTGTCTACTGCCCATAAACAAGTTGCGCGTATAGCTTATGAAGAGAGTGAAAGACTAATTCAAGGTAGAACAACGCACGGTCCTTAATAACAGCTCCTCCCCCATGTCTATTTATTTAACATACACATTTTGATTTACAGGACCAAATTTGGATGACGGAGAGACAGGTGAAGTGCTGGCAACTAAAGAGCATGAAGCGCCCAATCTTTCTCTGGAATCTGGGACCATTCCAACTGCTGCTCTTTCCTCATGCGGATCTTTGTTATCGGCGGATGACGCAAGCGTTACGACTGCCCTTGTCGAATCAGGAGATGAAGCTGTAGGCGTTGAATCTGCTCTGCTAATGGAAAACGAAAAAGCCGTCACAGCTAGTGACGCTTCGGGCACGATTTTGGTTTCTGACTTGTCAGGTATTCCTTGGGTTATCATCTTTGAGTTTTTTATATCTTTTTTTTAAAATCCTGTTAAGCGTTTCTGATGATATTTCCTTTATCTTGAGCATAGACGCCATAAACCCTGAAGTTGTACTGGCCGAAGAATTACTGCCGGCCGCTGCCTTGTCTGTCATGGTTCCTTCTGTGCCTTCCCGAGTTTTGGAAGGTAAGGGTTTCTCATTTAGTTGGTTTATTGTAGATACCAATTTTCTCTTCCATAACTATATATTATCGCAACCATGCAGGAGTGCTCTTTGACCACTTATACCAAGTGTTACACTCGCACTTTTCCTTCCAATCGGAATTCGTTCCCTCTTCCAGCAGTGGTCAGTATATTCTTTGTTTATTGTTTCTCTTTTTTGTGAGTAAACTTTCTGCTGATAAGACTTCCTTATATTGACCCCAGTATCATAGTTCAAGCGAGAGAGCGAAGGAATAGACAAGCCTCCGGAGCTCCCTATTTTGCCACCTTCAACAGCTGGTACAGTAGATTTCTTCCGTCGGGTGTCTTCTTTGTCTTTCAAGTTGAAATCTGACCATATTTTATTTTGTACCGATTACACCGGTGTCAGCTCCTTTTGAGTCCCGCATTCCTATGCCCACGAGGCCCTTCGCTAAACGTCCATCTTCTAGGGGCACGGTGACTAGCCGGGGAATGTTAAGCGAATTTATCGAGGATCTTAATGTCGAGGTTCTTACTTCTGCTATTTTTACGACGAAGACAGTCCAATGCTGGCGACACTCGTGAATTTCCACACTGAAGACCTCGTCGGTTCTTGGGTTGATTATTGAAGTAAGATCGAGGCTTGTCTGCATGAGATTGAGCTTAAGCGCCTCGCTCCTAAGGAATTAACTTTGAAATCTCAGTGGACCGCGTGGATCAAGCAGAGTATCGCTTTCATTGGATATTTTGAACAAGAGGTAACTCTGAGGCGAAAGGCGCATGACACGGCTGTTGGATATATATATGCCCTAAAGGCCATTATATATATAGTGGATGCTTGGACATGTATATATACGGATGACTTTCTTGCTCGACATGATAGTAGGCTGCCTGGTTGTACTTTATCTTAACATGTTTACTTGATTGTATTATACTGTTCATTTCATACATGTTGATAAAGCCCTTAGGATATCTGCTTGACTTCCATGACTATGATGGAGATCATACTAGTGGGGCATGTGTAGTTTACAAGCATATCCTAGAATGTTCCTAGTCGAGGGTATATCGAGACAGGGCATCGATATTCCAGAGTAGACTAGCATATACGTTTCTTGACCCATATGATGGGCAATGGATGGTCCCATATCCATTGGTGTTATGACATCAAAGATTGTATACAGGTGCTCAGTGGAGACTGGGTACACTGAACGGACTCGCCGAGAACTCCTATATGGTATTATATCTATCGTCAGATAGCAGTTCTATAGTGACACTGGTATAGGTTAGCCTGTAGACCCAAGATCGTCATAGAGTCTTCTGTGTTCTCCCACTGTGCTTTGATTTCCACCCTACCACTGCTCTACTGAGTCGTGCAAAAAGGTGGCTTTTGGGTACAGTCCCGAGACTCATGAAAGCAATGAGCGATAGGAGGGTTTCGTCTCTCCCGGTACTGGGGGTTGATGTTGTGGTATGCGCGATTGGCTTTGACTCAAAGTCCCTGGCCAGGGCTGATGAGATTTACTGATAAGTGTTATCAGTAGATTCTCGACCGGTCATAATCCATATCGGCATGACTTATTAAGTTATTATGGCTTGACGATTCCATCCCTATACTTGATATGCAACATATTAGACGAAGAGACCGGACTGTACGGTAAGTGTTGCCAGTTGGCTCGACGGGAGTTTTGACAGGTTCGCTTGTTTTTTTCTGATCGCTCAATACCCGGGTAGCCGTTACGTTTAGCTGACCGCTTGTGGCTTATGGGTGTTTGATATGATCATTACCTACTGCCAACGTATTAACGAGTCTTAGAGTCCCACACAGGAGTTTTCTAGCTCAGGTGAAATGATATGGTATGCATATGAGATATGCGCGGGAGCTCAATTAAATACTGGTATATGATACCGTATTTTAATCGGGCGTTTTTCTTTTGGTCGGGTTGTATATATGACCGGTTTATTAAATCAAGTATTGATTTAATATAGAAATTTTTCTCACTTTTATTAAACCTTTTCTATTTGGTTGTATGCATGCATGAATGCATATGTATATTTATGTACATACACATGATGATGTGAATGCACACATATATACATACATATGTGTCATGGTTGTTGATACATTAGAGGTGGCGATGCAAGACTCACATGGGATAAATATACATATATATATTTATTATTAAGAAAAGAAAAAGGAAAATGATTCATGGTTGATAAAATCTACACTCTTCTCATTTTAACCTTGATTCCACCATGTTTTAATTTCCTTAGTTGCTTTTAACTCAATAATGAAAATATCTAGATATTTATTTACCATGGTTTGTTGAGAGTGTAACTTTTATATATATTATTTTCTTTTCTCTTTTTATTAAGAGATTATCACAACTTGAGAAAAAGCTTTGTCATCTTCTTCTTCTTCCTCTATCATGCTCACTTGATTTTTCATTTGAGTGAGGAATATAAAAAGAAAGGGTTTTAAAGTAAGAATACAAACCACTTCACCAATCTATACTACTCTTAGTGTAGCTTGTTATGCTTCATCCACACTAGTTTTGTGAAGTAAAGAGCTTGTTCAAGGATGCTCCGGATGGATCATTGTAGACGATGAAGGACCTTGAGCGGGGTCGATCCAAGCTTCGAGAAGAGCCATTGGAGTCCAAGAGAGTGAAGGAGTTGACTACAAAGGTTGTGGTTTCTTTTCACTTAGGTTTATACTTCTTTTATTATGCATTACTCTAATCTCTAATTTGATTCGGAGTTTGTTTGTATTAGCCCTCTATAATTTTGGAAAGTTCATCACTATATGTTGTTAAAACCTAATTAGAGGAGCTACTACACACCAACAACGACTTCCGGCAAATCCGTCGAATTGCGCGCCCAAATTGAAGCAAATGCCGCGGAACTGAAAGCTATTTTTGAAAACCTCCAACGATGTATTTCTAACGAGTTGGCATTAAGGAAGAAGCTTGACTTTACTGAGTGGGTCACGCAAAGTTGCGAAGCTGCCAAACGGGAAATTGCTAAGAGTCTTTCATCCTGCTTGCAACAATGAGCTCAAATCAAAGCAGAGCTGGCCGCCGTAGCTGAACGCGAGGAGGAATTGCAGGGAGCGCACGAGCGGGTCGTCAGGCTGTTGAAAGCGCCTCCTTCTTAATCATTGTAATTGTATTTCCCTTTTTTCATTGGTTGTATCTCTTAAACATTTTGATTCATGAATAAAAAAATATATTCTCTTTTACGCGCTTACCCGTGTCTTGAAGCCTTAATGTGGCGGTAATTAGTTTAATTAATCGTTTCGGAGTTTGTAGTTTATGCGCTCGTTTCGGAGCCTGTAGTTTATGCGCTCGTTTCGGAGTTTCTAGTTTATGGACTCATTTCGGGGTTTCTAGTTTATTCACTCATTCCGGAGTCTCTATGTCATGACCCGTAATGTCATGACCCGAAAGTACGGAACATGACCGGCACTTAAACTACGAACGTCTCGAGGCGTACGTAATCTAAGTAAACCGAAAACCCAGAAATCCAAACCAAGAAAAGTAGTAGAGTGCAGGAAAAACCAACTTAAAGCAAGTCATTTCAATAGCATAAGCCGAATTATGCGGTTTTTAAAACATCAAAAATTTACTGAAAATTTCGGCAGGGTCTCCTTTGTAAATACTGGCCCCCAACGGGATACAACATGAATAGTATACGAAATCAAGAAAAAAGGCATCCCCAAGCGGGAGCTAGCTCTTCGTCAAACGACGGTCACAACCACACAAGCAATAAATATACAACGCCAACGGCGAGGATCAAAAACTCAAAAGGGAACTCAAAACCACCAGAAATATAACGAGCGACTCTAAGGTCGAAAGAATAAACAACACTGGTCTCTATCTCAATAGATACATGTTTGGTTGATGGAACTTCTAGATACAACAGAATAATGATATACAAGATATATAATGGGGGTATGATACAAGTAAACCCACCTACTAGCAAATCACCCGAATGAAACTGAGCCCGCAAGCCGTAAGGAAACCTGTACGGCAAATCTGCAAGAAACTGGGGCACAACGGGGGTGAGTTGCCAACTCGTGAATAGAAAAATATCTACGCACAGAAATCGCATAAATAACGCAACCTAGGTCAATGATCATAAAATATCCTCAAATATATGTATAACAGGCAGCCTATGACAATGTCTAGGGTAATATCTAACCCGAGTATAATTTCGTGTGCCCGTGTCAGTGCCTCAGGTAGCAATATATCATATGAATGAGGTATGAAAGCATGAAACAGAATACATGTAAATGAAGAAACTGTTTTCATAAATTAGTGAGATTTCCTTTGTATTTTTAAACTGAGGTATCATAATGAAATCAGTATCAACAGTGTCTAGCATCGACACAAAACATAAATCTCACTGTCTCGAAATATCAATGTCTCAAGCTCAATATCTAGGGCGCCGTCAGTCCGGACCGGCCCCTACCATCCATCTCAAGACCACGACGGTATCCTCCGGATATCCGACGCGTCGGGTAATATCACCGGTAGGTAGTGCTCCCCAGCCAGGCTCAATGTCAACACCACATTCCTCTTGCCCCGGGATACCATACCGGGCCCACCATGTACCCGTGACGGTTCCTCCACTCTTCGACACGGATCTCCAAAACCACAGCAAACTCATGGTGGACGACACTTTACATCACTAGAAAACCGCAACATTTTATATTTTAAAAGATCATAAGTTGTAAATTTTGCGGCTTTCCCCGAAATCCAGAAATATCATAAATCTCAAGAAATCATCACAAGTGCATATGTCAATGATAATGAACTAGGCATGAACAACTGAATAACAGTATGCATGAAGTGGTAGGTAATAACTATAATGTCTAATATGGCATATAAGGGAAGTACACTAATATCATGTCAAAACTACCAGCTAACAATCTAAGTCAAGCAATTATATTCTCTAAAGTGTGCGTGACATGGCAATTACCGATGATGATGTGTGTGAGCCGGCAAGTAGGTGTACGTGGTACATACGCATCATCGGTAATGGTGCTGGTGTCCTAACAGCATGATATCAATAATGGAATATGCAGCAAAATAAATATGCGAGGCAGAGCGAACAGCAATAATGTGCGGGAGCTGAATACTAGACACAACGATAACTAATCTGCAATAATCTAATATAAGTCCTACGAATGGTGCCTTTTGAAATAACACGAATCATGGGGTTTTGAAAATAGGGGCTACGGTGTTTTTATGAAAAGATACGTCGTTTTTTGAAATATCCGTAGATTCCCTTAAGCTGTCTTTAAAAAATGCCCACGATTCGTTAGTTTTTGAAATAGGTAAGGAGTCTAATCTAATCTAACAACTACACTAAACTATACGGCTGAACTAACAAGCTGAACTACAGGTAAGGAAACCGCCTATCATCTGAGTCGATACATATACATACCTGTATATGTATAGTCGGTGATCCCGCCTCAATAATATCATATCCGATACCATATCTATAATCAGGCATCCCAAGTCAAGAGTGCGGATCAATCATCAATATAGCTCGTACGTAAATCCGTCGTACGGCATCCCAATCTGGGTACGGTTCAATATCACATTCATCATACTATTCACCTGGTATCCTCTTTATCAAATATCATGATCGGGGTACTGATCTATGTCTAGTACCATACTGATACCGCCTACGTATGCATGGACGTGTGTGAAACACTACGTCAAGGACCCGCTACAACGTCATGTCGTATCTGAGATACGAACCCTGCTATATCACCGATCTCACGGCCTCAAATCAAATCTCATCGACTCAGCTCAATCCCAAGTATCATCCTCAATCCGTATGTGAACACATAGTCCCATACCCATGTGAACACATAACTATAAAGAAGCCCATGAGCATATATCAATAGGAATGTATGCAAGTATGTATGTGTGTATGTGTGGGTAACACTACCCTAGGGTTCGCAACACTAAAGTAATCCAACACACCAATATCCATCCTAAGCATCGTTATTAATCCCAAATAACATATAATAATTGTTGGTGTGTATACGCATCCGTATACACCACCACGGACTGCGGGGGTGCTATACGCCATCCACCCGACTTCTTCCCGTAGATATAAATCTACTCACTTGGTCCTCGCTAGCCGGTGCCGACGTCGCCACGCGCTTGCTTGTCGTCTCGAAGTCCACATGGGGGTACCTACATATCATAACGCACCATATCTCATTAAAATCCGACTCATGATCAAAACGACGCACGAATCCCACATAGGTCAAAACCTAGGGTTGCTTTCACAAATCAACCCAAAAACCCTCGACGTCGGCGTACAAACGCCAAACCATCGAGAAAAACCCAAATACACTCATTTGCACATTCACGAACACTAATTTTAATATAAACTAGGTTGAAACTCACAAAACCGCCAATTTCACTCAAAAAGTCATTTTTCCGAAAATCTAGCAAGCACAATTCGCCGTTTTTGTACAAAACATGATATTTAAATGAATGTAGCGGCCAATATATTTATTAACTATCTTAAATAAGTCATAAAAACCATTTCCATAATTTAAACTCATAAATTTGCATAATTTCCAAAATCCTAGTTTGCAAAATATCAAATTTAACACCCTTTAAAGCAAAATTCACAATTCATCAATTAAGCTTCGTTTTGCATGAACCAAAGTCATTAAACCACTCATTATAATAGTTATAATGACATGAACACTTAATTATATTTTAATCTAAGCATTTGACAATTTTTCAAAAACTCTAGTTAGCAAAAACAAAACTTAATTTAGACATTTCCATGCAACAATATGAAATTTAACTACTAAATTACTTTCTACAAATTCTAAGATGGTAAGCTACCCATCACAACCATAATCCCATTACTCCAAACCCTAACTTGAAATCAACCTCATTCTTGAATTTTTCAAACATGCAATTAGAACCAATCTAAAACCTAATTAAACACTTAATAATCTAACATAAAGCAATTAAACAACAATTTCACTAAAGGGTTAAAATTTATACCTCCCAATTGAGTTCTAGCATGCAAATCCTAGCCTCCAAAAGTAGCTTCCATGCTCCTAGATCCATGCTAGATAGGCAAGAAATAATGGGTAGGAGTTGGATTTGGAAAAAGCTTTGAAATTGTATGGATTTTGAAGCTTTTTCTTGGATTTTTGAAGCAAAATAGTGTGGATTTTGGGGGGGGGGGGGGGAAGGGCTGCTGTTGTGGGATCATTTTTGGCCAGAAGTGGGTGAGGGGAGAGAGAGGGAGGTGAGGAAAATGCAAGGGAGGAAAGTCAAGGTCAAGGTAAGGTCAAAGTCTAACTACTTTATCTATTTTCTAATCTTTTCTTTTATTTCTTTTCATTTCTTTTTCCTTTGCAAACCAAGTGGGGAAAAAGTGAGGGCTGCTAAATTTGGCTAAGGGGAGGAGTAAGTGGGGGTGTGTGGGTGTGGGCACGGGTGTGGGGTGATGAAAAATGATAAATACAATACCCCAAACATCCATTTACGCTAAAAAAAAAGCCTTTTTTCTTCAATAATTTCTAAACCGTTTTGGCAAATGATTTCGTTCCAAAAACCACATGATAAATTTTTATTTAATGTTTTATGATGCACAAAATTTGTTTCAACTCATTCCAATTTGTAATTTTCCCTAATTAAATGTATTAGTGACGGCTTAAAATAATAATAAAATAATATTTTTTTCAGAAAATTTGAAATTTCACCAGCGGCTCAATAAACACCAAATAATAGCAATTACATAGCTAGAATATGTATATTTAATTTTTATAATAAGATATTTGTATTTTGACTTTTTACAGAAAACCCCCTCATTTTACCGATTTTCCGAAATTTCACCGAAACGATTTTCAAAACGCTACAATCTTCCCCCCTTAAAGTAATTCGGTCCCCGAATTTAAATTCAAACTCCCCCAATTACCAAAACATCTATGAAAAACCATCAAGTTGTCGGGACTCCGAAATTGTAAATACATAAAACAAATCGTAGCGCAGCGCATGCGCTTGAAAAATGAGTATATAACTCAAATCAAAACTCCGTCAAGTATCCCGCGATCATCGGAGTCGTGGAGAAGACATCAATGCCAAATCCAAATTAAAACCAATATGATATAACTCGAAACTATAAATGTAAATATCGAATCTATATCTGTAAATATCTGAAGGAAATGCATGCCAAATCTCTTTAAGTCGCTGTGCAACGCGTATAACACTGCACAGTGGCGGACGTCTACCATAAGAAAATAACTATATACATATATACTTTTGTTTGAAATGTACGTTCCGCCGTTTTGGAAACAATTTAGAAGGGTCTCCTTGTTTTAAACATTTCATGTCATATCAGACACGTAGGTAAATACTGAGGCTATAGCTCGCTTTTTGGAAATCCCTTCAATAACTATCAATGCATGCAAAATGTATTCAGGTACTGTCCTTTGACTAGTCCTGCTTAGTACGAAAACACATAGCAATATCATAAAAACGTACTGCTCTATAAGAAATCAATCCCAAAATATGCACATGAATACTACGTGCGTCTGGTGCGCACGGAAATAAAAATCCATATATGTGCCATACATATGCACAGAAACAAGATCTAAGTGCATCGGGTGTGCACAAAGCATCTGTCGTAGGCAACGTGTGTGCCTGACAGCAAAATCAGGTGCATCTGACATGCACGAAAAATCTCGATTTAGTGCATCTGGTGTGCACCAAAATCGCATCTCAAGACATGCGCTCAACATGCGCGAAAATCTAAATCAGGTGCATCCATCGTGCACGAAATCATGAAATCCAATATCAAGCGCCGAACGTGCGCAAAATCACTCAGGTGCACAAGGTGCACAAAACAAATATCGAGTATCACAATCGAAATCGAAGTCCAGTGCATCTAAGTGCACAAAAGGCGTATCACTGCACTGCAAGCATATATAAACTATACAGAGTGCAGGAACCAAATCGTGTGCGTGCATATGCACAAAACCAACTCAACTGTTTAAAACCGTAAAATCACAAACATGTGAAACCAAAGAACGAAACGATATCAAGTGCAACACTGTGCAAAGATCGTAAATCCTCAATCATCAAAATCAAATCATACGGATAAATCACCCAAAACATCGTAATCAATAATGGCGGAATAGTACTGCTCAAGCGCATCCTCTAAGAATCTCGGCAACTGTCGCGGTCACTAGTGGGACGTCTCGTCGATGATCATGAACTCTGTCCTGCTGGCGTGCGTAACCATGACCACTCCGGGGTCAAGGTCTTCACTGTGAATTACCAATCTTTCGGTCCATCGGCTCATCGGCCCTGTCAGGTGTGCTAACGGGGACGATTCCGTTCTGGCACTCCTCTGGTCATCTCTTGGTCAATCATCGCGACCACTCGTAAGACAGCATATCACTGGCGTCGGCCTCTGGCTCTCTGAATGTACGTGACACATCTGATCCTGGATGCAAGTATCATTGCAGCAGTGTCCTGGAAGGAATCCTGCTCACGGTCTCTTCCATGTCTTGTCTCTGCCAACTGTCCGGAAGTCATTGTCCTTTCCTATATCTGCCTCTTGCTCTGGAACGACTGCATACTCATCGCGACTCCTTCTGGAAGGTAAGTCCAAGTACCATGCCTCGGCATGCGCATCGCCTCTCTGATGTCGGCGGAGTGGAACATCATCTCATCTAGATCTGGTGCGAACCTCTTACTCCACTTTTCTCTAATGTCGTCTGCTTTGGACTCGTCTCGTCGCGGCTGCATGGACTGAGCTCCAACGGCTATCCTCGTATCTGGAGTCTCCTAAGAATGCATCTCACCAACTAGCATCCGAATTAAGTCGAGCCATCCGATTGAGTCGTCAAAACCTCATAATCCCCCAAGAGCTCAACCTCTTGGGCACAGTTTAATAGTATCGAGTACATACCACGGCATCGGTGGTCCAGCCGTAGAAGGGCAAACCCAAGCCTCACTAATGGCGCCGCAGAACTGCCGCAAACCCTAAGGTTCAAAGGCTTTCACACGGTCATTAAGTCGAGTTAGGGTTTCATTCTTCTAGAGGGACCATAGAATTGCCTGCATGTCTTTCCGACTATCTTAAACTTGGAATAATAGGTTTCTAACATTCGATCGTCTCTGTCGACTCCCAACGTCTCCGCGTGAAGTCGTCTCTAGCTGGAATCAATCTATCTGATGACCTCGCATTGGGGTAAGCGAACGAACCACCTGTCCTAGTCATTCATCATCGGGTGACTAGCGACCTTTTATCATCTATTCGTACAACTCGCCCCGCCATAGTCCCAACATATGGGGCGATATCTCGTCGCTCGCAGTAACAACTGGCTCGCTCGTCTGCACGCTGAACAGTGCCTCAATCATCAGGAGTAAGCAACACACCAACCGTCATCAAAATATGGCTGGCCTCTGTCAGTGGCTCAATCCTCTAGTGTCGATCGGCACATCCGAGTAACCTCATAAAGGCGATCCGCCAAATGCTCGCGGCGCGGAAACACAGTAAAAAGACACATCTCTGCAATCGTGTGTCGCCGAAATTTCGCCCTGGTCAGTCCTCGTTTGTGACGAGCTTGTGCTGACCGCAACTCTAGCCGTAGCACTCCCTGCCCGTAACCGTAGCAGCAAAACCAAACTGGTACCGATGAGGCTAGATCAGGAAGGAATATAATACTGAACAAGGAAATGTACATCCTAAGGCTCCTTAAGTGGAGTGGCGTGTCGTAAATATGCCGCGGAACATACCAACGGTACGTCACTCTACTTTAGTCACCTATTCCATCAACCAAGGGTCATCCTACACTCCGAAGGTTAAAACCTAACGCTCTGATACCAACTTTGTCACGACCCGAAAGTACGGAACATGACCGGCACTTAAACTACGAACGTCTCGAGGCGTACGTAATCTAAGTAAACCGAAAACCCAGAAATCCAAACCAAGAAAAGTAGTAGAGTGCAGGAAAAACCAACTTAAAGCAAGTCATTTCAATAGCATAAGCCGAATTATGCGGTTTTTAAAACATCAAAAATTTACTGAAAATTTCGGCAGAGTCTCCTTTGTAAATACTGGCCCCCAACGGGATACAACATGAATAGTATACGAAATCAAGAAAAAAGGCATCCCCAAGCGGGAGCTAGCTCTTCGTCAAACGACGGTCACAACCACACAAGCAATAAATATACAACGCCAACGGCGAGGATCAAAAACTCAAAAGGGAACTCAAAACCACCAGAAATATAACGAGCGACTCTAAGGTCGAAAGAATAAACAACACTGGTCTCTATCTCAATAGATACATGTTTGGTTGATGGAACTTCTAGATACAACAGAATAATGATATACAAGATATATAATGGGGGTATGATACAAGTAAACCCACCTATTAGCAAATCACCCGAATGAAACTGAGCCCGCAAGCCGTAAGGAAACCTGTACGGCAAATCTGCAAGAAACTGGGGCACAACGGGGGTGAGTTGCCAACTCGTGAATAGAAAAACATCTACGCACAGAAATCGCATAAATAACGCAACCTAGGTCAATGATCATAAAATATCCTCAAATATATGTATAACAGGCAGCCTATGACAATGTCTAGGGTAATATCTAACCCGAGTATAATTTCATGTGCCCGTGTCAGTGTCTCAGGTAGCAATATATCATATGAATGAGGTATGAAAGCATGAAACAGAATACATGTAAATGAAGAAACTGTTTTCATAAATTAGTGAGATTTCCTTCGTATTTTTAAACTGAGGTATCATAATGAAATCAGTATCAACAGTGTCTAGCATCGACACAAAACATAAATCTCACTGTCTCGAAATATCAATGTCTCAAGCTCAATATCTAGGGCGCCGTCAGTCCGGACCGGCCCCTACCATCCATCTCAAGACCACGACGGTATCCTCCGGATATCCGACGCGTCGGGTAATATCACCGGTAGGTAGTGCTCCCCAGCCAGGCTCAACGTCAACACCACATTCCTCTTGCCCCGGGATACCATACCGGGCCCACCATGTACCCGTGACGGTTCCTCCACTCCTCGACACGGACCTCCAAAACCACAGCAAACTCATGGTGGACGACACTTTACATCACTAGAAAACCGCAACATTTTATATTTTAAAAGATCATAAGTTGTAAATTTTGCGGCTTTCCCTGAAATCCAGAAATATCATAAATCTCAAGAAATCATCACAAGTGCATATGTCAATGATAATGAACTAGGCATGAACAACTGAATAACAGTATGCATGAAGTGGTAGGTAATAACTACAATGCCTAATATGGCATATAAGGGAAGTACACTAATATCATGTCAAAACTACCAGCTAACAATCTAAGTCAAGCAATTATATTCTCTAAAGTGTACGTGACATGGCAATTACCGATGATGATGTGTGTGAGCCGGCAAGTAGGTGTACGTGGTACATACGCATCATCGGTAATGGTGCTGGTGTCCTAACAGCATGATATCAATAATGGAATATGCAGCAAAATAAATATGCGAGGCAGAGCGAACAGCAATAATGTGCGGGAGCTGAATACTAGACACAACGATAACTAATCTGCAATAATCTAATATAAGTCCTACGAATGGTGCCTTTTGAAATAACACGAATCATGGGGTTTTGAAAATAGGGGCTACGGTGTTTTTATGAAAAGATACGTCGTTTTTTGAAATATCCATAGATTCCCTTGAGCTGTCTTTAAAAAATGCCCACGATTCGTTAGTTTTTGAAATAGGTAAGGAGTCTAATCTAATCTAACAACTACACTAAACTATACGGCTGAACTAACAAGCTGAACTACAGGTAAGGAAACCGCCTATCATCTGAGTCGATACATATACATACCTGTATATGTATAGTCGGTGATCCCGCCTCAATAATATCATATCCGATACCATATCTATAATCAGGCATCCCAAGTCAAGAGTGCGGATCAATCATCAATATAGCTCGTACGTAAATCCGTCGTACGGCATCCCAATCTGGGTATGGTTCAATATCACATTCATCATACTATTCACCTGGTATCCTCTTTATCAAATATCATGATCGGGGTACTGATCTACGTCTAGTACCATACTGATACCGCCTACGTATGCATGGACGTGTGTGAAACACTACGTCAAGGACCCGCTACAACGTCATGTCGTATCTAAGATACGAACCCTGCTATATCACCGATCTCACGGCCTCAAATCAAATCTCATCGACTCAGCTCAATCCCAAGTATCATCCTCAATCCGTATGTGAACACATAGTCCCATACCCATGTGAACACATAACTATAAAGAAGCCTATGAGCACATATCAATAGGAATGTATGCAAGTATGTATGTGTGTATGTGTGGGTAACACTACCCTAGGGTTCGCAACACTAAAGTAATCCAACACACCAATATCCATCCTAAGCATCGTTATTAATCCCAAATAACATATAATAATTGTTGGTGTGTATACGCATCCGTATACACCACCACGGACTGCGGGGGTGCTATACGCCATCCACCCGACTTCTCCCCGTAGATATAAATCTACTCACTTGGTCCTCGCTAGCCGGTGCCGACGTCGCCACGCGCTTGCTTGTCGTCTCGAAGTCCACATGGGGGTACCTACATATCATAACGCACCATATCTCATTAAAATCCGACTCATGATCAAAACGACGCACGAATCCCACATAGGTCAAAACCTAGGGTTGCTTTCACAAATCAACCCAAAAACCCTCGACGTCGGCGTACAAACGCCAAACCATCGAGAAAAACCCAAATACACTTATTTGCACATTCACGAACACTAATTTTAATATAAACTAGGTTGAAACTCACAAAACCGCCAATTTCACTCAAAAAGTCATTTTTCCGAAAATCTAGCAAGCACAATTCGCCGTTTTTGTACAAAACACGATATTTAAATGAATGTAGCGGCCAATATATTTATTAACTATCTTAAATAAGTCATAAAAACCATTTCCATAATTTAAACTCATAAATTTGCATAATTTCCAAAATCCTAGTTTGCAAAATATCAAATTTAACACCCTTTAAAGCAAAATTCACAATTCATCAATTAAGCTTCGTTTTGCATGAACCAAAGTCATTAAACCACTCATTATAATAGTTATAATGACATGAACACTTAATTATATTTTAATCTAAGCATTTGACAATTTTTCAAAAACTCTAGTTAGCAAAAACAAAACTTAATTTAGACATTTCCATGCAACAATATGAAATTTAACTACTAAATTACTTTCTACAAATTCTAAGATGGTAAGCTACCCATCACAACCATAATCCCATTACTCCAAACCCTAACTTGAAATCAACCTCATTCTTGAATTTTTCAAACATGCAATTAGAACCAATCTAAAACCTAATTAAACACTTAATAAGCTAACATAAAGCAATTAAACAACAATTTCACTAAAGGGTTAAAATTTATACCTCCCAATTGAGTTCTAGCATGCAAATCCTAGCCTCCAAAAGTAGCTTCCATGCTCCTAGATCCATGCTAGATAGGCAAGAAATAATGGGTAGGAGTTGGATTTGGAAAAAGCTTTGAAATTGTATGGATTTTGAAGCTTTTTCTTGGATTTTTGAAGCAAAATAGTGTGGATTTGGGGGGGGGGGGGAAAGGGCTTCTGTTGTGGGATCATTTTCGGCCAGAAGTGGGTGAGGGGAGAGAGCGGGAGGTGAGGAAAATGCAAGGGAGGAAAGTCAAGGTCAAGGTAAGGTCAAAGTCTAACTACTTTATCTATTTTCTAATCTTTTCTTTTATTTCTTTTCATTTCTTTTTCCTTTGCAAACCAAGTAGGGAAAAAGTGAGGGCTGCTGAATTTGGCTAAGGGGTGGAGTAAGTGGGGGTGTGTGGGTGTGGGCACGGGTGTGGGGTGATGAAAAATGATAAATACAATACCCCAAACATCCATTTACGCTAAAAAAAAGCCTTTTTTCTTCAATAATTTATAAACCGTTTTGGCAAATGATTTCGTTCCAAAAACCACATGATAAATTTTTATTTAATGTTTTATGATGCACAAAATTTGTTTCAACTCATTCCAATTTGTAATTTTCCCTAATTAAATGTATTAGTGACGGCTTAAAATAATAATAAAATAATATTTTTTTTAGAAAATTTGAAATTTCACCAGCGGCTCAATAAACACCAAATAATAGCAATTACATAGCTAGAATATGTATATTTAATTTTTATAATAAGATATTTGTATTTTGACTTTTTACAGAAAAACCCCTCATTTTACCGATTTTCCGAAATTTCACCGAAACGATTTTCAAAACGCTACACGTAATTTAGCACGTGACCGGCAATTAAATCACGCAACGTCTAAAGGCGTAACGTAATTAAAGTAACCCGAAGCCCAAAATCTAAACCTTTTTACGGAAAATAGTGGGGGTGCAGTTTTGAAATAAAAGTATAATGAATCATGTTTTCTGTAAATGCATAACTAATGAAACATGAAAATGCAAGTGGATTATACTAGTTGAAGACATGTTTCGTCTTTTTATAAAAATTTGAGCAACACCTCCCTTTTATATTTTGATCCAAAACCATATATATATAACAATATATATGCATCCCCAAGCGGGAGCTAGCTCTTCACCAACCAGCGGAATCACAACCACGCAAAAACATATATACGACACCCAACGGAAAAGATTAACCCAGAAAGAACAATAAATAAGCAAGACGTCAAAACTCAAGAAAGCGAACATAAAGCTATCGCTCTAAATCTCGCACAATACCAATGTTTGACTAGGTCTACCAATATACAATTTCTAGTTTCTGATTTGATTTGATGGAGTTTATCTAGATACAACGGAATATAAAAGTACGAGAGTGGGCACAATCCGATATATGTACCACCTATCAAAGCAAAGCACCCTGGAAGAAACTATGTGCCAGCGATACCACAACTGATCCCAAGCGGTCAAACCTGCAAGAACTGTGACACAACGGGGGTGAGTTGCCAACTCGTGAGTAGAAAACATCAGCAGGTAGAAATCGAATAAAACAACGATTTCCTAGGTCACTATATCCTGAAGGTAATACTATGATATCTACGGTGACCATAAATGCATATATGTCAACAATGGAGTCAATGCATTGACATATAGAAATAAAAATCTGCTATCATATGTCTATATGCATGTGGATATCATCCACGTGTCCATCAACGACACAAACAATATCATGGAAGATGAGTGTTCCACACCAACACTCGAAACATCATGAAAACATATGACTGTATATACATGAGGATATCAACCACGTGTGTCCATCAACGACATAACAAAATCAAGGAACCTGGGTGTCCAACACCGACACTCAAAACATCATGAAACCCGTGTCCAGCATCGACACGTAAATTCTCATATCTCGGGCTCCGTCAGTCCGGATCGTCCCATATCATGACCACGGTTGGTATCCTCCAGATATCAGCCGTGCCAAACTATCTCGGTCTCCGTCGGTCCGAATCGGCCTATATCATCTCACGACTCCGGTCGGTATCCTCCAGATATCCGCCGAGCCAAAAACTATCCCCGGTAAGTAGTGTTCCTCTGCCAGGCTCACTGCCTAACAATACGAGTCTTCTTACCCCGGGGTACCTCACCGGGTCCACCATGTACCCGTAGACGGTGCCTACCGCTCCTCGAATCGGGTATAATCATAGCTCAGAACCGATAAAACTCATGGTGGATGCCTCGAAATATTATATCAAGAGAAACCACTTTTTAAAGCAATACATAATTCCCTTTGAAATATAACTGTGGTTCTTAAATCTAGAGATCTCATGAAAACAATATCTCAAGCATATAACCATAAAGTATAATGTATGCAATATAGAGTAGTAATATGAGTATATCGAGTATATCATAAAAGCATGTCAAGTGATAGTATTGAACAATAAATGTACTTTTACGTTTAAGATTTATCTCATGATATGGCAGTTCTACTGTGTAAGTGGCATGGTAATTACCGATGACGAATATGTGTAAGCCAGCAATTTCCTGTATGTGTAACATGCGCATCAACGGTAATTATCCAGGTGTACTAGCAAATGATATCATATAGCATTAAATACCGGAATGTGGTATGTACATCACGAGGGGTAATATCCTACGTCGGCGATCCCGCCTCATAACATCCGATATGACAATAATCCTCGATCAGCATCCTCAAATCACTAGAACGGATCATTCATCCGATAACTCATACCGCGTACGGTAATCCATCGTACGGTAACATCAAACAGAATAGGGATTCTATAGTCATATTCATCAATAAGGATATGGATCTAAAATCTCGTACGGCATAACACTCGTTATCCTCATAAATAAATATATATACACATATATCTCAAGTCACATTTGTATCAATCTCATATCAAGTTACATTTATATACACGTCATATCTTATTAATCTCAAGTCGTATTGATCTCGATCTCATATCATACCATTATCAACTCATACTTTTCCTCTTTCAATTCATACTTATCATGATTCACTTTCTCATTTCATATTCTCATAACAACCCGAGTCATCTATATCTATCATCACAATATCCATAGTCAAGTTATCTTATGTACATATATCATATTCTCAAGCCAATATATCTATTAGTGTCAACTTTTATCATATCATCTCTTACTAAAACCTTTAATCATGTCCGTAAGTTTGTAGCATATCCTTTATCAAAATTATAATTTATATAACGATCTTCCACATCAATGGTTGCGGGGGTGCAATACGCCATCCAACCGAATTCCCCCGTAGATATAAATCTACTCACGTGCTAAACTCTTCGCTTAGCCGAAGTCGATGTACTTCTTCGTCTCGGAAGTCCACGCGAAGGTACCTACAATCAATACACATCGAAAAGCAATTAAAACCAATATCTGAAAACTGATACGGCACACGAAGTGCTCATAGGTAAGAACCTATAGCTTACGCATGCAAGATCAACCAAATAACTCTCGTCCGTTGATATACAAACGTCCAACGACGGAATCCAAACTCAAATATAAAAACCAAGTTTCAGAATCGCAAAACCTGAAATCAGCAACTAAGCTAATCTATCCCAGATTTTACTCTAGGTCAAACTAGGGCATTTTGCATATAGAATTGGTCTAGATATCAGATAACAATGCTACACACCAAAAATCACCAACATTCACCCCGATGTGGCCGCAATTTGCAACCACCATGATTAAATCTGCGGCCATGTTTAGGGCATTGGGGCTCAAGCTTCTAGGGGTGCTTCTAGGTTGCCTGCTCGTCTCACTGTAATCGCTAAATAATTTTTAGGGTTTTGAGGTAATAGCAGATCTCAGTATCCTATAAAAAATTTCACAAATTACGATATCGGCCAATTCAAAGTTCGTGTTTCGGGTTCTATTCTCTGTTCTTGGTCCAAAAATCATCTCTAAAGTCTTATAAACACTCACTATTCTCTATTTACCACTTAACATCAACTTGGAAATTTCCAAGGTCACATAACCTAACTAATACGAAATCTAAACTAAATAGGATATACTAAACAGAAATACCTAACTAAAAGTACAGGGATTAGCTCATTTGGCAACTTAGGAAAATTCTTGAGTTGCTCAAAATCTTCAAAATCCAAACTTGAATGGTTAAAAGGGTTTAGGATGATCTTGTGCATCTTTTTAATGAAGGTGGCATGGGGTTTTGAAAAAGAATTGGAGATGATACATGGAGGTAGTGAGGGATGAAGGAGATGAAGGAAATGGAGATGAGGAATGAAATGATGAAAAAAAAGAGATGAAGGATTTGGTCAAGGGTTACTCTCTCTCTCTCTCTCTCTCTTAACCTACCTCTCTCTTAAGCTCACTCTCTCTCTAAATATCTATTTTGTTATATTCTTCTCTCTAATATCCCTTAGCATCTCATTCTTTTCTTTTCACAAAAAATAAAAATAAAACCAAAGGCAATGAACAAACATGCAACCAAATGCAACATGACATGGTGCATTAACCATGGAAAAATGGTAAAAATACGGATTTGGCCAAATCGTGATTAATAGTGCACTAATCAATTTAATTTAAACTTACATATCATTAATTATAAAAATACCAAAATCCGATAAATATCTTTTTAATGAATAAATCATTTTAATCTCCACTTATTTTCTAAATATTGGTATATACTTATACCATTTTACGAAAAACCCCGCAAATCAAATCGTTTTTGCGAAATATATTATCTTAATATTTAATTTCGAAAATATAATATTTTATATTTCTGAAATATTACAATCTTCCCTCATTAAATAAATTTGGTCCCCGAATTTAAATTTAAATCCCCAAATACTAAAACATTTCAATAATCTGCTCAAATCAACGGGGCTCCAAAATCACGGAAGATATAAAAATACCACAGCGCGTTATGTGCGCCTGAAAACGAGTGCTAAACTCAAAATCGAACTCCGTCAAGCGTCACGCAATCATCGGAGTTATAAAGAAGATACAAATCCCGAAATCCAATACCATACTCAATTATGTTATACTCAAATCATAATACGTAACTAGTATGCATACTCATAAAATCCTCTAAAACTGAATAAAACACATGCAAAATCTTTTCCGAATCGCCGTGGGATCCATAGCTTACGGCATAAGTGGCGGACGATCATTTGTAAGGTAGTAAATATATACTTATATATGATTTGCTCAAATTATACGTCCCGCCTTTTTGAAACATCCCAGAAGGTTCTCCTTGTAAAATTTCGTGTCACTCACGGACACGTAGGAAATAGCAAGACTATAGCTCACTTTTGAAAACCTCTTGGTAACTTTTTATGCATGCAAAAGTACTCAGGTGCTGTCCTCAGATCAGTCCCGCTTGACTACTATATGACATAGTACCCATCATCAAAACGCGATACTCATAAATAAAATCAGCCTCAAAAGGTGTATCCAGCATCACGTGGGTCTGGTGTGCACGAAAATCAAATCCAATACAAGTGCCACAAATATGCAAAAAAGCAAAACTAAGTGCAATGGATGTGCACGAAAGTATCTGTCCAGTGCAACAGGTGTGCATGACAACAATATCAAGTGCATCTAGAGTGTACGGAAATCTCAATCAAGCACAACAACCATCCACGGATAAAGTCTCCATCAAGTGAATCCAACATGCGCGAATAAAAATCTAAATCGAGTGCACCCGGTATGCACAAAATCTCATACTATATGCCTAATATGCGTGAAAATCCAAAACAAGTGCGTTAGGTCCGTATAAAATATCCAGTGCAATAGTATGCACGGTAACGAACTTCCAGTGTAGACGCGTACAAAAACATAAATCTGGTGCAACAAATGCATGAAATACATATCTGGTGCAGCCAATGCATAAAAACTCATCAATATCTCAAATGCTCACAAAAACAACACTGAGTATACCAAGGTGTATAGAATCATTAAGGTTTGCAACTGTGTCCATAAAACACGTATCAATGCACTGCAAGCACATGTGAGCTATACCGAGTGCAAAAATCAAGTCAAGTGCATATGACATGCACGAAATCGAAATAGACAGTAGTGAAATCCTCAGAATCATAAATACGTGCAATGAAGGCACAAAATCGATATCAAATGCAATAGATATGCACAAATCATAAACCAGTGTAGCGGTGTATAATAAATCAAGTGCAATAATTGTGCACAAATGAAAATATCCAATAGGTGCAACCATGGTGCAAAAAAACATAAATCACGAAACCCAATCATCGAAACTCAAGTCCAAGCGATAAAAGTGTGATACTCGGATCACAAAACGCAAATCGCAATAACTGACATTGAGGTACACCTCCTTCAATGTCGAAAAATGCCGATGCGCCCAAGCTGGCAGAGCAAGATCATTTACTTGCCTCCTGCTCACGATATGGTGTTCTCGGCCTCTAGGTTCTCGTTTTCTCTGTGGATTACCAATCTCATGATCCTTCTGCTCGTCGGCCTGGTCAGGTGTACTAACGGAACAGTTCCGCTCTGGAACTATTCTAATCACCATTTTTCCAATCAACATGACCACTCTTAAATGGCACATTACTGACGGCGGTATCTGGCCTTCTGAATATATGCGATATAACTGATCCTAGGTGCAAATCTTTATCGTTGTGGTGCCCTAGAAAGAACCTACTCAAGGTCTCTTCCGATCTCGCCTATGCCGAACTATACGAAGGTTGGCACTCTTTCTTAACTCTTTTCTCATAACCGGATAGTTGTGTTCTCAGTAGGGCTTCCCTCTGAATTTGGCTGTATCTAACGCCTCTGCACACGTATCAATCCTCTGGCATCAACGGAGAGTAACAACCGCTCGTTAACATCTCGCACGAACCTCTTGTTCTACTCGTATTTATTATCATCCACTTCGACGTCATCTCTTTCTTTCTGCATATTGCAATTCATCCTCGGCTACGGTCAATCTAAAGTCTCTCACATAGACTCAAAATTATGAACTCGGTATCTTCATCACTCTGTAGAAGATATCTAGCTGAACACATCCTCGGGAACTCGTCCAAATCATCGAAGGAATACACTTTATTCGTCCGTTCTCGATCAACTCACAACGCATCTGGGTGAGGTCCTTCTATCCGAAACTGGTCAACTTACCGATCTCACATCGAAGTATCCGACGAACAACGTCCTCTCTTGCTCGATTTACACTAGATCCAAGTAAGATCCTTCAACTGGAATTCTTCATCTCAACTGAGCCTGCGTCGGCACATCAAATCTGATGAATCATATTAGTCGCTCAACTTGAGATAGACTAGCTATCTCCTGTCACATCTCTGCCTGAAAACTCCACCGGTTTCAGCTCATAAACTCTGGAAGCAACATCTCATAAATCTCAGCAACAGCTGGATCATCTGTCTGCACGGTAGACAACATCATGACCTCAGGGGTAGGCTGTATATCAACAGTCCCCCCAATCGGGCAGCCTCTATCAATGGCCTGATCATTCGGTGCAAAACCGAACACTCGCCTCAAACGAGAGATCGCAACACAACACTATACCTATGCGTTCCTATGTCACCAAAAAACATCATGGTGAGCCCTTATCCGTGACGAGCTCACTCTGACCGCATCCCTAGTAGCATCTCTCTCTACGCTCGAACCAAGGTGACAGGAACCTCAAGCAAGTATCGATGATGATAGATCAAATGAACGAAAGAAATCAACAGATCCTAAATGGATATATGATCATAGGAACGAATAGTATCACAGATCTCAAGATAAGTGCATCCTAAGGCTTCTTAAGTGGAATATCGTATCGTAAGTATGCCGCGGAATATACGTACGGTACGTCACTCGACTCAAGCTACCCACTCTATCAATCAAGGTCAACCTATGAAATGAAAGTTCGGGTCTAATACCCCCTGTCAAGTCTAAGTTCCGTAAGGTCAAGCCTAGGTTCCGAAATATATACGCCCTAGACTCCGCATAGTCAAACCCAGACTCAAACCAAGGTTAAACCCAACGCTCTTATACCAACTTTGTCACGACCCGTAACTTAGCATGTGACCATCACTTAAATCACGCAACGTCTAAAGGCGTAATGTAATTCAAGTAAGCCGAAACCCAAAAATCTAAACCTTTTTGCAGAAAATAGTGGGGGTGCAGTTTTGAAATAAAAGTACAATGAATCATGTTTTCTATAAATGCATAGCTAATGAAACATGAAAATGCAAGTGGATTATACTAGTTGAAGACATGTTTCATCTTTTTATAAAAATTTGGACAGCACCTCCCTTGTATATTTTGATCCAAAACCATATAATTAACAATATATATGCATCCCCAAGCGGGGGCTAGCTCTTCGCCAATCGGCGGAATCACAACCACGCAAAAACATATATAGGATGCCCAACGGCAAAGATCAACCCAAAAAGAACAATAAATAAGTAAGACATCAAAACTCAAGAAAGCGAACATAAACCCATCGGTCTAAGTCTCGCACAATACCCAAGTCTGACTAGGTCTACCAATATACAATTTCTAGTTTCTGATTTGATTTGATGGAGTTTATTTAAGTACAACGGAATATAAAAGTACAAGAGTGGGCACGATCCAATATATGTCCCACCTACCAAAGCAAAGCACCCTGGAAGAAGCTGTGTGCCAGCGATACCATAACTGATTCCAAGCGGTCAAACTTGCAAGAACTGTGACACAACGGGGGTGAGTTGCCAACTCGTGAGTAGAAAACATCAGCAGATAGAAATCGAATAAAACAACGATTTCCTAGGTCACTATATCCTGAAGGTAATACTATGATATCTAGGGTGACCATAAATTCATATATGTCAACAATAGAGTCAATGCAATGACATATAGAAATAAACATCTGACATCATATGCCTATATGCATGTGGATATCATCCACGTATCCATCAACGACACAAACAATATCATGGAACCTGAGTGTCCCACACCGACACTCGAAACATCATAAAAACATATGCCTGTATATACATAAGGATATCAACCACATGTGTCCATCAACGACACATCAAAATCATGGAACCTGAGTCTCCAACACCGACGCTCGAAATATCATGAAACCCGTGTCCAGTATCGACACATAAATCCTCATATCTCGGGCTCTGTCAGTCCAAATTGGCCCATATCACGACCGCGGTTGGTATCCTCCAGATATCCGCTGTGCCAAACTATGTCAGGCTCCATCAATTCGGATCGGCCCATCTCATCTCATGACTTCGGTCGGTATCCTCGAGATATCCGCCGAGCCCAAAACTATTACCGTTGGCAGTGTTCCCCTGCCAGGCTCACCACCTAACAATACGAGTCTTCTTGCCCCAGGGTACCTCGCCAGGTCCACCATGTACCCGCAGACGGTGCCTACCGCTTCTCAAATCGGGTATAATCATAGCTCAGAACCGATAAAACTCATGGTGGACACCTCGAAATATCATATCAAGAGAAACCGCGTTTTAAAGCAATATATAATTCCCTTTGAAATATAACCGTGGTTCTCAAATCCAGAGATCTCATGAAAACAACATCTCATGCATATAACCATAAAGTACGATGTATGCAACATAGAGTAGTAATATGAGCATATTGATTATATCATGCAAGCATGTCATGTGATAGTACTGAACAATGAATGTACTTTTACGTTTAAGATTTTTCTCATGATATGGCAGTTCTACTGTGTAAGTGGCATGGTAATTACCGATGAAGAATGTGTGTGAGCCGGCAATTCCGTGTAAGTGTATCATGCGCATCAATGGTAATGTAGCACCCTAGAATGTGATTAGTGATTATTTATACTTTAATGTGGGGGTTTTAGTAAAAAGTTTACCAAAACGGTTTTCAAATATTTTATCTGGATTTATGAATATTTTATTAGAATTTAATTTGGACTGCACATACATGTGCATGTTAACTAGGGCTATGTTTAGGGTTAGGAAAGGTTTAGGTAGCCATGGTAAACTTAAGCATATCATTAAGTTAAATTGAAGTTAATTTAAATTTAAAATTTTGTTATGTTTTGGGGTTTGACTTGAGTGAGGAGAGAGAGAGGGAGGGATGGCTTGAGGTATGGCCCCACTAATCTCACCCCCTTTTCTAAAACCCCCACTCTCTCACACCTTCACACTTCCACTCTTTTCCTCACTCTCATTTCTTATTCTCACATCTCTCTCTCCCTCTCATTTTTACACATACACACAACTACAACAACAACATAACAGCAGCAGCAGCAGCTGAAGCAACAGCAGCAGCATCAGCACTAAAAGCATCATCAGCATCAGCACAGCAGTAGCATCAGCAACAGCAACAAGCAGCAGCAACAGCAACAGCAAGCAGTAGCAGCAGCTGCAGCAAGAGCTCACCCCCATCTCCTTCTTCTTCTTCTTGCACCTAGGATCACCTGAGGTTTAAATCTTAAACTTAACTTCTTTTCTTTTGTTAAACATGTGTTTATTTAAGCTAATTTAGTGTTTAGTGTGATTTAGTGCTAGTTTTGTGATTTAAGTGGAGATTTGGCCAAGTAAGGATTTTTATGGTTAGCTTAACTAAGTGTTTATAAGGCAACTTAAACCAAGTTTTGTCCCAGATTTCCCTAAAATACCATAGGGTTTCAAATTAGTGTTAGTTAGCGTTTTAATGTAGATTTTTAGCCTTTTGGGATCTGCTGTTGACCCGGGTGCTTCAGGCAAAATCTGAGTTAACTGGAGCATAATCTTTTGACCTAGATTACAAACACAGAGCACGAGACCCCCTACCCACTTTATGGCCGCAATTTTATTCATTCTGGCCGCAATTTGCGGCCAGATGATGGTGTTTTGTGTTGGGGTTGGGTCTGTGGGAGTCTGCTGTTTATTTAAGAGTTTTGGTATATGCAACTTTTTATATTTTCACTCGAGTCAAAATCTGGAACTTAAAACCCATTTTTGATATGTTTTAACTAGTGCGACACGTGTGTTTTGTATGTTGGGTCTGTGGTGCACTACGCGACACAGCGAGTCGGGGTGGTTTCTGGTGTGGTTACACACGTTTTAACGTATCGAGCGCACACGCGTTTAGTTTCCACGTGAGTTTTTCCTTTGATCGTGATATCGCATTTTTGTAGGTTTTAACCTTATGTGTATTACTTGTGTGTTTCTAGGGTCGATCGTGGAGACGTCGGACGCGGCGCGGAAGGGAAAAGCGGTGGTTGGACCCGGCTAGCACAATATCACGGTTGAGTAGATGTAACATCTACGGGGGAAAATCGTTTGGATGGCGCAAGACGCCCCATAGTTCAGATAGTTATAAACTTATAGTGGTACTAGTATTTAAGAGTATAGTGCCTACTTAAACATCTTGCTGCATTCATGATCCTATATATTTACATACATGTGCGAACTCATTTCATAGAACACTTGCACTATTGCCAGGGTTTTTATGCAGCACGAGCACTATACATGCGGACACACACGCCTTGGTAGTTGCTATGCCACAACACTAGATACCTTGTATGACCTGAAATCTAGAACAATTTCACCATATATGATGCTTAAACCTGTGCTAATGCATTTAAATTCCTCAGGATGAACATGTAGGATTGCTAGTCATATGCATGTACCTCATTACATCATTCGTTCATGTTTAGCCTTTTAGTCATACATTGCAGTTCGACTTATTGATACTATAGACATTCATTATCATTGACATATGCACTTATGATGATTTTCTTGAGAATTTCAGCACTTGAGATTTATGAGATTTTGGAGAAAAGCCGCAAGGATTTAATAAACCTGATATTATTTAAAACATTGAAAGTTGCGGTTTTTCTCGTGATATGATACATGTGTCGTCCACCATGAGTTTTCTGTTGGTTTTCGAGACCCGTTTTGAGGAGTTGGATGAACCATCTTGGATACATGGTGGGCCCGGTAAGGTACCCGGGGGCAAGAAGATCGAGGTGTGGACGATGAGCCTGGCAGGGGCAGACTACCTACCGGTGATTGTTGGCGCGGCAGATATCCAGAGGATACCGACCGTGGCCGTGAGATGTTGAGATATTGATACCTTGATATGGGTCAGCCGGACGGCTAAGGCCTGAGATACTGTGATATGGATACATAAGATTTGAGATAGTTGTTTGAGGTGTCGATGCTGGACACGGATTTATGTTGATTCTATTGATATTATGCTGATATTTCAAAAGAGTTTTCTAAAAAGAAAGTAATGATTTCTTGTAACATATTCAGATCACGAGTTGATTCACGTTGCATACATATCTGCTAGCACACCATGCCAGATAGTATTGTACATTGATTCATGTTGCATACATACCTGCTAGTATATCATGCCATATCAGTATTGTTGATGTTATGACACTTGCGTGCATGCTTATGATAGCCTTTATAGACGTTATTTATTACTCACGAGTTGGCAACTCACCCTCGTTGTGCCATAGCCTTTTTACAGGTCCGCTCCGTCAGCACAGTAGCGGCAGACGCACTTGCTCCTTTTGCCTGGACCTGAGGCTTTTGCTCGTAGGTGGGTTGTGATATCATTTTGCTTTCCACCTTGTATATTCATTGTATCTAGAGTAATCCATCTACTGTATCTACTGTACCTGCTATTTGTATTGATGTATATTGACCTAGAGACGAGGCAGTGAGATTTGTGGACTTTTATGTTGTATTTTGGGGTCGAGCTCACTTGAGCCGACATGATGTTAATACTTGTGCTTTTTATGCTTATTTTGCACAGTGATGATTTACATTGCGTGGGATTTGAGTCCGCTTCGGCGAAGAGCTAGCTCCCACTTGGGGATGCCTTATTTCATGATATTCATATATATTCCTGTTTTGTACCCGTTTGGGGGCCAATTTTTACAAAGGAGATTCTGCCGAAATTTTTGGAAAATGTGATATTCTTTAAAAGATTTTGATGCGACTTATATGGTTTTCTTTCACTCTATTGTTTATATGGGTTTTGAATTCTGGGCTTTGGCTTACTTATTTTACGTACGCCTTGAGACGTTTCATTACTTAAGTGCCAGTCACGTTCCGTACCTTTCGGGTCAAAACAAAGTTGGTATCAGAGCAATAGGTTTTACCTTTCTGAGTGTAGGATGACCCTTGGTAGATGGAGTAAGTGACTTAAGCAGGGTAACGTAGCGTAGGTATGTCCGCGACCTACTTGCGATACGGTACTCCGCCTAAGTGACTTTAGGATATACTTGCTTGAAATTCCTTCTTCAATTCCGTGTATCCTATGATTCTATTGCACTGTTCTTATTATCCTATTTCCTATACCAGCCCCTATGCCGCCGAAGGCAACAAGAGCGCAGAAGGCTGCCGCCGTAGATGAGATCCGAGCAGGCTCGTCCGAGACGAAGACCTAGCAGGACGGTGTACCTACTCCCTAGGGACAGACTGATCCGCCTTCCCCAGGCCATATAGATAGGCTAGAGTCTAATATGGAGGAGCTACGACAGATGATGGGAGGTATGCAGGAGTTACGACAGATGGTGGGATCCTTGGTAGAGGCCGGTCGTGCACCGAGATCGGAGGACGTACCTACCATAGCACAGACTACCATAGTACCTGTTGCCCAGACAGTTGCTCCTACTACTACTACCGTGGCTATTCCAGTATCACTACAGGATTTCATGAGGCTGAGACCCCCAGTCTTCACCGGTACAGATGCAGCAGAGGATCCGTAGACATTCCTTGACAAATTAGCCAGGATTTGCCATTCGCTCAGATGTTCCGACGACAGATGGGTAAAGCTTACGAGTTTCCATCTAGAGGGCCTTACACAGACATGGTGTGAGTCGATCGAGAGAGGTCGAGCTGCAGGTCTACCTACTATGACTTGGGCCGAGTTCACAGCAGTATTTCTAGCCCGTTTCCTTCCAGAGAGCGTTCGTGATGCCAGAGCTCATAGTTTTGAAGCTTTGCGCAAGACTCCAAGGATGACAGTGTCCGAGTATGATGTTCAGTTTACGCAGTTGTCTAGACATGCTCCGTACATGGTTGATACTGAAGAGAAGAGGGTAAAGAGGTTTATGCAGGGACTCGACACCCAGTTATTTCTTGCCATCGGCGCCCAGCACTTCGACACTTATGCAGCGGTTATAGACACGGCCTTACAGATGGAGGCACGCATTTCAGAGACTTCGGCCATTTCTGGGCCGAAGAGGATTCGTATCGATATGCCAGCTTAGAGGCGTCGTGACAGATTCTTTCCGAAAGATGGTGGCGGCAGAGGAGTTGGACGGGGTCAGCTATTTGGTTCTTATCCACAGGGCCAGCAGGTGTCGCCAGGATGTTTTGGGTGCGGGAGTCCGTACCATCATTTCAGAGACTGTATGGTGAGACGAAAGGGAGCGGCGACAGTTCCACACATGACTTTACCATCTTTACCACCTCCTCAGAGAGCTCTACTTCATACCCCCGGTGATGCTCCATGTCAGTTAGATGCCCCCAGAGGTCGTGGATGCGGCGGTCCTGTTCAGACAGAACGAGGAGGCAGAGGTCGAGGCAGAGGTCAGCCAGCTATTGGTAGGGGATAGGCCCGTGTATTCGCTTTGACTCCGCAGGATGCGCGGGCATCCAATGCCGTTATGACAGGTACCTTGTCGATATGTTCTTTCGACGCACGAGTATTATTCGACCCAGGTTCTACACATTCGTATGTATCTACACACTTTGCACCGATGTTGGGCCGTGATTCATCGTCGTTAGATCAGCCGCTTGTTATTATTACTCCGGTAGGCGAGTCGTTTGTCGCTCATTTTGTGTTTCGATTGTGTTCCGTTCGTATCGGGGAGAGGGATTCATTGGTTTATTTGATTCTCCTCGATATGTTGGACTTTGATGTGCTTCTGGGCATGGACTGGCTAGCCACTTATTATGCATCTGTGGATTGCCGTGAGAAGGCAGTCAGATTTAGCTTTCCGGGAGAGCCAGTCCTTGTTATTGAGGGAGACCGCAATGTCACCTTTCCCAGCTTGATTTCGTCTCTTCGCGTCGGTCAGCTCTTACGGAAAGGATGTCAGGGATTCTTAGCATCTGTTTGTGATACTCGAACTGCAGAGGTTCCGTTGGAGCAGGTCCCGATTGTGTGTGAGTTCCCTGAAGTTTTCCCTGACGAGCTGCCTGGGTTACCTCCTGAGCGCGATATTGCTTTCTGCATTGACTTGATTCCCGGCTCGGGGCCTATTTCCATACCGCCTTATCGGATGGCCCCGGCGAAGCTTAGAGAGCTGAACGATCAGTTGCAGGATTGGTTAGATAAAGGGCTTATTCGACCTAGTGTTTCTCCATGGGTTGCTCCTGTCCTGTTCGTCAAGAAGAAAGACGGCAGTTTACGCCTGTGCATTGATTACCGCCAGCTGAACAGGATTACCGTACGGAATAGATATCCCTTACCACGTATCGATGATTTGTTCGACCAGCTTCAGGGTGCGGGATACTTTTCGTGGATTGACTTGCGATCGGGTTACCATCAGTTGCGGGTGCGGCAGGAGGATATTCCGAGGACGGCTTTTCGCACACGTTATGGACACTATGAGTTTTTGATGATGTCGTTCGGACTCACCAATGCACCAACCGCGTTAATGGACTTGATGAACCACATTTTCAGGACGTATCTAGATATGTTCATCATCGTGTTTATTGACGACATTTTGGTGCATTCCCGGAGCCGAGAGGAGCACGAGCAGCACCTGCGAATCATATTGCAGACTTTGAGGGAGCACCAGCTGTTCGCGAAATTTTCCAAGTGCACGTTTTGTCTTGACAGCGTTGATTTCTTGGGCCACGTGATTACGAGAGATGGCATATGTATAGACCCGAAGAAGATCGAGGCCGTTCAACATTGGCCCAGACGGACATCAGTTACGGAGATCCGCAGTTTCCTAGGCCTGGCTGGCTACTATCGACGTTTTGTTCAGGACTTCTCCCGTATCGCTGCACCGTTGACCGGGTTGACCCGGAAGGGGGTTCCTTTTGATTGGAATGAGGCGTGCGAGCATAGCTTCCAGCAGTTGAAGACTCGTCTGACTACTGCACCAGTGTTGTCATTGCCTTCGGGATCGGGCGGATTCATGGCTTATTGCGACGCTTCGCGAGTGGGACTAGGTTGCGTGTTGATGCAGCACGACAGAGTTATCGCGTATTCTTCTCGGCAGCTGAAGGCACATGAACAGAACTATCCTACGCACGATTTAGAGATGGCTGCAGTGGTGTTTGCACTCAAGATCTGGAGACATTACCCATATGGAGAATCGTGCCAGATATTCACGGACCACAAGAGCTTGAAGTACATATTTCAGCAGCGAGACCTGAATCTGAGACAGCGCCGTTGGATGGAACTGGTGAAAGACTATGATTGCGAAATTCTTTACCATCCGGGCAAGGCAAACGTGGTGGCAGATGCTTTGAGTTGGAGGCCCAGAGGTAGTCTATCTTATTTGAGCGCCGTACAAAGGTAGTCGTCAGCAGATTGGCAGATTTTATGCGACAGCCGAGTTAAGTTCGAGTTCACTCCGAACGGGGGACAGCTTGCACATATTCATGCACGTCCGCAGTTGCTTGACTGTATTCGTAAGGCACAGCCCAGTGATGACTGTCTTTCAGAGATCATGGAGCAGATTAGGCAGGGCAGAGATTCCGAGTTCACGATCGATGATCAGAGAGTACTGCGATTTGGGACTCGATTATGCGTACCAGATTCTGAGGGACTGCGGCGTGAGATTCTTAAGGAGACACATAGATCGATATATAGAGTTCATCCAGGTTCCACCAAGATATACCATGATCTGAGAGATGTCTATTGGTGGGATGGAATGAAGAGAGACGTCACAGACTTCGTGTCGAGGTACCTGACTTGTCAGCAAGTCAAGGCCGAGCACCAGAGGCCCGCTGGAGAGTTGCAGCCTTTACCAATTCCGGAGTGGAAATGGGAGAAGATTTATATGGACTTCGTTGTGGATCTACCCAGGACCAGTTGAGGGTATGACTCCATCTGGGTGATCGTGGATCGATTGACGAAAGCGGCTCACTTCGTGCCAGTGAAGACCACTTTCAGTTTTGCTCAGTATGCCCAGATTTACATCGACGAGATTTTACGGTTGCATGGCATCCCGACTTTCATCGTGTCAGACCGAGGCACCCAGTTTACCAGCCGATTATGGCAGAGACTTCAGGAGGTGTTAGGCACCCGTTTGAGTTTCAGCACAGTATTTCATCCGCAGACCGACGGCCAGTCAGAGCGGACTATTCAGACTCTCGAGGACATGCTCCGAGCGTGCGTTTTAGACTTCGGTGGTAGCTGGGATCATCATTTACCCTTAGTGGAGTTCTCCTATAACAACAGCTTCTAGGATACTATTCAGATGGCACCTTTCGAGGCCTTCTATAGGAGGAGATGTAGATCGCCCGTCTGTTGGACTGAGCTTAGCGAGAGCAGTATTTTGGGGCCACAGATTGTGCAGGAGAGGACCGAGAAAGTACAGTTGATTCGAGATCGGATGAGAGCGGCCCAGAGCAGGCAAAAATCTATAAGACTACGGTAGCGCCCCGGCCGTCTTTCCGAGGCCAAAATGCAGACACAAAACTTTTTCAAAACTAGAAACCGGCGCTATCGTATGCTTAAAACCCAGATCGAACCATTAACCTACAACTAGCTGTCTAGAGAGAGGGTTGGAAAGCTATACCGATCGATCCGTGTCCTTCGGTCTTTGGCCACCATCCTAAGCTCCTCACGGCATCTCCGGTCTCGATCTCCTCGTCGGAAAGGGCACCACATCATCGATTCTTTTTACGGCCTCCCGCTTCATCCGAAGCAACTTGAGCATGAAGTGTGCTAGCCGACGTGTCCAAGGTGATGTAGAGAATGTTTGTGATCACTTTGTCTCTTGCATCCATGAGTTGGATGGAGGTTAGAGATGAAGCCATTAATGGAAGTTTTGATCTAGAGGAAGAAGAAGAAGAAAGGAGCCTTTTTCTTTTCTTATGTGAGATGATAGAAAGAGAGTGAGAAGAAAATAATCCAAGAGCTAACCATATACATGGCTGCCCCATCTCTCTCTTTCTTTCATTTCACCATATAAATCAATCACAAATGTGACATGTGCACTTAAAAAGACACCATGAGTCACTACTCTTGCACATGCCACATTAAATGCACTCAATCATGACCTCTAGCTCATAATTTCCATTTGCAAACATTAATCCAAATGTTTGCAGCAATAAAAAGATATGGCAATATCTAATGTAAACTCGTGATGGATCACAAGGAAACCCCTCACCTGTATATACATACCTGCATCCGCATTCCGACTGAATGCGAATGCGATGAGACTAAAGTAATCCAACAAATCTAATACTAGGATCCAGCTTAAACCAAAGCCCAATAGTATGATTCGTCCGATCATGATCCGTGCAATACCGCACGATATGATCAAACCCTGCCATATATCATACGGCCTCTACAACGTTTCGCCCGAAACTTGAGAAACGGTCTGTGGGGGACTCTAAAGACTCGTCAATACTTTGGCTGTGGATTTAACCACTAGCTCGTCAGAGGTACTAGCCATACGTAACGGGCTACCAGGTATTGACCAAAAGGGAGGTCGATGAGCGAACTCATCCTGACACCCTACTGAGCCTGTCAGTGACAATATCCGTACAGTCCGGTCCGTTCGTCTATGAGCATCGCATGTCGGGCTTAGGGGGTTGGTGAAAGTCAGACCCCTAAAAGCGGTACAAGTCATGTCGGAGTGTAGCCCAGAACACCCTGAGATACAACTGGAATACCTACCAGTAAATCTCCTGCCTTGTCCAAGGACTTTGTGTAATGGCTCTACTAGACACAGCGCGACCTCACTCCCAATACCGGGAGAGACGAACCCCTGCCGATCCGCTCACTGCCTCCATGTGGCTCGGGACTGTACCCAACTAAAACCTGTTTGCACGACTCCTTTGAGCCGTGGTAGGGTAGTAATCAAAGTACAGTGGGAACTCACACGAGACAAATGACGATCTAAGGTCGATGAACTAACCTGTACACATGTCACCAGGGAACTGCTATCTGACGCTAGGTATAATACCAACTAGCATGTTCCCGGCGAGTCCTGTCCGGTGTACTCATAACCCAATGAGCACCTGTATACATCTTAGGTGAACCAACTGACACCATTAGCTTGTGAGACCGGCCACCGCCCCTTCGTCGGGGTCTCGACTGTATAACTAGTCTACTAATGGATTATCGATGCCCAGTCTCGAAACTCCTACGACTAGGGACCTTTTAAGGATGTGCTTATAGACCCCACCTCCCACATATATGATCGCCATCATACTGCTGGCCGTCAAGCAAGAATCCTAAGGGCTCTATCAACGTGCAATAGTGACCTGTAAGGTCACCTGAAGCAGTACACGATGATAAAGATAAACCATGGTAGCATACTATTCTCCATCAACATGTAATAGTGAACCACAATGTCACCTAAAGTATGTACACGATGATAAAAACAAACCAGATAGTATACAAACCTCTCAAGTAAGACTGTCCTATCGGTATAGGTCCTCCCTCAATCATTGCAATCACGTGCCTGTGATCCAATAATTGACTCTGAGGGCACTATATCCAACAATCTCCCACTTGCACTCAAGGCTAATTATTGCGATGTCGCATACTCACAGCCCGTGTGATACCGAACACCCAACTCCTCTACTAATCAGTCTTACAAAGCTCGTTTGCGAAACTATTGCATTCGAGAAATAGCCTCAGCTAGTGGATCCGCCCTGATGTTTCTTTCTATGTCTCTCTTTATCTCAAGTTCGCGGAGAAAGCTATCTCCCGAAATGAGCAATACCTGTCCTAGAATATGTCTGGATATTTGATGGGACCTAGTTCATGAATGAACTCCAAATCCAAACTTCTTAGACTGTATCGTCAACTGAAACCAATCAGTATCCTGCACAATGCCTCCCTCAGTATCCGCTTGGACCACCTGTCCAAAATACTGCCCCTCGTTAGAGGGAAAACTATAATTCTGACAGCCACTCTGTCAACCAGGTCACCTTGGAAGCCTGGAATGATAACTGTCTCCTAAAAGAGGCTGTTGTTATCATATCCCTAGAACATCCACTTATGTTCTAAAACTGCTTCCGAATGTTTCTCCAAGATAGGATTAATATCAACTTACTGCATCTAGTGCAAAAACAATATCTGGTGTGGTACTTGACATCTCATGATCAACTTAATTGCCTAAGCAACTGATCTGCCAATCATGCACATCCCTCTCCCCTTTAGTCTGTAAGACACCTTTAGAGAGGGTGACTCCAACACCTGCAGGTAGACTGCCGTGTCAGGAGTCGTCCATTCTAAAACACCTTTAGAATGCTGTCTAAGTACCCAGATTGGGAAACCACCCAAATCTAGATCTAAAACTATAGATCTAGTAACCAGAATGTCTGATAGAATATCCAATTCCTATGTGGAAAAACCACTGTGTGACAACCAAAGTATAACCGATCGTAGTATAGGAATATCACTTCCTACTCTGTGTATGTCATCCAAATACCAGGACATCACACACGACTACCTTCTTAACAGATCCATCCCCTATTCTGATGAAGTCAAACCTATGACTGTCACATCAGAAATAGATGATCTATCTCCGCTATATCTGCTTTAGTCCATAAATAGACATAAGCTACCTATCCACTATGCTTCCGCTGCTCCCACTGACTACGACAAACCTCTGGCAGAGTCATATACACATACACTTTTAAAGCTAGTTTAAAACGACGCTATACTCATCCTCCTGCAGGGTCACATAGCCTGGAACAACAGTAGTGGCAAGTCTGGGTAAACAAGAACCTCTCTGTCGGCGTCCTTAAGGTTACCGGAGTACCTCTCAGGTGCCTGAGGTTACCCACCATATCTGCGGAGTGGCCAATGGAATGTCAATCCAGATTGAATCTGTAGGTTCTTATCAAATTTTCAGTAATCGTTTGTGGTTCTGGAATCACTTCCAGTTCTACCATACTCCCACTACTGTTTTCTGAAAATATCCATTTTACTAAAACTGTGGCGAGTCAAGAACAATATCACTATTGATCTTCTAGATGGTAGAAAGTCAACCCTCGTCATAGCCTGGGTCAACCCACAAACAGCCATTATATAAACGTGCTTTGAGTTATCCAGAGTCTGGTTTTAAGCATAAGCCGGACAACTCCCTGTACCTTAACAATGTTAAGATATGAACTATTCTATATTCAATATAGAAAAAGAGGCACTGATTTAATTAGAACCAGATTCAAATCATGCAGCTGTCTCCAGTACATGTCAACTAAATGGAGAGAGGCCGATCAGCATTACTCAACTTAGGAGTGCATCCAATTATGAGTAACCTGAAAGAGAAGCAAGTTCTCATAATCATTACTATCAACTAAATACCATACATAAGTATCTACATTTTCGATAACTTTGAAGAATCCCGATACTTGCAACGCCTGGTTCCCTACTTTATTCTTATACCTATAACTTCTCAAAACTTAGACCTTGCATTTCTACGAAACACATATCTAAGAACTAGAGAAGTCACAAGTAAACAGAATATAGTACGAGTACCAACCCCTCTGTCCTTATGGACACTGGACAACATACAATACTCTGTATAAGTCCTTTGAGTCTAATAACTCATTCTCTGTGTGTCGTAGGTTGAAAACTGTACTTATGGTTAAGAAGAATTACACCGCTGTTTAATGCTCCTTACTTAACCATCCACTGATATAGGTAAATGTCATGGACATAATTTTAAAAAGTTATATCTCACTTTATAAAAATAAACGTACAGATATATCAATTTGAAATTGGTGCATAACAACGGATATTCAAAACCAAATATTTGCCGTCCGGCAAACAACCCAGGTGATTTCTTCAAATATCACCAATTACAACGAATCCCGATATAATGAGGACGATCACCCAATTCCCAATAACTTACTCCCACTCATCATCTGTAAAACCATGCAGATGTAAGAATCAAACCTGGTAAATACATACCCTGGAGCAAGGATTAATTGGGAAATCAGTTTTCTTTTAACAATACACAGTGAAACTGAAACATGTAAATGTTTAGAAGGGGTATCCGGGTATTCCTAGTAATGCCTCTTCCATTATCAGATTCACAACTGTAACCGTATATTTCTTTGCCATCTCTTCCAAATCCCTTTATTTGTCTTTTAGTCATTACCTTCTGTACACCCCTTTAGGCCTAATGGTTTTCTTCCTTTCCTACCATACGGCACCAGCCTATGGTTTGGAAGAAGACTATCCAATAAGCATAATGGATGTACTGTCCTAATCCTAGGAGCACTCGCAACCCGAGAGAAGGTAAAGATAAAAGACAACTGAATAAACCTTATTCATATTTCTCCTGAACCAGAATCCATCCCCGAACTGGAACAAGTTCCTTCGAGTTCGTATATAACCATACGATGGAGTATCCAATAAACTGTGGATCTTCGTAGTGATACGGAGTGTCCTGGAGAAGTACAAAGGTGATGTAGGAGTGGCGATGAAATACTTGGTTTGGTCGTGAATAGCAGTCGCAATTTACTTTGCCCTCTTATTAATCCGTTTATTTCTCTTTTCTTAATACCTTCTGTACACCTTCGTTAGGCTAATTGGTTTTCTTCATTCCCCACCGTTCGGCACCTGCCTATGGTTTGGAAGAAGACTATCCAATTAGCATAATAAGTGTACCGTCCTAATCCAAGGAGCACTCGCAACCTGAGAGAAGGTAAAAGGAAAAAACAACTGAATAGTCCTATTCGTTTTCTCCAGAACCGGAACCATCCTCGAATCTGGAACAAGTTCTTTCGAGTTCGTATATAACCATACGATGGTTTTATCCAATAGAAGTGGACGTTCATAGTAATATGGGGTGTTCTGGAGAAAAGGGTAAAAGTAGGAGTGGCAATGAGGTATGCAACTCTGACAATCCAAAAGCCAGTGTTTAAAAAAGTTCGGTTAACTTGGTCACTGAGTCATAGTCAAGGGTCGGGTCATGGTCGCTATCAAAGAGAGAGAAAAAAGAAACACTCAGCGTGCACTCTAACCTAGATCAGAACGGTTATCACTTTATCCAATCAGGAAACCTCCTACTGTATCCTCAAATTCTCCTCTAAACCTGAAAGAAGAATTAGTCGGGATCACCCGAGGAGTAAAACAACTCATCAGTGGGAATCGGGATCCAACTATCATCGCATGATAACGTGACGGAATCCACTCACGTTATCACACTCCAGAAGGTATGCGCATATCTGGCAAGTTTCAGTTTCTTTAGAAATTCCCAATGTGATTTTTACCCCAAGCGGCTTATGACCTTAACTAGGTCAACAAACCATAAACCGCCAGTCAAGTTCAACCCGTCATTATTTTGGATTGAATTAAACCCACCCATACGTGCCCTTGACTAGGTCAACGAGGCCGCACGACTGTCCTAACCAATCCCATTTATGCAACAAACAAGTACCACTTAGCTACCGAACACTACGTCTTGACTAGGTCAACAAACGCAGCACGAATACTAAATAATACCCGCAGGAAATGACGGAGGGCTACGGCTGGTTTTCGGCGAAAAACCTTTAACATAATGAACTTGATATCGTTGAAGGAAATGAATACCTTTTATAAAAATATAGTGGCGAAAACCTTTGCTAAAGAGGTCACTCCCGGTGAAGGGATCTCGGCTCTTTCCTCGTAGAATGAGGTGCAGGATATTCCAACTGAATACCATGATGCAAAGCAAAAAGTAATCGACTATAGTGAAGTTATTACCCTGACGCAAACTTTTGTCCAAGGGGTCACTCCCGGTGAAGGGATCTCGGCCCTTGCCTCGTCGACTGAGGTGCTGGATATTCATAACCGAATACCACTGTACAAAACAAAAGAGAACGTTCTTATAATAACAGCTTTATGAAAAATGTTCCAACAACATCAGAAAAGGTTTGTTTAGCTTGCATTGATCCGAATTAATGCAGTACCATCAATTAATCACACCACAAAAGAACGAAAATATGATGTACGTATATGCCATCCGCATTCGCCACTGGGTCCCGTCATCACCCGTTAGGTTACTTAACTAACGACAGAGCGGGGACTGGACTAGCGCGGGTGTAAAACATATACAACATCTAGTAGTATATATATCAATATATAATATTCGCTCAAGACGTGATAAAATGCAACATCACAGAAATGTAATAAGTATCACAGAACAATACAGATAATCTAGGATCCCCGGGTTTCATAGAGCCGCTACTGAAACCCGACGTTTCCCTGGTCGTGTGGATAGCCTGTGCAATGAGATCCTAGACCCCTACGGGCGCGGCAAGTTACCCACCAAAACCGGAAGCGAGGCAACCCCCTTCAACAATGTGAATGGACCACCCAGCACTTCACGGAATCCGGTAACTTGAGCACCCCTCCTTGGGTCAACCTGTACCCCCTACGAGTGCGGTGAATAGCCCGCCGATTCTAGAGTGAAGCCCCCTCCGTCTCAAAGCCATAAGATGCGAGCCCGTTGCCCTCTAGAACCCGGCTATCCGTGCACCCCTCCACGGGGTAATCCTAGTACATAAAGTAAAATATATATACAACGGGTACATTGACCTCAGCCCGGTCGTGCCCCAAAAGAATAATATACAAACAGGCAGTGACGGCAGTCCACATGTCGGACGCTCGTCCCGCAATATCAAATGTACAAATACAACCAAACCGTACTACCATTGCATCCAGGCTATCCACCACGACAAATCCGCAATATCACAGCACAACACGGAACATCAACGTGAATGTCTTGTTCACAAATCCGTCTAAAAGAGTTATAGCAATTAGACAGGATTTACCGATCAAATGACATTCACGGTCGCAGATATAATGTAAATACTGTGAACTAACATGTTTAAAATTTTCGATCGATAAAATTTCCCGAAGTGGGCCCCAAGCACAATTCCCAGTACTCAGACAAATCTGGGCCCAAACAAAAAATACCAGAAACAACATTTCCAAGTCAAAGACCACCTCAGAAAATTTCGTGCACTGTGGCTACAGTACGGCGGCGGATCCGCGGCCAAAACCGGGTACGGCCGCGGTTCCACCGTGCTACAGTGAAATCAGCCCACCAATTTTTCTCAGTTTTCTTAAAAAACCGTGCCTAATTTTCTGCAATACAGCAAATAACTTTTTGACAACAGAAAAATTTCGACAGAAACTGATGACTTGGAAATGCAGTTTTTGGAAATTCCGTCCGATCGAAGTTCTAAACACGTTAGAGCAAGCTAGTAAAGGTTAATGGCGTGGCTCTGATACCATGTAAGACTACGGTAGCGCCCCGACCATCTTTCCGAGGCCAAAATCCAGAAACAAAACTTTTTCAAAACTAGAAACCGGCACTATCGTATGCTTAAAACCCGGATCGAACCATTAACCTACAACTAGCTGTCTAGAGAGAGGGTTGGAAAGCTATACCGATCAATCCGTGTCTTTCGGTCTTTGGCCACCATCCCAAGCTCCTCACGGCATCTCCGGTCTCGATCTCCTCGTCGGAAAAGGCACCACATCATCGATTCTTTTTACGGGCTCCCGCTTCATACGAAGCAACTCGGGCACGAAGTGTGCTAGCCGACGTGTCCAAGGTGATATAGAGAATGTTTGTGATCACTTTGTCTCTTGCATCCATTAGTTGGATGGAGATTAGAGGTGAAGCCATTGATGGAAGTTTTGAGCTAGAGGAAGAAGAAGAAGAAAGGAGCCTTTTTCTTTTCTTATGTGAGATGATAGAATGAGAGTGAGAAGAAAATAATCCAAGAGCTAACCATATACATGGCTGCCCTATCTCTCTCTTTCTTTCATTTCACCATATAAATCAATCACAAATGTGACATGTGCACTTAAAAAGAGACCATGAGTCACTACTCTTGCACATGCCACATTAAATGCACTCCATGATGACCTCTAGCTCATAATTTCCATTTGCAAACATTAATCCAAATGTTTGCAGCAATAAAAAGATACGACAACATCTAAAGTAAACTCGTGACGGATCATAAGGATACCCCTCACCTGTATATACATACCTACATCCGCATTCCAACTGAATGCGAATGCGATAAGACTAAAGTAATCCAACAAATCTAATACTAGGATCCAGCTTAAACCAAAGCCCACTAGTATGATCCATCCGATCATGATCCGTGCAATACCGCACGTATATGATCGAACCCTGCTATATATCATACGACCTCTACAACGTTTCTCCCGAAACTTGAGAAACAGTCTGTGGGGGACTCTAAAGACTCGTTAATACTTTGGCTGTGGATTTAACCACTAGCTCGTCAGAGGTACTAGCCGTACGTAACGGGCTACCAGGTATTGACCAAAAGGGAGGTCGATGAGCGAACTCATCCTGACACCCTACTAAGCTTGCCAGTGACAATATCCATACAATCCAGTCCGTTCGTCTATGAGTATCGCATGTCGGGCCTAGGGGGTTGGTGAAAGTCAGACCCCCAAAAGTGGTACAAGTCGTGTCGGAGTGTAGCCCAAAACACCCTGAGATACTACTGGAATACCTACCAGTAAATCACCTGCCTTGGCCAAGGACTTTATGTAATGGCTCTCCTAGACACAGCGTGACCTCACCCCCAATACCGGGAGAGACGAACCCCTGCCGATCCGCTCACTGCCTCCATGTGGCTCGGGACTGTACCCAACTAAAACCTGTTTGCAAGACTCCCTTGAGCCGTGGTAGGGTAGTAATCAAAGTACAGTGGGAACTCACACGAGACAAATGACGATCTCATGTCGATGAACTAACCTGTACACATGTCACCAGGGAACTGCTTTCTGACGCTAGGTATAATACTAACTAGCATGTTCCCGGCAAGTCCTGTCCGGTGTACTCATAACCCAATAAGCACCTGTATACATTTCAGGTGAACCAACTGATACCAATGGCTTGTGAGACCGGCCATTGCCCTTCGTCGAGTCTCGACTGTATACACTAGTCTACTAATGGAGTATCGACACCCAGTCTCGAAACTCCCACGACTAGGGACCTTTTAAGGATGTGCTTATAGACCCCAGCTCTCACGTATATGATAGCCATCATACTGCTGGCCGTCAAGCAAGAATCCTAAGGGCTCTATCAACGTGCAATAGTGACCTGTAAGGTCACCTGAAGCAGTACATGATGATAAAGATAAACCATGGTAGCATACTATTCTCCATCAACGTGTAATAGTGAACCACAATGTGACCTAAAGCATGTACACGATGATAAAGACAAACCAGATAGTATACAAACCTCTCGAGTAAGACTGTCCTACCGGTGTAGGTCCTCCCTCAATCATTGCAATCACGTGCCTGTGATCCAATAATTGACTCTGAGGACACTATATCCAACAAAATCGTATGCAGACAGATGCCGTCGCAGACTAGAGTTCGTAGTTGGCGATCACGTTTTTCTGAGGGTCTCTCCGATGAAGGGCGTGATGAGATTTGGGCGAAAAGGAAAGCTTAGTCCCAGATTTGTGAGTCCTTTCAAGATTCTCGAGCGTGTCGGCACAGTTGCATATCGTTTGGCTCTTCCACCCAGCTTTCCAGATGTTCACCCCGTCTTCCACGTGTCGATGCTTTGCAGATATCTTCGTGACCCTTCTCATATGATTTAGCATGAGACCGTTCAGTTTGAGCACGATCTTTCGTTCACCAAGTAGCCAACAGTGATATTGGATCGGCAGGTGAAGAAACTTCGATCAAAGGTCTTGCCATCTGTGAAGGTTCTTTGGCGCAGCCCAATGGTAAAGAGATCACTTGGGAGGCCGAGGGCGAGATGCGGAAGAAATTCCCTCATCTCTTTGAAGGTACGCGTCGCTATATTTTAAATTCGGGGACGAATTTTCCTTAAGGGGGGAAGATTGTAGCACCTTAGAATGTGATTAGTGATTATTTATGCTTTAATGTGGGGGTTTTAGTAAAAAGTTTACCAAAACGGTTTTCAAATATTTTATCTGGATTTATGAATATTTTATTAGAATTTAATTTGGACTGCACACACATGTGCATGTTAACTAGGGCTAAGTTTAGGGTTAGGAAAGGTTTAGGTAGCCATGGTAAACTTAAGCATATCATTAAGTTAAATTGAAGTTAATTTAAATTTAAAATTTTGTTATGTTTTATGGTTTGACTTGAGTGAGGAGAGAGAGGGGGAGGGATGGCTTGAGGTATGGCCCCACTAATCTCACCCCCTTTTCTAAAACCCCCACTCTCTCACACCCTCACACTTCCACTCTTTTCCTCACTCTCATTTCTCATTCTCACATCTCTCTCTCCCTCTCACTTTCACACATACACACAACTACAACAACAACATAACAGCAGCAGCAGCTGAAGCAACAACAGCAGCAACATCAGCACCAGAAGCATCAGCATCAGCTGCATCAGCATCAGCACAGCAGCAGCATCAGCAACAGCAGCAGCATTAGCAACAGCAAGCAGCAGCAGCAACAGCAAGCAGTAGAAGCAGCTGGAGCAAGAGCTCACCCCCATCTCCTTCTTCTTCATTTCCTTCTTCTTGCACCTAGGATCACCTGAGGTTTAAATCTTAAACTTAACTTCTTTTCTTTTGCTAAACATGTGTTTATTTAAGCTAATTTAGTGTTTAGTGTGATTTAGTGCGAGTTTTGTGATTTAAGTGGAGATTTGGCCAAGTAAGGATTTTTATGGTTGATATAGCTTAACTGAGTATTTATAAGGCCATTTAAACCAAGTTTTGCCCCAGATTTCATTAAAATAGCATAGGGTTTCAAATTAGTGTTAATTAGCGTTTTAATGTAGATTTTTAGATTTTTGGGATCTGCTGTTGACCTGAGTGCTTCAGGCAAAATCTGAGTTAACTGGAGCATAATCTTTTGAGCTAGATCACACACACAGAGAACGAGACCCCGTACCCACTTTATGGCCGCAATTTTATTCATTCTGACCGCAATTTGCGGTCAGATGATAGTGTTTTTTGTTGGGGTTGGGTCTATGGGAGTCTGCTGTATATTTAAGGGTTTTGGTATATGCAACTTTTTATATTTTCACTCGAGTCAAAATCTGGAACTTAAAACCCTTTTTCAATAGGTTTTAACTCGTACGACACGTGCGTTTTGTATGTTGGGTCTGTAGTGCACTACGCAACATAGCGAGTCGGGGTGGTTTTCGGTGTGGTTACACACGTTTTGACGTATCAAGCGCACGCGCGTTTAGTTTCCACGCGAGTTTTTCCTTTGATCGTGATATCGCATTTTTGCAGGTTTTAACCTTATGTGTATTACTTGTGTGTTTCTAGGGTCGATCGCGGAGACGTCGGACATGGCGTGGAAGGGAAAAGCGGTGGTTGGACCCGGCTAGCACGATATCACGGGTGAGTAAATGTAACATCTACAGGGGGAAATCGTTTGGATGGCGCAAGACGCCCGATAGTTCAGATAGTTATAAACTTATAGTGGTACTAGTATTTAAGAGTATAGTGCCTACTTAAACATCTTGCTGCATTCATGATCCTATATATTTACATATATGTGCGAACTCATTTCATAGAACACTTGCACTATTGCCAGGGTTTTTATGCAGCACGAGCACTATTCATGCGGACACACACGCCTTGGTAATTGCTTTGCCACAACACTAGATACCTTGTATGACCTGAAATCTAGAACACTTTCACCATATATGATGCTTAAACATGTGGTAATGCATTTAAATTCCTCAGGATGAACATGTAGGATTGCTAGTCATATGCATGTACCTCATTACATCATTCGTTCATGCCTAGCCTTTTAGTCAGACATTGCAGTTCGATTTGTTGATACTATAGGCATTCATTATCATTGACATATGCACTTATTATGATTTTCTTAAAGATTTCAGCACTTGAGATTTATGAGATTTTGGAGAAAAGCCGCAAGGATTTAATAAACCTGATATTATTTTAAACATTGAAACTTGCGGTTTTTCTTGTGGTATGATACATGTGTCGTCCACCATGAGTTTTTTATTGGTTTTCGAGACCCGTTTCGAGGAGTTGGATGAACCGTCTCGGGTACATGGTGGACCCGGTAAGGTATCCCGGGGCAAGAAGATCGAGGTGTAGACGATGAGCCTGGTAGGGGCAGACTACCTACCGGTGATTGTTGGCGCGGCGGATATCCAGAGGATACCGACCGTGGCCGTGAGATGTTGAGATATTGATACCTTGAGATAGGTCAGCCGGACGGCTGAGGCCTGAGATACTATGATATGGATACATGAGATTTGAGATAGTTGTTTGAGGTGTCAATGCTGGACACGGATTTATGTTGATTCTATTGATATTATGCTGATATTTTAAAAGAGTTTTCTAAGAAGAAAGTAATGATTTCTTGTATCAACATATTCAGATCACCAGTTGATCCACGTTGCATACATACCTGCTAGCACACCATGCAAGATAGTGTTGTACATTGATTCATGTTGCATACATACATGCTAGTATATCATGCCATATCAGTATTGTTGATGTTATGACACTTGCGTGCATACTTACGATAGCCTCTATAGTTGTTATTTATTACTCACGAGTTGGCAACTCACCCCCGTTGTGCCACAGTCTTTTTACAGGTCCACTCCGTCAGCACAGTAGCGGCGGACGCACTTGCTCCTTTTGCACCTTTTTCCTGGACCTGAGGCTTTTGCTCGTAGGTGGGTTGTGATATCATTTTGGTTTCCACCTTGTATATTCATTGTATCTAGAGTACTCCATCTACTGTATCTACTGTACCTACTATTTGTATTGATGTATATTGACCTAGAGACGAGGCAGTGAGATTTGTGGACTTTTATGTTGTATTTTAGGGTCGAGCTCACTTGAGCCGAAATGATGTTATTACTTGTGCTTTTTATACTTATTTTGCATAGTGCTGATTTACATTGCATGGGATTTGAGTCCGCTTCGGCGAAGAGCTAGCTCCCGCTTGGGGATGCCTTATTTCATGATATTCATATATATTCCTGTTTTGTACCCGTTTGGGGGCCAATTTTTACAAAGGATACTCTGCCAAAAATTTTGGAAAATGTGATGTTGTTCTTTAAAAGATTTTGATGCGACTTATATGGTTTTCTTTCACTCTATTGTTTATATGGGTTTTGAATTCTGGGCTTTGGCTTACTTATTTTACGTACGCCTTGAGACGTTTCGTAACTTAAGTGCCAGTCACGTTCCGTACCCTTCGGGTCGTGACAAGTAATTGTGCAGATGTACTAGAAAATGATATCATATAGCATTAAATACCGGAACGTGATATGTACATCACGAGGGGTAATGTCCTATGCCGGCGATCCCGCCTCATAACATCTGATATGACAATAATCCGCGATCATCATCCTCAAATTACTAGCACGGATCATTCATCCGGTAACTCATCCCATACGATAATCCATCGTACGATAACATCAAACAGAATAGAGATTCTATCGTCCTATTCATCAATAAGGGTACGGATCTAAAATCTCGTACGGCATAACACTCGTTATCCTTATAAATAAATATATATACACATATATCTCAAGTTACATTTGTATCAATCTCATATCAAGTTACATTTGTATATACGTTATATCTTATTAATCTCAAGTCGTATCGATCTCGATATCATATCATACCATTATCCACTCATACTTTTCCTCTTTCAATTCATACTTATCATGATTCACTTTCTCATTTCATATTCTCATAACAACCCGAGTCATCTATATCTATCATCAAAATATCCCACGTCAAGTTATCTTATATACGTATATCATATTCTCAAGCCAATATATCCATTAGTGTCAACTTTTATCATATCATCTCTTACTAAAACCTTTAATCATGTCCGTAAGTTCATAGCATATCTGTTATCAAAATTATAATTTATATAACGATCTTTCATATCAATAGTTGCAGGGGTGCTATACGCCATCCACCCGACTTCCCACGTAGATATAAATCTACTCACCTGCTAAACTCCTCGCATAGCCGAAGTTGATGTGCTTCGTCGTCTCAGAAGTCCACGTGAAGGTACCTACAATCAATACGCATTAAAATGCAATTAAAACCAATATCCGAAAACCGATACGGCACACGAAATGCTCATAGGTTAGAACCTATAGCTTACGCATGCAAGATCAACCAAATAACCCTCGTCCGTTGATGTACAAACGTCCAACGACGGAATCCAAACTCAAATATAAAAACCATGTTTCAGAAATCGCAAAACCCGAAATCAGCAACTAAGGAAATCTATCCCAGATTTTACCCTTGGTTAAACTAGTACATTTTGCATATAGAGTTAGTCTAGATATCAGATAACAATGCCACACACCAGAAATCACCAATATTCACCCCGATGTGGCCGCAATTTGCGGCCACGATGATTAAATCTCCGGCCATGTTTAGGGAATTGGGGCTCGGGCTTCTAGGGGTGCTTCTAGGTTGCCTGCTCGTTTCACTGTAATCGCTAAATAATTTTTAGGGTTTCGGGGTAATAGCAGATCTCAGTATCCCATCACAAATTCCACAAAATACGATATCAGGAAATTCAAAGTTTGTGTTTCTGGTTCTATTCTCTGTTCTTGGTCCGAAAATCATCTCTAATGTCTTACAAACACTCACTACTCTCTATTTACCACTTAATATCAACTTAGAAATTTCCAAGATCACATAACCTAACTAATACGAAATCTAAACTAACTAGGATATACTAAACACAAATACCAAACTAAAATAGTAGGGATTACCTCATTTGGCAACTTAGGAAAATTCTTGAGTTGCCCAAAGTCTTCAAAATCCAAACTTGAATGGTTAAAAGGGTTTAGGATGAGCTTGTGGATCTTTTTAATGAAGGTGGATTGGGATTTTGAATAAGAATTGGAGATGATACATGGAGGTAGTGAGGGATGAAGGAGATGAAGGAAATGGAGATGAGGAATGAAATGATGAAGAAAAGGAGTTGAAGGATTTGGTCAAGGGTTACTCTCTCTCTCTCTCTCACAACCTACCCCTCTCTTAAGCTCACTCTCTCTCTAAATATCTATTTTGTTTTATTCTTCTCTCTAATATCCCTTGGCATCTCATTCTTTTCTTTTCACAAAAAAGAAAAATAAAATCAAAGGCAATGAACAAACATGTAACCAAATACAACATGACATGGTGCACTAACCATGGAAAAATATTTAAAATACGGATTTGGCCAAATCGTGATTAATAGTGCACTAATCAATTTAATTTAAACTTACATATCATTAATTATAAAAATGCCAAAATCCGATAAATATCTTTTTAATGAATAAATCATTTTAATCTCCACTTATTTTCCAAATATTGGTATATACTTATACAATTTTACGAAAAACCCCTATTCGCAAATCGAATCGTTTCGCGAAATATATTATTTTAATATTTAATTTCCAAAAATAATATTTTATATTTCTGAAATGTTACACTTTAGTTTATGGACTCGTTTCGGTGTTTGTAGTTTATTCACTCATTCCGGAGTCTCTATTTTATGGACTCATTTTGGAGTTTATTTAGTTTACCTCCCTTGGGCTTATAGGAAAATTGGTCCTAACGTTATAGTTAACCCCTGCTCTTTACGACAGAGGTCCGTTTGGTTTTGTGGTACTAGGGTTTTAGTCTATGGTACCGTCACGTTGGCTGATGTGTTCCCCGATATGTAGACTTTATGATGTTGTTCGAGTAGCCTCGCGACTGTCGTGTCTCGTATCCCTTCGGGGGCTGGACAAGATGTCTTCAAGTAATCTTCTTAGGCAGTTTGACCATCGGAAGAGCAAGCGTTAGGAATCTTTCCATGTTGCTTTTTACTTGAGGTTAGGCTCAGTTTGGGAGCCTCGATGAGTCATAACCACTCCGCACTGGTGTGGGATGATCTCCGATAGTCTTTCGGATTTTATTTGAGTTGCTATCAAGACCGTGAAGCTAGGAATTTGGCCTTCGCTTCCTTTTGATTCGGCTATTTTGAAGCCTTTGTTGACATTGTATCTGCTGTAATGAGAAGAATGTCGGAGTAGTATTTAGGTTGTTTTATGAACCGTCAACACATGGAGCTAGGAATTTTGCCATGGTTCCATTTTGTTTTGACCCTGGAGTCTTTGTTGACGTCGCGTCTGCATCCTGCTGGAGTGAAGGCCGTTGTTGACATTATGTCTGCTGTAACGAGATGGATGTCAAGATAGTCTTTAGGTCATTTTGTGAACCGTCAAAACTTGGTTCTCCCTTTGACGGAGCCTGGTGGGAAACATGGTTCCCTTTATCATTTGTGCCCATGGATTGTATACAGGGGTCGGTGTAGACTCACCTGCAGGGCAGAGGAAATTTTATTTTAATCTATTTTTTATTTTCATGATGCTTTATCTTTTCAGCTTTTCATATCACGAAAGTCGCGATTTCCCAATCATTTCGGCTATTTATCGCGGTGCCCAATTATTTCGGCTATTTTTATATTTTTACTCACTGCTTTTTATTATGAGTTACCCAAGCATTTCGGCTATTTCATATGCATATATTTTTCGCTCGCTGATGTTTATTATGAGTTGCCCCATCATTTCGGCTATTTTTATATGCCTTTTTTGCTCGCTGATTTTTATTGCGAGTATGAAACGTAAGATCTGATACCAATCTTGGAATCAGCATCGCTGCGACTGGAATATTACCAGGAGCGAATCATCATTTGCCATGAAAGGACTTCGAGTTTGACATCGATTTAGGCATCAGCATCGCTGCAACTGGGATATTACCAGGAGAGAATCATTATTTTCCTGCGTTGGTTTGAACAGAGATGGCTTAGGACACAGGGTTAGGATCCAGTCGACAAAGACTTTTCGACTTTATGAGCCGTAAGAGTCTCATAATGTTATTTACCCCACGAGTCGTGAGGATATCGTAGGCGTATTTTCTTCTTAGGAATCGTAGGGAATCTAAGTGTGTGTTCTTTTATAAGTCGTAAGGATCTTATAAGAGTGTTTTCTCCTTATAAGTCGAGATGACTTATAAGTGTCGTTCACCATATGAGGACATTCCTCGTGATTAGTGGAACTTTGTGGGAGAAATATTTATTTGTGCCCGTGGATTGTATACAAGGGCCAATATCGGTCCTCCTGTAGGGCAACTTGGGGAATACGGTAGCTTATGGAAAGGTTTGGATCCTTGTAACTTAAGACTTTGAATCGTATGAGCTGTGAGGGTCTCATGGGGGAGTTTTCCTTACGAGTCGAGAGGATCTCGTAAGTGAAAATTTTACGAGATTGCGCCCTTTCAGGTTTTCACAAGCTCGCCGGTTGCCCTGCTGTTTTTACTCACGGCGTCTTTTCGGGTTTTCATCCGTGCCTATTTTGCTTGTAGACGTACCTTTTTTTTAACAACGAGATTGCACACTTTCAGGTTTTCACAAGCTCGCCGGTAGCCCTGTTGTTTTTACTCACGGCGCCCTTTTGGGTTTTCATCCGTGCCCATCTTGCTTGTGGACATACTGCTTTTTTAACTTGGGTTGCATTTTTCGCCGTTGGAGGTTTGATTGCAACATAGATCCCCAGAGAAGATATCACCGTATTTGGGGTGGTGCGTCATGTTTGAGGCGGAGTACTAGTTTAGGGATATTTCGGTCCATTGCCAGTTTAAGGACATAGTGGTCCATTATCACCATTTTATGAGGTGAAGCTTTAGTTTAAGGACATTACGGTCCGTTGCCAGTTTAAGGACGTAGAGGTTCATTGCCACTTTAAGGACGTAGTGGTCCATTATTACCATTTTTTAGGTGAAGTTTTTCCGGATACCACTTAGAGTTTTGACTCAGGAAGATTGCGACCGGACATGAGAGTCGTCATCTATCATTGACCTAAGTCGTTACTCGTCAAGCGTGGTATTTCTTGAGGAATCGGTCGTTTATTGGCCGGAAGGGTCTTTCGCCATGCATATCCATGAGCAAATAGGCCCCACCTTGGTAGACCTTGTCTATGATGTATGGGCCTTCATAGATTGGCTCGAATTTCCCCTGTTTTGCACGATTGGGGATCATAGGTCTTTTGACGACTAGCATGAGTTCTCCTTGGTGGAATATTCTCGTCCTAGTCAGTTTTTTGTATGGCCGTGTCATCGTTACCTTATAAGCCTCCAGATTTTGTTGTGATATAAGGTGAGTTTCATCGAGGGCATCGAGCTCCTCAAGCCGAAGATGGGCATTTTCGTCATCTGTGAGCTCGTATCGAACAGCTACTCGGAGAGAAGGGAGTTCTATTTCTAAAGGGAGTACCGCTTCATTGCCGAAAACCAACGTGTATGGTGTTGTATTCGTAGCCGTTTTGAATGTCGTTCTGTACGCCCAGAGAGCTTCGTGCAGTCTCTCATGCCATTCCTTTTTTGTTTCTGGACACCGTTTTCTTTATAATCTTGGTCAAGGTCTTGTTGAAAGCTTCAGCTAGACCGTTGGCTCAGGGATTTTAGACAGAGGAGTTTCTCCAGTCTATTTTATGTTGTTCTGCGAAGCGGCTGATTTTATAGCTCCTGTAGGCTGGTCCATTATCTGAGATTATTCATCACGGAGTGCTAAACCGGTAGATGACATGTGTCTTAAAGAAATGGAGAATATTCTCCGTCTTCACCTCTCTCAGTGGTACTACTTCCGCCCACTTAGAAAAGTAGTCGGTCTTTGCCAGTATGAACCGGTGTCCTTTGGATGACGCCGGTTCAATGGGGCCGATTATATCGGTTCCCCACATTTCGAACAGCAAGCTAGTTACTGTTGGGTGTAGTGGATTTGGATGTTGGTGGATGAAGTCCCCGTGAATCTGGAATGAGTGACACTGCTTCACATATTCGAGACAGTCCTGAATCATTATGGGCCAATAGTAACCCATTCTTTTGATCTTCAGCTTCATCTTTGGCCCGGCTTGATGAGAACCGCAGAGTCCGTCATGAGTTTCTTGGATGACTCTTTTTGCTTCTTCTGGCCCCAACCACCTTAGCCACAGATAGTCACGCGACCTCTTGTATAGAGTATTATTAACGAAGGCGAAAGACAGAGCCCATTTCATGAGATGATGTCTTGACGACGCGTTTTCGGGCGTTCGATAGGATTTGAAGTAGTCTATGAAGACCTCCCTCCAATCCTTGACCTTTTCTTCGAATTCTATTTGGAGGACCGCTTGTTTTGTCATTTCTTTTCCTTCAGATGGCTCCATTGAATCCTCTTAAGATATTTCTGCTGGCGCGAGAATCCGGCGCTTTTGCACAACGATCCTTACGCCATCAAGGTTTTCGTTAGCCAGCTCCTTAGCAAGCTTGGCTAATGCATCCGCCTTGCTATTTTCCGCACGCGGTATGCTTTCTAGGATGTAAGAAAGGATTTGTGTCTGTAGTTGCTGCACTCTCTTACCATATTTTATCAACTCTGGTTTGCACGTCTGGTAGTCGCCATTTACTTAGCTAACAACCAGTTGGATGTCTCCATATATGAGGAGGTTTTCGATTCCCATACCGACAACGATCTTAAGACCCGCTATCAAAGCTTCATATTCAGCCTCGTTGTTTGTTCTTGGTTCCGTTAAGGAAAGGGCAAAACGCATTATCCCTCCTTGCGGAGTCACGAAGATGAGGCCCACCCCGGCTTTGATTATAAGAGTGTTATGCTTCCGCTTCTTCATGGAAGATGCTCCATCGAAGTAGAGTTCCCATTGGACATTATTTCCTTCCTCCTCCCCTTCGATTGTGTCGAACGCGTATTCATATGGAAATTTGCAATTTAAGAGAGAATTGGCTGGTATCAGATGCTCAGCGAGAAATTCGGTGATGACCTGACCTTTTACCGCCTTAAGGGGTCGATACGTTATTGAGAATTCTATCAAGAGGAGGGCCCTCTTAGCAAGCCTTCCTATTAGTATGGCCCTTGACATCAGATATTTGAGAGGATCTACTTTTGATATGAGATGGACCTCATGTACCAAGGCATAGTGTCTGAGCTTCGTTATCGCGAAGATCGGTGCCAGGCAATGCTTTTCGATAGGGAGTAGTTGTTTTCTGCCCCCAAAAGAACTCGACTCAAATAGTAGAGAGCTCTCTCCTTTCCCTGATCGTTCTCCTATGCCCATAGCGCGTCTAGAGAACCTTCAAGGGCCGTTGTGTACAAGATGAGGGGCTTTCCTCTGACCGGAGAGGTCAGTACCGGCGGATTCTGCAGGTATTGCTTGATTTCATCCAGTGCACTTTGGCATTTATGATCCCAAACGACTGGGGTCCCCTTCTTCATTAGATGGCTGTAGGGGCGGCAATTGCCGGAGAGGTTAGCTATGAACCGTCGGATAAACGCGAGCTTTCCTTGGAGAGACCACAGTTGTTTAAGAGTTCTTGGTATGGGCATTACCATAATCTCCTTGATCTTTGATGAGTCTATTTCGATGCCTTGGTGTCGTATGATGAATCCTAGGAATTTACCTGAGGAGACTTCAAACACGCATTTCAGAAGATTCATCTTTAGATTGTATTTTCGAAGACGCTGGAACACTATGTTCAGATGTTCCCAGTGCTCCTCGTACGATTTTCTTTTCACCACAACGTCGTCATTATAGCATTCGACAATCTCATGTATGAGGTCATCGAAGATCTTCGTCATGGCTTTCTGGTAGGTAGCACATGCGTTCTTCAAACCGAAGGGCGTCACCTTATAGCAGAATATGCCTAGCGGAGTTCGGAAGGCGGTGTGCTTTTGGTCTTCAGGATAAATTTTTATTTGATTGTAACCTGAAGATCCATCCATGAAGGAGAAGACCTCATGAGTGGACGTGTTATCGATCATCAGCTCGGTAACAGGTATTGGGAAGTCATCCTTCGAATAAGCTTTGTTAAGGTCTCGAAAGTCCACATAGATGCGCATTGTTCCATTTTTCTTCATCACTGGAATAATGTTGGCAATCCAGTCGGGATACTGAAATTCTTGGATGAAGCCGGAGTCAATAAGTTTCTTGACTTCGGCATTGATACTCATCTCGAGTTCGAGCCGCATTCTTCATGGCGCCTGTTTGACTGGCTTAACGTCCGGCGATATAGCCAGTTTATGCACTGCTATTTCTAGTTCTAGTCCCGGCATCTCGGAATAATTCCATACGAAGCAGTCTTTATATTGCATAAGCACGTCCTTTAGTGTGGCCACATGTTTTTAGACAACAGCTCAATGACGAACATGGGTTTCTGCTCGTTTTCTGTCCCTAAGTCTATTTTTCTTAGGTTGTCCGCCGTAGTGTGTATCCCATCTTCCAGCTCTTTTGGTATTGGTGGAAACTCTGAGATCACCTCATCCTGGTCTTCATTTGAGAAGCGGCTGAAGGAGTCATCTATATTCTCATGCTCTTCCCTCTTTGAGAGTGTTATCATATGGCAAGTACGGGTTCACTTCCATTCTTAGTGTTGAGCCGGTTCCGCCATTGCAATATAGGTTCTCTTTGGCTCATGCTTTTATGGCAGGGTCGCCCTCCAACTGTCGGATAAAGCGAACATGCCCTGTTGATATTGGTCTTCGACTCAGTCTTTAAAGGTGAAGCAGTCTTTAAGAGGATTGTCTATTGCTCGATGATAGGAGCAATAATCCAGATGAAGGGCCTCGTTTATTTGTTCGGGATGCCGAGACTCCGAGAGAGTTATCATCTGATGCTTGATAACAAGGTTGAATATTTTTCTTGTCTTGTCTTGAGGGAAAGAGTATTCCCGACCCATCTTCTTGATGAAAAACGGATTCCAACTGACTTTTTCTTGATTGCGTGGCTTCTTGGATCCGCTTCGCTATTTTAGAATGTCATTCTCATTCTCCACCATGTTTTTGCCTCTGTGTCATGCTTTTTCCTTATCACGAGAACGCACAGCGGGCTGAGGGTGAAGGGCATCATAATTTTCCTTTTCCGCAGACTGTTGAATAAGACGCTGAGTCCTGGCCTTTTCGCAAAATATCCATTTCGCGGTTGTGATCACCCCAAACCTTTTGACCGGCTTCCCTTATTAGCTTATCAACTTGCTCTTCGAACGACAGACTTGACGTTCTTATAGCGGGATTTTGCTTCGTTTCAACGTCACAACTATCTAGAAAAGCATCCCTTCTTAACCAGAGTTATTTATAACACAGCAGTCATGGAATTGCTCCCGTTTCTTGGACCGAACATATCCAAGCCCAGCCGTCTCCATCCTCTAGTTGGGCATCTTTTGCTGAGTCCCAAGAATGTCCCAAATCTTGTTGTAGAATTGGGCTTGTCCAGCGGTTTGTTTGAAGGGTATGCCTTGGTATCCTAATAGCCTTTTCAATCCCTCTGTGTAATATTTAGGCAGACAGATTGGTTGAAACTTGTCAAGCGTAAGATCGGCACCATGCCAGACTTCTTCTTTACTTTAGTCTCCGTAGATTGGTAGAAGAGGATCGTCTTTTCACCTCTTCGCCTAGGAGGGACGTAGAAAGTCCGTAGCTCTTGTACGCTGTATGTATCAAGCGCATCATATTCTTTGCAATGCCGTGGCGGAACTATGGTGATTTGTAAACTCTGATCAGCTCCAGTAACGGTTTGTGTTGACGGGCAAGTGGAGAACACAGCGTTGGCCTCGTCCTCAGATTCACTGCCGAAGTCCAAAATAGGAGCAGATGGTCTAGGCCTGTTGCATTGGGGTTTCCCCAAGTAGACTATTTCCTCGTCTTCCTCGGTGTCACTCCCAAAGATCGGGATGGTGACAATAGACTTCCGTTTATCCTATGGCTTATGACATCTTTCTATATCTTCGAAATCTGGTAGGAAGTACTTGGCGTCCTCATATTTTCAGACTTCGTTTACAGAGAATGGATTTAGCTCCCCCGTAACGGTATACTCGAGGCCATCTTTGAAATACTTCATACACTAGTGTTGTGTAGAAGGGATGACGTTGTACTCGTGCAACCAAATCTTGCCGAGCAAAGCATTGTAGCAAGTCTTGGCATCGATGACATGAAATTTGATGTCAGTGATGAGTAGCCCAAAGTGTAACGTCAATATTACGGACCCAAGCGTCCGTGATGACTGTGAGTTGAACCCAGAGATGGTAATTTTGTCCCGAGCCAGGTGCTGAACGTTCATGCAGATCTCCTTCAACACCTTCACGTTGAGAAGGTTGACGGAGGACCCGTTGTCGACCAGGATCTTCCCTACCTTGATGTCATGGCAGTACTCGATGACATATAGAGGACGGTTGTGCTCGCACATTCCGAGAAGGAGATCTTCATCACCGAATGTAATGTCAGCTGTATGAACCACTGCCAGCTGGTCCTTCATCTTTTCTTCTACTAGGAAAGCTTGGAACTGATTGGGCTCTTATAATGCCTTAATCAAAGAATCTCGTGCTTCTTTAGACAGGAGGAGAGCATCCAGTATGCTCAGTTATGAGCGTATCTTCCTCAGATGTGCCAGGACATTGTAATCCACCTTATTTTTCTTAGGGGAGTTCTTGGCTGCGAGCTCTTCGACGACTTTATCATCGAGGGCAATTTCCTCAGGTAATTTTTCCTTCCCCTTGTCTCTTTTGCTCGAACCTTTGTTTGTAGGCCCGAGGTTCTTCTTAGGCAGTGTGCGATTATGCAGCTGAATGTTCTCACAGTTCTTCTCCTCCTCCTGTTTTCCGGAGGTGGATTCTTTGAAGAGAGGGTCGGGAGTTATTTCTTCCTCAGAATCGCTTCCGAATGTTAGAACTTGGGATTTTCCTTTTGTCGAACTAATACTAACCATATGATAGTTGCCAGCCGTTCCTTCACACTCATCTTTCGCGCTTCTTTACTGTCAACGAGCTTTGCACTTCATCCGCTTGAACTGTTATCGGCAAGCAACGTATCCTTGCCACCATTTTTTGAAGGCATTGCACTCTTCGGTGGGGGGTGTGATCCTTCGATGGTATAAGCAGTAGTTCAGATATATATCCGTTTTGTCAAAACACGTGATCTGGGGAGTGCTTTCTACGAGAGGGGGCAGCTTCATTCCCATTGACAGGGATTTGGCGAACCGCTTCTTTATTTTGATCCTGCTCTTGTTTGTAATAGGTGTGCTTTGGCTTAGTTGGAGTGCTTTACGACTCATACTTACCACAGCTTCTTCAGCCCGACGCTGACGCTTGGCCTTTTCGTATATGGCCGTTTCACGTTCTCGGTCAGCTTTTCTCTTTTGAAGGGCTTCGTTTAGTAGCCTGTCAATTGGGTCTTCTAACAGTTCCAGGAATTTTGGCACCAGTCCTGCCCCCAGTTCCTCTGTGTTGTTTTCTAATGCTGAGGGTGCTTCTTTTCCATTTGAGGACAAGTGAGAAACCATGCGGCAACTCGCCACATAGTCTTGGGTTCTCCCTAATGAGCGATGTTCCTCATCATCGTCACTATCTCCGTTCTCAAGTATATGGTTGAGAAACTCTTCGAGGGTGACTAGGGTCTGCGCCTTCTAGTTGTACTCCTCCAGCGCGTCGATATACTTTTGCAGGGCCGTGCGCTGGTCGTCAGGCTGTATGATCTTCATAGTCTTCTTCTTTCCCTTCGAGGACTTTGAAGGGTTGACCTGGGTGTTTTGCCCATCGTTAGCAGTTTTCAGTATAGGACGCGGTTTCAGCATCCCTTCAATGATCTCGGGCTCCAACGGGCTTTTCCAACTGATCGCCGGACATGCCTGATGATCTTTCAGCATTCTTTTAGTTTTAGCTGAAAGGACGACTTCCTATGGAGCTTCTTCCACAAACGAACATGATGCCCCCGGCGTATCCACCTTTTTAGGAGCGTGCTTCTGTAGTGGGTTCACTCTCCAGTTCTCAGAAAGCGCAAATTTCCCCGTTGATACTAGTCCTCGATCCAATTTTTGAAGACATAGCAATCTTCAATTGGGTGGCTCACCATTCCGTGATAGGAGCAGTAGTTAGGGTTGTTGACATCACCGGGCTACGGTGGACGTTTTGGGTTTGGCAGAGTGATGAGTTTTTTGCGCACTGCCAGTTCGAACAATCTCCTCATTTTATCATGGGGAATTGAGTAAGCACATCCTAGCTTCTCTTCCTGGGATTGGCGCCGGAGCGCGTTGTTTTGGTGAATAACTGGTTTCAGGTCACCCAGTTGCTGTTGAGTGTTGGCAACGAAGGCCACTTTGCCTTTACCCTTTGCATTCCGAGGGTCCATTTTTGAAGAGTAAGGCCCATGGCCCATCTGGTCCATTTGGGCTAACATGTCGATCAGAGCCTAGAAGGTAGTCGGCTTAAAAAACGTCATAAACTGGGACACGGTCGCCTGAGGATCTAGAGTCCCTATGAACATACCCATGGTTGGAGATTCTTTGATGCATTGTTCGCATTTTGACCATAGGTTCTGCCACCGCATTGCGTATTGAACCCAGGTCTCCCTCGGCTTTACCCTGGCATTGATTAACGCCGTGATCGGGGTGCGCTGGCGAACCGCTGCGTGAATAGCAGTTCTATCTCTATGAATGTTTTGATGGAGTCATTTAAGAGCTCCGAGTACTATTCAAATGCCGTCTCTGACAAGCTGCCAATGAACTGGTGAAGCAGCAATTTGTTGTCACCTCCCATATTTCCGCATAAAGCTCTAAACTGAGCGACGTGCTGATGCAGGGTGCCTGTTCCTTTGTACACATGGAATTTGGGGATCGTATATCCCGGTGAATATTTGATTTGATCGTACCAGCCTAGGTACGGTCACCCGGTTCTGACGACTTGACCAGCCGCTTCACTTGCATGATGAGCTCATATTTGTTGAGCTATGTAATCATCAAGGGAAGCTTTGGAGATTGTTTCTTCTCTGGCTGTTGATAAAGATGGAAGAGAGTTTGATGTTTCCCTTCAGTCGTCCTCGATAATTATCAGCGGGTCTTCAGCTGGAGGTTTTAGCTGGATCATCATTTCAACCATGTCTTGGAACAAGAGCGCCATATGATTTATATTAGCAGACTGTTCCGTGGCCTCCTTATCCTCTCTTTCCAGTACCCTTCGCAGGAACTCCGTATCGGTCTCCTGCTCCTGGCGCTGTTTAGACGCTGCTTCCAGGCTTTCTTTCTGCCCTATGGGTGTTGCCATTTTCGTCAGCATCTTCTGGATCTTTTGTTGCTGCTCCTGAGCTTTTGTTAACGACCGAGTTCTCGGCCGATGACTCACGGAAGCACGGCTCTATTCTTTTCTGGCAGCCATGTAAACCATGTGCACAATCATGCCCCCAGACTTGGGGCGTTTCGTTCCAACGCCTTTGGAATTTGCCGCCAGTAGTGGGAGATTCACCGTCCTTCTCTTTTTGTGGGAGGTAGAGGTTTAAGGAGCTAGCATGCGCCTGTGTGAAAGAAGTCCCTCGCTGTATGGTGGAGGGATGATTTTCCTCTTGTCGAACTTTCACAAAGTCTTGGACTTTCCGCCAGACCCTGTGGATTTAGGAGGACAGCCGCTGAGGGGGCTGCTCCAGTTTTTCCTGCGTCATGTTTTCAGCAGGTAGGAAAGATTTCTTCAGCACCGTGGTTGGGGAGTTTTTGCGTACCCTCTTTAGCGGTTCAAAGTTGTTCCCGGTTGGAACACCAGCGTCAACTTCTACCATTGGAGCTGGTGGAGTAAGTCCAAAGGGGGAGTTGCCTCGAACTCTTCTCACCCAGCGCCAGTAGCGACATTGAGTGTGTCTTACAGACGGGGCCACCTCAGTTGTGGAAGCAGCTCTTTCATGTCCCCGGCTTTGATGAGGGGCTACTGTTAGTGTCAGCCTGTCGAAAACTGACGTCCATTGAGAGGGAACAGGCAATCTTTTGAAGGCCGATTTTCTGGTTGGGGAAGGACTTTTGACGACTTCACCCACAACAGGAGTTGGAAGGACTATTCGTTTTGGGATAGCCCCTTCAGATATCGCGAGCCTCTTTGCAAGCCCACTTGAGCTTCGACTCGACCTGTTGAAGACTGAGGTGGCAGACTTGGACGACCCGTTGAGAGGGGTCATGGTGGTTGCAAGTCGATCGAAGACCAACTTCTTTGGAGCTTCTTGTGGTGGCACTAGGGCGCTAAAACTTGTTGGCGGGACCATGGTCCTGAAGAATAATCCAGTGGTGGCTTGAGTCACATGCCCAACCGGTATTGAAAAGATGGAGACCGCATTGGGCCTGTATGTCACTCCTCCAATCGGGGCAGAGCAGAAGTTGCTGTTGCAGTTTGTGCAGCTGGAAGCCATTGATGTTCATGTCTTATTTTTGCACAGGAACAAGACACCAAATCTTAGTACCTCAAATCCAAGGGCAACCATAACAAACCGTGATTTTTGTTCACGAAACACGATACACGAGGTATGGAGTGGAAAGAGGAAAAGGTCCCACCGAGCATGCCAGAATCTGTTCACCGCCGAAAACAGAGACAAACCAGGATGGATCGTCTTGCTTGAATTTGAGGGCAGATGCTATTTGGATTTATCTGTCCACCTCTCCGAAGATACCAAGTTGATTTATAGCACCGTATATCGGAGGTTTGGACAGATGCGGCCGTTGTAGCAGACTTCGTCAGATTCCCCTCATTTTACGAGAGGTTTTGATTGTAGGGACGCTCTTCCCTGCAGGCGCAAGCCCCTGTAGTTAATTACGTTACCGCATAGCGATAACCACTTTCTCCTGCTACGGAAGTTCACTTCGTGTCGTCTGTGTTTGTTTTATTTTTGGTTGCCCGTGGATTGTATATGGAGACTAATTTATGTTGTCGCCCGTAATGCATGGATTAGTCCAAATCCGTATTTCTTAGATTTAGGGTTTTTATTTAAGGACCGTTAATCTATTTTGGGATTAAGATCGACTGAAATGTATGTGAGCATTTGGGGGCTCGGTTGGTTTTTTGTTAAGGATACGTTAGTCCAATTTGAGACTAAGATCTACTTAACATGGTGTTAGGATTATTTTTTATTTCAGATCCAACAAGAGAGCATTTGGGCTCTATTGTCTTAGTTTAGGGATATTTTGGTCTATTGTCGCCATTTTTAGGCGAAGTTTTAAGGACATTTCGGTCCGTTGATCACCATTTGAAGGTGAGGTTTTAGTTTAAAGACATCTCGGTCTGTTGATCACCATTTTGGAGGTGAGATTTTAGTTTAAGAACGTTTCGGTCCGTTTTTGCCATTTTGGATGCGACAGTTAGTTTAAGGATGTTTCGGTCCGTTGTCCATCTTGCATGCACGTGTGTTTGTTACATGACAGGATGAGCAATGATGATATGAGATGCATCCAGTTTGGGATGTGATTTGATTTGGGATGTGCACTTCAGTTTGGGAAGTGCACCAAAAATCAGTTGGTTATCGGGACCCGCCACCTCTCTGAAGACGTTGAGGAATTACAATGACATGTATCAGAGGTGTAGAGAGATGTACCCTTGAACCAATTCCCGTAATTAAGGGAAAAGGAATTAATGGTAAACCCAGAAATCATTAGTCGTATTTTGAGACTAAGATTTCCTCAAGGGTATGTGGGACGAATATAGTTTTGGGATATCATCAGTTGGAAGATCGATAGTCGTATTTAGGACTAAGATCGGTTTGAGCACATGGACTCTGTTGATCTGAATTAGAGAGTTTCTACTCTTAAGGGACCTAACCAACTTAAGCTTGGTCCACTCAGTTTTCTTTTTATTTAAATAAGAGTGCTAAGCACTTATTTGGGCTCAGTCCCTTTTTTTGCAAAAAGTGCTGAGCACTTATGTAAATTCTGGCGCTCGTATATAATCATGTGGGCTTTTAGTCATGGGGATTGTCCAATAAGTGTTAAACTCTTTACCCCTTTTATCTTTATATGGAATGCTAAGCACTCTTTATAGCGCCCACGTGCGAAGCACATGAGGAGCTAGGCGTTAGGCGCTTCCTAGTGGGTGCCAAGCACTTTTATTCTGTGGCGCCCACGTGAGGGTCACGTGAGGCACTAGGCGTTGAGCGCCGCTCAATGAGTGCCAGGCATTCCTGTAGCGCCCACATGAAGGCCACGTAGGGCGCTGGACGCTGAGCGCCGCCCACTGAGTGCTAAGCACTCATGAGTTCTTTTGTAGCGCCCATGTGAGAGGCACGTAGGGCGCTGAGCGCCGCCCACTGAGTGCTAAGCACTCCTGAGTTCTTTTGTAGCGCCCACATGAGAGGCACGGGGGGCGCTGGGCGCCGCCCCCTGAGTGCTAAGTACTCCTGAGTTCTCTCTCTTTTTTTGAATGATCCACAAGATCTTTATCTACTTTTATTTACCTAACATTTCCAAGAAGAGATTTCTTCTTCCTCGAGAATTTAATTCTCTGTTCTTTCGAAGCTTTCTCTTTTTTTAAGCTTATGGTGGGGTTCCTTATCTTTAGACTTGAAGTCTTGGGTCCTTGATATAGTAGAGGAAAGTTTGTTGATTAGTTGATGAAATCTCTCATTAAGAGATCCCAAATGATTTGGAGATTTTACCTACCGTTGGATATTTAATCCAAAGACTTCTGTTTTACAGAATATATTTTCTTGTTTTAAACAAGATTAGGAAAATATTTACCCATACAAAATTTATTCTGTAGATCGGTGATTTTTTAATCACCATTGGATTTTTAATCCAACGGTACTCTATTTTACAGAGGGAAATCTTTCTTATTTAGAAAGATTTGAGGAATATTTCCTTTAAACAGAATTTAATTCTGCATCCTGATGATTTATCGTCTCCGTTGGATTTTTGATCCAACGGCCCTGCTTAATAGAGAGTAGAATTTAATTCTACTGGGCGCCGGCACTCACATGTTGTGCATGTGGGCACTGCTTAAGATTTTTGTATGCTTTGCACGTGCGCGCTGCTCATATAAGAGTTTTTAACTCTGGTGCTGGCACCCTCGTAGAAGGCACGCGAGGCGCTGCCTCTTGAATTTTGAACAGAGCTTTGCTCTTTTATTGAGGGAAACAGTGTGCAGTCCCGAATCACTTGGAGGCATAGTGGATAGAAAGGATTCGTCTCTCCCGGTATTGGGAGCTGATATCGCGCTATGTTTGGATAGCCAATATACAAAGTCCCTGAGCAAGGCAAGTGAGATTTACTGGTAGGTACATCAGTAGTTTCTCAGGGTGTATTAGGCTCTACACCGACACGACTTATTGCGCTATTAAGGGTCTAAAGTTTACCACTCTCCTAGGCCCGATATGTGATACTCTTATACGAACATACCGGACTGTACGGAGATTGTCACTGATAGGCTTAATAGGGGTTTGGATGAGTTCGCTCGTTGGCCTTCTTTTCGACAGATATCTGGGTAGTCGTTACATACAGCTAGTGCCGCTGACAGACTTGTGGTTAAACCCACTGCCGTCGTACTGTCGAATCTTTAGAGTCCCACACAGAGAGTTTCTCTTGTTAAGGAGAAACGATGTAGAGGCCGTATGGTTTTGCGTGCAGGGTTCTGATCATATACGTGTACTGGCTACACGGATGTTGTTTGGATGGATAATACTAATGGGGTTTGGTTTAAGCCAGATTCTGGTACTATATTATTGAATTATTATTGTTTTATCGTATTCATATTTTTACAATATGAATACAAGTATGTATATACGGTGAGGGCATTCTTGTAATTTTACAAGAGATGCTTTTAGAAAGGGACACCTCATTATTGGATTTATCTATTTTTGAAAATAGATTAATGAGGTGGAAAATGGAGATATTTGTGGCATGGGTGAAGCATAGCTTATTCATTTTTTTATTGGTTTGGACATACTATTGAAGCATGGTTGACTTTTTCTATTGAAAATAATCCATGCTTCATGTGAGAAAAAGAATGAGCCATTCTTCATTAGCCTCGTCACTCGTTCATTAGTTGATTTTCTTTCTCTCTCCATTTTTCTTCTCATTCTTCCTCAAGACCCTAAACACTCATTGTGAACCCTAGGGTCATTTGCGATAAAACACTCCAATAAACACTCTACATCTTCTAAGCTACCAAGATTAGCGAACTAGGTATCTTAGTTACATCGGTTTAGAGGTTGGAGCTTGAACAATACATTCTCGGGTGGATCGTCTTCGACACGAGGAGGCCAACGACCGAGATAGATCCGCACTTCCGAGGAGCTCAAGCTAAGGAGAAGAAGACCCAAAGGACTTAAGTCAAGGAGGTATACAACTCTTCCATAGTAGTTAAAACCTCGAAGTGTTTAGCTAGTTAAAGTTTCCAAAAAGATCATGTATGATTGGTCGGTGTTGCAAGTATGAAAAATCGTTTTTTGTAAATTCCGCCTCCCCACAAGTGCGTGGGGTGTGCGACATCGACTTACAGTTCGTATTTGCATTTTTTTTAGATGAGTTAAGTGAAGGTGTATATGTTTGTTCAATTCTATCCTAAGTGTTTGTATTTTATGTTCAATGGAAAACTTGTTAGGGTTAGGCTTGGTTAGTAGAGTTATGATTAGTCTTGTTCTTGTTTTTTGCCATTCTTGAAATGATATTAGAATAATCAGAAGTAGCGAGGATTAGGAGGACATAAGAATGGGATTTGCGAGTTTAAGCAAGCTTTCCAATGCTAAATCCATTCCTAGTGCCGCTTATCCGTCCGTTACATGCTCTTATTTCCAACCATAGGTCAAACATATACAACCAAGTCTCCAATTAAGTCACAACTACATGTCACATTGTAGTGCGCTTAAAAGAATTCTCAACTTAGCTCGCAGCTATATGTCACTTATAGTGCGCCTAAGGGAGGGAGTTGTGTTTGTCTGGTCTAGATTCACTTTAAGTTATTTTGCGAAGAGAAGCACAAAAGATTTTTCCATCGTTCATATTACTTTCCTTACCCCTAACAAGTGAGTAATTATTTACACATTAAAAGAAAAATAAACCAAGAAAGGAGACAAGAAAGAATGGAAAAATACAGTTTACAAAAGATAACAAGCTAACTACTTTGGCTCTCACCTAAGCAAGGGACTCCATTAAGTATCAGGCTTGAAAATACGGTTTAGAAGAGATGAAAAGAGAACAATAAAACCAACAACTAGTTTAACAAAAAAAATTAAAAGTTATACTATGGAATTAAAATACAATGCAAAAAATAAAGATACAAGATAACAAAAATTCTCATCTTCATTAATTTTCCACTCAAAAGCTCTCACTACATTTCAATGGAGAATAGATGAAAAAGAAGAAGAAGAAGAAGAACAATACAATAAACTACACTAATCTAAGGAAAAGAAAAAGCATCCATGCTTGGCTCAAATCTGGAGTATATATAGGCAGAGGAGTGAAATCCTAGGGCCGTATTCTGAGCCCATATAAACTTACAAAACTACCCCTAAAAAATGGTTACGAGATGCCATGTGACAGCCACGGTTCCGCCGCCTATGTCCATGTTTAGCCGCACTTCCGCGGTCGTTTGGAGGAGTTAGTGCGCCGATTTTCTTGTGCTTTCTCGTGTTTCTTTGTTCTTCTGTTTGGCAGGCTCAAATTTGCAAAATAATTCCATAATATCTTCAAATTTCCAACAGTCCAAAATAGCTACTATTTTTATCTTTTTGGCCTTGATCTCCCTCGAGCACCACATTGCACCTTGTTTCTTGTGCTTCCTCCCTCGTGCTCTGCACTTGTCCGAGACACGAATGACCGTTGTATTCATCTTGTCTCTTGAACTGGTAGACAGCACCAGACGGATGTGGATGACCGGAACCGGAATTTATCTATTTTTGGCAGTTGTTCTGAACTTTGTCATAACTGTGGATATTGTGCATGATTTGCGTTATTCTTGACTAAGAATCTGTAACCTGTAATCTGTAGCAAACACGGATCAAAAGCACCTACTTATATATAAACGAGCAGAAAAATAAGCGGTATTAAATACAGTATTCTAGTGTGAACACGCCTTAATCAAGATAAAAAAATGTATGACTTGACCGAACCAGGTTATTACACTAAGATGGGGAAAGTCGATTCGGCTCTAACTTGTGATAACAGTCACGAGTATGTGTAAGGGAAAAAGGATTGCAAGGACTTCCATATGACCTTAATGAAGGAGAAGCATTCTAATGTATCTTCTTCGGGTGTATTGGTTATTGAGAAATGTTTTTCGGTTAGTCCTACCTCCTAAGTACTAGATATCGGATTGGAATCTCATATCTGTAATTTATTATAGGGACTGAGAAAAGTAGGATGGCTGGACCCGATAATATGTCCCTCAGAGTAGAGAATGAAGCACAGGTTGATGCTGCTGCCGTCGAAGAATATTACCTGGTGTTGCCAAGTGGCAACACTATAATTTTGAACAAATTTTACTATGTACCTTCCATACTTTGCAATATTATATCAGTTTCTTTACTAGATCAAGAAGGATATAACTTTGTTCTTGATAGAAATATCATGAACATTTACCTCAATCAGGTATTGATTGCAGAAGGTATATTATGTAATAGTATCTCTGTTCTTAATCAAAATATAGTTTTCAATATACAAAACATACGCAATAGAAAGAGTTCATATATGAACGAAGACTACTTGTGGCATTACAGACTTGGTCATATCAATGAGAAAAGACTAGCTAAATTACATAAAGATGGATATTTGGATCCGTTCATATTTTCATCTTATGAAACTTGCCAATCTTGTCTCGAAGGAAATATGACCAAAACTCCATTTTCACGACACGGAGAAAGAGCTACAGAGCTCTTAGGACTCATACACAGTGATGTGTGGTCTAATATCTACATATGCGAAGGGTGGGTTCTCGTACTTCTTTGCATTCACGGATGATCTCTCTAGGTTCGAGCATGCATGCTTGTTGAAATACAAATCCGAAGTTTTTGAGAAATTCATAGAATATAAGAATGAAGTAGAGAACCAGACTGGAAAAAGTATCAAGGTCCTGCGATCTGATCGAGGAGGTGAATATTTAAGCACAAAATTCCTTAACTTTCTTAAAGAGAATGGAATTTTCTCTCAGCTTATTCATCCGTATAAACCACAGCACAATGGTGTATCGGAGCGGAGGAATCGTATCCTATCGGATATGGTTCACTCTATGATGAGTAGTGCTGAGTTACCGCTTCCATTATGGGGACATGTGCTTCAAACAGCAACATTCCTGTTGAATTAAGTTCCATCCAAATTTGTGCCTATGACTACATATGAAATATGGAATGGAAAAAGAACATGTCTTAAAGAGTTAAGATACGGGACTTTCTGACCTATGTTAAAGTACAAAATCTAGAAAAACTAGAGGCACGGTCATTTTTATGTAAGTTTGTGGGATATCCAAAGAATTCGTATGGATATCTATTCTACCATACCGAGGAACAAAAGATATTTGTTTCTCAGTATGACAAGTATTTAGAAAAAGAATTTCTTACAAAACAAGTTGATGGTAGTGCGGTAGAGTTGAATGAAATTCAAGAAACACAAACTACAACTGAAGATTTGGTAGAACCGCAAGATTCAATAGTCCCAGACGAAGCTCAGCCACTTTGCAGATCTAGTAGGATTTCTCATCCTCCCGAGGGATACTATAGTTTTCTTATAGAAGGATATCAAGAGGATTGCATCTTGGAAAAAAACGATCCTACTAGTTTCAAGCAAGCCATTATCAGTAGGGACTCTGTGAAATGACTGGATGCTATGCAATCCGAAATAGAGTCCATGTACACCAACAAAGTATGGACTTTAGACATTGCACTAACAGAAGTAAAACCCGTTGGCTACAAGTAGATCTTTAAAAAGAAGATTGGTGCAAATAGACATGTGGAAACTTATAAGGCTATACTTGTTGCAAAAGGTTTTCGTCAAAAACCAGGTATAGACTATGATGAAACCTTTTCTCCAATAGCTATGCTGAAATCCACTCGGATCCTCCTTGCTATTGTTGCCTTCCATGATTATGACAACTAACAGATGGACATTAAAAAGTCTTTTCTAAATGGAAGTTTAGAAAGGTGTGTTTATATGGATTAGCAAGAGGGTTTTATAGACAGTGGGAGCGGCGGGAAGGTATGCGAGTTGCTTAAATCTATTTATGGATTAAAGCAAGTATCGCGGAGTTGGAACATCTGTTTTGATGAGACAATCAATGAATTTGACTTCATCAAAAACGTCGATGGGCCATGTATCTATAAGAAGATTGTAGGAGGAGCTGTCGTATTTCTCGTCTTGTACGTTGATGACATTCTCCTAATAGGAAATGATATTCCTACGCTACAATCAGTCAAGTTGTTCTTGTGACAAAAGTTCTCTATGAAAAACCTGGGAGATGCCTCTTACATTTCGGGAATAAAGATAGATCTAAGAGAATTTTAGGACTTTCACAGTTAAGGTACATAGACACTATACTATAGAGGTTTAGTATGGAAGATTCCAAACGTGGTAATTTACCCGCTTGTCATGGAATCACCCTCTCCAAAGAGATGTCTCCTAAGGCTGATGAGGAGAGCGCTCGCATGAGTATTATACCCTATGCTTCGGCGGTAGGATCTATAATATATGCGATGTTATATACGAGACCAAATATAGCTTACACACTTAGCATGGTAAGCCGGTATCAGTCAAACCCAGGGAAAAAACATTGGATAGTTGTGAAGAACATTCTGATGTACTTAAGAAGGACTAAGGAGATGTTCTTGAGACCTCCAGATAGAGTCTTTTACTGATTCAAGCTTCCAAAGCGACAAGGATGACAGCAAGTCTGTCTCGGGTTATGTGTTTACCTTCAATGGATGGTCGGTATGTTAGAACAGTTCTAAACAAGATATCGTAGTAGACTCGACGATGGAGGCTGAGTATATTGCTGCAAACGATGCCACAAAAGAAATGGTCTAGATGAGGAAGTTCATTTCTGAACTTGAGGTGATTTCATCCATTGTGATCCAATACCTTTGTATTGTGAGAACAATGAGGCTATGGCATTAGTGAAGGAACCACAGTCCCATCAGTGATCCAAGCACATCTTGAGGCGATATCATCTGATCAGGATGATTGTTGATCACCGAGAAATTGAGGTCCGGAGAGTAGAGATAAAAGAGAACACGACGGATCCATTCATAAAGGCCCTCCCTCAACCGCAGTTCGAGTGACTTTTTGAGATGTTGGGTATATGGTATGCCAACAACTGGCCCTAAAGAAGATGTTGGGTACTTGATACGCCAATAAAAGGCCTTAGTACAAGTGGGAAATTGTTAGATATGTATGCCCTAAAGGTCTTTTTTGTATAAGATGGTAGGGGTATGTATGTACAAGACAATCTTGCTCGATATGATAGTATACTATTTGGTTTGTCTTTATCTTAACATGTATGTTTTATTGGTTATTACATTTCGTTATTACATGTTAATAAAGCCCGTAGGATCTATGCCTGACTACCAGCGTTATGATGACGATCATACTTATGGGGCTGGGTAGTTCATAAGGTCATCATTAAATGTCCCAAGTCGTGGGAGTATCGAGACCGAGTATAGATATTCCAGAGTAGACTAGTGTATATGTTTCTTGACCACAATGAGGGGCGATGGTTGGTCCCACGGCTATTGGAGTATAAGACCAAAGACTGTATACAGGTGCTCATTAGGTTATGAGTTACACTGGACAGACTCACCGATAACTTCTAAATGGTAATATACCTATGGTCAAATAGCAGTTCTCTAGTGACATAGGTACAGGTTAGTCTTTAGACCTGACATCGTCATTTGTCTCGAGTTTGTTTCCATTATAGTTAGATTACTGCCCTACCACGGCTTTAAAGAGTCATGTAAATAGGTTTTAGTTAGGTACAGTCCTGAAGTACTTGGGGGTAGTGAGCGGTAGAAGGGATTCACCTCTTCAGTATAGGGAGTCGATGGCGCACAGTGTTAAATTGGCCACACCATAAGACCTTAGCCAAGGCAAATGAGATTTACTCATAGTGAGATCAGTAGTTTCTCAGGATGGTTTTGAGCCACATCGACACTACTTATTGGTAGGGCTCTGACATTTTCTATCCCATAGACCCGGTATGCGACACTCTCAGATGAAGAGACCAGGCTGTATGGAGATTGTCACTTATAGGCTCAGTAGGAGTACGAACGAGCTTGCTTGTCGACCTTCCTTTTGTTCAATACCTGGGTAGCCGTTATGTACAGCTAGTGCATCTTACGTTATTGTGGTTAAACCCACTACCAGTGTATTGTCGAGTCTTTAGAGTCCAACAAAGAGGGTTTCCCGACTCAAGAGAAACGATATAGTGTAGGTATAATACGTATGGATGATTGATTAAATACATGTTTTTGTACATGTATTTTTAATCGAATATTTTGATAATACTAGCGGGTTTGAAAGATTTCCGGATTTTATAAATGAGCCGGTATTGTCTCTCTTATTTACTCTCTTTTGGTATTCGTATTTTGATATGAATACAAGTATTTATACGAATACGAGTATTTATATCTTGATATGAATAAGGGTATTCGTATCTTGATACGAATACGGGTGTATATATTTGTAGCATATATAAGTGTATGTATGTATGTGTGTATGTATGAGTGTGTATATGTGTACACTTATCCATACGCATCTTTATCTTGAAAGCTTGGATATGTGTCTAGGCTTGTGACTCACACTTGTGAGTCACAATTCCACCCACACATATCCAAAGAGATAAGAACATGAAATGATGAAGATATAAATGATATTAATTTTATATCTTCTTGGCTTCATCTCTCTTCTCTTTAGAGTTTTGCTTCTAAGTTAGAAAAGAAAAAGAGAGAATTCAAAGAGATTTCTTCACCACATCACTTACATACATCACCTAGCAAGTTAAGTTTATAAGTTGCTTCACTTAGTTTATCTAGTGTGAAGCTAGAGCCTAAGTTAGGGTTTCTTCTGGTAGATCATCTTCGACAAGGAAGATCGGCTTACAATCTCGTTCCTGACTATCTAAGTTCTTAAGAAGGGGGTCTTTAAAGACGAAGGACACGACTACAAAGGTTGTTATTGCTAACCAGGTAGTTTAGCTCTTTTTAGATTGCTAGTTTAGTATTTGGAATCGATTATAGGTCATAGTCGCTTATGATCTTGTTTGAAATTTTCATTTTGCATTCCGGCTTAGCCGAGAATTAGCGACAAGAGCATGAGCATCTACTTACTCATTCATCAAAAGCAAATTTCCTAGAAGAAGAAGAAGAAGAGAAGATCAAAATTATGTGAGTGTGGAGCCATAAAACTCCTCTTCTCTTCAATTCCTTCTGCTTCGATGATACACTCTTGATTTTCTTTGAAACGTGGGATTAAAAGGGATGCTCGATAAGAGTTATCCTAATGACCCTATTTTGGACCCTTCAATGACTTATAAATTCTTTAATAAGCCTCATGAAGGCCGCAAAATCAAAATTATGGGATTCTTGCAAAAGTTATTCTCTTTCAGATATTCTTCGGAACTATCCCCATGTATATAGATGCTCATTTGAGTTATCCACCATGAGATTGTCCCCATAATGGACTCCGTGGACTTATACATGGGTAGAAAATGAAAAAATGCACATATATAAATACTGAACATGAACCATGTGATGAAGACTTGAACGTTTGTTGACAAAATAATCAACTGCAGTGACCCCCATGAAATTAGCCGCTTTCGGTGACCCCCTAGAGACCCCTGCTCCCTACCAAAACTACGACAGAGACCCCCAGAGGTCCCTACTCCCTACCAAAATTGTTTTGGAGACCGCAAGAGGACCTCGCATCCTACCAAAATTGTTTCGGAGACCCCCTTAGGACCTTGCTCCCTACCAAAACCATGTCGGAGACCCCTGAAGGCCTTCGCTCCCTATCAAAATCGTGTCGGAGACCCCCAGAGGTCCCCGCACCTTCCTAATCTATGGCGGTGACCACCATAGGTCACTGCACCCCTCTAAAACTATGGAGGCACCCTCCATAAGTCTCTGTCCTCACCAAATTCAATGGTGGGCACCCCCAGAGGTCCCCGCACTTTCTACCAAAGCTTTTTCTAACACCTATCATATGCCAATTGTCACGTCCCGAAAGTACGGAACATGACCGGCACTTAAACTACGAAACGTCTCGAGGCGTACGTAATCTAAGTAAGCCGAAAACCCAGAAATCCAAACCAAGAAAAGTAGTAGAGTGAAGGAAAACCAATTCAAATCAAGTAGTTTTAAAAGCATAAGCCGAATTATGCGTTTTTAAAAACATCAAATATTTACTGAAAATTTCGGCAGAGTCTCCTTTGTAAATACTGGCCCCCAAACGGGATACAATATGAATAGTATACGAAATCAATAAAAAGGCATCCCCAAGCGGGAGCTAGCTCTTCGTCAATCGACGGTCACAACCACACAAGCAATATAATATACAACGCCAACGGCGAGGATCAAAACTCAAAAGGAAACTCAAAACCACCAGAAATATAACGAGCGACTCTAAGGTCGAAAGAATAAACAACACTGGTCTCTATCTCAATAAATACATGTTTGGTTGATGGAATTTACTAGATACAACGGAATAATATTATACAAGGTAATATGATGGGTACGATACAAGAAAAACCCACCTACTAGCAAGTCACCCGAATGAAACTGAGCCCGCAAAACCGTAAGTGAACCTGTACGGCAAAATCTGCAAGAAACTGGGGCACAACGGGGGTGAGTTGCCAACTCGTGAATAGAAAAACATCTACGCACAGAAATCGCATAAATAACGCAATCCTAGGTCAATGATCATAATATATCCTCAAAAATGTATATAACATGCAGCCTATAACAATGGCTAGGGTAGTATCTAACCCGAGTGTAAACTCATGTGCCCGTGTCAGTGCCTCAGGTAGCAATATATCATATGAATGAGGTATGCATGCATGAAAACAGAATACATGTAAATGAAGAAACTGTTTTCATAAATTAGTGAGATTTCCTTCGTATTTTTAAACTGAGGTATCATAAATGAAATCAGTATCAACAGTGTCTAGTATCGACACAAAACATAAATCTCACTGTCTCGAAATATCAATGTCTCAATCTCAATATCTAGGGCGCCGTCAGTCCAGACCGGCCCCTACCATCCATCTCAAGACCACGACGGTATCCTCCGGATATCCGACGCGCCGGGTAATATCACCGGTCGGTAGTGCTCCCCTGCCGGGCTCAACGTCAACACCACATTCCTCTTGCCCCGGGGTACCGCACCGGGCCCACCATGTACCCGTGACGGTTCCTCCACTCCTCGACACGGATCTCGAAAACCACAGCAAACTCATGGTGGACGACACTTTACATCACTAGAAAACCGCAACATTTTATATTTTAAAAGATCATAAGTTGTAAATTTTGCGGCTTTCCCTGAAATCCAGAAATATCATAAATCTCAAAAAAATCATCACAAGTGCATATGTCAATGATAATGAATGCATATGGTATCAATAACCAAGTTGCAATGTATGATTAATAAACTAGGCATGTAAGGCAGGTACACTAATATCATATCAAACTACTAACTAACAAGCTAAGTCAAGCAAATATATTCTCTAAAGTGTACGTGACATGGCAATTACCGATGAAGATGTGTGTGAGCCGGCAAGTAAGTGTACGTGGTACATACGCATCATCGGTAATGGTGCTGGTGTCCTAACAGCATGATATCAATAATGTAGTACGAAACATAATATAAGCATGCGATGCGAAGCGAACCACAATAATGAGCGGGAGCTGAATACAAGACGCAACTGTAACTAACCTGCATTAATCTAATATAAGTCCTACAAATGGTGCCTTTTGAAATAACACGAATCATGGGGTTTTGAAAATAGGGGCTACGGTGTTTTTTTATGAAAAGATACGTCTTTTGAAATATCCGTAGGATCCCTTGGGCTGTCTTTTAAAATACCCACGATTCGTTAGTTTTTGAAATAGGTAAGAATCGAATCTAATCTAACAACTAAACTAAACTAAAGGGCTAAGCTAACAAGCTGGACGACAGGTAAGGAAACCGCCTAACATCTGAGTCGATCCATATACATACCTGTATATATATATTAGTCGGTGATCCCGCCTCAATAATATCATATCCGATACCATATCTACAATCAGACATCCCAAGTCAAGAGTGCGGATCGATCATCAAGATATAGCTCGTACGTAAATCCGTCGTACGGCATCCCCAAATCTGGGTACGGGTCAATATCATACTCATCACACTGTTCATCTGGTATCCTCTTTATCAAGATCATCATCTGGGGTACTGACCTACGTCTAGTACACTACTAAAATCACTATTCACATGGCATCGTCATCCAAAGATCCGCTATAACATCAGGACGTATCTCAAGTACGAATCCTGCCATATCACCGATTTCACGACCTCAACTCAAATCTCATCGACTCATCTCAATCCCAAATATCATCCGCAAATCCAGTATGTGAACACCTAGTCCCATACCCAGGTGAACACATAACACATATCCCCATATACGCACAGGTAAAACATAGATGTATGCATGTGTATGTGTGCGTGTGTACGTGTAACAACTACTCTAGGGTTTCGCAACTAACACTAAACTAATCCATGAACACCTAGAATCTACCTTTATCATCAAGTCTCATATCAACATAATATATATAATCAAAATATATGTGTGTATACGTATTCGTATACATCACCACGAACTGCGGGGGTGCTATACGCCATCCACCCGACTTCTCCCCGTAGATCTAAATCTACTCACCTGGTCCTCGCTCGCCGGTGCCGACATCGCCACGCGCTTGCTTGTCGTCTCGAAGTCCACATGGGTTACCTACATATCATAACGCACCGTATAACATTAAAACCAAATTCGAAATCAAAACGGCAGACGAAAATCAAATCGGCACGCGCATCACGCATAGGTCAAAACCTATCGCCTACGCATGCAAGAATAGCCAAACCAACCCTCGATGTCGATGTAAAAACGTTAAACCATCGAGAAAAACCCAAACACTCTCATTTGCGCATTCACGAACATTAATTATAATATAAAATAGGTTAAAATTCACAAAAACCCTAAATTCACCTTAAAAGCCATTTTTCCGAAAATCTAGCAAGCAAAAATTACCCGTTTTAGTATAAAACTCGACATTTAAACAAATCTAGAGGCCATAATACTTATTAAATATCTTAAATAAGTCATAAAAACAATTTCCATAATTTAATCTCTATAAATTTCATTAACCCTAAAATTCTAGTTTACACTATATCCAAATTTTAACAATTTATAGCAAAAATGCACAAATAACAATTTAGCTAGGATTTTCATGAACTAAAGGCACTAAACCACTCAATATAATATTTATAATGACATGAAACCTTAATTTGAATTTTATCTCACAAAAATATAATTATTTTAAAAACCTAGTTTACACCTTATATAAATATCACATTTTAAATCAACAAAAATGCAAACTAGCAACTTAATTTGATTTAGCATAACACTAATATGTCAAATATATCACACAACCATAATCTCACAACACAAAACCCTAATTAGATTTTCACAAACCCTAATCTAAATCTTCTCTTGCAAACCCACATCTTTCAATTAAGCCAAAAATTAGCACCTAATAAGCTTCATTAAGGAATTAAACCAACAATTGAACAATGGGTCAAAAGTTATACCTCACAACCATGAATCAAACTTGAAATTTAGACCTCCAATTTGAAATCCTTGCACCAAGATCCATGCTAAAGAAGACGAGGGAAAATGGGTAGGAGTCGGATTTGGATTTTAGCTTGATTTTTGATGGAATTTGGACATTTTTTTTGAGGGGAAATGAGATGGGGTTTTGGGGGAAAATTCTGGACAGCAAGAAGTGGGGGGCTCGGCTGCATGTATGGGGAAAGAGGAGAGAGAGGGAGGTGGGGGAAAAGATATCTAGTCAACCTAGTCAAAGTCCACTCTCATTTCTACATTTCCTTTTTCTTTTCTTTTCTTTTCTTTTCCTCTGAAATTCAAGTGGGGAAAAAGATGGGGGCTGCTGAATTCAGCCAAGGGGAGAAGTGAATGGGGGTGTGTGGGTGTGGGTACGGGTGTGGGATGATGAAAAATGATAAATACAATACCCCAAACATCCATTTACGCTAAAAAAAAGCCTTTTTTCTTCAATAATTTCTAAACCGTTTTGGCAAATGATTTCGTTCCAAAAACCACATGATAAAATTTTATTTAATGTTTTATGATGCACAAAATTTTTTTCAACTCATTCCAATTTGTAATTTTCCCTAATTAAATGTATTAGTGACGGCTTAAAATAATAATAAAATAATATTTTTTCAGAAAATTTGAAATTTCACCAGCGGCTCAATAAACACCAAATAATAGCAATTATATAGCTAGAATATGTATATTTAATTTTTATAATAAGATATTTGTATTTTGACTTTTTACAGAAAACCCCCTTATTTTACCGATTTTTCAAAATTTCACCGAAACGATTTTCAAAACGTTACAATCTTCCCCCCTTAAATAAATTCGGTCCCCGAATTTAAATTAAAACTCCCCCCAAATACTAAAACATCTAAGCAAAACCATCAAGTCGTCGGGGCTCCGAAATCATAAATACATAAAACAAATCGTAGCGCAGCGCATGCGCATGAAAAATGAGCATATAACTCAATAAAAAACTCCGTCAAGCATCCCGCAATCATCGGAGTCATGGGGAAGACATCAATACCAAATCCAAAGCAAAACCAATATGATATAAAACTATACATGTAAATATCGAATCTATATATATAAGTATCTGAAGGAAATGCATGCCAAATCTCTTTAAGTCGCTGTGCAACGCGTATAACACTACACAGTGGCGGACGTCTATCATAAGAAAATAACTATATACATATATACCTTTGTTTGAAATGTACGTTCCGCCGTTTTGGAAACAATTTAGAAGGGTCTCCTTGTTTTAAACATTTCGTGTCATATCAGACACGTAGGTAAATACTGAGGCTATAGCTCGCTTTTTGGAAATCCCTTCAATAACTATCAATGCATGCAAAATATATTCAGGTACTGTCCTCTGACTAGTCCTGCTCAGTACGAAAATACATAGCGATATCATAAAAACGTACTGCTCTATACGAAATCAATCCCAAAATATGCACATGAATGCTACGTGCGTCTGGTGCGCACGGAAATCAAAATCCATGAATGTGCCATACATACGCACAGAAACAACATCTAAGTGCATCGGGTGTGCACGAAACATCTGTCGTAGGCAACATGTGTGCCTGATAGCAAAATCAGGTGCATCTGACATGCACGAAAAATCTCGATTTAGTGCATCTGGTGTGCACCAAAATCACACTTCAAAACATGCGCCCAACATGCGCGAAAATCCAAATCAGGTGCATCCATCGTGCACGAAATCATGAAATCCAATATCAAGTGCCGAATATACGCAAAATCCAATCAGGTGCACAAGGTGCACAAAACAAATATCGAACATCACCATCGAAATCGAAGTCCAGGGCATCTAAATGCACAACATACGTAACACTGCACTGCAAGCATATATGAACTATACCGAGTGCAAAAACCAAATCATGTGCGTATATACGCACAAATCAACTCAACTGTATGAAATCCATATAATCATAAACATGAGAACCAAGGCACGAAAACGATATCAAGTGCAACAACCGTGCAAAAATCGTAAATACTCAGCAGGTGCAACCATGGTCCATGAAGACAAATATCATGAAACTCAATCATCAAAATCAATCATGCGAATAAATCGCCCAAAATACGCAAATCAAGTATGGCGGAACAGTACCGCTCAAGCGCATCCTCTAAGAATCTCGGCCAACTGTCGCGGTCACTAGTGGGACGTCTCGTCGATGATCATGAACTCTGTCCTGCTGGTGTGCGTAACCATGACCACTCCTGGGTCAAGGTCTTCACTGTGAATTACCAATCTTTCGGTCCATCGGCTCATCGGCCCTGTCGGGTGTGCTAACGGGGATGATCCAGTTCTGGCACGTCTCTTGTCATCTCCCGGTCAATCATCACGACCACTCGTAAGACAGCATATCACTGGCGTCGGCCTCTGGCTCTCTGAATGTACGTGACACATCTGATCCTGGGTGCAAGTATCATTGCAGCAGTGTCCTGGAAGGAATCCTGCTCACGGTCACTTCCATGTCTCGTCTCTGCCAACTGTCCGGAAGTCATTGTCCTTTCCTATATCTGCATCTTGCTCTGGAACGACTGCATACTCATCGCGACTCCTTCTGGAAGGTAAGTCCAAGTACCATGCCTCGGCATGCGTATCGCATCTCTGATGTCGGCGGAGTGGAACGTCGTTTCATCTAGATCTGGTACGAACCTCCTACTTCACCTTTCTCTAATGTCTACCTCTTCGGACTCGTCTCGTCGTGGCTGCATGGACTGAGCTCCAACGACTATCCTCGTATCTGGAGTCTCCCAAGAATGCATCTCACCACCTAGCATCCGATTGAAGTCGAACCATTCGATCGATTCGTCAAAACCTCATAATCCCCCAAAAGCTCAACATCTTGGGTACAGTTTAATAGTATCGAATATATATACCACAGCATCGGTGGTCTAGCCGTAGAAGGGCAAACCCAAGCCTCACTAATGGCGCCGCAGAACTGCTGCAAACCCTAAGGTTCAAAGGCTTTCACACGGTCATTAAGTCGAGTTAGGGTTTCATTCTTCTAGAGGGACCATAGAATTGCCTGCATGTCTTTCCGACTATCTTAAACTTGGAATAATAGGTTTCTGACATTCGATCGTCTCTGTCGACTCCCAACGTCTCCGCGTGAAGTCGTCTCTAGCTGGAATCAATCTATCTGATGACCTCGCATCGGGGTAGGCGAGTGATCCATATGTCCTAGTCATTCATCCTCGATGACTAGCGACCTTCTATCATCTCTTAGTACAACTTATACTGCAATAGCTCCAACATCTGGGGCGATATCTCGTCGTTCGCAGCAATAACTGGCTTACTCGTCTGCATGCTGAACCGTGCCTCAATCATCAGGAGTAAGAAATACTTCAATGGTCCTAAAAATCTGGCTGGCCTCTATCAGTGGCTCAATCCTCTAGTGCAAATCGGCACGTCTGAGTAATCTCATACAGCAATCCACCCAACGCTCGTGGCGCGAAGACACAATGAAAAGACACATCTCTGCAATCGTGTGTCGCCGGAATCATGCCCTGGTCAGTCCTCGTTCTTGACGAGCTCGTGCTGACCGCAACTCTAGCCGTAGCTCTCCCTGCCCGTAATCGTGGCAGCAAAACCATAACTGGTACTGATGAGGCTAGATCGGAATGAATATAATACTGAGCAAAGAAATGTACATCCTAAGGCTTCTTAAGTGGAGTAGCGTATCGTAAATATGCCGTGGAACATACCTACGGTACGTCACTCTACTTTAGTCACCTATTCCATCAACCAAGGGTCATCCTACGCTCTGAAGGTAAAACCTAACGCTTTGATACCAACTTTGTCACGTCCTGAAAGTACGGAATATGACCGGCACTTAAACTACGAAACGTCTCGAGGCGTACGTAATCTAAGTAAGCCGAAAACCCAGAAATCCAAACCAAGAAAAGTAGTAGAGTGAAGGAAAACCAATTCAAATCAAGTAGTTTTAAAAGCATAAGCCGAATTATGCGTTTTAAAAAACATCAAATATTTACTGAAAATTTCGGCAGAGTATCCTTTGTAAATACTGGCCCCCAAACGGGATACAATATGAATAGTATACGAAATCAATAAAAAGGCATCCCCAAGCGGGAGCTAGCTCTTCGTCAATCGACGGTCACAACCACACAAGCAATATAATATACAACGCCAACGGCGAGGATCAAAACTCAAAAGGAAACTCAAAACCACCAGAAATATAACGAGCGACTCTAAGGTCGAAAGAATAAACAACACTGGTCTCTATCTCAATAAATACATGTTTGGTTGATGGAATTTACTCGATACAACGGAATAATATTATACAAGGTAATATGATGGGTACGATACAAGAAAAACCCACCTACTAGCAAGTCACCCGAATGAAACTGAGCCCGCAAAGCCGTAAGTGAACCTGTACGGCAAAACCTGCAAGAAACTGGGGCACAACGGGGGTGAGTTGCCAACTCGTGAATAGAAAAACATCTACGCACAGAAATCGCATAAATAACGTAATCCTAGGTCAATGATCATAATATATCCTCAAAAATGTATATAACATGCAGCCTATAACAATGGCTAGGGTAGTATCTAACCCGAGTGTAAACTCATGTGCCCGTGTCAGTGCCTCAGGTAGCAATATATCATATGAATGAGGTATGCATGCATAAAAACAGAATACATGTAAATGAAGAAACTGTTTTCATAAATTAGTGAGATTTCCTTCGTATTTTTAAACTGAGGTATCATAAATGAAATCAGTATCAACAGTGTCTAGTATCGACACAAAACATAAATCTCACTGTCTCGAAATATCAATGTCTCAATCTCAATATCTAGGGCGCCGTCAGTCCAGACCGGCCCCTACCATCCATCTCAAGACCACGACGGTATCCTCCGGATATCCGACGCGTTGGGTAATATCACCGGTCGGTAGTGCTCCCCTGCCGGGCTCAACGTCAACACCACATTCCTCTTGCCCCGGGGTACCGCACCGGGCCCACCATGTACCCGTGACGGTTCCTCCACTCCTCAACACGGATCTCGAAAACCACAGCAAACTCATGGTGGACGACACTTTACATCACTAGAAAACCGTAACATTTTATATTTTAAAAGATCATAAGTTGTAAATTTTGCGGCTTTCCCTGAAATCCAGAAATATCATAAATCTCAAAAAAATCATCACAAGTGCATATGTCAATGATAATGAATGCATATGGTATCAATAACCAAGTTGCAATGTATGATTAATAAACTAGGCATGTAAGGCAGGTACACTAATATCATATCAAACTACTAACTAACAAGCTAAGTCAAGCAAATATATTCTCTAAAGTTTACGTGACATGGCAATTACCTATGAAGATGTGTGTGAGCCGGCAAGTAAGTGTACGTGGTACATACGCATCATCGGTAATGGTGCTGGTGTCCTAACAGCATGATATCAATAATGTAGTACGAAACATAATATAAGCATGCGATGCGAAGCGAACCACAATAATGAGCGGGAGCTGAATACAAGACGCAACTGTAACTAACCTGCATTAATCTAATATAAGTCCTACAAATGGTGCCTTTTGAAATAACACGAATCATGGGGTTTTGAAAATAGGGGCTACGGTGTTTTTTTTATGAAAAGATACGTCTTTTGAAATATCCGTAGGATCCCTTGGGCTGTCTTTTAAAATACCCACGATTCGTTAGTTTTTGAAATAGGTAAGAATCGAATCTAATCTAACAACTAAACTAAACTAAAGGGCTAAGCTAACAAGCTGGACGACAGGTAAGGAAACCGCCTAACATCTGAGTCGATCCATATACATACCTGTATATATATTAGTCGGTGATCCCGCCTCAATAATATCATATCCGATACCATATCTACAATCAGGCATCCCAAGTCAAGAGTGCGGATCGATCATCAAGATATAGCTCGTACGTAAATCCGTCGTATGGCATCCCCAAATCTGGGTACGGGTCAATATCATACTCATCACACTGTTCATCTGGTATCCTCTTTATCAAGATCATCATCTGGGGTACTGACCTACGTCTAGTACACTACTAAAATCACTATTCACATGGCATCGTCATCCAAAGATCCGCTATAACATCAGGACGTATCTCAAGTACGAATCCTGCCATATCACCGATTTCACGACCTCAACTCAAATCTCATCGACTCATCTCAATCCCAAATATCATCCGCAAATCCAGTATGTGAACACCTAGTCCCATACCCAGGTGAACACATAACACATATCCCCATATACGCACAGGTAAAACATAGATGTATGCATGTGTATGTGTGCGTGTGTACGTGTAACAACTACTCTAGGGTTTCGCAACTAACACTAAACTAATCCATGAACACCTAGAATCTACCTTTATCATCAAGTCTCATATCAACATAATATATATAATCAAAATATATGTGTGTATACGTATTCGTATACATCACCACGAACTGCGGGGGTGCTATACGCCATCCACCCGACTTCTCCCCGTAGATCTAAATCTACTCACCTGGTCCTCGCTCGCCGGTGCCGACGTCGCCACGCGCTTGCTTGTCATCTCGAAGTCCACATGGGTTACCTACATATCATAACGCACCGTATAACATTAAAACCAAATTCGAAATCAAAACGGCAGACGAAAATCAAATCGGCACGCGCATCACGCATAGGTCAAAACCTATCGCCTACGCATGCAAGAATAGCCAAACCAACCCTCGATGTCGATGTACAAACGTTAAACCATCGAGAATAACCCAAACACTCTCATTTGCGCATTCACGAACATTAATTATAATATAAAATAGGTTAAAATTCACAAAAACCCTAAATTCACCTTAAAAGCCATTTTTCCGAAAATCTAGCAAGCAAAAATTACCCGTTTTAGTATAAAACTCGACGTTTAAACAAATCTAGAGGCCATAATACTTATTAAATATCTTAAATAAGTCATAAAAACAATTTCCATAATTTAATCTCTATAAATTTCATTAACCCCAAAATTCTAGTTTACACTATATCCAAATTTTAACAATTTATAGCAAAAATGCACAAATAACAATTTAGCTAGGATTTTCATGAACTAAAGGCACTAAACCACTCAATATAATATTTATAATGACATGAAACCTTAATTTGAATTTTATCTCACAAAAATATAATTATTTTAAAAACCTAGTTTACAACTTATATAAATATCACATTTTAAATCAACAAAAATGCAAACTAGCAACTTAATTTGATTTAGCATAACACTAATATGTCAAATATATCACACAACCATAATCTCACAACACAAAACCCTAATTAGATTTTCACAAACCCTAATCTAAATCTTCTCTTGCAAACCCACATCTTTCAATTAAGCCAAAAATTAGCACCTAATAAGCTTCATTAAGGAATTAAACCAACAATTGAACAATGGGTCAAAAGTTATACCTCACAACCATGAATCAAACTTGAAATCTAGACCTCCAATTTGAAATCCTTGCACCAAGATCCATGCTAAAGAAGACGAGGGAAAATGGGTAGGAGTCGGATTTGGATTTTAGCTTGATTTTTGATGGAATTTGGACATTTTTTTTTGAGGGGAAATGAGATGGGGTTTTGGGGGAAAATTCTGGACAGCAAGAAGTGGGGGGCTCGGCTGCATGTATGGGGAAAGAGGAGAGAGAGGGAGGTGGGGAAAAAGATATCTAGTCAACCTAGTCAAAGTCCACTCTCATTTCTACATTTCCTTTTTCTTTTCTTTTCTTTTCTTTTCCTCTGAAATTCAAGTGGGGAAAAAGATGGGGGCTGCTGAATTCAGCCAAGGGGAGAAGTGAATGGGGGTGTGTGGGTGTGGGTACGGGTGTGGGGTGATGAAAAATGATAAATACAATACCCCAAACATCCATTTACGCTAAAAAAAGCCTTTTTTCTTCAATAATTTCTAAACCGTTTTGGCAAATGATTTCGTTCCAAAAACCACATGATAAAATTTTATTTAATGTTTTATGATGCACAAAATTTGTTTCAACTCATTCCAATTTGTAATTTTCCCTAATTAAATGTATTAGTGACGGCTTAAAATAATAATAAAATAATATTTTTTCAGAAAATTTAAAATTTCACCAGCGGCTCAATAAACACCAAATAATAGCAATTATATAGCTAGAATATGTATATTTAATTTTTATAATAAGATATTTGTATTTTGACTTTTTACAGAAAACCCCCTTATTTTACCGATTTTTCGAAATTTCACCGAAACGATTTTCAAAACGTTACACCAATCCAAACCAAAAAACTGCCCTATAGCTAGTCTAATCGGCTTCCATATACAACCAACGGGCATATATCGTGACACAAAAGTCAATAAGTATATCTACCAATCACAAAATTGCCCTATGGCTAATCTAAAATTGACTTCCATATACTATCCACAGGCATCCATCGTAACACGAAAGTCAACAAATATATTACAACCAAAACCTAACCTACTTTACAGTGGGCTACATTATATCAACCTGTTGTATACAATCTACAGGCAACAATCGTGGCATAGAAGCCAACTAACGTGACACAGAAGTCAATAAATCCATATACCTAACCAAAAATTACCCTATGGCAGGTTAACAAATTTAATCTACCATATGCAATCCAAGGGCTACTGTTGTGACATAGAAGTCAACCCATACAAATCCCCTACCCTATGGCAGACTACATTATATTAGTCTCCCATATACTATCCACGGGCAACCATCGTGACACAGAAGTTAACAAACATAATTCCATCTCAAACCTGCCCTATGGCAAGTAAAATAGCTTAGCATATACTATCCATGGGCTACCGTCATGACACAGAAGTTGACAAATATACCACCCATCCCACTTGGCATATACCATCTGCAGGCTTCTCCTTACAGGCATATGCTACATGTTCTCCTATAGCTGCCATACGGTCTGGATGATACTGTAACACCCTAGCACTGTTATACTATATTTTATTTGGGGTATTTAAAATCTTGCGACAGATTTTGATTAGGGTACAACTAGTGCATTTGGTAACTGTGGTTAGTATTCGACCTGACCCGCATGTTTGAAACATATCATGGTTCAAGATTACGTCATATATTTACTAGTACAGAGGATCCATGCACATCTAGATTCTATACACATGATATATTTCGTATCCGCATATCTTTTAAATAATACAAATAATAACCAAATAATATTTTTGATATCTAGCATGGCATGTTATCATACCCCATATCATATGTTTGCATCTATACACCGTGTTCACGTCCAAATTATTAAAACAGACTCGTTTGGATCACTGCGTATATTTACGTAGATCAGTACTTGGGGGTATGCATTTTTATTAACCGGACATCGCATTATGGTTTTAACTTTTATGTATATTCTCCATATTTTAAAACTAGATTTTTAGAAGAAACCCGGGTAATTTTTGGATTAATTTGATATTAGCAGTATAATCCAAACATATATATTATAATATTCTTTATATTAACAGTAATAATATATATACACATAATATATAATATAATAATTATAATATATTATCTCTCTCACGTCACTCTCTCCCCCTCTGTCTCTCTCTCCTATATATATATATATATATATATATATATATATATATATAACCCTAATATTATTAAACTCCCTCACGTCTCTCTTTCTTTCTTCTTTTCCCCGCGACCGAGAAACCCAAGCACCAACCCTTGCCCACGCCATCGCCACCGTCGATCACCTCATCTCGTCATCACCCTCCTCACCCTCATCGTCACCTTCACCACCTCCTCTCTCTCTTTTCTCCTCTCCCCGAGAACCTACAACCCCGACGACCCCGTGCAACAAATCCCAGACCCCTCCAACCCCTTACTGGAGAATCGCCGTCGCCATCACCCTTACCCTACTGTCACCTCCTCACCACCCTCTCCGCTCCCTGACAATACAAACCACCACCACCACTACCACTCTCGTTAACCCCGACTACTCATGACAGCCACCCGAGAAACCCTCTACCCTCGTCACCCATGGCAACCTACCATCGTCGCCGTCACCTTCTCTTCTGTCCTTTGTCCCCAGAACTCAAACACCAGCAGCCCCATTCTTCTTCTTTCTTTCTTTCTTTCTTTTCTTTCTTTTCTTGTTATTCCGGCCGTCTCGCCGGAGTTGCGCGCGTCGCCGACGATACGGACGATTCAGACGACCCAGTCACCATCGTCGTCTAGCCTAGTCATCACGTCACATCACTGATCAGCTAGGTCAAGTCCTGCACGCATGAGTTGTATCACGACGATATTCCGACGACGGACGTAACATTAGTATCCCATCATGAGATCCGATCAGGCAAGTTATAAACTTGCAACATGCTATATTACTATATCAATATCTATTTAATAAATGACAGTGCATGTATTTTATTATTCAGCATATATTACAGATTTATAGTTTTACAATATCCGTTCGTATCCTACTGATAATAGCATATCTAGTTGCATGCCGAAACATCATGATATTATTATACTACTATATAAGTACAATATGTTATCTGGTTTGCATCATACATGGTAATGAACGTATAAGGTTATTACAGATAAATACATATACATCCTGACATTAGTTGTGTTTACCGTGTTCCTATATTGATTACAGTTTCACATGGAGTATCTATTTGGTTAATATGCATTACATGACATGTTCAAGACACACTACCAGACTTGTTACTTGGATCTTATTGCTAATGCTAATAATCCAGATTTGTTGTCCTGACGGATGTGACTTGTTGTCTACATAGAAAAACATGTACCTGCTTGATCCTGTGTTGGCATTAGATTCATATCGTTAATACCTGACTTGAACACAAAACCTGAGGAATAAGAGGAAATCAATAATAAAATCTGACTTGTAACTGAGCAGTTCGATACTTATATTGATCAGTCTTTACAGGCTCGGCCAGTCCCAGAATGATGCTGCTGACATCATTCATATGTACATGTTACCTGTTTACTTATTACCGGCACATCTCGGATTCAGCCCGAGAATCATGATCGTGTTCCCGGGTACGCACGGGATACTATTAAGTTACATCGACGATTCTATTAAATTGATTTCAAAGACTTCTAGAATAGTTAATCTAAAGGCACAGACTTTAGGATATACATCACATACATACAGCTTACTGTTTATATCCATGTTTATTATTTACATTCTTTTTTAATCATATCATCATATCCTAGTCATTACTGTTATTTTGATATTATGACGCACTGACGTCTGGGTTTTGCATGGCCCAGTTTCTCTGCCTTTATCGCAGGCTGATTAGGAGTACTTTAGCAATCAAGCTGAGTAATAAGGAGCTAACCATTTAGTTGAGAAACTCTTAGTTTATTTATTTCAACAGTTTTATTTCTATTGATGTGAGCCTATATTGGGACGTGATTCAGATATTGTTTATTGGATCTTGATTCATTTCCGCTTTATGCATTTTCTTGATTTTATTTATTGTGGCAGATGGACATGTGTTAGCTAGATTATATTTAATTTACTGTTCTTGATATCCACTTGACAGCCATAATATGACGGTAGAGGGATGATTCTTAGCCACGGGTAGCATGGTTGGCTCTGTCACGTACCATATTTACATATTTTGGGAAGGGGGCGTGACAGATACATTTTATAAAACTGTATACAATCCACGGGCATGAATAGCAGTTCGAGCATATGTTTTCCAGCGACAAGACATATGTAAACTGAGATGTACAATGCTGTATATGATGAATAATGAAATACCCATTATATTTGTTGTCTTTACATCTTTAGTTTGGTGTTTATACATATATGCATGCATTGCTGTTTGTGTTTCTCTTGTGTTTAATGCAATCAGAAATAAACCACTCTTAGAAAGTTCTTTCCATTTAATATAGAGAGATAATTAACTAAAAAGATTTGTGCTTGTAGGAAATTTAGTCCCCACAATCAGAAAACCATTTCCGAAGGGTGACTCTGAGAAGTCACGCTGCATCGGTTGTATCCACTTGAACCCTTATCCTCATTGCGTCGCAGCGATGCGTCGCAGCGAGGAGCCATGAAGATCTACATCAATCTGACCCTTTAAGCCCCCAGATATTTATTGTTTGGTGACCCTTTCGGAGGTGAACACCCTCATCTCTTTTCAATTTTGTGCAAAACTCATTACAATTACTCTTCTAAACTCTCATATTCAAGTTATTATTTTTGTGTCTTAACAGAGATTTCTAAATGCGTTAGAGATGATAATTAACATAAGGGACAATTTAGTTTAATTAAGCATTTTAAGGGTTATTTAAAAATATGAATGTCACATCTCACTTCCCAAAGTACTGAAGTAGTGACGTGGTATGGTCCGCAACCTAACTATACCGAGAGTGGTCTAACTCGATACAATTACGTTAAGCATATAAAGAACATGAAAGCAATGTACCAAAACAACAAATAAAGGAAAAAGCAGTTATTCACATTAACTAAAACTTTTATTACATCATAATGGAACCAAAATAAAGCCTATTTTTTATTACATCCAAAGAAGAAGACAAGCCCTAAATAGGTGGGCAACTGAAAAGGAAAGGAAATTATTCCTAATAGTAGGTCGACAAATCTGTTTAGTCCTCTTCAATGGGTTCCACTCCTGCATCTTCATCACGTGCTTCATCCTCATCTAACGGATGTTCCTGGAAGAGATAGGAGGAAAGAAATTCCGTCAGAGAGTTATGCTTGGGTAGGATGTCTCATAAGAATAAGTATAGTAAAGTAAAATGTGTGTACGATGCTTGATGTCATATGTGTGTAGTGGTAAAGAATATCGGGTATCTACTAAGTATTATGCACGTATCAGTTTGGTAGTCAAGGGTACTAGACTCTCGCGATTATTCCGTTGGGGCCACGGAACAACAGTAGTTAGGAGTGCATAGTACTCGTTTCACTCTTCGAACCATGCTTAATCAATAGGGGAATCCAATGCCCTTAATACAGGCTTGCCTGATCAAACTACAACCCGGGTCTTGTATGGTGATATAGAAGTACATGTTGGTGTTAATACGTAGCTCTACTAGACATGGAATTTCAGTAGTAATAAGATCATCCGTAAAGACGGAATCTTTTGTCATCCGTAATGATGGAATGGGTCATCCGTAAAGATGGAATCTTCTATAAGTATGGCATACCTTCTACTAGGCACAGAATTTCAGTAGTAATAAGGTCATCCGTAAAGACAGAATTTTCTATCATCTGTAAAGACGGAATCGATCATCCGCAAAGACGGAATATTCTATAGTATTCCATAACTAGGTTCACGTGTCTAATCCTAACCGTATTAGATAGCATGTCATATAGTATATCATAAGTTGGGTTAAGTATAAGGCAATGCTCATGTGATTAGGTTTCCATAATAGTTCATGGTATTTTAGTGAAAATATATCTTAGGGAAGTTTATGGTGTTTATTCGAAAATACGACTTTAGATATAGTCGAGGTATTTATTTGAAAATACTACTTTTAGAATAGTCAAGGTATTTATTTGAAAATACAACTTTTAGAATAGTCGAGGTATTTATTTGAAAAACGACTTTTAGAAAAGTCAAGATATTTATTTAAAAATATGACTTTAGAAAAGTCGAGGTATTTATTTGAAAATACGATATTATGAAATTTTAGGATATTTTAGTGCGGTATTTGGAAACCTTAGGGTATTTATGTGAAAATACGGTATTGAGAAACCATAGGGTATTTTAGTGAAAAATATGGTTGAACGTATTATAGAAATGATATAAAAAAAAGACAAGATAATGTTCCTCTCGATTCCGACAACATTTCGGCTGTAAACTTTCAATTTTCAAATTGAAATTGGGCAGCATAACACGTATGGAAATTCGAGGAATAAAATTAGTTAAGAGGGAAGGCCGTTACCCCGTTTATAAAATTGTGTGCAAGAGTTTCATTAGATATTTTAAGCAAAAGCAACAAAATTGCAGTTAAACGTTTTTTTATCGATATAGGACTAGATTAATACTAAAAAATAAGTTCATATTAAAGTTTTGGAGTTAGAAAAGTAAGGGGACAGATTAAGCATGCAAGAATACATGACAAGATCGAGAGGGAGGGAGACGGATCCTACCTTTGGACAAGCGAATAGACCGGAGTTGATAACCGTCAGGTTGCACCGTAACGTGGATATCTCCTTATTCGGATTTTTTCGAGCACTTTGGCAACACTAAAGCATAGGAAACGAAGAGACGAAGACACCGATATTTTTTCAGAATTTTCGGCCGAGTGAAATGATAGAACAATGTGAAGGAATTGGGTTTTTTTATAGGGTTTTTAAACCCTTAACTCGAGCCGAATTCGGAGCCAACCCGTGCCCCAGATCACATCGCCGATGTCCTCCACGCACCGTGGCCGCTTGATCAAGGGATTGAGTGGTGGGGAAACGCCCACGGGGGCGTGTTCTGCCCACGTGAAGCCGCGCTCCTGCGCATGGAAGCACGTGGGGCCTATTGGGCAGCAGAGATGCTACCGCCTTTGGCAGGCCTAGGTATGGGCTCACGGGCCTGGGCTGCTTGAGCTTAGATCTAGGTCAGTTTTAAAGAATCAAAAAAAGAAAAACCTTTTTATTATTATTATTTTTATTTTCAAGGTTGTTTTAAAAAACCTTTCTTTGGTAGAAAAATTACTTTAAAATACTTTTAATTTTCATAAAAATATAGAAACTTTATAGGAAAATTTTAAATCAATATTTACTAATTTCCAACCATTTTCACCTCAAAAATAATTCTTTTTCTTCAAAAACCCCATTTTAGAAAATATCCAACAATTACCAAAAATTATATTTAAATTATTAAAAATTACTTTAAATTAGTTTTAAGTATGAAAAAACTTTCTAAAGTATTTTTTTCATCGAATTGAATACAACGGCATGAAGGAAAAATTATACAAAGACTTTATTAAGGTACAACGAAACACAGACGTTACAATCTACCCTCTTTAAAATAATTTCGTCCTCGAAATTAAAAGGGTAGGAAAATTTTACGTTTAGGGGGTTACAAAAATATAGGGATATCATTCTCTCATCTCATCCTCTTTCTCCCATGTAGACTCGCATGGGGAGTCCTTCCTCTACATAACCCTAACTAACTAAACAATCTTGTTCCTCAAGGTCTTTCCTTTCCGATCTAGGATCTCAACTGGCTGCTGCTCATAGATTAGGTTGGCCCTAACGGTGATTTTTGAATGATCCATAACGAGACTAGAGTCACCGACATACTTCCTTAGCTGCGAGATATAGAAAATGTTGTGTACACCTTCCAAGGATGGTGGTAAGGCCAGGCGATAAGCAACTTCGCCGACTCGTTCAAGGATGTCGAACGGATTGATGAAACGCGGGCTAAGATTTCTAAGCTTCCTAAAACATATTACTCATCGATTCCAGGAAATTTTCAAGAACACAGGATCACCCGGTTGGAATTCCAGGTGTTCCTCTTTGTATCTGTCCAATATTTCTGTCGATCCTAGGCTATCCGTAGCTGTTCTCTGATTGTTCTCACCACCTCCACCATCTCGACAATCATGTTGAGGCCCAAAAGTTCTCGATCTCCAATGTCGTCCCAACTCAAGGGAGATTTGCACTTTCTCCCATATATGGCCGCAAACGGTATCATGACGATACTTGCCTGGTAGCTATTGTTGTATGCGAATTCTACCAAGTGCAAGTGATCTTCCCAAGACCCTTTGAAATCCAACATACAAGCTTGAATTATATCCTCGAGAATCTGAATGACCCTCTCGGATTGGCCATCGGTCTGAGTGTGATAGGCCATGCTAAAACTCAAGCTTGTGCCAAGACTCTCCTGCAGACTCTGCCATAATTGGGATTGGAATCGAATGGCCCAATCGGAGATAATGCATATTGGTACCCTATGTAATCGAACAATATCTTCCATATACTTCTTGTTTAGGCTCTCGGTGGACTGGCCGATGTGGAAGAGAATGAAATGCGCAGACTTAGTAAGCTAGTCCACGATTACCCATACTGCATCGTTGTCTTTCGTGCTGCGAGGAAGAGCAGTCACGAAATCCATCATGATATTTTGTCACTTCCAATCGGGAATTGTAAGAGCTGTAGTAAGCACACAGATCTGTGGTACTCAGCTTTTACCTGTTGGCAAACTAGGCACTTGGATACACTCTTCGCCACTTCTCGCTTCATCCCATACACTCCTACAAAATGTACATATTAGAGAACGTTTATTATGGTCTCTAATATAAGTTTAATGGTCGCTAATGATTATTAGCGACCGTTCAAAAGCTAAACGTTCGCTAATATACGTTCGCAGAAGCTTTGGTCGCTAACACTTGTATTAGCGACAGTTAATAAACGATCGTTAATAAAAACGGATGCCAATACTTTGTTAGAGACCGTTGATAACAGTCTCTAATGATTCGCCACGTGGACATTGAAAAAATTCTTAACCATTTCACATATCAGTGAATGGTCGGTAATGAGGGTATTAGCGACCGTTCCTGTAGCATGAATAGTCACTAAAACCTTTTTAAATTTAAAAAAATTAAAGAAAAATCAGTATCACATACAATAATACACAAAAATCATAATTAATATATTACGCAAAAATCGTGTTTCGCATACAAACCAATACATAATAACGATATGCACGATATAAACTCAAACAACTCAAAACAAACCAATTAACATATAAACTGTCACTACGCACAATATATCCAACAATATCAATTCAAACGAACAATCCAATTAACATATAAACACGATATAACTCAAACACATAAAACAAAAGTGTCTTAGTTACAAACCAATAAAGTACTATATGTCCAACAATACGAAAAATTCTCCAAATCACGCGCAATCCCATATCATCCAACCCATGCAACCCTGCAAATCCAAACAGATAAATAAATCATAATCTTTGAAATTAAATATCATGCTAGCTACTACTAACACATATATATGCATACCTCACTAACTCTCACCGCTCCCATCGCCAAAAATCTTAAGTATGCTTCAGTTAACTTCTCAAAAGCATCTTTAGAGTACACCAACAACAATCTCCGAAAAAATGCCTTTGCGAAGCCAACAGAAGCAGACATGAGATTTTAAGACATTGGTTGTTGGAACCTTGCAAATGCAAAAAAATAAATAAAAACATGAACTTTCAAATAATAATTTTCGAATTTAAACATCGCACTAGCTATATTGACACATATACATACGTACGTAGTTCATTAAATCCTTCCTCCAAAAAAATGTATCGTTGAAGTACCCTCCCTGTGTCAGATGCGGAGGCTGAGGGTAGTACACTCCCTGTGTCGGAGGCAGAGACTGAGGATAATACGACGGCCCATGTTGCAGAGGTGGAGACTAAGGATAGTACTACGTACCCTGTGGTGGATGAGGTTAGAAAGAAGGTTCCTATGATGGACGAGGGTAGAACAACGGTCCATACGTTGAAGTAGGGTAATATGTCGGTTGTGACGAGCATGGACCCTGTGCTGACCACGATTGTGAAGGCTGACTGTGTTGTTGTGTCCATTGATCAAACCGCACCTCCATACTAGCTCTGCATGCTGCTTCTTCTTCCGCCCTCTTCTTTTCTGATTCATCCCTCCTTTTGAGCTGCTCCTGTAGTTCTTCGATGTCCCGTGCCTCAGCTGAATGTTGGTAGGAGTGAGCTGTCGACGTACATGAAGTTCCTCTAGAACTCGACCGTGAAAGACCAACGGGACCATCGTAAATGGGAATACAGTCGTTTCCCCTTGAGCGAGAGAAATTTTTCTTTATAATCGATAGCTCGGCCTCCATAGGAAGAAGAGCGTCGGTCGGAAATTCGAGATTTGATTCCCGATAGCACCTCTCTGTTTCTCCCAATTCATCCTTCGATAAATTAAATATTACATATTTTTCTTTCTGAAGTTAACAAGTGTTTAATTTACTTTAAATAATTTATAAATGCAAGCTTACCATATGTTGAGTGGTTATACCATCCTTTCTTCTGGCATGCCCTCTCTAATGTGCAATGCCTCCCAAGTCTTAGGAAGACCCGGTCTTTTCCCAGCCTTCTCCTGTACCAGATATTTGATTATCTATAAGTGAAGATATGTAACGATAAACTTGAAAAATCGAACATATAAGTAATTAAAGATAAACTCACCAAACTTTTCTTATATTAATCAACAGGAACCGATCCACCATAATATTCATCCGTGGCTTTCTCTCGGTTCTGCTTATTCCTTTCTGATTTGGCCTACATATTTAGAAGATAACATATCTCAATCTAAATTATTCTAAATTCGGTATTCAAATCAATTAAGTATCTTTATAATTACTTTTGCCTCGGGTGTATCCCAATACAATAGAAGATAAGTAAACGGTTCCTTAGGGATGACAAACGGAAGAGCTGCAAAACGTTCCCAGTCCTCTGTAAAATTTTTAGACTCTTTGAACTTCTTTTTTAGTCTTTAACACCATCTTTTGTATATTTGTGACATCTCATATCGGATATGCTTCCAATGTCCGTCTATATCGTCTTCTAAGACGAAATTTCTCTATAATACAAATTAATAAGTATATTAATTAATAAATTAATACCTTATAACAAGTATGCAAATAACGTATGTATTTTTGTTAATTGAGTTATGTATTACCAAGAGAGAGCGCCAAGTCCATACATAGACTTTCCAGGGATTATCTGTGAACGTAAATCTCATGTTCCAGAAGTCCGTGTTGCGAATGAGAATACCAATATAACCCTGGAAATAAGTAGCCCATGTACCCGGACCTACGGGCTTCCCATTTACCCAATCCAAATTTGCCCTTTTCCCTTCCAAATCCTATTTCGTAACCTAGTTGGCAACACCTCTTTCGTTGTCATGCCCTGCTTCCCAATAGATGGAAACGGTGACGTGGTAAGCCCGTGGTATATTTATCCAAAGAAGGTCATTCCCTAAATAAATATACTAAGAATATTGAAACAATAACACATAATACAAGAATAAATTGAGACTGTAAAAAATTTCAACAAACATCTTTATTTACATTCAGCTTCAAATATGTACAAATACAAAAGTTTATGCTGGAAAGTAAATACAATAAGAAAAATACATGAACAAATGGCATATTTAAACTGAAGAAGAATGAAGCTGAGCTATCCCTGAGAAGCGATCTGGTCATAGTCCTCCTATGTGGCTTCAATCTCTTCCGTCTCGACCATATCAGACGAACATTCCAAGAGAAGAAAAATGGGTAGAATGCCTGTCGGCGAACTAGTGCTCAGTAAGTCCCAAAAATAGGTAAGAGTAAAGAAAATGACAAGAGTAGAATATATATATGACGAATAAGAGTATATGATCATGGGTTAAGATATACTATAGGTCTCTAGGTAGTCATTATGTTAACGTTAAATTCTAAGTGTGAATGTCAACACAACCGTAGAAGTATTCACGAACTCAAGAGTAGGGCTTCAGGAGTAAGGAAACATGGGCCCATTTCATGTGTTAGTATCGGAGCTCTAGACTGTGGATGAATTAACCCGACCGATATTCGAGTAAAATAAAAAAAGAGGTTAATATGGGACTTCTGAACCTCCGTTGGATTCATACAAGAAACTATCCCAAGCACCTCGTGTATAATATATTATAACTGGTTAATATACTTATTTGATTCGATTTATTGATTTGCATGTCTTGATCGAAACCCTAGATTGCAAAAGGTATAGATTATATTCGAGCGAGTCAGATAATGTGCGAGTCATGACGATTGCAATCTGGGTTCGAGTCAAGTTGGTTCGAGTAGATTGGATTCGAGTTCATATTCGAGTTTAGATTAAAGTTCAAATTTGTATTCGAGTTCGAGTTCAAGTTTAGATTTGATTTTGGATTTGAGTTCGTGTCTTTCCATGTGAATTGAGATAAATTGTTAGAATCTTAGGTTCGGGATAAATCGGCAACTGCTGCACATGAACGACAGAATTTGGGTCTTTTTCTAAGACAATTTCCATTGATAATATCGTTAAGTTTTCTAATCTGAATAGACAAGCACTCACTTTCTCCCGCTCCCTGGGGCTCAAGAGAATTGATCCCGCTTAAACCTATATTTATCTAAAGTCCTTAAAATATTGTTTGCATATCTCGAGGGGGTTTTATGAAAAAAATCACTTTAATATAGTTTAAAAATAAATCTCGAGGGTGATTTATAAAATTTAGGGTTTTCATGAACGTGTATTTTATTTGTTATGGTGTTTTGGTGATAAAACCTAGGTTTTTGAAAGTTTGTGGTATTTTTATGAAGACTGCTACTTTTGGAAAGTTGATGGTAGTTTATTAACAATTTTTAATCTTTCATTTTAAAAATATAGTTCCTTAATTTTTTTTATTGAAAATATGAATTTATGAATTTATATAATTTTCCAAAAATTAGTTTTTATTAGAAAAGTCGTGTTTCTTAAAAACCGTATTTTTATTCCTTTCGAGACAGAATACTCCGTGAGGAGTTCTGCATCTCACTCTACTATCGCAAGAATGTGCGATAATCTGCACCATCCATTAGCGGGTCCCCTAAAAAGGGTTGTAGAGGCGTATTTGCCGAGGATTCGAAATACCGATTTAAAGAAATCCGTTTTGAAACGGTATGGTATTTTAATGAAAAAATTATTTTTTTAACTTAGCCATAAATCTAGAATATCATGCTATAGAACCATAGTGTACATGTGGGGTAGTTCGTTACCCCATGAAGTTTTTCTAAAGGTATTTAAACTAATTACCGATGAGAGGGTGATACTAAAGTTCATGGTATTTTACTGAAAAAGTTTGTTATATGTTCGTTTCATATGGAAAATTTTGTTAAAACTAAAAACTAAATGATGTGAAAAGGTTAGGATTAGTGTAGTATGTTAGTTGATCTCTTTTTCTTATCACATGGATTACAAAAAATAAAAAGAAAATGATATCGGAGATAACTCCTCTTTTGTCAGTTTGTTTTAAAAAGTGGTTTTGAGATGAAAGAAAAGGAGAGAAGAGGGACTTACGGTTTTTATATGATTAAGAAGAGGCTGAAGAAGCTCTCGTGGGTCGTGGTTTCATCGGAGATATTCCAGTCGTCGAGTTTGGCTCGCTACTACACTTGAGAGGTTTAACTCCACTTGGCACTTAGAAGTTTTTAGAGAATTTTTGCTAGAATTTAAAAATGGTGAAGAGATAAACCATGAGGTGGTATTTATAGTGAATAACTAGGGTTTGGTAATTAAAATTTTGGATTAAAAATCATTAAAAAGATGTTAAATAGTGAAATGAAGGATCTTTGTTTGATTGCAGAGAAATCAAACAGTGCAGAGGAGTTGAAGGGAGTTGAAGGGTGTGTGTGCATAGCACAGAGGCAAACGGAGCATTCCTGACCGTCGGCACCGGCTTATATGGGATTTTGGACAGTCGGATCTTGAGGTTTTGCCTCGAGATTCATGCCACGTGGGTTTTTGTGTGTGTATGCCTTATTGCGCCTGTTTGATTTTTATGAAACTTTTTATTTCCCCGTGTATTGCACGTGCAACTCTTGGGCTTTCAAAAATTAAAAAGAAAAATCAAAAAAAATAATTGTGTCTGATGGGAATCGAACACACAGGCCACGTCACAGCAGTGTAGAGGCTTTACCAATGAGTTACGAGTTGTTTCTTGTTTTTATAAATAAATCTAATTTATAACTCTTACACAGGCTGAAATACTCTTTTCTTTACAATATCAAGAAAAATTATGTACAGTGATTTCAAAGTCATTACATTCTACTCTCCTTATAAAAATTTCATCCTCGAAATTTACAATTACATAAAGGCTAATTTTCAAATAGGTAAGGGTATTGTGTATGCATATCCTCTTCTCTTTCCCAAGTTGATTTTCCTGGCGAATCCTTTCTCCTGGCGAATCCTTTCTCCATATCACTCAGACCATGTTTACTTCCTTGTTCCGCAATGTCTTCACCTTTCGGTCCAGGATCTTAATTGATTGTTGCTCGCAGGTTAAGTCAGTTTGTACTGTGAGCTCTGAGTGATCAAGTATATGGCTGGTGTCACTCACATATCGTCATAGTTAGGATATGTGGAACATATTGTGCACTTCTTCTAATGAGGGTGGTAGTGCTAAATGGTATGCTACTTCTCCAACTCGTTCGAGTATATCGAATGGTCCTATGTATCTTGGACTGGGTTTACCCCTTTTTCCAAAACGGATCACTCCTCTATTTAGAGAGATCTTCAGGAATACATGGTCTCCAAGTTGAAACTCCAGATGTCGACGCTTTGCATCTGCCTAATGTTTCTGTCGGTCTTGGGATATTCGCATCCTTTCCCTGACGTGCGAACCACGTCCACAGTGGCCATGATCATCTTTGGTCCAAGGAGTTCACGATCTCCAATGTCATCTCAACTCAGCGGGGAACGACATTTCTATCCATAGAGTGCTACGAATGGTGACATCCCAATGCTTTCCTGAAGGCTGTTGTTGTATGAAAACTCTATAAGGTGTAGGTGATCTTCCCACGAACCTCCGAAGTCTAACATACAGACTCTTAGCATGTCTTCCAGAATCTTAATTGTTCACTCGAACTGTCCGTCTGTTTATGGATGATACGCCGTGTTAAAATTCAGACTCGTTCCCAGGCTAGCTTGTAGACTCTGCCAAAACTGTGATCGGAATCTTGTATCACGATCGGAGATGATGCAAACAAGTACTTCATGTAATCTCACGATCTCCTGCATGAGTTTATGGGTATTAAATATGGTACATCTTGAAGGTTTAAATCTTACTTTAGATTTATATTCACCTCCATGTACTTCTTTGCTAACGTCTCGGTTGACTGGCCAACTCTGAATGGAATAAATTGAGCCGACTTGGTGAGTCGATCCACAATAACCCAAATTGCGTCATTACCTTTCGTGCTGCGAGGAAGGGTAGTTATGAAGTCTATGGTAATGCACTTCCATTTCCATTCTGGGATTGGTAACGACTAAAGTAGATTGGCAGTTCTGTGATGTTCAGCCTTCACTTGCTGACACACCAAACACTTGGCTACACTCCTTGCTACTTCTCGCTTCATTCCATACCACCAGTAATGTTGTCGTTGATCCTTGTACATTTTTATGCTACCGAGATGTACAGAATAAGGAGAGCTGTGAGCTTCTTTCATCAACTCTTCTCGAATAGGTCCGACTGGCATGCATAAACGACTTCTATATCACAAGGATCCATCTTCGTGGATGATGAAGTCAGTTCGTAGTCCACTTTCTACTTGTTCTCTGATCCTTGGTAGCTTGGCATCATTTGCTTGAGCTGTCTTGATCAGATTTATAAAAGTGGACTGGACTTGTAAGTTCATCAAGTATGAAGCGTTACCTGGCATAACTACTTCAATCTCCAATACGTGCAATTCTTGTTGTAGTCTCCACTGAGCGATGAGGTTCATTGCTAATGGTTGGCGACTAAGTGCATCAGGAACCACGTTCACCTTCCCAGGATGATACTATAGGTTGATATCAAAGTCCGCCATGAGTTCTAGCCATCTTCTCTACCGCATGTTTAGTTCCTTCTGAGTAAATACATACTTCAGACTCTTGTGGTCAGTGTATATATCCACTCGTTCTCTCAAAAGATAGTAGCGCCAAATCTTGAGTATGAAGATGACGGCTGGCAATTCTAGATCATGTGTTGTATAGTTGCGTTCATGTAATTTTAACAGTCTTGATACAAAAACCACAACTTTTCCATGCTGGTGTAGAATACATCCTAATCCTTTAGCAGAATCATCACAATATACGACAAACCCGCCAGATTGATCCGGTATTACAAGGATATGAGCAGAGGTTAATCTCGTCTTGAGTTCTACAAAGCCTTTTCACATGCTTCTGGCCGCACGAATGCTTCGTCTTTACATATGAGCTTTGTCAGGGGTGCTGCGATTTTCGAGAATCCTTCAATGAATCATTGGTAGTATCCTGTTAATCCCAAGAAACTTTGTATATTTTTCACCATCTTTGGTATCATCCAATCGCTGACAACTGACACCTTAGCTGGATCCATAGAGATTCCTTCACCTGAAACAATATGTCCGAGAAATCCGACTTGATCTAGCCAAAATTCACACTTGTTGTACTTGGCGTAGAGTTGATGTTGTTGCAATGTCTCCAGGAAAATTCGTAAGTGCCCGGCATGTTTTTTCCGATTCTTTGAACACACCAGGATGTCTTCGATGAAGATGACAACAAACATGTCTAGGTACTCTCAGAAAACTTGGTTCATCAAGTTCATAAAGATGGCCAGTGCATTGGTCACTCCAAATGGCATTAGGAAATATTCATAATAACTATAACGAGTCTTAAACGCCGTCTTCGGAATGTTGGACTCTTTGACCTTCACCTGATGGTAACCCGAACAAAGATCTAACTTTAAAAAGACAGAAGACCCACATAACTAATCGAAAAGGTCATCGATGCGGGATAGTGGATACTTGTTCTTAATCGTCACTTTGTTCAGAGCTCGATAATCCACACACATCCTATATGAACTTTCCTTCTTCTTCACCAGTAGCACCGGAGATCTCCAGCTTGAAGTACTGGGACGAATCCAACTTTTCTTCAGGAGTTTGTCAAACTGAATGCAAATCACCTTCAATCTTTCCAGACTTAATCGGTATGGAGCTTTTATTAATGGTTGTGCGCCGAGTTATAAATCGATGCTGAATTCAAGAGCTCGATCAGGAGGCAAATCTGATATATCTTCCGGAAATACATCCTCTAACTCTCGAACTACTTCTTGCTTCGATTCTTCTGCATGCAATGCTGCAGCCTCTACCTTCTTTAGTTTTGCTTTGCAAACACTAGGTTCCAAGGTACGGTCTTCACTCTTGAAATAGAACACTGGATAATCTGTTATTTCAAACACTACCCTTTTTTGGTGATAGTCTATGGTAGCGAAGAAAGTTCCCAGCCAATCCATTCCTAAGACTATATCGAAATTCGGTATGTCCAGCACCTTGGAGTCCGCATAAAATTCTCGACTACATACGACCACTAGACACAGATCGTATCCCAAAGTTGCTTTTAAAACATTGTTCCCTGAACTAACATTCTAACTGGATACGAGCGTTTTAACTGGGATCGCATGAGTTCGGAAGGACCGTTGCAACAGAAAGCAATGTGATGCCTCAGTGTCGAAGAGCGCTAGAGAAGGTAAGGAGGCTACTAAGATTGTACCTAAGTCGTGTAGGATAGGTTTAGGTATAACAGATATAAGATGGTTATGAATTGAAAGGACTTGAAATAGAATAGGGAAGGGATTTACCAGTAATAATCTTACCCGTAGCTTCGGCCTCTTCGACCGACATGGAAAATGCTTGGCGTCGCGGCACTTTCCTCTGTACTTAGTTAAACACTCAGCGTTGGGGTTGAGTGGTCTGGGTGCGGGGAGTTGGAGCTGGTAGAGCTAACCGGGTAGAAGGAGCTTGGATCGCTGGTCTAGCTGGAGGGTTGTTAGGTCCTCGGTTCTGGGGGCATGCTCCAATGGCGTGAATAGGAGACCGATATATCAGGCACAAGTTGTTTTTCCTGCGATAGTTCTTCACAAGATACCCTGTTCTTTTGCATTAGATGCAAAATTCTGGCCTGCTGTTGGCGAATGAATCTATTGGCCTCTGAGATGGTCCGTTAAAGGCTGGCCTAGAAGAGGCCCCTCCTGTCATCTGGTGCACAGGACGTTTCACACCGGCAGTCTGCGACCTGCCCTTCTTCTTCATAACTACATCATAGCGTCGGACAGCCTTCAAAGAAGGTTCATGGATTGGGAAATCCCTTTTAGTGAGTGCAGCTTAGATTTCAGGGTCCAACCCTTGCTGAAATCGTCGTGCCCAGATCTCAGTAGTTGGAATAAGGTGTGCAGCGAACCTGTTACGATCTTGTGTTAGCAGTATAGTGATTGAGATCAGAAAATTGAATTTGAGACAATATCTTCATCCACAAACTTGACTCACATCGAGCCCTGCTGTAGATGGATGAACTGCTGCTCCCTGTCAAAATAGGCAGTCTCAGGGAAGTACTTAGCATCGAAGAGTTCTAAGAATGTTCTCCATTCAATCGGTTGTGCGAGACGGCTCTTCTCAGCCTTCCACTAAACTCTGGCATTATCGGTCAGTTGCAACTTAGCAACTCTCACCCAAGAAATATCTGGCACTTGAGCTACTGCCAGACCATCTTCGATCGGTTGAGCCCATTCTTCTGCCTCAAGTGGGCTCTCTTTTCTCGAGAAGTGCTTTGGGTGCAGTGCCCGAAACTGCTTGACCCCAGGTGCCTCGATTTCGGGGCGGTTCATCAGGATAGCATTCTGCTACTGCTGACCCTCTAATAGGCTCTTGATACCCTCAAGTAGTACTGTTTGCTCATTGATAGGAGCTACAACGGTAGGTGGTGGTGGTAGAGTAGGCGGGGTGCTGGTATATTCGGAGAGTCCATCATCTTGATATAAAAGATAGGTTAGAATAGATTCAAGAAATTTGAAATGCAAGAAATGCAAATGTTTGTTGAACTCATTAATTCTTGTGGTATATTGTTTACGATTTCATGCAGAATCGACCTGCATCGGCGACCAATAAAACCTGTCACGCCCCGCTTCCTAATAGATGGAAACGGTGGCGTGGCAAGCCCGCGGTATATTTATCCAGAGAAGGTCGTTCTCTAAATAAATATACTAAGTGTATTGAAACAATAATACACAACGCAAGAATAAATTGAGGCTGTAAAAATTTTCAAAAAAACATCTTTATTTACATTCAACTTCAAATATGTACAAGTACTAGAGTTTATGTTGGAAAGTAAATATAATAAGGAAAATGCCTAAACAAGTGGCATACAGAAATTGAAGACGAATGAATCTGAGCTAGCCCTGAGTAACGATCTGGTCGTAGTCCTCTTCTGTAGCTTTAAGCTCCTCTGTCTCGACCGTATCTGACGAACATTCCAAGAGAAGAAAAATGGGTGGAATGCCCGTCAGCGAACTAGCGCTCGGTAAGTCCCAAAGATAGGTAAGTGTAAAGAAAATGAAAAGAGTAGGATATATATATATTACAAATAAGAGTATATGATCAAGGGTAAGGATATAATATAGGTCTCTAGGTGGTCATTATGTTAACGTTAAGTTCCACATGTGAATATCAACGCAGCTGTAGAAGTATTCCCGAGCTCAAGAGTGGGGCCTCAGGAGCAAGAAAACACGGACCCATTTTATGTGTTAGCATCGGGGCTCTAGGCTGTGGATGAGTCAACCCGACTGATATTCGAGTAAAATAAAAAAGAGGTTAATACGGGACTCCTGAAGCTCCATTGGATTCACACAAGAAACTATCCCAAGCACCCCGTGTATAATATATTATAACTGGTTAATATACTTATTTGATTCGATTGATTGATTTACATGTCTAGATTGAAACCCTAGATTGCAAAAGGTGTAGATTTTATTCGAGTGAAATCGAGTAATGTACGAGTCATGACGATTGCAATCTGGGTTCGAGTCAAGTTGGTTCGAGTAGATTGGATTTGAGTTCATATTCGAGTTTAGATTAGAGTTTGAGTTTGTATTCGAGTTTGAGTTCAAATTTAGATTTGGGTTTGGATTAGAGTTCGTGTCTTATCATGTGAATTGAGATAAATTGTTAGAATCATAGGTTCAGGAGAAATCGGCAACTGCTGCACATGGACGGCAGGATTTGTGTCTTTTTCCAAGAAAATTGGCATTGATTACTCCGTTAAGTTGTCTAACATGAATATGTAAGCACTCACTTTCTCCGGCTCCCTGGGGCTCAAGAGAATTGATCCCACTTAAACATATATTTATCTAAAGTCTTTAAAATATTGGGTCTTATGAAAAAAATCACTTTAATATAGTTTAAAAATAAACCTTGAGGGTAATTTATAATAGTTAGGATTTTCATGAACATGTATTTTATTTGTTGTGGTGTTTTGGTGATAAAACCTAGCTTCCTGTAAATTTGTGGTATTTTTATGAAAACTACTATTTCTGGAAACTTCATGGAATTTTATTAACAATTTTTAATCTTTCATTTTAAAAATATAGTTTCTTAATTTGTTTTTATTGAAAATACAGATTTATGATTTTATATAATTTTCCAAAAATTAGTTTTTATTAGAAAAATCGCGTTTCTTAAAAACCGTATTTTTATTCCTTTCGAGACCGAAAACTCCGTGAGGAGTTATGCATCTTACTCTACTGTCCCAAGGATGTGCGATAATCCGCATCATCCATTAGCGGGTCTCCTAACGAGGATTGTAGAGGTGTATTTTCCAAGAATTCGAAATACCGATTTAAAGAAACCTGTTTTGAAACGGTGTGGTATTTTAATGAAAAGCTTATTTTTTAACTTAGCCATAGATCTAGAATACTGTGCTATGGAACCGTGGTATGCGTTTGGGGTAGGTCGTTACGCAGTAAAAAATTTCTAAAGGTATTTAAACTAATTATCGATGAGAGGGTTATACTAACGTTCATGGTATTTGACTGAAAAGGTTTGTTATATGTTCGTTTCATATGAAAATTTTGTTAAAACTAAAAACTAAATGATGCGAAAATGGTTAGGATTAGTGTAGCATGTTAGTTTGATCTCTTTTGCTTATCACATGGCTTACAAAAGTAAAAAAGAAAGCGATATCGGAGATAACTCCTCTTTGTCGGTTTGTTTTAAAAAGTGGTTTTGAGATGGAAGAAAAAGAGAGAAGAGGGACTTACGGTTTTTATATGATTAAGAAGAGGATGAAAAAGCTCTCGTGGGTCATGGTTTCATCAGAGATACTCTGGTTGCCGAGTTTGGCTCGCTACTCCACTTAAGGGGCATAACTCAACTTGGCACTTGGAACGTTTTTAGAGAATTTTTGCTAGAATTTCATAATGGTGAAGAGCTAATGTATGGGGTAGTATTTATAATGAAGAATTATGATTTGGGAATTAAAATTTTGGATTAAAAAGTATTAAAAAGATGTTAAATGGTGAAATTAAGGGATTCTGTTTGATTGCAGAGAAATCAAACAGTGCATAGGAGTTAAAAAGAGTGGAAAGGGTGTGTGTGCAAAGTACGGAGGCAAACGGAGCATTCCTGACTGTCGGTGCCGACCTATATAGGATTTTGGACGGTCGGATCTTATGGTTTTGCCTCGAGATTCGTGCCACCTGGGTTTTTGTGTGTGTACACCTCATAGCGCCTGTTTAATTTTTCTGAAACTTTTCATTTCCTCATGTATTGCACGTGCAACTCCTGGGTTTCCAAAAATTAAAAAAAAATCAGAAAAAATAATTGTGTCCGATGGGAATCGAACACACAGGCTACGTCACAGCAGCGTAGAGGCTTTACCAGTGAGCTATAAATTGTTTCTTATTTTTATTAAACAAATTTAACTTATAGCTCTTACACAAACTGAACTACTCTTTTCTGTACAATAACAAGAAAAATTATGTACAGTCTTTTCATAGTCGTTACATCCATGGTGTTCAAATCGGGCCAAATCATCCCTCGCAGCCCGTGCCTCCGCGATACTCGTGTAAGCTGCCTCTATCATCATTTCTATTTGTGGGCGAAGAGCATCCCACCTCGCCCATGCAGCCGTATTGTCCATGTCTCGAAACTATTTCTGATTTTGTAATTCTCGAGGAAGAGGTAATGAATAAATCCACTCATCAGTGATGAGATCCAAGAACATCCTAAGTTTTCTACTCAGGTCCATGCACTGCTCTTCCAGGTATGCATACGGATCATTATACACCGATGCACCTGCCTCCCCCTGATCAGAAGTACCTACACATTTTAATTTATTATAATCAATGCAATAGTTATATGAACAAAATAATTTGAACACGCTTATTTAAAACTTGAAATATATACATGTAATCTCAGGGTCAAGCTGTGTCAAGGAGGAAGCATCTCGAACTCTTTTCTTCGTAGATAATGCTTTAGCAAATTTTGCAAATATGCCTTTTTTACCCATCTGTTTCATGCAAATTATAACGATACAAAGTATATAACATGCATAAATTAGAACTAAATATTAATAGATTAATGCAAAACCCTAAAATTTTGATTAGAAACTTTGGTAGAATTTTCATTTAATTAGTAAGTTTAAGATCGAAAGGTTTTAAACTTGTTTAGAATCAACTTATAGTTTCTCGTCTACCAATTAGTGCATAATGCTTCAATGAGACTCGGCGGTACAAATCTAACAAATGTATACTACTCGATGTTCATTGCATGTTGATTAAATGTATATGCTTTAAAAAATCCAATAAATTCATGGCATTAACTAAAGGTAAATAAAACCCACCACTTTTTTCTACAACACAATTATACATTCACTCTCTTCCTCTTTCCTCTACTATACTCTCTCTCTCTCTCTCTCTCTCACTCTCACTCTCTCTCTCACGGCAGCAACAGCAACTAAATAAGCTAATGCCACAGAACCTGTCATGTATCAGGTATTGTTTGATATGTATGCTCTAGAGGCCTTCGTTGTATAGGATGCTAGGTATATGTATGTATAGACAATCTTCCTCAATATAATAGTATGCTATTTGGTTTGCGTTTATCTTAACATATGTATATATTTTACTTGTTATTTCATATCGCTTGTACATATTGATAAAGCCCTTAGGATCTTTGCTTGACTACCAGCGTTATGATAGCAATCATACTTGTGGGAGCTGGGTGGTCGATAAGCACATCCTCAAATGTCCCTAGTCATGGGAGTATCGAGACTGGGCATCGATTGTAACGTTTTGAAAATCGTTTCGGTGAAATTTCGGAAAATCGGTAAAATAAGGGGGTTTTCTGTAAAAAAGTCAAAATACAAATATCTTTATTATAAAATTAAATATATATATTCTAGCTATGTAATTGCTAGTATTTGGTGTTTATTGAGCCACTGGTGAAATTTCAAATTTTCTGAAAATTTTTCCGAAATTTATTATTTTAATATTATTTTAAGCCGTCACTAATACAGTTAATTAGGGAAAATTACAAATTGGAATGGGTTGATACAAATTTTATAATTTATGACACACTAAACTGACATGTAAAATATTGTTTTTGAAATGAAATGATTTGCCAAAACGGTTTAGAAAATATTGAAGAAAAAGGCTTTTTTTTGGTGAAATTAGTGTAAGTGGTTGTAGGGTATAATATTTATCATTGTTTCTCACCCAAACAAGGTCCACACCCATCCCCAAAATTCTGGGCCGAGCCCATGCTGTCCCCCTCCATCTCACCCTTCTTTTTGGTTTGAAAAGAAAACAAAAGAAGAAAAGGAAATGAAAGAAAATTGTTTAATGTGTATGGGCTTTGACTTTTGGGGTTGACCCAATACTTTTCTCACCTCTTTCTCTCTCCCCTCTCCCCATCATTTGGACAGCCTTATTCCCCTCTTACAGTAGCAGCCCCCTCCCCCTTTTCTCCTCTCATTTCTCTTCAAAACATTCTTCAAAATTGCCTCAAAATCCATCAAAAAAAAATCCCAAAATCCAAATCCAACTCTTACCCATTTTAGCTTAGCCTAACATGCATGGATTGTGGTGAAAAGAGAGCATTTTGAGAGGCTAGATTTCATGTTGATCCATGATTCATGAGGTATAATTTTAACCTTTTGCTTATATTGTTGTTTAATTGCTTCAATGCTAACAATTTAGATGTTTAATTGGGTTTTATTGCAAGTTTGGAAAATTCAAGACTAGGGTTTGAATTTAATTAGGGTTTTTATCATTAGTTTATAGTTGTAAGGAGGAGATTAACATGTAATTGTATGCAAAATCTAAGTTGGTTACTATACTTGCTAATTTGTTAATTTAAAATTGTGATAATTATGCTAATTTGCTAACTAGGTTTTTAAAATTGGTTTAATAATTGGGTTTAAAAAGGTAATTAGGTTTTTAATGACTTCATTAACATTATAAAATGTAGTTTAATACTTTAGTTCATGAAAATCCAAGCTAAATTGTTGTTTGTGCATTTTTCCTATAAAATTGTTAAAATTAAGTATATTGTAAACTAGAATTTTGGGGTTAATGAAATGTAATGAGATTAAATTGTGGAAATTATTTTTATGACATATTTAAGATGTTTAATAAGTATTATGGCCGCTAGATTTGTTTAAACGTCGAGTTTTGTACTAAAACGGGTAATTTTTGCTTGCTAGATTTCCGGAAAAATAGCTTTTAAAGTGAGTTTGGGGTTTTTGTGAGTTTAACCCATTTCATATTATAATTAGTGTTCGTGAATGTGCAAATGAGTTTGATTGGGTTTTTCTCGAAGGTTTGACGTTTGTACATCGACATCGAGGGTTGGTTTGGCTATTTGTGCATGCGTAGGCGATAGGTTTTGACCCATGCGTGATACGCGTGCCGATTTGATTTTCGTATGCCGTTTCGATTTCGAATTTGGTTTTTAATGCGATACGGTGCGTTATGACATGTAGGTACCCCATGTGGACTTCGAGACGACAAGCAAGCGCGTGGCAACGTCGGCACCGCCGAGCGAGGACCAGGTGAGTAGATTTATATCTACGGGGAGAAGTCAGGTGGATGGCGTATAGCACCCCCACAGTTCGTGGTGATGTATACGAATACGTATACACACATAGTGATTATATATATTGTTTGATGTTATTGATGACATAGATGGGTTTAGGGTGTGATCGGATTAGTTTAGTGTTGCGAGACCCTAGAGTAGAGGTTGCACCACATTTACACACACACCATACTTGCATACATTCTTCTTTCATATGTGCTTATATGGGGTTATATTGTTATGTGTTCACATGGGTATGGGACTGTGTGTTCGCATACTGGATTTGAGGATAGTATTGGGATTTGAGATGAGTCGATAAGAATTGATTAAGACCGTGAGAACGATGATATGGCAGGATTCGTACTTGAGGTGTGTCCTGATATTATAGTGGATCTTGGGACGACGATACATGTGAATGGCGTTATACATTGAATGGTTGACATGTGATCGTGATATGAGATTAGATATGTTAAGATATTCATAATAGGTCGCATTAGGCGATGCATACCTCTTTATGACGATATAGGATGATGATATCGGTTTGTATGAGGCTGTAGATCAGCAGTCAGATCATGATTCGATTGATGATATTAGTATTGTACTAGACGTAGATCAGTACCCCGGATTATGATCTTTGATAAAGAGGATACCAAATGATTAAGTTGATGAAGGTGATATTGACCCGTACCCAGATTTGGTGATACCGTACGACGGATTTACGTACGAGCTATATATTGATGTTTGATCCGCACTCTTGATTTGGGAATGTATGATTATAGATATGGTATCGGATGTGATATTATTGAGGCAGGATCACCGACTAACATATACATGTAGGTATATGTATCGACTCAGAGGTTAGGCGGTTTCCTTACCTTCAGTAGCCAGTTAGCTTAGCCCTTTAGTTTAGTGTAGTTGTTAGACTAAATTTATATTAAATATAGATTTGTTACCTTGTGTCTAGTATTTAGCTCCCGCTCATTATTGCTGTTCGCTCCGCATCGCATGCTTATATTATGATTCATATCCTATTATTGATATCATGCTTTTAGGACACCAGCACCATTACCGATGACGCGTATGTACCACGTACACTTACTTGCCGGCTCACACACATCTTCATCGGTAATTGCCATGTCACGAACACTTTAGAAAATACTATTTCATTTGACATAGGTTGTTAGCTAATAGTTTAGACATGATATTAGTGTACTTTCCTTATATACTAGTTTAGACATTGTAGATATTACTTGCTACTTCATGCATGTTATTATTCATTGATATGCCGCATTCATGGATTTTTATGTATATATTCACTGTTTACATGCTATTGAGGATTTGGATTCGGATTTTCATGAGATTTCCTGGATTTGGGGGAAAACCGCAAAAACACATATAAAATTCTTTCTCTTTTTTTAAAGAAAAGTGCGGTTTCCCATGATGTATGAGTCGTCCACCATGAGTTTGCTGATGGATTTCGAGACACGAGTTCGAGGAGTGGAGGAACCGTTTCGGGTACATGGTGGACCCGGTGCAGTACCCCGGAGCAAGAGGGTCGCAGATGATGGCGTTGAGCTAGGCAGGGGAGCACTACCGACCGGTGATATTACCCGATGCATCGGATATCCGGAGGATACCGTTGTGGTCTTGAGATTGATGGTAGGGGCCGGTCTGGATTGACGGCGCCCTAGATAGTGAGATTGAGACATTGAGATTCTGAGATATTGAGACATTAGGATTTATGTTTTATGTCGATGCTAGACACTGTTTATGCTGATTTCATTTGTGATACCTCTTTTAAAAGTACAGAAATCTCACTAAATTATGAAAGCAGTTTTATTCTGTTTCATGCATTCATACATCATCCATATGATATATTGCTACCTGAGGCACTGACACAGGCACATGGGATTATACTCGGGTTAGATATTTACCCTAGTCATTGTTATAGGCTGCATGTTATATATATTTGAGGATATCTTATGATCGTTGACCTAGGATTGCGTTGTTCATGCGGTTTCTGTTCGTAGATGTTTTTCTACTCACGAGTTGGCAACTCACCCCCGTTGTGCCACAGTTTCTTGCAGGTTTGCCGTACAGATTTCATTACGACTTTGCTGGCAATGCTTCTTTCGGGTGACTTGCTAGTAGATGGGTTTATTGGTATCATACCCATCATATTACTTTGTATAATATTATTCCGTTATATCTAGTAAATTCCATCAACCAAACATATATTTATTTTGAGATAGAGACCAGTGATGTTATTCTTTCGACCTTAGAGTCGCGCATTATATTTCTGTGGATTTCTTGTTGTTTTGAGTTTCCTTTTGAGTTTTGATCCTCGCCCTTGGCGTTATATATTATATTGCTTGTGTGGTTGTGACCTTCGATTGACGAAGAGCTAGCTCCCGCTTGGGGATGCCTTTTTTTTGATTTCGTGTATTATTCATGTTGTATCCCGTTTGGGGGCCAGTATTTATAAAGGAGACTCTGCCGAAATTTTCAGGAAATATTTGATGTTTTACAAAAAAAGCATAATTCGGCTTATGCTATTAAAACTACTTGATTTAAATTGGTTTTCCTTCACTCTACTACTTTTCTTGATTTGGATTTCTGGGTTTTCGGCTTACTTAGATTATGTACGCCTCGAGACGTTCGTAGTTTAAGTGCCGGTCATATTCCGTACTTTCGGGACATGATAAAGTTGGTATCAGAGCGTTAGGTTTTACCTTCGGAGCGTAGGATGACCCTTGGTTGATAGAATAGGTGACTAAAGTAGAGTGACGTACCGTGGGTATGTTCCGCGGCATATTTACGATACTCTACTCCACTTAAGAAGCCTTAGGATGTACTTTTCTTTGCTCAGTATTATATTCATTCCTGATCTAGCCGCATCAGTACCAGTTATGGTTTTGCTGCCATGATTACGGGCAGGGAGAGCTACGGCTAGAGTTGCGGTCAGCATGAGCTCGTCACGAACAAGGACTGACCAGGGCGTAAATTCCGGCGACACACGATTGCAGAGATGTGTCTTTTTTTGTGTTTTCGCGCCACGAGCGTTTGATGGATCGCTGTATGAGATTACTCGGACGTGCAGAGGATTGAGCCAATGACAGAGGCCAGCCAGATTTTGATGACCATTGAAGTATTGCTTATTCATGATGATTGAGGCACTGTTCAGAGTGCAGACGAGTGAGCCAGTTGTTGCTGCGAACGACGAGATATCGCCCTAGATGTTGGAGCTATTGCGGTACGAGTTGTACTAAGAGATGATAGAAGGTCGCTAGCCATCGAGAATGAATGACTAGGACATGTGGATCGTTCGCCTACCCCGATGCGAGGTCATCAGATAGATTGATTCCAGCTATAGACGACTTCACGCGGATACGTTGGGAGTCGACAGAGACGATCGAATGTCAGAAACCTATTATTCCAAGTTTAAAGTATTCGGAAAGACATGCAGGCAATTCTATGGACCCTCTAGAAGAATGAAACCCTAACTCGACATAATGACTGTGTGAAAGCCTCTGAACCTTAGGGTTCGCGGCAGTTCCACGGCGCCATTAGTGAGGCTTGGGTTTGCCCTTCTACGGCTGGACCATCGATACTGTGGTACGTACTCGACACTGTTAAACTGTACCCAAGATGTTGAGCTCTTGGGGGATTATGAGGTTTTGACAAATCGATCGGATGGTTCGACTTCATTCGGATTCCAAGTGGTGAGATGCATTTCTTGGGAGACTCCAGATACGAGGATAGCCGTTGGAGCTCAGTCTATGCAGCCACAACGAGACGAGTCCGAAGCAGTCAACCTTAGAGAAAAGTAGAGTAGGAGGTTCGTATGAGATCTTGATGAGACGACGTTCCACTCCGCCGACATCAGAGATGCGATACGCATGCCGAGACATTGTACTTGGATATACCTTCCAGAAGGAGTCGTGATGAGTATGCATACGTTCCGGAACGAGAACAGATCAAGTAGGGGACGATGACTGCCGGACAGTTCGGCAGAGACGAGATTTAGGAGAGATCTCGACAGGACCTTTCTAGAATGAATTATGAGAAGACTTGGACCCAGGAGTAGTCATGTTACGCACACCGGTAGACCAGAGTTCAGGATCGTCGACGAGACATGCTATGAGTGACCACGACAGTTGGCCAGAGGTTCTTAGAGGAAGTGCTTGAGCGGGGACTATTCCGCCATATTTGATTTCGGTATTTTGGGCGATCTATTCGCATGATTGATTTTGATGATTGAGTTTCATGATATTTGTTTCCATGGACCATGGTTGCACCTGCTGAGTAATTCCAATTTGGCACAGTTGTTGCACTTGATCTCGTTTTCGTGCTTTGGTTTCACATGTTTATGATTTTATGGGTTTCATACAGATGAGTTGATTTCGTGCGTATATACGCATACGATTTGGTTTTTGCACTCGGTTTGATTCACATATGCTTGCAGTGATACGCATTTTGTGCACTTAGATGCACTGGACTTCGATTTCGATTGTGATACTCGATATTTGTTTTGTGCACCTGATTTGATTTTGTGCATGTTAGGCGCTTGATATTGGATTTCATGATTTCGTGCATGATGGATGCACCTGGTTTTGATATTCGCGCATGTTGAGCGCATGTTTTGAGAAGCGATTTTGGTGCACACCAGATGCACTAAATCGAGATTCTTCGTGCGTGTCAGACGCACCTGTTCTTGCTGTCAGGCACACACGTTGCCTATGACAGATGTTGTGTGCACACCCGATGCACTTAGATGTTGTTTCTGTGCGCATGTATGGCACGTATATGGATTTTGATTTCCGTGCGCACTAGACGCACATAGCATTTATATGCATATTTTGGTATTGATTTCTTATGGAGCAGTACGTTTTTAAGATGATTGCTATGAGTTTTTGTACTGAGCAGGACTAGTCAGAGGACAGTACCTGAATATATTTTGCATGCATTAATAGTTATTGAAGGGATTTCCAAAAAGCGAGCTATAGTCTCAGTATTTACCTACGTGTCTGATATGACACGAAATGTTTAAAACAAAGAGACCCTTCTAAATTGTTTGCAAAACGGCGGAACGTACATATTAAACAAAGGATATATATATATATATATATATATATATATATATGATGTTATTTTCTTATAATAGACGTCCGCCACTGTGCAGTGCTGCGAGCATCGCACAGCGATTTGAAGAAGATTTGGCATGCATTGCTTCCAGATGTTTTAATGATGTATATCATATTGATTTTCATTTTGGATTTAGACATTGTGTCTACACCATGACTCCAATGATTGCGGGATGCTGGATGGAGTTTTGATTTTGAGCTACATGCTCATTTTTTATGCGCATGCGCTGCGCTACGATTTGTTTTAGGTATTTATGACTTCGGAGCCCCGACGAATTGATGGTTTTGCTTAGATGTTTTAATGTTTGGGGGGAGTTTTAATTTAAATTCGGGGACCGAATTTTTTTAAGGGGGGAAGATTGTAACGTTTTGAAAATCGTTTCGGTGAAATTTCGGAAAATCGGTAAAATTAGGGGGTTTTCTGTAAAAATGTCAAAATAAAAATATATTTATTATAAAATTAAATATACATATTCTAGCTATGTAATTGCTAGTATTTAGTGTTTATTGAGCCACTGGTGAAATTTCAAATTTTGTGAAAAATTTTCCGAAATTTATTATTTTAATATTATTTTAAGCCGTCACTAATACAGTTAATTAGGGAAAATTACAAATTGGAATGGGTTGATACAAATTTTATAATTCATGACACACTAAACTGACATGTAAAATATTGTTTTTGAAATGAAATGGTTTGCCAAAACGGTTTAGAAAATATTGAAGAAAAATGCTTTTTTGATGAAATTAGTGTAAGTGGTTGTAGGGTATAATATTTATCATTGTTTCTCACCCAAACAAGGCCCACACCCATCCCCAAAATTCTGGGCCGAGCCCATGCTGTCCCCCTCCATCTCACACTTCTTTTTGGTTTGAAAAGAAAACAAAAGAAGAAAAGGAAATGAAAGAAAATTGTTTAATGTGTATAGGCTTTGACTTTTGGGGTTGACCCAATACTTTTCTCACCTCATTCTCTCTCCCCTCTCCCCATCATTTGGCCAGCCCTATCCTCCTCTTACAGCAGCAGCCCCCTCCGCCTTTTCTCTTCTCATTTCTCTTCAAAAAATTCTTCAAAATTGCCTCAAAATCCATCCAAAAAAATCCCAAAATCCAAATCCAACTCTTACCCATTTTAGCTTAGCCTAAGATGCATGGATTGTGGTGAAAAGAGAGCATTTTGAGAGGCTAGATTTCATGTTGATCCATGGTTCATGAGGTATAATTTTAACCTTATGCTTATATTGTTGTTTAATTGCTTCAATGTTAACAATTTAGATATTTAATTGGGTTTTATTGCAAGTTTGGAAAATTCAAGACTAGGGTTTGAATTTAATTAGGGTTTTTATCATTAGTTTATGATTGTAATGAGGAGATTAACATGTAATTGTATGCAAAATCTAAGTTGCTTACTACTTGCTAATTTGTTAATTTAAAATTGTGATAATTATGCTAATTTGCTAACTAGGTTTTTAAAATTGGTTTAATAATTGGGTTTAAAAATGTAATTAGGTTTTTCATGACTTCAATAACATTATAAAATGTAGTTTAATACTTTAGTTCATGAAAATCCAAGCTAAATTGTTGTTTGTGCATTTTTGCTATAAAATTGTTAAAATTAGGTATATTGTAAACTAGAATTTTGGGGTTAATGAAATGTAATGAGATTAAATTGTGGAAATTATTTTTATGACATATTTAAGATGTTTAATAAGTATTATGGCCGCTAGATTTGTTTGAACGCCGAGTTTTGTACTAAAACATGTAATTTTTGCTTGCTAGATTTCCGGAAAAATGGCATTTAAAGTGAGTTTGGGGTTTTTGTGAGTTTTAACCAATTTCATATTATAATTAGTGTTAGTGAATGTGCAAATGAGTTTGATTGGGTTTTTCTCGATGGTTTGACGTTTGGACATCGACATCGAGAGTTGGTTTGGTTATTCGTGCATGCGTAGGCGATAGGTTTTGACCTATGCGTGATACGCGTGCCGATTTGATTTTCGTTTGCCGTTTCGATTTCGAATTTGGTTTTTAATGCGATACCGTGTGTTATAACATGTAGGTACCCTATGTGGACTTCGAGACGAAAAGCAAGCGCGTGGCGACGTCGGCACCGCCGAGCGAGGACCAGGTGAGTAGATTTATATCTACGGGGAGAAGTCGGGTGGATGGCGCATAGCACTCCGCAGTTCGTGGTGATGTATACGAATACGTATACACACATAGTGATTATATATATTGTTTGATGTTATCAATGACATAGATGGGTTTAGGGTGTGATCGGATTAGTTTAGTGTTGTGAGACCCTAGAGTAGAGGTTGCACCACATTTACACACACACCATACTTGCATACATTCTTCTTTCATATGTGCTTATATGGGGTTATATTGTTATGTGTTCACATGGGTATGGGACTGTGTGTTCGCATACTGTATTTGAGGATAGTATTGGGATTTGAGATGAGTCAATAAGAATTGATTAAGACCGTGAGAACGATGATATGGCAGGATTCGTACTTGAGGTGCGTCCTGATATTATAGCGGATCTTGGGACGACGATACATGTGAATGGCGTTATACATTGAATGGTTGACATATGATCGTGATATGAGATTAGATATGTTAAGATATTCATAATAGGTCGCATTAGGCGATGCATACCTCTTTATGACGATATAGGACGATGATATCGGTTTGTATGAGGCTGTAGATCAGCAGTCAGATCATGATTCGATTGATGATATTAGTATTGTACTAGACGTAGATCAGTACCCCGGATTATGATCTTTGATAAAGAGGATACCAAATGATTAAGTTGATGAAGGTGATATTGACCCGTACCCAGATTTGGTGATACTGTACGACGGATTTACGTACGAGCTATATATTGATGTTTGATCCGTACGAGCTATATATTGATGTTTGATCCGCACTCTTGATTTGGGAATGTATGATTATAGATATGGTATCGGATGTGATATTATTGAGGCAGGATCACCGACTAACATATACATGTAGGTATATGTATCGACTCAGAGGTTAGGCGGTTTCCTTACCTTCAGTAGCAAGTTAGCTTAGCCCTTTAGTTTAGTGTAGTTGTTAGACTAAATTTATATTAAATATAGATTTGTTACCTTGTGTCAAGTATTTAGCTCCCGCTCATTATTGCTGTTCGCTCCGCATCGCATGCTTATATTATGATTCATATCCTATTATTGATATCATGCTTTTAGGACACCAGCACCATTACCGATGACGCGTATGTACCACGTACACTTACTTGCCGGCTCACACACATCTTCATCGGTAATTGCCATGTCACGAACACTTTAGAAAATACTATTTCATTTGACATAGGTTGTTAGCTAATAGTTTAGACATGATATTAGTGTACTTTCCTTATATACTAGTTTAGACATTGTAGATATTACTTGCTACTTCATGCATGTTATTATTCATTGATATGCCGCATTCATGGATTTTTATGTATATATTCACTGTTTACATGCTATTGAGGATTTGGATTCGGATTTTCATGAGATTTCCTGGATTTGGGGGAAAACCGCAAAAACACATATAAAATTCTTTCTCTTTTTTTAAAGAAAAGTGCGGTTTCCCATGATGTATGAGTCGTCCACCATGAGTTTGCTGATGGATTTCGAGACCCGAGTTCGAGGAGTAGAGGAACCGTTTCGGGTACATGGTGGACCCGGTGCGGTACCCCGGAGCAAGAGAATCGTAGATGATGGCGTTGAGCCAGGCAGGGGAGCACTACCGACCGGTGATATTACTCGACGCATCGGATATCCGGAGGATACCGTCGTGGTCTTGAGATTGATGGTAGGGGCCGGTCTGGATTGACGGCGTCCTAGATAGTGAGATTGAGACATTGAGATCCTGAGATATTGAGACATTAGGATTTATGTTTTATGTCGATGCTAGACACTGTTTATGCTGATTTCATTTATGATACCTCTTTTAAAAGTACAGAAATCTCACTAAATTATGAAAGCGGTTTTATTCTGTTTCATGCATTCATACATCATCCATATGATATATTGCTACCTGAGGCACTGACACAGGCACATGGGATTATACTCGGGTTAGATATTTACCCTAGTCATTGTTATAGGCTGCATGTTATATATATTTGAGGATATCTTATGATCGTTGACCTAGGATTGCGTTGTTCATGCGGTTTCTGTTCGTAGATGTTTTTCTACTCACGAGTTGGCAACTCACCCCCGTTGTGCCACAGTTTCTTGCAGGTTTGCCGTACAGATTTCATTACGACTTTGCTGGCAATGCTTCTTTCGGGTGACTTGCTAGTAGATGGGTTTATTGGTATCATACCCATCATATTACTTTGTATAATATTATTCCGTTATATCTAGTAAATTCCATCAACCAAACATATATTTATTTTGAGATAGAGACCAGTGATGTTATTCTTTCGACCTTAGAGTCGCGCATTATATTTCTGTGGATTTCTTGTTGTTTTGAGTTTCCTTTTGAGTTTTGATCCTCGCCCTTGGCGTTGTATATTATATTGCTTGTGTGGTTGTGACCTTCGATTGACGAAGAGCTAGCTCCCGCTTGGGGATGCCTTTTTTTTGATTTCGTGTATTATTCATGTTGTATCCCGTTTGGGGGCCAGTATTTATAAAGGAGACTCTGCCGATATTTTCAGGATATATTTGATGTTTTAAAAAAACGCATAATTCGGCTTATGCTATTAAAACTACTTGATTTAAATTGGTTTTCCTTCACTCTACTACTTTTCTTGGTTTGGATTTCTGGGTTTTCGGGTTACTTAGATTACGTACGTCTCGAGACGTTCTTAGTTTAAGTGCCGGTCATATTCCGTACTTTCGGGACATGATAAAGTTGGTATCAGAGCGTTAGGTTTTACCTTCGGAGCGTAGGATGACCCTTGGTTGATAGAATAGGTGACTAAAGTAGAGTGACGTACCGTGGGTATGTTCCGCGGCATATTTACGATACTCTACTCCACTTAAGAAGCCTTAGGATGTACTTTTCTTTGCTCAGTATTATATTCATTCCTGATCTAGCTGCATCGGTACCAGTTATGATTTTGCTGCCATGATTACGGGCAGGGAGAGCTACGGCTAGAGTTGCGGTCAACATGAGCTCGTCACGAACGAGGACTGACCAGGGCGTAAATTCCGGCGACACACGATTGCAGAGATGTGTCTTTTTTTTATGTTTTCGCGCCACGAGCGTTTGATGGATCGCTGTATGAGATTACTCGGACGTGCAGAGGATTGAGCCAATGACAGAGGCCAGCCAGATTTTGATGACTATTGAAGTATTGCTTATTCATGATGATTGAGGCACTGTTCAGAGTGCAGATGAGTGAGCCAGTTGTTGCTGCGAACGACGAGATATCGCCCTAGATGTTGGAGCTATTGCGGTATGAGTTGTACTAAGAGATGATAGAAGGTCGCTAGCCATCAAGAATGAATAACTAGGACATGTGGATCGTTCGCCTACCCCGAGGCGAGGTCATCAGATAGATTGATTCCAGCTATAGACGACTTCACGCTGATACGTTGGGAGTCGACAGAGACGATCGAATGTCAGAAACCTATTATTCCAAGTTTAAAGTATTCGGAAAGATATGCAGGCAATTCTATGGACCCTCTAGAAGAATGAAACCCTAACTCGACATAATGACCGTGTGAAAGCCTTTGAACCTTAGGGTTCGCGGCAGTTCCACGGCACCATTAGTGAGGCTTGGGTTTGCCCTTCTACAGCTGGACCATCGATACTGTGGTACGTACTCGACACTGTTAAACTGTACCCAAGATGTTGAGCTCTTGGGGATTATGAGGTTTTGACAAATCGATCGGATGGTTCGACTTCATTCGGATGCCAGGTGGTGAGATGCATTTCTTGGGAGACTCCAGATACGAGGATAGCCGTTGGAGCTCAGTCTATGCAGCCACGACGAGATGAGTCCGAAGCAGTCAATCTTAGAGAAAAGTAGAGTAGGAGGTTTGTATGAGATCTTGATGAGACGACGTTCCACTCCGCCGATATCAGAGATGCGATACGCATGCCGAGACATTGTACTTGGATATACCTTCTAGAAGGAGTCATGATGAGTATGCAGCCGTTCCGGAACGAGAACAGATCTAGTAAGGGACGATGACTGCCGGACAGTTCGGCAGAGACGAGATTTGGGAGAGATCTCGACAGGACCTTTCTGGAATGAATTACGAGAAGACTTGGACCCAGGAGTGGTCATGTTATGCACACCGGTAGGCCAGAGTTCAGGATCGTCGACGAGACATTCTATGAGTGACCACGACAGTTGGCCAGAGGTTCTTAGAGGAAGTGCTTGAGCGGGGACTATTCCGCCATATTTGATTTCGGTATTTTGGGCAATCTATTCGCATGATTGATTTTGATGATTGAGTTTCATGATATTTGTTTTCATGGACCATGGTTGCACCTGCTGAGTAATTGCGATTTGGCACAGTTGTTGCACTTGATCTCGTTTTCGTGCCTTGGTTTCACACGTTTATGATTTTATGGGTTTCATACAGTTGTGTTGATTTCGTGCGTATATACGCATACGATTTGGTTTTTGCACTCGGTATGATTCACATATGCTTGCAGTGCAGTGATACGAATTTTGTGCACTTAGATGCACTGGACTTCGATTTCGATTGTGATACTCGATATTTGTTTTGTGCACCTTGTGCACCTGATTTGATTTTGCGCATGTTCGGCGCTTAATATTGGATTTCATGATTTCGTGCATGATGGATGCACCTGGTTTTGATTTTCGCGCATGTTGAGCGCATGTTTTGAGAAGCGATTTTGGTGCACACCAGATGCACTAAATCAAGATTCTTCGTGCATGTCAGACGCACCTGTCCTTGCTGTCAGGCACACACGTTGCCTATGACAGAGGTTGTGTGCACACCCGATGCACTTAGATGTTGTTTCTGTGCACATGTATGGCACCTATATGGATTTTGATTTCCGTGCGCACCAGACGCACATTGCATTTATATGCATATTTTGGGATTGATTTCTTATGGAGCAGTACGTTTTTATGATGATTGCTATGAGTTTTTGTACTGAGCAGGACTAGTCAGAGGACAGTACCTGAATATATTTTGCATGCATTAATAGTTATTGAAGGGATTTCCAAAAAGCGAGCTATAGTCTCAGTATTTACCTACGTGTCTGATATGACACGAAATATTTAAAACAAGGAGACCCTTCTAAATTGTTTGCAAAACGGCAGAACGTACATATTAAACAAAGGATATATATATATATATATATATATATATATATATATATATATGAAGTTATTTTCTTACAATAGACGTCCGCCACTGTGCAGTGCTGCGAGCATCGCACAGCGATTTGAAGAAGATTTGGCATGCATTGCTTCCAAATGTTTTAATGATGTATATCATATTGATTTTCATTTTGGATTTAGACATTGTGTCTTCACCATGACTCCGATGATTGCGGGATGCTGGATGGAGTTTTGATTTTGAGCTACATGCTCATTTTTTATGCGCATGCGCTGCGCTATGATTTGTTTTAGGTATTTATGACTTCGGAGCCCCGACGACTTGATGGTTTTGCTTAGATGTTTTAGTGTTTGGGGGGAGTTTTAATTAAAATTCGGGGACCGAATTTTTTTAAGGGGGGAAGATTGTAACGTTTTGAAAATCGTTTCGGTGAAATTTCGGAAAATCGGTAAAATAAGGGGGTTTTCTGTAAAAAAGTCAAAATACAATTATCTTTATTATAAAATTAAATATACATATTCTAGCTATGTAATTGCTAGTACATAGTGTTTATTGTGCCACTGGTGAAATTTCAAATTGGAAGAAAAATTTTCCGAAATTTATTATTTTAAGCCGTCACTAATACAGTTAATTAGGGAAAATTACAAATTGGAATGGGTTGATACAAATTTTATAATTCATGACACACTAAACTGACCTGTAAAATATTATTTTTGAAATGAAATGGTTTGCCAAAACGGTTTAGAAAATATTGAAGAAAAAGGCTTTTTTGATGAAATTAGTGTAAGTGGTTGTAGGGTATAATATTTATCATTGTTTCTCACCCAAACAAGGCCCACACCCATCCCCAAAATTCTGGGCCGAGCCCATGCTGTCCCCCTCCATCTCACACTTCTTTTTGGTTTGAAAAGAAAACAAAAGAAGAAAAGGAAATGAAAGAAAATTGTTTAATGTGTATGGGCTTTGACTTTTGGGGTTGACCCAATACTTTTCTCACCTCATTCTCTCTCCCCTCTCCCCATCATTTGGCAGGCCCTATCCCCCTCTTACAGCAGCAGTCCCTACCCCTTTTCTCCTCTCAGTTCTCTTCAAAAAATTCTTCAAAATTGCCTCAAAATCCATCAAAAAAAATCCCAAAATCCAAATCCAACTCTTACCCATTTTAGCTTAGCCTAAGATGCATGGATTGTGGTGAAAAGAGAGCATTTTGAGAGGCTAGATTTCATGTTGATCCATGGTTCATGAGGTATAATTTTAACCTTATGCTTATATTGTTGTTTAATTGCTTCAATGTTAACAATTTAGATGTTTAATTGGGTTTTATTGCAAGTTTGGAAAATTCAAGACTAGGGTTTGAATTTAATTAGGGTTTTTATCATTATTTTATGGTTGTAATGAGGAGATTAACATGTAATTGTATGCAAAATCTATGTTGGTTACTACTTGCTAATTTGTTAATTTAAAATTGTGATAATTATGCTAATTTGGTGACTAGGTTCTTAAAATTGGTTTAATAATTGGGTTTTAAAATGTAATTAGGTTTTTCATGACTTCATTAACATTATAAAATGTAGTTTTATACTTTAGTTCATGAAAATCCAAGCTAAATTGTTGTTTGTGCATTTTTTCTATAAAATTGTTAAAATTAGGTATATTGTAAACTAGAATTTTGGGGTTAATGAATTGTAATGAGATTAAATTGTGAAAATTGTTTTTATGACTTATTTAAGATTTTTAATAAGTATTATGGCCGCTTGATTTGTTTAAACATCGAGTTTTGTACTAAAACGGGTAATTTTTGCTTGCTAGATTTCCGGAAAAATGGCATTTAAAGTGAGTTTGGGGTTTTTGTGAGTTTTAACCAATTTCATATTATAATTAGTGTTAGTGAATGTGCAAATGAGTTTGATTGGGTTTTTCTCGATGGTTTGACGTTTGTACATCGACATCGAGGGTTGGTTTGGTTATTCGTGCATGCGTAGGCGATAGGTTTTGACCTATGCGTGATACGCTTGCCGATTTGATTTTCGTATGCCGTTTCGATTTCGAATTTGGTTTTTAATGCGATACGGTGCGTTATAACATGTAGGTACCCTTTGTGGACTTCGAGACGACAAGCAAGCGCGTGGCGACATCGGCACCGCCGAGCGAGGACCAGGTGAGTAGATTTATATCTACGGGGAGAAGTCGGGTGGATGGCGTATAGCACCCCCGCAGTTCTTGGTGGTGTATACGAATACGTATACACACATAGTGATTATATATATTGTTTGATGTTATCGATGACATAGATGGGTTTAGGGTGTGATCGGATTTGTTTAGTATTGCGAGACCCTAGAGTAGAGGTTGCACAACATTTACACACACACACCATACTTGCATACATTCTTCTTTCATATGTGCTTATATGGGGTTATATTGTTATGTGTTCACATGGGTATAGGACTGTGTGTTCGCATACTGGATTTGAGGATAGTATTAGGATTTGAGATGAGTCGATAAGAATTGATTGAGACCGCGAAAACGATCATATGGCAGGATTCGTATTTGAGGTGCGTCCTGATATTATAGCGGATCTTTGGACGACGATACATGTGAATGGCGTTATACATTGAATGGTTGACATGTGATCGTGATATGAGATTAGATATGTTAAGATATTCATAATAGGTCGCATTAGGCGATGCATACCTCTTTATGACGATATAGGATGATGATATCAGTTTGTATGAGACTGTAGATCAGCAGTCAGATCATGTTTTGATTGATGATATTAGTATTGTACTAGACATAGATTAGTACCCCGGATTATGATCTTTGATAAAGAGGGTACCAAATGATTAAATTGATGAAGGTGATATTGACCCGTACCTAGATTTGGTGATGCCGTACGACGGATTTACGTACGAGCTATATATTGATGTTTGATCCGCACTCTTGATTTGGGAATGTAAGATTATAGATATGGTATCGGATGTGATATTATTGAGGCAGGATCACCGACAAACATATGCATGTAGGTATATGTATCGACTCATAGGTTAGGCGGTTTCCTTACCTTCAGTAGCCAGTTAGCTTAGCCCTTTAGTTTAGTGTAGTTGTTAGACTAAATTTATATTAAATATAGATTTGTTACCTTGTGTCTAGTATTTAGCTCCCGCTCATTATTGTTGTTCGCTCCGCATCGCATGCTTATATTATGATTCATATCCTATTATTGATATCATGCTGTTAGGACACTAGCACCATTACCGATGACGCGTATGTACCACGTACACTTACTTGCCGGCTCACACACATCTTCATCGGTAATTGCCATGTCACGAACACTTTAGAAAATACTATTTCATTTGACATAGGTTGTTAGCTAATAGTTTAGACATGATATTAGTGTACTTTCCTTATATGCTAGTTTAGACATTGTAGATATTACTTGCTTCTTCATGCATGTTATTATTCATTGATATGCCGCATTCATGGATTTTTATGTCTATATTCACTGTTTACATGCTATTGAGGATTTGGATTCGGATTTTCATGAGATTTCCTGGATTTGGGGGAAAACCGCAAAAACACTTATAAAATTCTTTCTCTTTTTTTAAAGAAAAGTGCGGTTTTCCCATGATGTATGAGTCGTCCACCATGAGTTTGCTGATGGATTTCGAGACCCGAGTTCGAGGAGTGGAGGAACCGTTTCGGGTACATGGTGGACCCGGTGCTGTATCCCGGGCCAAGTGGATCGCAGATGATGGCGTTGAGCCTGGCAGGGGAGCACTACCGACCGGTGATATTACCCGACGCGTCGGATATCCGGAGGATACCGTCGTGGTCTTGAGATTGATGGTAGGGGCCGGTCTGGATTGGCGGCGCCCTAGATAATTAGATCGAGACATTGAGATCCAGAAATATTGAGATATTGGGATTTATGTTTTTTGTCGATGCTAGACACTGTTCATGCTGATTTCATTTATGATACGTCTTTTAAAAGTACAGAAATCTCACTAAATTATGAAAGCAGTTTTATTCTGTTTCATGCATTCATACATCATCCATATGATATATTGCTACCTGAGGCACTGACACGGGCACATGGGATTACACTCGGATTAGATATTTACCCTAGTCATTGTTATAGGTTACATGTTATATATATTTGAGGATATTTTGTGATCGTTGACCTAGGATTGCGTTGTTCATGCGGTTTCTGTTCGTAGATGTTTTTCTACTCACGAGTTGGCAACTCACCCCGTTGTGCCACAGTTTCTTGCAGGTTTGCCGTACAGGTTTCATTACGGCTTTGTTGGCACTGCTTCTTTCGCGTGACTTGCTAGTTGGTGGGTTTATTGGTATCATACCCATCATATTACTTTGTATAATATTATTTCATTGTATCTAGTAAATTCCATCGACCAAACATGTATTTATTTTGAGATAGAGACCAGTGATGTTATTCTTTCGACCTTAGAGTCGCGCATTATATTTCTGTGGATTTCTTGTTGTTTTGAGTTTCCTTTTGAGTTTTGATCCTCGCCCTTGGCGTTGTATATTATATTGCTTGTATGGTTGTGACCGTCGATTGACGAAGAGCTAGCTCCCGCTTGGGAATGCTTTTTTTTTTGATTTCGTATACTATTCATGTTGTATCCCGTTTGGGGGCCAGTATTTACAAAGGAGACTCTGCCGAAATTTTTAGGAAATATTTGATGTTTTAAAAAAACGCTTAATTCGGCTTATGCTATTAAAACTACTTGATTTAAATTGGTTTTCCTTCACTCTACTACTTTTCTTGGTTTGGATTTCTGGGTTTTCGGCTTACTTAGATTACGTACGCCTCGAGACGTTCGTAGTTTAAGTGCCGGTCATGTTCCGTACTTTCGGGACGTGACATCGATAGTCCAGAGTAGACTAGTGTATACATTTCTAGACCCTGATGAAAGGCAATGGTTGGTCCCGCAACCATTGGTATGATTCACCTAAGATTGTATACAGGTGCTTACTGGGGTGAGTACACTGGACGGACTCATCGAGAACTGGCTGGATGGTATTATACCTATCGTCAAATAGCAGTTCTCTAGTGACTTGAGTAAAGATAGTCTATTGACCCGAGGCCATCATTTGTCTCATGTGAATTTCCACTGTGCTTTTTTTACTATCCTACCACAGCTCTACTGAGTTATGTAAACAGCTTTTAGTTGGGTACATTCCTGAGCCTCATAAAGGCAGTGAGCGATTGTTGAGGATTCGTCTCTCCGGTATAGAGAGTCGATATCACGCTGTGTTCGGTTAGCTAACACCATAAGTCCCTGGCCAGGGTGGATTGAGAATTACTGATAGTTAGATCAGTAAATTCTCGGATGGTCTTAAGCCACATCAGCACGACTTGTTAGGTTATTAGGGGTCTGTCGTTTTCCACCCCCTAGACGGGGCATGCAATACTCTCAGATGAACAGATCTGATTGTATGGAAATTGTCACAGACAGGCTCAGTAGGAGTTCGGATGAGTTTTCTCATCGGCCTTCTTTTCAACAAGTACCTGGGTAGCCGTTACATACAGCTAGTGTCACTGACGTGCTTGTAGTTAAACCCACTGCCAGCATACTGTCGAGTCTTTAGAGTCCCACACAGAGGGTTTCCTGATTCAGGCAAAATGATATAAAGGCTGTATGGTTTTTACGTGCAGGGTTTCGATCATATACGTGTACTAGCTACACGGAATTTTGTTTAGATGGATAATACCAGCGGACTTAGGATTAAGCCGCATTCTATTATTATATTGTTAGAATATTTTTATCTCTCGGTATTCGTAGTACGAATACGGGTATGTATATACGATGAGGGGTATTCTTGTAATTACACTAGAGTGCTTCTAAAAGAAGACACATCATTTATGTTAAATCTATTTGTCTAAATAGATAATGAGGTGGAGAGATGAGGCGTTATTAAAGCATGGTTGAAGCATGGCTTCTTATTTTTATTCATTCATTTTTGATAACTATTGATGCATGGTTGCAATATTTTTATTGTAAAAGATATGCTTGATAGTTCCATCTTTAGCCATTCTTCAATCATTCATCACTTGCCATTCTCTTTCCTCCTTTGCTCTCTTCTTCTTTCTCAAACCCTAACCCTCTTATGAGTTAAGAAACGTAGGGTTTATAAGATAAACTAATCCTATTATCATTCTCTACATCTACTAATCCACTTAGATTAGCAAACTAGGTGCTTTAGTTATCTTACTTTTGAGGTTAGAGCTTGAACTATAGACTCTCGGGTGGATCGTTTTCGACACAAGGAGGCCGATGACCAATCTCGATCCTGACGAACGAGAAGCTTAAGAAGAGGATAAGAAGTCCAAAAGGACTTGAGCACAAAGTTATAAATCTCTTTCATAGTAGATTAGAACCTTTGTAAGTTTTGTTAGGTAGGGCTTATGGTAGTTCTTGGAGATTAGTCGATGTTGCTTACTAAAAATTGTTTTTTTGTAAATTCCACCTCTCTACAAACCTTGTAGAGTGTGCAAAATTGACTTACATGGTATCAGAGATACTCCATAAGTCTTAGATAACTCGTAGCGACGTTGGAAATTCGGCGTTTTTTGTAAGTCCGTGTTGCCCACCCCGGTGCTTACGGGGAGGCGGAAAACATAATACAAATTTGATTTTTATCAACTATAGGCAACATGGACTATGCTTTAAGGATCTTTGCTAAACATAAACTTGCTAACCCTAACTACAAAGTAGCTAAGTGATGGAAAGGTTATACCTTGAGCTCAAAGTCCTTCTCTCCTTGCTCCTCGGAATGGTTGAAAGAGTTCACCTTGCTTGTCTTCTCCCGTCAAAGAAAGATCCACTTGAAAGCCACCACCTTTAGCTTCAACTCCAAGCTAGGAGTAACTAGAGTGCAAGAAATGCTAAGACTTGAACCCTAGAAGAGAGTAGAGAGGATCAAGTGAAGGTTTTTCTCAAGCTTTTTGTTTCTCAACACAAGAGAGGGAGAGAGCTTGAGGGAGAGGATGAACAAGAGAGAGAAAATGATATGAGAGAATGAATTATTAGTGAGCCATTCTCACTAATATGTGTGGATAATTTTAATTGGATAATTAGCTTGAAAATTGTCATGATAAATCATGACATGACCATTATCATTTCAATTTTGCAAAGATCAAAGAGCATCTTCCAAATGAAATGATTATGGTCAAGTTGTCAACAAGGTCAACAAGTCAACGAAGTCAAATTGTCAACAACAACCATGCACAATTATTAAGCTAATTATCAATTAACTATAATCCACACAAAATCAATAGGGTTAATAAAATGACAAAAGCCATTAACCCTAAACAAGGTCCTCTCCCCCAATCTCAAGCAACTGTGCATACGCACCCGCATTCGTGATCCGAGGAACACGAATACTCTGAGAAAAACCAATCTCAAATCATATACTAGGATCCGGCTTAAACCAAAGCCCGCTAGTATAAACTGTCCGGACAGCAAACGTGCATAAGTGCGCGGATGCGAACGAACCCTGTCGCAAAACCATACGACCTCTACTCATTTTGCCTAAAGGCGAATAGCTCTCTGTGTGGGACTCTAAAGACTCGACACTACGCTGGCAGTGGGTTTAACCACAGACCGCAAGCGGCACTAGCTGTACGTAACGGTCCCCAGGTAGATGTTGATAAGAAGACTGACGAGGTGAACCCCATCTGCACTCCTACTGAGCCTGTATGTGACAGTCTCCGTACAGTCCGGTCTGTTCGTCTGATACATCGCATGGCGGGCCTAGAGGGGCGGTGAACGTCAGTCCCCTAATAGCGGTACAAGTCGTGTCGGAGTGTAGCCCAGAACACCCTGAGATAACACTGGAAACCTACCAGTATATCTCGCTTGCCCTGGCCAGGGACTACTCGTGTAATGGCTCTCCTAGACACAGCGCGATGTCAACCCCCAATACCGGGAGAGACGAATCCTGTCTAACCGTCACTGCCTCCAAGTGCTTCGGGACTGCACCCAAAAACTACCTGTTTGCACAGCTCCTTTGAGCCGTGGTAGGGTAGTAATCAAAGTGCAGTGGGAACACACTCGAGGCGAAGTGACAGTGTCAAGTCAGCGGACTAAGCTGTACTCATGTCACCTGGGAACTGATAACTGACGATAGGTATATTACCAACCAACAGTTCCCGACGAGTCCTGTCCAGTGTACTCGTAACCTAACGAGCACCCGCATACTATCCCAAGTACGACGTACTAACGGCTGTGGGACAGACCGTCTCCCACACTGGGATGAGAAGTGCATACGCTAGTCTACTCCGGAGTATCGATGCCCTGTCTCGATAGTCCAACGACCAGGGACCTGTATAAGGATGTGCTTATAGATTACCCAGCTCCCACGAGTGCGAGCGCCATCACAACGCTGGTAATCAAGCAAAGATCCTAAGGGCTCTACTAATATGTATACCAGCAATATGCTAAAAGAAACACATGCACATATTAAAGCAGAGACAAACCAAGTAGCATACTACCATTTCGAGCAAGATTGTATATACAACTATGAATATCCCAAGCTTCCATTAAGTAATATACAAACTAGTATGATACAGTAATGGCCTCTAGGGCATATACACTAACAATCTCCCACTTGCACTAAGGCCATGTACTGGCGTATCGAAGACCTATCATCTCGATCAGCCGCTCGAACTGAGTCTGGGGCAAGGCCTTGGTGAATGGATCTGCTGTGTTATCCTCTGATGCAACTCTCCGGACCTCGATCTCCTGGCGATCCACGATCTCCCTGATCAGGTGATACCGCCTTAAGATGTGTCTGGATTTCTGATGGGACCTGGGTTCCTTCGCTAAAGCTATAGCCCCGTTGTTGTCGCAATACAGAGGTATTGGGTCAACAATGGACGGAACTACCTGAAGTTCTTTCAAGAACTTCCTCATCCAGACAGCTTCTTTTGCGGCATCAGATGCAGCGATGTATTCCGCTTCCATCGTCGAGTCTGCAACGGTTTCCTGTTTGGAGCTCTTCCAACACACCGCCCCTCCATTGAGGGTAAAGACAAAACCCGACATGGACTTGGAATCATCCTTGTCACTCTGGAAGCTGGAGTCAGCAAAGGCCTCAATCTGCAGGTCTTTTCCGCCATACACCAAGAACATCTCCTTAGTCCTTCTCAGGTACTTGAGAATGTTCTTTACTGCTATCCAATGTTTCTCCCCAGGGTTTGACTGATACCTGCTTACCACACTCAGTGCATAAGCCACATCCGGTCTGGTACACAACATCGCATACATTATAGAGCCTACCGCAGAAGCGTAGGGTATAATAGACATGCGATCCCTCTCCAAATCAGTCTTGGGAGACATCTCTTTGGAGAGGGTGATCCCGTGACAAGCCGGTAGATTACCGCGCTTGGAATCTTCCATACTGAATCTCTTCAGTATGGTGTCGATGTACCTGGACTGCGAGAGTCCTAATATCCTCTTGGATCTGTCACGGTAGATCCGGATACCCAGAATGTATGAGGCATCACCCAGGTCTTTCATGGAGAACCTGTGTGACAAGAACCCCTTGACAGATTGTAGCATAGGAACGTCATTTCCTATTAAGAGAATGTCATCCACGTATAAAACGAGGAATACTACAGTTCTCGCTACAAATCTACAATAGATGCATGGTTCATCTGGATTTTTGATAAAGCCAAATTCTTTGACCGTCTCATCAAAACAGATGTTCCAACTCCGCGATGCCTGATTGAGTCCATAAATGGACTTGAGCAACTTGCACACCTTTCCGCTGCTCCCACCCTGAATGAAACCCTCTGGCTGGTCCATATAGACACACTCCTCTAAATGACCATTTAGAAAAGCTGTCTTTACGTCCATCTGCCAAATCTCATAATCGTGGAAAGCAGCGATGGCAAGAAGGATCCGAATGGATTTCAGCATAGCTACTGGAGAAAAGGTTTCGTCATAGTCCAAACCAGGTCGCTGACGAAAACCCTTTGCTACCAGTCTAGCTTTATAGGTCTCAACCTGTCCATCTACACCAATCTTCCTTTTGAAGATCCACTTGCATCCTACGGGTTTTACCCCGTCTGGAGCAATGTCCAACGTCCATACTTTGTTGGTGTACATGGACTCCATCTCGGTCCGCATTGCATCCAGCCATTTTACCTAGTCGACGCTCTGAATGGCTTGCTGGAAGCTAGTAGGCTCATCACAATCTATGATGCAGTCCTCTCTATCCCCGTCAATGAGAAAACCGTAGTACCTCTCGGGCGGATGAGACTGCCTACTACTCCTGCGGAGCGGCGTAGGAATGTCCTGTTCTTTTGAACCTTCTGGTTCCACTAAACTTTCAGTAATAGTTTGTGGTTCTGGAATTTCTTCCAGTTCTATCGCGCTCCCACTTAATTCTTTTTCTATGAACTGATGTTCTAGAAAGTGGGCATGGCGAGAAACAAGGACTTTTTGTTCCTCTTCGCAATAGAAGTAATATCCCTTGGAGTTCTTTGGATATCCCACAAACTTGCACTGTACTGAGCGTGCCTCGAGCTTGTCCGCATGCTGCTTTTTTACAAAAGCTGGACATCCCCATGTCTTAATGTGATTAAGATAGGGTTTCTTCCCACTCCATAACTCATATGGTGTGGTAGGCACAGTCTTAGTGGGAACACGGTTTAAAAGATATGCAGCTGTTTCTAGCGCATATCCCCAGAATGATCGCGGTAACTCAGCGTTACTCATCATGGACCGTACCATATCCAATAGGGTTCGGTTCCGTCTCTCCGATACACCGTTATGTTGCGGAGTGTATGGAGGAGTAAGCTGAGAGAGAATTCCATTCTCTTTTAAATAGTTCAGGAATTCGGCACTTAAGTATTCTCCTCCTCGATCCGATCTTAGGATCTTGATACTTTTGCCTGTTTGTTTTTCTACTTCATTCCTATATTCCTGGAATTTTTCAAAAGCCTCGGATTTATGTTTCATTAAGAAGACATAACCGTACCTTGAAAAATCATCCGTAAAGGTAATGAAGTAAGAATAACCGCTTCGCGCATGTGTAGACATTGGACCGCACACGTCGCTGTGTACGAGTCCCAAGAGCTCGCTCGCTCTTTCTCCGTGTCCAGAAAACGGAGCCTTTGTCATCTTTCCTTTGAGACAGGATTGACAAGTTGCATACGATTGATATTCGAACGAATCTAAATATCCTTCAGTATGTAACTTAGTCAATCTTCTCTCGTTGATGTGACCCAGTCTACAATGCCATAAGAAAGTTTTATTAATTTCTGGAGACTTTCTTTTGTGTGTATTCTGGATATTGAAAATCTGTGGTTGGTTTAAAACGTATATACCGTTGTTCAATGTACCTGACCCAATCAACACTTGATTAAGGTGAATGTTCACTACATTACTTACAAATGCAAATTCATAACCTTCTTTAGATAATAAAGATACAGAAATGATATTACAGGTTGCATTTGGTACATAATAACAACTACGCAAAACCAAAAAGTGTCCATCTGATAATCCCAGGTGATAGTCCCCCACGGCCTCAGCATCCATGCTAGCACCGTTCGCAACTCTGAGGGTCATGTCACCTGCCTTCAAAACTCTACGCTTTCTCAACGCCTGCAAAGAATTACAGATATGAGATCCTGATCCGGTATCCAATACCCAGGATGTAGAGTTTATTGATAGACAGTTTTCAATAACATACACACCTGAAGCTGAAGCTGCAACTCGCTTCAAATCCTGTGTTCTGGCTTTCCAAGCCTTGCAATCTTGTTTCCAGTGACCACTTTTGTGACAATAGAAGCATTCTTCCTTCCCCACCAGCTTCCCCGCTACCTTTGTTGCTTTACCCTTTCCCTTTGTATCCACTTTACCGACACCGCCTCTTGGTTTGGCGGGGGCTTTCTTCTTCTTGCCCTTGGCTTTCGCCCTGGACCTAGAAGAGGAAGATCCTCCTACAAACAAAGTGGATGTCTCCCTACCCTTCTGTAGGGTGCCCTCAGCAGTCCTCAACATGTTCAGAAGTTCGGCAAGTTCAACCTCCTTTCCTTGCATGTTGAAGTTAAGAATGAACTGGGCGTAAGTGGAAGGAAGGGACTGGAGAATCAAATCGGTATAGAGTTCATTCTCCAACGTGGTCCCAAGGTCCGCGAGCTCCTCTATGTAGCCGATCATCTTAAGCACGTGGTCCGCTACCGATGATCCGACGGCCAACCTTGCCGAAAAGAGCTTCTTCGACACTTCGTATCTTGCGATACGAGACTGCTCTCCATACAGTTCTTTTGTATGGAGAAATATGGACTCTAGGTCCATATTCTCGTGCCTCCTCTGATGGTCGTTGTCCATCGAGGCTAGTACGAGGCATTTGGCCCTCGCGCAATCTATCTCCCATGTCTTATGGATTTCTACATCCGCGACGCTGGAGGTGGGACCTGGGACGGGGGGAGCTTTGGTGGTAAGTATATACCCCAGCTTGTCATAAGTGATAGCCATCTTGACATTCCTGAGCCAATCTTTGTAGTTTGGCCCTGTCAATATGTTTTTATCTAATAGTAACTTAAGTCCGGTCATCTTGAATGGTCGCTGCAATTAGGAGAGAGAAAAGAAACACTTTAGCATGATGCTCTTGCAAGTTTAGAGTGGTTTTTAGTTTGTCTAAACTGGATGGCTCCCACTGTCTCTCGAATCCCTTCTCAAACCGTAAAGAAAAGGATTAGCCGGGATCATTCTCACCGTACAATACTTGCTTAACCGTTCAGCCAGGCCAGTGTCGGTACTTCGAGGGAGGTTTTCCAACGCTTTCGCGAAGTTCCTTAATTAAGTAACCTCTTTTCCCTGTGGGCGTAGCCCCGCTAACACCTTTCTAGGCACCTACTAGGTTTATAGCATTGATCGTTAAGTGAGAGTTTTCCCGAGGAGTAGCATATACTCACAGTAGGATCGGGATCCAAATATCATCGCGTGATAAAGCCGAAGGAATCCTACCAGAATCATCACACTCCAAATGGTATGCAACACTAGCAAGTTTCAGTACTTATGAAACTCCCGATGTGGATTTTTGCCCCATGCTCTTATGACCTTGACTTTGGCCAAAATATCATAAGTCACATGTCAAATTCTACCCGTCATTCTCCTGGTTAATTTGGACCCACCCGTACCTACCCTTGACTTTGGCCAAAATGGCAGCACGACTGTCCCAAATCAACGCATCTATCTATGCTGCACATGAATACCCAATAGCTACCAATCACTATGCCTTGACTTTGGCCAAAATACATAGCTTGAATACTTTTGACCATTCATGTGGAATGACGGAGGGCTACAAATGGTTTTGGCGAAACCGTAAACGTAGTGAACTTGATATAATCGATGGAACGAGATAGCTTTTAAAAGGAGTGGTTCAAGCTCCGCGTTTAAAAGTTTAGTTTTGAAAAGAACCGAGTGGTTTTCAAAGTGTTCCAATCGACTTTTACTTGGTTTATTTCTTGCATTAGTTCTTTTAATGCGTCCCATCATTTAATCCTACCATTGCAGAAAACAACCAAAATATGACGTACGCTTATGCCATTCGCATTCGCCACGGGGCCCCATCATCACCCGTTAGGTTACTTAACTAACGACAGAGCGGGGGCTGGGCTAGCGCGGCTGTAAAACATAAGCAACGCCTAAATAGTTATTATATATAAATATATAGCAATGATAGACATTACAGATCACAGATGAATACATTGGATATACTAGGAATCCGCAATGCGTTCGAGCCTGCAACGCAAAGCGGATTACACGGTCGCGGTGAATAGCCAATACCCCACCCAAGACCCCTACGGGTGCGGCAAACTACCCGCCAAGCACCCGAAGCGAAGCAACCTCCCTCACCACCGTGAGTAGGCCACTCGGCACTTCGAGATACCCGGTAGTTTGTGCACCCCCTCCATGGGTCTATCCTAGGAGCAAAAACAGTAAAAAGAATTATACAATGACGGCTACAACCCCGACCCGGTTGTGCGGCCATACAAATAATATTATTACATCAATTTACATGTTACAAATGAATGAAAGAAAAATAACGCTCATCTCACATCCAACCCGGCTATTCACCCGCGACGATCCAATCCATTCATATCCACAAACCAACAATCACAGATCACAGAGATGTATAACCCCGACTAATCGACTTATAGCGATTAGCCGACGTTCAATACATACAAGCATCACAGATATAACCGATATAGTTAAAGTGTAGTGAAGTTCCGAAAAAAAATACGGAATTATAGGACCCCAAAAGGAAATTTCTTTTCTGGAAAATCTGGGTACATATAATATATTTCAAAAATCCCAAAACCAACACAGACAAACACTGCACGAAAAACGATGCACAGAAGACGACAAACCGCGGCGCTTCCGCGGCAGATGCCTACCTCGTGCGGCGGAAGCGCGGCAGTTTGAACGAATCACTGCATCGTTTTTCTTGGGTGTTCATACAAAACCCTGAGCCGAATTTACAAGTATAAAGTTTTTGATTTTGACCAGAAAAAATTTTAACAGAAACTTGGATTTTGAAAAAGTTTGGTTTTTGGGTTTTTCGGTTTCGAAACTTCGTTACACTTAACTACTTAGCTAGTTTAGGTTTAGTTAGGCTCTGATACCACTGTAAGTCCGTGTTGCCCACCCCGGTCCTTACGGGGAGGCGGAAAACATAATAAAAATTTGATTTTTATCAACTATAGGCAACATGGACTATGCTTTAAGGATCTTTGCTAAACATAAACTTGCTAACCCTAACTACAAAGTAGCTAAGTGATGGAAAGGTTATACCTTGAGCTCAAAGTCCTTCTCTCCTTGCTCCTCGGAATGGTTGAAAGAGTTCACCTTGCTTGTCTTCTCCCGTCAAAGAAAGATCCACTTGAAAGCCACCACCTTTAGCTTCAACTCCAAGCTAGGAGTAACTAGAGTGCAAGAAATGCTAAGACTTGAACCCTAGAAGAGAGTAGAGAGGATCAAGTGAAGGTTTTTCTCAAGCTTTTTGTTTCTCAACACATGAGAGGGAGAGAGCTTGAGGGAGAGGATGAACAAGAGAGAGAAAATGATATGAGAGAATGAATTATTAGTGAGCCATTCTCACTAATATGTGTGGATAATTTTAATTGGATAATTAGCTTGAAAATTGTCATGATAAATCATGACATGACCATTATCATTTCAATTTTGCAAAGATCAAAGAGCATCTTCCAAATGAAATGATTATGGTCAAGTTGTCAACAAGGTCAACAAGTCAACGAAGTCAAATTGTCAACAACAACCATGCATAATTATTAAGCTAATTATCAATTAACTATAATCCACACAAAATCAATAGGGTTAATAAAATGACAAAAGCCATTAACCCTAAACAAGGTCCTCTCCCCCAATCTCAAGCAACTGTGCATACGCACCCGCATTCGTGATCCGAGAAACACGAATACTCTGAGAAAAACCAATCTCAAATCATATACTAGGATCCAGCTTAAACCAAAGCCCGCTAGTATAAACTGTCCGGACAGCAAACGTGCACAAGTGCGCGGATGCGAACGAACCCTGTCGCAAAACCTTGCGACCTCTACTCATTTTGCCTAAAGGCGAATAGCTCTCTGTGTGGGACTCTAAAGACTCGACACTACGCTGGCAGTGGGTTTAACCACAGACCGCAAGCGGCACTAGCTGTACGTAACGGTCCCCAGGTAGATGTCGATAAGAAGACTGACGAGGTGAACCCCATCTGCACTCCTACTGAGCCTGTATGTGACAGTCTCCGTACAGTCCGGTCTGTTCGTCTGATACATCGCATGGCGGGCCTAGGGGGGCGGTGAACGTCAGTCCCCTAATAGCGGTACAAGTCGTGTCGGAGTGTAGCCCAGAACACCCTGAGATAACACTGGAAACCTACCAGTATATCTCGCTTGCCCTGGCCAGGGACTACTCATGTAATGGCTCTCCTAGACACAGCGCGATGTCAACCCCCAATACCGGGAGAGACGAATCCTGTCTAACCGTCACTGCCTCCAAGTGCTTCGGGACTGCACCCAAAAACTACCTGTTTGCACAGCTCCTTTGAGCCGTGGTAGGGTAGTAATCAAAGTGCAGTGGGAACACACTCGAGGCGAAGTGACAGTGTCAAGTCAGCGGACTAAGCTGTACTCATGTCACCTGGGAACTGATAACTGACGATAGGTATATTACCAACCAACAGTTCCCGACGAGTCCTGTCCAGTGTACTCGTAACCTAACGAGCACCCGCATACTATCCCAAGTACGACGTACTAACGGCTGTGGGACAGACCGTCTCCCACACTGGGATGAGAAGCGCATACGCTAGTCTACTCCGGAGTATCGATGCCCTGTCTCGATAGTCCAACGACCAGGGACCTGTATAAGGATGTGCTTATAGATTACCCAGCTCCCACGAGTGCGAGCGCCATCACAACGCTGGTAATCAAGCAAAGATCCTAAGGGCTCTACTAATATGTATACCAGCAATATGCTAAAAGAAACACATGCACATATTAAAGCAGAGACAAACCAAGTAGCATACTACCATTTCGAGCAAGATTGTATATACAACTGTGAATATCCCAAGCTTCCATTAAGTAATATACAAACTAGTATGATACAGTAATGACCTCTAGGGCATATACACTAACATTTTTGTCGCGCACGAACAGCCGACAAAAACAGTCCCTAAAATGAAGTTTTAAGAAATTTGCACACCCCACGGGCTCACGGTTTGAACCAAGAAGCTGTGGGGTGAAGCATGGGCATCCTGGCGATACCTCGGGAGGAGTGAAGGTCGGGCCTACCCCCAAAGACCACTATAAGGTGGCCTTAGGGGGTGGTGACCCGAGAGCACCCTACTTAGATGCTCTCGAGTCTGCCTTCCCTTAGGGGCCACCTCGTAGTTTCCCCTAGGGGTAGGTACCCCCTTAGGCCTTCTATTCGATAGTTAATTTTAGCCCTTTCACCTCCATGAAGATTCAGACAGATTTCGAGTTCATTTCAACTCCAGGATTGGCTTAAAACGAATTTTTTGGGGACTTTAATAAACCGCATTTTCATGTCTTGGAAAATTGGTGTTGTTTGCTAATTGTGCACGGAATTATAACGGCGTGGTTTTCTTTACATGCTTTTGTGATGCGTATATGTGTTCTTAAACATCTTCTAATCGCTATATGTCGATTAGAAGGGGTTTCACATATCTTGTGATATTCAGTGGCGAATGGTTTTATACATCGTCGTGTGAATGGCCTGGTGTGAGTTTAGATGTGATGTGAGTGGATTTTTTGTAATTCATGTAATAATTGATGTATATTTTTTTATTGGGGCGCATCTGGGTTGAGGATGTAGTCACCGGCTGTATATTATTTTTCATTTCCACATCTAGGATTATTCACACTCGGCTATTCACACGACTGTGGAGGACTTTATTTCATAGGTGGCTCAATGAAATGCAAATGTTCCTAGTTGATCCATTTTTCCATTCTCTGTGATGCTCATATATGCCTGTGTTGCTTATCATGCCTGTGATGGATATGTGTGTGTGTGTGTTGTATATGGTTTGCATGACGGGACCCCGTGGCGAATGCGGGTAGCATATACGTATATTCTATTTTCGTTCTTTTTGTGATGTGATAAGGTTAATTGATGGGACCGCATTAATCTCAATTAATGCAAAGTAATAAACCTAAAATTTTACATCGTTGGAACAATTGCATAACCACTCGGTTTTCTTCAAAAAAGTTTTAAAAGCGGAGCTTAATCCACTCGTTTTCAAAAGCTATTCGGTTCTTTCGACTATATCAAGTTCATTGCGTTCACGGTTTTCACCAAAACCAACCGTAGCCCTCCGTCAATTCAGATAGGTATCAACTAGTATCCATAATATGTGTTTTGACCTTCACCAAGATATAGTGTTTAGTAGCTAGTGGATACTTATCTGTAGCATAGATAGATGCATTAATCTAGGATAGGCTTACAACTGTTTTGACCTTCATCAAGGGCTTGTATAAATGGGTCTAGATTAATCTGGACAATGACAGGTTGAACTTAAATTGTGACTTATAATATTTTGACATTCGTCAAGGTTATAAGTGCTTAGGGGAAAAAACCACATTAGAAGTTTCAAAGATACTGGAAACTTGCTAGTGTTGCATACCTTCTGGAGTGTGGTAGTTTTGGTATACTTCCTTCAAAATTATCACACAATGATAGTTGGGTCCTAATCCTACTGTGAGTATCGGCTACTCTTTGGGAGAGTTTTTCACTTTGCAATTAGCTAATCAAATAGGTGTCTAGAAAGGTGTTAACGGGGCTACGCCTCTGAGAAAACGAGGTTATTTAATTAGGTCCGTGCGAAAGCATGGGGGACCTTCCTCTGAATTACCAACACTGACCTGGCCGAAAGATAAGGGAACTTGTAGCGTGCAATTAATCCTGACTAATTAATCTTTTAGGGTTTGAAAGAGAATTCGAGGAAACAGTGGAAGCCATCATGTTTAAATAAACTAATAGCCAATCTAAACTTGCAAGAGCATATGCTGAGTGTTTCTTTTCTCTCTTTCCTAATTGCAGCAACCATGATAGGACTTAAGCTTATACTAGATAAAAATAAACTTGCTGGGCCAAACTATAAAGAATGGCTGAGGAACGTCCATATGGCTCTTACTTATGATAATATTGCATACGTCCTCATGACTAAAGCCCCCCTATTCCAGGTCCAAAATCCTCGGTCGTGGTCATTGAGGTCCGTAAGACTTAGGATCTGGATTGCGTGAAAGCCAAGTGTCTCGTACTGACCTCTATGGATAATGAATATCAGAGGCAGCACAAGAAGATGGACTTTGCTTCCATCTTCCTCCATACCAAAGATTTATATGGAGAGCAATCTCGTATCGCAAGATACGAGACGTTGAAGAAATTGTTTCAAGCGAGATTAGCTGTCGGATCATCTATTGGGGACCACGTCATGAAGATGATTTCTCTCATTGAAGAGCTCATGGACCTGAGAACTACGTTGGAGAATGAGTTGTATACTGACTTAATTCCACAGTCCCTTCCCTCCACCTATGCCCAATTCATATTGAATTTCAATATGCAAAAGTTGGAAGTTATACTTCCTGAGCTTCTTAACATGTTGAGAGTAGCAAAAGGCGCCTTGAAAAAATCTAAGGAAACACCCACTCTATTTGTTGGGGAATTTTCTTCTGCTAAATCCAAGGCTAAGGCCAAGGAGAAGAAGATGAAAAGGACCCCACCAAACCGAAAGGGGGTGTGCAGAAGGTGCAGGGTAAGGGAAAGGAAAAGATCGGGGGACCGGTCACAAAGAAAAAATGTTTTTACTGTCACAAGAAGGAACATTAGAAGAAGAATTGCTGGGCTTTGAAAGCCAAGAATCAGGACACGAAGCAAGTTGTGGTTCCAGCTTCAGGTGTGTTCGTGATTGAAAATTGTTTCTTTATTAACTCTACTTCTTGGTTATTGGATACCGGATCAGGATTTCATATCTATAATTCTTTGCAGGCACCGAGAAGCCATAGAGTTTTGAGAAAAGGTGATATGATCCTCAAGGTTAGCAACGGAACCAGTGTAGATGTTGTTGCAATGGGTGAATACCACCTAGGATTGGCAAGCAGACATATTTTGTTGTTGCGTAACTGTTTTTGTTTACCCAGTATGATGTGTAATATTATATCTGTATCTTTGTTATCTAATGAAAAATATAATTTTACACTTGAAAGCAGTGTCATAAACATTCATCTAAATCATGAAATGATTGGGTCGGGTATACTAAATAGCAGAATATATGTTCTCAATCAACATCAAGTTTTCAACGTCTAAAACACACTAAAAAGAAAGACTCCAAAATCAAATCAAGCTTTCTTATGGCATTGTAGACTAGGTCATATTAATGAAACACGATTGACTAAGTTACATAAATATGGATATTTAGATCCATTTGAATATAAATCATATGCAACTTGTTAATCATGTATCAAAGAAAAGAAGACCAAAACTCCGTTCACTAAACACGGAGAAAGAGACACCGAGCTCCTGGGACTTATACACAGCGACGAGTGTGGGCCAATGTCTACACATGCAAGAAGTGGCTATTTCACTTTTAAAGATGATTTCTCAAGATATGGATATGTATTCTTGATGAAATATAAATCTGAGGTCTTTAAGAAATTCCAGGAGTATAAGAATGAAGTGGAAAATCAAATCGGCAAAAATATCAAGATGCTTCGATCTAATCGGATGGTGAATACTTAAGTGCCGAGTTCCTGGAATATTTAAAAGAGAATGGAATTCTCTCTCAGCTTACTTCTCCATACACACCACAATACAACATTGTATCAGAATGATGGAATCACACCTTACTAGATATGGTGCGTTCCATGATGAGTAATACTGAGTTGCGCCATCCTTCTGGGGTTATGCACTAGAGTCTGCTGCATATCTATTGAATAAAGATCTAACTAAGTCTGTGGCTACCACTCCATATGAAATGTGGAGTGGAAAGAAACCCTATCTTAAGTATCTTAAGATATGGGATTGTCCTGCTTTTGTCAAAAAAAATCATCCAGACAGGCTCGAGGTAGCTCATTATTGTGTAAGTTTGTGGGATACCCCAAGAATTCAAGGGGGCATTATTTGTATTACGTTGAGAAACAAAAGGTCTTTGTTTCTTATCATGCCCGCTTTATGGAAACACAATTTCTTGAAAAAAAAATTAGTGGGAGCGCAATAGAGCTGGAAGAAATTCCAGAAACACAAACTTTTATTGAAGAATTAGTATAACCTAAGTTTCAATAGAACCGGACATACCTACGTCACTCCGCAGATCTAGTAGGCAGTCTCATCCGCTCGAGAGATACTACGGTTTTCTCATAGATGGGGATCGAGAAGATTGCATCATCGATGATAATGAGCCTACTAGTTTTCAGCAAGCCAACACGAGTAGAGACCCAGTGAAGTGGCTAGATGCTATGCAATCTAATATGGAATCCATGGACACCAATAAAGTATGGACTTTGGATGTTGCTCCTCCTAGGGTAAAACCCATTGGATGCAAATGGATTTTAAAAAAGAAAATTGGTGTAGATGGTGTAACACCCTTGTTCATTTATACCATAATTTATTTGGGTTTTCCTAATCTTGTGGATATTTGTTGATTATTATTTACTTTAGGTACAGATAGTGCATTTGGTATATGTGGATAGTATCCGACCCGATCATGCTTGAAATCCGTTTTGGTTCTATATTACGACATATCCTTACTAATACGAAGGATCCATGCACATCTAGATTTTATATATGCATGTATCATATTTTTAGGAGTTGCATATATTTAAATAAGACAACTTATAGTCAAATATAATATTTTCAATACCTAGCATGGCCTGCATCATAACCCATACCCTATGGCTGCATCCTGACATCGTGTTCTTGTCACGTTTAATGAAATGGACTCGTTTGGATCTCTACGTGCATTTACGTGTATCCGTTCATGGGGTATGTGTAAGCCAATGTCGCGCACCCCGCGGTTTGCGGGAAGGCAGAATTTTCAAAAATCATGATATTTTGACTATACAACACCGGCTAAAACTCCAGGATCTTTACTAAATCCTTAACTAGCTAATCTATCTAGAGGTTTAACTACTCTGTTAGAATGGTTATACCTCCAAGATCGGGTCCTTCGGGTCTTCTAGTGTTCCTCTCCAAGGCTCCTCGGTGATTGGATCGGGCTTTCTCCATCAGCCTTCTTGCGTCAAAGATGATCCACCACGAGAGAATGTATTCCAAGCTTCAACCTTTAAATGAGGTAACTAAGGTAGATGGTTCGCTAAACCAACTAGCCTAGGAAATGTAGAATATCTAATGGATTGTTTTTCTCACTAAACCCTTGGCTCAGAACATATGTGAAGGTTAGGGTTTAGTTATAGGAAGAAAGAGATGGAGAAATCTCAAGAGAGAGCAAGAGAGGAGAGCAACTCAAGAAAATCTCAAGAGAGAAGAATGAACCATCAAGAGAAACAAAGTGTAGAGAATAGCTAAGTATATGTGAGCTCAATTATTCAAGCATGCAATAAAAACCAATAGAATATATGTGTCATGCCTCAATAGTGAACCCAAAGTGAATAAAATAATCCAATCCATTCTTTACACCATGCCATCAAAAGTCTCCTCCATTTCCACCTCATTAATCCATTTGGAAAATGGATAATACAAATAATGAGGTGGCACCTTCTAGAAGCATGCCTTGATAAATTACAAGAATGCCCCTCTCACAGTATATACATACCCGTATCCGTATGCCGAAAAATATGGATACACTGAGACGATAATAATCCAATAATACAATACTAGGATCCGGCTTAAACCAAAGCCCACTAGTATCGTCCACCCGATCAGTATTCGTGTACAAGTACACGTACGTGATTGAAGCTTAGTCGTAAAACCATACGACGTCTACATCAATTGCCTAAAGTATGGAAACCCTCGGTGTGAGACTCTAAAGACTCGACAGTACGCTGGCAGTAGGTTTAACCACAAGCCGTCAGCGGTACTAGCTGCACGTAACGGCTACCCAGGTATCTGTCGATAATAAGACTGATGAGCAAACTCATCCGGACTCCTACTGAGCCCATCGGTGACAATCTTCATACAATCCAGTCTGTTCGTCTGAGATACTCGCATATCCGCCTAGGGGGATGGTAAACGTCGGACCCCTAACAACGTGATAAGTCATGCCGGAGGAGAGCCCAATACACCATGAGAAACTACTGGAGTACCATACCAGTATTTCTCGACTGCCCTGGCCGGGGACATTGTGTAATGGCTTTCCGAACACTGCGCGATATCAACCCCTAATACCGAGAGAGACGAATCCTATCTGATCACTACTGTCTCCAAGTGCTTCAGTACTACACCCAACTACTACCTGTTTGCATGACTCCTTTGAGCATGGTAGGGTAGTAATCAAAGTGGAGTAGGAACACACTAGAGACAAAGTAGCGATGGAAAGTCAACAGACTAAGCTGTACTCATGCCACCTGGAAACTGCTACCTGACGATAGGTGTAATACCAACCAGCAGTTCCCGATGAGTCATGTCCAGTGTAACTCACAACCCAGTGAGCACCTGATTATTGAGACGGTGCATCGATACTCCGGAGTAGACTGGTGTATACGCTTCTCATCCCAGCAGGGGATATGGTCTGTCCCACATCCATTAGTACGACGTACTGGAGAAGGTATACAACTATGGACCTGTATAAGGATGTGCTTATAGACTATCCAGCCCCCACGAGTATGACTACCATCACAACGCTGGTAGTCAAGCAAAGATCCTAAGGGCTCTACCAATATGTATAAGCGATATGCTAAAAGAAACACATGCACATATTGAGGTAGAATCAAACCAGGTAGCATACTACCATATCGAGCAAGACTTTTATTATAATTGTGAAATATCCTAAACATCTAATATGTAATATACAATCCAGTATGATACAATAATGGCCTCTAGGGTATATATCACTAACAATCTCCCACTTGCACTAAGGCCATGCATTGGCATATCGCAGACCTATCATCTCGATTAGCCGCTTGAACTGAGTCTGAGGAATAACCTTTGTGAGTGGATCTACAGTATTATTCTTTGTCTCTACTCTCCACTTCTCGATCTCCCTGTCACGACCCGAAATAGCACGTGACTGGCACTTGAATCATGTGAAGTCTATAGGACCCCACTGTAGGGTGTTTTTCATCACCCTATTAAGATAGGAATGCACACACGCTTGTCAGGCGCATTACAGATTCCCCCCGCCTAGAGTAGGTTAGGGTTTGTTGATTGTGGGGATCCAAATCTCCGGCAGCCGCGGACTAAGCTGCCGTTAATTACCCCTCGCCTTTGGAGCGAGAGAACCTCCGATTGATGGGTCAAACAGGTCATGCGAACTCAATATGCAGTGTTTTGTTTGGAAGGGGTTTTGGATATATCGGAGGCCCCGCAGAGTTTTTATGGGTGCTTGAGCGCTGTGCGCATAGGCGCTAGCGCATCACGTACCCAGCACGTGAGCGTTGGGCGCTTGAGCACTGGACGTTCGAGCGCTAGCGCTTCACGTGCCGGGCACATGAGCGCTGTGCGCTCGAGTGCTAGGCGCTCGAGCCCTAGCGCATCACATGCCTAGCACGTCGGCGCTGGGTGCTTGAGCGGTTGGGTAGTGGGCGCTCGGGCGCTTGAACGCAAGGCTCTCGAGCGCTAGCGCATCACGTGCCCGGCATGTGGGCACTGGGCGCTTGAGGGCAAGGCGCTCGAACGCTAGCGCTTCACTTGCCCGGCACATGAGCGCTGAGCGCTTGAGTGCTTGGACGCTAGGCGCTCGGGTGCCTGGGCGCCGGCGAGAGAAAGGGGCTTTTAGCCCGTGAAATAGAATTTAAACTCCCGAAAGAGGATTTAGAGTGGAGTTAAACTCCTAAGATGTTTTTGGAGATGATGAAAGGGGCTTCTCCCTTGAGCTCTTGATCTTCCTAAAGTGGGATTTTTGGGAGATGGGTCTCCTTCTTCTTCCCTTCGGTTGGTCGGATCTTGGATGAAAAGATGGGGGGTGATTTTAAAAATCTCTCTTTTTTACGATCTGATGGAAGATCCAAGCTCCCCTTTATGGGTTTTGTGGTGAAAAACTATTTAGTTTTGGAAAAGGAAGAGTGAAACTCTTGATTTAATTCAAAAGAAAGAAGAAGGTTTTAGAACCTTGAGCAAGTAGAAGATCACAGATCTTGATTCTTTTTGGGAGAGAGAAAAAGTTGTTTAGATATTTTCATTATCTTTGCCTTTATAGGCTATACACTTTACATATAGCCCCTTGGGCTTTACAAAAATAGCATTTTGCCCATCCCATGCCTATGTGCTATTTCTTTTTGCACATAAGCCATGGGCTTTACAAAAATTTGGATTTATGCCCATTTTTCTTACATTTATTCAAAAAATTAAAAAAGGAAATACACCAAAATTATTTATTACAAAATTTTTATTTTAGCATGGCGGAAGGCCGGGCGCTTCGTGTTCGAGCTCGACCCGGGCATTGGCCCATGTGACCTGGGCTTGGGCCCACTTGGCTTGGAGTTGACTTTGATTTTGACTTGGTCAACCGGGGTGTAAATTTCGACCCCAACAAAGTGCCCTCCAACAATAAAGGGACACAGCATATATGGGTCGTGTGCATGAAATTGATGAATCTTCTTTCACGTGGAGGTGACTTGATTTGGTTCCCGCTTTTTGGGAAGCTGGCACTGCCCTTTATACGACATGAACGGTCGATACTTGACGTGTCTCCGAGATGGAGTGTATGGTTGACTTGGCTCCAAGGCGGAGTATAATTCCGACGAGGAGGTCGTTGCTGCCCTTTTAGCGATGTGGACGGTCGGTTCTGCCCTTTTTGTGACTTGGACGGTCGATGCTGCCCTTTAGCGACGTGGATGGTCGATGCTGCCCTTTTTGCGACTTGGACGATCGGTGCTGCCATTTTAGCGATGTGGACGGTCGGTGCTGCCCTATTAGCGACTTGGACGGTCGATGCTGCCCTTTTAACGACGTGGATGGTCGATGCTGCCCTTTTAGCGACTTGGACGGTCGATGCTGCCCTTTTAGCGACTTGGACGGTCGGTGCTGCCCTTTTAGCGACTTGGACGGTCGATGCTGCCCTTTTTGTGACGTGGACGGTCGGTGCTGCCATTTTAGCGACGTGGATGGTTGACGCTGCCCTTTTAGCGACTTGGACGGTCGATGCTGCCCTTTTTACGACGTGGACGGTCGGTGCTGCCCTTTTTACGACGTGGACGGTCGGTGCTGCCCTTTTTGCGACGTGGATGGTCGGTGCTGCCATTTTAGCGACGTGGACGGTCGATACTAACCTTTTAGCGATTTGGACGGTCGGTGCTGCCCTTTTTGCGACGTGGACGGTCGGTGCTGCCCTTTTTGCGACGTGGACGGTCGATGCTGCCCTTTTAGCGACTTGGACGGTCGATGCTGCCCTTTTTGCGACGTGGACGGTCGGTGCTGCCCTTTTTGCAACGTGGACGGTCGGTGCTGCCTTTTTTGCGACGTGGACAGTCGATGCTGCCCTTTTTGCGACGTGGACGGTCGGTGCTGCCATTTTACTGATGAGGACCGTCGGTGCTGCCCTTTTAGCGACTTGGACAGTTGAATGTTCTGCTTTGACTTGCTCCACTTTCTGTGGTGTCAGGATCTGACTTGTTTCCGAGGTGGAGCATGATTCCTCCAGGGAGGTTGTTGGTTGTCTTGCTGACTTGATATGGTTTGGGTTGACATGAGCATCGCTATACTAGAATATGGTACCAGGAGCGAATCATCATCTGCTATGACAGGGTTTGGGGATTTTGGTTTTGGTTTAACATCAGCATCGCTTCACTGGAATATGGTACCAGGAGCGAATCATCATTTGCCATGAGGAGATTTCCCTCGTTCCCAATTTAAGGACTTTAGGGGTTATCTGTTCCCAGTTTAACGACTTAGAGGTCATCTGTTCCCATTTTAAAGACTTAGGGGTCTATTGGATTGGAGTTTGGAATTTTGGGGCTAGGGTAGGCATAAACGTTGCTAACACTGAAGCACATGTGCCAGGAGCAATTCATCATTTGCCTTTTCCTGTTGGGAAGCGATGGCTTAGGAGACAGGTTTAGGTCCCTATCACCTAAAGCTTTTCAATTTTATGAGCCGTAAGGGTCCCATAAAAGCATTTTCTCCCTACGAGTTGTAAGGATCTCGTAGGTGTGCTTTCTCCTTAGGAGTCGCGGGGACTCCCAAGTGTGTTTTTCCTTTGTGAGTCGTAAGGATCCTACGAAGGTGTTTTCTTACGAGTCATGAGGATCCCGTAAGTTTGTTCTCCTCATGTATCATGAGGACACATGAGTGGGTCTTCCCAAATGGAGCATAATACCAAGGGCGGAGACCAGCCGTGTAACTGGTGATTGCGGTGGGGCATGGGTATGTTGAGAATTATTTGAGCCCGTGGATTGTATACGGTAGTTAACTTGGGGACCAACCGTAGGGCTGGGAGAATTTTGAGAAATTGGATTTTGGTTGGCGTCTGCATCGCTGCAGTGGAATATGGTACCAGGAGCGACTTATCATTCACCGTTTGGGGACTTGGAATTTGGATCTTATTTGGCATCAGCATTGCTGCACTGGAATAATACCAGGAGCAACTCATCATTTTCCCTGGGAGGACTTGGGATTTGGTTTTTGGGTCAGCATCAGCACCGCTAACACTGAAGCGAAATGCCAGGAGCGACTCATCATTTGCCGTTTCCCGTTGGGGAGCGATGGCTCAGGAGACAGGTTTAGATCCCTATCACCTAAGGCGTTTCAATTTTATAAGCCATAAGGGTCTCATAAAAGCATTTTCTCCCTACGAGTCGAGAGGATCTCGCAGGTGTATGTTCTCCTTAGGAATCGTGAGGATTCCTAAGTGTGTTGTTCCTTTGCGAGTCGTAAGGATCTCACGCAGGGATTTTCTCCTCACAAGGTCGAGAGGAATTTGCGACTGTATTTCATCCCTTTTTACGAGTTTGCGCCCTTTCGGGTTTTCACAAACTCGCCGGCAGTCCTGCTTTTTTTACTCACGGAGCCCTTTCGGGTTTTCGTCCATGTCCGTTTTGCTTGTGGACATACCGTTTTTTTTCTTTTTTTTGTCATCGTTGGTGGGACTTTAAAAGTAGTCTCACCGGCAGGACATGGGAGAGATAGGGGTCGTTTATGCCCATGGATTGTATACGGTTTTGCAGGATGTATGATCCAGACCGTAGGACCGGTGTGCTCGATTCGCCTGTGACTTAGAGCATTCACGTGTAGTATTTCTTGAGATATCGTCCATTGATGGGTGGCATGGGCCTTTCTCCCTCGGCACTTATTAGTTGGTAGGATCCTCCGTCGAACACTTTCTCGATGACGTATGGTCCTTCCCAGTTTGGCTCGAATTTTCCCTTGGTATATCGTTTGGGGATGATCGATCTTTTGAGGACCAACACCAATTCTCCTTTCTTAAAAGTACGGAGACGAGTCATCTTGTCATAGGCCCGTGACATTTGGGCTCGGTACAGCTCCAGATTTTGTTGTACTGCAAGCCTCTTTTCTTCAAGGGCATCGAGCTCTTCAAGCCGAAGGAGCGTGTTTTCCTCCTCCGTCAACTCGTGCTGAACGGCCATTCTTAAGCTTGGAACTTCGACTTCGAGAGGGAGGACTGCCTCCACTCCGAAGAGCAATGAGTATGGAGTGGACTGAGTTAGAGTACGGTGCGTGGTACGATATGCCCACAACGCCTCGTGATGTTTGAGATTCCAGTCTCTCTTGTTGGCTGAAGCATTTTTCCTCAGGAGCTTGCATAGAGTCTTATTGAAGGTTTCGGCTTGCCCATTGGCTCTTCAATTATAGATGGAGGAATATCTCCAGTCTATCTTGTGCTGAGTAGCAAACCTTAAGATTTTGAAGCTCTTGAAAGAAGGCCGGTTGTCAGAAATGATTCTTCTTGGCGTACCCAAGCGGTATAAAATATTATGCTGGAAGAATATCAGAATATCTTCTGTCTTGACTTCTTTTAGCGGGACAGCTTCAGCCCATCTGGAGAAGTAGTCTATTGCAGCCAGTATGAACCGATGGCCTTTGGATGACGGAGGATCAATTGGACCAACTATGTCGGTGCCCTAAACTTGGAAGGGCCACGACGCGACCGTAGGATGCAATGGATTGGGATACTTGTGAATGAAATCACCATGGATTTGGCAGAGATGGCATTTCTTTGCATGCTCTTAGCAATCCCTTATCATGGTGGGCCAGTAATATCCGAGCCGTTTGATCTGAAGCCGCATTTTGGGGCCGGACTGGTGAGCCCCACAGACGCCTGAGTTAACTTCTTTCATGACCTTTTGGGCTTCGGCCAATGACAAACACCTGAGCCAGAGTTGGTCATATGACCTGTGGTATAGTGTGTCATTTACAAACACATATCGAAGAGCTCTCTTCTTCAGTTGAACCCTCGCAGATTTTCCTTCGGGCAGCTTGTCGTATCGGAGGTACCCTATGAAGGGCTCTCTCCAATCGGGTTCGTCTTGAAAGATCGAAGCTTCTTCGGCAGGATTGTTCTCTTTTTCTATGCTTTCTTCTTCACGCAAAGCGACTGGAGGCAGAATTTGCCGGTTTCTGACTGTGATTAGAATTTCGTCAATGTCAGGATCAGCTAGCTCCTTAGCTAAGCGAGCGAGTATATCGGCTTTTCCATTCAACGCTCTAGGGACTCTTATTAGTTCAATATGAGTGAACCGTTTCATGAGTTCCACCACTCGTCTTCTATATCGAGTTAACTCGGGTTTGTATATCTTATAGTCGCTGCTTACTTGGTTGACAACAAGCTGGAATCACCGTAGACTTGTAGCCGAAGGATTTCCATTCCTATAGCGAGCTCCAAACCAGCTATTAGAGCTTCATACTCGGCCTCATTTTTTGTGCGGGGCTCGGTGAGAGAAAAAGAACGCTGTAGGGTTCCCATTGATGGCGTGATGAACACCAATCCTATCCCTGCTTTTATCTCCGGGACGCTTGATTTGCTGGAGGTCCTCATTGATGAGGCTCCATTGAAGTAGAGCTCCCAACATGGCTCATTTTCCTCGAGGTGCAGCACTTGTTCGTTGGGTAGCTCGCAATTAAGTGGCAACCCCTTTTATACGGGATGAGCAACAAGGAAGTCTGTGAGAGCTTGCCCTTTTACTGCTTTCTGAGGAATATAAACTATGTCAAACTCAAGTAGCATGACAGCCCATCTTGACATTCTACCGGCTAGGCTTGCTTTGGTCTTTAAGTGCTTGAGCGGGTCGACCCTAGAGATCAGCATAACCCGATGAGCGAGCAGATAGTGCCTCAGCTTCTTCACAGAGAACATCAGAGCCAGGCATTGCTTTTCGATGTGGAAATAGTAGTGTTCTGCCCCGACTAAAGTTCGACTGAGATAGTAGAGGGCATTCTCTTTTCCCTTCTCGTTGTTCTGGACAAGGAGCGCACCGAGTGACTCGTCTAGAGTGGCAGTATAGAGAATCAGCAATTTATTTGGAATGGGAGTGGCCAGCACTGGAGGGTGCAACAAGTACTGTTTGATGCTTTCGAACGCTTCTTGACAATCGGCATCCCAGACAAAAGGAGTTCCTTTCTTCATGAGCTTTAAGAAGGGCCTACATCTCCCCAATAAATTTGAGATAAACCTTCGTATATAAGCAAGCTTGCCTTGAAAAGATCTTAGCTGCATCAGTTCTTTGGAGGGGGCATCTCCATGATGGCCTTTATCTTGGATGGGTCAAATTCAATTCTTCGATGTCGGACTATGAAGCCCAGGAATTTTCCCGATGACACGCCAAAAGCGCACTTCAGAGGATTCATTTTCAGATCGTACTCCCTTAGTCTGGTAAGAACGGTCCTAAGATCTTGAATGTGATCGGCCTTGGCTTTAATCTTGACAACCAGTTAATCAACATAACATTTGACGACCTTATGAATTAGGTCATCAAAGATATTGGTCATTGCCCTTTGATATGTAACACATGCGTTCTTCAGTCCGAACGGCATCACTTTGTAGCAGTATATTCCGATCGGGGTTCGAAATGCTGTGTGCTTCTCATCCTCAGGCGACATCTTGATCTGATTATATCTAGATGAGCCATCTATAAAGGTAAACAGCTCGTAATTTGAAGTGTCATCGACCATCATTTCAATGACCAGTAGCAGGAAGTCGTCTTTAGGACATGCCTTATTGAAGTCCCTGAAATCGACACAAACTCGGATCTGCCCATTTTTCTTCTTCACTGGGACTATGCATGCGATCCAGTCCGCATATTTCTCTTCCCTGATGAAGCCGGCATCGATGAGCTTCTTGGTTTCCTCGATGACCTTTTCTTCTAGTTCCCTTCTCATTCTTCGAGGAGATTGTTTGACTAGCTTAGCATCAGGAGATATAGCCTGTTTATGCACGGCCACTTCAGGGGAAAAGCCAGGCATTTCTTTGTATGTCCATGCGAAGCAGTCAACGAACTCATGCAGCAGGGCAATTTTCTGCTCTTTTATTTCCTCTGAAAAGAGTGAGCTCATGTAGGCCGGCCTTGGATTATCGGGCGTTCCTAAGTCAATCTCGGTTAGCTCGTCAAAGGTTGCTTGTCCACCATCTTTGAGCTCTTGAGGAGCTTCTTCTGGCTCGGCTATCTCGCCATCATCATTTGATCTTTCGCTAGCTTCACCAACATGGATCATGTAGCATACTTTGGAATCAGGTTGAATGAAGCCTATGCCCCGTCTTTCTGGAATTCGTCCATCGATAAGTGCTCGGACCTGGGGCGGATGCCATAGCCCTTAATAAAACTTTGCTTCGAACTCCGTTTGATATAATCGGCATCCGCACCTTTTGAAATATTCCCGCATCTCGGGTGCATAGTATCTAGGATTGAGGACGGCTCTTATGCTTCTCTCATAGGGAAGGCACGCGACAGAAAAATTGTCCGGGTGCACAACGGGGTTTGACCCATAAAACAAGATGCCCTTCTGTCCACTTTTCCTTCCGGAAACGTAGAAAGTTTTCAGCTGGTCCATGGTAGAGACTGACAATGCATCGAGCTCTTTGCACATCCGTTCTGGAACCCTTGTGATGGCCAGGTACCCTTCTGCAATTTCGAAGGTCTCTCGTAGTTTCGCTTGCTGCATGGGGGTCCAATCTATACAGCTGTTGCACGGCAGGTCCTCTTCCTCCGACTCTTCAGTGTCACTGCCAAGATGAGGGCGGACTTTGCTGCTAGATGGGATTTCAATATCGGATTCGTCCGTATCGCTAGCGAAACAAGGGCGAGTTTTACGGAAGGACAGACTTCCAGCGTCGGACTCATCAGTGTCGCTACCGAAACGCGGGCGCACTTGGGCGTTTTTGCTTTTGAAAGTGACAGTCGGCTCAGATTTGCTTTTGAGTCTTGGGGCCGCTTTATCCCCAGTTAGTTGTGGCTTAACATTTTGGTGGTTCATAAAGTACCGAGAATCTTCATATCGGACTTCATGCACACCGAACGGCTGGATGTCTCCGTCAATGCGTCTTTCTTCGCCATTTTTAGTATACTTTATGCATTGATGGAGAGTTAACGGAATGATGCCGTAATCGTGGAGCCACAGCCGTCCCAAGAGAATTTTATAAGACGTGTCAGCGTCGATCACGTATATCTTAGCTTCGGTTTGTAGATCCCCAAATTTGATTGGCAAAGCTATAGACCCCAGAACTTGCTAGCAGTTTTGATTGAAGCCTTGAATGACAATCCTTTCCCTTGACAGGTGTCGGACGTCCATTGACAAACTCTTCAGAGTCTACAAGTTCATGATGTTCACTGAGGACCCCGGTTCAATCAGATTAATCCGATCTTCGTCGCTGTACCCGGTCATGTATGCTCTACTGTTCCCAGTTGCAAGTTTTCGTCCTTAAATGTGACTGTGGCAACATGCAGAGCATACTGGGCTTCTTTCATATTAATTTCCACAAAGCGAGCCTGATACCGCTCAGGGTTTTGTTGAGCATGAATGAGAACATCTATAAGCTCTTTAGATAGAACCAAGGCATCGTAGATGCTAAGGAGAGACGGAAGCTTTCAGAGATGAGCCAAGACATTGTAATCCACTGAGGAAGGACTTGAGTTTTCATTAGCCGGCTCTCTGCCATCTTTCTCATTAGCCACCTATTTTTTCTTTCCTTCTAGGGCGTTTCCCTGATTTGGCGGTAGAGCCCTGCCGCTTCTGAGCTGGATATGGTTGGCCTTAGTGGCGAGCTCTTCGTCCTCTTCTCGAAAACAGAGCTCTTCCTCAGAGTCACTGCCCAGGTGGATGGCGTAGCAGGTTACTATAGGGATCTCTTCATTGGAGTCTTCTTCTAACTCCTCCAGAATCTCAGCCGCTTCTACAGGGAAGAACTCTTTCAATTGAATTAGAGTTCTTTCCTTCTGTTCATAGTCTTCGAGGGAATCAATATATTTTTGAATGGTCGATCTCCCTACAGACTCTTTTTCGTGTCGAGCTGCACTTCTCTTCTTCTTGAGCTTTTTAGATTTTGAGCCTGATGGAGTCGAATTGGCAGCTGATACGGTAGGCTTCTTCTGCCCTTCCCATTCCGTTCTTGGCTCTTTCCGAAATAGCTTTAGCATCTTCTTCGTCTTGTTAGATACGTGCTTACTCCAAGGAGGCTGCTGTGAGTCGGTTTCATTTCTCAGGGCAGTGGGTCCGACTGTCTGCTCCCAGAAGGCTTCAGCTTCTGTCTGTATAAAGTTGGTGGTTGCAACTTGATTGTTCACCAACACACTTTTGGACAACTCGATCTCTCCAGCCTTGTACTGCTTCTCGACCCAGTCTTTAAAGATATAGCAATCCTCGATCGTATGGCTCACTACTCGGTGGTACGGGCAATACAGGGGATTGTCGGTCATTTTTGCTTCTTGAGGACTTTTTAACTCTGGCAATTGTAGACTATTGTTCAAGGCATCATTAAATATCTTCCGGACCTTGTCCCTTCTGAAAGGGTAAACCTTGTTCTTTTTCCCCTCTAGGGAAGGCCTTTCTCCTCCAAGCACTGGCTTTCGAGACCGGTTGGTTTTGGATTCGCCCGCCCTTCGCTTGTCTTCATTGTCAGGCGTATTAAAGACATTGGTACTGCTGGAACTCCTGCTTCTACGGTTGTCGTCCCATTTGCTTTTCCAAGTCTTGTCTCTCTGAGAGTCCGGGGTTGACTCTTGCTTCGAGCGTTCCAAAATTAGGACTTTCTTGGTTAGCTCCTGAAATGTCTTGAGGCCTGCTGTACACAAGAATGGGACGATCCAATTGCTGAGGTTCCTAATGAGAAGGTTGATGGACTGGTCCTGCTCCAGCGGCGGTTCACACTTGACTGTGAGATTACGCCATCGGACGATAAAGTCGGTGTGGCTTTCATTCTTCCCCGGCTTGGTCCTCACAAGGTCAGCAATGGAGATTTTATCACTGACGCTCATGAACCTTTTCCGAAACAGAGACTCCATTTGGGCAAAGGTAAGGACGGACCCGTCTGGTATACTCACGTACCAGTCAAAAGCGACACCGGTCAGGCTGTTGACAAACTGACGAAGAAGGAGCGCATCGTTGCCCCCTGTATTTTCGCACGATGCTTTAAAGTAGGCAACGTGCTGATTTGCATTTCCCGTCCCGTCAAATCTTCCGAACTTGGGAATGACGTAGCCGCTCGGGAACTCGATCAGATCGTACTGTGCGGGATATGGCCGCCCACTACTGCCAATTTCTTTTTGAGCTTCAGCTTCGGCCACCAATGTTTTAACCTTGCCGGTGACCAAATCCATTATCTGATCTTGTGTTAGCGGGATAGTGTTATCTAGGGCCAAGGCGTCCCCAGAAGCGGAATGTGGTCAGCTTTCGTGTGGCTCGATGAATCTTGGACCCAAAGGGACAGGCATCGGCCGCTTCGGATTGTCATCATCCGGCTCATGAGTAGTGACTTGTGCTTGATTGGGAGGCACTCGAGCAATTTGAGCCGTAAGCTGCATCACAACGTTCGTTAGGTCGTCAATTTTCGAATAGAGCTCGGCTATCTCTTTATCTTTGCTCTTAAGCTGCTTTCGAAGCTTTTGAAGCAGCTCTTGCTCCGCGGTCCTAGGGCGGAAAGTCGGCTCTTCCTCGCTGTCCGAGCTTGACTCTGCCTGGACCGAAGGGTCCTTCTGCCTATCGTCCTCATCGAGAGGGTTTTCATCATCCAGCGGAGGCGGCTGTTCTTGGGAAGCGGCAACCATATGCAAGCCAGATTGGGCTTGGGATGTGGTGGCCCCATCCTTGCTTTTGTTGTGAAGGTTGTCGCTGGGGCGCCCGCTTGCCATATAGACCGTATGGATAACATATCCAGCCATCTTTTTATTATCGGCGACTGATTTCTCGGATCGCTGTCTTAACCCTCCTGTTTTGGTTACACGCAGTCGACTGAAAGCAGCTGGCCTGGTTGGATTCTTGAATGGTGCTGACGCTTCCTTTTTGGTTTTGCCCCGCTGTTTTCGTGTGGCACAGAGTGCCTGATAGACTCTTGAAGAGACAGTGTCACATTTTTTCTGTTGGGGCTGGGACATGTCTCTTTGTAGCAACGTTCGGACCGCTGTCTTCTTGATCCTGGCGGTCATGGCATTTTTCTGAACCCACTTCAGAGGTTCGAAGGAATTGCTGATTTTTACGGCCGATTCAGTCATCATTTCAGGATGACTCTGCTCTTGGAATCTCATACTATTCAACCCGGCCGGAGCTCTGGCCCTTTTGTTGGCTCGATACCTGAGCCGCTTCTGCCTTAACTTTTCTGTTTTAAGCACTCAGCAGACTTTGGATCTTCAGGAAGACGTCGTAGACCGATTGATAGAGAGGCCAGAGGAGACGCCCGATCGGGCATTTGTTGGAGTCATCGCCTGAGCCCGCTCGCAACGTCTGATGTTGCCCTTTGTACCGGAAGTCTTACCCCCAGCTGGAGCACCAGAGAGTCGTTCAAACACCGTCTTATGTTTCGGTTGTGGTGCCTTGGCGATCACAACATTCAGCCTCTTGCCCCTTGAGACCGGCTTAGCCGTCTGTTTTGCCGGGATTTCTGCCAGATGAGCGCTTCCGGTAAGGTAGATGATGACGGAGCCAAACTGGCGGGGCCCAAAATTATTTATTAAAAAAATTTATTTTGGCATGGCGGAAAGCCGGGCGCTTTGTGTTCGGGCTCGACCCGGGCATTGGTCCATGTGACCTGGGCTTGGGCCCATTTGGCTTGGGGTTGACTTTGATTTTGACTTGGTCAACCGAGGTGTAAATTTCGACCCCAACAGCCACCTAATTCATGTAAGCCAAAAACCCAGAAATCTAAACCAGTTTTAAAGAAAAGAGTGAAGGAAAACTTGTTTTAAAGCAAGTGGTTTTAACAAAATAAGGCATTAAACATTTTAAAAGCAACATCATATTTCCCAAAAATTTCGGCAGAGTATCCTTTGTAATAACTGGCCCCCAAATGGGTACAACACATGAAATACATAATAATGAATAAAGGTATCCCCAAGCGAGAGCTAGCTCTTCGCAAATTGGCGGAAACAACCACGCAATGCAATATAATATACAACGCTGAAGGACGGGGATCAAAACTCAGAAGAAACCCAACAACTTAAAGTAAACTGGAGAAGAATCAAAATAATACAAGCGTTCGACTCTAAGGTCGAACGAATATACACTGGTCTTCTAAGTCTATCAATATATAAATCTGGTTGATGGAGTTTACTAGATACAACTGAAATAAATAAAGTATACAACGGTGGTCACGATGCAAGTGAACCCACCGCGGAAGGAAGCAGTGTGCCAGCAAGCCGCAACAAAACCTGTATGGCAAAACCTGCAAGAAACTGTGGCACAACGGGGTGAGTTGCCAACTCGTGAGTAGAAAACATCAACGAGAAGAAATCGCATGTATGACTCTCTCCTAGGTCATACAATAATAATATCCTCAAAATATAACCTGAAGCATCTAAAAATGCCAAGGGTAAATATCTATACATAAGTGTAATACCAAGTTCTCCTGTCAGTGCCTCAGGTAGCAACATGTCACATATATGATGTACGGATGCACTAAGAATGAAAGCAAAATACATCATGAAAGCAAAATACATCATGAGTGAGAAAACTGTTTCCTTATCTCAGTGAGATTTTTTGTATAAAAACTGAAGTATCATCAGTGAAATCAACAGAAAATCCATGTCAAGCATCGACACAAAATATATATATCCCAATATCTCAATATCTCGGGCTCTGCATGAACAGGATCGGCCCATATCCATCTCAATATCTTAATATCTCGGGCTCCGCATGAACAGGATCGGCCCATGGGCTCCGCATGATCAGGATCGGCCCATATCATCAAATCTCAATATCTCAATATCTCGGGCTCCGCATGAACAGGATCGGCCCGTAATCATCTCAAAACCGAGAAATCATCATATCAAGGAAAACCGCATCTTTCTCTTTAAAACAAATCATAAGTTTATAAACATTCACATGCGGTTTCCCAAATCCAGAAATCTCATAAAAGATCCGAAATCTCAAAATCACAAGTCAATGAACAGTGAATATCAGCATAAAGCTCCATGATATCGCATGACAAATGAATACATATACATGCATGGTATTTAAGCAAAGAATGCAATATTTAAACTAGCATAGTAATTAGATATCGGAACTATCTACTAGCAATTATATCCATGAAGTAATATTTTCTAGAGTGTACGTGACATGGAAATTACCGATGATGTGTGTGTGAGCCGGTAAGCAAGTGTACGTGGAGCATACACATCATAGGTAATGGTGCCGGTGTCCTGACAGCATGGGTTCATAATAACTAATGAAAACACATTTAAGCATGCAATGTGATGCAAACAACAAGAATATACGGAAAATGAATAGTAAACGCAACATATGAGAATAAACATTTATATATACGAGTCATACAATTTTGGCATTTGAAATAGCACGAATCGTGGTTTTTAGAAAATAGAGACTACGATGTTTCTAAGAAAAGGTACGTCCTTTGAAATATCCGTAATACCCCTCGGCCTGTCTTAAAATACCCACGATTCGTTAGTTTGAAAATAAGTATGACTCGAGCCCAGTCTAACATCTACCTGATAACTACAGGACTAAACTAAGAGACTAATCGAAAGGGTAAGGAAATCCACCTAAGTCCGAGTCGATATATATATCTAGTAGTCGGTGATCCCGCCTCAATAGCGTCACGTACGATAAAACATATAATACGACATCCTCGAGTCCCGAGTGCGGATCAATCATCATATTTATACCTCGTACGGTAAAATCCATCGTACGGCATCCCAAATCAGGGTACGGGTCAATATCACATATAACTCATAATTTATCTGGTATCATTATCATCATATCCTGAATTAAGGGTACTGATCTAAAGTCTAGTACATTCTGATACCATCAACATATATTCACGTGTGTATGAAAACACATCGCCTATCGATCCGCTATAATATTATGGCGTATCTCATAACACGATCCAAATCACATAACTGATCTCACGGCATCATGCCCGATCATATCGACTCTCCTCCAAGTATCATATACTATCCTCATCATACGTATATATATATATATAGTGCAACACATCCACATACATACATACATACATACATACATATATATATATATATATATGTACATATATCATATACACCAAAACATATCACATATGTGCATGTGTGCGTGTGTGTCGACCTTACACTAGGATTCGCGACTAAGAAATTAACTAAAAGCACTATCTTCTAATATTCTAACACTATCACATGATCTCCTAAAGCCCTTCTTACTATATATCCACGTTTCACAAAACACATATTATATATATATCATAACGCATTCGCGTGCTATACTACGAAACTGCAGGGGTGCTATACGCCATCCACCCGACTTCCCCCGTTGATATACAACTACTCACCTGGACGCCTCGGCTAATCCAATCTGATTTCAGCTTTGTCATCTCCGCGCCACATCCGACGCCTCTGCACCCGATCCTAGAATCGCACACAAGCAAATAAGTATATAAATATACGATTAGTCGCGGACACAACTAATACAAGTCAACCACGCGCCCTAACTAGACGCACACGCACTTTGTGCACAAACGCGCCATGACAACGCCACAAACCACAACTAGGGTCGCAATACGTGGCAAACCCTGTAACATTTTAGAAAAATAAAATATTATTTGGGAATTTTTACAATTAAATAATAATTTTTATGAATATTTTAATATGGCGGTATAATTAAATACCGATAAATTGGGGAAAATTTGGAAATTTATAAGAATTACTGAAATGAGGGTGTTTTATCTGATTTATGCAAATTATAAATTTTTATGATTAATTATACACTATTTTAATGCTAATCGTGATTAAATGTCGCTAATCGTGCATTAAGCTAGTTTTGTGCACATGACATGCACCATGTCATATTTACATACACTTGTTACATTTTCTTTCATGGATTCCTTCTTCTCTTCATGCATGGCCTTGTATTTGTTGAGAAAAGAAAACAAAACAAAAGAAAAAGAAAAGGAAAATGATAAAGAAATGGGTATGGGCATGAGAGAGAGAGAGAGGTGAGGGGTCAAAACTTGGTCATGGCCTTTGTTTCATTCATCATCCTCATCATTTCTTCTCTCTTCTTTCTTCACCCATGGCAGCACTCCTTCCTCCCTCCTCAAACACCCCCCACTTCACCCCTAAAAAGACATCAAAACCATGTACCCCTTTCACAATAAACATGCACAAGCTTACTACAAGTATGGAGAACCAAGCAAAATCGGATTTTGGGGACTTGGGGAAACTCAAGAAAATTCTTCAGTTGCCAAATGAGGTATTTCCTGCACCATTAGTATAGTTTTTCAATTCCTTTAACTTTCATGTTGGTTTAGAATCGTTTTTGTGTGGTTTAGTGGTGTTTAGAAAATTCTAGAGGAGGTTTATGGAATTTTGAGTTGTGATGGTGCTAATGAGCTTTAGTGGTGACCTTAAGACCCCCATAGTGTCTAGAACCCAGAACAAACTATAACTAAAACCTGAAAACCCAAAACAGAAACTTGTCATGTCGGTTTTGTGTGTAAATTGAGGGTGCAGGGGAATCTGGGTTGACCTAGAACTTTTTCTTGATAAGCAAACAACTCCAGAGACCAAATTAAGACACTATGAGGCCACCCTATCAATACAAGACCAATCCAAGCCAATCAAACTGAGGTGGCCGGATTTTTCATGTGTGTGGCCGGCCATTCTGTAGAAATTGGTGCCCAGGTTGCTTCTGTAGATCATATACACCCTATACATCACCCCAGTACTGTTTGTGCACCTAGTTTTGACCTGAACTAAAATCTGGGAACACTTTTATGGGTTGTTGCCTTGTATTTCGTGATGTTTATGAAGTTAAGTTTTGATATTTGTGTTTGGTATCGGTCACTTGACATTTGTACGTCAATATCGGGTGTTTTTAGGCTCTTTTGTGTGAGCAGACCATAGGTTTTGACCTATGTGAGATTCGTGTGTCGCTTTGGTTTTGGATTGGACTTTAATGCGGCACGATATGTTATGATATGTAGGTACCCCCACGAGGACTTTGAGATGACAAGTAAATGCATGGCGGCATCGGCATCGGCAAGCGAAGAACAAGGTGAGTAGATTTACATCTACGGGGGAAGTCGGGTGGATGGCGTATAGCACCCCCGCAATTGGATGGAAACCGATCTATTGGATATAGTCGTAGAAAACCTCACTTAGGAAACTAGGGATATGGTTATAATGATAATTAAAGATGATATAAGTGATTGAATATATATAAATATATTAAGATATGAAATGAAAGCTTAGGGATATGAAAAGTGAATGTGAATCACGACTTATGGATATACAGTTGCATTTGAATAAGTGTGTGTTTTAGAATAACATGGCATTTGATGTATAGGGTAGTATATATATAATTTTCACTTGATGTGGGACCTAAATGCGATGAAAAGAATATATGATGTGATATGATGACTTGATGAGATGTTGGTATACGGATGTGAGTCGATTGTGATGATTGATACCTTTGCCGTTCCCCTGATATGAGATTGTTATGAATGCGACCCGGGGATATAGGTATTTAGATTTATATAATGTTATGAATCTTGAGTGATGTGCTGTACGAGACGTTAGGTCTGTACCCTCTTTGTCGTAAAGGTCGATAGGATCCCTACCGGTTTAATGCCGCCGTATGATGATTTTCCGTACATGATGAGTTTGACTTGATGATTGATCCATACCCTTGACTAGAGGTTGTCATATGGCGGATTATACCGTACGTAGTGTTGTGGCTGGGTGTCGATTGATTGATTCACCGACTCGATCATGTAGATACGTATACCCTATAGCTTTTAGCTGATGATTTACATTATGCTGCATTCATGTTATTCTCATGGCATTGCTTATACCTGTGCTAGTACACTTACACCATTATCGATGATGCATATGTTACACTTACACGGATTTGCCAGTTCACACACTTCATCATCGATAATTGCCATATCACTACACAGTAGGATTGCTGCATCATGATATGACCCCTGTTCCCTTAGAAAATATCAGGAAAAACCCTAATGGGACATCACGTGCCCACACGTGACCAGGGGTCACGTGCTGACACGTGGTGGTTTCCTGGGGATTCTGCTGAAATAGAATTAAATTCTAATCAAACAAGCAATCGGTATAGTCACGAGCCCACACGTGATGGGGCCTTCAAAAAACCCACTGAAGGAATTAAAAGGCATAATAAAACAGCAAGGAAAGATCCCAATGGGGCATCACGTATATACACGTGACCAAGGGTCACGTGCTGACACATGATAATTCCTTAGTTCTTTAAAATAGCAGAATTAAATTCTGGTTAAAATGTTTAATCAGGGGGGTCACGTGCAGACATGTGATGGGTTCTTAAGCTCTTTAATTGATAGAATTAAATTCTATTTAAATGATCAAACAGTGGGATCACGTGGCAACATGTGATAGGATCTTAAAGCCTTCTGAGCTAATAGAATTAAATTCTAATTAAGGGAAATCAAAAACCCTAACTGGAAAAATATTTCCTTAGATCTTTCCAAAACAAAAAGATTGCGCTCTGTAAAGTGGAGCACCGTTAGATTAAAAATCCAATAGTGATTAAAAATCACCAATTTATAGAAAGATTCTATACAAGGAAAAATTTCCCTGAAATTCACCAAGAATAACAGACAGAATATCTTTTGGATTAAAAATCCAATGGTGAATAAAATTCACTGAGTAATCTAAAAGATCATGTTGGTTGCAAAATCAATTAAAATCTTTCAATGAAAGATTGACTAAACAAACTGATTCTTTTCTTTCTCCTATAAATAGGAGCCAAGAAGAGAAGAAGGGGGATTCTTTTTTTTGGGGAGATACACAACAACAGAGAGAAAAAAAGAGAGGAGAATTTAATTCTCAAGAGAGGAAAGAAGATCTCTTCAGAGAAAAAACTCTAGGTGAGAAGAAAAAGAAGAAGTTCATTCTACAAGCTCTCACAAAATAAAAGAGAATTTAATTCTCAAACTAAGAGTTTAACACTTCTGAATAAGAACTTAGTTCTTCCTTTGGTTGAAGATCTGCAGAAGAAGATCTCCTCATAAGTTGAGAATTTAATTCTCATCGGAGAGATTCTGCCATGCAGATCTAAAACCTAAGGGAAGATCTAAGTTTAGAGAATTCAATTCTCACATCAAACCAATCAGGAATTTAATTCCTTCAAACAAATTAGGGTTTAACTCTTAATACAAGAACTTAGTTCTTCCTTTGGTTGAAGATCTGTAAAAGCAGATCTCCCCATAAGTTGAGAATTTAATTCTCATCGGGGAGATCCTGCCATGCAGATCCAAAACATAGAGGGAGAATCAAGTTTAAAGAATTTAATTCTTCCAAATATATAGGAATTTAATTCCTCTAAACAAAATTAGGGTTTAACCCTACAAAAGAATTTAATTCTTAAAACAAGGGACTTAAAACTTTCCATGCACGTAAAGAGATCAGTACATAACCCGGTCACGTGGTAACACGTGACCCTCATCCTCAATGGGTAGAAAAGAACGATCAAGACTAGGTCACGTGACCCCACGTGACCCTCAAACTGACTCCTCAAAATGATAAAGAAAAAGCTTGGAGGCAATGCCTCACGTGCTCACACGTGACCCTCAAAACTAAAGGGAATAAAGCCAAAAGCAATACTGATTTAGGGCGCCTCACGTGTCCCCACGTGACCCCTGACTAACACCTTTTTAAAAGGGTAAATAAGGGAAAACAGAGGAATTTATACTCAATACATGGGCACTATCACGTGCCCACACGTGATGATTACAAAGATTAAGTGTTTAACACTTATTGGCAGCTTTTGAGAGTAAAATAAAGGAAGTCTGGCCCAATTCTCTAGCGCCTCACGTGACTCCACGTGACCACCTCATTTCTAGTGTTTAACACTATTTTGAGTGTTCTATCCCTAGTGTTTAACACTATTTTAAGTGCATCACGTGGGAACACGTGATCGTCAAATATGTGTTTAACACTATTTTCAAACCAGTCTTAGCCTAAAATCAGCTAAGTTTTCTAGAGACAAGATCTCCCCTTTGATTGAACCCTAACTACATTCTTCCAAACTTGATCATTTCATGTAACATTCAAAGTAAAGTCCAGAGCTATAATGAATGGCTAGTGCTCAGCCAAGGACAAAGTGTTGTCAGAACCCCAAGCCCCTGTTTAGCATTGCTAAATAATGGAGGGCTGAACCCAGACAAATGTTCAACAGTCCAAATAAAGGTCCAACATCTTAAACCTAATTGGACTTAACCCAAGTTGGCTATAAGTCCTTAATTCAGATTTAATTGAGCCAGTGTGCTCATAATCTAATTAATTGATCTTAGTTCCAAATTGAACTACAGATTTCCCAATCAACCTTGGTTCAAGGGTACATCTCTTCACTCCTCTGATATTTGTCATTGTAATCCTTCAAGGTCTTCAGAGAGGTGACGGGTCCCGATAACCAATCATTCCATGGGCTGTGGGGTCCTTAAACTTATGGACTATGATGTCCTTAAACTTTATAGACTATAACGTCTGTAAACTACGGACTGTGGGGTCCTTAAACCAGCGGACTATGATGTCCTTAACCTCGGACTATGGGGTCTTTAAGCCCATGGACTATGATGTCCTTAACCTCGGACTGTGGTGTCCTTACCCATGGACTATGATGTCCTTAACCTTTACAGACTATGATGTCTTTAAACTGGACCGAAATGTCCTTAAACTAACATTGGACCACCATGTCCTTAAACTGGTAATCGACCGCAATGTCCCTAAACTAAACAATAGAGCTCAAATGCTCTTTTGTTGGATCTAAATGATCCCGTTAAGTTGATCTTAGTCTGAAATTAGACTAACGTATCCTTAACAAACGTTTAAGTTGATCTTAGTCTCAAATAAGACTAACGTATCCTTAAACTCAACCCCAAACCCAAATCTAAGAAAATACGGATTTGGACTAATCCATGCCCTACAGGCGACAACATAAATTAGTCTCCGTATACAATCCGAGGGCAACCAAAAAAAAAAACAAAACAAACATGCACGACACGAAGTGACCATCTGGAGAAGGAGAAAGTGGTTACCGCGACGCGGTAGCGTAATTAACTGCAGGGGCTTGCGCCTGCAGAGAAGAGCGTCCTCACAATCAAAAACCCCTCAAATGAGGGGGAATATGATGAAGTCTGCTATATCGGCCGCATCCGTTTAAACCTTGGATACATGGTATCATAAATCAACTTGGCATCTTCGGAGAGGTGGACGGATAGCATCAATTAGCATCTGCCCCCAAATTCAGGCAAGACGGACCTACGCGGTCGCATCTCTGTGTTTCAGAGGAGAACAGATTTTGGCACGCCCAGTGGGACCTTTTCCTCTTTCCACTCCACACTTCGTGTGTCGTGTTTTTCCACGATCAAATAATCGCGGTGTGTATGTTTGTGGTTGCCCTTAGGGGAGTGGATACTAAAGTCGGCGCTTCATCTCTATGAAGAAAGACGTTTGTTCCCACCTTAGCAACTTAGGCTCTGTCAAATCTGGTGGAGTCAAGTACGGACCACTTGCAAACTCAAATCTCTGCAATCCGGCTCTTCAAGAAATCAACGAGCTTCTTTTTGGGTCGATGCTCCCACCTCCCACCCTCGGTGCCTCAACGCCGATGGAGGAAGCCCAGAGGAAGTCTGTCGTCCACAGGCGGGCTCCCCAAGCAGCAGCTTTGCTGACGGAATCAGTCCTCAAACAACTGGAACATGCCAAGGACCAAGGTCGACGCAGGGGGAAGAATATTCAAGCTCTCAAAGGAAACAGGGGGCCTGCTCGGCAAAATTCTGAAGCTAATCAAATCCCGGCCGTAAGAAACGATCGACATCGATATCAGCGTCATACGAAATAAGCTGGGGGCAGTTCTCCGTATGGTTCTGTTTCAACCCCAGTGGTGAATGTTGTTCCAACCGGGAACAGCTTCAAATTGTTGTGAAGGGTCAGACAAAATTCTCCTACCACAATATTGAAGAAGTCTCCGCAGCCCATGGAGATCCCACGAGAGCGAAGACCAGTACGCTCCCTGAGATGACTTTCCTCATCTATATATAAGGTGTGGAAGCAGGTGAAGGGGACTCATCGTAAGACGGATCCTAATACAACGGTTGCTCCCAAAACCAAAGCGGATTTTCATAAAAAAGGAGGCCCAATAAAGCTCAAGTGCCCAAAGGAAACTCCAAAGGCCAAAAACTCCAAACACCCCAAGCCAGGGGGCATGGTAGTTCACACGGTCTATGTAGTGAATTCCAAAGATGAAGTTCGAGCTTCTACTAGTCATCGACCTCAAACTCGGTTCGTGGCAAAAGTTCAACTGCAACGTGAAAAGCTACAGAAGATGCTCGCTCAGGTGGAAGCAAATGCTAATCCATCACCGAAGGAAAACCGACTTGGGGACGGCAAGTGACCCACGGCCGATGTTCTTCAGTGAACCGTTGTCTGCAGAAAAGGTGGCTACGCTTAAAGACGTGCTCATGCAGTATAAAGACTGTTTCACATGGAACTATTCTGAGATGCCGGGACTAGATCAAGAGATTGCTGTGCACAAATTGGCGATATCTCCGGACGTCAAGCCGATCAAACAAGCACCGAGAAGAATGCGGCTCGAACTTGAGATGAGCATTAAAGCCGAAGTCAAGAAGCTAATCGACTCCGGCTTCATCTAAGAGGTTCAATATCCTGATTGGATCGCCAACATCGTCCCGGTGATGAAGAAAAATGGGACGGTGAGCATATGTGTGGACTTTCGGGATCTCAACAAAGCTTGCCCAAACGACGACTTTCCAGTTCCGGTCACTGAGCTGATGATAGATAATACGTCCACTCATGAAGTTTTCTCCTTCATAGACGGCTCATCAGGATACAATCAGATAAAGATGCATCCCGATGACCAGAAGCATACCGCTTTCCAGACCCCTTTGGGCATATTCTGCTACAGGGTGATGCCTTTCGGTCTAAAGAACGCCGGTGCCACCTATCAGAGGGCCATGACGAAGATCTTCGATAACCTCATACATGAAATTGTTGAATGCTATATTGACGACCTCGTAGTTAAAAGCAAATCATACGAGGAACATTTAGAGCATCTGAAGATCGTGTTTCAGCGCCTTCAGAAATACAACTTGAAGATGAACCCTCTCAAGTGCACGTTCGGAGTTTCCTCGGGCAAGTTCCTAGGATTCGTCGTCCGACACCGAGGCATCGAGATAGACCCGTCGAAGATCAAGGCGAACATCGAAATGCCTCCTCTAAGGACTCTCAAGCAACTACGGTCTCTCCAAGGAAAGCTCGCGTATATCCGGCGGTTCATAGCTAACCTCTCCGGAAAGTGCCGTCCCTATAGTCACCTGATGAAGAAGGGAACCCCTTTCGTCTGGGAACGCAAATGCCAAAGCGCACTGAAAGAAATCAAGAAATACCTGCAGAATCCTCCGGTGCTGACTGCTCCGGTCAAGGGAAAGCCTCTCATTCTGTATACAACCACCCTTAAGGGTTCCTTAGACGTGCTATGGGCACAAGAGAATGACCAAAGGAAGGAGAGAGCCCTTTACTACTTGAGTCGAGTTCTCCTGGGGGAAGAAAACAATTACTCCCCCATTGAAAAACACTGCCTGGCATTGATCTTCGCGATAATGAAGCTCAGACACTATGCATTGGCATACGAGGTCCATCTTATATCAAAGGTAGATCCCCTCAAATATTTGATGTCAAAAGCCATATTAACGGGACATCTCGCTAAATGGGCCCTGGTTTTGATGGAGTTCTCGATAACTTATCGTCCCCTCAAGGCAATGAAAGGCCAGGCCATCGCCGACTTCCTCGCTGAGCATCCGATACCTACCGACTCTCCCTTGAACTGCAAATTGCCAGACGAACACACGTTTGACACGATCGAAGGGGAGAGAAGAGAGAATGATACCCAGTGGGAACTCTACTTCGATGGAGCATCTTCCATGAAGAAGCGCAAACAAGCCACCCCCATAATCAAATCCGGGTTGGGCCTCATCTTCGTGACTCCACAAGGAGGGATAATGCGCTTTGCCTTCTCCTAGACAGAGTCGAGGACAAACAACAAAGCCGAATACGAAGCTTTGATAGCAGGTCTTAAGATCGCTGTCGGCATGGGAATTGTATACGGAGATTCCCAGCTAATCGTTAGTCAAGTAAATGGCGACTATCAAACGTGCAAACCAGAGTTGGTGAAGTACGGCGAGAGAATGCAGAAACTGCTGACTCAAATTCCTTCCTACACCCTAGAAATCATACCGCGTGCAGAAAATAGCAAAGCGGATGCATTGGCCAAACTCGCTAAAGAACTAGCCGACGAGAACCTCGATGATGTGAGGATCGTCGTGCAAAGCTGTCGGGTTCTCGCACCGGCAGGAATATCTCTGGAATCTTCCGAAGAAAAGGGAGCGACCGATCAAGCGACCCTACAAATAAAAGACCAGAAAAAGGGTAAGGATTGGAGGGAAGTCTTTATAGACTACTTCAAATCCTGTCGAACACCTGAAGATGCGTCGTCAAGACATCATCTCATGAAACGAGCTCTATCTTTTGCCTTCGTCAATGATACTCTGTATAAGAGATCATTTGATTCTCTATGGTTAAGATGCTCGGGACCTGAAGAGGCAAGGAGAGTTGTCCAAGAAACTCACGACGGACTCTGCGGTTCTCACCAAGCCGGGTCGAAAATGAAACTAAAGATCCAAAGGATGGGCTACTATTGGCCCATGATGATCCAAGACTGCCTCGAATATACGAAACAGTGCCACTCGTGCCAGATTCACGAGGACTTTATCCACCAACATCCAAATCCACTACATCCAACGGTGGCTAGCTGTCCGTTCGAAATGTGGGGAACTGACATAATCAGGCCCATCGAACCAGCATCATCCAGAGGACATCGGTTCATACTGGCGACAACTGATTACTTCTCTAAGTGGGCAGAAGCAGTACCACTAAGAGAAGTGAAGATGTAGAATATCCTCCATTTCTTCATGACACACGTCATTTATCGGATCGGCACCCCGCGACGGATTATCTCCGATAACGGGCCAGCCTACAGAAGCCACAAAATCAGCCGCTTTGCACAACAGCATAATATAGACTGGAGATACTCTTCGATCTATAATCCCCGAGCTAACGGACTAGATGAGGCTTTCAACAAGACCTTGATGAAGATCGTGAAAAAGACGGTGTCTCGAAATAAGAAGGACTAGCATGAAAGACTGCATGAAGCTCTCTGGGCGTATCGAACTACGTTCAAAACGGCCACAAACACAACGCCGTATGCATTGGTATTCGACACAGAAGCAGTACTCCTCCTCGAGATAGAGTTACCCTCTCTACGAGTGGTGGTTCACTATGAGCTAACAGACGAAGAAAATGCTCACCTTCGGCTTGAGGAGCTCGATGCCCTTAATGAGACCCGGCTCATAGCGCAGCAAAACTTGGAGGCTTATAAAGTGAAGATGGTGTGCTCATATGAAAGATTGACTAGGCCGAGAACATTCCGCCAAGGCGAACTCGTGCTAGTGGTCAAAAGACCTATGGTCCCCAATCGTGCCAAACGGGGGAAATTCGAGCCGAACTATGAAGGCCCGTACATCATAGAAAAAGTTTACCAGGGTGGAGCCTATCTACTCATGGACATTCATGGCGAAAGACCTTTCATGCCAATAAACGGTCGCTTCCTGAAAAAATACTACGCCTAACGAGTCACGGCCTAGGTCAACGATAGATGACGACGCCTATGTCCGCTCGCTATCTTCCTAAGCCCAAACTCTATAAATAGTAGCTGGCTTTCGGACTGAAACGTTCTTAAACTAACGATGGACCACTATGTCCTAAAACTGGCTATTGACCGAGACGTCGATAAAATACTACGGACCGCAGCGTCCCAAGGCTGACACAAAAATAAAAAAAATAAAAAAAGAAGAAGAAAACGGTATGTCCATAAGAAAAATGGGCATGGATGAAAACCCGAAAAGGCTCCATGAGTAAAAACAGCAGGGCTACCGGCGAGTCTTGTGAAAACCCGAAAGGGCGCAATCTCGTTAAAAAACACTTGCAAGGTCCTCTCGACCTTGTGAGGAGAAAATACCTGCGTGAGATCCTTATGACTCATAAGGGAGAAACACACTTAGGGACCCCCACGATTCCTAAGGAGAAATTACACTTACGAGATCCTCACGACTCGTAAGGAGAATTCCCCTTTGAGACTCTCACGGCTCACAGGGTTCAAAAGCCTTAAGTTACAGGGATCTGAACCTGTTCTTAAGCCATCACAACCTCCAATTTTGCCTTACAAGTGGTTCAGTATTGACCCTTCCATACAATCCACGGCCACGAAAAAACATTTCCCTAACAAAGTCCCACCAGAGACTGGGAATATGCTCGCACGGTAAACAGCCCTTGTAAGTCCCCTCGACTTATAAGGAGAAAATACTCTTGTAAGATCCTTACGACTTATAAGAGACCATACACTTAAGACTCCTCACGATTCTTAAGGAGAAAACGCACTTACGAGATCCTCATGACTCATAGGGAGAAATACCTTCATGAGACCCTTACGGCTCATGAAGTTAAAAACCTTAGTCAACAGGATCTTAACCCTGTTTGCTAAGCCACCTTTGTTCGACATCGACAGAGGCAAATAATGATTCACTCCTGGCAATATCCCAGTTGTAGCGATGTTGATTCCTAAATCGGTATCAAATCCTAAAACTCACAGCGAAAATTCAGCAAAGCAAATGCATATGAAATAGCCGAAATGATTGGGCAACTTGCAACAAAATCAACAAGTAAAAATGTATGCATGCAAAATAACCGAAATGGTTTGGTAACTTGCAATAAAAAGCAGCGAGTAAATAAAACAAATAGCCGAAATGATTGGGCACCGTGAAAAATAGCCGAAATGATTGGGCAATCACAACTTTCGCGATATAAAAGCTTAAATGATAGAGCATCGCAGAAAGAAAAATATATAAAATGAAATTTTTACCCTACAGGTGAGATCACATCGATCCCTGTATACAATCCAGGGGCACAAACAAAGAGGGAACCATACCTTCCCATCAGGCTCCATCAGAAAAAGAAGCCAAATCTCGATGGTTCACAGACAGCCTGGAGATCATCTCAACATTCGTCTCATTACAACAGACGTAACATCAGCAAAGCGGAACCACGCTAATTCCCAGTTCTATGATTCGGCGGTGCACAGACAACCGAGAGTTAACCCCCGACTCCGTGAAATGCGGATAAAAGTCAACAAATTCTGGTCCTGTGTAACACGGCTTATGTCAATCTTGACCCCGTGGGAAGTGTCCAGAGCGGATCCTGGTCCTTGTGAAACACAGCTAATGTCGATCCTGACCCCGTGGGAAGCATCCAGAGCAAATCCTGGTTTCGTAGAACACGGCTTATGTCAATCCTGACCCGTGGGAAGCATCCAGAGCGGATCCTGGTCCTTGCACAACACGACCAATGTCTGACCCCGTGGGAAGCATCCAGAGCAAATTCTGGTCTAGTGGAACACGACTAATGTCAATCTTGACCTCGTGGGAAGCATCCAGAGCAAATCCTAGTCTAGTGGAACACGGCTTATGTCAATCCTGACCCCGTGGGAAGCATCCAGAGCGGATCCTGGTCCTTGTGGAACACGACTATGTCAATCCTGACCCATGGGAAGCATCCAGAGCAAATCCTGGTTTCATAGAACACGGCTTATGTCAATCCTGACCCCCTGGGAAGCATCCAGAGCAAATCCCGGTTTCGTAGAACAAGGCTTATTTCAATCCTGACTCCGTGGGAAGCGTCCAGAGCAGATCCTGGTCCTTGCGAAACACGGCTAATGTCAATCCTGACCCCGTGGGAAGTATCCAGAGCAAATCCTGGTCTAGTGGAACACGGCTAATGTCAATCCTAACCCTATGGGAAGCATCCAAACCAAATCCTGGTCTAGTGGAACACGGCTTATGTCAATCCTGACCCCGTGGGAAGCGTCCAGAGTTGATCCTGATCCTTGCGGAATATGGCTATGTCAATCCTAACTCATCCAGAGCAAATCCTGGTTTCGTAGAACACGGCTTATGTCAATCCTGACCTCGTGGGAAGCGTCCAGAGCGGCCTGGTCCTTACGGAACACGGCTAATGTCAATCCTGACCCGTGGGAAGCATCCAGAGCAAATCCTGGGCTAGTGGAACATGGCTAATGTCAATCCTAACCCCGTGGGAAGCATCCAGAGAAAATCCTAGTTTCGTGGAACACGGCTTATGTCAATCCTGACCCCGTGGGAAGCGTCCAGAGCGGATCCTGGTCCTTGTGGAACACGGCTAATGTCAATCCTGACCCTGTGGGAAGCGTCCAGAGCAAATCCTAGTTTCGTGGAACACGGCTTTTATCAATCCTGACCCCATGGGAAGCGTCCAGAGCGGATCCTGGTCCTTGCGAAACACGGCTAATGTCAATCCTGACCCCGTGGGAAGCATCCAGAGCAAATCCTGGTCCCACAGAATACGACTAAAGTCAACCTTGACCCCATGGGAAATGGCCAGAGTAACTCCTGACTCCGTGAAATGCGGATAAGGTCAACCCCTGACTCCGTGAAATGCGGATAATGTCAACCTCATCCATCACTTACGGGTCCTCACGACTCGTAAGGGAGAAAACTCTTTTGTGAGATCCTTACGACTCTCAAGAGAAAACGCACTTAGGATTCCCACGATTCATAAGGAGAAATTACACCTACGGGATCCTCTCGACCTGTAGGGAGAAAATTCTTTATGAGACCCTCACGGCTCGTAAAGTTGAAAAATCTTAGGTGGCAGATCCTAACCCTGTCTCCCAAGCCATCATTGCTTCGCAGAGAGGTAAAGATATATTTTCTACGGACCATACTCTTCGACAAGTAAGGGAACAATCACTTACGAGTCCTCTCGACTTGTAAGCAAGAAAAACTCTCTTGTAAGATCCTTACGACTCTCAAAAGAAAACGCACTTAGGAATCCTCACGATTCTTAAGGAGAAATTACACTTACGAGATCCTCACGACTCGAAAGGAAAAATACCTTTATGAGACCCTCACGACTTATAAAGTTGGAAAGCCTTAGGAAGCAAATCTGAACCCAACTGCTAAGCCGTCGCTGTCCTATAAGGAAATCGAAATAGATCAACCACAAGATGCATTTACTAAAAGGGACACACCATCATGAAGCAAAATATGTCTTTTATTCATGAATCAAAATGAATACAAAGTACAATCTATGAAAGAATCAAAAAATACTCTCATTCAGGAGTATGTACAAAAGAAGAATAAAAAGAATAATATACAATTCTTCAAGCCGGCGGACGATTCAATAGATTTGCCAGTTCATCCTTTTTTCGCTGGGTCTCAGCTTCATGATTTATTATCGTTAAGAGACAGGCCTCCGCTTGAGCCTGTTGGGCCTGATACGAGGCAAGCCGACTTTCAAGTTCCTTTTCGGTAACCTTATGAGCTTCGACCATTTCGCGAGTGAAAATTACAGCTTTATCAATGGCTACCACCTCCCTAATAGCTTCTTGAAGCACCCTCCAAAGTTCATATGCCTGAGTGGTCTTGGCCGTAAGATTAGCTTGAAGTTCCTTCAGCACTTTGGAAGCCAGCTCCCTCTCCAAAAACTTTCGGCTGAGCCTCTTCTCGCATGATAGCATATTCACGGCGCACCGCTCAATCAGCCCCCGTAAGCTCGCCTTTGCAGCCACAACCTCTGAAGGAAGGTGTGTACATTCAAGACTATGCAAGCAAGCCTCCACCTGATGACAGAACTCAACCCAAACTTGCACCAATGTTTCACTATGGTAAGTAGCGAGAAAGGGAAGATAACCGTTGGCTTCAGCGGCAAATGCTTCGGCCATGATCAGACTGCCAGCACGAAGGTCTTCAATCAGAGCTGACAAGGAGTGAAGGCTTAGCTTTACCATCCGTTCCGAGGCACGTAAAGCATAGGGGCAGGGCAGCATGACGATGCGAGATTCCAGCATGGTAAGAACTGGCAAAGATGTTAAGATTCATAAAAAGCTTGCAAGCAAAGAGCAGGTAGAACAGTGTTAAAACTTTACTTACCCACAATCATGCAAGTAGGGTCTGAAGGCTCCCCAGGCCCATCAAGAATCTCAACTTCGTCATCGGCTTCCAGAACTGTAGAAGACATAAGTGTTATTATATGAAATAATAATAATGCTGTGAGGAGAGGGCAAATGACACTAACCTTGTCCGGAAGAGAGGACGATGCGTTGAGCGGATATCGCCTGCGGAGTAGCCATCTCTAACAGACGCTGATAAAACCCACGAAGAAAGTCTCTTCATCTATGCCGGGAGCTGCGATCGACTCAAAAGGTACAGCCGACAGGATTGGAATGTAGAACATTGGCAAATTCTCTTCTTTAGCCGGTAGCTTATTTAAACCGAACCCGAAGAGGTCGTTGATACTCGCAAACTTTGGAGCCGTCTTTGATAGAACGTCTCCGCGAAGGAAGCAGGCGATAAAGTTTTTGAAAGTTACTCCCTGCTCCTCTGACTCTGTGAACAGCTTCTCAAAAATGCTCAGAGTCTTGATTAGACTTGGGTGCTTGTGCCGGACGGCATTTGCAGTTAACAAGCCGTCAAGCATAGCCGGCTCGGTTTCAAAAACATACTCATCAAGGGGTAGCAGTTCTTCATAAAGCGTCCCTCTGATCGGCAACCCCGAGATCTCGCGAAATTCTTCCAGAGAAATTGAAACTTCGCGGTTCCCTAGCAAGAAGGTGTTGGTGGGAAGATTCCATTGATTTAAGAAAGCCTTTACCCACCAGACATAGGGGGACTGATAGTGGAAGAGAGACGTGTACACCGTCTGATAGAGCCCGACCCTCTGCAGTCGCGCATGATGGGCAGACAGGATATAACGAGCCCAGAGAAGGTAACCCGTGGGCTGTCGAGGAGTAAGCCCTATTTTGTAAACCTGTCCCTAGGGCTGGGCTTCACCTTGGCAGATACGACGCCCTAAGATGTCTATAGCTGGCATAGGGTGGTTTGGAATCCCAGTTGTTGATGGCTCGAGCCGTCCCATAGGGGTCTAGTTCAACATCTCCACAGCAAAGGCGGTCCGTGGACACTCCATCGGCAAAAATGGGTAGGTAGGCTCTGTTGGTATCTCGCAAAGAAAGCTGCGGCGACCACGGATGATGTGACCATACCAGGTCCCCCATAAAATCAAGTTGGTGCAATTAGGATCATGAGCTCTAATCATCGCCATCACCTCTTCATCAGACGGTGACTGAGGAAAGGCATCCTCCGAGCGAGTGAAAGGGAAGTATGGAAGAGAAGTCATTGTTTCTGAAATAAAGAAAGGGGAAACTGTTAGTGAAGCCAACACGTGTGTGTGTGTGTGTGTATAAATGTATATATATAAAAAGACAGTGAAAAAAAGGCAACAAAAAACTTATTTTATGGGACCATTGGTTACAAAACACAGGGGGCCCACAAAATCAAAATGGAGGCTCATTAATGATGAGGCAGGGTAATCATTATGGGAATAAAAGGAAGATTGTCAATAAATGAACAGTGGATTTCAAACAACTCTACACATTCCCCAAGGAGAACACCCACTGCAGAACTCTATGCAAATCATGAAAGATCTCTCTGGAAACTTTTTTATAAAGAACAACTCAGGGAAAGAAAATCCCAAGAAGTTCTCTATAAAGAACTGAGTTCTTTAGAGGAATTAAATTCCTTTCGAATATAGGAATTAAATTCCTAGAAAACATTTTCAGAACTAAAGCTCTATGGAATCGAATTAAATTCCAGAGAGAAGACAAGTATCACCATCGATCCCTGAGATCAGAGAAGCCCTAACAAAAGGAGTTTATTGTTTAAAGATTGGACATTATTTTAGAGAACTTGGAAATATGGGTTCTTGTTAAAGGGAAAAACCCTTGGTGTGGATTTAAAATCCAAAGAAAATGTCTACAAGAAGTTCTTCAGCCGTTCAAGATCCTTACCTGAAAAAGGAAATCTTTTGTTGATAGAGTTAAACTCAAGAAATTTTTGAAACAGAGAACTGAGCTCTGGGAAAGAGAATTAAATTCTCAGAAGAAAACGAGCAAGGAAGAAGATGAAAAGTGGAGGTGCTTCTGAAGAGACCCCTGCATTTATAGGATGTGATGGGAAACGATTCACCTACCCCCTTCTCTAGGCAGATCCAACGGCCACAAAAGGTGACAGCGTTGCACTCACGTGCAAACACATGAGAACAACACTGTGGGGGCATTTGTTCCCTTAGAAAATATCAGGAAAAACCCCAATGGGGCATCACGTGCCCACACGAGACCAGGGCTCACGTGCTGACACGTGATGGTTTCCTAGGGATTCTGCTGAAATAGAATTAAATTCTAATCAAACAAGCAATCAGTGGAGTCACGTGCCCACACGTGATGAAGCCTTCAAAAAACCCACTGAAGGAATTAAAAGGCATAATAAAACAGCAAGGAAAGATCCCAAAGGGGCATCACGTGTATACATGTGACCAAGGGTCATGTGCTGACACGTGATGATTCCTTAGTTCTTTAAAACAGAAGAATTAAATTCTGGTTAAAATGTTTAATCAGGGGGGTCACGTGCAGACACGTGATGGATTCTTAAGCTCTTTAATTAATAGAATTAAATTCTATTTAAATGATCAAACAGTGGGATCACATGCCAACATGTGATAAGCTCTTAAAGCCTTCTGAACTAATAGAATTAAATTCTAATTAAGAGAAATCAAAAACTGTAGGGTTCCTAGGCACTCTTGTGAAGGTTCAAAAGGCATCAAACATGCCCGGATAAAAATTTAGACGTGCCGAACAACCCAAAGCCGGGATCTTTGCTAGATTATTAGGGTTTAACATGTAATATGATAACTTTTATCTAAGTGTGAGGGATTACAACCTTTGTAGTCCGCTCCTTCACTTCACAAGCTCCGAGTAGAAGTCCCTTTGCCGCGATCCACGATCTCCCGGACTCATGAGAGGCTCCACGACTCGAACGATCCATTCTAGCTTGTCGTATTCCAAATCTCCGATGATCTACCTTGAAGTTGCTACGACTCAAGCTTTCTCACTCTTAAAGAAGTGAACACACTAATCCTATGGGCTAGATGAGATGAGGATGAGGGAGTAGTATTTTTGCTTTCTTTTTATATCATTTTCTCATATTTTATCATCACCTAAGGATTTTCAAGAGAGCTTCTTCAAGAGAGAAGAAGAAGAAGATAATGGAAAAATGATAATATGAATTAATCCTTTTGTGATGAATAGAAAATAAAGTATATGATTGATATGTAAACCATGGTCAAGGATGAATGGATAAGAATGAGTAGAGAGTTAACTGGAGTTAGGGTTTGGTTGGGTTAAATGAATGTGTCATTCTAAATATCTTAAGAATGACAAAAGAAGAAAGCTTCTAGAAGGAACTTGAAGCATCCAACCCTAATCAAACCTTAACCTCAATTAATCATCCTTAAACATGTTTAACAATTAATCATATCATGTCACAATAATATATATCACATATATATTATATATTTGCAACAAAAGAAAATAATACAATTAACATATATCGTATATATATCAATGTATCATCCACTGAGAAAATGAAATAATAAAGCGAGCCAATATTAGATAATATAATACAATATATCATATATATTATTATACATTAAATCATCGAATCAACACTTGAATCGATGATCCGGCTATATCGAATATTACCGACTAATATATCATGTACCGATTCATCAAATCAACACTTGATCCGATGACCCGGTTCATATCCATATATCGCGAGAATATAATACGGTATCCCATATCGCATTATTTTCGTTCCTGCGCATATCACATATGTGCCACTACTCCGTTTCGCCTGAGCCAAGAAACCTCTGTGTAGGACTCTAAAGAATCGTCAATACGCCGGTAGCAGGTGATGATCATATCAAACACCCACAAGCTGCAAGCGGTCAGCTAAACGTAACAGCCACCCAGGTATTGAGCGATCAGAAGATCAACAAGCTAGCCTGTGCGTTCTCCTGTGAATCCAACCAGTAAGACTCCCGTACAGTCCGGTCTGTTCGTCTGATATGTCGCATATCAAGTCTAGGGGTGGTATACGTCAGACCCCAGTAACCGATAAGTACTGTCGATGTATGGCTCATAACGGGTCGAGAAACTACTAGTAACACTTACCAGTAAATATCCATATCAGCCCTGGCCAGGGACTTCCAGTTATAGCCAATCGAACACAGCACAACATCAACTCCCTATACCGGGAGAGACGAATCCCCTCCTATCGCTCATTGCCTCCATGTGATTCGGGACTGTACCCAAAAGCCACCGTTTTGCACGCCCTCTTGGACGTGGTAAGGTGGAAATCAAAGCACAGTGGGAATCACACAAGACTCTATGACGATCTCGGGTCTTCAGACTACCCTGTACCAGTGTCACCGGAGAACTGCCATCTGACGTGTGGTATATCACCATCTGGGAGTTCTCGGCGAGTCCGTCCAGTGTATCCAGTCTCTACTGAGCACCCGTACACCATCTCTGATGTCTAACACCGATAGATATGGGATCATCCATCGCCCATCATATGAGTCAAGATGCGTATACGCTAGTCTACTCTGGTGTATCGATGCCCTGTCTCGATATACCCTCGACTAGAAACAGTTATAGGATGTACTCATCGACTACCGCGGCCCCACTAGTATGATCTCATCATAGTCCCAGTAGTCGAGTACAAGTCCTAAGGGCTTTATCAACATGTGAGAGTAAAACAGTAAACCAGTACAAGTCAACATGTTAAGATAAAGTGAAACCAAATAGCATACTATCATGACGAGCAAGAAAGTCATCTCTATATATAACCAAGCATCCATTATAATATACATCATATGTACAACAATGGCCTCTAGGGCATATACATAACTAACAATCTCCCACTTGCACTAAGGCCAGCTGCTGTAGTATCTCATACCTAACATCCCGAATAATCTCTCAAACTGTATCTGGGGAATAGCCTTCGTGAATGGATCCGCAGTGTTGTCCTTCGTATCTACTCTCCTGACCTCGATCTCCCGGCGATCAACTATCTCCCTGATCAGGTGATACCGCCTCAGAATATGTCTGGACTTTTGATGGGATCTGGGTTCCTTGGCCAAAGCCACAGCTCAATTTTTATCACAATACAGAGGTATTGGATGCTCAATGGATGGAACCACTCCAAGTTCACTAATGAACTTCTTTATCCAGACAGCCTCCTTGGCAGCATCGTTGGCAGCGATGTATTCAGCCTCCATCGTTGAGTCTGCAACGGTATCCTGTTTGGAACTCTTCCAACATACCGCCCCTCCATTGAGGGTAAAGACAAAACCCGAATGCGACTTAGAGTCGTCCTTATCACTTTGGAAGCTGGAATCGGTAAAGGACTCGACCTGGAGTTCTCCGTTACCATACACCAAGAACATCTCCTTAGTCCTTCGTAAGTACTTGAGAATGTTCTTCACAGCTGTCCAATGACTCTCTCCAGGATCTGCTTGATACCGACTCACTACACTTAGTGAGTATGCTACATCGGGTCTGGTACATAACATCGCATACATGATAGAGCCTACTGCCGAAGCATAGGGTATCCCTTGCATGCGAGCTCTCTCCAAATCAGTCTTGGGAGACATCTCTTTGGAGAGAGTGAGTCCAGAGATCGTGGGTTGGTTCCCACGCTTGGATTCTTCCATACTAAACCTCTTTAGTATGGTGTCAATGTACCTGGATTGGGACAATCCCAGTATCCTTTTAGATCTATCTCTATAGATCATGATTCCCAATATGCAGGAGGCATCACCTAGATCTTTCATTGAGAATCTCTGTGATAAGAAGAGCTTGACTGATTGCAGCATAGGAATATCATTTCCTATCAAGAGTATGTCATCCACGTACAATACAAGGAAGACAACCTTACCCTCTGCTACCTTCTTATAGATACAAGGTTCATCTATATTTTTGATGAAGTCAAACTCTTTGACTACAACATCAAAACAGATGTTCCAACTCCGCGATGCTTGCTTTAACCCATAAATGGATTTAAGCAGCTTGCAGACCTTTCCGCTGCTCCCACTATCTACGAAGCCCTCTGGCTGAGTCATGTACACGCTCTCTTCTAAATCACCGTTTAGAAAGGCGGTCTTAAGATCCATTTGCCAGATTTCGTAGTCATGGTGTGCAGCAATGGAAAGTAAGATCCGGATGGACTTAAGCATAGCTACTGGAGAAAAGGTTTCGTCATAATCCACACCTGGTCGTTGATGAAAACCCTTCGCTACCAGTCTAGCTTTGAAAGTCTCAACTTTTCCATCTACACCAAATTTCCTTTTAAAAATCCACTTGCTCCCAATGGGTTTTACCCCTTCAGGAGCATTTTTCAAAATCCATACTTTATTGGTGTACATGGATTCCATCTCAGATCGCATTGCATCCAGCCATTTCACAGAGTCACTACTTGTGATGGCCTGCTCGAAACTAGTCGGTTCATCATCATCCATGATGCAATCCTCCCTTCCACCATCAATGAGAAAACCGTAGTATCTCTTAGGTGGACGAGAAACCCTACTAGATCGGCGGAGAGGCTGGGGTTCGTCGGGTATTACTGAATCCTCTGGTTCCACTAAATCATCTGTTGTAGTTTGTTCTGCTGGAACTTCCTCCAGTTCTACCTCAGAGCCACTAATCTCTTTTGCAAGAAATTCCTTTTCTAAAAAAGTGGCGTGTTGAGCAACAAACACTTTTTGTTCCTCGGAGTGGTAGAAGATATACCCTCGCGAATGCTTGGGATATCCAATAAACTTACATAAAACAGATCTTGCCTCGAGTTTGTCCGGGTTTTGTCTTTTGACATAAGCCGGGCAACCCCATATCTTAACAAAATTAAGATATGGTCTCTTCCCTTCCCATATCTCATATGGGGTGATAGGCACTGATTTGGTAGGAACTTTATTCAGTATGTATGCCGCTGTCTCAAGTGCATACCCCCAGAAGGAAATAGGCAACTCAGCCTCGCTCATCATAGAGCACACCATATCTAATAGGGTGCGATTCCTCCGCTCCGATACACCGTTGTGCTGTGGTGTATAAGGGGGAGTAAGCTGAGAGAGAATCCCATTCTCTTTTAGATAATCTAGGAACTCACTGCTTAAGTATTCACCTCCTCGATCAGATCGAAGAATCTTAATACTTTTGCCCGTTTGGTTCTCTACTTCGTGTTTATATTCCTTGAATTTCTCAAAAGCTTCAGACTTGTGTGTCATCAGGAACACATATCCGAATCTTGAGAGATCGTCAGTGAATGTAATGAAGTAGGAAGAACCGTTCCTGGCATGCGTAGACATGGGACCGCATACATCACTATGTACCAGTCCTAAGAGTTCGGTAGCTCTTTCTCCGTGTCCACTAAACGGAGCTTTGGTCATATTTCCTTTGAGACATGAATGGCAAGTATCATAAGATGATAATTCGAACGGATTCAAATAACCATCCTTATGTAACTTAGCCAGTCGTGTTGCATTGATATGACCAAGTCTACAATGCCACAAGTAGGATTCGTTCATATCTGAACTTTTCCTCTTGTGCGTGTTTTGTATATTCAGGACTGTATTCTGATTTAGAATGAATATGCCATTATGTAACGAGCCTGATGCAATCAACTTTTGATCTAGGAATATGTTCATAACATTATCCTGTACTACAAAATTATATCCCTCTTTACTCAATAAAGAAACTGATATAATGTTGCACATCATGTTCGGTATATAATAACACTCATTCAGAATCAGTGTATTACGACTTGGTAATACAAGGTGATATTCGCCAACTGCTTTGGCTACAATACTTGCACCGTTCCCTACTTGAACGGAATGATCACCTTTTCCCAGTTCTCTACCTTTACGTAGCCCATGTAACCGTTTACATATGTGGGATCCTGATCCGGTATCTAATACCCAGGACGTAGGGTGAACTGAGAAACAGTTCTCAATAACTAACACACCTGAAGAAGATGCATCAACATGCATGTTCTTTTGGGCGGCGTGAGAATCCAGACATTCTGCTATTTCCTGTTCAGTCTTATAACTCTTATAAGAAAGAACGGGTCCAACATTCCCTAACTCAGTACAATAATTGGGTTCAGTCAATACATCCATATTATTATCTTGATTATGGCATGACATGGTCGCTACCTGGAGAGAGAGAGAAGAAAACACTTTTAGCGTATGCTCTTGCAAGATTAGATTGGTTATTATCTTATCTAATCAGGATGTCTCCCACTGTTTTTATCAAATCTACCTTAAAACCCAAAAAGGTAAGATTAGCCGGGATTAATTACACCTTACAATTTCTTCAATCTTTCAGCCAGATCAGTGTCGGTACTTTGAGGGAGGTTCCCCATGCTTTCGCACGGACCTAATTAATGTAAACCTCGTTTTCCCAGAGGCGTAACCCCGTTAACACTTTTCTAGACACCTACTTGATCGGCGAATTGTCCTGTGTAAAACTCTCCCAGGAGTAACTCTTACTCGCAGCGGGTATCAGGATCCAACTATCTCATAGGAGGTATGCAATCTCATTGCAAATTTCAACACTTGAAATTCCTGATAATGTTTTGCCCCTAGTGTCCTATGACCTTGACGGAGGTCAACAAACCATAGGCTACTAGTCAAGTTCATCCCATCATTTCTTGATTGAATTAAACCCACCCGCACGACCCTTGACGGAGGTCAACAAGGCCGTACGACTACCCTAATCCAATCTGCATCATATGCATAAGCAGGTAAATACTAATCAGCTACCGCACACTACGCCTTGACGGAGGTCAACAAACGTAGCACGAATACTAACTAGTCTATATCTGAAATGACGGAGGGCTACGCAGGTTTTTCATAAAACCTTGAGCGTAATGAACTTGATATCGTCGTAGAATCGAGTAGTTTTTGAAAAGGAGTGTTTTTGAGGCTTTTCTTAGTTTCGCTAAAGGGGTCACTCCCGGTGAAGGGATCGTCGGCCCTTTCCTCATCGAATAAGGTGCAGGATATATCACATATACCGCTGTGCAAAGCAAAACACTAAAAGCAATCAAAAGACAAACCGCGTTTTGTAGCATCTGCCAGTTTTGCTAAAGGAGTCACTCCCGGTGAAGGGATCTCGGTCCTTTCCTCATCGAATAAGGTGCAGGATATATCGTATATATCACTGTGCAAAGCAAAACTGTAGCTACCCTTTTTATTAAGTTTTTGATTCTACAACATCTTTAGGTTTCTTTTCTTTTATTAATCTTATTAATAAAAATCCCATCAGCTTATGCTTCCTAAGCATCACAGAAGAAACGAAAGCAGTAATATTTATATATCAGCATATATATATATAGTATAAGCATTCGTCTCAGGCAGTAATATGATCTCATCACAGAACATTGCAGCAGAAGAACATATATGAAATATTGGATATACTAGGACGTCCGTGTTTTCAATACGAGCCTGTATAAAACACGGATTCCACGGTCGCGACGAATAGCCAAACCCACATCCTAAGACCCCTACGAGAGCGGCAAGTAACACTGCCAATTCTAGGGTTAGAAGACCCGGTCTCGACTCCTCGAGATGGCCTCCCACTGGACCCTAGAACCCGGTACTTGTGCTCCCCTCCTTGGGTCTACCTAATGCGGAAAAGTAAATAATATACACTGGTGACAGCAACCGCAACCAGGAAGTGACCCAAATAAAAGAATATTACATTACAAATGAATTTTACATGAATGAAAATAAAAACCCTCATCTCACATAAAACCCCCGGCTATTCAGAACGCGACGATCCAATATAACATATCACAGCAACACATAATATCTCATATCATCAACGTAAGTAAATATGCGCATCCCAATTGTCGTTGACATATAGCAACGAAACCGGCGATATCACATATTACACTTACGGTCACAGAAAAGAAAGTGTAAAACTACAATATTTGGAATCCATAATCACTTTAGACATCGTAAATCCGAAATATCACATACTCCGCATTTCATGCCTAACTCTATGAATTCCACATATTGTATCACATTCCAGATAAATAGACATTATTAAACTTTCTGAACAGATAATCAAACACCCAAAATTTCCTAAACTGCTCAACTCTTGAGCGGGGTTCAAATAATCCCAGAATATGTCACTGTACCGGTGATCCAGCCGTAGAAGGGTCAAGCCAACGCCTCACATGTGGCACGCCGTACTGCCCCAAACCCGAAGGTTCAAAAGGCAGTTCAAGACGGTCACATAATCGAGTTAAGGTTTGTTGTCTTCTAGAGGGTCCACCGCTTAACTTGTACAATTTTCCAAAAGATTTAAACCCGAATAAATTTCAACACTTGAAAATTTGCCGTACCGGGAAACAGTAAATTAATGATATCCGTTCAAATAGTTTAACAGTTTCTAAATATCCGGAAAAAGTACGAATTTAAAATTTCCGATCGAGTCTACTATTACAAAACAAACCCCAGAATTTGAAACACCTGAAACAGATTAAAAATATCCAGAATAGTCAGCAAGTACCTACGGGCTATACCATGAAGCCACGTGTCATGATCTCATCAATCCGCGGCGGAACCGCGGCGCAAGCATGGCTTGCGCGACGGTTCCGCGGCCGTTTAGTGGAATTAGGGGCTCGGGTTTTATGGTAATTCTTATAATTCCCTGCTGATTTTTTTACATATTTTTAATTCAGAAAAATCCCAAAATTTAAAAAATTTCCAGAGAGGGGTCAAGTTTCGTCGTTTCGGGTTCGATCGGAGTTTTAACTTCGTAAACACATCGCCTAATGCTCTAGCTAGGCTCTGATACCACTGTAGGGTTCCTAGGCACTCTTGAGAAGGTTCAAAAGGCATCAAACATGCCCGAATAAAAATTTAGACGTGCCGAACAACCCAAAGCCGGGATCTTTGCTAGATTATTAGGGTTTAACATGTAATATGATAACTTTTATCTAAGTGTGAGGGATTACGACCTTTGTAGTCCGCTTCTTCACTTCACAAGCTCCGAGTAGAAGTCCCTTTGCCGCGATCCACGATCTCCCGGACTCATGAGAGGCTCCACGACTCGAACGATCCATTCTAGCTTGTCGTATTCCAAATCTCCGATGATCTACCTTGAAGTTGCTACGACTCAAGCTTTCTCACTCTTAAAGAAGTGAACACACTAATCCCATGGGCTAGATGAGATGAGGATGAGGGAGTAGTATTTTTGCTTTCTTTTTATATCATTTTCTCATATTTTATCATCACCTAAGGATTTTCAAGAGAGCTTCTTCAAGAGAGAATAAGAAGAAGATAATGGAAAAATGATAATATGAATTAATCCTTTTGTGATGAATAGAAAATAAAGTATATGATTGATATGTAAACCATGGTCAAGGATGAATGGATAAGAATGAGTAGAGAGTTAACTAGAGTTAGGGTTTGGTTGGGTTAAATGAATGTGTTATTCTAAATAACTTAAGAATGACAAAAGAAGAAAGCTTCTAGAAGGAACTTGAAGCATCCAACCCTAATCAAACCTTAACCTCAATTAATCATCCTTAAACATGTTTAACAATTAATCATATCATGTCACAATAATATATATCACATATATATTATATATTTGCAACAAAAGAAAATAATACAATTAACATATATCGCATATATATCAATGTATCATCCACTGAGAAAATGAAATAATAAAGCGAGCCAATATTAGATAATGTAATACAATATATCATATATATTATTATACATTAAATCATCGAATCAACACTTGAATCAATGATCCGGCTATATCGAATATTACCGACTAATATATCATGTACCGATTCATCGAATCAACACTTGATCCGATGACCCGGTTCATATCCATATATCGCGAGAATATAATACGGTATCCCATATCGCATTATTCTCGTTCCTGCGCATATCACATATGTGCCACTACTCCGTTTCGCATGAGCCAAGAAACCTCTGTGTAGGACTCTAAAGAATCGTCAATACGCCGGTAGCAGGTGATGATCATATCAAACACCCACAAGCTGCAAGCGGTCAACTAAACGTAACAGCCACCCAGGTATTGAGCGATCAGAAGATCAACAAGCTAGCCTGTGCGTTCTCCTGTGAATCCAACCAGTAACACTCCCGTACAGTCCGGTCTGTTCGTCTGATATGTCGCATATCAAGTCTAGGGGTGGTATACGTCAGACCCCAGTAACCGATAAGTCGTGTCGATGTATGGCTCATAACGGGTCGAGAAACTACTAGTAACACTTACCAGTAAATCTCCATATCAGCCCTGGCCAGGGACTTCCAGTTATAGCCAATCGAACACAGCACAACATCAACTCCCTATACCGGGAGAGACGAATCCCCTCCTATCGCTCATTGCCTCCATGTGATTCGGGACTGTACCCAAAAGCCACCGTTTTGCACGCCCTCTTGGACGTGGTAAGGTGGAAATCAAAGCACAGTGGAAATCACACAAGACTCTATGACGATCTCGGGTCTTCAGACTACCCTGTACCTGTGTCACCGGAGAACTGCCATCTGACGTGTGGTATATCACCATCTGGGAGTTCTCGGCGAGTCCGTCCAGTGTACCCAGTCTCTACTGAGCACCCGTACACCATCTCTGATGTCTAACACCGATAGATATGGGATCATCCATCGCCCATCATATGAGTCAAGATGCGTATACGCTAGTCTACTCTGGTGTATCGATGCCCTGTCTCGATATACCCTCGACTAGGAACAGTTATAGGATGTACTCATCGACTACCGCGGCCCCACTAGTATGATCTCATCATAGTCCCAGTAGTCGAGTACAAGTCCTAAGGGCTTTATCAACATGTGAGAGTAAAACAGTAAACCAGTACAAGTCAACATGTTAAGATAAAGTGAAACCAAATAGCATACTATCATGACGAGCAAGAAAGTCATCTCTATATATAACCAAGCATCCATTATAATATACATCATATGTACAACAATGGCCTCTAGGGCATATACATAACTAACAAAAACCCTAACTGGAAAAATATTTCCTTAGATCTTTCCAAAACAAAAAAATTGTGCTCTGTAAAGCGGAGCACCGTTGGATTAAAAATCCAATAGTGATTAAAAATCACCAATTTTTAGAAATATTCTATACAAGAAAAGATTTCCCTGAAATTCACCAAGAATAGCAGACAGAATATCTTTTGGATTAAAAATCCAATAGTGAATAAAATTCACTGAGTGATCTAAAAAATCATGTTGGTTGCAAAATCAATTAAAATCTTTCAATGAAAGATTGACTAAACAAACTGATTCTTTTCTTTCTCCTATAAATAGGAGCCAAGAAGAGTAGAAGGGGGATTCCTTTTTTCGGGAGATACACAACAACAGAGAGAAAAAAAGAGAGGAGAATTTAATTCTCAAGAGAGACAAGAAGATCTCTTTAGAGAAAAAACTCTAGGTGAGAAGAAAAAGAAGAAGTTCATTCTACAAGCTCTCACAAAATAAAAGAGAATTTAATTCTCAAACTAAGAGTTTAACTCTTTTGAATAAGAACTTAGTTCTTCCTTTGGTTGAAGGTCTGTAGAATCAGATCTTCCCATAAGTTGAGATTTTAATTCTCATCGAGGAGATTCTGCCATGCAGATCTAAAACCTAAGAGAAGATCTAAGTTTAGAGAATTCAATTCTCGCATCAAAGCAATCAGGAATTTAATTCCTTCAAACAAAATAGGGTTTAACCCTTAATACAAGAACTTAGTTCTTCCTTTGGTTGAAGATCTGCAGAAGCAGATCTTCCCATATGTTGAGAATTTAATTCTCATCGGGGAAATCCTGCCATGCAGATCCAAAACTTAGAGGGAGAATCGAGTTTAAAGAATTTAATTCTTCCAAATATATAGGAATTTAATTCCTCTAAACAAAATTAGGGTTTAACCCAACAAAAGAATTTAATTCTTAAAACAAGGGACTTAAAACTATCCATGCATGTAAAGAGATCAGTACTCAACCTGGTCACATGATAACACGTGACCCTCATCCTCATTGGGTTGAAAAGAACGATCAAGACTAGGTCACGTGACCCCATGTGACCCTCAAACAGACTCCTCAAAATGAGAAAGATAAAGCTCGGAGACAATGCCTCACGTGTTCACACGTGACCCTCAAAACTAAAGGGAATAAAGCCAAAGGCAATACTGATTTAGGGCACCTCACGTGTCCCCACGTGACCCTTGACTAACACCTTTTTAAAAGGGTAAATGAGGGAAAACAGAGAAATTAATACTCAATACATGTGCACTATCACGTGCCCACACGTGATGATTACAAAGATTAAGTGTTTAACACTTATTGGCAGCTTTTGAGAGTAAAATAAAGGAAGTCTGGCCTAATTCTCTAGCGCCTCACGTGACTCCACGTGACCACCTCATTTCTAGTGTTTAACACTATTTTGAGTGTTCTGTCCCTAGTGTTTAACACTTTTTTAAGTGCATCACGTGGGAACACGTGATCGTCAAATATATGTTTAACACTATTTTAAAACCAGTCTTAGCCTAAAATCGGCTAAGTTTTCCTGAGACAAGATCTCTCCTTTGATTGAACCCCAACTACATTCTTCCAAACTTGATCATTTCATGTGACATTCAAAGTAAAGTCCAGAGCTATAACGAATGGCTAGTGCTCAGCCAAAGACAAAGTGTTGTCAGAACCCCAAGCCCCTATTTAGCATTGCTAAATAATGGGGGGGCTGAGCCCAGACAAATGTTCAACAGTGCAAATAAAGGTCCAACATCTTAAACCTAATTGGACTTGGCCCAAGTTGTCCATAAGTCCTCAATTTAGATTTAATTGAGCCAATTTGCTCATAATCTAATTAATTATTCTTAGTTCCAAATTGAACTACAGATTTCCCAATCAACCTTGGTTCAAAGGTACATCTCTTCACTCCTCTGATATTTGTCGTTGTAATCCTTCAACGTCTTCAGAGAGGTGACGGGTCCCGATAACCAATCATTCCATGGACTGTGGGGTCCTTAAACTCATGAACTACGATGTTCTTAAACTTTATAGACTATGACGTCTTTAAACTACGGACTGTGGGGTCCTTAAACCTATGGACTATGATATCCTTAACCTCGGACTGTGGGGTCTTTAAGACCATGGACTATGATGTCCTTAACCTCGGACTGTGGGGTCCTTAAACCCATGGACTATGATGTCCTTAACCTTTACAGACTATGATGTCTTTAAACTGGACCGAGATGTCCTTAAACTAATATTGGACCACCATGTCCTTAAACTGGTAATCGACCGCAATATCCCTAAACTAAACAATAGAGCTCAAATGCTCTTTTGTTGGATCTAAATGATCCCGTTAAGTTGATCTTAGTCTGAAATTAGACTAACGTATCCTTAACAAATTTTTAAGTTGATCTTAGTCTCAAATAAGACTAACGTATCCTTAAATCCAACCCCAAACCCAAATCTAAGAAAATACGGATTTGGACTAATCCATGCCCTACGGTCGATAACATAAATTAGTCTCCGTATACAATCCACGGGCAACCAAAAAAAACAAAAAAAAACACACACTACACGAAGTGACCATATGGAGAAGGAGAAAGTGGTTACCGCAATGCGGTAGCGTAATTAACTGCAGGGGCTTGCGCCTGTAGGGAAGAGCATCCTCACAATCAAAAACCCCTCAAATGAGGGAGAATCTGACGAAGTCTGCTACATCGGCCGCAACCGTTTAAACCTTCGATATATTGTGTCATAAAGCAACTTGGCATCTTCGGAGAGGTAGACGGATGGAATCAATTAGCATCTGCCCCCAAATTCAGGCAAGATGGACCTACAAGGCCGCGTCTCTATGTTTCGGAGGAGAATAACCCCCTTGCATAGTTTACTTGCTATAGTTACATATGCACCTTATACGATGTTGCATTTGACATGGAAGAAATTTGGGAATCGCAAGATATATTTTAAAACTGGATTCATTTAAGACGGCGGCTTTCCCTCGACATGTGCATATTACTGATTCCATGTTGCATGATATACGGATACATTTACATTTCTTTTATATGTCGCATACATCATGCTTTACGATTATACGTATTGAAATATGCTGTTTTCATGAGATTTCTGGATTTGAGAATCGTGATTATTTCAAAAGAAAGTATGTATTGTTTTAAAAACCCGGTTTCTCTTGATATGATATTTCAGTGCGTCCACCATGCGTTTTCTCGGTTCTGAGACGCGTGATATGTGATACCCGATTCGAGGAGGCGGATGATCCGTTTGCGGGTTCATGGTGGACCCTGTATGGTTCCCCGGGGCGAGAAATGTTTTTCGTGGAGTAGATGATGAGCCTGGTAGGGTGGATAGTACCTACCGGTGATTGGTTGGACCTGGCGGCTATCCAGAGGATACCGACCGGAGTCGAGAGATGATATGGGCCGATCCGGACTGACGGAGTCCGAGAGATGTGAGGATTTAGGTGCCGATGTTGGGCACGGGTTTCATGATGTTTCGAGTGTCGGTGCTGGACACTCAGGTTCCCTGATTTGTTGTGTCGCGAGAGACACACGTTGATTTGTATCCTCACATTTTCATACATATACTTTTTTGATATTTACATACATGATGTTGTTATGTCATTAGTTGACACGTGGACGGGATCCACTTGCATACATACATTGATCATATGGTTGGACAAGATCCGCATGCATACATACTTTGATTATTTTGTTGGATGATATCCACATGTTGTAGGCATTTACTTATAGTGCTGGCACCTATACAGATACGGTCACCCTAGATATCATAGTATTACCTTTATGATATAGTTGACCTAAGAAATCATTATTTTATTCGATTTCTACTTGTTGATGTTTTTCTACTCACGAGTTGGCAACTCACCCCCGTTGTGCCACAGTTCTTGCAGGTTGACCGCTTGGATCAGTAGCGGCATCGTTGGCACACAGTTGCTTTCGGGTGATTTCTTTGGTAAGTGGTACATGTTGGATCATACCACTATTGTATTCATTATCCATATTGTATCAAGTCAACTCTATCAATCAAACTAGTATTTGTATAATTAATGAGACTTAGTGAGACTTGTAGTTGCGAGACTTAGAGCGAGGTGTATTCCGCTACTTGTGCTGTTGATGTCTTGCTTACATCTTTATCTTTTGTGGTGAACTTCGCCGTTGGGTGTCGTATACTTATAATTATGCTTTGCGTGGTTGTGGATCCGCTGTTTGGCGAAGAGCTAGCTCCCGCTTGGGGATGCCTTTTATTATTATCATGTGTTGTGGTTTTGGATCAAAAATTACAAAGGAGGTGCTGCCCAATTTTTTCAAATGACGAAATATGTTTTCAAACTAGTAAATTTCACATGCATTATTCATGTTCCTTTTCTATGCATTTAAGAAAACTTAATTTCATTATATCTTATTTCAAAACTCCACCTCTTTTATTTTTATTTAAAAGGTTTAGATTTCTGGGTTTCAGCTTACTTGAGTTACGTTATGCTTTTAGACGTTGCGTGATTTAAGTGCTGGTCACGAGCTAATATTTCAGGTCGTGACAAAGTTGGTATCAGAGCGCTAGATTTAACCTTGGTTCGAGTCTATATTTGACTATGCAGAGTCTAGAGCGGGTATGTATTTCGGAACCTTGGTTTAACCTTACGGAACTTAGACTTGAACAAGAGGGTATTAGACCCGAACTTTCGTTTCATAGGTTAACCCTGATTGATGGAGTAGGTAGCTTGAGTAGAGTGACGTACCGTATGTATGTTCCGCGCCATATTTACGATACGATACTCCACTTAAGAAACCTTAGGATGTACATATTTTGAGATCTGTGATTCTTTTCGTACCCAAGATTATATATCCATTTGAGATCCTTGATTCTGTTCGTTCCATGATCATACTTTCATTGATACTGTTTCTTCTTATGATCGTGTATCCACTCTGGATCTGTCGCTTCCTTTCATGACCTTGATCTGATTTCTTCGATACACGCTTGAGATTCCTGTCATCTTGGTTTGAGCGCAGATTGAGCTGCTGCTGGTGTTGCGGTCAGGGAGAGCTCGTTTGGTACGAGGGCTGACCATTGTGTTTTATGGTGACATGGGAACGTATCGAGTTAGTTTTTGTGTTGTGACCTCTCGGATGAAGCGAGTGTTTGGTTTTACACCGGATGATCGGGCCATTGTTAGATCTGCCAGTTGCAAGAGGACTGTTGATGTACATCCTACCTCAGAGATTGTGATGTCGTCTACCATGTAGACAGATGACCCAGCTGTTGCTAAAATAGATGTGATGCCGCTTCCAGAGTTTACAGCTGAGTTCGCTGGAGCTTCCAGGCAGAGATGCGACAGGCGATAGCTAGTCTATCCCGAGTTGAGAGATGAACGCGATTCATCAGATTGACGCGCCGACGTAGGCCCAGTCGAGTTGAAGATTTCCAGTGCGGAGAGTCTTACTCAGATCTAGTGTAGACCGATCCAGAGATGACTGATGATGTTGTAAGTCCACGTTGCGACCCCCGGTTCTTACGGGGAGGCGGAAACGGTATAAAAATCAAATTTTTAGCGCATGGGGCAACATGGACTAACAAAGTCGGGATCTTTTTCTAAACTAAAACTAGCAAACAAGCTAAAGAGAGTTAGCTACTCGGAAAGATGGTTATACCTAAACTTGAACTCCTTCTTCTTCAAACTTTGTAGAGGTTGATGGTTCTTTCCTCGTCGCCTTCTTCCGTCAAAGATGGATCCACCTGAGGGTTCAACCTTCGGGCTCTTTCTCGAACTTTGAGAGAACTAGAATCTTCGGCTTGCCAAACCTTTGATCCTAGAGTGAGTAGAGAGTGTCTAAGGGGTGTTTTCTTTTCAAGGAGAGGGATTCTCAACACATGAGAAGGATTCTCCTTGAGCTTGAGGAAGAAGAAGATGAAGTGAGGAGAGAGAATGATTATGATAGAATGAGCTCTCTTTTTCCTTTTGCAACCATATCAAAAAGAAAAAGAATTATCTAAATAATAATAATAATTCAAATGAGAATAGTTGATGGTTGTTTTGGAATGACCACTATCATACTTCATTAAATGAAATGTAAGCTAGAATCAAGGAGCATCCTTGCAAAGTAATGATGATGGTCAAACATTCAACCATGGTCAACAAGTCAACCATGGTCAACAAGTCAACAAAACCAACCATAACATAATATCATTTAATTACTATTATTAATTGATATTTCATAATTCCATTAGGGTTTGGAAAAAGACGACTGTCAACTGTGCATACGCACCCGTTCCGAAACCCTAATGAAAAACCTCTTCCTCTGCCTCAAACAACTGTGCATACACACCTGCATTCTCGTTCCGAGGAACAAGAATACTGAGAGATAAAAGCAACCCCAAAACATATACCAGTATCTGGCTCAAACCAGAGCCTGCTAGTATAATCCGTCCGGACTCCAAACGTGCACAAGTGCGCGGATGAGAACGAACCCTGCCGCAAAACCATGCGACCTCTACTCATTTTGCCCAGAGGCGAATACCCTCTGTGTGGGACTCTAAAGACTCGACACTACGCTGGCAGTGGGTTTAACCACAGACCGCAAGCGGCACTAGCTGTGCGTAACGGTCCCCAGGTAGATGCCGACAAGAAGGCTGACGAGGTGAACCCCATCTGAACTCCTACTGAGTCTGAATGTGACATTCTTCGTACAGTCCGGTCTGTTCGTCTGATACATCGCATGTCGGGCCTAGGGGGCGGTAAACGTCAGTCCCCCAATAGAGGTACAAGTCGTGTCGGAGTGAAGCCCAAAACACCCTGAGATAACACTGGAAGCCTACCAGTATATCTCGCTTGCCCTGGCCAGGGACTACTCGTGTAATGGCTCTCCTAGACACAGCGCGATGTCAACCCCCAATACCGGGAGAGACGAATCCTGTCTAACCAGCACTGCCTCCAAGTGCTTCGGGACTGCACCCAACTACCACCTGTTTGCACGACTCCTTTGAGCCGTGGTAGGGTAGTAATCAAAGTACAGTGGGAACACACTCGAGGCGAAGTGCCAGTGTCAAGTCAGCGGACTAAGCTGTACTCATGTCACCTGGGAACTGATAACTGACGATAAGTATAATACCAACCTGTCAGTTCCCGACGAGTCCTGTCCAGTGTACTCGTAACCCAACGAGCACCCGTATACTATCTCCAGTACAACGTACTAATGGCTGTGGGACAGACCATCTCCCACACTGGGATGAGAAGCGCATACGCTAGTCTACTCCGGAGTATCGATGCCCTGTCTCGATAGTCCTATGACTAGGGACCTGTATAAGGATGTGCTTATAGATTACCCAGCCCCCACTAGTGTGACTGCCATCACAACGCTGGTAATCAAGCAAAGATCCTAAGGGCTCCACTAATGTGTATAGGTGATATCGCAAAATAAACACATGTACACATTGAAGTAGAAACAAACCAAGTAGCATACTACTATATTGAGCAAGATTGTTTATACAAGGTGAATATCCTAAGCTTCCATTAAGTAATATACAAACTAGTATGATACAGTAATGGCCTCTAGGGCATATACACTAACAATTTCCCACTTGCACTAAGGCCATGTACTGGCGTATCGAAGACCTATCATCTCGATCAGCCGCTCGAACTGAGTCTGGGGTAGGGCCTTGGTGAATGGATCTGCAGTGTTTTCTTCTGAAGCAACCCTCCGAACCTCGATCTCCTTGCGATCCACGATCTCCCTGATCAGGTGATACCGCCTCAAGATGTGCCTGGATCTCTGATGGGACCTGGGTTCCTTTGCTAAAGCTATAGCCCCGTTGTTGTCGCAATACAGAGGTATTGGGTCAACAATGGACGGAACCACCTGAAGTTCTTTCAAGAACTTCCTCATCCAGACAGCTTCTTTTGCGGCATCAGATGCAGCGATGTATTCCGCTTCCATCGTCGAGTCTGCAACAGTTTCCTGTTTGGAACTCTTCCAACACCGCCCCTCCATTGAGGGTAAAGAAAAAACCCGACATGGACTTGGAATCATCCTTGTCACTCTGGAAGCTGGAGTCAACAAAGGCCTCGATCTGGAGGTCTTTTCCGCCATACACCAAGAACATCTCCTTAGTCCTCCTCAGGTACTTGAGAATGTTCTTTACTGCTATCCAGTGTTTCTCCCCAGGGTTTGACTGATACCGGCTTACTACACTCAGTGCATAAGCTACATCCGGTCTGGTACACAACATCGCATACATTATAGAGCCTACCGCAGAAGCGTAGGGTATAATAGACATGCGATCCCTCTCCAAATCAGTCTTGGGAGACATCTCTTTATAGAGGGTGATCCCGTGACAAGCCGGTAGGTTACCGCGCTTGGAATCTTCCATACTGAATCTTTTCAGTACGGTGTCGATGTACCTAGACTGTGAAAGTCCTAATATCCTCTTGGATCTATCACGATGGATCCGGATCCCCAGGATGTAAGAGGCATCACCCAGGTTTTTCATGGAGAACCTTTGTGACAAGAACCCCTTGACAGATTGTAGCATAGGAATGTCATTTCCTATTAAGAGAATGTCATCCACGTATAAAACGAGGAATACTACAGTTCTCGCTACAAATCTACTATAGATGCATGGTTCATCTGGATTTTTGATAAAGCCAAATTCCTTGACCGTTTCATCAAAACAGATGTTCCAACTCCGCGATGCCTGCTTTAGTCCATAGATGGACTTAAGCAACTTGCACACCTTTCCGCTGCTCCCACTCTGAATGAAACCCTCTGGCTGATCCATATAGACACACTCCTCTAAATTTCCATTTAGAAAAGCGGTTTTTACGTCCATCTGCCAAATCTCATAATCGTGGAAGGCAGCAATGGCAAGAAGGATCCGAATGGATTTCAGCATAGCCACTGGAGAAAAGGTTTCGTCATAGTCCAAGCCAGGTCTTTGACGGAAACCCTTTGCTACAAGTCTAGATTTATAGGTCTCAACCTGTCCATCTACACCAATCTTCCTTTTGAAGATCCACTTGCATCCTACGAGTTTTACCCCGTCTGGAGCAATGTCCAACGTCCATACTTTGTTGGTGTACATGGACTCCATTTCGGTCCGCATTGCATCCAGCCATTTTACCGAGTCAACGCTCTGAACGGCCTGTTGGAAGCTAGCAGGCTCATCATAATCTATGATGCAATCCTCTCTATCCCCGTCTATGAGAAAACCGTAGTATCTCTCGGGCGGATGAGACTGCCTACTACTCCTGCGGAGCGGCGTAGGAATGTCCTGTTCTTTTGAACCCTCTGGTTCCACTAAGCTTTCAGTAATAGTCTGAGGTTCTGGAATTTCATCCAGTTCTACTGCGCTCCCACTTATCTGATTTTCTAAAAACTCAGTTTCCAAGAAGCGGGCATGACGAGAAACAAGGACTTTTTGCTCCTCTGCGTAATAGAATAGATACCCCTTGGAGTTCTTTGGGTATCCCACAAACTTGCACTGTACTGAGCGTGCCTCGAGCTTGTCCGCATGCTGCTTTTTTACAAAAGCCGGACATCCCCATGTCTTAAAGGATTTAAGACAGGGTTTCTTCCCACTCCACATCTGATATGGTGTGGTAGGCACTGTCTTAGTAGGAACTTGGTTCAAGAGATGTGCAGCTGTTTCTAGTGCATATCCCCAGAAAGATCGCGGTAACTCAGCCTTACTCATCATGGAACGAACCATATCCAATAGGGTTCGATTCCTCCTTTCCGATACACCGTTATGTTGCGGAGTGTATGGAGGAGTACGCTGAGAGAGAATTCCATTCTCTTTTAAATAGTCCAGGAACTCGGCACTCAAGTATTCACCACCTCGATCCGATCTTAGAATCTTAATACTTTTGCCTGTTTGTTTTTCAACTTCATTCTTGTAATCCCGAAATTTCTCAAAGGCCTCGGATTTGTGCTTCATTAAGAAGACATGTCCATACCTAGAGAAATCGTCTGTGAAAGTAATGAAGTATGAATAACCGCTTCGCGCATGTGTAGACATTGGACCACACACGTCACTGTGTATGAGTCCCAAGAGCTCGCTCGCTCTTTCTCCGTGTCCAGTAAACGGAGTCTTTGTCATCTTTCCCATGAGACAAGATTCACAAGTGGCATAAGACTGATACTCGAACGGATCCAAGTATCCTTCTTTATGTAACTTAGTCAACCGTGTCTCATTGATGTGACCAAGTCTACAATGCCATAAGAAAGCCTGATTGATATCTGGAGACTTTCTTTTGTGTGTATTCTGGACATTGAAAATCCGTGGTTGGTTTAATACGTATATACCATTGCTCAGTGTACCTGACCCAATCAGAACTTGATTAAGGTGAATGTTTACAACATTACTTACAAACGCAAATTCATAACCTTCTTTAGAAACCAAAGATACAGAAATGATATTACAAGTTGCGTTGGGTACAAAAAAGCAATTACGCAAAACCAAAACATGTCCATCTGACATTCCCAGGTGATAGTCCCCCACGGCTTTAGCATCCATGCTAGCTCCGTTCGCAACTCTGAGGGTCATGTCACCTGCCTTCAAAAACCTACGGTTTCTCAACGCCTGCAAAGAATTACAGATATGAGATCCTGATCCGGTATCCAATACCCAGGAAGTAGAGTTTATAGAAAGACAGTTCTCAATAACATACACACCTGAAGCTGAAGCCGCAACCTGCTTCAGTTCCTGTGTCCTGGCTTTCCAAGCCCTGCAATCTTTCTTCCAGTGTCCACTCTTATGACAATAGAAGCATTCTTCCTTTCCAACAAGCTTCCCCGCAATCTTTGTTGCCTTTTCCTTTCCCTTCGTACCCACTTTACTAACACCGCCTCTTGGTTTGGCGGGGGCTTTCTTCCTCTTTCCCTTGGCTTTCGCCTTGGACCTAGAGGAAGAAGATCCTCCTACAAACAAAGCGGGTGTTTCCCTACCTTTCTATAGGGTGCCCTCTGCGCTCCTCAGCATGTTGAGGAGTTCTGAAAGTTCAACTTCCTTTTCTTGCAAGTTGAAATTCAGTATGAACTGGGCGTAAGTGGAAGGAAGGGACTGGAGAACTAAATCCGTATAGAGTTCACTATCCAACGTGGTCCCAAGTTCCGCGAGCTCCTCAATGTAGCCAATCATCTTAAGCACGTGGTCCGCTACCGATGATCCGACGGCCAACTTTGCCGAAAATAACTTCTTCGACACTTCGTATCTTGCGATACGAGACTGCTCTCCATACAGTTCTTTTGTATGAAGAAATATGGATTCCAAGTCCATATTCTCGTGCCTCCTCTGGTGATCGTTGTCCATAGAGGCAAGCACGAGGCACTTGGCCTTCGCGCAATCAATCTCCCAAGTCTTACGGATTTCCTTATCCGCGACGCTGGAGGTGGGACCTGGGACTGGGGGAGCTTTGGTGGTAAGAAGATACCCCAGCTTGTCGTAAGTGATTGCCATTTTGACATTCCTTAGCCAATCTTTGTAGTTTGGCCCTGTCAGTATGTTTTTATCTAGAAGTAACTTAAGTCCAGTCATTTCGATTTGGTCGCTGCAGGGGGGAGAGAAGAAACACTTTAGCACGATGCTCTTGCAAGTTTAGAATGGTTTTTAATTTGTCTAAACAGGATGGCTCCTACTGTCTCTCGAATCCCTCCTCAAACCATAAAGGAAGAATCAGTCGGGATCAATCCCACCGTACAATACTTGCTTAACCGTTCAGCCAGGCCAGTGTCGGTACTTCGAGGGAGGTTTTCCAACGCTTTCGCGAAGTTCCTTAATTTAAGAACCTCTTTTCCCTGGGGGCGTAGCCCCGCTAACACCTTTCTAGGCACCTACTAGGTTTATAGCATTGATCGTTTAGTGAGAAATTTCCCGAGGAGTAGCATATACTCACAGTAGGATCGGGATCCAAATATCATCGCGTGACGAAACTGAAGGAATCCTACCAGAATCATCACACTCCAAATGGTATGCAAATCTAGCAAGTTTCAGTACTTATGAAACTCCCGATGTGGATTTTTGCCCCATGCTCTTATGACCTTGACTAAGGCCAACAAATCATAAGTCACATGTCAAGTTCTACCCGTCGTTATCCAGGTTAATTTGAACCCACCCGTATATACCCTTGACTATGGCCAACAAGGCAATACGACTGTCCCAAACCAACGCATTCTATCTATGCAACATATGAATACCTACCAGCTACCAAACACTGTGCCTTGACTAAGGCCAACAAACACAGCTTGAATACTGTTGAATATTCATATGAAACGACGGAGGGCTACGGATGGTTTTGGCGAAACCGTGAACGTAGTGAACTTGATATAATCGATGGAACGAGATAGCTTTTAGAAGGAGTGGCTCAAGCTCCGCATTTAAAAGTTAGTTTTGAAAAGAACCGAGTGGTTTTTCGAAAGTGTTCCAACGACTTTAGCATGGTTTATTATCTTGCATTAGTTCTTTTAATGCGTGATATTCTTGCATTAGTTCTTTTAATGCGTCCCATCATTTAATCCTACCATTGCAGAAAACAACCAAAATATGACGTACGCTTATGCCATTCGCATTCGCCACGGGGTCCCGTCATCACCCGTTAGGTTACTTAACTAACGACAGAGCGGGGGCTGGGCTAGCGCGGCTGTAAAACATAAGCAACGCCTAAATATAAAGCAATGATAGACATTACAGATCACAGATGAATACATTGGATATACTAGCAATCCGCAATCCGTTCGAGCCTGCAACGAAAAACGGATTACACGGTCGCGGTGAATAGCAAATACCCCACCCAAGACCCCTACGGGTGCGGCAAACTACCCGCCAAGTACCCGGTAGTTTGTGCACCCCTCCATGGGTCTATCCTAGGAGCAAAAACAGTAAAAAGAATTATACAATGACGGATACAACCCCGACCCGGTTGTGCGGCCATACAAATAATATTATTACATCAATTTACATTTACAAATGAATGAAAGAAAAACAAAAGCTCATCTCACATCCACCCCGGCTATTCACCCGCGACAGTCCAACACATTCATATACACATTCCAATATCAAACACAGATCACAGAGATGTATAACCCTGACTAATCGACTTATAGCGATTAGCCGACGTTCAATACATACAAACATCACAGATATAACCAATATAGCCAAAGTGTAGCGAAGTTCGAAAAAAATACGGATTTATAGGACCCCAAAAGTAAATTTCTTTTCTGGAAAATCTGGGCACATATAACATATTTGAAAAATCCCAAAACCCTACCAGATGAACACTGCACAAAACACGATCACATGAAGAGGCTAAACGGCGGCGGATCCGCGGCTAAGAGAATAGCTGAGGCCGCGGATCCGCGGCAGTTTGAGCGATTTATGGGATCGTTTTTCTTGGGTGTTCTCAGAAAACCCTGAGCCGATTTTAGGAGTATAAAGTTTTACTTTTAGAGCACAAAAAATTTCAACAGAAACTTAGGGTTTTAGTTTTTCCGGTTTTTGTGATTTTTCGGTTTCGAACTTCCATACACTTTGCTACCAAGCTAGTTTAAGTTTAGTTAGGCTCTGATACCACTGTAAGTCCACGTTGCGACCCCCGGTTCTTACGGGGAGGCGGAAACGGTATAAAAATCAAATTTTTAGCGCATCGGGCAACATGGACTAACAAAGTCGGGATCTTTTCCTAAACTAAAACTAGCAAACAAGCTAAAGAGAGTTAGCTACTCGGAAAGATGGTTATACCTAAACTTGAACTCCTTCTTCTTCAAACTTTGTAGAGGTTGATGGTTCTTTCCTCGTCGCCTTCTTCCGTCAAAGATGGATCCACCTGAGGGTTCAACCTTCGGGCTCTTTCTCGAACTTTGAGAGAACTAGAATCTTCGGCTTGCCAAACCTTTGATCCTAGAGTGAGTAGAGAGTGTCTAAGGGGTGTTTTCTTTTCAAGGAGAGGGATTCTCAACACATGAGAAGGATTCTCCTTGAGCTTGAGGAAGAAGAAGATGAAGTGAGGAGAGAGAATGATTATGATAGAATGAGCTCTCTTTTTTCTTTTGCAACCATATCAAAAAGAAAAAGAATTATCTAAATAATAATAATAATTCAAATGAGAATAGTTGATGGTTGTTTTGGAATGACCACTATCATACTTCATTAAATGAAATGTAAGCTAGAATCAATGAGCATCCTTGCAAAGTAATGATGATGGTCAAACATTCAACCATGGTCAACAAGTCAACCATGGTCAACAAGTCAACAAAACCAACCATAACATAATATCATTTAATTACTATTATTAATTGATATTTCATAATTCCATTAGGGTTTGGAAAAAGACGACTGTCAACTGTGCATACGCACCCGTTCCGAAACCCTAATGAAAAACCTCTTCCTCTGCCTCAAACAACTGTGCATACACACCTGCATTCTCGTTCCGAGGAACAAGAATACTGAGAGATAAAAGCAACCCCAAAACATATACCAGTATCTGGCTCAAACCAGAGCCTGCTAGTATAATCCGTCCGAACTCCAAACGTGCACAAGTGCGTGGATGAGAACGAACCCTACCGCAAAACCATGCGACCTCTACTCATTTTGCCCAGAGGCGAATACCCTCTGTGTGGGACTCTAAAGACTCGACACTACGCTGGCAGTGGGTTTAACCACAGACCGCAAGCGGCACTAGCTGTGCGTAACGGTCCCCAGGTAGATGCCGACAAGAAGGCTGACGAGGTGAACCCCATCTGAACTCCTACTGAGTCTGAATGTGACATTCTCCGTACAGTCCGGTCTGTTCGTCTGATACATCGCATGTCGGGCCTAGGGGGCGGTAAACGTCAGTCCCCCAATAGCGGTACAAGTCGTGTCGGAGTGAAGCCCAAAACACCCTGAGATAACACTGGAAGCCTACCAGTATATCTCGCTTGCCCTGGCCAGGGACTACTCGTGTAATGGCTCTCCTAGACACAGCGCGATGTCAACCCCCAATACCGGGAGAGACGAATCCTGTCTAACCGGCACTGCCTCAAAGTGCTTCGGGACTGCACCCAACTACCACCTGTTTGCACGACTCCTTTGAGCCGTGGTAGGGTAGTAGTCAAAGTACAGTGGGAACACACTCGAGGCGAAGTGCCAGTGTCAAGTCAGCGGACTAAGCTGTACTCATGTCACCTGGGAACTGATAACTGACGATAGGTATAATACCAACCTGTCAGTTCCCGACGAGTCCTGTCCAGTGTACTCGTAACCCAACGAGCACCCGTATACTATCTCCAGTACGACGTACTGATGGCTGTGGGACAGACCATCTCCCACACTGGGATGAGAAGCGCATACGCTAGTCTACTCCGGAGTATCGATGCCCTGTCTCGATAGTCCTACGACTAGGGACCTGTATAAGGATGTGCTTATAGATTACCCAGCCCCCACTAGTGTGACTGCCATCACAACGCTGGTAATCAAGCAAAGATCCTAAGGGCTCCACTAATGTGTATAGGTGATATCGCAAAATAAACACATGTACACATTGAAGTAGAAACAAACCAAGTAGCATACTACTATATTGAGCAAGATTGTTTATACAAGGTGAATATCCCAAGCTTCCATTAAGTAATATACAAACTAGTATGATACAGTAATGGCCTCTAGGGCATATACACTAACAGATGTATCGCCTTCCTAGAGGATTGAGGCATTGTTTAGCATGCGGAGGAAGGGGATTCACATTGCCGTCTAGGCGAAGTTAAAAAGTTGAACGAATGTCAGAAACCCATTTTTCCAAATTTAAAGTATTCGAAGGAACACGCAAGTAATTCGGTGGACCCTCTAGAAGAATGAAACCCTAACTCGACATGATGACCTTGGAACCGCTTTTGAACTTTAGGGTTTGCGGCAGTTTAGCGGTGCCATCAGTGAGGCTTGGGTTTGCCCTTCTATGGTTGGTCCATAGGTAATGTGGCATGTACCAGATATTATAAGATGGTGCTCATGTGTTGAGCTTTCGGGAAATTATGGGACTTTGATAAATCGATCAAAACGTTTAACGTCGTCCGGATATCATGTGATGAGAGATTAGCAAGCTAACCAGCTTCGGATAGAGGACCTCACCCAGATGCGTTGTGAGTTGATCGATGATTGTTAGCGATTCTGCGTTTTCAAGTTTTAGTTTAAATACTGCAATCAAGACGGTTTCGCTTGTAGCTAGCCGGTTGAATACGGGTCGTCCGCAGGGAGATGGGAGTCTTTTTTAATGTGTTTTAACGAGTTAAGTCCGTTTTTCAGATTTTGTTGTGGTTATCTAAGTGTTGAGTTGATATTTAAAGAGAGCTTGTTAGGGTTAGGATTAGGTTAGTTTGAGCTAGGAGTCTCCACATCTTTCGTTGCCCCTCTTAATATCGGTGTTACGGTAATCGGCAACAACGGGGATTAGCACGACTAAGAAGGAACTTGTGAGTATAAGCTAGGCTTTCCAACGCATAAGTTCTTCCTTTTGGTGCTTGTCCGTCCGTTCTTGGCTCTTAGCCATAACCTCCGGTTAATTCAACCACAACCGGTCTCACTACGGGATCACCGCTATCATGTAGGATAGGGTGCCGTAAGGAGCGGATTGTGGTTCAATTAACGGGAGTCGAATTAAGCTGTTGGGCAAGGAAAGAGTGAGAGAGATTTCCTTCTCTCAAACTTCCCTTATCCTACCCTAACAAGTATGAACTACTCACACATCATGATACGGAAAAATAAAACAAAACAAAAGAGGAAGATAGAAAGAAAGAGATTAGAAGAATACGACTAGCTATTTGCGACCTCACCTTGGCGAGGATCGAGCGTAAGCATCATTGTCGTATTAAGGATAAAGAAAAAGAGAGAAGAAAGAAACAACAAGAAATAACAACAACTAGTTAACGAATTAAAGTTACAACAATTATAGAAAAAGCAAGACAAGCATGATAATAAAATGATCTTCTTTATTCATCACTCTTCACTCACAAGCTCACTACAAGTTTAATGGAGAAGAGATGAGAAGAGGAAGAAGAAGAACACTAAACCTAGCAAAATGAAAATACAAGAATGGACCCTTTCCTTCACAAAGTTCTGGGCTATTTATAGGCTGAAAAATGAAAACCTAGGGCAACAAGCAGAACCAACATGGAATGACCAAAATACCCCCAAAGTTTGACGATCTGCCGCCACTATACGGCCGCGGATTCGCGGCCTAAGCACGCTTAGGCCGCGTTTCCGCGGCCATATAGATGAGTTGGGGGCTCTGTCTTTTTGTGCTTCCCTGGTCTTCAGTGTACATAATTCTGGTACATGTATTTTCTCAATTTGGCTCCATGATTTTTCCAGAATTTCTGTTGAGGGAAAGGTGGACTTTTTGTCAAGATTTGGCATGATTGCCTCGAGCTCCGTGTAGATTTCTTGGATCTTGTGCTGCCCTTGAGCCTTGTGCATGAAAGTGACAATCGATTTGCCATTTTGTCTTCCTAAACTGGTATCTGGCAACATATGGATGAAGAGCGGAGACCGTGTTTTATCTGTGGTTGGCAGGAACCCAGATTTTGTCGTGTTTTCCATGAATTTCACCGTTTTAGAACCGAGAACCTGTATCCTGCAATTGACTAGCAAACACGGCTCAAGAGTATCTACCGATATGCAATGTGATAAAAATTGGGCGGTATGAAAATGCAAAAATCTGATATGAACAAATACCCCCAAACTTATCATTTGCTCGTCCCGAGCAAAGCCAATTTATTCACAAAAAATTTCCTAACCTCACTTTCGCAGGGAACGCGATTGCACTGAGCATGTGCAACAAGCCGTTAAACCTCTAGGTGTCCCTAGTAGGAGGAGTGTTGTCTCCTGAGGGTTTTCAGCGGGTACTACCCACAAAATCCGGTCAAGTTGGTTTTGTAAAATAACTAAGATTCAAACCCTACAGTTTTGTTTTAGAAAATAACAATTCTATAATCCTAAGTCTAGACCATCGAACCTTTATTTTTCACACCTCGCTTCTTATTTAACTACAGATTTTATATGTCTTTACGTGCAGTGCAAATAGTGTCGTTAAGTTCCAGAAGGATCGATTAAAGTCATCATGTCGCACAATAAAGCCCAGATAACAATTTTAAAAGGATCACATAAGTTTTATAAAGAGTTAAGCATTTTTTAAGTTTCGTTTTCCAGTAAGGTTTCAACTTCAGAATTTCTATCTTCCTTAACAGGAAACTAAGTCGTATTCTTCACTCCACCTTTTTCTTGTTTTCATTTCATACACACCTCTGTGAACGTGCAATAGTCTTTATCACAGAATAAAACCTTCATATCTCCGCTAAATTTTTTTTATAAAAGCCTGTCTTTTATCAAGATTATTCTCATACAAAGAACCGTTAGGAATTTTAACTCGGAGAGAACACTTGCTTGACTTTGTTTTAATCTGGACTTTCTAGGCTTCTTAGCGAGCTTTGGGCCAATGCATCCAAACCAGTTGGTTTTAGGGCATTAGGTGTAGAAACACCCCAGCGGACTTAATTACTCAAGTTACCTAGGTCCAAAAACAAAAGACAGTTTGGCGTGAAAATCAGATGATTTGATACGAACGGAGATATAACCGGCAGTTCCATTATTTTTTTTTTGGATAAAAGACGTGTTTAGTGGGTTCGGTGTGTAATCATTCCAATCAAGTTTCAGATGGGTTATTTTTCAGACTTAGTTCCAATTACGGCATCAATAATATTCCTTCATATTCGCTTTACTTCATAAGCTATTCTTGACATTACTTATTTCAGAACAAACCTATTTGATCCTCAGAAAATCATTTATCTGTTTAAAAGTTTTTTAAACATAACAGACTTGTCATCTAATTCCCAAAAACTCACGACACGTGTAGTGTGATGTAAAGACGTATATCAGCTATAGTTAACTTCAAAGGAGCATTATCTTTCAGGTTCTCAAAATCTAAACATAAGATTTAGTTATTCCTATTTTTTTTTCAAACAAGAACCGTCGAAATGTTGAATCAGAGTTTTTCCACTAGCTAACTTGACAGAAAAGTTTTTATATTTTTAGAAAATTTTCAGATTTTTATGGATTTTATGGATTTTAATATGCAGATGCAAAATATACATATGAATGCGAAGGTAAGAAATGCGTACCGAGCGTACCCCCAAACTTAAACTGGACAGTGTCCTCGCTGTCATTGCATGAAGAGATCATTTGAAGGGTCAAAATTGTCGGTTAGCGATACCCAAATTTTTATTTTTTTTTGTTTTTAAAGAAAAGAAAAAGAATATACACAAATATATACAAAATGGTTTGTACATACCCCCAAACTTATTTGGAACAGTGTCCACTGTTCTTGGCTGGATAACCAAAGTTTGGAGGTAGGCAGAGGAAGATCATTCAGGGTAAACCGGCTTCTGTAGGAACAGGAGCTCCTCTGTTGGTTCGGCGCTAAGGTACGGTTTGCATCGGTGTCCGTTTACTTTGAAAAGTGAACCGTCCTTTGGATTTTCCAAATCCACAGCGCCCTGCGGATACACATTCCGCACAAAATACGGCCCTTTCCAGCGAGATCTGAGCTTTCCAGGATGGAAGTGAAGTCGGGTGTCGTAAAGCAGTATCTGTTGACCAGGTACGAAGGTTTTGCGCAAAAGGTGTTTATCGTGAAACACCTTCGTTCGGTTCTTAACGACAACCGCGTTATCATAAGCCTCATCCCTAAGCTCGCTTAGTTCGTTCAACTGTAGCTTCCGATGGCTGCCCGCATCCTCGAGAGATAAATTCAGCTCCTTTATCGCCCAAAATGCGCGATGCTCTATTTCGACAGGAAGGTGGCAGGCTTTTCCGTACACCAGCCAATAGGGAGACATGCCAAGGTCGGTCTTATAAGCGGTTCGAAATGCCCAAAGGGCATCAGTGAGTTTCAGCGACCAATCCTTACGGCTCTTGGAAACCGTCTTCTCCAGTATCTGCTTGATTTGCCGATTTGAAACTTCGGCCTGCCCGCAGGTTTGGGGGTGGTAGGGCATAGAAAGCTTATGATTAATGGAATATTTCCGCATCAAGGTCTCGAAAGTCTTGTTGCAGAAATGACTTCCATTGTCGCTAATGATCGCTCGGGGGTGCCCAAAACGAGAGAAAATGTTTTCTTTAAGGAACCTAACTACAACCTTGTTGTCGTTAGTCCGGCTGGGCACAGCCTCGACCCATTTAGAGACGTAATCAACAGCTAGAAGGATGTACAAGTTCCCAAAAGAGCTGGGAAACGGCCCCATGAAATCTATCCCCCAAACATCGAAAATCTCCACAACCAAGATCGGTTGGAGCGGCATCTCGTTCCTCCGGGATATCCGGCCCATGTGTTGGCATCGGGAGCAAGTCTTGCAATAGTCGTGAGCGTCTTTGAAGAGTTGTGGCCAGTAGAAACCACATTGCAAGATCTTCTCAGCTGTCTTTCTGGGCCAAAAATGCTTGCCACACGCTTGATCGTAGCAAAATGACAGCACACTCTTGAATTCCTCATCAGGGACACACCGACGAATAATCTGGTCGGGACAGTACTTGAACAAGTAGGGTTCGTCCCGGTAAAAGTGTTTTACTTGGGATAAGAAGCGAAGTCTGTCCTGACTCGACCATTCAGTCGGGAGTAATCCTGTGGCCAAATAGTTCACAATATCTGCGAACCAGGGTTCGCACGATACTGTCAAGAGCTGTTCATCCGGGAAAACGTCGTTGATCGGAATTGGAAGCGAAGGCGAAGAAGGAAGTCGTGAGAGATGGTCGGCAACTACGTTTTCACATCCTCGTTTGTCCTTAATGACAAGGTCAAACTCCTGAAGCAAGAGGATCCAACGGATTAACCGAGATTTTGCATCTTTCTTCGCAAAAAGATGGCGCAGAGCAGAATGGTCTGTGTAGACAATGACTGGAGAGCCGATGAGGTAGGGCCTGAACTTTTTTAAAGCAAATACAACAGCCAAGAATTCCTTCTCAGTTGTTGTATAATTGAGTTGGGCGTCGTTCAGGGTTCGGCTAGCATAATAGATTACGTGCGGCATCTTGTTGATGTGTTGTCCAAGGACAGCACCAATGGCAAAGTCGGATGCATCGCACATAATCTCGAATGGATGCGTCCAGTCAGGTGAAGAAAGAACGGGAGCAGAAGTGAGTGAGCGTTTCAGTGACTCGAATGCAGTCATACAGCTCGAGTTGAAGTCGAAAGGCGTATCCTTGGCCAGCGAAAGAGTCAAGGACCTAGCAATCTTGCTAAAATCCTTGATAAACCGTCTATAGAAACCGGCATGGCCTAGGAAGGCTCGGATATCTCTGACGCATCGGGGAGGAGGCAGATTGGAAATGACCTCAATCTTTGCTTTGTCAACCTCTATGCCATTTTGCGAGATGATATGTCCTAAGACAATACCTTCGCGCACCATGAAGTGGCATTTCTCCCAGTTCAAAGTGAGATTCTTGTCCTTACATCGGGTAAGGACAGCGTCAAGATGCAGCAAACACTCGTTGAAGGAATCGCCGAAGATGGAGAAGTCATCCATGAAAATCTCCAGAAATTTTTCCACCATGTCTGAGAAGATTCCCATCATACACCGCTGGAAGGTAGCGGGCGCATTGCATAACCCAAAGGGCATGCGACGATATGCAAACGTGCCGAAAGGACAAGTGAATGTGGTCTTGTCCTGGTCTTTTTCGGCGATGGGAATTTGATTATAGCCGGAGTAGCCATCAAGAAAGCAGTAGTACTCGTGTCCGGCCAATCGTTCAAGCATCTGGTCAATGAAAGGTAGTGGAAAGTGGTCTTTCCGCGTTGCGGCGTTGAGTTTTCTGTAATCAATGCATACTCGCCACCCAGTTTGGGTGCGAGTAGGGATTAACTCGTTCGCCTCGTTAGTGATGACCGTGATGCCCGACTTCTTGGGGACAACATGAATGGGGCTAACCCACTGGCTATCAGAGATAGGGTAAATGATACCACTATCTAGACATTTTACGATCTCCTTCTTCACAGCCTCCTTCATGACTGGATTGAGACGTCTTTGTGGATCCCGGGCTGGTTTGGCATCATCCATCAGATGAATATGATGCTCAACAATTAGGGGACTAATCCTCTTGATGTCCGCCATGGACCAGCCAAAACCTTGCCTGTTGCTGTGCAAGACCGCGAGAAGGGCTTTCTCTTGCTCGGGAGCTAGAGAAGCCGAGATGATGACAGGGAGGGTCTCGTTCTCACCTAAGTAAGCATACTTAAGGTGAGACGGCAACGGCTTGAGTTCGAGCGTTGGAGGTGAAACGATGGAAGGCAAGACTGGTGCAAAGGTCTCGAACTCAAAGGACTCTAGCAAAGGTTCAAAGCGAGTGTAAGCAACCGAGTTGGATGGTTCAGGTAACTCATCCGGAAAGTCGAAGGATTCAAACTCGGGTTGTGCGTGGCTAAGATCGTTTGAAAACGTGAAACACTCGTAGTCGTTGTCAGGCGCAGAAACAGCAGCAGGTTCGAAGAGAAACGCACTAGTGGCGTCAAGATTATCGTGATCAAACAGAAACTCCTCGAATTCACACTCTTCTGGGGTGATCTCCTGGATCGAGCAGACGTCCAGTATATGAGCATTAGGTTCGGCGGGCTGATTCCCCAACCTAAAAATGTTGAGTTCAATCGTCATATTTCCAAAAGAGAGGTTCATCGAACCATTGCGACAATTGATCACAGCATTTGAGGTTGCGAGAAATGGGCGACCGAGTATCACCGGAATCTGATTCCGGGGGTTAGCTACAGGCTGTGTATCTAATACAATGAAGTCAACGGGGAATATGAAGTCCCCGACTTTTATTAACACATCCTCTAGCTCACCCCTAGGATGGGTGATCGATCGGTCGGCTATTTGGAGAGTGCAGTGCGTGGGTTTCAGCTCTCCGACGCCTAATTGCTCGTATACTGAATACGGAAGCAGGTTAACACTGGCACCAAGATCTAATAGTGCGCGGTTGATGTTCTTATCCCCAATAGTAATTGAAATCGTAGGACAGCTAGGGTCCTTCCATTTTTGTGGTAAAGATTGGGTAAGGGCATCACTCACAGCACTAGCCAAGAAAACTTTCTTGGGTACCTGAGACTTCCTCTTTTTCGTGCACAAGTCCTTTAAGATTTTCGCGTAGGACGGGACTTGTTGGACATCATCTAAAAGAGGAATGTTAATGTTAACTTGCTTAAATAACTCCAGAATCTTCTCCATTTGAGGATTTTGTTTATTAGACCTCAACCGGTTTGGAAATGGAACATTTTGAAAATTGGTTGAGTCTAATGCTGGAGGAGGAGATTGTGGAGTTGGAACGGATCCCAGAATAGGTGTCTTCGTGGAGTGAGAAGTGGGTCCGTTCAGAGCAGAAGAAGAGGGAGGGGAGCCTTGTGAAGAACGGAGAATAGGCTCAGAAGACGAAGAAGAAGAAGAAGAAGAAGAAACGGCCGGGGTGTCATCGTTGATCCGTTTGCCAATGTTGTTTTGCAGCATCCTCCCCGATTTCAGTGTGGTCACGACACTCACATTATGGTTTTGTTGTTCAAGAGCAACATGTGCATTATGTGGGTGACCGGGATTTGGAAGTGGCTGGGATGGGAGCTTCCCGTTTTCTCGCTCGCTTAAGGCCGCGTTCAGCTGTGCAATCTGGGCCTCGATGGTCTTGATACTTTGCCCGTGTGCGGCAGTGTGTTGCACTAAGGATTGAATGGAAGACTGGATGTTGGCGGTGGATTGAGTCGATTGTTTAACAAACGCCTCCAGACTTCGTTCGAGCGAGGAAACCTTATCGTTGTTTGACTGAACAAAGTTGTTTGGTGGAAAAGAATTGTTGGGTGCAAAGTTGTTCGTCTGATTTTGGAAAGGTTGGGGTTGGAAGGGCTGCTGATATTGATGTTGAGTTTGTTGTTGCGCTTGTTGTTGCGGCGGAGGGGCCCTTTGGAAATTGTTTCCCTGGAATTGATTCTGATTCTGATTCCAGGCGAAATTGGGGTGGTTCCTCCAACCGGGATTGTAGGTGGAAGAGTATGGATCATTCCTCGGTCTTTGCTGGAAGGCAGCATTAACCTGATCCTGTCCTTGCAAGGGTGGATTGTAAGGACACTCTTCGGTCAAGTGAGAAGGATCGGAACAACAAGCGCAGATGGTACGAAGGGGGAGAACAGGGGCAGGAGCAGGAGCAGAAAATTTGCCCTCTATCGCTTCAAGCTTTCTTGTTATTGCAGCCATTTCAGCTTTCATCGCAATAGAGACATCAAGTTGGTGGATTCCTACCCTAGACTGACCGGTAGAAGTGGAGGTAGAAGAAGAAGACGTCGGTCTGGTGCTCTCCCACTGTAGCGTTTGCTCCGCAAGGTCGTCAAAGAATTGCCACGCTTCCTCGTCAGATTTCGATAGGAAGTGGCCCTGACAGATGGTTTCCAACAACTGCTTCGTTGCTGGGTTCAGTCCCTCGTATAAGGTTTGGCAAAGTTGTCATTTCTCTATACCGTGGTGAGGACACTGAACAAGAAGGTCTTTGTATCGGTCAAAGCACTTCCAGAAGGGTTCAGAAGGAAGCTGGGAGAATTGGTTGATTTCATTTCGAATCCTTGCGGTTTTATGATTCGGATAGAATTTTTTCAGAAACGCTTTAACAAACTCGTCCCAGCTGGTGATTGAGTGGGAAGCGGTGCTATACAGCCATTTTTCAGCGAGATCGCATAAAGTGAACGGAATGAGCCGTAGACGTATAGCATCGTCCGACAGCTGGGTGGTTTTCATCATGGCACAGACGTTTTGAAATTTATTGATGAAGATATAGGCATCTTCAGATTCAAGCCCATGAAAACGTGGAAGCATGTTGATGAAGTGGGGCTTAATTTCAAAGTTGTCCCCATTGGCCGTAGGAAGAGAAAGGCAGGTGGGAAGTGCAGAACGGGTAGGATAGAAACGATCCTGGAGCGCGATTCGCTGTGGTGCTACAACAGGCGGTGGTGGTGGAATATTGGTCTCCGTAGGAGGTGGAGCCAATCCAAGGGTGGTCAAAGAGATGTTCGGATTAAATCCCGACATCGCGGAAGAAGAGGTTGGTGAAGGTGAAGGCGAAGATGTATGAACAGAATTCCGGTCAACGTCGGAGTTGGCCGGCAAAGGAAGGGGTGAAAGAGGAGTGGATGGAGTATCGACTTCGGAGTCGATCGCGTAGTCGGTTGCGACTAACGTAACGCGGACTAGACGGGCGCTAGTGTCCCGAGTCCAAGCGGACATACACTAAACTAGTTTAGTATAGTCAAAGCGGAGAAGGTGAGGGTAAGAAAACGTCAATTGAGAAAGGCGATGGGTGGGGGGTGAAAAATGGATTTGGCGACAAAAGGGCAAGTTTTTATAAAAGTTTTTGATTTTTTGTTTTTTTTTGTTTTTTTTTTTTTTTAGAAAGAGATTTACAGAAATATGTACGGAAATATGGCTTAAGCAATCACAAACAAGATATGCACAATCACACCTAGATCTAGGGTAACCTAGGTCTACTAGACCTGCTCCTGAACTTGATTGTCGAAGTTAAACAGTGTTGAGAAACGGGCTTAAAAATACACTGATCACGAGGCCAGGTAAGTGCAGAGATAAGGGGAGGTTGTCCAACGCTTTCGCGAAGTTCCTTAATTAAATAACCCTTTCTCTTTCGGCAGTTGCGCCTTTAACACTTTCCTAGACACCCCGTAAACAATATACCGTTAAGCTAGGTTCTAAACACGGTTTATCTTCTCCTAATGAGCGCGAAGTCCTTAGGGCTGAAGTCTAGTATTTTTTAATTTACAATGGACAATGCATATGCTTTTGTGATTTTTGGGGTCCTGGGAAGGGTGATGAAATCCCCACCCAATCTGGATTGGTTTCAAGCCCCTTAAGTCCGTATTAAAGAAATGCAAAGCAGTAACAAATCAACTGCAAACAATTTTTATTTGCGGCGCAAAGAATCCTGCACAAGAACAGTTTATTGGAAGGGGGAGAAGAATTTGCGCAAAGAAATCTGCAGAAAACACAATTTATTGGAGTCCAGAGGAGTGGAGAGAAGAGAGAGACTCACCAGAAATTTTGGGGCCCTGAAACCACCAAGTGGCCGCGGATCCGCGGCCTAAGCCCTCTATTGCCGCGGATCCGCGGCAGTAAGGGGAGATTGGGACTTCATTTTTTGTGTGGGTGCTGGTATGGGTCTCCTCTGCTTGTCTGGATCTTCTGAATTTTTACTTGCTCACTGTACCTGCTCCAGATCTTGACAGTAGACCGTTTGTTCCGTTTTGATCCGTCGCGGTGTAGCCGCGAAATGTGGGTCTATCTTCCCACGTCTTTGGCACTGTACTTGAACTCCGTCTTATCCGACGTCTTTGGCGTCGATCTTGAACTTCGTATTTTCCTACACACTTGCACAAAAGCTAATCAAAAAACAACAAGATGGTTTTTTTTTTACAATGTATATTTTTTTGTTTTGTTTTTCGGTTATATTCACAAGTTAACCCGAAATTACACAAGGAAATAAACTACCGTCTCCCCGGCAACGGCGCCATTTGATTGTTAGCGATTCTGCGTTTTCAAGTTTTAGTTTAAATACCGCAATCAAGACGGTTTCGCTTGTAGCTAGCCGGTTGAGTACGGGTCGTCCGCAGGGAGATGGGAGTCTTTTTCAATGTGTTTTAAAGAGTTAAGTCCGGTTTTCAGATTTTGTTGTGGTTATCTAAGTGTTGAGTTGATATTTAAAGAGAGCTTGTTAGGGTTAGGATTAGGTTAGTTTGAGTTAGGAGTCTCCACATCTTTCGTTGCCCTTCTTAATATCAGTGTTACGGTAATCGGCAACAACGGGGATTAGCACGACTAGGAAGGAACTTGCGAGTATAAGCTAGGCTTTCCAACGCATAAGTTCTTCCTTTTGGTGCTTGTCCGTCCGTTCTTGGCTCTTAGCCATAACCTCCGGTTAATTCAACCACAACCGGTCTCACTACGGGATCACCGCTATCATGTAGGATAGGGTGCCGTAAGGAGCGGATTGCGGTTCAATTAACGGGAGTCGAATTAAGCTGTTGGGCAAGGAAAGAGTGAGAGAGATTTCCTTCTCTCAAACTTCCCTTATCCTACCCTAACAAGTATGAACTACTCACACATCATGATACGGAAAAATAAAACAAAACAAAAGAAGAAGATAGAAAGAAAGAGATTAGAAGAATACGACTAGCTATTTGCGACCTCACCTTGGCGAGGATCGAGCGTAAGCATAATTGTCGTATTAAGGATAAAGAAAAAGAGAGAAGAAAGAAACAACAAGAAATAACAACAACTAGTTAACGAATTAAAGTTACAACAATTATAGAAAAAGCAAGACAAGCGTGATAATAAAATGATCTTCTTTATTCATCACTCTTCACTCACAAGCTCACTACAAGTTTAATGGAGAAGAGATGAGAAGAGGAAGAAGAAAAACACTAAACCTAGCAAAATGAAAATACAAGAATGGACCCTTTCCTTCACAAAGTTCTGGGCTATTTATAGGCTGAAAAATGAAAACCTAGGGCAACAAGCAGAACCAACATAGAATGACCAAAATACCCCCAAAGTTTGACGATCTGCCGCCACTATACGGCCGCGGATCCGCGGCCTAAGCACGCTTAGGCCGCGTTTCCGCGGCCATATAGATGAGTTGGGGGCTCTGTCTTTTTGTGCTTCCCTGGTCTTCAGTGTACATAATTCTGGTACATGTATTTTCTCAATTTGGCTCCACGATTTTTCCAGAATTTCTGTTGAGGGAAAGGTGGACTTTTTGTCAAGATTTGGCATGATTGCCTCGAGCTCCGCGTAGATTTCTTGGATCTTGTGCTGCCCTTGAGCCTTGTGCATGAAAGTGACAATCGATTTGCCATTTTGTCTTCCTAAACTGGTATCTGGCAACATACGGATGAAGAGCGGAGACCGTGTTTTATCTGTGGTTGGCAGGAACCCGGATTTTGTCGTGTTTTCCATGAATTTCACCGTTTTAGAACCGAGAACCTGTATCCTGCAATTGACTAGCAAACACGGCTCAAGAGTATCTACCGATATGCAATGTGATAAAAATTGGGCGGTATGAAAATGCAAAAATCTGATATGAACTATCGATAACGGACGAGTATTGAGTATTCCTCCGATGGTTGGGACGAGTTCCCGAGGACGTGTTCAGCTAGAGATCTTCTACAGAGTGATGAAGATACCGAGTTCGTGACTTCGAGTCCGTGTGAGAGACTCCGGATTGACCATGGCCGAGAACAGTTGTAGTGTGCAGATAGCATGACGTGACGTCAAAATGGACGATGATACAGAAAAGTGGAACCAGAGGTTTGCACGAGAGGTTGGCGAACTGTTGTTACACTCCGTCGAGATCAGAAATCTGATATGCTTACAGAGGTGTTGGGATGCGGCCAATTCCCAAGGAAATGTTGTGCTGAGAACGCAGATGTCCACAAAGCGAGAAAAGATTATGCAAAAGTACCAGCCTCCGTATAGTTCGGCATAGGCGAGATTAGAAGAGCCCCTGAGCAAGTTCCTTTCAGGACACTGCTGCGATGAGATTTGCACCTAGGACCAGTTGTGTCACATGTATTCAGAAGGCCAGAGGCCGACGTCAGTGACGTGTTGCTTTACGAGTGGTCGTGATGATTAGCCGTGAGATGAACAGAGAAGTGCCAGAACGGAATCGTTCCCGTTAGCACACCTGACCGGGCCGATGAGCCGATAGATTGCAAGATTCGAAAATCCACAGAGAAGATGAGGACCCAGAGACAGAGGACGCCAGACCGTGAGCAGGAGGCAAGCAGATGATCTTGCTCTTTCAGTTTTGGGTGCACCGACATTTTTCGACATTGTAAGAGGTGTACCTCAATGTCACTTGTTGCGATTTGTGTTTGTGATCCGAGTATCACGCTTATTGTTAGTGTATATGCCCTAGAGGCCATTATTGTATCATACCAGTTTGTATATTACTTAATGGAAGCTTGGGATATTCACAGTTGTATAGACAATCTTGCTCAAAATGGTAGTATGCTACTTGGTTTGTATCTACTTCAATATGTGCATGTGTTTCTTTTAACATATCGCTTATACATATTAGTAGAGCCCTTAGGATCTTTGCTTGATTACCAGCGTTATGATGGCAGTCACACTCATGGGGGCTGGGTAATCCACAAGCATATCCTTATACAGGTCCCTAGTCGTAGAACTATCGAGACAGGGCATCGATACTCCGGAGTAGACTAGCGTATGCTCTTCTCATCCCAGCAGGGAAGATGGTCTGTCCCACAGCCATCAGTACATCGTACTGGAGATAGTATGCGGGTGCTCGTTAGGTTACGAGTACACTGGACAGGACTCGTCGGGAACTGTTGGTTGGTATTATACCTATCATTAGTTATCAGTTCCCAGGTGACATGAGTACAGTTTAGTCCGCTGACTTGACACTGTCACTTGGCCTCGAGTGTGTTCCCACTGTACTTAGATTACTACCCTACCACGGCTCAAAGGACTCGTGAAAATAGGTAGTAGTGTAAGTGCACGGCGGCGCCCCGGCCGTCAATCCGACGGCCAAATGCGGAAGCGGTGATAAACTTTAATTTTGCGGACTTTGCAAACCGGCACCACCGCGCACTAGACTCCGGATCGGGCCATTAAACTAGATCTAGCTAACAAGAGCATGGGTTAGAGATATACCGACTGATCCGAGTCCTCCGGTCTTCATCTCCACTCCGATCTTCTCGCGGGATCTCCGGTCGTCGCCTCCTCGCCGGAAGGGCACCACAACGCCTGTAGCTTTTACGGGCTCCCACCTCAATACCGAGGCAACTCGGGCATGAAGCCGGCAACTCGACATGCCCAAGATTTGCTGTAGAATGTAGTGTGGAGTGTATGTCTCACTTTGGGGTTGGTTGCCATAGATGGAGGAATGGTATAAGGAAATTGGTGCTTCCAATTTTCTAGCAAATGGAATGAGATGAAGAATGCTACACACAAAAATGAATCACTCTCATTTTTTTTTTCTCCTCTCTCCAAAAATTGTGGCCGGCCATCATCAAGAGAATGGTGGAGCAAAATGAAATCAACCATTATGAAAACCATGAAGGAGAGTGAGTGTAGGAGAAAAGCAATGGTGACCACATCCAAGAACATAATGATCACTAAACTCACTTCCAAATCAAATCCTTTCTCTTCACCATAAATGCATGAAAAGCAAAGATGCTAAACATATCAACCCTTATGCAAATAAGTCCTCCACAAAGTGTAATTTGCAAAACTGCAAATTACCCCCTCCATCGGAAAAGTCCGGCCGGGAAAGAACAAAGGAAAACCGGCCGGAACGGAAAGCAAACTGGCAACTCCAGAAAACTGGTCCCGTAATAAATTACAGGAAAACCCCCATACTGTGCATACACACCCGCATCTGTATTCCGTCCGGATACAAATGCAATGAGACAAAATCTACACTGTACTAAACTAGGACCGGCTTAAGCCAAAGCCGGCTAGTTATATCCGTTCGATCCTGATCCGTGCAATACCGCACGTATCTGATCGAATCCTGCCATATAACCATACGGCCACTAGTACAAACTGTCCGATCCTGATCCGTGCAATACCGCACGTATCTGATCGGACCCTGCCATATCTCCATACGGCCTCTACAGCGTTTCGCCCGAAAACTTGAGTAACTGAAAGTGTGGTGGACTCTAAAGACTCGTCAATACTATGGCTGTGGATTTAACCACTAGCACGTCAGAGGTATTAGCCAATACGTAACGGGCCACCAGCTATTGACTAAAAAGGGACGTCGATGAGTGAACTCATCCTGACACCCTACTGAGTTTGTCAGTGACAATATCCGTACAGTCCGGTCCGTTCGTCTATGAGCATCGCATGGCGGGCCTAGGGGGTTGGTAAAAGTCAGACCCCCAAAAGCGGTACAAGTCGTGTCGGAGTGTAGCCCAGAACACCCTGAGATACTACTGGAATACCTACCAGCAAATCTCCTGCCTTGGCCAAGGACTTTTCATGTTCTGGCTCTCCTAGACACAGCGCGACCTCACCCCCAATACCGGGAGAGACGAACCCCTGAAGATCCGCTCACTGCCTCCATGTGGCTCGGGACTGTACCCAACTAAAACCTGTTTGCACGACTCCTTTGAGCCGTGGTAGGGTAGTAATCAAAGTACAGTGGGAACTCACACGAGACAAATGACGATCCCCAGGTCGATGAACTAACCTGTACACATGTCACCAGGGAACTGCTATCTGACGTCAGGTATAAGACCAACTAGCATGTTCCCGGCGAGTCCTGTCCGGTGTACTCATAACCCAATGAGCACCTGTATACATCTTAGGTGAACCAACTGACACCAGTGGCTTGTGAGACCGGCCACCGCCCCTCGTCGGGGTCTCGACTGTATACACTAGTCTACTCTGGAGTATCGATGCCCTGTCTCGAAACTCCTACAACTAGGGACCTTTTAAGGATGTGCTTATAGACTACCAGCTCCCACGTATATGATCGCCCTCATACTGCCGGTAGTCAAGCAAGAATCCTAGGGGCTCTATCAACGTGCAATAGCGACTTATCAGGTCACCTAAAGCAGTACACGATGATAAAGGTAAACCAGATAGCAAACTATCATCTCGAGTAAGACTGTTCTACCGGGATAGGTCCTCCCTCAATCATTGCAATCACGTGCCTGTGATCCAATAATTGACTCTGAGGGCACTATCTCCAACAATCTCCCACTTGCACTCAAGGCTAATTATTGCGATGTCGCATACTCACAGCCTGTGTGATACCGAACACCCAACTCCCCTACTAGTCAGTCTCACAAAATCCGTTTGTGAAACTATTGCGTTCGAGGAATAGCCTCAGTGAGTGGATCCGCCTTGATGTTTCTTTCTATGTCTCTCTATATCTCAAGTTCGCGGAGAAAGCCATCTCCCGAAATGAGCAATACCTGTCTTAGAATGTCTGGATGTCTGATGGGACCTAGCTCATGAATGAACTCCAAATCCAAACTTCTTAGACTGTATCGTCAACTGAACTTAATCAGTATCCTGCGCCATGCCACCCTCAGTATTGCCTTGGACCACCTGTCCAAAATACTGCCCCTCGTCAGAAGGAAAACTATAACTCTGACAACCTCCTTGTCGTCCATGTCACCTTGGAAGCCTGGAATGATAACTGTCTCCCAAAGGAGGCAACCGTTATCATATCCCTAGAACATTCACTTATGTTCTAGAACTGCTTCCGACTGTTTCTCCAGGATTGGATCAATGTCAGCTTATTGCATCTAGTGCAAGAACAACATCTGGTGTGGTACTTGACATCTCATGATTGACTCAATTGCCTAAGCAAGTGATCTGCCAATCATGCGCATCCCTCTCTACTTTAGTCTATAAGACACCTTTAGAGAGGGTGACTCCATCACCTGCAGGTACACTACCGTGCCAGGAGTCGTTCATTCTAAATACTCTTAGAATGCTGTCAAAGTACCCTGATTGGGAAACCACCCAAATCTAGATCTAAAACCATAGAACTAGTAACCAGTATGTTTGATATAATGTCCAAGTCCCTTGTGGAGAAAACACTGTGTGACGACCAAAGTATAACCGATCGTAGTATAGGAATATCACTTCCTACTACCTTCTCAACAGATCCATCCCCTATTCTGATGATGTCAAACCTATGACTGTCACATCAGAAATAGATGATCTATCTCCGCTATATCTGCTTTAGTCTATAAATAGACATAAGCCTGATGTCCACCAATGCTTCCGCTGCTCCCACTGACTACGACAACCCTCTGGCAGAGTCATATAGACGTGCACTTCTAAAGCAAGTTTAGAACGACGCTATACTCATCCTCCTGCTGGGTCTCGCAGCCTGGAACAACAACTATGGCAAGTGTGGGTAAACAAGAACTTCCCTGTCACCGTCCTTGAGGCTACCGGAGTACCTCTCGGGTGCCTGAAGTTACCCACCTTATCTGCGGAGCGGCCAATGGAATGTCAAATCAGATTGAATCTTTAGGTTCCTTATCAAATCTTCAGTAATCGTTTGCGGTTCTGGAATCACTTCCAGTTCTACCATACTCCCACTGCTGTTTTTGAAAAAATCCATTTTTAGTAAAACTGTGGCGAGTCTAGAACAATATTTCTATTGATCTGCCAGATGGTAGAAAGTCAACCCTCGTCATAGCCTGGGTCAACCCACAAACAGCCATTACAGAAACGTGCCTTGAGTTATCCAGAGTCTGGTTTTAATCATAAGCCGGACAACTCCCCGTACCTTAACAACGTTAAGATATGAACTGTTCTATATCCAATATAGAACCAGAGGCACTGATTTAATTGAACCAGATTCAAATCATGCAGCTATCTCCAGTGCATGTCAACTAAATGGAAGGAGGCCGATCAGCGTTACTCAACTTAGGAATGCTTCCAATTATGAGTAACCTGAAAGAGAAGCAATTTCTCTTTATTATTACTATCAACTGAATACCATACTTAAGTATCTACATCTTCGATCACTTTGAAGAATCCCGATACTTGCTACACCTGGTTCTCTACTCTATTCAAATACCTATAACTCCTCAAAACTTAGACCCTGTGTTTCAACGAAACACATGTCTAAGAACTAGAGAAGTTAAAAGTAAACAGAATATAGTATGAGGACCAACCCCTCTGTCCTAATGGACACTGGACAACATACAATACTTTGTATAAGTCCACTGAGTCTAATAACTCTTTCACTGTGTGTCGTAGGTTGAAAACTGTACTTATGGTTAAGAAGAATTACACCGCTGTTTAATGCTCCTTACCTAACCATCCACTGATATAGGTAAATGTCATCGACATAATATCAAAAGGTATATCTCACTCTATGAAAATAGACGTACAGATATATCAATTTGAAATTGGTGCACAACAGCGGATATTCAAAACCAAATATTTGCCGACCGGCAAACAGCCCAGATGATCTCCTCAAATATCACCGATTACAACGAATCCCGATATAATGAGGATGATCACCCAATTCCCAATAACTTACTCCCACTCATCATCTGTAAAACCATACAGATGTGAGAATCATACCTGGTAAATACATACCCTGGAGCAAGTGTCTAATTGGGAAAACAATTTTCTATTAACTGTTCACAGTGAACCTGAAACATTGAAATGTTTCGATGGGGTATCCTGGTATTCCTAGTAATGCCTCTTCCATTATCCGGATTCACAGCTATAACCGTATAATTCTTTGCCACCTCTCCAAATCCCTTTATATGTCTTTAGTCATTACCTTCTGTACACCCCTTTAGGCCAAATGGTTTTCTTCCTTCCCTACCGTTCGGCACCAGCCTATGGTTTGGAAGAAGACTATCCAATAAGCATAAAGGGTGTACTGTCATAATCCTAGGAGCACTCGCAACGCGAGAGAAGGTGAAGATAAAAGACACCTGAATGTACTTTATTCCTATTTCTCCTGGACCAGAATCCATCCCCGAACTGGAACAAGTTCCTTTCGAGTTCGTATATAACCATACGATGGAGTATCCAATAAACTGTGGATCTTCGTAGTGATACGGAGTGTCCTGGAGAAATACAAAGGTGATTTAGGATTGGCGAAGAAATACTTGGTTTGGTCGTGAATATCAGTCGCAATTTACTTTGCCCTCTTACTAATCCCTTGCTTTGTCTTAATCTTAATACCTTCTGTACACCGTTTAGGCTAACTGGTTTTCTTCATTCCCTACCAGTCGGCACCAGCCTATGGTTTGGAAGAAGACTATCCAATAAGCATAATAGGTGTACTACTCCTAAACCAAGGAGTACTCGCAACCTGAGAGAAGGTGAAAAGAAAAGACAACTGAATAATCCTATTCGTTTTCTCCAGAACCGGAAACCATCCTCGAATTCCTTCGAGTTCGTATCTAACCATACGATGGTTTTGTCCAATGGAAGTGGACGTTCGTAGCAATACGGGGTGTCCCGGAGAAAAGGGTAAAAGTAGGAGTGGCAATGAGGTCTGCAACTCTGACAATCCAAAAGCCAGTGTTAAGTAAGTTCGGTCAACTTGGTCACTGAGTCATATTCTAGGGTCGGGTCAATGGTCGCTGCCAGAGAGACAGAGAAAAGAAACACTCAGCGTGCACTCTAACCTAGATCAGAATGGTTATCACTTTTTCTAATCAGGAAACCTCCCACTGTACCTCAAATTCTCCTCCAAACCTAAAAGAAGAATTAGTCGGGGTCACCCGAGGAGTAAACCAACTCATCAGTGGGAATCGGGATCCAACTATCATCGCATGACAACGTGACGGAATCCGCTCACGGTATCACACTCCAGAAGGTATGCGCATATCTGGCAAGTTTCAGTTCTTTTGAAACTCCCGATGTGGATTTTTGCCCCATGCTCTTATGACCTTGACTAAGGCCAACAAATCATAAGTCACATGTCAAGTTCTACCCGTCATTGTCCAGGTTGATTTGAACCCACCCGTACAAGCCCTTGACTAAAGCCAACAAGGCTATACGACTGTCCCAAACCAACACATCTATCTATGCAGCATATGAATACCCAATAGCTACCAAACACTGTGCCTTGACTAAGGCCAACAAACACAGCTTGAATACTATTGACTACCCATATGAAACGACGGAGGGCTACGAATGGTTTCTGGCGAAAACCTTTAACGTAGTGAACTTGATATCGTTGAAGGAACGGATAGCTTTTTAGAAAATATAGTGACGAAAACCTTTACTAAAGAGGTCACTCCCGGTGAAGGGATCTCGGCTCTTTCCCCGTAGAATGGGGTGCAGGATATTCCAACTGAATACCACGGTGCAAAGCAAAAGTAATCGGCTATAGTGAAGTTAATGCCCTGACGCAAACTTCTGTCCAAGGGGTCACTCCCGGTGAAGGGATCTCGGCCCTTGCCTCGTCGACTGAGGAGCAGGATATTCCAAATGAATACCACGATGCAAAACAGAAGTGAACGTCCTTGCAATAACAGCTTTTTGAAAAGCGTTCCAACAACATCAGAATAAGTTTGTTTAACTTGCATTGATCCGAATCAATGCAGTCCCATCAATTGATCACACCACAAAGAACGAAAATATACTGACGTACGTATATGCCATCCGCATTCGCCACTGGGTCCCGTCATCACCCGTTAGGTTAGCTAACTAACGGCAGAGCGGGGACTGGACTAGCGCGGATGAAAAACATATACAACATCTACTAATATATATACCAATATATTATATTTCGCTCAAGGCGTGAATAAAATGCAACATCACAGAAATGTATAGCATCACAGAACAATACAGATATCTGGGATCCCCGGGTTTCACAGAGCCACTACTGAAACCCGACGTTCCCCTGGTCGTGTGGATAGCCTGTGCAATGAAATCCTAGACCCCTACGGGCGCGGAAAGTCACCCGCCAAAACCTGAAGCGAGGCAGCCCCCTTCAGCTCCGTGAATGGACCACCCAGCACTCCACGGAATCCGGCAACTTGGGCACCCCTCCTGGGTCAACCTGTACCCCCTACGAGTGCGGTGAATAGCCCGCCAATCCCAGAGTGAAGCCCCCTCCATCCCAATGCCATGAGATGCGGGCTTGTTGCCCTCCAGAACCCGGCTATCCGTGGACCCCACCGCGGGGTAATCCTAGTACAGAATGTAAAATATACATACACCGGGTACATCGACCGCAACCAGGTCGTGCCCCAAAATAATAATACAAACAGGCAGTGACGGCAGTCCACATGTCGGACGCTCGCCCCGCAATATCAAATGTACATAATACAACAAAAAACTGTACTAGCATTGCATCCAGGCTATCCCCCACGACCGATCCGCAACATCACAGCATAAACATAGAACATCAACGTGAAAGTCACGTTCGCAAATCCGTCTAACCGGGCTATAGCAGTTAGACAGGATTTACCGATCGAGTGACATTCACGGTCGCAGATATAATGTAAATACTGTGAAAAATGTGTTTAAAATTTTCCGATTGACCAAAAATTAACAAGTGGGCCCCCAATCAAAACTTTAGCACTCACAGAAAACCTGGGCCCAATTTTAATATTCCAAAACCCCTAATTACACCCCTGAAGCCCACTGGAAAAAGATGGCTCACTGAACTCTCAAGACTGCGGCGGAACCGCGGCCCAATAGAAGGGTGGGGCCGCGGATCCGCGCTCTGTGTGAGAGATCAGAGTGTCGAATTTTCCCAGAGTTCTTAGAATCTCCTGCACATCATTCTGAGACCACCTGAAAAATTTTTAGACACCAAAAATTCTTAACAGAAAACTGATGTGAGGTAAAAATAAGTTTCTGGAATTTTGGTCGATCGGAACCGCAAAACACATCAAACGAAAGCTAGATGAAGTTAATGGCGAGTCTCTGATACCACTGTAAGTGCACGGCGGCGCCCCGGCCTTCAATCCGACGGCCAAATGCGGAAGCGGTGATAAACTTTAATTTTGCGGACTTTGCAAACCGGCACCACAGCGCACTAGACTCCGGATCGGGCCATTAAACTAGATCTAGCTAACAAGAGCATGGGTTAGAGATACACCGACTGATCCGAGTCCTCCGGTCTTCATCTCCACTCCGATCTTCTCGCGGGATCTCCGGCAGTCGCCTCCTCGCCGGAAGGGCACCACAACGCCTGTAGCTTTTACGGGCTCCCACCTCAATACCGAGGCAACTCGGGCATGAAGCCGGCAACTCGACATGCCCAAGATTTGCTGTAGAATGTAGTGTGGAGTGTATGTCTCACTTTGGGGTTGGTTGCCATAGATGGAGGAATGGTATAAGGAAATTGGTGCTTCCAATTTTCTAGCAAATGGAATGAGATGAAGAATGCTACACACAAAAATGAATCACTCTCATTTTTTTTTTCTCCTCTCTCCAAAAATTGTGGCCGGCCATCATCAAGAGAATGGTGGAGCAAAATGAAATCAACCATTATGAAAACCATGAAGGAGAGTGAGTGTAGGAGAAAAGCAATGGTGACCACATCCAAGAACATAATGATCACTAAACTCACTTCCAAATCAAATCCTTTCTCTTCACCATAAATGCATGAAAAGCAAAGATGCTAAACATATCAACCCTTATGCAAATAAGTCCTCCACAAAGTGTAATTTGCAAAACTGCAAATTACCCCCTCCATCGGAAAAGTCCGGCCGGGAAAGAACAAAGGAAAACCGGCCGGAACGGAAAGCAAACTGGCAACTCCAGAAAACTGGTCCCGTAATAAATTACAGGAAAACCCCCATACTGTGCATACACACCCGCATCTGTATTCCGTCCGGATACAAATGCAATGAGACAAAATCTACACTGTACTAAACTAGGACCGGCTTAAGCCAAAGCCGGCTAGTTATATCCGTTCGATCCTGATCCGTGCAATACCGCACGTATCTGATCGAATCCTGCCATATAACCATACGGCCACTAGTACAAACTGTCCGATCCTGATCCGTGCAATACCGCACGTATCTGATCGGACCCTGCCATATCTCCATACGGCCTCTACAGCGTTTCGCCCGAAAACTTGAGTAACTGAAAGTGTGGTGGACTCTAAAGACTCGTCAATACTATGGCTGTGGATTTAACCACTAGCACGTCAGAGGTATTAGCCAATACGTAACGGGCCACCAGCTATTGACTAAAAAGGGACGTCGATGAGTGAACTCATCCTGACACCCTACTGAGTCTGTCAGTGACAATATCCGTACAGTCCGGTCCGTTCGTCTATGAGCATCGCATGGCGGGCCTAGGGGGTTGGTAAAAGTCAGACCCCCAAAAGCGGTACAAGTCGTGTCGGAGTGTAGCCCAGAACACCCTGAGATACTACTGGAATACCTACCAGCAAATCTCCTGCCTTGGCCAAGGACTTTTCATGTTCTGGCTCTCCTAGACACAGCGCGACCTCACCCCCAATACCGGGAGAGACGAACCCCTGAAGATCCGCTCACTGCATCCATGTGGCTCGGGACTGTACCCAACTAAAACCTGTTTGCATGACTCCTTTGAGCCGTGGTAGGGTAGTAATCAAAGTACAGTGGGAACTCACACGAGACAAATGACGATCCCCAGGTCGATGAACTAACCTGTACACATGTCACCAGGGAACTGCTATCTGACGTCAGGTATAAGACCAACTAGCATGTTCCCGGCGAGTCCTGTCCGGTGTACTCATAACCCAATGAGCACCTGTATACATCTTAGGTGAACCAATTGACACCAGTGGCTTGTGAGACCGGCCACCGCCCCTCGTCGGGGTCTCGACTGTATACACTAGTCTACTCTGGAGTATCGATGCCCTGTCTCGAAACTCCTACAACTAGGGACCTTTTAAGGATGTGCTTATAGACTACCAGCTCCCACGTATATGATCGCCCTCATACTGCCGGTAGTCAAGCAAGAATCCTAGGGGCTCTATCAACGTGCAATAGCGACTTATCAGGTCACCTAAAGCAGTACACGATGATAAAGGTAAACCAGATAGCAAACTATCATCTCGAGTAAGACTGTTCTACCGGGATAGGTCCTCCCTCAATCATTGCAATCACGTGTCTGTGATCCAATAATTGACTCTGAGGGCACTATCTCCAACAATTAGTTGGGTGCAGTCCTGAAGCACTTGGAGGCAGTGACGGTTAGACAGGATTTGTCTCTCCCGGTATTGGGGGTTGACATCGCGCTGTGTCTAGGAGAGCCATTACACGAGTAGTCCCTGGCCAGGGCAAGCGAGATATACTGGTAGGTTTCCAGTGTTATCTCAGGGTGTTCTGGGCTACACTCCGACACGACTTGTACCGCTATTAGGGGACTGACGTTTACCACCCTCTAGGCCCGCCATGCGATGTTTTCAGACGAACGGACCGGACTGTACGGAGATTGTCACATACAGGCTCAGTAGGAGTTCGGATGGGTTTATCTCATCGGCCTTCTTATCGACATCTACCTGGGGACCGTTACGTACTGCTAGTGCCGCTTACGGTCTGTGGTTAAACCCACTGCCAGCGTAGTGTCGAGTCTTTAGAGTCCCACACAGAGAGTTTCCCTGCACTGAGCGAAATGTGTAGAGGCCGTATGGTTTTACGGCAGGGCTGCGATCACTTACGTGCACTAGTGTGCGTATGCTGTTCGGGCAGGCAATACTAGTGGGCTTTGGTTTAAGCCGGATCCTAGTATTGCACGGATGGATTAGTTTTGTCTTCTGTGCATTCGCATTCTACGGAATGCGAATGCGGGTGTGTATGCACAGTTTTGAGGAGCGATGAAGGAGGAGGTGCCTCATTAGGGTTTTAGCATTTGATTCGGCCAAAACCGTTATGTGGCAGGCTCATTAGGGTTTTGACTGTTGATTCGGTCAAAACCATTTTGAGGCGGACTCGTTAGGGTTTTGACAATTCGTTCGGTCAAAACCATTATGAGCCGGGGACATTATTTACTAATCCTTTTAGTGATAATTATATGATGGCTAATTACTTTGACCATTTGACCACACTTGACTTTGTTGACCATTTAACCAAAGTTGACTTTGACCTTCATGGGAGGTCTAGAGTTCTCTTTGGATTTCTTTTTCTTTTTGGATTATGAAAATGGTCAAGTCATTAGTAGCCATCAACTTTATCATGAAAGGATTGGTAATGATGGTGTTTATGCATTATTGAACCATGGTGCCCTTTTTCTTTAGTTGATAATTTCATTTCTATTTTCTCATTCTCTCTCTTGTGAGAAGAAAAGAAAAAGAGCTCCATGGTTGCTAGTTCTCCTTCATCTTCCTCCTCTAGAATTTTTCTTTTGATCTCATGTGTTGAGAGAGAAAGAATCCACATAGACAAACACTTCTATCAACCTCTTCTATACAACCTAGGACATCAAGACTAGCGATCTTATTGCCCTAGTTGCCTCGGCTCGAGGTGGAGCTCGGTGTACAACTCTCGGATGGATCGTCTTCGACTCAAGGAGGCCGTGGAGGTGACCAAGATCCGGATCGATCCTCGGAGCTTGGATGGACGAGCGGGACAGCGGAATGAAGACCCGAAGGACCGGTATCGTGAGGTATAATTTCTATGGCATAGTAGATAGCACCTCTAGTAGTTTGCTAGATTGTAGTTTAGCAAAGATCCGTGTTTTAGTCCATGTTGCCTTTGCACAAAAAATTGTTTTTCTCCGTTTCCGCCTCCCCGTAAGAACCGAGGTGAGCAACGTGAACTTACAGTGGTATCAGAGCCAGGCTAAACATAAACTAGCAAGTTAGCAAAGTATTTAGAATATCGATCAGAAAAAAATCACAAAACATGTCCGGGAAAAATCAACTTTCTGTCGATTTTTTATACTGCTCAAAAAATTATTTGATGAAAAATCGGCTCAGGGTTTTCTAAAGACACCCATCAAAAACGATCCACTGAACCGGTAAAAGCGTCGCGGTTCCGCGGCAAGAACATGCTTCTTGTCGCGGATCCGCGGCCGAGTTGACTCGGCCGTGGACCGAGTTTGGTGCAGTGTACTTAGTTGGAGGTTTTGGGATTTTTAATATAGTTTGTTTCTACCCAGATTTTCCAGAGAACAAATTGATTTTTGGGGTGGTTACAAATCCGTATTTTGATCGATATTCCGTAGACTTTGGCTAATGGATATTATCTGTGATATGATATATGTATTGAACGTCTACTAATCGCTATACGTCGATTAGTGGGGGTTATACATATCTGTGATCTGTAATGTTGATGGTTTGTGTATATGAACTCGTTGGATTGTCGCGGATGAATAGCCGGGTGGATGTGAGATGAGAGTTTCTTTTTCTTTCATCCATGTAAAATTTGTAAATTGATGTAATATTATTTGTTTGGCCACACATCCGGGATGAGGTTGTAGCCGCCATTGTATAATTTCTTTTTACTGTTTTTGCTCCTAGGATAGACCCAAGGTGGGGTGCACAAACTACAGGGTATCTCGAAGTGCCGAGTGGCCTACTCACGTCGTTGAGGGAGGTTGCTTCGCTTCGGGTACTTAGCGGGTAGTTTGCTGCACCCGTAGGGGTCTAGGGTGGGGTATTGGCTATTCATCGCGACCGTGTAATCCGCTTTTCGTTACAGGCTCATACGGAATGCGGATTCCTAGTATATCCAAAGTGTTCATCTGTGATCTGGAATGGCTATCATTGCATCTGACGGATGTATTTATCTATATATGATATCTATTTAGGCGTTGCTTATGTTTTGCATCCGCGCTAGTCCAGCCCCCGCTCTGTCGTTAGTTAAGTAACCTAACGGGTGATGACGGGACCCCGTGGTGAATGCGGATGGCATAAGCGTACGTCATATTTTTGTTGTTTTCTGCAATAGTAGGATTAAATGATGGGACGCATTAAAATTAATGCAAGAAAATAAACCAAGTAAAAGTCGTTGGAACACTTTCAAAACCACTCGGTTCTTTTTAAAACCAACTTTTAAACGCGGAGCTTGAACCACTCCTTTTAAAAGCTATCTCGTTCCATCGATTATATCAAGTTCACTACGTTCACGGTTTCGCCAAAACCATTCGTAGCCCTCCGTCATTTCGTATGAATATTCAATAGTATTCAAGCTATGTTTGTTGACCTTCGTCAAGGCATAGTAATTGGTAGCTGTTGGGTGTTCATATGTAGCATAGATAGATGCGTTGGTTTGGGATAGTCGTATTACCTTGTTGACCTTCGTCAAGGGTATGTACGGGTGGGTTCAAATTAACCTGGACAATGACGGGTGGAACTTGACATGTGACTTATGATTTGTTGACCTTCGTCAAGGTCATAAGAGCATGGGGCAAAAATCCACATCGGGTGTTTTTAAAGAAACTGAAACTTGCTAGCGCTGCATACCATTTGGAGTGTGATGATTCTGGTAGGATTCCTTCAGTTTTTTCATGCGATGATATTTGGATCCCGATCCTACTGTGAGTATATGCTACTCCTCGGGAACTTTCTCACTTAACGATCAATGCTATAAACCAAGTAGGTGTCTAGAAAGGTGTTAGCGGGGCTACGCCCACAGGGAAAAGAGGTTACTTAATTAAGGAACTTCACGAAAGCGTTGGAAAACCTCCCTCGAAGTACCGACACTGGCCTGGCTGAACGGTTAAGCAAGTATTGTACGGTGAGAGTGATCCTGACTAATTCTTCCTTTATGGTTTGAGGAGGGATTCGAGAGACAGTGGGAGCCATCCTGTTTAGATAAATTAAAAACCAATCTAAACTTACAAGAGCATCATGCTAAGTGTTTTCTTCTCTCTCTCTTAATTGCAGCGACCCAGTGACCAGACATAGGTTACATCTAGATAATAAAATGACTGAATATGATTGTTATGACTAGCAAAGGTCTGTCCAGATGTCCATTGCCCATGACAAACTGGGACACCTCTTGACTGATCCAACCCCTGCCGTCTCAGGTCCAGTTTCCCCTGTCACGGATATTCATATCCGCAAGACATCGGAAAAAGACTGTGCGAAAGCCAAGTGCCTCGTGTTAGCCTCAGTTGATGGTACATACCAGAGGCAGCACGAGAAGATGGACTTAGTTTCTATTTTCCTCCATAACAAATTTTTATATGGAGAGCAATCTCGTATCAAAAGATATGAGACCTCGAACGAATTGCTTCCAGCGAGATTGGCTATCGGGTCATCTGTAGGGGCAACGTCCTTACAGAGACCAGCTATTTTGAGCTCACGGACCTGAAGACCACGTTGAAGAACGGGTCAGATGATGACTTGATTCTATAGTCTCTACCTTCTACCCTGAAAGAAACCAGGGAAGTAGAAGGAGAGGAAAGGGCAGAAGTTTCGGGATTGAATATAGTAAAAGGACGTTCCTATTGTTACGGGAATGAACATGGGCAGAAGGATTGCAGGGCTAGCAAAGCCAGTAGCCAGAATTCGAAACATGTTGTGGCTTCGGCTTCGCGTGTGTTTGTAATAGAGAACTGTATGTCAGTTAACCCTACTTCCTGGGTATTGGATACCGGATCAGGATCTCACATCTGTAATTCGTTACAGGCTTTGAGAAACCGTAGGGTTATCAGGAAAGATGATATGACTCTCAGGGTTGCTAACGGAATGAGCATGGATGCTGTATCCGTAGGGGAAAATCACTTAGGACTGACAACTGGGCAGATATTGATTCTGCGTAACTGTTTGTATGTACCAGGTGCGACTTGTAATATCATATCTGTATTCTTACTTTCTAAGGAAGGATATGATTTTGCTTTTGTAAGCGATGTAGTAAACATCCACCTAAATCAAGTACTGATTGGGTCAGGTACATTAAATAACGGTATATACGTATTGAATCAAGCTCAGATCTTCAGTGTCCAGAACACACTTAAAAGAAAGTCTCCGGAAAAAAATCAGGATTTCTTATGGCATTGTAGACTGGGTCACATTAATGAGACACGGTTAACAAAGTTACATAAAGAGGGATACTTGAATCCGTTCGAGTATCAGTCTTATGCCATTTGTGAATCTTGTCTCATGGGAAAGATGACAAAGACTCCGTTCACTGGACACGGAGAAAGAGCAAGTGAGCTCTTGGGACTCATACACAGTGACGTGTGTGGTCCAATGTCTACACATGCGCGAAGTGGTTATTCATACTTCATTACTTTCACAGATGATTTCTCTAGGTATGGACATGTTTTCCTGATGAAGCACAAATCCGAGGCCTTTGAGAAATTTCGGGAATACAAGAATGAAGTTGAAAAACAAACAGGCAAAAGTATCAAGACACTGAGATCTGATCGAGGTGGTGAATACTTGAGTGCCGAATTCCTGGACTACTTAAAAGAGAATGGAATTCTCTCTCAGCTTACTCCTCCATACACACCACAACACAACGGTGTATCGGAAAGGCGGAATCGAACCCTATTGGATATGGTTCATTCCATGATGAGTAAGGCTGAGTTGTCGCGATCTTTCTGGGGTTATGCACTAGAAACAGCTGCATATCTCTTGAACAAGGCTCCAACCAAGACTGTGCCTACCACCCCATATCAGATCTGGAGTGGGAAGAAACCCTGTCTTAAGTATCTTAAGACATGGGGATGTCCAGCTTTTGTAAAGAAGCAGCATGCGGAAAAGCTCGAGGCACGCTCAGTACTGTGTAAGTTTGTGGGATACCCAAAGAACTCCAGGGGGTATCTTTTCTATTCCGCAGAGGAACATAAGGTTTTTGTTTCTCAGCATGCCCACTTCTTGGAAACTGAACTTTTAGAAGATCAGATAAGTGGGAGCGCAATAGAACTGGAAGAAATTTCAGAACCATAAGCTATTACTGAAAGCTTGGAAGAACCAGAAGTTTCAAGAGAACCAGACATCCCAACGCCACTCCGCAGGAGTAGTAGGCAGTCTCATCCGCCCGAGAGATACTACGGTTTTCTCATAGACGGGGATAGAGAGGATTGCACCATTGACTATGGTGAGCCTACTAGCTTCCAGCAAGCCATTCAGAGCGGTGACTCGGTAAAATGGCTGGATACAATGCGGACCGAGATGGAGTCCATGTACACCAACAAAGTTTGGACTTTGGACTTTGCTCCAGAAGGGGTAAAACCCGTAGGCTGCAAATGGATCTTCAGAAAGAAGATTGGTGTAGATGGGCAGGTTGAAACCTGTAAAGCTAGACTTGTTGCAAAGGGTTTTCTTCAAAGACCTGGTTTGGACTATGACGAAACCTTTTCTCCAGTGGCTATGCTCAAATCCATTCGGATCCTTCTTTCCATTGCTGCTTTCCACGATTATGAAATCTGGCAGATGGACGTAAAGACGGCTTTCCTAAATGGAAATTTAGAGGAGTGCGTCTATATGGATCAGCCGGAGGGATTCATTCAGAGTGGGAGCAGCGGTAAAGTGTGCAAGTTGCTCAAGTCCATCTATGGACTGAAGCAGGCATCACGGAGTTGGAACATCTGCTTTGATGATACTGTCAAGGAATTCGACTTTATCAAAAACCCAGATGAACCATGCATTTACAGTAAGATTGTAGGGAGAACTGTGGTATTCCTCGTCTTGTACGTGGATGACATTCTCCTAATAGGAAATGATATTCCTATGCTACAGTCAGTCAAAGGATTCTTGTCACAGAGGTTCTCCATGAAGGACCTGGGTGATGCCAACTACATTTTGGGGATCCAGATCTATCGTGATAGATCTAAGAGGATGTTGGGACTTTCACAGTCCAGGTACATCGACACCATACTGAAAAGATTCAGTATGGAAGATTCCAAGCACGGTAATTTACCGGCTTGTCACGGGATCACCCTCTCCAAAGAGATGTCTCCCAAGACTGATTTAGAAAGGGATCGCATGTCTATTATACCTTACGCTTCTATGGTAGGCTCTATAATGTATGCGATGTTATGTACCAGACCAGATGTAGCATACGCATTAAGCGTTGTAAGCCGGTATCAGTCAGACCCAGGGGAGAAACACTGGATAGCGGTAAAGAACATTCTCAAGTACCTGAGAAGGACTGAGGAGATGTTCTTGGTGTATGGAGGAAAAGACCTCCAGATCGAGGCCTTTGCTGACTCCAGCTTCCAGAGTGACAAGGATGACTCCAAATCCATATCAGGTTATGTCTTTACCCTCAATGGAGGGGCGGTTTGCTGGAAGAGTTCCAAGCAGGAGACCGTTGCTGACTCAACTATGGAAGCGGAGTACATAGCTGCTTGCGATGCCGCAAAGGAAGCTGTCTGGATGAAGAAGTTCCTCACGGAGCTTCAGGTGGTTCCTACCATTGTTGATCCAATACCGCAGTATTGCGACAACAACGGCGCTATAGCTTTAGCGAAGGAACCCAGGTCCTATCAGAAGTCCAGGCACATTTTGAGGCGGTACCACCTGATCAGGGAGATCGTAGATCGCCGAGAGATCGAGGTGAAGAGAGTAGATTCGGAGAATAACACTGCAGATCCACACACGAAGGCCCTACCCCAGACTCAGTTCGAGCGGCTGATCGAGATGATAGGTCTTCGATACGCCAGTACATGGCCTTAGTGCAAGTGGGAGATTGTTAGTGTATATGCCCTAGAGGCCATTACTGTATCATACTAGTTTGTATATTACTTAATGGAAGCTTGTGATATTCATTGTATAGACAATCTTTCTCAAAATGGTAGTATGCTACTTGGTTTGTATCTACTTCAATATGTGCATGTGTTTCTTTTAGCATATCGCTTATACATATTAGTAGAGCCCTTAGGATCTTTGCTTGATTACCAGCGTTGTGATGGCAGTCACACTCGTGGGGGCTGGGTAATCCACAAGCACATCCTTATACAGGTCCCTAGTCGTAGGACTATCGAGACAGGGCATCGATACTCCGGAGTAGACTAGCGTATGCGCTTCTCATCCTAGCAGGAGAGATGGTCTGTCCCACAGCCATCAGTACGTCGTACTAGAGATAGTATGCGGGTGCTCGTTAGGTTACGAGTACACTGGATAGGACTCGTCGGGAACTATTGGTTGGTATTATACCAATCGTCAGTTATCAGTTCCCAGGTGACATGAGTACAGCTTAGTCCGTTGACTTGACACTGTCACTTCGCCTCGAGTGTGTTCCCACTGTACTTAGATTACTACCCTACCACGGCTCAAAGGAGTCGTGCAAACAGATAGTAGTTGGGTGCAGTCCCGAAACACTTGGAGGCAGTGTCGGTTAGACAAGATTCATCTCTCCCGGTATTGGGGGTTGACATCGCGCTGTGTCTAGGAGAGCCATTACATGAGTAGTCCCTGGCCAGGGCAAGCGAGATATACAGGTAGGTTTCCAGTGTTATCTCATGGTGTTCTGGGCTACACTCCGACACGACTTGTACCACTATTAGGGGACTGACGTTTACCACCCCCTAGGCCCGCCATGCGATGTTTTCAGACGAACGGACCGGACTGTACGGAGATTGTCACATACAGGCTCAGTAGGAGTTCGGATGGGTTTATCTCATCGGCCTTCTTATCGACATCTACCTGGGGACCGTTACGTACAGCTAGTGCCGCTTGCGGTCTGTGGTTAAACCCACTGCCAGCGTAGTGTCGAGTCTTTAGAGTCCCACACAGAGAGTTTCCCTGCACTGAGCGAAACGTGTAGAGGCCGTATGGTTTTACGGCAGGGCTGCGATCACTTACGTGCACTAGTGTGCGTATGCTGTTCGGGCAGGCAATGCTAGTGGGCTTTGGTTTAAGCCGGATCCTAGTATTGCACGGATGGATGAGTTTTGTCTTCTGTGCATTCGCATTCTACGGAATCCGGATGCGGGTGTGTATGCACAGTTTTAAGGAGCGATGAAGGAGGAGGTGCCTCATTAGGGTTTTGGCAGTTGATTCGGCCAAAACCGTTATGTGGCAGGCTCATTAGGGTTTTGACTGTTGATTCGGTCAAAACCATTTTGAGGCGGACTCGTTAGGGTTTTGACAATTCGTTCGGTCAAAACCATTATGAGCCGGGGACATTATTTACTAATCCTTTTAGTGATAATTATATGATGGCTAATTACTTTGACCATTTGACCACACTTGACTTTGTTGACCGTTTGACCAAAGCTGACTTTGACCTTCATGGGAGGTCTAGAATTCACTTTGGATTTCTTTTTCTTTTTGGATTATGAAAATGGTCAAGTCATTAGTAGCCATCAACTTTATCATGAAAGGATTGGTAATGATGGTGTTTATGCATTATTGAACCATGGTGCCCTTTTTCTTTAGTTGATAATTTCATTTCTATTTTCTCATTCTCTCTCTTGTGAGAAGAAAAGAAAAAGAGCTCCATGGTTTCTAGTTCTCCTTCATCTTCCTCCTCTTGAAATTTTCTTTTGATCTCATGTGTTGAGAGAAAAAGAATCCACATAGACATGTAAGTCCATGCTACCTCTCCCGGTACTTACGGCTTGCGGAATTTGGTGAAAAACGATTTTTAAGAGGTGGTAACATGGACTCAAAACCCGAATCTTTGTTAAACTGCTAACTAACAACCTAACAAGAGTTTACCTACTCGGTTAGGGGGCTATACCTTTCTTGAACTCCTTCGTCTTCAACTCGTCCCGGAGTTCGGATCGGCCTCACCTCGTCGTCTCCTTGCGTCGAAGATAGATCCACCCGAAAGCTTCTACCTTTGGCTTGTTCTTCGGACTTTGAAGAAACTAGATCACTTGGCTTGCTAGGCCTTGTGAGCTAGAATGAGTAGAGAAGAGTATGTTGGGATTTTGCTCTATGGTTCTTGCTTCTCAACACATGAGACAAGTGAACCATAGACTAAAAAAAGAGAGAGCAAGAGGAAGAGGGTGAGAGCAAGAGCATGAGAGCTCAAAACCAAGAGAGAGAAAGGTCAAGCAAGAAAATCATCCTCTCTTTTGTCTTTCACCCTCTCATAATCCAAAAAAAAACATCATTAGCCATAATGTCAACCAAGTATTATGTGATGGTTCATATCATGACAAAGGCAATATCATTTCCATGCACTCATTTTGCAAACTACAACAAGCAAGCAAAAGTCTTTGCATGAAAATGACAACCATTGTGATGATGATGGTCAACTAGTCCAACCTAGTCAACCGGTCAACAAAGTCAACAAGTCAACAAAGTCAACCCTCCAACAACCATGTCACTATAATACTTAATTAATATTATTGCTAAATATATATATATATCATATTCTCATTAGGGTTGAGCAAAAAGTCAATAGTCAACGGTCAACAACCCTAATGAGAATCCTCTGCCTCTGTCTCTCCGTCAACTGTGCATACACACCCGCATCCGCGTTCCGAGGAACACGGATGCAAACTGGATAAAACCAATCCCAATACGTACACTAGGATCTGGCTTAAACCAAAGCCCGCTAGTGTAAACTGTCCGGACACTAAACGTGCACTAGTGCACGGATGTGACTGAACCCTGTCGCAAAACCATGCGACCTGTCGCAAAACCATGCGACCTCTACTCTTTTGCCTAAAGGCGAATAGCTTTCTGTGTGGGACTCTAAAGACTCGACACTACGCTGGCAGTGGGTTTAACCACAGACCACAAGCGGCACTAGCTGTGCGTAACGGTCCCCAGGTAGATGCCGACAAGAAGACTGACGAGGTGAAACCCATCTGAACTCTTACTGAGCCTGAATGTGACAATCTCCGTACAGTCCGGTCTGTTCTTCTGATACATCGCATGGCGGGCCTAGGGGGCGGTAAACGTCAGTCCCCTAATAGCGGTACAAGTCGTGTCGGAGTGAAGCCCAATACACCCTGAGATAGCACCGGAAGCCTACCAGTATATCTCGCTTGCCCTGGCCAGGGACTACTCGTGTAATGGCTCTCCTAGACACAGCGCGATGTCAACCCCCAATACCGGGAGAGACGAATCCTGTCTAACCGTCACTGCTTCCAAGTGCTTCGGGACTGCACCCAACTACTACCTGTTTGCACGACTCCTTTGAGCCGTGGTAGGGTAGTAACCAAAGTACAGTGGGAACACACTCGAGGCGAAGTGACAGCGTCAAGTCAGCGGACTAAGCTGTACTCATGTCACCTGGGAACTGATAACTGACGATATGTATAATATCAACCGGTCAGTTCCCTACGAGTCCTGTCCAGTGTACTCGTAACCCAACGAGCACCCGCATACTATCTCCAGTACGACGTACTGACGGCTGTGGGACAGACCGTCTCCCACACTGGGATGAGAAGCGCATGCGCTAGTCTACTCTGGAGTATCGATGCCCTGTCTCGATAGTCCTGTGACTAGGGACCTGCATAAGGATGTGCTTATAGATTACGCAGCCCCCACTAGTCTGACTGCCATCACAACGCTAGTAATCAAGCAAAGATCCTAAGGGCTCCACTAATGTTTATAGGTGATATACTAAAATAAACACATGTACACATTGAAGTAGAAACAAACCAAGTAGCATACTACCATTTTGAGCAAGATTGTCAATACAAGGTGAATATCCCAAACTTCCATTAAGTAATATACATACTAGTATGATACAGTAATGGCCTCTAGGGCATATACACTAACAATCTCCCACTTGCACTAAGGCCATGTACTGGCGTATCGAAGACCTATCATCTCGATCAGCCGCTCGAACTGAGTCTGGGGTAAGGCATTCGTGAGTGGATCAGCAGTATTATCTTCCGTATTTACTCTCTTCACCTCGATCTCCCGGCGATCAACGATCTCCCTGATCAGGTGGTACCGCCTCAAAATATGCCTGGACTTCTGATGGGACCTGGGTTCCTTCGTTAAAGCTATAGCGCCGTTGTTGTCACAATACAGCGGTATTGGATCAACACTGGTAGGAACCACCTGAAGTTCCGTGAGGAACTTCTTCATCCAGACAGCTTCCTTTGCGGCATCGCAAGCAGCTATGTACTCCACTTCCATAGTTGAGTCAGCAACGGTTTCCTGCTTGGAACTCTTCCAGCAAACCGCCCCTCCATTGAGGGTAAAGACATAACCCGACATGGACTTGGAGTCATCCTTATCACTCTGGAAGCTGGAGTCAGCAAAGGCCTCAATCTGGAGGTCTTTTCCGCCATACACCAAGAACATCTCCTTAGTCCTTCTCAGGTACTTGAGAATGTTCTTTACTGCTATCCAGTGTTTCTCCCCTGGGTTCGACTGATACCGGCTTACAACGCTCAATGCGTATGCTACATCTGGTCTGGTACACAACATCGCATACATAATAGAGCCTACCGCAGATGCGTAGGGTATTGATGACATGCGAGCCCTTTCCAAATCAGTCTTGGGAGACATCTCTTTGGAGAGGGTGATTCCGTGACAAGCCGGTAGATTACCGCGCTTGGAATCTTCCATACTGAATCGTTTCAGTAAGGTGTCGATGTACCTTGACTATGAAAGTCCCAACATCCTCTTAGATCTATCACGATAGATCTGAATCCCCAGAATGTAGTTGGCATCGCCCAGGTCCTTCATGGAGAACCTCTGCGACAAGAATCCTTTGACTGACTGTAGCATAGGAATATCATTTCCTATTAGGAGAATGTCATCGACGTACAAGACGAGGAATACCACATTTCTCCCTACAATCTTATTGTAAATGCATGGTTCATCTGGGTTTTTGACAAAGTCGAATTCTTTGACAGTATCATCAAAGCAGATGTTCCAACTCCGCGATGCCTGCTTGAGTCCATAGATGGACTTGAGCAATTTGCACACTTTACCGCTGCTCCCACTCTGATTGAATCCCTCTGGCTGATCCATATAGACGCACTCTTCCAAATTTCCATTTAGAAAAGCCGTCTTTACGTCCATCTGCCAGATTTCATAATCATGGAAGGCAGCAATGGCAAGAAGGATCCGAATGGATTTAAGCATGGCTACCGGAGAAAAGGTCTCGTCATAGTCCAAACCAGGTCTTTGACGAAAACCCTTTGCAACGAGCCTAGCTTTATAGGTTTCAACCTGCCCATCTATACCAATCTTCTTTCTGAAGATCCATTTGCAGCCTACGGGTTTTACCCCTTCTGGAGCAAAGTCCAAAGTCCAAACTTTGTTGGTGTACATGGACTCCATCTCGGTCCGCATTGCATCCAGCCATTTTACCGAGTCACCGCTCTGAATGGCTTGCTGGAAGCTAGTAGGCTCACCATAATCCATGGTGCAATCCTCTCTATCCCCGTCTATAAGAAAACCGTAGTATCTCTCGGGCGGACGAGACTGCCTACTACTCTTGCGGAGTGGCGTAGGAATGTCCGGTTCCCCTGAACCTTCTGGTTCTACTAAGGTTTCAGTAATAGCTTGTGGTTCTGGAATTTCTTCCAGTTCTATTGCGCTCCCACTTATCTGATTTTCTAAAAACTCAGTTTCCAAGAAGCGGGCATGACGAGAGACAAGGACTTTTTGCTCCTCTGCGTAATAGAAAAGATACCCCTTGGAGTTTTTTGGGTATCCCACAAACTTGCACTGTACTGAGCGTGCCTCGAGCTTGTCCGCATGCTGCTTTTTTACAAAAGCTGGACATCCCCATGTCTTAAAGGATTTAAGACAGGGTTTCTTCCCACTCCACATCTGATATGGTGTGGTAGGCAATGTCTTAGTAGGAACTTGGTTCAAGAGATGTGCAGCTGTTTCTAGTGCATAACCCCAGAAAGATCGCGGTAACTCAGCCTTACTCATCATGGAACGAACCATATCTAATAGGGTTTGATTCCTCCTTTCCGATACACCATTGTGTTGTGGTGTGTATGGAGGAGTACGCTGAGAGAGAATTCCATTCTCTTTTAAGTAGTTCAGAAACTCGGCACTCAAGTATTCTCCACCTCGATCAGATCTTAGTGTCTTAATACTTTTGCCTGTTTGTTTTTCAACTTCATTTTTGTATTCCCGAAATTTCTCAAAGGCCTCGGATTTGTGCTTCATTAAGAAGACATGTCCACACCTAGAGAAATCATCTGTGAAAGTAATGAAGTATGAATAACCGCTTCGCGCATGTGTAGACATTGGACCACACACGTCACTGTGTATGAGTCCCAAGAGCTCGCTCGCTCTTACTCCGTGTCTAGTGAACGGAGTCTTTGTCATCTTTCCCATGAGACAAGATTCATAAGTGGCATAAGACTGGTACTCGAACGGATCCAAGTATCGTTCTTTATGTAACTTAGTCAACCGTGTCTCATTGATGTGACCCAGTCTACAATGCCATAAGAAAGCCTGATTTAATTCTGGAGACTTTCTTTTAAGTGTGTTCTGGACACTGAATATCTGAGCTTGATTCAATACGTATATACCGTTATTTAATGTACCTGACCCAATCAGTACTTGATTTAGGTGGATGTTTACTACATCGCTTACAAAAGCAAAATCATATCCTTCCTTAGAAAGTAAGGATACAGATATGATATTACAAGTCGCACCTGGTACATACAAACAGTTACGCAGAATCAATATCTGCCCAGTTGTCAGTCCTAGGTGATATTCCCCTACGGATACAACATCCATGCTCATTCCGTTAGCAACCCTGAGAGTCATATCACCTTTCCTGATAACCCTACGGTTTCTCAGAGCCTGTAACGAATTACAGATGTGAGATCCTGATCCGGTATCCAATACCCAGGAAGTAGGGTTAACTGACAAACAGTTCTCTATTACAAACACACTCGAAGCCGAAGCCACAACATGCTTCGAATTCTGGATACTGGCTTTGCAAGCCCTGCAATCTTTCTGCCATTGTTCATTCCCGTTACAATACGAACGTCCCTCTTTTACTATATCCAGTCCTGAAACTTTTGCCCTTGCTTTTCCTTTTTCTTCCCTGGTTTCTTTCAGGGTATAAGCAGAGGGCAGGGACTGTAGAATTAAGTCAGTACTTGACCCATTCTTCAACGTGGTCTCCAGGTCCGTGAGCTTAAAATAGCTGGTCTCTGTAAGGACGTTGTCCCTTACAGATGACCCGACAGCCAACCTCGCTAGAAGCAATTCGTTCGAGGTCTCATATCTTGCGATACGAGATTGCTCTCCATATAAATTTTTGTTATGGAGGAAGATAGAAACTGAGTCCATCTTCTCGTACTGCCCCTGGTTCGCACCATCAACTGAGGCTAACACGAGGCACTTGGCTTTCGCACAATCCTTTTCCGATGTCCTTTGGATGTAAACATCCGTGACAGGGGAAACTGGACCTGAGACGGCAGGGGTTTGATTAGTTAAGAGGTGTCCCAGCTTGTCATGGGTAATGGACATCTGGACAGACCTTTGCCAGTCATAACAGTCAGATTCAGTCATTTTTATTATCTAGATGTAACCTAGCTGCGGTCACTTGGTCGCTGCAATTAAGAGAGAGAGAGAAGAAAACACTCAGCATGATGCTTTTGCAAGTTTAGAGTGGCTTTTAATTTGTCTAAACAGGATGGCTCCCACTGTCTCTCGAATCCCTCCTCAAAACCAAAAAGGAAGAATTAGTCAGGATCAATCTCACAGTACAATTCTTGCTTAACCGTTCAGCCAGGCCAGTGTCGGTACTTCGAGGGAGGTTTTCCTACGCTTTCGCGAAGTTCCTTAATTCAAGAACCTCTTTTCCCTGGGGGCGTAGCCCCGCTAACACCTTTCTAGGCACCTACTTGGTTTATAGCATTGATCGTTAAGTGAGAAATTTCCCGAGGAGTAGCATATACTCATAGTAGGATCGGGATCCAAATATCATCGTGTGACAAAACTGAAGGAATCCTACCAGGATCATCACACTCCAAATGGTATGCAACACTAGCAAGTTTCAGTACTTTTGAAACTCCCGATGTGGATTTTTGCCCCATGCTCTTATGACCTTGACTAAGGCCAACAAATCATAAGTCACATGTCAAGTTCTACCCGTCGTTGTCCAGGTTGATTTGAACCCACCCGTATATACCCTTGATTATGGCCAACAAAGTTATACGACTGTCCCAAACCAACGCATTCTATCTATGCAACATATGAATACCCACCAGCTACCAAACACTGTGCCTTGACTAAGGCCAACAAACACAGCTTGAATACTATTGATTATTCATATGAAACGACGGAGGGCTACGGATGGTTTTGGCGAAACCTTGAACGTAGTGAACTTGATATAATCGAAGGAACGAAATAGCTTTTAAAAGGAGTGGCTCAAGCTCCGCATTTAAAAGTTAGTTTTGAAAAGAACCGAGTGGTTTTCAAAGTGTTCCAACGACTTGTACTTGGTTTATTTTCTTGCATCAGTTCTTTTAATGCGTGTTATTCTTGCATTAGTTCTTTTAATGTGTCCCATCATTTAATCCCACCATTGCAGAAAACAACCAAAATATGACGTACGCTTATGCCATTCACATTCGCCACGGGGCCCCGTCATTACCCGTTAGGTTACTTAACTAACGACAGAGCGGGGGCTGGGCTAGCGCGGCTGTAAAACATAAGCAACGCCTAAATAATATCATATATAGATATATACTGCAATGATAGCCATTTCAGATCACAGATGAATACATTGGATATATTAGGAATCCACAATTAGTACGAGCCTGTAACGAAAAGCAAATTACACGGTTGCGGTGAATAGCCAATACCCCACCCAAGATCCCTACGGGTGCGGCAAACTACCCGCCAAGTACCCGAAGCGAAGCAACCTCCCTCAACTCCGTGAGTAGGCCACTCGGCACTTCGGCATACCCGGTAGTTTGTGCACCCCCTCCATAGGTCTATCCTAGGATCAAAAACAGTAAAAAGAAATTATACAATGACGGCTACAACCCCGACCCGGTTGTGCGGCCATACAAATAATTATTACATCAATTTACAAATTTACATGAATTGAAAGAAAAGAAAACTCTCGTCTCACAACCCTCGGCTATTCACCCGTGATAATCCAATGAATTCATATACACATTCCAATAACATTACAGATCACAGATTTGTATAACCCCCACTAATCGACATATAGCGATTAGCAGACGTTCAATACAAATATCACATCACAGAAAAACCCCGTCAGCTTAAGTCTTTTAGAAGTTCGATCAAAAATACGGATTTTCAGGCCCCAAACACAAAATTTTCGTTCTGGAAAATCTGGGCAGAAAATACATATTCCAAAAATCCCAAAACAGACCCAGAAGCACTCTGCAAGCAAATTTTTCCCCGACCGAGTTAATTCGGCCGCGGAACCGCGGCGGGAGCATGCTCCCGCCGCGTTTCCGCGGCTCATTGATCGATTCATGGGACGAAATTTCTTAGGTGTACACAAAAAAGCCTGAGCCGATTTTTAAGATAAAATTTATCAATTTTTGAGCAGAAACAAAATCGGCAGAAACTTATCATTTCGGGTTCGTCTTGCGACTTTTTCTTTTATCGATCTTCTAGCTATTTTGCCAACTTGTTAGATAGAGTTTAACTAGGCTCTGATACCACTGTAAGTCCATGCTACCTCTCCCGGTACTTACGGGCTTGTGGAATTTGGTGAAAAACGATTTTTAAGAGGTGGTAACATGGACTCAAAACCCGGATCTTTGTTAAACTGCTAACTAACAACCTAACAAGAGTTTACCTACTCGGTTAGGGGGCTATACCTTTCTTCAACTCCTTCGTCTTCAACTCGTCCCGGAGTTCGGATCGGACTCACCTCGTCGTCTCCTTGCGTCGAAGATGGATCCACCCGAAAGCTTCTACCTTTGGCTTGTTCTTCGGACTTTGAAGAAACTAGATCACTTGGCTTGCTAGGCCTTGTGAGCTAGAATGAGCACAGAAGAGTATGTTGGGATTTTGCTCTATGGTTCTTGCTTCTCAACACATGAGACAAGTGAACCATAGACTAAAAAAAGAGAGAGCAAGAGGAAGAGGGTGAGAGCAAGAGCATGAGAGCTCAAAACCAAGAGAGAGAAAGGTCAAGCAAGAAAATCATCCTCTCTTTTGTCTTTCACCCTCTCATAATCCAAAAAAAACATCATTAGCCATAATGTCAACTAAGTATTATGTGATGGTTCATATCATGACAAAGGCAATATCATTTCCATGCACTCATTTTGCAAACTACAACAAGCAAGCAAAAGTCTTTGCATGAAAATGACAACCATTGTGATGATGATGGTCAATTAGTCCAACCTAGTCAACCGGTCAACAAAGTCAACAAGTCAACAAAGTCAACCCTCCAACAACCATGTCACTATAATACTTAATTAATATTATTGCTAAATATATATATATATATCATATTCTCATTAGGGTTGAGCAAAAAGCCAATAGTCAACAGTCAACGGTCAACAACCCTAATGAGAATCCTCTGCCTCTGTCTCTCCGTCAACTGTGCATACACACCCGCATCCACGTTCCGAGGAACACGGATGCAAACTGGATAAAACCAATCACAATACGTACACTAGGATCTGGCTTAAACCAAAGCCCGCTAGTGTAAACTGTCCGGACACTAAACGTGCACTAGTGCACGGATGTGACTGAACCCTGTCGCAAAACCATGCGACCTGTCGCAAAACCATGCGACCTCTACTCTTTTGCCTAAAGGCGAATAGCTTTCTGTGTGGGACTCTAAAGACTCGACACTACGCTGGCAGTGGGTTTAACCACAGACCGCAAGCGGCACTAGCTGTGCGTAACGGTCCCCAGGTAGATGCCGACAAGAAGACTGACGAGGTGAAACCCATCTGAACTCCTACTGAGCCTGAATGTGACAATCTCCGTACAGTCCGGTCTGTTCGTCTGATACATCGCATGGCGGGCCTAGGGGGCGGTAAACGTCAATCCCCTAATAGCGGTACAAGTCGTGTCGGAGTGAAGCCCAATACACCCTGAGATAGCACCGGAAGCCTACCAGTATATCTCGTTTGCCCTGGCCAGGGACTACTCGTGTAATGGCTCTTCTAGACACAGCGCGATGTCAACCCCCAATACCGGGAGAGACGAATCCTGTCTAACCGTCACTGCTTCCAAGTGCTTCGGGACTGCACCCAACTACTACCTGTTTGCACGACTCCTTTGAGCCGTGGTAGGGTAGTAACCAAAGTACAGTGGGAACACACTCGAGGCGAAGTGACAGCATCAAGTCAGCGGACTAAGCTGTACTCATGTCACCTGGGAACTGATAACTGACGATAGGTATAATATCAACCGGTCAGTTCCCGACGAGTCCTGTCCAGTGTACTCGTAACCCAACGAGCACCCGCATACTATCTCCAGTACGACGTACTGACGGCTGTGGGACAGACCGTCTCCCATACTGGGATGAGAAGCGCATGCGCTAGTCTACTCCGGAGTATCGATGCCCTGTCTCGATAGTCCTGCGACTAGGGACCTGCATAAGGATGTGCTTATAGATTACCCAGCCCCCACTAGTGTGACTGCCATCACAACGCTGGTAATCAAGCAAAGATCCTAAGGGCACCACTAATGTGTATAGGTGATATACTAAAATAAACACATGTACACATTGAAGTAGAAACAAACCAAGTAGCATATTACCATTTTGAGCAAGATTGTCAATACAAGGTGAATATCCCAAGCTTCCATTAAGTAATATACATACTAGTATGATACAGTAATGGCCTCTAGGGCATATACACTAACAAGACAAACACTTCCATCAACCTCTTCTACACAACCTAGGACATCAAGACTAGCGATCTTGTTGCCCTAGTTGCCTCGGCTCGAGGTGGAGCTCGGTGTACAACTCTCGGGTGGATCGTCTTCGACTCAAGGAGGCGGCGGAGGTGACCAAGATCCGGATCGATCCTCGGAGCTTGGATGGACGAGCGGGACAGCGGAATGAAGACCCGAAGGACCAGTATCGTGAGGTATAATTTCTATGGCATAGTAGATAGCACCTCTAGTAGTTTGCTAGTTTGTAGTTTAGCAAAGATCCGTGTTTTAGTCCATGTTGCCTTTGCGCCAAAAATTATTTTTCGCCATTTCCGCCTCCCCGTAAGAACCGGGGTGAGCAACGTGGACTTACACTTATATCGCTTGAATTTGAGTTTTGATGATTGAGCTTTATGATATTGGTTTTCATGCACAATGGCTGCACCTACTGGGCATTTACATTTTATGCATAGTTATTGCACGTGATATATATTTTAGACACCGTTGTGTTGATTTGCAATTTGTGCGTATTTATTGCACTTGATGTCAATTTTGTGCCTTGGTGGCACGTGTTTATGATTTCATGGATTTCATACAGTTGATTTGATTTTGTGCGTGTGGTACGCACTCGATTTAATTTTTGCACTCGGTATAGCTCATATACGCTTGCATTGCATTGATACGTGTTTTGTCCACACAGTTGCACATGTTTTGATTTCTCATACACCTTGGTACACTCGGTATTGCTTTTTATACATATTGAGTTGTTGATGAGTTTTCATGCACTGGTTGCATTAGATTGGTATTTCGTGCACTGGATGCACCGGATTTGTGTTTTGTGCATCTGTTGCACCAGATTCGTATTTCGTGCCTTTGTTGCACTAAATTTGCATTTCATGCGTTTGTTGCACCGGATGGGTATATCGTGCATTAGTTGCACTAGATTTATACTCCGTACCTTGGTTGCACCCAATATATGTCTTAAGCATGTGTTTTGCCAGATTTGTGTTTTATGCGCGGATGCACTTGACTTAGATTTTATTTGTGCATGTGGGATGCACTTGATTTCGATTTCATTCGTGCATAATGGTTGCACCTGATTTGGATTTTCGCGCATGTTGGGCGCATGATATGAGATGCGATTTTGTACACACCGGATGCACTAGATTTGCGATTTTCTTCGTGCATGGTTAGTTGCACTGGATTGAGATTTCCGTGCACTCTAGATGCACTAGATGATGTTGTCGTGCACACCAGTTGCACTGGACAGATACTTTCGTGCACACCCATTGCACTTAGTTTTGGCTTTTGTGCATATTGTGGTACTTGTATTTAGATTTGATTTCCACGTGCAACAGATGCACGTGATTGCTGGATACGCCTTTTGAGGCTGATCTTGCTTTTGAGCATCTTTTTTTCAAGATGGGCACTATGGTACATAGTAGCCGAACAAGAATAGTCCGAGGACGGTACCTGAATACATTTTTGCATGCATTGATAGTTATCGAAAGGATTTCCAAAAAGGAGCTATAGTCTCAGTATTTATCTACGTATCCGGGATGACACGAAACATTTTATAAAGAAAACCCTTCTAAATTATTTTCAAAACGGCGGGACATGTATGTTAAACAAGTATATATATGTATATAGAGTTAGTTTCTCACAATGGACATCCGCCACTGTGCAGTGATACACACATCGCACAGCGACTTCAAAAGGGTTTGTCATGCATTTCTTTCAGATGTTTTGACGAATTTACACCGACACGTACTATGTACAAGTTATAGTTTTGATGTATATCATGTTGATTTTCGTTTTGGGCTTTGACATTGGCGTCTTCGCCATAACTCCGATGATTTCGGGATGCTTGACGGAGTTTTTATTTTTGGTTTATATACCCGTTTTTCATGCGTATGCATTGCGCTACGATATGATTTATGTATTGATGATTTCAGAGCCTCGACGACTTGACTTTTTTACTGAAATGTTTTAGTATTTGAGGGATTTTAAATTTAAATTCGGGGACCGAATTTCTTTAAGGGGGGAATATTGTAACATTTTAGAAAAATAAAATATTATTTTTGGGAATTTTTACAATTAAATAATAATTTTTATGAATATTTTAATATGGCGGTATAATTAAATACCGATAAATTGGGGAAAATTTGGAAAATTATAAGAATTACTGAAATGAGGGTGCTTTATGTGATTCATGCAAATTATAAATTTTTATGATTAATTATACACTATTTTAATGCTAATCGCGATTAAATATCGCTAATCGTGTATTAAGCTAGTTTTGTGCACATGACATGCACCATGTCACATTTACATACACTTGTTACATTTTCTTTCTTGGTTTCTTTCTTCTCTTCATGCATGGCCTTGTATTTGTTGAGAAAAGAAAAGAAAACAAAAGAAAAGAAAAAGGAAAATGATAAAGAAATGGATATAGGCATGAGAGAGAGAGAGAGGTGAGGGGTCAAACCTTGGTTATGGCCTTTGTTTCATTCATCATCCTCATCATTTCTTCTCTCTTCTTTCTTCATCCATGGCAGCACTCCCTCCTCCCTCCTCAAACACCCCTCACTTCACCCCCAAAAAGACATCAAAACCATGTACCCCTTTCACAAAAAACATGCACAAGCTTACTACAAGCATGGAGAACCAAGCAAAATCGGATTTTGGGAACTTGGGGCAACTCAAGAAAATTCTTGAGTTGCCAAATGAGATATTTCCTACACCATTAGTATAGTTTTTCAATTCCTTTAACTTTCATGTTGGTTTAGAATCGTTTTTGTGTGGTTAGTGGTGTTTGGAAAATTCTAGAGGAGGTTTATAGAATTTTGAGTTGTGATGGTGCTAATGAGCTTTAGTGGTGACCTTAAGACCCCCATAGTGTCTAGAACCCGGAACAAACTATAACTAAAACCTGAAAACCCAAAACAGAAACTTGTCATGTCGGTTTTGTGTGTAAATTGAGGGTGCAGGGGAATCTAGGTTGACCTGGGACTTTTTCTTGATAAGCAAACAACTCCAGAGACCAAATTAAGACACTACGAGACCACCCTATCAATACAAGACTAATCCAAGCCTATCAAACCGAGGTGGCCGGATTTTTCATGTGTGTGGATGGCCATTCTGTAGAAATTGGTGCCCAGGTTGCTTCTGTAGATCATATACACCCTATACATCACCCTAGTACTGTTTGTGCACTTAGTTTTGACCTAAACTAAAATCTGGGAACACTTTTATGGGTTGCTACCTTGTATTTCGTGATGTTTATGAAGTTAAGTTTTGATATTTGTGTTTGGTATCGGTCACTTGACATTTGTACGTCGATATCGGGTGTTTTTAGGCTCTTTTGTGTGAGTAGACCATAGGTTTTGACCTATGTGAGATTCGTGTGTCGTTTTGGTTTTGGATTGGACTTTAATGCGGCACGATATGTTTTGATATATAGGTACCCCCACGAGGACTTCGAGACGACAAGCAAATGCAAGGCGACGTCGGCATCGGCAAGCGAAGAACATGGTGAGTAGATTTACATCTACGGGAGAAGTCGGGTGGATGGCGTATAGCACCCCCGCAATTAGATGGAAACCGATCTATAGGATATAGTCGTAGAAAACCTAGCTTAGGAAACTAGGGATATGATTATAATGATAATTAAAGATGATATAAGTGATTGAATATATATAAATATATTGAGATATGAGATGAAAGATTAGGGATATGAAAAGTGAATGTGAATCACGACTTATGGATATATAGTTGCACTTGAATAAGTGTGTGTTTTAGAATAACATGGCATTTGATGTATAGGGTAGTATATATATAATTTTCACTTGATGTGGGACCTAAATGCGATGAAAAGAATATATGATGTGATATGATGACTTGATGAGATGTTGGTATACGGATGTGAGTCGATTGTGATGATTGATACCTTTGCTGTTCCCCTGATATGAGATTGTTATGGATGCAACCCGGGGATATAGGTATTTAGATTTATATAATATTGTGAAGCTTGAGTGATGTGCTGTACGAGACGTTAGGTCCGTACCCTCTTTGTCGTAAAGGTCGATAGGATCCCTACCGGTTTAATGCCACTGTACGATGATTTTCCGTACTTGATGGGTTTGACTTGATGATTGATCCATACCCTTGACTAGAGGTTGCCGTACGACGGATTATACCGTATGTGGTGTTGTGGCTGGGTGCCGATGGATTGATTCACCGACTCGATCATGTAGATACGTATACCCTATAGCTTTTAGCTGATGATTTACATTATGCTGCATTCATATTATTCTCATGGCATTGCTTATATCTGTGCTAGTATACTTACACCATTATCGATGATGCATATGTTACACTTACACAGATTTGCCGGCTCACACACTTCATCATCGATAATTACCATGTCACTACACAGTAGCATTGCTGCATCATAATATGACCCCCTCGCATAGTTTACTTGCTATAGTTACATATGCACCTTATACGATGTTGCATTTGACTTGGGAGAAATTTGGGAACCGCAAGATATATTTTAAAACTGGATTCATTTAAAAAGGCGGCTTTCCCTCGACATTTGCATATTACTGATTCCATGTTACATGATATACGGATATACTTACATTTCTGTTATATGTCGCATACATCATGCTTTACGATTATACGCATTGAGATATGCTGTTTTCATGAGATTTCTGGATTTGAGAATCGTGGTTATTTCAAAAGAAAGTATGTATTGTTTTAAAAACCCAGTTTCTCTTGATATGATATTTCAGTGCGTCCACCATACGTCTTCTCGGTTCTGAGACGTGTGATATGTGAAACCCGATTCGAGGAGGCAGATGATCCGTTTGCGGGTTCATGGTAGACCCGTTATGGTTCCCCGGGATGAGAAATGTTTTTCGTGGAGTAGACTATGAGCCTGGCAGGGTGGCTAGAACCTACCGGTGATTGGTTGGACCTGGCGGCTATCCGGAGGATACCGACCGGAATTGAGAGATGATATGGGCCGATCCGGACTGACGGAGCCCGAGAGATATGAGGATTTACATGCCGATGCTGGGCACGGGTTTCATAATGTTTCGAGTGTCGATGCTGGACACTCAGGTTCCATGATTTGTTGTGTCGTGAGGGATACACGTTGATTTATATCTTCATGCATATACTTTTATGATATTTACATGCATGATGTTGTTGTGTCATTGGTTGACATATGGACAGGGTCCACTTGCATACATCCATTGATCATATGGTTGGACGAGATCCACATGCATACATACTTTGATTATTTTGTTGGATGATATCCACATGCTGTAGCCATTTACTTATAGTGCTGGCACCTATACAGATACGGTCACCCTAGATATCATAGTATTACCTTTATGATATAGTTGACCTAAGAAATCGTTATTTTATTCGATTTCTACTTGTGATGTTTTTCTACTCACGAGTTGGCAACTCACTCCCGTTGTGCCACAGTTCTTACAGGTTGACCGCTTGGATCAGTAGCGGCATCGTTGGCACGTAGTTGCTTTCGGGTGATTGCTTTAGTAGGTGGTACATGTTGGATCCTACCACCATTGTATTCATTATTAATATTGTATCTAGTCAACTCCATCAATCAAACTAGTATTTGTATAAGTAAAGAGACTTAGTGAGACTTGTGGTTGCGAGACTTAGAGCGAGGTGTATTCCGCTAGTTGTGGTGTTGATGTCTTGCTTACTTCTTTATCTTTTGTGGTGAATTTCGCCGTTGGGCGTCGTACACGTATAATTATACTTTGCATGGTTGTAGATCCACCGTTTGGCGAAGAGCTAGCTCCCGCTTGGGGATGCCTTTTATTATTATTATCATGTATTGTGGTTTTGGATCAAAAATTATAAAGGAGGTGCTGCCCAATTTTTTCAAATGACGAAACATGTTTTCAAACTAGTAAATTTCACTTGCATTATTCATGTTCCTTTTCTATGCATTTAAAAAAACTTGATTTCATTATACCTTATTTCAAAACTCCACCTCTTTTATTTTCATTAAAAGTTTTAGATTTCTAGGTTTCGGCTTACTTGAATTACGTTACGCCTTTAGGCATTTCGTAATTTAAGTGCTGGTCACGAGCTAATATTTCGGGTCGTGACAAACCCTAAACCAAAAATCCAATCGCACTACAACACACTAAAAATATATGAAATAGGGTTTATATCATCAAGACCTTAAACCTAATTTAAAATCGATTTATTTCAAAAACCAAGTAAGCATCAATTAACCGTTTTAGTACAAAACTTGATGTTTTAACCAATCTAGTGGCCACATGCTCAAAAAATATCTTAATTAAGCCCCTTAAACCCAAACTAAATTTTACTCTCACTTATTTCCATTAATCCCAAAATTCTAGTTTGCAAAAATTATTTAATTTGGACAAATTAAATGTAACAATTTACAATTTAACAATTAGACTAGATCTTGCATGTTTTAAGATACTAATCTACACATTGAAATCTTAATCAAGTAATAAAAACCATAACTTAATCTAAACCCTATTCTTAAATTTTCAAGTTTGCAATTTGAACCAAAATTAAACACCAAATTTAATTAAATTGGAGTAATTAACCAATAATTAAGACATAGGTTAAGATTATACCTCCACAAATTTTTGAGATCTAGCATGTAAATCAAAGCCTCCCAAAGATGCTTCCTTGCTCCTTAATCCAAACTAGATTTGCACCAAGAATTTGAGATGATTTTAGCTAGGATTTTTAGGGTTTAATGTGTGGATTTTGAGTGAGTTTAGTGGATTTTTTTACAATGAAAAGGAGATGATGAAGTAGAAGAGGGGAGGGCTGCAGTTTTCGGCTGAGAAGGGAAGGAGTGTGGGTGTGGGGGAGGGGGGGAAGAAAATGTCAAAGTCAAAGAAACACATACTCACATATTTACACCCATACCTCTTTCCTTTATTTTTCTTTTTAATTTTTCTTTTGTTGAAGAATGAAGAGATGAATAGAATGGAGAAAGGTGGGGCTGTGCAGGAATTTTTCTCGGCCATGGAGGAAAAAGAAAGGGTGAGGGTGTGTGTGTGTTGGTCAAATCAAGAAAAATCCCCTCCATACCTCATTAATTTATTCATTTCTTAATTAATTTATTTTTCTAACTATCTTAATCTTAGAAATCTCTAGAAACATGGAGAAATTTTTACAAGAAAAGAGCATGTTACAAACTAAATTTTATGTTGTCATGGTTCACATTTGTATATTTAACCCATTCCAATTTGTAATTATACCAATCTAATGTATAATTAAAGCTTAAAATAATATTTAAAATAATTAATTTCGGAAATATTTTAGTAAACTAGAAATTTTATAAGTGACCCATTAAATACCAAATACTAGCAATTACATAACTAGAATAGGTATATTATGTTGAAAGATAATTATATCTTGGTTTTTACGGAAAACACCAGTTATTTTACCGATTATCCAAAATTTCACCTAAACGATTTTCAAAACGTTACAATGTTCCCCCTTAAAGAAATTCGATCCCCGAATTTAAATTAAAACTCCACCAAATACTAAAAATTTCAGCAAAACACATAAATCCCCGGGGCTCCGAAATCATCAATACTCAACACACATCTGAACGCAATGCACGCGCATGAAAACGAGTATATAACTCAAATCAAAGCTCCATCAAGCATCACGCAATCATCAGAGTCATGGTGAAAATATCAATGTCAAAATCCAATGCGAAAACCAACATGATATACATCAAAACTATAACATGTACATAGTACGCATCGTTGTAACTCGTCAAAACATCTGAAAAGAAGTACAATGCATGCCAAACCTTTTTCAAGTCGCTGTGCGATTCGCGTATCACAGCACAAGTAGCGGACGTTTATTGTAAGAAAAAAATAACTATATATATATATATATATATATATATATATATCCTTTGTTTATCACACACGTCCCGCCGTTTTAAAATAATTTAGAAGGGTTTCCTTTGCAACATGTTTCGTGTCATCTCGGACACATGGGAAAAATACTGAGACTATGGCTCCTTTTTGGAAATCCCTTTCAATAACTGTCGATGGATGCAAAAACACCTAGGTACTGTTCTCAGAACAGCCATGTTCGGTTACTAAACCAAATAGTAAATATCATAAAAACTTACTGCTCAAGGTAATTCATACTCAATAGTATATGCAATAATGCCACGTGCGTCTGGTGCACACCGAAATAGAAATCAATGAATGTGCCATACGTGTGCACAGAAACAAAAATCTAAGTGCAACAGGTGTGCATGAAAACACCTGTCCAAGGCAACGGGTGCGCCTGACAACAACATCAGGCACATCTGATATGCACGAAAAATCCTGATTTAGTGCATCTGGTGTGCACTAAAATCGCATTGAGCGCGCCAAGTATGCGCAAGAATCAAATCAAGTGCACAAGGTGCACAAAAACAAATATTGAATACCATAATCGAAATCGACGGTATACAACATACATCAATCTAAATCAGGTATACCGTGGTATAAAATCTCACAACCACGTGCATCAGCGTACACAGAATCGAATCAAAATACTAAAAGTGCATGAAAACTACACCGAAGGCACAAGTCAAATCATATACATACCGTAGGCTTGAAATCAAAATCAAATATCTCGAACGACATCAAATCGAAATCGAGTGCAACTGTGGTGCACGAAAACTCACTCATACAAATAAATCGCCCAAAATACCGAATCCAAAATGACGGACATGTGATATTCGAATCACCACATCGCAAATCATAAACACTGTCGTCGATACGTTCTTCCTTCAAGGTCGAGAAGGTGTCGGTGCTCCCTGATTGATACGTTGATTTTGCGCGCGCTTGCACTTTCGAAAGATGAATCAAAGAATATTAACCGTAATCAAGAACGACTCGTTTTCAGGTACACACCGATGAATGATTTGGTCGGAACAGTATTTAAAAAGATACGGTTCATCCCAGTAAAAATGTTTTACTTGGGACAAGAATCGGAGTTTGTCCTGTTTCGACCAATCTTTAGGTATCAGTCCGGTGGCCAAATAGTTTACTATATCAGCGAACCAAGGTTCGCATGACACGGTTAAGAGTTGCTCATCGGGAAAAACATCTTTAATTGGAATTTCAAGTGTAAGCGAAGAAAGAAGTCGTGAAAGATGGTCGGCCACTACCTTTTCACATCCTCTTTTGTCCCTTATGACAAGGTCAAACTCTTGTAGTAAGAGGATCCAACGTATTAGCCGTGATTTAGCATCCTTCTTCGCAAAAAGGTGGCGAAGAGCTGAATGGTCTGTGTACACAATCACTGGAGAGCCGATTAAATAAGGCCGGAATTTTTCAAGTGCGAACACAACGGCTAAAATTTCTTTTTCTGTTGTTGTTTAATTCAGTTGGGCCTCATTTAATGTCGGCTAGTGTAATAAATTACGTGAGGCATCTTATTAATGTGCTGTCCAAGAACAGCACCAATGGCGAAATCAGATGCATCGCATATAATTTCGAATGGATGCGTCCAGTCGGGAGATGAAAGAATGGGCGCAGAAATGAGTGAGTGTTTCAATGACTCGAACATTTTCATGCATGTTGAGTCAAAATAAAAAGTGGTGTCCTTGGCCAATAAAAGAGTCAAGGGTCTAGCTATCTTGCTAAAATCCTTGATGAACCGTCTATAAAAACCGACATGGGCAAGGAAGGCTCGGATGTCTTTGACGCATTTAGGAGGAGGAAGATTGGAAATGACTTCAATCTTGGTTTTATCAACCTCTATGCCATTTTGCGAGATGACATGTCCTAAGACAATACCCTCTCGTACCATAAAGTGGCACTTTTCCCAATTTAAAGTGAGGTTCTTATCCCTACAGCGGGTAAGAACTGCGTCAAGGAGTAGCAAACACTCATCGAAGGAGTCACCGAAAATAGAGAAATCATCCATAAAGATCTCCAAAAATTTCTCCACCATGTCAGAAAAGATCCCCATCATATACTGCTGGAATGTAGCAGGTGCATTGCATAACCCAAAGGGCATGCGACTGTAAGCGAAAGTACCGAAAGGACAAGTAAATGTGGTCTTGTCTTGATCCTTTTCGGCGATGGGGACTTGATTATAACCAGAATAGCCATCCAAAAAGCAGTAAAATTCATGCCCAGCCAATCGTTCTAGCATTTGGTCAATAAAAGGTAAAGGAAAGTGATCTTTCCTTGTCGCGGCATTGAGTTTTCTATAGTCGATGCAAACCCGCCACCCAGTTTGAGTGCGAGTAGGTATTAACTCATATTGGTTATGACCGTTATGCCCGATTTCTTTAGGACAACATGAATGGGGCTAACCCACTGGCTATCGGAGATAGGGTAAATGATACCACCATCAAGACATTTGATAATCTCCTTCTTGACAGCCTCCTTCATAATGATGTTGAGACGTCTTTGTGGATCCCTTACTGGCTTGGCATCATCCATCATATGTATATGATGTTCAACTATGAGGGGACAAATCCCCTTGATGTCCGCCATAGTCCAGCCAAAACCTTGCTGGTTGTTTTGTAAGACCTTTAAAAGGGCTTTCTCTTGCTCAAGGGCTAGAGAGGCTGATATGATAACGGGAAGGGTCTCATTCTCACCTAAGTAAGCATATTTAAGCTTTAGTTCGAGTTTCGGAGGTGAAACAATTGAAGGTAACATTGGTGAAACTGTTTCAAACTCGAAAGATTCCATCAATGGTTCAAATCGAGTGTAAGCAACCGAGTCGGATGGTTCAACTAACTCATCCGAAAAATCAAAAGACTTAAACTCCGGTGGTGAGTCTTCAAAATTGTCCAAGAAATTGAAACACTCGTAATCGTTTTCCGGCGTGAAAGCTGTGTCAGATTCTAGGAGGAACGCACTAGAGGCGTCAAGACTGCTGTGATCGAACAGAAATTTTTCGAGCTCACAGTCCTCCTGTGTGATCTCATAGATCGAGCAAATATCAAGTATACTAGCATTAGGCTCGGAGGGCTGATTCCCCAACTTAAAAATGTTGAGTTCAATTGTCATATTTCCAAAAGATAGGTTCATTGAACCATTTCGACAATTGATCACCGCATTAGAAGTCGCAAGGAATGGTCGACCAAGTATCACCGGAATTTGACTCCGGGGGTTAGCTACAGGTTGTGTATACATAACAATGAAGTCAACAGGGAAAATGAAGTCCCCTACTTTAATTAACACATCCTCTAACTTACCCCTAGGATGGGTGATGGATCGGTCGGCCATTTAGAGAGTACAATGAGTGGGTTTAAGCTCTCCAATGCCTAATTGTTCGTACACTGAATAGGGTAGAAGATTGACACTAGCACCAAGATCTAAAAGTGCTCTATTGATATTCTTATCCCCAATTGTTATCGAAATTGTAGGACAGTCGGGGTCCTTATGTTTTTGGGGTAAAGATTGGACAAGAGCATCACTAACAGCACTAGCCACGAAAACTTTCTTTGGTACTTGTGACTTCCTCTTCTTGGTGCATATGTCCTTTAAGATTTTCGCGTAAGAAGAGACTTGTTAAATTGCATCCAAGAGAGGTATGTTTATGCTAACCTGTTTGAACAACTTTACAATCTTCTCCATTTGTTCATTGATCTTCATTGTCCCTCAAACTGTAGGCATGATCAAGATTCTTCCATTTGTCGGTCGTAGTCTCACTTTTGTATCGTCATTTCGTCAATTTTACTATTTTGTTCCGAGAACCTGTAACCTGCAACTATGTAGCAGACATGGATCAAAAGCACCTGTTTATTTGTAAAATGAATAAGAATGGGGAATATAATAATGCAAAATTATGATATGAACACTCCCAAAGCTAGCAAAGCAAGATATCTACTTACATCCTTTTCATGGTCTGGCGCCTTATGCGCTTAGGCTCTCGTCTCTCACTGCGAATTGCCAGTTACACAACTCCTCGACTCAACGGCCCAATGTGGAAATGATGACAGAAACAGTTCCGCTCTAGCACATCCTCTAAAGATCTTTGGCCAACTATCATGGTCACTCATAACATGTCTCGTCGATGATGCCGAACTCTGGCCTACTGGATATGCGTAATACGACCGATCCTGGGTCCAAGTCTTCTCGTGTAGTATTCCAGAAAGATTCTGTCGGGGTCGCTCCCAATTCTCGTTTCTGCCGAACTGTCCGGAAGTTATCCATTTCTGGATCCGGAACAGCTGTATACTCATCACGACTCCTTCTGAAAGATATATCTATATTCAATGCATATGCATGCGTATCACATCTCTGATGTCAACGGAGTGGAACGTCATCTCATCAAAATTCCGAGGCAACCGATCAACTGAGACTAAATTGCTAGATTTATAAAATTCAAATTAGTTTTCTGTCAAGACCCGAGAGTTTCGACTCGTGACCGGCACTTAACCACGCAACGTCTACAGGCGAAACGCAGCTAAGTAAGCCGAACCCAGAAATCAAAACCAATAAATAAAGAGTGATTAAAACACTTTTGTAAAAACAGTAATACATGTCTGAAAAGCTTCCATTTATTTAGTAGAAATCCTTTTAAGTTCAAGAGTTATAACTTTTATAATTTTGGCAACATTTCCTTTTTAAACATCTGTCCCGTAAGTCGGGTAAAAGCAAGGTGTAGCAGAAATAACAAGTGAAATAAGTAAAGCATCCCAATATGATATACGACGCCGTAGCGAAGAATACACAGTAAAGCAAGTACAATATCACAAAAGGTAAGACTGCATAACATAAAGTCGGCTCACATGCGAGCTCGACACCAGAATAAAACATCATACATATCGTCCTCACAGCTGTCTCTAAGTCAATACAGAAAGGTAGATGGAGAATACTAGATACATCAATATATAACTGAAAGATAACAGATACCGTACAAAACCCACCTATCAGCAAAAGGCTATCTCGCCTCAAAAGGGTATCTGTGCCAAAAGATGCGGTAAACAGCCAGCCGTGACTACTCCAAAGGGCAACCTGCAAATACTGTGGCACAACGGGGGTGAGTTGCCAACTCGTGAATAGAGATAACATATAAAGGTGATCGCGAGCATGCACATATAGCGTGTCTCTGCTAATGCCAGCAGATGATATCAATGCATGCCAAACAGTGGATGCAATAGTAATGCAAGTACTTTATCAGGTAAATGCTACAGGATGAGATATATAGTAGTCAATACTGAGTATGGGATAAATAACATCTACATGGACTGTGTCAACATGGAAAACAATAAGCGATGCCTCAGACTGCACCCAATTCCAAATACACTCAGGCGCCGGCACACCCATCGGCCCTCAAATCCTGTACATCTCTAAGAAATCATGAGTGCCCAACATCGGCACCCAAAATATCATAAAATACCCGTGTCCAGCATCGACACGTAAATCCTCGTCTATCGGGCTCCGTCAGTCCGGATCGGCCCCACGGGGTCCGTCTGCGGTATCGGCCCTCGGCCCCGGCAGTACGGATCATCCCGCATCCATCTCTCGACTCTGGTCAGTATCCTCCGGAAAACTGCCAGGTCCAACCAATCACCGGTAGGTACTCGCCCGCCTTCAGGCTCAATCGGCAAAACCCATCGATCATCTCGCCGAGGGGAACCATACCGGGCCCACCACGAACCCGCAGACGGATCATCCACTCCTCGAATCGGGTTTCAAGCACACGTCTCAGCACCGAGAAAACGCGTGGTGCACACACCAAAATATCATATCACGAGGTACCGGGTTTTTCAAAATAGTGCATCTTTTCTTAAATACTTCCACGGTCCTCAAAACCAGAAATCGCATGAAATCCAACACCAATAAGTAAATCCAATGCGAGGTACAATGTAAATCAATCCATGGTATGAGCATGAGGGGAAAACCGCTTTTAAAAATAGTTTCCGTTTTTAAAGATGTCATGCGGCTCCCAATGTCCAGGAAATCATCACCAATCATATGTAAGATAAATTATAACAATGTAATCATGGCAGCTCTACAGTGAGTGTGGCATGGCAATTACTAACGGTGTGTGTGTAGCATGCAAATAGTGCTCGTGCAACATAAACCGTTAGTAATAGTGCGGTGTTCTATCAGTTCTAAGCATATATATATATATATATATATATATATATATATATATATATATATGTGGCAGGGAATGCAATATGCGATGACAGTCTATGGGGTACATGCAAAATATAATAATAAAGTCCTATCAGCCCTGACGCATAACGCCATGCGGGCGATATCCCCGTAGATGTGAAATCTACTCACCGTGTCTCGCGCTAAGTGTATCCAACAACTTGTTTGCCCTTCTTCGCAGCGTCCGTCTCACTGGCCTGCGAACCTAGAATCACATAACATATATCACACATAAGCTCAATTTCACAGAAACGCGACATTACGGTCCAACTAGAAACCCGTGTCGCAAACCAATCGCGCGTGTGCGCGATACGCTAAAATGTGTGATCACGCGCCTGAAACTACCCCGACGCGTCGCGTTACGCAAAAACCCCAAACCTACTCACGTATCACGCGTGTCGCGAAGGTTTAGAAAAACGGCAAAATAGGTATTTGGTCCCAGATTTCTATACAGAACTAGATTTACAAAACTATATATATAACAACACCCTACACCCTAGCAGACACCTATAGGACCAAACACCACCCCAAACCCTACCCATCTGGCCGCAATTTGCGGCCAGAAAGAGAAAACCGGCGGCCTACTGTAGCACTTAGGGGGTCGGGTTAAAACTATGGTATCAGCACATCACCACTATACTACAATCTTCCTAATTTCACTCAGATCTCATCGGGTCAAAAGCAGATCCAGAAAAGCTTAAATTGGCTTAAAAACGACAAATTGCATCAATTAGGGAAACTGGTGGTATTTTAGTGCAATCGGGGTTAAACCAAGTTAACATGGTCTCAACAAACCTCAATTATCCTACTGAAACCAATCTACACCTCATTAGCATAAAGTTCCCACTAAACACCCCATATCACACTAAAACGCACTAAAATCCATTAACCGATGCAAATCTACACTAACCAAGCAAACTAGGGAAGCAAGTTAGGAAGTATACCTCATACTTAACCCTAGGGAGCTGCAGGAAGGTGAAGAAGTGAAGGGGAGAAGCTGCAGTGGCTGTTGTGCTCACTGGAATGCTGGCTGTTGCTGTTGCTGAATGCTTGCTGCTGCTGCTTCAGTTGCTGCTGCTTCAGTTGCTGCTGCTGTGTTCTGGAGCTGGGGAGTTGAAAGGTAAGTGTGTGTGTGTGTGAGTGTGTGGGTGTGAGGCTTGAAAGAAGGCAAGGAAATGAGAGGAAACACCCAAAGGTCCAATTGTCAACCCTTCTCTCTCTCTCTTCATTAAAGCCAAGCATGGGCTAAGCCATGAAGCCCACTCCCTCTCTCTCACAAGTCAACACCAAACACAACTCAAATTAAAGTAACTACTAATTAACTAATAAAACACTACTTAAAAACCCAAAAGACATTAATTCTTTGATTAACCCACCATGGTTAATAATCATGGTAATAAATCATTTTAAAAACCCTAGTTTACATGCACATGTGTGTGCAAGCCTAGGAAAATTTTGGAAAAATATTTATTGAATTAGGAAAAATATTTAAAGCACAATTTGGTAAACTTTTTGTTAAAAACCATTATTTAAATATAACTATTCACTAACCATTATCCTAAGGTGTTACAATCTCTCCCCCTTAAAGAAATTCGTCCCCGAATTTCAAAAATCTAACTACACGTACCTTCAAAAAGATGGGGATACGTCTTCATCATCTCGCTTTCGGTCTCCCAATTGACCTCCTCACGGTTCTGACCACGCCAAAGTACCTTGACTGATGGAATGCCCTTCGATCTCAACCTCTTCACTTGTCGATCCAAAATCATCACCGGCTGCTCTGCATAGGAAAGGTCGCGCTCAAGCTGGATCGTCGGGTGCTGAATCGCGTGCGAAGGATCATGAAGATATCTGTGGAGCATCGAGACATGAAACACGGGGTGCACATCTGGAAAACTGGGCGGAAGGGCTAATCGGTATGCTACTGCACCAACACGCTCGAGGATCTCGAAGGGGCCCACATACCTGGGACTGAGCTTTCCCTTCTTCCCAAATCTCATCACACCTTTCATTGGGGAGACCCTCAAGAAGACATGATCCCCAACAGAAAACTCAAGTCTGCATCGCCGACGGTCCGCATAAGATCTCTGCCTACTCTGGGCTGCTCTCATCCTATCGCGAATCAACTGGATCTTCGTGGTCGTCTCCTCAACGATCTGTGGCCCTAAGATACTGCTCTCACTGAGCTCTGTCCAACAAGTGGGCGACCTGCATCTCCTTCCATAAAGAGCCTCAAATGGTGCCATCTGAATGGTCTCCTGGTAGCTGTTATTGTATGAGAACTCTACCAAGGGTAAGTGATGATCCCAGCTACCTCCGAAATCTAGTACACAAGCTCTGAGCATGTCCTCGAGAGTCTGGATGGTCCGCTCTGACTGTCCGTCGGTCTGCGGATGAAAAGTCGTCGCCTCCTGAAGCCTCTGCCATAGTCTACTGGTAAACTGGGTGCCTCTGTCGGACACAATACATGTCGGGACTCCGTGTAGTCGCACTATCTCGTCAATGTAGATCTGGGCATACTGAGTAAATCCGAAAGTTGTCTTCACCGGTAGGAAGTGAGCCGCTTTCGTCAAATGATCCACGATCACCCAGATGGAGTCATACCCCCGACCAGTCCTGGGTAGTCCCACAATGAAGTCCATCGAAATCTGTTCCCATTTCCACTCCGGAATGGGTAACGGCTGTAGTTCTCCCGCGGGCCTCTGGTGTTCAGCCTTGACTTGCTGACAAGTCAGGCATCTCGACACAAAATCTGCGATGTCCCTCTTCATTCCGTCCCACCAGTAAACACCTCTCATATCATGATACATCTTGGTGGAACCAGGATGGACGCTATATACCGATCGATGTGCCTCCTCAAGAATCTCGCGCCTCAGTCCCTCAGCATCAGGTACGCACAGTCTGACTCCAAATCGTAGTAACCCCTGATCATCGATCACGAACTCGGAAAATCTGTCCTGTCCAATCTTTGCCATGATCTCTGAACATCGGTCATCACTGAGCTGTGCCTCATGTATACGATCGATCAACTGTGGGCGTGCACGGACATGCGCTATCTGTCCTCCAATCGGCGTGAACTCGAACTGTATCCGGCTGTCGCATAATATCTGCCAGTCCGCGGATGACTGCTCCTGCACTGCGCTCAAACAAGATAAACTACCCCCGGGCCTCCTACTCAAAGCATCCGCCACTATATTTGCCTTGCCCGGGTGATATAAGATCTCGCAGTCATAATCCTTCACTAACTCCATCCATCGGCGCTGTCGAAGGTTCAGATCCCGCTGCTGGAATATGTATTTCAGACTCTTGTGATCCGTGAATATCTGGCACGACTCGCCGTATAGGTAATGTCGCCAGATCTTAAGTGCGAAGACCACTGCTGCCATCTCCAAATCGTGAGTGGGGTAGTTCTGCTCATGCTTCTTCAATTGTCGCGAGGCATACGCGATCACCTTATCATGCTGCATCAGTACACACCCTAACCCCACTCGAGAAGCATCACAAAAGACCACAAATCCGCCCGATCCGGAAGGTAAAGATAACACCGGTGCCGTCGTCAGCCGTGTCCATAACTGCTGGAAATTGTGCTCACACTCTTCCGTCCAAACGAAAGGAACTCCCTTCCGGGTCAACCCGGTCAACGGTGTAGCAATACGGGAGAAGTCCTGCACAAAACGTCTATAGTAACCGGCCAACCCCAAAAAGCTGCGAATCTCCGTCACCGATGTGGGTCTGGGCCAACGCTGAACGGCCTCGATCTTCCTCGGGTCTACACATATACCGTCTCGTGAAATCACATGTCCCAAGAAATCTACGCTGTCCAGCCAAAAAGCACACTTGGAGAATTTCGCATAAAGCTGGTGCTCCCTCAAGGTCTGCAATGTAATTCGCAGGTGCTGCTTGTGCTCCTCACTACTCCGGGAATACACCAAGATATCGTCGATGAAGACTATGATGAACAGATCCAAATAAGGCCGGAAAATACGGTTCATCAAGTCCATGAAGGCTGCTGGCGCATTGGTGAGTCCGAACGACATCACCAAAAACTCGTAATGGCCGTAGCGCGTACGGAAAGCTGTCCTGGGAATGTCCTCCTGTCGAACCCGCAGCTGATGATAGCCCGATCGTAAATCAATCCTTGAAAAGTACCCTGCCCCCTGAAGCTGGTCGAACAAATCGTCGATACGCGGCAAAGGATACATGTTCCTCACTGTCACCCTGTTCAGCTGGCGGTAGTCGATACACAGACGCAAACTGCCGTCCTTCTTCTTGACGAACAGGACTGGAGCACCCCAAGGAGAAACACTGGGTCAAATAAGTCCCTTGTCCAGCAAATCTTGCAACTGACCCTTCAATTCTCTAAGTTCCGCCGGGGCCATCCGATAGGGCGGTATGGAAATAGGCCCCGAACCAGGAACCAAATCAATACAGAAAGAAATGTCGCGCTCGGGCGGCAACCCTGGAAGCTCGGCAGGGAACACATCAGGAAACTCGCTAACAACCGGAACCTGATCCAATGGAACCTCTGTAGCACGAGCATCGCAAACATAGGCGAGAAATCCCTGGCATCCCTTCCTCAAAAGCTGTCCAGCGCGAAAAGAAGAAATCACACTGTGAGGGGCGGCACTACGGTCCCCCAACACAACAAAGACCGACTCGCCGGGGAAACAGAATCTAACTGTCTTCTCGCGGCAGTCCACAGAAGCATAGCACGTGGCTAACCAATCCATGCCCAAAAGAACGTCGAAGTCCAACATCTCCAGAAGGATCAAGTCGACAGGCAACTCTCTCTTGCCAATACAGACGATACAGGATCGGAACACGTGCCTAGCAACAAACGACTCTCCCACAGGAGTGGTCACCACAAGCGGCTGATCAAGCAAGCCGGACTCTCTATCCAAACTCGGCACAAAGTGGGTGGATACGTACGAGTGTGTGGATCCGGGATCGAACAACACGTGTGCATCAACTGAACATACAGGAAGTATACCTGAAACCACTGCATTGGACGCCTGCGCGTCCTGATGCGTCAAAGCAAAAACCCTCGCCTGTCCACCACCTGCAACTGACTGCCCTCTGCCTCGGTCATCTCGCCCTCTCTGAGCAACTCCTCCACGCCCATGACCTCTCTGTGAGTGAGTCTGGCGCGGAGCAACGGTAGGTACAACGGGCAACGCCCTCTGGGGTGGTGAAGGTGGTAAGGTAACATGCGGTGCTGCCGCCTCCCTCTGGTGTGTCTCTGGACAATCTCGAACGAGGTGAAGTAGGCTGCCACATCTGAAGCAACCCCGCGGCGACTGCTGACTTTCCTGGGGATACGAACTAAACAACCGGCCTCGTCCCGAATCTCTGCTACTCCTCGTACCGGAACGATACCTGTCGCGGCGTCTGAATGACTGCCTCCATGCGGAAATACTGGTACGAACTTTCTTCGGCTCTGGAACTACCGAAGTCTCAGCAAGGTGCTCCTCCACTACTAGGGTTGTGTCTACAGCTGCTGCATAGGTCTCGTAGTGCTGCGCGCTGATCGCGAGGAACAGTGGTGTAAGCAAGCCTCGAACAAATCTCCTGACTCGCAACTCCTCGGTAGCCACTAAATATGGGGCGTAGACTGCTAGCTCTGTAAACAGCACGTCATACTCTGCCACTGTCATCCCTGGCGTCTGGCGCAAGGACTCAAATCTGCGTGCTCGGGCATCCCTAACACTCTGGGGAAGGAAACAGGCTAGAAATATGGTCACGAACTCCGTCCAGGTCATAGGAGGAAGACCTGCTGCTCTGCCCTTCTCAACTGAATCACACCACTTCTGCGCAAGACCTTCCAGGCGAAAGCTCGCAAACTCGACCCATCTCGTATCTGCGCATCTGAGGGAACGGCATATACGGGCCATCCTGTCGATGAAAGACTGTGGGTCCTCGGCTGTATCGGTGCCTGTGAAGACCGGAGGCTTCAGCCTCATGAACTCTGATAGCGATACTGTAATCACCTCCGTGGCTGCAGAGACAACTGGCTGTGCGGTAGGTACCATCGCGGTCGCTGGAACAGGTGGAGCTACCTCTGGTCGCTGCGCTCGAAGCGTCTCAACTAGCGATCCTATCATCTGGCGCATCTCCTGCATGCTAGATCCCATCGTCTGGCGCATCTCCTGCATACCAGCCCCTAGCGTGGCGATCTGATCTATCACAGGAGGAACAGTCTTCTCGGGTACAACGGGTGCACTGCCCGGATCAGTCCTCGTCTCGGACGAGTCAACTCGAATCTCGGCCCTCGCGGCCGCTCTCTGTGCCCTCGTAGTCTTAGGCGGCATAATGGCTGAAAGAAAATTTGGATTCGATAAGAACACGGAAATCGAATCGCAAGAACATATGTAATCAAGGAGGAATTTAAATCAACAAGTCCTAAGGTCGCGTAGGCGGAGTACCGTGTCGTGAGTATGCCGCGGAACATACACACGCTACGCTACCCTGCTGCAGCTACCTACTCCATCATACCAGGGTCATCCTACACTCCGAAGGTAAAACCTACGCTTTGATACCAACTTTGTCACGACCCGAGAGTTTCGACTCGTGACCGGCACTTAACCACGCAACGTCTACAGGCGAAACGCAGCTAAGTAAGCCGAACCCAGAAATCAAAACCAATAAATAAAGAGTGATTAAAACATTTTTGTAAAAACAGTAATACATGTCTGAAAAGCTTCCATTTATTTAGTAGAAATCCTTTTAAGTTCAATAGTTATAACTTTTATAATTTTGGCAACATTTCCTTTTTAAACATCTGTCCCGTAAGTCGAGTAAAAGCAAGGTGTAGCAGAAATAACAAGTGAAATAAGTAAAGCATCCCAATATGATATACGACGCCGTAGCGAAGAATACACAGTAAAGCAAGTACAATATCACAAAAGGTAAGACTGCATAACATAAAGTCGGCTCACATGCGAGCTCGACACCAGAATAAAACATCATACATATCGTCCTCACAGCTGTCTCTAAGTCAATACAGAAAGGTAGATGGAGAATACTAGATACATCAATATACAACTGAAAGATAACAGATACCGTACAAAACCCACCTATCAGCAAAAGGCTATCTCGCCTCAAAAGGGTATCTGTGCCAAAAGATGCGGTAAACAGCCAGCCGTGACTACTCCAAAGGGCAACCTGCAAATACTGTGGCACAACGGGGGTGAGTTGCCAACTCGTGAATAGAGATAACATATAAAGGTGATCGCGAGCATGCACATATAGCGTGGCTCTGCTAATGCCAGCAGATGATATCAATGCATGCCAAACAGTGGATGCAATAGTAATGCAAGTACTTTATCAGGTAAATGCTACAGGATGAGATATATAGTAGTCAATACTGAGTATGGGATAAATAACATCTACATGGACTGTGTCAACATGGAAAATAATAAGCGATGCCTCAGACTGCACCCAATCCCAAATACACTCAGGCGCCGGCACACCCATCGGCCCTCAAATCCTGTACATCTCTGAGAAATCACGAGTGCCCAACATCGGCACCCAAAATATCATAAAATACCCGTGTCCAGCATCGACACGTAAATCCTCGTCTATCGGGCTCCGTCAGTCCGGATCGGCCCCACGGGGTCCGTCTGCGGTATCGGCCCTCGGCCCCGGCAGTACGGATCATCCCGCATCCATCTCTCGACTCTGGTCAGTATCCTCCGGACAACTGCCAGGTCCAACCAATCACCGGTAGGTACTCGCCCGCCTCCAGGCTCAATCGGCAAAACCCATCGATCATCTCGCCGAGGGGAACCATACCGGGCCCACCACGAACCCGCAGACGGATCATCCACTCCTCGAATCGGGTTTCAAGCACACGTCTCAGCACCGAGAAAACGCGTGGTGCACACACCAAAATATCATATCACGAGGTACCGGGTTTTTCAAAATAGTGCATCTTTTCTTAAATACTTCCACGGTCCTCAAAACCAGAAATCGCATGAAATCCAACACCAATAAGTAAATCCAATGCGAGGTACAATGTAAATCAATCCATGGTATGAGCATGAGGGGAAAACCGCTTTTAAAAATAGTTTCCGTTTTTAAAGATGTCATGCGGCTCCCAATGTCCAGGAAATCATCACCAATCATATGTAAGATAAACTATAACAATGTAATCATGGCAGCTCTACAGTGAGTGTGGCATGGCAATTACTAACGGTGTGTGTGTAGCATGCAAATAGTGCTCGTGCAACATAAACCGTTAGTAATAGCGCGGTGTTCTATCAGTTCTAAGCATATATATATATATATGGCAGGGAATGCAATATACGATGACAGTCTATGGGGTACATGCAACATATAATAATAAAGTCCTATCAGCCCTGACGCATAACGCCATGCGGGCGATATCCCCGTAGATGTGAAATCTACTCACCGTGTCTCGCGCTAAGTGTATCCAACAACTTGTTTGCCCTTCTTCGCAGCGTCCGTCTCACTGGCCTGCGAACCTAGAATCACATAACATATATCACACATAAGCTCAATTTCACAGAAACGCGACATTACGGTCCAACTAGAAACCCGTGTCGCAAACCAATCACGCGTGTGCGCGATACGCTAAAACGTGTGATCACGCGCCTGAAACTACCCCGACGCGTCGCGTTACGCAAAAACCCCAAACCTACTCACGTATCACGCGTGTCGCGAAGGTTTAGAAAAACGGCAAAATAGGTATTTGGTCCCAGATTTCTATACAGAACTAGATTTACAAAACTATATATATAACAACACCCTACACACTAGCAGACACCTATAGGACCAAACACCACCCCAAACCCTACCCATCTGGCCGCAATTTGCGGCCAGAAAGAGAAAACCGGCGGCCTACTGTAGCACTTAGGGGGTCGGGTTAAAACTATGGTATCAGCACATCACCACTATACTACAATCTTCCCAATTTCACTCAGATCTCATTGGGTCAAAAGCAGATCCAGAAAAGCTCAAATTGGCTTAAAAACGACAAATTGCATCAATTAGGGAAACTGGTGGTATTTTAGTGCAATCGGGGTTAAACCAAGTTAACATGGTCTCAACAAACCTCAATTATCCTACTGAAACCAATCTACACCTCATTAGCACAAAGTTCCCACTAAACACCCCATATCACACTAAAACGCACTAAAATCCATTAACCGATGCAAATCTACACTAACCAAGCAAACTAGGGAAGCAAGTTAGGAAGTATACCTCATACTTAACCCTAGGGAGCTGCAGGAAGGTGAAGAAGTGAAGGGGAGAAGCTGCAGTGGCTGTTGTGCTCACTGGAATGCTGGCTGTTGCTGTTGCTGAATGCTTGCTGCTGCTGCTTCAGTTGCTGCTGCTTCAGTTGCTGCTGCTGTGTTCTGGAGCTGGGGAGTTGAAAGGTAAGTGTGTGTGTGTGTGTGAGTGTGTGGGTGTGAGGCTTGAAAGAAGGCAAGGAAATGAGAGGAAACACCCAAAGGTCCAATTGTCAACCCTTCTCTCTCTCTCTTCATTAAAGCCAAGCATGGGCTAAGCCATGAAGCCCACTCCCTCTCTCTCACAAGTCAATACCAAACACAACTCAAATTAAAGTAACTACTAATTAACTAATAAAACCCTACTTAAAAACCCAAAAGACATTAATTCTTTGATTAACCCACCATGGTTAATAATCATGGTAATAAATCATTTTAAAAACCCTAGTTTACATGCACATGTGTGTGCAAGCCTAGGAAAATTTTGGAAAAATATTTATTGAATCAGGAAAAATATTTAAAGCACAATTTGGTAAACTTTTTGTTAAAAACCATTATTTAAATATAACTATTCACTAACCATTATCCTAAGGTGTTACATTTTCTTATGGATTCCAAGTATTATATCCCATCACATGATATCCGGACGACTTTAAAATTTTCGATCGAGTCATAAAAGTCCCATAATTCCCCGAGAGCTCAACACTTGAGCACAGTTTAATAATACCACGTACATGCCACAGTACCAATGGACCAGCCGTAGAAGGGCAAACCCAAGGCTCATAATGGCACCGCGAAACTGCCGCAAACCCTAAGCTTCAAAAGCGGTTCCATGGTCATTATGTCGAGTTAGGGTTTCATTCTTCTACAGGGTTCACAGAATTACTTGCATGTTTTTCCGAATACCTTAAACTTGGAAAAATGGATTTCTGACATTCGTTCGAACTTTTTAACTTCACCTAGACAACATGTGAATACCCTTCATCCGCACACTAAACAATGCCTCAATCCTCAAGAATAAACGATATATTAATAGTCATCACATTCTAGCCGATCTCTAGCAGTGGCCGAATCATCTGGTGCTGATCTGAACGCTCGCGTCCACGAGAAAACATAGTAAAACGATATATCGAAACGCTCATGTCACCGGAAAACACAATAAAACGATATATCTACACAAACGTGTATCACCGGAATTTCACCCTAGTCAGTCCTCGTCCATGACGAGCTCGTGCTGACCGCAACTATAACCGCAGCTCTCTCTGCCCGTGCAACCGTGGTAACAGAAACCACAACCTGATAACGATGAGGATAGATCAATGAACGAATAGAATACTAAGCAAAGAAATATACATCCTAAGACTTCTTAAGCGGAGTAGCATATCGTAAGTATGCCGCGGAACATAAACACGGTACGTCACTCTATTTAAGTCACCTACTCCATCAACCAAGGTTAACCTATGCGACGAAAGTTCGGGTCTAATACCCCCTTGACCAAGTCTAAGTTCCGTAAGGTCAAACCTAGGTTCTGAATATATATATATATATATATATATATATATATATATATATATATATATACGCCCTAGACTCCGCATAGTCAAACCTAGACTCGAACCAAGGTTAAACCTAGCGCTCTGATACCAACTTTGTCACGACCTGAAATAGCACGTAACTGGCACTTGAATTATGTGAAGTCTATAGGACCCCACGTAATTCAAGTAAGCCAAAAGCCCAGAAATCTAAACCATTTTTAAATAAAAGAGTGAAGGAAAACTTGTTTTAAATCAAGTGGTTTTAACAAAATAAGGCATTAAACATTTTAAAAGCAACATCATATTTCCCGAAAAATTTGGCAGAGTCTCCTTTGTAAATACTGGCCCCCAAATGGGTACAACACATGAAATACATAATAATGAATAAAGGCATCCCCAAGTGGGAGCTAGCTCTTCGCCAATTAGCGAAAACAACCACGCAATGCAATATAATATACAACGCCGAAGGACGAGGATCAAAACTCAGAAGAAACCCAACAACTTAAAGAAAACCGGAGAAGAATCATAATAATACAAGCGCGCAACTCTAAGGTCGTAAGAATATACACTGTTCTTCTAATTCTATCATATATACAAGTCTGGTTGATGGAGTTTACTAGATACAACTGAAATAAATAAAGTGTACAACGGTGGTCATGATGCAAGTGAACCCACCTACCAAAGCAATCACCCGGAAGGAAGCAGTGTGCCGGCAAGCCACAACAAAACCTGTACAGCAAAACCTATAAGAAACTGTGGCACAACGGGGGTGAGTTGCCAACTCGTGAGTAGAAAATATCACCGAGAAGAAATCGCATGTATGACTCTCTCCTAGGACATACAATAATAATATCCTCAAAACATAACCTGAAGCATCTAAAAATGGCAAGGGTAAACATCTATACATAAGTGTAATACCAAGTGCTCGTGTCAGTGCCTCAGGTAGCAACATGTCACATATATGATGTACGGATGCACTAAGAATGAAAGCAAGATACATCATGAATGAGAAAACTGTTTCATCATCTCAGTGAGATTTTTTCTATAAAAACCGAAGTATCATCAAAGAAATCAACAGAGAATCCATGTCAAGCATCGACACAAAATATATATCCCAATATCTCAATATCTCAATATCTCGGGCTCCGCATGAACAGGATCAGCCCATAACCATCTCAATATCTCAATATCTCGGGCTCCGCATGAACAGGATTGGCCCATAGGCTCCGCATGATCAGGATCGGCACATATCATCAAATCTCAATATCTCAATATCTCGTACTCCGCATGAACAGGATCGGCCCGTAACCATCTCAAAACCGAGAAAACATCATATCAAGGAAAACCGCATCTTTCTCTTTAAAGCAAATCATATGTTTATAAACATTCACATGCGGTTTCCCAAATCCAGAAATCTCATAAAAGATCCAAAATCTCAAAATCACGAGTCAGTGAACAGTGAATATCGGCATAAAGCTCCATGATACCGCATGAAAAATGAATACATATACATGCATGGTATTTAAGCAAAGAATGCAATATTTAAACTAGCATAGTAATTAGATATCGGAACTATCTACTAGCAGTTATATCCATGAAGTAATATTTTCTAGAGTGTACGTGACATGGAAATTACCGATGATGATGTGTGTGAGCCGGCAAGCAAGTGTACGTGGAGCATACGCATCATCGGTAATGGTGCCGGTGACCTGACAGCATGGGTTCATAATAACTACTGAAAACACATTTAAGCATGCAATGCGATGCGAACAGCAAGAATATACGGAAAATGAATAGTAAACGTGACATATGAGAATAAACATTTATATATACGAGTCATACAATTTTGGCATTTGAAATAGCACGAATCGTGGTTTTTAGAAAATAGGGACTGCGATATTTTTAAGAAAAGGTACGTCCTTTGAAATATCCGTAATACCCCTCGGCCTGTCTTAAAATATCTACGATTCGTTAGTTTGAAAATAAGTATGACTCGACCCAGTCTAACATCTACCTGATAACTACAGGACTAAACTAAAAGACTAATCGAAAGGGTAAGAAAATCCACCTAAGTCTGAGTCGATATATATATCTAGTAGTCGGCGGTCCCGCCTCAATAGCGTCACGTACGATAAAACATATAATACGAAATCCTCGAGTCCCGAGTGTGGATCAATCATCATATTTATACCTCGTACGGTAAAATCCATTGTACGGCATCCCAAATCGGGGTACAGGTCAATATCATATATAACTCATAATTTATCTGGTATCATTACCATCATATACTGAATTAGGGGTACTGATCTAAAGTCTAGTACATTCCGATACCATCAACATATATTCACGTGTGTATGAAAACACATCGCCCATCGATCCGCTATAATATTATGTCGTATCTCATAACACGACCTAAATCACATAACCGATCTCACGGCATCATGCCCGATCATATCGACTCTCCTCCAAGTATCATATACTATCCTCATCATACGTGTATACGTATATGCATTTATATGTGTGTGTGTGTGTACATATATTATATACACCAAAACATATCACGTGTGTGCATGTGTGCGTGTGTGTCGACCTTACACTAGGGTTCGCGACTAAGAAATTAACTAAAAGCACTATCTTCTAATATTCTAACACTATCCCATGATCTCCTAAGGCCCTTCTTACTATATATCAACGTTTCACAAAACACATATTATATATATATATATCATAACGCATTCGCGTGCAACACTACAAGACTGCGGGCATGCTATACGCCATCCACGCAACTTCCCCCGTAGATATACATCTACTGATCTGGACGCCTCGGCTAATCTGATCCGATTTCAGCTCTGTCATCTCCGCGCCACATCCGACGCCTCTGCACCCGATCCTACAATCGCACACAAGCAAATAAGTATATAAATACACAATTAATCGCGGACACAACCAATACAAGTCAACTACGCGCCCTAACTAGACGCGCACGCACTTGGTTCACAAACGCGCCGCGACAACGCTACAAACCACAACTAGGATCGCAAAACGTGGCAAACCCCAAACCAAAAACCCAATCGCACTAATCACGCGTTCACAACACACTAAAAATATATGAAATAGGGTTTATATCATCAAGACTTTAAACTTAATATAAAATCGATTTATTTCAAAAACCAAGTAAGCATCAATTAACCGTTTTAGTACAAAACTTGATGTTTTAACCAATCTAGTGGCCACATGCTCACAAAATATCTTAATTAAGCCACCTAAACCGAAAATAAATTTTAATCTCACTTATTTCCATTAATCCCAAAATTCTAGTTTGCGAAAAATATTTAATTTGGACAAATTAATTGTAACAATTTACAATTTAACTGTTTCCCGTAATCAGAGCAAAGCTCTGTTTTGAATTTCAAAATTCAAAAATTGAAGCAACGCTTCAGATTCAGCGCTCTGCGCGCTGCGTGCCACGTGTCAAACACATATGCACTAGCGCCAGGTGCGCTGCGCCCAAGGCAGCACACCCCCAATCAGAGCAAAACTCTGTTTTAAAATTCAAAATTTAAAATTTGAAGTAACGCTTCAAATCCAGCGCCAAGCGCGTTGCACGCCACGTGTCAAACACGGGTGCGCTAGCGCAGTTGCGCTGCGCTCTGCGCTGCGCGCCACGTGTCAAAAAACGGGTGCGCTAGCGCAGTTGCGCTGCGCTCTGCGCTGCGCGCCACGTGTCGAACGTAGGTGCGCTAACGCAAGGTACGCCAGCGCCGGGATTAAAAATTCCCCACCGTTAGATCAAAAGATCTAATAATAATAAATTATTAATTAATCAAAATTAAAATTCGGTTATGAAAAGATCTTTCCAATCTTATTAAAACAAGAAGATTATCTTCTGTAAAACAGAAGCCTTACGATCAAAGATCCAACGGTGGGAAATATTCCCAAATCAATCAGAGAAAGATCTCTTAAACTGATTCAACAAATCATTTGGCCCTATATAAAGGCCCCTAGACTTCAAGTCTAATAGATACAGAAGAGATAGAGAAAACCCTCTGCAAATTTTGAGAAAACTCAAAGAGAAAGAAAGGCGGCCTTTAGAAGAAGAAAATCATTTCTTCATCTTCAAGGTGAAGAACTAGTTCTTGAACCACAGAGATGAAATCATTTCATTAAAACAGAAGAACTATCTTCTAAAAGATCATAGATCTACAAAAGACCAAGGTCTTTGATAAAAAGAAAAAAGATCAAAAGATCTAATTATAAAAGAAACTAAAAGAAGTATTTTACTTCATTTCACAGATCTTTGATCCATAAAGGCAGAGCCCTTTTTATAAAAACAAGAACTTTTGTTCTTGGATCTTGAGGCAAGGCGTCCTTCAAGAAGAACATAAATTTGTTCTTTGATCTTAAATCTGATCAAATGCGCTTTGCGCTATTAGAAAGTGCCTTGCACTCATGAATTGCGCTTTTGCTCTTCTTGGACCGACGCTCAGCGCCAAAACATACCACGTGTCAACCAAAGACACAATTTGCGCTTTGCGCTTCTGAAGCAGCGCAATGCGCTCATGGGCCGGCGCTTAGCGCCAAGCGCGCCACGTGCCACTCACTGGCACACCAACAGACTAGTGCAAAGCGCTCATAAATTAAAAACGCAATGCGCTAATAAACTAGCGCTTAGCACTAAGCGCGACACGTGTTCTCTTCGTGTGCGCTACTCGACAGAAGCGCAATGCGCTCTTTAGCTGGCGCAAAGCGCCTGACGCGCCACGTGGTGCGCTGTCAGAACACTTTGTTCTGATGAAGACAAAAGATGTCAGAACTCAATGCTTAGCATTATTAAAAGGGCCGGGCCCAAATAAAAGCTTAATAGCCAGAGCAAGAATAAAAATGTTAAACATTTTTAATTGGACTTAGCCCAATTCTGGTCATAAGTCCTCAACTTATATTGAACTGAGCATATCTGCTCACAAATATTTAAAAAATCTTAGTCCCAAACTGGGCTACAAATCTTTCAAACAATTCATACTGGTTCGAGGGTACATCTCGTTACTCCTCTGATATTTATCGTTGTAATCCTTCAACGTTTTCAGAGAGGTGACGGGTCCCGGCGATCATACATTTCTATGGATTGTGGGGTCCTTAAACTCACGGACTATGATGTCCTTAACCTCGACCGTGATGTCTTAAAACTAACATCGGACTGTGAGGTTCTTAAACCCACGGACTATGATGTCCTTAACCTCGACCGTGATGTCTTTAAACTAATAACGGACTGTGGGGTCCTTAAACCCATGGACTATGATGTCCTTAATCTCGACCGTGATGTCTTTAAACTAACATTGGACCGAGATGTCCTTAAACTAATAATGGACCGTAATGTCCTTAAACTAATCGACTGCAATGTGCCTAAACTAAACAACAGAGGCAGCCCAAATGCTCTCTTGTTGGATCTAAATGATCCTGTTAAGTTGATCTTAGTCTAAAAATTAGACTAACGTATCCTTAACAAATGTTTAAGTTGATCTTAGTCTCAAATGAGGCTAACGTGTCCTTAAACCCAAACCCCCAAACCCAAATCTAAGAAAGATACAGATTTGGACTAATCCACGCCCTACGGGCGACAACATAAATTAGTCTACGTATACAATCCACGGGCAACCACAAACAAAACAAACACCCACGACACGAAGCAACCATCTGGAGAAGGAGAAAGTTGTTACCGCGATGCGGTAGCGTAATTAACTGCAGGGGCTTGCGCCTGCAGGAAAGAGCGTCCCCATAATCAAAAACCCCTCAGACGAGGGGGAATCTGACAAAGTCTGCTACATCGGCCGCATCCGTTTAAACCTTCAATACAAGGTGCCATAATTCAGCTTGGCATCTTCGGAGAGGTGGACGGATAGCACCAATTAGCATCTGCCCCGAATTTCAGGCAAGATGAACCTACGCGGTCGCGTCTCCGTCTTTCGGAGGGGAACAGATTCTGGCACGCCCGGTGGGACGTTTTCCACTTTCCACTCCACACTTCGTGTGTCGTGTTCGCGAACGAATCGCGGTTTGCTATTGGTTGCCCTTAGGTTTCGAGATATTAAGATTTAGCGTTTTGCATGGTACATAAAGAGAAGAATCAATGGCATCCACCTGCGTGAAGTGCTCCAGCTGCAACTGCAATTCACGTTCTGCCTCATCTGGAGGCATAGTTTACGGGCCCCAAGCGGCTTCCCTATTCACGATGCCGGTGGACCAGGTGACTCAGGCCTACACAGAGATTTCCTGGCTCAAGCGAAACGAAATAGGAGCGCATATGAGATATGTACGGGACCGAGAATAATGCGTGTATGTGATATTGTATTCTATTCTCGCGATGAATGTATCGATTGGTTGTATGCGATATAACCTAGTTATCGAATCAAGGATTGATTCGATAAGCCGATACATTGGATATTAGTCGGTTATATGCGATATGACCGGATCGTTAAATCAAGTATTGATTTAATGATTTAATGCATAATTATATATTTGATATATTAATTTGCATTAACTTGTATTTGTTCACTTTAAATGGATTTTCTCACTTGAAGTTCACAAGTTGTATATGTGATATACTTTTGTGCACTTGTTTGTATCATGTTTGATGATACATGCCAACTTGGGTTTGTGTAAGACTTAAACCTTGGTTAAGTAAATGGTTAGGGTTTTATCATCTTCTCTTGATTATTTAGTTTATTTATTTATTCTTTATTTTAGGAAAAGAAAATGATATGGTTGCTTCTTTTGTTCTTTTCTTAGATGTTTCAAGAAGCTTTGACCATTCTTGTTCTTTTCCTAAACCTAACCATTCACCTAACCTTAGTTAATTCTCTACACTTAACCATGGTTGTGTATATGATAAGTATGATTTTATTTCCTATTTTTTAAAAAGACTTATGATATTCTTTCTTCTTCTTCTTCTTCTTGAACAAAGAAGAAAGCTTGCTACCAACAATGGCAACTTGAGAAAAAGAGTGAGAAATCCAATTCTAAAGTGAACCAACTTCCTATTTCTTCATCCTCTACCACTTGCCAAGTAGTATAGGGTGTTTTCTTCACAAGTTTCATGACTTGGTGAAGTTGGAGCTTGATCTTGTGTTTCCTCGACGTAGATCATCTTCGGCATCGAAGTCGACGACCTAGCCCGCCCATTTCTCCGATGAAGCCGACGCTAGAGCCCGGGATCCGATCATCGCAGCGAGGGGACTTCATCGCGGAGCTATGGAGGTGGAGGACCGGATCTACAAAGGTTGTATTTCCGTTCATTTAGTTAAGTTGTTAACTAGTTGCTTGTTTCGCCTAAAATCTAGTTAACGATCCGTATTAGGGTTTCTCGGCACTTGTAAAATTTGAAATTGGCATGGTTAATGCCTTGTGAGACCTCATTAGTGTGCCTAGGAACCCTACAGTGGTATCAGAGCCTAGCTAGAGCCTTAGGCGATGTGTAGACGGAGTTAGAAGTCCGATCGAACCGAAACCCTAATTCAAAACTTGCTCTCTGTACTTTTTTGAAAATTGTGGATTTTTGAAAATTAAAAATATGCAGAAAACTCAGCAGGAGTTTCTAAGAATTACTGTACAAAACGGAACTTCTAATTCGTTCAAATAGCCGCGGAACCGCGGCAATAGCGTGGCTAATGCGGCGGTTCCGCAGCCGTTTTGTCTCTTCTCCCATTTATTTTTCCACAGTAATTCCTATATTCTGGTGCTGTATTTTCTGGGAATTTTTAAATCTTACTCAAGAGTTGAGTTTTCTGGGTTGTATTGGGAGTTCGGTGATTCGATCGGACTGTCTAATTTTGTCTGTGTTTTTTCCGGGTAATTTTAGAATATGTTAAAAAGTTCAACCGGATATAAATACCCACTTTTTCCCTTGCCAAGAAATTTCCAATTGTTGGATTTTTCCATAGTTTAATAACGTTCTAAGTAGTGCAAGTAACGCGATGGACCCTCTAGAAGACAACAAACCTTAACTCGATTATGTGACCGTCTTGAACTGCCCTTTGAACTTTAGGGTTTGGGGCTGTACGGCGTACCACATGTGAGGCGTTGGCTTGACCCTTCTACGGCTGGACCGTTGGTACTGAGGCACGAAATGAATGTTTTTAAACTTATTTCATGTGTTGAGCTGTTTCGGGAAAACTTGGGTGTTTGATTGTTCGATCGGAAAGTTTAACATTTTCTATTTATCTGGAATGGGATACAATATTTGGAATCCACAAGTAGTTATGAGATAACTGATATGAATGTTATAAACATAGCAGTTTAGTCTCACTTGATCGGTTGCCATGGAATTTTAATGTGATCGAAAGTCCGTCACAATCACGTAGCGTACGCGGATACTCGCCGGATAAACTTATTAGACTGCTACATCCCTTAGCCCCGACCAAGTGACTGTAGGAGAACCCCGTCGCCGAAAGCATCCGTTCGGGTGCTCGCGGTAGCGGTGTTCCGCCTTGGTGCACTTCGTCGACGGCGTCGGGGGTGCGGCCGCCTACTGAAGTTTGCGACGAGCATTCGATCAGGATGTCGGGAATCTTGTTGAATTGCCCGACTTGATATTGAAAAGTGTTTTCGATAATGAGACTAAAATGCGGGGTTTATAATTGTTAGGCATGTGATGTCTAAGGAATTCATTGGTTTAGGCATGCGATGTCTAAGGAGGTTGCGGATTCCAACTGTTGTAGTTTTACATTTTCTTTTCTGTGACCGTAAGTGTAATATGTGATATCGCCGGTTTCGTTGCTATATGTCAACGACAATTGGGATGCGCATATTTACTTACGTTGATGGCACGTGATGTTATGTGTTGCTGGATATGTTATATTGGATCATCGTGTTTGAATAGTCGGGGGGGTTTATGTGAGATGAGTGTTTTTCATTTTCATTCATGTAAAAACTTGTATGAAATATTCTTTTATTGGGGCACTTCCAGATTGCGGAAGATGTCACCTTTTGTATATTATTTATTTTTCCGCACTAGGATAAACCCAAGGAGGAGGGCACAGGTAACCGGGTTCTGGAGTCCAGTGGGAGACCAACTTGAGGAGTCGAGTCCCGGTCTCCTAACTCTAGAATTGGTAAGGTTGCTTGCCGCTCTCGTAGGGGTCTTGGGGTGTAGGTTTGGCTATTCATCGCGACCGTGGAATCCGTGTTTTATACTGGCTCGTATTGAAAACACAGACGTCCTAATATATCTAATATTTCATATGTTTCTTCTGCTGCGATATCTATGATGTGATCATGTGATATGTTCTGTGATGGATACTGTATATAGTATATAAGATATATTATATAGATATTACTTATGTTTTACACCCGTGCTAGCCCTGCCCTGCTCTGCCGTTAATTACCTAACCTAACGGTGTACGAGGGGACATCGAGGCGAATGCGGATGGTATAAGTGTACGTCGTATTTATCTGTGATGTTTAGGTACTGAAATGATGGGACTTCATTAATGTGATTAATGAAAGTAAAAGAAACCTAAAGATGTTGTAGAATCGAATTTCAAAAATAAAATAGGCAGCTACAGTTCTTGCTTTGCACAGCGATATATATGATATATCCTGCACCTTATTCGATAAGGAAAGGACTGAGATCCCTTCGCCGGGAGTGACTCCTTTAACAATAACTGGCAGACGCTACAACCCTCGGTTTGTCTTTTTATTGCTTCTATAGTTTCTGCTTTGCACAGTGATATATATGATATATCCCGCACCTCATTCGACGAGGAAAGGACCGACGATCCCTTCACCGGGAGTGACTCCTTTAGCAAAACTAGAAAAGCCTCAAAAAACACTCCATTTTAAAATCATTTGATTCTAAAACGATATCAAGTTCATTACGCAATAGGTTTTCAGAAAAACCTGTCGTTGCCCTCCGTCATTTCAGATAAGTACTAGTTAGTATTCGTGCTGCGGTTGTTTTGCATGCGTCAAGGCGTAGTGTACGGTAGCTAACTAGTGCTTATCTGCTAGCATACGATGCGATTGGATTAGGGTATTCGTACGGCGTTGGCATGCGTCAAGGGTCGTGCGGGTGGGTTTAATTCAATCAAGAAATGTACGGGTTGAACTTGACTAGTGGACTGTGGGTTGTTTGGCATGCGTCAAGGTCATAGCACGCTAGGGGCAAAATGAATATCGGGAATTTCAAGTGCTGAAATTTGCAATGAAATTGCATACCTTCTATGAGATAGTTGGATCCTGATACCCGCTGCGAGTAATTGTTACTCCTGGGAGAGTTTTACACATTACAATTAGCCGATCAAGTAGGTATCTAGAAAGGTGTCAACGAGATTACGCCTCTAGAAAAACGAGGTTTACATTAATTAGGTCCGTGCGAAAGCACGGGGAACCTCCTTCAAAGTACCGACACTGGCCTGGCTGAAAGATTGGCGAACTTGTAGTGTGTAATTAATCCCGGCTAGTCTTTCCTTTTAGGGTTTGAAGGAAGATTTGATAAAAACAGTGGGAGCCATCCTGATTAGATAAAATAATAACCAATCTATTCTTGCAAGAGCGCACGCTGAGTGTTTTCTTCTCTCTCTCCAGGTAGTGACCATATCACGCCTTAATCAAGATAATAATACGGAAGTATTGACCGAACCCGCTTGTTATACTGGGCTGGGGAACGTTGGTCCCGCTCCAACTTATAATTGTTATAAGACAGAGCAGGAAATTGGGGAATACCAGATTTCCCGTGCCGCCCAAACGAAGAAAGTGCATATGATGCATCATCTTCGGGTGTGTTCGTTACAAAGAACTGTTTCTCAGTATCCTCTACGTTCTGGGTATTTGATACCGGATCAGGATCCCAGATATGTAATCTGTTACATAGGGCTACAGATAGGTAGAGAACTGAGAACGGGTGATAAGTTTCATGAGGCAGAAAACGGGGCAAGTATTGCAGCCAAGTCTGTTGGTCACTGTCACCCTGTATTACCAATACATTGATTCTCAACGAATGTTATTAGATACCGAACCTGATATACAAAATCATATCAGTCTCTTTATAAGTAAAGAAATGATAAAATTTTGTATTGTTGGATAATGTTTTGAACATTTCCTATATCAAAAGTTGATCGGTTCAGGCACGTGATCTAAAAGCATTGATGTTCTAAATCAAACTACAGTTCTTAGTGTATAGAACACACACAAGAGGAAGAGTTCAGAAATGAACGAATCCTTCTTGAGGCATTGTAGACTAGGTCATATCAATGCGACCCGACTGACTGAAGTTACATTTAGATGCATATTTAAATTAGTTTGAATTTACATCTTGTGAAAATTGCCAGTCATGTCACAGAGATAAGATGACCATAGCTCCGTTTACTGGAAACAGAGAAAGAGTTAGTGAACCCTTGGGATGATACATGTTGATATATGTAGGTCCCTTGTCTACACTTGCCAAGACCGGTTCTTTGTACTTCATTACATTCTCTGATGATCTCTCAAGATTCAGTCATGTGTTCCTGTTGAAACACAAGTCCGAACCTTTTTGAGATATTCACAGAATATAAGTTAGAAGTAGAGAACCAATACGGGTATAAGTATTATGTCCTTTGATGTAATCAGGGAGGAGAATACTTATGCATGGAATTCCTGGACTATTCAAAAGGAGAATGAGATTCTCTCTCAGCATTACTCCTCCGTATACACCATAGCACGATGGTATATCGGGGCGGAGCAATTGCACCCTATTCGATATGGTGCGCTCTATGATGAGTACTACTGAGTTACCTGTTTCCTTTTGGGGGTTATGCACTTGAGAAGCTGCATACCTATTGAAATTAGGTTCGAATCAGATCACAGCCTACCACTCCATATGGGAAGAGCCCATGTCTTAAGCTAGTTAAGATTTGGGGTTGTCCGGCCTATGTCTAAAAGCAAAATCCGGACAAACTCGAGGCAAGGTCTGTAATGTAGAACTGGAAAGGTTCCAGCTATACAAACTACAGCAGATGATTTGGTAGAACCAAAGGATCCAGTAGATTCCAACGAACCTCATCCTCTCCGCCGATCTAGTAGGGTTCCTCACCCACCTGAGAGATACTTCGGTTTCTCTATGACAGTGGGAGCGAGGATTGCATCATGAGATGATGACCCAACTAGTTTCGAGCTGGCCATCAGGAGTAAGACTCTGTAAGAATGGCTGGATGCTTAGTGATCTGAGATGGAATCCATGTACACCAACAAAGTATGGACTTTGGTTGCTATATCTGAAGGGTTAAATCCCCATCAGGAGCAAGTATATCTTGAGAAGATTACTTGGTGTTGATGGAAAAGTTGAGACTTTCAAAGCTAGACTTGTTAAAGGTTTTCGTCATCGACCAGGCGTGGATAATGATGAAACCTTTTCCGGTGGCTATGCTTAAGTCCATCCAGATCCTACTTGCCATGGCTACATACCATGACTACGATATCTGGCGGTTGGGTGTCATGACTGCTTTTCTAAATGATGTTTTAGAAGAGGGCGTCTATAAGTACACAGCCAGAGGGCTTCGTAAACAGTGGGAGCAGCGGAAACGTGTACAAGATGCTTTATAGGATAAAACAGGAATCGCGGAGTTGGAACATCTATTTTGATGTGGTAGTCAAATAGTTTGACTTCATCAAAAGGGTAGATGAACCTTGTATATACAAAAGGGTAGTAGAGAGTATGGTGGTGATCCTCGCAGAGTACGTGGATGACATACTCTTGATAGGGAAGGAGTTTCCTATGCTACGCTCGATCAATCTCCGCTTATCACAATGATTCTCCATATAGGATCAAAGTGATACCTTCTAAATCCTGGATTTTGGATCCATGAGATAGATCTAATTGGATGTTAGGAGACTCACTAGTTGTAGTGAGATGGTATCAATTGATCCTGGGGAGAATCACTGGAAAGGTTCCAGGGTGATAAGGACGACTGAATGTCAGTCACAGACATTGTCTTTACCCTCAGTGGATGGACGGTATGTTGGAAGAGTTCCAAGCTAAATACCGTGGCTTACTAGACGATAAAGGCTGGATACATCGCTATTTAAGATGCTACCAAAGAGGCAGTCTGGATGTATATTTGTTCATGAGATGAACTTAGTTCCCCCCATTGTGTGACAATGGAGTTGTGGCTTATGCCAAGGAACGTCCGTCCCATCAGTGATCCAGACATATTCTGAGGCAGCATCACCTGATCATGGGGATGGTTGATCTCCAAGAAGATCGAGGTTAGGAGAGTAGACTCAGAGGACAACACGGCAGATCCACTCACAAAGGCCTTTTCCCAGAGAGAGACTTTTATGGGATGGTTGAGTATGAGATACTACAACCACTGCTATCAGATGGCCCTAGTGCAAGTGGGAGATTGTTAGTTATATGTATGCCCTAGAGGCCATTGCTATACATAGGATGTATATTGTAGTGGATGCTGGGACATATATAGGGAAGACTTTCTTGCTCGACATGATAGTATGCTATCTGGTTACTCTTTACCTTAACGTGTATATTGATTGTCTCTCTGTTACACGTTGGTAAAGCCCTTAGGATGTGTACTTGACTACCTGGACTATGATGCAGATCATATTAGTGGGGACATGATAGTCCATAAGTACATCCTTCAAAGTCCCTAGTCGAGGGTATATCGAGACGGGGCATCGATATACCAGAGTAGACTAGCGTATACCTTCTCGACCCATACAGATGGGCGATGGATGATCCCATATCCATTGGTGTTTGACATCGGAGATGATATACGGGTGCTCAGTAGAGACTGGGTACACTGGACGGACTCGCCGAGAACTCCCAGATGGTATTATACCTTACATCAGATGGCAGTTCTCTGGTGACACTGGTACAGAGTAGTCTGTTGACCCGAGATCGTCATAGAGTCTTGTGTGATTCCCACTGTGCTTTGATTTCCACCTTACCACGTCCAAGAGGGCGTGCAAAACGAAGGTTTTTGGGTACAGTCCCGAATCACATGGAGGCAATGAGCGATAGGAGGGGATTCGTCTCTCCCGGTATAGGGAGTTGATGTTGCACTGTGTTCGATTGGTTATAACCGGAAATCCCTGGCCAGGGTTGCTAAGATTTACTGGTAAGTGTAATCAGTAGTTTCTCGAACTGTTATAGACCTCATATCGACACGACTTATCGAGCTATTGGGGTCTGACGTTTACCACCCCTAGACGAGATATGCGACATATCAGACGACGAGACCAGGCTGTACGGTAAGTGTTACTGGTTGGATTCACAGGAGTATGAGCGGGCTTGCTCGTCGATCTTCTGATCGCTCAATACCCGGGTGGCCGTTATGTTTAGCAAACCGCTTGCGGCTTGTGGGTGTTTGATATGATCATCATCTGCTGCCGGCGTATTGACGAGTCTTTAGAGTCCTACACAGAGGTTTCCTGGCTCAAGCGAAACGAAATAGGAGCGCATATGAGATATGTGCGGGACCAAGAATAATGCGTGTATGTGATACCGTATTCTATTCTCGCGATGAATGTATCGATTGGTTGTATGCGATATAACCTAGTTATCGAATCAAGGATTGATTCGATAAGCCGATACATTGGATATTAGTCGGTTATATGCGATATGACCGGATCGTTAAATCAAGTATTGATTTAATGATTTAATGCATAATTATATATTTGATATATTAATTTGCATTAACTTGTATTTGTTCACTTTAAATGGATTTTCTCATTTGAAGTTCACAAGTTGTATATGTGATATACTTTTGTGCACTTGTTTGTATCATGTTTGATGATACATGCCAACTTGGGTTTGTGTAAGACTTAAACCTTGGTTAAGTAAATGGTTAGGGTTTTATCATCTTCTCTTGATTATTTAGTTTATTTATTTATTCTTTATTTTAGGAAAAGAAAATGATATGGTTTCTTCTTTTGTTCTTTTCTTAGATGTTTCAAGAAGCTTTGACCATTCTTGTTCTTTTTCTAAACCTAACCATTCACCTAACCTTAGTTAATTCTCTACACTTGACCATGGTTGTGTATATGATAAGTATGATTTTATTTCCAATTTTTTAAAAAGACTTATGATATTCTTTCTTCTTCTTCTTCTTCTTGAACAAAGAAGAAAGCTTGCTACCAACAATAGCAACTTGAGAAAAAGAGTGAGAAATCCAATTCTAAAGTGAACCCACTTCCTATTTCTTCATCCTCTACCACTTGCCAAGTAGTATAGGGTGTTTTCTTCACAAGTTACATGACTTGGTGAAGTTGGAGCTTGATCTTGTGTTGCCTTGACGTAGATCATCTTCGGCATCGAAGTCGACAACCTAGCCCGCCCATTTCTCCGATAAAGCCGACGCTAGAGCCCGGGATCCGATCATCGCAGCGAGGGGACTTCATTACGGAGCTATGGAGGTGGAGGACCGGATCTACAAAGGTTGTATTTCCGTTCATTTAGTTAAGTTGTTAACTAGTTGCTTGTTTCGCCTAAAATCTAGTTAACGATCCGTATTAGGGTTTCTCGGCACTTGTAAAATTTGAAATTGGCATGGTTGATGCCTTGTGAGACCTCATTAGTTTGCCTAGGAACCCTACAGAAGAAAACCGTCCTATTAAACCACAGAAGGCGATGGCTACTTGGGTGCCCACTGCAACGGCCCCCTCAACTTCGACCGCTCATAAGAGGAGAAGGCCGGAGAAAGCCCCCATGTCTGCGACAAATGTCAAGGGCACTGAGCCTAAACGTGCCAAGTCTGGGGGCATAATGGTGCATACTATTTATATGGCTTCCAAAAAATAAGAAAGCCGCGCTTCTACAGGTCATCGACCGCTTACGCGATCAGTGACTAGGGTTCAGGAGCAATAACAACAAAAGCTCCAAGAAATGCTGACTGCAATGGCCGCACTCACTAGGCCGAAAGAAAATCCAGAGACCTTGGAGCAACGCCATGAGCAGGAAACTGATGCTGAATTCCTTCGGAGAATGCTCAAAAAGAAGGACAAGGAGGCTGCAGAACAAGCGGCCAACATAAAACGAATGGCACTTCTCTTCCAAGACATGGTTGGGATGATGATCCATCCGAACCCTCCAGCTGAAGATCCTCCGATTATCCTCGAAGATGACAGAGGAGAGACATCAAATCCACCTCCGGCTCTTTCAGCAGCCAAGGAGGAAACTATTTCCAAGGCCACCCTGGATGACTATATTGCTCAGCAAATACGAGTTCATCAGGAAAATGAAGCGGCAGCTAAGTTGTCAAAACTGGGCGACCGTATCCAGGCTGGTATGATCAGATAAAGTACCCGCTGGGCTACAGGATCCCTAAATTCCATGTGTACAAAGGGACAGGCAATCCCCATCAGCACGTCGCTCAGTTCAGGGCCTTGTGCGGTAACACTGGAGGCGACGATAAACTACTACTTCGCCAGTTCGTCGGCAGCTTGTCGGAGACAGCGTTCGAATGGTACTCTGAACTCCCGAACGACTCTGTCAAGAAATTTGCGGATATGGAGCTGCTGTTAACACAGAGATTCGCAAGCGCTAGTGAACGCACCACAATAACGGCATTAATCAATGCCAGAGTAAAGCCAGGCGAGACGTGGGTTCAATACGCAATCTGATGGCGGAATCTATGGTCGAAGTACGAGCAGCGCATCGAAGAAACGCCTGCGGTGGGCATGTTCGTGGGCACTCTAGACCCTCATGCAACTATTTCCCAATTCATGATGTTCTTCAAACTGACCACGTTCCAAGCCTTAATCGACAAGCTGGCCCAGATGGACCAGATGGGTCATTAACCGTCTCCTCCGAAGCCGGAGCCGCGGAACGAAAAGGGTAAAGGGAAGGCGACATTCGTTGCGAATACTCAACAGCAGCCCAGTGCCCCAAAATTAACGGATCAATTGGAAGAGAGATGGCGCTATTATAATGAGAAAATGAAGTGTCCTTACTCGTTCCCACGGGACAAAACGAAGAGACTCTTCGAGCTGGCGATGCGCAACAGGCTTATCAATCTGCCGAATCCAAAGCGACCATTGCAACCCGGCGAAGTGAATAATCCCAATTATTGCCCTTACCACCAAACGGTAAACCATCCAATCGAAAATTGCTTCGTCTTTAAGGGATGGATCGAGGATCAGTACCAACAAGGTAAGCTTGCGTTGTCTGAGAAGTGGAAAGTGAGCCCACCACAACCACATACTCCTAAGAAGATGGACACACCGGGAGCAACGTGCCTTTTTGTTGAAGAAGCTCTATGGGAGGTCGTTCTTTCGGCCAAAACCAAAAGAATGTTGAATGATCTCCAAACATGCCCGGCGATCAGGTGGAAGAATCCGCTAGAACCCCAGATCATCGAAGGAATGCTGAAGTCGCGCCCAACTCCAAAGATTGGTGGTGATAGCCAAAGTGTTCACACCCAACCGTCAAAATCTTCGAAAAAGAAGAAGAAAACCAAGAAACCCGTGAAGCCTGGCGATAAGCGCACGGAACTGCAGAAACAGATCGACGCGCTGGAAGAGTACAACCAGAAGGCACGAACTCCAATCACGCTCCAAGAGTTCCTTGGCCACGTCCTTGAAGACGGAGATAATGGAGAAGACTCGTCGGATGAATCTGAGGATTGCGTAGCAAGTTGCCATGCGATCTCTCATTCGTCGATAGATGATGAAGAAGCTCCTGGCACCAAGAGACTGGGGGCAGGTCCTGAGCCGGAACTTCCAGGGCCATCAGACGAAACGATCGACACATTCCTGAACGAAGCTCTTCTGAAAAGTAAAGCTGATCGGGAGCGTGAGATGGCTATATTTGAAAAGGCCAAACTCCGGCGACTGGAAGAAAGAGTCGAGACATCCCCGCCGAATCAAAGGACATCTGTCGCAGATAAAAACAAGTTCAAGATGAGGAAAAAGTTTGCGAAAGCCATATCAGTAGGAATGAAGCTACCATCCTCCGAAGGAAACACTCTTGGTGAAGAAAAATGCATCCTAGATACTGCCTATATCATCAAAAAATTGCGCACCCCACTAAGGAATGCAACGATTTTAAAAGGTGGTGGCAAGGGTATGTTGCTCACCGGCAACATTTTAAGCGGATGAAACGCAAAACTCGTCGGGAGCGAAGAAGTACAACCGAGGAGCATAAAAGAACTACCGGCAACTGTTTCACGGTCAACGCCGGGGCGTCGCGAGTTCTCACCTTCGGAAGTGACTCCAACGAAGAAATGACTCTTGGCCCCATTTTCAAAGAATCTACCTCGGGGAGAGAGGAAGAATCGAAGACCTGCAAAAATATCCAATTGCGCAATCGTACACTTCCAGAAAAGAATCTCGGACCCACAAACAGAAAAGATAACGGAAAAGAAAAGGTCTCGGAGGATATCGCCCTAGATGACCAAGTCATGAAAGAGCTGACCGCCAAGGACCCGCCAAAGAGAAATAAGGTGGACTACAACGTTCTGGCGCACTTGATGAAGCTACACTCGCAGCTCAGCATTCTCGACACCCTTTTACTATCAAAAGAAGCAAGAGATTCATTGATCAAGGCGCTGCAAGAGCCGGAGCAATTCCAAGCTTCCCTCACCGAAGAAAGGATGAAAGACGAGCTGGAAGAAGTACACACAGCCGATGTCACCTTCGGCGATGAAGATATCCTCCTTGGGACATGCGAGCACAACCGTCCCCTATATGTCTCTGGATACTGTCATGACATCAAGATAGGTAAAATCCTGGTCGACAATGGGTCTTCCGTCAACCTCCTCAACGTGAGAGTATTGAAGAAAATCTGCATGAGCGTTCAACACCTCGCTCGGGATAAGATCACCATCTCTGGGTTCGACTCTCAGTCATCACGAACGCTTGGGTCCATGATACTGACGTTACGCTTTGGATTGCTCGTCACTGATATCAAGTTCCACGTCATTGACGCCAAGACATGCTACAATGCTTTGCTCGGTCGGCCCTGGTTACACGAGTACAACATCATCCCTTCTACACAACACCAGTGTATGAAGTATTTCAAGGATGGTCTCGAGTATACTGTGACAGGAGAGCTAAACCCATTCTCCATGAACGAAGTCCGGAAATACGAAGATGCAAAATACTTCTTGCCAGATTTCGAGGACACGGAGAGATGTCACAAACCGGAGAATAAAGCTACCCCTACCATTCCGTTCTTCGAGAGTGATACCGAGGAGGAAGAAGAGATAGTTTACTTAGGTCCGCCCCAGTGCAACAAACCAGGACCGTCCGCTCCTATGTTGATCTATGGCAGCGACTCGGAAGATGAGGTCCATGCTATATTCTCTGCTCGGCCTTCAATACAAACATTCGCTGATGAAGAGCAAAGTTTGCAAGTTGCCATGATTCCACCTAAGCATCATAAAGAACTAGACGCGCTTGATACCTACAGTATGGAAGAGCTGCAGACGTTCTATGTCCCTCCCAGGAGAGAAGGTGAAGAGGCGATCCTATTCCACCGATCCGGGGAAACCAAAGTGGAGAAAGAAATCTGGTAGGGCACGAATTCTACACTTGAAAGGCTCCAGCCCATCCGTTTGCCCAGATATTACACGAACGGACTAAAAAGGCTGTTAAGATGCCAAGGCGTACCTTTCAAACAGACCGCTCGGAAAGCTAAGTTCTATGACAGAATCTGGAATGTCCCTGGAACTCAGCGGAAATTGCCCAACGGGGAAATGGAAATGACCGGGCTTGGGTATGTTCAATCCAAGAAACGGGAGCTGCTCCGCGACTGCTACGTCGTACATGACTTTAATGGAGAAGGGGATGCTCTATGGGAAGAAGCTAACCCTGAACCAGAAAGAGCTCCCGACATGAAAATGCCCAGTCCGTCGTTCGAAGAACAAATGGACAAGCTTATAAGGGAAGCGGGTCAAAAGGTTCGAGACGACCATAATCGCGAAATGGCCATCTACGAGAAAGCCAGGACGCAACGCCTTCTTCAACAGACCGCGAAAGATGAAAATACTCTTCCTTATCAACCCGTCATACAAAAGGCCCGACACAGAGGCAAAAATAAGTCAAAAAGCGGGAAAAGCGTTCGAGAGCGCCAAAGCAAGACCAAGAAGCTACACGATCGGGAAGCGAGCAATTCGGATTCATCTCTTATAAAGAAGATGAGTCGAGCATACTCTTTTCCTCAGAAAAAAACACGGAAGATACTTGATCTCACCATAAGACATCAAATGATTACACTTCCGGAGTCTAAACACCCCGAGCAAGCTAACGAGGTCTCTCATCCAGACTATTGCTCTTATCACCGAGCGATAGGACATCCTCTCGAAGACTGCTTCACCTTCAAGAACTGGGTCGAATACTAATATCAGCTCGGTAAGTTCGCTCTATCCGACAGTTGGAGGATAACTCCGCCGCAGAAGCACAAACCAAAAACCATGCATACAGCGAGAATATAACCAGATCAACATCGGTCTTAGAAGCGAGCTCGTACCTGTCATATGATAACACTATCAAAAGAAGAGCCCGAGAATATGGATGACCCCCCTGGTGCTTTGAAAATGATGATAACGAGGTGATCTCAGAGTTTCCGCCGGCACCGAAAGAGCTAGAAGATGGAATACATACTACTGCAGACGATCTCAAGAAAATTGATTTGGGGACGACGAGTGATCCGCGGCCGACATTCATCAGTGAGTTGCTGTCTGAAGAAAAGGTAGCTACACTAAAAGATGTGCTTATGCAGCATAAGAATTGCTTCGCTTGGAACTATTCCGAGATGCCAGGACTAGACCCAGAGATTGCTGTGCACAAATTGGCGATATCTCCAGACGTCAAACCGATCAAACAAGCGCCGAGAAGAATGCGGGTCGAGCTTGAGATGAGCATCAAAGCCGAGGTCAAGAAGCTAATCGACTCTGGCTTCATCCAAGAGGTTCAGTACCCTAACTGGATCGCCAACATTGTCCCGGTAATGAAGAAAAATGGGACGGTGCACATCTGCGTGGACTTTCGGGATCTCAACAAAGCTTGCCCGAAAGACGACTTCCCAGCACCGGTCATGGAGCTGATGATAGATAATACGTCCACTCACGAAGTGTTCTCCTTCATGGACGGATCATCAGGATACAATCAGATAAAGATGCATCCCGAGGACCAGAAACACACCGCTTTCCGGACCCCTTTAGGCATATTCTGCTACAAGGTGATGCCTTTCGGTCTAAAGAATGCCGGTGCCACCTATCAGAGGACCATGACAAAGATCTTTGATGAACTCATACATGAAATCGTTGAATGTTATATTGACGACCTCGTAGTTAAAAGCAAATCATACGAGGAACATTTAGAGCATCTGAGAATCGTGTTTCAGCGCCTTCGGCAATACAACTTGAAGATGAACCCTCTCAAATGCGCGTTCGGAGTTTCCTCGGGCAATTCCTAGGATTCATCGTACGGCACCGGGGCATCGAGATAGATCCGTCGAAGATCAAGGCGATTATGGAAATGCCCCCGCCAAAGACTCTCAAGTAGCTGCGGTCTCTCCAAGGAAAGCTCGCATATATCCGGCGATTCATAGCCAATCTTTCGGGCAAGTGCCGCCCCTACAGTCACCTGATGAAGAAGGGAACCCCTTTCGTCTGGGATCGAAAATACCAAAGCGCACTGGACGAAATCAAGCAATACCTGCAGAATCCGCCAGTACTGGCCGCTCCCGTTAAAGGAAAACCTCTCGTCCTGTACACAACAGCCCTCGAAGGTTCTTTAGACGCGCTGTGGCCACAAGAGAACGATCAAGGGAAAGAAAGAGCTCTCTACTATCTGAGTCGAATTCTCCTGGGGGCAGAAAACAACCACTCCCCTATCGAAAAACACTGCCTGGCGTTGATCTTCGCGATAACGAAGCTCAAACACTACGCATTGGCACATGAGGTCCATCTCATATCAAAGGTGGATCCTCTCAAATATTTAATGTCAAAGGCTATATTAACGGGATGACTCGCTAAATGGGCCCTGCTCTTGATGGAGTTCTCGATAACTTATCGACCCCTCAAGGCAGTGAAAGGCCAGGCCATCGCCGACTTCCTCGCTGAGCATCCGATACCTGCCGAATTTCTCTTGAACTGTGAATTGCCAGACGAGCACGCGTTTGACACGATCGACGAAGAGAGAAGAAAGATTGATACCCAATGGGAACTCTATTTCGATGGAGCATCTTCCATGAAGAAACGCAAACAATGCACGCCTATAATCAAATCAGGGGTAGGCCTCATCTTCGTGACTCCATAAGGAAGGATAATGCGCTTTGCCTTCTCCTTAATAGAGCCAAGGACGAATAATAAAGCTGAATACGAAGCTTTGATAGCAGGTCTCGAGATCGCTATCGACATGGGAATTGAAAACCTCCTCATATATGGAGACTCCCAGCAGGTCGTTAGCCAAGTAAACGGCGACTATCAGTCATGCAAACCAGAGCTAGTGAAATATGGCAAAAGAGTGCAGCAACTGCTAACTCAAATTCCTTCCTATGCCTTGGAAAGCATACCGCGTGCAGAAAATAACAAGGCGGATGCGTTAGCCAAGCTCTCTAAAGAATTGGCCGACAAGAACCTCGATGACGTGAGGATCGTTGTGCAAAACCATCGGGTTCTCGCACCAGCAGAAATATCTCCGGAGTCATCTGAAGAGAAGGGAGAAACCGAGCAAATGACTCTACAAATAAAAGACCGGGAAAAGGTTACGGATTGGAGAGAAGTCTTTATAGACTACTTCAAATCCCTTCGAACACCTGAAGATGCGTCCTCAAGACATCAGCTTATGAAACGAGCTCTGTCTTTTGCTTTCGTCAATGATACTCTGTATAAGAGATCATTTGATTCTCTGTGGTTAAGATGCCTGGGATCTGAAGAAGCAAAGAGAGTCGTCCAAGAAACTCACGATAGAATCTGCGGTTCTCACCAAGCCGGGCCGAAGATGAAGCTGAAGATCAAACGGATGGGTTATTATTGGCCCACGATGATCCAGGACTGCCTCGAGTATGCGAAGCAATGCCACTCGTGCCAGATCCATGGGGAATTCATCCATCAGCACCTAAATCCACTATATCCGACAGTGGCTAGCTGGCCGTTCGAGATGTGGGGGACTGACATTATCGGCCCCATCGAACCAGCATCATCCAGGGGACATCGATTCATTTTGGCGACAACCGATTACTTCTCCAAATGGGCAGAAGCAATAACGCTGAGGGAAGTGAAGACGGAGAATATCCTCCACTTCTTCAAGACGCACGTCATTTATCGGTTTGGAACTACACGACGGATTATCTCCGATAACGGGCTAGCCTATAGAAGCCACAAGATAAGCCGCTTCGCACGACAACATAATATAGACTAGAGATAATCATCGGTCTACAATCCCCGAGCTAACGGTCTAGCTGAGACTTTCAACAAGACCTTGATGAAGATCGTGAAAAAGACGGTGTCTCGAAATAAGAAGGACTGGTATGAGAGACTGCATGAAGCTCTCTGGGCATATCAAACTACGTTCAAAACGGCCACGAACACAATACCGTACGCATTGGTATTCGGTAAAGAGGCGGTACTCCCCCTCAAGATAGAGCTACCATCTCTACGAGTGGCAGTTCATTACGAGCTAACGGACGAAGAGAATGCTCAGCTTCGGCTTGAGGAGCTCGACGCCCTTGATGAAACCTGGCTTATAGCACAGCAAAATCTGGAAGCTTATAAAGCAAAGATGACGCGCTCATACGAAAAATTGACTAGGCCGAGAACATTCCACCAAGGCGAACTCGTGCTAGTGGTCAAAAGACCTATGATCCCTAATCGCGCCAAGCGGGGGAAATTCGAGCCAGACTATGAAGGTCCGTATATCATAGACAAGGTCTACCAGGGTGGAGCCTATCTACTCATGGACATGCATGGCGAAAGGCCCTTCAGGCCAATAAATGGTCGCTTCCTGAAGAAATACTATGCCTGACGAGTCACGGCCTAGGTCAATGATAGATGACGACAACTATGTCCGCTCGCTATCTTCCTAAGCCCAAAATCTATAAGTAGTAGCCGGCTTATGGGACCGAAACATCCTTAAACTAACAACTGACCGAAACGTCCTTAAACTAACAACTGACCGAAATGTCCTTAAACTAACGACGGACCGAAACGTTCTTAAACTAACGACGGACCGTAATGTCCTAAAATTTGCAACTGACCGAGATGTCGATAAACTACGGTGGATTGCAGCATCCCAAAGCTGATACAAAAAAAAGGAAAAAAAAGAAAATAAAGAAAACGGTATGTCCATAAGCAAAATGGGCACGGATGAAAACCCGGAAGGGCTCCGTGAGTAAAAACAGCAAGGCTACCGGAGAGTTTTGTGAAAACCCGAAAGGGCGCAGCCTCGTTAAAATTAAAAAAAAAAGAGAGAGAAAAGAAAAAGAAAACGATATGTCCATAAGCGAAAAGGGCACGGATGAAAACCCGAAAGGGCTCCGTGAGTAAAAACAGCAGGGCTACCGGCGAGTTTTGTGAAAACCCGAAAGGGCGCAACCTCGTTAAAAGACACTTGCAAGGTCCTCTCGACTTTGTAAGGAGAAACCACCTGCGCGAGATCCTTACGACTCATAAGGGAGCAACACACTTAGGGATCCACACGATTCCTAAGGAGAAATTACACTTGCGAGATCCTCACGACTCGTAAGGAGAACCCTCTTATGAGACCCCCACGGCTCATAAGATTCAAAAGTCTTAAGTTACAGGGATCTGAACCTGTTCTTAAGCATCCCCCACAACCTCCGATACTGCCCTACAAGCGGCTCAATGCTGACCCTTGTATACAATCCACGGGCGCGAATAAACATTTCCCCAACAAAGTCCCATCCGTGATTAGGGATATGTCTACATGGTGAACAACCCTTGTAAGTCCTGTCGACTTACAAGGAGAAAACACTCTTGTAAGATCCTTACGACTTATAAGAGAACATGCACTTAGGGATCCTCACGATTCTTAAGGAGAAAACGCACCTACGAGATCCTCACGACTCGCAGGGAGAAATACCTTTATGAGACCCTTACGGCTCATGAAGTCAAAAGCCTTAGTCGACAGAATCCTAACCCTGTCTACTAAGCCACCTTTGTTCGACATCGACTAAGGCAAATGATGATTCGCTCCTGGCAATATCCCAGTTGTAGCGATGCTGATTCCGAAATCGATGTCTAATCCCAAACTTGCAGCGAAAAGCCAGCAAACCACACATGCATACGAAATAGCCGAAATGATGGGGCAACTTGCAAATAAGAAGTCAGCAAGTAAAAATGTATGCATGCAAAATAGCCGAAATGATTGGACAACTCGCAATAAAAAACAGCGAGTAAAAATAAAACAAATAGCCGAAATGATTAGGCACCGCGAAAAATAGCCGAAATGATTGGGCAATCGCGACCTTCGCGATATAAAAGCTGAAATGATAGAGCATCGCGGAAAGAAATAAAAAAATGATAAAATTTATGCCCTACAGGTGATATCACATCAATCCCTGTATATAATCCAGAGGCGCAAATAAAGAAGGAATCATGTCTTTCCTTCCCAGGTTTCATCAGAAGAAGAAGCCAAATCTCAACATCCGTTTCATTACGACAAACACAACATCAAGCAAAGTGGAACAGCGGCAACTCCCAGTTCCATGACTCGGCGGTACACAGATGATCGAGAGTCAAACCCTGACTCCGTGAAATGCGGATAGAGCAAAATTCCTGGTCACGTGGAACGCAGATAATGTCAACTCTGACCCCGTGGGAAATGTCCAGAGCGGAGGCTGGTCCTCGCCGAACACGGCAGTGAACCTGTGGGAAGCATCCAGAGAAAAATTCCTGGCTACGTGGAACGCGGCTTATGTCAATTCTGACCCCGTGGGAAACGTCCAGAGCGGATCCTGGTCCTCGCAGAGCACGGCAATGACCCCGTGTGAAGCATCCAGAGCAGAGCCTGGTCCTCACCGAACACGGCAGTGAACCCGTAGGAAGCATCCAGAGCAAAATTCCTGGCTACGTGGAACGCGGCTTATGTCAATCCTGACCCCGTAGGAAACGTCCAGAGCAAATCTTGGTCTTCGCAGAGCACGGCAATGACCCCGTATGAAGCATCCAGAGTGGAGCCTGGTCCTCGCAGAACACGGCAGTGAACCCGTGAGAAGCATCCAGAGCAACTCCTGACTCCATGAAATGCGGATAAGGACAACTTCACCCATCACTTGCTGGTCCTCACGACTCGTAAGGAAGTAAATTCTCTTGTGAGATCCTTACGACTTTCAAGAGAAAACACACTTAGGAATCCTCACGATTCTTAAGGAGAAATTACACCTACGGGATCCTCTCGACTCGTAGGGAGAAAAGTCTTTATGAGACCCTCACGGCTCATAGAATTGAAAAGTCTTAAATGGCGGATCCTAACCCTGTTTTCTAAGCCATCACCACCCTACAAAGAGCCCAAGATTGACAGCTATATGCTATCTACAGACCGCACTTGTTAAAATCACAAGGCAATAACACAACAAGGAGAAGAAAGCGACAGAAAGAACATCTGATCTGCATTTAATTAAGCGTTCGAGGCATACCCATTCATGCATGCGCAAAAGATTTAGTACATAAAACAAGCTGAAATGAGAAACTTGCCATTCATACTATGAAAAAGTTCTTACAATTATGAAAGAAGTAAACAGAAACATTATCAAAACAATTACAATAGCAAAATCTCAGATCCAGGGCATGGATTGAGGAACTCAAAAGTGACTTTGTCCAGAATCTTCCAGGCATTTCGAACCATCCTAGTATGCTTTCTTTCGCGATCACAAGCGTCGGGATCCCCACGGATGTCCTCCACCCTCCGATAGGCAGCAAGTATGGCCGACTGTTGAAAAGCCTGATGCAGGAGATCGATAAGATTGTCTCGCCTTCTCTTCGAGACTAGGCTCATCAGATACACCGAATGCACTTTATCCTCGGCGGCATCCAATGCCCTAAGTGGCACGCCGGTATAGAATAGAGGAAGAGATTCCCAGATCACTCCCACAATAAGCTTCAGGAGAGAGGAGCATCGAGGAAGCAGTCGACCATTGTATGCGTCAAAGCGACTCATAATTTCGGCACACTCGGCGTTTGTGAATTCTCGATTCTGAGAACGGCCGAGTGAGCGGATGTCTCCGTAAGAGATAATCTCGTCGAGATCATACATGTGAGCGTCCATTACTCCTGGAAATGAAAATCAACAAAATTAGCGGATAGACTGATTAAGTGAATTCTTATTAAAAACAGGCACAGAGAGTTAAACTCCTCGAGAGCAATACTCTGCAGATAGGAGTGACACCTGTCAAAATCAATTACGAGGGGAATTTAAAGAAATTCCCCGAGAACATTGAGAGCCTTTCTCTGTAATGATGATGGAAAATCCATCAAAGATTAATTAAAATTAATTTTTGAGAATTAAAAATTCTGGGATCTTCAAGATCCATAAAAAAACTCTTAAGAGTTCTTCATCAAATATCAAAAGATCCACATATTATCAAAGAGCAGAGCTCTGATTCATGGGCTAAGAAACCCCAAGAAAAGATCTCTTTAGATCTATGTGTTCATGAGAGCAAGGCTCTATTAATGAAACCCTAAAAGGGTTTTCTTTAGATCAAAGATCTATGAAGAGCAAGACTCTGTTAATGGGTAAAAACCCTAATTTATTAAAAAAAATAATAATTTTACCTAAGTTTGGAAAGAGTTCTGACTCATGAAAGTTCTTAATTGAAGAGCAAGGCTCTGAATAAAATTCTCAAGAAAGAAGATGATAATCATCTAAGGGACCAAAGGTCCTATTTATAGGCACTGAACCGCCTCTTCAACTTCTGAGTTGATCCAAGGGCTCAGAAGTTGCAACCGGTACACTCACGTGCGCGCCATGTGAGCGCAACGGGGGGGCATTTGTTCCCCCAATCAGAGCAAAACTCTGTTTTGAATTTCAAAATTTAAAAATTGAAGCAACGCTTCAGATTCAGCGCGCTGCGTGCCACGTGTCAAACACAGACGCACTAGCGCCAGGTGCGCTACGCCCAAGGCAGCACACCCCCAATCAGAGCAAAGCTCTGTTTTAAAATTCAAAATTTAAAAGTTGAAGCAATGATTCAAATCCAGCGCCAAGTGCGTTGCGCGCCACGTGTCAAACACGGGTGGGCTAGCGCAGTTGCGCTGCGCGCCACGTATCAAACACGGGTGCGCTAGCGCAGTTGCGCTGCGCGCCACGTGTCGAACGTATGTGTGCTAGCGTAAGGTGCGCCAGCGCTGGGATTAAAAATTCCCCACCGTTAGATCAAAAGATCTAATAATAATAAATTATTAATTAATCAGAATTAAAATTCTGTTATGAAAAGATCTTTCCAATCTTATTAAAATAAGAAAATTATCTTCTGTAAAACAGAAGCCTTAGGATCAAAGATCCAACGGTGGGAAATATTCCCAAATCAATCAGAGAAAGATCTCTTAAACTGATTCAACAAATTATTTGGCCCTATATAAAAGCCCCTAGACTTCAAGTCATACAGATACAAAAGAGATAGAGAAAACCCTCTGCAAACTTTGAGAAAACTCAAAGAGAAAGAAAGGCAAGCCTTTAGAAGAAGAAGATCATTTCTTCATCTTCAAGGTAAAGAACTAGTTCTTGAACCACAGAGATGAAATCATTTCATTAAAACAGAAGAACTATCTTCTAAAAGATCATAGATCTACAAAAGACCAAGGTCTTTGATAAAAAGAAAAAAGATTAAAAGATCTAATTATAAAAAAAAACTAAAAGAAGTATTTTACTTCATTCACAGATCTTTGATCCATAAAGGCAGAGCCCTTTTTATAAAAACAAGAACTTTTGTTCTTGGATCTTGAGGTAAGGCCTCCTTCAAGAAGAACATAAATTTGTTCTTTGATCTTAAATTTGATCAAATGCGCTTTGTGCTATTAGAAAGTGCCTTGCACTCATGAATTGCTCTTTTGCGCTTCTTGGACCGGCGCTCAGCGCCAAAACATGCCACGTGTCAACTAAAGACACAATCTGCGCTTTGCGCTTCTGAAGCAGTGCACTGCGCTCATGGGCTGGCGCTCAGCGCCAAGCGCGCCACGTGTCACTCACTGGCACGCCAACAGACTAGCGCAAAGCGCTCATAAATTAAAAGCGCAATGCGCTAATAAACTTAGCGCTTAGCGCTAAGCGTGACACGTGTCCTCTTCGTGTGCGCTACCCGACAGAAGCGCAATGCCCTCTTTAGCTGGCGCAAAGCGCCTGACGCGCCACGTGGTGCGCTGTCAGAACACACTTTGTTCTGATGAAGACAAAAGATGTCAGAACTCAATGCTTAGCATTATTAAAAGGGCCCGGCCCAAATAAAGGCTTAATAGCCAGAGCAAGAATAAAAATGTTAAACATTTTTAATCGGACTTAGCCCAATTCTGGCCATAAGTCCTCAACTTATATTGAACTGAGCACATCTGCTCATAAATTTTTAACAAATCTTATTCCCAAACTGGGCTACAGATCTTTCAAACAATTCACACTGGTTCGAGGGTACATCTCGTTACTCCTCTGATATTTATCGTTGTAATCCTTCAACGTTTTCAGAGAGGTGACGGGTCCCGGCGATCATACATTTCCATGGATTGTGGGGTCCTTAACTCACGGACTATGATGTCCTTAACCTCAACCGTGATGTCTTAAAACTATTATCGGATTGTGGGGTCCTTAAACCCACGGACTATGATGTCCTTAACCTCGACCGTGATATCTTTAAACTAACATCGGACTGTGGGGTCCTTAAACCCTCGGACTATGATGTCCTTAATCTCGACCGTGATGTCTTTAAACTAACATTGGACTGAGATGTCCTTAAACTAACAATGGACGGAGATGTCCTTAAACTAATCGACCGCAATGTGCCTAAACTAGACAACAGAGGCAGCCTAAATGCTCTCTTATTGGATCTAAATGATCCTGTTAAGTTGATCTTAGTCTAAAAATTAGACTAACGTATCCTTAACAAATGTTTAAGTTGATCTTAGTCTCAAATGAGGCTAACGTATCCTTAAACCCAAGCCCCCAAATCCAAATCTAAGAAAGATACGGATTTGGACTAATCCACGCCCTACGGGCGACAACATAAATTAGTCTCCGTATACAATCCACGGGCAACTACAAACAAAATAAACAACCAAGACACGAAGTGACCATCTAGAGAAGGAGAAAGTTGTTGCCGCGATGCGGTAGCGTAATTAACTGCAGAGGCTTGCGCCTGCAGGGAAAAGCATCCCCACAATCAAAAACCCCTCAGACGAGGGGGAATCTGACGAAGTCTGCTACATTGGCCGCATCCGTTTAAACCTTCAATACATGGTGCCATAAATCAGCTTGGCATCTTCAGAGAGGTGGACCGATAGCACCAATTAGCATCTGCCCCGAATTTCAGGCAAGACGAGCCTACACGGTCGCGTCTCCGTCTTTCGGAGTGGAACATTAACAATTAGACTAGATCTTTCATATTTTAAGATACTAATCTACACATTGAAATCTTAATCAAGTAATAAAAACCCTAACTTGATCTAAACCCTATTCTTGAATTTTCAAGTTTGCAATTTGAACCAAAATTAAACACCAAATTTAATTAAATTTGAGTAATTAACCAACAATTAAGACATGGGTTAAGATTATGCCTCCACAAATTTTTGAGATCTAGCATGTAAATCAAAGCCTGCTAAAGATGCTTCCTTGCTCCTTAATCCAAACTAGATTTGCACCAAGAATTTGTGATGATTTTAGCTGGGATTTTTAGGGTTTAATGTGTGGATTTTGAGTGAGTTTAGTGGATTTTTTTACAAGGAAAAGGAGATGATGAAGTGGAGGAGGGGAGGGTTGCAATTTTCGGCTGAGAAGGGAAGGAGTGTGGGTGGGGGGGAGAAGAAAATGTCAAAGTCAAAGGAACCCATACTCACATATTTACAACTATACCTCTTTCCTTTATTTTTCTTTTTAATTTTTCTTTTGTTGAAGAATGAAGAGATGAAATAGAATGGAGAGAGGGGGGCTGTGCAGGAATTTGTCTCGGCCATAGAGGAAAAAGAGAGGGTGAGGGTGTGTGTGTTGGTCAAATCAAGAAAAATACCCGCCATACATCATTAATTAATTCATTTCTTAATTAATTTATTTTTCTAATTATCTTAATCTTAGAAATCTCTAGAAACTTGTAGACATTTTAAGAAGAAAAGAGCATGTTACAAACTAAATTTTGTGTTGTCATGGTTCACATTTGTATATTTAACCTATTCCAATTTATAATTACACCAATCTAATGTAAAATTGAAAGCTTAAAATAATATTTAAAATAATTGATTTCGGAAATATTTTAGTAAACTAGAAATTTTATAAGTGACTCATTAAATACCAAATACTAGCAATTACATAGCTAGAATAGGTATATTTAATTTTATGTTGAAAGATAATTATATCTTGATTTTTACGGAAAACACCAGTTATTTTACCGATTATCCAAATAATGCAGTTTGGGTGATTGTTGATCGATTGACCAAGGCATCTCATTTCATACCATTTCGAGTTGGTCAGTCGACGGAAGCATTAGCAGAACGGTACATGCAGGAGATTATGAGATTGCATGGAGTACCTGTGACCATCATTTAGATTGTGATACCTGATTCTTATCGCACTTTTGAAGGAGTTTACAGGAAAGTTTAGGGACTCGATTGATGTTTAGCACCGCATATCATCCGCAGACAGATGGCCATTCCGAAAAAACGATCCAAATTTTTGAAGATATGTTGAGAGCATGGATGTTGGACTTCAAGGGTTCATGGGAGGTGTTTACCTCAATCAGAGCAAAGCTCTGTTTAAATTCCAAGGTGGGAAAAAAAGCAATACTTCTGTTTTTCTCCAATCAGAGCAAACCTCTGTCTTGAAAATTAAAAAGAAAATTAAAGTTAAAATAAATGAAATAGCGTACTCCATAAGAGCTTTAGAGCAAAGCTCTTGAATTCAAAAAAAAAAAATGCACTGCGCGCGCTGCGCAGTTTTTTAAAAAAAAAATAAAAAAAAAAATAAATAAAAAATAAAAAAAATTAATTAAAAAAAATTTTAATTGCGCGACACGTGTCGCGCAACTGCGCGACACGTGTCAGGCGCTGGGGAGTTGCGTAAAAACAGAATGAAGATTTAAGGAAATCTTTTCTGTTTTTTGTTAATATAAGAAGATTTCTTCTGTAAAACAGAGACCTTTGGATTAAAGATCCGACGGTGGGGAAAATTCCCTAAATCACTCAGAGAATGATCTCTTTAACAAACTTTAACTAATTTATGGGCACTATAAAAAGGACCCTAGACCTCAATTCAAAGGCATCAACATCTTGCTAAAAAAAAAAGAGAAGAGAACTCTTGAAAAATAAAAAAAAAGGTAAAAACCTTTTAAAGAAGAGAAAATTCTCTTATGAACAAGATCATAGATCTTTAACGATAAATAAATAAATAAATAAAATAGTGCCTTGCACTTGTTTTATGAACCATCGGTTCTTGAACCTAAAAGGTTCTTAAATTAATAGTGCTTTGCACTTTCATGATTGGTTCTCTGAGATAAGAAAAATAAGAAAAACTTGCTTTTTCTTATATCTAAATCAAATAGTGCCTTGCACTTGTTTTATGAACCATCGGTTCTTGAACCTAAAAGGTTCTTAAATTAATAGTGCTTTGCACTTTTATGAATTTCTGGTTCCCTGAGATAAGAAAAACAAGAAAAAACTTGTTTTTTTTTCTTAGATCTAAATCAAATAGTGCTTTGCACTTCTTTTTTTGAACCATCGGTTCTTGAATCTAAAAGATTCTCAAATTAACAGTGCTTTGCACAAATGCAATGCATTACTAAAAGGGCCAGGCCCAAATCAAAATGACCTGACAGGCCAAAATAAATTGCAAGGCAATAAATGGGCAGAGCCCAAATAAATTGATGCTCTGCATCATTTATAAAGTGCAGAGCCCAAAACAAATTGATGCCCTGCATCTTTTCTGGGCAAAGCCCAAATAAAAATAAAAACAAATGCAAATAAAATATTGGACATTTTTAACTGGACTTAGCCCAATCGTGGCCATAAGTCCTTAAATTAAATTGACTGAGCAAAATGGCTCTCCTAAATCAATTTACATCCGGTTCGAGGGTACATCTCCGAACTCCTTTGACATCCATCGTTGTAATTCCTCAACGACGTCAAAGAGGTGACGGGTCCCAACGACCACACATCGATATGGACTGCGGGGTCCTTAAACTCGTGGACCGAAACGTCCTTAAACTAACATCGGACCGAAACGTCCCTAAACTAACATCGGACCGAAACGTCCCTAAACTAATATCGGACCGAAACGTCCCTAAACTAATATCGGACCGAAACGCCCTTAAACTAATATTGGACCACCACGTCCCTAAACTGGCGACGGACCACCACGTCCCTAAACTGGAACATGGACCACCACGTCCCTAAACTGGCACAATAGAGCCCAAATGCTCTTTTGCCGGATCTAAACGGTCCTGTTTAAGTTGATCTTAGCCCCAAACATGGCTAACGTATCCTTAAACATTCAAATGAAATATAAAACACTAAATCAACTTCGGTTCGAAGGTACATCTCCGAACTCCTCTGACACCTGTCGTTGTAATCCTTCAACGACGTTAGAGAGGTGACGAGTCCCGACGGCCATATATTAAATGAATCACGTTTAAGTTGATTTTAGCCTCAACGAGGCTAACGCATCCTTGAACTAAAATATCAAACCCAAATCTAAGTAAATACGGATTTGGACTAATCCACGTCCTACGGGCGACGGCATTACTCAGTCTCCGTATACAATCCACGGGCAACCACAAACAAAACAAACACACGCGACACGAAGTGAAATTCTGGAGAAGGAGAAAGTGGCTACCGCGATGCGGTAGCATAATTAACTGCAGGGGCTTGCGCCTGCAGGGAAGAGCGTCCCCACAATTAAAAACCCCTCAAGCGAGGGGGAATCTGACAAAGTCTGCTACATCGGCCGCATCCGTCTAAACCTCCGATACACGGTGTCATAAATCAACTTGGCATCTTCGGAGAGGTGGACGGATAAAACCAAATAGCATCTACCCCGAATCTCAGCGTCAGGACATCGCGGTCCTGTGCGCCGCCTTTCGGAGGGGAATAGATTCTGGCACGCCCGGTGGGACCTCTTCCTCTTTCCACTCCACACTTCGTGTGTCGTGTTCGCGAACAAATCGCGGTTTGTTGTGATTGCCTGTGGATTCAAGGTACTAAGATTTGGTGTCTTGCTCCGCGCAGAAAACAGAAGATCAATGGCTTCGAACTGCATCGCCTGCAGCAACAACTCTCGATCCGTCATTACTGGAGGAGTGACTTATGGGCCCCAAGCGGCCTCCCTTTTCAAAATGCCGGTGGAGCAGGTGGCTCAAGCCACCACTAGACTATTTTTTGGGACCATGCTCCCACCAATGAGCTTCAACGCCCCAATGACATTGCAAGAAGCTCCAAAGAAGTCGGTTTTCGATCGACTTACCACTGCCGCGACCCCTCTCAATAGGTCGCCCAACTCCACTGCTTCAGGTTTTAATGGATTAGGCCAGAGCTCCATCGGGCCCATGAAGAAGCCTGCCATACCAGAAGGCGTTATCCCGAAGCGGATAGCTATCCCAGCTCCCGTTCTTGGCGAAGTCACCAAGGTTGCTTCCCATGTTCGGAAGCCCGCTTCTGACAGGTTGGCCGTCCCCGTTCAACGGACGTCGATCTTTAAAAGGCTGGTACCAGCATATTCTGACCAACACAGGGGGCATGAGGAGGTCACCCCTATATCTGAAACAATTCCATCAGCACGACATGCTCGACGTCGCTACTGGCGCCGAGTTAGGAAGGCTGGGGGCAACTCCCCCTCTGGACTTACTCGTCCAACTCTAATGGTTGGGATCGATACTGCTGTTCCAACCAGGAACAGCTTTGAACTGCTCAACAAGGTGCGCAGAAACTCTCCTACTGCGGTGCTAAAGCGAACTCCTTCATCTGTGAAGAATATTCCAGAGAAGAAGCTAAAGCAGCCCCCTCAACGGCTGTCCTCTAAAATTTACAAAGTCTGGCGACAGGTCCAAGAGTCGGTGATCGATCAAGACTGTCTCCGACGACAGAAAAAGATGAAGGTTCGGCCAGGGAAGGATTACTCTGTCAAACCACAAAAAGTAAAAGCTACTTGGGTGCCCACTATAACGGCTCCCTTAACTCCAATCACTCAAAAAAGGAGGCCACAAAAAGCCCCTGTGAACATGGCGAAGCATAAAAGCGCCGAACACAAACGCCCCAAGTCTGGGGGCATGGTGGTGCACACTGTTTATATGGCTTCTGGAAAGGAGGAAAGCCGCACTTCTACGGGCCACCGACCGCTCACCCGATCCGTGACGAAAGCCTAGGAGCAACAAAAAAAGCTTCAGGAAATGATGACTACAATGGCTGCACTCACTGAGCCAAAAGAAAGCTCTGAAATGTCTTCGGATGAACGTCAAGAACAAGAAACCGACGCTGACTTTTTACGCAGATTCCTCGAAAAGAGGGACAAAGAAGCTGCAGAGCAAGCGGCTAACATAAAACAGATGGCGCTCCTCTTCCAAGATATGGTAGGGATGATGTTACAGCCGGACCCTCCTGCTGAAGATCCTCCAGTCATCCTTGAAGACGACAGGGGAGAAACGTCAAATCCTCCGCCGGCTCTGTCAACAGCCAAGGAGGAGGCAATCTCCAAAGTTGACCTAGACGAATATATAGCTCAGCAGATCCGGATTCATCAGGCGAATGAAGCGGCTGGGCAAATTTTTAGAACCGGACGACCGTATCCGAGCTGGTATGACCAAATCAGTTACCCGCCAGGATATACGATCCCTAAATTCCACGTATATAAAGGGACAGGGAATCCGCATCAGCATGTCGCTCAATTCAGGGCCTTATGCGGCAATACTGGAGGCGATGACAAATTGTTGCTACGTCAATTCGTCGGCAGCTTAGCAGAAACAGCCTTTGAATGGTATTCGGAGCTACCTAACGACTCTGTCAAAACATTTGCAGAGATGGAACTGCTGTTTACACAAAGATTCGCGAGTGCTAGTGAACGCACCCCAATAACAGCACTAATAAATGCCAGGATAAGGCCAAGCGAAACGTGGGTTCAATACGCAACACGATGGCGGAACCTATGGTCGAAATGCGAACAACGCATAGAAGAGGCACCTGCGGTAGGCATGTTTGTAGGCACTCTCGATCCGCAGGCGACCATCTCGCAATTCATGATGTTCTTCAGGCCGACCACCTTCCAGGCCTTGATCGACAAATTAGCCCAAATGGACCAGATGGGCCATAGACCGTCTCCTCCAAGACCCGATCCCCGAAATGAGAAAGGAAAAGCGATCATCGTCGCCAATGCTCAACAACAGTCGAGCAACTCAAAGCCGGTCGTTCGCCAAAACAACGTGCGTCCACGCCCATCTCTCGAAGAGAGGCTAGGACGTCCTTACTCGTTTCCTCAGAATAAAACGAGAAGACTGTTTGCGCTGGCAGTGCGTAACAGACTCATTAATCTGCCGAGTCCAAAGCGTCTGTCGCAGCCAGGCGATCTTAATAATCCCAATTATTGCCCTTACCACCAAACGGTAAGTCACCCGATTGAGGATTGTTTCGTCTTTAAGGGATGGATCGAGGATCAATACCTGCAAGGCAAGTTCGCGCTGTCTGAAAGCTGGAAGGTAAACCCACCGCAGCCGCACTCTCCAAAGAAAACGGACACGCCGGGGGCAGCTTGTTCTTTAGTCAAGGATGAAAACAATGGAGAAAACTCATCGGATGAATCCGAAGACTACGCAGCAACTTGTCATATGATTTCTCACTCACTGACGGATGATAAAGAGGCTCCTTGCGCTGAGAAACCAATGGCGAATCCTGAGCCGGAGATTCTACAGCCATCAGACGAGTTGATCGATGTCTTCCTAAGTGAAATTCGTCTGAAAGCAAAAGCCAATCAAGAACGTGAAATGGCCATACTAGAAAGAACCAAGGTATTCCCGTCAAATCAAAAGCCATACACTGCGGGTAAAAACAAATTCAAGACGAGGAAACGGTTCGCCAAAGCTCTATCAGTAGGAATGAAGCTGCCGCCCTCTGAAGAAAATTCTTTCTCTGAGGTAGAGATGCACCCTAACTTCTGTTTATATCATCAGAAGATCATACATCCTACCGAAGACTGCGAGTCCTTTAACTGTTGGTGGCAAGGGTATGTCGCTCAAAAGCAACACTTCGACAGGACAAAGTGTGAAGCTTGTGGACATCGGAAAAATGCGATATATGAGGGCAAAGGAGCCGCCGCAAACTGTCATATAGCCGACTTCAAGGGATCACAAATTATCACCTTTGGAAGCGACTCTGACGAAGAAGCTATCCCCAACTCTTCCCTCGGGGAATCTATTTCAAAAATAAAGGAATTGAGAAGCTGCGAGAACGTTCAGCCATGCAATCGCATGCTACTCGGAAAAAATCCCGACCCCGTAAGCAAGGGACCGAACAAGAAGAACAAAGGAAAAGGAAAAACGGCCCTCGTCGCCAGCGCTCAACAACAATCAGATGACCCTAGACCGGTTGCTCGCCAAAGCAACAAGCGGCAATCCCTCCAAGAAAAGTTGAAACGTCCTTACTCGTTTCCGCAAGATAAAACAAGGGGACTGTTCGAGCTGGCAGTGTGCAACAGACTCATCAATCTGCCGGCTCCAAAACGTCCGTTGCGGCCAGGCGATGTTAATAATCCTAACTATTGCCCTTACCACCAAACAGTAGGTCACCTGATCGAGAACTGCTACGTCTTCAAAAACTGGGTTGAAGACCAATACCAACAGGGCAAGTTTGCGCTGTCTGAGAACTGGAAGGTGAGTCCGCCACAACCGCACGCTCCGAAGAAGATGGATACGCCGGGGGCATCATGTTCATTCATGGAGAAAGACTCATAGACCGAAAAGTCAATAAACTAGATATTCGCCTCAAATACGGCGACAACGGACCGAAACGTCCTTAAACTAACGGCAGACCGCAATTTCCTAAAAACTTGCAAATGACCGAAACGTCGTTAAACTACTCCCAACCCGAAGCATCTTCAGGCTGACGTGGTAAAAAAAAAACGGTACGTCCACAAGCAAAATGGGCACAGATGAAAACCCGAAAGGGCTCCGTGAGTAAAAACAGCAGGGCTACCAGCGAGTGTTCGTGAAAACCCGAAAGGGCGCGACCTCGTTAAAAAAAAACGGTATGTCCATAAGCAAAATGGGCACGGATGAAAACCCGAAAGAGCTCCGTGAGTAAAAACAGCAGGGCTACCGGCGAGTGTTTGTGAAAACCTGAAAGGGCGCAACCTCGTTAAGAAACACTTATAGGGTCCTCTCGACCCTGTAAGGAGAAACCACCTGCATGAGATCCTTACGACTCACAAAGGAACAACACACTTGGGGATCCCCACGATTCCGAAGGAGAAAATACACTTGCGAGATCCTCACGACTCGTAAGGAGAACTCTCTTGTGGGACCCTTACGGCTCATAAGATTTGAAAGTCTTAAGTTGCAGAAACCTTAACCTGTTCTTAAGCAGCCCCCACAACCTTCGATATTGCCCTACAAGCGGCTCATAATGACCCTTGTATACAATCCACGGGCACGAATAAATATTTCCCTAACAAAGTCCCATCCGTGACTGGGGATATGTCCACACGGTGAACAACCCTTGTGAGTCCTCTCGACTCATAAGGAGATAACACTCTTGTAAGATACTTACGACTTATAAGAGAACATACACTTAGGAATCCTCACGATTCCTAAGGAGAAAATGCACCTGCGAGATCCTCACGACTCGTAGGGAGAAATACCTTTGTGAGATCCTTACGGCTCATGAAGTCAAAAGCCTTAGTCGACAGAATCCTAACCCTGTTTACTAAGCCACCCTTTGTTCGATATCGACAAAGGCAAATGATGATTCGCTCCTGGCAATATTCCAGTTGTAGCGATGCTGATGCCTAAATCGGTATCAAATTCCAAGTCCTTTCATGGCAGATGATGATTCGCTCCTGGCAATATCCCAGTTGCAGCGATGCTGATGCCTAGACCGGTATCAAATTCCAAGTCCTTTTACGGAAAATGATGATTCGCTCCTGGCAATATTCCAGTCGCAGCGATGCTGATGCCAAGATTGATATCAGATCCCAAATTCCCTACTCGCAAAAAAAAAAAAAAATCAGCGAGCCAAAAAAAAAAATATATATATATATATATATATATATGTATATGCATACGAAATAGCCGAAATGATGGGGCAGCTTGCAAACAAAATCAGCAAGTAAAAATGTCTGCATGCAAAATAGCCGAAATGGTTGGGCAACTCGCAATAAAAAGCAGCGAGTAAAAAGAAAAATAGCCGAAATGATTGGGCACCGCGAAAAATAGCCGAAATGATTGGGCAATCGCGATTTTCGCGATATAAAAAGCTGAAATGATAGAGCATCGCGGAAAGAATAAAAAAAATGAAAAAATAAAACTTTTTGCCCTACAGGTGAAATCACATCGATCCCTGTATATAATCCAGGGGCACAGATAAAAAGGGAACAATACCTTCCCAACAGGCTCCACCAGAAAGCGAAGCCAAATCTCGACGGTTCATAGATAACCTAGAGACCATCTCGACATTTGTCGCAATATTACAGACACGATGTCAACAAATGAAGCAAAGGAAGGTCCCTAACTTCAGGGTCTCGACGTCAATATCGACAACTTAAAGATCACCAACGGCGTTTCTCCTCACTCCAACTAGATGCAGACACGACGTCAACAACTGACCTCAGAATCGCAATGAAACGGAACCATGACAAAGTCCCTAGTTCCAAATCTCAATGGCCACGTCTACAGCCTGGAGACCAACAACGGTGTGCCTCCTCATTCCGACAGGACACAGATGTTACACCATCAAGCGGAGCGATGGCAAAATCCCAGCTTCACCTCAGCATTCGTCTCGATACAGTAGACGCAATGTCAACAACAGCGTTCCTCCGCAGTCCAGCTGAAGGCAGATGCAACGTCAACAAAAGACCTCACGGTCGAAACAAAGCGGAGTAACGGCAAAATCCCAACTCCACCTTAGCATTCGTCTCGTTACAACAGACGCAATGTCAACAACGGCGTTCCTTCGCAGCCCAGCGGGGTATACATGCAAAGTTAACAAAAAACCCCATGGTCGAAACAAAGCGGAGTGATGGCAAAATCCCAGCTCCACCTCAGCATTCGTCTCAATACACCAGACACAGTGTAAGCAAATGAAGCGAAGGCCACATTCCTAGCTTCAACGTCTTTACGGTAACTCACATAAAACCGGAAAGACAATCGGAGATCATCTCGCACCAGCACAGGGTGGTCACCACCTTGACGTTCGTCTCGATACAGCAGACGAAATGTCAACCTCAGCATTCTTCCTCCAACAGAGATTCGGACGTGACAAAGCAAACGAAGCGAAGGCCGAATTCCTAACTTCAACATCTTGACGGTAAGTCATATAAAACCGGAAAGACAAACAAAGATCATCCCACATGGAGTGGTCACCACCACGACATTCGTCTCGATACAGCAGACGAAATGTCACTACAGCATCCTTCCTCCAACAGGATCCGGACATACCAAAGAAAACGAAGCGAAGGCCAAATTCCTAGCTTCAGGGTCTTGACGGCAAAGTTATATAAAACCGGAAAGACAATCGGAGATCATCTCGCACCAGCACAGAATGGTCACCACCTCGACGTCCGTCTCGATACAGCAGACGAGATGTCACCCCAATGTTCGTCTCGACACAGCAGACGCAACGTCATTAAACAAATGGAGCCACGGCAAAATCCCTAGTTCCAAACCTCGGCGGTTCACCAGCAACCTAGAGACAACCTCGACGTCCGTCTCGATACGGCAGACGAGATGTCACCCCAACGTTCGTCTCGACACAGCAGACGCAACGTCATCAAACGAAAGGAGCCACGGCAAAATCCCTAGTTCCCACCACAACATTCGTCTCGATACAGCAGACGCAATGCCAGCAAACGAAGCAAAGGCCAAATTCCTAGCTTCAGGGTCTTGACGGCAACTCATATAAAGCCCGAAAGACTATCGGAGATCATCCCACACCAGCGCGGAGTGGTTATGACTCATCGGGGCCCTCCAAAATGAGCCTAACCTCAAGTAAAAAGCGGCATGGCAAATTCCTAGCGCTTGCTCTTCCGACGGTCAAACTGCCAAGGAGGATTGCTTGAAGACGTCTTGTCCCGCCCCCGAAGGGATCAGAGACACGGCAGTCGCAGGGCTACTCGAACAGCACGATTGCCTATCGAGGACTATATCAGCTTATGCGACGGTACGATGGCCAAAACCCTAAGTAACACCAACCTTAACGGGCTTCTGTCGTAAAGAGCAGAGGTTAAATGCGACGTTAAGATGTTCTTGCGAGAAACGTTCGATTCGTCTCGACCTGTGAAAAATTGTCAAGGCGGCTCGACTCGTGGGATGAAGCCTTAGGCAGTGGGCATAAAAGAAGCCTGTTTCCTAAGCATTGGGACCCTGCGAGTTGGCCCAAAACGGTCTCTTGCATACCATCCACGGGTCTCTCTCTCCAACATCGAACTTCGACAAGGAGGGAAACAACCGCTTACAAGTCCTCTCGACTCGTAAGAGGGAACAATTCTCTTGTAGGATCCTTACGACTTACAAGAGAAAACCACACTTAGGAATCCTCACGATTCCTAAGGAGACAAACCCACCTACGAGATCCTCTCGATCCGTAGGGAGAAAAGTCTCTATGAGACCCTCACGGCTCATAGAGTTGAAAAGTCTTAGGCAGCAGATCTGAACCTACGGCCTACGCCCTCGCTATCTCATGAAGAAATCAAGAAGCTTACTCTATTACCTGCTAATTGTGACGACATGCTGAGAAAGAGGAAAAGCAACAGAAAGAGCACCCGATTTACGTTTGATCAAGCGTTCAAGACGTATTCATTCATGCATGGGCAAAAAGACTCAGGACAAAAGATCCAGGGTATGGATTGAGGAATTCAAAAGCGACCCTTTCTATGACTTTCCAAGCCTCGTGGACCATCCTAGTGTGCTTCCTTTCGCGAGCACAAGCGTCAGGGTCCCTCCCGATGTCTTCCACCCTCCGATAAGCAGCGAGTATGGCAGACTGTTGAAAGATCTCGTGCAAGAGGTCAATAAGACTGTCTCGCCGTCTCTTCGAGATAAAGTTCAATAGGTACACAGAGTGCACCTTGTCCTCAGCGGCATCCAACACCCTTAGCGGCACGCCGGAACAGAATAGGGGAAGCGCTTCCCAGATAGCTCCCACGATAAGTTTAAGAAGAGAGGAACGTCGGGGAAGCAGTGGACCATTGTATGCGTCGAAGCGATTCATTATTTCAGCACACTCCTCGTTTGTGAATTCCCGATTTTGAGAATGGCCAAGTCGGCGGATGCCCTCATGAGAGATGATCTCGTTAAGAGCATACATGTGGGCGTTCATTGTTCCTGTGAAAGAGGATCGACGGAATTATCAGAAAGACTGATTAAGCAAAACGATATAATGCACTGAGGAATAAAATGACATCTTTAAGTTCCAAGATCCATGAAGGATTCTTAAGAGTTCTTCTATATGATTTGGGAGGAGCAAAGCTCCATTAATGAAATGAGAAAATACAGGGAAAATCTTTTAGAGAGCAAAACTCTATTAATGGAACTCTAATAGGGCTTTCCTTAGTCTTCTATGGACCCCCTTAGAGGAAAGCTCTACTAAGTGAAACCCTAAATGGATCTTCTTTAGATCTGGGATCTATTGATAGCAATGCTCTTAAAATTGATTTAATTTAATTAAAATTAATATTTTTACCTAAAATTCTCTAAAATCTTGAACTTTTAAAAGTGTTTAAACAAGAGAGCAGGGCTCTAGGTTCTGAAAGTAAAATTTTAGAGGTGAGAATCATCTAAGAAACCAAAGGTCCTATTTATAGGCATCAAGTACCCTTTCAGCTTCCAAAAGATGGCGCGACGGTTCGGAGTCTGCCACCGCTGCGCTCACGTTAGGAGGCCACGTAAGCGCAACGGTGGGGGGGCATTTGTTTACCTCAATCAGAGCAAAGCTCTGGTTAAATTCCAAGGTGGGAAAAGAAGCAATACTTCTGTTTTTCTTCAATCAGAGCAAACCTCTGTCTTGAAAATTAAAAAGAAAATTAAAGTTAAAATAAATGAAATAGCGTACTCCATAAGAGCTTTAGAGCAAAGCTCTTGAATTCAAAAAAAAAAAAAAAAAGCGCGCGCTGCGCAGTTTTTTAAAAAAAAATAAAAAAAAATAAAAAATAAAAAATAAATAAAATAAATAAATAAAATTAATTAAAAAAAAAAATTTAATTGCGCGACACGTGTCAGGCGCTGGGGAGTTGCGTAAAAACAGAATGAAGATTTAAGGAAATTTTTTCTGTTTTTTGTTAATATAAGAAGATTTCTTCTGTAAAACAGAGACCTTTGGATTAAAGATCCGACGGTGGGGAAAATTCCCCAAATCACTCAGAGAATGATCTCTTTAACAAATTTTAACTAATTTATGGGCACTATAAAAAGGACCCTAAACCTCAATTCAAAGGCATCAACATCTTGCTAAAAAAAAAGAGAAGAGAACTCTTGAAGAATAAAAAAAAAGGTAAAAACCTTTTAAAGAAGAGAAAATTCTCTTATGAACAAGATCATAGATCTTTAACGATAAATAAATAAATAAATAAAATAGTGCCTTGCACTTGTTTTATGAACCATCGGTTCTTGAACCTAAAAGGTTCTTAAATTAATAGTGATTTGCACTTTCATGATTGGTTCTCTGAGATAAGAAAAATAAGAAAAACTTGCTTTTTCTTATATCTAAATCAAATAGTGCCTTGCACTTGTTTTATGAACCATCGGTTCTTGAACCTAAAAGGTTCTTAAATTAATAGTGCTTTGCACTTTTATGAACTTCTGGTTCCCTGAGATAAGAAAAACAAGAAAAAACTTGTTTTTTTTTTCTTAGATCTAAATCAAATAGTGCTTTGCACTTCTTTTTTTGAACCATCGGTTCTTGAATCTAAAAGATTCTCAAATTAACAGTGCTTTGCACAAATGCAATGCATTACTAAAAGGGCCAGGCCCAAATCAAAATGACCTGACAGGCCAAAATAAATTGCAAGGCAATAAATGGGCAGAGCCCAAATAAATTGATGCTCTGCATCATTTATAAAGTGCAGAGCCCAAAACAAATTGATGCCCTGCATCTTTTCTGGGCAAAGCCCAAATAAAAATAAAAACAAATGCAAATAAAATATTGGACATTTTTAACTGGACTTAGCCCAATCGTGGCCATAAGTCCTTAAATTAAATTGACTGAGTAAAATGGCTCTCCTAAATCAATTTACATCCGGTTCGAGGGTACATCTCCGAACTCCTTTGACATCCATCGTTGTAATTCCTCAACGACGTCAAAGAGGTGACGGGTCCCAACGACCACACATCGATATGGACTGCGGGGTCCTTAAACTCGTGGACCGAAACGTCCCTAAACTAACATCGGACCGAAACGTCCCTAAACTAATAACGGACCGAAACGTCCCTAAACTAATAACGGACTGAAACGTCCCTAAACTAATAATGGACCGAAACGTCCATAAACTAATATCGGACCGAAACGTCCCTAAAACTAATATTGGACCGAAACGTCCTTAAACTAATATCGGACCGAAACGTCCTTAAACTAATATTGGACCACCACGTCCCTAAACTGGCGACGGACCACCACGTCCCTAAACTGGAACATGGACCACCACGTCCCTAAACTGGCACAATAGAGCCCAAATGCTCTTTTGCCGGATCTAAACGGTCCTGTTTAAGTTGATCTTAGCCCCAAACATGGCTAACGTATCCTTAAACATTCAAATGAAATATAAAACACTAAATCAACTTCGGTTCGAAGGTACATCTCCGAACTCCTCTGACACCTGTCGTTGTAATCCTTCAACGACGTTAGAGAGGTGACGAGTCCCGACGGCCATATATTAAATGAATCACGTTTAAGTTGATCTTAGCCTCAACGAGGCTAACGCATCCTTGAACTAAAATATCAAACCCAAATCTAAGTAAATACGGATTTAGACTAATCCACGTCCTACGGGCGACGGCATTACTCAGTCTCCGTATACAATCCACGGGCAACCACAAACAAAACAAACACACGCGACACGAAGTGAAATTCTGGAGAAGGAGAAAGTGGCTACCGCGATGCGGTAGCGTAATTAACTGCAGGGGCTTGCGCCTGCAGGGAAGAGCGTCCCCACAATTAAAAACCCTCAAGCGAGGGGGAATCTGACAAAGTCTGCTACATCGGCCGCATCCGTCTAAACCTCCGATACACGGTGCCATAAATCAACTTGGCATCTTCGGAGAGGTGGACGGATAAAACCAAATAGCATCTGCCCCGAATCTCAGCGTCAGGACATCGCGGTCCTGTGCGCCGCCTTTCGGAGGGGAACAGGAGGATCATCTACACTTTGTGGAGTTTTCATATAATAACAATTTTCAGGCGACTATTCAGATGGCTTCATTCGAAACATTATATGGTCATAAGTGTCGCTCACCCGTCTGTTGGGACGCTGTTGGAGAAAGAAGATTATTGGGACCGGATCTTATTGTGCAAACCGTGGAGAAAGTTAATACGATCCGAAATCATATGAAGGTAGCATAAAATTGACAGAAAAGTTGGGCCAATACAGGACGAAGACCTTTAAGATTCACAATTGGTGATCTTGTATTCCTGAAAATGTCACCGACCAGAGAAGTGATTCGATTTGGTAGTCGAGGCAAGCTTAGTCCTCGATTTGTGGGGCCTTTCGACATTATCGAGCACGTTGGAGAAGTAGCTTGTTGATTGGCTCTACCACTATCCTAGGCGAGTGTTCACGACGTGTTTCATGTATCTCAACTCCGCAAGTATATTCGAGATGAGACGCATGTCTTAGATCACTCGGAGCTGACAGTAAAAGGGGGACTTAACATACGAAAAACGACCGATGGCAATTGTAAATCGAAGAGAAAAGGTTCTCAAGAACAAGGTTATCCCTCTTGTACTTATTTCATAGGGGAACCGTTCACATAGAAAATCAACATGGGAAAGAGAAAACGAGATCCGACAGAAATTTCCACACCTCTTTTCTTAGATTCATATTTTCTTGTCTTTTCTTGTTCCGGGAATTTCGAGAACGAAATTCTTTTGTAGTTGGGTATAATGTAACACCCTAGGTCATTTATACCATAATTATTTGGGTTTTCCTAATCTTGTGGGTATTTCTTGATTATTATTTACTTTGGGTGCGGATAGTGCATTCGGTATATGTGGATATTATCCGATCTGATCCGCATGCTTGAAACCCGTCTTGGTTCTAGATTACGGCATAACCTTACTAATACGAAGGATCCGTGCACATCAAGATTTGATATATGCATTTATCATATTTTTAAGAGTTGCATATATTTAAATAAGACAACTTATTTTCAAATATAACATTTTTAATACCTAGTATGACCTGCATCATACCCCATACCCTATGGCTGCATCCTGACATCGTGTTCTTGTCCCGTTTATTGAAACGGGCTCGTTTGGATTGCTACGTGTATTTACGTGTATCTGTTATTGGGGGTATGCATTTTCTTTAACCGGACATCGGATTATGATTTTGGTTGATACTTATATTACTCGTATTTTAAAACTAGATTTTTAGACAGGATCCAGGTATTTTTCAGAGTATATTTGATATTAGCTATATATCCTAGAATATATATTAACAATTTATATATATATATATATATATATATATATATATATATATATTCTTAGCTAAATAATTTTTCCTCACACCCACTTGCTCTCTCCCTCCTTATGCTATCTCTCTCTCTATACTCTGTCTCCCTCTCTCTCCTATTTCTATACACACACACACACTATTTATAACCTAATTATTATACATCACCTTCTCTCTCTCCTATTTCTCTTTCTTCCCTTCCCTGCCTTCCTCGCGTGACGAACCCAGAAAGCCCACTCTCTAACCCTAGCCTCACCTCACGTCGCCGACCTCCCCACGACTAACTTCGTCACCACCCCTGTCTCCTCAACCTCCTCCTCTCTTCTGCCTCTCCCCTTTCCTTCTTCACCCCGACGAGACCTTACATCCAAACAAGCCCCTGCAAACCGATTACACACAACACCGAGAACCTAAACCCTCATCACCGCCGACCACCAAAACCTCGCTTTCATCACCTCCCTCCTCGAACACCCTGCAACCAACCCTGTAACCCGATGAACCCAAGAACCCTGAGTAACTGCAGAAAACCCCACATCACCGTTACCCTCGCTGGAGACCTCGTCGACGACCGTACCCCGTCATCCTCATCACCACACCACCTCTACTACCACCCCCTTCGTTTCCCGACCATCCCTGTAACTCAAGAGCACCCTGCACCTAAACCTGACGAGCTCCCTGCACACCTCGACGCCGGCACCCCTCATCACCGGAGGCCTTGTCGTCGCCTCCTCTGACCTCTGTCCAGAGCCAAACACTACAGCCCCTCTTCTTCTTCTTCTCTTCTTCTTTCTTTCTTTTTCTTGATTTCTCGGTTCTTGATCGTCGCCAGATTCGCGCACATCGTCGATAATCCGAGCGACCCAGTCGCCGTCCTCATCTAGCATGGTCACGTCTTTGAGTAGCCATGTCCAGTTCTGTACGCACGTGGTTCGCATCGCGACGTTTACCCGACATCGAACATGACGTACGTACTCGATGTGAGATCTGATCAAGCAAGTTTATCTTGCTACATGCTATGCTGCTATATTTATATCCATATAAATAAAAATAATGCATGTATTTTAATTATGCATCCCATGTTATGATTTTACCATTTTACGATACCCGTACATATCCGTATTGACAATTGCATATCTAGTTGCATGCCGGAACCTCATTATATCATATTACCGTTCTATTAGTACAACGTGCTTGCTAATGTGCATCATACGTACTCATGGACTTACAAAAGGTTATCACAGATAGATACATGTGCATCCGTGCATTAATCGTGTTTCAATATTCGTTACAGTTTATATTGGATATCTAGTTGATGCATATACATCACCTAACAGGTTCACGACACACTTCTGACTTGTTACATGGATTTTATTACTAATACCAACAATATTGACGTGTTGTCCTGACAGACGTATCCTGTTGTCTGCATAGACGAAAACCTGTACCTGTTTGATCCTGTGTTGACATTAGATCTATCTTGGCAATACCTGACTTGAACATAAACCTGGGGGTAAAAGGGAAAATCAAGAATGTAACCGAAATGTAACTTAAAAGGCTATTATTACATGTTTGTCGTTTTTCTGGGCGTTGTGGAATATCCTGTTTGCCGTTTTTCCGGGCGTTACGAAATAATCTTGTTTGCCATTTTTCCGAGTGTTACGGAATAATTACATGTTTGTCGTTTTTTCCGGGCGTTACGGAATATCATGTTTGCCATTTTTCAGGGCGTTACGGAATAATCATGTTACCGTGGTTCCGTGGGGAATGAACGGGGTATAGAATGATGAGTTATGATGAGGATTGCATTAATTGGTTTCGAAGACTTTAGAATAGATAACCTAGAAGCCTAGTTTTAGGTTACACATCACATATACACACGCACCCACTGTTTATATTCATGTTGTTGGTTTATATTCATGTCTACATATCTTGTTACATCCTGGTTATTACTATTATTTAATATTATGACGCACTGACGTCTGGGTTTTGCATATCCCAGTTCATCTATCTTTATCGTAAGCTGAACAAGAGTACTTTAGCCGTCAAGCCGAATAGTAAGAAATTGATTATGTATGGTTTAAAGATGTCTAGCTTTTAGACTCTTAGCTTATTTTTCTGCACTTCTATTTCTTGATGTGAGCCCATATTGGAACGTATTTCCAAATTTTGTTTATTGGATATTTTTATCGTTTCCACTTATATATTTTCTTGACTCTTTTATTTTGGCAAATGAACATGTACTAAATAGCTTTTATAGTTTATTGTTCTTGATATCCTATAGATAGCCGTAATGTGACTGTAGATGGATAATTCCTATCCACAGATAGTATGGTTGGCTCTGTCACGTGTCGTAGTTAGCGCACTCTAGAAAGCAGGGCATGACAGATGGACAGGTAGAAACCTATATAGCTAGACTTGTTGCTAAAGGTTTTTGTTAAAGACCTAGATTGGATTATGACGAAACTTTTTCACCAGTGGTTATGCTTAAATCAATTCGGATCCTACTTGCCATTGTCGCCTTTCATGACTATAACATCTGGCAGATGGATGTTAAAACCGCTTTTCTAAATGGAAGTTTAGAAGAGTGTGTTTACATGGATCAACCAGAAGGTTTCATAGACAGTGGGAGCAGCGGAAATGTGTGCAAGTTGCTTAAATCTATTTATGAATTAAAGCAGGCATCGCGGAGTTGGAACATCTGATTTGATGAGACGGTCAAAGAATTTGGCTTTATCAAAAATATAGATGAACCTTATATTTATAAGAAGATTGTAGGGAGAACTATAGTATTTCTCGTTTTATACGTAGATGAAATTCTCCTGATAGGAAATGATATTCCTATGCAACAATCGGCCAATTTTTTCTTGTCACAGAAGTTCTCTATAAAAGACCTGGGTGATACCTCGTACATTTTGGGGATTAAAATCTATCGTGACAGATTTAAAATAATGTTGGGACTTTCACAGTCAAGATAGATAGACACCGTACTGAAGAGGTTTAGTATGGAAGATTCCAAGCATGGTAATTTACCCGCTTATCATGGAATCACCTTCTCCAAAGAGATATCTCCCAAGACTAATGAGGAGAGGACTCGCATGAGCATTGTACCCTATAATTCGGCAGTAGGGTGGATAATATATGCAATGTTATGTACCAGACCAGATATAGCTTACGCACTTAGCGTCATAAGCAGGTATCAGTCCAACTCAGGTGAAAAAGTATTGGATAGCGGTAAAGAACATTCTTAAGTACCTGAGAAGGACTAAGTAAATGTTCTTGGTGTACAGTAATAGGGACCTCCAGATCGAGGCTTTTACCGACTATGGATTCTAAAGTGACAAGGATGAATCTAAATCCGTCTCGGGTTATGTGTATACCCTCAACGAAGAGGCGGTCTGTTGGAAGAGCTCCAAACAGGACACCATAGCAGACTCGACGATGGAGGCTGAGTATATCGCTACTAACGATGCTGCAAAAGAGGCGGTCTGGATGAGGAAGTTCATTTCTGAACATTAGGTGGTTCCATCCATTGCTGATCCAATACCTTTGTATTGCGATAACAATGGAGCCATAGATTTGGCAAAAGAACCACGGTACCATCAGAAATCCAGACATATCTTAAGGCGGTATCACCTGATCAGGGGGATCGTAGATCGCCGGAAGATCGAAGTGCGGAGAGTAAATACAAAGAAAAACATGGCAGATCCATTCACCAAGGACATCCCTCAAGTCCAATTCGAGAGACTGTTTGAGATGTTAGGTATGCGGTACGCCAGCAACTGGACCTAGTGCAGATGTTGGGTACTCAATACGCCAATAACAGGCCTTAGTGTAAATAGGAGATTGTTAGATATGTATGCCGTAGAGGCCTTCATTGTATAGGATGCTACGAATATGTATATACAGGACAATCTTTCATAATATGATAGTATGCTATTTGGTTTGCCTTTATCTTAATATGTGTATATGTTTTACTTGTTATTTCATATCGCTTATATATGTTGATAAAATCCTTAGGATCTTTACTTGACTACCAGTGTTATGATGGCAATCATACTTATGAGAGCTAAGTAGTCAATAAGCACATCTTTAAATATCCTTAGTCGTGGAAGTATCGAGACTGGGCATCGATACTACAGAGTAGACTAGTGTATCCATTTCTAGACCCTGATGAGATGCGATGGTTGGTCCCGCAGCCATTGGTGTGATTCATCTAAGATTGTATACAGGTGCTCACTAGGGGTGAGTACATTGGACGGACTCACCGAGAACTGGCAAGGTGGTATTATACCTATCGTCAGATAGTAGTTCTCTAGTGACATGAGTAAAGATAGTCTATCGACCTGAGGTCGTCATTTGTCTCGTGTAAGTTTCTACTGTGTTTTGATTACTATCCTACCACGGCTCTAGTAAGTCATGCAAACAGGTTTTAGTTGGGTACAGTCCCGAACCACATAGAGAAAGTGAGTGATTGTTAGGAATTCGTCTCTCCCAGTATAGGGAGTCGATATGTCGGTGGAAGAGTATGATTTACAGTTCACCCAGCTGTCACGCTATGCTCCATACTTAGTTCCTACGGAGGAGCTTAGGGTGAAGAGGTTTGTGAGGAGTCTGGATACACAGGCTCCCAGCATTTCGATACTTATGCGCAGGCCATGGACGCAGCTATGCGAGTAGAAGAGCGTCTGAACGAGACATCGATCGTTCCGAAGCCAAAAAGGACCAGACTTATTGGGTCAATTACCAGTCAGTTCGGCAGGTCGAGGCAGACATACTCCAGGCCACAGTCTTGGTTAAGGTTGGACTCAGGGCTAGATGTTCAGTTCGTACCCCGATGAGCAGAGCCCCCATCTACATGTTTTAGTTGTGGACATCCAGGGCATTTCGCTAGGGATTGTAGACTTCACGGAGGGACTGGATTTCCACAGGCTGTTTTACCCCCTCCACTTTCTACTTCGATGGCATTACTTCCTCCACAAGTTGGCACTATGCGCCAAGCTGTTGTACCGCAAGGTCGGGTTTTTGTAGGACGCTTTCAGAGAGGATGAGGAGATCGAGGGAGAGGACGTCAGGATGCTGGTAGGGGCCAGGCTCGGGTTTTTGCCTTGACTCCACAGGATGCATAGGCATCCAATGCAGTTGTGATAGGTACTCTTTCCGTATGTTTCATAGATGCACGTATTTTATTTGATCCTAGTTCTACGCATTCTTACGTGTCTGCACACTTTGCACTTTCTCTGGGGAGAGAGTCATCGTTATTAGAGTTACCGCTAGTTGTGATTACTCCTGTGGAAGATTCTTTTGTAGGCCGACACGTATTCAGGTCCTGTTCAGTACATATTAGTGATAGGGATTTGTTAGTCGATTTGATTCTCCTGGATATATTAGATTTTGATGTACTTCTTGGTATGGATTGGCTGGCCGCTTGTCATGCTTACGTGGACTATCGGAGGAAAGCGGTCAGATTCTGTTTTCCAGGCGAGCCGATTTTTGTTGTGCAGGGAGACTGCAGTGTCACCTCTGCCAACCTGATTTCTGCTATTTGTGCGGGACGGCTCTTGAAGAAGGGTTGTCGTGGTTTCTTAGCATTTATTCAGGACGTGGGAGCCGCTGAGGTTCCATTGGACTAGGTTCTGATCGTACGAGAATTTCCGGATGTGTTTCCTGCTGAGTTACCAGGATTACCACCTGATCGCGATATTGAATTCTGCATTGACTTGATTCCTGGTGCGGGGCCTATTTCTATACCGCTTTATCGGATGGCCCCGATGGAGTTGAAAGATCTCAAGATTCAGTTGCAAGAACTGCTTGACAGGGGGCTCGTTCGTCCGAGTGTATCGCTATGGGGAGCTCCTGTCTTATTTGTTAAGAAGAAGGATGGCAGCATGAGGTTATGCATCGACTACAGGCAGCTGAATCGAGTTACGGTGCGAAATAGGTATCCATTACCTCGTATTGATGATTTATTCGATTAGCTGCAGGGAGCTGGCTATTTCTCGAAGATCGATTTGCGGTCAGGGTATCACCAGTTGAGAGTTCGGAAGGATGACATTCCGAAGACTGCTTTTCGCACACGATACGGGTATTATGAGTTTTTGGTGATATCATTCGGACTCACCAATGCCCCAGCAGCTTTCATGGATATGATGAACCGCATTTTCAGGCCATTTCTTGATCAATTTATTATTGTATTCATTGATGATATCTTTGTATACTCCCGTAGTCGAGAGGAGCATGAGCATCACTTGCGAATTACACTGCAGATTTTGAGGGAACACCAGCCGTTCACTAAATTTTCCAAGTGTGCTTTCTGGCTGGATAGTGTGGATTTCTTGGGTTACGTAATTACGAGAGACGGTATACGTGTGGACCCAAAGAAGATCGAGGCAGTACAACACTGGCCCAGACCTGTATCAGTTACAGAGATTCGCAGTTTCTTGGGTTTGGCCGGTTACTACTGACGTTTTGTGCAGGATTTTTCTCGTATTGCTACATCATTGACCGGGCTGACCAGGAAGGAAGTTCCATTTCTTTGGACAGATGCATGTGATCAGAGTTTCCAGCAGTTGAAGACTCGCTTGACGACTGCACTAGTCTTATCTTTACCTTCTGAGTCAGATGGTTTTGTTGTATATTGTGACGCCTCTCGAGCGGGTTTAGGCTGTGTGTTGATGCAGCATGGCAGGGTCGTCGCTTATGCTTCTCGGCAGTTGAAGAAGCACGAACAGAACTGTCCCACTCATGACTTAGAGATGGCTTCTGTGGTTTTCGCACTTAAGATATGGAGGCATTACTTATACGGTGAGTCATGCTAGATATTCAAAAATCACAAGAGCTTAAAGTATATTTTTCAGCAGCGGGATCTGAATTTGAGGCAGCGTCGATGGATGGAACTCGTGAAGGATTATGATTGCGAGATCTTTACCATCCGGGCAAAGCGAATGGTGTAGAATATGCTTTAAGTCGAAGGCCCGGAGGTAGCTTATCTTATTTGAGCACAGTACATAGACAGTCTTCTGTAGACTGGCAGATTCTATGTGATAGCCGTGTACAGTTTGAGTTCACATCGACAGGAGTACAGTTAGCTCATATTCGCACCCGTCCTCAGTTATTGGATCGCATCCGAGAGACACAACCCATAGATACTCGCTTGTCGGAGATCATAGATCGGGTTAGATATGATGGAGATTCAGAGTTCGTGATAGATGACCGTGGAGTATTACGATTTGGGAGTCGTCTTTGTATGCCGGATTCAGGGGGAATGAGACGTGAGATCTTAGAGGAGGCCCATCGGTCAGCATATAGTGTTCATCCTGGTTCTACCAAGATATATCATGACTTGAGAGCTGTCTATTGGTGGGAAGGAATGAAGAGAAATGTTACGGAGTTTGTTTCGAGATGTCAACTTGTCAGCAAGTCAAGGCCGAGCACCAGAGGCTGGCAAGAGAGTTGCAGCCCTTGCCCATTCCGGAGTGGAAATGGGATCAGATCTCTATGGATTTTATTATGGGACTGCCCAGGACTAGCAGAGGGTATGATTCCATCTAGGTGATTATGGATCGGTTGACAAAGACAGCTTACTTTCTTTCGGTGAAGACGACTTATGGATATGCGCAGTATGCCCAGATCTACATTGACGAGATTGTGCGATTACATGGAGTTCCGACGTGCATAGTGTCCGATAGGGATGCACAGTTCACCAGCCAACTATGGCAGAAACTTCAAGAGGCTCTAAGCACCCGATTGAGTTTTAGTACAGCTTTCCACCCGCAGACTGACGGTTAGTTAGAGCGGACGATACAGACTCTTGAGGATATGCTTCAAGCCTGCAGTCTTGATTTCGGTGGCAGTTGGGATCGTCACTTGCTTTTAATAGAATTCTCTTACAACAACAGCTTTCAAGAGACGATCCAGATGGCACCCTTCGAAGCTTTCCATAGGAGGAAGTGTCGATCGCCCGTTTGCTGGACAGAACTCACTGAGAGCAGTATTTTGGGACCGCAGATAGTACAGGAAACTACAGAAAAGATCCAGTTGATACAGGATAGGATGAGAGCGGCCCAGAGTAGACAGAAATCTTATGCTGATCGACGCCGTCACAGACTCGAGTTCGAGGTAGGAGATCATGTGTTCCTTCGTGTATCTCCGATGAAGGGTGTGATGCGTTTCGGGAAAAAGGGGAAGCTCAGCCCCAGATATGTCGGACCCTATGAAATTCTGGAAAGGGTGGGTGCTGTAGATTATCATTTAGCACTTCCACCGAGTTTTCCTGAGGTGCATCCGGTGTTCCATGTATCTATACTTCGTAAGTACCTTCATGATCCTTCTCACGCAATCCAGTATCAGACTTTACAGCTTAAGCAGGATTTATCCTACACTGAGCAGCCGGTAGCTATTCTAAACTGGCAGGCAAAGAAACTGAGATCAAGGGTACTTCCGTCGGTAAAGGTTCTTTGGCGAGGAGCAAATAGCGAGGAGGTCACTTGGGAGGCCAAGGATGCGATGCGGAAGAAATTCCCACATCTTTTTGAAGGTACGTGTAGTTAATTTTTAAATTCGGGGACCAAGTTTTCTTAAGGGGGAATATTGTAACATTTTGAAATATTTTAGATAATAAATTAATTTAGTCAGTTAATTAAAAATGTTAATTTAAAATTTTATTGAAACAAAATGGGACATTTCATAAGTAGTGTGTAAAACTAATTAATTTGGATAATTAGTTTGTAACATTAGTTATTAAGAAGGGTATTAGTGAAAAATTTAGCTTTATTATGTAGTATGATATAGTGTGAGGGGTTTTAAGGAAAGTTTAATTAATTTTGGAAATTGAAAATGTGGTGAGGGTTTATGTGAAAAAGGGCTAGGTTCATGTTTAAGGTTAAATTAAACTCTTGGAATATCACAATCTAGATGACACTTCATGCTCATACACTTCCTACTTGCATGAAAATACCACCCTCTTTCATACTACACCTCCTACTTGCATGGATATACCACACTCTTTCTAGGTGACACCTCCTTCTACAACTCATCACTAAATTCTCCCTATCTTTTCAATTTAGTTAAGTTCATATATCATGTAGCACCAAATTAATTAGTTTAGAAGAAAAAGGAAATTCTAAAGTACACAAAGAAAAGAGAAGAGAAGAGAGACTAAGTACTAAGGGCCACTACAACCGCCTTCTAACTAGGATCTTGAGCTTGTGCATTTTGGAGCAAGCTTTATCAGTGATCTTTCTGTAGGTATAAGTTTCAACCCTGCAAAATTTTAATTCAGTACTATTTTAGTATAGAAATCGGATATCGGAAATATCGTATTTTGATAAGTATAGGCTCTGGTTTGAATCTTCTACAATTTAGATGATAATTAACACAATCAAACAGTACCATAGCTTTAATGATTGGACCTAGAATATACACCTGAAACACGAACCCATTTCCTGAACAAACGGCCGGCGACATAGGCCCAAAATCCGAGCTCGCCGGTTTTTCAATGGAGTTAGGTGTTAGTTTTTCTTGGGTAGCTCTCTGTATGTATTATAGGGTGTCTGGTATTGTTAGTTTATGTTAATTTTTCAGTATGTAAAATTTGGAAGCTAATATCATTTTTGGGGTTAAAACTTCTAAATACGATACGGACAGTTTATGTCACGATTCTGTGTTTTCTGTTATGAACAGTAAAGGGTAAAGCTAGATCAGATAAGTCTTAGAAAGTTTACAATAGTCATTCGTAGCTTGTGTAGTATGTAAATCTTGTATTTTTACGTTTTCGCCGTATCGAAGTTTAGCCGTTTCTTATATGAAGTTAATTTCAATGTTAGATTCGAATACGGAAACTTCGGAGGGCGCAAGGAAAGAAAATGGACTGATGATATCCGAGTAGATCCGACGTATTCTGGTGAGTAGACTAAATATCTACCGGGGGATTTTGTGTGGATGGCGTGATACGCCCGTGGTTTTAAGTTTAAATTAAAATTGTTCTTTTGTAAATAAATTTGATTTTTAGTAATTTTATTGTATGCATTCATATATATGCATCGTCATGTTAATAATTGTTAGAACACTGTATAAATTATCGACGAGTCATGCTGCACGTGCACATATCTACATGTTATGCTATATCTCGTCGATATTAACATGTCACATATACACTTAGTACTTATTATGTCACATATGATTCATTTCATATCTTAAACATCAATAATGGTAGTTAAATTGCAGCAATGTTTTTATGAACATATATCATGCTCATTTCAAGTATTATTAATTATGACAAAAGATGCATTGGATTATGCAGATTTCTGGTTTTTGAGTTTTATGTGCTATATATTATATTCGGTGATTCTTCATGATTGATGTGACATGTCCACCATCAGATGTTGTTTTTATGATTTGGTTTTATTCCGAACCGAGTGGAGGAGCTATACGGTTGCGGATTTTTACGTTATCCGGACTAAGTGGGGGAGTTATACAGTCGGATTCATGGTGGATCCGGTCGAGGCCGAGGGGCAGGATAGCCGCATTTGAGACGGAGAGCCTAGCAAGGATACTCGATACTGGAGATAGTGGTGAAACACGGCGGATATCTAGATGATACCGACCGATATTATTGATTGACAGGATCGTTCGGGGAACGATGCCTGATGGAAACAGAAGATTTATGTCGACGTTGGACACGGGAAAATGAATCTTATTGGAAATAATTGTTGAGATTTCAGTTTTGATTTATATAATTAGTAGTGCGTATTCATGCTTCCACATGTTATTATGTATTATATTCATCTTTATTGCTGTTAGTTCTAGTTCGTCATACTTACATTATCAGCCGATATATATTAGTTTTATTCACTGAGCTGGCAACTCACCCCTGTTGTGCCTTAGTTCCTTACAGGAGTTGCATGGACTCGTAACAGCAGTGCGGACCCACTTGTCAGATTTTATCGCCCTTTTTGCCAGTGGGTTATCTATGTAGTAACCTCCTATTTTGGTATATGTATATTGGATCTAGTATTACTCCATCAAATCTGTATATTGACTTAGAAAGAAATATGTTTGTATATGTTTAAATTCGACTGAGTGAGATCGTTAGTTGTGTTGACTTATGCTTATTTTTATGTATGCATGAAATTCTTTACTTAAGGCATCGTATTATTATCGTGTATTGATTTCTGCCGTTTGGCGTTGTTTTGCTCCCAACTAGGGATGCAACTTAATTAAACATTTTATAACTGCTTTTATTATTAATTAAAAGGGAGACACTGCCAAAATTTTAAATAATTAAAATCCGTGATTTTCACTTAAAAACTAAAATTTTCTAATTTCCGCAAAAAGGGATTATGATCTTGGTTTTTAGTTTACTCAGATTGTGTCGATATCTTTAAATGTCATGCAATCTAAGTGCCGGTCACATCCGAAATTCGGGTCGTGACATATCTCCTCAATTATTCGATAAGTTTCACTAATTCAAAAGAGGCAGCCACACTTTTTTCAAGGTTTACAAGTTCACTCTCATTTTCTCAAGTCTTCTACTTCTTTCTCATGAACCCTAATTGTCTCATGAGTTGAGAAACTTAAGGTTCCAAAGACAAACCACTCTATCTTCTTTCTTTACATCACGTAGGCCTTCTAGTTTAACAAGCTAGTTGCCCTAATTACCTTGGATTTGAGGTTGGAGCTCGGACTATAGACTCTCGGATGGATCGTCTTTGACTTGAGGAAGCCGACGAGGAAGCTACGATACATTACGATCCTCGGAGCCTACGATGACGAGGAGGACAGGGACTAAAAGACTCGAAAGACTTGGTTTCGTAAGGTATAACTTTCATCCGAGTAGTTAAACTTCACACAGTATTTTGTTAGCTAGGGTTTAACATCGATCTTAGAGTTGCGAGCTTTGAAAAATCGTTTTTTGAAAATTCCGCCTTCCCGCGGACTCGCGGGGTGCGCGACATGGACTTACAGGAACTTTCAATACATACACGTTATATGAAAACTAAGATAAAAAAACACTTGTATATATATAAGTTATTCATGATGCCTAATAAAATAGGCAAGATTACAGGACACAACATCATAAATAACAATTCATATTTTGAACATCAAAACAATGAATGAGAATAATATATCAATATCAAAGTATATAACAAATGTAAAGTATAAGATATTGATATATTACTCGATATACATAAGTTATATGATAGCAAGCTAAAAAAACAAGTGCATATTAGTTTGGTGTCGATAGATAAACAAGATAAAGTATGAGATACCAAACAATTATTCATATTTAAGGTATCATCAAAACAAAGCGAGAATGGATAATACTATCACATGAAAAACCATAAGCTAACAATGCTTCCACGTGGCGGATTAGGCGTCTCCCAATCGCCCACGTGGGCGTGTGCTGCCTGCGTGCATGCACGTGCATGAGCTCAGCTCTGCTGAGCTCGAGCGGGCCTGGGCCGGGTCTGGCTTTGGGCTTGGGCCGGGCTCTGTTAAATATTATTTTTTTCTCTTTCTTTTTCTAAAAGCTTTTTAAACTGTTTTTTTAATCAGTTTTCTTTCCAAAAAATTAATTAAAAATATCTTTAATTATCAAAAAATTATGAAAAATATCTTGGAAAATTCTAAATAAATATTTTATCATTTAAAACTATTTTCTTCTCAAGAATAATTCTTTTTTCCAATATCCATCTTTTTAAACAAATCTTAAAAATTCCAATAATTATATTTAAATTATTTTCTTTCTCCCAAAAATTATATTGATTATATTTAAACTCAAAATTATCCTTTTCCAAAGTTTTCTATCAAAATAATTTAGAAAATAATTGATGACTCCAAATAATTATAAAAAAAGTCGTTACAATCTTTGTTACGTGTAAAATTTTCATGAGTCGAACTTATAACTTTAAAATATGACAATGCTATTTTGATGACAAACGCTAAGATATGAATGCATGTATCTCATGACATTTTTATATGTTGACATTGCTGCTTATTATCCACTGCTATTCATACGTGCATGATTGTTTTTTTTTCTTTTCACTACTACAAATAAGGGTTGCCCCTACGGATTTATCCGTAGGGGTAACCCACTGCCCCTACGGATATATGCGTAGGGGCGAAAAAATACCCCGTAGGTGCAAAGGCCGCAGGTGAAAGTTGAGGCCCTGAACTTGCCCCTACGGGCAAATTCTTGACCCTACGGATATATGTGTAGGTCCTGTTGCCCCTACGGATTAAGCCGTAGGGTATAAGATTTTATATTATTTACGGTTTTTTTTAATATATTACTTGTACATACGGACATGTCCGTAAGTCCATGTACTACCCCCTACGGATATGTGCGTAGGTACGTTTCCGTAGGGGCAAAATATCAGGATTCCTGATATTTTGCCCCTACGGATAACGCCGTAGGGGATAGGCAGTGGCCCCTACGGCTATGTCCGTAGGGGCATTCCCAACCCCTTGGCACTGAGATCAGGGGGGAAATATCAGTTACTGCTGATATTTTGCCCCTACGGATATATCCGTAGGGGTAACATGTGTGCCTATGGATTAATCCGTAGGTGCATATTGTCTGTATTTTTTTATAAAAATGGGCTGCTTGATTTTTTCCCGCCCTGTGCACAATAATATATACATCAATCTAATCATATATTGCAGTATTCATAATCACATCTCACGCATATATATAATATACAAAAGAAACCCAAAAACTGAATATGATATAAATACAAACCAATATCAATATAGTTTCAAAATGTAGTACAATGTGTATGATATAAATAAATACATGTTTCAAAAAATAAGAACCAAAAATCTACCCTAGCTCGGTCCAGCTCCACCTTTGAATAACGATAGAATAACGCGCGCCTGCTCCTCGGTCAATAAACTCTGCAATTCGTCGCGAGCGGGAGTCTGAGCGGCATGTGGAGCTGGCGATGTGGTCTGCGCAGCCGCCGTCGAGGTAGTCGCTTGCGGAGCCGCGGCTGCGGGAGTCTGAGTGGGCGGTGGAGCTACAGGAGCTGTCTGCGGAACCGCAGCCGATGTAGTGGCTTGCGGAGCCGCAGCCGAAGGAGATGCATGTGGAGGCTCGGCCGATCTACTCTGTCGCGTCTGGACATAACGTGTGTAAGAAGCGTGTAAGAACTGTGTATTATTCGAATTCGTATCATTATTAAGTTATTTCGAAACCCTGTTTGGATATGTAGTTTGGAAAAGCGTTGTTTATTTTAATTACATATGTATGTATGATTAATCAAACTTAAGTCTAAAACCAAATAAGCTCAAGCTACGTACTAATTATGGATATGTTGATATGTATATAATATGAAATGATATTTTACTATAAAGTAGTATACATACCAGCATCTCCTTCAACTCCTGAACTGTGGCCCTCAAGCTATCCAGTTCCTGATGGATATGCCGGTCATTGGAGACGGAGGAAGTAACCGCCGGGGTGGAGTCCAACCTCATATGGGCCCTGCTAGGGCCCAATCCCCGGCCTCTCTCCCAACCTCCGTGGTGCCCTCCGTGTGCGGCGTCCAGAACTGGGGTCAGCAGCCTCGGATCGTTCTGTCCGGTAAAATCGATCCCCGAGGCCTGGGCCTGCTCAACCACCCGCTCCTACACCCACGTTAAGCAGTAAAGTATAAGTATAAAATTTAAACTTGAACCTTCCAAAACTAAAATTTCAAATTTGGGTAGAAAAAATATTAACACTTACGCAGTACTCCTGGGTAGCGACGTCGGGATATCGAAGCTCGCCCGTGGCGGGATCTGTCGAGGTGCCGTGGACGGCAAGATATGCGGACAGCACGCTCGGTGTACCACCTGACGCCACGGTCTGAGATGTCTGCAATATTAGAAAGTAACTCTTAATATTAGAAATATTAGAGAATAACTCTTAATATTGCAGAATATTAGAGAATAACTCTTAATTTACCGATAACTCCATGGCTCGAGTAATGTTCCTCGAGCCACCTGTGTAAGTGGGGCGACCCCTCTTCGCCGACTTCCTGTTCTCCGTATTCTGAGCGGCCTGTTTCTGCACAACGCATTAACATTTAGTTTTCTAATTAAGAAACACAAAGAAATAAATTATATCATAAATAATGAATTAAATTTAAAATACATACCTGTTTGCGTTGGGAGTCGAAATAAGCGCATAATAGAGGTCATGTCTCTACGTCGACTCTCGCAAACGCCGGAGTAGATAGGAGGGCCGCTCTCTCTGCCTCGGGGGTCGCCATCCACAGGGAGTAGCAGTCGGCCTTCAGCTCATTCCTGTTGTATCGGACCTTGGCCTGCATGTTCTTCATCAGGCCATTGTACAGAGCATGAAGGTCGAGCACCCTCCCCGGGTGATCAGGGTCGGCTACAGGCTGAAAATCGTAATCAAACTGAAAATACAAAAAAAAACATTGTTATTAGATTGCAAGTGTTAATAATAAATATATTGGATAGATCAAATGAAAATATATATTAATACATACCCGAGCCTGATCAAAGAAGAGGGCGAATGAGCGCTGGTGCTGCTCGCCCCACTCAACGTGAAGTGGATAGTTCTTCACGATCCGGCTCTCATCCCCCAAATACCGGCCGAACCTCTCGGCATGAGGACCGGTATAGCGATAGTCATGGGTAAAAAATAGGGGAAATGCTGCCTCCCCCCTAGCTCTATCAGGCCTCAGCCTATGGGACTGATTCGGGCCTCGAGTCCCCCTCTGGGGATGGAGAGGCCCTGCGTCTGCACGAAATATCAAGACAATCAATAATAAGACAAAATTGTATTAAGAAATCAAGGTTAAACAAAAATTCAAGTGTGATATATACCTCCGGTGACTATCGCACGAGCCTGGGCCCGAGCAGCAGCACGAGCAGGACGATAGTTCCTCCGGTGAGGAACAACCGGGGTCCCGGACCCGGACGCATCCCCTCCAACTATAAAATAAACATCGACGCTAAATTTCCATGAAGTTCATATTTATTCTATAGAGCATATGTAAAATGAATAAATATTTTAAATTTATTCATACTAACCTGCAGACGATGCGGAGGGTATGGAAGCGGCAGGAGTGGCCCCTGTGGAAGGTGTGGCCGCACCACCTATAATTAGACAATTAAAAATAGATTATATAAGTAATTGCAAAAAGAATGTGTAGATCAATAATATAACGTTCTAAATCAATATGCATGCACTATAGGATATATAAACATACCCGCAGGTGCGGTGGTGTCACCACCTACAGCTAGACAATAATAAAAATTGCTAAGTAAGAGCAAAAGGAATGTGTGTATTTATGATATAGCATTCTAAATCAATATACATACACTATATGATATATAAACATACCTGGAGGAGCGGGGGTGGCCTCCGTCCCAGTGTGGACGCATCACCAACAACTAGACAATCAAACATTGACAATATAAGTAATTTTGACATAAACATGTATGAATATCTGTAATATTACATTCAAAATGGATATGCGTGCAGTATACCTGGAGGTGTGGCCAAATCAACACGGAAGGAGGCATCCGAAGGGGTCTCCAATCTGGGTGCCAAACCGGCCCTCTGAAGCTCCCTACGGAGCTCTCCGGGCGGCAGAACCGCTCTGCCTCTACCTCTGCCTCTGCCTCTGCCGCGGCTGGAGCTCCTGCCGCCCCTCGCTGCTCCCGACATCGTCATCAAATCTAGATAAACGGTTCGTTGACGCATTAGACAATCATTAAAAGTATTGACTATATATGATCTAGAGCATAAAATGTGAAGTAATAATATAACATTACTGATAACTTTTTTCGTTTCGTGGGCGCATCATACATATCTACTTGGATTTCATCGTCGATGTCATTTCTAACCCACGTAACTTCATGATCGGTCGAAGACAACCCGTCCTTCGAAACAGACGGTCGGAGCACTTTAAGCCTTCTCTCTTCTTCGTCCTCATCGCTGTCCTCGTATTCTGGGACATCGTAGACATCTCTAGGTTTCCATCGGCTTACAACACTCCACCCCGGATGCTTCAAACACTGTGAGTAGTATACTTGGAACGCTTGGTTCGGAAAGATAAACGGATCGTCCTGACCGTAAAATCGAAGTGTGTTCACACTGGTCAATCCATATCATCTTTCCAAGTCCCAAGACTGCTTCTCCACCTGTCCGTATCGGTTCGCGGATCGTACCAAATACACTGGAATATATAAAAGGGTTCTGATCGTCCGGGATAGTGGATGCCGAGTATACAATTTAAGTACCCATAGTAAATCACAACGTCCGATCCTACCGTCGCAATCCCACTATTCTGAGTGGTTCTAGATGTTTCTATGTCCTTAACTTCGAATTTGTATCCAAGGACACCAAATCCTTTGTAATATGCAACCTCCATACTAGGAAATTGAGCTAAACATCTTGAATCACTCTCAAATGATGCAGACAAGTTCGGATCGTGGATCTAATAAAACAAATTTTACGACAAAATACATAACGATACAAGTTTAGATTAAAACTGATAGCGATAAAATGTTATTCGAATAACTTACATGATCTGTGACCCAATCACAAAAATTATCCTGATGGTATTTTTCCAAACGTTCTTCGTTCCAATCAGGATGCCCCTCACGTACCTCGTTAAAATGAGTTCTGTTTTCGACAAGTAATTGTGACATTAATATTATGTCATTTCATACACACACAAACACAGATATAACATTTAATCCAAAAGAACTTACTCTCTAATTTGTTCAAGATATGCGCAATTAAGCAAGATAAACCGGTATATCTTGTTGATAAACATAGTGTCTACCCTCTTATACTCGGCTTTACCATATGGCCCGTCTTGAATTCTTCATGGTCGGTTAAGCCTTGTCTCAATGTTCTCGTCCAGATAGCGGGAACAAAATATGGTTGCTTCATCAAGAAGATAACCTTGCATGATAGAACCCTCTGGTCGATTTTTATTGCGTATATACTTCTTAAGAGTGTAGAGGTACCTAATGAGGATATGTTGAATAAATAAATACGGGCATACATGACAACAATAAATTTATAAATTGCGCGAAACGAAAAATTACACGTACCTCTCGACGGGATACATCCATCAATATTGTACTGGTCCGGCTAACTTCGCCTCAGTTGCAAGATGAACCGTCAAGTGTATTATGATATCGAAAAATGACGGTGGGAAAATACGCTCAAACTTGCAAAGTATCAACGCAATAGAATTTTCTAGTTTATCCAGCGTCGCAACCTCCAGTGTTTTAGCACACAACTCCCTGAAAAAACAACATAGGTCGTTGATTACTAGACCAACCGAGTCGGGGAGAGAAGTCCTGAAGGCTAATGGAAGAAGGTGCTCCACGATAACATGGTGATCATGACTTTTCAGCCCATCGATCTTGCTCTTCACAATTTTTATTTTCTTGCTGAATGATCCTGAGAAACCTGTGGGGACTTTCAAATCATGCAACACCTGTAGGAATCTTTTCTTCTCCGGTTGTGATATATGATAAGCGGCATTGGGAAGTACAAACTTGCCCGGTTTACCCGCTACCGGTCTAGGGTGCAATTCACTTCTTATTCCCCACTCTTGTAGATCCATCCGAGCATTCATGTTGTCTTTCGATTTCCCGTCTTTACACAGAAGCAAGTTAAGTATGTGCTCTGATACTCCCTTCTCTATATGCATGACATCCAGACATTGACGCACTGAATTTGTAGACCAGTACGGAAGCTCGAAGAAAATGCTTAACTTGTTCCAATATTGTGGTTTGACCTGTTTCGTCGGATCCATCCCGAAGGTCACGTTATTGTAACCATCCCATTTAGCAGTCACGTCCTCTCCGGATAATGGGGATGGAGCTCCAAGAAGCTCCTGATGACCATCAAAGTGAACCGTGTCTAACCTATAGGGGTGGTCTGGAGGCAGAAAACGTCGATGGCCGCAATAACAAACCTTCCTGCTAAAATTCAAAAATTTTGATGTTACGTGTTCATGGCAATGAGGACATGCTTTGTGACCATGTACGGACCAACCTGATAGCATTCCATACGCAGGAAAGTCATTAATTGTCCGCATTAAAGCCGCACGCAGTATGAAGGTTGTATTTGTGTTTGAATCATACGTCTCTACACCATCAATGAACAAAGTTTTCAGCTCCTCGATCAGAGGTCGGAGATAGACGTCGATATTGTTCCCCGGTGAGTTTGGTCCGTCGATAAGAAGAGGCATCATAAAGTATGATTGGTCCATAGCCAACCAAGGCGACAGATTATAAATTATCATTACAACGGGCCATGTACTGTGACTTCCAGCCATATAGTTGAATGGGCAGAAGCCATCGGTAGCCAGTCTGAGCCGGACATTGCGAGGATCGCTACTGAATATTGCGTGTCTCCTATCGAAACCCTTCCATGCCGGTGAATCTCTTGGATGGCTCATTTTTCCATTTTCGCTTGGAGGAGCACGGTGATGCCAAATCATTGCCTCGGCTGTTTTCTTGCACCTGAATAGCCTCTGTAGCCTCTGTGTTATGGGAAAATATCGTGCTATCTTCACAGGTATATCAGGCTTCTTATCAGAATCTTTCGGCTTATACCTGGCCTCTCCGCATGTTGGACACTCTTTCAAATCTGAATTCTCTTTCCGGTACAACACGCAATTTTTAGGACATGCTTGAATCTTCTCGCACTTTAGACCCAAATCAGACATCATTTTCTGGGCTTCGTACCAGCTTTCGGGCACATTATTTCCCGGAGGCATAGAATCTTTCAAGAACGAAAGAAGCATTGTAAATGACTTGTTGCTCCATCCATTTAGGCACTTAATCTGGAAAAGTTGGACGAACCATGAGAGGGTGGAATACTTCGCATTCTCATAAATTGGTTTCCTAGCATCATTCATGAAATTTTCATATTTATCCGCACGCGGTCCTTGACCGGAAGGAATGTCATCTTCGGTACGAATAGATTCACCTAGGGCAGCCTCTACCATATCCTCCATTTCTTCTGATGGAAATAAATTTCCGTCTCCTGCCGTATTACCGAATTCTTCTTCTCCTGCCGCATTATCGTGTTCTCCTTCTTCTTCTACCGCAGTACTGCATTCTTCTCCTTCCCCGTGATATTTCCAACTTGAATAAAGTCTAGTAAACCCATGTTTTACAATATGAAGCTCTGCCAATTCTACCTTCTGCCAGTACTTATTGCCACATCTATCGCACGGACAGAGAATCTTCTCTATTATGATCTTATTATGTGCGCGTGCAAATTCAAGGAAAGCAGCAACTCCTGCGACAAACTTAGGTTGCATACGTTGTTTCCAATCCACATACATCCAGTCCTTAACTCTGACGTACTCATGGGCCATGTTAGACTGAATAACATATAAATTGTAGGTTATGCTGACTATATTGAGAAATATAAGAACGGGATAGTTACTGACAAAGGACGAAATCCGTGTATATGCTTTGTGTGTGCGTTTGTCGTTGAAAAGAATAAATTATCGCACGTTATGTTAACCGATAGATGGGGACTAAGTGGCGCTTTTAGTTTCATATATGAGTATCGATGGGAATATGAAGGTTTCATATTATCATATATTGGTTTTAACCCGAACATCTCGAATTGCTTTCTAATTATGCGTTTGTATGTGTGTGTTCCGGCTGTCGGGGGTAGGATTCTATCCCATTAAGAATGTATAGAGCGAACGCCCATCACTTGTGCTTTCAACCGTTTCGAGTAAATTTCGGCAGCACCTCCCCGCTGTTCTCCGAGTACACTGTAATAGAATAGATAATCATTTCAAAGCTGTGAAACAACGTTGAAATGAACATCTAATCTATCTTTGTACACGGAGAACCAGCGGAAAGATACCGACGAAATATCTCGAAACGGATGAAAACACAAGTGAATGAAGGCGTTTGCTTTATACATTCTTAACTTGTCCACACGGGACAAATCTATAGGCTACCATATGATTGAATTTTCTCGTCGCGTAGACTATACGACGGTTGTTAGTATCGAGCTATACTGTCCGATATTTAACAACCTTCATATAGTTCTAGGTCACGACGAGCATCGCACGTATGTTAACCGATAGACGGGGACTAAGTGGCGCTTTTAGTTTCATATACGAGTATCGATGGGAATATGAAGGTTTCATATTATCATCGAGTATCATATATTGGTTTTAACCCGAACATCTCGAATCGCTCTCTAATTATGCGTTTGTTGTGTATTCTTGTTGTATGTGTGTGTTCCGGCTGTCGGGGGTAGGCTTCTATCCCATTAAGAATGTATAGAGCGAACGCCCATCACTTGTGCTTTCAACCGTTTCGAGTAAATTTCGGCAGCACCTCCCCGCTGTTCTCCGAGTACACTGTAATAGAATAGATAATCATTTCAAAGCTGTGAAACAACGTTGAAATGAACATCTAATCTATCTTTGTACACGGAGAACCAGCGGAAAGGTACCGACGAAATATCTCGAAACGGATGAAAACACAAGTGAATGAAGACGTTTTCTTTATACATTCTTAACTTGTCCACACGGGACAAATCTATGGGTTACCATACAATTGAATTTTCTAGTCGCGTAGACTATACGACGGTTGTTAGTATCGAGCTATACTGTCCGATATTTAACAACCTTCGTATAGTTCTAGGTCACGACGAGCATCGCACGTATGTTAACCGATAGACGGGGACTAAGTGGCGCTTTTAGTTTCATATACGAGTATCGATGGGAATATGAAGGTTTCATATTATCATCGAGTATCATATATTGGTTTTAACCCGAACATCTCGAATCGCTCTCTAATTATGCGTTTGTTGTGTATTCTTGTTGTATGTGTGTGTTCCGGCTGTCGGGGGTAGGCTTCTATCCCATTAAGAATGTATAGAGCGAACGCCCATCACTTATGCTTTCAACCGTTTCGAGTAAATTTCGGCAGCACCTCCCCGCTGTTCTCCGAGTACACTGTAATAGAATAGATAATCATTTCAAAGCTGTGAAACAACGTTGAAATGAACATCTAATCTATCTTTGTACACGGAGAACCAGCGGAAAGGTACCGACGAAATATCTCGAAACGGATGAAAACATAAGTGAATGAAGGCGTTTACTTTATACATTCTTAACTTGTCCACACGGGACAAATCTATGGGTTACCATACGATTGAATTTTCTCGTCGCGTAGACTATACGACGGTTGTTAGTATCGAGCTATACTGTCCGATATTTAACAACCTTCGTATAGTTCTAGGTCACGACGAGTATCGCACGTATGTTAACCGATAGACGGGGACTAAGTGGCGCTTTTAGTTTCATATATGAGTATCGATGGGAATATGAAGGTTTCATATTATCATCGAGTATCATATATTGGTTTTAACCTGAATATCTCGAGTCGCTCTCTAATTATGCGTTTGTTGTGCATTCGTGTTGTATGTGTAACATGATTTTAAACCATTGAGATCAAGATTGATAGAACTGATCATCCTACATTGCAATAGCATTCATCAACCAAAAACTATTATTGCAATGGTATTCATCTATAACAATCAACAATTAAAACTACAAATGTAGGATACTGATATCATAAAGCGTTATACGCAACATTGATAGAACTGATAAATAAAAAAACGAAACACAAACCGTATCAAGATTTAACAACTTTGATTATGTCATATACGCGGGCCGATATTTTCATATTAGCCAATAGGCAAAAATAGATTGCGGTCTGGATATGGCATATTGGCAGATGTTACCTATATGCATACATGCATGTTGTCTCCCCATTTTTTCATAAATCAAACCAACTACATATATCAAACTAGTCCATGCCATCAATCGGAAACTCCACTATGTCTTTGAATTATTATTTTTCCAAATAGCATTGAGCTCCTATTGACATTGTCCCATTCAACAAATTTATTGTGCTTGCCTCGACCTTCATCTAGCTTTCACATGACATACACATTATATGAGTAATATAGTTATAAATTATGGTATTTTGTTGTCATCAATCCACCTAACCCTAACCCCAAGTTGCTCTCTGAAAACACATAGAACCATCCCCCTAGTCAAGCATAGCTTTTTCTGTGCAATTGTTCTCATTCTTAATTTCTCACATTCATTACTCTCTCATTTTCTTGTGCAATTGTTCTCATTCTTAATTTCTCACATTCATTACTCTTTCATTTTCTTGTTTTTTTCCAACTCCCCACCACTTAACCCCAACCCAGCCCCAGCCCCAGCCCCCAGCCCCAGCCCAGCCCCAACTTAACCCTAACCCCAGCGCGGCCAGCTAAACCCCAACACCAACCCTAAGGCAAACCCTAACCTCAGCCCCACCCCAGCAGCAGCCGAACCCCAACCCTAACCCTACCCTGACCCCAACCCCGACCGCGACCCCTGCCTAACCCCAACTCGCGCGCGCAACCCCAGACCCAGCCATGAACCCTAAGCCCAAAATAATCCAAAAATTCTTTAATTTACCTCGAGATTTACTCACCTGAACGGCTGCTGCTGGGGCTGGGGCGACGACCTGAACGGCGGGTGGCGACGACCTGAACCGCGGTGGCGACGAGAACTGCGGTGGCGACGAAACCGGCGGTGGCGACGAGGAGAACGACGGTGGCGACGACGGCGTGGCGATTTGGGGATTTTTTTCGCGCGCGATCGAGAGAGAGAGAGAAAGTGAGCGTAGGCGATCGATCTGGGCTTTTGTTAAATCGATATTTACTTGCCCCTACGGATATACCCGTAGGTCCTTTGTTTGTGGCTCCGTAGGGGCAAACACCAAATTAAGAATTAATATTTTTATTCTTGGAGGTCTGTGCTCGTAGGGGCAACCTTTTAGCCCTACGGATTAATCCGTAGGGCCAGGTTAAATCTGCCCCTACGGATTCCAATATCCGTAGGGGCAACCCCTATTTTACTAGTGTTTATATATATAATGTTTAATTTAAAAATCTTCATTATCATTATTTTCTCTTAAAAATAAGGATTTATTGAACTCTAATTCGTTGATAGGCATTCCATTTTCTGCTTGTGTTTTTTCTTTCTTTTAGGGAATGTCTATTAGCTAGGTGACGTTGAAACAGGAGAAGAGAATTATCAAGAAGTGGAGCCTAGAGAGCAGGATAGCAACCACCTTTCTGCAAATGCTAGCTATTAGTTTTCTTCCCTCTGTGGTATGTTAGCCTTTATTTTATTTCTATGGATGTTTATTGATGGTTTTGGTTTAAATTTGGTTATTCGAACTTTGTAATAAATGTTATTGGACTTTATTATTGTTTTGAAATTCTTGTATTTAATTATGGCGAGCATATTCATGTCGAGAAGGGGTGCTTTTCGTTGTGGATACGTGAGTATCTAGTCCATTCTCATTTTCCGTTTTTTGGGAAGCGGGACATGACAAGAAGCTCCAAAATAATTTTGTTTATTCATCCATCCGACAATTCCCAAAGTTATTTTTACATGTTATACAGCATAGGAGCTTCTTCCCTACCAGCAACAGAACGAGTACAGTAACAGCAGAATGAATATTCTCCTACCCCCCAAAAACAATTTGGTTAACAATAGCAACAGAACGAGTACAGTAACACCAGAACGAGTGCAGGCAACAATATTATGAAGGGCTACATTTGGGTTATGAAGGGCTACATTTGGGTTATGAACGAGTACAGGCAACAATCATTATGAAGGGCTACATTATCAATTAAAAAAAATCCTCCTACCCCCAAAAACACCAATATTGAACCATACACCCCCACATCAGAAGGGCTACATTTTGGTTATGAAGAAGCAAACAAATTTGATGTACCAAATGATCACAAGACATCTTATTATCAAGGTACATTGATGCCTACAAAACCAAAGCCCATTATGAGAAATGCAATCCCTTGGAGAAAGAGGAAGATGAAGTAACCGTGCTTTGCAAATGCAACATCATAGCCTCCGCATAGTAGTATCAACACTCCCATTCCAATCTCCCACTTATGAAACCTATAATTCCTTATTCATTAGTGACACACAGATACTGTAGAAATGGAAAAGGGTTTAATATCACAAAATTACCATTATTTTTATGCATTTTTAACATAAAATGCCCTACGGTTTGTAAACTTTATGTAAGTACCATAAACTTAGCAGATGTCTTAAACTTTCAGTAATTCAGTTTACCGCGATATGCTACCTTTTTACCAATGTTTAAAATCTCGGTACCGAGATTGGTATCCTTTGAGATCGAAATCGGCAATCTCAGCCGTACGGATCGGAATATCGGATTATATATTTTCTGAGAAAAAGAATTTTAAAGATTAGGAAAACTTTTATGTCAAATTCTTTTGTAATTAATGATGTCTAAAGTCGTATTAATAATGTCAAACTAACTGTAATAACCCAATAACCACCCATTAAACCATTAATTAACGAACCTATTAACGCACAAACCATTAATAAACTTAATACGAAAGCCCAATTATAAAACCATAACACAATATTCATTGGTATCGGTCAATATCGGTCTTAATACTCAGATGGCCATTTTTGGGATTGGAATCGACCATCTCAGATTGGGATCGGTTGATATCTCAAACCATGCTTTTTACACACCTCTTTATCATTTTGCATAGCTGAAAGCTCATGGTATTAATTTGAAAAAATGCTAAGTCCAAGGTATTTACTTGTATTTTATAATTAAAAAATCGTATATATAATGGAAAGTGCTTAAGGATCATGGTGTTTTAGTGAAATTCTTCCAGGATAAAAGCAGGTTGATTATACATACTTTTTCCAGAACCCTGCTTCAGGCTTCTTCTTAGTTTCCTGATCAAGTAAAGGCTTTGTTATCACTTGAATTTCTTCAAATTCTTTAACATCGACCACCACTTCTTCGATGGTTGGCTTTGCCTTGTTGGCATCTCCTAACTTTTCCGTGACAATCCATTCGTTTACTCTCCTTGCCTCTAAAATACCCGTGATCACAGCTTTAAGCCGATGAAGCGACATCACATTCTCGAAGAGGACCCAAATGATCACTAAATGTAAAGAACTGTCATAACATGATACTTGTTAGATTATGAATATAATAAATTATACACCTAATATTGAAATTCTTTAATTTTTCTATTTAGGACTCATATTAACTGCAGGTTTGTTTCTAAAATCTTAAATGTGTATTTTGGATTATATTTCACTTAACTACCGTTCTAAACTAATTTCATATGCTTTGTAAATACCAAAAAATACCATGAACTTGTTATCTATATGAAAAATGCTAAATTTATGGTATCCAATTTAAAAAGTATTGCTCAACATTAAAAAATCTTGGTATTTTAGTTAAATTATTCCTTAATTTATCTATATATTTACCTGGGAGTTGCTATGGCTTTGCATAATGTGATCAGGATAGGAACATAGACAATCCCCCAGAAAGGAATTTCAACTTCAGGAACCAAGACGGAGAGTGGAATTACGATGCAATAGAAGACGAAGGTACATGTATGAGCTACGATCTTGCTAATGAAGAAGAAGCTGTACATAATATATAATTTCTTCCAACATGACACTTTCTGCAAAAATAAAGGAGACCATGGAAAACTTATGTATACGTAACCCTCCATTGTCCAATTCTCAAAATTTCAATTAAAATCTTACCTTATTTGTTATGATCTCTTGTGCCATCTTCTTAAAAAGATTAGCAGGCCCGCATGACCACCGATGTTGCTGAAACCTGTAGGCCTTGAATGCGCTTGGTAGCTCATTCCTGACCTAATTTGATATAAATTTCAGTGAGGTACATATAATAAGATGTACTTTGTTCATCGTAATGCTTTGAGGAACATATATTTCTCAGGAAAAAAAGTCCTTACTGTCAACTATTCTTTTTCTGGTGTATTTAACTAAAGCACCCTGAACTATCAGCATATGTGTATAAGTATCATAAACACCAAAAAAATCAAATTATTGCGGATAAGTTTTATAAACATAGTAAATTGCAAACAAATATCATATGCTTGCAGCATCTATTTTTTCAAATTTAATAAGACATAAACAACTACAATCGACGGATGGTACTAAATTGAAAAATGCTGAAAGGTTATGGTATTTATTCGTAACTAACCACATTCCTTGTATTTATTTGCAATTTATAAAGCCTATGCTTTATATCCGGAAAATGCAGATAGCTCAAGGTATTTTAACAAATTTTACAGCATACGGTTTTTAAAAAATATAGGGCAGAAATAGAGGTATAATAGGATACTTTGATATCACCGGCATATATGAATTTCCATCCTGTGAGTCCAGCACGAACAGACAAGTCCATATCTTCGACAGTCGTTCGATCATTCCATCCACCAGCATCATGAATGGCTGAAATTCTCCATACACCTGCTGTCCCTGCAAAATGCAGAGTTTTCTTAATTATTAGTGTATGCTTTTACATATATGTTTTTTTTTTAGCATCTACATATAATAGTGAAAATTATACCATTGAAACCGAAAAAAGCAAATGTAGACGACCCCGCTTCTTGCTCGATCTTGAAGTGGTAGTCCAATGACATCTCTTGCATTCTCGTTATCATACACTCATTGGCATTCACTACACATTCATTAGCTCCAAAACATCAGAAATTCAGTCGTATGACTTTTCTTATTTAATTACAAACAACAAGAGTTAAGACACACCGAACTTCCAACGAGCCTGTACAAGAGCGACTTCAGGGTTAAAGACTAGGAAAGGAATGGTTCGTAATAAAAAATCAGACTCGGGTTGGAAATCGGCATCAAACATTGCAACGTAATCACACTCCTGAACATAATCCTTCTTCATCCCAGCATGTAAAGCTCCGGCTTTGTACCCTTGTCGATTGTCTCTAACTACGTAGTATATGTTCACTCCTTGGCTCCTCCATTTGTGGCATTCCATGCCCACTGAATCCTACAAATTTCTTATAAATTCATGAATATTCCAAATAAATTATTAGAGTATCAAAGTCAAATGAAAATTGGTGTATGTATATGTTTTAAACAATTCAGACCTAAATAGACAGTGCTATTTATCCCAAAAAAAAATGAAGAGTTAACGTTTTTGACTGACGTAAAAGAAAATTTTCCTTCCAAATCCACGGATACCCGCTTTTCTCTAGCTATTGATATGGGGTTTAAATTCACACATACTAGCAATCCCAAGCATTATACAAGTATCCATCCATATTTACAAAAAAGAATAAAATGTTTATAGGTCCACTTATAGATCCCAAAGATATGGCCCAAACCCCCAAGTCCCAACCACACATTAATATTAGACAAGACAAAATCAAATTTTTTTTCTTCATTTCAATTCAATCTCTTGATCTATAAACAGTTTCATAAACTTTTGCTTTAATTTCTCAATTATCAGGCTGCTGAGAAAGGCTGTCCTGTAAAATATTTATCTACAGGGAAGTTTGGTCCCAGAGGAAAATTAATGATTTTTTTTGTAAACTTGGCATTTTCTGTTTGGCAATGCAATTGCATATATGCTTCTCCTATGCTAGTAAACTCTCACCCGTGTCCATAGTTAGTGAATATTCTCTATCACTCTTACTCTCACTTATGTGTTCCACCCATGTGTTGATATATCTTGGCTGATCCCGATCCGATCCGATCCAAAAAATGACCGTCTGAGTTCTGGTACCGAGTTACTGTGGATTTACCATTTCATTAATATGGTTCTATTATTATATTTATTGATTGGTAAGTGGGTTTATTTATAGATTATTGGGTTTCGGTTTATTTGACATTATTAACCACTAAAAATGCATAAAAAAGATTATAGTTCTGTTTACCGAGTATTAAAACAAACATTTCATACATCATTAAACCACTATATAATTTGCCAAATTGCATATAGTTGGTTTTTGTTCATTCGAAAATATTTCACATTTTATATAACATTTTTCTTGAATATTTAAAAGTATTTATTATAAATATGAAACATATGAGGGTTTATCTGTAAAATATCTATTATCATATGTTTATATATTATAATTAACATTATGAAGTAAAATAAATGCATATAATATTCATATAATATTTTAGTAATTTAAATATGCATATCATATCAAATAATATCTCAAAAATACCAAATATTACTATGAATTGAGATATTGTGCAGATTTAGCCCAGGTCAGGAGATCGAGATATTCGAGATGTCGGGAATAAAAAATCTGCCGATAAAGTTTAATTAAATCATAAAATCAATACTGACAGAAACTCCGGAAATATTTCCAAAATCCAGATATTTAGAAAATTTCCACGTGTCAATAGAAGGAAGCACTAGAAATCACAAACCCTAAGCCCACCAAAAATCTCAGATCCAACGGCCATCAATTGGCCGCGGATCCGCCGCACATATGGCCTTTTAGCCTCGGAAGCGCCGATCCAACGGCCATCTTTATTTTAATAAAATTACTAATTTTAGATTTTTCTTTTTGTCAAGCGATAAAAAGATCAATATTTCCGATCCAAGACACCGATACGACTGAGAAGGCCGATTCCGAACCCAAAAGCGATCGTCGCTACCGATACCCAGATTTTAAACCTTGGGTTCTCCTGTTACTTAATCAGTGAGTGTCCCTTCAACATTAATAAGAACCTGTCAGCTTATTATAGGAATAAAGGCATGGAAATAATTAGCAGCTGTTAGAGAGAAGTCAATTATGGGTGCAAGGAATTAAAATGTAATCAGCAGCTTTTGAATGTTCTAAAGAGTGAAGTTAGACCAAATACCCTTTAAATGTTAATGCATAAAGTATTTTCACTCTTATATATCTTCTGAAAGGTTGTCATAGCATTACCATGTGTAAGTGTAACTTCAGAAGCAAACAGATATAAGCCTGTGAACATAGTACTTTCTTTATGCATGCATGCATGTTCTATACTAATAATCTCTTTTTCTCTGTGCAAATTATCGTGACTCTCCTATTACTCAGTGATCAGTGATTGGCCCTTCACCATTAAGAAACTTGATCAGTACTACATTGTAAGAATAAAACATATTGGCTTTGAATTAATTAAAAGCGATTATAACGAAGTTAAAAAGTTAAAGAGGAGATACCCTTAGAACAGCATCAGTGGAGTCATCCAAGATTTGAATGGTGAGCCTGTCTGATGGCCAATCCATCATGCATGCTGCCCCAATTGACAGCTTGTACACCTGAAAACAACATAAAACACACTATTCTCATAAAATGATAAAAACTAATCATTGAAATATCGATCAACATAATAGAGGTGTTTGGCAATCACAGAGTGAAGAGAATGTGTGAAAGCAACTCTTTTGCAAGTAAAAGTGTTTCCACTTTGGTATATGTGTGTTAGATTTAGAATATAAAAGAAATATCTCGCAACCATCATCAAACTACGGCAGGCTTGGTGCAGGGGAAGGCCTTAAAGATTTTTTTTATTAAAAAAATCGAAAAGAAAACTTTAATTAATATCGTCGAACCATTTACATCCAGATAGAAGGAATTCCCCACCTATCTAAGTTACAAATGCCTCTCAGCTCTCTAGGTAGGATTTCAAATCATGAAATAAATTGGCACTATTCATATTAAACACAGTGCTGACAAGATAATTAGCCGCCTGATTTGCTTTTCGGGAAAATATGAGAGATGTGAACATCAAAATAAAAAAAAAAACCCATCTACCAATTCCTCTAAACTCCAAGAGCAGGTCATTCGTTTAATAATTATATCAACCAAGATGGTATTAGACAGGTTCAAATCTCATTAGGCACATTTATACATCGGTTTAAAATATTATTGCTGTGCAAAAGTCCAGATCCTCACCCAAGAAAAAGATGTTCTAACATGTGGAGGAATCTAGGAAAAGTGTAAAGGGTTTAGTTTGCAAGTCAGTAATGAAAGCGTAGGAAATTGATGCCACAAACACAGTCATTAGGTATACATCACATAGGCTAGGAAGAAAATTAAGCAAATATAAAGATGGTTTGGGATGAAAAGCGTACCAGTACTTGCAGTCAATCTTTCTCCTATTTATTTACTCGTACTATCCTAACAGACACATGATCCTTTTTTCTAAAATAGGAAAAGCTTAGGAATGGAATAACTCCAACTATCTTTTCAGTTGGCTTTTCCCTTATAATATCATGATTTCAAAAGTCAGTTTGGACCTTTAACCTCTTGGAACAAAATAAAAAGGCTATCCTACATGGCACAAGCCACTAGCACTTTAGAATGTCATTTAACCTTAAAACTAACATCTCATATTAATTGCCATATATGCACCCTACAAAAAGAGTGTTACACTGTGTATATATTTACTGACCTCTTTCTCATTGAACATAGGGATTTGTATTAGGACTTTAGGATAAGCCAGAGTCCCCAACTCTAAATCTGGCCTAATTGGCTCCCATTTGTATCTCTTCTCAGGCTTCAGCCTAAATATTTTCACCACAAGACACACCAACCCAAACCAAAGCTTCTCCAAGAAAATCATAAGTGTCATTACAAGACACAAGGCAATGGCCAGCTTCAACAATGGAGCCAACATTAGTGTTCTTGTTGTGCTCCATAGATACGCAGCTCTCTCTACAATGCCATCAAAATCCATTGGATCTCTCTCTATACATATATGAATGCCAACGGTGATGCTAGTGCAATAACTCACTTAAAAGTTTTTGTAGCATATTTTCCTCTTGTTATAGGCCTTCAATAATTATGTGTGTGCATGTTGCATGCCTCTCTGGAAGGTTCTCATTAGGTAGTGTGGAGAAATCAAGGGGCCACAAGAATTTGGAAGCTCTCTATGATGAATCGTGAAATTAATGTGCAAAAACAGAAAGAACAGAATGTAGTTATAAAAAATGAGCTGTTTGTTATTAAAATGGGCCTCAAGTGGTCCCCAGATTGAGTAGTGTCTGCTCAATTTTTGGAAGTAATTAATATCAAATGTGGAAAGGTTTCCACTACATGTGAGTACATGTGGGCATATTTGGTTTCACGTTACCATCCTAAGTACAAAATGTCTCTCTCTCTCTCTCTCACACACACACACACAGATACGCGCGCACACGCACGTAGCTTGTTTTCAAACCCCTCATTCCTTATCTTCTTAGTTGTCAATTCTTATTGCATGTGTGCCCGGATGGCCAGTTTAATTCTTTTAGTAATTGGGAGGTACCTATGATACATATCTAGCTTCGATAATTAATGGTAGAAGAGATTTAGTTAGTGTATGATTATTGATGGAATAATTAGAGGGAGATAGAAGTGGATGCAAAGAAAAATAGAAACTCTACTCATTCGGAGCAACTTAGTACGGTAGAGTACTTGTTGGAACTTCTCGCCTCCAACATTGTTTGTCTAGTGAATTATATAAATAGCTTTCTACGTACATATGTCTAAGAGTGTTCTACTTATACCTTCTAGAACTCGCACATCTTTCAGCGTCTTACAATTTACAAGATTAGTATAGATACTTCTCCAAAGATGATAAATGTTATCATCACTACTACAAATAAGGGTTGCCCCTACGGATTTACCCGTAGGGACAAACCACTGCCCTTACGGATATATCCGTAGGGACAATAAAATACCATGTAGGTACAAACGCCGTAGGTGCAAGTTGAGGCCCTGAACTTGCCCCTACGGACATAAACTTGCCCCTACGAAGTTCTGTGTAGGTCCCGTTTCACCTACGAAGTAGGCCGTAGGGACAAAAAAATTATTTTATTTATGGTTTTTTAAAATATATTACTTGTACCTACGGATTAATCCGTAGGGCCAAGAAATAGCCCCTACGAATACACGCGTAGATACTTATCCGTAGGGTCAAAATATCAGAAATCCTGATATTTTGCCCCTACGGATAACTCCGTATGGGCTTTTGTTTGCCCCTACGGATATATCCGTAGGGGCACTCCTAACCCCTGATACTGAGTTCAGAAGGGAAAATATCAGTTATTATGATATTTTGCCCCTACGGTTTAATCCGTAGGGGCAACTTGGTACCTACATATTATCTGTTTTTTTTATAAAAAAGGGCTGCCTGATTTTTTCTCGCCCTGTGCACAATAATATATACATCAATCAAATATAAAATTAATCATCACACAACATATATCGCAGTATTCATAATCACATCTCATGCATATAATATACAAAAGAAACCAAAAAATAGAATATGATATAAATATAAACACCGTAGGACCACCAATATCAATATCGTCCAAAATGTAGTACAATATGTATCATATAAATAAATACATGTTTCAAAAAATAAGAATCAAAAAGCTACCCCAGCTCGGTCCAGCTCCACCTCTGATAAACGCTAGAATCTGGCGCGCCTGCTTCTCGGTCAATAAACCATGCAATTCGGCGTGTGTGGGAGTCTGAGCGGGCTGTGGAGCTGGCGATGTGGTCTGTGCAGCCGCCGTCGAGGTAGTGGCTTGCGGAGCCGCGGCTGCGGGAGTCTGAGCGGGCGGTAGAGCTATAGGAGCTGTCTGCGGAACCGCATCCGATGTAGTGGCTTGCGGAGCCGCAGCCGAAGGAGATGCATGTGGAGGCTCGGCCGATGTACCCTGTCGCGTCTGGACCTAACGTGTGTAATAAGCGTGTAAGAACTGTGTATTATTCGAATTCGTATCATTATCAAGTTATTTCGAAACCCCATTTGGATATCTAGTTTGAAAAACCGTAGTTTATTTTAATTAGATATGTACGTATGATTAATCAAACCTAAGTCTACAACCAAATAAGCTCAGGCTACGTACTAATATTGGATATGTTGATATCTATAATATGATATGATATTTTACTATAAAGTAGTATACATACCAGCATCTCCTTCAACTCCTGAACGGTGGCCTTCAAGCTCTCCAGTTCCTGCTGGACACGTCGCTTACTGGAGACGGAGGAAGTAACCGCCGGGGTGGAGTCCAACCTCATATGGACCCTGCTAGGGCCCAATCCCCGGCCTCTCTCCCAACCTCCGTGGTGCCCTCCGTGTGCGGCGTCCAGAACTGGGGTCAGCAGCCTCGGATCGTTCTGTCCGGTAAAATCGATCCCCGAGGCCTGGGCCTGTTCAACCACCCGCTCCTACACCCACATTAAGCAGTAAAGTATAAGTATAAAATTTAAACTTGAACCTTCCAAAACTAAAATTTCAAATTTGGGTAGAAAAAATATTAACACTTACGCAGTACTCCTGGGTAGCGACGTCGGGATATCGAAGCTCGCCCATGACGGGATCTGTCGAGGTGCCGTGGACGGCAAGATATGCGGACAGTACGCTCGGTGTACCACCTGACGCCACGGTCCGAGATGTCTGCAATATTAGAAAGTAACTCTTAATATTAGAAATATTAGAGAATAACTCTTAATATTGCATTATATCACAAAGGCCGGTTTATTGTAATTTACCGATAAATCCATGGCTCGAGTAATATTCCTCGAGCCATCTGTGTAAGTGGGGCGACCCCTCTTCGCCGACTTCCTATTCTCTGTATTCTGAGCGGCCTATTTCTGCACAACGCATTAACATTTAGTTTTCTAATTAAGGAACACAAAAAAATAAATTATATCCTAAACAATGATTTACATTTAAAATACATACCTGTTTGCGTTGAGAGTCGAAATATTCGCACAATAGAGGCCATGTCTCTACGTCGACTCTCGCAAACGCCGGAGTAGATAGGAGGGCCGCTCTCTCTGCCTCGGGGGTCGCCATCCACAGGGAGTAGCAGTCGGCCTTCAGCTCATTCCTGTTGTATCGGACCTTGGTCAGCATGTTCTTCATCAGGCTATTGTACAGAGCATGAAGGTCGAGCACCCTCCCAGGATGATCAGGGTCGGGTACAGGCTGAAAATCGTAATCCGACTGAAAATACAAAAAAAAAACATTGTTATTAGATTGCAAGTGTTAATAATAAATATATTGGATAAAGCAAATGAAAATATATATTAATACGTACCCGAGCCTGATCAAAGAAGAGGGCGAATGAGCGCCGGTGCTGCTCGTCCCACTCAACGTGAAGTGGATAGTTCTTCACGAGCCAGCTCTCGTCTCCCATATACTGGCCGAACCTCTCGGCATGAGGACCGGTATAGCGATAGTCAAGGGTAAAAAAGAGGGGAATGCTGCCTCCCCCCTAGCTCTATCAGGCCTCAGCCTATGGGACTGATTCGGGCCTCGAGTCCCCCTCTGGGGATGGGGAGGCCCTGCGTCTGCAAGAAATATCAAGACAATCAATATTAAGACAAAATTGTATTAAGAAATCAAGGTTAAAAGGTTAAACGAAAATTGAAGTGTGATATATACCCCCGGTGACTAAAGCACGAGCCTGGGCCCGGGCACCAGCACGAGCGGGACGATAGTTCCTCCGGTGAGGAACAGCCGGGGTCCCGGATGCGGACGCATCCCCTCCAACTAGAAAATAAACATTGACGCTAAATTTCCATGAAGTTCATATTTATTTTATAGAGCATATGTAAAATGAATAAATATTTTATATTTATTCATACTAACCTGCAGACGATGCGGAGGGTATGGAAGTGGCAGGAGTGGCCCTTGCGTTAGATGTGGACGCACCACCTATAATTAGACAATTAAAAATAGATTATATAATTAATTGCAAAAAGAATGTGTAGATCACTAATATAACATTCTAAATCAATATGCATGCACTATAGGATATATAAATATACCCGCAGGTGCGGTGGTGTCACCACCTACAGCTAGACAATAATAAAAATTACTAAGTAAGAGTAAAAGGAATGTGTGTATATTTATGATATAGCATTCTAAATCAATATACATGCACTATATGATATATAAACATACCTGGAGGAGCGGGAGTGGCCTCTGTCCCAGATGTGGACGCATCACCAACAACTAGACAATCAAACATTGACAATATAAGTAATTTTGACATAGACATGCATGAATATATGTAATATTACATTCAAAATGGATATGCGTGCAGTATACCTGGAGGTGTGGCAAAATCCACACGGAAGGAGGCATCCGAAGGGGTCTCCGATCTGGGTGCAAGACCGGACCTCTGAAGCTCCCTACGGAGCTCTCCGGGCAGCAGAACCGCTCTGCTTCTGCCTCTGCCTCTGCCTCTGCCGCGGCTGGAGCTCCTGCCGCCCCTCGCTGCTCCCGACATCGTCATCAAATCTAGATAAACGGTTCGTGGACGCATTAGACAATCATTAAAAGTATTGACTATATATGTATAGATCGTAAAATGTGAAGTAATAATATAACATTACTGATAACCTTTTTCGTTTCGTGGGCGCATTATACATATCTACTTGGATTTCATCGTCGATGTCATTTCTAACCCACGTAACTTCATGATCGGCCGAAGACAACCCGTCCTTCGAAACAGACGGTCGGAGCACTCTAAGCCTTCTCTCTTCTTCATCCTCATCGCTGTCCTCGAATTCTGGGACATCGTAGACATCTCTGGGTTTCCATCGGCATACAACACTCCATCCCGGATGCTTCGAACACTGTGAGTAGTATACTTGGAACGCTTGGTTCGGAAAGATAAACGGATCTTTCTGACCGTAAAATCGAAGTGTGTTCACACTGGTCAATCCATATTCATCTTTCCAAGTCCCAAGATTGCTTCTCCACTTATCTGTATCGGTTCGCGTATCGTACCAAGTACACTGGAATATATAAAAAGGGTTCTGATCGTCCGGGATAGTGGATTTATTGAGAAATATAAGAACGGGATAGTTACTGACAAAGGAGAAAATCCGTGTATATGTTTTGTGTGTGCGTTTGTCGTCGAGTTGAATAAATTATCGAACGTATGTTAACTGATAGACGGGGACTAAGTGGCGCTTTTAGTTTCATATATGAGTATCGATGAGAATATGAAGGTTTCATATTATCATCGAGTATCATATATTGGTTTTAACTTGAACATCTCGAATCACTCTCTAATTATGCGTTTGTTGTGTATTCTTGTTGTATGTGTGTGTTCCGGCTGTCGGGGGTAAGGCTTCTATCCCATTAAGAATGTATAGAGCGGACACCCATCACTTGTGCTTTCAACCATTTTGAGTAAATTTCGGCAGCACCTCCCCGCTGTTCTCCGAGTACACTGTAATAGAATAGATAATCATTTCAAAGCTGTGAAGCAACGTTGAAATGAACATCTAATCTATCTTTGTACACGGAGAACCAGCGGAAAGGTACCGACGAAATATCTCAAAACGGATGAAAACACAAGTGAATGAAGGTGTTTGCTTTATACATTCCTAACTTGTCCACACGGGACAAATCTATCGGTTACCATACGATTGAATTTTCTCGTCGCATAGACTATACGACTGTTGTTAGTATCGAGCTATACTGTCCGATATTTAACAACTTTCGTATAGTTCTATGTCACGACGAACATCACACGTATGTTAACCGATAGACGGGGACTAAGTGGCGCTTTTAGTTTCATATATGAGTATCGATGAGAATATGAAGGTTTCATATTATCATCGAGTATCATATATTGGTTTTAACTTGAACATCTCGAATCACTCTCTAATTATGCGATTGTTGTGTATTCTTGTTGTATGTGTGTGTTCCGGTTGTCGGGGGTAAGGCTTCTATCCCATTAAGAATGTATAGAGCGAACACCCATCACTTATGCTTTCAACCGTTTCGAGTAAATTTCGGCACCACCTCCCCGCTGTTCTCCGAGTATACTATAATAGAATAGATAATCATTTCAAAGCTGTGAAACAATGTTGAAATGAACATCTAATCTATTTTTGTACACGGAGAAACAGCGGAAAGGTACCGACGAAATATCTCAAAACGGATGAAAACACAAGTGAATGAAGGTGTTTGCTTTATACATTCCTAACTTGTCCACACGGGACAAATCTATCGGTTACCATACGATTGAATTTTCTCTTCGCATAGACTATACGACTGTTGTTAGTATCGAGCTATACCGTCCGATATTTAACAACGTTCGTATAGTTCTATGTCACGACAAACATCGCACGTATGTTAACCAATAGACGGGGACTAAGTGGCGCTTTTAGTTTCATATATGAGTATCGATGAGAATATGAAGGTTTCATATTATCATCGAGTATCATATATTGGTTTTTACTTGAACATCTCGAATCACTCTCTAATTATGCGATTGTTGTGTATTCTTGTTGTATGTGTGTGTTCCGGCTGTCGGGGGTAAGGCTTCTATCCCATTAAGAATGTATAGAGCGAACACCCATCACTTGTGTTTTCAACCGTTTTGAGTAAATTTCGGCAGCACCTCCCCGCTGTTCTCCGAGTACACTGTACTAGAATAGATAATTATTTCAAAGCTGTGAAACAACGTTGAAATGAACATCTAATCTATCTTTGTACATGGAGAACCAGCGGAAAGGTACCTACGAAATATCTCGAAACGGATGAAAACACAAGTGAATGAAGGTGTTTGCTTTATACATTCCTAACTTGTCCACACGGACAAATCTGTCGGTTACCATACGATTGAATTTTCTCGTCGCATAGACTATACGACGGTTGTTAGTATCGAGCTATACCGTCCGATATTTAACAACCTTCGTATAGTTCTATGTCACGACGAATATCGCACGTATGTTAACCGATAGACGGGGACTAAGTGGCGCTTTTAGTTTCATATATGAGTATCGATGAGAATATGAAGGTTTCATATTATCATCGAGTATCATATATTGGTTTTAACTTGAACATCTTGAATCACTCTCTAATTATGCGTTTGTTATGCATTCGTATTATATGTGTAACATGATTTTAAACCATTGAGATCAAGATTGATAGAACTGATCATCCTACATTGCAATGGCATTCATCTACCAAAAACTATTATTGCAATGGCATTCATCTATAACAATCAACAATTAAAACTATAAATGTAGGATACTAATATCATAAAGCGTTATACGCAACATATGAATTCACATGACTGAAACATGCATAAAAAAAACATGTTCATCCAAAAGAAAGGCCACTGTCAACAAATATAGACAAATACGTCATAAAAACAGTAACCAATTAACAAGTTGATTAGCATCTAGATCAAGAAAATGATAGGAAAAACAATTGACTATGATCTATAATGACAAGTCTATTACCATGACTCTTGACTAACAAAGGTAGTTTTTCGTACTCGGTAGCTTGATAATTGATGGAGGATATAAACTTTTGACGACACCTAACGAAAAGTGAACCCTCTTTTCTTCATTAATTCACTCCCTGTGTGTGTGTTTGTTTTTTTTTGAATTAAAGGTCATTGATTTTAGAAAGACCGGATGATATATATATTGAATATATGTAGGGTGATATGCATGATCACAAGAGCTTGGTGGAGGCAATAAAGAAAGTTGATGTGGTGATCTCTATGCTGGGCTACAAATACCATGAGCAGTTGGTTGATCAAGTTAAAATCATAGAGGCTATTAAAGAAGCTGGAAATGTCAAGGTAATCAACAAATATATATTTATATTAGGATAAGAAAAACGAGAAATTTGGATTAGATAGTTGTAATATTACATATTGTTATTTTTTTACATCTTTCTTGTTTTCTGTTAATTGCACAAAACCCCCTTTTAGTTTATCCCATATAGCAATATCCCCAGCCCCACCCAACCGAACCCCAGCCCCAGCCCAGCCCCAGCCCCAACCCCAACCGAGCCCCAGCCCCAGCCCCAGCCCCAGCCCCACCCCAATCAAGCCCTAGCCCCAGCCCCAGCCCAGCCCAACCCCAACCCCAACCAAACCCTAGCCCCAGCCCCAGCCCCGCCCCAGCCCCAGCCCAGCCCCAACCCCAACCCCAACCGAACCCCACAACCGAACCCTAACCCTAACCCTAACCGAACCCGATGCTGACACCGACGCCGATTCCAAACCCTCACCCCTACCCGAACCTGGCCTGAACCCTAGACTACATCGTCAAAATTAAAAATTATTTAAGATTTACTTACAAACCGTGCGCGCGGTGGAGGAGACGGTAGAAATTGGTGGTCGACGACGATCGGCGAAGGTGGCGACGAGGCGCGGGAAGTCGACGAAGGTGTGGGAACGACCGACGACGGTGGCGACGAGACGCGAGCGCGGTGGCGACGAGAGGCACGGGAGTGAGAGAGAGAAATTTTAGGAACGATGAATAATTTTTCTGTATTTTTTTTTTATTAATAACCTATTTAGATGCCCCTACGGACATAACCGTAGGTCCACGGCTTGCGGCTCCGTAGGGCCAAACAAAAAATTAGAACGTAAGGCACCGTAGGGACAACGATGTGGCCCTACGGATAAATCCGTATGGGCAAGAAATATTTTCCCCTACGGATTTCTGAGTCCGTAGGGGCAACCCCATATTGTAGTAGAGTGCATGGATATTCTAGAAATCTTGAGAATGCCCCAGAGAGTTATAGCGCTCTCTCGAAAACTTGATAATGTTCTTGAGAATTTTTGTTTTCTCTGAAAAACTTGATAATGCTCAAGTTGTCGTTGATTTCCAATAGAATACTTAAAATGTCAGAAAAAATATTGCAGGTAACTTCTTAAATTGAAGTCTTGGAGTAATTTAGAAGAGCACTTTTAATGTTTGTTGCAGAACTCTTATGGGAGAAAACTTCAGAGCAACTGTGTTTGACAAACATCATCAGGACATAAGGAAACGAAACAGTTAATTCTTCAACGATGTAAAAACGTGTGCTGTATAAGGTCATGTGCAACTCAAGTTACAATACAACTAACAAATGTTCTTTGAATCTCATGCATAAATTTGATCACTAGCTCACTATATACTTCAATTATCAGGCCCTTTATTTTTGCCACAGGATTTGTTGAGTTTGCCTCTTCTTCCCGATCCCTATTGGTTTCCAATTGAATTTGCCGTCTCAAGAATAGTGAGCCGGCTAAAATTGATCACGAGCCGTCTCAAATGAACAGAGAAGAAATCGTTATTCTGGAGGACTTGTGAGCCGGCTCATACATTTATGAACCGTCTCAAACAACCAGAGACGTCTCTCGATATTTTGGGTCGAATTCTGAGCTGTTTTGGAAAATCCTATTTTTACTCTATTTGCCTCATACTATAAATAGCAGTTTGTAACCCTAATTGGGTAATCCTTTTTTAATCTGAATTAAGAGAGAGAAAGCTAGGGTTTTGAGAGGGATTTTGTGAGAATTTATCCACTATTGTAATCCTCCAATTTGTTCGATTAGTACAGTACTTTTTCTTTGGCCGTGGTTTTTTCCGTAAGGGTTTTCCACGTAAATCTTGTGTCTTGATTGGTTTTTGCTCTATTTTTATTGCTTTGATTATTTGTTGCTTCTCTTTATCATTTGTTTATTGCTTTATGATCGTATTTGGCACAACAAATTGGTATCAGAGCCCGTTTTGGTTTTTTGGGATATTTGGTACACACATGGTGTTTGGGGATTTGTTTTACTTGAACCGTTAGGTCTTTGATCTTACGATCTTGGTTTACGGTGGGTGACGACGTTTGTTTTCTCTCCCCGTCTTTTTAGATTATGATTTTGATGTTTTTTTAGTTTGTAAGCACTCAAGGCGTTTATGGAAATTCCTAATTGAATTTCAACTTGTTTTATAGATCTTGCATTATGTCTCCAATGATTATAAAGTTCGATATTGAGAAGTTCGATAGGAATATGAGTTTTAGCCTATGACAAGTTCGTATGATTGTAGTATTGACAGAGAATGGTTTAAAGAAGGCGATTTTTAGGAAGGATTCAAGGCCTTTTACTATGACGGAAGAAGTATGTGAGGAGTTGGATGAAAAGACGCTCACGACTATCCAATTGTGTTTGACAAACGAAGTTTTGCAAGAAGTTCTAGTGAAGAATGTGGCGGATAGTTTGTGGTTGAAGTTAGAGAAGTTATATTTGAAGAAATCTCTCACAAACCGACACCTTTTGAAATAGCGTCTCTATACACTTCGTATGTCAGAAAGCTCTCCTATCAGATCTCATATCGGTGAATTTAATTCAATCATTACAGATATGGGTAAGATCAACATTAAGATTGATGATGAGAACAAAACACTTCTATTTTATGTGTTGGGTAAAAATTTACACCCCTCTTATCCAAAAAGTCAAACCAAAGTTGATTGTAGAGGTTTCGCGTGCGTGCGCTTTCAAAATCAAAATTAAGAATATACCGCAATCAATAACGGTGTCGCTTGGTAGCTAGCCGGTTGAGTACGGGTCGGTCCACAGGGAGATGGATTCCTTTTCTTTATGTTCTAACGAGTTAATCCGATCAAGTCGGGTTTTGTTTTACGATCTAATAATGAGATTGAAATTGATTAAAATTCTTGCTAGGATTAGGATTAGGTTAGTTTGAAAAAGGGATTCTACCCACTGCTTTCTTTGCCTTAGTTAAGAACATAGGTGTTAGGGTAATAGTCAACAAAGGGGATTAGCACGACTAGGAAGAAACGTAGTTTCTTCCCTTTGGTCCTTGTCCGTCTTTTCTTGGCTCTTATCCCTAACCTCTATGTAAATCAATCACAACCGGTCTAACTAGAGAATCACCGCTATCTCATAGGATAGGGTGCTGTAGTGAGCGGTGTGTGGTTCATTTAAATAGATTCCATATTGATTAAAATTATGGGGGCAAAGAAAGGAGTGTGAGAGATTTCCTTCTCTCAAACCTTCCCGATCCTAACCCTAACAAGTGAAGAATTACCCACTCATTAGGGTATTAACGATAGAATTCATTTTTTAAATAAATTTTTATATTAGAAAACTAAATTGCAAATATTAAAGGAACAGATAAAAAATGCAAGAATTAAATTCAGAAAAGGAATGCGAGATAAAAATAAATATACCTTTCTTTATTGATGCACTCTTGACGATTACAAAGGAATTAAAATTTTATCTAGAAAAATAAGAAGAGGCATATCAAAAGAGGCACCCAGAAGAGGCACACCTAATTAGGCTGTAGGCTTTCCTATTTATAGATAGGAGAAACCCTAGGATTTATATCTGATCCACATTTGAAATTACAAGACCATCCTAAGAAAGCCGGGTCAAAGCACCAACACCCACCGACACGAGCACTGCACGGCCGCGGATCCGCGGCAGAATGCCATATTTGGCCGCGGATCCGCGGCCATCTTGGGGGCTCTCTGTCTCATCTTTCAAGGATTGCTTCATGTTGCTTTTTCCTTCTTTTTTCTTCACTTGGTTCTTCAGAATATTTTCTAGTTTCTTCCAGATTTCCAACAGTGCAGAATTTGTGGACTTTTACCATTAGCTTCGCGTTAAAGTCTTGAATCTTGTGCTGCCCTTGTACTTTGTATATTGAACTGTTTGCTGATCTTCGTTTGTTTCTCAAATTGGTAGGCGGTATCTTTCAGATTCATCTATTTGTTGGTCGTAGTCTCACATTTGTAGCTTCTTTTCACCATTTTCACTGTATTGTTCCGAGAACCTGTAATCTGCAACTATTTAGCAGACATGGTGTAATACTCAGCCCCTTTTTATACCAATATTTGTATTTCTTTTTTTTTTTCACCTATAAAATTTATTTAAAATTGTTTATTTATTTAAATCCCATTAAACCGAAAACCCCTTAATTCTTTTTCTTAAAACCCACTCTTTTATTTCTTCTTAATTTTCCAGCCCAGCCCGTTCACTCCTCAGCCCAGACTCTATAATTCTTTTACATATTTTCTATAACTTAAACCCTCAGCCCATTCCCAAATTCCCCATTTTAATTCCTTTATTTATTAAAGTTAAAACTTAATTCCTTTTTCCCTTCCCTCAGCCCAGTAGCCCACCCTATTCCATTCCCTTATAATTCTTTTATTTTAAACCGCCGGCCCAGCCCATCTCACCCAAGCCCACTCCCTTCAGCCTTCACCCTAACCGCCCATACCCGACCCGCTTCAGATCCGACCCGCTTTGCTTTCATCTTCCCCAATGGCTAATTCCCATTTTTCCCGCTCCCTGTCTCCCTCGATCCTCTTTCTCCGCCGACGCCCACGCCCGCGCTCGAGCACCGTTACCCCACGACGCGCCCCCTCACGGTCCACTCAACGCGCACCCCTCGTCTCCCCTATCTCATTCACATCCCTTCTCTCCTCTCCCCCACTAAGCTTGCCACCACTGAGCCCGACCCCTCGCCTCTTCGTCGGCCACTCCTCCAAACATTGCCGCCGTCTTGCCTTCTCCTTGCTACACCTCCATTGCCTGCCCCCTTGTCTCCAACCTCAAAGCTCCGGCCACACCCTCCAGCTCCATAGCTAATCGACCCATCTTCATCAATCCAACCCAAGCGCCCATCATCGCCGACGACCGCCACCCTCACCAACACCCCACTGCATCAGCGTCTCCCCTTCGCCTCCATCACCAACACTCAACTGTCTTCTCCCTCGCTCACTCCTCTTCACCAACAAAACTCCTTTCGCTACCTCACCCCTCAATCGAGCTCGAGACGAGCCCTGCACCCATCTCGACCCCCACCTGCACTCGACGTCGACGAGCTCCCCACTGCCCCGAGCCGCCTCGTCGACCGCATCATCATCATCATCATCATCTTCATCATCATCGTCGCCAACATCTCTCTCTCTCTCTACATCTCTCTCCCTCTGTCTCCCCTCTCTCTCTGTGTCTCTCTCTCTCTCCCTCTAAATCTCTCTCTCTCTTTGTCTAACTCTCTCTGTTTCCCTCTCTCACTCTCTCTCTCTCTCTACACTTTTCTGTCTCTCTCTCTCTCTCTCGCCCCTCTGCAACTTCTCTCTCTCTCTCGCTTCATCTCACCCAATGCCCTAGCCGCAACAGCCGTCACCAAGCTCGAGCCAAGCCCAAGTCTAGCTGAGACTCGTCGTGTGCTTGCTACTCCGTGCCCGTGCCGTGTCACTACTGCCTTCGCTGCCGTGCCATCAATTCATCGTCAGGAAAGTATTTTACTTGCTACATGCTAATATATTCGTGTTACAAACTTAGATCGTATAGATTACAAATTTACATTTTTCGATAAATTATATGACGCAAGTGTTCGATGCATGATCTCAATGGAATTCCTCATTTAAATCGACGGAACATGAGGGCATTTGCTGGCCCATGTGATTTTGAATATTATGTATAAATTTCACTGGAGAATACGACTGTTAGTGACTATAACGAATAACCCCAAGTATACCCATAAAACTAGAAATTTCTCGTATCTGAAAATGGTTAAAATCACCGTAAATTATGTACATACTGGAATGATGCGTTCGAGGGATTAAATCGAAGAAGACTCGACGAACTATAACTCTATGCAAGTTTCTCATGGTTTCTGTACATAAATTGTGACAATATTTAGATCGGAGTGCGACTCTGGACTGCAGTCCAGAGCGACTCTAATTATTATTTACTGTCCCATAATGCGTGCCACCTTATTTTCCTGAACTCGTATGTTGTGGAACTCCACTGTTTATTAAAGGTGAATCTGTTAGCTAGATAACACAAGTGGTTTCATTCTGTTTCATCATCGTTTGCTATTTAATCTGTAATTTAAAAGATCGGGACGTATAACAGTCCCACCAGAATCAGAATTGACATACTAGTATTGAACAGTGTATAACTCCTGACGTACAGACGCGATTGAGAATCCGTCTATTGAGTTGAAAACCTTATTGAAAATCCTAGATTTCATTCAGCTATAGCATTGCTAAATTCCGATTCCAACTGGGATTAAAATGCGTTGCGAAACGGACTTCCGATTCTGAAACCGGATTTCCAGCCGTGAACGCTTAAAATGAAATGGCCATAACTAGTGATCCTGAAACCCGATTGGCGTGAAACTAAATTCGCTGGATAGATAATTGAACATACTATTTATTCCCCGTTCATCGTTTTGCTAAACTGTACACGTATGATTTATGATAAATTGTGCAAGTGGTAGAATACTGTTTTATGACATCTTAATCATGCTTTACGTACTGTTTCCTCATCATATCATACTTATGTCACTGCATTGATAACCTAGTGATCATGTGCATTATCCAGTGTTAGGTATTAGTGATGATTGTGGCAAGTACGTTAGTGTTCGTGCATGAGTGAATAAGTGAAAGTGACACGTACTTGTACACAATCAATGAACCTTATTATTCTATTGCATTGTCGACATCTGTGGGACGCGTGTACGTGTGACTATAAGTGGTATGGGACACTTATGGAAGCTCTTGCATGGGTGTCGCAGATAAGGCACCAGACACTGCCATTTATCTTGAGTATTAGTCGGGACGTGCTTGATGGAGATCTTGTCTCCAGTTCTCGTGCAGACTTGTCACAGACCGACTGGTATTTGAGGTTATGGTTAGCGTTTGATGTAGACCACGGGGTATGGGGTAGTTTGAGTATGAGTTCAACAGAATCTCGGGAGTCCCATGCCGGCTTATATATATGGAGATATATGGAGATTTACAGGGTACATGATTATTACCGTGAGTTACATGTTGGGCCCGTGGTCCCTTGGCCTTGGGTCCTACCCTTGGGTGGAGGACACTCGCGAGTGGTTGACTCTCACACTTGGACTGACGATAGGCTTAGTGACCTGTATAGTGAGACTTAGAGAATGATAGGGATAATGGAATTGATATACATTACTTACTGTGTTGACATACCTGACATACTATCTTACTGCTTTACTGTTCACCTGATCTACTAGACACTGCATTGGTTACTCCATGTTCATATATTTACTGTATTGGTTTACTGTTACACATCTATTATCACTGTTCGAGTTGCCACTTGCAACTATATATATTTTTGCTATTGTGTCGCTCTGACGACCTGAGTATGCATGCTCAGAGTGAGGAGTAGATCTAGCCTGGACCAGGACTAGACGTACATCGCGGACATCCTGATCAGCTATCCAGAGTTATACCCTTTTTGATTTCCATCAGGTCAGTTCTTTGTATTGTTTGCTTTAGTTACCGCATTTCTCATTACCTGAGCATTCTTTACTGTTTACCACGTAAAGCTAGAAGCCGAAGTGTGACTACGGAAGGATATTTCCTTGATCGTAGGAGCATGGCTGGCCTTGTCAACCCCTCGTATTCCGTATTTTGGGAAGCGGGGCGTGACATGGTTTAGTTGGTATCAGAGCCCAGGTTTTGCTTCGATTGGGATTTCAGTTTTCCGTGTATATCTTGACAATCTAAGACATCCCTCGGTCTAGGTTGTAAACTTGTTATTCTTGATCCATATTCACATAGTGTGTTCTGCTATCCATTCGCTAGGGTTTCGGGTGACTTGGCAAAGTTACGTGGTTGTAATTGTGATCTACATCATAGTTACACTACCGTACTCTGTTTAAGTGACTTAGAGTCATACAGTTGATTTCCACTTGTAATGAATTTCATCACACATGATATTCATGAATCCTTGCCCAATCCGTATTATATTTTGATTCTTATAGCTTGTGCCTTATATTGTCCTCAAAATTATTGTTTCAGGATCATGTCGTCCAACGACTCTTTCTCTATCTCCACTCCCCAGGATCAGACCGTTGAGATTCTGAGTGTACTGCAAGGTTTGAAGGAAGCCCAGGAGCGAACGAACGACGTGTTAGCTGAAGGACTGAGAGGGCAGGTGAATCAGGCACCAGCGGGAGTCTCAAATTGTAAAGGGATCCCTGTTAGACGAGGAAAAGAGAAGAAGATGAAGCGCCAATTTGTTTTCCCGCGACAGAAGCAGCAGAAGACCCAATGTTGTGGGTACTGTAAGAGGCCAGGACATCTTCAGAGGGATTGTTGCCGCGCCCAAGGGAAATGTCTGATTTGCGGATCCAGCGAACATCTCATCAACGGTTGCCCAAAAAGGAAGGAGCTACAAGGGGGAGACTCGTCCACACTCTCCACTTCTGCCAAGTGATGATTATTGCGTAGTTCGAACTTCGAGGATAAGACGGACCCAGCGCAGGATTCAACTCGCGTGACGAGAATGCAGCGGTCTAGTAGTCAAAGAAGTATTTTCATGTTTTCTACTTTCAGTAGTAATGTTGTCATCCTCTTATAAACATTTCTTTTCATTTGAAATCTTGTATCCGTCGAACTTTTAGTTGAATGCAATAAAAACTTTGAATCGTAATATGTGTATCATTCTCTTGCTTTCCCTTTATTTATACTACTCATTACCACAGCATTTTAATTCTGATTTTTCAGTTCCTGCTCACCGCATATTTTCCTATACTCCGTACCCTTAGCTATTTTCTTGATGTGTTCCACTGTCTAATCATGACTCTTTCCTTTCAGGCCATGGCCCACCCTGGAGCAGCGCCGCATCTGTATGAGGATGCACAGTCATGCGTTTCCTTAGACCGCACGCTGATGAGTTCTGACGATGAGATCAACGGTCCCCAGGTCATTTTCGGAAACAGCGATTCCGAGGACGAAGGAGCCGCCGCCCCAGAGGTTGACATGATAGGCGATTCCGACGAAGAGGAAGGAGACCCTGAAGAGAATCCGATAGAGGAAGATCCCGAGGAAGACCCGATAGAAGAAAATCCAGTGGAGGAAAATCCCATGGAAGAGAATCCAGAAGAAGAGAATCACATGGAAGCAGGCCTTGATGAAGAAGCTCCAGCCGAGGAAGAAGGACCAGAAGAACAAGACCCTGCTGTGGAAGAACTTCCAATGGCGATCCCTGCGAGGCGATATGGGAATGGACGCCCCTACCTGAGCGCGCGAGCCTACCGCAACCTGCTGAACCTCTACAACCGCGACTGCCAGGATTTTTAACTGTTGTCTTCTCTGGCCAAATAAATCTGTGTATAGTTTAGGGCCACCTTTCGTCTTTGAGAATGCATTGTTTAGAATCTTCGATAATGAAATAAATTGCTGAGTTCGCCAATCTTTCGATCTTCGTAGTTCACTTGATGCTTGATTATTTCTCATATACATTTATTTTTCTGCTGAGATCTGTCCATCCCTACTCCTTGTATTGTTTTAACCCTCACTGAGATTAACAAGTACCGCACCCTGATCTTTTGAAGGGGCCACCCTTCATCCTTCGTCTATGCCTCGTTTGAGATCCTTCTGAGAAGGGAAATTGATAGTAAATTTTCCGAGTTAGCTGATCCTTCGGATTTCTGATTCACATGATGTATCGACTGTTGTCCTCCCCATACATTCTTTTCCCCTTGTAGTCCCTTGCTGCTCACCCTTACTTCCTGTGCTGACCCGACCCCAATCTCTTTGACCTTCAGTCTAAAGCCGTCACACTCCGACCTTTTGTATGAGCCACGCTCCATTGTAATCCATACCCTAGCTAACCTATACATATTTGTGCTTTTCCCTGTTACACTAACTATATTTAGGGACATCATAATTTGAAAATTTAGTTTTCATTATTTTGTATTTATCGAAGAGTACGTGTTATTGATTACTCCGTTTTATGTATTTTAAATACACTACTATTATTCTCATTTTCGGTAGCGCAACCATATATCGCGCATATTTTCGTTCCATGCTTCTTATTTTCACTATGTGGGTTTTCTAAGTTATTTTAAAACTATTTGATCGATATATTATCCTAAAATGTTTTAAACTGTCGACAAGTCCTCCATTACTTCATTATGGTTATGCCTTATACTTATTATTTCTGCTGTGTTACTTTTGATATACTCATATGTGCACATATTTGGGTTTCGATTTTATCGAACACGCTTTGATTATTATTGTTCGTTATTGTTATCTATATTCTCGTATACATGTAGGTTGTCCTTATAGTTGTTCCTGCTTTATACCTATTTAGACCTATTCTTTTGTATGTTATTCTTACATATATATATCTTCACAATTTTATCCATCCGTTTTAAGTAAATCACTATGTATTAGTATTCGAGGTGGTAACTTTTCGCTTATTTATTTATAGCTTGTCGTTCTTTGAAATTTCGAGGACGAAATTTTTGTAAGGGTGGTATGATGTAATACCCAGCCCCTTTTTATACGAATATTTGTATTTCTTTTTTTTCACCTATAAAATTTATTTAAAATTGTTTATTTATTTAAATCCCATTAAACCAAAAACCCCTTAATTCTTTTTCTTAAAACCCACTCCTTTATTTCTTCTCAATTTTCCAGCCCAGCCCGTTCACTCCTCAGCCCAGACTCCATAATTCTTTTACATATTTTCTAGAACTTAAACCCTCAGCCCATTCCTAAATTCCCCATTTTAATTCCTTTATTTATTAAAGTTAAAACTTAATTCCTTTTTCCCTTCCCTCAGCCCAGCAGCCCGGCCTATTCCATTCCCTTATAATTCTTTTATTTTAAACCGCCGGCCCAGCCCATCTCACCCAAGCCCACTCCCTTCAGCCTTCACCCTAACCGCCCGTACCCGACCCGCTTCAGACCCGACCCGCTTTGCTTTCATCTTCCCCAATGGCTAATTCCCATTTTCCCGCTCCCTGTCTCCCTCGATCCGCTTTCTCCGCCGACGCCCACGCCCGCGCTCGAGCACCGTTACCCCACGACGCGCCCCCTCGCGGTCCACTCAACGCGCACCCCTCGTCTCCCCTATCTCATTCACATCCCCTCTCTCCTCTCCCCTACCAAGCTTGCCACCACTGAGCCCGACCCCTCGCCTCTTCGTCGGCCACTCCTCCAAACATCGCCGCCGTCTCGCCTTCTCCTTGCTACACCTCCATTGCCTGCCCCCTTGTCTCCAACCTCAAAGCTCCGGCCACACCCTCCAGCTCCATAGCTAATCTCCCCATCTTCATCAATCCAACCCAAGCGCCCATCATCGCCGACGACCGCCACCCTCACCAACACCCCACTGCATCAGCGTCTCCCCTTCGCCTCCATCACCAACACTCAACTGCCTTCTCCCTCGCTCACTCCTCTTCACCAACAGAACTCCCTTCGCTACCTCACCCCTCAATCGAGCTCGAGACGAGCCCTGCACCCATCTCGACCCCCCACTTGCACTCGACGTCGACGAGCTCCCCACTGTCCCGAGCCGCCTCGTCGACCGCAACATCATCATCATCATCATCACCATCGTCGTCGCCATCATCTCTCTCTCTCTACATCTCTCTCCCTCTGTCTCCCCTCTTTCTCTCTGTGTCTCTCTCTCTCCCCCTCTAAATCTCTCTCTCGCTTTGTCTAACTCTCTCTGTTTCCCTCTCTCACTCTCTCTGTTTCCCTCTCTCTCTCTCTCTCTCTCTCTCTCTCTACACTTTTCTGTCTCTCTCTCTCTCACCCCTCTGCAACTTCTCTCTCTCTTTCTCGCCTCGTCTCACCCAATGCCCTAGCCGCAATAGCCGTCACCAAGCTCGAGTCAAGCCCAAGCCTAGCCGAGACTCGTCGTGTGCTTGCTACACCGTGCTCGTGCCGTGTCACTACTGCCTTCGCTGCCGTGCCATCAATTCATCGTCAGGAAAGTATTTTACTTGCTACATGCTAATATATTCGTGTTACAAACTTAGATCGTATAGATTACAAATTTACATTTTTCGATAAATTATATGACGCAAGTGTTCGATGCATGATCTCAATGGAATTCCTCATTTAAATTGACGGAACATGAGGGCATTTGCTGGCCCATGTGATTTTGAATATTATGTATAAATTTCACTGGATAATACGACTGTTAGTGACTATAACGAATAACCCCAAGTATACCCGTAAAACTAGAAATTTCTCGTATCTGAAAATGGTTAAAATCACCGTAAATTATGTACATACTGGAATGATGCGTTCGAGGGCTTAAATCGAAGCAGACTCGACGAACTATAACCCTATGCAAGTTTCTCATGGTTTCTGTACTTAAATTGTGACAATATTTAGATCGGTGTGCGACTCTGGACTGCAGTCCAGAGCGACTCTAATTATTATTTACTGTCCCATAATGCGTACCACCTTATTTTCCTGAACTCGTATGTTGCGGAACTCCACTGTTTATTAAAGGTGAATTTGTTAGCTAGATAACACAAGTGGTTTCATTCTGTTTCATCATCGTTTGCTATTTAATCTATAATTTAAAAGATCGGGACGTATAACAGTCCCAACAGAATCAGAATTGACATACTAGTATTGAACAGTGTATAACTCTTGATGTACAGACGCGATTGAGAATCCGTCTATTGCATTGAAAACCTTATTGAAAACCCTAGATCTCATTCAACTATAGCGTTGCTAAATTCTGATCCCAACTGGGATTAAAATGCGTTGCAAAACGGACTTCCGATTCTGAAACCGGATTTCCAGCCGTGAACGCTTAAAATGAAATGGCCATAACTAGTGATCCTGAAACCCGATTGGCGTGAAACTAAATTCGCTGGATAGATAATTGAACATACTATTTATTCCCCGTTCATCTTTTTGCTAAACTGTACACGTATGATTTATGATAAATTGTGCAAGTGGTAGAATACTGTTTTATGACATCTTAATCATGCTTTACATACTGTTTCCTCATCATATCATACTTATGTCACTGCATTGATAACCTAGTGATCATGTGAATTACCCAGTGTTAGGTATTAGTGATGATTGTGGCATGTACGTTAGTGTTCGTGCATGAGTGAATAAGTGAAAGTGATACGTACTTGTGCACAATCAGTGAACCTTATTATTCTATTGCATTGTCGACGTCTGTGGGATGCGTGTACATGTCATTATAAGTGGTATGAGACACTTATGGAAGCTCTTGCATGGGTGTTACAGATATGGCACCAGACACTGCCATTTATCTTGAGTATTAGTCGGGACGTGCTTGATGGAGATCCTGTCTCCAGTTCTCGTGCAGACTTGTCACAGACCGACTGGTATTTGAGGTTATGGTTAGCGTTTGATGTAGACCACAGGGTGTGGGGTAGTTTGAGTGTGAGTTCAACAGAATCTCGGGAGTCCCATGCCGGCTTATATATATGGAGATATATGGAGATTTACAGGGTACATGATTATTACCGTGAATTACATGTTGGGCCCGTGGTCCCTTGCCCTTGGGTCCTACCCTTGGATGGAGGACACTCGCGAGTGGTTGACTCTCACACTTGGACTGACGATAGGCTTAGTGACCTGTACAGTGAGACTTAGAGACTGATAGGGATAATGGAATTGATATACATTACTTACTGTGTTGACATACCTGACATACTATCTTACTGCTTTACTGTTCACCTGATCTACTAGACACTGCATTGGTTACTCCATGTTCATATATTTACTGTATTGGTTTACTGTTACACATCTATTATCACTGTTCGAGTTGCCACTTGCAACTATATATATTTTTGCTATTGTGTCGCTCTGACGACCTGAGTATGCATGCTCAGAGTGAGGAGTAGATCTAGCCTGGACCAGGACTAGACGTACATCGCGGACATCCTGATCAGCTATCTAGAGTTATACCCTTTTTGATTTCCATCAGGTCAGTTCTTTGTATTGTTTTCTTTAGTTACTGCATTTCTCATTACCTGAGCATTCTTTACTGTTTACCACGTAAAGCTAGAAGCCGAAGTGTGATTACGGCAGGATATTTCCTTGATCGTAGGAGCATGGCTGGCCTTGTCAACCCCTCGTATTCCGTATTTTGGGAAGCGGGGCGTGACACATGGATCAAAAGCACCTATTTATTTGCAATATGATTAAGAATGGGGAATAAAATAATGCAAAATTCTGATATGAACAAATACCCGCAAACTTATCTCTTGCTCGTCCCGAGGAAAACCAATTTTATTCTCGAAAAAACCTAACCTCACTTTCGCAGGGAATCGCGATTGCACTGAGCTCGCGCAACGAGCCGTTAAACCTCTAGGTGTCTCTAGCAGGAGGGGTGTTATCTCCTGAAGGTTTTCAGCGGATACTACCCACAAAATCCGATCAATTTGGCCTATTGACTTTCATTCTTCAATTCAGTGTTCTAGTAAGAAATTCTATTATCTTCAACTCAGAAATCATCAACCCGTATTTTTCACACTCACTTATCATTTAACTTAAGATCGTATATGTTCTGCAAATTTATTCAGCTTTCAGCATCTTTTGAATTTTCCTTCTACGGTTCAATCTCAACTTAGGAAATTTTATCATCTCTACTGAAGGTATAAGCCCTATCTTTCGTTCCTATCTCTCATCCAAATCCCAATCATATACCCCTACGTGTGTGTATGTATCATCCCTACACTTGGAAATTCAATTCAAGCTATCATACTCTTGTCCATCGTCCAAAGTACTTTTAATTGGTGAATTTTAGATGAAATTGCTCACACATCTTTCATGCGACCGTTAATACTTCTTGAGGTACTGAACGACCGATTACAAAATGGGTTAGCGCATTTAGGCGTAATTTCTCGTCTTGTAATACCTATGGCTTTAGCAGTGACTCCCAAACCAGTTGGTCTAAGGCACTAGGTGATAAAGCACCCTTACTATATATTTTTTATTTATGCAGCCTTAAGTAATTACAAAAGCAGTGTTCATTTTTTTATCTCTTTATTCACACTTGTACTTTTATTTATTTTCCTTCAAACTAAGGATTTTAGATAAGAGCATTTCAAGGTATCCTCTACTATTTCAAGTTTCAAGTTGCGTGTAAGTACTAGTTGTAGGGTATATATTTTCAGAATTTAGACTTAAGCTTCAGAATTATTTTTTAGACTTACACTTCAAATAAAAATTTCAATACTCTTCTCTTATTTTGACTTTGCCCAAGAACTGAACTCAAAATTTGCTTATTTCTAAATAATCTACCAGGACATATATTTTCTACAGTTAAATTTTAAGAAAGGTTAATTTTAGAGTTTTTAATTTACTAAGTTTAGAATCTAGTTTTTCCTTAACTATTCAACCGTCATGTTGAACTTAAGTCAAATATGGCCAAAATTGAACTTTTCAATTTTTATAATTTTAATTTTTTTTGATTTTTATGGATTTAAAAATAAGTATGAAAATGCAAAAATATACACATGAATGCGAAGGAAGAAAGCTTACCGAGCACACCTCCAAACTTAAACTTGACAATGTCCTCACTGTCAGGCTACACCAAGAGGGTCAAAATTGTCGGCACTCCCCTGTTTTTTTTAACAGAAAAAGAAAACAAAATATATATACACAAAAAGGTCCTCCCCAAACTTAAGTGAAACAGTGTTTCCACTGTTGAAGCATTAAAGTTCAGAGTCAGGGAGGAGAAAAAAAACACAGTATCAAGCTATACAAGGCCTTACACAGGCCAAAGGTTAGCACCAACTATTCAAAAATTTTATCGTTATAATGCTATGGTTTGTGAAAGAATGGAGTGTAGAGAAAAGAAATGAGAAACACACGAGACCATGTGGAGATAGAAGCAGTATACAGTCTCGGTGGAGGAGAAGAATGGCGGAAGGGAAAAAGAAATGGTGGTGGTTCGACTTCTTCAGGTGGGGGTTGATTAATTACAAAATCTGTGTCATTTAGGAATGCGAGTTCGTCAGCAAAAAGTTCTTCAAAACTCTCATCGATGTAATTGAATATTTTGCTGTCAGTAAGTTTTGTGCCAGAATTTATCATACTTGATTTGTCAAAAATTATGGAGGTAGGAGACTCGAAAAACTCATCTACCTCATTTTCAAAAGTATCCAAATCAAGTTGGTTTTCTGAAATGATCAAATTTGAATTATCGGATTATAATTCATCAACACTCACTGAAATTATAGGAAGAATAGAAGAGGAACCTGAGAAAGTGGGAGAAAGAAGTTGAATACGGACTTGAGGGTGGAAATGGAGTGTATAAATTAGCACAATTTGTAATGACCGATGTGTAAAAAGCGATTGTGCTAATCTATCAACCCACTAAAAAATGAGGTCAAATCCCTCAAGATTCGTGAGAAAACATGGGTACGCCGAACTTGGTAAACTAGACATAAAAAATGAAAGGGATACGGTTTCTTGCGCGGTCGGAACGACAGAAAGGATGAAGGGGATTGATTTAGGAAGTGTAACAGTTAAAGGTTCAGGAGGATGAATTGGAAAATCTGACTCATCAAACAAAACTGGTTCACCCTCAATACTATACTCAATACTCTCTTCAAAATTTAGCTTATCCATGCAATTCTCATCAAATTCAAGACGCATATGAAGTTCGGGAGAAACATTTAATGTCTCGGGATGATGAATTGGAAAGAAAAACTCATCCAAATTTGTGGATTCATCATCCAAAATATTCCCAGCGTCAATATCCTCGATCAAGTGAAAATTAAATTTCTCAGACAACTCATCAAAAGCATGGATATTAATCAATTCAGGTTCTAGAGTGGAGGTGTAGAGGTCAAAAGGATTAGTGGTGATTTCACTCGAAAGGGACCCTTCACGTTCAGGTAAATCAAACACTACAAAGTCGCACAACTCATTAGATATTTTATTCTCAACTGGTGAATCATTTAGAATATTTGATAGACATTCAAAACCGGAGTTATGTGATTCAATTGGAGATGGGTAGGTTTGATTTGGAAGGGTGCACAACTCACTCTCTCCATTCAAATTCTCAATCTGTCCTACCGCCTCATCATACATTGGAAAATTTGGAGTTAGTTGGAAACTAGCTACCGGGTCACTAGGTTGTCTAAGGGCGGCCATGGACGCATTCAAATCCATCATCTGTTGTCTTGACGCTACCATAAAATTTTCCAACGACTGTTCCAGACTAGACTTGGGTTGTGAAGGGGTTTCAGTAAAATATTCAAAGTTGTTTGGATACTGGAAACTCCCAAATGGCTGTGTAAAAGCAATGTCTAGGGAAGGTGCAAAAGTCGGGTAGGACTGGTAGGAATTGAATGGTTGGACAGTATTAGGATCAACATTTGGATAAAAAGGTGAATGGAATTGTTGATCCCAAGAACTGAAAGTGTTGAAAAGAGTGAAAGATCGGCTACGAGATTGTTCAATATGTTCAGCAATAGACATGGGTTTCGGAGTTACCACCGGACTCTCAAAAGGGGTATCAACGTAAGAAGGTGGTGAAGATTGAAACGGTTGATATAAAGTGGATTGCGGAGTCCAACTGTTTCTCCTAGACGCGTCTATTCGATCTTTCAAAGAAATTTTGGATATGGAGGGGTCGTCCGAAATTCGACCAAAACAATGCGCGTAGAAAGTAATGTCTGGTTGAGGGTACCAAAGTTCGGCAAGAGTTTTGCGAGGTGGGGTACCCATGATGTGAGAAAGGAGAAGAAAAAGAATGTGATGATTTTTTTTAATTTTTTAATTTTTTTTATTTAAAAAAATTGTTTGTTTTTGGAGTTTTGAAATTTTTGAAAGTTTTTTTTTAGAAAGAGTTTTGCAAAAATTTGTACGGAACTACGACACAATTTCAAACAATCACAATTTATACATGCACAATCAAGCCTAAAACTAGGGTCTCATAAGTCAACTAGACTGCTCATAACTGTTCCAAAAGGGCAAGTTGTGAGATATCCCTCAAATCGCCTCTTCACCGCCAATTGTGGCCAGGTAAGTACAAGTAAAGAAAGGAGGGACCCGCTCACGAATCACCGTGAGACGGGCCTTTTAAAATTACCTTTCCTACTTGTCTAGCCTAGGCACCACAAAGTCAGGTTTAGATAAACGACCGATTGCCCACAATCTTCTTTTGTCCTAATGAGCGCGACAGTCCTTATTGGCTGAGTCTAAATATTTTTTAATTAATTCGAGGGTTAGGGCATATGCTTTTCGGTAATTTTTGGGGTCTTAGGAAGGGTAATGAAATCCCCACCCAATCTTGATTGGTATTATAGCCCCTTAAAAGTCCGTTTTAATTATGCAAAGTAGTTAACACACCAAAAACACTTGCAATTTTTTTTTTATTTGGCAGCGCAAAGAATCCTGCACAAAAAAAATTTTTAGAGAGGGAGAAGAATTTTGCGCAAAGAACCCTGCAGGAAAATTTTTCAGCGGAGTTCAGGGGGTAGAAAAGAGGATAAACATACTCACAGAGAATTTTGGGATGCTGACGTCACTGGTTGACCTCGGTTCCACAGTCAACTGCATATATCCGCCGCGGTTTCGCGGTGGTTTTGTTAGTTTGGATCTCCAAAAATTTTCTGTTTGTTGTTATGATTCTCCTCTGTCTGTTAAGATCTTCTGTTCATTGATTTGTTCACTGGGTTTTTTCCAGATCTGAATCTGTCCCTCTTTCTTTCCTGCGCAATTTACACAATACCTCTCAAAAAGAACAAGATGAATTTTTTTTTATTTTATATATTTTTTTGTTTTAAATTTTTTCAATTTTTATAATTTTTCAATTTTTTTTTATTTTTTTAACCCGAAATTACACAAAGAAAGAGACTACCCTCTACCCGGCAACGGCGCCATTTGATTGTAGAGGTTTCGCGTGCGTGCGCTTTCAAAATCAAAATTAGGAATATACCGCAATCAATAACGGTGTCGCATGGTAGCTAGCCGGTTGAGTACGGGTCGGTCCACAGGGAGATGGATTCCTTTTCTTTATATTCTAACGAGTTAATCCAATCAAGTCGGGTTTTGTTTTACGATCTAATAATGAGATTGAAATTGATTAAAAGTCTTGCTAGGATTAGGATTAGGTTAGTTTGAAAAAGGGATTTTACCCACTGCTTTCTTTGCCTTAGTTAAGAACACAGGTGTCAGGGTAATAGTCAACAAACGGGATTAGCATGACTAGGAAGAAACGTAGTTTCTTCTCTTTGGTCCTTGTCCGTCCTTTCTTGGCTCTTATCCCTAATCTCTATGTAAATCAATCATAACCGGTCTAACTAGGGAACACCGCTATCTCGTAGGATAGGGTGCCGTAGTGAGCTATGTGTGGTTCATTTAAATAGACTCCATATTGATTAAAATTATGGGGGCAAAGAAAGGAGTGAGAGAGATTTCCTTCTCTCAAACCTTCCCGATCCTAACCCTAACAAGTGAGGAATTACTCACTCATTAGGGTATTAACGATATAATTCATTTTTTAATAAATTTTTATATTAGAAAACTGAATTGCAAATATTAAAGGAACAGATAAAAAATGCAAGAATTAAATTCAGAAAAGGAATGCGACATAAAAATAAAAATACCTTTCTTTATCGATGCATTCTTGACGATTACAAAGGAATTAAAATTTTATCTAGAAAAATAAAAAGAGGCATCTCAAAAGAGGCACCCAGAAGAGGCACACCTAATTAGGATGTAGGCTTTCCTATTTATAGATTGGAGAAACCCTAGGATTTACATCTGATCCGCATTTGAAATTACAAGACTACCCTAAGAAAGCCGGGTCAAAGCACCGACACCCACCGACACGTGCACTGCACGGCCGCGGATCCGCGGCAGAATGCCATATTTGGCCGCGGATCCGCGGCCATCTTGGGGGCTCTCTGTCTCATCTTTCCAGGGTTGCTTCATGTTGTTTTTTCCTTCTGTTTTCTTCACTTGGTTCTTCAGAATATTTTCTAGTTTCTTCCAGATTTCCAACAGTGCAGAATTTGTGGACTTTTACCGTTAGCTTCGCGTTGAAGTCTTGAATCTTGTGCTGCCCTTGTACTTTGTATATTGAACTGTTTGCTGATCTTCGTTTGTTCCTCAAACTGGTAGGCGGTATCTTGCAGATTCATCTATTTGTTGGTCGTAGTCTCACATTTGTAGCGTCTTTTCACCATTTTCACTGTATTGTTCCAAGAACCTGTAACCTGCAACTATTTAGCAGACATGGATCAAAAGCACCTATTTATTTGCAATATGATTAAGAATGGGGAATAAAATAATGTAAAATTCTGATATGAACAAAAGTCAATCCCAAGTAAGTGGGCTCAAACCTAACCAAGCGGGCCTAAGCCCAAGCATGGAAGGGGCCGACCCCAAGCTAAGAAGAATAAGGCAATAAATAAGTTTAATGTAATTTTAGAAATAAATGTATGAAAAATGGGCGAAAAGCCAAATTATGTAAACCCTATGGCTTATGTGCAAAAGGAAATAAGACGTGAGGAAAGGGGATGCACAAGTGCCATTTGGAAAAACCCAAGAGGCTATATGTAAAAAGTGTAGTTTATAAAAAGCAAACATGATGAGAAATAAAAAAAAACTTTTGATTCTCCAAAATAAATCTAGGGTTTTGTGCTACTCTGTCTCGAGGTTCTCCATCTTCCTCTCCTTCTCTCTTTCAATAAAATCCAAGACAAATCCCACCTTTTTCAAAAACAAAATTGATTTTGACCACCAATCCACCGAGAGGAACACGGATCTCCGGTTAAGATTAACAAAGGAGTAATTTTTTTCTCCATCTATCTCTTCACGATCTAACAAAGGAGGGGGGGAAGAAGAGAAAACCTATGTCAAAACCCATCTGTGCACATCCCGAAGCCATTTAGAAGAGGAAAAGAATACCCTTTGATCTTCTGGCATCATATTTTTTTGTGTTTGGGACTGTAGCTCCATTGGGTTTCGACCCTTACTTGCACCGTGCTAGGTGCGCACTTCGTTAGGTTCCTATTTAGCTAGATGTGCACCTCGCTAGGTGCGCACCTTACTGGACCTTTTGGCCCATTTGGGACCCTTCGGTCCTAATTCTCGCATTTCGATAAGTGCTTACCTCCCTAAGTGCGCATTTCATTGGACATTTTGGCCCATTCAGGAATCTTTGGCCCCCTATCTTTCTCACACCTTGCTAAGTGTTCACCGAGCTAAATGTGCACCTCGTCAGGGTCGCACCTTTTCAGGTGCGCACCTCGACAGGTACGCATCTCGTCATGTGCGCACCTTACCACGTGCTCACTTTGCTAAGTGCACACATGACACACGCGCATTTCTCACTTCTGTCTTTCTTGTAAGTATTCTACAAAATAAAAAATGAATAAAATAGACACGTCCTACACTCAAAAGCCTTCTCTCCTTAGAACAAATTTCTAACGGGGCGCTACCCCGCAACCCATAAGGGGTTGCTAGCCTCCTTGACCCGCAGCCCGTTATCCGGGTAGCGGAACCCCCATAAACTTTGCGAGGCCCTTGATATGCTCAAAACACCCTCAAGACACACATACGCATACTGCATATTGAGTTCGTATGATCTGTTTGACCTGTTAATCGGAGGTTCCTTCGGTCCAAAAGCAAAGGGTAATTAACAGCGGCTTAGTCCATGGCTGCCGAAGATTTGGGATCCCCACGATCAATAAACCCTTGCTTATCCCAGGCAGAGAGAGTCTGTAATATGCCTGACAAGCGATGCATATTTCTATTTCAATAGGGTGACGAAAAACACTTTACAGACTCTGGCATGCCCGGTGGGACCTCGTCTTTCATCTCATATTTCGGGTTAAACGTTCATGTGAACTCAATCAACATATATATCGATTGACTGTACTGAAATCATGCTTCTTTGTGCAGGATAACAGCTTTCCAGTTGCAATTTTCAAACTCAACGAGAATGTCCCCAAGGACCAGTTCGATCTTTGAGGCAACTCCAATCCCGTACATTGGCAAGATTAATGCTCACGTAGTTCTCCCCGCAAGTCTCAGTCGGCAATAGAAGGAACCGTCCGTCAATTTGGTTCCATCATCATCTACCATGCCGAAAGTACTTATCTGGCGGAGACCCTGGAAGACGAAGTGGCTAAACCAACCTTAAAGGCAAGAGGCTGAATGTCGTGATCGCTAAGACACTATAACCCAAAAGTAAGTCGGTGTTCGAATGACTCCCTGACGCTCCAGGTAGGGGAAAGATTGCCAAAACAAAGGAAATCATCAAATGTCGAGGGCAAACTCAGGCGATGTCTTTGTCAAGTGCATGATCAGACGTATTATCAAAGCTCTCCATCACTCGGCTTACGGCGGTTTCCCGATGAGAAGAAGCCCGCTAGGTGATCAAAGTGGAAAAGCTAAGGCAAAAGCGACTTAGATATAGAGCCAACAAAAGAGCTAGGGCTCCGATCAAGTTAAATTTTGTGAAGTTTCTAAGCCCGGACTGCCCCGCGACTACAGCCGTGTCAGCCATGAAGACCCGCAACTTTTTCAAACCCTTGAAGTGGGTTCAGAAGAATGCGATGTCTGCCAAGATCAAGAAGACTGCAATTCAAACTATGCTACAAAGAGACGTGTCCAAGCCCCAACATAGAAAGCGTGGCATCGTCTCTTCAAGAGTTTATCAGGCGCTCTGTGCTGCGTATAAGGAACAGGAAAAGGCCGGAAAAGGTGTACCGGTGCCACCCAAGAGCTCGACCAAGCCGGCCATCTTCAGTTGTTGTCCTTTACCAAAAAGGAAGGTCCATGATGATGGTCCGAAAGATCAGCCGCTAAAGATAAAGAGATGGCCAGATATGTGGTCCACACTGTCTATATAGCAGACATACACAGCAAGAGCAAGGATGGGGCCACTGCATCCGAAGCCCAATCTGGTTTGAATGTGGATGCTACTTCTTAAGACCAGCCTCTTCCAGAAGATGTTGAAAACCTTTTCGATGAGGCCGATTAGTAGAAGGAGCCCTCAACTCATGAGGAGTCAAGCTCGTAGAGCGACGAGAAGCCGATTTTCGTCCCTAGAACCGCAGAGCAGCAGCTGCTTCAAGAACTTCGGAAACAACTTAAAAACAAAGACAAGGAGATGGCTAAGCTTTATTCTAAGATTGACGATTTGGCAAACATTGTCTTGCAGCTCACGACCCAATTCTCAGTCACCCAATCAACTGCAGAGCTCTGCTCATAAGCCGGGTGAAAATGACCCAAGGCAGTCGATGCCTGTCTCATCAGGTCCGAAAGTAGGCGAGCCACGTGAAAGTCGGCTACATGCCTCAGGAAATGTCTTGACTGTCGATGATAGCAGCCCATTGACACAATACCGGATCATGGATTTGATCATTAACAAAGGTAAAGCATTGGTGGCCAAAGCCGAAGCACAGAAAGATATTGGCAATAGTGGGAGGCCGTACCCTGCACAGTATGATCTTATAAAGTTTCCCAGCGGCTACGTTATTCCTAAATTTGGAAGATTCGATGGGACCGAAAATACGAACCGGCATATTGCTCACTTTAAAGTATCGTGCGGAAATACACGGGGCAATAATGTGCTTCTTCTTCGCCAGTTCGTCAACCGTCTAATTGATTTTTCTTTCAACTGGTACGTAAGCATACAGGATGGCTCCATCACTACTTTCACCCAAATGGAATCTCTGTTTCGGCAAAAACTCATGAGTGTCAGCGATAAGATAACCATTGCCGACCTTTGCGGACCAAACCAGAGAAAAATGAAAGCAACACGGATTTTATCATCCGGTGGCGCAATCTTACCATCAAATGCGAACCGCCGATAGAGCAGAACCAATTTGCCAGCCTCCTCGTCGGGATTCTCAACAATTGAATGGCTCCATTTCTGTGTACCGTGGGTCTCAAAACATTCCAAGAGCTGACCAAGAAAGTCTAAATGTTGGAACGCTCAAAGAAAGAGTCCACATCGGACCCCCAAATTAACAATAAATCCTGGAGAAACCGAAAGGATGACAATCACAAAAGCGGAAATTCCAACCATACTGGAACTTTTAACACTTCGGTTGTCCAAAATAAGCGAGGAATAGGCGATCTCAATATCAACCAACCTCGGAAGCCAGTGTTGGGAGCTGGAGGAGAATCATCCCTGAAAGAGAAACTGGATAAGGTCTACTCCTTTAGAAGGGACAACGTCCATAGAATATTCAAGGACGCTCTGAAAAACGGTCTACAATTGCCAGAATCGAAAAGACCGCTAGAAGCGAATATGAATGACGACCCCAAATACTGCCCCTATCACAGAGTGGTAAGTCATGCCATTGAGGACTGCTTTATCTTTAAAGATTGGGTCGAGAAACAATATATGGAAAGAGAAATAGAACTGTCCAAATGCGTGTTAGCGAGCAATTAAGCCGTTCCTTTCAATTTTATACAAACTGAGACCGAAACCCTTTGGAAACCTACTGCTCTCAATTGGCTGCCCTTCCCTGAAAGGAGCGGACCAAGCTAACAAGTCCAACAAGTAACATTACAAATGAGGAGGCAGTGGACGGGAACACAATCCATACGGTCTATATGGTAGGGCCCAGAAGAACAAGTCTTCCTATGCTTCATGGCCACGAAAATAACGTGGTTGTTGCTACCCAACACCGGCTCAGTCCAGACGATGAAGAGCCTTCTCAGGCCATTAAGTAAAAGGAGCCTGTAGTCCCTGAAGAATCGAGTTCAGGCAGTAAAGATGACCGGGTTATCATACCCGGGACTACAGATTAAGCCTATTGTAATGGCTTCAATAGCAATTTCAGGACCGTGATAGAGAGCTAGCCAAGATCCGTTCCAAAGTCGACAATCTGGCGAATGTTGTGAAAAATCTCACGATCCAAGTCACGCGAATGCAGTCGCGACAAAATCAAAGTTTGGTTCACAAACTAGGGATTGATATCCTGAAACAGCCAACAGTATTCCCTCCAGCCCAAAAGCAGAGCATCTTTATGAAAGTCGAATGCAACTAGTATCCAGCCCCTCTGGTGCGCGTACTGACTGGGGTAAGCAAACAATAAGTGAACCAAAGACCGGTACAGGTAAAAGCGCCCACTCTGAAAGAGAGAGGGAAGAAAATCTACTCTTCAGGAGAGACGAAGTTCGCAAAATATTCGAGAACGCCTTAAGTCAAAATCTACAGCTGCCCATTCCAAAAAGACCACATGAAGAAATTATGACTGACAATCCTATGTACTTTCCATATCATAGGGTGGTGAGTCATATTATCGAGAACTGTTACGTATTTAAAGACTGGGTAGAGAACCAATACAACGTTAAGAAAACCTCACTGTTCTCTGTTGCGCCGGCAAACCACCAAGTTACGGTCATCGATTCAGCATTGCCAAAATCAAAGCACGAGGAGCTTGATTAAGCGCATAATTTAGACCCGTAAGTCGTTAAACTGAGAGAGAAAAAATTGTGTATAAATAAATAAATAAAAAGCCAAAATGATGTGACAGCTCGCAATAAAAATCAGCGAGTAAAAATAAAGATGGAAAGCTGAAATGATGGGGCAACCGGCAATGAACAGCCGAAATGAAAGGGCAATCGCGACCATCGCGATAGAAAAAGCTGAAATGATAGAGGAATCACGGTAGTAAAAAAAATTGACTTTTAAGTCGTTAAGCTGGGAATATATATGTATATATAAATAGACATTTCAACCCCTTTGATGGCGAATGATGAGTTACTTCTGGTACCATATTCTAGTGTAGCAATACATACGCCATTCAAATTCATATCTAAATTCAAATCTTCCAATGACAAATGGTGATTCGCTCCTGAAACCATGCTTCAGTGTTAGCAATGCTGATGTCAACCAAAATTTCAAATCCCCAAATATCCCGATGGCGAATGATGAGTCGCTTCTAGCACTATTCCAGTGTAGCGATGCAGACGCCAACCCAAAATCAAAATCCAATTTCCCTAAATTCTCACTGCCCTACGGGTCTAACGCTTTGCGTGCGCTGTATATAATCCATGGGCATAAATGAGCTAAATCATATCCATGTCCCACCGCAATCACCAGCCCCGCTGCCGGTCTCGGCCCTTAGAATCATGCTCTATTTGAGAAGACCCACTCATGTATCCTCATGATACATAAGGAGAATGAAACTTACGAGATCCTTTCGACTCGTAAGAAAAATACACTTTCATGGGATCCTTACAACTCACAAGGTGAAAGCACACTTGGGGGTCCTCACGACTCCCAAGGAGAAGATACACCTACGAGATCCTTTTAACTCATAGGGAGAAAATACTCTTATGAGACCCTTAAGACTCATAAAATTGAAAAGTCTTAGGTGACAGGGGCCTAAACCTGCCTTCTGAGCAATCTCTCCCCAATGGGCAAAGGCAAATTGTTGGATATAGTGCCCTCAAGGCAATTATTATAATCGTAGGTAGGCGGTTATGGTGATTGAGAGAGGACCTATACGGGTAGAACAATGTTACTTGAGATGATAGTATGCTATCTGGTTCATCTCTATCATCATGTACATGTATAATATGGTATTACGGATCACTATTACATGTTGATAGAGTACATATGATTACCAGGGTTATTGTGGCGATTACACTTGTGAGAACTGGATAGCCTATAAGCAAATTCTTAAATGTCTCTAGTCGTGGGAATATCGAGACTGGGCATCGATATTCCAGAGTAGACTCGTGTATACGTTTCTTGACATCGACGAGGGGCGATGGCCGGTCTTACAGCAATTGGTGTTAGCTAGTAACCAAATATAGAATACAGGTGCTCATTGGGTTATGAGTTATACTGGACGGACTCACCGGGGACATACTAGATAGTATTATACCTATAGTCAAGCAGCAGTTCTCTGGTGACATGAGTACAGGTTAGTCTGTCGATATGAGATCGTCATTTGTCTTGTGTGAGTTCCACTGTGCTTTTATTATTACCTTACCACAGCTCTACTGAGTCGTGAAAATAAGTTTTAGTTAGGTACAGTCTCGGGCCACATGGAGACAGTGAGCGGATCGTCGGGGATTCGTCTCTCCCAGTATTGGGGGTAGGTGTTGCGCTATGCACAGATGGCCATCACCAGAAACCTTTGGACAAGGTGGATGAGAATTACTGATTTAGATCAATAGTTTCTCAGTGGGTGATGGGCTTCACACCGACACGACTTATCGCGTTATTAGGGGTCTGACTTTATCCGCCCCCTATACCCGATATGCAATACTCTTAGACGAACAGACTAGACTGTATGGAGACTGTCACTTTCAGGCTCAGTAGGGATACAGACAAGTTTGCTTGTCGACCTTCCTTTCGTTCAATACATGGTAGTCGTTACGTACAGCTAGTGCCGCTGACATGCTTGTAGTTAAACCCACTGCCAGCGTATTGTCGAGTCTTAAGAGTATCACACAGAGGGTTTTCCCAGCTCGGGTGAAATGATATAGTGTAAGTATTTTGATACGTATTTAGGTTCCATTAAACACGTGTTTTTGTACACGTGCTTTTAATAAGACAGTTTTTTAATACCAGCCGGTTTGAAAGATAACCAGATTATCACATTTTGGATTAAATATGAGCTAGTAATATAGATATATCTTTTTTTGTATCTCTCTTTTCGGTATTCGTATTTTGACAGAATACGGTATTTATATGAATACAGGTATTTATATAAATACGTGTATTTTGACTTTATTTTAATACGGGTATTTGTATCATTAGTACAAATATGGGTATTTGTATCATTAGTACAAATATGGGTATTTGTATTTTATACGAATACGAGTATATGTATTTGTAGCATATACTTGTTTTAGTGTATTTGTTTATATTTATATACATACATATAAATATGTGTATGTATACAATGAGGTGGCCTCTTTTCTTTTCTCATCTCTTCTTGAATTCTTTGGAATGGTGTGGGCTTGTGACTCACCATAGTGACTCACCATAGTGAGTCACAACCCCACTCATTTCAAAGATTAAAAGAAGAAAGAGAAAAGAAAAGATGATGGAGGATTTTTCTTGAGTTGCCATGCTTCCTCACTTGAAAAACACCCAAAGCTTCTTCTTCCTCCTCTTTTAGATTTTCTAAGATGAGAAAGATGAAAGGATTATGAGAGAAACTTTAGAGATTAGCCACTACATCAATCTAGTGATAAATTTCGAGCAAGTTTTGATCACTAGTTGCTTCATTTGTGAAGCTAGAGACTTGGCTAGAATTCCTTCGAGGTAGATCATTTTCGGCAAGAAAGACCGACTCTCAAGCTTGTTCTCGATGGCCTAAAAGCTAAGGAAGTGGGAAAGAAGATGAAGGACATGACAACAAAGGTTGTTATTATTAATCTAGTAGATAAACTCCTTCATATGTTTCTAGTTTAGTGTTTAGATTCGATTCTAGGTTGTAGTGTTCGTGCTCAAGTTTAGAAAATTTTCGTTTTGTATTCTGCATAGCCGCTTGTCACGCCCCGCTTCCCGGTGTACGGGCAGAGGACGCGATGAGGCTGCTACGTGTTTACTCAGAAGTAAACACGCTAAGCGTATCTAAGCAATATACGTAATATACACAAGAGACAAGATGTAAATGAACAACAACTTTATTTATTAACACTCTTTTTACAATACAATGAAAAGTAAATACATGGAATAAAAGCAATGCCTAAACAGTGGTATAACAGAAATGAAAATGGAATAAGTACAAGTAGCTACAGCTCTGGGTCTTCGGGATACTGCTCAGGGGCTTTCTCCAAATGCTCCTGACCGGTCTTGTACTCCTCAACGTCAGGTCCTCCTGACAACATTCCAAAGAAGAAGAGAAATAGGAATGTCGTCAGCGAACAATCGCTCGGTAAGTCCCAAAGATGAGGGAAAAGTAGAATAGACAGAGAGAGTAGTTTTATAATATTTTATTATAATGTTAGTGCAGTTGTTTGTAACTTGGTACAGAAAATACCAACGTATACGAAAGGAGTCCTACTTACACCGGGGACTTTGGTAACCCGTAGTACAAGGCTCCGTCGATAATACCACGGAACAACGTATGGATGTAATTACATCTTAAATGACCACCTCGTGCCATCTTTAACATGTTCTGTACCAGTCTACCCCTTTATAACCCCGTAGTGTTTATGTATTGATTATATGGATTGTATGAATTGTATTGTCTTGTCATGTATTATAAATTGTATAGATGGGTGACTTGCCGAAACCATGATATCAGTAAATGGATGTAACTGGAGAATCATGTAGATGGATGTATATCCATGGTTCGGTTCAGTCAATATAGATTGAATAGATTGAACAGATTGAATATATGGATTCATGGATTCATGTTGAATTGTAGTTTGTACTTGAACCACATTCAAGTCAGATTGATTAGATTGAGACTCAGTCTGAGTCAGACAATCAGAAAAGAAAATTGAAGTCTTGAATTATGTTTTGGTGTTTTCAGTAACTGCTGCACATGGACGGCGGGATTTGTGTCTTTTTCCAAGACAATTGCCGTATTGATAACACCGTTTGTTAAGTTGTCTACCTTAAATAGGCAAGCACCCATATCTCCAGCTCCCTGAGGTTCAAGAGACTGGTCCCGCTTAAACCTATGTTTACTAGGGCCCTTATTGTAATTTAGTATAACTTGAGGGGGTTTTATGTAAAAATAATTTTGTATAATTTTCAAAATATACCTCAAGTATTTAATTATCGTCTTTAGGGTTTTCATTGATGTATCTTTTATAAATGTGACATTTCTAGTGAATAAGACCTAGTTTTAAGTATAAGGTATTTATTTGAAATATTGGAATTGTATGGTATTTTCTTGTAAATGAGATGTTTTTCTTGAATTTTGGAAATGTGGAATATTATGAATATTAAAAATAGATATTTTGGTATTATTACACATATATTTATTTATTAAAAATATAAGTTTTATTTATAATAGAAATCATATTTTCTAAAGAAAAAAGTATTAAAAATCTTTCGAGATCGTATGCTCCTTACGGAGGTCTGCATCTCACTCTACTGTGTCCGAGGATGTGCGATAATCCGCACCATACCGAACGTGTTCTCCAAAATGGGTTGTAGAGACGCAATTGCAAAGATTTGTTAAATACACTTCTTTTAGAAAAAGCTTTTATAAGTTGAAGGTAGTTATATGTAAAGTCGTATTTTCCCAAATCTATGTTCCCAAATTCTATCGTGCTATATTAGATATGTGTGTCGTGAGGAGGTATATCCTTACCTCGTGAACTATCTATAGGTATAACAAGGAATTATGATGGTTTATGTCGAAACTAAATTATATTGTATTTTTCTGAAAAAGTATAATAAAAGTTACAAAAATGATTAGTTTGATGTGCAACTTTTTTCATTAAGTTTGTTAATGTTTATTAATCAACATATAAGAATATGCTTTTATTTCATTAAAGAAAAGTGTAGTTTTTAAAGAAAACCGAATCGGAAGTCGGACTAACTCCGCTTCCATCGGGTTTTAGTTTTGAATGTTTTAGAATAGAGAAAAGAAAGAGAAGTCGGGACTTACTGGCTTTAGAACTAGAGGGGAGAGAGAGGAAGAGGTGGGAGGTGCCGGTGCGTCGTTTTGTCGTCGGAAACTTCTTGAGTTGTCGCCGGAAGTTCGTCGGAGTTTCGCCCTTTGCTAACTCCACTTGCACACAAATAGAACTTGGAAATTTTTGTAGAGTTTTTGTATGAAATTTCAGTGTGAAGGGGTGTAAAAATAGAGTGGGTATTTATAGGACAAATTAGGGTTTGGGGTGTGATAAAAATGCATTTAAATTTGCATTAAAATGGGATTTAAAGAGATTTTATTATTCTTTGTAAATGTGCAGTAAATAAACAATACTGGAGTTATGGGGGGAGTCCAAGAATCACTAGGGTTTGCAAAAATTAGGGTCTGGGCTTCACAAAACCGGCGGCGCTGGCCTAATATGGCTTCTCGCCGGTCGGATTCCGGTGAGGAGGGCTCGGATTGGGGCCACGTGTCCATGACGCTTCAACTAGCCTATTGCACCTGTCAGATTATTCTGTAACTTACCCTATTACGTGTAGTGCACGTGCAACTCTTAGGCTTCTAAAGGATTAAAATAATTTTAAATAAAAAGAATATATGGCTGATGGGATTTGAACTCTGGTGTTTTGTAACAGCAGTGCAAGGGTTTACCAATGAGCTACAAGCTCTTTCTTGCTGTTCTAAAGCAAAACAAATTTATAACTTATGCTCAGGCTTAAGTACCTCTTTCTGTATTTTTTGAAAAATTTGTACAGAAAGTTTAGGGTTGTTACATTCTATCCTCCTTAAAAAATTTCGTCCTCCAAATTTGTAAAAGGAGAGTGTAACAGATTCAAGGAAAGTTTGGTGATAGGACTATTGGTAGTGTCTGAAAAATATGTGAGAGAACGAAAGAATGTGAGGGATTTGAAAAGACTTGAGGAAATTACCAGGTTTACCTTGGTCTGCGGCCTCTGTTTCTTCGGCCGCTAAAAGGAAAGCCTAACGCCGTGGTTCATTCCTCCTAGCTGGAGGCACATTCCTCTGTCCTTGGGGCGTGTTTCTCTGCCTTTGAGGCATGTTTCTCATTGTCTGTTGGAATTAGCGAGTAGGCTATGCAGGTGGTGGAGCAGGGAGTGCAAAGCGAGGTGCAGGAGCCTGGATAACTAGCCGCTGTGGGTATTTGGTGGGTGTGTGAGCTAGGTTGCATCTATAAGGACAGTTTCCAATTCTGTGATTGGATACGCCATAAACTAAGCACAAACCCTTTGCGCGTCTACAGTCCTTCCCTCTTGCAATAGAAGCAAAAATCTGGACTTGGCTGGTTATTGGGTTCTTCCAGTCTCCTTGGTTCAACAGTTGGCCTTGAAGAGGCTCCTCCTGCCATCTGAGTGGCAGGGCGCTTTACTCCGGCAGATTGAGGTTTTCCCTTCCTCTTCATCACTGCCTCGTATCTTCGGGCAGCCTTCAAAGCCAAATCATGGGTTGGGAAATCCCCTGTAGCTAATGTAGCTTGGATCTCCTGGTCTAACCCTTGTTGAAATCTTTTAGCTCCGATCTCAGCAGTCGGTATGAGATGGGCCGCAAACCTACCGAGCATGGTAAACTCCGCATCATACTCATCTACAGATTTGGTCCATATCGAACCTTGTTGCAGATGGATGAACTGTTGTTCCATATCAAAGCGAGCAGTCTCAGGGAAGTACTTTGCATCGAACATGTCACGGAAAGTCTTCCATTCGATGGGTTGATCAAGACGGCTTTCTTCTGCCTTCTACCAAACCCGTGCATTGTCTGTGAGCTGCAACTTCGCAACACGAATCCAAGCTATCTCTGGCACTTGTGCCGCTGCCAGGTCATCTTCAATGCTTTGAGCCCATTCCTCAGCTTCTAAGGGGCTCTCTTTTGCTGCGAACTGCTTGGGGTGCAAGGCTCTGAATTGTTTCACCCTAGGTGCTTCTGCCTCTGGTCGATTCATCAGGATAGCAGTCTGCTGCTGCTGTCCTTCCAGGAGGCTGCAGATTGTCTTAAGAAGAACCGTCTGCTCCTTGATTAGAGCAGCGACGACAGGTGTGAGTGGTAGTGGTGGGGGAGTGTTGTTGACATTCGTGTTGGTATTGTTTGGGGAATCCATAACCTTGAAAGAAAAATTTGGGTTAGGACAGATTCAAAATATATGAAATGATAAGATTCAAGAAATATGAATTGTAAAGAATGTTTTCAGTTGCTGGTTCTTATGTTATATTGCTTAGGTTATCTATAAATTGCCGACCTGCATGGTCCGCCAACAAAACCTGTCACGCCCCGCTTCCCGGTGTACGGGCAGAGGACGCGACGAGGCTGCTACGTGTTTACTCAGAAGTAAACACGCTAAGCGTATCTAAGCAATATACGTAATATACACAAGATACAAGATGTAAATGAACAACAACTTTATTTATTAACATTATTTTTACAATACAATGAAAGGTAAATATATGGAATGAAAGCAATGCCTAAACAGTGGCATAACAGAAATGAAAATTGAATAAGTACAAGTGGCTACAGCTCTGGGTCTTCGGGGTACTGCTCAGGGGCCTGCTCCAAATGCTCCTGACTGGTCTTGTACTCCTCAGCGTCGGGTCTTCCTGACAACATTCCAAATAAGAAGAGAAATAGGAATGTCGTCAGCGAACAATCGCTCGGTAAGTCCCAAAGATGAGGGAAAAGTAGAATAGACACACATAGAGAGAGAGAGAGAGTAGTTTTATAATGTTTTATTATAATATTAGCGTAGTTGTTTGTAGCTTGGTACAGAAAATACCAGCGTATACGAGAGGAATCCCACTTACACCGGGGACTTTGGTAACCCGTAGTACAAGGCTCTGTCGATAATACCACGGAACAACGGCATGGATGTAATTACGTCTTAAGTGACCACCTCGTGCCACCTTTAACATGTTCCGTACCAGTCTACCCCTTTATAACCCCGTAGTATTTATGTATTGATTATATGGATTGTATGAATTGTCTTGTCTTGTCTTATATTATAAATTGTATAGATCGGTGACTTGTCGAAACCATGATATTAGTAAATGGATGTAACTGGAGAATCATGTAGATGGATGTATATCCATGGTTCGGTTCAGTCAATATAGATTGAATAGATTGAACATATTGAATATATGCATTCATGGATTTATGTTGAATTGTAGTTTGTACTTGAACCACATTCAAGTCAGATTGATTAGATTGAGACTCATTCTGAGTCAGACAATTAGAAAAGAAAATTGAAGTCCTGAATTATGTTTTGGTGTTATCAGTAACTGCTGTACATGGACGGCGGGATTGTGTCTATTTCCAAGACAATTACTGTATTGATAAAACCGTTTGTTAAGTTGTTTATCTTAAATAGGCAAGCACCCATATCTCCGGCTCCCTGAGGCTCAAGAGACTGGTCCCGCTTAAACCTTTGTTTACTAGGGTCCTTATTGTAATTTAGTATAACTTGAGGGGGTTTTATGTAAAAATAATTTTGTATAATTTTCAAATTACACCTCAAGTATTTAATTATCGTCTTTAGGGTTTTCATTGATGTATCTTTTATAAATGTGACATTTCTAGTGAATAAGACCTAGTTTTAAAGTATAAGGTATTTATTTGAAATATTGGAATTGTATGGTATTTTCTTGTAAATGAGATGTTTTTCTTGAATTTTGGAAATGTGGAATATTATGAATATTAAAAATAGATATTTTGGTATTATTATATATATATTTATTTATTAAAAATATAAGTTTTATTTATAATAGAAATCACATTTTCTAAAGAAAAATGTATTAAAAATCTTTTGAGATCGTATGCTCCTTGCGGAGGTCTGCATCTCACTCTACTAGGCTCGAGGATGTGCGATAATCCGCACCATACCGAACGGGTTCCCCAAAATGGGTTGTAGAGGCGCAATTGCAAAGATTTGTTAAATACACTTCTTTTAGAAAAAGATTTTATAAGTTGATGGTAGTTATATGTAAAGTCGTATTTTCCCAAATCTATATTTCCAAATTTCATTGTGCTATGTTATATATGTGTGTTATGAGGAGGTAGGTCCTTACCTCGTGAACTATCTATAGGTATAACAAGGAATTATGATGGTTTATGTCGAAACTAAACTATATGGTATTTTTCTGAAAAAGTATAATAAAGGTTACAAAAATGATTAGTTTGATGTGCAAATTGTTTCATTAAGTTTGTTAATGTTTATTAATCAACATATAAGAATATGCTTTTATTTTGTTAAAGAAAAGTGTATTTTTAAAAGAAAACCGAATCGGAAGTCGGACTAACTCGGCTTCCGTCGGGTTTTAGTTTTGAATGTTTTTAGAATAGAGAAAAGAAGGAGAAGTAGGGATTTACTGGCTTTAGAACTAGAGGGGAGAGAGAGGAAGAGGTGGGAGGTCCCGGTGCGTCGTTTCGTCGTCAGAAACTCCTTGAGTTGTCGCCGGAAGTTTATCGGAGCTTCGCCCTTTGCTAACTCCACTTGTACACAAATAGAACTTGGAAATTTTTGTAGAGTTTTTGTAAGAAATTTTAGTGTGAAGGGGTGTAAAAATAAAGTGGGTATTTATAGGACAAATTAGGGTTTGGGGTGTGATAAAAATACATTTAAGTTTGCATTAAAATGGGATTTAAAGGGATTTTATTATTCTCTGTAAATGTGCAGAGAATAAACAATACTGGAGTTATGGGGGGAGTCCAAGAGTCGCTAGGGTTTGAAAAAATTAGGGTTTGGGCTTCACAAAACCGGCAGCGCCGGCCCAAGATGGCTTCTCACCGGTCGGATTCTGGTGAGGAGGGCTCGGATTGGGGCCACGTGTCCATGACGCTTCAACCAGCCTATTACACATGTTAGATTATTCTGTAACTTACTCTATTACGTGTAGTGCACGTGCAACTCTTGGGCTTCTAAAGGATTAAAAGAATTTTAAATAAAAAGAATATGTGGCTGATGGGATTTAAACTCTGGTGTTTTGTAACAGCAGTGCAAGGTTTTACCAATAAGCTACAATCTCCTTCTTCCTGTTCTAAAGCAAAACAAATTTATAACTTGTGCTCAGGCTTAAGTACCTCTTTCTGTATGTTTTGAAAAATTTGTCCAGAAAGTTTAGGGTTGTTACATCGCTAGTTTGCGACATGTGCACGAGCTTCTACCTACATGGTATCAGAGCCAAACCCAAACACTAGAACTAGTATAGACGATATTTAAAGTTTCGAACCGACAAAATTCCGTATTTTCAAAACCAAAATTCAAGTTTCTGTCAAAAAATATTTTGCCTCGAAAAAATATTTTGCGTATTGCAGATATATGATAGGGGTATGTATATAACATTGTAGAAATATGAGCCCAATTGGAGAAATTTCGACCGTCTAAAAATTCCCTTAAACCGCTTTCTGCAACCATCCTTGCTTCAAATTGGCTTGTCTCCGTACAGTGTCTTGGGTATTGAAAATGGGGATTTTTGGTAAACTTCTTTTTGCCCAGATTTCACTTGGTATTATTTTTGCATTCGGGCAACACAGAACATTTTAAACTCGAAACATTTGCATCGTTTATCTCTTTGTGTTTTTATACGTCGTCTAATTGTTATAGGTCGATTAGACGGGGTTGCAAATATTTGTTAGTTCTGTGATGCTTATTTGGATTGGAATAGTTGCAGTCGTCATAGTGAATAGCCGGGTGTTTTTTATGAGATGAGAGTTTTATATTTACATTTGTATATTCATATTGTGGGGCGAGCGTCCGACTTGTGGCCTGTCGTCACTGCTTAATGTATATTCTTTTAAGAGGCACTTCCGGGTTGAGGTTGTGTCGTCTATGTATTATATTTGTTTCATCTCTTGTACATAGGATAGACCTAGGAGGAGTTCTTAAGTAGCCCGGTTCTAGGAAGCAACAGATGCCCAAATCATGGAGTTGAGAACGGGTCATCCCATTCTAGAATTGGCGAGACTACTTGCCGCACTCGTAGGGGTCTAGAGACTATGGTTTGGCTATTGACACGATCGTAGAATCCGTGTTTCATCCATGGCTTAAATGAAATACGGAATTCCTAGTATACCATCTATTTCTTAGTGTTTTCTTCTGCCCTAATTCTGTGTTTGCGATATATTATCATGCCTGAGACGAATGGTGTTATATATATATATATATATATGTTTTGCATCCGCGCTAGTTCTGTTCCTGCCCTGCCGTAAGTTAAGTACCTTACGGTGAAGACCCGGAAACCTGTGGCGAATGCAGATAACATATATATGCGCGCTTTTTTTCATTTCTTTTGGTGTGATATTATTAATTGATGGGATCATATTATAGGTTTAATGCAAGTAAAACAAACCTAATTGATGTTGTCGGAACCAATTTTTTAAACTACTCCGTTTTCTTCAAAACCATAGTTATATTTGTTTGCTTTGCATATAGGTATTCGGTTAGGAATATCCTACACCCTATTTTATGAGGAAAGAGCCTTGATCCCTTCACGAGGAGTTCGCTCTTAAGCAAAAGTTTATAGTACTAGTTTTAAAAGCGGAGCCTAAGCCACTCCTTTGCAAAACCACTCGAGTTCCTTTAATGATATCAAGTTTATTACGTTAAAGGTTTTTTTTCTAAAAACAAGCCGTAGTCCTCCGTCATTTCAGACGGGTAGCACCTAGTATTCATGCTATGTATTTTAGCCTTCGTCAAGGCATAGTGAATGGTATCTATGTGTTACTTTTCTTCCGCATAGAGATGCATTAATCGCGGACAGTCGTACAGCTATTTTGGCCTGGATTAGTACGGGTGGGTTTAAATTAATCAGGACAATGACGGGTTGAACTTGACTTGCGAATTATGATGTTTTCGCCTTCGTCAAGGTCATAAGACGCTTGGGGCAAAAACCACATCAGGAGTTTCAAACATAAAGGAAACTTGCCAGGCATGCGCATACCTTTTGGAGTGTGGTGATTTGAGTGGCATCCATCAAGTTATTACACAGTGATAGTTGGGTCCCGATTCTCACTGTGAGCAGGTATTACTCCTCGAGAGATTTTCACTTCTCAATTAGCTAACCTATTAGATGTCTAGAAAGTGTTAACGAGATTACGCGTATGTGGAAATGAGGTTATTTAATTAGGTTTGTGTGAAAGCACGGGGAGCCTCACTCAGAGTACCAACACTGTCTTGACTGAACGGTTAGTGAACTTATTAGGTGTAAATGATCCCTACTAGTTCTCTTTTTAGGTTTGAAGGAGAATTCGAGGTAATAGTGGAAGCCATCCAGATTAGATAAAGTGATTAACTAATCAAATCTAGGTTAGAGTGCACGTTGAGTATTTCTTTTCTCGTTCTTTTGGGCATCGACCATGACCCGCCTTAAACTAAAACTTGTAGACCAAGTTGACCAAAACCTTTTTACAAACCTGACTTTTTTTTGTCACGATTCACGACAAAATCACATATATCCATGCCACTCTTGCTTTACCCTTTGCTTTCTCCAGAACATTCCGTATCACTATGAAGATCAATACAGAATGGATAAAACAATCTCGTATAGTTATATACGAACTCGTAGAAATTTATTTCAGCTCAATGATGGATTCCGGTCCTGGGGAAATTGAATAGGATTATTCGGTTGTCTTTTCTCTTTATCTTCTCTCAGGTTGCAAGGGCTCCTAGCATAAGGAGAGTATACCTATTACGCTTATTGGATAGTCTTCTTCCATACCTTAGACATGTGTCGAAATGTAGGGAAGAAAGAAAACCAATTAGCCTAAGTATGGTGTACAGAAGGTAAGAAGTAAAAACATATAAAGGGATTGGAGCAAGGGCAATGGAAATTATAACTAATGTTATGAGTATGATATTAGAAGAGACATTACTAGGAATACTCGGCTACCCCCTCAAAACATTTTCATGTTTCAGTTATACTGTGCGATATTAATTGAAAACTGCTGTTCCCGCCAAAAATTTTAGTTCAAAACTTGCTCTTCCTTTTATAAAAGTAGAGGACAACCCCCACGTGCAAAGCACGTGAGCACTCACATGCAAAGTATATGAGTATCGGCTTCGGATAGGATTAAATCCTATCATAGCCACCACATGTTAAACACGTGCACACCCACATGCAAAGTATTCAAGTGCTGCTTCAGATAGGATCAAATCCTATATTGGTTCTTACGTGTCAAACACGTGAGCGTCTCACATGATATCCGCGTGAGCGCTAGTGCTAGCATCTTGGTAGCGCCTCATGTAATATCCACGTGAGCGCACTTGCTAGTTTCTTAGCAGCGCCTTAAGTGATATCCACGTGAGCGCTATAAGCCAACGCCCTACGTGAAATGCACGCAAGTGTTTTTTTTTGGTAGAATTAAATTTTACAGGGGAAATATTTCCCCGATCTTTCTCAAATTAGAAAGATCCTCTCTGTTAAATAGAGGACCCTTGGATCAAAAATCCAATGGTAATTATAAAATCACCAATTAAACCATCTAATAGAATTAAATTCTACGTGATAGAATTAAATTCTATTTGGGAAATATTTTCCTGATCTTTCTAAAATATGAAAGATTTTCTCTGTTAAACAGAATTAAATTCTACGGTTAGGAAAATATCTTCTTAGTCTTGTTAAACTAACAAGATATTCATATGATAGAATAAAATTATATGTTAGGAAAATATCATCCTAATCTTGTTAAACCAATAAGATATTCATATAATAGAATAAAATTTTATATTAGGAAAATATCTTTCTAATCTTGTTAAACTAACAATATATTCATCTGATAGAATAAAATTCTATCTTAGGAAAATATTTTCCTAATTTTATTAAAACAAACAAGAAATCTTTTCTGTTAAACAGAGAGCCTTTGAATTAAAAAACCAACGGTGAATAAAATTCACCGGTTGATTTTTAAAATAATTTTGATTGATTATGAAATCAATCATAATCTCTCAATGAGAGATTTTCTCAACAAATTGATTTTTCTCTTCTCCAATAAATATAAGCAAAGAGATCAAATCTAAAGAGAGGAGATCGCCCCATAAGCTTCTGTAAAAATATACAGAAGGCTCTGAAAAAGGTTCCACAAAGCAATGGAGAATTTAATTCTCTCGAAGAAGATCTCCCTTTTCAAAACCCTAGGTAAAGAAAATATCGAGATCAAAGTATCTCCTTTACCTAACATATCTAAGGGTTTAACCCTTCTCAAAGAACTTAGTTCTTTCTTGGGATCTGAAATCCACAAGACAAGCCTCCCATAAGTTAAGAATTTAATTCTAATCGGGAAGATCTTGTTCTTGAGAATCAAAGATTTAGGGAAGAACAAACACGAAGAAGATGGAGTTCATAATACTCCAGGAACTTAGTTCCTTCACATCAAGAACTTATTTCTTAAAGAACCTGATCCCAGATCCTTAAAATAGTGATCTTAGTGATCGTTAATAGTCAAAATACCATTAACAGTGTTTTAACCTCTCTGAACACATGAATAGAAGAACATGGACAAAAGAACATGGAGAAGATGGGTCCATAATACTCCAGGAACTTAGTTCCTTAAAATCAAGAACTTAGTTCTTAAAGGATCTGATCTTAGATCCTCAAAATAATGATCTTGGTAATCGTTAATAGTCAAAATACCCTCAACAGAGATTTAAATTCTCTAAAAATATCAACATAGATTAAATCTCCAAAAATGGAGAGGAGACCCTACACGAGTCAAGAGCTCGTACAGCGCTGCGTCGCATTGGTCATCCGTAAGAGCAGGATCCACCAAGTGCGCAGCAAAGAGAGGAACAATGTCCTGGATGGGCACTTTCCATGGTTGTCGACGAGCATGTGGGCGGTTACTAGCCATAGTTGAGAGGGTTTTTTTGAGACGAGAAAAGAGAGAATCTTTGCTTCAGATTATAAAGACTAGGCACAGAAAATTTTGTGCATAGTGGAGCTATTTCCAAGACCTGGGAAATGAAAGTTCTAGGGAATATAAGTTTGAGAAAAGACACCTCCAATAAAGCCGTGCTTTAGATGCAGCACCAAGAGCGCTGCGCTACAACTAGTGCACCCCGTGCAAAGCGCATAGGCTCTAGCGCTAGATACGCTGCGCTCCAAGTAGCGGACCACGTGCAAAGCACGTGTGCACTAGCGCTAAAAGCGCTGCGCTCCAAGTAGCGCACCATGGGCAGAGCGCATAAGCGCTAGCGCAGGAACTAAATGTTCCTCACCGTTGGATCAAATATCTAATGGATATGATTAAAACATCAATTAACAAGAATAAGATTCTGTTGAGTCTTTCCAAACAGAAAAGATTGTGCCCTGAATTTGGAACACCGTTGGATCAATGATCCAATGGTGATTGAAAATCACTAAAATACAGAACAAATTCTGTAAAGGGGAAAGATTTCTCAATCTTGTTAAAACAAGAAGATTATCTTCTGCAAACCAGAAGCCCCCGGATCAAAGATCCGACGATGGGAAATTTCCCAAATCAATTGGAGAAAAGATCTTCTTAACTAATTGAACAAACCATCTTGCCCTATATAAAGGCCCCCCAAACTTCAAGTCTTGTACAGAGGAACCCCCCCATAAACTTTGAGAAAATCTCAAGAAGAAGAAGAAGCTCTCGGCAAAAAAAAAAAAGACAATTCTTTTTCAAGGTTAAAAGAATATACAGACGAAATCGTCTCAGTATAAACAGAAGTCTTTACTTCTTTCACAGATCATAGATCTATAAGACAAAGTTGTCTTTCACAAAAGAGATTATGAACATCTCATTATAAAAGGGGGGAGAATTATTCAATTCTCTTAGGATTACAGATCCATAAAGGCAAAACTTTTCATCAAAAAGAAATTGAAATATCTCCTATGAACTAAGAATTTTGTTCTTAGAATCTTGAGACGAAATCTCTTATCAAAACCTTCAATTGTTTCACCTCCTAAACTCGAACTAAAGCTTTTGCCGTCTCACCTTAAATATGCTTACCTAGGTGAGAATGAGACCCTTCCCGTTATCATATCGGCCTCTCTAGCTCTCGAGCAAGAGAAGGCCCTTTTAATGGTCTTACAAAATAACCGGCAAGTTTTTGGCTGGACTATGGCTGACATCAAGGGGATTAGTCCCCTCATAGTTGAACATCATATACACATGATGGATGATGCTAAGACAGTAAGGGATCCACAAAGACGCCTCAACCCCATAATGAAGGAGGCTGTTAAGAAGGAGATTGTAAAATGTCTTGATAGTGGTATCATTTACCCTATCTCGGATAGCCAGTGGGTTAGCCCCATTCATGTTGTCCCAAAGAAATCGGGCATTACGGTTATAACCAATGAGGCAAATGGGTTAATACCTACTCGCACCCAAACTGGGTAGCGAGTTTGCATTGACTATAGAAAACTCAATGCCGCGACAAGGAAAGACCACATTCCTTTACCTTTCATTGACCAAATGCTAGAACGATTGGATGGGCACGACTTTTATTGCTTTTTGGATGGCTATTTAGGCTATAATCAAGTCCCCATCGCTGAAAAGGATCAAGACAAGACCACATTTACCTGTCCTTTCGGTACTTTCGTTTACCGTCGCATGCCCTTTGGGTTATGCAATGCACCCGCTACATTTCAGCGGTGTATGATGGGGATCTTTTCAGACATGGTTGAAAATTTTTTGGAGATCTTTATGGATGATTTCTCCATTTTCGTTGACTCTTTCGACGAGTGTTTGCTACACCTTGACGCAGTTCTTACCCGCTGTAGGGATAAGAATCTCACTTTAAATTGGGAGAAGTGCCACTTTATGGTACGAGAGGGTATTGTCTTAGGACATGTCATCTCGCAAAATGGTATAGAGGTTGACAAAGCCAAGATTGAAGTCATTTCCAATCTTCCTCCTCCTAAATGCATCAAAGACATCCGAGCCTTCCTTGGCTATACCGGTTTTTATAGACGGTTCATCAAGGATTTTAGCAAGATAGCTAGACCCTTGACTCTTTTATTGGCCAATGACACAACATTTGATTTTGACTCAACTTGCATAGAAGCGTTCGAGTCATTGAAATACTCACTCATTTCTGCGCCCATTCTTTCATTTCCAGACTGGACGCATCCTTTTGAAATTATGTGCGATGCATTAGATTTCGCCATTGGTGTTGTTCTTGGACAGCACATTAATAAGATGCCGCACGTAATCTATTACGCTAGCCGAACATTAAATGAGGCCCAACTGAATTACACAACAACAAAAAATGAATTTTTAGCCGTTGTGTTTGCACTTGAAAAATTTTGGCCTTATTTAATCGGCTCTCCAGTGATTGTGTATACGGACCATTCAGCTCTTCGCCACCTTTTTGCGAAGAAGGATGCCAAATCGCGGCTAATACGTTGGATCCTCTTGCTACAAGAGTTTGACCTTGTCATAAGGGATAAAAGAGGATGTGAAAATATAGTGTCCGATCACCTTTCACGACTTCCTTCTTCGCCTACACTTGAAATTCTAATTAAAAATGTTTTTCTCGATGAGCAACTCTTAACCGTGTCATGCGAACCTTGGTTCGCTGATATAGTAAACTACTTAGCCACCGGCTTGATACCTAAATATTGGTCGAAACAGAATAAACTCCGATTCTTGTCCCAAATAAAACACTTTTACTGGGATGAGCCGTATCTCTTTAAATACTGTTCTGACCAAATCATTCGTCGGTGTGTACCTGAAAATGAGTTTAAGAGTGTGTTGTCTTTTTGCCACGATCAAGCGTGTGGCGGGCACTTTGGCCCCAAGAAGACAGCAGAAAAGATCTTGCAGTGTGGGTTCTACTGGCCATGGCTCTTTAAGGATGCATATGAATACTACAAGACATGCTCCCGGTGCCAACACTTGGGCCGGATATCACGGAGAAATGAAATGCCGCTCCAACCAATTTTGGTTGTGGATATTTTTGATGTTTGGGGAATAGACTTCATGGGACCATTTCCCAATTCCTTTGGGAATGTGTATATTCTTTTGGCTGTTGACTATGTGTCAAAATGGGTCGAGGCTGTGCCTAGCCGAACGAACGATAACAAGGTTGTTGTTCGATTCCTTAAAGAAAATATCTTTTCTCGGTTTGGGTACCCTCAAGCAATTATAAGTGATAATGGATCTCACTTCTGTAATAGGACTTTTGAGTCTTTAATGCGCAAATATTCCATTACACACAAATTGTCAACACCATACCATCCCCAAAGCTGTGGGCAAGCCGAGGTTTCGAATCGGCAAATTAAACAAATTTTGGAGAAAACGGTTTCTAAAAACCGTAAAGATTGGTCACACAAACTGATTGATGCACTATGGGCATTCCGTACTGCATACAAGACCGATCTTGGTATGTCTCCATACCGGCTTGTTTATGGGAAGGCTTGCCACCTCCCAGTTGAGATTGAGCACAACGCATTTTGGGCGATCAAGGAGTTGAATTTATCGATGGGAGATGTGGGCAGCAATCGAAAACTGCAATTGAATGAACTAGAAGAGCTGCGGGATGAGGCTTATGATAATGCTGTAATTGTTAAACCGAACTAAGGTGTTCCATGACAAACACCTTATGCGCCAAACGTTCAAACCTGGCCAACAGGTTTTGCTTTATGACACTCGGTTACACTTCCACCCCGGCAAGCTCAAATCTAGGTGGAAAGAGCCATTTTTGGTACGCACCGTATATCCGCATGGTGCGATAGACCTAGAAAACCCGGAGGATGGTACTTTGTTTAAAGTGAACGGACATCGACTCAAACCATTCCTCACTGCGAACCCATCGGAGGAGCTTCTATTTTTGCAGGAGCCGATTTACACTGATTGATCTTCCTCCATTTTACCCCCAAATTTTCGATCATCTAGCCAAGACTTTGTTTCAAACAAGTTTGGGAGTGTGTATCATTTGTAAATATATAAATACAAAATAACATAAAAGTTATTAAAAAAAATTTTGAAAATATAAAAAAAAATTTGGGACTTTTTGTAAATTAGCAGATTAAATAAATAAAATAAAATTTTATTTGAAAATAAATTCCTCTTTTTGGAGGGGTTTATTTACAAATATCCATCATTTCCCCCTATTTAAAGAACCCGTCCCCCCCTCTCTGCTCACAACCCTAATTTTCATCTACTAAAACCTTAGCCCCGCCGCCCCTCGAATTTCTGCAGCGAGATCCCCTCCCACCGCCGCGGAACCACCGCCAGACACGCACTCCCGCCGCTGATCCGCCGCCTGCTATCTTCGCCCCCTGAATTTTTCAGGGGAGGTACGATCTCTCATTCCCTCTCTGTTTTTCAAATTTCTAGATCTGTAGAACACCCAATGGCGCACAGCATGCAGCTAGGCGATTTTTCATAAGTTTTCTCACACGAGATATACGGTAGTTATTTTGCAAACGAAATCGCGCGTAGGGGTTGGAACTATTTAATTTATAATCACCCTTATGCGTATGCATTGTCGGAATTAGTCACTCGTTTTTACGAGTGTATGGAGGATGGGTGTCTCACCCTAGTTAGTTTTATTAAATTGCAATGGGGCGATCAAGAAATTATCATTGATAGGGATATTATACACGAAGTCACACTAATCCCTCACATACCCGCACATGACCAACCCTTGCAATTTGAGGATTACATGCCCTTGATGGGCAACGATTGCTCGAGGGGGCCGCGAAAGGGTATCCAAGCGAGAACCCTTTTCGCGAATGTTTTGACTGTGTGCCGGTGGGCACAAAATAATATTTTCGGTAGCTCCCATAACACAACATTTTTTACACCCTCCTTGCATATTGTGCATACTCTTATGACAAAGAACCCCCGTTTCGACATGTGCACAGTTTTGCTAAACTCCAAAGGTGCGGGCAAACGAGCCGCAAATTACCCTTGTCCAATGCTTGTCACACAACTTTGTCGATATTTCCTCCCTGTAGAGGAATTCGAATTTTACATGATGGGAGGCATACCTGTCCGGCCTCTTATTGAGAGCGTTTCTACATCTTATTCACGATCGACAGATGTATGGTCGAGGACCGAACCGGCGAAGTATGTACCCGCCCGCACACCTAGCTCTAGCTCGACCGCGAGCGAAGGAGAAATGACCCCTCTAGAACATGCACAGTTGATGAGGAGAGCTATTAGGGGCATAGAGGAGTTGAGGGTGACAGCGAGGGAGCACAACCGTCGATTGACGGAGGTAGAGTAGGGGATTCGAACCCTGTTGGCTAGGGAGGAGCGTTCACGCTCGAGAGCGCGACGTGGGGCCGAGTAGTGAGGGCACTGCTTTGGATAAGTTTGGGGAGTTGGTGGTTGTATATAGTTATCTTTTGCATTTGCATACTTTTTTTAAATTTTTTGTATATATTCTTTCTTTTTCTTTTGCATGTTTAAATTCTGCATTGCATCCTTCTATAAAAATCATAAAAACTGAAAAATTTTAAAATAAAAAAAATAAAAAAATAAAAATCAAATAAAAACTGAAAAATTTGAAAAATTATAAAAATTAAATTTTGGCCTTAATTGACTTGAGTTTGCCAAATATGTTAACTAGCTAGGAACAACTAGATCTTAGACTTAGTAAATTAAAAACCCTAAAAATAACCTTTCTTAAAATTTAACGGAAGAAAGTATATGTCTTTGTAGTTTATTTAGAAATAGGCAAATTTCGAGTTCACTTCTTGGGCTAAGTTAAAACAAGGGGAAAATATTGATATTTTTATTAAAGTATAAGTCTGAAAAATAATTCCTAAGCTTAAATCTAAATTCTGAAAATATATACCCTACAAATTGCACAAACACGAACTTTGAAACTTGGAATAGTAGAAGAGACCTTGAAATACTCTTATCTAAAGTCCTTAGTACGAAGAAAAATAAAATAAAAATACAATTGTGAATAAAGAGGAAAAAAATGAACACTGGTTTTTGTAGTTACTTAAGGCTGCATTAATAAAAAAAATATTTAGCGAGGGTGCTTCATCACCTAGTGTCTTGGACCAACTGGGTTGGGAGTCACTGCTATAAGCCTTAGGAATTACATGACTAGGAATTACGACTAAATATGCAAGCACATTTTGTAATTGGTCGTTGGTACCTCAAGAAGTATTAACGGTTGCATGAAGAATGTGTGAGCAAATTTCATCTAAAAATTCACCAATTGAAAAGTACTTTGGACGATGGACAAGAGTATAATAGCTTGATTTGAATTTCCAAGTGTAGGGGTGATATATACACACACGTAGGGGTATGTGATTGGGGTTTAGATAAGAGATAGGAATGAAAAATAGGACTTATATCTTTAATAGAGATGATAAAAATTCCTAAGTTGAGATAGAATCCTAGAAGGAAAACTTAAAAGATGCTAAAAGCTAAGTCTACAAAACATATATAATCTTAAGTTAAATAATAAGGAAGCATGAAAAATACGGGTGGATAATTTCTGAATCAAAGATAATAGAGTTTCTTGTTAGCAAACCTAATTGGAGAATAAAAGTCAATAGGCCGAATTGATAAGATTTTGTGGGTAGTATCCGCTGAAAACCCTCAAGAGACAACACTCCTCCTACTGGAGACACCTAGAGGTTTAACGGCTTATTGCACGAGCTCAGTGCAATCGCATTTCCCTGCGAAAGTGAGGCTAGGTCTTTTTCGAGAATAAAACTAGGTTTAATCGAGGACGAGCAAAAGATAAGTTTGGGAGTATTTGTTCATACCATAATTTTGCATTATTATATTCCCCATTCTTAGTCATTTTACAAATAAACAAGTGCTTTTGATCTATGTCTGCTACATAGTTGCAGGTTACAGGTTCTCGGAACAAAAACAGTGAAAAAGATGAAAAGACGATACAAAAGTGAGACTACAACCAACAAATGGAAGAATCTTGATCATGCCTACAGCTTGAGAATAAACGAAGACAAATGAACAAGTTCACAAAGTACAAAGGTAGCGCAAGGTTCAAGACTTCGATATATAGCAAACGGTAAAGTCCACGACATTATTCACTGTAGAAATCTGGAAGAAATCTAGAAGACAATCTGAGAAACCAAGTGAAGAAATAAGAAGACAAATTCAACCAGAAGAATACCAGAAAGATTCAGCCCAAGATGCCTCTATATAGCCGCGGATCCGCGGCCAAACATGGCTCTTGGCCGCGGTTCCACGACCGTGGTAAGCCCGTGTCGGTGGAAAATTGTAACGGCGTGGCTATGCGTTGACTAGTCTTCTTGGGGGTAAAATTGTAAATGCAGATGTGTGTCGATTGTAACCCTAGGGTTTCTATGCTCTATAAATAGAAATCCTAAACCTCTCTTTAAGGTATGCCTATTTTCATTGATCAAAAATTCAGAATCATTTGTAATGTTTTGAGAGCATCAATAAAGTAAGTAGATTCATTTTATGCCCTAGTTCTTAATTTTATTTCTGCCTTAGTATAGATTTATTATCTGCCCTAGTTTAAATGAGATTAGAATTTTGTATTAATCTACCGTCGTTTAAATAGTTAATCTTTTAAAAACAAAACAAATAAAAAATATGTCTTTTATCGATCCCTTAATGAGTGAGTAGTTCCTCACTTGTTAGGGTTAGGAATAGGAAAGGTTTGAGAGATGAAAATCTCTCACCCCTTTCTTGCCCATCACATATTAATTCATAGGACTCTATGCATATATACACACACCGCCCCCTACGACATCCTACCCATGAGGTAACGGTGATACCGTAGTATAAAAGACCGGTTGTGCATGTTTTCCATGGAGGTTAGGGTAAGAATTAAGAAAGGACGGACAAGGACCTAGAGGAAGAAACATCGTTTCTTCCCGATCGTCCTAATCGCCTTTATTAATTATTACCATAACACCTAAATAGATCTAAATTAGGGCATTGAAAGCGGTGGGAAATCTTAAATTTCCAAACTTAACCTAAACCTAACCCCAGCAAGATTCTAATCCTAGTCTAAATCAACTTAGTTTTTAGTGATAATTAAACCAACACCGTTTGGAACTAACTCGTTAGAACAAACTGAGAATACACAACATCCCTGTGGACCGACCCGTACTCACCGGCTAGCTACCAAGCGACACCTTTCTTGATTGCGGTAAAATTATTCTTTGATTCATCTTTTAAAAAGTGCATACGCAAAATCATATAAATCAATACCCCCTCATTTTATGAGGGGTTTTTGATTGTGGGGACGCTCTTCCCTGTAGGCGCAAGCCCTCGCAGTTAATTACGTTACCGCATTACGATAATCACTTTTTTCTGCTCCGGAAGTTCACTTCGTGTCGTGTTATGTTTGTTTTATTTTGGGTTGCCAATGGATTGTATACGGAGACTAATTTATGTCGTCGCCCGTAGGGCGCGAATTAGTCTAAATCCGTATATTTGAGATTTGGGTTTAGGTCAAGAATTTTTCTTGACGAGGCCCACATTGGTAGTTTGGTTTGCCAACGGAAATGAACTTAGGACGGAGATCTCACATTTGTGAGGTCCATTGGTTTATAGGATATTTAGGTTTGATCTAAGGATCATTAGCTATATTTGAGACTAAGATCGACTTATAAGCAGTGAGCATATGAGCTCAACTGATCATTAGATCATATATGAATAGCCCATGGATAGTATACGGTAGTCATTATAGAGACAGTCCGCAGGGTATGACATATTAGTTTAAAGACGTCGCGGTCCAACATTCCTTATTTGGGACGAATGTTAGTTTAAGGACATTTTGGTCCAACATTCATCTTGAGCGCATGTGTATTTGTTACGTGGCGGTGTGAATGATGGTAACATGGAATATACCCAATTTGGGGTGCGATCCGATTTGAGGTGTGCACGTCAGTTTGGAAGTGCATCAACGTGGGATATATCATTCCTAGTCTTGATGGAGTTTTACGTCAATTTGGTATGAGGAGTTGTTGTTGGTTTTCGGGACCCACCACCTCTCTGAAAACGTTGAGAAATTACAACGGCATATATCAGAGGTGTGGAGAGATGTACCCTTGAACCAAATCCCGTATTTGAGGGAGAGGGGGGTGGTGGATTTAAAAATCGTTAGTCATATTTGAGACTAAGATTATCTTAGGAGGTATGGGATAAAGATCGGCTTGGATATCAGTTTGAATATCACAAACATAAGCTTAACCAATTTGGGCTAAGATTGGGTTTTGGGTTTTGAACTTAGGTTATATGTTTCTTTAGTAAAGAAATGTTTTGTTTAGTTTAAGGACCGTTAATCTAGTTTGAGATTAAGATCAACTTAAACATATGAGCGTTTGAGCTCAATTTATTTTTAACTAAGGATACGCTAGTCTTATTTGAGACTAAGATTAACTTAGCAATATTTAAGGATCATCAAATTTTAGTTGAGATCCAACAAAAGAGCATTAAGGCTCAGCTGCAATTGACTCCAGAGGGACTTAGCCAATTTGGCCTTGGTCTGTTCAGTCTTCTTTTTATTGCAGAAGTGTTGAGCACTTGTTTGGAGCTCTGGCGTTCGTGAGGTGCTCAGACATGGACGCTACCCAATAAGTGCTAAGCATTTGGCCGATTCGGCTGTATATGAAGTTCTAAGCACTTTTGTATGGTGCCCACATGAGGAGCACGTGAGGCACTGAGCGCTGGTTTAGGCACCTACATGAGGAGCACATGAGGCGCTAACCTTCTGTTGGGGAGGGATCTTTTAGGCGCTTACGTGTTTTTCACGTGAGGCGCTCTAATAGTGCTAAGCACTAACTTTCTCTGGCGCTCATGTGTGTTTTATGTGAGGCGCTATGTTTTTGGAGATTTAATCTCTGTTGATATTTTTTAAAGAACTTAAATCTCTGTTAATGGTATTTTGACCATTAACGATCACCAAGATCACTATTTTGAGGGTCTGGGATCATGTCCTGTAAGAAGCAAGTCTTTGATTTGAAGGAACTAAGTTCCTGGAGTATTATGAACTCCATCTTCTTTTTTGTTCTTCCTTACTCTTCTCTGAATCTTTGATTCTCAAGAACAAGATCTTCCTGATGAGAATTAAATTCTCAACTTGTGAAAGACTTGTCTTGTGGATCTCAGATCCAGAGAAAGAACTGAGTTCTTTGAGAAGGGTTTAACCCTAAGATATGGTATGTTAGGTAAAGGAAATATTTTGATCTCTTCTTTTTTCTTTACCTAGGGTTTTAGGAGGGAGATCTTCTTCTTTTAGAGAATTAAATTCTCTATTGTTTTGAGAGCCTTCAGTATTTTTACAGAAACTTATGGGGGGTCTCCATTTTTTCCTCCTCTCTCTTTTCGAGATTTAATCTCCTTGCTCCTATTTATATGAGAAGAGAAAAAATCAATTTGTTAAGAAAATCTCTCATTGAGAGATCATGATTGATTTTTCATAATCAATCAAAAATGATCTTTTAGATCAATTGGTGAATTTTATTCACCGTTGGATTTTTAATCTAAAGGCTTTCTGTTTAACAAAGAAGATTTCTTGTTTGTTTAACAAGATTAGAAAATATTTTCCTAAGATAGAATTTTATTCTATCATATGAATATCTTGTTAGTTTAACAAGATTAGAATTTTATTCTTACATATGAATATCTTATTAGTTTAATAAGATTAGGAAGATATTTTCCTAATATAGAATTTAATTCTATCATATGGATATCTTGTTAGTTTAACAAGATTAGGAAAATATTTTCTTAAGATGGAATTTTATTCTATCAGATGATCGATGTGTGATTTTATAATCACCATTAGATCTTTGATCCAAGGGTCCTCTATTTAACTGAGAAGATCTTTCTAGTTTGAGAAAGATCAAGGAAATATTTCCCACATAGAATTTAATTCTATCATATAGTTTAATTGGTGATATTTTATCAACATTGAATTTTAAATCCAAGATTCTCTGTTAGAGAAAGATCTTTTCATATTAGAAAGATCAGGAAAAATATTTACCAAAAAAGAATTTAATTCTATCATTTTGATGATTTATTATCACCATTGGATTTTTGATCCAACGGCTCTGTTTAACAAAGAATATCCCAGATTTTAGGGAAATATTCCCCATATAGAATTTAATTCTACCTACTTTAATTTGGGAGCTGACGCTCATGTGCTATGAAAGTGGGCGCCACCTAAGAATTTAATTCCTTTACAAATAGTCATTCACGTGCTTTGCATGCCGTCGTTCACATGTGTTTCACGTGAGGCGCCACTCTAAGATTTAATCCTAACAGAGGCTGGCGCTGGCGCTTATGTGGGAAACACGTGAGGACCCAATATAGGATTTAATCCTATCTGAGGCGGTATCTACATGCTTTGCATGTGGGTGCACGTGTTTAACACGTCGGGGGTTTTCCTTTATTTTTATAAGGGAACAACAAGTTCTGAGCTAAAAATTTTGGCGGGAACAGTCACATCATCTCAATTTTATTGTTTGTTTTTATTGATGAAGTGTCTATATATACCAGAACAGAGAGTAAGCTTGGGGGCCATACTTTTACACATTTCACTTCATTTCCATTCTTACACTTTGTAATGTTTTTTAACTCTTTGTACATAGTAGTTAGTTGGCTTGAGTTCCTTGCCTTCTCCTGATCTTGCAACCTCTTCATTAAACTTGCAAGTTTAGGTTTTGGTTATTGAACTCATAACTTGTAACTTGGAATTGAAACTTAATGAAGCTTTAGTTTATTCTTGCATTTGGTTCATTTGGTTCCTAGTATCTTTTCTACTTGTTCTTTCTTACACTTACTTGCAATTTCCTTTGATGTTATTTACTTACTTGTAATGTTTTCTTTGATCTTTTCTCTCTTGTGTTCTCTTTTGAAGTTTGTAATGGATAGTGAATAGTGGATCTTGTTAGGGAAAGAGAATGGTTGTTTAAATTAAGTTTTTCTTTACTTATTTCCTTTGTCTAATACTTACGAATTGAACTCCATCCAAAGCTCACGCAAGCGCTCCGTTAGGCACCCTATTCCACCAAGATAGCAGTGATCTGTAAACGTGACCAGTTGCATTTGGTTTGGCCGGAGGTGAAACTTAAGAGACAAGAACGGAAAGATAAGGGTCAATAAGCCGGATTTCTCAAATAATGTGCTTAAGTACCCTAATCCACGTTGTTGCCAATTACTCTAGCTTCAATAGTCAAGCGAGGCACAATGGAATGTGTACGGATTTTCCTAACTTAAACTAACCTATCTCTATTCCTAACAAGTGTTTTGCAAATATACAAAACACATAGGTTAGAATTGAACTATTTGGAATTTTGGCTTAACTCGTGAGAATAAGAACATAAAACGCATCATCTCCCTGCGGACGACCCCTACTCATCACGGCTAGCTACACGCATTGCCATCTTGATTGCGGTTACTTTAAAACTTTATACGACACGTTAAATTCTTTACCAATCAAAGCTAAATTGAGAGATTTCTGCTGACTACAACGACAATGAATAAAAATTTGATACTTTTGACTGCTGTAGACGTTCTAAAATCAATACTATTTTTTTCGGATACGACTCTTTTAGGAATCAAACCGACGACATCTCACTATAAAAAGGAAAGTTCTATCGCATGAGCTATGCTCGTTAACTTAGAAATAGATAGCTGTTTCCATATATATAGGAGAACCCTGACGTATAGTTGGACACTTTCGAATCCAGATCCTCTTCAATACTTCTTAGTAGAAAATAAATAAATCAAAGGATGTACAGATGTATGAATGACCTACGCTTTTCGAAACAAAACAATAAATTATAGATAAGAAATGTAGACGAACATACAACAAACATCATAATGTAGGCAAGGATGAAAGATAAAAATCACAACTCGAACATACAAGAATCGTCACAATGGTATATGGATGGTGTCCTAGGGCCGGAAAAGGCCGGACAAAAGAGAAACTAGAGCCGTAACCAAATAATCGGAATGTCAGTGTAAAAGTAGTCTCTCAGCCCTTACCATAACTTTTAGTGTAGTGATCAGTAACATATATCATGGATCAAATCAAAACAAATCAAGCTAAGTATATAAACTATTGCTTAACAATTTATGGTTTGTTAGTATAATGGTATGTATATTGTTAGCACAATATCTTGTATATCTATAACAAACTCAGTTATAAATATATGTGACCAGATGCAATCAATATCATCTGAATCATTTTCCTAATTCCTTTTGTTTGAGCATTCATATTATATTAAGTTCTTATATGGTATCAGAGCTCGGTCGATCCACTGTTGCTCATAGTTTATCCCACAAAATGCTTCCTTTTACTTCAAGCAATGTACTTTCCACCATCACCAATCCCACTACACCCACTCCAAATCTGTTAAACTTGGATCCAATTCGTCTTGATCGATCAAATTATTTGTTATGGAAGGCTCAATTTTTTGCTGTTCTTTGTAGATATGATCTTATGGGATATGTATATAGATCATTTCCATGCGCATCAAGGTTCATAGAATTGTCCTTGACTAATCAACCATCGACTAAGTCTGGTGTTGAGGAAAATCCAGAATACTTATGCTGTAAACGTCAAGATCAACTGCTGCTTGGTTGGGTGTTCGCATCAATCAGTGAGTCTGTTTTGGCTCAAGTAGCATCTCAAACCACTTCTTATGGCGTATGGAACACTCTTGCTCGCCTATATGCATCGAACTCGCGTGCTCGGATTCTTCAACTCCGATTTGAGTTACAAACTCCGAAGAACGGTAATTTTAATATATCTGATTATCTTCAAAAAGCTCGCTCTTTAGCAGATTCTTTGGCTGATGCAAATGATGTATTCACCGATCAAGAACTCATCTTATTTATTCTCGGAGGTCTTGATTTTGATTATAAGGCTTTTTTCGTATCGATAACCACAAGAGCAGATTCGATCTCTCTTGAAGACCTACAAGGTCTTTTGTTGAATTACGAGATCCATATGAATCGCCATGTTAATCAAGCACTTGAGTCCCCAATCGCTCATACAGCATCAAGATCTTCGACAATAGGCTGTGGCCGTGGTGGCACATACAACTCTACCAATCATCATCAAAGTTTTAGTTCTTCAAATTATGGCACAAATCATGGAGGTGGACGACATGGATATTGTCGTAGACGCGGTGGTGGCAGAGGTAATTATTCATCTCATAGTTCGAATCCTATAACATGTAAATTATGTGGTCATACATGCCATTTGGCTCTCAAATGTTTCCACCACTTCGACTTGGCATATGGATCATCCTCCTCAGACACCAATAACTATCCATCTGTACACATGGTCACTACTTCCTCCGTAGGAGATGACTCTTAGTATCCTGATTCTGGAGCCACCTATCATATCACTAATGATATCAATAATCTATCTCTGAGCATAGAGTATCATAGACTCGAAACTCTTCATGTTGGCAATGGTGCAGGTTTGCCAATTTCTAATATTGGTTCTGCTACTTTACAAACATCTAAAGGCTTGTTTAAGTTGAATAATGTTCTTCATGTACCAATGATTACCAAGAATCTACTCTCTGTCAAACAATTTTGCAAAGGTAATGACACATTGTTTGAATTTTCTGCTCATGACTTTATTATTAAGGGCCGACGGTCGAAGGCAGTTCTTCTTCAAGGCAAGACTGATGGTGATTTATACCAGATAGCTATGGAAGCCGATCAGCATCATAATTATGCAAATAAAGGCCTATATGCGTTGATTGGGGAATGTACTTCCACAGACAAATGGCATGAACGCTTAGACCATCCAAGTGTAAGGACTACTCCTTTTATTTTAAATAAATATAAGCGTTTGGTAAAGTCTCGTATTCTTGCTTTTTGTCATTCTTGTCAATTAGGAAAAGGTCACAAATTGCCTTTCTTTCCTAGTTCTTCTATTGTGAGTGCTCCTTTGGAACTTATTTTTAGTGATATTTGGGGTCCTGCTCCAGTTGATTCTACTCGTGGATTTCGATATTATATTCATTTTGTTGATGCATATAGTCGTTATACATGGCTGTTTCCTATTAGACACAAATATGAGGCATTGAACATATTTATTCAATTTATAAAGAATGTTGAAAATATCCTTGACCATAAGATCAAATATTTGCAAACAGATGGTGGTGGTGAATTTCAAAAATTTGCTAAATATGTCTCCGAAAATGGTATTTCTTATAGATTTTCATGTCCTCACACCTAAGAGCAAAATGGGTCTGTATAGAGAAAACACAGACATATTGTGGATGTGGGACTCACATTACTTGCTCGAGCTAACATTCTACGCAATTACTGGGTCGAGGCTTTTCGCACGCCGTATTCTTGATCAATCGTCTACCGACATGAATTTTTGCAAACTTATCTCCATTTGAAAAGTTATTTCATACTCTAGTAGATTATGGGGTTTTACAGGTTTTTGGATGTGACTGCTATCCGAATCTTCGACCTTATAATCCAAATCGATTTGACTATCGTTCGGCTTGGTACACATTCATCGGCTATAGTTATGAGTACAAAGGATATTGTTGTCTTCATGTAGCTATAGGTCGGGCGTTCATTTCTCATGATGTGATTTTTAATGAGGATTCTTTTTCATTTGTAGAGAATGCTCCTTCTCAAGCACCAGCAAAGACATCTCAACTTGTATGCTTGGGTTCTTCGCCATCAATATATCCATGTCATTTTACAATACCAACACATCTAATGCCTTCACTTAATAGCTCAAATGCTTTGGTTGGATCCACTTTGCCTCATTCACACACCATCCCATCCCTTCAAAATCCTGATGAACATCATTTAGATACACCAACTTCATATCTTTCTCTACTACTACAATGAGGGGTTTCCTCTACGGATAGAAGAACTCGTAGGGGCAACTTTTTATTTCCCCTACGGTTTACTCCGTAGGGGTATTATTTGCCCCTACGGCTAAATCCGTAGGGACATAAATAAATTAAAAAATATTAAAATGCAATGTCTTTATTTGGCCCTACGGTGCTGCAAAAGAGAGCCATACGGATTAATCCGTAGGGGATAAAGTGTTATTTTAAAAAAAAATTAAAGCTACGAATTTTCCCACCGTCCCCCAAAATTTCCCACCTACCCCTGCGCCAAATATTCCCATCGTCACCCATCGATCATCGCCCATTGTCACCGCTGGCCCACTCTTGTCGCCGCCTTCCTCGTCGCCAGGTTTCTCCTCTATCGCCATCGATCGAGATCATCGTGGAGTTTCTTGTCGCCGCCAATCGACCTCGACGTCACCAGTCGTCCTCGTCGCTACCTCCACCACTTCGAGCTCTATCTTCCCGGCCTCCTCCACCTCGTCGAAGCCTTGCTCTGCACCTCGTCAAAGCCTTGTTCTACTCGTCGGCGGCAGAGGTGAGTTAATTTTGAATTTCGTTAATTTTAAATTGTTGTTATTGTTGTTGATTTTAGGGTTAGGGTTAGGGTTAGGGTTACTAGGCCAGAGATAATTTGGGTTAGGGTTAGGTTTTGGATGATGATTAGGGTTAGGGTTAATTAGGTAAAATAGGGTTAGGTTTAGGGTTATAGGACCGGGTTGATTGGGGGTTAGGGTTAGGCTTTGGGTGATGACTAGGGCTAGGGTTAATTAGGTAAAATACGGTTAGGGTTAGGGTTGGGTGATGATTAGGGTTAGGGTTAGTGTTGGGTTAATTATGTAAAATAGAGTTGGTGATGATTAAGGTTAGGGTTAGGGTTAATTAGATTAATTAGAGTTAATTTTAGTTTGGGCTAGGGTTAATTTGGGTTAGGCTTTGAGTGACGATTAGGGTTAATTTGGATTAATTAGGTGAAATAGGGTTAATTTGGGTTTGGGCGATGATTAGGGTTAGGGTTAATTTAGGTTAATTAGGTAAAATAGGGTTAATTTGGGTTAGGGTGCTGATTAGAGTTAATTTGGGTTAATTTTGGATTAATTATGGATAATTTGAGTTAGGGTGATGATTAGGGTTAATTAGGTTAATTTGGGTTAATTAGGGTTAGGGTTTAGGGTAAACTAGCTCCTTCAATAGGATACTCGATGATAACGTAAACGTACAATTTTACCGTAAACGTAAGAAAAATTTACCCTAAACTAAAAACTTCGAACCTTTAAAAATGAAACGTAAATGTAAAACCTATTCAAGTTAAATGTTCAAGTTAAAACCAATATATGATACTCGATGATAATATGAAACTTTTATATTCTCATCGCTACTCATATGTGAAAATCATAGCACGACTTAGTCTCCGTCTATCGGTTAACATACGTTCGATATTCGTCGTGATATAGAATTATACGAAGGTTATTAAATATCGGACGGTATAGTTCGGTACTAACAAACGTCGTGTAGTCTATGTGACGAGAAGATTCAATTATATGATAACCGATAGATTTTTCTATTGTGGACAAGTTAGGAATGTATAAAGAAAACACCTGCATTCACTTGTGTTTTCATTCATTTCGAGTTATTTCGTCGGTACTTTTTCGCTGGTTCTCCATGTACAAAGATTAGATGTTCATTTCAACTTTGTTTCACAGCATTGAAATGATTATTTATTCTATTACAGTGTACTCGGAGAACAGCGGGGAGGTGCTGCCGAAATTTACTCTAAACGGATGAAAGAACAAGCGAATGGGTGTCTTCTCTATACATTTTTAATGGGATAGAAGCCTTACCCCCGATAGCCGAATCATACACATATAATACAAATACACAACAAACGCACACACAAAGCACATACACACTAACAACCCTACACTTAAGCGAAATTATAAATTGAAACACACATACACAGAATACAACTCATACTTGGGTATCTTCAAATCTAACTTTCTTTATCGATAATTTATTGTTTTCAACGACAAACTTTCCTCTACGGATTTTCTTCTTTGTCAGTAATCATCCCATTCTTAGATTTCTCAATATAGTCACCATAACCGATAATTTATATGTTATACAGTCTAACATGGCCTATGAGTACATCAGAGTTAAGGACTGGATGTACGTGGATTGGCAACAACGCATGCAATCTAAGTTTGTTGCAGGAGTTGCTGTTTTCGTTGAATTTGCACGCGCACATAATAAGATCGTGTTAGAGAAGATTCTCTACCCGTACAATAGATGTGGGAATAAGTTCTGGCAGAATGTAGAAATCGTAGAGCTTCACATCGTTAAACATGGTTTTACTAGACTTTATACAACTTGGCTATATCACGGGGAAGGACAAGAAGAAGACGGTAATGCGGTAGAAGAAAAATGAGAAGACGGTAATGCAGCAGCAGAAGAAGACGTTAACTTCTTTCCAGAAGAAGAAATCGAGTATATGGTAGAGGTTGCCCTAGGTGATAGTATTCCTACCGAAAATGACATTCCTTCCGGTCAAGGACCGCGTACAGATAAGTATGAAAAGTTCATGAATGATGCTAGAAGACCAATTTATGACAATGCACAGTATTCCACCCTATCATGCTTCGTCCAACTTTTCCAGATTAAGTGACTAAATGGATGGAGCAACAAGTCATTCACGATGCTTCTGAAGTTCCTGAAAGATTCTATGCCCCCGGGAAATAACATGCCCGACAGCTGGTATGAAGCCCAGAAGATGATGTCTGATTTGAGTCTGAAGTGTAAGAAAATTCAAGCATGTCCTAAAAATTGCGTGTTGTACCGGAAAGAGATTTCAGATTTGAAAGAGTGTTCAACATACGGAGAGGCCAGGTATAAGCCGAAAGAATTTGATAAGAAGCCCGATATACCTATAATGATAACACGATAATTTTCCATAACACAGATACTGCAGAAGCTATTCAGATGTAAGAAAACAGCCGAGGCAATGATTTGGCATCACCGTGCTGCTCCAAGTGAAGATGGAAAAATGAGTCATCTAAAAGATTCACCGGCATGGAAGTATTTCGATAGGAGGCACGAAATATTCAGTAGCGATCCTCGCAATGTCAGGCTCGGACTCACTATTGATGGCTTCTGCCTATTCAACTATATGGCTGGAAGCCACATCACATGGCCCGTTGTAATGATAGTTTATAATCTGTCGTCTTGGTTGGCTATTGATCAATCCTATTTTAAGATGCCACTTCTTATTGACGGACTAAACACACCGGGAAACAATATCGACGTCTATCTCCGACCTCTGATCGATAAGTTAAAATCTTTATTCATTGATGGCGTAGAGACTTATGATGAAAATACAGACACAACCTTCACACTGTGTGTAGCTTTAATGTGGACAATTAATGATTTTCCTACGTATGGAATGCTATCACGTTGGTCCGTACATGGTTACAAAGCATGCCCTTATTGCCATGAATATACAATATCGAAATGGTTGAATTTTAGCAGGAAGGTTTGTTATTGCGGTCATCGGCATTTCCTGCCACTAGACCATCCCTACAGGTTAGACACTGCTCACTTTAATAGTCATCAGGAGCTTCTTGGGCCTCCAACCTCATTGTCCGGAGAGGAAGTGACTGCTTGATGGGATGGTTATAATAATGCGACCTTCGGGATATATCCGGCAAAACAGGTCAAACTACCATATTAGAACAAGTTAAGTATTTTCAACAAGCTTCCGTGCTGGTCAAAAAATTTAGCGCGCCATTGTCTGGACGTCATGCATATAGAGAAGGGAGTATCTGAGTACGTACTCAACTTGCTTCTTTGTAAAGACATAAAATCGAAAGACAACCTCCATGTTCGGATGGATTTTCAGGACTAGGAAATTAGAAGTGAATTGCATCCTAAACCGATAGTGGATAAACCAGGCAAGTTTGTACTTTCAAATGCCGTGTATCATATGTCACAACCGGAGAAGAAAAGGTTCCTGCAGATGTTGTATGATTTGAAAGTTCCCACAGGTTTCTCAGGATCATTTAGCAAGAAGATAAAAATTATGAAAGGTAAGATCGATGGGCTGAAAAGTTATGATCACCATGTTATTATGGAGAACCTTCTCCTATTAGCCCTTAGGACTTCCCTTCCCGAATCGGTTGGTCTAGTAATCAATGATTTTTGTTGCTTTTTTTAGAGAATTGTGCGCTAAAACCCTGGATATTATGACGCTGGAGAATCTAGAAAATTCTATTTCATTTATACTTTGCAAGCTTGAGCGTATTTTCCCACCGTCATTCTTCAATATCATAACACACCTAACGGTTTATCTTGCAACCGAGGCTAAATTAACCGGACCGGTACAATATCGATGGATGTATCCCGTCGAAAGGTACGTGGAATTTTTCGTTTCACGCAATTTGTAAAATTATTGTTGTCCTATATGGCCGTATTTATTTATTTAACATATTTTTCTTTAGATAGCTCCATACTCTAAAAAAGTATATAGGCAATAGAAATCGACCAGAGGGTTCTATCATGCAAGATTATTTTCTAGATGAAGTAATCATATTTTGTTCCCGCTATCTGGATGAGAACATTGAGACGAAACTTAATCGGCCTCGGAGAATTCAGGACGGGCCATATGGTAAAGTTGATTATAAGAGAGTAGACACTATGTTTATCAACAAGATATATCCGTTTATCCTCCTCAATAGCGTATGTCTTGAAAAGATTAGAGAGTAAGTTTTTTGGATTAATTGTTATATTTGTGTTTGTGTGTGTATAAAATGATATAATATTAATGTCATAATTTATTGTTGAGAACATAATTCATATTAATGAGGTACGTGAGGGGCATCCTGATTGGAATGATGAACGATTGAAAAAATATCATCAGGATAATTTTTGCGATTGGGTTGCAGATCATGTAAGTGTAGGGATTTTCTAGCACCATCCTAGGTTTAGGGTTGCATCACATATGCTATATTAAGAAATTTAGGGAGTGCTAAACAATACCGACCATGAATCGAACTAGAAAAAAAGAGTAACAACATATAGTATCTCATAATAAGTAGTGTCTAACACTAAGTGGGGAGAAGTACAACCTTTGTAGACCTCCTCCTTGACTCCTTGGATCGAGTAGGGTTTGAACCGATTCGCTTGAATCCGTCCAAGTCCACGATGATTCACCACGAAGTCCCTTTGCTCAAGCTCCTAGTTTCACTTGATCTATGAAGAAGTGGAGCAAACAACCTACACTAATGGTCTAGAATAGTATAGATTGGTGATGTGGGTTTGGATCTCACTTAAAAACATTTTCTTTTTAATTTCTTCGTTTTATTTTTAAACCCTAGAAAGCTTGAAGGAGAGAGAGGAAGAAAGAGATGGCTAAACTTGACTCAAGTCAATAATGCTAACATTATCCCAAGTGAATGGGAGTAATGCCATGCTAAACCATGGTTACAAAATATCTAGATATTTTGTGACTTGAGGTTAAGAAAAACCATGAGCAAATGAAACCATTGATTTTGGTCAACTCAAAAGAGTTGAATAGTCAACCATGATTTTGTTGCCATTTTGCTTTTCTCAAATAAACAAAAATTTTAAATATGTTACCATGTGAGTCTTGCATTGCCACCACTAATGTATCAGCAACTATGATAAATGTATGCTTGCATGTGTGCATCCATATCAACATATACATACACTCATGTATGCATCATAAAGAAATAGATTTTAATAAATGAGCTAATGGACTTAATATTAAATCAACACTTGATTTAATAACCCGGTCATATTGTTAGTGTATATGCTCTAAGGGCCATTATTGTATCATACTAGCTTGTATATTACTTAATGGAAGCTTGGGATATTCACAATTATATTAACAGTCTTGCTAAACATGGTAGTACGCTACTTGGTTTCTATCTATCTTAATATGTGTATATGTTAGCATATCGAGAATACATATTGATAGAGCCCTTAGGATCTTGCTTGACTACCAGTATTGTGATGGCAGTCACACTAGTGGGAGCTGGGTAGTCTACAAGCACATCCTTTTTCAGGTCCCTAGTCGTAGGATTATCGAGACAGGGCATCGATACTCCGGAGTAGACTAGTGTGTATGCTTCTCATCCCAGCAGGGGAAATGGTCTATCCCACAGCCATTAGTATGTTGTACTGGAGATAGTATACAGGTGCTCATTGGGTTACGGGTACACCGGACAGGACTCGCAGGGAACTGTTGGTTGGTATTATACCCGTCATCAGTTAACAGTTCCCAGGTGATATGAGTACAGTATAGTCCGCAGATTTGACACTGCTGCTTCGTCTCGAGTGTGTTCCCACTGTTCTTAGATTGCTACCCTACCATGGCTCAAATGAGTCGTGCAAACAGGTAGCAGTTGGGTGCAGTCCCGAAGCACTTGGAGGCAGTGGCGGTAAGATAGGATTCGTCTCTCTCGGTATTGAGAGTTGATATCGCGCTGTGTTTGGAATGCCATTACGCAAAGTCTCTGGCCAGGGCAAACGAGATTTACTGGTAGGATTTCCAGTAGCTTCTCAAGGTGTAATGGGCTTTACTCCGACACGACTTATACAGCTTTTAGGGGAATGATGCTTGCCGCCCCCTAGGCCTGATATGCGATAGTCTTAGACGAACGGACCGGACTGTACGGAGATTGTCACATCAGGCTCAGTAGGAGTTCGGATGGGTTTCCTCATCGGCCTTCTTATCGACATCTACCTGGGGACCGTTACGTACAGCTAGTGCCGCTTGCGGTCTGTGGTTAAATCCACTGCCAGCGTAGTGTCGAGTCTTTAGAGTCACACACAGAGAGTTTCCCTGCTTTGGACGAAACGATATAGAGGTCGTATGGTTTTACGACAGGGTTCGGACACATACGTGCATTTATGCATGTACGATGTTCGGACAGTTTTTACTAGCGGGCTTTGGTTTAAGCCAGATTCTAGTAATGGATTATTGGATTTATACAGTCTCAGTATTTCCGTGTTTTCACGGATAGGAGGGGCATTCTCATAATTACTCGAGACGCTTCTAGAAGAAAGGTGACTCATTATACTTTAATTCATTTATGAATTAAGCTTAATGAGGTGGAGGAGATGATGTGTGATTTGCATTAATTACATCATGAGTCATGAGGTGATTCACCTCGAAGTAATTAATGAAGCATGGTTGATATTTTGATATATTATTTCTAAATATTTTGATGCTTCATTATTTATCCAAATGACTTAAGATATTTATTCATTCTCACTTACACATTCTCTCTCCTCTCAAGCTCTCTCTCTTCAAAGAACTAACCCTAACCTCTCATGTGTTGAGATTCAAGGGTTAGCAAGACTAATAGATCCATAATCCTTTTCTATATCCTCTAGGTTGCTTTGATTAGCACTTATAGTCACCTAGTTACCTCAAGTGAAAGGTTAAAGCTTGGAGAAGCAACTCTTAGGTGGATCTTCTATCACATCGAGGAGGCCGATGAGGAGGCGATCAACAAGAACAAGAAGGACTTGATTCATTAGGTATAATCATCTATCATAGTAGCTAATCACTTCTATATAGTTGTTAGTTAGGGTTTAGCAAAGATCCGTAAAGTCAGTCGATGTTAGTTTAAATAAAATGATTGTTTTACCTATTCCGCCTCCCCGCATCATGTGGGGTGTCTAACGTCGACTTACAGTGGTATCAGATGTTGGAGATAGTGCCCTCATAGTCAATTATTGGATCGCAGGTACGTGATTGCAATGATTGCGGAGGACCTATCCCGGTAGTACAGTCTTACTCGAAATGATAGTATGCTATCTGGTTTGCCTTTATCAGTCGTGTTCATGTTCAGGTGACTGATTGCATGTTACACTTTGATAGAGCCCTTAGGATCTTGCTTTACTACCAACTGTATGAGGGCGATCATATACGTGAGAGTTGGGTAGTTTATATGCATATCCTTAATTGTGGTCCCTAGTCGTGGGAGTTTCGAGACAGGGCATCGATACTCCGGAGTAGACTAGTGTGTACAGTCGAGACCCCGACAAGGGGCGGTGGCCGGTCTCACAAGCCACTGGTGACAGTTGGATCACCTAAGATGTATACAGGTGCTCATTGGGTTATGAGTACACCGGACAGGACTCGCTGGGAATCTGCTAGTTAGTATTATATCTACCGTCAGATAGCAGTTCCCTGGTGACATGTGTACAGGTTAGTTCATCGACCTGAGGTCGTCATTTGTCTCGTGTGAGTTCCCACTGTGCTTTGATTTCTACCCTACCACGGCTCAAAGGAGTCGTGCAAACAGGTAGCTTTTGGGTACAGTCCCGAGCCATATGGAGGCACGTGAGCGGATCGGCAGGGGATTCGTCTCTCCCGGTATTGGGGGCGAGGTCGTGCTGTGTCTAGGAGAGCCATTACACAAATCCATGGCCATGGTAAGAGATTTACTGGTAGGTACTCCAGTAGTATCTCAGGGTGTATTGAGGCTACACTCCGACACGACTTATACTGCTTCTGGGGGTCTGACGTTACTAGCCCCCTAGGCGGATATGCGATACTCATTGACGAACGGACCGGACTGTATATACATTGTCACTGTTAGGCTCAGTAGGGTTTTCGGAGGAGTTCGCTCATCGGTCTCCCTTGAGTTCGCTCCTCGGCCACCCTTGAGGTCAGTCCGTGGGCAGCCGTTACGCATTGCTAGTGCCGCTGACGGTTTGTGGTTAAACCCACTGCCAGGGTGCTGACGAGTCATTAGAGTCCCCCACAGGCAGTTTCCCAAGTTCGGGCGAAACGTTGTAGAGGCCGTATGGTTTTATGGCAGGGTTCGGAAAATGCACGTGCGTTTACGCACGTGTTATTTTTCGGGCAGATAATACTGGTCGGCTTTGGTTTAAGCCGGATCCGAGTATTATATTGAGTAGGTATAATATCTTTGTCTCAGTTGCATTTGTATTCGGTCGTAATACAAATGCGGGTATATTTATACAGTTTCGGGGTTTTCCTGAAAGTTGTTTCAGGATCACTTTTGGAAGTTGCCAGATTCCAGTTTTCTATCAGCCGTCTTTTAACATTCTGTTAAAGACGGATTTATCTTTTCTTCTGATATGAGTGAGTCATCATTCTAGAAGCTTCTAGAAGTGATGATAAGGCATATGACTCATTAGTGCATTAATGGTTTCATTAAAGGCATGATGAGGTGTTTAAGTGACTCATGGTTTTCATTAATGAGTTTTGTTTAGCTAAGGATATTTCTTCTTGATCTTTTGAGTGAGAAGCTTTCTTATACTCACCCTTTGCTCCTACACTCACCTTCCTCCTTTGATATATATAGCCTCCTCTCTCTTTCTCATTCACACACTTGATTCAAGAGAGAAAAGATTATGATAGATATTTGGGGTGTATGGAATTCACAGATCATTTCATTCCATCACCCAATTTCCACGGCAACTTCATTAACCGTCCGTCCATAGCTTTGGACGGGATGAGACAAAGTCATCTACTCAATCTCTACATCATTCTTGGTCGTCTCTTTTAGCAAACTTGACGACCGAGTTGCCTCGAGTCAGAGGCGGGAGCCCGTTTAAAGAACCGATCATGTGGTGCCACTTCGACGATGGACTTGGAGATCGACGAGATCGGAGCAGCCGCAACGGAGCGTGGGATGATGGTTGAAGAACGAAGGACTCGGATCGTTCGGTACAATCCTTCTTCCCTCTTTGTAGATTGTTAGTTTAGCAATAATGGCAGATCCGGGTTAAAGTATACGATAGCGCCAAGTTTAAAAGTTTTATTCCGCATTTGGCGTCTGTAGACTGCCGGGGCGCTAACGTAGACTTACATTGGTATCAGAGCCTCACCATTTTGCTATACTAACTTGTGCTAACGCGTTTAAAACATCGATCCGACCGAAAATCGAAAACTGCAAAAATCGCATTTTTCTTCACTTGACAGTTCTGTTATTTTCAAACGGTGTCAAATTTGATTTCTGTACATCTTAAAAATCACAGCAGGCATTTATAAGAACTACGACAAAATCTGGGGATGTGATCTCTCCAACGTAGCGCGGAAGCGCGGTCAAACCAATGGTTTGACCGCGCTTCCGCGGCCACGTGGGGAGCACGTGCTCCCAGACTTTGTCAGATGGTTCTATGAAGGATTTTGGGGTTTTTGGTATGTACAATTTTGGCCCAGGTTTTGTTACTGTTCACCAGTAAGCAGTGGGGCCCACTTTTTGATTTTTGGTCTTTGGTCGATCGAAATTTAAACACGTTAGTTTACAGTGCTTACATTATATCTCCGACCGGGAATGTCATTTGATCGGTAAACCGCGTTTAACTGCTATAGTTCTTTTAGACGGGTTTGCGAACGTGACATTCGCGTTGATGTTCTGTGTTGTGCTGTTTTGTTGCGGTTTTGTCGTGGTGGATAGCAGTGTGCAATGGTAGTACAGTTTGTGTTTATTTGTACATTTGATATTGCGGGGCGAGCGTCCAACATGTGGACTGCCGTCACTGCCTGTTGTATAATATTCTTTTGGGGCACGACCAGGTTGCGGTCGATGTACCTATTGTACTATTTTTCATTACTGTACTAGGTTTTACCCCGCGACGGAGTGCACGGATAGCCGGGTTCGGGAAAGCAACGGGTCCGCATCTCATGGTTTTGAGAGGCAGAGGGGCCCCACTTCAGAATTGGCAGACTATTCGCCGCACTCGTAGGGGGTACAGGTTGACCCAAGGAGGGGTGCCCAAGATTACCGGATTCTGTGAAGTGCCGGGTGTTCCATTCACTATGTTGTGGGGACTACCTCGCTTCAGGTTTTGGAGGGTAACTTGCCGCACCCGTAGGGGTCTAGGTTTCATTGCACAGGCTATCCACACGACAGGGGAACGTCGGGTTTCAGCAGCGGCTCTGTGAAACCCGGGGATCCCAGATATCTGTATTGTTCTGTGATGCTTATTACTTTTCTGTAATGTTGCTTATTATCACGCCTGGAGCGATTATGTATATTGGCTTATATACTATTAGATGTTGTATATGTTTTACACCCGCGCTAGTCCAGTCCCCGCTCTGTCGTTAGTTAAGTAACCTAACGGGTGATGACGGGACCCAGTGACGAATGCGGATGGCATATACGTACATTTTATTTTCGTTCTTTTCTGGTGTGATTGATTGATGGGACTGCGTTGATTCTGATCAATGCTAAGTTAAACAAACCTGTTTGAGTTGTTGGAACAATTTAAAAAGTGTTATTGCAAAGACGTTTCCTTTTGTTATGCATAGCGGTATTCGGTGTGAATATCCAGCACCTCATTCGACGGGGCAAGGGCTGATATCCCTTCACCGGGACTGACCCCTTGGGCAGAAGTTTGCGTCAGGGTAATAACTTCACTATAGTCGATTACAAGTTGCTTTGCATAGCGGTATTCAGTGGAATATCCTGCACCTCATTCCACGAGGAAAGAGCCGAGATCCCTTCACCGGGAGTGACCTCTTTAGCAAAAGGTTTTCGCCACTATATTTTAAAAAGCTATCAGGTTCCTTCAGCGATATCAAGTTCACTACGCTAAAGGTTTTTTCGCCAAAAACCAGCCGTAGCCCTCCGTCACTTCTTTTGGGTATTCAGTAGTATTCAAGCTATGTATTTTGACCTAACGCCAAGGCATAGTGTTTGGTAGCTGCTGGGTATTCAATTGTTGCATAGATAGATGAGTTGGTTTGGGACAGCCGTTCTGCCATTTTGACCTGACGCCAAGGGCATGTGCGGGTGGGTTCAAATTAACAAGATAGTGATGGGTAGAACTTGGCATGTGACTTATGACATTTTGACCTAACGCCAAGGTTATAAGAGCATGGGGCAAAAACATTATCGGGAGTTTCTAAAGAAACTGAAACTTGCCAAGTATGCGCATACCATCTGGAGTATAAGTAACGTGGATGCATTCCATCACGTTATCATACGATGAGAGTTGGATCCCGATTCCCACTGATGAGTTGATTTACTCTTCGGGTGATCCCGATTGATTCTTCTTTAGGTTTGGAGGAGAATTTGACTGGACAGTGGGAGGTTTCCGGATTAGATAAAGTGATGACCATTCTAATCTAGGTTAGAGTGCACGCAGAGTGTTTCTTTTCTCTCTCTCTCTTTGGCAGCGACCTTTGACCGACCCTAGACTATGACTCAGTGACCAGGTTGACCGAACCTTCTTAAAATACTGGCTTTTGGATTGTCTATGTTGCATAAGTCATTGCAACTCCTTCTTCTACCCTTTGAATTTCTCAGAACACCCGTATTACTACGGATATCCACTTCCATTGGATAGATCCATCGTATGGTTATATACGAACTCGAAGGGACTTCTTCGGGGATGGATCCAGGTTCAGGAGAAATAGAATTGGTTTATTCAGTTGTCTTTTATTATCACCTTCTCTCAGGTTGCGAGAGCTCCTTGGTTTAGGAGAGTACACCTATTACGCTTATTGGATAGTCTTATTCCAAACCATAGGCTGGTGCCGAAAGGTAGGGAATGAAGAAAACCAATTAGCCTAAGTAGGGTGTGCAGAAGGTAATATGTAAAGACAAAATAAAGGGATTAGAAAGAGGGCAAAGTAAATTGCGACTGATATCATTCACGACCAAAACCGCGTACTTCATCGCCACTCCTATTTCACCTTTAAAAGAATAAGGTATTATTCAGTTGTCTTTTATCATCACCTTCTCTCAGTTGCGAGTACTCCTTGGTTTAGGAGGGTACACCTATTATGCTTACTGGATAGTCTTCTTCCAAACCATAGGCTGGTGCCGAACGGTAGGGAAGGAAGAAAACCATTTAGCCTAACGATGGTGTACAGAAGGTAACGACTAAAGACAAATAAAGGGGATTTGGAGAGATGGCAAAGAGATATACGGTTGAAGTCATGAATTGGATTATGGAAGAGGCATTGCTATGAATACCAGGATACCCCTACGAAACATTTTCATGTTTCAGTGCATTGTTAAAGAAAAACTGTTTTCCCGATTAGATACTTACTCCAAGGGTATGTATTTACCAGGTTTCATTTTCATATCTGTATGGTTTTACAGATGATGAGTGGGAGTAAGATATTGGGAATTAGGTGATCATCCTCATTATATCGGAATTCGTTGTAATTGGTGATATTTGAGGAAATCGCCAGGGTACAGTTTTCTACCTACGACGCACAGGTTTTGAGTTGTTTAACTCAGCGGACTTATACAGAGTATTGTATGTTGTCCAAGTGTCCTTCAGGACAAGGGGTAGGTCCTCGTACTTTGTTCTGTTTACTTATAACTTCTCTAGTATTTAGACGAGTGTTTCGTAGAAATACAAGGTCTAAGTTTTGAGAAGTTGTGGGTATAAGAATAAAGTGGAGAACCAGGTGTCACAAGTATCGGGATTCTTCAAAGAGATCGAAGATGTAGATTCTTGTGATTGGTATTCAGATGATAGTGATGGTTTTGAGAAACGTGTTTCTTTTTCAGGTTACTCATAATTGGATGGTTTCCTAAGTTGAGTAATGCTGAATAGCCTCTTTCCATTAAGTTAATATGCACTGGAGACAGCTGCATGGTTTGAATATGGTTCCAATTAAATAAGTGCCAAAGTTTCTGTATTGGATATAGAATGGATCGTACCTTAAAAGAAATTAAGGTATGGGGAGTTGTCCAGCTTATGCTTAAAACCAGACTCTGGATAACTCAGGGCACGTTTCTGTAATGGCTGTTTTGTGGGTTGACCCTGGCTATGACGAGGGTTGATATTCTACCATTTGGAAGATCAATAGTGATATTGTTCTTGACTCGCCACAGTTTTAGTAAAATGGATCTTTTTCAGAAAACAGTAGTGGGAGTATGGTAGAACTGGAAGTGATTCCAGAACCGCGAACGATTACGGAAAATTTAATAGGACCTATACATTCAATCAGGTTTGACATTCCAATAGCCACTCCGCAGATTTGGTAGGTAACCTCAGACACCCGAGAGGTACTTCGGTAGCCTCAAGGACGGTGACAGGGAGGTTCTTATCTACCCAGACTTGACACTACTGTTGTTCCAGGATATGAGACCCGGTAGGAGGGTTGTCGTAGTCAGTGGGAGCAGCGGAAGCATAGTGGGCAAGATGCTTATATCTATTTATAGACCTGAGCAGTTATAGAGGAGATAGATCATCTAATTTTGATGTGACAGTCATGGGTTTGACTTCAATCAGGATAGGGGATGGATCTGTTAAGAAGGCAGTAGGGTGTGATGTCATGGTATCAGGATGACATACACAGAGTGGGAAGCAAAATTCCTATACTACAATCGGTTGTACTGTGGTCGTCACACAGTTGTTTCTCCAGACAAGACATGGATATAATATTAGACATTCTGGTTTCTGGATCTATGGTTTTAGATCTAGATTTGGGTGGTTTCCCAATATGGGTACTTTGACAGATATTCTAATGGTTTTTAGAATAGTTGACTCCTAGCATGGTAGAGTACCTGCAGGTGATGGAGTCACCCTCTCTAAAGGTGTCGTATAGACTAAAGGGGAGAGGGATGTGCATGATTGGCAGATCACTTGCTTAGGCAATTGAGTCAATCATGAGATGTCAAGTACCGCACCAAATGTTGTTTTTGCACTAGATGCAATAAGTTTGTATTAATCCAATCCTGGAGAAACATAAGGAAGCAGTTTTAGAACACTAGTACATGTTCTACGGATTTGATAACGGCAGCCTCTTTCGGGAGACGGTTATCATTCCATGCTTCAAAGGTGACATGGATGACAGAGTGATTGTCAGAGTTTTAGTTTTCCCTCTGACGAGAGACAGTATTATGGACAGGTGGTCCAAAGGATACTGTGGGTGGCATAGTGCCCGATACTGATTAGGTTCAGTGATCGATACAGTCTAAGAAGTTTGGATATGGTGTTCATTTATGAACTAAGGTCCCATCAGATATCCAGACATATTCTAAGACAGGTACTACTCAATTCGGGAGATGGTTTTCTCCGCGAACTTGAGATTATGAGAGATACAGAAAGAAACTTCTAGGCGGATCCACTCACTGAGGCTATTTTCTCGAACACAATAGTTTTACAAACGGGCTTTGTGAAACTGATTAGTAGAGGAGTTGGATGTTCGGTTTCACACGGGCTGTGAGTAGTCGACATCGCAATATTAGCCTTGAGTGCAAGTGGGAGATTGTTGGAGATAGTGCCCTCATAGTCAATTATTGGATCGCAGGTACGTGATTGCAATGATTGCGGAGGACCTATCCCGGTAGTACAGTCTTACTCGAAATGATAGTATGCTATCTGGTTTGCCTTTATCAGTCGTGTTCATGTTCAGGTGACTGATTGCATGTTACACTTTGATAGAGCCCTTAGGATCTTGCTTTACTACCAACTGTATGAGGGCGATCATATACGTGAGAGTTGGGTAGTTTATATGCATATCCTTAATTGTGGTCCCTAGTCGTGGGAGTTTCGAGACAGGGCATCGATACTCCGGAGTAGACTAGTGTGTACAGTCGAGACCCCGACAAGGGGCGGTGGCCGGTCTCACAAGCCACTGGTGACAGTTGGATCACCTAAGATGTATACAGGTGCTCATTGGGTTATGAGTACACCGGACAGGACTCGCTGGGAATCTGCTAGTTAGTATTATATCTACCGTCAGATAGCAGTTCCCTGGTGACATGTGTACAGGTTAGTTCATCGACCTGAGGTCGTCATTTGTCTCGTGTGAGTTCCCACTGTGCTTTGATTTCTACCCTACCACGGCTCAAAGGAGTCGTGCAAACAGGTAGCTTTTGGGTACAGTCCCGAGCCATATGGAGGCACGTGAGCGGATCGGCAGGGGATTCGTCTCTCCCGGTATTGGGGGCGAGGTCGTGCTGTGTCTAGGAGAGCCATTACACAAATCCATGGCCATGGTAAGAGATTTACTGGTAGGTACTCCAGTAGTATCTCAGGGTGTATTGAGGCTACACTCCGACACGACTTATACTGCTTCTGGGGGTCTGACGTTACTAGCCCCCTAGGCGGATATGCGATACTCATTGACGAACGGACCGGACTGTATATACATTGTCACTGTTAGGCTCAGTAGGGTTTTCGGAGGAGTTCGCTCATCGGTCTCCCTTGAGTTCGCTCCTCGGCCACCCTTGAGGTCAGTCCGTGGGCAGCCGTTACGCATTGCTAGTGCCGCTGACGGTTTGTGGTTAAACCCACTGCCAGGGTGCTGACGAGTCATTAGAGTCCCCCACAGGCAGTTTCCCAAGTTCGGGCGAAACGTTGTAGAGGCCGTATGGTTTTATGGCAGGGTTCGGAAAATGCACGTGCGTTTACGCACGTGTTATTTTTCGGGCAGATAATACTGGTCGGCTTTGGTTTAAGCCGGATCCGAGTATTATATTGAGTAGGTATAATATCTTTGTCTCAGTTGCATTTGTATTCGGTCGTAATACAAATGCGGGTATATTTATACAGTTTCGGGGTTTTCCTGAAAGTTGTTTCAGGATCACTTTTGGAAGTTGCCAGATTCCAGTTTTCTATCAGCCGTCTTTTAACATTCTGTTAAAGACGGATTTATCTTTTCTTCTGATATGAGTGAGTCATCATTCTAGAAGCTTCTAGAAGTGATGATAAGGCATATGACTCATTAGTGCATTAATGGTTTCATTAAAGGCATGATGAGGTGTTTAAGTGACTCATGGTTTTCATTAATGAGTTTTGTTTAGCTAAGGATATTTCTTCTTGATCTTTTGAGTGAGAAGCTTTCTTATACTCACCCTTTGCTCCTACACTCACCTTCCTCCTTTGATATATATAGCCTCCTCTCTCTTTCTCATTCACACACTTGATTCAAGAGAGAAAAGATTATGATAGATATTTGGGGTGTATGGAATTCACAGATCATTTCATTCCATCACCCAATTTCCACGGCAACTTCATTAACCGTCCGTCCATAGCTTTGGACGGGATGAGACAAAGTCATCTACTCAATCTCTACATCATTCTTGGTCGTCTCTTTTAGCAAACTTGACGACCGAGTTGCCTCGAGTCAGAGGCGGGAGCCCGTTTAAAGAACCGATCATGTGGTGCCACTTCGACGATGGACTTGGAGATCGACGAGATCGGAGCAGCCGCAACGGAGCGTGGGATGATGGTTGAAGAACGAAGGACTCGGATCGTTCGGTACAATCCTTCTTCCCTCTTTGTAGATTGTTAGTTTAGCAATAATGGCAGATCCGGGTTAAAGTATACGATAGCGCCAAGTTTAAAAGTTTTATTCCGCATTTGGCGTCTGTAGACTGCCGGGGCGCTAACGTAGACTTACATGTACCCAAAAGCTACCTGTTTGCACGACTCCTTTGAGCCGTGGTAGGGTAGAAATCAAAGCACAGTGGGAACTCACACGAGACAAATGACGACCTCAGGTCGATGAAGCCTCGCTAAACCATAACTAACTTGTTAGCAAAGTCGTTAGAAATTCGATCGCAAAACGAACCCGAAAATACGACGTTTTAACCTAGTTTCTGCCAATTTTAAAACGGGGTCTAAAATTTTTTCAGGGACCCTTAAAAATACAAGCAGGGAATTTTAAGAATTATAAAGAAATTTAGGATTGTGATTCGACCATAGCGCCGCGGAACCGCTGCCGATCCAAGCGATCCGCCGCGGATCCGCGGCCTAGTTGACTCGGAGTCAACCCAAATTTGCTCAGTTATTATTCTGTGTTGATGTTGTGTTTTCTGGAATGTTTTGTTTCCGCTCAGGTTTTTTGTGCACAGAGAATTGTTTGGAGTAGAATCATTTTTGTTTGCTTGATCGAAATTCTAAGATGTTTGGCTAACTTGATTATATCTGTAATGTGTTTAATGTTTTCGTAAACTTCCCCTAACTGCTAGTATGTCGGTTAGCAGGGGGTTGCACATTTCTGTAATGGTTTTTACTGGTTTGTGTTTGTGGACTTGTTGGATTGTCGTGAATGGATAGCCGGGGATGTGAGACGAGCGTTTCTTTCATTCAAATGTAATTTGTAAATTGTTGTAATATTCTTTTGCGGGGCACATCCGGGTTGAGGTTGTTGCCACCGTTGTATTATTTCATTTACTGTTTTATGCTCCTAGGATAGACCCAAGATGGGGTGCACAAACTACCGGGTATTTTGAAGTGTTTAGTGGCCTACTCACGTCGTTGAGGGAGACCTCTTCACTTCGGGTACTTGACAGGTAGTTTTCCGTACCCGTAGGGGTCTAGGGTGGGGTTTTGGCTATTCATCGCGACCGTGTAATCCGTCATTCTTTGCAGGCTCAAAAGGAATGCGGATTTGCAGAAAATCCAATATGTTCATCTGTGATCTGGAATGCCTATTATTGCGTCTGACGAATGTACAATATCTATATATGATATCTATTAGGCGTTACTTATGTTTTACACCCGCGCTAGCCCTGCCCCCGTTCTGTCGTTAGTTAAGTAACCTAACGGGTGAATGACGGGGCCCAGTGGCGAATGCAGATGGCATAAGAGGACGTTGTATTTTCGTTGTTTTCTGCAATGATAGGTTAATTGATGGGACGCATTATATTAATGCAAAGAAAATAAACCAAAGTTGAATCGTTGGAACAGTTTAAAAGAAACCACTCGGTTATTTTAAAACAGAAGATATATTTTAAATTGCGGAGCTTAAGCCACTCCTTTTAAAAAACTATCAGGTTCCTTCGATCATATCAAGTTCACTACGTTCACGGTTTCGCCAAAACCATTTGTAGCCCTCCGTCATTTCATTTGGGTATTCAGTAGTATTCAAGCTATGTATTTTGACCAACGCCAAGGCATAGTGTTTGGTAGCTGTTGGATATTCATTTGTTGCATAGATAGATGAGTTAGTTTGGGACAGTCGTATTATCATTTGGCCAACGTCAGGGGTATGTACGGATGGGTTCAAATCAACAAGATAGTGATGGGTAGAACTTGACATGTGACTTATGACATTTTGACCAACGCCAAGGTCATAAGAGCATGGGGCAGAAATTTATATCGGGAATTTCTAAAGAAACTGAAATTTGCTAAGAGTTGCATACCATTTGGAGTGTGATAATTTTAGTAGGATTCCTTCAGTTTTATCACACGATGATATTTGGATCCCGATGCTACTGTGAGTATCCGCTACTCATTAGGAGATTCGTCACTTAACGATCAATGCTATAAACCAAGTAGGTGTCGAGAAAGGTGTCAGCGGGGCTACGCCCCCAGAGAAAAGAGGTTATTTAATTAAGGAACTTCGCGAAAGCGTCGTAAACCCTCCCTCGAAGTACCGACACCAGCGTGGCTGAACGGTTAAGCAAGAATTGTACAGTGAGAATAGTCCTGACTAGTTCTTCCTTTTTGGTTTGAGGAGGGATTCGAGAAACAGTGGGAGCCATCCAGTTTAGATAAACTAAAAACCACTCTAAACTTGCAAGAGCATCATGCCAAAGTGTTCCCTCTCTCTCTCATTGCAGCGACCCAGAACATGACAGGCCTTAAGTTACTATTAGATAAAAATATTTTGACAGAGCCAAACTATAAAGATTGGTTCCGGAATGTTAAGATGGCTATAACTTATAACAAATTGGGGTATGTCCTTACTACTAAGGCAACTGCTGTCCCTGGTCCAGAATCAAGTGTCGCGGATAAGGAAATCCACAAGACCTGGGAGATTGATTGCGCGAAGGCTAAATGCATCGTGCTTGCCTCTATGAATAATGAACATCAGAGGAGGCACGAGAATATGGATCTAGAATCCATATTTCTGCACACCAAGGATTTTTATGGAGAGAAATCTCGTATAGCAAGATACGAGACCTCGAAGAACTTGTTTCAGTCGAGGCTGGCCGTCGGATCATCTGTAGGAGAACATGTCCTTAAGATGATTGGCTATATAGAAGAGCTTGCGGACCTCGGGACAACATTAGAGAACGAGCTATATACAGACTTGTTTCTTCAATCCTTTCCTTCCACCTACGCCCAGTTTATTCTAAATTTCAACATTCAAGGAAAAGAAGTTGAACTTCCAGAACTCCTTAACATGTTGAGGAGTGCAGAGGGCACCTTGTAGAAAGCAAGGGAAACACCCACTATATTTGTTCGCGGTGTTTCCTGTTCCGGGTCCAAGGCAAGGGCCAAAGGAAGGAAGAAGAAGGCCGCTACTAAACCGAGAGGTGGTGTTGGTAAGGTGGGAGTTAAGGGAAAGGCAAAGGTTGCGGTGCCAGTAGTGGCAAAGGACGAGTGTTTCCACTGTCGTAGGAAAGGCCATTGGAAGAAAGATTGCAAAGCTTGGATTGCCAAGAACCAGGACCCGAAGCTAGCTGTGGCTTCGACTTCAGGTGTGTTTCTAATTGAAAATTGTCTGTCAATCAACTCTACTTCTTGGGTATTGGATACCGGATCAGGATCTCATATATGTAATTCATTGCAGGCACTGAGAAACCGTAGAGTGCTGAAGGTTGGTGATATGACCCTCCAGGTTGCTAACGGAGCTAGCGTGGGTGCTGTGTCCGTAGGGGATTATCACCTAGGATCGACGAGTGGACATATTTTGGTTTTGCGCAACTGTTTTTGTGTACCTAGTTTAACATGTAATATCATATCAGTATCGTTGTTATCAAAAGAAGGTTATGGTTTCATGTTTGTAAGCGATGTTGTTAACATCCACCTTAATCATGGTTTGATTGGGTCCGGTACACTAGATAACGGTATATACGTATTAAACCAATTACAGATTTTCAATGTCCAGAACACACTAAAAAGAAAGTCTCCAGATATAAATCAGGCTTTCTTATGGCATTGTAGACTGGGTCACATCAATGAGACAAGGTTAACTAAGTTACATAGAGAAGGATATTTTGATCTGTTCGAATATCAATCTTATGCCACTTGTCAATTATGTCTCAAAGGAAAGATGGCAAAGACTCCATTCACTGGATATGGAGTAAGAGCGAGCGAGCTCTTAGGACTCATACACAGCGATGTATGTGGTCCAATGTCTACACATGCAAGAGGTGGTTTTTCATATTTCATTACTTTTACGGATGATTACTCTAGGTATGGATTCATTTTTTTAATGAAACATAAATCCGAGGCCTTTGAGAAATTCCAAGAATATAAGAATGAAGTAGAAAACCAAACCGACAAAAGTATCAAGACACTGAGATCTGATCGAGGTGGTGAATACTTAAGTGCCGAGTTCCTGGGTTACCTAAAAGAGAAAGGAATTTTCTCTCAGCTTACTCCTCTATACAGTCCACAGCATAACGGTGTATCGGAGAGACGAAACCGAACCCTATTGGATATGGTACGTTCCAAGATGGGTAATGCTGAGTTACCGCGATCTTTCTGAGGTTATGCGCTAGAATTAGCAGCATATCTTTTGAACAGGGCTCCTACCAAGACTGTGCCTACCACGCCATATCAGATGTGGAGTGGGAAGAAATCCTATCTTCAGTATCTGAAGATATGGGGATGTCCAGCTTTTGTTAAAAAGCAGCATGCGGACAAACTCGAGGCATGATCAGTACAGTGTAAGTTTGTGGGATATCCAAAGAACTCCAAGGGGTATTTCTTCTATTACGCAGACGAACAAAAGGTTTTTGTTTCTCGTAATGCCCATTTTCTAGAACAGCAGTTTTTAGAAAAGGAAACAAGTGGGAGCGCAATAGAACTGGAAGAAATTCCAGAACCACAAACTACTACTGAAAGTTTGGTAGAACCAGTAGTTCAAGAAGAACAGGACATTCCCGCACCCCTCCGTAGGAGTAGTAGGCCGTCTCATCCGCCTGAGAGATACTACGGTTTTCTCATAGATGGGGATAAAGAGGATTGCGTCATTGATAATGATGAACCTACTAGCTTCCAGCAGGCCATCCAGAGCGGCGACTCGGTAAGATGGCTGGATGCAATGCGGACCGAGATGGAGTCCATGTACACCAACAAAGTATGGACTTTGTACTTTGCTCCAGATGGAGTAAAACCTATAGGATGCAAATGGATCTTCAAGAAAAAGATTGGTGTAGATGGACAGGTGGAAACCTATAAGGCTAGACTTGTTGCAAAGAGTTTTCGTCAAAGACCTGGTTTGGATTATGACGAAACTTTTTCTCCAGTGGCTATGCTCAAATCCATTCAGATACTTCTTGCCATTGCCGCCTTCCATGATTCTGAGATCTGGCAGATGGACGTAAAGTCGGCTTTTCTAAATGGTAATTTAGAAGAGTGCGTCTATATGGATCAGCTAGAATGTTTTAATCAGAGTGGGAGCAGCGGGAAAGTGTGCAAGTTGCTTAAGTCCATTTATGGACTAAAGTGGCTATCGCGGAGTTGGAACATCTATTTTGATGAAACAGTCAAGGAATATGACTTTATCAAAAATCTAGATGAACCATGTATATATAGTAAAATTGTAGCATGAACTGTCGTATTCCTCGTCTTGTACGTGGATGACATTCTATTAATAGGAAATGACATTCCTATGCTACAATCTGTCAAAGGATTCTTGTCACACAGGTTCTCCATGAAAGACCTGGGTGATGCCTCTTACATTCTGGGGATCCAGATCTGTCGTGATAGATCTAAGAGGATGTTGGGACTTTCGCAGTCCAGGTATATCAACACTATACTGAAAAGATTCAGTATGGAAGATTCTAAGCGCGGTAATTTACCGGCTTGTCACGGAATCACCCTATCCAAAGAGATGTCTCCCAAGACTGATTTGGAAGGGGATCGCATGTCAGTTACACCCTACGCTTCTGCGGTAGGCTCTATAATGTATGCGATATTGTGCACCAGACCAGATGTAGCTTACACACTGAGCGTGGTAAGCAGGTATCAGTCAGACCCAAAGGAGAAGCACTAGATAGCAGTAAAGAACATTCTCAAGTACCTCAGAAAGACTAAGGATATATTCTTGGTTTATTGCGGAAAAGACCTCCAGATCGAGGCTTTTGCCGATTCCAGCTTCCAGAGTGACAATGATGACTCCATGTCCATGTCAGGTTATGTCTTTACCCTCAATGGAGGGGCAGTGTGCTGGAAGAGTTCCAAGCAGGACACCGTTGTTGACTCGAAAATGGAAGCGGAGTATATCGCTGCTTGCGATGCCGCAAAAGAAGCAGTCTGGATGAAGAAGTTCCTAACAGATTTGCCATTGTTGATCCAATACCGCTGTATTGCGACAACAACGGAGCTATAGCTTTAGCAAAGGAACCCAGGTCATATCAGAAGTCCAGACACATCTTAAGGCGGTATCACCTGATCAGGGAGATCATAGATCGATAGGAGATCGAGGTCCGGAGAGTTGCTACAGAGGAGAACACTGCAGATCCATTCACTAAGGCCTTACCTCATATTCAGTTCGAGAGGCTACTCGAGATGATAGGTCTTCGATACGCCAGTACATGGCCCTAGTGCAAGTGGGAGATTGTTAGTGTATATGCCCTAGGGGCCATTATTGTATCATACTGGCTTGTATATTACTTAATGGAAGCTTGGGATATTCACAGTTATATTAACAGTCTTGCTAAATATGGTAGTACGCTACTTGGTTTATATCTATCTTAATATGTGTATATGTTAGCATATCGAGAATACATATTGATAGAGCCCTTAGGATCTTGCTTGACTACCAGCGTTGTGATGGCAGTCACATTAGTGGGGGCTAGGTAGTCTGCAAGCACATCCTTTTTCAGGTCCCCAGTCGTAGGATTATAGAGACAGGGCATCGATACTTCGGAGTAGACTAGTGTGTACGCTTCTCATCCCAGCAGGGGAAATGGTCTGTCCCACAGCCATTAGTACGTTGTACTGGAGATAGTATACAGGTGCTCGTTGGGTTATGGGTACACCGGACAGGACTCGCAGGGAACTGTTGGTTGGTATTATACCCGTCGTCAGTTAACAGTTCCTAGGTGACATGAGTACAGCATAGTCCACAGACTTGACACTGCTGCTTCGTCTCGAGTGTGTTCCCACTGTTCTTAGATTGCTACCTTACCACGGCTCAAATGAGTCATGCAAACAGGTAGCAGTTGGGTACAGTCCCGAAGCACTTGGAGGCAGTGGCGGTTAGATATGATTCGTCTCTCCCGGTATTGGGAGTTGATATCACGCTGTGTTTGGAAAGCCATTACGCAAAGTCCCTGACCAGGGCAAATGAGATTTACTAGTAGGATTTCCAGTAGCTTCTCAAGGTGTAATGGGCTTCACTCCAACACGACTTATTCAGCTTTTAGGGGACTGATGGTTGCCGCCCCCTAGGCCTGATATGCGATAGTCTTAGACGAACGGACCAGACTGTACGGAGATTATCACATCAGGCTCAGTAGGAGTTCGGATGGGTTTCCTCATCGGCCTTCTTATCGACATCTACCTGGGGACCGTTACATACAGCTAGTGCTGCTTGCGGTCTGTGGTTAAACCCACCGCCAGCGTAGTGTCGAGTCTTTAGAGTCCCACACAGAGAGTTTCCCTGCTTCGGGCGAAACGATATAGAGGTCGTATGGTTTTACGACAAGGTTCGGACACATACGTGCATTTATGCACGTACGATGTTCGGACAGTTTTTACTAGCGGGCTTTGGTTTAAGCCAGATTCTAGTAATGGATTATTGGATTTATACAGTCTCAGTATTTCCGTGTTTTCACAGATAGGAGGGGCATTCTCGTAATTACTCGAGACGCTTCTAAAAGAAAGGTGACTCATTATGCTTTAATTCATTTATGAATTAAGCTTAATGAGGTGGAGGAGATGATGTGTGATTTGCATTAATTACATCATGAGTCATGAGGTGATTCTCCTCAAAGTAATTAATGAAGCATGGTTGATATTTTGAGATATTATTTCTAGATATTTTGATGCTTCATTATTTATCCAAATGACTTAAGATATTTATTCATTCTCACTTACACATTCTCTCCCCTCTCAAGCTCTCTCTCTTCAAAGAACTAACCCTAACCTCTAATGTGTTGAGATCCAAGGGTTAGCAAGACTAATAGATCCCTAATCCTCTTCTATATCCTCTAGGTTGCTTTGATTAGCACTCATAGTCACCTAGTTACCTCAAGTGAGAGGTTAAAGCTTGGAGAAGCAACTCTCGGGTGGATCTTCTATCACATCGAGGAGGCCGACGAGGAGGTGATCAAAAAGAACAAGAAGAACTTGATTCATTAGGTATAATCATCTATCATAGTAGCTAATCACTTCTTTATAGTTGTTACTTAGGGTTTAGCAAAGATCCGTAAAGTTAGTCGGTGTTAATTTAAACAAAATGATTGTTTTACCTATTCCGCCTCCCCGCATCATGTGGGGTGTCTAACGTCGACTTACACATATCACATACGACCCGTCCAATAGTAAATGCCCGATTAAAATACGGTATCAACTACACGCATTTAATCAAGCTCCCGCGTATATCTCATATGCACCCCACATCGTTTCTCTTGAGGTAGGAGACTCCTTTGTGAGACTCTATGACTCGTCAATACGCTAGCAGTAGGCAGTGATCACATCACATGCCCATAAACTGTCAGTGGCACAAGCTGTACGTAACAGCTCCCAGGTATTGAGCGATCAGAAGAAACACAAGCGAACCTGCTAAAACTCCCGTCGAGCCAACTGGTAACACTTACCGTACAGTCCGGTCTCTTCGTCAATAGTGCTGCATATCAAGTCTAAGGGTGGTATCGTCGACCCCATTAACCCAATAAATTTTGCCGGTATATGGCTCATAATAGATCGAGAAACTACTGATAACACTTATCAGTAAATCTCAGCAGCCCTGGCCAGGGACTTCCTGTTATAACCAATCGTACATAGCGCAACAACAACCCCCAATACCGGGAGAGACGAAACCCCTCCTATCGCTCATTGCCTCTATATGCCTCGGGACTGGACCCAAAATCCACCTGTTTGCATGACTCAGTAGAGCCGTGGTAGGGTGGAGATCAAAGTACAGTGGGAGGACACACAAGACTCTATGACGATCTCGGGTCTACAGACTAACCTGTACTAGTGTCACCTGAGAACTGCTATCCAATGATAGATATAATACCATATAGGAATTCTCGGCGAGTCTGTTCAGTGTACCCAGTCTCACTGAGCACCCGTATACGATCTTTGGTGTCACCACACAAATGAATATGGGATCATCCATCGCCCATCATATGGGATAAGTAATGTATACGCCAGTCTACTCTGGTGATATCGATGCATGCCCCGTTTCGATACACCCACGACTAGGAACATTTCAAGGATTTGCTCATAAAATACACATGTCTCACTAGTATGATCCGCATTATAATCTCAGTAGTCAAGCATATCCTAAGGGCTATATCAACATGTACCAAATGAGTGAAAGCATGATCAAATGAACATGTCAAGAAAAAGTACAACCAGATAGCATACTATCATGTCGAGCAAGAATGTCCCCTGAATACACACACACACACACACAAACCGGTACATATACTATCATATAATGGCCTCTAGGGCATACATATATCCAACAATCTCGCACTTGCACTAAGGCCAATTATTGGCGTATCTCATACCCAACATCTCAAAAAGTCGCTCATGCTGTGGCAGAGGGAGGGCCTTGGTGAGTGGATCCACGGTGTTATCTTTTGTATCTACTCTCCGAATCTCGATCTCGCGGCGATCAACTATCTACCGGATTAGATGATATCGCCTGAGGATATGTCTGGATCGCTGATGGGGCCTGGGCTCTTTGGCTAATGCCATAGCCCAATTATTATCATAATACAATGGTATTGGATCAATAATGGTCGGAACTACTCCTAGCTCCGAGATGAACTTCCTTATCCAGACGACTTCCTTGACAGCATCAATTGCAGCAATATACTCAGCTTCCATCGTGGAGTCTGCAAAGATATCCTATTTGGAACTCTTCCAACACACCGCCCCTCCATTGAGGGTAAAGACAAACCCTGAGATAGATTTGTTGTCATCCTTATCACTCTGGAAGCTCGAATCGGTAAAGGCCTCCATTTGGAGATCTCCGTTACCATACACCAAGAACATTTCTTTAGTCCTTTGCAAGTACTTAAGAATGTTCTCCACAACAGTCCAGTGATTCTCCCCTGGATTGGGTTGACACCTGCTTACTACACCCAGTGCATAAGCTACATCAGGGCGTGTACATAACATCGCATACATTATAGATCCAACAGCAGAAGCATAAGGTATAATTCTCATGCGAGCTCTCTCTTCATCAGTCTTTGGGCAAAAGTCTTTGGAGAGAGTAATTCCATGACTAGCGGGTAAGGCACCCCGCTTGGAGTCTTCCATACTAAAACTCTTTAGGATGGTGTTAATGTACCTGGTTTGGGACAATCCCATCAACCTTTTAGATCTATCCCTATAGATCTTCATGCCCAATATGTACGAAGCATCACCCAGGTACTTCATGGAGAACCTTTGTGATAATAATAGTTTGACCGATTGTAGAATAGGAACATCGTTTCCTATCAGAAGAATGTCATCCACGTACAATACGGGAAATCTTCCTACAATTTTCTAATAAACACAAGGTTCATCTGGATTTTTGATGAAATTAAACTCTTTGATAACATCATCAAAATAGATGTTCCAACTCCGTGACGCCTGTTTTAATCCATAAATGGATTTAAACAACCTACATGCTTTCCCGCTGTTCCCACTATTGATGAAGCCCTCTGGCTGATCCATATAAACGCATTCTTCTAAATCATCATTTAGAAAAGCCGTTTTAACGTCCATCTGCCCGATATCATAGTCGTAGTGAGCAGCAATAGAATGTAGGATCCGAATGGATTTAAGCATGGCTACGGAAGAAAAAGTTTTGTCATAGTCCAATACTGGTCTTTGTCGAAATCCTTTCGCCACAAGCCTTGCCTTATAGGTCTTCACCTGCCCATCTACACCGATCTTTCTCTTAAAGATCCATTTGCACCCTACGGGTTTTACCCCAGAGGGTACAACATCCAAAGTCCATACTTTGTTGGTGTACATAGACTCCATTTCGGATTTCATGGCATCCAGCCACTTCACAGAGTCACCACCCATGATAGCTTGCTGAAAACTGGTAGGGTCATCATCATCCATGATGCAATCTTCTCCATCACTATCAACAAGAAAACCGTAGTATCTTTCCGGTGGGTGAGAAGTCTTATCAGATCTACGGAGTGGCTGAGGGTCACTAGGTTCTGTTGCAACATCAGGTTCAACCAAGTCGTTATTTGTAACTTGTGTCTCTAGAACCTCTTCTAAATCTACCACATTGCCATCAGTATCATTTTGAAAAATCTCATTTTCTAAAAAATGTGGCATGTTGAGAAACAAACACCTTTTGTTCCTCCTTGTGGTCGAAAAGATACCCAAACGAATGTTTCGGATATCCCATAAATATACACTTGACCGATCGTGTCTCGAGTTTGTCTGGATTCTGCTTTTTAACAAAAGCTGGACAAACCCAAATCTTAACTCGTTTAAGAGATGGTCTCTTCCCATACCATATCTCATATGGAGTGGTAGGCACGGTCTTGGTTAGAACTTTGTTCAACAGAAAAGCTGTAGTCTCCAATGCATGCCCCCAAAAGGAGAGCGGCAACTCAGCATCACTCATCATGGATTGTACCATATCTAATAGGGTTCGATTCTACCGCTCTGACACACCGTTGTGCTGTGGTGTGTAAGGGGGGTGAGCTGAGAGAGAATCCCATTCTCTTTTAGGAAGCTTAAAAACTCTGTACTAAGATACTCTCCACCTCGATCTGATCGATGTATTTTGATGCTCATTCCAATTTGTTTTTCTACTTCATGTTTATACTCCTTGAATTTCTCGAAAGCTTCAAGCTTATGCTTTAATAAAAACACATGATCGAATCTGGAGAAATCATCAGTAAAAGTTATGAAGTAAGAAAAACCGCCTTTTGCATGTGTAGACATTGGCCCACATACATCACTATGTATGAGGCCCAAGAGCTCAATAGCTCTTTCTCCGTGTCCAGTAAACAGAGTCTTGGTCATTTTCCCTTTGATACAGGACTGACAAGTCGCATAAGATTTATACTCAAAAGGATTTAAATATCCATCTTTATGAAGCTTGTTTAGTCTTGTTTCATTAATATGACCAAGTCTACAATGCCAAATAAAAGCTTCATTTATATCTGAAAATTTTCTTTTATTTATGTGTTGTATGTTGAAAACTGTGTGTTGATTTAGGACGTATATCCCGTTATTAAGTGTACCATAACCAATCAACTCTTGATTCAGTTTAATGTTCATAACATTATGCTACAATAAAAAATGATATCCTTCATTGTCTAACAAAGAAACGGATACAATATTCCAAAGCATGCTTGGTACAAAATAACATGGGTTCAAAACCAATATACAACCCGATGGCAACCCTAGATGATACTCTCCTACTGAAACTGCATTTACATTGAAACCATTTCCAACTCTGAGAGTATGATCATCGGTCTTCAAAACTCTGCTATTTCTCAACCCCTACACAGAATTGCAGATATGAGAACCTGAACCGGTATCCAATACCCAGGAAGCAGAGTTTATAGAAAAACAGTTTTCAGTTACGAACACACCTGAAGCTGAAGCATCACCATGCTTCCTTTTCTTGAGACCATGGTACTCAGTACAGTTCCGCTTCCAGTGCCCCGTCTTCTTGCAAAAGAAACATTCTCCTTTTCCCGACTCCGCAGCTTTGGATTTGTTTTTCCCCTTTGCCTTTTTGATTCCACCTCTCGGTTTGGTGGATTTCTTCTTATTCTTTCCCTTGGCCTTGGCTTTCGGGACGGAAGAGGAAGATTGTCCAACAAGCAGAGAGGGGGACTTCTCTTTAAGCGTGCTCTCCGCATTTCTCAACATATTGAGAAGTTCTGGTAGTGATTTCTCCATGTTATGCATGTTGAAGTTCACTATGAATGGAGCAAAGGCAGAGAGAAGAGACTGTAGAACAATATCAATATACTGCTCGTTTTCCATTGTCCATCCAAGGCCCTCAAGCTCTTCAATAAGAGCTATCATCTTCAAAACGTGATTGCCTACTGATGTGCCGGGAGCGATCCGCATCTGAAATAACTTTCAAGATGCTTCGTATCGTAAGATACGAGGTTGCTCTCTATACATATCTTTTGTATGGAGAAAGATGGATTGAACATCCATCTGCTAGTGCTGCTTTTGATATGTATTGTCCATCGATGCTAGCGTGAGGCATTTTGCAGTAGCACAGTCAATATGCTACGTTTCGCAGATCTCCCTATCCGCAATAGAAGATTCAGGGTCTGGGTTGGGTGGGGCTAAGGCTGTGAGGACATATGATACCTTATCATATGTGAGAGCAATGTTAATGTTCCTCAGCCAATCTTCATAGTTCGGCCCATTTAGCTTATTTTTCTCTAATAGTAACTTAAATCCAGTCATGGTTATCTGCCATTAGGAGAGAGAAAAGAATACACTCAGCGAAAACTCTTGCAAAGATCAGATTGGTTATTTATCTTATCTAATCAATGTCTCCCACTGCTTTTATCAAATTTTCCTTCAAACCTTAAAAAGAAAATTTAGCCAGGATTAATTACATTCTACAACTTCGCTAACCGTTCAGCCAGGCCAGTGCCGATACTTCTGAGGGAGGTTCCCTGTGCTTTCGCACATACCTAATTAAAATAAACCTCATTTTCCCAGAGGTGTAGCCCTGTTGACACCTTTCTAGACACCTAATGAGTTAGCTAATTGTAAAATGCAAAACTCTCCCGGGAGCAACTATTGCTCACAGTGGGATCAGGATCCTACTATCATATAGAAGGTATGCAATCTAATTGCAAATTTCAACTCTTGAAATTCCCGATATGGTTTTTACCTCTAGCACTTATGACCTTGGCTACGGTCAACATATCATAAGTACTAGTCAAGTTCTACCAATCATTTCATGATTAATTAGACCCACTCACATGACCCTTGGCTATAGTTAACATAATCATATGACTGTCTTAATTAATCGTATCATATGCTATGTAGGAAGACATCACTTAGCTACCGTACACTACGCCTTGGCTAAAATCAACATGCATAGCACGAATACTAAGTACTCTACTTCCTAAAATGACGGAGGGTTGAGAATAGTTTTTAAAAAAACCTTTAACGTTTTGAACTTGATATCATTGTAGAATCCAATGGTTTTAAAAGGAGTGGCTTAAGCTCCGCAATTTAAAAACTTGCTTTTTCACAAAAAGCCGAGTAGGTTTCAAATTTGATTCTACAACATCTTTTTAGGTTTCTTTTTGTTTACATTAATCTTATTAATGTAGTCCCATCATTTAAGTCCTTAAGCCATTACAGAAAAGAAACGAAAAATAGAACGTACGCTTATGCCATCCGCATTTGCCTCAATGTCCCGTTATTTACCGTTAGGTTACTTAACTAACGACATAGCGGGGCGGGACTAGTGCGGATGCAAAACATATGCAACGTTTATTATATATCATATATATAATACATCATTCGTATCATCATATAAAGTGATCACATCACAGAATATCAACAGCAGAAGCACATATATGAAAATACAGGATATACTAGGAGGTCCGTATTTTGTATTTAGCCAACAATAGAAAATACGGATTCCACGGTCGTGGTGAATAGCCAAGCCCACACCCCTAGACCCCTACGAGAGCGGCAAGTGACCCTATAAATTCCTGAGTTTAGGAGACCCGGTCTCGACTCCTCGAGATGGCCTCCCACTGAACCCTAGAACCCGGTCACTTGTGCTCTCCTCCTTAGGTCTATCCTAATGCGGAAAAGTAAATAATATACAACAATGGTGACATCATCCTCAACCCAGAAGTGTCCTAATAAAAGAATATTACATACAATTAATTTTACATGAATGAAAAGAAAAACTCTCATCTCACATAAAAACCCCCGGCCATTCATTCACGACGATCCTGTACATCATATCTCAGCAACACATAATATCACATATCATCAACGTAGTCAAGTATGCGTACCCCAATTGTCGTTGATGTATAGCAACGAAACCGGCGATACACCACATACTACACTTACGGTCGCAAAAAAGAAAGTGAAAAACTACAACAATTGGAATCAACACTGCCTTTAGACATCATAAATCTGGAATATCACATATTCTGGATTTCATGCCTAACAATGCAAATCTTATATTTAGGTCTCAACTATGAAAACACCTTTTCAAAATAAGTCGGGTAATTCAACAAGCTTCCCGATTCTACCGAGGCCAAAATATTAGATTTACACGCAACTAATTACTTTTCACAAAACTAATTAGTGTAGATTCCAATTATTGTATCACATTCATAAATATCTAGACAATGTTAAACATTTCGATCGAGTCAACAAATACCCACAAATTGCCCCGAGAGCTCAACACTTGAGCAAAGCTAAAATACCCAAAAACGTGTCACAGTGTCTATGGACCAACCGCAGAAGGGTCAACCCTTGCCTCACCTATGGTGCCATAGGACTACAGCAAACCCTAAGGTTTAGCCGCGGTTCCATAGTCATACAATCGAGTTAGAGTTATGTTCCTCTAGAGGTCCATAGGGTTACTTGCACGAACATTCAAATATGTTTAACTTGGAAAATTCCAACACTTGGAAAATTTCCAGCGAGGGTAATGAGGTGGTGTGTGATGTTCGTTCGAACTATTTAACGCCGTCCAAGTTTCTGAAAACAATGTTAAAATTACGACTACGAAATACTCCGAATTAGCCCCTAAGCAAAATTAACATCACATGAAATTTTGGTCTAAACTAACAACACCTGAAACCCCAAAATCTACAAACCAGAGCACCAGAGCAAAATGAGACATTTCTGGAGGAGGGGGGCCGGCCTGGCCAGAATTTTGGGGCATGTGGCTGGTTCAAAACCGGTAGAATCCCCTCATTTATCTCTGGTGTTCTCACTGTAGCATATACAAGCTTCTGCAGTTACTAAAAATTTTTTTCGAGCCCATTTAAAAATCGACAGAAAGCACTTTTTCAAGGTTGCAGAAATCGTTAATTCGGAGTTGTTTTGGTTTCGTAATTAATCTAACACCGTCTAAGTTTCTAGCTTGGCTCTTATACCACTGTAAGGATTCTCTAGCACCATCCTAGGTTTAGGGCTGTATCACACATGTTATATTAAAAAATTTAGGGGGTGATAAACAATACCAAACATGAATCGAACTAGAAAAATAGAGTAACAACATATAGTATCTCATACTAAGTGTGTCTAACACTAAGTGGGGAGAAATACAACCTTTGTAGACATCCTCCTTGACTCCTTGGATCGAGTAGGGTTTGAACCGGTTCGCTTGAATCCTTCCAAGTCCACGATGATCCACCACGAAGTCCCTTTGCTCAAGCTCCTAATTTCACTTGATCTATGAAGAAGTGGAGTAAACAACCTACACTAATATGCTAGACTAGTATAGATTGGTGATGTGGGTTTGGATCTCACTTAAAAAACTTTTCTTTTTAATTTTTTCTCTTTCTTTTTAAACCCTAGAGAGCTTGAAGGAGAGAAAGGAAGAAGGAGATGGCTAAACTTGACTCAGGTCAATAATGCTAACATTATCCTAAGTGAATGAGAGTAATGCCATGCTAAACTATGGTTACAAAATATCTAGATATTTTGTGACTTAAGGTTAAGCAAAACCATGGGCTACAAAACCATGGTCAAATGAAACTATTGACTTTGGTCAACTCAAAAGAGTTGAATAGTCAACCATGATTTTGTTGCCATTTTGCTTTTCTCAAATAAACAAAATATATAAATATGTTACCATGTGAGTCTTGCATTACCACTACCAATGTATCATCAACCATGACACATGTATGCTTGCATGTGTGCATCCATGTCAACATATACATACACACATGCATGCATCATAAAGAAATAGGTTTTAATAAATGAGCTAATGGACTTAATATTAAATCAACACTTGATTTAATAACCCGGTCATATCATATATGACCAGTCCAATAGTAAACGCCCGATTAAAATACGGTATCAACTACACGCATTTAATCAAGCTCCCGCGCATATCTCATATGCAGCCCACATCGTTTCGCCTGAGGTAGGAGATCCTTTATGGGACTCTGAGACTCATCAATACGCTAGCAGTAGGCAGTGATCACATCACATGCTCACAGACCGTCAGTGGCACAAGCTGAACGTAACGGCTCTCGGGTATTGAGCGATCAGAAGAAACACAAGTGAACCTGCTAAAACTCCCGTCGAGCCAACTGGTAACACTTACCGTACAGTCCGATCTCTTCGTCAATAGTGGTGCATATCAAGTCTAAGGATGGTATAGTCGACCCCATTAACCCAATAAGTTATGCCGGTATATGGCTCATAACAGATCGAGAAACTACTGATAACACTTATCAGTAAATCTCAGCAGCCCTGGCCAGGGACTTCCTGTTATAGCCAATCGTACATAGCACAGCAACAACCTCCAATACCAGGAGAGACGAAACCCCTCCTATCGCCTATTGCCTCCATGTGCCTCGGGACTGCACCCAAAATCCACCTGTTTGCACGACTCAGTAGAGTCGTGGTAGGGTGGAGATCAAAGTACAGTAGGAGGACACACAAGACTCTATAACGATCTCGGGTCTACAGACTAACCTGTACCAGTGTCACCTGAGAACTGCTATCCGATGATAGATATAATACCACATAGGAGTTCTCGGCGAGTCCGTTTAGTATACCCAGTCTCACTGAGCACCCGTATACGGTCTTTGGTGTCACCGCACCAATGGATATGGGATCATCCATCGCCCATCATATGGGACAAGTAATGTATACACTAGTCTACTCTGGTGATATCGATGCCCCGTTTCAATACACCCACGTCTAGGAACATTTCAAAGATTTTCTCATAAACTACACATGTTCCACTAGTATGATCCGCATCATAATCTCAGTAGTCTAGTATATCCTAAGGGCTATATCAACATGTACCAAATGAGTGAAAGCATGATCAAATGAACATGTTAAGATAAAGTACAACCAGATAGCATAATATCATGTCGAGCAAGAATGTCCCCTGAACACACACACACACACATACACACATATACAAACCGGTACATAAACTATCATATAATGGCCTCTAGGGCATACATATATCCAACAGTAAGTTGTTCGAATAACATGTTATTGCTGCCAGTCTTAATCTAAACTTATATCATTATGTATTTGTCATAAAATTTGTTTTGTCAGATCCACGATCCAAACTTGTTTGCATCATTAGAGAGAGATTCAAGATGTTTAGCTCAGTTTCCTAGTATGGAGGTTGCATATTATAAAGGATTCGGTGTCTTTGGATACAAATTTGAAGTTAAGGATATAAAAACATCTCAAACCACTCAGAATAGTGGGATTGCGATGGTAGGATCGGATGGTGTGATTTATTATGGATACTTAAATTGCATACTTGGCATCCAAAATCCCGGACGATTAGAACCGTTTTTATATATTTCAGTATACTTGGTACGATACATGAACCGATACGGATAAGTGGAGAAACAATCTCGGGACTTAGAAAGATGAATATGGATTGACTAGTGTGGACACACTTCGATTTTACGGTCAGGACGATCCATTTATCTTTCCGAATCAAGCGTTCTAAGTATAATACTCACAGTCCTTGAAGCATCCGGGATGGAGTGTTGTATGTCGTTGGAAACCCAGGGATGTTTATGATGTCCCAGAATTCGAAAATTGTATGGAGGACAGCGATGATGATGAAGAAGAGAGAAGTTTTAGAGTGCTCCGACTATCTGTTTCAAAAGACGGGTTGTCTTCGGCTGATCGTGAAGTTACGTGGGTTAGAAATGATATTGATGATGAAATCTAGGTACATATGTCTAATGAGTCCATGAAACGAAAAAGGTTATCAGTAATGTTATATTATTACTTCACGATCTATACATATATTGCATGCATATGTAATAATTTTACTGTTATCTAGGTTTGATAAAGACGACCGGAGCAGCGAGGGGCGGCAGGAGCACCAGCCGCGGCAGCGGCAGCGGCAGAGGCAGAGGCAGAGTGGTTCTGTTGCCCGGAGAGCTGCGTAGGGAGCTTCATAGGGCTGGTCTTGTACCCCGATCGGTATCCCCTTCAGGTGACTCCTTCCGTGTGTACTTTGCCACACCTCCAAGTATATTGCACGCATATTCATTTTGAATGTAATATTATAGATATACACTCATATTTATTTCAAAATTACTTATATAGTCAATGTTTAATTGTCTACCTGTTGGTGGTGCGTCCACATCAGAGGCAGAGGCCACTACCGCACCTGCATGTATGTTTATATATCCTATAGTGCATGCATATTGATTTAGAATGTTATATCATAAATACACACACATTCTTTTTGCTCTTACTTAGATAATCATTTTTTGATTGTCTAGCTGTAGGTGGTGCCTCTACATCTCGGGCAGAGGCCACCACCGCACCTGCGGGTATGTTTATATATCCTATAATGCATACATATTGATTTAGAATGTTATATTATTGATATACACATTCTTTTTGCAATTACTTATATAATCTATTTTTAATTGTCTAATTATAGGTGGGGCGTCCACATTTGGCGCAGAGGCCACTCCCGCCACTTCCGTACCCTTCACTCAGTCTGCAAGTTAGTATGAATAAATATAAAAGATTTATACATTTTACATATTCTCTAAGAATAAACATGAACTTAATGTAATTTTATCGTCAATGTTTATTTTCTAGTCGGAGGGGATGCATCCACGTCCGGGTCACCGGCTGTTCCTCACCAGAGGAACTATCGTCCCGCTCGTGTTGCTGCCCGGGCCCAGGCTCGTGCTGCTGTCGCCGGAAGTATATATCACACTTCAATTTTCTTTAATACTTGATTTCTTAGTACCACTTTGTCTTAATATTGCTTGTCTTGATATTTCTTGTAGATGCACGGCAGCCCCATCTTGAGAGGGGGACTTGAGGGCCGAATCGGTCTCACAGGATGAGGCCCGATAGAGCTAGGGGATAAACCATTCCCCTTCTTCTTTACCCCTAATTATCGCTATACCGGAGATTATGCCGAGAGGTTCGGCCGGTTTATGGGGGATGAGAGCCGCATCCTAAAAAAGTATCCACTTCACGTTGAGTGGGGCGATCAGCACCGGCGCTCATTTGCCCTCTTCTGGGATCAGGTTCGGGTATTAATATATATTTTCATTTGACTTATCCAATATATTTATCATTATTTAACACTTACAATTTAAATACATTATTTTTCTGTATTTGCAGTTGGATTACGACTTTCAGTCTATACCCGACCCTGATCACCCTGAGAGAGTGCTCGATCTTCACACTTTGTACCAGGACCTGATGAAGAACATGCAATAAAAGGTCCGATATAATAGGAACGAGATGAAGATCGACTGCTATTCCCTATGGATGGCGACCCCGGAAGCAGAGTGAGCGGCTCTTATACATACTCCGGTCTTTACGAGAGTCGATGTAGATAAATGGCCTCCTTTGTGCCAATATTTCAACTCTCAGCGCAAACAGGTTTGTAATTTAAATGTAATTCATTGTTTAATATATAATTTATTTTTTTGTGTTACTTAATTAGAAAACTAAATCTGAATGTGTTGTGCAGAAACAGGCCGATCAAAATAAGGAGAATAGGAAGTTGGCGAAGAAGGTTGCCCCACTTATACAGGTGGATCGAGGAACATTACTCATGCCATGGAGGCATCGGTAAATTACAATAGATCTATTTTGATATAATGTAATATAAAAAGTTATTTTATAATATATGTAAATTTTTGGCGAATTGCAGAGAGCTCAGACCCTGGTATAGGGTGGTACACCAAGCGTGCTGACCTCGTATCTTGCCGTCCACGACACCTCGACAGATCCCGCCACGGGCGAGCTTCGATTTCCCGACACCGCTACCCAGGAGTATTGCATAAGTGTTAATATTTATTCTAATTCGAATAAAATTTTTGTTTTGAAAAGTTCAAATTAAAATGATATACTTATATTTTAATGGTTAATGTACGTGTAGGAGTGGGTGGTGAAGCAGGCGGAGGCATCGGGGATCGATTTTAATGGACAAACCGATCCGATACTACTAACCCCAGTCCTAGACGCCGCACATGGAGGGCACCATGGAGGTTGGGAGAGAGGCCGGGGACTGGGTCCTAGCAGGGTCCATATGAGGTTGGTCTCCACTCCGACGGTTGCTTCCCCTACCCCCCGTGAGCGACGTCTAAAGCATGATGTTGCCATCTTGAAGACCACCGTCGAAGAGTTGAAGGAGATGTTGGTACATATACTACTTAATAGTAAAATAATATATCACATTATAGATAGTAACATATGCAATATTAGTAGCCTGAGCTTATTTGGTTATAGACTTAGATTTGATTAATTATACTTACATAACTATCTAATTAAAAAAAAAACTACGGTTCTCCAAACAAGATACCTAAACGAGGCCCTAGTTCCTAAGTATTCTTAGATTGAGGTTTCATAATAACCTGATAATGATACGAATTCGACTAAAATCTAATACACCGTTCTTACTCGTTTATTACACACAAAATTTAACAGATGCGACAGGCTACTTCTGCTGCGGCTCCACATGTATCTCTTTCGGCTACGGTTCCGTAAGCCACTACCTCGGCTGCGGTTGCGCAGACCACCCCTGCAGCTCTACAGCCCGCTCAGACTCCCGCACAATCCGCTCCTTCATTAGTCGAGTTTTTGACAACTCAGGGCTGTACCGAGGAGCAGATGCGCTAGATTATGACGTTTATCAGAGGTGGAGGAGCAGGACTGAGCTAGAGTAGCTTTTTTTATATATATTTTTGAGGATATATGAACTTATCTGATATATATTGTATATATTTTAGGCGATATTGGTGGTTGTTTACTTGTTCATGATGATTTAGATTGATATCGTATTCTGTTTGTTTATTTCTTTTATATATTATGCGTGAGATGTTAATTTTGAATATTTTTGTATTTAGTTATATGATGTATATATTATTGTGCACAGGCGGGGAAAAACAGGAAGACATTTTTTTTAAAAAAACCCTGATATTTTGTCCCTAGGATTAATCCGCAGGGCCATCTGTTGCACCTACGGATTAATCCGTTGGTGCAAAGTTTGCCCCTACACAGTTCGCCGTAGGTACAAAATATCAGGATACTTGATATTTTGTCCCTATGGACTCAGTAACAGGAGTAAAACTTGCCTCTATAAATTTATACGTAGTGACATTTATCTGGACCTACGGATAAATTTGTAGGGGTAAATATCAGGCCCTATGGATAATTCTGTATGGGAAAGTGTTTTATTTTATAAACCAATAAATTAAATAAATATTATATCCCTACAAAGTAATCCGTAGGGATACATGTCCCTACGGAGTAAGGCGTAAGGGCAATTATTACTCCTATGGGCATGTTCAGGGCGAAAACTTGCACCTACGGTTTTTGCACCTACGGGGGAAGTTTATGTCCCTACGGACATATCCGTAGGGGCAGTAGTTTGTCTCTACGGCTAAATCCGTAGAGGCAATCCATTATTGTAGTAGTGAGCTTCTCCATATGATCAACATGCTTGCTCACATCAAAACCAAAATAATACTCAAGGCACTAATCCAAATGATTGCCTCTACGGCATCAAATTCTAACCACCCTATGCAAACTAGACTTTCTCATGGCATCCGCAAACTAAATCCGCAAACTAAATCCTAAGTGTGCACTTCATGTTGATACAAGCGCAGAGGTTGAACCAACTTGTTTTTCTCAAGCATCAAAGGATTCGCGTTGGCATATGGCTATGGATGTCGAATACAATGCTTTCATCTAGAATGGAACCTGGACTTTAGTTTCACCTCCATTGAAAAAGAACGTGATAGGTTGCAAATGGGTATTCCGAATAAAAAAGAAAGCTGATGGAACTACGGAGCGATTTAAATCTCGATTTGTCACGAAGAGATTCAACCAACAAGCCAGAATTGATTATGAGGACACATTTAGTCCGATGGTCAAACCAATTACTATAAAATCTGTAATATGCTTTGCTCTCTCTCTCTCTCCCCCTCTCTCTCTCTCTCTCTCTTGGTTGGCCTATTCACCAATTAGATGTAAGTCATGCCTTCTTACATGGAAATTTGGCCGAAGAAGTATATATGCACCAACCTCCAGGATTTATCGATTCAAGAGTTTCTCATCATGTTTGTCGCTTACATCGACCACTCTATGGCTTAAAACAAGCTCCACAGGCTTGGTTTAACCGACTACGCGATCAACTTCTCTCAATTGGATTTCACGACTCAAAGTGTGATGTCTCTCTGTTCATTCGTCAAACACCATCAGACGCTACATTCATTTTGGTTTATGTTGACGATGTCCTCATCACATGTTAAGATCCTTATATCATCAATAGTTTTATTTCTAATCTATCAACGACCTTTGCCATCAGAAATCTTGGCAAGATGAACTACTTCTTAGGGGTTGAAATGGTTTCAACACGCTCTGGTCTATTGCTTTTGTTGGGCCACGGCAGCGCCCCGGCCATCAATCCGACGCCAAATATAGAACAAAAACTTTTTACAAAACTTGTGCTACCGCAACCAAATATCCAAATCATTCCATTAACCGTAAACTAGCAAACAGTAAAAGAAGTTAGAATGGTTATACCGATTGATCCGTGTCCTTCGGTCTTTAGCCATCATCCCATGGTCCTCGCGGCATCTCTGATCTCGCTCGATCTCCAGCCTCCTCGTCGAGGTGGCACCACGTCAACGAATCTTTATACGAGCTTCCGCTTCGAACTGAAGCAACTCGGACATGAAGTTTGCTAGCCGACATGCCTAAGGTTGAAGTAGAGAGAGTGTGGAATATTTTGTCTCAAGACACCTAAGCGATTGGGTGGAGGTAAATTGAAGTTGCCTTAGAATGGAAATTGTGAGCAAAAGAATTTTGCAAAAGAAAAATCAAGCATGGAAATGGCTTGGAGAAAAGAGAAGGAGCTCGGTCACCAAAAAAATTGCTCTGTGGATTTGTTGCCAAAGGGAGTGTGTATCGAAAAAACAGCCATCAAGAAAGAATAATCCTTCACTAACTCCCACCCATCACCGCAGAAAACCCCCCTGCACCTAGAACATGCGAGATTTACAAGGGGACCCCCCCACCCCACTGCAAACAATCAACCGCCATCGCTATCGCCATCGCCATCCCCTTGCCCTTGCCCTTGCCCATGCCCATTAAATGTAGCATGGACACCACACCTGGCCAAGCCCATACAATAGCCAGAAAAGAGGAATGGCAAATGAGATCAAAGTCAATGCTCACAATTTCCATTTAACATTTAAACTAAAATGTTAAAACCACAAAAATAAAATTGGCAACCCAAAAGTAAACTCGTAACGGATTACGAGAATACCCCTCATCCATATATACATACCCGCATCCGTATTCCAACTGAATACGAATGCAACGAGACAAAATTGTTCCTACGCAATATAATACTAGAATCCGGCTTAAACAAAAGCCCACTAGTATTATCCGTCCGAAACATAACATGTGCACAAATGCACGTGTATGTTCGAACCCTGCCATAAACCCATACGGCCTCTACAACGTTTCGACCGAACTTGGGAAACTGTCTGTGGGGCACTCTAATGACTCATCAATACACTGGCAGTGGGTTTAACCACAAGAATGCCAGAGATACTAGCTGTACGTAATGGTTGCCGATGTATTGATCGGAAGGGAAGCTGACATGCGAACTCATCCAGAAACCCTACTGAGCCTGACAGTGACAATATTCGTACAGTCTGGTCTGTTCGTCTATGAGTATCGCATATCGAGTCTAGGGGGTGGATAAAGTCAGACCCCTAATAACGCGATAATTCGTGTCGGTATGAAGCCCATCACCACCTGAGAAACTACTGATCCGAATCAGTAATTCTCGATTACCTTGGCCAAGGATTTCTGGTGATGGCCACCCGTGCACAGCGTGACATCAACCCCCAATACCGGGAGAAACGAATCCCCGATGATCCGCTCACTGCCTCCATGTGGCTCGGGACTGTACCCAACTAAAACCTGTTTGCACGACTCCTTTGAGCCGTGGTAGGGTAGTAATCAAAGCGCAGTGGGAACTCACACGAGACAAATGACGATCTCAGGTCGACAGACTAACCTGTATACATGTCACCTAGGAACTGCTATCTGACAATAGGTATAATACCAACTAGCAGGTTCCCGGTTCCCGGCGAGTCCTGTCCGGTGTACTCATAACCGAATGAACACCTATATACATCTCAGGTGAACTAACTGATACCATTGGCTTGTGAGACCAGCCACCGCCCCTCATCGGGGTCTCGAACTGTATACACTAGTCTACTCTGGAGTATCGATGCCCAGTCTCGAAACTCCCATGACTAGGGACACTTTAAGGATGTGCTTATAGACCCCCAGCTCCCACGTATATGATCGCCATCATACTGCTGGCTGTCAAGAAAGAATCCTATGGGCTCTATCAACATGTACAAGATGATAAAGACAAACCAGATAGCATACTATCATCTCGAGTAAGACTGTCCTAACGGTATAGGTCCTCCCTCAATCATTGCAATCACGTACCCGCGATCCAATAATTGACTTCGAGGGCACTATATCCAACAATCTCCCACTTGCACTTAAGGCTAATTATTGCGATGTCGCATACTCACAGCCCGTGTGATATCGAACACCCAACTTCTCTACTAAGCAGTCTCACAAAACCTGCTTGTGAAACTCTTGCGTTCGAGAAATAGCCTCAGTGAGTGGATCCGCTCTGATGTTTCTTTCTATGTCTCTCTTAATCTCAAGTTCGCGGAGAAAGCCATCTCCCGAAATGAGAAATACCTGTCTTAGAATATGTCTAGATATTTGATGGGACCCAGTTCATAAATGAACTCCAAATCCAAACTTCTTAGACTGTATCGTCAACTGAATTTAATCAGCATCTTGCACCATGCCTCCCACAGTATCCGTTTGGACCACCTGTCCAAACTACTGCCCCTCCTCAAAGGGAAAACTATAACTCTGACAGTCACTCTGTCATCCAAGTCACCTTGGAAGCCTGGAATGATAACCGTCTCCCGAAGGAGGCTACCATTATCAAATCCTTAGAACATTCACTTATGTTCATAAACTGCTTCTTAACTTTTCTCCAGGATTGGATTAATATCTCAATTTATTGCATCTAGTGTAAAAACAATATCTGGTGTGGTATTTGACATCTCATGATTGACTCAATTGCCTAAGCAAGTGATATGCCAATCATGCACATCCCTCTCCCCTTTAGCCTGTAAGACACATTTAGAGAGGGTGACTCCATCACCTGAAGGTTTACCACCATGCCAGGAGTCGTCTATTCTAAATATCTTTAGAATACTGTCTAAGTACCCAGATTGGGAAACTACCCAAATCTAGATCTAAAACTATAGATTTAGTAACCAGAATGCCTGATATAATATCCATATCCTATGTGGAGAAACCACTGTGTGACAACTGCAGTATAACCGATCGTAGTATAGGAATTTTACTTCCTACTATGTGTATGTCATCCAAATACTAGGACATCACACCCTACTACCTTCTTAATAGATCAATCCACTAATCTGATGAAATCAAAGCCTATGACTCTCACATCAAAATTAGATGATCTATCTCCGCCATATCTTCTTTAATCTATAAATAGACACAAGCTACTTGTCCACTATGCTTCCTCTGCTCCTACTGACCACAACAACCCTCTGGCAGAGTCATATACATGTTCACTTCTAAAGCTAGTTTAGAACGACGTTATACTCATTCTCCTGCCGGGTCTCATAGTCTGGAACAGTAGTAGTGTCAAATCTGGGTAAACAAGAACCTCCCTATCACCATCCTTGAGGATACCGGAGTACCTCTTGAGTGCCTGAGGTTACCCACCATATCTACGGAGTGGCTAATGGAATGTCAAACCTAATTGAATCTTTAGGTCCTATTAAATTTTCAGTAATCATTTGCGGTTCTGGAATCACCTCCTGTTCTACCATTCTCCCACTTCTGTTTTCTGAAAAAAATCCATTTTACTAAAATTGTGGCGAGTCAAGAACAATATAAATATTGATCTTGCTGATGGTAGAAAGTTAACCCTCGTCAATGCCCGGGATAACCCACAAACAGCCATTACTGAAACGTGTCTTGAATTTATCCGGATTCTGGTTTTAAGCATCAGCCGGATGACTCCCTATACCTTAACATCGTTAAGATATAAATTGATTCTATATATATCTAATATAGAAACAAAGGCACTAATTTAATTGGAAGCAGATTCAAATCATGCAGCTGTCTCCAGTGCATGTCAACTAAATAGAGAGAGGCCGATCAACATTACTCAACTTAGGAGTGCGTCCAATTATGAGTAACCTGAAAGAGAAACAATTTTCTCAAAACCATTACTATCAATTGAATACCTCATACAAGTATCTACATCTTCGATCACCTTGAAGAATCCCGATACTTGCGACACCTGGTTCTCTACTTTATTCTTGTACCTATAACTTCTCAAACTTGGACCTTGTATTTCTACGAAACAGTTGTCCAAAACTTGAGAAGTCATAAGTAAACATAATATAGTACGAGGACCAACCCCTTTGTCCTAATGGACACTGGACAGCATACAATACTTTGTATAAGTCCGCTGAGTTGAATAACTCAAATCCTGTACGTCGTAAGTTGAAAACTGTACCACGGCAATTTCCTCAAATATCACCAATTACAACGAATTCCGATATATAATGAGGATGATCACCTAATTCACAATAACTTACTCCCACTCATCATCTGTAAAACCATACAGATGTGAGAATTATACCTGGTAAATACATACCCTGGAGTAAGGGTCTAATTGGAAAATCAGTTTTCTATTAACAATGCACAGTGAAACTGAAACATGAAAATATTTCGAAGGGGTATCCGGGTATTCCTAATAATGCCTCTTCCATTATCCATATTCATGACTGTAACCGTATATCTCTTTGCCATCTCTCCAAATCCCTTTATTTGTCTTTAGTCGTTACCTTCTGTACACCCCTTTAGGCTAAATGGTTTTCTTCCTTTCCTACCGTTCGGCACCAGCGTATGGTTTGGAAGAAGACTGTCCAATTAGCATAATAGGTGTACTCTCCTAATCCTAGGAGTACTCGCAACCTGAGAGAAGGTGATGATAAAAGATAAATGAATAAACCTTATTCCTATTTCTCCTGAACCAGAATCCATCCTCGAAAAATTTCCTTCGAGTTCGTATATAACCATACGATGGATTTATCCAATGGAATTGGATATTCGTAGTGATACGGGGTGTTCTGGAGAAAAGCAAAGGGTAAAAGTAGGAGTGGCAATGTTGTATGCAACTCAGATAATCCAAAAGCCAGTGTTTTAAGAAAATTCGGTTAACTTGGTCATTGAGTTATAGTCTAGGGTCGGGCCATGGTCGCAGTTAAAAGAGAGAAAGAGAAAGAAACACTCAGCGTGCACTCTAACCTGAAAGTCTCCCACTGTATCCTCAAATTCTCCTCCAAACCTGAAAGAAGAATTAATCGGAATCACTCGAGGAGTAATCCTACTCATCAGTGCGAATCGGGATCCAACTATCATCGTATGATAATTTGATGGAAGCCACTCAAGTCATCACACTCCAGAAAGTATGTGCATGTCTGGCAAGTTTCCTGTATGTTTGAAACTCCCGATATGATTTTTACCCCTAATATCCAAATGACCTTGACAAGGTCAACAAGTCAAAGGGTCCTAGTCAAGTTCAACCCGTCATTATCTTGATTGCATTAAACCCACCCACACAGATCCTTGACAAGATCAACAAGGTCGAACGACTGTCCTAACCAATCCACATGCGACAGAAAAATATTACAGAGCTACCGCACACTACGCCTTGATAAGGTCAACAAACGCAACACGAATACTAAGCAATACTAATCTGAAATGACGGAGGGCTACGGCTTTTTTTTGGCGAAAAACCCTTAACGTAATGAACTTGATATCGTTGAAGGAATCCAAGTGGTTTTATAAATATATAGTGGCGAAAACTTTTGCTAAAGAGGTCACTCCCGGTGAAGGGATCTCGGCTCTTTCGCCGTCGATTGAGGTGTAGGATATTCCAAACTGAATACCACGATGAAAAGCAAAATGTAATCGACTATAGTGAAGTTATTACGTTGACGCAAACTTCTACCCAAGGGGTCACTCCCGATGAAGAGATCTCGGCCCTTGCCTCGTCGAATGAGGTGCTGGATATTCATAACCGAATACCACTGTGCAAAGCAAAAGCGAACGTCTGTAATATCAGTTTTAAAAAATCTTGGTTCCAACAACATTATATATAGGTTTGTTTTTGCTTGCATTGATAAGAATCAACGATATCCCATCAATTAATCACACCAGAAAAGAACGAAAATATATGATGTACGTATATACCATCCGCATTCGCCACTGGGTCCCGTCATCACCCGTTAGGTTACTTAACTAACGACAGAGTGGGGACTGGGCTAGCGCGGGTGCAAAATATATACAACATCTACTAATATATATATCAATATATAATAATCGCTCCAGGCATGATAAATGCAACATCACAGAAAAGTAATAAGTATCACAGAACAGCCCCGGGTTTCCTTTGAGCCGCAAATGAAACCCGACGTTCCCCTGGTCGTGTGGATAGCCTGTGCAATGAAAACCTAGACCCCTACGAGCGCGGCAACTTACCCGTCAAAACCTGAAGCGAGGCAGTCCTCTTCAACAAAGTGAATGGAGCACCCGGCACTTCATGGAATCCGGTAACTTGAGCACCCCTCCTTGGGTCAACTTATACCCCCTATGAGTGCGGCGCATAGCCCGTCAATTCTAGAGTGAAGCCCCCTCCGTCTCAACGCCATGAGATGCGGGCCTGTTGCCCTCTAGAACCCTGCTATCCGTGCACCCCACCGCGGGGTAATCCTAGTACAGAAAATATATACAACGGGTACATCGACCTCAACCCGGTCGTGCCTCAAAAGAATAATATACAAACAGGCAGTGACGGCAGTCCACATGTTGGACGCTAGCCCCACAATATCAAATGTACAAATAAAACCAAACTGCACTACCATTGCATGTAAGCTATCTACAACGACAGATCCGCAACAACACAGCTCAACACAGAATATCAACGTGAATGTCACGTTCGCTAACCCGTCTAAAAGGACTATAGCTATTAGACAAGATTTACCAATCAAATGACATTCACAGTCACAGATAGAAATGTAATGTACTGCTAATTTTAAATAATATTAAAATAATATCATCTTCGAAATAACCCCCGAATAGCCTCAAACAAACTGATAAAACCATATCCAAATTGGGCTAAACAAACAATACCACTGCACCAACTTTCCAGTGACCAGACCACAGCCCAAATGAGAAACCCCAACAACCTAAATAGGCCGGCAACGCCGGAAATAATGTCTTGGGGCTCGGTTTTTTTTGAAGGAAAGGGCTCGAATTTGGACAGTAGTCATGTGGTATGGACAGTAGTCATGTGCACTTGTTAAAATATTTTTCTGGACACTTTGAAAAACAACAGAGACTAGGAATTTCAGTGCAGTGTTTTGTAGTCATTTCGATTTCGATACTTTTAACATTGTCTAAACAAGCTAGTTTACGGTTAATGGGTGGTTCTGATACTATGTTGGGCCACGGCAGCGTCACGGCCGTCAATCCGACGCCAAATGCGGAAAAATAATTTTTACATAACTTGCGCTACCACAACCAAATACCCGAATCGTTCCATTAACCGTAAACTAGCAAACAGTAAAAGAAGTTAGAATGGTTATACCGACCGATCCGTGTCCTTCAGTCTTTAGCCATCATCCCACGCTCCTCGCGGCATCTCCGATCTCGCTCGATCTCCGGTCTCCTCGTCGAGGTAGCACCATGTCAACGAATCTTTATATGGGCTCCCGCTTCAAATTGAAGCAACTCGGACATGAAGTTTGCTAGCCGACATATCCAAGGTTGAAGTAGAGAGAGTGTAGAATATTTTGTCTCAAGGAACCCAAGCGATTGGGTGGAGGTAAATTTAAGTTGCCTTAGAATGGAAATTGTGAGCAAAAGAATTTTGCAAAAGAAAAATCAAGCATGGAAATGGCTTGGAGAAAAGAGAAGGAGCTCGGCCACCAAAAAAAATGCTCTGTGGATTTTTTGCCAAGGGAGTGTGTATCAAAAAAACAGCCATCAAGAAAGAATAATCCTTCACTAACTCCCACCCATCACCACGGAAAACCCACTGCACTTAAAACATGCCAAATTTACGAGCCCCCTATCACGACTCGCAGAGTACGGAACGTGACCGGCACTTTAGCTACGAAACGTCTCAAGGCGTCCGTAAAATCAGTAAGCCGAAGCCCAGAAATCAAAACCCAATTAAGATTTAGAGTAAAGGAAAACCATTTTTATTTAAAGCATTATATTTCATTAAGTCATATCAAGTCTCTGTTTATGAAAAACAACTTCCTTTTCCCAAATTTCCGGAAAAATCTTCTTGTAAAAATAGTCCCCCAACAGGTACAAATAGGAATACAAGTGAATAACAGGAATATGGCATCCCCAAGCGGGAGCTAGCTCTTCGCCTCAAGGCGGTCACAAATCCCACGCAATGTGAACTACAATGTGCATAAGTAACCATGAAAGCACAAGAAATAACATGTCGACTCAAGTGAGCTCGACCCCAAATAACATAAAGTCCACCAGTCTCACAACCTCACCTCTAGGTCAATATGCAGTAATCCAAATAAAACTGGTACAGCTGAAATAATAGCAGATGGAGTACTCTAGATATAATGAATATATATAAGGTGGTACAAAATGATAACAACCCACCTAAGAGCAAAAGCCTCGAGTCCAGGCAAAAAGAGCAAAAGAGGCAAAAGTGTCCGCCGCTGCAGTGCTGATGGAACGGACCTGCAGAAAAGCTGTGGCACAACGGGGGTGAGTTGCCAGCTCGTGAGTAATAAATAACATCTACAAAGGCTATCGCATGCATGCACACAAGCATCCTGGTATCTCTAAAACAGGTATGAATATATGTACTAGCAGGTATGTATGCATCATCAGTGTACTAACAAGTATGTATGTCACATGGATATACTAACAGGTATGTATGCTATATGAGTCAACTCAAGATCTCAACATGTAAGTACAAGAACTATTCTTTCTTTGTTTTTGAAAATCTTTTCAAATATCAGCATAATATCCATGAAATCAATAAAATCGGTGTCTAGCAACGACACCTCAAAACTGTCTCAACCTCATAAATCCATGTCAAGTATCTCTGGCCTCAGCCGTCCGGTTGATCCATGTCAAATATCCATATCTCAATCTAGCGGCCCCGGTCGGTATCCTCTGGATATCCGCCGTGCCAAATGAAGTCACCGGTAGGTAATCCGTCCCCTGCCAGGCTCAACGCCATCTCCTGCGATCTTCTTGCCCCGGGGTACCTTACCGGGCCCACCATGTACCCGAGACGGTTCATCCACCTTCTCGAAACGGGTCTCGAAAACCACAGAAAACTAATGGTGGACGACACTTTACATCACTAGAAAACCACAACTTTTATATTTTAAAAGATTATAAGTTTGAAATCTTGCGGCTTTCCCCCGAAATCCAGAAATATCATAAATCTCATGAAATCATCATGGGTGCATATGTCACTGCTAATGAATGCATATGGTATCAATTTGCAATGTATGATTTATACTAGGCATGAGAAATTGATATAATGATATATATGCCGGGAATATCAATTCTTATGATTTCATTTTAAAGAATTATTTCAATAGCACAGGTCTAAGCAGTCAACAGGTTTCCGATTAATAGTTATCTAGTGTTGTGACATGGCAATTACCAGGATGTGTGTACACATGAATAGTGCTCGTGCTGCATATAAAAACCTGGTAATGGTGCATGTGTCCTACAAAATGAGTTTGCGTACATGGGTACAACATATAAATCCTAACTGCAGTAAATATCATGCAAGTATTATTATTCTAATGTCACAAGTAAATGTTAAAGTTTACTAAATCTATCGGGCGACTTGCGCCATCCAAACGATCGTCCCCCGTAGATATTAAATCTACTCACCCGTGATCCCGCGCTAGGTGTGTCTGACCACCTGCTTCCTTTTCTCCGCTGCGCTCGATGTCTCTGCCGGCGAATTTAGAATTTACAAAAGTCACACATAAGGCAAATCCTGTAAAAATGCGATATATCGATAAAAAGGATACGTGTACGTGAAACTAAACGCGTGTGCATACGACACGTCGCGACGCGCGCAAACCCACCAGAACCTACTCCGACGCGCTGTGTCGCGCAGCGCGCCACAGAACCACGGGTATCACGCGCGTGTCACACAAATTTTAAAACATCGAAAACACGATTAAAGCTCCAGATTTTGCCTCTGGGCCCAACGTAAAAAGTTACAGATACCAACAGACTAAACTACCCAGCAGAGCCCCACACCCAAAAATCCAACACCCCACCCCCTGTTCTGGCCGCAAATTGCGGCCAGATCGATTAAATCGACGGCCAGAAAGGGGAGAGGGGCCCCCATGGTTTGTGTGTGTGTGCATGCTAGTCTCACCATACCACAGTTTTCCCAATTTCATCCTGAAGGGATCGGGTCAACAGCAGATCTAACAGAGGCTAAAAAGTCGCTAAAACTGCTAAATTACGCCAAGTCGGATAAATCGGGTATTTGTGTGAAATCTGGAACCAAACTTGGGTGATCTAGTTTCAACAGCACCCTATAAGGCTACTCTAACCATCACAACCATTACTTTGCCAAAATTTCCCTAAATTACCTAAATTTACCACTAAAACATGCAATAAACACTAAATTAAGCTAGATAACCATAACTTAAGCAATTAGGAGTCGGGTTAAGGGGTTATACCTCTAGAGACCCTAGATAAAGGAGAAGAGAAGAAGTAGGAGGGTGTGTGCTGCCGCTACGGCTCCTGGTGCTGCAAAATTTGGCTGCAAAGTGCTGAACTGTTTCACAGTTTCAGGCTCTGTTGCTGCTGCAGAAATTGCTGAAGCTGCTGCTGCTGAAGTTGTTGCTGTTGCTGCTATGGTGTTGTAGGTGTTGTTGTGTTGTTTCAGGTGTTGCTACTTATGCTATGGGGTTAAGGGGCTGTTGCTGATGATATATTAAGGGCTGGGGTGGCTGAAGCAGCTGTTGTTGTAGCAGTTGATGTGTGAGTGGTGTGTGTGTGTGAGAGTGAGAGAGGTGTGAGTGTGAGAGTGAGTTGAAGGATGTGAGTGAAAAAGTTTTGAAATGAAATGGTGTGACACAACCTTAAAGACATCATTCTCCCTCTCACAATCAAAAGCTATCATGACAACCATCACATCTCTCTCTCTCTCTCTCACAACAAGCAAGTCAACCTAAACCCTAAACACCCTTGGACAAAACCAAACACCCTTAATTAATTCTAATTAGCCTAATCAAGGGTGTTAGACCACCATGGTTAACTTAAACATGGTTAACCCACAAGCTCAATTACATGGCAACCCTAGTCTTAACCCTAGTTAACGTGCACAAGTGTGTGGGGTCGAGATAAAATTCTACTAAAATAACCATAAAACCAGATAAATTACTAGAAACCCGTTTTGGTAAACTTTTTACCAAAAACCCCACATTAACACATAATTACCACTAACCCTAAACTCAGGTGTTACACACCCCCCCACCACACACACACACACACTGCAAACAATCAGCCACCATCCCAGAAAAATGAGGTCAAAGTCAATGCTCACAATTTCCATTTAACATTTAAACTAAAATGTTAAAACCGCAAAAATAAAATTGGCAACCCAAAAGTAAACTCGTAACGAATTACGGGAATACCCCTCATCCGTATATACATACCCGCATCCGTATTCCAACTGAATACGAATGCAACGAGACAAAATTGTTCCTACGCAATATAATACTAGGATTCGGGTTAAACCAAAGCACACTGGTATTATCCGTCCGAAACATGACACGTGCACAAATGCACGCGTATATTCGAACCGTGCCATAAACCCATACGGCCTCTATAATGTTTCGCCCGAACTTGGGAAACTGTCTGTGGGGGACTCTAATGACTCATCAATACACTGATGGTGGGTTTAACCACAAGCACGTCAGAGGTACTAGCTGTACGTAACGGTTGCCGATATATTGATCGGAAGGGAAGCTGACAAGCGAACGCATCAGGAAACCCTACTGAGCCTGACAGTGACAATATCTGTACAGTCCGGTCTGTTCGTTTATGAGTATCGCATATCGAGTCTAGCTGGGTGGATAAAGTCAGACCCCTAATAACGCGATAATTCGTGTCGGTATGAAGTCCATCACCACCTGAGAAACTACTGATCCGAATCAGTAATTCTCGATTATCTTGGCCAAGGATTTCTGGTGATGGCCACCCGTGCACAGCGCGACATCAACCCCCAATACCGGAAGAGAAGAATCCCCGATAATCCGCTCACTGCCTCCATGTGGCTCGAGACTGTATCCAACTAAAACCTGTTTGCACGACTCCTTTGAGCCGTGGTAGGGTAGTAATCAAAACACAGTGGGAACTCACATGAGACAAATGACGATCTCAGGTCGACAGACTAACCTGTACACATGTCATCTAGGAATTGCTATCTGACAATAGGTATAATACCAACTAGTAGGTTCCCGGCGAGTCCTGTCTGGTGTACTCATAACCGAATGAGCACCTGTATACATCTTAGGTGAACTAACGGACACCAGTGGCTTGTGAGACCGGCCACCGCCTCTCGTCGGGGTCTCGAACTGTATACACTAGTCTACTCTGGATTATCAATGCCCAATCTCGAAACTCCCACGACTAGGGACACTTTAAGGATGTGCTTATAGACCCTAGCTCTCACGTATATGATCGCCATCATACTGCTGGCTGTCAAGAAAGAATCCTATAAGCTCTATCAACATGTAAAAGATGATAAAGACAAACCAGATAGCATACTATCATCTCGAGTAAGACTGTCCTAACGGTATATGTCCTCTCTCAATCATTACGGACCATCCCTCAATCATTGCAATCACGTACCCGCGATCCAATAATTGATTTCGAGAGCACTATATCCAACAGCTTTCTCAAATAAAGTACTTGCATAATCTCTTTATAAATTGCAAACTTGATAGAATAAAGCCATGCAGCAGCCCCATGTCAACATCTTGTTCTCTGTCGCAAAATAGTGGAGAAGTTTTGCCTAATCCTACAGAATATCGTAGCGTTGTTAGAGCTTTACAATACCTCACCATGACTAGACTAGATAAACAAGGTATGTGGCTCGTCCGACTCGTGATCATTGGATAACCGTCAAACGAATCTTGCGTTATTTAAAACATACCGATGACTTCGGTCTTCATATCCTCAAATCTAGTTCCTTTCACCTCCATGCTTACTCGGATGTTGATTGGACGGGTTGTTTTGATGATCGGAGTTCTCAAGGAGGTTATTGTATATTTCTCGGACCAAATCTTATTTCATGGATTTCAAAGAAACAGTCAACCGTCTCTCGGTCAACCACGGAATCAGAATGTCGATGCTTAGCCACTGCCACTAGTGAGTTAATATGGATTTCTATGCAATTTGGGGAGCTTGGTGTTCCACAACCAAAACTGTCTATTTTTTGGTGTGACAATCTTGGTGCTACTTACTTAACTGCAAATCCTATCTTTCATGCTCGTACGAAACACATTGAAATAGATTTTCATTTTGTTCGCGAAAAGGTTGCACGGAAAGAGCTTGATGTTCGATTCATTTCCACTGTAGATCAAATTGCAGATATATTAACCAAACCGTTAAGCATCAAAAGGTTTACCTAGTTTCGTGACAAGCTCAATGTGATACCATCAGCGTTTCGCTTGCGGGGTGTAACAGATATCATGGATCAAATCAAAACAAATCAAGCTAAGTATATAAACCGTTGCTTAACAATTTATGGTTTGTTAGTATAATGATATGTATATTGTTAGCACAATATCTTGTACATCTATAAGAAACTCAGTTATAAATATATGTGATCTGATGCAATCAATATCATCTGAATCATGTTCCTAATTCCTTTTGTTTGAGCATTCATATTATATTAAGTTCTTATAATCAGAACACAAAGATGATACACAACTACTCAGATTAAATGCTAACAAATGCAACTTCGGAAAGGGACATAGATCTCGATCTACGAAGAGGGCTAAAGTTGTGGCTTGTGGGTGATTTAGACTACAAAAGCACTCCTCCCTACTTCCAACAAAACTTCAGACAAAAGCGGAGCCAGAAAATTTTTCTGGAAAGGCATTTATAAATACAATGATAATATCGTCTAATACAAAATTATCTGCATACACTGATTACAGAAGCTACCATATGATACTTACAGCCAACGAGATGCCATCAATTGTTACATATAGGATAACACAACTAGCTCTCCAAATTCTGAAGGAATCAAAATTAGTCGACTGTAGCGCGTAATTAAATTATGATCTATCATTAGTATCTTACAATTTTCATTTGGATATTTTCTTGTATGAAACAATCTTTTCTACTAATGAAACTTATGCAATGAGTATTGGCTTAACTGAAAGAATAACTTAATACAGCAATATATGATACTGAAGATCAACCCATTCATTGATTACTTCGGGGTTTTAATATTGTGTCAGAGAACTTAAACTCAAATCCTTTAAGGCGTTATCTCGGATAGCTCAAGCCCCATGCGGTTTCAACTATACCAAAATCTTAATATAGGTGTTTGGTTTCAAGTTATTTTTTTTCCAGCATGTGGAACAACAATGTCAGTCAAAATCATGTAGTAGCAAAATATGCTCAAATTTACAACTACAGGTTTCAGAATGCAATGCAAAAAAAGAAAAGAAAAGAAAAGCTAGTTATCGCGTTCCAACTATATATAAACATCCATATGGTTTACAAAACACGTAGTCAAAACTATACTTTAGCCGAACAAACAATAATGTAGTTGGACCTGCATGAAGATGTAAATGCATTGTATTTCAAAGTACAAGCAACCACACCCCCCCTAAACAAGAAACAAAGATACCAGTCCCTTTCCATCTTTACAGTCACGTGTCTCTTTGACACTATATATTTAAGTGATGTCCTACCAGCTATAATAAATTAAATGTGCATGCGGAGCATGCATCGTTTATATCCTACTATAGACAATGCTAGTTACTAAGGAATAATAATATATGGAGAGAACTCCATTTTTATCCACAAGAGTTATCAGGTCCTAAACTCTCCCCATTGCTATTTCAATGGTCATGATTTATAATTCTCAAGAGTTATCATGTCCTAAACTCATCCCCATTGCCATTTCCTATGGAACAACAATTTGACACATTTCTTCAAAAAAAATTTAGCATGCCAGGAGTACTCATGTTGTTAATGAACTTACAAATTCAGTCTGTATTGGTTGATCGGATCAAAGAAGCCCAAGTCAGTGATGCCATGTTGCGAAGGGTCCGAGAACAAGGAGAAGCAGACATATGGAAGGACTTTATAATACATGACGATGGATCACTAAGATATGAAAGCAGTATGTGTGTGCCTACGGGCAAAGTCAAAGAGGAATTACTAAAAGAGGCGCTCACAGTTCTCCATACCCCGCTTATCCGAAGGGGACAAAGATGTATAAAGACCCATGACAGAACTATTGGTGGTATTACTACTGGAAATTGTGCATATTAAGGAAAAGATATTAGGGACCATTCATTTATATATAGTCGCTAATAGGGTATTAGAGATCGTATAAAATATCACTACTACAAATAAGGGTTGCCCCTACGGATTTATCCGTAGGGGCAACCCACTGCCTTATGGATATATCCGTAGGGGCGAAAAAAATACCCCGCAGATGCAAAGGCCGCAGGTGCAAGTTGAAGCCCTGAACTTGCCCCTACGGGCAAAATCTTGCCCCTACGGATTTCTGTGTAGGTCCTGTTGCCCCTACGGAGTAGGCCGTAGGGTAAAAAAAGTTATATCATTTACGGTTTTTTTTAATATATTATATGTACCTACAGACATAACCGTAGGGCCATGTTCTACCCCTTACGGATATCTACGTAGGTACATATCCGTAGGGACAAAATATCAGGAATCCTGATATGTTGACCCTACGGATAAGTTCGTAGGGGCTAAGCAATGGCCCCTACGGATATGTCCGTAGGGGCACTCCCAATCCCCTGGTATTGAGATCAGGGGGGAAATATCAGTTACTGCTGATATTTTGCCCCTACGGACATATCCGTAGGGGCAACATGTGTACCTACGGATTAATCCGTAGGTACATATTATCTGTATTTTTTTTTTAAAAATGGGCTGCTTGATTTTTTCCTGCCCTGTGCACAATAATATATACATCAATCAAATATAAAATTAATCATCACACAACATATATCGCAATATTCATAATCACATCTCACGCATATATATAATACATGATATAAATATAAACCAATATCAATATCGTTTCAAAATGTAGTACAATGTGTATGATATAAATAAATACATGTTTCAAAAAATAAGAACCAAAAAGCTACCCTAGTTCGGTCCAGCTCCACCTCTGAATAACGATAGAATAACGCGCGCCTGCTCCTCGATCAATAAACTCTGCAATTCGGCGCGAGCGGGAGTCTGAGCGGCTGTGGAGCTGGCGATGTGGTCTGCGCAACCGCCGTCGAGGTAGTCGCTTGCGGAGCCGCGGCTGCGGGAGTCTGAGCGGGCGGTGGAGCTATAGGAGCTGTCTGCGGAACCGCAGCCGATGTAGTGGCTTGCGGAGCCACAGCCGAAGGAGATGCATGTGAAGGCTCGGCCGATGTACCCAGTCGTGTCTGGACATAACGTGTGTAATAAGCGTGTAAGAACTGTGTATTATTCGAATTCATATCATTATTAAGTTATTTCGAAATCCCGTTTGGATATCTAGTTTGTTGTTTATTTTAATTACATCTGTATGTATGATTAATCAAACTTAAGTCTAAAACCAAATAAGCTCAAGCTACGTACTAATTATGGATATGTTGATATCTATATAATATGACATGATATTTTACTATAAAGTAGTATACATACCAGCATCTCCTTCAACTCCTGAAACGTGGCCCTCAAGCTCTCCAGTTCCTGATGGACACGTCGGTCACTGGAGACGGAGGAAGTAACCGCCGGGGTGGAGTCCAACCTCATATGGGCCCTGCTAGGGCCCAGTCCCCGGCCTCTCTCCCAACCTCCATGGTGCCCTCCGTGTGCGGCGTCCAGAACTGGGGTCAACAGCCCCGGATCGCTCTGTCCGGTAAAATCAATCCCCGAGGCCTGGGCCTGCTCAACCACCCGCTCTTACACCCACATTAAGCAGTAAAGTATAAGTATAAAATTTAAACTTGAACCTTCCAAAACTAAAATTTCAAATTTGGGTAGAAAAAATATTAACACTTACGCAGTACTCCTGGGTAGCGACATCGGGATATCGAAACTCGCCCGTGGCGGGATCTGTCGAGGTGCCGTGGACGGCAAGATATGCGGACAGCACGCTCGGTGTACCTCCTAACGCCACGGTCCGAGATGTCTGCAATATTAGAAAGTAACTCTTAATATTAGAAAATAACTCTTAATATTGCAGAATATCACAAAGGTCGGTCTATTGTAATTTACCGATAACTCCATGGCTCGAGTAATGTTCCTCGAGCCACCTGTGTAAGTGGGGCGACCCCTCTTCGCCGACTTCCTGTTCTCTGTATTCTGAGCGACCTGTTTCTGCACAACGCATTAACATTTAGTTTTCTAATTAAGAAACACAAAGAAATAAATTATATCATAAATAATGAATTATATTTAAAATACATACCTGTTTGCGTTGGGAGTCGAAATAAGCGCACAATAGAGGCCATGTCTCTACGTCGACTCTCGCAAACGCCGGAGTAGATAGGAGGGCCGCTCTCTCTGCCTTGGGGGTCGCCATCCACAGGGAGTAGCAGTCGGCCTTCAGCTCATTCCTACTGTATCGGACCTTGGCCTGCATGTTTTTCATCAGGCCATTGTACAGAGCATGAAGGTCGAGCACCCTCCTCGGGTGATCAGGGTCGGCTACAGGCTGAAAATCGTAATCCAACTGAAAATACAAAAAAAAACATTGTTATTAGATTGCAAGTGTTAATAATAAATATATTGGATAGATCAAATGAAAATATATATTAATACATACCCGAGCCTGATCAAAGAAGAGGGCGAATGAGCGCTGGTGCTGCTCGCCCCACTCAACGTGAAGTGGATAGTTCTTCACGAGCCGGCTCTCGTCCCCCAAATACCGGCCGAACCTCTCGGCATGAGGACCGGTATAGCGATAGTCAAGGGTAAAAAAAGGGGGAATGCTGCCTCCCCCTAGCTCTGTCAGGCCTCAGCCTATGGGACCGATTCGGGTCTCGAGTCCCCCTCTGGGGATGGGGAGGCCCTGCGTCTACACAAAATATCAAGACAATCAATAATAAGATAAAGTTGTATTAAGAAATCAAGGTTAAACAAAAATTCAAGTGTGATATATACCTCCGGTGACTATCGCACGAGCCTGGGCCCGGGCAGCAACACGAGCGGGACGATAGTTCCTCCGGTGAGGAACAACCGGGGTCCCGGATGCGGACGCATCCCCTCCAACTAGAAAATAAATATCAACGCTAAATTTCCATGAAGTTCATATTTATTTTATAGAGCATATGTAAAATGAATAAATATTTTAAATTTATTCATACTAACCTGCAGACGATGCGGAGGGTATGGAAGCGGCAGGAGTGGCCCCTGCGGAAGATGTGGATGCACCACCTATAATTAGACAATTAAAAATAGATTATATAAGTAATTGCAAAAAGAATGTGTAGATCAATAATATAACGTTCTAAATCAATATGCATGCACTATAGGATATATAAACATACCCGCAGGTGCGGTGGTGTCACCACCTACAGCTAGACAATAATAAAAATTGCTAAGTAAGAGCAGAAGGAATGTGTGTATTTATGATATAGCATTCTAAATCAATATACATACACTCTATGATATATAAACATACCTGGAGGAGCGGGGGTGGCCTCTGTCCCAGATGTGGACGCATCACCAACAACTAGACAATCAAACATTGACAATATAAGTAATTTTGACATAAATAGGCATGAATATCTGTAATATTACATTCAAAATGGATATGCGTGCAGTATACCTGGAGATGTGGCAAAATCCACACGGAAGGAGGCATCCGAAGGGGTTTCTGATCTGGGTGCAAGACCGGCCCTCTGAAGCTCCCTACGGAGCTCTCCGGGGGGCAGAACCGCTCTGCCTCTGCCTCTGCCGCGGCTGGAGCTCCTGCCGCCCCTCGCTGCTCCCGACATCGTCATCAAATTTAGATAAACGGTTCGTGGACGCATTAGACAATCATTAAAAGTATTGACTATATATGTGTAGAGCGTAAAATGTGAAGTAATAATATAACATTACTGATAACCTTTTTCGTTTCGTGGGCGCATTGTACATATCTACTTGGATTTCATCGTCGATGTCATTTCTAACCCACGTAATTTCATGATCGGTCGAAGACAGCCAGTCCTTCGCAACAGACGGTCGGAGCACTTTAAGCCTTCTCTCTTCTTCGTCCTCATCGCTGTCCTCGTATTCTGGGACATCGTACACATCTCTGGGTTTCCATCGGCATACAACACTCCACCCCGGATGCTTCAAACACTGTGAGTAGTATACTTGGAATGCTTGGTTCGGAAAGATAAACGGATCGTCCTGATCGTAAAATCGAAGTGTGTTCACACTGGTCAATCCATATTCATCTTTCCAAGTCCGAAGACTGCTTCTCCCCCTGTCCGTATCGGTTCGCTGATCGTACCAAGTATACTGGAATATATAAAAGGGTTCTGATCGTCCGGGATAGTGGATGTCGAGTATACAATTTAAGTACCCATAGTAAATCACACCGTCCGATCCTACCGTCGCAATCCTACTATTCTGAGTGGTTCTAGATGTTTTTATGTCCTTAACTTCGAATTTGTATCCAAGGACACCAAATCCTTTGTAATATGCAACCTCCATACTAGGAAATTGAGCTAAACATCTTGAATCACTCTCAAATGATGCAGACAAGTTCGGATCGTGGATTTAACAAAACAAATTTTACGACAAATACATAACGATACAAGTTTAGATTAAAACTGATAGCAATAAAATGTTATTCGAATAACTTACATGATCTGTGACCCAATCACAAAAATTATCCTGATGGTATTTTTCCAAACGTTCTTCGTTCCAATCAGGATGCCCCTCACGTACCTTGTTAAAATGAATTCTGTTTTCGACAAATAATTGTGACATTAATATTATATCATTTCATACACACACAAACACAGATATAACAATTAATCCAAAAGAACTTACTCTCTAATTTGTTTAAGACATGCGCAATTAAGCAAGATAAACCGGTATATCTTGTTGATAAACATAGTGTCTACCCTCTTATACTCGGCTTTACCATATGGCCCGTCTTGAATTCTTCGTGGTCGGTTAAGCCTTATCTCAATGTTCTCGTCCAGATAGCGGGAACAAAATGTGGTTGCTTCATCAAGAAGATAACCTTGCATGATAGAACCCTCTGGTCGATTTTTATTGCGTATATACTTCTTAAGAGTGTAGAGGTACCTAATGAGAATATGTTGAATAAATAAATACGGGCATACAGGACAACAATAAATTTATAAATTGCGCGAAACGAAAAATTACACGTACCTCTCGACGTGATACATCCATCGATATTGTATCGGTCCGGCTAACTTCGCCTCAGTTGCAAGATGAACCGTCAAATGTATTATGATATCGAAGAATGACGGTGGGAAAATACGCTCAAACTTGCAAAGTATCAACGCAACAGAATTTTCTAGTTTATCCAGCGTCGCAACCTCCAGTGTTTTAGCACACAACTCCCTGAAAAAACAACATAGGTCGTTGATTACTAGACCAACCGAGTCGGGGAGAGAAGTCCTGAGGGATAATGGAAGAAGGTGCTCCACGATAACATGGTGATCATGACTTTTCAGCCCATCGATCTTGTCCTTCACAATTTTTATTTTCTTGCTGAATGATCCTGAGAAACCTGTGGGGACTTTCAAATCATGCAACACCTGCAGGAATCTTTTCTTCTCCGGTTGTGACATATGATAAGCGGCATTGGGAAGTACAAACTTGCCCGGTTTACCCGCTACCGGTCTAGGGTGCAATTCACTTCTTATTCCCTACTCTTGTAGATCCATCCGAGCATTCATGTTGTCTTTCGATTTCCCGTCTTTACAAAGAAGCAAGTTAAGTATGTGCTCTGATACTCCCTTCTCTATATGCATGACATCTAGACAATAACGCATTGAATTTGTAGACCAGTATGGAAGCTCGAAGAAAATGCTTAACTTGTTCCAATATTGTGGTTTGACCTGTTTCGTCGGATCCATCCCGAAGGTCACGCTATTGTAACCATCCCATTTAGCAGTCACGTCCTCTCCGGACAATGGGGATGGAGGTCCAAGAAACTCCTGATGACCATTAAAGTGAACCGTATCTAACCTATAAGGGTGGTCTTGAGGCAGAAAACGTCGATGGCCGCAATAACAAACCTTCCTGCTAAAATTCAAGAATTTTGATGTTGTGTGTTCATGGCAATGAGGACATGCTTTGTGACCATGTACGGACCAACCTGATAGCATTCCATACGCAGGAAAGTCATTAATTGTCCACATTAAAGCCGCACGCAGTATGAAGGTTGTATTTGTGTTTGAATCATATGTCTCTACACCATCAATGAACAAAGATTTCAACTCCTCGATCAGAGGTCGGAGATAGACGTCGATATTGTTCCCCGGTGAGTTTGGTCCGTCGATAAGAAGAGGCATCATAAAGTATGATTGGTCCATAGCCAACCAAGACGACAGATTATAAATTATCATTACAACGGGCCATGTGCTGTGACTTCCAGCCATATAGTTGAATGGACAGAAGCCAAATCATTGCCTCGGCTGTTTTCTTACACCTGAATAGCCTCTGTAGCCTGTGTTATGGGAAAGTATCGTGCTATCTTCACAGGTATATCAGGCTTCTTATCAGAATCTTTCGGCTTATACCTAGCCTCTCCGCATGTTGGACACTCTTTCAAATCTGAATTCTCTTTCCGGTACAACACGCAATTTTTAGGACATGCTTGAATCTTCTCGCACTTTAGACCCAAATCAGACATCATCTTCTGGGCTTCGTACCAGCTTTCGGGCACATTATTTCCCGGAGGCATAGAATCTTTCAAGAACGAAAGAAGCATTGTGAATGACTTGTTACTCCATCCATTTAGGTACTTAATCTGGAAAAGTTGGACGAACCATGAGAGGGTGGAATACTTCGCATTCTCATAAATTGGTTTCCTAGCATCATTCATGAAATTTTCATATTTATCCGCACGTGGTCCTTGACCGGAAGGAATGTCATCTTCGGTACGAATAGATTCACCTAGAGCAGCCTCTACCATATCCTCCATTTCTTCTGATGGAAATAAATTTCCATCTCCTGCCGCATTACCGAATTCTTCTTCTCCTGCCGCATTATCGTGTTCTCCTTCTTCTTCTGCCGCAGTACTGCATTCTTCTCCTTCCCCGTGATATTTCCAAGTTGTATAAAGTCTAGTAAACCCATATTTTACAATATGAAGCTCTACCAATTCTACCTTCTGCCAGTACTTATTGTCACATCTATCGCACGGACAGAGAATCTTCTCTATTATGATCTTATTATGTGCGCGTGCAAATTCAAGGAAAGCAGCAACTCCTGCGACAAACTTAGGTTGCATATGTTGTTTCCAATCCATATACATCCAGTCCTTAACTCTGACGTACTCATGGGCCATATTAGACTGTATAACATATAAATTGTAGGTTATGCTGACTATATTGAGAAATATAAGAACGAGATAGTAACTGACAAAGGAGAAAATCCGTGTATATGCTTTGCGTGTGCGTTTGTTGTTGAAAAGAATAAATTATCGCACGTATGTTAACCGATAGACGGGGACTAAGTGGCGATTTTAGTTTCATATATGAGTATCGATGAGAATATGAAGGTTTCATATTATCATATATTGGTTTTAACCCGAACATCTCGAATCGCTCTCTAATTATGCATTTGTTGTGTATTCTTGTTGTATGTGTGTATTCCGGCTGTCGGGGGTAGGCTTCTATCCCATTAAGAATGTATAGAGCGAACGCCCATCACTTGTGCTTTCAACCGTTTCGAGTAAATTTCGGCAGCACCTTCCCGCTGTTCTCCGAGTACACTGTAATAGAATAGATAATCATTTCAAAGCTGTGAAATAACGTTGAAATGAACATCTAATCTATCTTTGTACACGGAGAACCAGCGGAAAGGTACCGACGAAATATCTCGAAACGGATGAAAACACAAGTAAATAAAGGCGTTTGCTTTATACATTCTTAACTTGTCTACACGGGACAAATCTATGGGTTACCATACGATTGAATTTTCTCGTCGCGTAGACTATACGACGGTTGTTAGTATCGAGCTATACTGTCCGATATTTAACAATCTTCGTATAGTTCTAGGTCACGACGAGCATCGCACGTATGTTAACCGATAAACGGGGACTAAGTGGCGCTTTTAGTTTCATATATGAGTATCGATGAGAATATGAAGGTTTCATATTATCATATATTGGTTTTAACCCGAACATCTCGAATCGCTCTCTAATTATGCGTTTGTTGTGTATTCTTATTGTATGTGTGTGTTCCGGCTGTCGGGGGTAGGCTTCTATCTCATTAAGAATGTATAGAGCGAACGCCCATCACTTGTGCTTTCAACCGTTTCGAGTAAATTTCGACAGCACCTCCCCGCTGTTCTCCGAGTATACTGTAATAGAATAGATAATCATTTCAAAGCTGTGAAACAACGTTGAAATGAACATCTAATCTATCTTTGTACACGGAGAACCAGCGGAAAGGTACCGACGAAATATCTCGAAACGGATGAAAACACAAGTGAATGAAGGCGTTTGCTTTATACATTCTTAACTATTCCACACGGGACAAATCTATGGGTTACCATACGATTGAATTTTCTCGTCGCGTAGACTATACGACGGTTGTTAGTACCGAGCTATACTGTCCGATATTTAACAACCTTCGTATAGTTCTAGGTCACGACGAGCATCGCACGTATGTTAACCGATAGACGGGGACTAAGTGGCGCTTTTAGTTTCATATATGAGTATCGATGAGAATATGAAGGTTTCATATTATCATATATTAGTTTTAACCCGAACATCTCGAATCGCTCTCTAATTATGCGTTTTTTGTGTATTCTTGTTGTATGTGTGTGTTCCGGCTGTCGGGGGTAGGCTTCTATCCCATTAAGAATGTATAGAGCGAACGCCCATCACTTGTGCTTTCAACCGTTTCGAGTAAATTTCGGCAGTACCTCCCTGCTGTTCTCCGAGTACACTGTAATAGAATAGATAATCATTTCAAAGCTGTGAAACAACGTTGAAATAAACATCTAATCTATCATTATACACGGAGAACCAGCGGAAAGGTACCGACGAAATATCTCGAAACGGATGAAAACACAAGTGAATGAAGGCGTTTGCTTTATACATTCTTAACTTGTCCATGAAAGGTTTGTTTAGCACCCTATGAAGAGTTTTGAAGTATCACATGACCCAAAGTTTAAATTTTTATAGTGCTAAACGAACATGCAAAGGAATCGATCCTAGAAAATTAGGGTTTCGAAATAAAAAGCGAACTAATCTAGGGTTTCGAGACTACAACCTTTGTAGCTCCCTTTCGCTGGACTCCTTGGTCTCCAGGGTGTTGAAAGAAGGTCCTCTTGAAGTTTCCTTGTGTCCACGACGATCCACCACGGAGATCTCCGTCCAAGCTCGCAACTTCGTCAAACTGAAGAGAACACTCTAAAAAAAACGGCTAAGCTTGTGTAGAATGATGTTGTGTTTAGGTTTCTCACTTCAAAAACCTATCTTTAAGTGGTATTTGCTCACTAGGAAAAACTAGAGAGCAAAAGAACAAGAGGAAGAAGATGGTGGCAATTTTTGACAAGAGGTAAGAAGATAACTCAAGTGAAGAAAAAGAAATATATCAATATATATTTTATTCCTTCATGCTATGAACCATGGTTAAAGTGATGGAGACATTATTTAACTTTAGTTTGGAATGATAAAGAGAAGGATAACCTTAGGTTAGTGGTAGTTGAGCATGGTTAGGTCAAAGGAAGAATGTAGAAGCAAGAATGATTATCCTTTCCTTTTTCATTTTCTTTTAAATCCAAAATTAAATAATAATCCATTATATAATCCATGGTGTGAGTCTTATATTGCCACCATTTCCATATGCTAACAACCATGATGGATGAGTGTATGTATGTGTGCATGTATGCACATCCACATGTGCATGAAACTAGCATGAAAGAAAGAAAGAAAAAGCACACATGCATTCACACATCTATCATCTAAGAAAAGGTTTTAAGTGAGAAAACTAATGGTTAAATGATAAATCAACACTTGATTTATCAATCCGGTCATATCTCATATGACCCCACCAAAAGCAGTTCACCCGATCAATGTTCGGTATCATATACGCACATTTCAATCGGGTGCATGCGCATATCGCATACGCGCACCACAACGTTTCGTCTGGACTGGGTAACTCCTTTGTGGGACTCTAAGACTCGTCAATACGCCGGCAGAGGGTAATGATCATATCAAGTACCCTCAAGCCGCAAGCGGTCAGCTAAACGTAACGGCCACCCGGGTATTGAGCGATCAGAAGACAACAAGCGAACCTGCTACAACTCCCGTCGAGCCATCCGGCAACACTACCGTACAGTCCGGTCTCTTCGTCAGATATGCTGCATATCGAGCCTAGGGATGGTCACGTCGACCCCAATAACTCAATAAGTCGTGCCGGTGAATGGTCTATAACAGATCGAGAAACTACTGATAACACTTATCAGCAAATCTCAGCAGCCCTGGCCAGGGACTTGCTGTTATAACCAGTCGGGCACAGCACAGCATCAACTCCCAATACCGGAAGAGACGAAACCCCTCCTATCGCTCATCGTCTTCGTGTGTCTCGGGACTGTACCCAACAGCCACCTGTTTGCACGACTCAGTAGAGCCGTGGTAGGGTGGCAATCAAAGTACAGTGGGAGAACACACAAGACTCCATGACGATCTCGGGTCTACAGACTAACCTGTACCAGTGTCACCTGAGAACTGCTATCCGACGATAGATATAATTCCATATAAGAGTTCTCGGTGAGTCCGTCCAGTGTACCCAGTCACCACTGAGCACCCGTATATGATCTTGATGTCAAACATCGATGAATGTGGGAACATCCATCGCCCATCGTATGGGTCTAGTATCATATACGCTAGTCTACTCTGGTATATCAATGCCCCGTCTCGATATACCTACGACTAGGGACGTTCCAGGATATGCTTATAGACTACAGATGTCCCACTAGTATGATCTCCATCATAATCAGAGTAGTCAAGCCGATATCCTCAGGGCTTTATCAGCATGTATGAATGAATAAAAGCATGATCAAATCAACATGTCAGATAAAGAAGAACCAGATAGCATACTATCATGTCGAGCAAGAATGCAAACTGAATATATATACATGTATAGATACATCGACTATCACATAATGGCCTCTAGGGCATACATATATCCAACAATCTCCCATTTGCACTAAGGCCAGTTATTGGCGTATCTCATACCCAACATCTCAAAAAGTCGCTCATGCTGTGGCTGAGGGAGGGCCTTGGTGAGTGGATCCGCGGCGTTGTTCTTTGTATCTACTCTCTTAATCTCGATCTCGCGACGATCTATAATCTCCCGGATCAAATGAAAGCGCCTCAGGATATGTCTGGACCGCTGATGGGATCTGGGCTCCTTGGCTAACGCCATCGCCCCATTATTGTCACAATACAAAGGTATTGGATCAATAATGGTTGGAACTACTCCTAGCTCCGAGACGAACTTCTTCATCCAGACGGCTTCCTTGGCGGCATCATTTGCAGCAATGTACTCAGCTTCCATCGTAGAGTCTGCAACGGTATCTTGTTTGGAACACTTCCAACTTACCGCCCCTCCATTGAGGGTAAATACAAACCCTGAGATAGATTTGCTGTCATCCTTATCGCTCTGGAAGCTCGAATCGGTAAAGGCCTCCATTTGGAGATCTGTATTACCATACACCAAGAACAATTCTTTAGTCCTTCGTAAGTACTTAAGAATGTTCTTCACAGCTGTCCAGTGGTTCTCCCCTGGGTTGGATTGATACCTGCTTACAACACTAAGTGCATAAGCTACATCTGGGCGTGTACATAACATCGCATACATTATAGATCCTACTGCCGAAGCATAAGGTATAATGCTCATGCGAGCTCTCTCTTCATCGGTCTTTGGACAAGAATCCTTGGAGAGAGTGACTCCATGGCAAGCGGGTAAGGCACCCCGCTTGGAGTCTTCCATACTAAACCTCTTTAGGATGGTGTTGATGTACCTGGTTTGGGACAATCCCAATAACTTTTTGGATCTATCCCTATAGATCCTTATGCCCAGGATGTATGTGGCATCACCCAGGTCCTTCATGGAGAACCTTAGTGATAAGAATGATTTGACCGACTGTAGCATAGGAATATCATTTCCTATCAGAAGAATGTCATCCACGTACAATACGAGGAATGTGACAGCTCTTCCTACAGCCTTCTTATAAACATAAGGTTCATCTGGATTTTTGATGAAATCAAACTCTTTGATAACATCATCGAAACAGATGTTCCAACTCCGAGATGCCTGCTTTAACCCATATATGGATTTAAGCAATCTACATGCTTTCTCGTTGCTCCCACTATCAATGAAGCCCTCTGGCTGATCCATATAAACGCATTCTTCTAAATCTCCATTTAGAAAAGCTGTTTTAACGTCCATCTGCCAGATTTCATAGTCGTAGTGAGCAGCAATAGCTAGTAGGATCCGAATGGATTTAAGCATGGCTACGGGCGAAAAAGTTTCGTCATAGTCCAAACTTGGTCTTTGACGAAAACCTTTCGCCACAAGTCTTGCCTTATAGGTCTCTACCTGCCCATCCACACCAATCTTTCTTTTAAAGATCCATTTGCACCCTACAGGTTTTACCCCAGGGGGTACAACGTCCAAAGTCCATACTTTGTTGGTGTACATAGACTCCATTTCGGATCTCATGGCATCCAGCCACTTCACAGAGTCACCACTCGTGATAGCTTGCTGAAAAATGGTAGGATCATCATCATCCATGATGCAATCTTCTCCGTTACCATCGATGAGGAAACCGTAGTACCTCTCCGGTGGACGAGAAGTCCTACCTGTTAGTGTATATGCCCTAGAGGCCATTACTGTATCATACTAGTTTGTATATTACTTAATGGAAGCTTGGGATATTCACCTTGTATAAACAATCTTGCTCAATATAGTAGTATGCTACTTGGTTTGTTTCTACTTCAATGTGTACATGTGTTTATTTTGCGATATCACCTATACGCATTAGTGGAGCCCTTAGGATCTTTGCTTGATTACCAGCGTTGTGATGGCAGTCACACTAGTGGGGGCTGGGTAATCTATAAGCACATCCTTATACAGGTCCCTAGTCACAGGACTATCGAGACAGGGCATCGATACTCCGGAGTAGACTAGCGTATGCGCTTCTCATCCCAGTGTGGGAGATGGTCTGTCCCACAGCCATCAGTACGTCGTACTGGAGATAGTATACGGGTGCTCGTTAGGTTACGAGTACACTGGACAGGACTCGTCGGGAACTGACAGGTTGGTATTATACCTATCGTCAGTTATCAGTTCCCAGGTGACATGAGTACAGCTTAGTCCGCTGACTTGACACTGGTACTTCGCCTCGAGTGTGTTCCCACTGCACTTTGATCACTACCCTACCACGGCTCAAAGGAGTCGTGCAAACAGGTAGTGGTTGGGTGCAGTCCCGAAGCACTTGGAGGCAGTGACGGTTAGACAGGATTCGTCTCTCCCGGTGTTGGGGGTTGACATCGCGCTGTGTCTAGGAGAGCCATTACACGAGTAGTCCCTGGCCAGGGCAAGCGAGATATACTGGTAGGTTTCCAGTGTTATCTCAGGGTGTTTTGGGCTTCACTCCGACACGACTTGTACCGCTATTGGGGGACTGACGTTTTACCGCCCCCTAGGCCCGACATGCGATGTATCAGACGAACAGACCGGACTGTACGGAGAATGTCACAATCAGACTCAGTAGGAGTTCAGATGGGGTTCATCTCGTCAGCCTTCTTGTCGGCATCTACCTGGGGACCGTTACGCACAGCTAGTGCCGCTTGCGGTCTGTGGTTAAACCCACTGCCGGCGTAGTGTCGAGTCTTTAGAGTCCCACACAGAGGGTATTCGCCTCTGGGCAAAACAGAGTAGAGGTCGCATGGTTTTGCGACAGGGTTCGTTCTCATCCGCGCACTTGTGCACGTTTTGGAGTCCGGACGGATTATACTGGTAGGCTCTGGTTTGAGCCAGATACTGGTATATGGTTTGGGGGTTGCTTTTATATCTCGGTATTCTTGTTCCTCGGAACGAGAATGCAGGTGTGTATGCACAGTTGCTTGAGGCGGAGGATGAGGTTTTTCATTAGGGTTTCGGAACGGGTGCGTTTGCACAGTTGACAGTCGTCATTTTCCAAACCCTAATAGATTTATGAAATATCAATTAATAATAGTAATTAAATGAAATATTGTTATGGTTGATTTTGTTGACTTGTTGACCATGGTTGACTTGTTGACCATGGTTGACTTGTTGACCATGGTTGAATATTGACCACCATCATGCTTTGAAAGATTCTTCTTGATTCATGCTTACACTCATTTATTGAAAGTTATGATAGTGGTCATTCCAAATACAACCATCAACTATTTCATTTTTGATTTATTATTATTAATTTGATAATTCCTTTTCTTTTAGTTATGGTTGCAAAAGAAAAGAGCTCATTCTATCATAATCATTCTCTCTCCTCACTTCATCTTCTTCTTCCTCAAGCTCAAGGTGATTCCTTCTCATGTGTTGAGAATCCCTCACCTTGAAAAGAAAACAACCCCTAGACACTCTCTACTCACTCTAGGATCAAAGGATTAGCAAGCCGGAGATTCTAGTTCTCTCCAAGTTCGAGAAAGAGCCCGAAGGTTGAACCCTCAGGTGGATCCATCTTCGACGGAAGAAGGCGACAAGAAGAGAACCATCAACCTCTACAAGGTTTCAAGAAGAAGGAGTTCAAGTTTAGGTATAACCATCTTTCCGAGTAGCTAACTCTCTTTAGCAAGTTTGCTAGTTTAGTTCTGAAAAGATCCCGACTTTGTTTAGTCCATGTTGCCCCATGCGCCAAAATTTGATTTTTATACCGTTTCCGCCTCCCCGTAAGAACCTGGGGTCGCAACGTGGACTTACAGTGGTATCAGAGCCTAACTAAACTTAAACTAGCTTGGTAGTGAAGTGTAACGAAGTTCGGAACCGAAAAATCGCAAAACCGGAAAAACCAAAACCCTAAGTTTCTGTTAAATTTTTTTCTGGTCAAAACAAGATTTGTTTTACACCTAAAATCGGCTCAGGGTTTTGTGAGAACACCCAAGAAAAACGATCGCATGATTCCCTTAAAGCGCCGCGGTTCCGCGGCAATAGGTGGCTTAGGCCGCGGAACCGCCGCCGTTTTGTTTCCTTTTGTGATCGTTTTTGGTGCAGTGTTCTTCTGGTAGGGTTTTGGGATTTTTAAGATATATTATATGTGCCCAGATTTTCCAGAACAGAAATTTACTTTTGGGGTCCTATAATTCCGTATTTTTTTCCGAACTTCACTGCACTTTGACTATGATGGTTATATCTGTGATGTTTGTATGTATTGAACGTCGGCTAATCGCTATAAGTCGATTAGTCGGGGTTATACATCTCAGTGATCTGTGTTTGATATTGGAATGTGTATATGAATGTGTTGGACTGTCGCGGGTGAATAGCCGGGGTGGATGTGAGATGAGCTTTTGTTTTTCTTTCATTCATTTGTAAATGTATATTGATGTAATATTATTATTTGTATGGCCGCACAACCGGGTCGGGGTTGTAGCCGTCATTGTATAATTCTTTTTACTGTTTTTGCTTCTAGGATAGACCCATGGAGGGGTGCACAAACTGCCGAGTTCTTGGCGGGTAGTTTGCCGCACCCGTAGGGGTCTTGGGTGGGGTATTTGCTATTCACCGCGACCGTGTAATCCGCTTTTCGTTGCAGGCTCGAACGGATTGCGAATTGCTAGTATATCCAATGTATTCATCTGTGATCTGTAATGTCTATCATTGCTTTATATTTAGGCGTTGCTTATGTTTTACAGCCGCGCTAGCCCAGCCCCCGCTCTGTCGTTAGTTAAGTAACCTAACGAGTGATGACGGGACCCCGTGGCGAATGCGAATGGCATAAGCGTACGTCATATTTTGGTTGTTTTCTGCAATGGTAGGATTAAATGATGGGACGCATTAAAAGAACTAATGCAAGAATATCACGCATTAAAAGAACTAATGCAAGATAATAAACCAAGTTAAAATCGTTGGAACACTTTCGAAAAACCACTCGGTTCTTTTCAAAACTAACTTTTAAATGCGGAGCTTGAGCCACTCCTTCTAAAAGCTATCTCGTTCCATCGATTATATCAAGTTCACTACGTTCACGGTTTCACCAAAACCATTCGTAGCCCTCCGTCGTTTCGTATGAATATTCAATAGTATTCAAGCTGTGTTTGTTGACCTTCGTCAAGACATAGAGATTGGTAGCTGTTGGGTGTTCATATGTAGCATAGATAGATGCGTTGGTTTGGGACAGTCGTATTGCCTTGTTGACCTTCGTCAAGGGTATATACGGGTGGGTTCAAATTAACCTGGATAATGACGGGCAGAACTTGACATGTGACTTATGATTTGTTGACCTTCGTCAAGGTCATAAGAGCATGGGGCAAAAATCCACATCGGGAGTTTCATAAGCACTGAAACTTGCTAGATTTGCATACCATTTGGAGTGTGATGATTATGGTAGGATTCCTTCATTTTCGTCACGCGATGATATTTGGATCCCGATCCTACTGTGAGTATATGCTACTCCTCGGAAAATTTTCTCACTAAACGATCAATGCTATAAACCTAGTAGGTGCCTAGAAAGGTGTTAGCGGGGCTACGCCCCCAGGGAAAAGAGGTTCTTAAATTAAGGAACTTCGCGAAAGCGTTGGAAAACCTCCCTCGAAGTACCGACACTGGCCTGGCTGAACGGTTAAGCAAGTATTGTACGGTGGGATTGATCCCGACTAATTCTTCCTTTGTGGTTTGAGGAGGGATTCGAGAGACAGTGGGAGCCATCCTGTTTAGACAAATTAAAAACCATTCTAAACTTGCAAGAGCATCGTGCTAAGTGTTTCTTCTCTCCCCCTGCAGCGACCAAATCGAAATGACTGGACTTAAGTTACTTCTAGATAAAAACATACTGACAGGGCCAAACTACAAAGATTGGCTCAGGAATGTCAAATTGGCAATCGCTTACGACAAGCTGGGGTATCTTCTTACCACCAAAGCTCCCCCCGTCCCAGGTCCCACCTCCAGTGTCGCGGATAAGGAAATCCGTAAGACTTGGGAGATTGATTGCGCGAAGGCCAGGTGCCTCGTACTTGCCTCTATGGACAACGAACATCAGAGGAGGCATGAGAATATGGACCTCGAGTCCATATTTCTCCATACAAAAGAACTGTATGGAGAGCAGTCTCGTATCGCAAGATACGAAGTGTCGAAGAAGTTATTTTCGACAAAGTTGGCCGTCGGATCATCGGTAGCGGACCACGTGCTTAAGATGATTGGCTACACTGAGGAGCTCGCGGAACTTGGGACCACGTTGGACAGTGAACTCTATACGGATTTAATTCTCCAGTCCCTTCCATCCACTTACGCCCAGTTTATACTGAACTTCAACTTACAAGAAAAGGAAGTTGAACTTTCAGAACTCCTCAACCTGCTGAGGAGCGCAGAGGGCACCCTACAGAAGGGTAGGGAAACACCCGCTTTGTTTGTAGGAGGATCTTCTTCCTCTAGGTCCAAGGCGAAAGCCAAGGGAAAGAGAAAGAAAGCCCCCGCCAAACCAAGAGGCGGTGTTAGTAAAGTGGGTACGAAGGGAAAGGAAAAGGCAACAAAGATTGCGGGGAAGCTTGTTGGTAAAGAGGAATGCTTCTATTGTCACAAGAGTGGACACTGGAAGAAAGATTGCAGGGCTTGGAAAGCCAGGACACAGGAACTGAAGCAGGTTGCGGCTTCAGCTTCAGGTGTGTATGTTATTGAAAACTGTCTTTCTATAAACTCTACTTCCTGGGTATTGGATACCGGATCAGGATCTCATATCTGTAATTCTTTGCAGGCGTTGAGAAACCGTAGGTTTTTGAAGGCAGGTGACATGACCCTCAGAGTTGCGAACGGAGCTAGCATGGATGCTAAAGCCGTGGGGGACTATCACCTGGGAATGTCAGATGGGCATGTTTTGGTTTTGCGTAATTGCTTTTTTGTACCCAACGCAACTTGTAATATCATTTCTGTATCTTTGGTTTCTAAAGAAGGTTATGAATTTGCGTTTGTAAGTAATGTTGTAAACATTCACCTTAATCAAGTTATGATTGGGTCAGGTACATTGAGCAATGGTATATACGTATTAAACCAACCACAGATTTTCAATGTCCAGAACACACACAAAAGAAAGTCTCCAGATATCAATCAGGCTTTCTTATGGCATTGTAGACTGGGTCACATCAATGAGACACGGTTGACTAAGTTACATAAAGAAGGATACTTGGATCCGTTCGAGTATCAGTCTTATGCCACTTGTGAATCTTGTCTCATGGGAAAGATGACAAAGACTCCGTTCACTGGACACGAAGAAAGAGCGAGCGAGCTCTTGGGACTCATACACAGTGACGTGTGTGGTCCAATGTCTACACATGCGCGAAGCGGTTATTCATACTTCATTACTTTCACAGACGATTTCTCTAGGTATGGACATGTCTTCTTAATGAAGCACAAATCCGAGGCCTTTGAGAAATTTCGGGATTACAAGAATGAAGTTGAAAAACAAACAGGCAAAAGTATTAAGATTCTAAGATCGGATCGAGGTGGTGAATACTTGAGTGCCGAGTTCCTGGACTATTTAAAAGAGAATGGAATTCTCTCTCAGCGTACTCCTCCATACACTCCGCAACACAACGGTGTATCGGAAAGAAGGAATCGAACCCTATTGGATATGGTTCGTTCCATGATGAGTAAGGCTGAGTTACCGCGATCTTTCTGGGGCTATGCACTAGAAGTAGCTGCATATCTCTTGAACAAGGCTCCCACCAAAACTGTGCCTACCACTCTATATCAGATGTGGAGTGGGAAGAAACCCTGTCTTAAGTACCTTAAGATATGGGGATGTCCAGCTTTTGTAAAAAAGCAGCATGTGGACAAACTCGAGGCACGTTCAGTACAGTGTAAGTTTGTGGGATACCCAAAGAACTCCAGGGGGTATCTGTTCTATTCCGCTGAGGAACAAAAGGTTTTTGTTTCTCAACATGCCCGCTTCTTGGAAACTGAGTTTTTGGAAACCCAGATAAGTGGGAACGCAATAGAACTGGAAGAAATTCGAGAACCACAAGCTATTACTGAAAGCTTGGAAGAGCCAGTAAGTTCAAAAGAACAGGACATTCCTACGCCGCTCCGCAGGAGTAGTAGGCAGTCTCATCCGCCCGCGAGATACTACGGTTTTCTCATAGACGGGGATAGAGAGGATTGCATCATAGATTATGATGAGCCTACTAGCTTCCAACAGGCCGTTCAGAGCGTTGACTCGGTAAAATTGCTGGATGCAATGCGGACCGAAATGGAGTCCATGTACACCAACAAAGTATGGACGTTGGACATTGCTCCAGACGGGGTAAAACCCGTAGGATGCAAGTGGATCTTCAAAAGGAAGATTGGTGTAGATGGACAAGTTGAGACCTATAAAGCTAGACTTGTAGCAAAGGGTTTCCGTCAAAGATCTGGCTTGGACTATGACGAAACCTTTTCTCCAGTGGCTATGCTGAAATCCATTCGGATCCTTCTTGCCATTGCTGCCTTCCACGATTATGAGATTTGGCAGATGGACGTAAAAACCGCTTTTCTAAATGGAAATTTAGAGGAGTGTGTCTATATGGATCAGCCAGAGGGTTTCAAACAGAGTGGGAGCAGCGGAAAGGTGTGCAAGTTGCTTAAGTCCATCTATGGACTAAAGCAGGCATCGCGGAGTTGGAACATCTGTTTTGATGAGACGGTCAAAGAATTTGGCTTTATCAAAAATCCAGATGAACCATGCATCTATAGTAGATTTGTAGCGAGAACTGTAGTATTCCTTGTTTTATACGTGGATGACATTCTCTTAATAGGAAATAACATTCCTATGCTACAATCTGTCAAGGGTTTCTTGTCACACAGGTTCTCCATGAAAGACCTGGGTGATGCCTCTTACATCCTGGGGATCCGGATCCATCGTGATAGATCCAAGAGGATATTAGGACTTTCACAGTCCAGGTACATCGACACCGTACTGAAAAGATTCAGCATGGAAGATTCCAAGCGCGGTAACCTACCGGCTTGTCACGGGATCACCCTCTCTAAAGAGATGTCTCCCAAGACTGATTTGGAAAGGGATCGCATGTCTATTATACCCTACGCTTCTGCGGTAGGCTCTATAATGTATGCGATGTTATGTACCAGACCGGATGTAGCTTATGCACTGAGTGTAGTAAGCCGGTATCAGTCAAACCCTGGGGAGAAACACTGGATAGCAGTAAAGAACATTCTCAAGTACCTGAGAAGGACTAAGGAGATGTTCTTGGTGTATGGCGGAAAAGACCTCCAGATCGAGGCCTTTGCTGACTCCAGCTTCCAGAGTGACAAGGATGATTCCAAGTCCATGTTGGGTTTTGTCTTTACCCTCAATGGAGGGGCGGTGTGTTGGAAGAGTTCCAAACAGGAAACCGTTGCAGACTCGACTATGGAAGCGGAATACATCGCTGCATCTGATGCCGCAAAAGAAGCTGTCTGGATGAGGAAGTTCTTGAAAGAACTTCAGGTGGTTCCGTCCATTGTTGACCCAATACCTCTGTATTGCGACAACAACGGGGCTATAGCTTTAGCGAAGGAACCCAGGTCCCATCAGAGATCCAGGCACATCTTGAGGCGGTATCACCTGATCAGGGAGATCGTGGATCGCAAGGAGATCGAGGTTCGGAGGGTTGCTTCAGAAGAAAACACTGCAGATCCATTCACCAAGGCCCTACCCCAGACTCAGTTCGAGCGGCTGATCGAGATGATAGGTCTTCGATACGCCAGTACATGGCCTTAGTGCAAGTGGGAGATTGTTAGTGTATATGCCCTAGAGGCCATTACTGTATCATACTAGTTTGTATATTACTTAATGGAAGCTTAGGATATTCACCTTGTATAAACAATCTTGCTCAATATAGTAGTATGCTACTTGGTTTGTTTCTACTTCAATGTGTACATGTGTTTATTTTGCGATATCACCTATACGCATTAGTGGAGCCCTTAGGATCTTTGCTTGATTACCAGCGTTGTGATGGCAGTCACACTAGTGGGGGCTGGGTAATCTATAAGCACATCCTTATACAGGTCCCTAGTCGCAGGACTATCGAGACAGGGCATCGATACTCCGGAGTAGACTAGCGTATGCGCTTCTCATCCCAGTGTGGGAGATGGTCTGTCCCACAGCCATCAGTACGTCGTACTGGAGATAGTATACGGGTGCTCGTTAGGTTACGAGTACACTGGACAGGACTCGTCGGGAACTGACAGGTTGGTATTATACCTATCGTCAGTTATCAGTTCCCAGGTGACATGAGTACAGCTTAGTCCGCTGACTTGACACTGGCACTTCGCCTCGAGTGTGTTCCCACTGCACTTTGATCACTACCCTACCACGGCTCAAAGGAGTCGTGCAAACAGGTAGTGGTTGGGTGCAGTCCCGAAGCACTTGGAGGCAGTGACGGTTAGACAGGATTCGTCTCTCCCGGTGTTGGGGGTTGACATCGCGCTGTGTCTAGGAGAGCCATTACACGAGTAGTCCCTGGCCAGGGCAAGCGAGATATACTGGTAGGTTTCCAGTGTTATCTCAGGGTGTTTTGGGCTTCACTCCGACACGACTTGTACCGCTATTGGGGGACTGACGTTTTACCGCCCCCTAGGCCCGACATACGATGTATCAGACGAACAGACCGGACTGTACGGAGAATGTCACAATCAGACTCAGTAGGAGTTCAGATGGGGTTCACCTCGTCAGCCTTCTTGTCGGCATCTACCTGGGGACCGTTACGCACAGCTAGTGCCGCTTGCGGTCTGTGGTTAAACCCACTGCCAGCGTAGTGTCGAGTCTTTAGAGTCCCACATAGAGGGTATTCGCCTCTGGGCAAAACAGAGTAGAGGTCGCATGGTTTTGCGACAGGGTTCGTTCTCATCCGCGCACTTGTGCACGTTTTGGAGTCCAGACGGATTATACTGGCAGGCTCTGGTTTGAGCCAGATACTGGTATATGTTTTGGGGGTTGCTTTTATATCTCGGTATTCTTGTTCCTCGGAACGAGAATGCAGGTGTGTATGCACAGTTGCTTGAGGCGGAGGATGAGGTTTTTCATTAGGGTTTCGGAACGGGTGCGTTTGCACAGTTGACAGTCGTCATTTTCCAAACCCTAATAGATTTATGAAATATCAATTAATAATAGTAATTAAATGAAATATTGTTATGGTTGATTTTGTTGACTTGTTGACCATGGTTGACTTGTTGACCATGGTTGAATATTGACCACCATCATGCTTTGAAAGATTCTCCTTGATTCATGCTTACACTCATTTATTGAAAGTTATGATAGTGGTCATTCCAAATACAACCATCAACTATTTCATTTTTGATTTATTATTATTAATTTGATAATTCCTTTTCTTTTAGTTATGGTTGCAAAAGAAAAGAGCTCATTCTATCATAATCATTCTCTCTCCTCACTTCATCTTCTTCTTCCTCAAGCTCAAGGTGATTCCTTCTCATGTGTTGAGAATCCCTCACCTTGAAAAGAAAACAACCCCTAGACACTCTCTACTCACTCTAGGATCAAAGGATTAGCAAGCCGGAGATTCTAGTTCTCTCCAAGTTCGAGAAAGAGCCCGAAGGTTGAACCCTCAGGTGGATCCATCTTCGACGGAAGAAGGCGACAAGAAGAGAACCATCAACCTCTACAAGGTTTCAAGAAGAAGGAGTTCAAGTTTAGGTATAACCATCTTTCCGAGTAGCTAACTCTCTTTAGCAAGTTTGCTAGTTTAGTTCTGAAAAGATCCCGACTTTGTTTAGTCCATGTTGCCCCATGCGCCAAAATTTGATTTTTATACCGTTTCCGCCTCCCCGTAAGAACCGGGGGTCGCAACGTGGACTTACACTACCAGATCTACGGAGTGGCCGAGGTTCTTCAGTTTCTGTTGCAACAGCCGGTTCAACCAAATCGTCATTTGTAGTTTGTGTTTCCAAAACCTCTTCTAGATCTACTACCTTGCCATCATCTTTATCTGTGAAAAACTCTTTTTCCAAGAATGTGGCATACTGAGAAACAAACACTTTTTGTTCCTCTTTGTGGTAGAACAGATATCCATAAGAATTCTTTGGATATCCCACAAAGTTACACATGACTAACCGTGTCTCGAGTTTGTCCGGATTCTGCTTTTTAACATAGGCCGGGCAACCCCAAATCTTAATTCTCTTAAGAGATGGTCTCTTTCCATTCCATATCTCATATGGCGTGGTAGACACGGCTTTGGTTGGAACCCTGTTTAGCAGAAACGCTGCAGTCTCCAATGCATGCCCCCAAAACGAGACTGGTAACTCAGCGTCACTCATCATGGACCGGACCATATCTAATAGGGTCCTATTCCGTCGTTCTGACACACCGTTGTGCTGTGGTGTGTAAGGAGGAGTGAGCTGAGAGAGAATCCCATTCTCTTTTAGGAAGTTTGCAACTTCTGTACTGAGATACTCTCCACCCCGATCTGATCGAAGCATCTTAATACTCAAGCCGGTTTGTTTTTCTACTTCTTGTTTATATTCAACGAATTTCTCGAAAGCGTCGGACTTGTGTTTTAATAAAAATACATGACCGAATCTTGAGAAATCGTCGGTGAATGTAATGAAGTATGAAAAACCGCCTCTAGCCTGTGTAGACATTGGCCCACATACATCACTATGTATGAGGCCAAGGAGCTGAGTAGCTCTTTCTCCGTGTCCGGTAAACAGAGTTTTGGTCATTTTACCCTTGATACAAGACTGGCAAGTCGCATAAGATTTATATTCAAAAGAGTTTAAATATCCATCTTTGTGTAACCTGTTTAGTCTTGTTTCGTTAATATGACCAAGTCTACAATGCCAAAGAAAAGCTTCATTTAATTCTGAAAGTTTTCTTTTATTAGTGTGTTGTATACTGAAAACTGTGTGTTGATTTAGGACATATATTCCGTTATTAAGTGTACCATACCCAACCAACATTTGATTTAGGTGAATGTTCATAACATTGTTCTGCAACACAAAATTATACCCTTCATTGTCCAACAAAGAAACGGATATTATATTACATAGCATACTAGGTACAAAATAACATGGATTCAAAATCAAAATACATCCAGATGGCAACCCCAAGTGATACTCTCCCACTGCGACTGTATGTACATTGGAACCATTTCCAACGCGGAGAGTATGGTCACCTGTCTTCAAAACCTTGCTACTTCTCAGCCCCTGCATAGAATTGCAAATGTGAGAACCTGAACCGGTATCCAATACCCAGGAAGCAGAGTTTATAGAAAAACAGTTTTCAGTCACAAACGCACCTGAAGCAGAAGCATCACCATGCTTCTTCTTGAGACTTAAGTACTCCGTGCAATTGCGCTTCCAATGTCCTGTCTTGTGGCAATGAAAACATTCGCCTTTCCCCGAGTCTCCAGCCTTGGACTTTCCCTTTCCCTTCACCTTTTTAACTCCGCCCTTAGGATTAGTGGGTTTCTTCTTTTTCTTTCCCTTGGCCTTGGCTTTCGGGCGAGAAGAGGAAGACTGTCCAATAGTCATAACGGGAGTTTTTGCTAACTTCATAGTGCTCTCTGCACTCCTTAACATATTAAGGAGTTCAGGGAGGTCCTTCTCCATGCCATGCATGTTGAAGTTCACTATGAACTGAGCAAAGGTGGAGGGGAGGGACTGCAGAATAATATCTATATATTGTTCATTGTCCATTGTCCATCCAAGGTCCTCAAGCTCTTCTATAAGAGCTATCATCTTTAGAACATGGTCTCCTACTGGTGTGCCAGGGGCCATTCGCATCTGAAACAATTTCTTTGATGCTTCGTATCGTAATACGCGGGATTGCTCCCCATACAACTCCTTTGTATGGAGCAATATACCGTGAATGTCTATGTCCTCGTGCTTCTTTGATGTGTGTTATCCATCGATGCAAGCGCGAGGTATGTGGCCATGGCACAGTCAGCGTCCCATGTCTTGCGAACTTCAATGTCCGCAACTGAGGATTTTGGACCAGGGACGGGCGGGGCTGAAGCCGTGAGGACATATGATACTTTATCATAAGTCAAGGCGATTTTCAGATTCCTCAGCCAGTCTTTATAGTTGGTCCCATTCAGTTTGTTTTTATCTAGTAGAAGCTTAAGTCCAGTCATTGGTATCTGCCATTAAGAGAGAGAAAAGAATACACTCAGCGAAAGCTCTTGCATAGATTAGATTGGTTTATTATCTTGTCTAATCGATGTTTCCCACTGCTTTTATCGAGTTTTTCTTTCAAACCTTAAAAAGAAAAACTAGCCGGATTAATTACAGTCTACAACTTCGCTAACCGTTCAGCCAGGCCAGTGTCGGTACTTTGAGGGAGGTTCCCCGTGCTTTCGCACGGACCTAATTAGAGTAAACCTCGTTTTCCCAGAGGCGGAGCCCCGTTAACACCTTTCTAGACACCTAATGAGTTAGCTAATTGTAAACTGTGAAACTCTCCTAGGAGCAACTATTGCTCACAGTGGGATCGGGATCCAACCATCACATGGAAGGTATGCAATCTCATTGCAAATTTCAACACTTGAAATTCTCGATGTAGTTTTTACCCCTAGTACTTATGACCTTAACTATAGTCAACAAATCATAAGTACCAGTCAAGTTCTACCCGTCATTTCTTGATCAATTAGACCCACCCATATGACCCTTAACTATGGTCAACAAAGTCGCATGAATGTCCTAATTAATCTGCATCATATGCAGTGTAGGAAGACATCACTTAGCTATCGTACACTACGCCTTAACTAAAGTCAACAAACGTAGCACGAATACTAAGTACTCTACTTCCTAAAATGACGGAGGGTTGCGAATGATTTTTAAGAAAATCTTTAACGCTTTGAACTTGATATCGTTGTAGAATCAAACAGTTTTCAAAAGGAGTGGCTTAAGCTCCGCAGTTTTGAAATGTAGCTTTTTCATAAATAGCCGAGTAGTTTTTAAATCTGATTCTACAACATCTTTTTAAGTTTATTTTCTTTACATTAATCACATTAATGTAATCCCATCATTTAAGTCCTTAAGCCAATCACAGAAAAGAAACGAAAATAACACGTACGCTTATGCCATCCGCATTCGCCGCAATGTTCCGTTATGCACCGTTAGGTTACTTAACTAACGGCATACCGGGACGGGACTAGCGCGGGTGTAAAACATAAGCAACGTCTACTATATATCATATATATAATATGTCATTCGTCTCAGATATCACAGAACACAGGCAGCAGAAACATAGATATAACGTGGGATATCCTAGGACGTCCGTATTTAGTATTTAGCCAGAATAGAAAATACGGATTCCACAGTCGCGATGAATAGCCAAGCCCACACCCTGGACCCCTACTAGAGCGGCAAGTGACCCTACCAATTCTGGAGTTTAGGAGACCCGGTCTCGACTCCTCGAGATGGCCTCCCACTGAACCCCAGAACCCGGTCACCTGTGCTCCCCTCCTTGGGTCCATCCTAATGCGGAAAAAGTAAATAATATACAACACTGGTGACACAATCGCAACCTGGAAGTGCCCCAAATAAAAGAATATTACATTACATTTGAATTTACATGAATGAAAATATAAAACTCTCATCTCACAAAAACCCCCCGGCTATTCGATCGCGACAATCCTGCACATCATATCTCAGCAACACATAATATCACATATCATCAACGTAAGTAAGTATGCGTACCCCGATTGTCGTTGATGTATAGCAACGAAACCGGCGATATCGAACATACTACACTTACGGTCACAGAAAAGAAAATGTAAAACTACAATATTTGGAATCCAGATTCTTCTTTAGACATCATAAATGCGAAATATCACATATTTCGTATTTCATGCCTAAACTATATGAATTCCACATATTGTATCACATTCCAGACAAACAGACAGTATTAAAGTTTTCGAACGAACGATCAAGCACCCAAGATTCACTAAAGCTCAACACTTGAGCAGGGTTCAAAAATCCGGAGTGTGACACAGTAGTAGCGGTCCAGCCGTAGAAGGGTCAAGCCAACGCCTCACATGTGGCACGCCGTACTGCCCCAAACCCTAAGGTTCAAAGGGCAGTTCGAGACGATCACATAATCGAGTTAAGGTTTGTTGTCTTCTAGAGGGACCACCGCAAAAAGACTTGCACGTATCTCCAAAGTATTTAAACCCCGTGAATAGTGAGTAAATGATACTCGTTCAAACACTTCAATACTTTCTAATTTACCCGGAAAAGCTACGAAATAAAAATCCCGATCGAAATGACGAGTTCAAAACCATCTCCAGAATTTTTCAAAACCAAATACAGATTAAAAATATCCAAAAATTTATACAAGCAGATTCATGAATTACTGTACAAAAAGTATTCATCAATACATATATACGGCCGCGGAACCGCGGCCTAAGCAAGCTTAGGCCGCGTTTCCGCGGTGAGAATCACTGTTCACTGGAAAATTTTTGTACCGTAATCCTTATTTTTTCATGCTGTATTTTTTACATATTTTTAATTCTGCAAATTATCAAATTTTAGAAAATTTCCAGAGAGCACCCAAAAATACCGTATTTATGTCCGATCGGGGTTTTCACTTCGTAAAAACGTCGCCTAATGTTCTAGGTCGGCTCTGATACCAATGAAAGGTTTGTTTAGCACCCTATGAAGAGTTTTGAAGTATCACATGACCCAAAGTTTAAATTTTTATAGTGCTAAACGAACATGCAAAGGAATCGATCCTAGAAAATTAGGGTTTCGAAATAAAAAGCGAACTAATCTAGGGTTTCGAGACTACAACCTTTGTAGCTCCCTTTCGCTGGACTCCTTGGTCTCCAGGGTGTTGAAAGAAGGTCCTCTTGAAGTTTCCTTATGTCCACGACGATCCACCACGGAGATCTCCATCCAAGCTCGCAACTTCGTCAAACTGAAGAGAACACTCTAAAAAAAACGGCTAAGCTTGTGTAGAATGATGTTGTGTTTAGGTTTCTCACTTCAAAAACCTATCTTTAAGTGGTATTTGCTCACTAGGAAAAACTAGAGAGCAAAAGAACAAGAGGAAGAAGATGGTGGCAATTTTTGACAAGAGGTAAGAAGATAACTCAAGTGAAGAAAAAGAAATATATCAATATATATTTTATTCCTTCATGCTATGAACCATGGTTAAAGTGATGGAGACATTATTTAACTTTAGTTTGGAATGATAAAGAGAAGGATAACCTTAGGTTAGTGGTAGTTGAGCATGGTTAGGTCAAAGGAAGAATGTAGAAGCAAGAATGATTATCCTTTCCTTTTTCATTTTCTTTTAAATCCAAAATTAAATAATAATCCATTGTATAATCCATGGTGTGAGTCTTATATTGCCACCATTTCCATATGCTAACAACCATGATGGATGAGTGTATGTATGTGTGCATGTATGCACATCCACATGTGCATGAAACTAGCATGAAAGAAAGAAAGAAAAAGCACACATGCATTCACACATCTATCATCTAAGAAAAGGTTTTAAGTGAGAAAACTAATGGTTAAATGATAAATCAACACTTGATTTATCAATCCGTTCATATCTCATATGACCCCACCAAAATCAGTTCACCCGATCAATGTTCGGTATCATATACGCACATTTCAATCGGGTGCATGCGCATATCGCATACGCGCACCACAACGTTTCGCCTGGACTGGGTAACTCCTTTGTGGGACTCTAAGACTCGTCAATACGCCGGCAGAGGGTAATGATCATATCAAGTACCCTCAAGCCGCAAGCGGTCAGCTAAACGTAACGGCCACCCGGGTATTGAGCGATCAGAAGACAACAAGCGAACCTGCTACAACTCCCGTCGAGCCATCCGGCAACACTACCGTACATTCCGGTCTCTTCGTCAGATATGCTGCATATCGAGCCTAGGGATGGTCACGTCGACCCCAATAACTCAATAAGTCATGCCGGTGAATGGTCTATAACTGATCGAGAAACTACTGATAACACTTATCAGCAAATCTCAGCAGCCCTGGCCAGGGACTTGCTGTTATAACCAATCGGACACAGCACAGCATCAACTCCCAATACCGGGAGAGACGAAACCCCTCCTATCGCTCATCGTCCTCGTGTGTCTCGGGACTGTACCCAACAGCCACCTGTTTGCACGACTCAGTAGAGCCGTGGTAGGGTGGCAATCAAAGTACAGTGGGAGAACACACAAGACTCCATGACGATCTCGGGTCTACAGACTAACCTGTACCAGTGTCACCTGAGAACTGCTATCCGACGATAGATATAATTCCATATAGGAGTTCTCGGTGAGTCCGTCCAGTGTACCCAGTCACCACTGAGCACCCGAATATGATCTTGATGTCAAACATCGATGAATGTGGGAACATCCATCGCCCATCGTATGGGTCTAGTATCATATACGCTAGTCTACTCTGGTATATCAATGCCCCGTCTCGATATACCTACGACTAGGGACGTTCCAGGATATGCTTATAGACTACAGATGTCCTACTAGTATTATCTCCATCATAATCAGAGTAGTCAAGCCGATATCCTCAGGGCTTTATCAGCATGTATGAATGAATAAAAGCATGATCAAATCAACATGTCAGATAAAGAAGAACCAGATAGCATACTATCATGTCGAGCAAGAATGCAAACTGAATATATATACATGTATAGATACATCGACTATCACATAATGGCCTCTAGGGCATACATATATCCAACAATCTCCCACTTGCACTAAGGCCAGTTATTGGCGTATCTCATACCCAACATCTCAAAAAGTCGCTCATGCTGTGGCTGAGGGAGGGCCTTGGTGAGTGGATCCGCGGCGTTGTTCTTTGTATCTACTCTCTTAATCTCGATCTCGCGACAATCTATAATCTCCCGGATCAAATGAAAGCGCCTCAGGATATGTCTGGACCGCTGATGGGATCTGGGCTCCTTGGCTAACGCCATCGCCTCATTATTGTCACAATACAAAGGTATTGGATCAATAATGGTTGGAACTACTCCTAGCTCCGAGACGAACTTCTTCATCCAGACGGCTTCCTTGGCGGCATCATTTGCAGCAATGTACTCAGCTTCCATCGTAGAGTCTGCAACGGTATCTTGTTTGGAACACTTCCAACTTACCGCCCCTCCATTGAGGGTAAATACAAACCCTGAGATAGATTTGCTGTCATCCTTATCGCTCTGGAAGCTCGAATCGGTAAAGGCCTCCATTTGGAGATCTGTATTACCATACACCAAGAACAATTCTTTAGTCCTTCGTAAGTACTTAAGAATGTTCTTCACAGCTGTCCAGTGGTTCTCCCCTGGGTTGGATTGATACCTGCTTACAACACTAAGTGCATAAGCTACATCTGGGCGTGTACATAACATCGCATACATTATAGATCCTACTGCCGAAGCATAAGGTATAATGCTCATGCGAGCTCTCTCTTCATTGGTCTTTGGACAAGAATCCTTGGAGTGAGTGACTCCATGGCAAGCGGGTAAGGCACCCCGCTTGGAGTCTTCCATACTAAACCTCTTTAGGATGGTGTTGATGTACCTGGTTTGGGACAATCCCAATAACTTTTTGGATCTATCCCTATAGATCCTTATGCCCAGGATATATGTGGCATCACCCAGGTCCTTCATGGAGAACCTTAGTGATAAGAATGATTTGACCGACTGTAGCATAGGAATATCATTTCCTATCAGAAGAATGTCATCCACGTACAATACGAGGAATGTGACAGCTCTTCCTACAGCCTTCTTATAAACACAAGGTTCATCTGGATTTTTGATGAAATCAAACTCTTTGATAACATCATCGAAACAGATGTTCCAACTCCGAGATGCCTGCTTTAACCCATATATGGATTTAAGCAATCTACATGCTTTCTCGTTGCTCCCACTGTCAATGAAGCCCTCTGGCTGATCCATATAAACGCATTCTTCTAAATCTCCATTTAGAAATGCTGTTTTAACGTCCATCTGCTAGATTTCATAGTCGTAGTGAGCAGCAATAGCAAGTAGGATCCGAATGGATTTAAGCATGGCTACGGGCGAAAAAGTTTCGTCATAGTCCAAACCTGGTCTTTGACGAAAACCTTTCGCCACAAGTCTTGCCTTATAGGTCTCTACCTGCCCATCCACACCAATCTTTCTTTTAAAGATCCATTTGCACCCTACAGGTTTTACCCCAGGGGGTACAACGTCCAAAGTCCATACTTTGTTGGTGTACATAGACTCCATTTCGGATCTCATGGCATCCAGCCACTTCACAGAGTCACCACTCGTGATAGCTTGCTGAAAACTGGTAGGATCATCATCATCCATGATGCAATTTTCTCCGTTACCATCGATGAGGAAACCGTAGTGCCTCTCCGGTGGGCGAGAAGTCCTACCAGATCTACGGAGTGGCCGAGGTTCTTCAGTTTCTGTTGCAACAGCCGGTTCAACCAAATCGTCATTTGTAGTTTGTGTTTCCAAAACCTCTTCTAGATCTACTACCTTGCCATCATCTTTATCTGTGAAAAACTCTTTTTCCAAGAATGTGGCATACTGAGAAACAAACACTTTTTGTTCCTCTTTATGGTAGAACAGATATCCATAAGAATTCTTTGGATATCCCACAAAGTTACACATGACTGACCGTGTCTCGAGTTTGTCCGAATTCTTTGGATCCTACATTGCAATAGCATTCATCAACCAAAAACTATTATTGCAATGGCATTCATCTATAACAATCAACAATTAAAACTACAAATGTAGGATACTGATATCATAAAGCGTTATACGCAACATATGAATTCACATGACTGAAACATGCATCAAAATATTGAAGTAGGGGGGCAGAAAAAAAACCCTATTTGATTATCAAATGCATGGGTTTGTATGATTTATATGTATGTATTTGAGTGCTGCAATTCCGAAATTTGCTTTAACTTGTACGCTGCTTTATGTTGTTAATTTGATTATTTTTAAAATTGTAATTGGTTCTACACATAATTATTTCGTTATTGTAACAGAAAATTTTGTTTCTTTCGATATGAAACAGATACGATACACGATATGATAAATAAAAAAATGAAACACAAACCGTATCAAGATTTAACAACTTTGATTATGTCATATACGTGGGCCGATATTTTCATATTAGCCAATAGGAAAAAATAGATTGCGGTCTGGATATGGCATATTGACAGATGTTACCTATATGCACACATGCATGTTGTCTCCCCATTTTTCATAAATTAAACCAACTTTTCTATACATGCTAGTAATTACTGGATACATTCAGGTTAAATGCATAGAGCTAGCCGTAATTTCCTCTACGGTAAACTTTCATCAATGCAACACTTTGGTTCGCCTAACTAGATCACCATTCACGAACACAATCTATTTATATGGCATGATTTTATACACTTAATTTTACCACATTTAATGAAAATGAATCATTCATGATATGATACATGTATATACATCGATACCCAACCCCAACCTAACCCTAGCCCCAGCCCCAGCCCAGCCCCAGCCCAACCCAGCCCCAGCCCCAGCCTAACCCTAGCTCCAACCCCGGCCCTAGCCCTAGCCCCAGCCTAACCCTAGCCCCGGCCCCAACCCCAACCTAACCCTAGCCCCAGCCCCAGCCCAGCCCCAGCCCAGCCCCGCCCCAACCTAACCCTAACCCCAGCGCGCCCCAGCTAAACCCCAACCCCAACCCTAAGCCAAACCCTAACCCCAGCCCCAGCCCCAGCCGCAGCCGAACCCCAACCCTAACCCTAACCCCAACCCCGACCCCGACCGCAACCCCTGCCGAACCCCAACTCCAACCGTAACCCCGACCCAGCCATGAACCCTAGCCCTAAATAATCAAAAATTTCTTTAATTTAATTGAAGATTTACTAACCTGAATGGCGGTGGCGACGACCTGAACGGCGGTGGCGACGACGAGAACGGCGGTGGCGATTTGGGGATTTTGTTTCGCTGTCGATAGAGAGAGGAAGAAAGAGAGCGTAGGCGATTGATCTATGCCTTTATTAAATCGCTATTTAGTTGCCCCTACGGATTTGTCCGTAGGTCCTTGGTTTGCGGATCCGTAAGGACAAACACCAAATTAAGAATTAATTTTTTTATTCTTGAAGTCTAGGCCCGTAGGGGCAACCTTTTAGCCCTACGGATTAATCCGTAGGGCCAACATAAATCTGCCCCTACGGATTTCAATATCCGTAGGGGCAACCCCCTATTTTAGTAGTGTATACGGTCTCTAATAAAAATATTAGCGACCGTATAAAACGGTTGCTAATATCCCGTGCATATTTCAGCCGCGAAGGCTCTCTCTCTCCCCTTTCTTCTCAATTTTCACCCTCGGGAACCCAATTCCCCCCTTTCTCCCCAATTTTCCTAAATTCCTTTCAAAAATTTCCCAATTCTTCTCCAAAATTTTTTTTCTAAGCTGCAGCTGCTGTTGGAGCTCGAAATCGCCATTCTTATTTCTAAATCCGGTCCAAGGTTAGGGTTTTTTCCCTCCGCTTATTTCCTTTTTCAATTAAATCAAGTAATTATGAAGTTAGGTTATGAAAATCTTTGATAAGGCGTTGGGTTTTAGAATAGGGTGTTGGGTTTTAGGATATATGAAGAATTAAAAATAAGGAATTAAAGAAAGTGTTTGTTGTTGGGTTTTAGGATGAGCTATTGAAAAATGTGTTTGGTGTTGGGTTTTAGAATTTAAAATGGAGAAAATAGAGAATTTAAAGAGTGGTCGATGGGCTTTAAGATTATGTATGTGAAAATTGAGAATTTGAAATAGAAATTTGAAGAGTGTTTCTCCCATGAGTGTGCGAGTGTGTGTGCACGCACGCATGCACGTGCGTTCGCACATGTGGGTATTTGTGCGTATGTGTGAGTGTACGTGTGCGTACGTATGTGAGCGAGTGTATGTGTGAGTGTGTTAGCACGCGCGTGCGTATGTGTTAGTGTGTGAGTGCGTATATATGTGTGTGCGCGCGTGCCCGCGTATGAAATATTTCATAAATTCGTCCTGACTTTTGGTTTATAATTTGTAAATTTAATGATTCAAAATATTGCTGTCGTGTATTATTTATTGCTTAGATTTTTAAATTATAGCATAATATATAAACCAAATCAAAATGAAAATCAAATCTTTTAATACAATTTAATAAAGATTTTTAGTAGAAGATTTCTCCCTTTTATTCATGGGTATTTTACCTTCGATGCCTTGGAGTACTTTCTTGACTTTCCTTTTGCAGCCTTCGCAATGGATTGAAACTTTATGGTTCTATGTCTGAAACAAATATTAGAATGAGATTTTGTTGAGTGTTTTTTTCTTAACAAAGGAATAAAGTAAATGGAGTATCTATACTTGAGAGGATATGTGGCTTTAGCTTCTTCAGTTGCTGCCATGAGTGTGTGAGAGAGAGAGAGTAGAGTAGAGGGAAGAGGAAGAGAGTGAATGTATAATTGTGTTGTTATTGAGGTCGGTGAAAATTCGAAGAAGGATGAGCCGAGCGTTGATATTGAGGTCTGTGAAAGTTCGAGTTCGCAAGAGATTTCTCCTTCTCCATCGTCTGAAGAGCTCATGATGAGCAGTCCCATGATGATGAGTGTTTGCTTGCTCATGACCGATAAAGAAGGGATATTAGACCGTCAAAAAGATATGACTATAATGATCTAATGGCGTATATTCTGTCTGTTGTAGAAACATTTGATAGTAGCGAGCCGACGAACTATAAAAAGTCATCTTATTCGATAATTCAGTTTGTTGGTTAGTCGCTATGAATGAAAAGATTGAGTCTCCTCACAAGAACCGGACTTGGAAGCTTGTGAAGCCCGAAAGAGGCCGAAGAAAGTAGTTGGCTGCAATGGGTTTTAAAGAAGAAAGAAGGTGACCAAAGGGCGGTTGATATTAGATACTTGACACGATTGGTAGCTAAAGGTTATTCACAAGTTCAGAGAGTTCACTTCAATGAGATATTTTCTCCGATTGTTAAACACACCTCTATACGTGTCATGCTCGGTTTGGTAGCTATGAAAAATTTGGAGCTCGAGCAGCTCCATGTGAAGACAATATTCTTGCAAGGTGATTTGGTAGAGAAGATCTACAATCAACAGCCTGAGGGTTTGAAGTTGAAGGCAAAAAAGATTACGTTTGTTTGCTAGAGAAGTCTCTTTATAGTTTGAAGCACTCAGCTAGACGTTGGTATAAGAAGTTTGATTCATTCATGGTACATATTTTGGGTTTAAGAGAAATAAGGGCAACATTTGTGTTTATTGTAAAAAAACTCGCAATAGTTCTTTTTATATACTTGCTATTTTATGTTGATGATCTGTTGATAACAGTAAAGTATTTGGTTGATATTCAGAATTTGAAGAAACAGTTAAAAGGCAAGTTTGAGACTAAGCATTTGGGAGTGGTCAAGAAAATACTTGGTATGGAGATAAGGCGTAATCGAAAAGGAGGAAAGTTTTAATTGTCTCAACAACGATATATTGAAAAAGTTTTAGAGCGTTTCGGCATGGCAGACGCTAAATCTGTAAGTACTCCGTTGGCAACTCATTTTAAACTTTCAGCTCGATCATCACTGTAAATAGAGAATGAGATTAAGTATATGTCGAATGTTCCATATGCGAATGTGATGGGTAGCATTATGTATGCCATGGTTTGTATACAACCCGACATTTCACATGTTGTTAGTATTGTTGGTTGTTATATGGCATCTCCTGGTAAAGGCCATTGGAAGGCAGTGAAATGGATTTTATGATACCTGCGAGGTACTCCTAACGTGGGGTTGGTATTTGGAAGGAAAAACAATAATTTGGTTGGATTCAGCGATTCCGATTATGCAGGTGATCGTGACAGACGAATATCGATCACAGGTTATGTATTCTCCTTGGGAGAATGTGCCATTAGTTGGCGTGCTTCGTTGCAGCCTACGGTCACGTTGTTTATGACAGAGGCGGAGTATATGGTCGTTGTTGCGGCCATTAAGGAAGAGATCTGGTTGAAAGGACTATTTTCGGAACTTTGTATTCAAAAGGATACCAAAATGGTCTACCGTGATAGCCAAAATGCGATTCACTTGACGAAAGATCAGATATATCATGAGAGGACTGTCACGCCCCGCTTCCCAGTATACGGTGAAGGGGACGCGACTGGTCCGCTACGTATTTACTCTGAAGTAAATACGCTAAGCGTATCTAAGCAATATAAAAGCAAAATCAAAAGAAACAAGATATAATAAAACAGCAACTTATTTATTCACATTCTTTCTGTACAATGCATGGAAAGTAAATACAACTGAAATAAAAAGTGATGCCTAAACAATGGCATAATAGAAAAGAAGAGTACTGAAATGGAAAATGTACAATGTACTAGAGCTCGGGGTCTTCACTGAACTGGTCCAAGTCTTCAGCAGTAGGCTCGATCTCTGACGTGTCCAGATCACCTGATGACATTCAAAAAAGAAAGAAAGAGAATATCGTCAGTGAACAGGTCGCTCGGTAAGTCCCAAAGATAAGGGAGAAGTAGAATAGACAGAATAAAAAGGTAGCTTTTAAAGTTGTATTATATTGTTATAATGTTGTATTTAGTATTAACGCTGTTGTTTGTAGCTTGGTACAGAAGGATGCCAGTGTATACGAGAGGAGTCTCTATATGCCAGAGACTAGAGGCAAATGGAAGTATAAGGCTCCGTTATACAATCCGGAACAACGGCAATTGGATTCATGTTAGGTATCTTAATTTTACTGTCTCGTGCCACTTTTAACACCTTTTATACCAATCTACCCCTTAAACCCCGTAGTGTTTTGATTGTATTGTTGTATTGTATTGTATAGATTGTATAGTTGGATGACTGACCAAAACCATGATATCAGTAAACAGATGTAACTGTATAATCATGTAAATGGAATAACTGTAGAATCATGTAAATGGATGTACATCCATGGTTCGGTTCATTCAATGTAGATTTTATATTGTGATATTGTAAATGAAAATATCCTAACTTCATAAATAGAGGTATTTATTTGTAATATTGACTTGTATGGAATTCATGGTATTTTAGTGTAAAATTGATTCTTGTGATATTTTTAGAAAAAATGGAATATTTATAATAATAAATATTTTAATATTACATATACATATATTTATATGAAAATAATTTAGTATATATATAATATTCTAGAAATCTTGTTTTCTTAAGATGTCGTATTTTAAATCTTTCGAGATCGAATGCTCCTTACGGAGGTCTGCATCTCGTACTACTAAGCCCGAGGATGTGCGATAATCCGCACCATCCCAAACGGGTTCCCCAAATGGGTTGTAACGGCGCTTTATAAAGATTTGTATAAATACTAATCATTAAGGAAAAACGGTTTTATTAATTATGGTATTTATTTATAAAGATGTCGATTTCCCGTATTTTATGTTCTAGGGTTTCCTAAGTCAACTAGACTACTCCTAACTGGTCCAAAGCGACAAGTTGTGAGATATCTCTCAAATCGCCTTTTCACCGCCAATTGTGGCCAGGTAAGTACAAATGAAGAAAGGAGGGTTCCACTCACGAATCACCGTGAGACGGGCCTTTTAAAGTTATCTTTCTCACTTGTCTAGCAAAGTCAGGCTTAGATAAACGACTGAATGCCCACAACTTTCTTTTTTCCTAATGAGCGCGACAGTCCTTAATTTCCTGAGTCTAGATATTTTTATTATTTTATTAGCTCAAGATTATTTATTTGTAATGATGTATTAATACTAAATCTTTTAGAAATGGTTTTATTAAGTAAAGGGTATTTAAATGAAAATGTTTGTTATCCCGTATTCTAAATTCTCGAGATTATCGTGTTATGTTGCATATGAGTGTGTGAGGAGATAGGTCATTACCCCGTGATCTACTTAAAGGTATAACAAATTTAATGAAGTTAAATGTATAATTGAAACAATGTGGTATTTAAATGAAAAATACGATAAAGTGAAATAGCCATCATTTTATGAAATGAAACTTGATCAATTTGGTTGATTAGTATTTAATAGTCAACATGAGGGAGTTTAAGCATAATTGTATTAACGAGAAATGAAGTTTTATAAGAAAACCGAATCGGAAATCGGATTTGTTCCGATTCCGTCGGGTTTTGTAAATCTGTAGTTTTAGAATAGAAAAGAGAGATAGAAAATGGGATTTACGGGTTTTGGACAATAATGAGAGTGAGATGGAAGAAGAGGAATCGCCGGTGCGTCGATTCGTCGCCGAGAGTTTCTAGAACGATCGCCGGAATTTCGCCGGGAATTTCGCCGTAGCTTCGCTTCGTGCTCGATTTCAAAGTACACAAGATTTCTTGAGAATTTTTGAGAGTTGCTCAGAGTTTTGGGGTTAGAGGGTAGAGGGTAGGGGTGATATTTATACGGTTAGGCTAGGGTTAGGATAGATGAAGGGTTTTAAATAAAAAAATGTAAAAATAATGTTAAAATTCATTAAAAATAGAGTAAATGGGGATTAGTGGTGTCTCTGGAACCGATCCAATTAAATGGAGTGTGCAGGGGGTAGGGCAGATGAAAAGTCACAACTCCCATGTTGGGGACTCGGCCGTCCGGCCGAGTCCGGCCGGTCCGCTGGCCGACTCGGCCGACTCGGAGCATGGGAAGGTGGGGGGTCTCCTGATGTACACTCTGGTATATTTACTTTTTCGAGTGTAGTGGGAATATTGGGAGTTATCACGTGTTGACTGTTGGACTTCTAAAAAATTTAAAACAAAATAAATATTAAAAATAATGTGGGGTATGGGATTTGAACTCTGGTGGCTTGGTTCAGCAGTGTGCAAGGTATTACTAATGAGCCACAAGCTCCTTCTTGTAATTATGGAGTTATTTAATTATTTAAGGTAGTTAAAGAAAAAATAAATACCCCAGGTATACATTAATTTTCAAGCAAATTTTTTAACGATGGATTTTACCGTACGAGGCATAAATATGATGATTGATCCGCACTCTTGGTTCGAGGAAGCCGTACTTCGTACGTGACGCCATTGAGGCTGGATCGCCGACTATTAGAGATATTGATTCAGACCTTAAGTAGACTCTTGTTTCTTATTGACTAGTTTCTTAGGTTAAGTTCCTTAGGAGGTTAGATGGACACTAGTTTAGGTTCGATTCATATAGTGATAGTTGTACTCGTATGCCGCAGAGGGGTGGATAATGCACATCTGTCTTGCATTCATACTGTAATCATCATGGTGCATGTTCTTTTATATGTTGCTATAATCAGTATAAATTTTACCTGTTAGGACACCAGCACTATTACCGATGATGCGCTTACTCCACGCACACTTATTTGCCGGCTCACACACATCATCATCGGTAATTGCTATGTCACGTACACTTTAGATCATATTGTCTTTATGGATAGAATCAGTTAACAACTAGACCGCTATAATATTGTGATTATTCTCTGACATTAGTACAGACATGATATTTATTGCTTAGACATTCATGCATTCATATTTTCATGTTATCATGCAGTATTATGGGCATATGCCGACACTTATCATATAGTTACTCATGATTTTGAGATTTGGATTTCTATGAGATTTCTGGATTTTGGGGAAAACCGAAAGAATATGTAAAAACTTCTCTCTCTCTCCTCCTCTCTTTTTAAAACATAAGATGCGGTTTTCTCGTGATGTATGTGTTTTCCACCATGAGATTTCATGTTTTCTGATGGATTTCGAGACCCGATTCGAGGAGTGGATGAACCGTCTCGGGTACATGGTGGGCCCGGTATGGTACCCCGGGGCAAGAAGATCGAGTTGTAGACGATGAGCCTGGCAGGGGAAGGCTACCTACCGGTGATGTCTGGCGCGGCGGATATCCGGAGGATACCGACCGTTGTCGTGAGATTTGATGATATGGGCCGATTCGGACTGACGGAGCCCGAGATATTGAGACTTGAGATTACATGTGTTGTGTCGACGCTTGACACGGATTTCCATGGATTTCATTGTTGAGATTTCAGATTCTTATACACATTTTACTATGATAACAGCTAAAGATTTCTTATACATATATATCTGGATTTCAGGATTTGTTACTTTACATTCATGGTGCATGCATTTCATTTCATATGACATAGTATTATATGAGGCACTGACACAAGCACGGAGTATCTGCACTTACACGTAGTTTTACCCTGCTATTACTAGATGATTGGGATATTATAATGTATTATTATGACCTAGGATAGCGTCGTGCATTCGATTTCTTTTCGTAGATGTCTTCTACTCACGAGTTGGCAACTCACCCCCGTTGTGCCAAATTTTATTACAGGTTCGATGTACATGTTTCCCTGGCAGCTTGTTGGCACATCTTTTCTTCAGGGTGATTTGCACGGTAGGTTGGTTCACTTGTATCCGAACCACCATTGTACTTTTATTCATTCATTTGTATCTAGTAAGCTCCATCAACCATACTTGTATTACTTGATAAGTTTATTGGACCAGTCTTTTATTTCGACCTTAGAGTCGCGCATGTATTATTCTGATCTGGTGGTTTTGTTTTCTTTTGAGTTTTGAGCCTCGCCCTTTGGCGTTGTATATTATTGTGCTGTTGTGGTTGTTTCCGCCTGTTGGCGTTGAGCTAGCTCCCGTTTGGGGATGCTTTTTATTGTTTATGTATATTATACTTGTTGTACCCATTTGGGGGCCAGTTTTTACAGAGGAGACTCTGCCGAAATTTTTGGGAAATTTGCTGATTCTTTTAAACTTGTTTTCTTCTTCTTCTTCTTCTTCTTCTATGGTTTAGATTTCTGGGCTTCGGCTTACTTAGGTTACGTGGCGCCTCTAGACGCTTCGTAATCTAAGTGCCGGTCGCGTTCCGTACTTTCGGGTCGTGACACCTTTATTGATAATTACCATAACTCCTCATAGATCTTCATTCGGGTATAGAAAGCGTTGAGATTTACTTGCATTTCCAAACCATCCCTAAACCTAACCCTAGTAAGACTAGATCTAGATAATCGTAGATAGATAGATTTAGATTTTAGATTTAATAATCAATCTGAACATCCTTCGGAATTAACTCGTTAGCGCGATTAAAAGATTCACAACATCCCTGTGGACCGACCCGTACTCACCGGCTACCTTCATACGACGCCGTTCTTGATTGCGGTAATAGATATAGTTTTTGACATAAGAATCAAATGGCGCCGTTGCCGGGGATGGCGTAGAACTTTCCTTTTCGCAATTTCGGGTTAATCAAAATTTAAAAAATCATAAAAATCTGAAAATTAAAAAAAATATAAATATATATATAATCTGTTATTTTTGGAAGGGATACTTTGTTGTTTGAATTTTTGTAGGATATACAAAATCGGATCTGGAAATTTCCAGAAAGTGAAACAGAAAAAGAGATATCGGAACATAAGGGATTTTAAAAAATAGAAGAGCACAAAAATTTTGGAGTCTTGAACCGCCCATCCGACAGCGTTTCCGCGGCCAAAACCCACCTTAGGCCGCGGAACCGCGGCCGTCTCGTCGAATCAGAGCTTAAAAATAATTTTGGGGATCCGTTCTGTCCAGAGAGCCGCGGAACCGCGGTGATACCGCTCTTATGCCGCGGAAAGGCGGCGACTTGGTCGTTTCCTCTGACCAACTTTGCTCTGTAAGCTTCTCTCTGTTCCCCCTCTGTAATTCTTAATAAATTTTCTGAAAAATGCTTGCAGGATTTTGTGCACTTTAAAAATATATTCCCTTCCATATAACAATCTTGTGCAGGATTTTTGCGCCTAGTTTAAATTAGAGATAGATTGCAAGTAATATTTTTCTGTTGCATATCTTTTATCAAAATCTTTTTGCAACAATTTCCAAATAAAAAGAAATAAAAAGAAAAAGGAAATTTTTCTAGAAAACTTGCAACTTTTTGCCAAAAATAAATCCTCGCACCACCACCAACAAACTTTCTTTCTTTTCCCCTTCTTCTAACATGGGTACCCCACATAATAAATCACTTGCCGAACTTTGGTATCCCGAACCTAATTTTGCGTCGTACGTCAATTTGTTCGGTAAATTTAAAGACGATCCTTCCTTGCCTAAAAAATCTTTGAATGATCAAATAGAGGCGTCTAGGAGAAACAGTTCGATTTTTCACCCCACTTTGTGTCAACCAAGTTAACCTTTACCACCTCCATATGTTGACACCACTTTTTCAAGTCCTTCTGTCAATCCTAAGCCGATGTCCATTGCTGAGCATATTGCTCAATCTCGCAGTCGATCTTTCACCCCTCTCCACTCATCTAGTTCTAGGGATCTACACGACAATTCACCTTTTTATTCATATGTTGACCCTACCCCTGTCCAATCACCCACTTCCTACCAGTCCTACCCGACTTTCCCACCTTCACTAGACACTGTTTCTACACAGTCATTAGAGAGTTTCACATATCCAACCAATTTCGAATCTTTTACCGAAACCCCCTCACCACCTAAGTCTAGTTTGGAAGAGTCGTTGGAAGCTTATATTGCTACAACAAATAAAATGACTAGGAATGTGGAAGCGTCCGTGGCCGCCCTTATGCAACCTACTGAAGCGGTAGCTAGTTTCCCGCTAGCTCAAAATTTTTCAATGAATAAGGAGGCGGTTGGACAGAGTGAGAATGAGAGAGGATTTCCAAATCAAACCTATCCGTACCCGATTGAAGCCCACAACTCCGGTTTTTCATCGATTGTCCCAAATGATTCACCAGTTGAAAATAAAAATGAGTTGTGTGATTTTGTAGTGTTTGATTTGCCAAATTGTGAAGAACCCCTTTCGAGTGAAACCACACCTAATCCTTTCGATCTTTACACCTCCCATCTAGAACCTAAATCGATAGATATCCATGCTTTTGATGAGGTGTCTAAGAAAATTGATTTTCACTTGATTGAGGATATAGACGCCGGGAATATTTCGGATGATGAACCTGTCGATTTGCTTGAAATTTTATGTTCAAATGATCATCCCGAGTTATTAGATGTCTCTCCCGAATCTCATATGCGTCTTGATTTTGATGATAATGGCATGGATGAGATAAATGTTGAGGCGAATTATGAGGATAGTATTGAGGAGAGCTTTGAGGATAATATTGAGGTTGAATCATTTTTGTTTGATGTGTCTGATTTTCCAATTCATCCTCCTGAACCTTTCACTGTTATATCACCCTCCCTCCTTTCTATCGTTCCGACCACGCTTGACGACTGTGAGCTTGAAAACTTTTCCTTTGAATCTGACACAGTTCTCACAGACGATAACACCTACGAGTGTTTCACTTTTTCGGACGATGTTGATGTCTCCCCGCCCGAGTTTGAGTCCTTTACATTTTCAGATGAGTTAGTTGAACCATCAGACTCGGTTGCTTACAGTAGTTTCGAACCATTGATGGAATCTTTTAAGTTCGAGACAGTTTACCACGGTGAGAATGAGACTATCCCTAATTCACTTCCTTTCGTCGTTCCTATCGTTCCGACCGAACAAGTGACCGTTACGCTTTCATCTCCAATACCAAGTACGGCGTACCCATGTTTTCTTGCGAATCTTGAGGGATTTGATTCCATTTCTCGACGGGTTGATAGGTTAGCGCAATCGCTTTTAACACATCGGTCATCACAAATTGCGCTAATTTATTCACTCAATTTACACCCTCAAGATCGTACTCCACTTCTTTCTTCTTTCCTCCATTCTTCTCCTCCGCCGAGACCATCTTCAATTCTTCTTTCCACACGGTCTCGTGTGCTTCTCATCTTTTTTCTTTCCATCCCATTCTTGCACCAACTATACCATTACCACGATAAGATTTTTGAATGGTTGGTGCTAACCTTTGGCTTGTGTAAGGCCAAGCTTAAGTTTGGGGGGAACCTTGTTGTATATATGTATATATATTTTTGTTTTCTTTTTCTATAAAAAATAAAAAAAAATTTCAAAACATTAAAATAAAAAATTGTAAATAAATAAACAGGGGAGTATCGGTATTTTGACCCTCTTGGTTTAGCATGACAGTGAGGACACTGTCAAGTTCAAGTTTGGGGGTATGCTCGGTACGTCTTCTTCCTTCGCATTCATTTGTACATATTTTTGCATTTGCATATTTATTTGAAAACTCATAAAAATTGAAAAATTTCAAAAATTATAAAAATTTATGTATTCAATTTTGGCTAATTGACTTGAGTTTGACAAATAGGTTAACTGGCTAGGAACAACTAGATCTTAGACTTAGTGAATTAAAAACCCTAAAAATAACATTCCTTAAAGTTTAATGGTAGAAAGTATATGCCTTGTAGTTTATTTAGAAATAGGCAAATTTTGAGTTCACTTCTTGGGCTAAGTCGAAACAAAGGAAAAGTATTGATGTTCTTATTAGAGTATAAGTTTGAAAAATAGTTCCTAGTTTAAGTCTAGATTATGAAAATGTATACCCTACAAATTGCACAATCACACACCTTAAAACTTGGAATAGTAGAAGAGACCTTGAAATGCTCTTGTCTAAAGTCCTTAGTACAATAAAAATAAAAGAAAAAAAAGTGAATAAAGAAAAAATAAACACTGGTTTTGTGATTACTTAAGGCTGTAAAAAATAGAAAAATATTTAGCGAGGGTGCTTCATCACCTAGTGCTTTAGACCAACTGGTTTGGGAGTCACTGCTAAAGCCTTGGGTGTTGCAAGACTAGGAATTATGCTTTAATGTGCAAACACATCTTGTAATCGGTCGTTGGTATCTCAAGAAGTATTAACGGTCGCATGAAGGATGTGTAAGCAAAATTCAATTAAAAATTCACCAATTAAGAAGTGCTTTGGACAACGGACGAGAGTATGATTGCTTGATTTGAATTTCCAAGTGTAGGGGTAACTTATACACACACGTGGGGATATGTGATTGGAATTTAGATGAGAGAAAGGAGTGAAGAATATAACTTGTATCTTTAATAGAGTTGATAGAAATTCCTAAGTGGAGATGGAACCCTAGAAGGAAAACTTAAGAGATGGCGAAACCTAAGTAGGTCTGCATAACATATATAATCTTAAGTTAAATGATGAGGAAGTGTGAAGAATATGGGTGGATAATTTACGAGTCGACAATAATAGAATTCCTTGTTAGAAAACCTAATTGGAGAGCAAAAGTCGAAAAGCCGAATTGATAGGATTTTGTGGGTAGTATCCGCTGAAAACCCTCAGGAGACAACACTCCTCCTACTAGGGACACCTAGAGGTTTAACGGCTTGTTGCACGAGCTCAGTGCAATCGCGTTTCCCTGCGAAAGTGCGGTTAGGTTTTTGTAGAGAATAAAAAAATAAGTTTGCTCGAGGACGAGAAAAAGATAAGTTTGGGGGTATTTGTTCATATCATAATATTGCATTATTATATTCCCCATTCTTATGCATTTTACAATAAAACAGGTACTTTTGACGCATGTCTGCTACATATTACAGGTTACAGGTTCTTGGACAGAAAACAGTGAAAACGATGAAAAGACGATGCAAAAGTAGACTTTGACCAACAAACAAAAGACTATTGATCAAGCCTACATCGAAGATAAAATTCACAAAGTACAAGGCAATGCAAGGTCCAAGATTACAAAGCGAACGGTTAAAAGTCCACCGCAATTGTTCACTGGAGATCTGGAAGAAATAGAGAAGCCAAATTGAATAAAGATCCAAAGAAATAAAAAGCCTAAGAAGCCCAGAATTAGTTCCAAAATTTCCAGACATAAAATTTTACCAAAGCTTGAAGTCTACTTTGACTAGGTCTTCCTAAGGATATTTTGGTAAATGCAGACGTGCGAATCAATTGTAACCTAGGGTTTCCTATCCTCTATAAATAAGAACTCTAAATCATTATAAAGGCTATTCCTCCCTTCATTAATAAATTTCAGAATTCTTTTGGAGAGCATCAAGTTGTAAGTTCTTTATTTTCTGCCCTAGGTTAATTTTCTATTCTTGCCCTAGATAAATTTAATTTCTTGCCCTAGTTAATCTTTTATTCTCTGCCCTAGATAAATGTATTTCAATTCCCTAATGAGTGAGTAGTCTCCTCGCTTGTTAGGGTTAGATCTGGAGAAGGTTTGAGAGACGAAGATCTCTCATCCCCTTTCTTGCCCATCATATATTTTCATAGGACTCTATGCATACATGCACATACCGCTCCCTATGACATCCTATCCCTCGAGGTAGCGGTGATACCATAGTATAAAGGCCCGGTTGTGATGTTTTCCATGGAGGTTAGGGTAAGGATTGATAAAGGAAGGACAAGAAACAAGAGGAAGAAAACATCTTCTCGATGATTCTAATCCTTTTTATTAATATTTACCATAGCACCTAATTAGATCTTCATATGGGTATAGAAAGTGGTGAGATTTATAGACTTTCCAAACTTAATCTAGACCTAACCCTAGCAAGACTTAGATATAGATTAATTTAGATTTTAGATTTAATAATCAATCCGAACACCCTTCGGAATTAACTCGTTAGCGCAATTAGGAAATTCATAACATCCCTGTGGACCGACCCGTACTCACCGGCTAGCTACCAAGCGACGCTGTTCTTGATTTCGGTAATAGATAGTTTTTGACACACGAATCACTCACACGAGACAAATGACGATCTCAGGTCGATGAACTAAGCTGTACACATGTCACCAGGGAACTGCTATCTGACGTCAGGTATAATACCAATTAGCATGTTCCCGGCGAGTCCTATCCGGTGTACTCATAACCCAATGAGCACCTGTATACATCTTAGGTGATCCAAATGACACCAATGGCTTGTGAGACCGGCCACCGCCCCTCATCGGGGTCTCGACTGTATACACTAGTCTACTCTGGAGTATCGATCCTCTGTCTCGAAAACTCCTACGACTAGGGACCTTTTAAGGATGCTCTTATAGACCCCAGCTCCCACATATATGATCGCCATCATACTGCTGGCAGTCAAGCAAGAATTCTAAGGGCTCTATCAATGTGTAATAGCGACCTGTAAGGTCACCTAAAGCAGTACACGATGATAAAGGTAAACCAGATAGCATACTATCATCTCGAGTAAGACTGTCCTACCGGCATAGGTCCTCTCTCAATCATTGCAATCACATGCCTGTGATCCAATAATTGACTTTGAGGGCACTATATCCAACAAAAATATCTCCAACAAAAGCCTAAAATATAAAACCCAAAACAAAAGTCATTAACTCAACCATGACTCACTACATGACTCATTACCATGAGTCATTAGTGAACATGCTAGAATAATGACTCATTACATGAGTCACACTTTCCAAATCAAATAAACATTTAAACCAAAATGTTTAACCCAAAAAGAAATGCATCTTCTAAAGTAATCTCGTAACGGATTACGAGAATACCCCTCACCTGTAAATACATACCTGTATCCGTATTCCGACCGAATACGAATAAGATGAGACTAAAATATTCTGACTCAATATAATACTTGGATCCAGCTTAAACTAAAGCCCACCAGTATTATCTGTCCGAAATATGACACGTGCACAAGTGCACGTGCATGTTCGAACCCTGCCATAAAACCATACGGCCTCTACAACGTTTCGCCCAAACTTGGAAAACTATCTGTGGGGGACTTTAAAGACTCGTCAGTACCTTGGCAGTGGTTTTAACTACAAGCACGTCAGCGGCACTAGCTGCGCGTAACGGCTGCTCATGTACTGACCGAAAGGGAAGCCGATGAGCGAACTCATCCTGGAGCCCTACTGAGCCTATCAGTGACAATATCTGTACAGTCTGGTCCGTTCGTCTATGAGCATGGCATATCGGGCCTAAGGGGCTCGTAACGTTAGACAACCAATAGCGGTATAAGTCGTGTCGGAGGGTAGTCCTGAACACCCTGAGAAACTACTGGAATACCTACCAGTAATTCTCACCTGCCTTGGCCAAAGAATTGGTGTAATGGCTCTCCTAGACACAGCGCGATCTCACCCCCAATACCTGGAGAGACGAATCCCCTGCCGATCCGCTCACTGCCTCTATGTGGCTCGGGACTGTACCCAACTAAAACCTATTTGCACGACTCCTTTGTGCTATGGTGTCACGACCCAAAGTTCGTCCCGTGACCGGCACTTAACCACGTAACGTCTACAGGCGTAACGCGACTAAGTAAGCTGAAACCCAGAAATCAAAACCATTTGAAGTAGTGAGTGTTTAAAACATTTAAGGGAGACATTTGTTAAAACATTTAGAAAACCTTAAGTAATTTAGTAAAATTCTTTAAAGTTCAAGTTATCGTCTTAAATTTTTTTGCAGCATTTCCTTTGTAAAAACTAGCCCCGAAATCGGGTACAAAGCAATATATGAGTAAAATGATATACAATAAGAATAAGGCATCCTCAAACGGGAGCAATCACGCCCAACGGCGGAACAATCACCACAAATATAATATACGATGCCGTAGCGAAGAAATGAGCAGTATAAGTGAAAACAAATATCATGAAAGATAAAGCTGCATAAATAAAGTCTGCTAACAACGAGCTCGACACCAGAGTACAAAATAATATGCATCGTCCTCACAACTGGTCCCTAAGTCAATACATGAAAAGTAGATAGAGAGTACTAGATACAACAGTGCATACAACTGGAAAATAAACAGATACCACACAAAAACCCACCTATCAGCAAAAGGGCTAGCACGCCAACTGCAGTGGTATCTGTGTCAAAAGATGCAAGAAAACAGCCTGCCGCAACTACTCGGAAGGGCAACCTGCAAACACTGTGGCACAACAGGGGTGAGTTGCCAACTCGTGAATAGTAGATAACATATAAAGGTAATCGCGAGTATGCACGTACTGCGATACTCTAACATATGCCAGCAGATAATGTCAATATGATGAACTGGATACGTAATAATCATGCCTAACAGGTGCAATTTAATAACATCAATATATTTGATAAGCAGGGTATGCAATAATCATGCAAAAGTCTCTATCAGGTACTATAACTACAGGATGAGATGTATAATACTGAATGCTGAGCATGGGATAAAATAACATCTACATGGAATATCCACGTGGAAAATAACCGGTGCCCATCAATGCACCCAAATCCCAGTAAAACTCAGGCGCCGTCACTCTAATCAGCCCTCAAATCCTGTAAATCTCATAGAATTGGGAGTGCCCAACGTCGGCATTCGAAATATCATAAAATAATCGTGTCCAGCATCGACACGCAAATCCTCAAGTATCGGGCTCCGTCAGTCCGGATCGGCCCACGGGCTCCGTCTGCGGAATGGGCCCTCGGCCCCGGCAGTACGTGTCGTCCCGTATCCATCTATCGACTCTGGTCGGTATCCTCCGGATAACCGCCAGGTCCAACCAATCACCGGTAGGTAGTGGTCCCTTTGCCAGGCTCACCGTCTACTGCACAGCGATCCGTTCTCGCCCCGGGATACCATACCGGGTCCACCATGTACCCGCAATCGGCCTCGTCCAGCTCCTCGATTCGGGATCACATGTCACACGTCTCAGAACCGAGAAAACGCATGGTGGACGCACTGAAATATCATATCAAGGGAAACCGGGTTTTTAAAACAGTGCGTATTTTCTTAAAATAATACCCCGGTTCCCAAATCCAGAAATCACATAAATCCAAACTCAATACGTAAATCCATGCAATGTGTCGTATGACACGAAGAGTAAAAGAAAGGGAAAACCGCTCTTTTAAAAAATATCCAGTTTTGAAATTGTCTCGTGCGGTCCCTTAGTTTTTAAATCATGTCAATATCACCCATGTATGTAACGTATGTATGTATATAGGTATGGATGTGCAAATGGATATATACGCAATGTGAGTGTAACAATATACATGTGCACTAATATGGATATACGATGTATATGTGCACAAGTATAGATATATCAAGGTACGTATGCACTAATGGGAATATAAAAGGTGCATGTGCGCAGGTAGTGATATATCAATGAAGGTATGCACTAATGTGAATATAAAGGGTGCATGTGCGCAGGTAGTGATATATCAATGAAGGTATGCACTAATGTGAATATAAAGGATGCATGTGCGCAGGTAGTGATATATCAATGAAGGTATGCACTAATATGAATATAAAGGGTGTATGTGTGCAAGTAGTGATATATCTGATAATATGTGAATATGCGACAAGTCATGACAATCATCAATGATGCGGTGATCCTATAGTGCGAGTGTCATGGCAATTACTAACGGCGTGAGTGTAACATACATTTAGTGCTCATGCAGCTTAAACCGTTAGTGACAGTGCAGTGTTCTATAATTACCATTCTATATGCAACAGGAGATGGTATACTACTATAGTATATATATATATGAACACATACAACTAAAATATCCTATAACGCCCTGACGCTTAATGCCATATGGGCGATTTCCTCGTAGATGTTAAATCTACTCACCTGGTCGCGTGCTAAGGGTAGCCGACCACTTGCTTCCCCTTCTTTGCGGCGTCCGACGTACCCGCCTGCGAACCTGGAATTTACACAAGGAATCCATATATAAGCATAATATCTCGCAAAACGCGATATCGAAATCAAACGAGAAACTCGCGTCGCGAACTAAACGCGCGTGTGTCCGATACGCTAGATCGTGTGTATAGGCGTCTAAAACTACCCCGACACGTCGCGATACGCAGCAACCACAAAACCCACTCACGTATCACACGTGTCGCGCAAACTAAACGTATTAGAAAAATGATATATCGTCCCAGATTCTAACTCAGGTGAAAACTTACAAAATTGCACATATCACAGGCCTCAAATGTATAGCAGACTCCTACCCACACAAAACCAACCCCAAGACTCTCTCATCTGGACGCAAATTGCGGCCAGAAAGAATAAACTGGCGGCCAAAAGTTGGGTATGGGGTCTCGTCCTCTGGTGGTGTGATCAGGGTCTAAAAAGTAGGCTACAGTTAACTCAGATTTTATCTGAAATACCCGGGTCTATAGCAGATCATAGAAAGCTAAAAATTCACTTAAAACGTTATATTTTGCAAAAAATGGAAACCTAGGGTATTTTGGTGAAATCTGGGGTTAAGCTGAGTTTAAGTGACCCTAATAACACTTAACTAGGCTAGGCTAACCAGTAAAATCATCACTTGGCCACAACTTCACACAAAACACCATTTCTAGCACAAAACTCACTTTTATCACTAACCGAAGCTAATTCTACACATAAGTTTAGCAAAAGGAATGAGTTCAGAGATTATACCTTACTCTCGACCTTAGGAAGCAGGAGAAGGAGTAGAAGAAGACGATTTGGTGCTGCTTTTGCTGCTGTTGCTGCTTCTGCTGCTGCTTTAGCTGCTGAAGCTGATGCTATTGCTGTTGCTTCAGCTGTTGCTGCTGCTGAGGCTTCTGTTGCTGGAGTTGTGAGTGAGAGTGAGAGAAGTGAGAATGAGAAAGAGAAAGGAAATGAGAGCACACTAGTCAACCCCCCTCTCTCTCTCATTTAATGCAAGCATGGCTCATGCCATGATGCACTCTGTCCCGCTCTCCCCCCAAGTCAACACCCTACAATTCAAATCTTTTCCATTTAAAAAAAAAACAACCTTTAATTAAAAAGAACCAATTAACTTAATTCAAATGGGTTAACCCACCAAGGTGGCTAAACATGGTTTAACCCATCCTTTAACCCTAGTTAATATGCACATGTGTGTGCAAGCTTAGAAAAATTCTAATAAAATATTAATTAAATTTGATAAAATATTTGAAAATCAATTTGGTAAACTTTTATTAAAAACCTTTTATTAAAGTATAATTAGCCACTAAACACATTTTTAGGTGTTACAATCTTCCCCCCTTAAAGAAATTCGTCCCGAATTTAAAAATATAAAGCTATGCATACCTTCAAAGAGATGAGGGAATTTCTTCCGCAACTTACCGTCGGCCTCCCAAGTGATCTCTTAACCATTTGGGATGAGCCAAAGCACCTTCACTGATGGCAAGACCTTCGATCGAAGTTTTTTCACCTGCCGGTCCATGATCGCACGCTTTTAGCGTGTCGAATGTTCAAAGTTCTAAAGTTATAACCGCGATCAGGATGGTGTCGCTTTTCAGCTAGCCGGTTGAGCACGGGTCGATCCACAGGTAGATGGTTGTATGTCCGTTCGAGTTTTAGACAAGTCAATGAAGAATTTGTATATGTTTGTTCAGTTCTAACCTGTGTTTTATATGCAAGTATAAAGTTGTTAAGAAAAAGATACGAAAGTGTAAGCTAAGGAAATCCGCACTCAAAACCTTTGAGCCGAGTCTTGACCAATTGAAGCTAGAGCAATCGGCAACAACGTGGATTAGGGGATTTAAGCACGGTATTCGTGGAATCCGGCTTATTTACCCTTGTCCTTCCGTTCTTGTCTCTTGCTTTCGCCTCCGGCCAAACCGAACGCAACCGGTCGCGTTTAGGAATCACCGTTACCTTGGTAGGGTAGGGTGCCTAACGGAGCGCTTGCGTAATGTTTGGGCGGAGTTCAAAGGAAAATAACGGGAAAAGGAAATGAGTAAAGAAATATTAACTTACAATATCGTATTCATTCTTAACAACACATATTACAACCATTCACAAAACGAACCAAAAAGAGCAAAAGAAAAGATAAACAAAGAAAAGAAAAGATTACAAACAAGTAATTAAAAGTGCATGGAATTTAAGTGCATGAAAGTAAAGCAAGGTAATAAAAAGAAAGAAAGAAATAAGCAAGAAAATAACAACAAGAACCATAGAACCAAATACAAGACATGGGTTCAATAACCAAATCTTAAACTTGCAAGCTCACTTAAGAGGTTGCAAGATCAAGAAAAGGCAAAGAACTCATGGAGAATGAAGCACAAAAGAGAGAGAAAAATGATACAACCCCTTGAGATCAATGACCAAAGCTTAAACTTGCAAGCTCACTTAAGAGGTTGCAAGATCAAGTTAAGGTAGAGAGCTCAAGAGGGAAGCTAAGTAAAAGAATGATACAAAAACCCTCTTCTTCATTTAACATCCACTCAAAAGCTCTCACAACAATTTCATGGAGGAAAGAATGAAGAAGAAGAAGAAGTAAACTAAAAACTAACAAAAAGTGGGCATGAAAAAGAACACCCTTGGCTTGGCAAGTTCTGGGATATTTATAGGCAGTAAACTGAAAACCTAGGGCAATATTCTGAATCAAAATGAATGTACCAATCTGCCCCTAAAAAACGACCCAGTGCGGAGCCCACATGGCCGCGGTTCCGCGGCCTAAGCCTGCTTATGCCGCGGAACCGCGGCTATAATAGGGAATTGGGCCGTAGGTTTTTGTGGGGATCCCTGGTTTGATGTTGTCTGCTGTATGGTATATGACTTTTCTCAGAAGCTCTTCACAATTCTTCCAGAATTTCAGTAGATCAAAAGGTGATGTGATGTGGATCTTTTGCCATGATTTCCTCGAGCTCCACGTAGATATGTTGGATCTTGTGTTGACATTGAGCTTTGTGCATGAAAATGACATCGATTTGCCATTTTGTCCCTTAAACTGGTGTGTGGCAACATACGGATAGACAGCGGAGACCCGTGTTTTATCTGTGGTTGGCAGTAATCCGGAATTTGTCATACTTTTCCATGAATTTCATTGTTTAGATCTGAGAACCAGTATCCTGTAAATATGTAGCAAACACTGATTAAAAGCACCTGCCTATAACCAAACGAGCGTAAGAATGGGCGGTATAAAATGCAATATTCTGGTATGAACAGTCCAATATCACGACTGGCTGCTCAGTGAACGAAAGATCGCGCTCAAGCTGAACGGTCTGATGCTGAATCATGTGCGAAGGGTCATGTAAGTATCTGCGAAGCATCGACACGTGAAATACGGGGTGAACATCTGGGAAGTCGGGTGGAAGAGCCAAACAATATGCTACTGCGCCCATACGCTCGAGGATCTCGAAGGGACCTATGAATCTGGGGCTAAGCTTCCCCTTCCGTCCAAACCTTATCACTCCCTTCATTGGAGAGACCCTCAGAAAAACGTGATCGCTAACTGCGAACTCTAATCTGCGGCGGCGTCTGTCAGCATACGATTTCTGCCTGCTCTAAGCCGTCCTCATCCTGTCTCGAATCAGCTGTATCTTCTCGATCGTCTCCTGTACGATCTGTGGCCCCAAAATACTGCTCTCACTGAGCTCTGTCCAACAGACGGGCGATCTACATCTCCTCCCATACAAGGCCACGAAAGGTACCATCTAAATAGTATCTTGGAAACTATTATTGTACGAGAACTCCACCAAGGGTAAATGATGATCCCAGCTACCACCTGTTGGATATATGTATGCCCTAGAGGCCATTATGTGATAGGGGATGTATTTATACATGTATGTGTATATATATATATATATATATATATATATATATATATATATATATATATATATATTCAGTGTACATTCTTGCTCGACATGATAGTATGCTATCTGGTTCTTCTTTATATGACATGTTGATTTGATCATGCTTTTATTCATTCACACATGTTGATAAAGCCCTGAGGATATAGGCTTGACTACTGTGATTATGATGGGGATCATACCAGTGGGACATCTGTAGTTTATAAGCATATCCTGAAATGTCCCTAGTCGTAGGTATATCGAGACGGGGTATCGATATACCAGAGTAGACTAGTGTATATGATACTAGACCCAAATGATGGGCGATGAATGTTCCCACATTCATCGATGTTTGACATCGAGATTGTATGCAGGTGCTCAGTGGTGACTGGGTACACTGGACGGACTCACCGAGAACTCCTATATGGAATTATATCTATCGTCGGATAGCAGTTCTCTGGTGACACTGGTGCAGGTTAGTCTGTAGACCCGAGATCGTCATAGAATCTTGTGTGTTCTCCTACTGTACTTTAATTACCACCGTACCACGGCTCTACTGAGTCGTGCAAACAGGTGGCCGTTGGGTACATTCCCGAGACACATGAAGGCGATGAGCGATAGGAGGGGTTTCGTCTCTCTCGGTATTGGGAGTTGATGCTGTGCTGTGCTCGACTGGCTATATCAGTAAGTCCCTGGCCAGGGCTGTTGAGATTTATTGATAAGTGTTATCAGTAGTTTCTCGATCTGTAATAGACCATTCATCGGCACGACTTATTGAGTTATTGGGGTCGACGTTACCATCCCTAGGCTTGATATGCAGCATATCTGACAAAGAGACCGGACTGTACGGTAGTGTTGCCGGTTGGCTCGACGGGAGTTGTAACAGGTTCGCTTGTTTTCTTCTGATCGCTCAATACCCGGGTGGCCGTTACGTTTAGATGACCTCTTGCGGCTTGGGGGTGCTTGATATGATCATCACCCACTGCCGGCGTATTGACGAGTCTTAGAGTCCCACAATGGAGTTGCCTAGTTCAGGCGAAACGATGTGGTGCGCATATGAGATATGCGCGTGGACCCAGTTAAAATGCGTGTATGCGATACCGTATATTAATCGGGCGTCTTGCTTTTGGTCGGGTCGTATGTGATACGACCGGGTTGCTAAATCAAATGTTGATTTATCATTGACCATTAGTTTCTCACTTGAAATCCTTTCTTGTCATTATGTTGTATGCATGCAAGTATGCATTCATTCTCATTCATGCACAAAGGATGTGCATGCACACATACATGCATACATAATGGTTATCATGGTTGTTGATATAGTAGATGGTGGCAATATAAGACTCACACCATATGTAAAATATATGGATATTATTTATTTGGAAAAAGGAAAATGAAAATGGAAATTGTTTCATGGTTTAATCTTTTATTCTTGCACTAACCCCTTGAATTAACCATGATTCATTTTCTATGGTCATTATTGTTCCAAACTAAAATATCTAAGATATTTTACAACCATGGTTTAGAATGAGAGAGTGAAAATATATATATTTTCATTTTCTCATTTTCTTCACAAGCTTATCATTATCTTGAGTTTAAAAAGCCATCATCTTCTTCCTCCTTTCTCTCTTGCTCTCTAGTTCTCTCAAGTAAGAAAAAGAGTTACCAAGTTAGGATTTTGAAGTGAGAAAACCAACCACAACACCATTCTACACTAGTCTTGCCAATTAGTGAAGAGTGTTAGCTTCCATTTCTTCTCTTGATCTTGTGAAGTTTCAAGCTTGGACAAAGAGGACTCCGGGTGGATCATCGTGGACCTAGAGGATCTCAAGCGGACTTTTTTCCATCCCTCAAGTAGCCAAGGAGTCTAGCGTAGGGAGCTACAAAGATTGTACTCTCAAAACCCTAGATTTTACTACTTGTGATGATGTCAATGTTATGAAACCCTAAATTTCTAGTGATGATTCTTTGTATGTTCACTTAGCACCTAAAAAATTTGATTTTGACACATGTGATGTTTCCAAACCCTTCATGAGGTGCTAGGTAAACCTAACAATGGTATCAGAGCCAAGCTAGAGCTTTAGGCGTCGCTTTGGCGAAGTTAAAACTCCGATCGAACCAAAAATACGGATTTTTCACCCTTCTCTGGACAATTTTTAAAACTGTGTTATTTTCTGAATTAAAAATACTTAAAAAATTCAGCAGGAAATTCTAAGAACTTATGTAAAAAACGAAGCCATAAGCCGTACATGCCGCCGCGGAACCACGGCCATACCTTGCTTGGGCCGCGGCTCCGCGGCCGTACAGATGCTTTATGGCCTCGTATTTATACAGTAATGTCTAGAACTGCTTGTATATATTTTTGGGTATTTTTAATCTGATTCAAGTGTTGAATGTACTGGGGATTTTTTTGGATTCGGTGATTCGATCGGAATTTTAATTTCGTGTCTTTTTCGGATAATTTAGAAAGTATTAAAATGTTCGAACGAATATCATTAGCTCACTTTTTCCCGGCATGGAAAACTTTCAAGTGTTGATTTTTCTCGGGTTTATATCTTTCGGAAATACGTGCAAGTTAAGTGGTGGACCCTCTAGAAGAACACAAACCTTAAGTCGATTATGTGACCGTCTGAACTGCCTCTAAACCTTAGGGTTTAGGGCAGTACGGCGTGCCACATGTGAGGCGTTGGCTTGACCCTTCTACGGCTGGACCGCTGCTACTGTGACACGTTCCGGGATTTTTGAACTCTGCTCAAGTGTTGAGCTATTTAGGAAATCTTGGGTATTTGATTATTCAATCGGAAAGTTTAATACTGTCTATTTATCTGGAATGTGATACAATATGCAGAATTCACATAGTTAGGCATGAAATGCGAAGTATGTGATATTTCGGATTTGTGATGTCTAAAGTGATTGTGGATTCCAAATGTTGTAGTTTTACACTTTCTTTTCTGTGACCGTAAGTGTAGTATGTCGCATATCGCCGGTTTTGTTGCTATACATCAACGACAATCGGGGTATGCATACTTACTTACGTTGATGATATATGATATTATGTGTTGCTGAGATATGATGTGCAGGATTGTCGCGATTGAATAGCCGGGTTTTTTTTATGTGAGATGAGAGTTTTCTTTTCATTCATGTAAAATTCAAATGTAATGTAATATTCTTTTATTTAGGGCACTTCCGGGTTGAGGTTGATGTCACCAGTGTTGTATATTATTTACTTTTCCGCATTAGGATAGACCCAAGGAGGGGAGCACAAGTGACCTGGTTCTGGGGTTCAGTGGGAGGCCATCTCGAGGAGTCGAGACCGGGTCTCCTAAACTCCAGAATTGGTAGGGTCGCTTGCCGCTCTCATAGGGGTCTAGAGGTGTGGGCTTGGGTATTCATCGCGACTGTGGAACCCGTATTTTCTATTGATTGGCTAAATACTAAATACGGACGTCCTAGTATATCCTGTATTATCATTTGTGTGTTTCTGCTGCCTGTATTCTGTGATGTGATATCTGAGATGAATGATATATTATATATATGATATATAGTAGATGATGCTTCTGTTTTACACTTGCGCTAGTCCCGTCCCGGTATGCCGTTAGTTAAGTAACCTAACGGTGCATAACGGAACATTGCGGCGAATGCGGATGTCATAAGCGTACGTTGTATTTTCGTTTCTTTTCTGTGATTGGCTTAAGGACTTAAATGATGGGGCTACATTAATATGATTAATGTAAAGAAAATAAACTTAAAAAGATGTTGTAGAATCGGATTTGAAAACCACTCGACTCTTTATGAAAAAGCTACATTTCAAAACTGCGGAGCTCAAGCCACTCCTTTTGAAAACCATTTGATTCTACGACGATATCAAGTTCAAAGCGTTAAAGATTTTCTTAAAAATCATCCGCAGCCCTCCGTCATTTTAGGAAGTAGAGTACTTAGTATTCGTGCTACGTTTGTTGACTATAGTTAAGGCGTAGTGTACGGTAGCTAAGTGATGTCTTCCTACACTGCGTATGATGTAGATTAATTAGAACATTCGTATGACTTTATTGACCATAGTTAAGGGTCATGTGGGTGGGTCTAATTAATCAAGAAATGACGGGTAGAACTTGACTAGTAATTATGATTTGTTGACCATAGTTAAGGTCATAGGTGCTAGGGGTAAAACCACATCGGGAATTTCAATAGTTGAAATTTGCAATGAGATTGCATACCTTCCATATGATGGTTGGATCCCGATCCCACTGTGGGCAATAGTTACTCCCAGGAGAGTTTTGCAGTTTATAATTAGCTAACTCATTAGGTGTCTAGAAAGGTGTTAACGGGGCTACGCCTCTGGGAAAACGAGGTTTACTTTAATTAGGTCCGTGCGAAAGTACGGGGAACCTCCCTCAAGTACCGACACTGGCCTGGCTGAACGGTTAGCGAAGTTGTAAACTGTAATTAATCCTGGCTAGTTTTCTTTTTAAGGTTTGAAAGAAAAACTTGATTAAAGCAGTGGAAGACATCGATTAGACAAGATAATAACCAATCTGATCTTTGCAAGAGCTTTCGCTGAGTGTATTCTTTTCTCTCTCTTAATGGCAGATACCAATGATAGGACTCAAGCTTCTACTAGATAAAAATAAACTGAATGAGGCCAATTATAAAGACTGGCTGAGGAATCTAAAAATAGCCTTGACTTATGATAAAGTATCATATGTCCTCACGGCTCCATCCCCGCCCATCCCAGGTCCAAAATCCTCAGTTACGGATATTGAAGTCCGCAAGACATGGGACGCTGACTGTGCCATGGCCAAATGCCTCGCACTTGCATCGATGGACAACACACATTAAAAGCAGCACGAGAATATGGACATTCATGACATATTCCTCCATACAAAGGAGTTGTATGGAGAGCAATCCCGCGTATTATGATACGAAGCATCAAAGAAATTGTTTCAGATGCGAATGGCCCCTGGCACACCAGTAGGAGACCATGTTCTGAAGATGATAGCTCTCATAGAAGAGCTTGAGGACCTTGGATGGACGATGGACAATGAACAATATACGGATATTATTCTGCAGTCCCTCTCCTCCACCTTTGCTTAATTTATAGTTAACTTCAACATGCACAACATGGAGAAAGAACTACCTGAACTCCTTAATATGTTAAGGAGTGCAGAGAGCACACTGAAATCAGTGAAAACTCCCGTTTTGAGTGTTGGGCAATCTTCTTCTTCTCGCCCAAAGGCTAAGGCCAAGGGAAAGATGAAGAAGAAGCCCACCAAGCCTAGGGGTGGAGTTAAAAAGGTTAAGGGGAAGAACAAGTCCAAAGCTGGAAAATCGGGGAAAGGGGAATGTTTTCATTGCCACAAAACAGGACATTGGAAGCGCAACTGCACGGAGTACTTAAATCTCAAGAAGAAGCATGAGGATGCTTCCGCTCCAGGTGTGTTTGTGACAGAAAACTGTTTTTCAATAAACTCTTCTTCCTGGGTATTAGATACCGGTTCATGTTCTCACATTTGCAATTCCATGCAGGGGCTGAGAAATAGCAAGGTTTTGAAGACAGGTGACCATACTCTCCGCGTTGGAAATGGTTCCAATGTACATACAGTCGCAGTGGGAGAGTATCATTTGGGGTTGCCGTCTGGGTGTGTATTGGTTTTGAACCCATGTTATTTTGTACCAAGTATGCTTTGTAATATAATATCCGTTTCTTTGTTAGACAATGAAGGATATAATTTTGTATTGCAGAACAATATTATGAACATTCACCTGAATCAAATGTTGGTTGGGTATGGTACGCTTAATAACGGGATATACGTCCTTAATCAACACACTGTTTTTAGCATACAACACACTAATAAAAGAAAACTTTCAGAAATAAATGAAGCTTTTCTTTGGCACTGTAGACTTGGTCATATTAACGAAACAAGACTAAACAAGTTACACAAAGATGGATATTTAAACCCTTTTGAATATAAATCTTATGCGACTTGCCAGTCTTGTATCAAGGGTAAAATGACCAAAACTCCGTTTACCGGACACGGAGAAAGAGCTACTGAGCTCCTAGGCCTCATACATAGTGATGTATGTGGGCCAATGTCTACACAGGCTAGAGGCGGTTTTTCATACTTCATTACTTTCACTGACGATTTCTCAAGATTCGGTCATGTATTTTTATTAAAGAATAAATCCGAAGACTTCGAGAAATTCACTGAATATAAACAAGAAGTAGAAAAACAAACCGGCTTGAGTATCAAAATGCTTCGATCAGATCGAGGTGGGGAGTACCTCAGTACAGAGTTTGCAAACTTCCTAAAAGAGAATGGGATTCTCTCTCAGCTCACTCCTCCTTACACACCACAGCACAATGGTGTGTCAGAACGACGGAATAGGACCCTATTAGATATGGTCCGATCCATGATGAGTGATGCTGAGTTACCCGTCTCATTTTGGGGCATGCATTGGAGACTGCAGCGTTTCTACTGAATAGGGTCTCAACCAAAACCATGTCTACCACGCTATATGAGATATGGCATGGGAAGAGACCATCTCTTAAGAGATTTAAGATTTGGGGTTGCCCGGCCTATGTTAAAAAGCAGAATCTGGACAAACTCGAGACACGGTCGGTCATGTGTAATTTTGTGGGGTATCCAAAGAATTCTTATGGATATCTATTCTACCACAAGGAGGAAAAAAAGTGTTTGTTTCTCAGTATGCCACATTCTTGGAAAAAGAGTTTTTCACAGATAAAGCTGATGGCAATGTGGTAGATCTAGAAGAGGTTCTAGAGACACAAACTGCAAATAACGACTTGGTTGAACCGGCTGTTGCAATAGAAATTGAGGAGCCTCGGCCACTCCGTAGGTCTGGTAGGACTTCTCGCCCACCGGAGAGGTACTACGGTTTCCTCATTGATGGTGACAGAGAAGACTGCATCATGGAGGATGATGATCCTACCAACTTTCAGTAAGCTATCATGAGTGGAGACTCTGTGAAGTGGCTGGATGCCATGAGATCCGAAATGGAGTCTATGTACACCAACAAAGTATGGACTTTGGACGTTGTACCGCCTGGGGTAAAACCTGTAGGGTGCAAATGGATCTTTAAAAGAAAGATTGGTGTAGATGGGCAGGTGGAGACCTATAAGGCAATACTTGTGGCGAAGGGTTTTCGTTAAAGACCAGGTTTGGACTATGACAAGACTTTTTCTCCCGTATCCATGCTTAAATCCATTCGGATCCTACTTGCTATTGCTGCTCACTACGACTATGAAATCTGGCAGATGGACGTTAAAACGGCATTTTTAAATAGAGATTTAGAAGAATGCATTTATATGGATCAGCCAGAGGGCTTCATTGACAGTGGGAGCAGCGGGAAAGCATGTAGATTGCTTAAATCCATATATGGGTTGAAGCAGGCATCACGGAGTTGGAACATCTGTTTCGATGATGTTATCAAAGAGTTTGATTTCATCAAAAATCCAGGTGAACCTTGTGTTTATAAGAAGGCTGTAGGGAGAGCTGTCACATTCCTCGTATTGTACGTGGATGACATTCTTCTAATAGGAAATGACATTCCTATGCTACAGTCGGTCAAATCTTTCTTATCACTAAGGTTCTCCATGAAGGACCTGGGTGATGCCACATACATTCTGGGCATTAGGATCTATAGGGATAGATCCAAAAGGTTATTGCGATTGTCCCAAACCAGGTACATCAACACCATCCTAAAAAGGTTTAGTATGGAAGACTCCAAGCGGGGTGCCTTACCCGCTTGCCATGGGGTCACTCTCTCCAAGGACTCTTGCCCAAAGACCGATGAAGAGAGAGATCGCTTGAGCATTATACCCTATGCTTCGGCAGTAGGATCTATAATGTATGCGATGTTATGTACACGCCCAGATATAGCTTATGCACATAGTGTTGTAAGCAGGTATCAATCCAACCCAGGGGAGAATCACTGGATAGCTGTGAAGAACATTCTTAAGTACTTGCGAAGGACTAAAGAATTGTTCTTGGTGTAAGGTAATGGAGATCTCCAAATGGAGTCCTTTACCGATTCGAGCTTCCAGAGCGATAAGGACGGCAACAAATCTATCTCTGGGTTTGTATTTACCCTCAATGGAGGGGCGGTAAGTTGGAAGAGTTCCAAACAGGATACCGTTGCAGACTCTATGATGGAGGCTGAGTACATTGCTGCGAATGATGCCGCCAAGGAAGCCGTCTGGATGAGGAAGTTCGTCTCGGAGCTAGGAGTAGTTCCAACCATTATTGATCCAATACCATTGTATTGTGATAATAATGGGGCTATGGCGTTAGCCAAGGAGCCCAGGTCCCATCAGCGGTCCAGACACATCCTGAGGCGCTTTCATTTGATCCGGGAGATTGTAGATCGCCGCGAGATCGAGATAAGGAGAGTAGACACAAAGAATAACGCCGCGGATCCACTCACCAAGGCCCTCCCTCAGCCGCAGCATGAGCGACTTTTTGAGATGTTGGGTATGAGATACGCCAATAACCGGCCTTAGTGCAAGTGGGAGATTGTTGGATATATGTATGCCCTAGAGGCCATTATATGATAGTGGATGTATTTATACATGTGTGTATATGTATATATATATATATATATATATATATATATATATATTCAGTGTACATTCTTACTCGACATGATAGTATGCTATTTGGTTCTTCTTTATATGACATGTTGATTTGATCATGCTTTTATTCATTCACACATGTTGATAAAGCCCTGAGGATATAGGCTTGACTACTGTGATTATGATGGGGATCATACCTGTGGGACATCTGTAGTTTATAAGCATATCCTAAAATGTCCCTAGTCGTAGGTATATCGAGACGGGGCATCGATATACCAGAGTAGACTAGTGTATATGATACTAGACCCATATGATGGGCGATGAATGTTCCCACATTCATCGATGTTTGACATCGAGATCGTATGCGGGTGCTCAGTGGTGACTGGGTACACTGGACGGACTCACCGAGAACTCCTATATGGAATTATATCTATCGTCGGATAGCAGTTCTCTGGTGACACTGGTGCAGGTTAGTCTGTAGACCCGAGATCGTCATAGAGTCTTGTGTGTTCTCCCACTGTACTTTGATTACCACCCTACCACGGCTCTACTGAGTCGTGCAAACAGGTGGCCGTTGGGTACAGTCCCGAGACACACGAAGGCGATGAGCGATAGGAGGGGTTTCGTCTCTCCCGGTATTGGGAGTTGATGCTGTGCTGTGCTCGACTGGCTATATCAGTAAGTCCCTGGCCAGGGCTGTTGAGATTTACTGATAAGTGTTATCAGTAGTTTCTCGATCTGTTATAGACCATTCATCGGCACGATTTATTGAGTTATTGGGGTCGACGTTACCATCCCTAGGCTTGATATGCAGCATATCTGACAAAGAGACCGGACTGTACGGTAGTGTTGCCGGTTGGCTCGACGGGAGTTGTAACAGGTTCGCTTGTTTTCTTCTGATCGCTCAATACCCGGGTGGCCGTTACGTTTAGCTGACCTCTTGCGGCTTAGGGGTGCTTGATATGATCATCACCCACTGCCGGCGTATTGACGAGTCTCAGAGTCCCACAATGGAGTTGCCTAGTCCAGGCGAAACGATGTGGTGCGCATATGAGATATGCGCGTGGACCCGGTTAAAATGCGTGTATGTGATACCGTATATTAATCGGGCGGCTTGCTTTTGGTCGGGTCGTATGTGATACGACCGGGTTGCTAAATCAAATGTTGATTTATCATTGACCATTAGTTTCTCACTTGAAATCCTTTCTTGTCTTTATGTTGTATGCATGCATGTATGCATTCATTCTCATTCATGCACATAGGATGTGCATGCACACATACATGCATACATAATGGTTATCATGGTTGTTGATATAGTAGATGGTGGCAATATAAGACTCACACCATATGTAAAATATATGGATATTATTTATTTGGAAAAAGGAAAATGAAAATGGAAATTGTTTCATCGTTTAATCTTTTATTCTTGCACTAACCCCTTGAATTAACCATGATTCATTTTCTATGGTCATTATTGTTCCAAACTAAAATATCTAAGATATTTTGCAACCATGGTTTAGAATGAGAGAGTAAAAATATATATATTTTCATTTTCTCATATTCTTCACAAGCTTATCATTATCTTGAGTTTAAAAAGCCATCATCTTCTTCCTCCTTTCTCTCTTGCTCTCTAGTTCTCTCAAGTAAGCAAAAGAGTTACCAAGTTAGGATTTTGAAGTGAGAAAACTAACCACAACACCATTCTACACCAGTCTTGCCCATTAGTGAAGAGTGTTAGCTTCCATTTCTTCTCTTGATCTTGTTAAGTTTCAAGCTTGGACAAAGAGGACTCCGGGTGGATCATCGTGGACCTAGAGGATCTCAAGCGGACTTTTTTCCAACCCTCAAGTAGCCAAGGAGTCTAGCGTAGGGAGCTACAAAGGTTGTACTCTCAAAACCCTAGCTTTTACTACTTGTGATGATGTCAATGTTATGAAACCCTAAATTTCTAGTGATGATTCTTTGTATGTTCACTTAGCACCTAAAAAATTTGATTTTGACACATGTGATGCTTCCAAACCCTTCATGAGGTGCTAGGTAAACCTAACAATGGTATCAGAGCCAAGCTAGAGCTTTAGGCGTCGCTTTGGTGAAGTTAAAACTCCGATCGAACCAAAAATATGGATTTTTCACCCTTCTCTGGACAATTTTTAAAACTGTGTTATTTTCTGAATTAAAAATACTTAAAAAATTCAGCAGGAAATTCTAAGAACTTATGTAAAAAACGAAGCCATAAGCCGTATATGCCGCCGCGGAACCACGGCCATACCTTGCTTGGGCCGCGGCTCCGCGGCCGTATAGATGCTTTATGGCCTCGTATTTATACAGTAATGTCTAGAACTGCTTGTATATATTTTTGGGTATTTTTAATCTGATTCAAGTGTTGAATGTTCTGGAGATTGTTTTGGATTCGGTGATTCGATCGGAATTTTAATTTCGTGTCTTTTTCGGATAATTTAGAAAGTATTAAAATGTTCGAACGAATATCATTAGATCACTTTTTACCGGCACGGAAAACTTTCAAGTGTTGATTTTTCTCGGGTTTAAATCTTTCGGAAATACGTGCAAGTTAAGTGGTGGACCCTCTAGAAGAACACAAACCTTAACTTGATTATGTGACCGTCTGAACTGCCTCTAAACCTTAGGGTTTGGGGCAGTACGGCGTGCCACATGTGAGGCGTTGGCTTGACCCTTCTACGGCTGGACCGCTGCTACTGTGACACGTTCCGGGATTTCTGAACTCCGCTCAAGTGTTGAGCTATTTAGGAAATCTTGGGTATTTGATTATTCGATCGGAAAGTTTAATACTGTCTATTTATCTGGAATGTGATTCAATATGCGGAATTCACATAGTTAGGCATGAAATGCGAAGTATGTGATATTTCGGATTTGCGATGTCTAAAGTGATTGTGGATTCCAAATGTTGTAGTTTTACACTTTCTTTTCTGTGACCGTAAGTGTAGTATGTCGCATATCGCCGGTTTTGTTGCTATACATCAACGACAATCGGGGTACGCATACTTACTTACGTTGATGATATATGATATTATATGTTGCTGAGATATGGTGTGCAGGATTGTCGCGATTGAATAGCCGGGTTTTTTTTTATGTGAGATGAGAGTTTTCTTTTCATTCATGTAAAATTCAAATGTAATGTAATATTCTTTTATTTGGGGCACTTCCGGGTTGAGATTGATGTCACCAGTGTTGTATATTATCTACTTTTCTGCATTAGGATAGACCCAAGGAGGGGAGCACAAGTGACCGGGTTCTGGGGTTCAGTGGGAGGCCATCTCGAGGAGTCGAGACCGGGTCTCCTAAATTCCAGAATTGGTAGGGTCGCTTGCCGCTCTCGTAGGGGTCTAGGAGTGTGAGCTTGGCTATTCATCGCGACTGTGGAACCCGTATTTTCTATTGATTGACTAAATACTAAATACGGACGTCCTAGTATATCCTGTATTATCATTTGTGTGTTTCTGCTACCTGTATTCTGTGATGTGATATCTGAGACGAATGATATATTATATATATGATATATAGTAGACGATGCTTCTGTTTTACACCAGCGCTAGTCCCGTCCCGGTATGCCATTAGTTAAGTAACCTAACGGTGCATAACGGAACATTGCGGCGAATGCGGATGTCATAAGCGTACGTTGTATTTTCGTTTCTTTTCTGTGATTGGTTTAAGGACTTAAATGATGGTGCTACATTAATATGATTAATGTAAAGAAAATAAACCCAAAAAGATGTTGTAGAATCGTGTTTGAAAACCACTCGGCTCTTTATGAAAAAGCTACATTTCAAAACTGCGGAGCTCAAGCCACTCCTTTTGAAAACCATTTGATTCTACGACGATATCAAGTTCAAAGCGTTAAAGATTTTCTTAAAAATCATCCGCAGCCCTCCGTCATTTTAGGAAGTAGAGTTCTTAGTATTCGTGCTACGTTTGTTGACTATAGTTAAGGCGTAGTGTACGGTAGCTAAGTGATGTCTTCCTACACTGCGTATGATGCAGATTAATTAGAACATTCGTATGACTTTGTTGACCATAGTTAAGGGTCATGTGGGTGGGTCTAATTAATCAAGAAATTACGGGTAGAACTTGACTAGTACTTATGATTTGTTGACCATAGTTAAGGTCATAGGTGCTAGGGGTAAAAACCACATCGGGAATTTCAATAGTTGAAATTTGAAATGAGATTGCATACCTTCCATATGATGGTTGGATCCCGATCCCACTGTGGGCAATAGTTGCTCCCAGGAGAGTTTTGCAGTTTACAATTAGCTAACTCATTAGGTGTCTAGAAAGGTGTTAACGGGGCAACGCCTCTGGGAAAACGAGGTTTACTTTAATTAGGTCCGTGCGAAAGCTGCATCAATACGCACCCTAGCCCCACTCAAGAAGCGTCACAATAGACCACAAATCCGCCTGATCTTGAAGGCAATGATAACACCGGCGCCGTAGTTAAACAAGTCCGTAGCTGCTGAAAGCTATGCTCGCACTCCTCCTTCCAATCGAAAGGAACTCCCTTCCGGGTCAACCCGGTCAAAGGTGCGGCAATGCGGGAGAAATCCTATGCAAATCTCCTGTAATAGCCGGCCAGTCCTAAAAAGCTGCGGATCTCCGTAACTGATGCGGGTCTGGGCCAACTCTGAACGGCCTCGATCTTCTTTGGGTCCACACATATACCATCTCGTGTAATCACGTGACCCAAGAAGTCTATGGTGTCAATCCAGAATGCGCACTTGGAGAATTTTGCGAAAAACTGGTGCTCTCTCAAAGTCTGTAGTGTGATCCGCAGGTGCTGCTCGTGCTCCTCTCGGCTCCGGGAATACACCAAAATATCGTCAATGAATACGATGATGAACAATTCCAAATACGGCCTAAATATACGGTTCATCAAGTCCTTGAATGCGGCTGGGGCATTGGTGAGTCCGAACGACATCACCAAAAACTCATAATGGCCGTAGCGCGTGCGGAAAGCTGTCGTCGGAATATCCTCCTGTCGAACCCGCAGCTGATGGTATCCTGATCGCAAGTCGATCCTCGAAAAATATCCTGCCCTCTGAAGCTGGTCGAACAAGTCGTCGATGCGTGGCAAAGGATATCTGTTCCGCACTGTAACCCTGTTCAGCTGGCGGTAGTCGATACACAAACGCAAACTGCCGTCCTTCTTCTTGACAAACAGGACTGGAGCACCCCAAGGAGAAACACTGGGTCGAATAAGTCCCTTATCCAGCAAATCTTGCAGTTGACCTTTCAACTCACTAAGCTCCGCCGGGGCCATCTGATAAGGCGGTATAGAAATAAGCCCCGTGCCGGGAATCAAATCAATACAGAAAACAACATCGCGCTCAGGCGGTAGCCCAGGAAGCTCGTCAAGGAAAACATCAGGGAACTCACGAACAATCGGAACCTGGTCTAATGGGACATCTGTAGCTCTAGTATCGCAAACATAGGCTAGAAATCCCTGACATCCCTTCCTCAAAAGCTGTCTAGCGCGAAGAGAAGAAATCAAACTGTGAGGGGCGACACAATAGTCCCCCTGCACAGCAAAAGCCGACTCGCCGGGAAAACAAAATCTAACTGTCTTCTCGCGGCAGTCCACAGACGCATAGCACGTGGCTAACCAATCCATGCCCAAAAGAACGTCAAAGTCCAACATCTCAAGAAGGATCAAGTCGACAGGCAACTCTTTCTCGCCAATATGGACAACACCGGATCGGAACACGTGCCTAGCAACAAACGACTCTCCCACAAGAGTGGTCACAACAAGCGGCTGATCAAGAAAACCGGACTCTCTACCCCAACTCGACACGAAGTGTGTGGAAACGTACGAGTGCATGGATCCGGGATCAAACAACACGTGTGCGTCAACAGAACATACTGATAGGGTACCTGAGACCACAGCATTGGATGCCTGCGCGTCCTGATGCGTCAACACGAAAACCCGTGCCTGTCCTCTACCTGCGACTGGCGGTCCCCTACTAGCAACTGGCTTCACTCTGCCGGTAGCTGGCTGTCCTCTGCCTCGACCACCTCGTCCTCTCTGAGTAAACCCTCCGCGACCATGGCCTCTCTGTGCATGGGTCTGACGCGGAGCAACAGTAGTACAATAGGTAACGCCCTCTAGGGTGGAGAAGGTGGAAGTGTGACATGTGGTACGGCAGTCTCGCCCTCACGTGGCTCCGGGCAATCTCGAACACGATGATAAGTACTCCCGCATCGGAAACATCTAGATGGTGTCGGCTGACCCTCCTGGGGATAAGTGCTGAACAACCGGCCTCGCCCCAAGTCTCTGCTACCTGCAAGGTGTCTATCGCGGCGCCTAAATGGCCGTCTATGTACCGGAGTATCAGTATGAACTCTCTTCGGCTCTGGAACTACCGAAGTCTCAGCAAGGAGCTCCTCGACTAATAAGGCAGCGTCTACAGCTGCTGCATAAGTCTCGTAATGCTGTGTGCTGATCGTAAGGAACAGTGGTGTAAGCAAGCCTCGAACAAATCTCTTGACTCGCATCTCCTCAGTAGCCACTAGGTATGGGGCATAAACAGATAGCTCGGTGAATAGTACATCGTACTCTGCCACTGTCATCTCTGGCGTCCGGCGTAAGGACTCGAACCTGCGCGCTCGGGCATCCCTGACACTCTGGGGAAGGAAACGAGCTAAAAACACCATCACAAACTCGGTCCAGGTCATAGGAGGAAGACCTGCTGCTCTGCCCTTCTCGATCGATTCACACCATTTCTGCGCAAGACCTTCTAGGCGAAAGCTCGCGAACTCTACCCATCTCGCATCTGAGCATCTAAGTGAACGACATATCTGGGCCATACTATCAATGAAAGATTGTGGGTACTCGGCTGCGTCGGTGCCTCTGAAGACCGAAGGCTTCAGCCTCATGATCTCTGATAGCGATACTGTAATAACCTCCATGGCTGCAGGGGCGACTGCCTGTACTGTAGGTACCATCGCGCTCCCCGTAATGGGTGGAACTACCTCTGGTCGCTGCGCTCGAAGCGTCTCGACTAACGACCCTATAATCTGGCGCATCTCCTGCATACCGGCCCCTGGCATGGCGATCTGATCTGTCGTAGGAGGAATAGTCTACTCTGGTACAACAGGTGTACTACCTGGATCAGTCCTCGTCTCGGACAAGTCAACTCGAATCTCGGCTCTCGCGGCCGCTCTCTGCGCCCTCGTAGTCTTTGGCGGCATAGTGGCTGGAAAGAAAGTAGGAATCGATAAGGATACGGAAATCGAATCACAAGAATGTATACAACCATGAAGGAATTTCAATCAATAAGTCCTAAGGTCGCTTAGGCGGAGTACCGTGTCGTCAGTATGCCACGGAACATACGTACGCTACGCCACTCAGCTCCAGCTACCTACTCCATCATACCAGGGTCATCCTACACTCCGAAGGTAAAACCTAGGCTCTGATACCAACTTTGTCTCGACCCAAAGTTCGGCCCGTGACCGGAACTTAACCACGTAACGTCTACAGGCGTAACACGACTAAGTAAGCCGAAACCCAGAAATCAAAACCATTTGAAGTAGTGAGTGTTTAAAACATTTAAGGGAGACATTTATTAAAACATTTAGAAAACCTTAAGTAATTTAGTAAAATTCTTTAAAGTTCAAGTTATCGTCTTAAAAATTTTGGCAGCATTTCCTTTGTAAAAACTAGCCCGAAATAGGGTACAAAGCAATATATGAGTAAAATGATATACAATACGAATAAGGCATCCTCAAACGGGAGAAATCATGCCCAATGGCGGAACAATCACCACAAATATAATATATGATGCCATAGCAAAGAGATGAGCAGTATAAGTGAAAACAAATATCATGAAAGATAAAGCTGCATAAATAAAGTCGGCTAACAACGAGCTCGACACCAGAGTACAAAATAATATATATCGTCCTCACAACTGGTCTCTAAGTCAATACATGAAAAGTAGATGGAGAGTACTAGATACAACAGTGTATACAACTGGAAAATAAACAGATACCACACAAAAACCCACCTATCAGCAAAAGGGCTAGCACGCCAACTGCAGTGGTATCTGTGTCAAAAGATGCAAGAAAACAGCCTGCTGCGACTACTCTGAGGGGCAACCTGCAAACACTGTGGCACAACGGGGGTGAGTTGCCAACTCGTGAATAGTAGATAACATATAAAGGTAATCGCGAGTATGCACGTACTGCGATACTCTAACATATGCCAGCAGATTATGTCTATATGATGAACTGTGTTAGTGTATATGCCCTAGGGGCCATTATTGTATCATACTAGCTTGTATATTACTTAATAGAAGCTTGGGATATTCACAGTTATATTAACAGTCTTGCTAAACATGGTAGTACGCTACTTGGTTTATATCTATCTTAATATGTGTATATGTTGGCATATCGGGAATACATATTGATAGAGCCCTTAGGATCTTTCTTGACTACCAGCATTGTGATGGCAGCCACACTAGTGGGGGCTGGGTTGTCTACAAGCACATCCTTTTTCAAGTCTCTAGTCGTAGGATTATCGAGACAGGGCATCGATACTCTGGAGTAGACTAGTATGTACGCTTCTGATCTCAGCAGGGGAGATGGTCTGTCCCACAGCCATCAGTACGTTGTACTGGAGATACTATACAGGTGCTCGTTAGGTTACGGGTACACCGGACAGGACTCGCAGGGAACTGTTGGTTGGTATTACACCCGTCGTCAGTTAACAGTTCCCAGGTGACATGAGTACAGCATAGTCCGCAGACTTGACACTGCTGCTTCGTCTGGAATGTGTTCCCACTGTTCTTAGATTGCTACCCTACCACGGCTCAAAGGAGTCGTGCAAACAGGTAGCAGTTGGGTGCAGTCCCGAAGCACTTGGAGGCAGTGGCGGTTAGATAGGCTTCGTCTCTCCCGATATTGGGAGTTGATATCGCGCTGTGTTTGGAAAGCCATTACGCAAAGTCCCTGGCCAGGGCAAGCGAGATTTACTGGTAGGATTTCCAGTAGCTTCTCAAATTGTAATGGCTTCACTCCGACACGACTTATACCGCTTATAGGGGACTGACGCTTGCCGCCCCCTAGGCCTGATATGCGATACTCTTAGACGAACAGACCGGACTGTACGGAGATTGTCACATCAGGCTCAGTAGGAGTTCGGATGGGTTTCCTCATCGGCCTTCTTATCGACATCTACCTGGGGGACCGTTACGTACAGCTAGTGCCGCTTGCGGTCTGTGGTTAAACCCACTGCCAGCGTAAGTGTCGAGTCTTTAGAGTCCCACACAGAGAGTTTCCCTGCTTCGGCGAAATGATATAGAGGTCGAATGGTTTTACGACAGGGTTCGGACACATACGTGTTTTTACGCACGTACAATGTTCGGACAGTTTATACTAGCAGTTTTTTGTTTAAGCCGGATTCTAGTATTGGATTATTGGATTTATACAGTCTCAGTATTTCCGTGTTTTCACGGATGGGAGGGGCATTCTCGTAATTAGTCGAGAAGCTTCTAGAAGATTGATGAGTTGGAGGCTTAGGTGGCATTTGCATTAAATGATTTAATGACTCATGGTGTGATTCATCCAAAGGAGTTAATGATGCATTTATTGCTTAATGACTCATGAGATGAATCACACAAAGTGAGTTAATGAAGCATGGTTGATATTATTATTTGTTATTCATTTAATAATATCTTATGCTTCATATATTCACAATGAGATATTGTTTCGTATCATTCTCACTCTCACCTTCTCTCTCCTCAAGCTCTCTCTCTCTCTCTCTCTTCAAAGAACTAACCCTAACCTCTCACGTGTTAAGATTCAAGGGTTAGCAAGACTATAGATCCCTAATCCTATTCTATATCCTCTAGGTTACTTTGATTAGCACTCATAGCAACCTAGTTACCTCAAGTGAGAGGTTAAGCTTGGAGAAGTAGCTCTCGGGTGGATCTTCTATCACAACGAGGAGGCCGACGAGGAGGTGGTCTACGAGAACAAGAAGGACTTGATTCATTAGGTATAATCATCTTTCATAATAGCTAATCACTTCTATGTTGTTGTTAGTTAGGGTTTAGCAAAGATCCGTAAAGTTAGTCGATGTTAGTTTAAACAAAATGATTGTTTTACCTATTCCGTCTCCCCGCATCATGTGGGGTGTCTAACGTCGACTTACAGTGGTATCAGAGCCTCGCTAAACCATAACTAACTTGTTAGCAAAGTCGTTAGAAATTCGATCGCAAAACGAACCCGAAAAAACATCATTTTAACCTAGTTTCTGCCGATTTTAAAACGGGGGTCTAAAATTTTTTCGGAGACCCTTAAAAATACAAGCAGGGAATTATAAGATTACTGGAGAAATTTGGGATCGTAACTCGGCCAAACCGCCGCGGAACCGCGGCGATCCAAAGCGATCCACCGCGGATCCGCGGCCGAGTTGAAGCCGAGTTAGCCCAAATTTGCCCAGTAACTCTTCTGTGTTGATATTGTATTTTCTGGGATGTTTTGTTTCTGCTCAGGTTTCAGGTGCACAGAGAATTATTTGCAGAAGATTCATTTGTGTTTGCTTGATCGAAATTGTAAGATGTTTGGCTAATTTGATTATATCTATGATGTGTTTAATGTGTTCGTAAACTTTCCCTAATTTCTAGTATGTCGGTTTGCAGGGGGTTGCACATTTCTGTAATGGTTTTTACTGGTTTGTGTTTGTGGACTTGTTGGATTATCGTGAATGGATAGTCGGGGATGTGAGACGAGTGTTTCTTTCATTCAAATGTAATTTGTAAATTGTTGTAATATTCTTTTGCGGGGCACATCCAGGTTGAGGTTGTAGCCACCGTTGTATTATTTCATTTACTGTTTTCTGCTCCTAGGATAGACCCAAGATGGGGTGCACAAACTACCGGGTACATTGAAGTGTTTAGTGGCCTACTCACGTTGTTGAGGGAGACCGCTTCACTTTGGGTACTTAGCGGGTAGTTTGTCGTACCCGTAGGGGTCTAGGGTGGGGTTTTGGCTATTTATCACGACTGTGTAATCCGTCTTTCTTTGCAGGCTCTAAAAGAATGCGGATTCGTAGAAAATCCAATATGTTCATCTGTGATCTGGAATGCTTATTATTGCGTCTGACGAATGTACAATATTTATATATGATATCTATTAGGCGTCACTTATGTTTTGCACCCGCACTAGCCCAGCCCCCGCTCTGTCGTTAGTTAAGTAACCTAACGGGTGAATGACGGGACCCAGTGGCAAATGCGGATGGCATAAGAGGATGTTGTATTTTCATTGTTTTCTGCAATGATAGGTTAATTGATGGGACACATTATATTAATGCAATGAAAAAAACCAAAGTTGAATCGTTGGAACAGTTTAAAAGAAACCACTCGGTTATTTTAAAACAGAAAATATTTTTTAAAATTGCGGAGCTTTAACCACTCCTTTTAAGAGCTATCAGGTTCCTTCGATCATATCAAGTTCACTACGTTCACGGTTTCGCCAAAACTATTTGTAGCCCTCCGTCATTTCATTTGGGTATTCAGTAGTATTCAAGCTATATATTTTGACCAATGCCAAGGCATAGTGTTTGGTAGCTGCTGGGTATTCATTTGTTGCATAGATAGATGAGATAGTTTGGGACAGTCGTATTATCATTTGGCCAACGTCAGGGGTATGTACGGATGGGTTCAAATTAACAAGATAATGATGGGTAGAACTTGACATGTGACTTATGACATTTTGACCAACGCCAAGGTCATAAGAGCATGGGGCAGAAATCCATATCGGGAATTTCTAAAGAAACTGAAATTTGCAAAGAGATGCATACCATTTGGAGTGTGATAATTTTGGTAGGATTCCTTCAGCTTTATCACACGATGATATTTGGATCCCGATCCTACTGTAAGTATCTGCTACTCATCAGGAGATTCGTCACTTAACGATCAATGCTATAAACCAAGTAGGTGTCGAGAAAGGTGTCAGCGGGGCTACGCCCCCAGAGAAAAGAGGTTATTTAATTAAGGAACTTCGCGAAAGCATCGTAAAACCTCCCTCGAAGTACCAATACCGGCCTGGTTGAACGGTTAAGCAAGTATTGTACGGTGAGAATAGTCCTGACTAGTTCTTCCTTTTTGGTTTGAGGAGGGATTCGAAAAACTGTGGGAGCCATCCACTTTAGATAAACTAAAAACCACTCTAAACTTGCAAGAGCATCATGCTAAAAGTGTTCCCTCTCTCTCATTGCAGCAACCCAGAACATGACATGCCTTAAGTTACTATTAGATAAAAATATTTTGACAAGGTCAAACTATAAAGATTGGTTCCGGAATGTTAAGATGGCAATTACTTATGACAAATTGGGGTATGTCCTTACCACTAAGGCACCTGCTGTCCCTGGTCTAGAATCCAGTGTCGCGGATAAGGAAATCCGCAAGACCTGGGAGATTGATTGCGCGAAGGCCAAATGCATCGTGCTTGCCTCTATGAATAATGAACATCAGAGGAGGCACGAGAATATGGATCTTGTATCCATATTTCTCCACACCAAGGAACTGTATGGAGAGCAATCTCGTATAGCAAGATACGAGACTTCGAAGAACTTGTTTCAGTCGAGTCTGGCCGTCGGATTATCTGTAGGAGAACATGTCCTAAAGATGATTGGCTATATAGAAGAGCTCGCGGACCTCGGGACGACTTTAGAGAACGAGCTATATACAGACTTGGTTCTTCAGTCCCTTCCTTCCACCTATGCCCAGTTTATTCTGAATTTCAACATTCAAGGAAAAGACGTTGAACTTCCAGAACTCCTTAACATGTTGAGGAGTGTAGAGGGCACCTTGCAGAAAGCAAGGGAAACACACACTATGTTTGTTCGCGGTGCTTCCTCTTCCAGGTCCAAGGCAAGGGCCAAAGGAAGGAAGATGAAGGCCGCTACCAAACCAAGAGGTGGTGTTAGTAAGGTGGGAGTTAAGGGAAAGACAAAGGTCGCGGTGCCAGTAGTGGCAAAGGACGAGTGCTTCCACTGTCGTAGGAAAGGCTATTGGAAGAAAAATTGCAAAGCTTGGATTGCCAAGAACCAGGACCCGAAGCAAGCTGTGGCTTCGACTTCAGGTGTGTTTGTAATTGAAAATTGTCTGTCAATCAACTCTACTTCCTGGGTATTGGATACCGGATCAGGATCTCATATATGCAATTCATTGCAGGCACTGAGAAACTGTAGAGTGCTGAAGGTTGGTGATATGACCCTCCAGGTTGCTAACGGAGCGAGCGTGGGTGTTGTGTCCGTAGGGGATTATCACCTAGGCTTGACGAGTGGACATATTTTGGTTTTGCGCAACTGTTTTTGTGTACCTAGTTTAACGTGTAATATCATATCAGTATCGTTGTTATCAAAAGAAGGTTATGATTTCACGTTTGTAAGAGATGTTGTTAACATCTACCTTAATCATGGTTTGATTGGGTCCGGTACACTAGATAACGGTATATACGTGCTAAACCAATTACATATTTTCAATGTCCAGAACACACTAAAAAGAAAGTCTCCAGATATAAATAAGACTTTCTTATGGCATTGTAGACTAGGTCACATCAATGAGACAAGGTTAACTAAGTTACACAAAGATGGATATTTGGATCCGTTCGAATATCAATCTTATGCCACTTGTCAATCATGTCTCAAAGGAAAGATGACAAAGACTCCATTCACTGGACATGGAGTAAGAGCGAGCGAGCTTTTAGGACTCATAAACAACGATGTATGTGGTCCAATGTCTATACATGCAAAAGGTGGTTTTTCATATTTCATTACTTTTACGGACGATTACTCCAGGTATGGATTCATATTCTTAATGAAACATAAATCCGAGGCTTTTGAGAAATTCCAAGAATATAAGAATGAAGTAGAAAACCAAACCGGTAAAAGTATCAAGACACTGAGATCTGATCGAGGTAGTGAATACTTAAGTGCCGAGTTCCTGGATTACCTAAAAGAGAAAGGAATTCTCTCTCAGCTTACTCCTCCATACACTCCACAGCATAACAGTGTATCGGAGAGACGGAACCGAACCCCATTGGATATGGTACGATCCATGATGAGTAATGCTGAGTTACCGCGATCTTTTTGGGGTTATGCGCTAGAATCAGCAGCATATCTTTTGAACAGGGCTCCTACCAAGACTGTGCCTACCACGCCATATTGGATGTGGAGTGGGAAGAAACCCTATCTTCAGTATCTGAAGATATGGGGATGTCCAGCTTTTGTTAAAAGGCAGCATGCGGATAAACTCGAGGCACGATCAGTACAGTCTAAGTTTGTGGGATATCCAAAGAACTCTAAAGGGTATTTCTTCTATTACGCAGAGGAACAAAAGGTTTTTGTTTCTCGTAATGCCCATTTTCTAGAATAGCAGTTTTTAGAAAAGGAAACAAGTGGGAGCGAAATAGAACTGGAAGAAATTCCAGAACCACAAACTACTACTGAAAGTTTGGTAGAACCAGTAGTTCAAGAAGAACAGGACATTCCCGCACCCCTCCGCAGGAGTAGTAGGACGTCTCATCCGCCTGAGAGATACTACGGTTTTCTCATAGATGGGGATAGAGAAGATTGCATCATTGATAATGATGAACCTACTAGCTTCCAGCAGGCCATCTAGAGCGGCGACTCGGTAAGATGGCTGGATGCATTGCGGACCGAGATGGAGTCCATGTACACCAACAAAGTATGGACTTTGGACTTTGCTCCAGGTTGGGTAAAACCCATAGGATGCAAATGGATCTTCAAGAAAAATATTGGTGTGGATGGACAGGTAGAAACCTATAAGGCTAGACTTGTTGCAAAGGGTTTTCGTCAAAGACCTGGTTTGGACTATGACGAAACTTTTTCTCCAGTGGCTATGCTCAAATCCATTCGGATCCTTCTTGTCATTGCCGCCTCCATGATTATGAGATCTGGCAGATGGACGTAAAGACGGCTTTTCTAAATGGTAATTTAGAAGAGTGCGTCTATATGGATCAGCCAGAAGGATTCAATCAGAGTGGGAGCAGCGGGAAAGTGTGCAAGTTGCTTAAGTCCATTTATGGACTAAAGAAGGCATCGCGGAGTTGGAACATCTGTTTTGATGAAACGGTCAAGGAATATGACTTTATCAAAAATCCAGATTAACCATGTATATATAGTAAAATTGTAGCACGAACTGTCGTATTCCTCGTCTTGTACGTGGATGACATTCTAATAATAGGAAATGACATTCCTATGCTACAATCTGTCAAAGGATTCTTGTCACACAGGATCTCCATGAAAGACCTGGGTGACGCCTCTTACATTCTGGGGATCCAGATCTATCGTGATAGATCTAAGAGGATGTTGGGACTTTCGCAGTCCAGGTATATCAATACTATACTGAAAAGATTCAGTATGGAAGATTCTAAGCGCGGTAATTTACCGGCTTGTCATGGAATCACCCTATCCAAAGAGATATCTTCCAAGACTGATTTGGAAAGGGATCGCATGTCGGTTATACCCTATACTTCTGCGGTAGGCTCTATAATGTATGCGATGTTGTGCACCAGACCAGATGTAACTTACGTACTGAGAGTGGTAAGTAGGTATCAGTCAAACCCAGGGGAGAAGTACTGGATAGCAGTAAAGAACATTCTCAAGTACCTGAGAAGGACTAAGGAGATGTTCTTGGTTTACGGCGGAAAAGACCTCCAGACCGAGGCTTTTGCCTACTCCAGCTTCCAGAGTGACAAGGATGACTCCAAGTCCATGTCAGGTTATGTCTTTACCCTCAATGGAGGGGCGGTGTGCTGGAAGAGTTCCAAGCAGGACACCGTTGCTGACTCGACCGTGGAAGCGGAGTATATCGCTGCTTGCGATGCCGCAAAAGAAGCAGTCTGGATGAAGAAGTTCCTAATAGAACTTCAGGTGGTTCCTACCATTGTTGATCCAATACCGCTGTATTGCGACAACAACGGAGCTATAGCTTTAGCGAAGGAACCCAGGTCCCATTAGAAGTCCAGACACATCTTGAGGCGGTATCACCTGATCAGGGAGATCATAAATCGCCAGGAGATCGAGGTCCGGAGAGTTTCTACAGAAGAGAACACTGCAGATCCATTCACTAAGGCCTTACTTCAGATTCAGTTCGAGAGGCTACTCGAGATGATAGGTCTTCGATACGCCAGTACATGGCCCTAGTGCAAGTAGGAGATTGTTAGTGTATATGCCCTAAGGGCCATTATTGTATTATACTAGCTTGTATATTACTTAATGGATGCTTGGGATATTCACAGTTATATTAACAGTCTTGCTAAACATGGTAGTACGCTACTTGGTTTATATCTATCTTAATATGTGTATATGTTAGCATATCGGGAATACATATTGATAGAGCCCTTAGGATCTTGCTTGACTACTAGCGTTGTGATGGCAGTCACACTAGTGGGGGCTGGGTAGTCTACAAGCACATCCTTTTTCAGATCCCTAGTCGTAGGATTATCGAGACAGGGCATCGATACTCCGGAGTAGACTAGTATGTACGCTTCTCATCCCAGCAGGGGAGATGGTCTGTCCCACAGCCATCAGTACGTTGTACTGGAGATAGTATACAGGTGCTCGTTGGGTTACGGGTACACCGGACAGGACTCGCAGGGAACTGTTGGTTGGTATTATACCCGTCGTCAGTTAATAGTTTCCAGGTGACATGAATACAGCATAGTCCGCAGATTTGACACTGCTGCTTCGTCTCGAGTATGTTCCCACTGTTCTTAGATTGCTACCCTACCACGGCTCAAAGGAGTCGTGCAAACAGGTAGCAGTTGGGTGCAGTCCCGAAGCACTTGGAGGCAGTGGCGGTTAGATAGGCTTCGTCTCTCCCGGTATTGGGAGTTGATATCGCGCTGTGTTTGGAAAGCCATTACGCAAAGTCCCTGGCCAGGGCAAGCGAGATTTACTGGTAGGATTTCCAGTAGCTTCTCAAGGTGTAATGGGCTTCACTCCGACACGACTTATACCGCTTATAGGGGACTGACGCTTTCCGCCCCCTAGGCCCGATATGCGATAGTCTTAGACGAACAGACCGGACTGTACGGAGATTGTCACATCAGGCTCAGTAGGAGTTCGGATGGGTTTCCTCATCGGCCTTCTTATCGACATCTACCTGGGAAATGTTACGTACAACTAGTGCCGCTTGCGGTCTGTGGTTAAACCCACTGCCAGCGTAAGTGTCGAGTCTTTAGTGTAAGTCCACGTTGCCCACCCCGGTGCTTGCGGGGAGGTGGAAAACGGAATAAAAATCGGATTTTTATCGAACTAGGCAACATGGACTAAATAAAGGAGGATCTTTGCTAATCAAAAACTAACTATAAGCTAACTAGTCTTAGCTACATGGAAGAAAGGTTATACCTTGGGCTTTATGTCCTTCTCTCCTTGCTCTTTGGAGTGAAAGAAAGTGTTCACCTTGTCGCCTTCTCTAGTCGAAGAAGGATCCACCCGAGAGCCTCAACCTTTGGCTTCAACTTCAAGCTAGAAGTAAATAAGGTGCTAGAAGCGCTAATCCTAGAACCTTAGATAAGAGTAGAGATTACTTTAGAGAGGTTTATCTCAAGCTCATGTGTTTCTCAACTCATGAGAAGAGAGAGCTTGAGAGAGAGGAATAGGAGGAGAAAGAATCAATATGATAGAATGAGAGAAAATAATGAACCATTCTCTCTAATATGGGTGAATTATGAAATTAGATAATTAGCTAGATAATTGTCATGGTTAATCAAGACTTGACCATTATCATTTCATATTTAATGCAAATTGCAAGGATCAAAGAGTATCTTTTATATGGAATGATGATGGTCAAATTGTCAACCTAGGTCAACAAGTCAAGTATGGTCAAATGGTCAACAACCCTAACCATGCATAATTATATATAACTAATATCAATTATTTATAATACACACATAAGTATTAGGGTTAAGAAAATGACAATGGTCGTTAACCCTAATCAAAGTCCTCTCCCTCTGTCTCAGTCAACTGTGTATACGCACCCGTATTCGTGATCCGAGGAATACGAATACAATGAGATAAAACCAATCCCAAATCATATACTAGGATCTGGCTTAAACCAAAGCCCGCTAGTATAAGCTGTCCGGACAGCAAACATGCACAAGTGCGCGGATGTGAACGAACCCTGTCGCAAAACCATGCGACCTCTACTCATTTTGCCTAAAGGCGAATAACTCACTGTGTGGGACTCTAAAGACTCGACACTACGCTGGCAGTGGGTTTAACCACAGACCGCAAGTGGCACTAGCTGTACGTAACGGTCCTCAGGTAGATGCCGATAAGAAGACTGACGAAGTGACCCCATCTGAACTCCTACTGAGCCTGAATGTGACAGTCTCCGTACAGTCCGGTCTGTTCGTCTGATACATCGCACGGCGGGCCTAGGGGCGGTAAATGTCAGTCCCCTAATAGCGGTACAAGTCGTGTCGGAGTGTAGCCTAGAACACCCTGAGATAATACTGAAAACCTACCAGTATATCTCGCTTGCCCTGGCTAGGGACTACTTGTGTAATGGCTCTCCTGGACACAGCGCGATGTCAACCCCCAATACCGGGAGAGACGAATCCTGTCTAACCGTCACTGCCTCCAAGTGCTTCGGGACTGCACCCAACTACTACCTGTTTGCACGACTCCTTTGAGCCGTGGTAGGGTAGTAATCAAAGTACAGTAGGAACACACTCGAGGCGAAGTGACAGTGTCAAGTCAGCGGACTAAGCTGTACTTATGTCACCTGGGAACTGATAACTGACGATAGGTATAATACCAACCAACAGTTCCCGACGAGTCCTATCCAGTGTACTCGTAACCTAACGAGCACCCGCATACTATCTCAAGTACGATGTACTGACGGCTGTGGGACAGACCGTCTCCCACGCTGGGATGAGAAGCGCATACGCTAGTCTACTCCGGAGTATCGATGCCCTGTCTCGATAGTCCTACGACTAGGGACCTGTATAAGGATGTGCTTATGGATTACCCAGCCCCCATGAGTGTGAGTGCCATCACAACGCTGGTAATCAAGCAAAGATCCTAAGGGCTCCACTAATGCGTATAGGTGATATAATAAAAGAAACACATGTACACATTAAAGCAGAGACAAACCAAGTAGCATACTACCATTTCGAGCAAGATTGTATATACAACTGTGAATATCCCAAGCTTTCATCAAGTAATATACATACTAGTATGATACAGTAATGGCCTCTAGGGCATATACACTAACAATCTCCCACTTGCACTAAGGCCATGTACTGGCGTATCGAAGACCTATCATCTCGATCAGCCGCTCGAACTGAGTCTGGGGTAAGGCCTTCGTGAATGGATCTGCCGTGTTATCTTCTGAAGCAACCCTCCGAACCTCGATCTCCTGGCGATCCACGATCTCCCTGATCAAGTGATACCGCCTCAAGATGTGTCTGGATTTCTGATGGGACCTGGGTTCCTTCGCTAAAACTATAGCCCCGTTGTTGTCGCAATACAGAGGTATTGGATCAACAATGGACGGAACCACTTGAAGTTCTTTCAAGAACTTCCTCATCCAGACAGCTTCTTTTGCGGCATCAGATGCAGCGATGTATTCCGCTTCCATAGTCGAGTCAGCAACGGTTTCCTGTTTGGAGCTCTTCCAACACATCGCCCCTCCTTTGAGGTTAAAGACAAAACCCGACATGGACTTGGAATCATCCTTGTAACTCTGGAAGCTGGAGTCAGCAAAGGCCTCAATCTGGAGGTCTTTTCCGCCATACACCAAGAACATCTCCTTAGTCCCTCTCAGGTACTTGAGAATGTTCTTTACCGCTATCCAATGTTTCTCCCCAGGGTTTGACTGATACCTGCTTACCACACTCAGTGCATAAGCTACATCTGGTCTGGTACACAACATCGCATACATTATAGAGCCAACCGCAGAAGCGTAGGGTATAATAGACATGCGATCCCTCTCCAAATCAGTCTTGGGAGACATCTCTTTTGAGAGGGTGATCCCGTGACAAGCCGGTAGATTACCGCGCTTGGAATCTTCCATACTGAATCTTTTCAGTATGGTGTCGATGTACCTGGACTGTGAGAGTCCTAAAATCCTCTTGGATCTGTCACGGTAGATCCGGATCCCTAGAATGTATGAGGCATCACCCAGGTCTTTCATGGAGAACCTGTGTGACAAGAACCCTTTGACAGATTGTAGCATAGGAATGTCATTTCCTATTAAGAGAATGTCATCCACGTATAATACGAGGAATACTACAGTTCTCGCTACAAATATACAATAGATGTACGGTTCATCTGGATTTTTGATAAAGCCAAATTCCTTGACCGTCTCATCAAAACAGATGTTCCAACTCCGCGATGCCTGCTTTAGTCCATAAATAGACTTGAGCAACTTGCACACCTTTCCGCTGCTCCCACTCTGAATGAAACCCTCTGGCTGGTCTATATAGACACACTCCTCTAAATGTCCATTTAGAAAAGCGGTCTTTACGTCCATCTGCCAAATCTCATAATCATGGAAGGCAGCAATGGCAAGAAGGATCCGAATGGATTTCAGCATAGCTGCTGGAGAAAAGGTTTCGTCATAGTCCAAACCAGGTCGCTGACGAAAACCCTTTGCAACCAGTCTAGCTTTATAGGTCTCAACCTGTCCATCTACACCAATCTTCCTTTTGAAGATCCACTTGCATCCTACGGGTTTTACCCCATCTGGAGCAATGTCCAACGTCCATACTTTGTTGGTGTACATGGACTCCATTTCGGTCCGCATTGCATCCAGCCATTTTACCGAGTCAACGCTCTGAATGGCTTGCTGGAATCTAGTAGGCTCATCAGAATCTATGATGCAATCCTCTCTATCCCCGTCTATGAGAAAACCGTAGTATCTTTCGGGCGGATAGGACTGCCTACTACTCCTGCGGAGTGGCGTGGGAATGTCCTGATCTTTCGAACCCTCTGGTTCTACTAAGCTTTCAGTAATAGCTCATGGTTCTGGAATTTCTTCCAGTTCTATTGCGCTCCCACTTATTTCCTTTTCTAAGAACTGATGTTCCAGAAAGTGGGCATTATGAGAAACAAGGACTTTTTGTTCTTCTGCGTAATAGAAAAGATACCTCCTGGTGTTCTTTGGGTATCCCACAAACTTGCATAGTACTGAGCGTGCCTCGAGTTTGTCCGCATGCTGCTTTTTGACAAAAGCTGGACATCCCCAAATCTTCAGGTATTGAAGATAGGGTTTCTTCCCACTCCATAACTCATATGGTGTGGTAGGCACAGTCTTAGTGGGAACTCGGTTCAAAAGGTATGCAGATGATTCTAGCGCATATCCCCATAATGATCGCGGTAACTCAGCGTTACTCATCATGGACCGTACGATATCCAATAGGGTTCGGTTCCGTCTCTCCGATACACCGTTATGTTGCAGAGTGTATGGAGGAGTAAGCTGAGAGAGAATTCCATTCTCTTTTAGGTAAACCAGGAACTCGGCACTCAAGTATTCACCATCTCGATCAGATCTTAATGTCTTGATACTTTTGCCTGTTTGTTTTTCTACTTCATTCTTGTATTCCTGGAACTTTTCAAAGGCTTCAGATTTATGCTTCATTAAGAAGACATGTCCGAACCTTGAAAAATCATCCGTAAAAGTAATGAAGTAAGAATAACCGCTTCGTGCATGCGTAGACATTGGACCGTACACGTCGCTGTGTACGAGTCCCAAGAGCTCGCTCGCTCTTACTCCGTGTCCAGTGAACGGAGTCTTTGTCATCTTTCCTTTGAGACAGGATTGACAAGTTGCCTACGATTGATATTCGAACGGATCCAAATATCCTTCTGTATGTAACTTCGTCAACCTTCTCTTATTAATATGACCGAGTCTACAATGCCATAAGAAAGCCTGATTGATTTCAAGAGACTTTCTTTTGTGTGTATTCTGGACATTGAAAATCTGTGGTTGGTTCAATATGTATATACCGTTGTTTAATGTACCTGACCCAATCAAAACTTGATTAAGGTGAATGTTCACTACATTATTTACAAATGCAAATTCATAACCTTCTTTAGATAATAAAGATACAGAAATGATATTACAAGTTGCATTTGGTACAAAATAACAACTACGCAAAACCAAAAAGTGTCCATCTGACAATCCCAGGTGATAGTCCCCCACGGCCTCAGCATCCATGCTAGCTCCGTTTGCAACTCTGAGGGTCATATCACCTGCCTTCAAAACTCTACGCTTTTTCAACGCCTGCAAAAAATTACAGATATGAGATCCTGATCCGGTATCCAATACCTAGGAAGTAGAGTTTATTGATAGACAGTTTTCAATAACATACACACCTGAAACTGAAGCCGCAACTCGCTTCAGTTCCTGGGTTCTTCCAAGCCTTGCAATCCTGTTTCCAGTGTCCACTTTTGTGACAGTAGAAGCATTCTTCCTTTCCTACCAGCTTTCCCGCTACCTTTGTTGCCTTTCCCTTTCCCTTCGTATCCACTTTACTGACACCGCCCCTTGGTTTGGCGGGGGCTTTCTTCTTCTTTCCCTTGGCTTTCGCCCTGGACCTAGAAGAGGAAGATCCTCCTACAAACAAAGTGGATGTCTCCCTACCTTTCTGTAGGGTGCCCTCAGCACTCCTCAACATGTTCAGAAATTCGGAAAGTTCAACCTCCTTTCCTTGCATGTTGAAGTTAAGGATAAACTGGGCGTAAGTGGAAGGAAGGGACTGGAGAATCAAATCAGTGTAGAGTTTATTCTCCAACGTGGTCCTAAGGTCCGCGAGCTCCTCTATGTAGCCAATCATCTTAAGCACGTGTTCCGCTACCGATGATCCGATGGCCAATTTTGCCGAAAACAGCTTCTTCGACACTTCGTATCTGGCGATACGAGACTGCTCTCCATACAGTTCTTTTGTATGGAGAAATATGGACTCTAGGTCCATATTCTCATGCCTCCTCTGATGTTCGTTGTCTATCGAGGCAAGCACGAGGCATTTGGCCTTCGCGCAATCGATCTCCCATGTCTTACGGATTTCTACATCCGCGACGCTAGAGGTGGGACCTGGGACAGGGGGAGCTTTGGTGGTAAGGATATACCCCAACTTGTCGTAAGTGATTGCCATCTTGACATTCCTGAGCCAATCTTTGTAGTTTGGCCCTGTCAGTATGTTTTTATCTAGTAATAACTTAAGTCCGGTCATCTTGATTGGTCGCTGCAATTAGGAGAGAGAAAAGAAACACTTTAGCATGATGCTCTTGCAAGTTTAGAGTGGTTTTTAGTTTGTCTAAACAGGATGGCTCCTACTGTCTCTCGAATCCCTCCTCAAACCATAAAAGAAGAATTAGTTAGGATCAATCTCACCGTACAATACTTGCTTAACCGTTCAGCCAGGCCAGTGTCGGTACTTCGAGGGAGGTTTTCCAACGCTTTCACGAAGTTCCTTAATTAAGTAACCTCTTTTCCCTGTGGGCGTAGCCCCGCTAACACCTTTCTAGACACCTACTAGGTTTATAGCATTGATCGTTAAGTGAGAGATTTCCCGAGGAGTAGCATATACTCACAGTAGGACCGGAATCCAAATATCATCGCGTGATAAAACCGAAGCAATCTTACCAGAATCTTCACACTCCAAATGGTATGCAGCGCTAGCAAGTTTCAGTACTTATGAAACTCCCGATGTGGATTTTTGCCCCATGCTCTTATGACCTTGGCGTGAGGTCAAAATGTCATAAGTCACATGTCAAGATCTTCCCATCATTATCCAGGTTAATTTGAACCCACCCGTACCTACCCTTGACGTAGGCCAAAATGGCAGTACGACTGTCTCAAACCAACACATTCTATCTATGCAACAGATAAATATCCGGCAGCTACCAATCACTATGCCTTGGCGTGAGGTCAAAATACATAGCTTGAATACTACCGAATATTTAACTGAAATGATGGAGGGCTATGAATGGTTTTGGCGAAACCGTGAACGTAGTGAACTTGATATAATCGATGGAACGAGATAGCTTTTAAAAGGAGTGGTTCAAGCTCCGCATTTAAAAGTTTGGTTTTGAAAAGAACCGAGTGGTTTTCAAAGTGTTCCAATCGACTTTTACTTGGTTTATTTTCTTGCATTAGTTCTTTTAATGCGTCCCATCATTTAATCCTACCATTGCAGAAAACAACCAAAATATGACATACGCTTATGCCATTCGCATTCGCCACGGGGCCCCGTCATCACCCGTTAGGTTACTTAACTAACGACAGAGCGGGGGCTAGTCTAGCGCGGCTGTAAAACATAAGCAACGCCTAAATAGTTATCGTATATAGATATATAGCAATGATAGACATTACAGATCACAGATGAATACATTGGATATACTAGGAATCCGCAATCCATTTGAGCCTGCAACGAAAAGCGGATTACACGGTCACGGTGAATAGCCAACACCCCACCCAAGACCCCTACGGGTGCGGCAAACTACCCGCCAAGTATCCGAAGCGAAGCAACCTCCCTCAACACCGTGAGTAGGCCACTCGGCACTTCGAGATACCCGGTAGTTTGTGCACCCCCTCTATGGGTCTATCCTAGGCGCAAAAACAGTAAAAAGAATTATACAATGACGGCTACAACCCCGACCCGGTTGTGCGGCCATACAAATAATATTACATCAATTTACACGTTACATGATTTGAAAGAAAAGAAAACTCTCGTCTCACAAAACCCCCCGGCTATTCACCCGCGACAATCCAACGCATTCATATACACATACCATCAACAAACACAGATCACAGATATGTATAACCCCCATTAATCGACGTATAGCGATTAGCAGACGTTCAATACATATAAACATCACAGATATAACCCATTAGTCAAAGTGTAGTGAAGTTCGATCAAAAATACGGATTTATAGGCACCCCAAATACAAATTTCTTTTCTGAAAAATCTGGGCAGAAAGAAACCATCTTAAAAATCCCAAAACCTCAGCAGAAGAATACTGCACCAAACTCGGTCCAGAACCGAGTCAAAACGGCCGCGGTTACGCGGCAACAGGCATGTTTTTGCTGCAGAACCGCGGCTCTTTGAGCGATTCACTGGATCGTTTTTGGTGTGCTTCTTGAAAAAACCCTGAGCCGATATTTGAAGTATGATTTATTATTTTTTGAGCAGAAAAAAAAAACAACAGAAACTTAGAGTTTTGAAATTTTGGTTTTGCGATTTTTACAGATCGAACTTCTATACACTTTACTAACTAGCTAGTTTATGTTTAGTTAGGCTCTGATACCACTGTAAGTCCACGTTGCCCACCCCGGTGCTTGCGGGGAGGCGGAAAACGGAATAAAAATCGGATTTTTATCGAACTAGGCAACATGGACTAACTAAAGGAGGATCTTTGCTAAACAAAAACTAACTATAAGCTAACTAGTCTTAGCTACATGGAAGAAAGGTTATACCTTGGGCTTTATGTCCTTCTCTCCTTACTCCTTGGAGTGAAAGAAAGTGTTCACCTTGTCGTCTTCTTTAGTCGAAGAAGGATCCAACCGAGAGCCTCAACCTTTGGCTTCAACTTCAAGCTAGAAGTAACTAAGGTGCTAGAAGTGCTAATCCTAGAACCTTAGATAAGAGTATAGATTACTTTAGAGAGGTTTATCTCAAGCTCATGTGTTTCTCAACTCATGAGAGGGGAGAGCTTGAGAGAGAGAGGAAGAGGAGGAGAGAGAATCAATATGATAGAATGAGAGAAATTAATGAACCATTCTCTCTAATATGGGTGAATTATGAAATTAGATAATTAGCTAGATAATTGTCATGGTTAATCAAGACTTGACCATTATCATTTCATATTTAATGCAAATTGCAAGGATCAAAGAGCATCTTTTATATGGAATGATGATGGTCAAAGTGTCAACTTAGGTCAACAAGTCAAGTATGGTCAAATGGTCAACAACCCTAACCATGCACAATTATATATAACTAATATCAATTATTCATAATACACACATAAGCATTAGGGTTAAGAAAATGACAATGGTCATTAAACCTAATCAAAGTCCTCTCCCTCTGTCTCAGTCAACTGTGCATACGCACCCGTATTCGTGATCCGAGGAACACGAATACAATGAGATAAAACCAATCCTAAATCATATACTAGGATCTGGCTTAAACCAAAGCCCGCTAGTATAAGCTGTCCGGACAGCAAACGTGCACAAGTGCGCGGATGTGAACGAACCCTGTTGCAAAACCATGCGACCTCTACTCATTTTTCCTAAAGGCGAATAACTCTCTGTGTGGGACTCTAAAGACTCGACACTACGCTGGCAGTGGGTTTAACCACAGACCGCAAGCGGCACTAGCTGTACGTAACGGTCCCCAGGTAGATGCCGATAAGAAGACTGACGAGGTGACCCCATCTGAACTTCTACTGAGCCTGAATATGACAGTCTCCGTACAGTCCGGTCTGTTCGTCTGATACATCGCATGGCGGGCCTAGGGGGCAGTAAACGTCAGTCCCCTAATAGCGGTACAAGTCGTGTCGGAGTGTAGCCCAGAACACCCTGAGATAACACTGGAAACCTACCAGTATATCTCGCTTGCCCTAGCCATGGACTACTTGTGTAATGGCTCTCCTGGACACAGCGTGATGTCAACCCCCAATACCGGGAGAGACGAATCCTATCTAACCGTCACTGCCTCCAAGTGCTTCGGGACTGCACCCAACTACTACCTGTTTGCACGAATCCTTTGAGCCGTGGTAGGGTAGTAATCAAAGTACAGTGGGAACACACTCGAGGCGAAGTGACAGTGTCAAGTCAACGGACTAAGCTGTACTCATGTCACCTGGGAACTGATAACTGACGATAGGTATAATACCAACCAACAGTTCCCGACGAGTCCTGTCCAGTGTACTCGTAACCTAACGAGCACCCGCATACTATCTCAAGTACGACGTACTGACGGCTGTGGGACAAACCGTCTCCCGCGCTGGGATGAGAAGCGCATACGCTAGTCTACTCCGGAGTATCGATGCCCTGTCTCGATAGTCCTACGATTAGAGACCAGTATAAGGATGTGCTTATGGATTACCCAGCCCCCACGAGTATGAGCGCCATCACAACGCTGGTAATCAAGCAAAGATCCTAAGGGTTCCACTAATGCGTATAGGTGATATAATAAAAGAAACACATGTACACATTAAAGCAGAGACAAACCAAGTAGCATACTACCATTTCGAGCAAGATTGTATATACAACTGTGAATATCCCAAGCTTCCATCAAGTAATATACATACTAGTATGATACAGTAATGGCCTCTAGGGCATATACACTAACATTTAGAGTCCCACACAGAGAGTTTCCCTACTTCGGGCGAAACGATATAGGGGTCATATGGTTTTACGACAGGGTTCGGACACATACGTGTTTTTACGCACGTACGATGTTCGGACAGTTTATACTAGCAGGCTTTGGTTTAAGCCAGATTCTAGTATTGGATTATTGGATTTATACAGTCTCAGTATTTCCGTGTTTTCACGGATGGGAGGGGCATTCTCGTAATTAGTCGAGAAGCTTCTAGAAGATTGATGAGTTGGAGGCTTAGGTGGCATTTGCATTAAATGATTTAATGACTCATGGTGTGATTCATCCAAAAGAGTTAATGATGCATTTATTGCTTAATGACTCATGAGATGAATCACACAAAGTGAGTTAATGAAGCATGGTTGATATTATTATTTGTTATTCATTTAATAATTTCTTATGCTTCATATATTCACAATGAGATATTATTTCGTATCATTCCCACTCTCACCTTCTCTCTCCTCAAGCTCTCTCTCTCTCTCTTCAAAGAACTAACCCTAACCTTTCATGTGTTGAGATTCAAGGGTTAGCAAGACTAATAGATCCCTAATCTTATTCTATATCCTCTAGGTTACTTTGATTAGCACTCATAGCAACCTAGTTATCTTAAGTGAGAGGTTAAGCTTGGAGAAGTAGCTCTCGGGTGGATCTTCTATCACAACGAGGAGGCCGACGAGGAAATGGTCTACGAGAACAAGAAGGAATTGATTCATTAGGTATAATCATCTTTCATAGTAGCTAATCACTTCTATGTTGTTGTTAGTTAGAGTTTATCAAAGATCCGTAAAGTTAGTAGATGTTAGTTTAAACAAAATGATTGTTTTACCTATTCCGCCTCCCCGCATCATGTGGGGTGTCTAACGTCGACTTACAAACTGGATACGCAATAATCATGCCTAACAGGTGCAATTTAATAACATCAATATATATGATGAGCAGGGTATGAAATAATCATGCAAAAGTACTCTATCAGGTACTATAACTACAGGATGAGATGTATAATACTGAATGCTGAGCATGGGATAAAATAACATCTACATGGAATATCAACGTCGAAAATAACCGGTGTCCATCAATGCATCCAAATCCCAGTAAAACTCAGGCGCTGTCACTCTAATCGGCCCTCAAATCCTGTAAATCTTATAGAATCGGGAGTGCCCAATATCGGCACTCGAAATATCATAAAATAATCGTGTCCAGCATCGACACGCAAATCCTCAAGTATCGGGCTCCGTAAGTCCGGATCGGCCTACGGGCTCCGTCTGCGGAATCGGCCCTCGGCCGCGGCAGTACGTGTCGTCCCGTATCCATCTATCGACTCTGGTCGGTATCCTCCGGATAACCGCCAGGTCTAACCAATCACCGGTAGGTAGTGGTCCCTTTGCCAGGCTCACCGTCTACTGCACAGCGATCCGTTCTCGCCCCGGGGTACCATACCGAGTCCACCATGTACCCGCAATCGGCCTCGTCCAGCTTCTCGATTCGGGTTCACATGTCACACGTCTCAGAACCGAGAAAACGCATGGCGGACACACTGAAATATCATATCAAGGGAAACCGGGTTTTTAAAACAGTGCGTATTTTCTTAAAATAATACCCCGGTTCTCAAATCCAGAAATCACATAAATCCAAACTCAATGCGTAAATCCATGCAATGTGTCGTATGACACTAAGAGTAAAAGAAAAGGAAAACCGCTCTCTTAAAAAGGATCCAGTTTTGAAAATGCCTCGTGCGGTCCCTTAGTTTTTAAATCATGTCAATATCACCCATGTATGTAACATATGTACGTATATAGGTATGGATATGCAAATGGATATATACGCAATGTGAGTGTAACAATATACATGTGCACTAATATGGATATATGATGCATATGTTCACAAGTATAGATATATCAAGGTACGTATGCACTAACGGGAATATAAAGGGTGCATGTGCGCAGGTAGTGATATATCAATGAAAGTATGCACTAATGTGAATATAAAGGGTGCATGTGCCCAGGTAGTGATATTTCAATGAAGGTATGCACTAATTTGAATATAAAGGGTGCATGTGCGCAGGTAGTGATATATCAATAAAAGTATGCACTAATGTGAATATAAAGGGTGCATGTGCGCAAGTAGTGATATATCTAATAATATGTGAATATGCGACAAGTCATGACAATCATCAATGATGTGGTGATCCTATAGTGCGAGTGTCATGGCAATCACTAACGGCGTGAGTGTAACATACATTTAGTGCTCGTGCAGCTTAAACCATTAGTGACAGTGCAGTGTTCTATAATTACCATTCTATATGCAACAGGAGATGGTATGCTACTATAGTATTTATATATGAACACATACAACTAAAATATCCTATAACGTCCTGACGCTTAACGCCATACGGGCGATTTCCCCGTAGATGTTAAATCTACTCACCTGGTCGCATGCTAAGTATAGCCGACCACTTGCTTCGCCTTCTTTGCGGCGTCCGACGTACCTGCCTGCGAACCTGGAATTTACACAAGGAATCCATATATAAGCAAAATATCTCGCAAAACGCGATATTGAAATCAAACGAGAAACTCGCGTCGCGAACTAAACGCGCGTGTGTCCGATACGTTAGTTCGTGTGTATACACGTCTAAAACTACCCCGACACGTCGCGATACGCAGCAACCACAGAACCCACTCACGTATCACACGTTTCGCGCAAACTAAACGTATTAGAAAAACGATATATCGTCCCAGATTCTAACTCAGGTGAAAACTTACAAAATTGCACATACCATAGGCCTCAAATGTACAGCAGACTCCTACCCACACAAACCCAACCCCAAGACTCCCTCATCTGGCCGCAAATTGCGGCCAGAAAGAATAAACCGGCGGCCAAAAGTTGGGTATGGGGTCTCGTCCTCTGGTGGTGTGATCAGGGTCTAAAAAGTAGGCTACAGTTAACTCAGATTTTATCTGAAATACCCGGGTCTATAGCAGATCACAGAAAGCTAAAAATTCACTTAAAACGTTATATTTTGCACAAAATGGAAACCTAGGGTATTTTGGTGAAATCTGGGGTTAAGCTGAGTTTAAGTGGCCCTAATAACACTTAACTAGGCTAGGCTAACCAGTAAAATCATCACTTGGCCACAACTTCACACAAAACACCATTTCTAGCGCAAAACTCACTTTTATCACTAACCGAAGCTAATTTTACACATAAGTTTAGCAAAAGGAACGAGTTCAGAGATTATACCTCACTCTCAACCCTAGGAAGCAGGAGAAGGAGTAGAAGAGGAAGATTTGGTGCTGCTGTTGCTGCTGGAGCTGCTGCTGATGCTGCTGGAGCTGCTGCTGATGCTGCTGAAGCTGTTACTGATGCTGCTGAAGCTGATGCTGTTGCTGTTGCTTCAGCTGCTGCTACTGGGTGCTGCTGCTGCTGAGGCTTCTGTTGCTGGAGTTGTGAGTGTGTGTGTGAGAGTGAGAGTGAGAGAAGTGAGAATGAGAAAGAGAAAAGAAATGAGAGCACACTAGTCAACCCCTCCCTCTCTCATTTAATGCAAGCATGGCTCATGCCATGATGCACTCTCTCCCTCTCTCCCCCCAAGTCAACACCCTACAATTCAAATCATTTCCATTTAAAAAAAACAACCTTTAATTAAAAAGAACCAATTAACTTAATTCAAATGGGTTAACCCACCATGGTGGCTAAACATGGTTTAACCCATCCTTTAACCCTAGTTAACATGCACATGTGTGTGCAAGCTTAGAAAAATTCTAATAAAATATTCATTAAATTTGATAAAATATTTGAAAATCAATTTGGTAATCTTTTTATTAAAGTATAATTAGACACTAAACACATTCTAAGGTGTTACACATGGTAGGGTAGTAATCTAAGCACAGTGGGAACTCACACGAGACAAATGACGACCTCAGGTCGATGAACTAACATGTACACATGTCACCAGGGAAATGCTATCTGACGCTAGGTATAATACCAACTAGCATGTTCCCGGCGAGTCCTGTCCGGTGCACTCATAACCCAATAAGCACCTGTATACATCTTAGGTGAACCAGCTGACACCAATGGCTTATGAGACCGGCCACCACCCCTCGTCGGGGTCTCGACTGTATACACTAGTCTACTCTGGATTATCGATACCCTGTCTCGAAACTCCCACGACTAGGGACCACTTTTAAGGTTGTGCTTATGGACTACCCAACTCTCACGTATATGATCGCCATCATACTGCTGGTAGTCAAGTAAGAATCCTAAGGGCTCTATCAACGTGTAATAGTGATCATGTCACATAAAGCTGTACACGATGATAATGTTAAACCAGATAGCATACTATCATCTCGAGTAAGACTATCCTACCGGTACAGGTCCTCCTCAATCATTGCAATCATGTGCCTGCGATCCAATAATTGACTTTGAGGGCACTACATCCAACAGCTGCCGCGCTACGGAACCCTACAGTGGTATCAGAGCCAAGCTAGAGATTTAAACGATGCTTGTTAGATTACGAAACTGAAACTACTCCGAAACTTTAAACATTGCAACCCAATTTCTGTCGAATTTAAAAAGGCCTCTAAAATTTTTTAAACAACTGCAGAATGTTGTATGAGATGCAATATGAACACTGTGAAAATTTGAAGCAATTTGCGCATGATTTGGCCGGCCACATAGGCACTAAACCGGCCTGCTCGGGTCCATTTGGGAATTTGAGATTCAAATTTTCATGATGTTCCAGTCTCTGGGTTTTAGTGTTTTATGTGTTGTTTGTTTTTGGTAAATTTGCATGTGATGTTGATTTTCTGCAAAACTAATTCGGAGTGTTTCGTGGTCATAATTCTAACATGTATTTGGGTTATTTAGATGATATTAAAAAGTTTGAATGGATATCAATAACCCAATTTTTCCTTGCTGGAAATTTTCTAATTGTTGGATTTTTTCCGAGTTTAAAATCTTCAGAAAATCATGCAAGCGATTCTGTGGACCCTCTTGAAGAACGATACCCAAACTCGACTTTTTGGATCGCGAAACCACGGTCATACCCTAGGGTTTGCCGCAGTTCCGTGGCGACATGAGTGAGGCATGGGTCGGCCCTTCTACAAATGGTTCATAGGAGCTGTGGCAGTTTCTGGGTACTTTTTGAACTCCGCTCAAGTGTTGAGCTGGTTGGGAAATTTTGGGTGTTTGTTTATTCGATTGAAAAGTTTAACATCGTCTAGCTATCTATGATTGTGATACAATATTTAGAATCCACAAATTTAGTTATGTGATAACTAGTTTAAATTTTATAAATCTAGCAGTTTAGTCTCATTTGATCGGTTACCACGGAATTTCGATGTGGAAAGTCCGTCGCAATTACGTAGTGTACACGGATACTTTCCGGGTAACCTTATTAGATAGCCATGCCCCATAGCCTCGACTATGTGACTGTAGGAAAACCTCGTCGCCAAAAGCATCCGTTCGGGTGTTCGCGGCCGCGGTGTTCCTCCTTAGTGCACTTCGTCGACGGCATCGGGGGTGCGGCCGTCTACTAAAGTTTCCGATGAGCATTCGATCAAGTTATCAGGAATCTTGTTGAATTACCCTATAGGTTATTGGAAAGTGTTTTCAATATCGAGACTAAAATGCGGGGTTTAGAATTGTTAAGCATGTGATGTCTAAAGAATTCATTTGGTTAGGCATGAAATCCAAACTATGTGATACATTAGGTTTATGATGTCTAAGGTGGTTGTGGATTCCAATTGTTGTAGTTTTTCACTTTCTTCTCTGCGATCGTAAGTGTAATATGTATTGTATCGCCGGTTTCGTTGCTATACGTCAACAACAATTGGGATACGCATATTTACTTACGTTGATGACATGTGATGTTATGTGTTGCTGTGATATGTTATATTGGATCGTCGTGTTTTGAATAGCCGGGTTTTTTTTTTATGTGAGATGAGAGTTTTTCATTTTCATTCATGTAAAAGCTTGTATATAATATTCTTTTATTAGGGCACTTCCGGGTTGAGGATGATGTCACCATTGATGTATATTATTTATTTTTCCACATTAGGATAGACCTAAGAAGGAGAGCACAAGTAACCGGGTTCTAGGGTCCAGTGGGAGACCATCTTGAGGATTCGAGACCGGGTCTCCTAACTCTAGAATTGGGAGGGTTTCTTGCCGCTCTCGTAGGGGTCTAGAGATGTGGGTTTGGCTATTCATCACGACCGTGGAATCCGCGTTTTTTATTGGCTTAATTAAAACACGGAATTCCTAGTATATCCAATATTTCATATGTGATTCTTTTGCTGCTGATATTTTGTGATGTGATCATTTGATATATTCTGAGACGAATACCTATATTATATATATGATATATAATAACTATTGCTGCTTTCGTTTCATATGTGATGCTTAGGAAGCATTATTGATGGGAATCCATTAATGAGATTAATGAAATAAAAGAAACCTAAAAATGTTGTAGAAACTTGTTTTAAAAACTGGTAGCTCTAGTTCTTGCTTTGCATAGCGGTATTCCTTGTAGAATATCCAACACCTTATTCGATAAGGAAAGAGCCGAGATCCCTTCACTGGGTGTGACCTTTTTAGCAAAACTGGCAGATGCTACAACCCACTCGGTTTGTCTTTTGATTGCTTCTATAGTTTTTGCTTTGCATAGTGGTATTTATGAAATATCCTGCACCTTATTCGATAAGGAAAGAACCGAGATCTCTTCACCGGGAGTGACCTCTTTAGCGTAACTTGTAAAAGCCTCAAAAACACTCCTTTTCAAAATCACTCGATTCTACAACGATATCAAATTCATTACGCAAAGGGTTTTCATAAAAACCTGTCGTAGCCCTCTGTCATTTTAGATAAATAGTATTTAGTATTCGTGCTGCGTTTGTTGGCCTTTGTTAAGGCATAGTGTGCGGTAGCTGACTAGTGCTTATCTGCTTAAGCATATGATGCGATTGGATTAGGGTAGTCGCGCGACCTTGTTGGCCTTTGTCAAGGGTCGTGCGGGTGGGTTTAATTCAATCAGGAAATGACGGGTTTAACTTGACTAGCATACTATGGTTTGTTGGCCTTTGTCAAGGTCATAGGAGGTTAGGGGGGAAATATTATCGGGAATTTCAAGTGTTGAAATTTGCAATGAAATTGCATACCTTTTATGAGATAGTTGGATCCTGATACCCACTGCGAGTAAGAGTTACTCCTGAGAGAGTTTTACACATTACAATTAGCCGATCAAGTAGTTGTCTAGAAAGGTGTTAACGGGGTTACGCCCCATGGGAAAACGAGGTTTATTTTAATTAGGTCCGTGTGAAAGCACGAGGAACCTCCCTCAAAGTACTGACACTGGCCTGGCCGAAAGATTTGCGAACTTGTAGGGTGTAATTAATCTCGGTTAGTCATACCTTTTAGGGTTTGAAAGAAGATTTGATAAAAACAGCATGAGCCATCCTGATTAGATAAAATAATAACCAATCTGATCTTGCAAGAGCGCACGCAGAGTGTTTTCTTCTCTCTCTCTCTCTCTCTCTCCCCTGGTAGCGACCATGTCATGCCTTAAACAAGATAATAATATGGATGCATTGACCGAACCTGCTTATTATACTGTGCTAGGGAAAGTTGGTTCCGCTCTATCTTATAATTGTTATAAGTCTGAGCAGGAAATAGGGGAATATCCGGATTCCCATGCCACCCAATCGAAGAAAGTGCATGTTGATGCATCTTCTTCGAGTATGTTCATTACTGAGAACTGTTTTTCAGTATCCTCTACGCCCTGGGTATATGATACCGGATCAGGATCCCACATATGTAATATGTTACATGGGCTACAGATAGGTAGAGAACTGAGAATAGGTGATATGTCTTTAAGTGTTAGAGAATGGTGCAATTGTTGCAGCCAAACCAGTTGGTATATATCATCTTGTATTAATACATTGATTCTGAACGAATGTTATTACATACCGAACCTGATATACAACATTACATCGGTTTCTTTAATGAGTTAAAAAAGGATGTAATTCTATATTGGAGGATAATTTTGTGAACATTTTCCTGAATCAAGAGTTTATTGGATCATGCACGTTATATAATAGCATATACGTTCTAAATCAAACCACAATTCAAAGTATGTAAAACACACACAAGAGGATCAATTCAGAAATGAACGAATCTTTCTTAAGGCATTGTAGACAAGGTAATATCAATGCGACACGACCAGCTAAGTTACATAAGGATGAATATAAGAATCTGTTCAAATTTTTCATCTTATGCTACTTGCTAGTCTTTTCTCAAAGGTAAAATGACCTATACTCCGTTTACTGGAAACAGAGAAAGAGTTACTGAACTCTTGGGATGGATACATGATGATGTATACAGTCCTATGTCTACAAATGCCAAGGTTAGTTCTTCGTACTTCATTATATTCACTGATCTTCTCTCAGGATTCGGACATATGTTCCTGTTGAAACACAAGTCTGAAAGTTTTGAGAAATTCAAGGAATATAAGCTTGAAATTAAGAACCAGATGGGTAGAAGTATTAAATCCTTCGATGTGATCGGAGAAGAGAATACTTGGGCATGGAGTTCCTGGATTTTCTAAAAGGAGAATAAGATTCTTTCTCAGCTTACTCCTTCGTATACACCACAACACAACGGTGTATCGGGGTGGAGGTATCGCACCCTATGAGATATGGTGCGCTTTATGATGAGTACTGCCGAGTTACCTGTTTCCTTTTGGGGCTATGCACCTGAGAAGCTGCATACCTATTGGATGGGGTTCCATCCAAATCAGTGTCTACCACTCCATATGAGATATGGTATAGGAAGAGACCATGTCTTAAACGAGTTAAGATATGGGGTTGTTCGGCCTATGTTGAAAAGCAAAATCTGGATAAGCTCGAGGCAAGGTCAGTTCTCTGTAAGTTTGTTAGGATATCTTAAACATTCGTGAGGGAATATCTTCTACCACACTGAGGAGCAAAATGTGTTTTGTTTCTCAGCATGCCACCTTTTTAGAAAAAGAATTTCTTATGAAGAAATTAGTGGTCATGAGGTAGAACTGGAAGTTTTTCCATCTTGACAAACTAACAACTGATGATTTAGTGGAACCTAAGGATTCAATAGTCTCCAACGAACCTCAGCCTCTCCGCGAATCTGGTAGGGTTCCTCATCCACTCGAGAGATACTACGGTCTTCTCGGTGACAATGTGAGCGAGGATTGCATCATGGTAGATGATGGCCCAACTAGATTCAGGCAGGCCATCACGAGTGGCGACTCTGTGAAAAGGCTGGATGCTATGCGATCAAATATGGAATCCATGTACACCAACAAAGTATGACTTTGCATATTGCACCTGAAGGGGTAAAACCCATTGGGAGCAAATGGATCTTAAGAAGATTCTTGGTGTAGATGGAAAAGTTGAGACTTTCAAATCTATGCTTAAGTCCATCAAGATCAATGCGAGCATCGCGGAGTTGGAACATCTGTTTTGATGTGGCAATCAAAGAGTTTGACTTCATCAAAAAGGTAGATGAACCTAGTATATACAAGAAGGTAGTAGAGAGTAAGGTTTTCCTCTACATATTGTATGTAGATGACATACTCTTAATAGGAAATGGTTTCCTATGCTACACTCGGTCAAGCTCCTGCTATACACGGTCAAGCTCCTCTTATCACGAGGATTCTCCATGGAAGATCTGCATGATCCCTACTACATCTTATGGATTATAATCTATGATGATAGATCTAAGTGGATGTTGGGAGTGTCCTAAATCCAGGTACATTACACCATACTAAAGGGGTTTATTATGGAGGATCTAAGCGTGCTGGTTCGCCCACTCATTCATGGATCGCTCTCTCCAGAAAGATGTCTTCCAAGACTGATTTGGAGAGAGCTCGCGTGCAAGGGATACCCTATGCTTCGGCAGTAGGCTCTATCATGTATGCGATGTTATGTACCAGACCAGATGTAGATGACTCACTAGGTGTAGTGATAAGGAATCATCGGATCTTGGGAGAATCACTGGACAGCTGTGGAGGACATTCTTAAGTACTTGAGAAGCACTAAAAGAAAATTCTTGGTTCCAGCTTCTAGAGTGATAAGTGCGACTGAAAGTCAGTCACAAGCATTGTCTTTACCCTCAGTGGAGGGATGGTATGTTGGAAAAGTTCCAAGCTAGATACCGTGGCATACTAGATGATAAAGGCTGAATACATTGCTACCAACGATGCTACCAAAGAGGTTGTCTAGACATTACTTGTTCATGAGATGAACAAGGTTCCTACCATTGAGCGTCCAATAACTGTTATTGTGACTACAATGGAGTTGTGGCTTTGGCCTAGGAACACCGGTCCCATCAGCGATCCAGACATATTCTGAGACTAGTATCACCTGATCAGGGGGATGGTTGATCTCCAACGGATCGAGGTCAGGAGAGTTGACACGAAGAATAACACGACGAATCCACTCACCAAGGCTTGCTTCCCAAAATACTATTTGAGAGATTTTGGTATGGTTGAGTATGGGATACTACAACCACTGCTATATTGTTGGGTATTGGATACTACAACAGATGGCCTTAGTGCAAGTGGGAGATTGTTAGTTATATGTATGCCCTAGAGGCTATTACTGTACATGGGATGTATATTGTAGTGGATGCTTGGACATATATAGGGAGGACTTTCCTTCTCGACATGATAGTATGCTATCTGGTTGCACTTTATCTTAACATGTTGACTTGTATAAGTGATACTGTCTTGCTCTCACATGTTGATAAAGCCCTTAGGATGTGTACTTGACTACCAGGACTATGATGGAGATCATACTAGTGGGGCCAAGGGTAGTCCACAAGTACACCCTATAATTGTTCCTAGTTGTGGGAGTATCGAGACAGGGCATCGATACTCCAGAGTAGACTAGCGTATGCGCTTCTCGACCCATGTGATGGGCGATGGATGATCCTATATCCATTGGTGTTTGACATCAGAGAAGGTATACGGGTGCTCAGTGGAGACTGGGTACACTGAACGGACTCGCCGAGAACTCCTAGATAGCATTATACCTATCGTCAGATAGCAGTTCTCTGGTGACACTGGTACAGGTTAGTCTGTCGACCCGAGATCATCATAGAGTCTTGTGTGATTCCCACTGTGCTTTGATTTCCACCATACCACGGTCAATAGATCGTGAAAAAAGGTGGTTTTTGGGTATAGTCCCGAGTCACAAGGAGGTAATGAGCGATAGGAGGGGATTCGTCTCTCCCGGTATTGGGAGTTGATGTTGCGCTATACTCGATTGGCCATAATAGGAAATCCCTGGCCTGGGTTGCTGAGATTTACTGGTAAGTGTTATCAGAATTTTCTCGAACCGTTATGGACCTTGCATCGGCATGACTTATCAGGCTATTGGGGTCTGACGTTATACCACCCCCAGGCTGTGATATGCAACATATCTGACGAAGAGACTGGACTGTACGGTACTGTTACTGATTGGATCCGCAGAAGTATGAGCAGGCTTGCTTATTGATCTTCTGATCACTCAATTCCCGGGTGGCCGTTATGTTTAGCAGACCGTTTGCGGCTTGTGGGTGTTTGATATGATCATCACCTACTGCCGGTGTATTGACGAGTCTTTAGAGTCCTACACTGAGGTTTCCTGGTTCATGCGAAATGAAGTAGGAGCACATATGTGATATGTGCGGGACCGAGATTAATGCGCGTATGTGATACCACATTCTATTCTCACGATATGTGATATCGGTCGGTTATATGTGATATAGCCGGGTTATCGGATCAAGTGTTGATTCGATAAATTGTTACATTTGATATTAGCCGGTTATATGTGATATAACCGGATTATTAAATCAAGTGTTGATTTAATAATTTGATGTATAATTATATATGTGATATATTAATTTACATTAACTAATATTAGCTCACTTAAACATTTTTTTTTCTCACTTGAAGATGAAATTCTTGCACATACTGATTATATATGTGATCTAGAGGTTGATTTAACCGATATGCCACTTGACGATGAAATTCTTGCATATACTGATTTTTGCACTCCAATTTATAGGAGAGAGCTTGTGAATTTGATAGGTATGGTTGTGATAGATTGTTAGAAGAAATCAAGGATCAGGAACCCAAAATTTTTGTATCACCGATTCATATTGTTTCGGAAGAAATGTTAGTCTGGGAACCTACATTTTTAGATGATATGGACCTACCCATATATGAATGTGATGAGGAAAAGCTAGTTTTGGGAATGGTGAGCGGTAACCATGAGAGTAGGATTGTGGAGGAGTATAGGGATGAAGACGGCCTTGAGAAACATTCTTTCATGATAAGTTTTGAGGAGATATTTACGGATGAACTTGATATTCTTGGTGAGTTTGAGTCAGGATAAATTTGGGAACATCCTACGAATCTTTCTTTTGCTGAAATTTTTAAGGATGAACTCAGTTTTTAAACGATCCTGACCTCGGAACTCAACATATACTTCTTGAACATTCAATTCATTCGGACAACAATTTTTTAACTCCTTCAAAACATCATCTACGCATTCAGCGTCTTCTGATCTCTACTTTCACACACCCATGCCCTTTACTAACATTTAACCATACAATGTACATTTTCTTTTTCTTTTACGTTTTCTTTTACCAGCCTTAGCCTTATATAAACAAAATTTTTGAATGGATGGTATTAATTTCTGGACTAACGCAATCTCTTAACTTGTAAATACTGTAATTAGTCTTAGATTTCTCTTTTTTGTAAATAAAATTCTCACCCTGATATCTAAGTCCAGCTACCGGAGACAGGGGCAACGATGAGAACATCGTAAAACTCGGGTTAAGGGGTAAGCACTCCGTTTATTTTGCCGCATCATGTGTATATTCTGCATTGCATACATATTAAAAAAAACCCATAAAAATTGAAAAATTTCTTCAAAAACATAAAAACTTTGTCGTCATGTTATCCAGCGGGGGAAACTTAGACTCGAAGTCTGACGGTTCGGTTGATAAGATAGAAGCAACTAAATCCTTTTCAAGAGATTGAAGACCCGAAAGATAACCTTCCTTTGAGTTTGGCCGTAGCTAACATACGTCTTTTATATCACTTTACACGTGTCATGAGTTCTTGAGAATTAGATGAAAAGTCCGACATGTCTTTAAAACCCCTTGAAAATTGATAAATATTTTTAGGATCAAACAGATTTGTTTTGAATTAAGTAATATCAAGAATAGTTCATAAAAAGAAGTAGAGATGAAGGATATTATTGAAGTTTTAATAGAAACTAAAAGTCTGAAAAATAACCCATCTGGAACCTTGTTGGAATGATTACACACCTTATCTACACGAACACAACTTTGGGATTTAAAAGAAAAGCTGGCAATATTTCCGTTCTTACTGCTTTATGAATACTTTAAGCGCAAACAAAATGAGTCTTTTGTTTTGTGGGCTTGGTAACTTGAGTAATTAAGTCCTTGGGGTGTCTTCACACCTAATGCCCTAAAACCATCTGGTTTGGGAGTCATTGATCCAAAGCTCATTAAGTTTCCAATCGCCAAATAAAATAAGCTAAGCAAGTGTTCTCTCCGAGTTAAAAGTCCTCACGGTTCTTTGTGGGAGAACAATCTTGGCGGAGACGAGTTTTCGATTATAAACAGTTTGTAGCGGAGATATGAAGATTTATGTTTATAAAGACGTTTTGCACGATCACGAAAGGTGTGTATGAACAAAAACAGGTGAAAGGTAGGAGTGAAGAATAAGACTTGGTTCTTTGTTAAAGATGATATAAATTCTGACTTGAAACTTAATTGGAGAACGAAGCTTGAGAAAATCTTAAGTCTTTTCAAACTCGTATGATCCTTTAGAATTCTATCCTGGTTCGTATTTATGACATGATGACCCTAATCGAGGTTCTTAAAAACTTATCAACATTATTCGTACAACCACGTAAAGATGTGTATGAGCTTATGTTAAATAAAATGTGAGGAGTGAAAAATAAGGGTTGGACGTTTCAAACTAGGGTAATAGAATTTCTAGCTTTGATCCTTAACCTTAAGATTAGAATAAACAGTTTCTTCACGACACTAACTTGATGCGATTTTGTGGGTACAATCCACTGAAAACCCTCAGGAGACAACGCTCCTCCTACTAGGGACACCTAGAGGTTTAACAGCTTGTTGCACGTGCTCAGTGCAATCGCGTTCCCTACGAAAGTGAGGTTAGGATTTTGTTTTGCTCGGGACGAGCAAAAGATAAGTTTGGGGGTATTTGTTCACAACAAAAAATTGCATTTTAATACCGCTCATTCATTATCAATTTTGTTATATATTAGTATTATTAACCAGTGTCTGCTTAGTAAATATAGATTACAAGTATTTGTAACAAAACACTGGAAAACATACTCAAAGTCACGGATATGACATTTGTGAGCCTACACTGGAATCAGAACAGGAAACCGGTCGATATCCAAAGATTTCTTTTGCAAACAATAAAATGTACACAGTTTTGGTCCAACACATTACAAGTGTGACACTAGCTCTTTGATCTTTGGACCATGGTGGGGCTGCCTCAGTATAATTTGTTCAAGTGGGCATGTGTGAGTGTTAAATGCAAAAAGTATTGATGTGATATAAAACATCAAATTTCACTCAAAAATCCTTGAGTATTAACCGTGGGTTTATAAAGAAATCAAACAGCACCAGGAAGATATTGGCGGGCACTCGAGTTCACCATGCCAACACGAGCCCCATTGCCCATAACTCGACCGGAGACATTCCCAATATACCCGGCACCACCGGTCCCCCTTGCTCCATGTGTCCCCAATTTTCTTCTAGTCATTTCTTAGGGTCACATCATCTTATTTTTGTTGTTTGTTTATTCTGGAATGAGGCCTATAAATACCAGAACAGATTTAGAGAGAAGGGATGCACATATTCCATAGTTTAGTTTTAGTTTTTGGTTTAGCTTGAGAGTTGTGTGAACTTAAACTTGGTTTTCTTCATCTTCCCTCTTGGAGCTTTCTTTTGAGAGCTTTATTATGGAGGTTGAACAAGTGACCAACACTTTGTATCTCAAATCAATTCTTTGTTAATATATTTGTTATCGCTTTCTTTGTTTACTTCTTTTGTTATTTGCTTTTCTTTTTATCATGCTTGAGTAATATCTTTTGCTTATGGTGATGGTAAGGATGCGAGATGAATTGCTTTGCCTTCCTCCCCCTCTTGTTAATGTTTAATGTGCTTATGCTATGATTATAAACTTAGGATTGTAACTTGGATTGGTTTGATATGGTATGTTGATTCCATGGTTCCTTGGTAACCTCATCACATACCATACTCTCTCCAAAAACCCCATTTTGCAAGTTTAAGGTTAGAATGAATTTAGTGTTGAGATTGCTAAGTTTAGATATGGTATTTTGTGATCAAGTGGCTTGACAAATCTCTTGGTTTCATATACCCTATACTATGACAAACCCTTAGCAAACTTAACACTAAAACTATTTGCTCTCACACACTAATTGTAGGGTTCCTAGGCACCCTAATGAGGTCTCACAAGGCATCGAACATGCCAATTTCAAAAAATCTAGGTGCCGAGAAACCCTAGAACGGATCGTCGGCTAGATGTCTAGGCAAAAATGCAAACTAGTTAACACTTAACTAAGGGAATACGGAAATACAACCTTTGTAGATCCGGTTCTCCACCTCCATAGCTCCGCAATGAAGTCTCCTCGCTGTCCATAACAAGTCCCGGGCTCTAGCGTCGGCTTCATCGGAGAATGGACGGGCTAGGTCATCGATGTCCATGCCGAAGATGATCTACGTCGAGGCATCGCTAAATCAAGCTCCAACTTCACCAAGTCTTGAAAACTTGTGAAGGAAACACACTCTACTACTTGGCAAGAGGTAGAGGATGAAGAAATAGGAAGTGGGTTCAATTTAGAATTGGATTTCTCACTCATTTTCACATTCCACCATTGTTGGTAGAAAGCTTTCTTCAAGGTTGAAGATGAAGAAGAAGAAGATAATGATATGATAAGAATAATTAAAATAGAAAAGAAAATCCATTCTTATCATAAGAAAACCATGGTTAGGTGTAGAGATTAAACCAAGGTTAGTTGGAATGGTTAGGGTTAAGGATGAGATAAGAATGGTTGACTAAAGTCAATGCTTCATGAAGGTTCAAAGAATAAAACAAAACTAGCAACCATTCTTCTCATTATCATTTCCATAATAAATAAATAAATAAATAAATAGATATGAAAATGTAAACCCTAATCATTTAATAACCATGGTTCAATCTTTACACAAACTCAAGCAAACATGTATCATCAAACATGATACAATCAAGTGCACAAAAAGTATATCACATATACAATGTGCACATCCGAGTGAGAAAATCCATCTTAAGTGAACCAATACTAGTTAGTGCAAAGTAATATATCAAATATATTATCATGCATTAAATCATTAGATCAACACTTGATTTAACGATCCGGTCATATCGCATATAACCGACTAGTATCCAATGTATCGATTTATCGAATCAACCCTCGATTCGATAACTAGGTTATATCGCATATAACCATTCGACACATTCATCGCGAGAATGAAATACGGTATCACATACACGCATTATTCTCGGTCCCGCACATATCTCATATGCGCTCCTATTTCGTTTCGCTTGAGCCAGAAAACCTCTGTGTAGGACTCTAAAGACTCGTCAATACGCCGGCAGCAGGTGATGATCATATCAAACACCCACAAGCCGCAAGCGGTCTGCTAAATGTAACGGCCACCCGGGTATTGAGCGATCTGAAGATCGACGAGCAAGCCCGCTCACACTCTAGTGAATCCAACCAGTAACACTACCGTACAGTCCGGTCTGATCGTCTGATATGTCGCATATCTCGATAGGTCGTGTCGATATGAGGTCTATAACACTTCGAGAAACTACTGGTAACACTTACCAGTAAATCTCAGCAACCCTGGCCAGGGATTTCCTGTTATAGCCAATCGAACACAGCGCAACATCAACCCCCTATACCGGGAGAGACGAATCCCCTCCTATCGCTCATTGCCTCCATGTGACTCGGGACTGTACCCAAAAACCACCGTTTTGCACGCCCTCTTAGACGTGGTAAAATGGAAATCAAAGTACAGTGGGAACCACACAAGACTCTATGACGATCTCGGGTCAACAGACTACTCTGTACCAGTGTCACCAGAGAACTGCCATCTGACGTGAGGTATAATACCATCTGGGAGTTCTCGGCGAGTCCGTCCAGTGTACCCAGTCTCCACTGAGCACCCGTATATCATCTCTGATGTCAAACACCAATGGATATGGGATCATCCATCGCCCATCTGTATGGGTCGAGAAGGTACACGCTAGTCTACTCTGGTATATCGATGCCCCATCTCGATACACCCACGACCAGGGACTTTGAAGGATGTACTTATGGACTACCATGTCCCCACTAGTATGATCCGCATCATAGTCCAGGTAGTCAAGTATACATCCTGAGGGCCTTACCAACATGTAACAGAGAGACAATCAGTATACACGTTAAGGTAAAGAGTAACCAGATAGCATACTATCATGTCGAGCAAGAAAGTCCTCCCTATATATGTCCCAGCATCCACTACAATATACATCCTATGTACAGTAATGGCCTCTAGGGCATACATATAACTAACAATCTCCCACTTGCACTAGGGCCATCTGTAGCAGTGGTTGTAGTATCTCATACTCAACCATCCCATAAAAGTCTCTCTCTGGGAACAGGTCTTTGTGAGTGGATCCGCTGTGTTGTCCTCTGAGTCTACTCTCCTAACCTCGATCTCCCTGGAGATCAACCATCTCCATGATCAGGTGACACTGCCTTAGAATATGTCTGGATCACTGATGGGACGGACGTTCCTTGGCATAAGACACAACTCCATTGTCTCACGATGGTTGGAACGTAGTTCATCTCATGAACCAATATACACCCAAACATCCTCCTTGGTAGCATCTTAAGTAGCGATGTATCCTGCCTTTATCGTCTAGTATGTCACGGTATCTAGATTGGAACTCTTCCAACATACCGTCCCTTTACTGAGGGTAAAGACAATGCCTGTGACTGACATTCAGTCGTCTTTATCACCCTGGAACCATTCCAGTGATTCTCCCCAGGATCGATTGATATCATCTCACTACAACTAGTGAGTATCCTAATATCCTGTTAGATCTATCTCATAGATCCAAAACTCAGGATTTAGTTTGATCCTACACGGAGAATATTTGTGATAAACGGAGATTGATCGAGCGTAGCATAGGAAACTCCTTCCCTATCAAGAGTATGTCATCCACGTACTCTACGAGGATCGTCACCATACTCCCTATTACCTTCTTGTTTATACAAGGTTCATCTACCATTTTGATGATGTCAACTTCTTTGACCGCTTCATCAAAACAGATGTTCCAACTCCGCGATGCCTGCTTTATCCTATAAAGCATCTTGCACACGTTTCCGCTGCTCCCACTGTCTACGAAGCCCTCTGGCTGTGTACTTATAGACGCACTCTTCTAAAACATCATTTTAGAAAAGCAGTCATGGCACCCAACCGCCAGATATCGTAGTCATGGTATGTAGCCGTGGCAAGTAGGATCTGGATGGACTTAAGCATAGCCACTTGAAAAGGTTTCATCATAATCCACGCCTGGTCGATGACGAAAAGCTTTAACAAGTCTAGCTTTGAAAGTCTCAACTTTTCCATCTACACCAAGTAATCTTCTCAAGATATACTTGCTCCTGATGGGGATTTAACCCTTCAGATATAGCAACCAAAGTCCATACTTTGTTGGTGTATAAGGATTCCATCTCAGATCGATAAACATCCAGCCATTCTTACAGAGTCTCACTCTTGATGGCCAGCTCGAAACTAGTTGGGTCATCATCTCATGATGCAATCCTTGCTCCCACTGTCATAGAGAAACCGAAGTATCTCTCAGGTGGGTGAGGAACCCTACTAGATCGGCGGAGAGGCTGAGGTTCGTTGGTTTCTACTGAATCCTTTGGTTCTATCAAATCATGTGCTGTAGTTTGTATAGCTGGAACATTTCCAGTTCTACATTACAGACCTTGCCTCGAGCTTGTCCGGATTTTGCTTTTAGACATAGGCCGGACAACCCCAAATCTTAACTAACTTAAGAAATGGGCTCTTCCTTTTCCATATCACATATGAAGTGGTAGGCAACTGATTTGATTCGAACCCTATTCAATAGGTATGCAGTTTCTCAAGTGCATAACTCCCAAAAGGAAATAGGAAACTCAGTAGTACTCATCATAGAGCACACATTATCATATAGGGTGAGATTGCTCCGCCCCGATATACCATCGTGCTATGGTGTATACGGAGGAGTAATGCTGAGAGAGAATCTCATTCTCCTTTAGAATAATCCAGGAATTCCGTGCTCAAGTATTCTCCTCCTTGATCACATCAAAGGACATAATACTTTTACCCGTATTTTGGTTCTCTACTTCTAACTTATATTCCGTGAATATCTCAAAAGGTTCAGACTTGTGTTTCAACAGGAACATATGTCTGAATCTTGAGAGATTATCAGAGAATGTAATGAAGTAAAAAGAACCGGTCTTGGCATTTGTAGACAGGGGACCTACATACATCATCATGTATCATCCCAAGAGTTTACTAACTCTTTCTCTGTTTCCAATAAACAGAGCTGTGGTCATCTTATTTTTGTGACATGACTGGCGAGTTTCACAAGATGTAAATTCAAACTAATTTAAATATGCATCTAAATGTAACTTCAGCCAGTCGGGTCGCATTGATATGACCTAGTCTACAATGCCTCAAGAAGGATTCGTTCATTTCTGAACTCTTCCTCTTATGTGTGTTCCGTATACTAAGAACTGTGGTTTGATTTAGAACATTAATGCTTTTAGATAACGTGCCTGAACCGATCAACTTTTGATATAGGAAATGTTCAAAACATTATCCAACAATACAAAATTTTATCATTTCTTTACTAATAAAGAAACTGATATGATTTTGTATATCAGGTTCGGTATCTAATAACATTCGTTCAGAATCAATGTATTGTAATACAGGGTGACAGTGACCGACAGACTTGGCTGCAACCCTTGCCCCGTTTTCTGCCTCATGAAACTTATCACCCGTTCTCAGTTCTCTACCTTTCTGTAGCCCTATGTAACAGATTACATATCTGGGATCCTGATCTGGTATCACATACCCAGGACGTAGAGGATACAGAGAAACAGTTCTTTGTAATGAACACACCCGAAGATGATGCATCAGCATGCACTCTCTTCGTTTGGGCGGCACGGGAAATCTGGTATTCCCTAATTTCCTGCTCTGTCTTATAACAATTATAAGTTGGAGCGGGACCAACGTTCCCCAGCTCAGTATAACAAGTGGGTTCGGTCAATAATCCGTATTATTATCTTGATTAAGGCGTGATATGGTCGCTACCAGGAGAGAGAGAAGAAAACACTCAGCGTGCGCTCTTGCAAGAATAGATTGGTTATTATTTTATCTAATCAGGATGGCTCCCACTGCTTTTTATCAAATCTTCCTTCAAACCCTAAAAGGAAAGACTAGCCGGGATTAATTACACACTACAAGTTCGCCAATCTTTCAGCCAGGCCAGTGTCGGTACTTTGAGGGAGGTCCCCCGTGCTTTCGCACGAACCTAATTAATGTAAACCTCGTTTTCCCAGAGGCGTAACCTCGTTAACACCTTTCTAGACACCTACTTGATCGGCTAATTGTAATATGTAAAACTCTCCTAGGAGTAACTCTTACTCGCAGCGGGTATCGGGATCCAACTATCTCATAGAAGGTATGCAATCTCATTGCAAATTTCAACACTTGAAATTCCCGATAATATTTTGCCCCTAGCTCGCTATGACCTTGACGCATGCCAAACAACCCATAGTCTGCTAGTCAAGTTCAACCCGTACATTTCTTGATTGAATTAAACCCACCCGTACGACCCTTGACGCATGCCAAACAACGCCGTACGAATACCCTAATCCAATCGCATCATATGCTAGCAGATAAGCACTAGTTAGCTACCGTACACTACGCCTTGACGCATGCCAAACAACCGCAGCACGAATACTAACTAGTACTTATCTGAAATGACGGAGAGCTACGACAGGTTTTTCTGAAAACCTATTGCGTAATGAACTTGATATCGTTGTAGAATCAAATGAATTTTGAAATGGAGTGTTTTTGAGTCTTTTCTAGTTTTGCTAAAGGAGTCACTCCCGGTGAAGGGATCGTCGGTCCTTTCCTCGTCGAATGAGGTGCGGGATATATCATATATATCACTGTGCAAAGCAGAAACTCTTAAAAGCAATCAAAAGACAAACCGAGTGTTTAGCATCTGCCAGTTATTGCTAAAGGAGTCACTCTCGGTGAAGGGATCTCGGTCCTTTCCTTATCGAATAAGGTGCGGGATATATCATATATATCGCTGTGCAAAGCAAGAACTGTAGCTACCTGTTTTATTTTGAAATTCGATTCTACAACATCTTAGGTTTCTTTTACTTTCATTAATCACATTAATGAAGTCCCATCATTTAAGTACCTAAACATCACAGATAAATACGACGTACACTTATGCCATCCGCATTCGCCTCGATGTCCCCTCGTGCACCGTTAGGTTAGGTAACTAACGGCAGAGCGGGGCAGGGCTAGCACGGGTGTAAAACATAAGTAACGTCTATATAATATATCATATATACTATATATTGTATCTATCATCGAACATCACATGATCACATCACAGATATCGCAGCAGAAGAAACATATGAAATATTGGATATACTAGGACGTCCGTGTTTTCAATATGAGCCAGTATAAAACACGGATTCCACGGTCGCGATGAATAGCCAAACCCACACCCTTAGACCCCTACGAGAGCGGCAAGCAACCCTACCAATTCTAGAGTTAGGAGACCTGGACTCGACTCCTCGAGTTGGTCTCCCACTGGACTCCAGAACCCGGTTACTTATGCTCTCCTCCTTGGGTCTATCCTAGTGCGGAAAAGTAAATAATATACAAACGGTGACAACTTCCGCAACCTGGAAGTGCCCCAATAAAAGAATATTACATACAAGTTTTTACATGAATGAAAATGAAAAACACTCATCTCACATAAAAACCCCCGGCTATTCAAACACGACGATCCAATATAACATATCCAGCAACACATAACATCACATGTCATCAACGTAAGTAAACATGCGTATCCCAATTGTCGTTGACATATTAGCATGTTTCACTTTTTGCAATTTTCTTTCTTTGCATGTTTAAAATTCTGTATTGCATTTATATATTAAAAATCGATAAAATCATAAACTTTAAAACCCATAAAATCTGAAATTTTTTCCAAAAATATAAAAACATTGGCGTCAAGTTAGCTGTATGAAAACTTAGATTTAAATACCGACGGTTCAGATTGATAGGTTACAATAAACTAAATCATAAGATTAGAAATTGAAGACCCGAAAAATAACCCTCCTTTAAGTTTAACGGTAGTAAATATACGTCTTTGCATTACACTACACGTGTCGTGAGCTTTAAGAATTAGATGATGTATTTGAAATGTCTCCAAAAACACAATAAAACATGTGCATAATAGGTAGTCTAAACTACTGAAGGGTGCCACAAAAAGAAAAAATATATAAAAATTCACAAAAATGTGCATACAGTAGGTAGTCTAAACTACTAAAAGGTGCAAAAAGAAAATAAAAAGAAAAAAATAGAAAGAAAAAAAAATGTGAATAAGTTTTGGTTGCACGAACATGAAGCTTTCGGGTTGTTTTCTCACTCGGTGCCTTAAATTCGTCTGGTTTGACTGTTATCGGCCTAATTTGTGTTACGAAGTGACCAAGGCATTTTAATAATATGTAAATAAAATAGAGGCATAAAAACTTTAAATCGAAATTTTGGAAACAAAAAAACGTTATTGCAAGAGCACGTAAAGACATATAGGAGCTTAAGTTAAATAAAGAGTGAGGTGTGAAAAATAATGGTTGGATGTTTCTAACATAGGGTGATAGTGTTTCTGGCATAAATACTAAACCTTAGGATTAGAGTCGACGGTTAACTTACGAAACTAACTTGACGAGATTTTGTGGGTGTAATATGCTAAAAACCTTCAGGAGATAACACTATTCCTCCAGGGTAACCTAAGGGTTTAACGGCTTGTTGCACATGTTAAGTGCAACCGTGACGCCTAAGAAAGTGAGATAGGACTTTTCTTTTTCTTTGAAAATAAAACAGTTTTGCACGAGACGAGAAAAAGATAATTTTGGGGGTATTTGTTTATATCAAAATATTGCATTTACTACCGCTCATTCTTAATCACATTTGCATGTAGATAAGGGCTTTTGATCTGTGTTTGCTATATGATTACAGGTTACACAAGTTCTCAGGAGCATTCAGTTCAGAACAACGCAAATCACAAACATTCTCTGTAGAAATGACGCTTTCAGAAGAGAAGACCGACAAACAGATAAAATACAGATTTCAGTCACTCAAATCCGTTAGGTGCCGTCTACCAGTACAAGAGACAAGAAAAAAGTAGCGGTCATTTATGTCTCAGACAACACGGGACATGATAGAGGCAGCGCGAAGGAGGAGGGAGGCATACACAAATTTCAAGAAGATCTAAAGGAGATGTGAAGTGAGAAGAAGACAAAAATAGTTGTCATTTTGGACTTCTATTCATTCGAGATCAATTCTAAAGGATTTATCAAATGTGACCAAGAAAAGGAGCAGACTAGAGCACTAAAAGAACACAGAAGAAATCTCATTTGGCCGCGTTTCCACAGCCATCCTGGCGCTTCACAAAATAATGATTCACGGGTAGTTTTGTATTTTCGTGTGCTTCTAGAATACCTCTAGGGTTTCCTCCTCTAGATCCTATAAATACACCAGATCAGAAGCAAAGAGGGGATCTCAATTCTTATGCTAAGTTAGTTTAGTTTAGAGTTAGAATTAGTTTTGTTAGCTTCTTCTTCATGTTAGGTTAGCCATTAAAATCTTGTAGAACCTTGAGTTATTAAATAAAAGGTTTGTTCTTCTTTTATCTTGACACCTCAAACTGCTACTACTCCCATGCCCAGACATTCAGTTTTCAAGCGACTGTCATGGGCCGAAGCTTCATATAACCGCAGGAGGAAAAATAGTCCAATCTTAAAAGAATACAGGGGGCAGATCAATAAAGCTCCTATGATTGAAGAAGCACTGGCCCCTGTTACTAGAGGTGCTCGATGCCGATACTGGCGTTGAATGATGAAAGCTGTGGGCAACTTCCCTTCTGGGTTGATTCCACCTACTCCGATGATTCAAGCTTCTATTCCAACTGGGAACAGTTTTGAACTTCTGAAGATGGTTAAACGCAATTCACCGACTGCTATAATGAAGAAGTCACCACATCCTACGGAAATCCATGATGAGCCGAAGGCGATACGTTTGGTCAAGCGGCTTTCTTCGACGATTCGTAGAGTTTGGAAAGAAGTCCAGAACTATGTCATTGATAAAAGCTACTCTCGCCGACCAAAGAAGCTCAAAGGTCAACAAGATGATAAAAGTTCCCCTCCTAAATACAAGGAGGCTCATTCTCAGAACATTCCTCCTATGATGGTTCCTTCATAAATAGTTTCTCATAAAGAGAGAGGCCTGATAAAGTTCTGGTGCCCGAGGCAAATTCCAAAAGCCTACACTCCAGACGCCCCAAGTCGGGGGGCATGGTAGTTCACACAGTATATATGGTGAACTCTAAAGATGAGATTCATGACTTCGTTTCTCATAGAACAATCACTCGGTCTATAACAAAGGATCAGCAGAAGTTACAGAATATATTGGATCAAGCAGCCGAACTCATGAGTCCACTGCCTAATGCAAACCCTGACAACGCTCCCAAAGAAAGAACAGGACATGAGTCTGATATTGATTATCCGAGGCGTTTTATTGAAAAGAAGGATGAGAAATCAAAGGAAATGAACGCTGTGATGGAAAAGATGGTCCTCCTATTCCAAAGCATGGTAGGGCTGATAGCTCAACCAGAACCACCGGCAGATGAGCCACCGGTAGTTATTATCGATGACAAGGGAGACACGTCGAATCCTCTAAAAGCCCCATCAACGACGAGTGAGGAGATGATCTCTAAAGCAAAACTGGATGAATATATCGCCCAGGAATTTAAAGCCCTTCAGGCCAGCGAAGTGGCATGCAAGCTGATCAAAAACGGTCGACCATACCCAGTATGGTATGACCAGAGGCAATACCCTCCAGGATATATGATCCCAACGTTTCACGTATACAAGAAGACTGGCAATCCTCATCAGCATATCAATTAATTTACATCTAGGTGCGGCAACACCAGGGAAGATGATGTATTACTTCTCCGCCAATTCGTTAGCAGTCTATCAAACACTACTTTCGAGTGGTATTCGAAACTTCCTAACGAATCTGTTAAGACGTTCGATGAAATGGAGATACTCTTCTACCAAAGATTCGCTAGTGAGAGTGAACGCATCACTATGACGGCATTGGTCAATGAAAGAATCAAGTCGAATGATACATGAGTTCAATACGCAATCCGATGGTAGAACCTTTGGTCGAAATGCGAGCAGCGCATCAACGAAGCTCCAAACATCGGAATATTCGTGGCAACCATCGATCGAAACTCATAAGTGTACCCGTTCATGGCCTCTTTCAAGCCTACCACCATCCAGGAGTTTATTGATAAACCATCCCAGCTAAATTCGATGGGTCAAGGTCCTTCCTCTTCGGACGGAGACTCACGAAACTAAAAAGTGAAAGGCAAGGCGGCATTTGTCGCCAATGCACAATGGAAGCAGAGCGGCTCTAAAGCGTCTGGTCACTAAAATAATAATCGTACAGGATGGACTCTTGAGGATAGGATAAGGCGCGAATATTCGTTCCCTCATGATAAAACAAAGAAGCTGTTCGAGCTCGCCATGAAGAATAGCATGCTGACATATCCCGATCCGCGGCGACCACCCCAAGCTATTGAGATCAATAATCTAAATTATTGCCCCTGCCATCGGGTGGTAAGGTATCCGATCGAGGACTATTACGTCTTCAAGAGCTGGGTCGAGGACCATTATAAATAGGTTAAATTCATGCTATCAGATAACTGGAAGGTGAATCCATCCCAAAAGAATACCCCTAAGGGGGCTAATACGTCGGAGGCATCCTGTGTTAGTGATATATGCCCTAGAGGCCATTATTGTATCATACTGGATTGTATATTATTTAATGGGAGCTTGGGATATACACGGATATAGTAACAGTCTTGCTCGAAATGGTAGTATGCTACCTGGTTTGTTTCTACCTCAATATGTGCATGTGCTTTTTAGCATATCGCTTATACATATTGGTAGAGCCCTTAGGATCTTTGCTTGATTACCAGTGTTGTGATGGCAGTCACACTAGTGGGGGCTGGATAATCAATAAGCATATCCTATAAAGGTCCCTAGTCATAGGATTATCTAGAAGGGGCATCGATGCTCCAGAGTAGACTAGTGTATATGCTTCTCATCCCAGCAGGGGAGATGGTCTATCCCACAGCTATCAGTACGTCGTACTGGAGATAGTATGTGGATGCTCATTAGGTTATGAGTATACTGGACAGGACTCGTCGGGAACTGTTGGTGGGTATTATACCTATCGTCGGGTAGCAGTTCCAGGTGACATGAGTACTGCTTAGTTTGTCGACTTGACACCGCTACTTCGCCTCGAGTGTGTTCCTACTGTAATTTGATTACTACCCTACCACGTCTCAAAGGAGTCGTGCAAACAGGTAGTAGTTGGGTGCAGTCCCGAAGCACTTGGAGGCAGTGGCGGTTAGATAGGATTCGTCTCTCCCTGTATTGGGGGTTGATATTGCGCTGTGTTCGGAAGGCTATTACACAAAGTCCTTAGCCAAGACAAGCGAGATTTACTGGTAGGTATTCCAGTAGTTTCTCAGGGTGTTTTGGGCTATACTCCGACATGACTTATTGCGCTATTAGGGGTCTGACGATTACTGCCCTCCTAGGCCCGATATGCGATACTCTAAGACGAACAGACCAGACTGTATAAAGATTGTCACATACAGGCTCAGTATGAGTTCGGATGAATTAGCTCATCGGCCTTCTTATCGACACATACCTTGTTAGCCGTTACGTGCAGTTAGTACCGCTTGCGGCTTGTAGTTAAACCCACTGTCAGCATAGTGTCAAGTCTTTAGAGTCCCATATAGAGAGTTTTCCTGCACCGGGAAAATGGTGTAGAGGCCGTATAGTTTTACGGTAAGACTTCGATCACTTACGTGTACTTGTGCACGTATGATGATCGGACGGATAATACTACTGGGCTTTGCTTTAAGCCGGATCCCAGTATTATATTGATGGATTGTTTCGTCTCTTTGTATTCGTGTTCTTCGGAATACGGATGCGGGTATGTATATACGGATGAGGGGCATTCTCGTAATTGTGTGGGAAAGCTTCTAGAAGGGGGACACCTATTAGGGTTTTTCTTTTTGGATTAAACTTTATTTGGGTGGAGAAATGAGGAGGATCTTTATATTGAACCTAGCATGGCTACTTTGTGACTCATGGTCATGAGTCACCACAAGATATTTGTGAAGGGTTGTTGATATTTTTTTGTGATATTTATCTCATAAAATATCTCATATACTTCATTCAATCAAAAGAGGACAGCCAAGCTCATCTCCAATGTTCACTCTCCTCTCTCATTTCTCAAGCCTCTTCTCTTCATCACAAACCCTAGACCTCTCATGAGTTGAGAAGGTTACAAGAGACAGAGCACTCCATCTTCACACTCTACACTCTTTAGGACTTCTAGTTTAGCAAACTAGAAGCCGTAGTTACCTCGGATTTGAGGTAGGAGCTCGGATTATAGACTCTCGGGTGGATCGTCTTTGACTCGAGGAGGCCGTCGAGTTTGCTACGATCCGTTATGATCCTTGGAGCCGACAACGAGTGGAGGACAACAATGAAGACCCGAAGGACTTGAATCGTAAGGTATAACTTCGTATCATAGTAGTTAAACCTTATGTAGTTTGCTAGCTATGGTTTATGATCGATTCTTGGTTCTAGTCAGTGTTGCGAAGCCCGTAAAAATCATTTTTTGCAATTTCCTCCTCCCTACGAAAACGTGGGGTGCGCGAAATTGAATTACAGTGGTATCATAGCCTCTCATAAGCTTCAGATAGCTTGTAGCGACGTTAGAAATCTGCCGTTTTTGTCGAGCAAAAACTGCCGAGAAAAACAGTTTCCAAAAATGATGTTTTGAGATGTTTGCACACCCCGCGGGCTCACGGTTTGAACTAAGAAGCCGCAGGGTAGTGCATGGGTACCCCGAAGAATCCCCAAGGGGGACCGAACGGCTGGGCCCACTCCCTAAGACCACCACAAGGTGTTCTTGGTGGCGGGGACCCGTAACTGCCCCACCTTAGGCAGTTTCGGGTCTGCCTCACCCCGTGGCCACCTCGTGGTGGCCTCAGGGGTAGGGTACCCCCTATAGGCCCCCCAACTCGATGTTAATTTCATTCTCTAACTCTTCGCGAAAGTTCGGACGCGTTTCATTTTGATTCGGACTTCCGAATTGGCTTCAAACCATCGTTTTTGGAACTTTAGCTCACTAGATTTTCAAGTTTTGGAAAATTGGTTAAGTTTGCTAATTGCGTGCGCAATTCTAATGTCGCAGTTACTTTACATGCTTTGTGATGTGTATATGTGTTTGGAAACGTCGACTAATTGCTATACGTCGATTAGTCGGGGTTGCACATATCTGTGTTGTTATGTTGGTTTGTGTATATGGACTTGTTGGATCGTCATGGATGAATAGCCGGGGATGTGAGATGAGAGTTTTCATTCTTTCATTCGATGTAAATTTGTTAAGTGATGTAATATTACTTTGCAGGGTACTTCCGGGTTAAGCTTGTAGCCACCGTTGTATTATTTCTTTTACTCTTTTTTGCTCCTAGGATAGACCCAAGGTGGGGTGCACAAACTACCGGGTACTTTGAAGTGTCGAGTGGCCTACTCACTTTGCTGAGGGAGGTTGCTTCACTTCGGATATTTGGTGGGTAGTTTGCCGCACCCGTAGGGGTCTAGGGTGGGGTTTGGCTATTCATTACAACCGTGGAATCCGTCTTTCGTTACAGGCTTGAACGTAACACGGAATTCCTTGTATATCTAATATGTTCATCTGTGATTTGGAATGCTTATTATTGTGTCAGACGAATGTTTATTATATATATGCTATATAGTAGACGTTGCTTATGTTTTTCACCCGCGCTAGTCCAGCCCCCGCTCTGGTGTTAGTTAAGTAACCTAACGGTGTTAGATGGGCCCAGTGGAGAATGCGGATAGAATAAGTGGACGTGGTATTTTTGTCTTTTTCTGTGATGATAGGTGTAAATGATGGGACTGCATTATATTAATGCAAAGCAAATAAACCAAAGTTGAATCGTCGGAACAATTTTAAACCACTCGGTTTTTTCAAAAAAGCTGACTTTTAAATGCGGAGCTTAAACCACTCTTTTTAAAGAGCTATCAGGTTCCTTCGATTATATCAAGTTCGCTACGTTCATGGTTTCACCAAAACGAGCCATAGCCCTCCGTCATTTCATATGAATATTCAATAGTATTCAAGCTATGTTTGTTGACCTTCATCAAGGCATAGTGATTGGTAGCTGCTGGGTGTTCATATGTAGCATAGATAGAAGCGTTGGTTTGGGACAGTCGTATTACCTTGTTGACCTTCATCAAGGGTATGTATGGATGGGTTCAAATTAACCTGGACAATGATGGGTAGAACTTGACATGTGACTTATGATTTGTTGACCTTCGTCAATGTCATAAGAGCATGGGGCAAAAATCCACATCGGGAGTTTCTAAAGAAACTAAAACTTGCTAGTGCTGCATACTATTTGGAGTTTGATAATGTTGGTAGGATTCCTTCAGCATTATCACACAATGATATTTGGGTCCCGATCCTACTGTGAGTATCCACTACTCCTCGGGAGAATTTTTACTTAATGATCAATACTATAAACCAAGTAGGTGTCTAGAACAGTGTTAGCAGGGCTATGCCTCCAGGGAAAAGAGGTTATTTAATTAAGAAACTTCGCGAAAGCGTCGTAAAACCTCCCTCGAAGTACCGACATTAGCCTGGCGCAACGGTTAAGCAAGTATTGTACGGTGAGATTAATCCTGACTAATTATTCTTTTATGGTTTGAGGAAGGATTCGAGAAACAATGGGAGCCATCCTGTTTAGATAAATTAAAAACCAATCTAAACTTGCAAGAGTATCATGCTGAGTGTTTTCTTCTCTTTCTCCTAATTGCAGCGATCAGGTGACCAGATTAGGTTACAGATAGAGAATAAAATGACTAAGTTATACTATAGTGACTGGCAAAGATTTGTACAGATGTCCATTACCTATGACAAGCTGGACCACCTCATTAGTACTCAAAGCACCGCCGTCCCAGGTCCAGTTTCCATCGTCGTGGATGTTGATATCCATAAGAAAATGGAAAAGGACTATGCGAATGCCAAGTGCCTTGTGTAAGACTAATTAGATGGTGTATAGCAGAGGCAGCACGAGAAGATGGACTTAGTTTCTATCTTCCTCCATAACAATGTTTTATATGGAGAGCAATCTTGTATTGCAAGATATGAGACCTCGAAAGAATTGCTTCAAGCGAGGTTGGCTGTCGGGTCATCTGTAGGGGACCACGTCCCTACAATGTTTAGCTATATTAAAAATCTCACGGACCTGGAGACCACGTTAAAGAACGAGTCATATACTGACTAGATTCAACAGTCCCTACCTTCTACTTATGCCCAGGGGAAGCAAGTTATACTTCCAGTTGAGGGCATCCTGAAGGAAACCAGGGAGACACCTGCTCTACTTATTAGAGACTCTTCCTCTTCTGGATCCAAGGCGAAAGCCAAGGGTGAGTAGAAGAAGACCTCTACAAAGCCGATAGGCGGTGACAGTAAGGTATAAGGAAATGGTAGGACAAAGGTTTCGGGGATAATAGCAGGGAAGGAGGGATGTTCCTATTGTTACAGGAAAGGGCATTGGCAGAAAGGATGCAGGGCTTGAAAAGCCAGAATCCAGGATCCGAAGCACGTTGTGGCTTCTACTTCGGGTGTGTTTGTGATTGAAAACAGTTTGTCAATTAACTCTACTTCCTGGGTATAAGATACCGAATCAGGATCTCATATCTGTAATTCATTACAGGCTTTGAGAAACCGTAGAGTTATCAGGGCAGGTGATATGACTCTCAGGGTTGCTAACGGAATGAGCATGGACACTGTATCCATAGGGTATATCACCTAGAATTGACAAGTGGGCAGATATTGATTCTACATAGCTGTTTGTGTGTACCTAGTCTAGTTTGTAAGTAATGTGGTCCACATCCACCTAAATCAAAGTTTGATTGGGGTCAGGTACACTAGAGGAAAGTATATACGTGTTTAATCAAGCTCAGGTTTTCAACATCCAGAACACACTTAAAAGAAAGTCTTCATAATTAAATAAAACTTTCTTATAGCATTGTAAACAGGGTCACATTAATGAAACACGGTTGTTGAAATTACATAGAGAGGGATATTTGGATCTGTTCGAATATCAGTCTTATACAACTTGTCAATCTTGTGTCATAGGAAAAATGATAAAGACTCCGTTCACTGGACACGGAGTAAGAGCGAGCGAGCGCTTGGGACTCATACACAGCGACGTGTGTAGTCCAATATCTACAGATGCACGAAGTGGTTATTCCCATTTCATTACTTTTACGGATAATTTCTCTAGGTTAGGACATGTCTTCTTGTAAAAGCATAAATCCGAACCCTTTGAAAAATTCCAGGAATATAAGAATGAAGTGGAAAGAAAAATAGGAAAAAGTATCAAGACACTGAGATCTGATCGATGTGGTGAATACTTAATTGTCGAGTTCCTGGATTACTTAAAAGAGAATGAAATTCTCTCTCATCTTACTCCTCCATACACACCACAATACAACGGTGTATAGGAAAGGCGGAATAGAACCCTATTGCAAATTGTTCGTTCCATGATGAGTAACGCTGAGTTGCCAAGATCCTTCTGAAGTTATGCACTAGAATCAACTGCATATCTTTTGAATAAGGTTCCTACCAAGGCTGTGCCTACCACACCATATCAGATCTGGAGTGGGAAGAAAACCAATCATCAGTATCTGAAAATATAGGGATGTCCAGCTTTTATTGAAAAGCAGCATGCGGACAAGCTCGAGGCATGCTCAGTACTGTATAGGTTTGTGGGATACCCAAAGAACTCCAGGGGTATCATTCCTATTACGCAGAGGAACAAAAGGTTTTTGTTCCTCGTCATGCCCACTTTTTAGAAAATTAATTTTTTAAAAGAAAATAGTGGGAGCGCAATAGAACTGGAAGAAATTCCAGTACCACAAACTATTACTGAAAGTATGGTAGAACAAGAGGTTTCAAAAGAACCGGATATCCCTACGCCAATCCGCAGGACTAGTAAGCAGTCTCATCCTCCCAAGAGATACTACGGTTTTCTTATAGACGGGGTTCGAGAGGAATGCATCATTGACAATGATGAGCCAACTAGCTTCCATTAAGCCATTCAGAGCGGTGACTCGGTAAAATGGCTGGATGCAATGCGGACCCAAATAGAGTCCATGTACACCAGCAAAGTATGCTCTTTGAATATTGCTCCAAAAGGGGTAAAATCCGTAGGCTGCACATGGATCTTCAGAAAGAAGATTGGTGTAGATGGATAGGTTGAAACCTATAAGGCTAGACTTGTTGCAAAAGGTTTTCATCAAAGACTTGGTTTGGACCATGATGAAACCTTTTCTCCAGTGTGTATGCTCAAATCCATTCAGCCTTCTTGCCATTGCTGCCTTCCAAGATTTTAAGATCCGGCAGATGGACGCATAGACGTCTTTTCTAAATGGTGATTTGGAAGAGTGCGTCTATATGGATCAGCCAGAGGGTTTCAATCAGAGTGGGGGTAGCGGGACAGTGTGCAAGTTGCTTAAGTCCATTTATGGACTAAAGCAGGTATCGCGGAGTTGGTACATATTTTTTTATTGAGACAATCAAAGAATTCGACTTTATCAAAAATCCAGATCAACCATGCATTTATAGTAAGATTGTAGCAAGAACTGTGGAATTCCTCGTTGAGTACGTAGATGACATTCTCTTAATAGGAAATGACATTCCTATGCTACAATCAATCAAAGAATTCTTGTCACAGAGGTTCTCCATGAAAGACCTGGGTGATACCAACTACATTCTAGGGATCCAGATCTATCGTGATAGATCAAAGAGGAAGGTAAGACTTTCATAGTCAAGGTACAACAACACCATATTGAAAATATTTAGTATGGATGATTCTAAGCGTGGTAGTCTACCAGCTTGTCACAGAATCACCCTCTCCAAAGAGATGTCTCCAAAGACTGATTTGTAAAGGGCTCAAATCACATCTATACCCTACGCTTCTGCGGTAGGCTCTATAATGTATGCGATGTTGTGTACCAGACCAGATGTAGCTTACGCACTGAGCGTGGTAAGCCAGTATCAGTCAAACCCAAAGGAGAAGCACTGGGAAGCAGTAAAGAACATTCTCAAGTACCTGAGAAGGACTAAAGAGATGTTCTTGGTGTATGGCGGAAAAGGACCTCCAGATCGAGGCCTTTGCTAACTCCAGCTTCCAGAGTGATAAGAATGACTCTAAGTCCATGTCAGGTTGTGGCTTTACCCTCAGTGTAGGGGCGGTCTATTGGAAGAGCTCCAAGCAGGACACCGTTGCAGACTCGATGATGGAAATGAAGTAGTTCGCTGCATGAGACGCTGCAAAAGTGGCAGTTTGGATGAGGAAGTTCTTAATTGATCTTCTGGTGGTTCCTTCTATTTGTTGGTCCAATACTTTAGTATTATGACAACAAACGACGCTATAGCTTTAGAGAAGGAATCCAGGTCCCATCAGAGATCTAGACATATATTGAGGCGGTACCACCTGATCAGGGTGATCGTTTATCCCCAGGAGATCGAGGTGAGGAGAGTAGATACGGAGAGCAACACTGCAGATCAACTCACAGAGGCCATCCCTCAGACAATGTTCGAGAGGCTATTCGAGATCTTCGGTCTGCGATATGCCAGTATATGGCCTTAGCGCAAGTGGGAGATTGTTAGTGATATATGCCCTAGAGTCCATTATTGTATCATACTGGATTGTATATTACTTAATGGGAGCTTGGGATATACACGGATATAGTAACAGTCTTGCTCGAAATGGTAGTATGCTACCTGGTTTGTTTCAACCGTAATATGTGCATGTGCTTTTTAGCATATCGCTTATACATATTGGTAGAGCCCTTAGGATCTTTGCTTGATTACCAGCATTGTGATGACGGCCACACTAATGGGTGCTGGGTAATCTATAAGCACATCCTATACAGGTCCCTAGTCGTAGGATTATTGAGAAGGGGCATCGATACTCCAAATTAGACTAGTGTATACGCTTCTCATCCCAGCAGGGGAGATGGTCTGTCCCACAGCCATCAGTACGTCGTACTGGAGATAGTATGCAGGTGCTCATTAGGTTATGAGTACACTGGACATGACTCGTCGGGAACTGTTGGTGGGTATTATACCTATCGTCGGATAGCAGTTCCCAGGTGACATGAGTATAGCTTAGTCCATTGACTAGACATTGCTACTTTGCCTCTAGTGTGTTCCCATTGTACTTTGATTACTATCCTATCACGCCTTATAAGAGTCGTGCAAATAGATAGTAGTTGGGTGCAGTCCTGAAGCACTTTGAGGCAGTAGCGGTTAGATAGGATTCGTCTCTCCCGGTATTGGGGGTTGATATCACGCTGTGTTCGGAAGGCCATTACATAAAGTCCTTGTCCAAGGCAAGCGAGATTTTCTGGTAGGTATTCCAGTAGTTTCTCAGGGTATTTTGGGCTATACTCCGACACGACTTATTGCGCTATTAGGGGTCTGACGATAACCGCTCCTAGGCCCGATATGCAATACTCTTAGACGAATAGACCGGATTGTACAGAGATTGTCACATACAGGCTCAGTAGGAGTTCGGATGAGTTAGCTCATCGGCCTTCTTATCGACACATACATGGGTAGCTGTTACGTGAAGCTAGTACCGCTTGCGGCTTGTGGTTAAACCCACTGCTAGCGTAGTCTTGAGTCTTTAGAGTCCCACATAGAGAGTTTCTCTGCACCGGGCAAAAGGTGTAGAGGCCGTATAGTTTTACGGCAGAGCTTCGATCACTTACGTGTACTTGTGCACGTATGATGATCGGACGGATAATACTAGTGGGCTTTGGTTTAAGCCGGATCCTAGTATTATATTGATGGATTGTTTCGTCACTTTGTATTCGTGTTCTTCGAAATATGGATGCGGGTATGTATATACGGATGAGGGACGTTCTCGTAATTGTGCGGAAAAGCTTCTAGAAGGGGGACACCTATTAGGGTTTTTCTTTTTGGATTAAACTTTATTTGGTTGGAGAAATGAGGTGGATCTTTATATTGAACCTAGCATGGCTACTTGGTGACTCATGGTCATGAGTCACCACAAGATATTTGTGAAGGGTTGTTGATATTTTTTTGTGATATTTATCTCACAAAATATCTCACATACTTCATTTTATCAAAAGAGGGCAGCCAAGCCCATCTCCAATGCTCACTCTCCTCTCTCATTTCTCAAGCCTCTTCTCTTCATCACAAACCCTAGACCTCTCATGAGTTGAGAAACCTTGGATTCTAAGAGACAAAGCACTCCATCTTCACACTCTACACTCTCTAGGACTTCTAGTTTAGCGAACTGGAAGCCGTAGTTACCTCGGATTTGAGGTAGGAGCTCGGACTATAGACTCTCGGGTGGATCGTCTTTGACTCAAGAAGGTCGTCGAGGTTGCTACGATCCGTTATGATCCTTGGAGCCGACGACGAGTGGTGGACAGCGATGAAGACCCAAAGGACTTAAATTGTGAGGTATAACTTTGTATCATAGTTTTCATGTAGTTTGCTAGCTATGGTTTATGATCGATCCTTGGTTTTAGTCGGTGTTGTGAAGCCCGTAAAAATCATTTTTTGCAATTTCCTCCTCCCCGCAAACATGTGGGGTGCGCGACATCGACTTACATCATGTTCATTCATAGAAGAAACTCTGTGGGAGATAGCGCTTTCCTCTAAAACAAAGAAGATGTTAAGCGATCTCTGAGCATGTCCGGAAATCAGATGGGAAACCCTGCTTGAACCTAAGATCATAGAAGGGATGTTGAAGCCGAGTTCCACTCCAAAGATTACTGATAAAGGGAGAACCCCAAAAGTCAAGCAGTTCAAGAAGAAGAAAAAGAAAGCAAAGAAACTCGTGCAGTCTACTGAGCATGTAGACAGCTGTATAGAGATATAAAAATATATAGATGTGCTAGAGGAATATAAGCAGAAGATGCATTCATCAGTCACTCTTAAGGAATTTCTTGAACATGTCCTTGAGAATGCATGGAGGGTGAAGATGACGACTCAGAGAGAGAAGAGGAAATAGAAGAACATGTGGAAAGTTGTCACATGATCTCTCACTCCTCCATATATGACAAAGATGGGCTAGCTGCGTCCGAAAGTGACTCAGACGAACATGGGGAGAAATCAATGCCAGAAGCTCCAAGTTTGCCACAAGAAGACCCAATTGAGAAGCTCCTAAGAGAAGCCTTTCAAAGAAGAAGGAAAAATAAAAGGCGTGAACTGGACATATATGAAAATGCCAAACAACAGCGTCTAAACAGAAAAGACACGGAGGAGGCGAGTTATGTAGCTCCTAAATTAAAGCAAGATGTGTTGGATGTAGTGCCCTAAAAGTCAATTATTGGATCGCAGGCACGTGATTGCAATGATTGAGGAGGACCTATACCGGTAGGATAGTCTTACTCGAGATGATAGTATGCTATCTGGTTTGCCTTTATTAGTCGTGTACAGGTTCAGGTGACTGATCACTATTACACGTTGATAGAGCCCTTAGGATCTTGCTTGACTGCCAACAGTATGATGGCGATCATATACGTGAGAGTTGGGTAGTCCATAAGCACATCCTTAAAAGTGGTCCTTAGTCATAGGAGTTTCGAGACAGGGCATCGATACTCCGGAGTAGACTAGTGTATACAGTCGAGACCCCGACGAGGGGCGATGGCCGGTCTCACAAGCCATTGGTGTCAGTTGGATCACCTAAGATGTATACAGGTGCTCATTGGGTTATGAGTACACCGGACAAGACTCGCCGGGAACCTGCTAGTTGGTATTATACCTAGCGTCAGATAGCAGTTCCCAGGTGACATGTGTACATGTTAGTTCATCGACCCGAGATCGTCATTTGTCTCGTGTGAGTTCCCACAGTGCTTTGATTTCTACCCTACCACGGCTCAAAGGACTCGTGCAAACAGGTTTTTTTTGGGTACAGTCCCGAGCCACATGGAGGCAAGTGAGCGGATCGGCAGGAGATTCGTCTCTCCCGGTATTGGGGGTGAGATCGCGCTGTGTCTAGGAGAGCCATTACACATAGCCCTCGGCCGAGGCAGGAGATTTACTGGTAGGTACTCCAGTAGTATCGCAAGGTGTTCTGGGCTACATTCTGACACAACTTATACCGCTATTGGGGGTCTGACGTTACCAGCCCCCTAGGCTCGATATGCGATTGTCACGACCCGCAGGGTACGGAACGTGACTGGCACTTAAGTTACGAAACGTCTCAAGGCGTCCGTAAAATAAGTAAGCCAAAGCCCAGAAATCAAAACCAAATAACCAGAAGAGTGAAGGAAAACCAATCAATTGAAAGCGAGTTTATCAAATAAGTCATATCAAGCCTTTTTAAAAACAATATCAATTTTTCCGAAAATTTCGGCAGAGTCTCCTTTGTAAATACCGGCCTCCAAAATGGGTACAACAAAAATATATATGAATACAACAAATAAGGCATCCCCAAGCGGGAGCTAGCTCTTCGCCACAAGGCGGTCACAAATCCCACGCAATGTAAATCAGCAATGTGCATAAATAAACATAAGAAGCACTAGTAAAACATCATGTCGACTCAAGTGAGCTCGACCCCAAAATACAGCATGAAAAGTCCACAAATCTCACAGTCTCGTCTCTAGGTCAATATACAACAATACTGGTAGATACGGTAGATGGAGTACTCTAGATACAAAGAATATACAAGGTGGTACCAAATAATAATACAACCAACCTACAAGAAAAATCCTCGGGTCCAGGAAAAAGAGGCAAAAGAAGCAAGTGCGCCCGCCGCTACTGTGCTGACGGAGCGGACCTGCAAAAGACTGTGGCACAACGGGGGTGAGTTGCCAACTCGTGAGTAATAAATAACATCTATAGAGGCTATCTCAAGCTTGCACACAAGCATCCTAGCATCTATAATACAGGTATGGCAGGATATACTAGCAGGTATGTATGCAACATGAATATACTAGTAGGTATGTATGCAATATGAATATACTAGCAGGTATGTATGCAATATGAATCAACTCGTGATCTGCATGTGTAAGTATAAGAAATCATCTTTTTCCTTTAGGAATCTCTTTTGAAATATCAGCACAATACCAATAGAATCAACCAGATTCCGTGTCCAGCAACGACACCTCAAAACTGTCTCAAATCTCATATATCCATATCGTAGTATCTCTGGCCTCAGCCGTCCAGCTGACCCATCTCAAATATCAATATCTCATCATCTCGCGGCCACGGTCGGTATCCTCTGGATATCCGCCGTGCCAAAACAGTCACCGGTAGGTAATCAATCCCGTGCCAGGCTCAATGCCATCATCTGCGATCCTCTTGCCCCGGGGTACCTTACCGGGCCCACCATGTACCCGAGATGGTTCATCCAACTCCTCGAAACGGGTCTCGAAAACCACAGCAAACTCATGGTGGACGACACTTACATCACTAGAAAACCGCAACTTTTCATATTTTAAAAGATAATAAGTTTGTAAATCTTGCGGCTTTCCCCCGAAATCCAGAAATATCATAAAATCTCAAGAAACCATCATGGGTGCATATGTCAATGATAATGAATGCACATGGTATCAATGTTCAGGTTGCAATGTATGATTAATAACTAGGCATGAACAAATGATATAATGATATTCATGCACATGAGTAGCGATTCTACAATTTTATTTTAAAGATTTATTGCAATAGTACAGGTTTAAGTATCAAATATGGTGACAATATTCTAGATTATAAGTTATCTAGTTTCGTGGCATGGCAATTACCAGGGCGTGTGTGTACGCATGAATAGTGCTCGTGCTGCATATAAAAACCCTGGCAATGGTGCAGGTGTCCTATAGAATGGGTTCGCCTATGTATGACAATATAAAGCATGGATGTAGCAAGATGTTACGTAAGCATTTACTCCTAATTAATAATATCACTAGAAATCTTTAAACTACTTAAACTATAGGGCGACTTGCACCATCCAAACGATAGTCCCCCGTAGATGTTACATCTACTCACCGGAATCCCCGGCTAGCTATGTCGAATCACCGCTTTCCCTTTTCGTGCCGCGTCCGAAGTCTCCGCGACCGAACCTGGAATTTGCACCAATACCAAACATAAGGTTACATATCATGAAACGACGCAAATCCCAAACGAAAATATCAACGTTCACAAGTTAGGCACAACGTGCACAAGGTGCGCGGAACACACACGAAAATCGCAAAACTAACTAGAATCGTCGTTTTGGGATGCCCGGCAAAACTAAAACCCGGTCAAGAAAAATTCCGTACTCACACATCCTAAATGTCGTAGGATATGCTAAAAATATAATCAAGATATCACAATAATTCATCACATGATTTTTTATAAAAACCTAGTAAGCACTAAAAATTCCAAATTCGCACAAACATCGCCGATTTGCGACAAAAAAAACTACAATCAAGCATAATCACCCAAGTCACACCATTAGATAGCCACTACACTAAATTTCAACACATTAACCATGCTCCAAAACCTATATTCCATAAATAACCCTTTCTTGATTTTATAAACTAGCACTTCCAATCAAAATCCATACTAGAAAAACTTAAACTAACACTAATTCGAAACCCAATAGCAAGTTAACCTCTTAGATTTAGGTTAGCAAAACACTAGATAGAAAAATAAATTAATTAACCTAATAATGGTTTTCTAAACCCTAGTTAAAATTCAAGCCATGAACTTAAAAAAACTAGATTAGAAATTAGCTATAATTTTAACACTAAACAATTTTCAAAGTTCTAATTAGCACACTTCAAACTACAATTTAACCAAAGATTGAATTTATACCTCATAAGCCCAAACCCTATGTTGCTATAGCCTCCCAAGATGCCATCTTTCTCCAAGATTTGAACCAATTTATGTTTGAGAAGAGAGGGAATAAGGTTTTGCTTTGAAATTGTGAAGGAAATTGTTGATTTTTTGTTGAATTTTAATGGATTTTGATGGAAATCTTGAAGCAAAAGAGAAGGGAAATTTGGGGGGAAAGAATGGGCTGTGAGCAGGTGGGGTTTCGGCCTAGGGGGGAATGGGGAGGAGTGAGGGAGAGTTATGTGGAATTTTCCAAGGTCAAAGCTCTCACATTTCACTAAAAACCCACATGCAAATTACTATATTTAAATCCTACTCAAAACAATTCATTCAAATGATTTAAAGTCAAAAAGAGGGGGATGGCGGCTGCTGCAGCAGTGGTGGGGCCGGCCTAGGGGAGTGAGGGTGAGTGTGAGTGAATACAAAAAGGTTCTATGCAAAAAGACCCCCCACAAGTTCATATTTGCAAGTTTTAGATCAAAATAATTATATTTTTGTTTCCTTCGATTATAACTAAATAGAACTTAAAATAAAATACTAAAAAATTATATTACAAATTAGATTTTAGTTAACATGATTTTAAAGATTAAAATTGGCCCAAAGAAATTTGTATTTATCGCTAATTTAATGTATTTTTTTACCGGCTTAAAATAATATTAAAAATCGAAAAATAGGGAATTTTTTTAAATGACCAGAAATTTATAAGTAACTCATTAGCTACTAAAAACTAGCAATTACCTATCCAAATTAGGTATAATTAGGCCTAAACTGCAAAATAACAAAAAAGACGATTTACGGAAAAATACCAAATTTTCACCGATTTTCGGGAAAACACCAAAATGACTTTTCAAGGCGCTACAATCTTCCCCCCTTAAAGAAATTTGGTCCTCGAATTTAAAAATATAGCTACGCGTACCTTCAAAGTGATGGGGATATTTCTTCCTCATCTCGTCCTCGGTCTCCCAGGTGACCTCCTCGCTGCTCGGGCCACGCCAAAGGACCTTGACGGTCGGTATAACTTTTGATCACAATTTCTTCACCTACCGAATCTAGGATGACCACCGGCTGCTCTGCAAAAGAAAGATCGCGCTCTAGCTGGACTGTCGGGTGCTGAATCGCATGTGAAGGGTCGTGAAGGTACTTGCGGAGCATCGAAACATGGAAGACGGGGTGAACATCGGGAAAGCTGGGTGGAAGAGCCAAACGATATGCAACTACGCCGACACGCTCGAGAATCTCGAAGGGACCCACAAATCTGGGACTAAGCTTTCCTTTTCGCCTAAATCGCATCACGCCCTTCATCGGAGAGACCCTCAGAAAAACATGATCGCCAACTGCGAACTCTAGACTGCGACGGCGCCTGTCTACATATGATTTATGCCTGCTCTGAGCCGCTCTCATCCGATCTCGAATCAACTGTATCTTCGCGGTCGTCTCCTCAAGAAGCTGCGGCCCCAATATACTGCCATCGCTGAGCTCTGTCCAACAGACGGGCGATCTGCATCTCCTCCCATACAATGCCTCGAAAAGTGCCATCTGAATAGTATCCTGGAAGCTGTTGTTGTAGGAGAACTCCACTAAGGGTAAATGATGATCCCAGCAATCTCCGAAGTCTAAAACGCACGCTCGGAGCATGTCCTCAAGAGTCTGAATAGTCCGCTCTGACTGGCTGTCGGTCTGCGGATGAAATGCTGTGCTGAAACTCAAACGGGTGCCCAATGCCTCCTGAAGTCTCTGCCATAGTCGGCTGGTAAACTGGGTGCCCCTGTCGGACATGATACACGTCGGGACTCCATACAGTCGTACAATCTCGTCGATGTATATCTGGGCATACTCAGCAAAACCGAAAGTTGTCTTCACTGGCAGGAAGTGATCCGCTTTCGTCAATCGATCCACGATCACCCAAATGGAGTCGTACCCTCGACTGGTCCTGGGTAGACCCATAATGAAGTCCATAGAAATCTGCTCCCATTTCCACTCCGGAATGGGCAAAGGCTGCAACTCTCCCGCGGGCCTCTGGTGCTCGGCCTTGACTTGCTGACAAGTCAGGCATCTCGACATGAAGTCTGTGACGTCCCTCTTCATCCCGTCCCACCAAAAGACATCTCTCAAATCGCGGTACATCTTGGTGGAACCCGGATGAACGCTGTATGTCGATCTATGCGCCTCCTCAAGAATCTCACGTCGTAGTCCCTCAGAATCTGGTACGCACAGTCGAGTCCCAAATCGCAGTACTCCCTGATCATCGATCAAGAACTCGGAATCTCTGCCCTTCCTAATCTACTCCATGATCTCTGAAAGACGGTCATCGCTGGGCTGTGCCTCTCGAATACGGTCAAGTAACTGCGGACGTGCACGAACATGCGCAAGTTGTCCCCCTGTCGGAGTGAACTCGAACTCAACTCGGCTGTCGCATAAAGTCTGCCAATCTGCCGACGACTGCCTCTGTACTACGCTCAAACAAGATAAACTACCCCCGGGCCTCCTACTCAAAGAATCCGCCACTACATTAGCTTTGCCCGGGTGATACAAGATCTCGCAATCGTAGTCCTTTACTAGTTCCATCCAACGGCACTGTCTGAGATTCAGGTCTCGCTGCTGAAATATATACTTTAAGCTCTTGTGATCAGTGAATATCTGACACGACTCGCCGTATAGGTAATGTCGCCAGATCTTAAGTGCAAAGACCACTGCAGCCATCACCAAATCGTGAGTGGGGTAGTTCTGTTCATGTTTCTTCAACTGCCGTGAAGCATACGCGATCACCCTGTCATGCTGCATCAATACGCACCCTAGCCCCACTCGTGAAGCGTCACAATAAACCATGAATCCGCCTGATCCTGAAGGCAAAGATAACACCGGCGCCGTAGTCAAACAAGTCCGTAGCTGCTGGAAACTGTGCTCGCACTCCTCCGTCCAATCGAAAGGAACTCCCTTCCGGGTCAATCCGGTCAAAGGTGCAGCAATACGGGAGAAATCCTGAACGAATCGCCTGTAGTAGCCAGCCAGGACTAGGAAACTGCGGATCTCCGTAACTGATGTCGGTCTGGGCCACTGCTGAACAGCCTCGATCTTCTTCGGGTCCACACATATGCCATCTCTCGTAATCACGTGACCGAAGAAACCAACGCTGTCCAGCCAGAATGCACACTTAGAAAATTTTGCGAAAAGCTGGTGCTCCCTCAAACTCTGCAACGTAATCCGCAAGTGCTGCTCGTGCTCCTCCCGGCTCCGGGAATACACCAAAATATCATCAATGAACACTATGATGAACAAGTCGAGATACGGCCGGAATATACGATTCATCAAATCCATGAATGCTGCTGGAGCGTTGGTGAGTTCGAACGAAATCACCAAAAACTCATAGTGGCCGTAGCGTGTGCGGAAAGCTGTCCTCGGTATATCCTCCTGTCGAACTCGTAGCTGATGGTATCCTGATCGCAAATCGATCCTCGAGAAATATCCTGTCCCCTGAAGCTGGTCGAAAAAATCGTCGATACGTGGTAAGGGATACCGGTTCCGTATGGTAACTTTGTTCAGCTGGCGGTAGTCGATACACAAACGCAAATTGCCGTCCTTCTTCTTGACAAACAGGACCGGAGCACCCCACGGAGAAATGCTAGGTCGAATAAGCCCTTTATCCAACAAATCCTGCAACTGATCCTTCAGCTCTCTAAGCTCCACCGGGGCCATCCGATAAGACGGTATAGAAATAGGCCTCGAGCCGGAAATCAAATCGATGCAGAACTCAACATCGCGCTTAGGCGGTAACCCAGGCAGCTCATCAAGGAAAACATCAGGGAACTCATAAACAATCGGGACCCGGTCCAAAGGAACCTCTGCAGCTCGAGTATCACAAATATACGCTAAGAATCCCTGACATCCCTTCTGTAGTAGCTGACCGGCGCGAAGAGAAAAAATCAAGCTAGGAAGGTTGACGCTGCGGTCTCCCTGAATAACAAGGACCGGCTCTCCCGGAAAGCTAAATCTGACTGCCTTCTCACGGCAGTCCATAGAAGCATAACAAGTGGCTAGCCAATCCATGCCCAGAAGCACATCAAAGTCCAACATATCAAGGAGAATCAAATCAACCGACGAATCCCTCTCCCCGATACGAACGGAACACAATCGAAACACAAAACGAGCGATAAACGACTCGCCTACCGGAGTAATAACAACAAGCGGCTGATCTAACGACGACGAATCACGACCCAACATCGGTGCAAAGTGTGTAGATACGTACGAATGTGTGGAACCTGGGTCGAATAATACTCGCACGTCGAAAGAACATACTGGCAAGGTACCTATCACAACGGCATTGGATGCCTGCACATCCTACGGTGTCAAAGCGAATACTCAGGCCTGTCCTCTACCAATAGCTGGCTGTCCTCGGCCTCGGCCTCCTCGTCCTCTCTGGATCGGACCGCCACGTCCACGGCCTCTGAGTGCATCAAACTGACGTGGAGCATCGCTTGTGGTAGGAAGTAGAGCTCTCTGAGGAGGAGGTGGTGATGGTGGTAAGGTCACATATAGAACTGTCGCCGCTCCCTGCCGTCTCACCGGACAGTCTCTGATAAGATGGTGCGGACTCCCGCACCCATAACATCCTGGCGACGCCCGCTGTCCCTGCGGATATGAACCATCTAACTTACCCCGCCCAACTCCTCTGCCAGGCCCATCTCTCGGAAAGAGTCTGGCGCGTTGCCTCTGCGACGGCACATCGGTGCGAATCCTCTTCGGCCCGGAAACGGCAGAAGTCTGTGATATGCGTGCCTCCATCCGTAATGCCGTATCCATAGCAGCTGAATAAGTGTCGTAGTGCTGGGCACCCATAGTAAGAAACAGCTGGGTGTCAAGTCCCTGCACGAATCTCTTCACTCTCTTTTCTTCAGTATCCACCAAATACGGAGCATATCTGGACAACTGCGTGAACTGGACATCGTACTCAGACACCGTCATCCCTGGGGTCTTGATCAAGGCCTCAAAACTATGAGCTCTGGCGTCACGAACGCTCTCTGGGAGGAAACGAGCTAGAAAGACTGCTGTAAACTCGTCCCAAGTCATAGGCGGTAGACCTGCAGCTCGACCTCTCAAGACTGACTCCCACCATGTCTGCCCGAGGCTCTCTAGACGGAAACTCGCGGGCTCCACCTATCGATCGTCCGAAAATTTGAGCGAACGGCAGATCCTGGCTAAACTATCAAGGAATGTCTGCGGATCCTCTGCTGCATCGGTGCCCGTGAAGACTGGAGGTCTCAGCCTCATGAAATCCTGTAGCGATACTGGGATAGCCAGGGTAGTAGGAGGAGGAGCAACAGTCTGGACAGCAGGCACCATGGTGGTCTGTGATGTGGTAGGTACATCCTCCGATCTCGGTGATGACTGGCCGCTACTAAGGATCCCACCATCTGTCATAACTCCTGCATACCTCCCATCATCTGTCGTAGCTCCTCCATACCAGACTCTAGCCTGTCCATGCGGCCTGGGGAATGCGGATCAGTCTGTCCCTGAGGCGTAGGTATACCACCCTGCTCAGTCCTCGTCTCGGACGAGCCTGCTCGGAACTCATCTCAGGCGGCAGCCCTCTGCGCTTTCATATCCTTCGGTGGCATAGTGGCTGGTACAGGAAACAGGATAATAAGAACAGTACAATAGAATCATAGGATACATGGAATTGAAGAAGGAATTTTCAAGCAAGTATATCCTAAAGTCACTTAGGCGGAGTACCGTATCGCAAGTATGCCGCGGACATACGCACGCTACGTTACCCTGCTTAAGTCACTTACTCCATCTACCAAGGTCATCCTACACTCAGAAAGGTAAAACCTATCGCTCTGATACCAACTTTGTCACGACCCGCAGGGTACGGAACGTGACTGGCACTTAAGTTACGAAACGTCTCAAGCCATCTGTAAAATAAGTAAGCCAAAGCCCAGAAATCAAAACCAAATAAGCAGAAGAGTGAAGGAAAACCAATCAATTGAAAGCGAGTTTATCAAATAAGTCATATCAAGCCTTTTTAAAAACAATATCAATTTTTCCGAAAATTTCGGCAGAGTCTCCTTTGTAAATACCGGCCTCCAAAATGGGTACAATAAGAATATATATGAATATAACAAATAAGGCATCCCCAAGAGGGAGCTAGCTCTTCGCCACAAGGCGGTCACAAATCCCACGCAATGTAAATCAGCAATGTGCATAAATAAACATAAGAAGCACAAGTAAAACATCATATCGACTCAAGTGAGCTCGACCCCAAAATACAGCATGAAAAGTCCACAAATCTCACAGTCTCGTCTCTAGGTCAATATACAACAATACTGGTAGATACAGTAGATTGAGTACTCTAGATATAAAGAATATACAAGGTGGTACCAAATAATAATACAACCCACCTACGAGCAAAAGCTTCGGGTCCAGGCAAAAGAGGCAAAAGAAGCAAGTGCGCCCGCCGCTACTGTGCTGACGGAGCGGACCTGCAAAAGACTGTGGCACAACGGGGGTGAGTTTCCAACTCGTGGGTAATAAATAACATCTATAGAGGCTATCGCAAGCATGCACACAAGCATCCTAGCATCTATAATACAGGTATGGCAGGATATACTAGCAGGTATGTATGCAACATGAATATACTAGCAGGTATGTATGCAATATGAATATACTAGCAGGTATGTATGCAATATGAATCAACTCGTGATCTGCATGTGTAAGTATAAGAAATCATCTTTTTCCTTTAGGAATCTCTTTTGAAATATCAGCACAATACCAATAGAATCAACCAGAATCCGTGTCCAGCAACGACACCTCAAAACTGTCTCAAATCTCATATATCCATATCGTAGTATCTCTGGCCTCAGCCGTCCAGCTGACCCATCTCAAATATCAATATCTCATCATCTCGCGGCCACGGTCAGTATCCTCTGGATATCCGCCGTGCCAAAACAGTCACCGGTAGGTAATCCATCCCCTGCCAGGATCAATGCTATCATCTGCGATCCTCTTGCCCCGGGGTACCTTACCGGGCCCACTATGTACCCGAGATGGTTCATCCAACTCCTCGAAACGGGTCTCGAAAACCACAACAAACTCATGGTGGACGACACTTACATCACTAGAAAACCGCAACTTTTCATATTTTAAAAGATAATAAGTTTGTAAATCTTGCGGCTTTCCCCCGAAATCCAGAAATATCATAAAATCTCAAGAAACCATCATGGGTGCATATGTCAATGATAATGAATGCACATGGTATCAATGTTCAGGTTGCAATGTATGATTAATAACTAGGCATGAACAAATGATATAATGATATTCATGCACATGAGTAGCGATTCTACAATTTTATTTTAAAGATTTATTGCAATAGTACAGGTTTAAGTATCAAATATGGTGACAATATTCTAGATTATAAGTTATCTAGTGTCATGGCATGGCAATTACCAGGGCGTGTGTGTACGCATGAATAGTGCTCGTGCTGCATATAAAAACCCTGGCAATGGTGCAGGTTTCCTTTAGAATGTGTTCGCCTATGTATGACAATATAAAGCATGGATGTAGCAAGATGTTACGCAAGCATTTACTCCTAATTAATAATATCACTAGAAATCTTTAAACTACTTAAACTATAGGGCGACTTGAACCATCCAAACGATAGTCCCCCGTAGATGTTACATCTACTCACCGGAATCCCCGGCTAGCTATGTCGAATCACCGCTTTCCCTTTTCGTGCCGCGTCCGAAGTCTCCGCGACCGAACCTGGAATTTGCACCAATACCAAACATAAGGTTACATATCATGAAACGACGCAAATCCCAAACGAAAATATCAACGTTCACAAGCTAGGCACAACGTGCACAAGGTGCGCGGAACACACACGAAAATCGCAAAACTAACTAGAATCGTCGTTTTGGGACAACCGGCAAAACTAAAACCCGGTCAAGCAAAATTCCGTACTCACACATCCTAAATGTCGTAGGATATGCTAAAAATATAATCAAGATATCACAATAATTCATCACATGATTTTTTATAAAAACCTAGTAAGCACTAAAAATTCCAAATTCGCACAAATATCGCCGATTTGCGACAAAAAAAACTATAATCTAGCATAATCACCCAAGTCACACCATTAGATAGCCACTACACTAAATTTCAACACATTAACCATACTTCAAAACCTATATTCCATAAATAACCTTTTCTTGATTTTATAAACTAGCACTTCCAATCAAAATCCATACTAGAAAAACTTAAACTAACACTAATTTGAAACCCAATAGCAAGTTAACCTCTTAGATTTACGTTAGCAAAACAGTAGATTGCAAAATAAATTAATTAACCTAATAATGGTTTTCTAAAACCAGTTAAAATTCAAGCCATGAACTTAAAAAAACTAGATTAGAAATTAGCTATAATTTTAACACTAAACAATTTTCAAAGTTCTAATTAGCACACTTCAAACTACAATTTAACCAAAGATTGAATTTATACCTCATAAGCCCAAATCCTATGTTGCTATAGCCTCCCAAGATACCATCTTTCTCCAAGATTTGAACCAATTTAGGTTTGAGAAGAGAGGGAATAAGGTATTGCTTTGAAATTGTGAAGGAAATTGTTGATTTTTTGTTGAATTTTAATGGATTTTGATGGAAATTTTGAAGCAAAAGAGAAGGGAAATTTGGGGGAAAAGAATGGGCTGTGAGCAGGTGGGGTTTCGGCCTAGGGGGAATGGGGAGGAGTGAGGGAGAGTTATGCGGAATTTTCCAAGGTCAAAGCTCTCACATCTTACTAAAAACCCACATGCAAATTACTATATTTAAATCCTACTCAAAACAATTCATTCAAATGATTTAAAGTCAAAAAGAGTGGGATGGGGGCTGCTGCAGCAGTGGTGGGGCCGGCCTAGGGGAGTGAGGGTGAGTGTGAGTGAATACAAAAAGGTTCTATGCAAAAAGACCCCCCACAAGTTCATATTTGCAAGTTTTAGTTCAAAATAATTATATTTTTGTTTCCTTCGATTATAACTAAATAGAACTTAAAATAAAATACTAAAAAATTATATTACAAACTAGATTTTATTTAACATGATTTTAAATATTAAAATTGGCCCAAAGAAATTTGTATTTATCACTAATTTAATGTATTTTTTTACCGGCCTAAAATAATATTAAAAATCGAAAAATAGGGAAGTTTTTTTAAATGACCAGAAATTTATAAGTAACTCATTAGCTACTAAAAACTAGCAATTAACTATCCAAATTAGGTATAATTAGGCCTAAACTGCAAAATAACAAAAAAGACGATTTACGGAAAAATACCAAATTTTCACCGATTTTCGGGAAAACACCAAAACGACTTTTCAAGACGCTACAGCGATACTCATAGACGAACGGACCGGACTGTATGTATATTGTCACTGATAGGCTCAGTAGGGTTCCAGGATGAGTTCGCTCATCGGCTTCCCTTGAGGTCAGTACATGGGCAGCCGTTACGCACAGCTAGCGCCGCTGACGTGCTTGTGGTTAAACCCACTGCCAGGGTACTGACGAGTCTTTAGAGTCCCCCACATATAGTTTTCCAAGCTCGGGCGAAACGTTGTAGAGGTCGTATGGTTTTATGGTAGGGTTCGAAAATGCATGTGCGTTTGTGCACGTGTCATATTTCGGACATATAATACTGGTGGGCTTTGGTTTAAGCCGGATCCATGTATTATATTGAGTCGGAATATTTTAGTCTCTCGTATTCGTATTCGGTCGGAATACGGATACAGGTATGTATATACAGGTGAGGGGTATTTTCGTAATCCGTTACGAGAATATTTTAGAAGATGCATTTCTTTTTGGATTAATCATTTTGGTTTAAATGATTATTGGTTTTGGAAAGGGTGACTCATGTTTATGATTCAGTACTTCTAGAATGATCACTAATGACTCATGTAATGAGTCATCTAGTGAGTCATTAAGGAATTAATGTGTTTTGTTTTGTGAAGAGATATTTGAGGAGATATTTTCATTAGATATTTCTCTTTGGTTTTTTAATAAAAAGATGAGAACCTCATTCATCTATTCACATGCGAAGAAAATAAGAGAGAAGTTTTATATGCTTGGTTTTCTTTTGCTCTCTTGATTTTCTTGAGTTCACCATTTCCAATCCTAAACATCTTCTTTAACCTCCACCCTAACCTTCTCATGTGATGAGAACCCTAGGATGTTTGAGATTAAGTATTCTACTCATTCTCTACTTCATCTTGGTCATCTCTTTTAGCAGACTTGATGACCGAGTTGCCTCGGTATAGAGGCGGGAGCCCGTTTAAAGATCCGTTGACGTGGTACCACCTCGGTGAGGAGACAGGAGATCGGAGTTGCCGCGAGGAGCGTAGGATGATGGCTAAAGACCGAAAGACTCGGATCGATCGGTATAGCCTTTCTACCTCTTTACAGTTTGTTAGTTTAGCGTTAATGGCAAGATCCGGGTTATAGTATGCGATAGCGCTGGTTATAAAAGTTTTTTGTTTCGCGTTTGGCGTCAGAATGACGGCCAGGGTGCTACCGTAGACTTACAAGATGTACTATCGAAGCAAAAGATATTGCTGAGGAAAAACAAAGTCAAGACCGAAAAGCAATTCGCTAAGGCCTTATCGAAAGGGATGAAACTACCATCCATGAAGATGTATACATCAGGGGTTGTAGACATCGAAGGTGGAGAAGAGAACCAAAAATATTGTCTCTATCACCGGAGAATCTGTCACCCCATCGACGAATGTAGAAAGTTCAAGATATGGTGGCAAAAATATGTCTCCCACCAAAGTCTTTTAAAAAGGGAGAAGCGGAAAGCCAAGGCTCGCCCGCTCCCATATGATAGTTTCGAAGAAAACAACCAGGAAAGGTTAGTGACCGAACGTTGTTGTATGACCAAGGCTCGATTTTCAGAAGAAAGGGGTTCAACAGTATCAACTTTTGGATGTGACTCGGAAGATGAAATCCCTGTCAACCTCCCCAATAAAAGCTCCTCGTTAAGGGAAGAAGATAAGGAAAAAGACCATGGCAATATACGTCTGCGGTGTAAGTCAATGTTTCACACGCCACACACTATTGGGGAGGCAGAATTTACAAAAAACGATTTTTAACTTTGCAACACTGACCTAAACTCCAGGATCTTTCAGAAACTCTAACGAGCTAAACAATATAGTGTTCTAAACTATTATGTAAGTGTTTTATACCTTGTTGAATCTAGTCGTTCGGGTCTTCTTCTCCTTAGCTTGAGCTCCTTGAAGATGTGGATCTAGCTCGGTCGTTGGCATCCTCGTGTCGAAGACGATCCACCCGAGAGTCTATGGTTCAAGCTCCAACCTCTAAACCGAGGTAACTAAAGTACCTAGTTCGCTAATCTAGATAGCTTAGGAGATGTAGAATGTTAATTGGATTGTTTTATCGTAAATGACCCTAGGATTCACAACACATGTATGGGTTAGGGTCTTTAGGAAGAAGGAGGAGAGGAAAATGGAGATAGAAAGGAAAATTGCATATGAGCAAGTGTTGTGACAAGTGAAGAATGGCTTATTGTTTTTCTCACATCAAGCATACAATATTTTCAATAGAAATATCAACCTTGCTTCAATAGTAAGTCCAAACCAATAAAAAAATGAATAAGCCATGCATCTCCCATGACACAAATATCTCCATTTTCCACCTCATTAATCTATTTCCAAAATTAGATAAATCCAATAATGAGGTGTCCCCTTCTAGAAGCATCTCTTGTAAAATTTCAAGAATGCCCTCACCGTATATACACACCTGTATTCGTACTGCAAAAATACGAATATGATGAGATAATAATAATCTAATAATATAATACTAGAATCAGGCTTAAACCAAAGCCCACTAGTATTATCCGTCCGAACAATATCCGTTTAGCCAGTACACGTATATGATCGGAACCCTACACGTAAAACCATACGGCCTCTACATCGTTTTGCGTGAACCAGGGAACCCCTTTGTGTAGGACTCTAAAAACTCGACAGTACGCTGGCATTAGATTTAATCACAAGTCCGTCAGCGGCACTAGCTGTAAGTAACGGCTACCCAGGTAGCTGTCGAAAAGAAGGCCGATGAGCGAACTCATCCAAACCCCTACTGAGCCTATCCATGACAATATCCGTACAGTTCAGTCTGTTCGTCTAAGAGTATCGCATATCGGGCCTAGGGGGTGGTAACCGTCAGACCCCCAATAGCGCAATAAGTCATGTCGATGTAGAGCCCAATACACCCTGAAAAACTACTGGTGTGCCTACCAATGAATCTCACTTGCCCTAGCCAGGGACTTTATGTATTGGTTATCCGAACACAGCGCGATATTAACTCCCAATACTGGGAAAGACGAATCCCTTCTAACCCCTACTGCCTCCAAGTGTTTTGGGACTGCACCCAACCACTACCTGTTTGCACGACTAATTTGAGTCGTGGTAAGGTAGTAATCTAATTACAGCGGGAACACACTCGAGACGAATAGATATGTCAAGTCTACGGACTAACCTATACTAATGTCATCCGGGAACTGCTAACTGACGATAGGTATAATACCAACCAGCAGTTTCCATCGAGTCCGTCCAGTGTAACTCATAACCCAATGAGCACCTGTATACTATCTTCGGTATCACATACCAATGGCTGCGGGACAGGCCATCTCCCCTGACTGGGATGAGAAGCGTATACACTAGTCTAGTATGGAGTATTGATGCCCTGTCTCGATAATCCTACGATTAGGGACAAGATTAAGGATGTACTTATAGACTATCCAGGCCACTGGTGTAACTGCCATCACAACGCTGGTATTCAAGCAAAGATCCTAAGGGCTCTATCAATATGTATTAGCGATATACTAAAAGAAACATATACACATATTAAGATAAAATCAAACCAGATAGCATACTATCATATTGAGCAAGACTGTTATTATATCTGTGTATATCCCAAGCTTCCAAAATGTAATATACAATCCGGTACTATACAATAATGGCCTCTAAGGCATATATCCAGACTGCTTCTTTCGCGGCATCACATGCAGCGATAGACTCCACTTCCGTCGTCGAGTCAGCAACGATGTCCTGCTTGGAGCTCTTCCAACAGACGTCCCTCCATTGAGGGTAAAGACATAACCCGACATGGACATGGAGTCATCCTTGTCACTCTGGAAGCTGGAGTCAGTGAAGGCCTCGATCTGGAGGTCTTTACTTTCGTATACCAAGAACATCTCCTTAGTCCTTCTCAGGTACTTGAGAATGTTCTTAACCGCTATCCGGTGCTTCTCCCCAGGGTTTGAGTGATACCTGCTTACCACGCTTAGTGCATAAGCAATATCTGGTCTGGTACACAATATCGCATATATTATAGAGCCTACTGCAGAAGCGTAGGGTATAATACTGATGCGATCCCTTTCCAAATCAGTCTTGGGAGACATCTCTTTAGATAGCATGATCCCATGAAAAGCCGGTAGATTACTGCGCTTGGAATCTTCCATACTAAATCTTTTTAGTATGATGTCGATGTACCTGGACTGTGAAAGTCCCAACATCCTCTTAGATCTATCATGATAGATCTGGATCCCCAGAATGTAGGAGGTATCACCCAGGTCTTTCATGGAGAATTTCTTTGACAAGAATCCTTTGACTGATTGTAGCATAGGAATGTCATTTCCTATCTGTAGAATGTCATCCACGTACAAGATGAGGAATACTATAGTTCTTGCTACAATCTTACTATAAATACATGGTTCATCTGGGTTTTTGATAAAGTCAAATTCTTTGACCGTTTTATCAAAGCAGATGTTCCAACTCTGCGATGCCTGCTTTAATTCATAAATGGATATAAGTAACTTGCACACTCTTCCGCTGCTCCCACGCTCTATGAAACCCTCTGGCTGATCCATATAAACACACTCTTCCAAATTTCCATTCAGAAAAGCGGTCTTTACGTCCATCTGCCAAATTTCATAATCTTGGAAGGCAGCAATGGCAAGTAGGATCTGAATGGATTTAAGAATAGCCACTGGAGAAAAGGTTTCATCATAGTCCAAGCCAGATCTTTGACGAAAAACTTTTGCAACAAGTCTAGCCTTATAGGTTTCAACCTGTCCATCTGCACCAATCTTCTTTCTGAAGATCTATTTGCAGCCTACGGGTTTTACCCCTTGAGGTGCAATGTCCAAAGTCCATACTTTGTTGGTGTACATAAATTCCATTTAAGTCCGCATTGCATCCAGCCATTTTACTGAGTCTCTGCTCGTAATGGTCTGCTGGAAACTAGTTGGCTCATCATCATCGATGATGCAATCCTTTCTATCTCTGTCTATGTGAAAACCGTAGTATCTCTCGGGCGGATCAGACTGCTTACTAGATCCACGGAGTAGTGAAAGGACGTCCGGTTCTTTTGAAACTTCTGGTTCCTCCATGCTTTCAGTAATAGTTTGTGGTTCTGGAATTTCTTCCAGTTCTATTGCGCTCTCACTTATTTCTTTTTCAAGAAATTTAGTCTCCAGAAAGTGGGCATGCTGAGAAACAAAAAACTTTTGTTCCTCTGCGTAATAGAAAAGATACCCCCTGGAGTCCTTGGGATCCCACAGACGTACACAGTACTGATCGTGCCTCTAGCTTATCCGCATGCTGTTTTTTGACAAAATCTGGACATCCCCATATCTTAAGATACTTAAGATAGGGTTTCTTCCCAATCCACATTTCATATGGTGTGGTAGGCACAGACTTAATAGGAACTTTGTTCAAAAGATATGCAGCAGATTCTAGTGCATAACCTCAGAAGTATCGCAGTAACTCAGCGTTACTCATCATGGAACGTACCATATCTAATAAGGCGCGGTTCCTCCTTTCCAATACACTGTTGTGCTGAGGTGTGTATAGAGGAGTAAGCCGAGAGAGAATTCCATTCTTTTTTAAATAATCCAGGAACACGGCACTTAAGTATTCACCACCTCGATCAGATCTAAGTGTCTTAATACTTTTTCCTGTTTGTTTTTCCACTTCATTATTTTATTCTTGGAATTTCTCAAAGGCCTCAGATTTATTTTTCATCAAGAATACATGTCCATACCTTGAGAAATCATCCATAAAAGTAATGAAGTAAGAATGACCATTTCTTGCATGTGTAGACAATGGAACACATACGTCACTGTGTATGAATCCCAAGAGCTCGGTGGCTCTTACTCCGTGTCCAGTGAACAGAGTCTTTGTCATCTTTCCTTTGAGCCATGATTGACAAGTTTTATAAGACAGTTATTCAAACGGATCCAAATATACCTCTTTATGCAATTTTGTCAACCGTGTTTTATTGATGTGACCCAGTCTACAATGCCATAAGAAAGCCTGATTTAATTCTGGAGACTTTCTTTTAAGTGTATTCTGGACATTGAAAACTTGGTGTTGGTTTAATACGTATATACCGTTGTCTAGTGTAACTGACCCAATCAAACCATGATTAAGTTGGATGTTTACAACATCGCTTAAAAATGTAAAATCATAATCTTCTTTAGATAGTAAAGATACAGAGATGATCTTACATGTCAAACTAGGTACACATAAACAGTTTCGCAAAACCAAAATGTGTCCACTTGTCAATCCTAGGTGATATTTCCCTACGGACACGGCATCCATGCTCGCTCCGTTAGCAACCCTGAGGGTCAAATCACCTACCTTTAAAGCTCTACGGCTTCTCAGCACCTGCAATGAATTAAAGATATGAGATCCTGATCCGGTATCCAATACCCAAGAAGTAGAGTTGATTGACAGACAGTTTTCAATCATAAACACACCTGAAGCCGAAGTCACAACGTGCTTCGAATCCTGGTTTCTGGCTCCCCAAGCCTTGCAGTCCTTCTAATGGCATTTCCTATGACAATAGAAGTATTCCTCTTTCCCTACTGTCGTCCCCGAAACTTTTGCCTTACCCTTTCCCTCTTCCTTACTGACACCACCTTTCGGCTTGGTAGGGGCCTTCTACTTCTTCCCCTTGGCTTTCTCCTTGGATCTAGAGGAGTAAAGTTCCCCAATAAGCAGAGCGGATGTTTCCCTAGTATTCCTTAGGGTGCCCTCTGCACTTCTTAACATGTTGAGGAGTTCTGAAAGTGTAACTTCCTTCCCTTAAATATTGAAATTCAAGATAAACTGGGCGTGGGTAGAGGGGAGGGGCTGTAGAATCAAGTCTATATATAACTCGATCTCCAACGTGATCCCCAGGTCTGTGAGCTCTTCAATATATCTAATCATCTTAAGAACATGGTCCCCTACAGATGACCCGATAGCCAATCAAACAATTTCTTCAAGGTCTCATATCTTGCGATACGAGATTGCTCTCCATATAAATCCTTGGTATGGAGGAAGATGGAAGCTAAGTCCATCTTCTCGTGCCGCCTCTGGTGTTCATTATCCATTGAGTCCAGCATGAGGCACTTGGCTTTCGCACAGTCTAATTCCCATGTCTTACAGATCTCAATGTCCGCGACGGTAGAATATGTACCTAGGACGACGAGGGCTTTAGTAGTAAGGAGGTAGCCCAGCTTGTTACAGGTTATGACCATCCGGACATTCCTTAGCCAATCTTTATAGTTTGTCCCCGTCAATTTATTTTTATCTAGCGGTAACTTAAGCTCGGTCATTTTAGTCGCTGCAATTAGGAGAGAGAGAAGAAACACTCAGCATGATACTCTTGCAAGTTTAGATTGGTTATTAGATTATCTAAACTAGATGGCTCCCACTGTTTCCTCAAATCCTCCTTCAAACCATAAAAGAAGAATTAGTCGGGATTAATCGCATCTTACAATTCTTACTTAACCTTTCGGCCAGGCTAGTGTCGGTACTTCAAGGGAGATTTTCCAACGCTTTCGTTAAGTTCCTTAATTGCATAACTTCTATTCCTTAGAGGCGTAGCCCCGCTAACACCGTTCTAGACACCTACTTGGTTTATAGTATTGATTGTTTAAATGAAGAACTCTCATGAGGAGTAATAAAACTCACGGTGGGATCGAGATCCAACTATCATTGCGTGACAAATTTTAAGGAATCCTACTAAAATCATCACACTCTAGATAGTATGCAAAACTAGCAAGTTTCCTTTTCTTTTGAAACTCCCGATGTGGATTTTTGCCCCAGGCTCTTATGACCTTGACGAAGGCCAAAATATCATAAGAAGCAAGTCAAGTTCTACTTATCATTGTCCAGATTAATCTGAACTCATTCGTACAAACTCTTGACGAAGGCTAAAATAGCTGTACACCTGTCTCAGATTAATGCATATATCTATGCTACAGATAAATACCTAGCAGCTACCAATCACTATGCCTTGGCGAATGTCAAAATACATAGCTTGAATACTACTAAATATTCATCTGAAATGACGGAGGGATACGGCTTGTTTTGACGAAAACCGTGAACGTAATGAACTTGATATAGTGGAAGGAACCATGTTAGCTTTTAAAATGAGTGGTTTAGGCTCTGCATTTAAAAGTTGTTTTTCAAGAAAACCGAGTGGTTTTGAAATTTTTCCAACAATTTAACGTAGGTTTTTTTTCTTTGCATTAATCAATATTAATGATATCCCACCATTTAACCCTATCATTGCAGAAAGAAACGAAAATCAAACGTATGCCTATGCCATCCGCATTCGCCATGGGGCCCCGTCATGCACCGTCAGGTTACTTAAATAACGGCAGAGCGGGGGAAAGACTAGCACGGGTGCAAAACATAAGCAAAGTTTATTATATATATATATATATATATATATATATATATAGCCATTGGTCTCACGCAATAATAGTCATTCCAGATCATAGCAACACAGATGAATATATTGGATATACTAGGATATCCGTGTTTCGTTTTAGCCTCGAATGAAAAAAGGATTTCACGGTCGTGTTGAATAGGCAAACCCCATCCTAGACTCCTATCGGTGCGGCAAACTACCCGCCAAATTCCCGAAGTGAAGCAACCTCCCTCAATAAAATGAGTAGGCCACTCGGCACTTCAAGAACACGGTAGATTATGAACCCTACCTTGGGTCTATCCTAAGTGTAAGAAAAATAAATGAAATAATACAACGGTGGTTACAACCTCAACCCGGATGTGCCCCGCAAAAGAATATTACATCAATTTACAAATATACATTAATGAAAGAAAAGAACACTCTTCTCACATCCCCCCGGCTATTCATTCACGACGATCCAATACTTCATATCCACAAACCATCATCAAGATACTAGATATGTGCAACCCCCACTAATCGACATATACCAATTAGTAGACGTTCAGCAACATATATACAAACAAAAAAACACTATTAAGCAAAAACTTAAAATCGATAATAACTTTCCGTATTTACCGCATACACAAATCGGTACACAAACAAATCTGGGTAAAAGTCAAATATGATAAAAATCATATTTCCAAGTACATGAACCACGGAAAAAATTAGGAGCACTTTGGCCATTATTGGGCCGCGGATCCACGGTCAATTGACTTATTTGGCCACGGTTCTGCGGTCTAATTGAGAGCTTAAGTGCTCAAATTTTATTTTTGGTTTCATAAAAACCTGCTTGTAATTTTAAGGTCACTGAAATAATTTTTTGGACATGTTTAAAATTCGGACAGCAAGCAATTCTCGGAAATGTAATTTCGGATATTTTCCATCTATCGAAGTTCTAAACACTTGTTAACAAGCTAGTTAAGGTTTAAGTAGGCTCTGATACTATTGTAAGTCGATGTCGCACACCCAACACACTTGTGGGGAGGCGGAATTTACAAAAAAATATGATTTTTGCAACACCGACCTAAACTCCAGGCTCTTTTAGAAACCCTAGCTAGCTAAACTACATAGAGTTCTAAACTACTATGTAAGTGTTTTATACCTTGTTGAATCTAGTCCTTCGGGTCTTCTTCTCCTTAGCTTGAGCTCCTTGAAAATGCGGATCTAGCTCCGTCGTCGGCCTCCTCGTGTCGAAGACGATCCACCCGAGAGTCTATGGTTCAAGTTCCAACCTCTAAACCGAGGTAACTAAAGTACTTAGTTCGCTAATCTAGGTACCTTAAGAGATGTAGAGTGTTAATTGGAGTGTTTTATCTCAAGTGACCTTAGGATTCACAACACATGTGAGGGTTATGGTCTTTAGAAAGAAGGAGGAGAGGAAAATGGAGAGAGAAAGGAAAATTGGAAATGAGCAAATGTTGTTCCAAGTGAATAATGGCTCATTCTTTTTCTCACATCAAGCATGCAATATTTTCAATAGAAAATATCAACCATGCTTCAATAGTAAGTCCAAACCAATAAACAAATGAATAAGCCATGCTTCACCCATGCCACAAATATCTCCATTTTTCACCTCATTAATCTATTTCCAAAAATAGATAAATCCAAAAATGAGGTGTCCTCTACTAGAAGCATTTTTTGTAAAATTACAAGAATGCCCTCACCGTATATACATACCTGTATTCGTACTGCAAAAATATGAATACGATGAGATAATAATAATCCAATAATATAATACTAGAATCTGGCTTAAACCAAAACCTACTAGTATTATCTGTCCAAACAACATCCGTGTAGCCAGTACACGTATATGGTCGGAACCATGAATGTAAAACCATACGGCCTCTAAATCGTTTCTCTTGAACCAGGGAAACCCTCTGTGTGGGACTCTAAAGACTCAACAGTACGCTGGCAGTGAGTTTAACCATAAGTCCGTCAGCGGCACTAGCTGTACGTAAGGCTACCCAGGTAGCTGTCGAAAAGAAGGCCGACGAGCGAACTCATCCAAACCCCTACCGAGCCTATCCGTGAAATCTCCGTACAGTCCGGTCCGTTCGTCTAAGAGTATCGCATATCGGGCCTAAGGGGTGGTAACCTTCAGACCCCTAATAACGCAATAAGTCGTGTCGGTGTAGAACCTAATACACCCTGGAAAACTATTGGTGTACCTACCAGTGAATCTCACTTGCCCTAACCAGGGATTTTATGTATTGGCTATCCAAACACAGCGCGATATCAACTCCCAATGCCGGGAGAGACGAATCCGTTCTAACCCTTACTGCCTCCAAGTGTTTTAGGACTGCACCCAACCACTACCTGTTTGCACGACTCATTTGAGCTATGGTAGGGTAGTTATCTAAGTATAGTGGGAACAAACTCTAGACGAATAGTGATGTCAAGTCGACGGACTAACCTGTACTCATGTCACCCGGAAACTGCTAACTGACGATAGGTATAATACTAACCAGCTGTTCCCATCGAGTCCGTCCAGTGTACCTTATAACCCAATGAGCACCTGTATATTATGTCTGGTATCGCATACCAATGGCTGCGGGAAAGGCCATCTCCCCTGACTGGGATGAGAAGCGTATACACTAGTCTAGTCTGGAGTATCGATACCCTGTCTCGATAATCTTACAACTAGGGACAAGTTTAAGGATGTGCTTATAGACTACCCAGCCCCCACTAGTGTGACTGCCATCACAACACTGGTAGTCAAGCAAAGATCCTAAGGGCTCTATTAATATGTATTAGCGATATGCTAAAAGAAACATATATACACATTAAGATAGAATCAAACCAGATAGCATACCATCATATTGAGCAAGACTGTTATTATATCTGTGTATATCCCAAACTTCCAAAATGTAATATACAATCCAATACTATACAATAATGGCCTCTTGGGCATATATCACTAACATGCGGAACCGCGTCTTTCCCGAGAAAAATCTTGGACCTGCATGCAAGGATCCAAAGAATCAAGATAAGGGTAATAGGAAGATGCACAAATAGATTGTTCTAGATGAAGAGGTGGCCAAATATCTCGCTGCCAAGGATCCGCCCAAGAGGAATAAGGTGGACTACAATGTGTTAGCCCATCTGAAGATACTACCTTCTTACTTGAATATATACGATACTCCACTCATGTCGAAGGAACTGTGGGAATCTTTAATCAAAGCCCATGAAGAATCCAATCAATTCCAAGCTTTCTTTGACGAGGAAGCAATGAAGGATAAACTGGCGGAAATATATACAGCCGATATTACCTTAAGTGAAGAAATCTTGTCCTGGGAAGATTCGAGCATAATCGACCGCTCTACGTGGCTGGGTACTACGATGATAAAAGGATAAATAAGATCTTCATTGATAACGGACCTTGTATTAACCTTTTGAATGTAAAGGTGCTCAAGCAGCTGCCCATGGATGTTCGATATCTCGGCCGTGAAAAGATCACCATCTCCTGATTTGACTCAGAGTCTTAAAAAATGCTTGGGTTTATAGTTTTTACATTGCGTTTCGGACAGCTCGTCACGGATGTAAAGTTCCATGTAATTGAAGGCAAGACATGCTATAGAGCTCTACTCGATAGACCTTACTTACACGAGCATGGCATCATCCCTTCTACACAATATCTGTGTATGACGTATTTTAAGGATGGCCAAGAGCATACCATTGCATGAGAGTTCAACCTCTTCTCCGTGAACGAAGTATGAAAATATGAAGATGCCAAGTACTTCTTGTAGGACTTTGAAGATACCGAGAGGTGCGGCAAGTCGAAGAACAAACAAGTACAAGCGACCCCATCCCGATCTTTGGAAGCGATTCTGAAGAAGAATAGATAGCGTTCATGGGTCAAACTTCGAGGGAAACCAATAAACATAGCTCGTCAACCCCCATCCCAATCTTTAGCAGTGAATCGGAAAAAGAAGTTGATGCAGTGTTCTCTTCCCACCCGTAGATGAAGATTCCCGATGAAGCAGATCAAGTTCTACATATTATAATGGTTCCGTCTTGCCAATACAAAGAACTCGATTCACTCGGTACCTACTACATGCGGGAGTTGGTCACTTTTCATGTACCCCCCAGATATAGAGGTCAGAAGGTGATTCTCTTGTACAAATCCGAATAGACCAAAGTGGAAAAATAGATCTGGCATGGACTTGATCTGAATCTCGACAGGTTGCAGCCCGTCCGTAAGCCGAGATACTTCATGAAAGGATTAAAGGAATTCTTGAAACATCAGGTTATACCGTTCGAACAAACTGTCTGTCAGGCTCAATATGACAAGAGGATCTGGAAAGTGCCCGGGACTCGCCAAATCAATCCGAACGGAAAGATGGATACTACTAGATTGGGATATGTATAACACAAAAAGCGGGAGAGAACTCATAGCTACTATGCCTCAAGCAAACGAGAAGACACCTGGCTAGTAGATGATATGACCGAGCAAGAGGGAGATACGCTGCAAAGTGCTTCAACCACTCCATCAGGAGAGCCAATTGAGCCACTGATGAAAGAAGCGGTTCAAAAAGTTGATGAGCTTGAAGAAGGTATAATGGCCCTATATGAAAAGGTCATGCGGTTGCCCCCAACCGAGCAATATAATGGAGAAAGAAGTTAAGTTAGTCCAGCCCCGCAACAGCTACCTATGCCTTCATTTATAAGAGAGGAGGTTTGAAGCGGTGACAACGAAACTAGGACGACATCTACATCCAACCTCAACCAAGACAAGGCAATCTTGGGACAATGCGTTAACGAGAAAAATGCCGTCCAAGCTCATCCCTTATACAGAAGATGGGACGGGGGTACTCTTTCCCCCCATGACAAGACAAAGAAGATATTCACCCTCGTCATGAAGCATCAAATGCTAACACTTCCCGAGTTTAAGCGGCCCCATCAAGCAAATGCCTCTAAGCATCCGCTATGGGCATAAGAGAATGACCAAGGATAGGAAAGGGCCTTGTACTATTTAAGTCGAGTCCTGCTGGAAGCAAAAAGTAACTACTCCCCTATCGAGAAGCATTGCCCGGTACTGATCTACGCAATAAAGAAGCCCAGACACTCTGCCTTGGCACATGAAGTGCACCTTATATCAAAGGTGGACCCTCTCAAGTATCTCATGACAAAAGCGATACTGACGAGAAGGCTCACCAATTGGGCCTTGTTATTGATGGAGTTCACGATTATATATCGCCCCATCAAAGCGGTAAAGGGAAAGGCCATCGCCGACTTCCTCGCCGAACACCCAATCTATGCCGACTGTCCATTGAGCTGAGTTGTCGGATGAATATGTGTTCAAAATGGTCGAAGAGAAAGAAGAAATAGGGAATCCACATTGGGAACTATACTTCGATAGAACCTCCTCAATAAAAGCGCGAAAAAACAGTATCCCGATAATCAGAGCTACGATGAGCCTTATTTTCGTAACCCCTCAAGGCGAAATAACCTGCTACGCCATTTCGTTGACGGAGCTTAGGACCAACAATCAAGCCAAGTATGAAGTGCTTATAGCTGGTCTTAAGATCAGGATCGATATGGGCATCGAAGATCTCTACATATACGAGGACTCTCGGTTGATCGTTATGCAAGTCAATGGAGACTATAAAACATGCAAGCCGGAATTGATAAAGTATGGAGAATAGGTGCAACAACTGCTGACGCAGCTTCCTTCATATACGCTAAAAAATGTGCCGCGAGCGGAAAACAGCAAAGCGGATGCATTACCTATACTTGCCAAAGAATTATCCGATGAAAACCACGACGATGTAAGGATCATCGTCCAAGTCGCAAGATCTTAACCCTGGCAGAGATATTTTCAAAAGCTCTAGCCGAAGCAGCCGATGAAGAAGTCCTTAAAGCAGAAGAAGCCGAAGAAGAAGAAGATGACTGGTGAGAAGTCTTTATATACTACTTCAAGTCTCAACGGATTCCTAAAGATGAGTTGCAAAGACATCAGCTCATGAAACGAGCCTTGTCGTTCGCTCTAATCGACAGAACTCTGTATAAAAAGTCCTTCGACCATATATGGCTATGATGCTTAGGATCGAAGGAAGCAAAAAAGATCGTCTAAGAAATTCACGATGGACTCTACGGATCCCATCAAGTCAGTCCAAAGATGAAGCTGAAGATCAAAAGGATTGGCTACTACTGGCCCATGATGATCCAAGACTGCATCGACTATGTAAAGCGATGCTACTCAAGCTAAATACACAGGGACTTCATACATCATCACCCTAATCCGCTGCATCCCACAAAGCCAGTTGGCCGTTCGAAATGTGGGGCATCGATATAATAGGCCCTAACGAGCCGACGTCATCCCAAGGACATCGGTTCATCTTGGCGACGACCAATTACATCTCCAAATAGGCAGAGGCGATACCGCTGAGAAAAGTAAGGACGGAGAATATTCTCTATTTCTTCAAAATCCATATCATATACCGGTTCGGGGTTCTACGGTGGATATTCTCAGACAATGGACTAGCATATAGAAGCCACAAGATAATTCGCTTCGCTTAACAACATAAGATAGATTGGAGATATTCCTCCATCTATAATCCCCGAGCTAACAGTTTAGCTGAGACTTCAACAAGGCGCTGACCAAGCTCATAAAAAAGATGGTATCCAATAATAAAAAGGACTGGAATGAAAGGCTACATGAAGCTCTTTGGGCATACCAAAAGACGTTCAAGACAGCCATGAAGACGACACCTTATGCGTTGGTGTTTGGAGACGAAGCAGTGTTCCCATTGAAATCGAACTCCCCTCACTGCGGATGGCGATTCAATGTGAACATACGGACGAAGAGAATAACCATCTCCAGCTCAAAGAACTTGATTCTCCCGACGAGACCCACCTTATAGCACATCAAAATTTAGAAGAATGCAGGGCAAGGATGAAGCAATCTTATGAAAGGTTAACTAAACTGAGGACATTCTGCCAAGGCAAACTCGTACTGGTTGTCAAAAGGCCAATGATCCTTAACTGCGTACAATGTGGGAAGTTTGAAATGAATTATGAAGGCCCGTATGTCATAGATAAGGTCTACCAAGGTGGAGCTTACCTACTCATGGATATGCATGGAGAAAGACTGTTTCGGCCAATAAAAGGCCAATTTCTCAAGAAGTGCTATGCTTTAAGAGTCGCGACTTGGGTCTTATAGAGGTATTTCTCAACAAGTGCTATTCCCACTGAATGATATGCACCCTCGTTATGCAGATGATTGACCACTATGTCCCTAAACTACTATGTTTCCCTAGGGCATGGATCGTATAAGCAGCCGTATACAATCCACATGCACAAATGATTTATGTCCTGCATATGCTCTTCATAGCTCCCTTGGACCGCGATGTCCCTAAACTAACATGTTGTCCTACGGACTCCTTAAGATACACGTTGCACCCAAAGTCCCACCGGTGAAGATTGTAACTCAAGCCCCACTTATAAGGCTGCACCTGAAGTCCCATCGGCTATGAAGCTCCACTGATAATGCGGTCCTCCAAAAGATGTTATGCCCTACGGCCGATCTCCATATTGATCGCTGTAGACAATCAACGGGCATAAACGTTCCTTATCTCACCCAAGTCCCATCGGCAAGTGATGTTAGGTCACCCGCAGAGAAGCTATGTCTGAGAGTTTAAAAAAGTTATGTCCACAAGCAAAATGAGCACGGATGAAAGTATGAAAGGGCGGTGTGAGTAAAAATAACAGGACTGTCAGCGAGCTTGTGAAAACCCAAAAGGGCGCAAACTCGTTGAAAGAATGGAAAGCACTTAAAAAGTCCTCTCGATTTTATAAGGTGAAAATACTTGCGTGGGATCCTTATGACTCGCAAAGGAGCAACGCACTTAGGAATTCATATGATTCCTATGGAGAAGATAAACTTCTGAGATCCTCTTGACTCGTAAGGAGAAATACCTCTATAAGACCCTCATGACTTATAGAATTCAAAAGCCTTAAGTTACAAGGATCCAAGCTTGTTTCTTAAGCCATCATACCCTCCATGAGATTTATGCCCTATAAGTAATTCAATATTGACTCTTTTATACAATCCATAGGCGTGTAAATAAATGTGTTCACAACCAAGTTCCACCGAAGGCAATCGATATTCCCAACACGGTGAACGACACTTGTGAGTTCCCTCGACTTGCAAGGAGAAAATACTCTTGTAAGATCCTTATGACTTACAAGAGGAAAATACACTTTGGAATCCACACGATTCCTAAAAAGAAAATACACCTACGAGATCTTCTCGACTCGTAGGGAGAAATACCTTCATGAGATCCTTACGGCTTATGAAGATGGAAAAAGGTTTAGATGCCAGAGAGATAAACCTATTTTCTAAGCTACCTTTGTCTAAACAGACAATGGCAAATGATGAGTTGCTCCTGATCTTACGCTTCAGTGTTAGCGTTACTGATGCCGAATGACATGCAAAATCTTTGTTCCAAACTCTCATACCCCTGAGTCGTTAAACTAGGACATAAAATTATATATATATATATATATATGAAATAACCGAAATGATGGGGCAACTCGCAAAAAATAATCGGCGAGTAAAAAAAGAGCCGAAATGATTAGGCACCGTGAATAAATAGCCGAAATGATTGGGTAATCGTGACTTTCGCGACAAGAAAAGCTGAAATGATTGCGGAGAATAAAAATAAAAGAAAATTGATAAAATAAATTTTTTTCTGCCCTACAGGTAGTTCGAATCTCGACTTCAGTAAATAGTTCATGGGCATAAACGAATGAAAAGGAGTGATGTGTTTCCCCATGCTCCATCAAATGAATAACTGAGTCTTTATGGCATTTATATAGCATAAAAAATACATAGACGTTCGATTCACTCCAATGAAGTACGATTGCAGCGTCATCAAGGACCCAAGGGTCAAAATGAAGCGAAGTGATGGCATATTCATAGCTTCGGGTCTTGATGGAAATACATACAAAACCTAAAGACCTTTGGATGTTATCCCACTTCAGACGGATGCGAATCTGAATTCCCTGGGACTTCTCAAAGATGGGAGTTTGACCTCAAGGTAAAAGGCCACGGTGACGCCTAAGACTGAATCATCTGACGGCAATACGAATATACCGGCCTAGGAAGGTTACTTGAGACGTTGTATCCTACAGCGGTAGGGTTGGGTGATACATTAAGTACGCGGCTACTCGAACCAGCGACCTTAGTGGACGTGGATTGAGAAGAAATCAGCTGATATAACGATGCGATGTACTAAACTCAGCACCACAAACCTAATAGACTCCTATGCTAAAAGGGGTTATGTGTGTTTAACGTTAGGATGAGTTTATCCATATGCCTAAGGGAAGGGTAAACTGGACGCTTCGGAATGAATAAATAAACTAAGCTAATTCATTACAGCAAAAACAACGTAGAAAAGAAGCCACTTATGGGTCCTCTCGACTCATAAGGGGAAAATACTCCTGTGAGATCCTTACGACTCTCGAAAGAAAAGACACTTAGGATTTCTCACGACTTTTAAGGAGAAAATACACCAGCGAGATCCTCTCGACTTGTAGGAAGAAATACCTTTATGAGACTCTTACGGCTCATAAAGTTGAAAAGGCCTTAGGTGACAAGGATCTAAACCTGTTTCCTAAACCATCGCTACCCTGCGGACTATCTCCATACTAAATACCGTATGCTATCCATAGGCCACATACGACAAAGTAGCATTCAAGACATCCTCCATTGGCTAACCAAGCTATCAATGATGAGAAGCCACTTACATGTCCTCTCGACTCATATGGAGAAAACAACTTTGCGGGACCCTTACGGCTCATGAAGATTGAAAAGCCTTGGGTAACATCGATCTAAACCTATTTCCTAAGCCATCAAATCTATGGCGGTGCATTACTTTGCACTACTTAACCCACGTACATACTTACGTGGGCAAAGTAGTGGGGGCATTTGTTCCCACAAAAAAATAATAATTAATAAACATTAGCCCATGAGACTTAAGTCCATGCGCCAGAAAAGATTGGCGCTGCCGAAAGCATGTGCCAATAATTTCTAGCGCTGCGCCAATCTTTGAGGCCTTCGTTTCTTTGATAGCTCAACCTATATTTTGAAAAATAATTTTCCTATCTTTCTCAAACAGAAACAATAAATCTGGTTAACCAGAAAATCTCTAAATAAAAGATACATAGCTTAAGCTATTTAAAATATTCTCTATCTTTCTAAAAACAGAAAGATAATGTTGTTAACAAGAGATAATTTTTTTTAATATTTTTCTAAACAAAGAAAAATATAAATCTTGTTAACAAGGACCTGTGGATCTATAATCCAACGGTGCTTAAATACCCTGGATAATATCAATAATATTAGCTCTTTTCATATCTTCTTAAACAAAAGAATCAATTGAATTTCTTACTTAAATAAGAAAGATATTAATTGTGTTAACAGATAACCCTTGGATCTATAATCCAACGGTGCTTAAGAACCCGGGTTTAATCTTAAGATCAATTAGAGAAATCTCGTAGAGAGATTGTCTCTACTTACCCAACAATATCTATATCCTATATAAAGGGCCTTAGAGGTTAAAATTTCAGACACACAATAAGAGATATACGTAATAAGAGAGAGAGGCTATAAAAAAATACCCCCCATAAGCTTCTGCGATATGCACAATCAATCCCAAAAGGTTGATCATGAACTTAAGTTCTCTGCAATCAAAACTTTCTTCTTCTTCCTTATCATCATCATCAACCAAGGTGAGAAAAGGAGATCAATCTCCATGATATAAAAAGCTTAAGTTTCATCCATGAGAAGGTTAAGCTTCATATACAGAACATATGCGCTTTTCACCGATCTTAAGATCTCTAGATCAAATCTCGCCTCGAGAAAACTTAAGTTTTCATCAGAGAGATTTCTTTGATCTTGAAATCTAGGGTTTGAGAGAAGAACCGAACCGCTTCATAAAAATATAGTGATGATGGATAAGAAAATTTAAATTTCCAAAAAATAAATCATATGATCCCTATATAAAAAAAGACTCCTGATCACAAAAGTTGTGAACTTGATATTGTTAATAGCCAAAATAAACATTAACAGAAGCTTAAGCTTCAAAATATATAGAGATTAATCTTTATGAAAAACCCTAAGCAGCAATGCACCAAAGGCATATGCGCCAATAGGCATGCACCACATAGAGATGCGCCAATATAAAGGACATGCGCCAATAAAGGTTATACACCAATACGGTCATATGCGCTTGAGGCATATGCGGCAATGGAGACCCGTTACGTGGCATGCACCACAACCCATAGGCTTTAATGTTTAACGCGCCAGAGACCAAAATGCCAAAGGCATGCACCAATCCTCTTTGTATGCGTGGCATGTGCCACAACCTTGATGCGCCAATGATTCAAGATGCTATAGATCCATATATCTCAGTCTATGTGACATGTGCCAAAGCTTCTAGGCGCCAGTATATATACTCCAGACCCAATTCTTAGTCCAAATTGACTAAGTGTTATAAATCTTAAGTTTCTATGATATTCCTTAAGCCCATATGCTCATATATTTTAAGTTGATATTAATCTAAAATAAGATCAACGGTCCTTAAGTATATTTCCTATGTCGATCTTAGTCCCACATACGACAAACGATCATTAGATCAAACCCAAATATATTCTGAACTGATGGAACATATGACCTAAGTTCAACCTAAATCTAAGATTTACGGATTTGGACCAATCCACGCCCTACGGACGATGACATACATTAGTCTCCATATACAGTCCAAGGACAACCCCAAAATAAACAATATATATAACATGACACATGATGATTCATGGAGTAGAGAAAGTTTCCTGCAGAAAAAAGCGTCCCCACAATAAAAAAAAACCTCATATTTGAAGGGGGATCTGATAAGTCGTCTACAATGGTCGCATCTATCCAAACCTTCGATATATAGTGCCATAAATCAATTTGGTATCTTCGGAGAGGTTGTTCACACCAGAATATTGAATTTAATACCTCCCATTCTTCTACTCGTTTGTTTATAGGCAGGTGCTTTTGATCCGTGTTTGCTGTATATTTATAGGTTACAGGTTCCTAGTCCAAAATGACGCAAATCATACAAAATTGCAGGGATCTGTAGGGCGGTAGCAAGGTTTCGGGAGGCATCGTCCATGCCAATTTCAAAAAATTGCCGTACTAAAGAACCCTAACCCAGAATGTTAACTAGAGATTTAGACGAAACAACAATCTAAACAACTTTCCATCTAAGTGAACAAGGAATACAACCTTTGTAGACCGGTCCTTCACTTCAATAGCTCCGTGTAGTAGTCCCTTCGCTCTAAGTAGTGAACTCCCGGATTTTAGAAAGGCTCCACAAGATGAACGGAACATGCTTGCTTGAAGTCTTCGAGGCCGAAGATGATCTACATCGAGGAGACACCAACTCAAGCTACCTCTCCACTAATGTGGAATTAGTGAAGCATACACCCTAAATTAAATAGCTAGTATAGTTGAGGATGATGATGTAGGAATTTTGCTCACTTTAGATTTATTTCTCTCACAATATTTCTTCACCTTGAGAAAATCTAGTGAGCTTTCTCTTGATGAAGAAGAAGATGAAGTGGAGATGAGAATGAAACTCATGAGGTGAGAATAGCAACCATGGGTGAGTTTTTTTCGTACACTAACTCATGTAGAGACTAAACTATGGCTAAGGATAATAGTTAGGTTAATAAATATCTTAAGTAAAACAAATTAGTGGGCTAAGTCAATGGACATATCAAGCTTCTCCAAGCTTCTAGCCATGACATAATTCCACCAATTTATGAATTACTTGGATAAATAAAACCCTAATATTATCTCATACGCCCATAAAGTATGCGGCATCAAGCATGACACAAAAAATGTACATTAATATATATCACATATATATACTATATGCACACAAGTGAGAAAAAGAAATGTTTAAGTGAGCTAATATTAGTTAATGTAATTCAATATATCAAATATATAATTATATATTAAATTATTAAATCAACACTTGATTTAATAATCCGGCTATATCACATATAACCGACTAATATCAAATGTAACATCTTATCGAATCAACACTTGATCCGATAACCCGGCTATATCACATATAACCGACCGATATCACATATCGCGAGAATAGAATGCGGTATCACATACGCGCATTAATCTCGGTCCCGCTCATATCATATATGTGCTCCTACTTCATTTCGCTTGAGCCAGGAAAACTTTTTGTAGGACTCTAATGACTCGTCAATACGCCGGCAGTAGGTGGTGATCATATCAGTCACCCACAAGCCGCAAGCGGTCTACTAAACGTAACGGCCACCCGAGTATTGAGCGATAAGAAGATCAACAAGCAAGCCTGCTTATACTCCTGCGAATCTAATCATTAACACCACCGTACAGTCCGGTCTCTTCGTCTGATATGTCGCATATCACAGCCCGGGGGTGGCATAAAGTCAGACCCTAATAGCCTGATAAGTCATGCCGATGCAAGGTCCATAACGGTTAGAGAAACTACTGATAACACTTACCAGTAGATCTCAGCAACCCTGGCCAGGGATTTCCTGTTATGGCCAATCAAGTATAGCACAACATCAAACCTCAATACTAGTAGATCTGGCCTTTATCGTCTAGTATGTCTCGGTATCTAGCTTGGAACTCTTCCAACATACCGTCCCTCCACTGATGGTAAAGACAATGCCTGTGACTGATTTTCAGTCGACCTTATCACTCTGGAAGCTTGAACCAAGAACATTCTTTTAGTGCTTCTCAAGTACTTAAGAGTGTCCTACTCAGCTGTCCAGTGATTCTCCCAAGATCCGATTGATTCCTGATCACTACACCTAGTGAGTTAGCTACATCTGGTCTGGTACATAACATCGCATAAATGACAGAGCCTACTGTAGAACCATAGAATATCCCTTGCACGCGAGCTCTCTCCCAATCAGTCTCGGGAGATATCTTTTTGGAGAGAGTGATTCCTGAGTAAGTGGGCGAACCACCACGCTTAGAATCTTCCATACTAAACCTCTTTAGTACGGTGATATTGTACCAGGATTTGGGACACTCCCAACATCCACTTAGATATATCACCGTAGATCATAATCCACAAGATGTGGTAGGTATCATCCAGATCTTCCAAGGAGAATCCTTATGATAAGAGGAGCTTGACTGATTGAAGCATAGGAAACCCTTTCCTATCAAGAGTATGTCATCTACGTACAATACGTGGAATACAACTTTACTCTCTACAACCTTCTTGTATATACAAGGTTCACCTACCTTTTTGATGAAGTCAAACACTTTGACTCCTACATCAAAACAGATATTCCAACTCCATGATGCCTACTTTAATCCTGATGGACTTAAGCATAGCTTTGAAAGTCTCAACTTTTCCATCTACACTAAGAATCTTCTTAAGATCCACTTGATCCCAATGGGTTTTACCCCTTCAGGTGCAATATTCAAAGTCATACTTTGTTGGTGTATATTGATTCCATCTTTGATTGCATAGCATCCAGCCATTTCATAGAGTCCCCACTCGTGATGGCCTGCCTGAACCTAGTTGAGCCATCATCTACTATGATGCAATCCTCCCTCCTACCGTTACCGAGGAAAACGTAGTATGTCTCAGGTGGATGAGGAACCCTACCAGATTCACGAAGAGGCTGAGGTTCATTGGAGACTATTGAATCCTTTGGTTTCACCAAATCATCAGCTGCTAGTTTGTCTAGCTGGAACTCCTTCCAGTTCTACCTCATGACCACTAATTTCTTCACAAGAAATTCCTTTTCTAAAAAAGGTGGCATGCTGAGAAACAAAACACCTTTTACTCCTCAGTGTGGTAGAAGATATTCCCTTGAGAATGTTAAGGATATCCAACAAACTTATACAGAACTGACATTGCCTTGAGCTTGTCCGGATTGTTTTTCAACATAGGCCAGACAACCTTATATCTTAACTCATTTAAGACACGGTCTCTTTTCATACCATATCTCATATGGAGTGGTAGGCACTAATTTGGATGGAATCTCATTCAATAGGTATGCAGCTTCTCAAGTGCATAACTCCAAAAAGGAAACAGGTAATTCAGCATTACTCATCATAGAGCGCACCATATCTCATAGGGTGTGATACCTCCGCCCCGATACACCGTTGTGTTGTGGTATATATGAAGGAGTAAGCTGAGAGAGAATCCTATTCTATGTTTAGAAAATCCAGGTACTCCATGCCCAAGTATTCCCCTCCCTGATCTCATCGAAGGACTTTAATACTTCTACCCGTTTGGTTCTTAACTTCAAGCTTATATTCCTTGAATTTCTCAAAAGTTTCAGGCTCGTGTTTCAACAGCAACACATGTCAGAATCTTGAGAGATCGTCGATGAATGTAATGAAGTACAAAGAACCAACCCTGGCATTAGTAGACATAGGTCCGTATACATCATCATGAATGGTCACGGCAGCGCCCCGGCCATCGAAACGCGGCTAAAATGCGGAACAAAATTTTTCTAAACTGGCGCTACCGCTACCCGATTTACGGATCGACCTTAAACCCTAATCTAGCGAGCTAACTAAGAGTTAGAAAGGTTATACCGAGTTGATCCGAGTCCTTCGGTCGTCATTCCAAGCTCCTAGTGATTCCTTGATGTGGTTTGGTTGCCGGTCTTCCTCCGTCTCCGATGATCCACCTGAGGGAAACGACGCAAGTTTCAACCTCGTCGAACGAGGTAACCGATGATCCAAAGTCGCTAGCGATGGAGAGTCGAGGTGTATGGAAGTGTCACTATATTTTTCTCTCTACCCAAAGTGCTCATGGAGCAACCATAGAAGATAAAGAAGGAGGTGATGAAGACTTGGCATGAACAACAATGAAAATGGCTAAGTCTTTTTGAATCATGTGAATGAGAGAGTGAGAGAGAGCTAGAAATGAGGTAATGTGTCATGAAATTCCTAACGAAATGAAAATGAACCCCCCATCAAAAGTGGCCGGCCCCCCCTCTCTCCACCACAAAAAAAAGTCATTTTCTTTTTCAAATAAACATTGTGCAACCATGCTTTGACCCATGCCACTCAACATGTCCATGACCATGCCTCCTTTTCCACCTCATTTATAAAAAACAAATGAATTTCTATAAATGAAAATCATATAAATGAGGTGGCATCTTCTAGAAGCTATTCCGTATAAAATACGGAACACTTCCCGGTACATGTATCGAAATACATAACGTGGAACGCGGATTATGTCACTTCTGACCCTGTGGAAAATGTCCAGAGTGGATCCTGGTCCTCGCAGAGCACGGCAGTGAACCCGTGTGAAGCATCCAGAGCGGAGCCTAGTCCTCGCCGAACACGGCAGTGAATCCGTGGGAAGCATCTAGAGCAAAATTCCCGGTTACATGGAACACGGCAATGACCCCATGGGAAACGTCCAGAGCGGATCCTGGTCCTCGCAGAGCACGGCAATGAACCCATGTAAAGCATCCAGAGCTGAGCCTGGTCCTCGACAAACACGGAAGTGAACCCGTGGGAAGCATCCAGAGCGAAAATTGGACTGTGGAGTCCTTAAATCCACGGACTATGATGTCCTTAACCTCGACCGTGATGTCTTAAAACTAGAAACGGACTATGGAGTCCTTAAATCCACGGGCTATGATGTCCTTAACCTCGACCGTAATGTCTTAAAACTAACAACGGACTGTGGAGTCCTTAAATCCACGAACTATGATGTCCTTAATCTCGACCATAATGTCTTAAAACTAGCAACGGACTGTGGAGTCCTTAAATAACGGACTATGATGTCCTTAACTTCGACCGCGATGTCTTTAAACTACGGTACTGCGGAAAATATCCAGAGCGGAGCCTGGTCCTCGCCAAACACGGCAGTGAACCCGTGGGAAACATCCAGAGCAACCCTTAACTCCGTGAAATACGGATAAAGACAACTTCACCCATCACTTGCGGGTCCTCACGACTCGTAAGGGAGCAAATTCTCTTGTGAGATCCTTACGACTTTCAAGAGAAAACACGCTTAGGAATCCTCACGATTCTTAAGGAGAAATTACACCAACGGGATCCTCTCGACCTGTAGGGAGAAAAATTCTTTATGAGACCCTCACGGCTCATAAAGTTGAAAAGTCTTAGGAGGCAGATCTTAACCCTGAATCCTAAGCCATCGTTGTCCTGCAAAGAGATCAAGATAGACTATCCACAGAATACATTCAATAAAAAGGGACACACCATTGAGAAGAAAAATATGTGTTTTATTCATGAACCAAAATGGATACAAAGTACAATTCGTGAAAGAACAAAAATATATTCTTATTCAGGAGTGTATACAAAGGAAGAATAAAAAATATACAAGTCTTCAAGTCGGCGGGCGATTTAGTAGATTGATCAGCTCATCCCTCTTCCGCTGGGCCTCGCCTTCATGGTTCAATATCGTCAAGAGACGGGCCTCCGCTTGAGCCTGCTGGGCCTGATATGAGGCAAGACGACCTTCGAGCTCTTTCTCGGTAGCTTTGTGAGCCTCGACCCTTGCGCGAGTAAACACGGCGGCTGTTCAGTTGATAAAACTGCACATTTGTTATTACATTTTTCCTACCATTTTCTGTTAGTTATATGTATGCTCTAGAGGCCATTACTGTACATAGGATGTATATTGTAGTGGATGCTTGGACATATATAGGGAGGACTTTCTTGCTCGACATGATAGTATGCTATCTGGTTGATCTTTACCTTAACGTGTATACTGATTGTCTCTCTGTTACATGTTGGTAAAGCCCTTAGGATGTGTACTTGACTACCTGGACTATGATGAAGATCATACTAGTGGGGACATGGTAGTCCATAAGTACATCCTTCAAAGTCCCTAGTCGTGGGTGTATCGAGACGGGGCATCGATATACCAGTGTAGACTAGCGTATACCTTCTCGACCCATACAGATGGGCGATGGATGATCCCATATCCATTGGTGTTTGACATCAGAGATGATATACGGGTGCTCAGTAGAGACTGGGTACACTGGACGGACTCGCCGAGAACTCCCAGATGGTATTATACCTTACGTCAGATGGCAGTTCTCTGGTGACACTGGTACAGAGTAGTCTGTTGACCCGAGATCGTCATAGAGTCTTGTGTGGTTCCCACTGTGCTTTGATTTCCATCTTACCACGTCCAAGAGGGCGTGCAAAACGGTGGTTTTTGGGTACAGTCCCGAATCACATGGAGGCAATGAGCGATAGGAGGGGATTCGTCTCTCCCGGTATAGGGAGTTGATGTTGCGCTGTGTTCGATTGGCTATAACCGGAAATCCCTGGCCAGGGTTGCTGAGATATACTGGTAAGTGTTACCAGTAGTTTCTCGAACTGTTATAGACCTCATATCGACACGACTTATCGAGCTATTGGGGTCTGACGTTTACCACCCCTAGGCAAGATATGCGACATATCAGACGACGAGACCGGACTGTACGGTAGTGTTACTGGTTGGATTCACTGGAGTGTGAGCGGGCTTGCTCGTCGATCTTCTGATCGCTCAATACCCGGGTGGCCGTTACGTTTAGCAGAACGCTTGCGGCTTGTGGGTGTTTGATATGATCATCACCTGCTGCCGGCGTATTGACGAGTCTTTAGAGTCCTACACAGAGGTTTCCTGGCTCAAGCGAAACGAAATAGGAGCGCATATGAGATATGTGCGGGACCGAGAATAATGCGTGTATGTGATACCGTATTCCATTCTCGCGATGAATGTATCGATTGGTTGTATGCGATATAACCTAATTATCGATTCAAGGATTGATTCGATAAGCCGATACATTGGATACTAGTCGGTGATATGCGATATGACCGGATCGTTAAATCAAGTGTTGATTTAATGATTTAATGTATAATTATATATTTGATATATTACTTTGCATTAACTAGTATTGGTTCACTTTAAATGGATTTTCTCACTTGATGTGCACATTGTATATGTGATATACTTTTGTACACTAGTTTGTATCATGTTTGATGATACTTGCTCACTTGGGTTTGTGTAAAGATTAAACCATGGTTATATGAATGGTTAGGGTTTTGATTATTTACTTAGTTATTTATTTATATATTCATTTTGGAAATTATTAAGGATGGTGGCTTATTTTGTTTTTATGTTGAAGCTTCTTGAAGCTTTGAACAAGTCCACCATTCTTATCTCATCCTTAACCCTAACCATTCCAACTAACCTTGGTTTAATCTCTACACTTGACCATGGTTTACATTATGATAAGTATTCATTTTCTTTTCATTTTAAATAACTTATCATAATATTAGCTTCTTCTTCTTCATCTTCTTCAATGAAGAAAGCTTGACTTCATCAATGGTAATTGATGAAAAAGGGTGAGAAATCCAATTCTAAAGTGAACCCACTTCCTATTTCTTCATCCTCTACCTCTTGCCAAGTAGTATAGGGTGTTTCCTTCACAAGTTATCATGGCTTGGTGAAGGTGGAGCTTGATCTAGTGATGCCTCGACGTAGATCATCTTCGGCATCGTCGTCGATGACCTAGCCCGCTCTTTCTCCGATGAAGCCGATGCTAGAGCCCGGGATCCGTTTTGGACAGCGAGGAAACATCATCACGGAGCTATGGAGGTGGAGTACCGGATCTACAAAGGTTGTATTTCCGTTTACCATTTAGTTAAGTTGTTAACTAGCTTCATTTTCGCCTAAATATCTAGTTAACGATCCGTATTAGGGTTTCTCGGCACCCGTAAAATTTGATATTGGCATGGTTGATGCCTTGTGAGACCTCATTAGTGTGCCTAGGAACCCTACATTTTCATATTAAAACAGGACTTTATTATAATATATCATACATATGAGGGTTTATGTGTAAAAACATCGTTTTCTATGTGTTATTATATTTTAATTAGTATTTGGTAGGAAAATGTATGCAAATAAATTCATTGACCAAATCCTAGTAGAAATAAGTCTACAAAATATTATTTGAGATTATTGTGCAGAATTTTCCAAGTTGTTGTGCAGAATTTATCAAGGAAATCAAGTTGTTAAAGAAAACTTGCCTAATTAAGAGAACAAAACTTGGAGATCAAATCTGGCAGCGACTATGAGAAGATTTCGAAGATACAAAGATTCCAGAGAAGCCCACATGTCACAAGAACAGAGCTCCTGAATTTTTATGTAGAGATGAGATTAAACGGCCGCGGATCCGCGGCCATACCCCCCCTTGGGCCGCGGATCCGCGGCATTCTAGAGGGATCAATTGCTAAAAATTTGGGAGGTGAATCTATGCTATATTTTACCAAGTTTTCAACCAAAAGATTCTGGTTTTGCACTATAAAAAGGCACCGAGAGACTCTTGGAAAATTTATCAAGCCGAAGAGATCACGAAGTCCAAGACGGCTCACGCATCCAGGCTGATCATCAACTGTTCGACTACCTCCTTAGGAAAGATCGAGAAGCAACTAGTTTGTAATCATTTTCTACGGAATAAAGTGTAGATTGTTTAAGTTGATTAATAAAGGTAGTTATTTTATTTAATTCTTTTGCATTTTACATTATGTTTTCCCTCTCTGTCTTTTCATCTTCTTTTCCCAACATGCGCGAGTAATTCTCCGCTTGTTAGGGTTCGTAGGATTAGGGTAGGCTAATGGGTGATGAAAATAACTAAACCATTTTTAAGTCCTATAAAGTTTAGGAACTTTATCAAAGGAATCATTAACATCCTAATCGGGCGCGCTAGCAATTCTTTGCTAGTTCCGACCGCGATTAAAGATTAGATTAATGATTGTTTTGGTAAAGGCTAGATATGAACGGAGTTCCGTGTCGAGATAAGGGTTAAGAGTGGGATTCCATTTCCCTTCAGAAACCCTAATCTACACGCATCACCGTCGTTTTAGTTTTAAATCTATTAATTTATAAAAAGGGTAACTTTTAATTAATCGTCCATAACTACTAAATCCTAATGAACCCTACAAGCCCTTTTATTACATTATCTACATCTCTAAAATAATCTAGATCTATATTTTACATTCTTGTTTAACGTAAATCTAGAAACCATTCTATAAAATTATTTTTCCCTCCTCTCTCTTTCAACACATCTAAAGTAAAAGTAAATGGTTCCACGTTTCCCAGAGGACGACCCGTACTCATCTCGGTCTAGCTACACGCGACACCGTTATTGCTTACGGTTAACAACTATAAACACACTCTTTCGAAACAATCAAATGGCGCCGTTGCCGGGGATACGTGCATAATTTTTTATTTTTACTATTTGTGTTGAATTCTTATACGATCTATATCATAATAAAACAAAACTGCAAATTGCATATTTAACGATTTGTGTGTGAATTTTGCGAGGGAATCTGGAGTCACGGACTTGAGGAAACAGGAGATCTGGGGTTCCGAACTTCTCTGGTATCTTTCTCAACTCCTTCTCTCTCCTCTCAAATCCAATAAAATCTATTTTCTGCAGGATTCTTTGCAAAATAGCGCCGCTCAAAAATCTTTTTGCAAAAGTTTTGTGATTGGTTTTGTTTTGCATATTTTAATACGGACTTTAAGGGGCAAAGACCAAATCAAGATTAGGTGGGGATTTCATCACCCTTCCTAAGCCCCACAAATCACAAACCGATCATCTAGATCAACCCTTCATTAATTTAAAAAATATCTAGACCAGACTCTAAGAACTGTCGCGCTCATTAAGGACAGAGGAAGGTCGTGGGTAATCTATCGTTTATCCGCATTACTTTTGTAGTGCCTAGGCAAGTGTGTCAAAGGCTAGTGGTTTTTAATTAGGCCCACTACTGTGGTTCCTTCCCACTTACCTGGCACTTACCTGGCTACAAGGGTAGTACGGAGGCGGTAGAGGATTGATCATGCGGCTTGTCCTTTGGAAGTCTAGGAGCGGTCTAGAGACTGGACCTAGGTGACCTTAGTTCTAGGGTTGCTTGTGCATCTTAGGGTGATTTGTCTTGAGTCCCATTTTTTCAAAACAAGCCAATTTTAAATCACACACACGCTGCCACTTGCACGAAAACCGCTTAGTGCATGCTCGGCTGGACACGGGATCCTAGTGCCCGTCTTGTCCACGTTCCTGCTATCGACGCCGAAGTCGGTACTTCTTCATCTTCTTTTCCACCACCACACACTACGACCGAGATGGACGGCACTCCATCAAATTATAACACCACGCTGCCACCGCCCTAAGGTGCGCAGAATCCACCGCGCATTTCTCTCCAAGAGAGATGCTATCCTATCCGTGGTCCTCTTCCCACTTGTCTATCTCTTCCACCACCTAATAGGGATAATTTCGAGATTAAACCCCACTACATCAATCTGCTGCCCAAATTTCACAGGCTTGAGTCGGAAGACGCGTATGTTTTCATCACCAAATTCGAAAACGTATGCGCAATGATGGGTACTTCGCAATTGACTTTAGATGCTATGCACTTACGTCTTCTCCCATTCACACTATGCGACTTGGCAGAAAAATGGCTTTATAATACTGCCGCACATTCTATCACTAATTGGGATAAATTCGTCATAGCATTTCTTAAGAAGTTTTACCCAAACCATAAGACTGCCCGTGTGAGAAGCGAGATCAACCAGTTCACCCAGCTTCCCAATGAACCATTTTGGAAGTGCTTTGAACGTTTCAAAGATCTGCTTGTCCAATGTCCTCATCATGGAATCAATAGATGGGATTTATGCCGAATTATTTATGAGGGCATTAATCCAGCGACAAAGCGGATACTTGAAACAAATTGTCAATGCAATTTCATGTCTAAAGACGACGGTGAAGTTTGGAAATATCTGGAAGACCTTGCTGAACACACTTTGCAGTGGAAAAGCATAAGACCACCTTCTTCTAAGGGAAGTATTCATCAGCTCGATGTTTCCATCGCAGTAAAAGCCGAAATGGCAGCGATACAGAAGAAACTCGACGCTATTGAGAACAAATTCTCATCATTCTCCCTAAATCAGGCCACGCTTCCTAAGACCATCTGTGGTTGCTGTTCGGATCCTTCACACTTAACGGAAGAATGTCCTATGAATGCATCGTTTCAAGCTAATGCTGCTTTTCAGCAGCGACCTAGAAACGACCCTTATTCTTCCACGTACAATCAAGGATGGAGGAATCATCCTAACTTTGCTTGGAGTCAAAACCAACAAAGCAATTATCAAAAACCTCCTCCACAGCAACCACAACCACAGAATCAACCCCTCTTTCAGTCACAGAATTTCCAAAATCCGGCCAACATTTCTACACCACAAGTGGCCGGTACTGACAACTCACTTGCACAAACTTTAGATATGTTCATGAAACAATCCATGCAATTTTCGGCTGAGATGAGGTCTTCTATTGATACCCTAACGAAAAACTCCGCCTCCCATGGTGAGAGTATTAAATCATTAGAAAACCAAATCGCACAGTTAAACGCCGCAATGAGTGCGAGAGAGAAAGGGAAACTCCCATCTCAACCCATACCTAATCCTGGCCACTCACAAAGTTATAATGTGAGTGCTGTTACCACGTTGAGATCGGGAAAAGTGCTGAATAACCGAGTGGGTGAGCAGTGTGATGATAGTGACACCAATGATACCCCAGCTTCTTCTTCTTCCCCTAATTCGTCTAGTCTCCCACCTTCACCCGAGCCTATTCTCCATTTTCCCCAAGGCTCGAACCCTTCACCCATTTCGCCAAATCTATCTAAGTCGATTCCCATTCCAGTTTTGGGATCGAATCCGTCCCCACAATCCTCTCCAATGTTGGACCAAACCCTTATTGATAAAGCACCTTATCCAAACAGGTTAAGGGGCAACAGACCAAGTCCACAAATGGAGAAGATTGTGGAAATTTTTAAGCAAGTTAACATAAACATTCCTCTCCGCAGAATCCTAAGCCATCGTTGTCCTGCAAAGAGATCAAGATAGACTATCCGCAGAATACGTTCAATAAAAAGGGACACACCATTGAGAAGAAAAATATGTCTTTTATTCATGAACCAAAATGGATACAAAGTACAATTCGTGAAAGAACAAAAATATATTCTTATTCAGGAGTGTATACAAAGGAAGAATAAAAAATATACAAGTCTTCAAGTCGGCGGGCGATTTAGTAGATTGATCAGCTCATCCCTCTTCCGCTGGGCCTCGCTTTCATGGTTCAATATCGTCAAGAGACGGGCCTCCGCTTGAGCCTGATGGGCCTGATATGAGGCAAGCCGACCTTCGAGCTCTTTCTCGGTAGCTTTGTGAGCCTCGACCCTTTCGCGAGTAAACACGGCGACTGTTCAGTTGATAAAACTGCACATTTATTATTACATTTTTCCTACCATTTTCATATTAAAAAAAGGACTTTATTATAATATATCATACATATGAGGGTTTATGTGTAAAAACACCATTTTCTATGTGTTATTATATTTTAATTAGTATTTGGTAGGAAAATGTATGCAAATAAATTCATTGACTAAATCCTAGTAGAAATAAGTCTACTAAATATTATTTGAGATTATTGTGCAGAATTTTCCAAGTTGTTGTGCAGAATTTATCAAGGAAATCAAGTTGTTAAAGAAAACTTGCCTAATTAAGAGAACAAAACTTGGAGATCAAATCTGGCAGCGACTATGAGAAGATTTCGAAGATACAAAGATTCCAGAGAAGCCCACATGTCACAAGAACAGAGCTCCTGAATTTTTATGTAGAGATGAGATTAAACGGCCGCGGATCCGCGGCCATACCCCCCTTGGGCCGCGGATCCGCGGCATTCTAGAGGGATCAATTGCTAAAAATTTGGGAGGTGAATCTATGCTATATTTTACCAAGTTTTCAACCAAAAGATTCTGGTTTTGCACTATAAAAAGGCACCGAGAGCCTCTTGGAAAATTTATCATGCCGAAGAGATCACGAAGTCCAAGACGGCTCACGCATCCAGGCTGATCATCAACTGTTCGACTACCTTCTTAGGAAAGATCGAGATGCAACTAGTTTGTTATCATTTTCTACGGAATAAAGTGTAGATTGTTCAAGTTGATTAATAAAGGTAGTTATTTTATTTAATTCTTTTGCATTTTACATTATGTTTTCCCTCTCTGTCTTTTCATCTTCTTTTCCCAACATGCGCGAGTAATTCTCCGCTTGTTAGGGTTCGTAGGATTAGGGTAGGCTAATGGGTGATGAAAATAACTAAACCATTTTTAAGTCCTATAAAGTTTAGGAACTTTATCAAAGGAATCATTAACATCCTAATCGGGCGCGCTAGCAATTCTTTGCTAGTTCCGACCGCGATTAGAGATTAGATTAATGATTGTTTTGGTAAAGGCTAGATATGAACGGAGTTCCGTGTCGAGATAAGGGTTAAGAGTGGGATTCCGTTTCCCTTCAGAAACCCTAATCTACACGCATCACCGTCGTTTTAGTTTTAAATCTATTAATGTATAAAAAGGGTAACTTTTAATTAATCGTCCATAACTACTAAATCCTAATGAACCCTACAAGCCCTTTTATTATATTATCTACATCTCTAAAATAATCTAGATCTATATTTTACATTCTTGTTTAACGTAGATCTAGAAACCATTCTATAAAATTATTTTTCCCTCCTCTCTCTTTCAACACATCTAAAGTAAAAGTAAAAGGTTCCACGTTTCCCAGAGGACGACCCGTACTCATCTCGGTCTAGCTACACGCGACACCGTTATTGATTGCGGTTAACAACTACAAACACTCTTTCGAATCAATCAGCGGCTTTGTTGATGGCCACCACCTCCTTGATGGCCTCTTGAAGCACTCGCCAAAGCTCATACGCTTTATTGGCCTTGGCCGTTAGGTTGGCTTGGAGCTTATTCAACACTTTCGAAGCCAGCTCCCTCTCCGAGAATTTGCGGCCGAGCCTCTTCTCGCATGACATCATATTCGCTGCGCAACGCTCGATTAAGCCCCGTAAGCTCGCCTTCGCAGCCACAGCCTCCGAAGAAAGGTGGGTACACTCAAGCACATGCAAGCAAGCCTCCACCTGCCGACAAAACTCAACCCAGACTTGCACCACCGCCTCATTATGATAGGTAGCAAGAAAGGGAAGAGAGCCGTTAGCTTCAGCAGCAAACGCTTCGGCTGTGATTACACTGCCCGCACGAAGCTCCTCGATCAGGGATGACAGGGAGTCGAGGCTTAATTTCGCCAAACGGTCTGAGGCTCGCAAAGTATAAGGGCCGGGCGGCATGGCGATGCACGACTCCAGCGCTGTGAGAACTGGCAGGGCTGTTCAGATTTATAAAAGATCAGTGAAACTTTTAAGCAAAAGAACAAGTGGGACCATATTGAGACTTCACTTACCTACAGTCATGCAAGAAGGAGCTGAAGGTTCCCCTGGCCCTTCAAGGACCTCAACCTCGTCGTCGGCCTCCAGAACTGTAAAAGACATCAATGTCATTTTGCAAAATAACAACAATGTTATGAAAAGATGATGAACAACACTAACCTTGCCCAGACGAGAGGACGATGCGTTGAGGAGATATCGCCTGCGGAGCGGCCATCTCCAGCAGACGCTGAAAGGATTGCCGGGGAGACAAATCGGCAATAGAGGCCGCCAATCCGAGCAGTTCTGAAAAGACAAAAGAGTTCAGATAATGGAAAGATTACTAGTTTAAAATGTGGAAGGTTACCTTTGACGCTCCTCCCATTCTGAGCTGGAGGGATAGCAGCTTCAACGGCCTCCGCCGCGACCTCGGGCACAATATCAGAGGCACGGGCTGGTGTAACGGCCTCTAAGGAAGGAGCAGCGGCAGCCACTGCGGGCTCTAACGAAGGGAGGATGGTCTCGACTATCTCCATCCCAGCCTCTGGGCCGCCCTCAGGAAGGTCTGTTGAGACGGCGACCACCAAGGGTGCCTCTCCCGAAGGAGCGAGTGCTTCGGGAGCAAGAACCACCACAGGAGGCTCTATCGCGAGAGGGACAGTGTCGTCAACCCCCTCCACATCGAGCAATGTTTCATTAGGGGTGTCAACAGGCTCTACCATCAGTAAGCCCGTAGGAACCTCCCCCATCGTCGAAGTCTCTGCACAATTCACACAAGAATAAGAATACATATATACAAGTGCAGGCAATATGAAGTATTACAAAGAAATACAGGAACATACCAACGCGTAAGGAAGCTTTCAATATGGCTTGTTCAAGTCGATGCTCCTTCTTGAGGAGGTGTACTCGCCGAGGTTCAAGGGTGGACTCGTGGCCGCCAGTCCACAATGAAAGCGCATCCGCAACATCCTCCGAAGCAGCTTGCTTAATGGCCCTTTCGCCCCATTCCTCCAAAGGGCCGATGAAACGCCGCCGGATCCACGAAGGATCTTCATAAAAGATTACGGTGGGATAGGGCTTCTTCGGAACCCTTACGTTCTGAGACTCATCTTTAGAATGTCTTATAGCCTCAGCCAATTGTGCGGCTTCCTCGGCAGCTGAACCCGGAAAAAGTAAGCCAGCATCTGACTCTTGCATGGCCAACGGTTCATCCTAAAGAATGGGTTCAGACTCTACTAAAGAGTCGAGCAGGTTGGTATCCACCTTCCTCCGCCACTTGGATCCAGAATCGACCGCCGAAGACAACCGTTTCCTCCCCCATGGAGCCTTGGCACGACGCCGACCCACCTCACCTTCAACACCCTCATTCCCAGCACCCTCGCTTGGGGGTGCTGCCGAGGACGACACGGCCATTGTCGACGCCGCCGGCGGTGGTACTGCTACTGGTGCCCTTTTACCCCTTGACTGAGCTCGGGTATCCAACGGCATACCAATTGTGGGGGTAAGGTCCACCTCCGACTCCCCTGGAATGAGCGCAACACTGGTGTCCCTCAGGGCAAAGCGGACCGGTGCACGCGGCCTGAGCCGGAGCAGGAGCGCCATAGCCAAGAAGCAACCTCTTCTCCTCAGCAATAACTGGGTTGACCCGATGAAGATACCAGCCTGTAAAGGACCCCACGCATCGGGGAATATCATCAGCTTCAGGGATCATGAAGTAAGAACCAGTGTTCAGCCTCACGAAGTGATGAGCAGCATCACGAACAGCTTCGGGTGAAGGAACCGGCGCAACTGTGAAAGCCTCAAAAGGGACGCCCTGATCATATCCAAGCTGCCGGGCGAAGCGATGCGGATTGTACCGCATAAAAAGAGCCGCACTGTTCTAACGGAATACCAGATAACCTGGTCTGATCGTGTACAAGTGTGTGGCCTCCCGGGGATTCAGAGAAGGCACATCACCTTTCGACTAGTCGTGGAGTTGTTGAATCGGACCTGAAGGAGCAGATAGAACCCGATCAACAAATACCAATCCGCCCGCGCTAGCATAGGGAGCAATCAATACGCGAATAGCCCCGAACTGAGTTGGATCGGGAGCAGAAGCGTCCACCAGCCGCATGAGTCACGGAAAAGTGTAGGCATCATAAAATGCGGGCCTCTGATGCGCAGCAAAAGCCCCCAACACGTGCATCTCAATCCAAGATGTGAAGTAATAAAGGGAGAAGTTTACTACATCCACACCGGGAGTTGAGGTGTTAGCGGCCGCGCCCAATCCATGATAGAGATGCGCTAGCGCCGGGATGCCTATGGCCAGCCATGTCCCCTCAGCGATACGATGAGCCGGATAGATAACCAAGACTCTCATGAAGCGGCGATGCATGGGGATGATGAACCAGCTAAGCCAGACACTAATAAGCCCACAAAGAATGTCTCCTCGTCCATGCCGGGAGCTGCAATCGATTCGAAAGATACCGGCGACATGATAGGAATATAATATTGTGGTAAATCTGATTCCTTAGTCAGACGCCTATTCAAACCAAACCCAAAGGGGTCGTTGATGCTTGCAAACTTGGGAGCCGTCTTCGACAGGACATCCTCGCGAAGGAAGCTAGCGATGAAGCTCTTGAAAGTGACGCCCTGCTCCTCAGATTCTGTGAACAGTTTGTCGAAGATGCCCAGCACCTTGATCAAACTCGGACGCTTATGACGGACGGCGTTCTCGGTAGACAAGCCGTCAAGCGTTGCGGGCTCAGTCTCAAAGACGTACTCGTCAGAAGGCAGCAATTCCTCATAAAGTGTCCCTCTGATTGGCAGCCCCGAGATCTCGAAAAATTCTTCCAAAGAAATTAAACTTCACGGTCCCCCAAGAGGAAAGTGTTGGTGGGAAGATTCCACTGGTTCAGGAAGGCCTTAACCCACCAGACGTGAGGATACGAGTAGTGGAAGAGGGACGCATAGATCGCCTGATAAAGCCCAACCTTCTGCAGTCGCGTGCGGTGGACGGATAGGATGTAGCGAGCCCAAAGAAGGTAGCCTTTGGGGAGTCGAGGGGTGAGCCCTATTTTGTAGATCTGCCCCCATGGTTGAGCCTCGCCCTGGCAAATACGGCATCCCAGAATGTCTATGGCCGGGATAGGATGATTCGGGATGCCAGTCGTTGAAGGCTCAAGCCGTCCCATCGGGGTCCAATTCGGCATCTCCATGACAAAGACTGTCCTTAGAGGATCCATTGGCAGGAACGGATAAGTAGGCTCCGTCGGCACTTCGCAAAGAAAACTCCGGCGACCCCGGATAATATGACCATACCAGGTCCCCCACAAAAGCAAGTTGGTGCAGTTCGGGTCATGAGCCCTGATCATCGCCATCACTTCCTCATCAGATGGTGACTGAGGAAAAGCGGCCTCCGAGCGAGTGAAAGGAAAGTACGGAACGGAAGTCATTGTACCTGAAATAAAATAAGGGGGAACTGTTAAAAGCAAAGCCAACAATGTATATATATATGATTATAAATATATACATATAAAAGGACAGTGGAAGAAAGCGACAGGAGACTCATTTTATGGGACCATTAGTTACAAAAAACGTGGGTCCCACGAAATCAAGATGGCGGCTGGCTAATGATGAGGCAAAGCAATTATAATGAGACGAAAAGAAGATTCTCATTAAATAAGTAGTGGATTTCAAATGACCCTACACACTCCCCTAAAAAGAAATTCATCTGGGACTCTGTGGCAAATCAAACAGAATCAAGGGAATTAAATTCCCAAAAAGAGACATTGCAAACTTCTTCTTCTTGGTTACAGAGAGACAACTCAGGGCAAGAAAACCCAAGAAGTCCCCTGAGAAGAACTAAGCTCTTCATAGGAATTAAATTCCTTTTTGAAAAAGGGAATTAAATTCCCAGAAATTCTTTTCCCATAGCCAGAGCTTTTTGATGATGGAATTAAATTCCATGGAAAAGACAAACACCACCACCGATCCCTAAAGATTAGAGAAACCCTAAGAGATCTACTATTTGAAGGTTAAATGGTTTTCTGTTCTTGTTAAAGAACTTAAAGAAAAATGGGTTCTTGTTAAAAGAGAAAAACCCTTGGTATGGATTTAAAATCCAGAGAGTTTTATATATGAAAGTTCTTCGATCATCCAAAGACATTACCTGAAGAGATAGGTCTTTCTTAGACAGAGTTAAACTCTGAAAATATTCGAGGCAGAGAACTAAGCTCTGGAAACGAGAATTAAATTCTCAAAAGGGAAAAGATAGCTAAAGGAGGAAGATGAAAGAGTGGAGGCGCTTCTGAAGAGACCCCTGCATTTATAGGATGTGATGGAAAATGTTTCATCTCCCCGATTCCCTAGATGGATCCAACGGTCACAAAAGTGACAGCGTTGCACTCACGTGCAGACACGTGAGAGCAACGCTGTGGGGGCATTTGTTTCCTGATTAAAAATCAGGAATCATCTCAATAAGGTATCTGATGGTTAAAACTTCATCAAACAGAAACGAAAAACAAAGGAAAGGGTGAAAGATGACTCAATTGAGGTCACGTGCTCACACGTGACCAAAGGTCACGTGTCATCACGTGACAGGCTTTGAAAGCCTTGCAGCTTAAAATAGAATTTAATTCTAAAAAAATCAGAAAATACCTCAACGCACGTGACCAAGGGTCACGTACCCACACATGACCAAGGGTCACGTGCCAGCACGTGACAGGCTTTGAAAGCCTTACAGTTTAGTTGAATTAAAATTCTGAATTTCTCTAAAATCTTTCTAAATTGGAAAGGAGTAAAGAGAACCGTTGGATTAAAAATCCAGGGGTGATTAAATATAACCAATTTATGGAAAAATCTTGAACAAGGAAAGATTTCCATAAATCTCACCAGAAATAACAAACAAAATATTTTTGGACTGAAAATCCAACGGTGAATAAAATTCACTTAATAATCTAAAGGCTCATATTAATTATGAAAACAAACAAAATCTTTCAATGAAAGATTTGCTAAACAAATTGATTCTTTTCCTTCTCCTATAAATAGGAGCCAAGAGGAAGGATTAGGAGAGAGAGGGTTTTGGAGAGAGAGCTTTGGAATCTTGAAATTTCAGAGAGAGAAAGAAAGGAGAATTTAATTCTCTACAAAAGAAAAACCCTAGGTAAGAAAAGAAAGGGGATGAAAACTTCAAACAGAGAATTTAATTCTCAAATCTAAGAGTTTAACTCTTCTACAAAAAAAAGAACTTAGTTCTTCTTCTGGTTGAAGATCTGCACAGAGCACATCTCCCCATAAGATGAGAATTTAATTCTCATCGGGTTGAAATCCTGCCATGCAGATCCAAAACTTAGAGAGAGAATTGAGTTTAGAGAATTTAATTCTCCCAAAACAAAATTAGGGTTTAACCCTATATGAGAATTTAATTCTCCCAAACTCACAGAAATTTAATTCCTTCATGATGAAATTGGGGTTTAAACCCTATCTGAGAATTTAATTCTCCTAAACTTATAGGAATTTAATTCCTTCAAGATGGACAGAACTAGGGTTTAATCCTAATTGAGAATTTAATTCTCTCAAATTTACAGGAATTTAATTCCTCCTAAATGATAATAGGGATTCACCCTATATAAGAATTTAATTCTTTCACAATAGGAATTTAATTCCTCCAAAATCGTAATTAGGGTTTAACCCCATAAACGAATTCAATTCTTGAAAATAAAGAGATTTGAAGGATCTCCATATTTAATTCCTCCAAAATCGTAATTAGGGTTTAACCCTATAAAAGAATTCAATTCTTGAAAATAAAGAGATTTGAAGGATCTCCATGCATGCAAAAGACTAAGGTCACGTGGTCCCACGTGACCCCTGAAAAGATCCCCAAAATGAGAAGGGAAAAAGCTCGGAGGCAATGCCTCACGTGCTCCCACGTAACCCTTAAAACGAAAGAGAACAAATCCAAAGGCAGAACCATTCTTGGGCGCCCTCACGTGTCCCCACGTGACCCCTAGTAAAACGCTTTAATAATCAATGACTGGAAACCCATCACATACCCACACGTGATGGCCTGAAGACCAAAAGTGTTTAACACTTATCTGAATATCCTGAGAACAAAATAAAGGGATCTGGCCCCACTTTTTGATGCTATCACGTGCTCCCACGTGATCCCTCCCTCTTCTAGTGTTTAACACTAATCTGACAATTTTGTTTCCAGTGTTTAACACTGTTGTCTTTTAGTGTTTAACACTAATTTGAGAATCACATTTCTAAGTGTTTAACACTAATTTGATAATCTTATTTCCAGTGTTTAACATTGTTGTTCTCTAGTGTTTAACACTAGCTTTAGCCAAATTGGTTAATTTTCTAGAGGCAAAGCCTCCCCTTCAATTGAATCTCAAAATTGAGTAGAAACTCAGAGGTATAATGTTTAATCCTCAGCCAAAGGCCCAAATGTTATCAAAACCCTCAAACTCTTGTTTAGCATTGCTAAATATTGTGGGCTTGAACCCAGACAAATGTCTAATGGTCCAACAGAGGGCCAATACTTCAAACTTAATTAGACTTAGCCCAAATTGGCTATAAGTCCTCAATTCAGACTTAACCGAGCCAATGTGCTCATAATATAATTAATTGGTCTTAGTTCCAAACTAGACTATAGATCATTTAATTCACCTTGGTTCAAGGGTACATCTCTTCACTCCTTTGATATTTGTCATAGTAATTCCTTAACGTCTTCAAAGAGGTAACGGGTCCCGACAACCATACATTTCATGGACTGTGGAGTCCTTACACCCATGGACTATGATGTCCTTAACCTCGACCGTGATGTCTTAAAACTAACAACGGACTGTGGAGTCCTTAAACCCATGAACTATGATGTCCTTAACCTCGACCGTGATGTCTTAAAACTAATATCGGACTGTGGGGTCCTTAAGCCCATGGACTATGATGTCCTTAACCTCGACCGTGATGTCTTAAAACTAACATCGGACTGTGAAGTCCTTAAATCCACAGACTATGATGTCCTTAATCTCGACTGCGATGTCTTAAAACTAACATTGGACCGTAATGTCCTTAAACTAATTATCGACCGCAATATCATTAAACTAAACAATAGAGCCTAACTGCTCTCTTGTTGGATCTAAACGATCCCATTAAGTTGATCATAGTCTAAAATGTGACAAACGTATCCTTAACTAATGTTTAAGTTGATCTTAGTCTCAAATGAGGCTAACGTATCCTTAAACCCAACCCCCAAACCCAAATCTAAGAAAGATACGGATTTGGACTAGTCCACGCCCCTACAGGCGACAACATAACTTAGTCTCCGTATACAATCCACGGGCAACCAAACACAAAACAAACACCCACGACACGAAGTGACCATATGGAGAAGGAGAAAGTTGTTACCGCGATTCGGTAGCGTAATTAACTGCAGGGGCTTACGCCTGCAGGGAAGAGCGTCCCCACAATCAAAAACCCCTCAAACAAGGGGGAATCTGACGAAGTCTGCTACATCGGCCGCATCGGTCTGAACCTTCGATACATGGTGCCATAAATCAACTTGGCATCTTCGGAGAGGTGGACGGATAGCACCAATTAGCATCTGCCCCGAATTTCAGGCAAGACGTCCGTCTTGCGCATGATTCGGAAGGGAACAGGTACTAGCTGCATGTAACAGCTACCCAGGTATCTGTCGATAAGAAGGCCGACGAGCTAGCTCATCCAAACTCCTACTCAGCCTGTATGTGACAATCTCCATACAGTCCGGTCTGTTCGTCTGAGAGTATCGCATATTGGGTCAAGGGGCGGTAATCGTCAGACCCCTAATAGCGCAATAAGTCGTGCCGGAGTGTAGCCCAAAACACCATGAGAAACTACTGGAATACGTACCAGTAAATCCCACTTGCCCTGGCTAGGGACTTTGTGTAATGGCTCTCCAAACACAGCGCGATATCAACCCCCAATACCGGGAGAGACGAATCATATCTAACCGCCACTGCCTCCAAGTGCTTCGGGACTGCACCCAACTACTACCTATTTGCATGACTCCTTTGAGCCATGGTAGGGTAGTAATCAAAGTACAGTGGGAACACACTCGAGGCGAAACAGCAGTGCTAAGTCGATGGACTAAGCTGTACTCATGTCACCTGGGAACTGCTATCCGGCAATAGATATAATACCCACCAACAGTTCCCGATGAGTCCTGTCCAGTGTACCCATAACCTAATGAGCACCTGCATACTATCTCCAATACGACGTACTAATGGCTGTGGGACAGACCATCTCCCCTGCTGGGATGAGAAGCGTATACACTAGTCTACTCTAGAGTATCGATGCCCCGTCTCGATAATCCTATGACTAGGGACATGTATAGGATATGCTTATAGACTGCCCAGCCCCCACTAGTGTGACTACCATCACAACACTGGTTATCAAGCAAAGATCCTAAGAGCTCTACCAATATGTTTAAGCGATATGCTAAAAGAAACACATGCACGTATTGAAGTAGAAAAAACTAAGTAGCATACTACCATTTTGAGCAAGACTGTCAATACATCTGTGAATATCCCAAGCTTCTATTAAGTAATATACAAACCAGTATGATACAATAATGGCCTCCAGGGCATACATCACTAACAATCTCCCACTCGCACTAAGGCCATGTATTGGCATATCGCAAACCTATCATCTCGATTACCTTCTCGAACTATGTCTGAGGGATGGCCTTCGTGAGTAGATCTGCAGTATTATTCTCCGTATCTACTCTCCTCACCTCGATCTCCCGGTGATCAACGATCTCCCTGATCATGTGGTAACGCCTCAAAATGTGCCTGGACTTTTGATGGGACCTGGATGTTAGTTGTATATATGCCCTAGAGGCCATTGTTGTACATATGATGTATATTATAATGGATGCTTGGATATATATAATGAGGACTGACTTTCTTAATATGATAGTATGCTATCTGGTTTCACTTTGTCTTATCATGTTGACTTGTATTTGTTTACTGTCTTGCTCTCACATGTTGATAAAGCCCTTAGGATATGTACTTGACTACTGGGACTATGATGAGATAATACTAGTGGGGCCAGGGTAGTCAACGAGTACATACTATAACTGTTCCTAGTTGAGGGTGTATCGAGACAGGGCATCGATACACCAGTGTAGACTAGCATATATGCATCTTGACCCATATGATGGGCGATGGATGATCCCATATCCATCGGTGTTTGACATCAAAGATGGTGTACGGGTGCTCAGTGGAGACTGGGTACACTGAACGGACTCGCCGAGAACTCCTAGATGGATTTATACCTATCGTCAGATAGCAGTTCTCTGGTGACACTGGTACAGGTTAGTCAGTAGACCCGAGATCGTCATAGAGTCTTGTGTGATTCCCACTGTGCTTTGATTTCCACCTTACCACGTCCAAGAGGGCATGCAATACGGTGGCTTTTGGGTACAGTCCCGAATCACATGGAGGCAATGAGCGATAGGAGGGGTTTCGTCTCTCCCGGTATAGGGAGTTGATGTTGTGCTGTGTTCGATTGGCTATAACTGGAAGTCTCTGGCCAGGGATGATATGGAGTGCTACTGGTAAGAGTTATCGGTAGTTTATCGACCTGTTATAAGCCTCACATCGACACGACTTATCGGTTACTGGGGTCTGACGTTTACCACCCCTAGACTTGATATGCGACATATTAGACGAAGAGACCGGACTGTACGGTAGTGTTACTGATTGGATTCACAGGAGAATGTATAGGCTTGCTTATTGATCTTCTGATCGCTCAATACCTGGGTGGCTGTTACGTTTAGCTGACCGCTTGCAGCTTGTGGGTGTTTGATATGATCATCACCTACTGCCGGCGTATTGAAGATTATATAGAGTCCTACACAGAGGTTTCTTGGCTCAGGCAAAACGGAGTAGGAGCACATATGTGATATGTGCGGGACCGAGAATAATACGATATGAGATACCGTATTCTATTCTCACGATATGTGATATCGGTCAGGTATATGAGATATAGCCGGGTCATCGGATCAAGTGTTGATTCGATGAAATGGTACATGTTATATTAGTCGGTTATATGTAATATAGCCGGATTGTCGGATCAAGTGTTGATTCGATAATTTAATGTATAATTATATATGTGATATATTACATTACGTTAACTAATATAAGCTCGCTTTATTGATTCATTTTCTCACTGGATAATACATTGATGTATATGCGATATATGTTAATTGTATTATTTTCTTTTGTTACAATATATATTATATATGTGATATATAATATTGTAGCATGTTAGGGTTACAAATGCAACATGGATTTTGAGTTTAAACCAAGTTAGGGTTAGCTTTTGGGTTAGCTTTTGGATGAGCTTTCATGAAGCTTCATGAAGCTTTCTTTTTGTCATCTTGTTTTGATATTTTGTGAAGATATTTGTTAACTCAACCCAAACTCTTAACCTATGGTTTATTCTCTACAATGGTTAAGCCTTTCATTCTTAACCTATGGTTGCAATTGTAACCACAACAATAATTCATTATTCATCACAAAAGGATTAGCTTCTTCTTCTTCTTCTTGCTCTTGAAAAAAGCTTGCTAGCTTTTGTGTTTGTGATGATAAATGGTGAGAACTTGAAAACAAAAGAGTGTAAAATTCCTACTTCATCATCCTCATCTATTCTAGCCACTTAGATTAGGGTGTTCACTTCTCTAATTACTTCATTAGTGAAGTGTAAGCTTGGTTTAGAGATTCTTCAAGGTAGATCATCTTAGATCATGAAGACTTCAAGCAAGATGCATCATTCATCTCTTGGAGCCTCACGAGAGTCGGAGTTCTTGATGATCGCAGCGAAAAGACCTCAACACGGAGCTTATGAAGCAAAGGAACGGACTACAAAGGTTGTAACCCTACTCTCTTTACTTCATTGTATGTGATACAAACTTGTTACCCTAGATTTTCTAGTAAAGATTCATGGTTTGCTTGCTTTGCACCTCTCTAAATTTTAAAGTGGCATGAGTGATGCTACCAAACCCTAGACTAGGTGCAAGGGAAACCCAACAGTGGTGTCAGAGCCAAACTAGAATTCTAGATACGGTGTTATAACAATTATGAAAACGAAATCCACTCCGAAATATGATATTATGCTAACCCCATTTTGCTCTCTGTAAATTTTCAAAAAAGTCCTTTAAAAATTTTTCAAACAGGTGCAGAATGATCTTTGGGACAATATATGAACATGGGAGAAATACGGAGGGAGGGGCTCGGTTTTGGACCGATCCCTAGGCCAATATTTCCGGCCAAGACGGCCCCCTAGGCCCCTCTACCCCCCGTATTCCCCTTGTGCTCTTATGTCTTCATTTTGGGTTTCCCAGTATTGTTTATTTAGCCCAATTTTCATGTGATGATTAATTTGACCTGGGGCTAATTCGCAGTACTTCGTAGTCGTATAACTTAACACTGTATTGGTAACCTTGACTATTTTTAGCAGTTCGATCGAACTTCGCACACCACATTTTGTACCCCGCTAAAATTTCCAAGTGTTGTAATCTTCCGAAGTTGATTGTACTCGTAAAATCGTGCAAGTACCCCTATGGACCCCCTAGAAGACTATAATAACCTTAACTTGATTCTATACCCACGGAACCGCGAACGAACCTTTGGGTTTACCGTAGTTCCGTGGTGTCATAGGTGAGGCGTTGGTTAACTCCTTCTACGGCTGGTCCATTGACACTGTGGCACGGTTTTTGAGTATTTTGACTTTACTCAAGTGTTGAGCTCACGGGGATAATTTATGAGTATATGTTGATTCGATCGAAATGTTAAATATCGTCATGATATTCTGTGATTGTGATACAATATGTGGAATTCATATAGTTAGGCATGAAATCCGTAATATGTGATATTTCAGGTTTACGATGTCTAAGGAGATTATGGATTCCAAATGTTGTAGTTTTTCACTTTCTTTTCTGCGACAGTAAGTGTAGTATGTGGGGTATTGCCGGCTTCGTTGCTATACATCAATGACAATCGGGATACGCATACTTGCTTACGTTGATGATATGAGATATTATGTGTTGTTGTGATATGTTATATTGGATTGTCGTGTTTTGAATAGCCGGGGGTTTTATGTGAGATGAGGGTTTTTATTTTCATTCATGTAAAATTCATTGTATGTAATATTCTTTTATTGGGGCACTTCCGGGTTGAGGTTGATGTTACCATTGTATATTATTTACTTTTCCGCATTAGGATAGACCCAAGGAAGGGAGCACAAGTAACCGGGTTCTAGGGTCCAGTGGGAGGCCATCTCGAGGAGTCAAGACCGGATCTCCTAACCCTAAAATTGGCAGTGTAACTTGCCGCTCTCATAGGGGTCTAGGGATGTGGGTTTGGCTATTCATCGCGACCGTGGAATCCGTGTTTTATACTGGCACGATATAAAACACGGACGTCCTAGTATATCCAATATTTCATATATTATCTTCTGCTGCAATGTTCTGTGATGAGATCATATTACTACCTGAGACGAATGCTTATACTATATATATATATATATATATATATATGATAATATATAAATATTACTGCTTTCATTTCTTCTGTGGTGCTTAGGAAGCATAAATGATGGGATTTATTAATGAGATTAATAAAAGAAAAGAAACCTAAAAGATGTTGTAGAATCAAATTTTCAAAAAGGATAGCTACAGTTTTTTGCTTTGCATAGTGGTATATGTGATATACCCTGCACCTTATTCGATGAGGAAAGAGCCGAGATCCCTTCACCAGGAGTGACCTCTTTAGCAAAACTGGCAGATGCTAAAAACTCACGGTTTAGTTTTTGATTGCTTCTATAAGTTCTTGCTTTGCACAGCGGTATTTGTGAAATATCCTGCACCTTATTCAATAAGGAAAGAGCAAAGATCCCTTCATCGGGAGTGACCTCTTTAGCGAAACTAGAAAAGCCTCAAAAACACTCCTTTTCAAAATCACATGTTTCTACAACGATATCAAGTTCATTACGCAATAGGTTTTCTGAAAAACCTGCGTAGCCCTCCGTCATTTCAGATAAGTAATATTTAGTATTCGTGCTACGATAGTTTGGCATGCGTCAAGGCGTAGTGTACGATAGCTGATTACTGCTTATCTGTAGCATAAGATGCGATTGGATTAGGGTATTCATACGGCGTTGTTTGGCACGCGTCAAGGGTCGTACGGGTGGGTTTAATTCAATCACGAAATGTACGGGTTGAACTTGACTAGCGGACTATGGGTTGTTTGGCATGCGACAAGGTCATAGCACGCTAGGGGTAAAAGCACTATCGGGAATTTCAAGTGTTGAAATTTGCAATGAGATTGCATACCTTCTATGAGATAGATGGATTCTGATACCCACTACGAGTAAGAGTTACTCCTGGGAGAGTTTTACACAGGACGATTAGCCGATCAAGTAGGTGTTTAGAAAGGTGTTTATGGGGTTATGCCTCTGGGGAAACGAGGTTTACTTTAATTAGGTCCGTACGAAAGCACGGGGAACCTCCCTCAAAGTACCAACACTGGCCTGGCCGAAAGATTGGCGAACTTGTAAACTGTAATTAATCCCGGCTAGTCTTACCTTTTAGGGTTTGAAGGAAGATTTGATAAAAAGCAATGGGGGCCATCCTGATTAAATAAGATAATAACCAATCTAATCTTGTAAGAGCATACGCTAAAGTGTTTCCTTCTATCTCTCTCCAGGTAGCGACCATGTCAGGCCTTAATCAAGATAATAATATGGATGTATTGACTGAACCCGCTTATTATACTGAGCAGAGGAACGTTGGTCCCGCTCCAACTTATAATTGTTATAAGTCCGAGCAGGGAATAGGAGAAAATCTGGATTCTCATGCCGTCCAAACGAAGAACAAGTATGCTGATGCATCTTCTTCGGGTGTGTTAGTTATCGAGAACTGTTTCACAGTTCACTCTACGTCCTGGGTATTAGATACCGGATCGGGATCCCACATATGTAATATGTTACGTAGGCTACGTAAAGGTAGAGAACTGGGAATGGGTGATCATTCCGTAAGAATAGGGAATGGTGCAGATGTTGCAGCTAAGGCAATTGGCGAATATCATCTTGTATTACCAAATGGTAATACATTGGTTCTGAACGAATGTTATTACATTCCGACCCTGATATGCAATCTTATATCAGTTTCTTTATTAAGTAAAGATGGATATAATTTTGTAGTACAGGATAATATTATGAACATCTTCCTGGATCAAAAGTTGATTGGATCAGGCTCGTTAAATAATGGCATATACGTTCTAAATCAAACTACAGTTCTTAATGTACAGAACACACACAAGTGGAAGAGTTCAGAAATGAACGAATCCTTCTTGTGGCATTATAGACTAGGTCATATCAATGCGACACGGCTAGCTAAGTTACATAAGGATGAATATTTGAATCCGTTCAAATTTTCATCTTATGATACATGCCAGTCATGTCTCAAAGGCAAGATGACCAAAACTCCATTTAGTGGACACGGAGAAAAAGTTACAGATCTCTTAGGGCTGATACATAGTGATGTATGTGGTCCCATGTCTACACATGCCAGGAACGGTTCTTCCTACTTCATTACATTCACTGACGATCTCTCAAGATACGGACATGTGTTCCTGATGAAATACAAGCCTGAAGATTTTAAGAAATTCAGGGAATATAAGCATGAAGTAGAGAACCAAACGGGCAAAAGTATTAAGATCCTATGATCTGATCGAGAAGGAAAATACTTGAGCAATGAGTTTCTGGACTATCTAAAAGAGAATAGGATTCTCTCTCAGCTTACTCCTCCCTATACACCACAGCACAACGGTGTATCAGAGCGGAGGAATCGCACCCTATTAGATATGGTGCGCTCTATGATGAGCAATGTTGAGTTGCCTATTTCCTTCTGGGGATATGCGCTTGAGACAGCCATAGACCTATTGAATAAGGTTCCCACCAAATCTGTGCCAACCACTCTATATGAGATATGGAAAGGAAAGAGACCACATCTTAATTACATTAAGATATAGGGTTGTCCGGCATATGTGAAAACACAAAATCCGGACAAGCTCGAGGCAAGATCAGTTCTGTGCAAGTTTATTGGATATCCCAAGCATTCTCAAGAGTATATCTTCTACCACTCCAAAGAACAAAAAGTGTTTATTTCTCGACATGCCACCTTCTTAGAAAAGGGTTTTTTTATGAAACAAGATAGTGGAAATGAGGTAGAACTGGAAGAAGTTCCAGCGACACAAACTGCAACTGAAGATTTAGTGGAACCAGAGGATTCAGTAGTTCCAAACGAACCCCAGCCTCTCCGCCGATCTAGTACGGTTCCTCATCCACCTGAGAGATACTACGGCTTTTTCATAGACAATGGGAGCGAGAATTGCATCATGGAAGATGATGACCCAACTAACTTCGAGCAGGCCATCACGGGTGGCGACTTTGTGAAGTGGCTGGATGCAATGCGATCTGAGATGGAATCCATGTACACCAACAAAGTATGGACTTTGGAAGTTGCTCCTGAAGGGGTAAAACCCATTGGGAGCAAGTGGATCTTTATGAAAATACTTGGTGTGGATGGAAAAGTGGAGACTTTCAAAGCTAGACTTGTTGCAAAGGGTTTTCGTCAACGACCAGGTGTGGATTATGACGAAACCTTTTCTCCAGTGGCTATGCTTAAGTCCATCCGGATCTTACTTGCCATTGCTGCATACCATGACTATGAAATCTGGAAAATGGATGTTAAGACTGCTTTTCTAAATGGTGATTTAGAGGAGTGCGTGTACATGACTCAGCCAGAGGGCTTCATAGATAGTGGGAGCAGCAGAAAGGTGTGCAAGCTGCTTAAATCCATCAATGGGTTAAAGAAGGCATCGCGGAGTTGGAACATCTGTTTTGATGTAGTAGTCAAAGAGTTTGACTTCATCAAAAACGTAGATGAACCTTGTATATACAAGAAGGTTGCAGAGAGTAAGGTTGTCTTCCTCGTATTGTACGTGGATGACATACTCTTGATAGGAAATGATGTTCCTATACTGCACTCGGTCAAGCTCTTCTTATCACATAGATTCTCAATGATAGATCTAGGTGATACCTCCTGCATTTTGGGAATTTAGATCTATAGAGATAGATCTAAACGGATACTGGGATTGTCCCAATCCAGGTACATTGACACCATACTAAAGAGGTTTAGTATGGAAGAATCCAAGCGTGGGAACCAACCCACGATCTCTGGACTCACTCTCTCCAAAGAGATGTCTCCCAAGACTGATTTGGAGAGAGCTCGCATGCATGGGATACCCTATGCTTCGGCAGTAGGCTCTATCATGTACGCGATGCTATGTACCAGACCCGATGTAGTATACTCACTAAGTGTAGTGAGTAGGTATCAAGCAAATCCTGAGAGAGTCACTGGACAGCTGTGAAGAACATTCTCAAGTACTTGAGAAGGACTAAAGAGATGTTCTTGGTGTATGGTAACGAAGAACTCCAGGTGGAGTCATTTACCGATTCAAGCTTCTAAAGTGATAAGGACGACTCTAAGTCACACTCGGGTTTTGTCTTTACCCTCAATGGAGGGGCGGTGTGTTGGAAGAGTTCCAAACAGGAAACCATTGCAGACTCGACGATGGAGGCTGAATACATCGCTGCCAACGATGCTGCCAAAGAGGCTGTCTGGATGAAGAAGTTCATCACTGAACTTGGTGTAGTTCCATCCATTGAGCATCCAATACCTTTGTATTGTGATAACAATGGAGCTATGGCTTTGGCCAAGGAACCCAGGTCCCATCAGAAGTTCAGACATATTCTGACGCGGTATCACCTGATCCGGGAGATAGTTGATCGCCGCGAGATCGAGGTCAGGAGAGTTGACACGAAGGACAACACTGCGGATCCACTCACGAAGGCCATACCCTAGATACAATTTGAGAGAGTCTTCGGGATGTTGGGTATGAGATACTAGAACAGCTGGCCTTAGTGCAAGTGGGAGATTGTTAGTTGTATATATGCCCTAGAGGCCATTGTTGTACATATGATGTATATTATAGTGGATGCTTGGATATATATAGTGAGGACTTTCTTGCTCGATATAATAGTATGCTATCTAGTTTCACTTTGTCTTAACATGTTGACTTGTATTGGTTTACTGTCTTGCTCTCATATGTTGATAAAGCCCTTAGGATATGTACTTGACTACTGGGACTATGATGAGATCATACTAGTGGGGCCAGGGTATCGAGTACATCCTATAACTGTTCCTAGTCGATGGTGTATCGAGACAGGGTATCGATACACCAGTGTAGACTAGCGTATACGTATCTTGACCCATATGATGGGCGATGGATGATCCTATATCCATCGGTGTTTGACATCAAAGATGGTGTACGGGTGCTCAGTGGAGACTGGGTACACTGAACGGACTCACGGAGAACTCCTAGATGGATTTATACCTATCGTCAGATAGCAGTTCTCTGGTGACACTGGTACAGGTTAGTATGTAGATCCAAGATCGTCATAGAGTCTTGTGTGATTCCCACTGTGCTTTGATTTCTACCTTACCACGTCCAAGAGAGCGTGCAAAACGGTGGCTTTTGGGTACAGTCCCGAACCACATGGAGGCAATGAGCGATAGGAGGGGTTTCGTCTCTCCCGGTATAGGGAGTTGATGTTGTGCTGTGTTCGATTGGCTATAACTGGAAGTCCCTGGCCAGGGCTGATATGGAGTGCTACTGGTAAGAGTTATCAGTAGTTTATCGACCTGTTATGAGCCTCATATCGACATGACTTATCGGTTACTGGGGTCTGACGTTTACCACCCCTAGACTTGATATGCGACATATCAGACGAAGAGACCGGACTGTACGGTAATGTTACTGATTGGATTCACAGGAGAATGTACAGGCTTGCTTATTGATCTTCTGATCACTCAATACCTGGGTAGTTGTTACGTTTAGTTGACCGCTTGCAGCTTGTGGGTGTTTGATATGATCATCACCTACTGCCGGCGTATTGATGATTCTTTAGAGTCCTACACAGAGGTTTCCTGGCTCAGGCAAAACGGAGTAGGAGCACATATGTGATATGTGCGAGACCGAGAATAATACAATATGAGATACTGTATTCTATTCTCACGATATTGTTGGAGATAGTGCCCTCAGAGTCAATTATTGGATCACAGGCACGTGATTGCAATGATTGAGGGAGGACCTATCCCGGTAGGACAGTCTTACTCGAGATGATAGTATGCTATCTGGTTTACCTTTATCATCGTGTACTGTTTCAGGTGACCTTACAGGTCGCTATTACACGTTGATAGAGCCCCTAGGATTCTTGCTTGACGACCAGCAGTATGATGGCGATCATATACGTGGGAGCTGGGGTCTATAAGCACATCCTTAAAAGGTCCCTAGTCGTGGGAGTTTCGAGACTGGGCATCGATACTCCATTAGTAGACTAGTGTATACAGTCGAGACCCCGACGAGGGGCGGTGGCCGGTCTCACAAGCCACTGGTGTCAGTTGGTTCACCTAAGATGTATACAGGTGCTCATTAGGTTATAAGTACACCGGACAGGACTCGTCGGGAACCTGCTAGTTGGGATTATACCATACGTCAGATAGCAGTTCCCAGGTGACATGTGTACAGGTTAGTTCATCGACCTGAGATCGTCATTTGTCTCGTGTGAGTTCCCACTGTGCTTTGATTACTACCCTACCACGGCTCAAAGGAGTCGTTCAAACAGGTTTTAGTTGGGTACAGTCCTGAGCCACATGGAGGCAGTGAGCGGATCTGCAGGGGTTCGTCTCTCCCGGTATTGGGGGTGAGGTCGCGCTGTGTCTAGGAGAGCCATTACACAAAGCCTTCGGCCGAGGCAGGAGATTTACTGGTAGGTATTCCAGTAGTATCTCAGGGTGTTCTGGGCTTCACTCCGACACGACTTGTACCGCCTTTGGGGGTCTGACTTTTACCAACCCCCTAGGCCCGCCATGCGATGCTCATAGACGAACGGACCGGACTGTACGGATATTGTCACTGACAGGCTCAGTAGGGTGTCAGGATGAGTTCGCTCATCGACGTCCCTTTTTGGTCAATAGCTGGTGGCCCGTTACGTATTGGCTTATACCTCTGACGTGCTAGTGGTTAAATCCACAGCCATAGTATTGACGAGTCTTTAGAGTCCACCACACTTTCAGTTACTCAAGCTTTCGGGCGAAACGCTGTAGAGGCCGTATGGAGATATGGCAGGGTCCGACCAGATACGTGCGGTATTGCACGGATCAGGATCGGACGGTTAGTACTAGTGGCCGTATAGATATATGGAAAGGTTCGATCGGATACGTGCGGTATTGCACGGATCAGGATCGGACGGATATTACTAGCCGGCTTTGGTTTAAGCCGGATCCTAGTATAGTACAGTGTAGATTTTGTCTCTTTGCATTTGTATCCGGACGGAATACAGATGCGGGTGTGTATGCACAGTGTCGGGGTTTTCCTGTAATTTATTACGGGACCAGTTTTCTGGAGTTGCCAGTTTGCATTCCGTTCCGGCCGGTTTTCCTTTGTTCTTTCCCGGCCGGACTTTTCCGATGGAGGGGGTAATTTGCAGTTTTGCAAATTACTTTTGGGGAGGGGGTTTCTTGCATATGTGGGATTATGATAGGATTTGCATCCTTTATTTTTTTATTCATCCATGATTTTGCATTAATGAGATTTGATGTGAATAGAAGTCTTAAGCATGGTTGATGTTTTGTTTAAGGTCACCTCTTGCTTTTTCCTACACATACCTCCCTTCATGAGTTTTGTTCATCTCACCACCATTCTCATTTTGAGAGGGGCCGGCCACATTGGAGGAGAGAAGATGAGAGGTTCATTTCATTTTGTGAGGGTATGGGAAAAATTATTCATTCATATCATTTTTCCATTGCCACAAAAATCCCCAAGTTCATATCTTGTTGATTTCTCCATCAAGGCAACTTCACCAACCCCTAATGAGACATAGACTCTACACTACTTCTACAGCTAATCTTAGGCGCGTCGGCCAGCCAACTTCACGCCCGAGTTGCCTCGGTATTGAGGTGGGAGCCCGTAAAAGATACAGACGATGTGGTGCCCTTCCGGCAAGGAGACGACGACCGGAGTTTCCGCGGGAGATCGGGACGATGGCGAGAAGACCGGAGGACTCGGATCACTCGGTATATCTCTCACCCTTTCTCTAGTTAGCTAGTATAGGTTAATGGTTTCGATCCGGGTATATTGTCCGCGGTAGCGCCAGTTTCCAAGTAAGGAAAATTTTTGATTCCGCATTTTGGCCTCGGATAGACGGCCGGGGCGCTGCCGTGGCGCAACAGATATGTGATATCGGCCGGGTATATGAGATATAGCCGGGTCATCGGATCAAGTGTTGATTCGATGAAATGGTACATGTTATATTAGTCGGTTATATGTAATATAGCCGGATTGTAGGATCAAGTTTTGATTCGATAATTTAATGTATAATTATATATGTGATATATTACATTGCGTTAACTAATATAAGCTCGCTTTATTGATTCATTTCTCACTGGATAATACATTGATGTATATGCGATATATGTTAATTGTATTATTTTCTTTTGTTACAATATATATTATATATGTGATATATAATATTGTAACATGTTAGGGTTACAAATGCAACATGGATTTTGAGTTTAAACCAAGTTAGGGTTAGCTTTTGGGTTAGCTTTTGGATGAGCTTTTATGAAACTTCATGAAGCTTTCTTTTTGTCATCTTGTTTTGATATTTTGTGAAGATATTTGTAACCCAACCCAAACCCTTAACCTATGGTTTATTCTCTACAATGGTTAAGCCTTTCATTCTTAACCTATGCTTGCAATTGTAACCACAACAATAATTCATTATTCATCACAAAAGGATTAGCTTCTTCTTCTTCTTCTTGCTCTTGAAAAAATCTTGCTAGCTTTTGTGTTTGTGATGATAAATTGTGAGAACTTGAAAACAAAAGAGTGTAAAATTCCTACTTCATCATCCTCATCTATTCTAGCCACTTAGATTAGGGTGTTCACTTCTCTAATTACTTCATTAGTGAAGTGTAAGCTTGGGTTAGAGATTCTTTAAGGTAGATCATCTTAGATCATGAAGGCTTCAAGCAAGATGCATCATTCACCTCTTGGAGCCTCACGAGAGTCAGAGTTCTTGATGATCGCAGCGAAGGGACCTTAACACGGAGCTTATAAAGCGAAGGAACGGACTACAAAGGTTGTAACCCTACTCTCTTTACATCATTGTATGTGATACAAAGTTGTTACCCTAGATTTTCTAGTAAAGATTCATGGTTTGCTTGCTTTGCACCTCTCTAAATTTTAAAGTGGCATAAGTGATGCTACCAAACCCTACACTAGGTGCAAGGGAAGCCCAACACTGGGTACCTTCACTAAAGCTATAGCGCCGTTGTTGTCACAATACAGAGGTATTGGACCTACAATGGACGGAACCACCTGAAGTTCTTGTAGGAACTTCTTCATCCAGACTGCTTCCTTCGCGGCGTCACAAGCAGCTTTGTACTCCGCTTCCATCGTCGAGTCAGCAACGGTGTCCTGTTTGGAGCTCTTCCAACAGACCGCCCCTCCATTGAGGATAGAGACATAACCCGACATGGACTTGGAGTCATCATTGTCACTCTGGAAGCTGGAGTCAGCAAAGGCCTCGATCTGGAGGTCTTTTCCGCCATACACCAAGAACGTCTCCTTAGTCCTTCTCAGGTACTTGAGAATGTTTTTTACTGCTATCCTGTGCTTCTCCCCTGGGTTTGACTGATACCGGCTTACCACGCTTAGTGCGTAAGCAACATCTGGTCTGGTACACAATATCGCATACATTACAGAGCTTACCGCTGAAGCGTAGGGTATAGATATCATGCGAGCCCTTTCCAAATTAGTCTTGGGAGACATCTCTTTGGAGAGGGTGATTCTGTGACAAGTTGGTAGATTAACGCGCTTTGAATCTTCCATACTGAATCTTTTCAGTATGGCGTCGATGTATCTGGACTGCGAAAGTCCCAACATTCTCTTAGATCTATCACGATAGATCTGGATCCCCAGAATGTAGGAGGCATCACCCAGGTCTTTCATGGAGAACCTCTGTGACAAGAATCCTCTGACTGATTGTAGCATAAGAATGTCATTTCCTAATAAGAGAATGTCATCCACGTACACGACGAGAAATACCACAGTTCTCCCTACAATCTTACTATATATGCATGGTTCATCTGGATTTTTGATAAAGTCGAATTTTTTGACTGTATCATCAAAACAGATGTTCCAATTCCGCGATGTCTGCTTTAGTCTATAAATGGACTTAAGCAACTTGCACACTTTCCCACTGCTCCCACTCTGAATGAAACCCTCTGGCTGATCCATATAGACGCACTCTTCCAAATTTCCATTTAGAAAAGCCGTCTTTACATCCATATGCCAGATCTCATAATCGTGAAAGGCGGCAATAGTAAGAAGGATCCGAATGGATTTGAGCATAGCCACTGGAGAAAAGGTCTCGTCATAGTCCAAACCAGGTCTTTGACGAAAACCTTTTACAACAAGTCTAGCCTTATAGGTTTCAATCTGTCCATCTACACCAATCTTCTTTCTGAAGATCCATTTGCAGCCTATGGGTTTTACCCCTTCTGGAGCAATGTCCAAAGTCCATACTTTATTGGTGTACATGGATTCCATCTCGGCCCACATTGCATCCAGCTATTTTACCGAGTTGCCGCTCTGAATGGCTTGCTGGAAGCTAGTAGGCTCATCATTGTCAATGATGCAATCCTCTTTATCCCCTTCTATGAGAAAACCATAGTATCTCTCGGGTGGATGAGACTGCCTACTAGTTCTACGGAGTGGCGCAGGGATGTCCGGTTCTTCTGAAACCTCTGGTTCTACCAAGTTTTCAGTAATAGCCTGTGGTTCTGGAATTTCTTCTAGTTCTATTTCTCTCCCACTTTTCTGATTTTCTAAAAATTCAGATTCCAAGAAGTGGGCATGACGAGAAACAAAGACATTTTGTTCCTCTGCGCAATAGAAATAATACCCCCTGGAGTTCTTTGGGTATCCCACAAACTTACACAGTACTAAGCATGCCTCGAGCTTGTCCGCATGCTGTTTTTTTACAAAAGCTGGACATCCCCATGTCTTAAGGTACTTAAGATAGGGTTTTTTTCACTCTACATCTGATATGGTGTGGTAGGCACTGACTTAGTAGGAACCTTATTCAGAAAATATGCAGCTGATTATAGTGCATAACCACAGAAGGATCGCAACAACTCAGCGTTACTCATCATGGAACGAACCATATCCAATAGGGTTCGATTCCGTCTCTCTGATACACCGTTGTGTTACGGCGTGTATGGAGGAGTAAGTTGAGAGAGAATTCCATTCTCTTTTAGGTAATCCAGAAACTCAGCACTCAAGTATTCACCACCTCGATCAGATCTTATTGTCTTGATACTTTTGCCTGTTTGTTTTTCTACTTCATTCTTATATTCCCGGAATTTCTCAAAGGCCTTAGATTTATGCTTCATCAAGAAGACATGTCCATACCAAGAGAAATTATCCATAAAAGTAATGAAATAGGAATAACCACTTCACGCATGTGTAGACATTGGACCACACACATCGCTGTGTATGAGTCCCAATAGCTCGCTTGCTCTTACTCCGTGTCCAATGAACGGAGTCTTTATCATCTTTTCCATGAGACAAGATTGACAAGTAGCATATGACTGATATTCTAACAGATCCAAATATCCCTCTCTATGTAACTTCGTCAACCGTGTTTCATTGATGTGACCCAGTCTATAATGCCATAAGAAAGCCTGATTTAATTCCGGAGACTTTCTTTTATGTGTGTTCTGGACACTGAAAACCTGAGCTTGATTTAATACGTATATTCCGTTATCTAATGTACATGACCCAATCAGAGCTTGATTTAGGTGGATGTGGACCACATCACTTACAAATGTAAAATCATATCCTTCCTTAGAAAGTAAGGATACAGATATGATATTACAAGCTAGACTACATATTTACAAACAGTTACGTAGAATTAATATCTGCCCACTTGTCAATTATAGGTGATATTCCCCTGCGGATTCAGCGACCACGCTCATTCCGTTAGTGTCATGTCCCGCTTCACAGTATACGGGCAGAGCACGCGACAAGGCCGCTACGTATTTACTCTGAAGTAAACATGGTAAGCGTATCTAAGCAATATAAGTAAAAAGCACAAGAGACAATATCAATGGATATAATTGAATAGCAAATTTATTTATTAAACATTATTTTTACAATACAACTGAAAAGTAAATACATAGAATGGAAAGCAATACCTAAACAGTGGCATAACAGAAATGGAAAATACAGAATGTAAATGTGTACAATGAATCTAAAGCTCTGGGTCAAAAGCTAGCTGGTCCAAATCCTCGCTGGTGGGCTCGATCTCCTGAAGGTCCGATCCACCTGACAACATTTCAAAGAAGAAAGAAAAGAAATGTCGTCAGCGAACAATCGCTTGGTAAGTCCCAAAGATAAGAGAGAAGTAGAATAGACAGAGAGAGAACGTAGCTTTTAAAATTGTATTATATTATTAACGTTGTTATTTGTAACTTGGTACAGAAGATGCCAGTGTATACGAGAGGAGTCTCACTTTCCCCGGAGACTAAGGTATCAAAAGTACAAAGAACCGTTCAGCCACGGTACAACAGCAATTGAATTCGGGTTAGGTGTATTATGGTTACAGTCTCATGCCACTTTTAATACCTTCCGTACCAGTCTACCCCTTATAAACCCCGCGATGTCTTGATTGTATTGTTGTATTATTTGAATTGTATATTGTATTTAGCTGGATGACTTGTCGAAACCATGATATCAGTAATGGAACGGATATAATGGATGAACATGTAGATGGAATATATTCATGGTTCGGTTTAGTAAATATAGATTGAATAGATTGAATATATGGATGCATATTGAATTGTGGTTTGGTACTTGAATTATAATCAAGTCAAATTGATTATATTGAGACTCGGTCTGAGTCAGACAATTTAGAAAAGAAATTGAATCATGAATTAGATTTTGGTGTTAATCGATAACTGCTGCACATGGACGGCAGGTTTTGTGTCTTTTTCAAAGACAATTACCGTGTTGATAACACCGTTTGTTAAATTGTCTACCTTATGTAAATCGATGTGTAACACCCCACGACTTACGGGGAGGCGGAAATATGAAAAACGATCTTGTTCTTTGCTTAAACATCGACTAACCGCATGAATCGAAGCTAAACGATAACTAACATCAAACATAGAAGTTCTAAACTACTATGTGAAGTGATTATACCTAAAGATCCGAGTCCTTCGTCTTGTCGTTCTCCACGTCCTCTCCGGCCTTCTCTAAGTAGTAGAAGATCCACCCGAGAGCTTTACTACAAGCTTTGCCTCTAAACTTGAGGTAACTAGGTTTCTTTAAGTGCTAATCAAAGTACCTAGATGATATAGAGAGAGGGTTATGATTTAATTAGTCTAACTAATCCTTGTACTCAACACATGAGAGGGAAGGATTAGGGTTTGAAGAGAGAGAGCTTGAAGAGAGAGAAGATGAACATAATAATGAAATGAGAAAATAAGCTATCATAATATATATCAAGCATTATTGTTTTTCAAGAAAAGAAAAGAAAATGATTTACAACCATGCTTGATAAATATCGTATGGTGATTCATCTCCATGAGTCATTAAGCAATTATGAAGCATTAATGACATGGATAAATCATCCATATGACTCACTAATCTCATTCAATGTATATGCCACCTAAACCTCCTTAGTCACCATCTTCTAGAAGCTTCTCGCGCAATTACGAGAACGCCCCTCCTATCCGTGAAAACACGGAAAAACTTTAGACTGTATAAATCCAATAACCGGATACTAGTAACTGGCTTAAACCAAAGCCGACTAATAAAAACTGTCCGGATGTCGTACGTGCGTAAACACACGTATGCGTCCGAACCCTTATCGTAAAACCATACGACCTCTATATCGTTTCGCCTGGAGTAGGGAAACTCTCTGTATGGGACTCTAGAGACTCGACTACTATGCTGGCAGTGGGTTTAACCACAAACCGCAAGCGGCACTAGCTGTACGTAACGGTCCCCAGGTAGATGTCGATAAGAAGGCCGATAAGGAAACCCATCCGAACTCCTACTGAGTCTGATGCGACAATCTCCGTACAGTCCGGTCTGTTCGTCTAAGACTATCGCATATCGGGCCTAGGGGTCGGCAAGCGTCAGTCCCCTAATAGCGGTATAAGTCGTGTCGGAGCGAAGCCCATTACACCCTGAGAAACTACTGGAACCTACCAGCAAATCTCGCTTGCCCTGGCCAGGGACTTTGCGTAATGGCTCTCTGACACAGCGCGATATCAACCCCCAATACCGGGAGAGACGAATCCTGTCTAACCGCTACTTGCCTCCAAGTGCTCGGGACTGCACCCAACTGCTACCTGTTTGCACGACTCCTTTGAGCCGTGGTAGGGTAGCAATCTAAGAACAGTGGGACACACTCGAGGCGAAGTAGCAGTGTCAAGTCTGCGGACTATGCTGTACTCATGTCATCTGGGAACTGTCCACTGACAACTGGTATAAAACCAACCAACAGTTCCCTATGAGTCATGTCCGGTGTACTCGTAACCTAACGAGCACCTGCATACTATCTCCAGTACGACGTACTGACGGCTGTGGGATAGACCATCTCCCCAACTGGGATGAGAAGCGTACACACTAGTCTACTCCGGAGTATCGATGCCCTGTCTCGATAATCCAACGACTAGGGACCTGAATAAGGATGTGCTTGTAGACTACCCAGCCCCCACTAGTGTGACTGCCATCACAACACTGGTATTCAAGCAAGATCCTAAGAGCTCTATCAATACGTATACTCACATATTAAGATAGAAAAACCAAGTAGCATACTACCATGTTTAGTAAGACTGTTATATACATGTGAATATCCCAAGCTTCCATTAAGTAATATACAAACTAGTATGATACAATAATGGCCCCTAGGGCATATACACTAACAATCTCCCACTTGCACTAGGGCCATGTACTGGCATATCGAAGACCGATGATCTCGAGTAGCCTCTCGAACTGAATCTGAGGTAGGGCCTTCGTGAATGGATCAGCAATGTTCTCTTCAGAAGCAACTCTCCGAACCTCGATCTCCCGACGATCAATGATCTTCCTGATCAGGTGATACCGCCTTAAGATGTGTCTGGACTTCTGATGGACCTTGGTTCCTTCGCTAAAGCTATAGCTCCGTTGTTGTCGCAATACAGAGGTATTGGATCAACAATGGTAGGAACCACCTGAAGTTCTGTTAGGAACTTCTTCATCCAGACTGCTTCTTTTGCGGCATCGCAAGCAGCTATATACTCCGCTTCCATCGTCGAGTCAGCATCGGTGTCCTGCTTGGAGCTCTTCCAGCACACCGCCCCTCCATTGAGGGTAAAGACATAACCCGACATGGACTTGGAATCGTCCTTATCACTCTGGAAGCCGGAATCAGCAAAGGCCTCCAACCTGAGGTCTTTTCAGCCGTAAACCAAGAACATCTCCTTAGTCCTCCTCAGGTACTTGAGAATGTTCTTTACTGCTATCCAGTGCTTCTCCCCTGGGTCTGATTGATACCGGCTTACCACGCTCAGTGCGTAAGCTACATCTGGTCTGGTGCACAACATCGCATACATTATAGAGCCTACCGCAGAAGCGTAGGGTATAATAGACATGCGTTCCCTTTCCAAATCAGTCTTGGGAGACATTTCTTTGGATAGGGTGATTCCGTGACAAGCCGGTAGATTACCGCGCTTAGAATCTTCCATACTGAATCTTTTCAGTACAGTGTCGATATACCTGGACTGCGAAAGTCCCAACATCCTCTTGGATCTATCACGATAGATCCGGATCCCCAGAATGTAAGAGGCATCACCCAGTTCTTTCATGGAGAACCTGTGTGACAAGAATCCTTTGACAGATTGTAGCATAGGAATGTCATTTCCTATCAATAGAATGCCATCCATGTACAAGACGAGGAATACGACACTTCTGGCTACAACTTTACTATATATGCACGGTTCATCTGGATTTTTGATAAAGTCATATTCTTTGACTGTCTCATCAAAACAGATGTTCCAACTCCGCGATGCCTGCTTTAGTCCATAAATGGACTTAAGCAGCTTGCATACTTTCCCGCTGCTCCCACTCTGATTGAAACCCTCTGGCTGATCCATATAGACGCACTCTTCTAAATTTCCATTCAGAAAAGCCGTCTTTACGTCCATCTGCCAGATTTCATAATCATGGAAGGCAGCAATAGCAAGAAGGACCCGAATGGATTTGAGCATAGCCACTGGAGAAAAAGTTTCGTCATAGTCCAAACCAGGTCTTTGACGAAAACCCTTTGCAACAAGTCTAGCCTTATAGGTTTCCACCTGTCCATCTACACCAATCTTTTTCTTGAAGATCCATTTGCATCCTATGGGTTTTATCCCATCTGGAGCAAAGTCCAAAGTCCATACTTTGTTGGTGTACATAGACTCCATTTCGGTCCGCATTGCATCTAGCCATCGTACCGAGTCGCCGCTCGGGATGGCCTGCTGGAAGTCTGTAGGTTCATCATCATCTATGATGCAATCCTCTCTATCCCCATCTATGAGAAAACCGTAGTATCTCTCAGGTGGATGAGACGGCCTACTACTCCTGCGGAGGGGTGCGGGAATGTCATGTTCTTCTTGAACTACCGGTTCTACCAAACTTTCAGTAGCAGTTTGTGGTTCTGGAATTTCTTCCAGTTCTATTTCGCTCCCACTTATTTCCTTTTCTAAAAACTGATGTTCCAGAAAATGGGAATTACGAGAAACAAAAACCTTTTGTTCCTCTGCGTAATAGAAATAATATCCCTTGGAGTTCTTAGGATATCCTACAAACTTACATTTTACTGATCGTGCCTCGAGCTTGTCCACATGCTGCTTTTTAACAAAAGCTGGACATCCCCAAATCTTCATATGCTGAAGATGGGGTTTCTTCCCAGTCCACATTTGATATGGAGTGGTAGGCACAGTCTTGGTAGGAGCCCTGTTCAGAAGATATGCTGCTGATTCTAGCACATAACCCTAAAAAGATCGCGGTAACTCGGCATTACTCATCATGGATCGTACCATATCCAATAGGGTTCGATTCCGTCTCTCCGATACACCGTTATGCTGTGGAGTGTATGGAGGAGTAAGCTGAGAGAGAATTCCTTTCTCTTTTAGGTAACCTAGGAACTCGGCACTCAAGTATTTACCACCTCGATCAGATCTAAGTGTCTTGATACTTTTGCCGGTTTGGTTTTCTACTTCATTCTTATACTCTTGGAATTTCTCAAAAGCCTCGGATTTATGTTTCATCAGATAAATGAATCTGTATCTTGAGTAATCATCCGTGAAAGTAATGAAATAGGAAAAACCACCTCTTGCATGCGTAGACATTGGACCACATACATCGCTGTGTATGAGTCCTAAGAGCTCGCTCGCTCTTACTCCATGTCCAGTAAATGGAGTCTTTGTCATCTTTCCTTTGAAACAAGATTGACAAGTGTCATAAGTTTGATATTCGAACGAGTCCAAATATCCTTCTCTATGCAACTTAGTCAACCTTCTCTCATTGATGTGACCCAGTCTACAATGCCATAAGAAAGCTTTATTTAAATCTGAAGACTTTCTTTTTAGTGTGTTCTGGACATTGAAAATTTGGAGTTGGTTTAAAACATATATACCGTTATTTAGTGTACCGGACCCAATCAAACCATGATTAAGGTGGATGTTAACAACATCTCTTACAAACGTAAAATCATAACCTTTATTTGATAACAAGGAAACCGATATGATATTACACGTTAAGCTTGGTACAAAAAAACAGTTATGTAAAACCAAAATGTGTCCACTCGTCAATCTCAGGTAATAATCCCCGACGGACGCAGCTCCCACGCTAGCTCCGTTAGCAACCTTTAGGGTCATATCACCTTCCTTCAGCACTCTACGGTTTCTCAGTGCCTGCAATGAATTGCAAATATGAGATCCTGATCCGGTATCCAATACCCAGGAAGTAGAGTTAATTGACAGACAATTCTCAATCACAAACACACCTGAAGTCGAAGCCACAGCTTGCTTCGGTTCCTGGTTCTTGGCGTTCCACGCCTTGCAATCTTTCTTCCAGTGCCCTTTCCTGTGACAATGGAAGCACTCATCCTGGCCCACTACCGGTACCGCAAACTTTTTCTTTCCCTTCCCTCCCACCTTACTAACACCTCCTCTAGGTTTGGTGGCGGCCTTCTTCTTCCTTCCTTTGGCCCTAGCCTTGGACCCGGAAGAAGATGCACCGCTAACAAGCATAGCGGGTGTTTCCCTTGCTTTCTGCAAGGTGCCCTCTGCACTCCTTAACATGTTCAGGAGTTCCAGAAGTTCAACTTCTTTTCTTTGAATGTTGAAGTTCAGGATAAACTGGGCGTAGGTGGAAGGAAGGGACTGGAGAATAAGGTCTGTATAAAGCTCATTATCCAAAGTCGTCTCAAGGTCTGCGAGCTCTTCTATATAGCCGATCATCTTTAGGACATGTTCTCCTACCGATGACCCGACAGCCAACCTCGCTCGAAACAAGTTCTTAGAGGTCTCGTATCTTGCTATACGAGATTGCTCTCCATATAGTTCCTTTGTATGGAGAAATATGCCATCTAGTTCCATATCCTCGTGCCTCCTCTGATGTTCATTGTTCATCGAGGCAAGCACGATGCACTTGGCTTTCGCGCAATCGAAATCCCAGGTTTTGCGAATTTCCTTATCCGCATTACTGGATTTGGGACCAGGGACAGCAGGTGCCGTAGCGGTGAGGACGTACCCCAATTTGTCATAGGTCAAAGCCATTTTGACATTCCGCAGCCAATCTTTATAGTTTGGCCCTGTCAGTATATTTTTCTCTAAAAGTAACTTAAGTCCAGTCATTTTCAGGGTCGCTGCAATTAGGAGAGAGAGAAGAAAACTCTTTAGCATGATGCTCTTGCAAGTTTAGAGTGGTTTTTAGTTTATCTAAACTGGATGGCTCCCACTGTTTCTCGAATCCTTCCTCAAACCATAAAAGAAGAATTAGCCAGGACTATTCTCACCGTACAATACTTGCTTAACCGTTCAGCCAGGCTAGTGTCGATACTTCGAGGGAGGTTTTCCAACGCTTTCGCGAAGTTCCTTAATTAAATAACCGCTTTTCTCTGGGGGCGTAACCCCGCTGACACCTTTCTTGACACCTGCTTGGTTTATAGCATTGATCGTTAAGTGACGAATCTCCTGATAAGTAGCATATACTCACAGTAGGATCGGGATCCAAATATTATCGTATGATAATGTTGAAGGAATGCTACCAACATTCATCAAACTCCAAATGGTATGCATCTCTTTGCAAATTTCAGTTTCTTTAGAAATTCCCGATATAAGTTTTTGCCCCATGCTCTTATGACCTATGCTTTGGTCAAAATGTCATAAGTCACATGTCAAGTTCTACCCGTCATTATCTTGTCAATTTGAACCCATCCGTATATATACCCCTGACTTTGGTCAAATGATAATACGACTGTCCCAAACCAACTCATCTATCTTATGCAACAAATGAAAACCCAGCAGCTACCAAACACTATGCCTTGACTTTGGCCAAAATGCATAGCTTGAATACTACTGAATACCCAAATGAAATGACGGAGGGCTACGAATGGTTTTGGCAAAACCGTGAACGTAGTAAACTTGATATAACCGAAGGAACCTGATAGCTTTTAAAAGGAGTGGTTAAAGCTCCGCATTTAAAAATATCTGTTTTTAAAATTAACTGAGTGGTTTCTTTTAAATTGTTCCAACGATTAAACTTTTGGTTTATTTTCTTTGCATTATAAATAATGCATCCCATCATTAACCTATCATTGCAGAAAACAACGAAAATACAACGTCCTCTTATGCCATCCGCATTCGCCACGGGGTCCCGTCATCACCCGTTAGGTTACTTAACTAACGACAGAGCGGGGACTGGGCTAGCGCGGGTGTAAAACATAAGTGACATCTAAATAGCTATCATATATAGATATTGTACATTCGTCAGACGCAATAATAGGCATTCCAGATCACAGATGAACTTTATTGGATTTGCAAGCAATCCGTATTTGTTTTGAGCCTGCAACAAAAGACGGATTACACAGTTGTGATGAATAGCCATTACCCCACCCAAGACCCCAATGGGTACGGCAAACTACCCGCCCGGCAGTTTGTGCACCCCACCTTGGGTCTGTCCTAGGAGCTTAAACAGTAAAATGAAATAATACAATGGTGGCTACAACCGCAACCTGGATGTGCCCCGCAAAATAATATTACAACAAATTATATTTACATCAAATGAATTAAATAATAACCCATCACATAACCCCGGCTATACATCACAACAGTCCAACATAGTTCATATACACAAACAGATAAAATCTATTACAGAAATGTGCAACCCCCTGACAACCGACATACTAGCAGTTAGGGGAGGTTTACGAACACATTATACAAACACAGATATAATCATATTAGCAAACATCGCAAAATTTCGATCGGAAAAACGCTTTTAGATTCTACTCCAATACTTCTCTGTGAACCTGAGATCTTAGCAGAAAATAAAACATCCCAGAAACATCACTGTTAACACCTATGAGTTACTGAAGAAATTGGGGCTGACTCGGGCCTAACTCAGCCGCGGATCCGCCACGGATCCCATGGATCCGCCGCGGTTCCGCGGTGAGATAGTCGAGTCACAGGCCCAAATTTCTTCAGTATCCCTAATTTTCCCTACTTGTTATTCTGAAGCACCCTGAAAAATTTTTGGAGCCAGTTTAAAAATCGACAGCAAGTGTGATAATCGGCGATGTTTCCGGTTGCTTTTTGCGTTCGAAATCTTTACGACTTTGCTAATTAGTTATTTATTGTTTAGCGAGGCTCTGATACCACTGTAAGTCGATGTGCAACACCCCACGACTTGCGGGGAGGCAGAAATATGAAAAACGATCTTGTTCTTTGCTTAAACATCGACTAACCGCATGAATCGAAGCTAAACGATAACTAACATCAAACATAGAAGTTCTAAACTACTATGTGAAGTGATTATACCTAAAGATCCGAGTCCTTCGTCTTGTCGTTCTCCACGTCCTCTCCGGCCTTCTCTAAGTAGTAGAAGATCCACCCGAGAGCTTTACTACAAGCTTTGCCTCTAAACTTGAGGCAACTAGGTTTCTTTAAGTGCTAATCAAAGTACCTAGATGATATAGAGAGAGGGTTATGATTTAATTAGTCTAACTAATCCTTGTACTCAACACATGAGAGGGGAGGATTAGGGTTTGAAGAGAGAGAGCTTGAGGAGAGAGAAGATGAACATAATAATGAAATGAGAAAATGAGCTATCATAATATATATCAAGCATTATTGTTTTTCAAGAAAAGAAAAGAAAAAGATTTACAACCATGCTTGATAAATATCTTATGGTGATTCATCTCCATGAGTCATTAAGCAATTATGAAGCATTAATGACATGGATGAATCATCCATATGACTCACTAATCTCATTCAATGTATATGCCACCTAAACCTCCTTAGTCACCATCTTCTAGAAGTTTCTCGCGCAATTACGAGAACGCCCCTCCTATCCATGAAAACACGGAAAAACTTTAGACTGTATAAATCCAATAACCGGATACTAGTAACTGGCTTAAACCAAAGCCGACTAGTAAAAACTGTCCGGATGTCGTACGTGCGTAAACACACGTATGCGTCCGAACCCTTGTCGTAAAACCATACGACCTCTATATCGTTTCTCCTGGAGTAGGGAAACTCTCTGTGTGGGACTCTAGAGACTCGACTACTACGCTGGCAGTGGGTTTAACCACAGACCGCAAGCGGCACTAGCTGTACGTAACGGTCCCCAGGTAGATGTCGATAAGAAGGCCGATGAGAAAACCCATCCGAACTCCTACTGAATCTGATGTGACAATCTCCGTACAGTCTGGTCTGTTCGTCTAAGACTATCGCATATCGGGCCTAGGGTGGCGGCAAGCGTCAGTCCCCTAATAGCGGTATAAGTCGTGTCGGAGCGAAGCCCATTACACCCTGAGAAACTACTGGAACCTACCAGCAAATCTCGCTTGCCGTGGCCAGGGACTTTGCGTAATGGCTCTCTGACACAGCGCGATATCAACCCCCAATACCGGGAGAGACGAATCCTGTCTAACCGACACTGCCTCCAAGTGCTCGGGATTGCACCCAACTGCTACCTGTTTGCACGACTCCTTTGAGCCGTGGTAGGGTAGCAATCTAAGAACAGTGGGACACACTCGAGGCGAAGTAGCAGTGTCAAGTCTGCGGACTATGCTGTACTCATGTCACCTGGGAACTGTCCACTGACGACTGGTATAAAACCAACCAACAGTTCCCTGTGAGTCCTGTTCGGTGTACTCGTAACCTAACGAGCACCTTCATACTATCTCCATTACGACGTACTGACGGCTGTGGGATAGACCATCTCCCCAACTGGGTTGAGAAGCGTACACACTAGTCTACTCCGGAGTATCGATGCCCTGTCTCGATAATCCAACGACTAAGGACCTGAATAAGGATGTGCTTGTAGACTACCCAGCCCCCACTAGTGTGACTGCCATCACAACGCTGGTAGTCAAGCAAGATCCTAAGAGCTCTATCAATACGTATACTCACATATTAAGATAGAAAAACCAAGTAGCATACTACCATATTTAGTAAGACTGTTATATACATGTGAATATCCCAAGCTTCCATTAAGTAATATACAAACTAGTATGATACAATAATGGCCCCTAGAGCATATACACTAACACCTTAAATAGGCAAGCATCCATATCTCTAGCTCCCTGAGGCTCAAGAGACCGGTCCCGCTTAAACCTATGTTTACTAGGGTCCTAATTGTAATTTAATATAACTCGAGGGGGTTTTATGTAAAATAGTTTTGTTATATTTTCAAAATACACCTCAAGTATTTTATTATCATCTTTAGAGTTTTCATGGATATATATTTTATCAATGTAACATTTCTAGTGAATAAAACCTAATTTCATAATATATGGTATTTATTTGTAATATTGGTTTGTATGGTATTTTCTTGTAAATGAGATATTTTTCTTGAATTTTAGAAATATGGAATATTATAAATATTAAAAGTATATATTTTGATATTAATTACATATATATTTATTTATTAAAAATATAAGTTTTATTTATAATAGAAATTACATTTTCTAAAGAAAATTGTATTTTAAATTTTTCGAGATCGTATGCTCCTTGCAGAGGTCTATATCTCACTCTACTAAGCCCAAAAATGTGCGATAATCCGCACCATCCCAAACGGGTTCCCCAAATGGGTTGTATAGGTGCAATTGCAAAGATTTGTTAAAATACACTTCTTGTAGAAAAAGGTTTTATAAGTTGAAGATAGTTATATGTAAAGTCGTGTTTTCCCAAATCTATGTTCCCAAATTCCATTGTGCTATATTAGATATGAGTGTTGTGAGGAGTTAGGTCATTACCTCGTGAGCTATCTATAGGTATAATAAGGAATTATGATGGTTTATGTCGAAACTAAACTATATGGTATTTTTCTGAAAAAGTATAATAAAACTTACAAAAATGATTAGTTTGATGTGCAACTTGTTTTATTAAGTTTGTTAATGTTTATTAGTCAAATATAAGAATATGGTTTTATTTAGTTAAAGAAAAGTGTAGTTTTTAAAGAAAACCGAATCGGAAGTCGGACTAACTCCGCTTCCGTCGGCTTTTAGTTTTGAAATTTTTAGAGTAGAGAAAAGAAGAAGAATTAAGGTTTTATGGTAGTGAAAGGGTGTATTAAAAATTTATATTAAAATGAATTAAATGTGCGTTTTAATATGCTCTGTAAATGTGCAGGAAAAACAAATAATACAGGAGTTATGGGGGGAGTCCAAGAGTCGCCTGAGTTGAAGAAAATTTGGGTTTGGACCGAGTTGAACCGGCGGCGCCGGCCGAGTCGAGGTTTTCATCGGCCCGAGTCGGGAGAGTCTGGGCTCATCTTGATGCCACGTTTCCCTGACACTTGGTCTAGCCTCGTGGACATGTTTGTTTAGGCTGTGACTCTTGGTTTTACGGGTTGTGCTCGTGTAGACTCTTGGGCTTATAAAAGATTAAAAGAATTTAATTTTTAAAAAAAAGTGTGGCTGATGGGATTTGAACTCTGGTGCTTTGGTTCAGCAGTGCAAGGTCTTACCAATGAGCTACAAGCTCCTTCTTGTTGTTCAAAAGCAAATCAAATTTATAACTTGTGTTCGGGCTCAAGTACCCCTTTCTGTATTTTTGAAAAAAATTGTACAGAAAGTTTAGGATTGTTACATTCTATCCTCCTTATAAAAATTTCGTCCTCGAAATTTATAAAAGGAAAGTGTAACATATTCAAGGAAAGTTTGGTGATAGAACTATTGATAGTGTATGAAAAATATGTGAGAGAACCAAAGAATGCGAGAGATTTGAAAAGAGTTGAGGAAATTACCAGGTTTACCTTGGTCTATGGCCTCTGCTTCTTCAGCCGCTAAAGGGAAAGCATGACGCCATGGTACATTCCTCCTAACTGGAGGCACATTTCTCTGTCCTTGGGGCATATTTCTCTGCCCTCGAGGCATGTTCCTCAGTGCCGGATAAAGTTGGAGAGTAGGCTGTGTTAGTGTATATGCCCTAGAGGCCATTACTGTATCATACTAGCTTGTATATTACTTAATGGAAGCTTGGGATATTCACAGTTGTATATACAATCTTGCTCGAAATGGTAGTATGCTACTTGGTTTGTCTCTGCTTTAATATGTGCATGTGTTTCTTTTAGCATATTGCTGGTATACATATTAGTAGAGCCCTTAGGATCTTTGCTTGATTACCAGCGTTGTGATGGCGCTCGCACTCGTGGGAGCTGGGTAATCTATAAGCACATCCTTATACAGGTCCCTGGTCGTTGGACTATCGAGACAGGGCATCGATACTCCGGAGTAGACTAGCGTATGCGCTTCTCATCCCAGTGTGGGAGACGGTCTGTCCCACAGCCGTTAGTACGTCGTACTTGGGATAGTATGCGGGTGCTCGTTAGGTTACGAGTACACTGGACAGGACTCGTCGGGAACTGTTGGTTGGTAATATACCTATCGTCAGTTATCAGTTCCCAGGTGACATGAGTACAGCTTAGTCCGCTGACTTGACACTGTCACTTCGCCTCGAGTGTGTTCCCACTGCACTTTGATTACTACCCTACCACGGCTCAAAGGAGCTGTGCAAACAGGTAGTTTTTGGGTGCAGTCCCGAAGCACTTGGAGGCAGTGACGGTTAGACAGGATTCGTCTCTCCCGGTATTGGGGGTTGACATCGCGCTGTGTCTAGGAGAGCCATTACACGAGTAGTCCCTGGCCAGGGCAAGCGAGATATACTGGTAGGTTTCCAGTGTTATCTCAGGGTGTTCTGGGCTACACTCCGACACGACTTGTACCGCTATTAGGGGACTGACGTTCACCGCCCCCCTAGGCCCGCCATGCGATGTATCAGACGAACAGACCGGACTGTACGGAGACTGTCACATACAGGCTCAGTAGGAGTGCAGATGGGGTTCACCTCGTCAGTCTTCTTATCGACATCTACCTGGGGACCGTTACGTACAGCTAGTGCCGCTTGCGGTCTGTGGTTAAACCCACTGCCAGCGTAGTGTCGAGTCTTTAGAGTCCCACACAGAGAGCTATTCGCCTTTAGGCAAAACGAGTAGAGGTCGCATGGTTTTGCGACAGGGTTCGTTCGCATCCGCGCACTTGTGCACGTTTGCTGTCCGGACAGTTTATACTAGCGGGCTTTGGTTTAAGCCGGATCCTAGTATATGATTTAAGATTGGTTTTTCTCATTGTGTTCGTGTTCCTCGGATCACGAATGCGGGTGCGTATGCACAGTTGCTTGAGATTGGGGGAGAGGACCTTGTTTAGGGTTAATGGCTTTTGTCATTTTATTAACCCTATTGATTTTGTGTGGATTATTGTTAATTGATAATTAGCTTAATTATTGTGCATGGTTGTTGTTGACAATTTGACTTCATTGACTTGTTGACCATGTTGACAACTTGACCATAATCATTTCATTTGGAAGATGCTCTTTGATCTTTGCAAAAATGAAATGATAATGGTCAATTCATGATTTATCATGACAATTTTCAAGCTAATTATCTAATTAAAATTATCCTCACATATTAGTGAGAATGGCTCACTATTATTTCATTCTATCATATCTTTTCTCTCTCTTGCTCATCCTCTCCCTCAAGCTCTCTCCCTCTCATGTGTTGAGAAACAAAAAGGGCTTGAGAAAAACCCTCTCTTGATCTTCTCTACTCACTTCTAGGGTTCAAGTCTTAGCATTTCTTGTACTCTAGTTACTCCTAGCTTGGAGTTGAAGCTAAAGGTGGTGGCTTTCGGGTGGATCCTTCTTTGACGGGAGAAGACAAGCAAGGTGATCCTTTTCTACCATACCTAGGAGCAAGGAGAGAAGGACTAAAGACCAAAGGTATAACCTTTCTTCACTTAGCTACTTTGTAGTTAGGGTTAGCTAGTTTATGTTTAGCAAAGATCCTCACAAGCATAGTCCATGTTGCCTAAGTCATTAAAAATCCGATTTTTATTATGTTTTCCGCCTCCCCGTAAGCACCGGGGTGGGCAACACGGACTTACAGTGGTATCAGAGCCTAACTAAACCTAAACTAGTTAAGTAGTTAAGTGTAACGAAGTTCGGAACCGGAAAAATCACAAAACCAAACTTTAACAAAATCCAAGTTTCTGTTAAAATTATTTCTGCTCAAAATGAAAAACTGTATACATGTAAAATCGTCTCAGGGTTTTGTGAATACACCCAAGAAAAACGATACCCTAATTCCCTCAAATCGCCGCCCTTCCGCCGCATGAAGTAGGTATGTGCGGCGGAACCGCCGCGGATTGTCGTGATCGGCGCATCGTTTTTCGTGCAGAGTGTGTTTTTGTTGGTTTTGGGATTTTTAGGATATATTATATGTACCCAGATTTTCCAGAAAAGAAATTTCCTTTTGGGGTCCTATAATTCCGTATTTTTCCGAACTTCACTGCACTTTAACTATATCGGTTATATCTGTAATGCTTGCATGTATTGAACGTCGGCTAATCGCTATAAGACGATTAGTCGGGGTTATACATGATCTGTGATTGTTATTGGTTTGTGGATATGAATGGATTGGATTGTCGCGGGTGAATGGCCGGGGTGGATGTGAGATGAGCGTTGTTTTTCTTTCATTCATTTGTAACATGTAAATTGATGTAATAATATTCTTTGTATGGCCGCACAACCGGGTCGGGGTTGTAGCCGTCATTGTATAATTCTTTTTACTGTTTTTGCTCCTAGGATAGACCCATGGAGGGGGTGCACAAACTACCGGGTATCTCGAAGTGCCGAGTGGCCTACTCACGGTGGTGAGGGAGGTTGCTTCGCTTCGGGTGCTTGGCGGGTAGTTTGCCGCACCCGTAGGGGTCTTGGGTGGGGTTTTGGCTATTCACCGCGACCGTGTAATCCGCTTTGCGTTGCAGGCTCGAACGCATTGCGGATTCCTAGTATATCCAATGTATTCATCTGTGATCTGTAATGTCTATCATTGCTATATATTTATATATAATAACTATTTAGGCGTTGCTTATGTTTTACAGCCGCGCTAGCCCAGCCCCCGCTCTGTCGTTAGTTAAGTAACCTAACGGGTGATGACGGGGCCCCGTGGCGAATGCGAATGGCATAAGCGTACGTCATATTTTGGTTGTTTTCTGCAATGGTAGGATTAAATGATGGGACGCATTAAAAGAACTAATGCAAGAAATAAACCAAGTAAAAGTCGATTGGAACACTTTGAAAACCACTCGGTTCTTTTTCAAAAAATAAACTTTTAAACGCGGAGCTTGAACCACTCCTTTTAAAAGCTATCTCGTTCCATCGATTATATCAAGTTCACTACGTTCACGGTTTCGCCAAAACCATCCGTAGCCCTCCGTCGTTTCATATGAATAATCAACGGTATTCAAGCTGTGTTTGTTGGCCTTAGTCAAGGCACAGTGTTTGGTAGCTGGTGGGTATTCATATGTTGCATAGATAGAATGCGTTGGTTTGAGACAGTCGTATTGCCTTGTTGGCCATAGTCAAGGGTGGATACGGGTGGGTTCAAATTAACCTGGATAACGACGGGTAGAACTTGACATGTGACTTATGATTTGTTGGCCTTAGTCAAGGTCATAAGAGCATGGGGCAAAAATCCACATCGGGAGTTTCATAAGTACTGAAACTTGCTAGCGTTGCATACCATTTGGAGTGTGATGATTCTGGTAGGATTCCTTCGGTTTTATCACGCGATGATATTTGGATCCCGATCCTACTGTGAGTATATGCTACTCCTCGGGAAAACTCTCACTTAACGATCAATGCTATAAACCTAGTAGGTGCCTAGAAAGGTGTTAGCGGGGCTACGCCCACAGGGAAAAGAGGTTACTTAATTAAGGAACTTCGCGAAAGCGTTGGAAAACCTCCCTCGAAGTACCGACACTGGCCTGGCTGAACGGTTAAGCAAGTATTGTACGGTGAGAATGATCCCGGCTAATCCTTTTCTTTATGGTTTGAGAAGGGATTCGAGAGACAGTGGGAGCCATCCAGTTTAGACAAACTAAAAACCACTCTAAACTTGCAAGAGCATCATGCTAAAGTGTTTCTTTTCTCTCTCCTAATTGCAGCGACCATTCAACATGACCGGACTTAAGTTACTGTTAGATAAAAATATATTGACAGGGCCAAACTACAAAGATTGGCTCAGGAATGTCAAGATGGCTATCACTTATGACAAGCTGGGGTATATACTTACCACCAAAGCTCCCCCCGTCCCAGGTCCCACCTCCAGCGTCGCGGATGTAGAAATCCGTAAGACATGGGAGATAGATTGCGCGAGGGCCAAATGCCTCGTACTAGCCTCGATGGACAACGACCATCAGAGGAGGCACGAGAATATGGACCTAGAGTCCATATTTCTCCATACAAAAGAACTGTATGGAGAGCAGTCTCGTATCGCAAGATACGAAGTGTCGAAGAAGCTCTTTTCGGCAAGGTTGGCCGTCGGATCATCGGTAGCGGACCACGTGCTTAAGATGATCGGCTACATAGAGGAGCTCGCGGACCTTGGGACCACGTTGGAGAATGAACTCTATACTGATCTGATTCTCCAGTCCCTTCCTTCCACTTACGCCCAGTTCATTCTTAACTTCAACATGCAAGGAAAGGAGGTTGAACTTGCCGAGCTTCTGAACATGTTGAGGACTGCTGAGGGCACCCTACAGAAGGGTAGGGAGACATCCACTTTGTTTGTAGGAGGATCTTCCTCTTCTAGGTCCAGGGCGAAAGCCAAGGGCAAGAAGAAGAAAGCCCCCGCCAAACCAAGAGGCGGTGTCGGTAAAGTGGATACGAAGGGAAAGGGTAAAGCAACAAAGGTAGCGGGGAAGCTGGTGGGGAAGGAAGAATGCTTCTATTGTCACAAAAGTGGTCACTGGAAACAAGATTGCAAGGCTTGGAAAGCCAGAACACAGGATTTGAAGCGAGTTGCAGCTTCAGCTTCAGGTGTGTATGTTATTGAAAACTGTCTATCAATAAACTCTACATCCTGGGTATTGGATACCGGATCAGGATCTCATATCTGTAATTCTTTGCAGGCGTTGAGAAAGCGTAGAGTTTTGAAGGCAGGTGACATGACCCTCAGAGTTGCGAACGGTGCTAGCATGGATGCAGAGGCCGTGGGGGACTATCACCTGGGATTATCAGATGGACACTTTTTGGTTTTGCGTAGTTGTTATTATGTACCAAATGCAACCTGTAATATCATTTCTGTATCTTTATTATCTAAAGAAGGTTATGAATTTGCATTTGTAAGTAATGTAGTGAACATTCACCTTAATCAAGTTTTGATTGGGTCAGGTACATTAAACAACGGTATTTACGTTTTAAACCAACCACAGGTTTTCAATATCCAGAATACACATAAAAGAAAGTCTCCAGATATTAATCAGGCTTTCTTGTGGCATTGTAGACTAGGTCACATCAATGAGACACGGTTGACTAAGTTACATAAAGAAGGATACTTGGATCCGTTCGAGTATCAGTCTTATGCCACTTGTGAATCTTGTCTCATGGGAAAGATGACAAAGGCTCCGTTCACTGGACACGGAGAAAGAGCGAGCGAGCTCTTAGGACTCGTACACAGTGACGTGTGCGGTCCAATGTCTACACATGCGCGAAGCGGTTACTCTTACTTCATTACTTTTACGGATGATTTTTCAAGGTACGGTTATGTCTTCTTAATGAAACATAAGTCCGAGGCCTTTGAAAAGTTCCAGGAATATAAGAGTGAAGTGGAGAAACAAACCGGCAAAAGTATCAAGATCCTAAGATCGGATCGAGGAGGAGAATACTTAAGTGCCGAATTCCTGAATTACTTAAAAGAGAATGGAATTCTCTCTCAGCTTACTCCTCCATACACTCCGCAACACAACGGTGTATCGGAGAGACGGAACCGAACCCTATTGGATATGGTACGGTCCATGATGAGTAAGGCTGAGTTACCGCGATCTTTCTGGGGTTATGCACTGGAAACAGCTGCACATCTCTTGAACCAAGTTCCTACTAAAACAGTGCCTACCACACCATATCAGATGTGGAGTGGGAAGAGACCCTGTCTTAAATCCTTTAAGACATGGGGATGTCCAGCTTTTGTAAAAAAGCAGCATGCGGACAAGCTCGAGGCACGCTCAGTACAGTGCAAGTTTGTGGGATACCCAAAGAACTCCAAGGGGTATCTCTTCTATTACGCAGAGGAGCAAAAAGTCCTTGTTTCTCGTCATGCCCGCTTCTTGGAAACTGAGTTTTTAGAAAATCAGATAAGCGGGAGCGCAGTAGAACTGGAAGAAATTCCAGAACCACAAACCATTACTGAAAGCTTAGAGGAACCAGAAGGTTCGAAAGAACAGGACATTCCTATGCCACTCCGCAGGAGTAGTAGGCAGTCTCATCCGCCCGAGAGGTACTACGGTTTCCTCATTGACGGGGATAGAGAGGACTGCATCCTAGACTGTGATGAGCCTACTAGCTTCCAGCAAGCCATTCAGAGCGTCGACTCGGTAAAATGGCTGGATGCAATGCGGACCGAGATGGAGTCCATGTACACCAACAAAGTATGGACGTTGGACATTGCTCCAGACGGGGTAAAACCCGTAGGATGCAAGTGGATCTTCAAAAGGAAGATTGGTGTAGATGGACAGGTTGAGACCTATAAAGCTAGACTGGTAGCAAAGGGTTTTCGTCAGCGACCTGGTTTGGACTATGACGAAACCTTTTCTCCAGTAGCTATGCTGAAATCCATTCGGATCCTTCTTGCCATCGCTGCTTTCCACGATTATGAGATTTGGCAGATGGACGTAAAGACAGCTTTTCTAAATGGTCATTTAGAGGAGTGTGTCTATATGGACCAGCCAGAGGGTTTCATTCAGGGTGGGAGCAGCGGAAAGGTGTGCAAGTTGCTCAAGTCCATTTATGGACTCAAGCAGGCATCGCGGAGTTGGAACATCTGTTTTGATGAGACGGTCAAAGGATTTGGCTTTATCAAAAATCCAGATGAACCATGCATCTATTGTAGATTTGTAGCGAGAACTGTAGTATTCCTCGTTTTATACGTGGATGACATTCTCTTAATAGGAAATGACATTCCTATGCTACAATCTGTCAAGGGGTTCTTGTCACACAGGTTCTCCATGAAAGACCTGGGTGATGCCTCATACATTCTGGGTATCCGGATCTACCGTGACAGATCCAAGAGGATATTAGGACTCTCGCAGTCCAGGTACATCGACACCATACTGAAGAGATTCGGTATGGAAGATTCCAAGCGCGGTAATCTACCGGCTTGTCACGGGATCACCCTCTCCAAAGAGATGTCTCCCAAGACTGATTTGGAGAGGGATCGCATGTCTATTATACCCTACGCTTCTGCGGTAGGCTCTATAATGTATGCGATGTTGTGTACCAGACCGGATGTGGCTTATGCACTGAGTGTGGTAAGCAGGTATCAGTCAAACCCTGGGGAGAAACATTGGATAGCAGTAAAGAACATTCTCAAGTACCTGAGAAGGACTAAGGAGATGTTCTTGGTGTATGGCGGAAAAGACCTGCAGATTGAGGCCTTTGCTGACTCCAGCTTCCAGAGTGACAAGGATGATTCCAAGTCCATGTCGGGTTTTGTCTTTACCCTCAATGGAGGGGCGGTGTGTTGGAAGAGCTCCAAACAGGAAACCGTTGCTGACTCGACTATGGAAGCGGAATACATCGCTGCATCTGATGCCGCAAAAGAAGCTGTCTGGATGAGGAAGTTCTTGAAAGAACTTCAGGTGGTTCCGTCCATTGTTGACCCAATACCTCTGTATTGCGACAACAACGGGGCTATAGCTTTAGCGAAGGAACCCAGGTCCCATCAGAAATCCAGACACATCTTAAGGCGGTATCACCTGATCAGGGAGATCGTGGATCGCCAGGAGATCGAGGTCCGGAGAGTTGCATCAGAGGATAACACAGCAGATCCATTCACCAAGGCCTTGCCCCAGACTCAGTTCGAGCGGCTGATCGAGATGATAGGTCTTCGATACGCCAGTACATGGCCTTAGTGCAAGTGGGAGATTGTTAGTGTATATGCCCTAGAGGCCATTACTGTATCATACTAGCTTGTATATTACTTAATGGAAGCTTGGGATATTCACAGTTGTATATACAATCTTGCTCGAAATGGTAGTATGCTACTTGGTTTGTCTCTGCTTTAATATGTGCATGTGTTTCTTTTAGCATATTGCTGGTATACATATTAGTAGAGCCCTTAGGATCTTTGCTTGATTACCAGCGTTGTGATGGCGCTCGCACTCGTGGGAGCTGGGTAATCTATAAGCACATCCTTATACAGGTCCCTGGTCGTTGGACTATCGAGACAGGGCATCGATACTCCGGAGTAGACTAGCGTATGCGCTTCTCATCCCAGTGTGGGAGACGGTCTGTCCCACAGCCGTTAGTACGTCGTACTTGGGATAGTATGCGGGTGCTCGTTAGGTTACGAGTACACTGGACAGGACTCGTCGGGAACTGTTGGTTGGTAATATACCTATCGTCAGTTATCAGTTCCCAGGTGACATGAGTACAGCTTAGTCCGCTGACTTGACACTGTCACTTCGCCTCGAGTGTGTTCCCACTGCACTTTGATTACTACCCTACCACGGCTCAAAGGAGCTGTGCAAACAGGTAGTTTTTGGGTGCAGTCCCGAAGCACTTGGAGGCAGTGACGGTTAGACAGGATTCGTCTCTCCCGGTATTGGGGGTTGACATCGCGCTGTGTCTAGGAGAGCCATTACACGAGTAGTCCCTGGCCAGGGCAAGCGAGATATACTGGTAGGTTTCCAGTGTTATCTCAGGGTGTTCTGGGCTACACTCCGACACGACTTGTACCGCTATTAGGGGACTGACGTTCACCGCCCCCCTAGGCCCGCCATGCGATGTATCAGACGAACAGACCGGACTGTACGGAGACTGTCACATACAGGCTCAGTAGGAGTGCAGATGGGGTTCACCTCGTCAGTCTTCTTATCGACATCTACCTGGGGACCGTTACGTACAGCTAGTGCCGCTTGCGGTCTGTGGTTAAACCCACTGCCAGCGTAGTGTCGAGTCTTTAGAGTCCCACACAGAGAGCTATTCGCCTTTAGGCAAAACGAGTAGAGGTCGCATGGTTTTGCGACAGGGTTCGTTCGCATCCGCGCACTTGTGCACGTTTGCTGTCCGGACAGTTTATACTAGCGGGCTTTGGTTTAAGCCGGATCCTAGTATATGATTTGAGATTGGTTTTTCTCATTGTGTTCGTGTTCCTCGGATCACGAATGCGGGTGCGTATGCACAGTTGCTTGAGATTGGGGGAGAGGACCTTGTTTAGGGTTAATGGCTTTTGTCATTTTATTAACCCTATTGATTTTGTGTGGATTATTGTTAATTGATAATTAGCTTAATTATTGTGCATGGTTGTTGTTGACAATTTGACTTCATTGACTTGTTGACCATGTTGACAACTTGACCATAATCATTTCATTTGGAAGATGCTCTTTGATCTTTGCAAAAATGAAATGATAATGGTCAATTCATGATTTATCATGACAATTTTCAAGCTAATTATCTAATTAAAATTATCCTCACATATTAGTGAGAATGGCTCACTATTATTTCATTCTATCATATCTTTTCTCTCTCTTGCTCATCCTCTCCCTCAAGCTCTCTCCCTCTCATGTGTTGAGAAACAAAAAGGGCTTGAGAAAAACCCTCTCTTGATCTTCTCTACTCACTTCTAGGGTTCAAGTCTTAGCATTTCTTGTACTCTAGTTACTCCTAGCTTGGAGTTGAAGCTAAAGGTGGTGGCTTTCGGGTGGATCCTTCTTTGACGGGAGAAGACAAGCAAGGTGATCCTTTTCTACCATACCTAGGAGCAAGGAGAGAAGGACTAAAGACCAAAGGTATAACCTTTCTTCACTTAGCTACTTTGTAGTTAGGGTTAGCTAGTTTATGTTTAGCAAAGATCCTCACAAGCATAGTCCATGTTGCCTAAGTCATTAAAAATCCGATTTTTATTATGTTTTCCGCCTCCCCGTAAGCACCGGGGTGGGCAACACGGACTTACAGGCTGTGCAGATGGTGGAGCTGAGAGTGAAAGACGAGGTGCAGGAGCCTGGATAGCTGGCCGCTGCGGGTGGTTGATGGATGTGTGATCTGGATTGCGTCTATAAGGATAGTTTCCAATTCCGTGATTGGATGCACCACAAACTAAGAACAGGCCTTTGGCGGACCTATAGTCCTTCCACAAGTGTCCATCCTTCTTGCAGTAGAAACAAAAACCTGGAATTGACTGGTTAATTGTTTCTTTCTGTCTCTTTGGTTTAGAAGGTTGTATAGGATGGGCTCCTCCTGCCATCTAGGTGACAGGGCGCTTTATACCGGTTGCTTTCGCTTCTGGACGGTTCAATAATATAGCAGTCTGCTGCTGCAGTCCTTCCAGAAGGTTGGGATCGCCTTAAGTTGTATCGTCTGCTCATTGATCGGAGCAGCTACGGCCGGTGCAATTGGTAGGGGTGGTGGAGTATTGTTGAAGTTGGTGCTAGTATTGTTTGGGGAATCCATAACCTTAACAAAAATTGGGTTGGGACTGATTCAAAATATATGAAATTGGAAGATTCAAGAAATATGAATTGTAAAGAATGCTTTCAGTTGCTGGTTCTTGTGTTATATTGCTTAGGTTGTCCACGCAGAGCTGAACTGCATGATAGGATTCTATACAGGTCTGACCTGCATGGGCCACCAACAAAACCTGTCACACCCCACTTCTCAGTATACGGGCAGAGGACGCGACGAGGCCCCTACGTACTCTAAAGTAAACACGCTAAGCGTATCTAAGCAATATAAGTAAAAAGCACAAGAGACAATGTCAATGGATATAATTGAACAACAACTTTATTTATTAAACATTCTTTTTACAATACAACTAAAAAGTAAATACATGGAATGGAAAGCAATGCCTAAACAGTGGTATAACAGAAATGGAAATTATAGAATGTAAATGTGTACAAGGAATCTAAAGCTCTGGGTCGAATGCTAGCTGGTCCAAATCCTTACCGGTGGGCTCGATCTCCTGAAGGTCCGATCCGCCTGACAACATTTCAAAGAAGAAAGAGAAGGAATGTTGTCAGCGAACAATCACTCGGTAAGTCCCAAAGATAAGAGAGAAGTAGAATAGACAGAGAGAGAATGTAGGTTTTAAAGTTGTATTATATTGTTAACGTTGTTGTTTGTAGCTTGGTACAGAAGATGCCAGTGTATACGAGAGGAGTCTCACTTTCTCCGGAGACTAAGGTATCAGGAGTACAAGGAACCGTTCAGCCACGGTACAATGGCAATTGAATTCAGGTTAGGTGTATTATGGTTACAGTCTCGTACCACTTTTAACACCTTCCATACCAGTCTACCCCTTATAAACCCCGCGATGTATTGATTGTATTGTTGTATTATTTGAATTGTATATTGTATATAGATGGATGACTTGCCGAAACCATGATATCAGTAATGGAACGGATATAATGGATGAACATGTAGATGGAATATAATCATGGTTCGGTTTGGTCAATATAAATTGAATAGATTGAATATATAGATGCATATTGAATTGTGGTTTGGTATTTAAATCATATTCAAGTCAGATTGATTATATTGAGACTCGGTCTGAGTCAGACAATTTAGAAAAGAAATTGAATCCTGAATTAGGTTTTGGTGTTATCGGTAACTGCTGCACATGGACGGCAGGATTTGTGTCTTTTTCAAAGACAATTACCGTGTTGATGACACCGTTTGTTAAGTTGTCTACCTTAAATAGGCAAGCACCCATATCTCCGGCTCCCTGAGGCTCAAGAGACCGGTCCCGCTTAAACCTATGTTTACTAGGGTCCTTATTGTAATTTAATATAACTCGAGTGGGTTTTATGTAAAATAGTTTTGTTATATTTTCAAAATACACCTCAAGTATTTTATTATCTTCTTAAGAGTTTTCATGGATGTATATTTTATCAATGTGACATTTCTAGTGAATAAAACCTAATTTCATAATATATGGTATTTATTTGTAATATTGGATTTGTATGGTATTTTCTTGTAAATGAGATGTTTTTCTTGAACTTTGGAAATGTGGAATATTATAAATAATAAAAATAGATATTTAGATATTAATTACATATATATTTATTTATTAAAAATATAAGTTTTATTTATAATAGAAATCACATTTTCTAAAGAAAATTGTATTTTAAATCTTTCGAGATCGTATGCTCCTTACGGAGGTCTGCATCTCTCTCTACTAAGCCTGAGGATGTGCGACAATCCACACCATCCCGAACGGGTTCCTTAAATGGGTTATAGAGGCGCAATCGCAAAGATTTGTTAAAATACACTTCTTGTAGAAAAATGTTTTATAAGTTGAAGGTAGTTATATGTAAAGTCGTGTTTTCTCAAATCTATGTTCCCAAATTCTATCGTGCTATATTAGATATGAGAGTTGTGAGAAGATAGGTCATTACCTCATGAGCTATCTATAGAAATAACAAGGAATTGTTGGATATAGTGCCCTCAAAGTCAATTATTGGATCGCAGGTACGTGATTGCAATGATTAAGGAGGACCTATACCGGTAGCACAGTCTTACTCGAGATGATAGTATGCTATCTGGTTTGCCTTTATCAGTTGTGTACAGGTTCAGGTGACTGATCACTATTACACGTTGATAGAGCCCTTAGGATCTTGCTTGACTACCAACAGTATGATGGCGATCATATACGTGAGATTTGGGTAGTCTATAAGCACATCCTTAATAGTGGTCCCTAGTCGTGGGAGTTTCGAGACAGGGCATCGATACTCCGGAGTAGACTAGTGTATACAGTCGAGACCACGATGAGGGACGGTGGCCGGTCTCACAAGCCACTGGTATCAGTTGGATCACCTAAGATGTATACAGGTGCTCATTGGGTTATGAGTACACCGGACAGGACTCGCCGGGAACCTGCTAGTTGGTATTATACCTTTCGTCAGATAGCAGTTCCCTGGTGACATGTGTACAGGTTAGTTCATCGACCTGAAGTCGTCATTTATCTCGTGTGAGTTCCCACTGTGCTTTGATTTCTACCCTACCATGGCTCAAAGGAGTCATGCAAACAGGTATTTTTTGGGTACAGTCCCGAGCCACATGGAGGCAAGTGAGCGGATCGGCAGGGGATTCGTCACTCCCGGTATTGGGGGTAAGATCGCGCTGTGTCTAGGAGAGCCATTACACAAATCCTCGGCCGAGGTAGGAGATTTACTGGTAGGTACTCCAGTAGTATCTCAGGGTGTTCTGAGCTTCACTCCGACACGACTTATACCGCTATTGGGGGTCTGACGTTACTAGCCCCCTAGGCCGATATGCGATACTCATAGACGAACGGACTGGACTGTATGTATATTGTCACTGTTAGGCTCAGTAGGGTTCCAGGATGAGTTCGCTCATCGGCTTCCCTTGAGGTCAGTACATGGGCAGCCGTTAAGCACAGCTAGTGCCGCTGACGGCTTGTGGTTAAACCCACTGCCAGGGTACTGATGAGTCATTAGAGTCCCCCACAGATAGTTTCCCAAGTTCGGGCAAAACGTTGTAGAGGCCGTATGATTTTATGGAAGGGTTCGGAAAATGCACGTGCGTTTATGCACGTGTCATATTTCGGGCAGATAATACTGGTGGGTTTTGGTTTAAGCCGGATCCGAGTATTATACTGTGTAGATATAATATCTTTATCTCAGTTGCAGTTGTATTCGGTCATAATACAAATGCGGGTATGTTTATACTGTTACGGGGTTATCCTGAAATTCGTTTCGGGATCGCTTTTGGAAGTTGCCAGTTTTCTATCATCCGTCTTAAACATTCGGTTTAATGCGGATTTATCTTTTTCTTGTGGGTGAGTCATGAGGGTGAGTCATGAGAGTGCTTCTAGAAGATGGTGAGGTGTTAAGTGAGGTGGCTTAGTGCATTTAATGTTTTATGCAAGGTGGATTTTGCATTAAATAGTTTTAAGTGACTCATTTGTTCCCATTAATGCATTTTGTAAAGCTTAGGATATTTCTTCTTGATCTTTATCTTATGGTCACCTATCCTAGTTCCTACACTCACCTCCCTCCTTCTATATATGTGGCCGGCCCCTCTTGAAGAGAAAAAAGAAAGGGTTGTTAAAAAATGAGATAATAGATTTGGTTCATAAATATTTCATAGCTCATTTTTCATCAAAGTTTCAAAAGGCAACTTTATTAACCGTTCATCCATGGTTTTGGATGAAGCGAGACAAAGTGTTCTACTCATTCTCTATATCAATCTTGGACATGTCGGTTAGCAAACTTCATGTCCGAGTTGCCTCGGTATAGAGGCGGGAGCCCGTTTAAAGATCCGTAGATGTGGTGCCACCTCGATGAGGAGCCAGGAGATCGGAGCAGCCGCAACGGAGCGTGGGATGATGGTTAAAGACCGAAGGACTCGGATCGTTCGGTATAGCCTTTCTACCCACTTTGTAGTTTGTTAGTTTAGCGTTAATGGCAGATCCAGGTTATAGTATGCGATAGCGCCAGTTAAAAAGTTTTTGTTCCGCATTTGGCGTCTGAAAGACGGCCGGGGCGCTACTGTAGACTTACATTGGTATCAGAGACACGCCATTAAGCTTTACTAACTTGTGCTAACGCGTTTAAAACATCGACCGGACGGAATTTCGAAAACTACAATTTTCTGTGTAAAGTTTCTGTCGAATTTTTAAACAGGTCTAAAAATCATTTTGAGCATCTCAGAAAATCGTGCAGGCTTTTCTAAGAATACTGGTGAAATTTGGTCAACTGTTGACTCCAAAGCGCCGCGGAACCGCCGCACAAACCCTAGTTTGGCCGCGATTCCGCCGCCGTTTTAGAGCTACAATGAACCATTTTTTTACAGTAGGGTCTTCATTGAAAATTGTGGTTTCTGGAATATTTCTTTTGGGCCCAGATTTTGTTACTGTACAGCAGATGTACGTGGGGCCCACTTTGGGTTGTCGATCGAAATTTAAACGTGTTAGTTTACAGTACTTACATTATATCTCCGACCGTAAATATCATTCGAGCGGTAAATTGCGTCTAAATGCTATAGTCCTTTTAGACGGATTTGCGAACGTGTCATTCACGTTGATGTTCTGTGTTGTGTTGTGATATTGCGGATTTGTCGTGGTGGATAGCAGTGTGCAATGATAGTGCAGTTTGGATTTATTTGTACATTTGATATTGCGGGACGAGCGTCCAACATGTGGACTGCCGTTACTGCCTGTTTGTATAATATTCTTTTGGGGCACGACCGGGCTGAGGTCGATGTACCCGTTGTACATATTTTTCATTTTTGTACTAGGTTTTACCCCGCGACGGAGTGCACGGATAGCCGGGTTCTGGAGGGCAACGGGTCCGCATCTCATGGCTTTGAGAGGCAGAGGGGCCTCACTCTAGAATTGGTAGACTATTTGCCGCACTGATAGGGATACAGGTTGACCCAAGGAGGGGTGCCCAAGTTACCGGATTCCGTGAAGTGCAGGGTGGTTCATTCACTTTGCTGTAGGGGCTGCCTCACTTCAGGTTTTGGCGGGTAACTTGCCGCACCCGTAGGGGTCTAGGTTTCATTGCACAGGCTATCCACACAACCAGGGGAACGTCAGGTTTCAGCAGCGGCTCTGTGAAACCCGAGGATCTCAGATTATCTGTATTGTTCTGTGATTCTTATTACTTTTCTGTAATGTTGCATATTATCATGCCTTGAGCGATTATTGTATATTAGTATATATACTAGTAGATGTTGTATATGTTTTACACCCGCGCTAGTCCAGTCTCCGCTCTGTCGTTAGTTAAGTAACCTAACGGGTGATGATGGGACCCAGTGACGAATGCGGATGGCATATACGTACATTTTATTTTTGTTCTTTTCTGGTGTGATTAAATGATGGGACTGCGTTGATTCTGATCAATGCAAAGGAAAACAAACCTGTTTGGACGTTGTTGGAACAGTTTTAAAAAGTGTTATTACAAATACGTTTCCTTTTGTTTTGCATAGTGGTATTCGGTTGGAATATCCTGCACCTCATTCGACGAGGCAAGGGCCGATATCCCTTCACCGGGAGTGACCCCCTGGGCAGAAGTTTGCGTCAGGGTAATAACTTCACTGTAGTCGATTACAAGTTGCTTTGCATCGTGGTATTCAGTTGGAATATCCTGCACCTCATTCCACGAGGAAAGAGCCGAGATCCCTTCAACGGGAGTGACCTCTTTAGCAAAGGTTTTCGCCACTATATTTTTATAAAAAGCTATCAGGTTCCTTCAGCGATATCAAGTTCATTACGTTAAAGGTTTTTCGCCAAAAACCAGCCGTAGCCCTCCGTCATTTCTTTTGGGTATTCAGTAGTATTCAACCTATGCATTTTGGCCAAAGTCAAGGCATAGTGTTTGGTAGCTGCTGGGTATTCATTTGTTGCATAGATAGATGAGTTGGTTTGGGACAGTCGTTCTGCCGATTGGCCAAAGTCAGGGGCATGTGCGGGTGGGTTCAAATTGGCAAGATAATGACGGGTAGAACTTGGCATGTGACTTATGGCGATTGGCCAAAGTTGGGGTCATAAGAGCATGGGGCAAAAATCATATCGGGAGTTTCTAAAGAAACTGAAACTTGTCAAGTGTGCGCACACCTTCTGGAGTGTGATAACATGAGTGGATACCATCACGTTATCATGTGATGAGAGTTGGATTCTGATTCCCACTGATGAGTTAGTTTACTCTTCGGGTGATCCCGATTGATTCTTCTTTCAAGTTTGGAGGAGAATTTTACAGTACAGTGGGAGGTTTCCTGATTAGATAAAGTGATAACCATTCTGATCTAGGTTAGAGTGCACGCAGAGTGTTTTTTCTCTCTCTCTCTTTGACAGCGACCATTGACCGACCCTAGACTATGACTCAGTGACCAAGTTGACTGAACCTTCTTAAAATACTGACTTTTGGATTGTCTAAATTGCATAAGTCATCGCCACTCCTTCTTCTACCCTTAGAATTTCTCAGAACACCCCGTATTACTACGGACATCCACTTCCATTGGATAGATCCATCGTATGGTTATATACGAACTCGAATGGACTTCTTCGAGGATGGATCCAGATTCAGGAGAAATAGAATTGGTTTATTCAGTTATCTTTTATTATCGCCTTCTCTCAAGTTGCGAGGGCTCCTTAGCTTAGGAGAGTACACCTATTACGCTTATTGGATAGTCTTATTCCAAACCATAGGCAGGTGCCGAAAGGTAGGGAATGAAGAAAACCAATTAGCCTAAGTAGGGTGTACAGAAGGTAATATGTAAAAACAAAATAAAGGGATTAGAAAGAGGGCAAAGTAAATTGCGACTGCTATCATTCACGACCAAACCGCGTACTTCATCGCCACTCCTATTTCACCTTTGCTTTTTTCCCCAGTTCGGGAGAAATAGAATAAGGTATTATTCAGTTTTCTTTTATCATCACCTTCTCTCAAGTTGCGAGTACTCTTTGGTTTAGGAGGGTACACTTATTACGCTTATTGGATAATCTTCTTCCAAACCATAGGCTGATGCCGAACGGTAGGGAAGGAAGAAAACCACTTAGCCTAAAGGGGGTGTACAGAAGGAAATGAATAAAGACAAATAAAGGGATTTGGAGAGATGGCAAAGAAATATACGGTTACAGTCATGAATTAAATTATGGAAGAGGCATTACTATAAATACCAGGATACCCCTACGAAACATTTTCATGTTTCAGTGCATTGTTAAAGGAAAACTGTTTTCCCGATTAGATACTTACTCCAGGGTATGTATTTACCAAGTTTCATTCTCATATCTGTATGGTTTTACAGATGATGAATGGGAGTAAGTTATTGGGAATTAGGTGATCATCCTCATTATATCGGAATTCGATGTAATTGGTGATATTTGAGGAAATCGTCTGGGTACAGTTTTCAACCTACGACGCACAGGTTTTGAGTTATTCAACTCAGCGGACTTATACAGAGTATTGTATGTTGTCCAGTGTCCGTCAGGACAAAGGGGTTGGTCCTCATACTAGATTCTGTTTACTTGTGACTTCTCTAGTTTTTAGACAAGTGTTTCGTAGAAATATAATGTCTAAGTTTTGAGAAGTTGTGGGTATAAGAATAAAGTAGAGAACTAGGTATCGCAAGTATCGGGATTCTTCAAAGAGATCGAAGATGTAGATACTTGTGAGTGGTATTCAGATGATAGTAATGGTTTTGAGAAACTTGTTTCTTTTTCAGGTTACTCATAATTAGATGTATTCCTAAGTTGAGTAATGCTGATTAGCCTCTTTCCATTAAGTTGATATGCACTGGAGACAGCTGCATGATTTGAATCTAGTTCCAATTAAATAAGTGCCAAAGTTTCTATATTGGATATAGAATGGTTCATATCTTAACGATGTTAAGGTACGGGGAGTTGTCCGGCTTATGCTTAAAACCAGACTCTGGATAACTCAGGGCATGTTTCTGTAATGGCAGTTTGTGGGTTGGCCCAGGCTATGTCGAGGGTTGACTTTCTACCATCTGGAAGATCAATGGTGATATTGTTCTTGACTCGCCACAGTTTTAGTAAAATGGATTTTTTTCAGAAAACAGTAGTGGGAGTATGGTAGAACTGGAAGTGATTCCAGAACTGCAAACGATTACGGAAAATTTAATAGGACCTAAACATTCAATCAGGTTTGACATTCACTTAGCCACTCCGCAGATATGGTGGGTAACCTCAGACACCCGAGAGGTAATCCGGTAGCCTCAAGGACGGTGACAGGTGTTAGTGTTTATGCCCTAGAAGGCCATTACTATATCATACTAGTTTGTATATTACTTAATGGAAGCTTGGGATATTCACATGTATATAACAGTCTTGCTAAACATGGTAGTATGCTACTTGGTTTTTCTATCTTAATATGTGAGTGTACGTATTGATAGAGCTCTTAGGATCTTGCTTGTCTACCAGCGTTGTGATGGCAGTCACACTAGTGGGGGCTGGGTAGTCTACAAGCACATCCTTATTCAGGTCCCTGGTCGTTGGATTATCGAGACAGAGCATCGATACTCCGGAGTAGACTGGTGTGTACGCTTCTCATCCCAGTTGGGGAGATGGTCTGTCCCACAGCCGTCAGTACGTCGTACTGGAGATAGTATGCAGGTGCTCGTTAGGTTACGGGTACACCGGACAGGACTCACGGGGAACTGTTGGTTGGTTTGATACCAGTCGTCAGTGTGCAGTTCCCAGGTGACATGAGTACAGCATAGTCCGCAGACTTGACACTGCTACTTCGCCTCGAGTGTGTCCCACTGTTCTTAGATTGCTACCCTACCACGGCTCAAAGGAGTCGTGCAAACAGGTAGCAGTTGGGTGCAGTCCCGAGCACTTGGAGGCAGTGGCGGTTAGACAGGATTCGTCCCTCCCGGTATTGGGAGTAGATATCGTGCTGTGTCAGAGAGCCATTACGCAAAGTCCCTGGCCAGGGCAAGCGAGATTTGCTGGTAGGTTCCAGTAGTTTCTCAGGGTGTAATGGGCTTCCCTCCGACACGACTTATACCGCTATTAGGGGACTGACGCTTGCCGCCCCCCTAGGCCCGATATACGATAGTCTTGGACGAACGGACCGGACTGTATGGAGATTGTCACATCAGACTCAGTAGGAGTTCGGATGGGTTTCCTCATCGGCCTTCTTATCGACAACTACCTGGGGACCGTTACGTACAGCTAGTGCCGCTTGCGGTCTGTGGTTAAACCCACTGCCAGCGTAGTAGTCGAGTCTCTAGAGTCCCACACAGAGAGTTTCCTACTCCAGGCGAAACGATATAGAGGTTGCATGGTTTTGCGACAAAGGGTTCGGACGCATACGTGCGTTTACGCGCGTACGACTTTCGGACAGTTTTTACCAGTCGGCTTTGGTTTAAGCCAGTTACTGGTATCCGGTTATTGGATTTATACAGTCTAAAGTTTTTCCGTATTTTTACGGATCGGAGGGGCGTTCTCGTAATTACTCGAGAAGCTTCTAGAAGATGGTGACTAAGGAGGGTTATGTGTCATATTCATTGAATGAGTTATATGAGTCATGGTGGTGATTCATTCATTTCATTAATGCACATTTATTGCTTAATGACTCATGCTAATGAATCATCACTAGATATTTTATGAAGCATGATTATTCATCACTCTTTATTCTTTTCTTCTTATTAGAAAATGCTTCATATATGATATGATACTCATAACTTATTCTGATAATATTATTCACATTCTCTCTCCTCAAGCTCTCTCTCTTCAAAAGACTAATCCTCACCCTCATGTGTTGAGATCTAGGATTAGTTAGACTAATCAATCCATAACCATCACTCTATTTCATTCTATCTTCTTTGATTAGCAATCCAAGAAGGTTAGTTGCCTCAAGTTTAGAGGCTAAGCTTGGAGTTTTGCTCTCGGGTGGATCGTCTACTACCTAGAGAAGGCCGAGGAGAACAAGAAGATCGTAAAGACGAAGGACTAGTTTCGATAGGTATAATCCCTAAGCATAGTAGTTTAGTATAACTATATGTTTGGTTAGTTATCGTTTAGCTTCGATTCAAGCGGTTAGTCGATGTTCGTTCACTAAACAAGTTCGTTTTTGAAAATTCCGCCTCCCCACAAGTATTGGGGTGTAGTACATCGACTTACAGTGGTATCAGAGCCTCGCTAAACAATAAATAACTTAATTGCAAATTTGTACAAATTTCGAACGGAAAAACGAAGCCGGAAAACCCTAAATCTGTCAAGTTTCTGTCGAGTTTAAAATGATGTCCTAAAATTTTTCAGGTGAGCTCAGAAAGCTTGTAAAGGGTCCAGAAGAACACCCAAGAAATTCGAGCCCATGAATCGGCTAAAGCGCCGCGGAAGCGCCGCGGAAGCGCGGCGGATCCCACCGATCCGCCGCGGTTCCGCGGCCGAGTTGCCGAGTCATGGACTCGTATTTCATGTGTGGGTCCTCTCTGGTATTTGGGGTTTTCTGGAATATTTTAATTTTGCTCAGGTTTCCAGTTTACAGAGCAGTTTTTGGAGCAATATTAATGTTGTTTAATCGATCGAAATTGTACAGTATTTGCATGTTGGATTATATCTGTGATTGATAAATGTGTTCGTAAACCTCCCCTAACTGCTAGTATGTCGGTTGGCAGGGGGTTGCACATTTCTGTATTGGTTATATCTGTTTGTGCATATAAACTGTATTGGACTGTTGTGGTGTATAGCCGGGGTTTGCAATGGGTTATTGTTTAATTCATTTGTTGTAAATGTAATTTGTTGTAATATTATTTTTGCGGGGCACATCCAGGTTGCGGTTGTAGCCACCGTTGTATTATTTCATTTTACTGTTTTTGCTCCTAGGACTGACCCAAGATGGGGTACACAAACTGCCGGGCGGGTAGTTTGCCGTACCCGTAGGGGTCGAGGGTGGGGTAACGGCTATTCATCACAACTGTGTAATCTGTCTTTTCTTGCAGGCTCAAAAGAAATACAGATTGCTTGCAAATCCAATATTGTTTATCTGTGTTCTGGAATGTATATCATTGCGTCAGACGAATGTAAAATATCTATATTTATGATAGCTATTTAGACGTCACTTATGTTTTACACCCGCGCTAGCCCAGCCCCCGCTCTGTCGTTAGTTAAGTAACCTAACGGGTGATGACGGGACCCCGTGGCGAATGCGGATGGCATAAGAGGACGTTGTATTTTCGTTGTTTTCTGCAATGATAGGTTAATGATGGGACGCATTATCTATAATGCAAAGAAAAACAAACCAAAGTTTAAATCGTTGGAACAGTTTAAAAGAAACCACTCGGTTAATTTTGAAAACAGATATTTTTAAATGCGGAGCTTTAACCACTCCTTTTAAAAGCTATCAGGTTCCTTCGGTTATATCAAGTTCACTACGTTCACGGTTTCGCCAAAACCATTCGTAGCCCTCCGTCATTTCATTTGGGTATTCAGTAGTATTCAAGCTATGTATTTTGGCCAAAGTCAAGGCATAGTGTTTGGTAGCTGCTGGGTTTTCATCTGTTGCATAAGATAGATGAGTTAGTTTGGGACAGTCGTATTATCATTTGACCAAAGTCAGGGGTATATACGGATGGGTTCAAATTGACAAGATAATGACGGGTAGAACTTGACATGTGACTTATGACATTTTGACCAAAGCCAAGGTCATAAGAGCATGGGGCAGAAACATATATCGGGAATTTCTAAAGAAACTGAAATTTGCAAAGTGATGCATACCATTTGGAGTTTGATGAATGTTGGTAGGATTCCTTCAACATTATCATACGATGATATTTGGATCCCGATCCTACTGTGAGTATATGCTACTTATCAGGATATTCGTCACTTAACGATCAATGCTATAAACCAAGTAGGTGTCCAGAAAAGTGTCAGCGGGGTTACGCCCCCAGAGAAAAGAGGTTATTTAATTAAGGAACTTCGCGAAAGCGTTGGAAAACCTCCCTCGAAGTATCGACACTGGCCTGGCTGAACGGTTAAGCAAGTATTGTACGGTGAGAATAGTCCTGGCTAATTCTTCTTTTATGGTTTGAGGAAGGATTCGAGAAACAGTGGGAGCCATCCAGTTTAGATAAACTAAAAACCACTCTAAACTTGCAAGAGCATCATGCTAAAGAGTTTTCTTCTCTCTCTCCTAATTGCAGCGACCCTGAATATGACTGGACTTAAGTTACTTTTAGAAAAAAAATATACTGACGGGGCCAAACTATAAAGATTGGCTGCGGAATGTCAAAATGGCTTTGACCTATGACAAACTGGGGTACGTCCTCACCGCTACGGCACCTGCTGTCCCTGGTCCCAAATCCAGCAATGCGGATAAGGAAATCCGCAAAACCTGGGATTTAGATTGCGCGAGAGCCAAGTGCGTCGTGCTTGCCTCTATGGACAATGAACATCAGAGGAGGCACGAGGATATGTCCCTAGATGGCATATTTCTCCATACAAAGGAACTTTATGGAGAGCAATCTCGTATAGCAAGATACGAGACCTCTAAGAACTTGTTTCGAGCGAGGTTGGCTGTCGGGTCATCGGTAGGTGAACATGTCCTACAGATGATCGGCTATATTGAAGAGCTCGCAGACCTTGGGACGACTTTGGATAATGAGCTGTATACAGACCTTATTCTCCAGTCCCTTCCTCCCACCTACGCCCAGTTTATCCTCAACTTCAATCTTCAAGGAAAAGAAGTTGAACTTGCGGAACTCCTGAACATGTTAAGGAGTGCAGAGGGCACCTTGAAGAAAGCAAGGGAAACACCCGCTATGTTTGTTGGCTGTGCATCTTCTTCCGGGTCCAAGGCTAGGGCCAAAGGAAGGAAGAAGAAGGCCGCACCCAAACCTAGAGGAGGTGTTAGTAAGGTGGGAAAGAAGGGAAAGAAAAAGTTTGCGATACCGGTAGTGGGCCAGGATGAGTGCTTCCATTGTCACAGGAAAGGGCACTGGAAGAAGGATTGCAAGGCGTGGAACGCCAAGAACCAGGAACCGAAGCAAGCTGTGGCTTCGACTTCAGGTGTGTTTGTAATTGAGAATTGTCTGTCGATCAACTCTACTTCCTGGGTATTGGATACCGGATCAGGATCTCATATTTGCAATTCATTGCAGGCACTGAGAAACCGTAGAGTGCTGAAGGAAGGTGATATGATCCTCAGGGTTGCTAACGGAGCTAGCGTGGGAGCTGCGTCCGTCGGGGATTATCACCTAGGATTGACGAGTGGACATATTTTGGTTTTGCATAACTGTTATTTTGTACCAAGCTTAACGTGTAATATCATATCAGTTTCCTTGTTATCAAATAAAGGTTATGATTTCACGTTTGTAAGAGATGTTGTTAACATCCACCTTAATCATGGTTTGATTGGGTCCGGTACTCTAAATAACGGCATATATGTTTTAAACCAACTCCAAATTTTCAATGTCCAGAACACACTAAAAAGAAAGTCTCCAGATTTAAATAAAGCTTTCTTATGGCATTGTAGACTGGGTCACATCAATGAGAGAAGGTTGACTAAGTTGCATAGAGAAGGATATTTAGACTTGTTCGAATATCAATCTTATGACACTTGTCAATCTTGTATCAAGGAAAGATGACAAAGGACTCCATTTACTGGACAAGGAGTAGAGCGAGCGAGCTCTTAGGACTCATACACAGCGATGTATGTGGTCCAATGTCTACACATGCGAGAGGTGGTTTTTCCTATTTCATTACTTTCACGGATGATTACTCAAGATACGGATTCATTTATCTGATGAAACATAATCCGAGGCTTTTGAGAAATTCCAAGAGTATAAGAATGAAGTAGAAAACCAAACCGGCAAAAGTATTAAGACACTAAGATCTGATCGAGGTGGAGAATACTTAAGTGCCGAGTTCCTAGGTTACCTAAAAGAGAAAGGAATTCTCTCTCAGCTTACTCCTCCATACACCTCCACAGCATAACGGTGTATCGGAGAGACGGAATCGAACCCTATTGGATATGGTACGATCCATGATGAGTAATGCTGAGTTACCGCGATCTTTCTGGGGTTATGCGCTAGAATCAGCGGCATATCTTTTGAACAGAGCTCCTACCAAGACTGTGCCTACCACTCCATATCAGATATGGACTGGGAAGAAACCCCATCTTCAACATATAAAGATTTGGGGATGTCCAGCTTTTGTTAAAAAGCAGCATTGTGGACAAGCTCGAGGCACGATCAGTAAAATGTATGTTTGTGGGATATCCAAAGAACTCCAAGGGATATTATTTCTAATACGCAGAGGAACAAAAGGTTTTGTTTCTCGTATGCCCATTTTCTGGAAAATCAGTTTTTAGAAAAGGAAATAAGTGGGAGCGAAATAGAACTGGAAGAAATTCCAGAACCACAAACTGCTACTGAAAGTTTGGTAGAACCAGAGGTTCAAGAAGAACAGAACATTCCCGCACCCCTCCGCAGGAGTAGTAGGCCGTCTCATCCGCCTGAGAGATACTACGGTTTTCTCATAGATGGGGATAGAGAGGATTGCATCATAGATGATGATGAACCTACTGACTTCCAGCGGGCCATCCAGAGCGGCGACTCGGTACGATGGCTAGATGCAATGCGGACCGAAATGGAGTCCATGTACACCAACAAAGTATGGACTTTGGACTTTGCTCCAGATGGGGTAAAACCCATAGGATGCAAATGGATCTTCAAGAAAAAGATTGGTGTAGATGGACAGGTGGAAACCTATAAGGCTAGACTTGTTGCAAAGGGTTTTCGTCAAAGACCTGGTTTGGACTATGACGAAACTTTTTCTCCAGTGGCTATGCTCAAATCCATTCGGGTCCCTTCTTGCTATTGCTGCCTTCCATGATTATGAAATCTGGCAGATGGACGTAAAAGACGGCTTTTCTGAATGGAAATTTAGAAGAAAGCGTCTATATGATCAGCCAGAGGGTTTCAATCAGAGTGGGAGCAGCGGGAAAGTATGCAAGCTGCTTAAGTCTATTTATGGACTAAAGCAGGCATCGCGGAGTTGGAACATCTGTTTTGATGAGACAGTCAAAGAATATGACTTTATCAAAAATCCAGATGAACCGTGCATATATAGTAAAGTTGTGGCCAGAAGTGTCGTATTCCTCGTCTTGTACGTGGATGACATTCTATTGATAGGAAATGACATTCCTATGCTACAATCTGTCAAAGGATTCTTGTCACACAGGTTCTCCATGAAAGACCTGGGTGATGCCTCTTACATTCTGGGGATCCGGATCTATCGTGATAGATCCAAAAGGATGTTGGGACTTTCGCAGTCCGAGGTATATCGACACTGTACTGAAAAGATTCAGTATGGAAGATTCTAAGCACGGGTAACCTACCGGCTTGTCACGGAATCACCCTCTCCAAAGAGATGTCTCCCAAGACTGATTTGGAAAGGGAACGCATGTCTATTTATACCCTACGCTTCTGCGGTAGGCTCTATAATGTATGCGATGTTGTGCACCAGACCAGATGTAGCTTACGCACTGAGCGTGGTAAGCCGGTATCAGTCAGACCCAGGGGGAGAAACACTGGATAGCAGTAAAGAACATTCTCAAGTACCTGAGGAGGACTAAGGAGATGTTCTTGGTTTACGGCGGAAAAGACCTCAGGTTGGAGGCCTTTGCTGATTCGGCTTCCAGAGTGATAAGGACGATTCCAAGTCCATGTCGGGTATGTCTTTACCCTCAATGGAGGGGCGGTGTGCTGAAGAGCTCCAAGCAGGACACCGTTGCTGACTCGACGATGGAAAGCGGAGTATATAGCTGCTTGCGATGCCGCAAAAGAAGCAGTCTGGATGAAGAAGTTCCTAACAGAACTTCAGGTGGTTCCTACCATAGTTGATCCAATACCTCTGTATTGCGACATCAACGGAGCTATAGCTTTAGCGAAGGAACCAAGGTCCCATCAGAACGTCCAGACACATCTTGAGGCGGTATCACCTGATCAGGGAGATCATTGATCGTCAGGAGATCGAGGTTCGGAGAGTTGCTACTGAAGAGAACATTGCTGATCCATTCATGAAGGCCCTACCTCAGATTCAGTTCGAGAGGCTACTCGAGATCATCGGTCTACGATATGCCAAGTACATGGCCCTAGTGCAAGTGGGAGATTGTTAGTGTTTATGCCCTAGAAGGCCATTACTGTATCATACTAGTTTGTATATTACATTAATGGAAGCTTGGGATATTCACATGTATATAATCAGTCATTGCTAAATCATGTAGTATGCTACTTGGTTTTTTCTATCTTAATATGTGAGTGTAACGTATTGATAGAGCTCTTAGGATCTTGCTTGTCTACCAGCGTTGTGATGGCAGTCACACTAGTGGGGGCTGGGTAGTCTACAAGCACATCCTTATTCAGGTCCCTGGTCGTTGGATTATCGAGACAGAGCATCGATACTCGGAGTAGACTGGTGTGTACGCTTCTCATCCCCAGTTGGGGAGATGGTCTGTCCCACAGCCCGTCAGTACGTCGTACTGGAGATAGTATGCAGGGTGCTCGTTAGGTTACGGGTACACCGGACAGGACTCACGGGGAACCTGTTGGTTGGTTTGATACCAGTCGTCAGTGTGCAGTTCCCAGGTGACATGAGTACAGCATAGTCCGCAAACTTGACACTGCTACTTCGCCTCGAGTGTGTCCCACTGTTCTTAGATTGCTACCCTACCACGGCTCAAAGGAGTCGTGCAAACAGGTAGCAGTTGGGTGCAGTCCCGAGCACTTGGAGGCAGTGGCGGTTAGACAGGATTCGTCCCTCCCGGTATTGGGAGTAGATATCGTGCTGTGTCAGAGAGCCATTACGCAAATTCCCTGGCCAGGGCAAGCGAGATTTGCTGGTAGGTTCCAATAGTTTCTCAGGGTGTAATGGGCTTCCTTCCGACACGACTTATACCGCTATTAGGGGACTGACGCTTGCCGCCCCCCTAGACCCGATATGCGATAGTCTTGGACGAACGGACCGGACTGTATGGAGATTGTCACATCAGACTCAGTAGGAGTTCGGATGGGTTTCCTCATCGGCCTTCTTATCGACAACTACCTGGGGACCGTTACGTACAGCTAGTGCCGCTTGCGGTCTGTGGTTAAACCCACTGCCAGCGTAGTAGTCGAGTCTCTAGAGTCCCACACAGAGAGTTTCCTACTCCAGGCGAAACGATATAGAGGTTGCATGGTTTTGCGACAAAGGGTTCGGACGCATACGTGCGTTTACGCGCGTACGACTTTCGGAAAGTTTTTTACCAGTCGGCTTTGGTTTAAGCCAGTTACTGGTATCCGGTTATTGGATTTATACAGTCTAAAGTTTTTCCGTATTTTTACGGATCGGAGGGGCGTTCTCGTAATTACTCGAGAAGCTTCTAGAAGATGGTGACTAAGGAGGGTTATGTGTCATATTCATTGAATGAGTTATATGAGTCATGGTGGTGATTCATTCATTTCATTAATGCACATTTATTGCTTAATGACTCATGCTAATGAATCATCACTAGATATTTTATGAAGCATGATTATTCATCACTCTTTATTCTTTTCTTCTTATTAGAAAATGCTTCATATATGATATGATACTCATAACTTATTCTGATAATATTATTCACATTCTCTCTCCTCAAGCTCTCTCTCTCTTCAAAAGACTAATCCTCACCCTCATGTGTTGAGATCTAGGATTAGTTAGACTAATCAATCCATAACCATCACTCTATTTCATTCTATCTTCTTTGATTAGCAATCCAAGAAGGTTAGTTGCCTCAAGTTTAGAGGCTAAGCTTGGAGTTTTGCTCTCGGGTGGATCGTCTACTACCTAGAGAAGGCCGAGGAGAACAAGGAGATCGTAAAGACGAAGGACTAGTTTCGATAGGTATAATCCCTAAGCATAGTAGTTTAGTATAACTATATGTTTGGTTAGTTATCGTTTAGCTTCGATTCAAGCGGTTAGTCGATGTTCGTTCACTAAACAAGTTCGTTTTTGAAAATTCCGCCTCCCCACAAGTATTGGGGTGTAGTACATCGACTTACAACAGGGAGGTTCTTGTTTACCCAGACTTGACACTACTGTTGTTCCAGGCTATGAGACCCGGCAGGAGCTTAAGTATAGCGTCGTTCTAAACTAGCTTTAGAAGTGCACGTATATATTATTCTGCCAGAGGGTTGTTGTGGTCAGTGGGAGCAGCGGAAGCATAGTGGACAAGTAGCTTATGTCTATTTATATACTAGAGCAGATATAGCGGAGATAGATCATCTATTTTTGATGTGACAGTCATAGGTTTGACTTCATCAGAATAGGGGATGGATCTGTTAAGAAGGTGTAGGGTTCCTAGGCACTCTCATGAGGTTCTACAACTAATCAACCATGCCAAAATCAAATTTTCCATGTGCCAAAGAACCCTAATGCTAGATCGTTAACTAGAGGTAAGGCGAAACAAAACAAGTTAACTACTTAACTACAAGTGAAAGGGATTACAACCTTTGTAGATCCGGTCCTCCACTTCTTTAGCTCCGTGATGACGTCCCTCCGCTGCGATCATCGGGATCCTAGACTCTAGCGTTGGTTTCATCGGAGAAATGATCGGGCCAGGTCGTTGACTTCGATGCCAAAAATGATCTACGTCGAGGCGACTCTAACGCAAGCTCCATCTTCATTAGGTCATGAAACTTGTGAAGAAAACACCCTATACAACATGGCAAGTGGTAGAGGATGAAGAAATAGAAGTGGGTTCACTTTGGATTTGGATTTCTCACTTGATTTCATCACTTGAAAATTTTCAAGAAAGCTTTCTTCACTTCATGAAGAAGAAGAAGAAGGAAAGAATATGAATTATTGAAAATAATAAATCAAGTGAAGACTTATCATAATGCAACCATGGGTGAAGTTAACACATGTAGAGAATAAACTAGGGTTTAGGTGTAATGGTTAGGTTAAAGGAAAAAACAAAATGGTTAAGAATTTTCAAAGATGCTAAGAAGCTTCATGAAGCTTGAAGCAAAGAAAGAAAACACCATTTTATTTTTGCCAAAAATAAATAAATAAAATAAAATAATTAATTAAAAGCTTAACCATTAACCTAAACATGGTTTAAAGCATACACACACCCAAGTTTGCATGTATCATCAAACATGATACAAACTAGTGCACAAACATATATCATATATACAATGTGCACAATCTAGTGAGAAAAACAATCTTAAGTGAACAATACTAGTCAATGTAAAGTAATATATCTAATATATAATTATACATTAAATCATTAAATCAACACTTGATTTAATGATCCGGTCATACTGCATATAACCGACTAATATCAAGTGTATCAATATATCGAATCAACATTTGATTCGGTAACCCGGCTATATGTTATATAACCGTCCGATGATACAACTCGCGAGAATAGAATTCAGTATCACATACTGGTATTATTCTTGGTCCCGCACATATCTCATATGCTCTCCTATTTCGTTTCGCTTGAGTTAGGAAACCTCTGTGTAGGACTCTAAAGACTCGTCAATACGCCAGCAGTAGGTGATATCATATCAAACACCCACAAGCCGCAAGCGGTCTGCTAAACGTAACGGCCACCCGGGTATTGAGCGATCAGAAGATCAATGAGCAAGCCCGCTCACACTCCTATGAATCCAACCAGTAACACTTACCGCACAGTCCGGTCTGTTCGTCTGATATGTCGCATATCTCGCCTAGGGGTGGTAAACGTCAGACCTCAATAGCTTGATAAGTCATGCCGATGTAAGGTCCATAACAAGCATGAAACTACTGATAACACTTACCAGTAAATCAGTGCAACCCTGGCCAGGGATTTCCAGTTATAGCCAGTCGAGCATAGCGCAACATCAACCCCTAATACCGGGAGAGACGAACCCTCCTATCGCTCATTGCCTCCATGTGAATCGGGACTGTACCCAAAAACCACCTGTTTGCACGACTCAGTAGAGCCGTGGTAGGGTGGAAATCAAAGCACAGTGGGAGACACACAAGACTCTATGATGATCTCGGGTCAACAGACTAAGCTGTACCAGTGTCACCAGAAAACTGCCATCTGACGTGAGGTATAATACCATCTGGGAGTTCTCGGCGAGTCCGTTCAGTGTACCCAGTCTCCACTGAGCACCCGCATACCATCTCTGATGTCAAACACCAATGGATATGGGATCATCCATCACCCATCACATGGGTCGAGAAGATATACGCTAGTCTACTCTGGAATATCGATGCCCCGTATCGATATTCCCACGACTAGGAACATTGAAGGATGTACTCATGGACTATCCAGGCCCCACTAGTATGATCTATATCATAGTCCTGGAAGTCAAGTACACATCCTAAGGGCTTTATCAACATGTAATAGAGAGACTGCAAGTATACATGTTAAGATAAAGAGAAACCAGATAGCGTACTATCATGTCGAGCGAGAAAGTCCTACCTATATATGTCCCAGCATCCACTACAATATACATCCTGTGTACAGTAATGGCCTCTAGGGCATACATATAACTAACAATCTCCCACTTGCGCTAGGGCCATCTGTAGCAGTGGTTGCAGTATCTAATACTCAACCATCCCATATAAGTCTCTCTCTGGGAAAAAGCCTTTGTGAGTGGATCCGCCGTGTTGTCCTCTGAGTCTACTCTCCTAACCTCGATCACCCTGGAGATCAACTATCTCCATGATCAGGTGATGCTGCCTCAGAATATGTCTGGGTCACTGATAGGACCAGGGTTCCTGGGCCAAAGCCACACTTCCATTGTCACACAATGGTAGGAACCTAGTTCATCTCATGAACCAATATACACCCAAACTGCCTCTTTGGTAGTATGTTTGATAGCGATGTTACCAGCCTTTATCGTCTAGTCTGCCACGGTATTTAGCTTGGAACTCTTCCAACATACCGTCCTTCCACTGAGGGTAAAGACAATACCTGCGACTGACATTCAGTCGTCCTTATCACCCTGGAACCTTTCCAGTGATTCTCCCCAGGATCCATTGATACCATCTTACTACACCTAGTGAGATTCCTAACATCCATTTAAATCTATCTCATAGATCCAAAACCCAGGATTTAGGAGGTATCATTTTGATCCTATATGGAGAATCCTTGTGATAAGAGGAGATTGACCGTGCGTAGTATAGGAAACTCTTTTCCTATCAAGAGTATGTTGTCCACATACAATACGAGGATGACCAGCATACTCTCAACTACCTTTTTGTATATACAAGGTTCATCTACCATTTTGATGAAGTCAAACACTTTGACTACCACATCAAAACAGACGTTCTAACTCTGCGATGCCTGCTTTATTCTGTAAAGCAACTTGCACACGTTTCCGCTGCTTCCACTGTTTACGAAGCCCTCTGGCTGTGTTCTTATAGACGTTCTCTTCTAAATCATTATTTAGAAAAGCAGTCATGGCACCCAACCACCAGATATCGTAGTCATGGTATGTAGTAAGGGCAAGTAGGATCCGGATGGACTTAAGCATAGGCACTGAAAAAAGGTTTCATCATTATCCACGCCTGGTCGATGACTAAAACCTTTAATAAGTCTAGCTTTGAAAGTCTCAACTTTTCCATCTACACCAAGTAATCTTCTCAAGATATACTTGCTCCTGATGGGGATTTAACCCTTCAGATACAGCTTCCAAAGTCCATACTTTGTTGGTGTACATGGATTCCATCTCAGATCGCTAAGCATCCAGCCATTCTTACAGAGTCCCTACTCTTGATGGCCTGCTCGAAACTAGTTGGGTCATCATCTCATGATGCATTCGTCGCTCCCACTGTCATCGAGAAACCGAAGTATCTCTCAGGCGGATGAGGAACCTACCAGATCGGCGGAGAGGCTGAGGTTCGTCGGGGACTATTGAATCCTTTGGTTCTGTCAAATCATCATCTGCAGTTTTGTATAACTGGAACCTTTCCAGTTCTACAGAACTGACCTTGCCTCGATCTTGTCCGGATTTTGCTTTTGACATAGGCCGGACAATCCCAAATCTTAACTTACTTAAGAGATAGGCTCTTCCCATACCATATCTCATATGGAGTGGTAGGCACTGATTTGATTCGAATCCAATTCAATAGGTATGCAACTTCTCAAGTGCACAACCCCCTAAAAGAAACAGGTAACTCAGTATTACTCATCATAGAGCACACCATATCTCATAGGGTGCTATTTCTCTGCCCCGATATACCGTTGTGCTATGGTGTATACGAAGGAGTAATGCTAAGAGAGAATCTCATTCTCCTTTAGAATAGTCCAGGAATTCCATGCACAAGTATTCTCCTTCATGATCTTATCATAGGACATAATACTTATACCTATATTTTGGTTCTCTACTTCTAACTTATATTCTGTGAATATCTCAAAAGCTTCGGACTTATGTTTCAACAGGAACATATGGCTGTATCTTGAGAGATTATCAGAGAATGTAATGAAGTACAAAGAACCGGTCTACAAAGAACCGGTCCTGGCATGTGCAGACAGGGGACCTTACATACATCATCATGTATCAGTCCCAAGAGTTTACTAACTCTTTCTCTGTTTCCAATAAACAGAGCTATGGTCATCTAATCTTTGTGACATGACTGGCAAGTTTCACAAGATGTAAATTCAAACTGATTTAAATATGCATCTAAATGTAACTTTAGCCAGTCGGGTCGCATTGATATGACCTAGTCTACAATAGCTCAAGAAGGATTCGTTCATTTCTGAACTCTTCCTCTTGTGTGTGTTCTGTATACTAGGAACTGTAGTTTGATTTAGAACGTCAATGCTTTTAGATAACGTGCCTGAACCGATCAACTTTTGAAATAGGAAATGTTCAAAACATTATCCAACAATACAAAATTTTATCATTTCTTTACTAATAAAGAGACTGATATGATTTTGTATGTCAGGTTCGGTATCTAATAACATTTGTTCAGAATCAATGTATTTGTAATACAGGGTGACAGTGACCAACAGACTTGGCTGCAACACTTGCACCGTTTTCTGTCTCATGAAACTTATCACCCGTTCTCAGTTCTCTACCTTCTGTAGCCCATGTAACGGATTACATTTGCGGGATCCTGATCTGGTATCTAATACCTAGGACGTAGAGGACACTGAGAAACAGTTCTTTATAATGAACACACCCAAAGGAGATGCATCATATGCACTTTCTTCGTTTGGGCGGCATGGGAATCCTGGTATTCCCCTATTTCCTGCTCTGTCTTATAACAATTATAAGTTGGAGCGGGACCAACGTTCCCCAGCTCAGTATAACAAGCGGGTTCGGTCAATACTTCCATATTATTATCTTGATTAAGGCGTGATATGGTCGCTACCTAGAGAGAGAGAGAAGAAAACACTCTGCGTGCGCTCTTGCAAGATTAGATTGGTTATATATTTTATCTAATCAGGATGGCTCCCACTGTTTTTATCAAATCTTCCTTCAAACCTTAAAAGGAAAGACTAGCCGGGATTAATTACACTGTACAAGTTCGCCAATCTTTCAGCCAGGCCAGTGCCGGTACTTTGAGGGAGGTTCCCCGTGCTTTCGCATGTACCTAATTAAAGTAAACCTCGTTTTTCCAGGGGCGTAACCCCGTTGACACCTTTCTAGACACCTACTTGATCGGCTAATTGCAAAGTGCAAAACTCTCCCAGGAGTAACAATTACTCACAGTGGGTATCGGGATCCAACTATCATATAGAAGGTATGCAATCTCATTGCAAATTTCAACACTTGAAACTCCCGACAAAGGTTTTTACCCCTAGCACTTATGACCTTAACTATGGTCAACAAATCATAAGTACTAGTCAAGTTCTACCCGTCATTTCGTGATTAATTAGACCCACCCACATGACCCTTAACTAAGGTCAACAAAGTCATGTGACTGTCCTAACTAATCGCATCATATGCGGTGTAAGAAGACATCACTTAGCTACCGTACACTGTGCCTTAACTAAGGTCAACAAACACAGCACGAATACTAAGTACTCTACTTCCTAAAATGACGGAGGGTTGCGGATGATTTTAAGAAAACCTTTAACGCTTTGAACTTGATCTCGTTGTGGAATCAAATGGTTTTTAAATGGAGTGTTTTTTAGGCTTTTCTAGTTTTGCTAAAGGGGTCACTCCCGGTGAAGGGATCATCGGCCCTTTCCTCATCGAATAAGGTGCAGGATATATCATATATACCGCTGTGCAAAGCAAAAACTATAGAAGCAATCAAAAGACAAACCGAGGGTTGTAGCATCTGCTAATTATTGCTAAAGAGGTCACTCCCGGTGAAGGGATCGTCGGCTCTTTCCTCATCGAATAAGGTGCTGGATGTTCTACAAGGAACACCGCTATGCAAAGCAACAACTAGAGCTACCTAATTTTATTTTTGAAATTCGATTCCACAACATCTTTTAGGTTTATTTTCTTTCATTAATCTCATTAATGAATGTCCCATCATTTAAGTCCACCTAAACATCACAGATAAATATAACGTACGCTTATGCCATCCGTATTCGCCTCGATGTCCCGTCTGCACCGTTAGGTTAGGTAACTAACGCCAGAGCGAGGCAGGGCTAGCGTGGGTGTAAAACATAAGCAACGTCTATATAATATATCATATATAACATATATAATATCTATCTGAACATATCACATGATCACATCACAGATAACGCAGCAGAAAATATCATATGAAATATTGGATATACTAAGACGTCCGTGTTTTATTTTGAGCCTGAATAAAACACGGATTCCACGGTCGTGATGAATAGCCAATCCCACACCCCTAGACCCCTACGAGAGCGGCAAGCAACCCTACCAATTCTAGGGTTAGGAGACCCGGACTCGACTCCTCGAGATGGTCTCCCACTGGACCCTAGAACCCGGTTACTTGTGCTCCCCTCCTTGGGTCTATTCTAATGCGGAAAAGTAAATAATATACATCAACGGTGACATCTTCCGCAGCCTGGAAGTGCCCCAATAAAAGAATATTACATACAAGTTTTTACATGAATGAAAATGGAAAAACACTCATCTCACATAAAAAAAACCCGGCTATTCAAACACGACGATCCAATATAACATATCCAGCAACACATAACATCACATGTCATCAACGTAAGTAAATATGCGCATCCCAATTGTCGTTGACATATAGCAACGAAACCGGCGATATCACATATTACACTTACGGTCGCAGAAAAGAAAGTGTAAAACTACAACAGTTGGAATCCGCAACCTGCATAGACATCGCATGCCTAACCAAATGAATTCCTTAGACATCGCATGCCTAACAATTATAAACCCCGCATTTTAGTCTCATTATCGAAAACACTTTTCAATATAAAGTCGGGCAATTCAACAAGATTCCCGACATCCAGAACGAATGCTTGTCGCAAACTTTAGTAGACGGCCGCACCCCCGGATGCCTTCGACGAAGTGAACTAAGGCGGAACACCGCTGCCGCGAGCACCCGAACGGATGCTTTCGGCGACGGGGTTCTCCTACAGTCACTTGGTCGGGGCTATGGGGTATGGCTGTCTATTAGGTTTACCAGCGAGTATCCGCGTACGCAACGTGATTGCGACGGACTTTTGATCGCATCAAAATTCCGTGGCAACCGATCAATTTGAGACTAAAGTGCTATGTTTATAATATTCAAATCAGTTATCTCATAACTACTTGTGGATTCCAAATGTTGTATCACATTCCAGATAAATAGAAAATGTTAAACTTTTCGATCGAATAATCAAAACACCCAAGTTTTCCCGATAGCTCAACACTTGAAATAAGTTTAAAAACATTCACTTCATGCCACGGTACCAACGGTCCAGCCGTAGAAGGGTCAAGCCAACGCCTCACATGTGGCACGCCGTACTGCTCCAAACCCTAAGGTTCAAAAGGCAGTTCAAGACGGTCACATAATCGAGTTAAGGTTTGTTGTCTTCTAGAGGGTCCATCGCGTTACTTGCACTACTTAGAACGTTCCTAAACTACGGAAAAATCCAATACTTAGAAATTTCCCGGCAGGGGAAAAAGTGGGTATTTATATCCGGTCGAACTTTTTAACATGTTCTACAATTACCCGGAAAAACATAAACAAAGTTAAATAATCTGATCGAAACATCGAGTCCCCAAAACAACCCAGAAAACTCAACTGTTGAGTATAGATTAAAAATTCCCGGAAAATACAGGCATTACAGACGAGGATTACTGTACAAAGAACGTGCCCTAATTTAACATTATGGCCGCGGAACCGCCGCTAAAGCCAGGGTGGCGCCGCGGTTCCGCGGCTCATTTATTGACTTATGGTCACGTGCTTCACAGTAACTCCTAGAAAACCCTGCTGAATTTTTTGACAATTTTTAATTCACAAAAATCCATATTTTCAGAAAATGTACAGAGAAAGGTTTTGTTTAGGGTTTCGGGGTTCGATCGGGTTTCTAACTTCGTCTACACTTCGTCTAAAGCTCTAGCTAGGCTCTGATACCACTGTAGGTCAGGCAGCCACCCCATCCAATGGGGTCGCCGTGGCACCAACGGGTCCCTCAGCAACTACTTTTTATACATGCCCCCTCGCGAGGACTACAACCCGCCGGAACACCTTCCGGTCTCGGGACACCCTGGGGGTAAGAGCCTATGCTTCGCCACACTGTCACACAGTGAGAACCCCCCATAGGTCGACATCTAATGCCTAGTAGCTCCGATACCACTGTAGGGTTCCTAGACACACTCATGAGGTTCTACAACTGATCAACCATGCCAGAATCAAATTTTCCATGTGCCAAAGAACCCTAATGCTAGATCGTTAACTAGAGGTAAGGCGAAACAAAACAAGTTAACTACTTAACTACAAGTGAAAGGGATTACAACCTTTGTAGATCCGGTCCTCCACTTCTTTAGCTCCGTGATGACGTCCCTCCGCTGCGATCATCGGGATCCTAGACTCTAGCGTTGGTTTCATCGGAGAAATGATCGGGCTAGGTCGTTGACTTCGATGCTGAAGATGATCTACGTCGAGACGACTCTAACCCAAGCTCCATCTTCACTAGGTCATGAAACTTGTGAAAAAAACACCCTATACAACATGGCAAGTGGTAGAGGATGAAGAAATAGGAAGTGGGTTCACTTTGGATTTGGATTTCTCACTTGATTTCATCACTTGAAAATTTTCAAAAAAGCTTTCTTCACTTCATGAAGAAGAAGAAGAAGAAGGAAAGAATATGAATTATTGAAAATAATAAATCAAGTGAAGACTTATCATAATGCAACCATGGGTGAAGTTAACACATGTAGAGAATAAACTAGGGTTTAGGTGTAATGGTTAGGTTAAAGGAAAAAACAAAATGGTTAAGAATTTTCAAAGATGCTAAGAAGCTTCATGAAGCTTGAAGCAAAGAAAGAAAACCACCATTTTATTTTTGCCAAAAATAAATAAATAAAATAAAATAAATAAGTTAAAAGCTTAACCATTAACCTAAACATGGTTTAAAGCATACACACACCCAGGTTTTCATGTATCATCAAACATGATACAAACTAGTGCACAAACATATATCATATATACAATGTGCACAATCTAGTGAGAAAAACAATCTTAAGTGAACAATACTAGTCAATGTAAAGTAATATATCTAATATATAATTATATATTAAATCATTAAATCAACACTTGATTTAATGATCCGGTCATACTGCATATAACCGACTAATATCAAGTGTATCAATATATCGAATTAACATTTGATTCGATAGCCCGGCTATATGTTATATAACCGTCTGATGATACAACTCGCGAGAATAGAATTCAGTATCACATACTGGTATTATTCTTAGTCCCGCACATATCTCATATGCGCTCCTATTTCGTTTCGCTTGAGCCAGGAAACCTCTGTGTAGGACTCTAAAGACTCGTCAATACGCCGGCAGTAGGTGATGATCATATCAAACACCCACAAGCCGCAAGCGGTCTGCTAAACGTAACGGCCACCCGGATATTGAGCGATCAGAAGATCAACGAGCAATCCCGCTCACACTCTTGTGAATCCAACCAGTAACACTTACCGCACAGTCCGGTCTGTTCGTCTGATATGTCGCATATCTCGCCTAGGGGTGGTAAACGTCAGACCCCAATAGCTTGATAAGTCATGCCGATGTAAGGTCCATAACAAGCATGAAACTACTGATAACACTTACCAGTAAATCAGTGCAACCCTGGCCAGGGATTTCCAGTTATGGCCAGTCGAGCATAGTGCAAGATCAACCCCCAATACCGGGAGAGACGAATCCCCTCCTATCGCTCATTACCTCCATGTGAATCGGGACTGTACCCAAAAACCGCCTGTTTGCACGACTCAGTAGAGCCGTTGTAGGGTGGAAATCAAAGCACAGTGGGAGACACACAAGACTCTATGACGATCTCGGGTCAACAGACTAAGCTGTACCAGTGTCACCAGAGAACTGCCATCTGACGTGAGGTATAATACCATCTGGGAGTTCTCGACGAGTCCGTTCAGTGTACCCAGTCTCCACTGAGCACCCGCATACCATCTCTGATGTCAAACACCAATGGATATGGGATCATCCATCGCCCATCACATGGGTCGAGAAGATATACGCTAGTCTACTCTGGAATATCGATGCCCCGTCTCGATATTCCCACGACTAGGAATATTGAAGGATGTACTCATGGACTACCCAGGCCCCACTAGTATGATCTACATCGTAGTCCTGGAAGTCCAGTACACATCCTAAGGGCTTTATCAACATGTAATAGAGAGACTGCAAGTATACATGTTAAGATAAGGAGCAACCAGATAGCGTACTATCATGTCGAGCGAGAAAGTCCTACCTATATATGTCCCAGCATCCACTACAATATACATCCTGTGTACAGTAATGGCCTCTAGGACATACATATAACTAACAGAAGGTAGTAGGGTGTGATATACTGGTATTTGGATGACATACACAGAGTAGGAAGTAAAATTCCTATACTACGATCGGTTGTACTGTGGTCGTCACACAGTTGTTTCTCCATAAAGGATATGGATATAATATCAGACATTCTGGTTTCTAGATCTATGATTTTAGATCTAGATTTGGGTAGTTTCCCAATATGGGTACTTTGACAGTATTCTAATAGTATTTTAGAATAGATGACTCCTAGCATAGTGTTGTACCTGCAGGTGATGGAGTCACCCTCTCTAAAGGTGTCTTATAGACTAAAGGGGAGAGGGATGTGCATGATTGGCATATCACTTGCTTAGGCTATTGAGTCAATCGTGAGATGTCAAGTACCACATCAGATGTTGTTTTTGCACTAGATGCGATAAGTTTATATTAATCCAATCCTGAAGAAACATAAGGAAGCAGTTTTAGAACATAAGTGCATGTTCTACGGATTTGATGACGGCAGCCTCCTTCGAAGACGGTTATCATTCCAGGCTTCAAAGGTGATATGGATGACAGAGTGATTGTCAGAGTTATAGTTTTCCCTCTGATGAGGGACAGTATTATGGACAGGTGGTCCAAAAGGATATTGTGGGAGGCATGGTGCAGGATACTGATTAGGTTCAGTTATCGATACAGTCTAAGAAGTTTGGATTTGGAGTTCATTTATGAACTAGGTCCCATCAGATATCCAGACATATTCTAAGACAGGTATTACTCAATTCGGGAGATGGATTTCTTCACGAACTTGAGATTAAGAGAGATATAGAAAGAAACATCAGGGCGGATCCACTCACTGAGGCTATTTCTCGAACACAAGAGTTTTGCAAACTAGCTTTGTGAAACTGATTAGTAGAGGAGTTGGGTGTTCGGTATCACGCGGGCTGTGAGTATGCGACATCGCAATAATTAGCCTTAAGTGCAAGTGGGAGATTGTTGGATATAGTGCCCTCAAAGTCAATTATTGGATCGCAGGTACGTGATTGCAATGATTGAGGAGGACCTATACCGGTAGCACAGTCTTACTCGAGATGATAGTATGCGATCTGGTTTGCCTTTATCAGTCGTGTACAGGTTCAGGTGACTGATCACTATTACACGTTGATAGAGCCCTTAGGATCTTGCTTGACTACCAACAGTATGATGGCGATCATATACGTGAGATTTGGGTAGTCTATAAGCACATCCTTAATAGTGATCCCTAGTCGTGGGAGTTTCAAGACAGGGCATCGATACTCCGGAGTAGACTAGTATATACAGTCGAGACCCCGACGAGGGGCGGTGGCCGGTCTCACAAGCCACTGGTGTCAGTTGGATCACCTAATATGTATACAGGTGCTCATTGGGTTATGAGTATACCGGACAGGACTCGCCGGGAACCTGCTAATTGGTATTATACCTTTCGTCAGATAGCAGTTCCCTGGTGACATGTGTACAGGTTAGTTCATCGACCTGAGGTCGTCATTTTTCTCATGTGAGTTCCCACTGTGCTTTGATTTCTACCCTACCACGGCTCAAAGGAGTCGTGCAAACAGGTATTTTTTGGGTACAGTCCCGAGCCATATGGAGGCAAGTGAGCGGATCGGCAGGGGATTTGTCTCTCCCGGTATTGGGGGTGAGATCGCGCTGTGTCTAGGAGAGCCATTACATAAATCCTCGGCCGAGGTAGGAGATTTACTGGTAGGTACTCCAGTAATATCTCAGGGTATTCTGGGCTTCACTCCGACACGACTTATACCGCTATTGGGGGTCTGACGTTACCAGCCCCCTAGACCGATATGCGATACTCATAGACGAACGGACCGGACTGTATGTATATTGTCACTGTTAGGCTCAGTAGGGTTTCAGGATGAGTTCGCTCATCGGCTTCCCTTGAGGTCAGTACATGGGCAGCCGTTACGCACAGCTAGTACCGCTGACGGCTTATGGTTAAACCCACGGCCAGGTACTGATGAGTCATTAGAGTCCCCGACAGATAGTTTCCCAAGTTCGGGCGAAACGTTGTAGAGGCCGTATGGTTTTATGGCAGGGTTCGGAAAATACACGTGCGTTTACGCACGTGTCATATTTCGGGCAGATAATACTAGAGGGCTTTGGTTTAAACCGGATCCAAGTATTATACTGTGTAGATATAATATCTTTGTCTCAGTTGCATTTGTATTCGGTCGTAATACAAATGCGGATATGTTTATACTGTTACGGGGTTATCCTGAAATTCGTTTCGGGGTCGCTTTTGGAAGTTGCCAGTTTTCTATCACCCGTCTTAAACATTCGGTTTAATGCGGATTTATCTTTTTCTTGTGGGTGAGTCATGAGGGTGAGTCATGAGAGTGCTTCTAGAAGATGGTGAGATGTTAAGTGAGGTGGCTTAGTGCATTTAATGTTTTATGCAAGGTGGATTTTTCATTAAATAGTTTTAAGTGACTCATTTGTTTCCATTTATGCATTTTGTAAAGCTTAGGATATTTCTTCTTGATCTTTATCTTATGGTCACCTATCCTAGTTCCTACACTCACCTCCCTCCTTCTATATATGTGGTCGGCCCCTTTTGAAGAGAAAAAAGAAAGGGTTGTTAAAAAATGAGATAATAGATTTGGTTCATAAATATTTCATAGCTCATTTTTCATCAAAGTTTCAAAAGGCAACTTTATTAACCGTTCATCCATGGTTTTGGATGAAACGAGACAAAGTGTTCTACTCATTCTCTACATCAATCTTGGACATGTCGGTTAGCAAACTTCATGTCCGAGTTGCCTCGGTATAGAGGCGGGAGCCCGTTTAAAGATCTGTAGATGTGGTGCCACCTCGACGAGGAGCAGGGAGATCGGAGCAGCCGCAACGGAGCGTGGAATGATGGTTAAAGACCGAAGGACTCGGATCGTTCGGTATAGCCTTTCTACCCACTTTGTAGTTTATTAGTTTAGCGTTAATGGCAGATCCGGGTTATAGTATGCGATAGCGCCAGTTAAAAAGTTTTTGTTCCGCATTTGGCATCTGAAAGACGACCGGGGCGCTACCGTAGACTTACAGGAATTATGAGGGTTTATGTCGAAACTAAACTATATATATGGTATTTTTCTGAAAAAAGTATAATAAAACTTACAAAAATGATTAGTTTGATGTGCAACTTGTTTTATTAAGTTTGTTAATATTTATTAGTCAACATATAAGAATATGGTTTTATTTCGTTAAAGAAAAGTGTAGTTTTTAAACAAAACCGAATCGGAAGTAGGACTAACTCCGCTTCCGTCGGGTTTTAGTTTTGAAAGTTTTTAAAGTAGAGAAAAGAAGAAGAATTAGGGTTTTAGGGTAGTGAAATGGTGTATTAAAAATTTGTATTAAAATGGATTAAATGTGTGTTTTAATATGCTCTGTAAATGTGCAGGAAAAACAGATAATACAGGAGTTATGGGGGGAGTCTAAGAGTCGCCTGAGTTGAAGGAAATTTGGGTTTGGACCGAGTTGAACCGGCAGCGCCAGCCGAGTCGAGATTGGCGCCGGCCGAGTCGAGGTTTTCGCCGGCCCGAGTCGGGCGAGTCGGGGCTCATCTTGGTGCCATGTGTCCCTGACGCTTGGTCTAGACTCGTGGACATGTTTGTTTAGGCTGTGACTCTTGGTTTTACGGGTTGTGCTCGTGTAGACTCTTGGGCTTCTAAAAGATTAAAAGAATTTAATTTTTAAAAAAAAGTGTAGCTGATCGGATTTGAACTCTGGTGCTTTGGTTCAGCAGTGCAAGGTCTTACCAATGAGCTACAAGCTCCTTCTTGCTGTTCAAGAGCAAATCAAACTTATAACTTATGCTCAGGCTCAAGTACTCCTTTCTGTATTTTGAAAAAAATTGTACAGAATGTTTAGGGTTGTTACAGTTAGCAACCATGAGAGTCATATCACCTACCTTGATAACTCTACGGTTTCTCAAAGCCTGTAATAAATTACAGATATGATATCCTGATCCGGTATCTAGTACCCAGGAAGCAGAGTTAATTGACATACAGTTTTCAATTACAAACACACCCGAAGTCTAAGCCACAACATGTTTCGGATCCTGGATTCTGGCTTTCAAAGCCCTGCAATCCCTCTGCCAATGCCCTTTCCTGTGACAATAAGAACGTCCCTCCTTCCCTACTGTCTGCCCTAAAACTTTTGCCCTTTCATGTCCCTCTACTTCACTGACACCGCATATCGGCTTTGTGGAGGTCTTCTTCTTCTCACCCTTTGCTTTCGTCTTGGATGCAGAAGAGAAAGATTCCCCAATAAGCAGAGCAGGTGTCTCCCTGGTTTCCTTCAGGGTGTACTCAACTAGAAGTATAACTTTCTTCCCCTAGGCGTAATTAGAAGGTAGAGACTGTAGAATTAAGTCAGTATCTGACTGGTTCTCCAATGTGGTCTCCAGATCCGTGAGCTCATCAATATAGCTAGTCATTGTAAGGACGTTGTCCCCTACAGATGACCCGATAGCCAATCTTACTTGAAGCAATTCTTTCGAGGTATCATATCTTGTGATATGAGATTGCTCTCCATATAAAACTTTGTTATGGAGGAATATGGAAGCTAAGTCCATCTTCTTGTGCTGCCTCTAGTTTTCACCATCTACTGAGGCCAACACGAGACACTTAGCATTCATACTGTGCTTTTCCCTTGTCTTACAGATATCTTTATCCGTGATGGTGGAAACTGGTCCTGGGACGGCGGAGGCTTGAGTAGTAATGAGGTGGTCCATCTTGTCACAGGCAATGGACATCTGGACAAACCCTTGCCGGTCAATATAGTCTGGCCTAGTCAATTTATTAGCTAAATGTAACCTAGGCGCGGTCAACTAGTCGCTGCAATTAGGAGAAAGAGAAGAAACACTTTAGTATGATACTCATGCAAGTTTAAATTGGTTTTTAATTTATCTAAACAGGATGTCTCCCACTGTCTCTCGAATCCTTCCTCAAACCATAAAAGAAGAATTAGTCGGGATTAATCTCACCGTACAATACTTGATTAACCGTTCAGCCAGGCTAATGTCGGTACTTAGAGGGAGGTTTTACGACGCTTTCACGAAGTTCCTTAATTAAATAACCTCTTTTTCCTGGAGGCGTAGCCCCGCTAACACTGTTCTAGACACCTACTTGGTTTATAGAATTGATCGTTTAGTGAAGAATCTCCCGAGGAGTAGTATATACTCACAGGAGGATCGGGATCCAAATATCATTGTGTGATAATCCTGAAGGAATCCTACCAACATTATCACACTCAAAATGGTATGCAGCACTAGCAAGTTTCAGTTTCTTTAGAAACTCTCGATGTGGATTTTTGCCCCATGCTCTTATAATCTTGACGAAGGCCAATAAATCATAAGTTACATGTCAAGTTCTACCCATCATTGTCCAGATTAATTTGAACTCACCCGTATATACCCTTGACGAAGGCCAACAAAGTAATACAACTGTCCCAAACCAACGCATCTATCTATGCTACATATAAACACCCAGCAGCTACCAATCACTATGCCTTGACGAAGGCCAACAAACATAGTTTGAATACTACTGAATATTCATATGAAATGACTGAGGGCTACGAATGGTTTTGGCGAAACCGTGAACATAGTGAACTTGATATTATCGAAAGAACCTAATAGCTTTTAAAAGGAGTAGTTTAAGCTCCGCATTTAAAAGTCTCCTATTTTAAAATAACCGAGTGGTTTTAAAATTTGTTCCAACGATTCAGCTTTGGTTTGTTTGCTTTGCATTAATGTAATGCAGTTCCATCATTTATACCTATCAACACAGAAAAAGACGAAAATAACACGTCTACTTATGCCATCCGCATTCACCACTGGGCCCTGTCTGACACCGTTAGGTTACTTAACTAACGCCAGAGCGGGGGCTAGACTAGCGTAGATGCAAAACATAAGCAATGTCTATTATATAATATATATATATATATATATAATAACCATTCGTCTCATAGGCATTCTAGATCACAGATGAACATATTAGATATACTAGGAATTCCGCGTTTCGTTTAAGCCTATAACGAAAGACGGATTCCACGGTCGTGATGAATAGCCAAATCCTACCCCGGACCCCTACGGGTGCGGCAAACTACCCGCCAAATACCCGAAGTGAAGCAACCTCCCTCATCAAAGTGAGTAGGCCACTCGGCACTTCAAAGTACCCGGTAGTTTGTGCACCCCACCTTGAGTCTATCTTAGGAGCAAAAAAACAATAAAAGAAAATAATACAACGGTGGCTACAACCTCAACCCGGATGTGCCCCGCAAAATAATATTATATCAATTTACAATTTTACATCGAATGAAAGAAAAGAAAACTCTCATCTCACATCCCCCGACTATTCATCCACGACGATCCAATAAGTTCATATACACAAACCACAAGAACAGCAACACAAATATATGCAACCCCGACTAATCGACATATAGCAATTAGTCGACGTTTCCAAACACATATATCACAACTTGAAACTTTAAACGACGTTAAAACTACGACTTCGAAACACCCCGTATTGCCACAGTAAAAAGATAACAGTATATCCAAAATTGGCAAAAACAAACAACACCTAAGACCTTAGATCCAAGCAACTAGAACACAGACCAAAAATTAATGCATTTTACCACAACAAAAAATGTGACACCGTTTTTTTTTTAAGGTTTGGCCGGTCCAATTCAAGTGGAATTGCTTCATTTTTTGTGTGTGTTCATATCATAACAAGTAGAGCACTCTGCAATTGTTTAAAAAAATTTTAGAGGCTCAGAAAAATTTAACAGAAACTTGGAGTTTAGGTTTCGTGTTTCGGAGTTATTTCGGTTTCGTAGTTTTACACTTCGTCTAAATTGTTAGCTATGGTCTAGTAGGCTCTGATACCACTGTAAGTCCATGTCGCGCACCCCGCAAGTCCGCGGGGAGGCGGAATTTTCAAGAAACAATTTTTCAAAGCTCGCAACACGGACTTGAACTCTAGGATCGATGCTAAACCCTAACTAACAAAATACTGTGTGGAGTTTAACTACTCGGGTGAAAGTTATACCTCATGAAACCAAGTCCTTCGGGTCTTTTAGTCGTTGTCCTCCTCGTCATTGTAGGCTCCGAGGATCGTAACGGATCGTAGCTTCCTCATCGGCTTCCTCGAGTCAAAGACGATCCACCCGAGAGTCTATAGTCCGAGCTCCAACCTCAAATCCGAGGTAACTAGGGCAACTAGCTTGCTAAACTAGAAGGCCTAGGTGATGTAGAGAAAGAAGATGGAGTGGTTTGTCTCTTGGAACCCTAGGTTTCTCAACTCATGAGACAATTAGGCTTCATGAGAAAGAAGTAGAAGACTTGAGAAAATGAGAGTGAAGTTGTGAACCTTGAAAAAAGTGTGGCTGCCTCTTTTGAATTAGTGAAACTTATCTAATAATTGAGGAGATATTTATCACACAAATATCTAATGAGTTTCACAAATATCTTATGGTGAGTCATAGCCATGAGTCACCAAGTAGCCATGCTAGGTTCAATATTCAAATCCACCTAATTTCCTTACCTAATAAAGTTTAATCCAAATAAAGAAATCAAACCCTAATAGGTTTCCACTTCTAGAAGCTTTCCCAATAAATTACAAGAATGCCCATCATCCATATATACATACCCGCATCCGCATTCCGAAGAATACGAATACAAAGAGACAAAACAAATCCATCAATACAATACTAGGATCCGGCTTAAACCAAAGCCCACTAGTATTATCCGCCCGAACATCATACGCGCACAAGTGCATGTACGTGATCAAAACCCTGTCGTAAAACCATACAACCTCTACATCTTTCGCCCGATGCAGGGAAACCCTCTGTGTGGGACTCTAAAGACTCGACAATATGCTGGCAGTGGGTTTAACCATAAGCCACAAACAATACTAGCTGCACGTAAAGGCTACCCAGGTATCTGTCGATAAGAAGGCCGACGAGCTAACTCATCCGAACTCCTACTGAGCCTGTATGTGACAATCTCCGTACAGTCTGGTCTGTTCGTCTAAGAGTATCGCATATTGGGCCTAGGGGGCAGTAATCGTCAGACCCCTAATAGCGCAATAAGTCATGCCGGAGTGTAGCCCAAAACACCTTGAGAAACTACTGGAATACCTACCAGTAAATCTCGCTTGCCCTGGCCAGGGACTTTGTGTAATGGCTCTCCAAACACAACGCGATATCAACCCCCAATACCGGGAGAGACGAATCATATCTAACCGCCACTGCCTCCAAGTGCTTTGGGACTACACCCAACTACTACCAGTGAGAACACACTCGAGGCAAAGCAGCAATATCAAGTCGACGGACTAAGCTGTACTCATGTCACCTGGGAACTGCTATCCGGCGATAGGTATAATACCCACCAACAGTTCCCGATGAGTCCTGTCTAGTATACTCATAACCTAATGAGCACCTGCATACTATCTCCAGTACGACGTACTAATGGCTGTGGGACAGACTATCTCCCCTGCTGGGATGAGAAGCGTATACACTAGTCTACTCTGGAGTATCGATGCCCCGTCTAGATAATCCTACGACTAGGGACCTGTATAGGATGTGCTTATAGACTGCCCAGCCCCCACTAGTGTGACTGCCATCACAATGCTAGTAATCAAGCAAATATCCTAAGGGCTCTACCAATATGTTTAAGCGATATGCTAAAAGAAACACATGCACATATTGAGATAGAAACAAACCAAGTAGCATACTACCATTTTGAGCAAGACTGTCAATACATCTGTGAATATCCCAAGTATCTATTAAGTAATATACAAACCAGTATGATACAATAATGGCCTCTAGGGCATATATCACTAACAGTTCCTAGTGCCCTCGCCGCGGCCGGTGCGGACGAAAAACAAAAAATTTCAAGAGAGCACTAGAAACTAATCCCTAGCAATCGTTCCAAATACTAAACTAGTAAACAAGCATACAAGGTTTAAAGATTACAAGCTTTGATGCGTGTCCATCCAATCGTGAAAGACCCCTCCAAACTCCTCATAGGCTGTCGGGAATAAGCTTGAAGGACGGTCGCCCTTACCGAAGATGATCCATCCGAATGAACCGATCCAAGCTCCAGTTTCATCTAGTAAAGCAACCGATGCTCCAACCTTGCTTGAAATGAAGCGTGGAGATGTAGGAATTTTCCACTTATCAGTTTCTCTCTAATGCAGAGCTCAATAGAGCAAAATGAAGAAGGAGGAGGAGGAGGATGAAGAGGAATCCATAACAAAATAAGCTAAGGGTTGAATGAATGAATGAAAAGAATAAAGAATGACTTCGAAATTTTTCCAACCATCAAAAAATATCACACCCATTTACAAATAAACAAATGAAGCTCATCCGTCTCTACATGCCATCAACCATACTCAAAACCACCTCACCCTCCACCTCATTTTCTTGAATATTCATAAATGAATATTCACAAATGAGATGTCCTTATTCTAGAAGTGTTTCCATATAAATACGAATATAACCCGGTATACGTATCGAAATACATATACGCGTATCCATATACAAATACGAATAGCCAAGAAAAAGAAAATGAATAGTGAACAATAATACTAGAATATTATATATATATATATATATATATATATATTATTAAATCAAAACTTAGTTTAATCCGGCTTAATCCTAAGCCGACTAGTATTATCAACCATCCGATTAAAGTTGGTATAGCTTGTACAAGTATTTAATCGGACCCCTGTATGTACCAATATACGTCATTTACATCATATCGGCTGAACCGAGAAAACACTCTGTGTGAGACTCTAAAGACTCGACAATACGCTGGCGGTGGGTTACTGGATAAATCCATAACCACAAGCACGTCGGCGGCACTAGCTGTACGTAACGGATATCCAGATATATGCCAAAAGGGAGGTCGACAATCACGTTCGTCCGTACCCTACTGAGTCTGAATATGACAATCTCTGTACAGTCCGGTCTTTTTGTCTAAGAGTATCGCATACCGAGTTTAGGGGGTGAAAAACGTCACACCCCTAATAACCCGATAAGGCGTGTCGAAGTCAAGCTCATCACCAACTGAGAAACTACTAAACTCCTATCAGTAAATCTCATCCACCTTGGCCACGGATTTAGGGTGATTGCCAACTGAATACAGCGCGACATCGACTCCTAATATCAGGAGAGACGGATCCCTGACAATCGCTCACTGCCTCCATGTGGCTCGAGACTGTATCCAACTAAAACCTGTTTGCACGAATCTTTTGAGCCGTGGTAGGATAGTAATCTAAATACAGTAGGAACTCACACGAGACAAATGACGATCTCAGATCAAAGGACTAAGCTTTACTCATACCACTAGAAAACCGCTATCTGACGATAGATATAATACCATCTAGAAGTTCTCAGCGACTCCGTCCGGTGTACTCACCTCCAATGAGCACATGTATACTATCTTAGGTTACACAACACCAATGGATTGTGAGACCGTCCTCCACCCGTCGTCGGGGCCTAAAAACGTATACGCGGTTCTATTTCATAATATCAATGCGCAGTCTCACTACTCTCTCGATTAGGGACACTTAAGGATGTGCTTATGGACTGCCCACCTCTCACGTATATGATCGCCATCATAATGCTGGTGGTCAAGCAAGAATTCTACAGGGTTTATCATTATTTATTAGCGACACGTAATAATAAGTAAAACGTATATACATCAATACTAAAGACAAACCATATAGCATACTATCATTTCGAGTAAGACTGTTCTATCTGTATAAATCCTCCTTCAATTATCAAAATCGTCTACCTGCAATTACAATAATTTCCTTGAGGAAAAATATATGTATATATAGGGTGTGAGCAGCTGGCCCCTTTATGGGAAGGGGCCGCCCACATGGAGACCGTTAAGCCGTCTATCCTCGCGATAGTGATGAATTCTCGATAATGTTAAGCTAGGGTTTTTTGCAAAAAGCCAACGATTAGCATCCTGGCGCATGATGCCACATTTCTCGCAGGATGTGCTCCATGAGGTGTTCTTTGATAAAAAATAATATTAAATAAGGAATTCTTTTGAAACAAGTCCCCATCCCCTATTGATCTTCTCTTCAACCCTCCCCGAAAATCCTCACCTCTTCTTCTCTCATTCATCTCCTCTCAAAGCCTTCATCTCTAAGGTTCCACAATCTCCTCATTTTAAGCTTTCACTTGCGTTGTACCTCTCTCATCCTATTCTGGGAAAATCCTCGCTCTTTTTCTCTTTGGGTAAGTCTACCCTCTCGCCATGAATTTTATTCGTTAATTTTTCTTGAATATTAGGGATATCTGATAATTTGAGTCGTTTATTTATTTATTCTTTAATTTTTTCGGTTTCATTTGTTTGTGATTTCTTACATGGGATTCTAATATCTGACCAAGTTTTCTTTTTTCCATTTTGTAATTATTACAATTAATCAACGAGTCTACAATAATTGGTTGCTTGTTTTCCAATTAATTTTAAGATATCATTGAGAATCCTCACTTATTCAAGATGCAGATTTCACAAATAGAGGAAATTGATTCAAACAAGCTTTTTAATTAGCAACGAGGATGACTGATAAAGACGCTCCTTCTCTATCAGTTTATAAAATTGATACCAGATTATCCAATAAATGTTCATTGGATATTCACTATTGATGTTTTTAAGTATTAAATGGTTCTTTCCCATGGTAATTTCATCCCAAATTTATTTATTTGTGTACCGTGTTTGTTCATTAGAGGACTTTATATCTGTCCATCAAAACTACTTTCTTCCATTTGCTTATAAAAACTCTTTAACTAATTCTCCTTTTTCCTTCAGCTCTGTATAATTTTGGATAAATGGATAATGTTCTTTCAATCTCTTGCAGGATTGTTGGACAATCAAAGGTTTTAGATACTAGCTTATTTGGTAATGATTTTCTCTCTGGAGTGAGAGGTTGCTCTTTGATACCCGAAGGTTCGCATAAAAAAAAGAATAAAATTCAGCAGACGAAGTTGTATGAAATAAAGTTGCCATGATAGCGTTATAGGCCATAAGATTTGTGCGAAGAAGATCGCTCCACTTACACAAATACAAGGGTGCTGGATAAGGTGGAAAGTGTCATAGTCGTTCCTCTTTTTTCTTCACAGTAGTAGTCCAGTGTAAACTTTTAGTTTGGTTTCCTTATTTTTAAATGTCAAATTGTATAAAAAAAAATCATTGTGAGTCTTCTGTTACATACAAAAATCAATTGATCAAAAAAGAGTGCCAAAATTTTCGAGCTCTTTCATGGCTGTCTAAGCTTTGCACTTTGTTTATTCTACAGTTTTGTATAGAAAATTATTCCAGCTAAGAGAATGCTACATTACTCCTTTGATTGGTGTTAAATATGCTTTTGGAAAAATGGATGAAGTCCATAGATTTGATAAAGATATGATGATGATGGAGAGCGTTTGTATGTGTTGGCTGTAGTGTCCTCAAGTCAATTATTGTAATTGCAGGTAAACGATTTTGATAATTGAAGGAGGACCTATACAGGTATAACAATCTTTCTCGAGATAATAGTATACTATTTGGCTTGTCTTTATCGGTGATCTGTATACGTTTTACTTGTTATTACGTGTCGCTAATATATAATGATGAAGCCCATAGGATTCTTGCTTGATTACCGGCATTATGATGGCGATCATATACGTGAGAGCTGGGTGGTCCATAAGCAAATTCTTAAATGTCCCTAGTTGAGTGAGTATCAAGACTGGACATCGATATTCTAGAATAGACTAATGTATACGTTTCTAGACCCCGTCGAGGGACAGTAGCCGGTCTCACAAGCCATTGGTGTTGTGTAACCTAAAATAGTATACAGGTACTCACTGGAGATGAGTGCACCGGACGGACTCGCCGAGTAATTATTAGATGGTATTATACATATCGTCAGATAACAGTTCTCTAGTGGCATGAGTACAAGTTATTCTTTTGATCTGAGATCGGCATTTGTCTCGTGTGAGTTTCCACTGTACTTAGATTATTACCCTACCATGGCTCAAAGGATTCGTGCAAATAGGTTTTAATTAGGTACAGTCCCGAGCCACATAGAGACAGTGAGCGATCGTCAGGAACTTTTTTATCGTTACAATATATATAGCTGAGTTGTTCCCGAAAGATTATTGTTATCGTTTCATTGTGCTTAAATTCAAGTTTAAGATATACATATTAAATTCATGACCCGCATGCCTTCATATGCTTTGGTGGTCTTGCTATGCGTGTATCGGACGAGATGTAGAATTATTTTATGATGCCATGATAATCACATATATTAGTGTAGTACACATACTAGGATAGCGGTATACGAGTTGTATATGATGAGTTATTATAATTTTTGTTCATAGCTTGAATCCTAGTTGCAATCCATGCTTATTAACCTTCCGCGGTGTACAAGTTTACCCATGTATTGATTGTTTCACTGCTTATACATGTGATTTCTATTTTGTTGTGCGAGTTCTACTCACGCATAGGCAATTCACCCATGTTGTGTCATGGTTTCTTGCAAGACTGACCACTCGGAGTAGAAGTGGCTTATTGGCGCATTTCAATTTTTGGGTGTGGTTGCATTTTGTATTTTGAGCTAAGTGGGTTAGATTTCGTTTCGGTGTTTGCCTTGTATTTATTTTTGTACCTAGAAATACTCCATCAACTAAGGCGGATGTATTTGCCAGAGACCTTAGACGTTGTATTGTTATTGTAATCGAACTCGTGTGAGGTCGGCTTGGATTTATTTATATATGGTGTTTTATTACATTCTGCTTGTTGTTCTTCGCTTTTAAGCGTCGTATATTTTTGTGTGGATTCTGTCTCCGCCATATGGGTGTCGAGTTTGCTCCCGTATGGTGATGCGTTTATTTTACTCTTGTTGTACTGGAATTTTATTTAAAATTTACAAAGGAGGTTCTGTCTGTTTTTCAAACAATAACCCTTTACAAAAGAAGCTTTACTTTATTTCATAAATCTCTTCTTAAAACTTCAACTCTATTTTCTTTCTTATATTTGGTTTAGATTCTTGACTTCAGCTTACTTGGGTTACGGTGGGGTCCACTGGACTTCACGTGATCCTTGTGCCAGTCACGTGCCCTCTTGGGTCTTGGCATTTATATATTCTAAAATAACAATTATATTAAATAACATTAATATCTAATACGATATACTCTACATTCCCTTTATTTGCATATTAATTAAAATTCATAAAAACATCCAACCAATATACATATAATATGAAATATTGTAACGATCCCAAAATTCCTATATTTTCGTATTTTCTTTTTTTAATAAAATTCTGTATTTATTTTTTTATGGTATTTTTTGTATATTTTGTTAAATATATTATTTTATTATTTAAATCCGTACCTCTATTTTTCATATCCCATATTCTCCAAAACCAGACCTAGCCCATTTCCTTTTTATTTAAACCAAAACCATAAACCATTTATTTTCAAGCCCAAACCAAAACCCAAACCATAGTCCCCTCACCCAAAGTAATTTCCATTCTTTTCTTAGGCCTAATTGAAATCCAAGAGCTCCCACAACCCATTTCCATGCATTAACCCCCACAAATCACATTAAGCCTCTTCCTCAGCTCCTCATTTTTCCCTTCATTTCTTCATTCCCTCAACTGTTCATCCTCAAACTGAAACCGATGCTCCACTATCCCTGTTCAATTCTCCCCCCTCCCACCCCCCCACCCCCCCAATGCAGGGCCTCCCCACCTTCTCTCCCTCTTTTTTCTTCTCATATATATAGAGAGAAAGAATAATGTAGAAAAGATGTTCTAGAAGGCTTTTTCTTTATGTGTCATCAAAAAAATACACCCGCAGCTATTTTATTCGACGATCGGCATCCATCATCATCTTTATCATCTAAGATGTAGATACACCGAATTTCATGTGATTCCACCACTTTTACACCGTTGAATTAGCAATGTCAAAAGTTCTATTATCGGTAAACTGTTGATTTTGCACGCACTAATTCAACGGTGAAAAGATGGTAACATCACATGAAATTCGGTGTATTCATATCTTAGATGATAAAGATGAAGATGATGGATGCCGATTATCGAATAAAAGGGTGTAGTTTTTTGACGCCACCTGACGAAAAAAAAAGCCTCCAAAGGCTTCTGTCTCCACTATTCTCTCATATACATACATTCATTCATTCACACACGCTGGCGCTTTTGCTTGCTTGCTTATTCTTCTCTATCTCATACATATACATCTCTCTTTCTATTACACACACACAAGTCTCTCTCACTCTCAACTTCCCTCACCTCCTAAAACCATCAAACCCGAGCCTTTCTATTGTCGACCCCGTCGCTATTATCAACAACGGCCGCAGCCGCAACAACAACATCGACAACACCAAAACCGACAACATCTCTCGATTGCGTTTCGGACCGAGAACCAAGGCTCCAAGGCAGGGTCCGAGACCGCATGAATGACACGATCATTTTCATGCCTCCGGATCTCCATTTCATTGACGTTTCAAATTTGCGCTCAAAGGTGTGCGACGATCTCACGTTCTCAGGTCCTAACCGCGGGTAAGTCCTCTCATTTTCCTTTACTCTTCCCTCTCGTGGTACTACTCTCCTCTTTTCATGACGCACTTATGCATACGATTGTGTTCTCTGCCATCCGTAAACGCGATTGCATCTGATGTCGTCTTGAATGCTATATTTTCCTAATGTTTCCACCATGAAACAAAAACGTCTACATACTTAACCACATACTGCTCATATTCTCACACACAAAATACCATATAAACCAACCATAATACCCATTTATTCATAAAAATGTCCTTCAATCTAACTTTACATTAATCACCTGCTTACTGTATACTATCTTTACTTACATAACTTATAATATCACTACTAACTAAATTGACTATCACTATACACACTGTATTTTGTTTTTGTACTAGGTCCTTGTAAACACCATTATGCACTTCACATAATATAGTCTTATACCTCCATTCTTTATATGCACTACACATATCCAATGTACTTACATGTAACCTACTCAAAATACACTTCTGTAATTACACACTGTATGTACCTATTAACCTTGAAAATCACTACTTAATCTGTACTACAATATTTCCAACTTATTCACCTGAATTAATAAATAATATCATTAACAACCCAAATTAGGTTTTTTTTATTAAAATACCCTTAGTTTTGGAAAGAGAACTTTTCACATAAAACGCCCTGGATCTACATTGGTGCTAAGTTCTTTTGATATTGCATACTCTTTATGAGAGTTTTTTTGTGGATGGTGCGGATTATTGCACATCCTACAGCACAAGTATAGCAGGGTTGATAGTGATGCCCTCACGGTAATCGATCAACAAAGAACTCTAAGCAACCCTTGAATTCTATAAAATTAAAATACAAGCTAAGATGATAACTTTTAATAACACCCATTGCTTATATTTTCTAATTGATTAAAAGAAAACAAGGTTTCAAAATTAGATTTTTTCAAGAAAATACCCTTAACTTTTTAGGTTTCAAAATTAGATTTTTTCAAGAAAATACCCTTAACTTTTAAAGGCTGGATTTTATCACTAAAATACTGATCAATTTAAAATATTTTTATTAAAACTCTCGACATTCTAATTAACATATTTTTTTTTTACTAAAAACACTCTCGAGATTTATTTTGAAAATAGAACATTTTATATAAAACCCCTCGAGCTTTCAAATAAGATATTTACACAAATAAACTAAGTATATATATAATCTAATTAATCTTTAAGATATATTTAGAATAACGGGTTTAAGCGGTATCATTTCTCCAAATCTCGGGGAGCCGGAGAAAATGGATGCTTGCCTATCTAGTTTAAATAACGCTACAAATTAAATGAATTATCGTTAGGCAATCGCCTTTGAAAAGATCACAAATGCCGCCTCCCATGTGCAAGGGTTGCCGGATTATTCCAATCCAAAGAAGTTTCAAAAGATAAAACTTTTTACTAGGATATAATGTTTGACTTGAATGAAATATCGAACTTGAAAACTTACACTTGACTTGAATCTAAATCTAAACTTGAACTCGAATTCGAACATGACTAGAACTTGATCTTGACTTGACCTGAACCATGAATACGACTTGGTTTGAACTTGACTTCAATACTTGAACACAACTTGAACTTGAACTTGTACACTCTCTATATTTATGGATTTCGGGCAAGACTTGTAACTTAAACAATAAATTAAAATACGCAGGGATAAAGGGTAGTTTGGTAAAAAATGTATATCGTGACACGGGAGTCCACTAAAAGACACCTCTTGAATATCGTGTGTCATTGTCCCGTGGGTTTAACGGGACCTTGTACTTCTTGTGCTGTGGGTTCGTGGGTTTGACGGACCACTTTCGTATACACGCATACCTTCTTATCGAACTATAAACAACCATGTTAGAATAGAATAACCATATTCATATACACGGTCATACTTAAAATACATTAATCTACTCATGTCTAATTAATACTCTTACCTGTTTACTACTACATTAGATTCATATCCTTTGTACACATGTCTTTTATCACATTTTATATCCATACTCTTTTTGGAGACCTACTAAGCGAAAGTTCGCTAACGGGCATTCCACCCTGTTTTCTTTCTGTTATTGAAATATTCGTCAGGTGACTTAGGCATAGAGGAGGTGAAACCGACTAAAGAGAAGTACTCCCAGCTAACTTCATAGACCCGACTATTAGTTTTCTTTCCGCACTTTACTTTTCCAGAACGCCTCATATTTAAGGCTCTTTGTATTGTATTTTAATATCTTGTAATCAGTTGTAAACTCTTTGAATATAAATATATCGATATTGGATTTTATTTAACTTCTCTATTCTTGTACATTTTATATTATTTATAAACGCTTAGCGTGTTTAATATGGGAAATGATATTCTCATAAAAATACGCCGCGGGTCTCGTCATGTGACAGTTCCCGTATTTTGGGAAGCGGGGCGTGACAAATATATAAAATTTATTATAATTTAAGAAAATGAAAATCTAGAGACTACTAATGCAAGATCGTGCAAAAACGGTTAGTTGAAGAAGAAGGCAACGAGAGAGAGAAAGAATGAGATGGGGATGTTCCCCTCCGAATGGCGGCGCAAAAGACTGCGATGTCCTGATGCTGAGATTCGGGACAGATGCTATTTGGTTTTATCCGTCCACCTCTCCGAAGATGCCAAGTTGATTTATGGCACCGTGTATCGGAGGTTTAGACGGATGCGGCCGATGTAGCAGACTTCGTCAGATTCCCCCTCGCTTGAGGGGTTTTTGATTGTAGGGACGCTCTTCCCTGCAGGCGCAAGCCCCTGCAGTTAATTACGCTACCGCATCGCGGTAACAACTTTCTCCTTCTCCAGCTGGTCACTTCGTGTCGTGGGTGTTTGTTTTGTGCTTGGTTGCCCGTGGATTGTATACGGAGACTAATTTATGTCGTCGCCCGTAGGACGTGGATTAGTCCAAATCCGTGTTTACTTAGATTTGGGTTTGGGGTTTGGTTTAAGGACACGTTAGCCATATTTGAGGCTAAGATCAACTTAAACGTTTGTTAAGGATACGTTAGTCCAATTTGAGACTAAGATCAGCTTAACAGGATCGTTTAGATCCGACAAAAGAGCGTTTGGGCTCTATTGTTCCAGTTTAGGGACATAGTGGTCCATTGCATGTATGGCCATCGGGACCCGTCACCTCTCTAACGACGTTGAAGGATTACAACGACAGATGTCAGAGGAGTTCAGAGATGTACCCTTGAGCCAAAGTTGGTTGGGAGACCTGTAGTCCAATTTGGGACTAAAGTCTGTTTGAGGGTTTAAAAATACGTTAGCCGTATTTGAGGCTAAGATCAACTTAAACGTTTGTTAAGGATACGTTAGTCCAATTTGAGACTAAGATCAACTTAACGGGATCGTTTAGATCCGACAAAAGAGCATTTGGGCTCTATTGTTCCAGTTTAGGGACATGGTGGTCCATTGCCAGTTTAGGGACATGGTGGTCCATTTCCAGTTTAAGGACATAGTTGTCCAATACCAGTTTAAGGACATAGTGGTCCATGTTCCAGTTTAGGGACATAGTGGTCCATTGAATGTATGGCCGTCGGGACCCGTCACCTCTCTGACGACGTTGAAAGATTACAATGATAGGTGTCAGAGGAGTTCAGATATGTACCCTTGGACCAAAGTTGGTTGGGTGATCCATAGTCCAATTTGGGACTAAAGTCTGTTTGAAGGTTTAAGAATACGTTAGCCATATTTGAGGCTAAGACCAACTTAAACGGTTGTTAAGGATACGTTAGTCCAGTTTGGGACTAAGATCGACTTAACGGGATCGTTTAGATCCGACAAAAGAGCGTTTGGGCTCTATTGTTCCAGTTTAGGGACGTGGTGGTCCAATGCCAGTTTAGGGACGTAGTGGTCCAATGCCAGTTTAAGGACATAGTGGTCCATGTTCCAGTTTAGGGACATAGTGGTCCATTGCCAGTTTAGGGACATGGTGGTCCATGTTCCAGTTTAGGGACATAGTGGTCCATTGCCAGTTTAGGGACATGGTGGTCCATTGGTAGTTTAAGGACGCATAAGTCCATGGGTTTAAGGACCCCATAGTCCATATGGGTGTGTTTAAGGATGCATTAGTCCGTTAGTTTAAGGACGCATAAGTCCGCGGGTTTAAGGACCCCACAGTCCGTGTTGGTGTGTGGTTGTCGAGACCCGTCATCTCTCTGACGTCGTTGAAGGATTACAACGATAGGTGTCAGAGGAGTTCAGAGATGTACCCTTGAACCGGATGTAAATTGATTTAAGAGAGCAGCCGTGCTCAGTCAATTTAATTTGAGGACTTACGGCCATGATTGGGCTAAGTCCAGTTGAAAATATTCAACATTTTTCTTGATCTTTGGCCTATTAGGCCTATGCTAGGACTTTGCCCATGTTTAATAATGCACTGCATTTTACTCTGGCCTGCTAAGCCTTTTTGATTTGGGTTCTGTCCCTTTATTTATGATGCAGAGCATCTGTTTTGAGCTTGACAGACTTCTGTTTGGGCTTTATTCCCTTTTAATAGTGCATAGCACTTTGTTTGGTCTGATAGACCTTTCTTTATTGGGCTCTGCCCTTGATAATGCATTGCATTAATTAGTCTGACAGAGTGCCACATGGCTTGTCAGGCGCTTTGCGCTGGTTGAGGAGCGCAAGGCGCAAGTCCATGTGGAGGTGACACGTGTCACGCTCTGGTGAGCGCAAGCGCAGTGCGCTGCGCTGTTGCGCCGCTGACACGTGGCGCGCTCTGGTGGGTTGCGCCAAATTCAGAGAGCAATGCTCTATCTTTAAAGCACATAGCGCAAGTGGTTATGGGGCTGACACGTGGCGCTCTCTGGTGGCTTGCGCCAATTCAGGAGCGCAATAGTGCAAATCTGCAAGTGCAAGGCACTGTTTTAATTTCTTGATCCAATTTAGATTTAAGAAAAGAATCTTTAAGATTCCAGAACCAATGGTTCATAAAAGTGCAAAGCACTATTTTTTTATTTTGTTTTTTCTTATTTAAAGAACCAGTGGTTCATGAGAAGTGCAAAGCACTGTTCTTTTTTATATGAAGATCATTGATCTGGTTTTTAGATCAATGATCTATTAGAAGAAATTTCTTCTCTTTTATGAAGGTTTTTACCTTTTTCTTGGAATTTTTCTCAGAGTTCTCTCTGTTTGAAGCTTCTTGATTTTTTCCAAAAAATGTTCATCCCTTTGAATTGAGATCTAGGGGTCTTTTTATAGTGCCCATAAATTAGTTAAATTTGTTAGAGAGATCTTTCTCTGAGTGATTTGGGGAATTTCCCCCACCGTTGGATCTTTGATCCAAGGGCTTCTGTTTTACAGAAGAAAATCTTCTTGTTTTAACAAGAACAGAAAAGATTTCTTTAGAATTTTAATTCTGTTTGGCGCAAATGCCCCAGCGCGTGATACGTGTCGCGCACAGTGCATAGCGCAGCGCAACTGCGCTAGCGCATCTGCGCTGACACGTGTCGCGCAGCACAGTGCCTGCGCAACTGAAGCGTTGTTTCTTTTAATTAAAATAGAGCTTTGCTCTGATTGGGCGCGCTGCTTGGGGCGCTGCGCTGATGCTTCTGCGTCTGACACGTGGCGCGTTGCGTCCTGGATTTGAAGCGTTGTTTCATTTATTAAAGTTTAAATTTTCAAAACAGAGTTTTGCTCTGATTGGAGGAAGATGAAGCGTTGCTTCATCTCCCGCCTCGGAATTTGAACAGAGCTTTGCTCTGATTAGGGTAAACAAATGCCCCCCACCGTTGCGCTTATGTGGCCCCAAACGTGAGCGCAACGGTGGCGGAATTCCAACCGCCGTGGCAACTTTTAGAAGTTGAAGAGGCACTTGATGCCTATAAATAGGACGTTTGGTCCCCCACAGATGCTTATCATCTTTCAGATTTTTAGTTTCAAAAAACTTCAGAGCTTTGCTCTTGCCTTCAAGAACTCCAGAGCTTTGCTCTCCTTTCCAAAGTTTCTAGAAAAACTTTAGGTAAAATTGATTCTTAGATTAAATTAATTTTAATTAATCTTAACCAACAGAGCTTTGCTCTCATAGATCTTCTGATCTAAAGAAAATCTCTTCGGGGTTTCACCAGCAGAGCTTTGCTCATTTTCAAAGTTAGAAACTTTAGGTAAAATTAAATTAATTTAAATTAATCTCAACCAAAGAGCTTTGCTCTCACAGAACTTTTGATCTAAAGAGATCCCCATTGGGGTTTCATAAATAGAGCTTCACTCTCAAAAACTTATAGATCTGCAGAGCTTTTGTTCATGAGTTTTAATCCCTGAACAGAGCTTTGCTCTCGAGGAATTTAGCCCTCTGTGTATATTATTTTTCTTCTATCGCTGATCTTCTTGTGGTATTTCCTCCAGGCCTAATGGCGGTGCGTCTATACAGTTTGCACGAGTTCATCACTTATGATGATATCCGCGCACAGGGTCGTCAACAAAACCAGGAGTTTACAGACGCCCAGTGTGCGGAAGTCATGGGTCGTCTGAACGCAAGCGGTGGCTGGCTGCTTCCTCGTCGTTCAGCCCTCTTGAAAGTCGTGCTGGGAGCAATATGGAGAGCACTTCTGGGGTTTCACGAGGCCCTACCACTCAATGCGCTGGATGATGCCGAAGACAAGGTGCATTCAGTGTACCTAACAGGGCTGATCTCAAAGAAACGGCGGGATAGCCTCATCGACATCCTTCATCAAATTTTTTAGCAGACGACAATAGTTGCTGCTTATCGAAGGCCGGGAGGGCTTGCCGAGGATCTTGACACGCAGGAGCGCGAAAGGCTGCGCATAAGAATAATCAGAAAGGCCAGAAGAACTCTGGATGGCCTTACTTTTGACTTTCTCAATCCGTGCCCTGGATCTGAAGTTATTCCATTGTAATAATATTTTTCGTTCATTGCTTTTTATGATTGTAAGAATTTTTGGCAATATGAATGGAAACCTTACTTTCAGCTTGTCTCATTTCTCATCCTGAGTCTTCTGCCCATGCATGAATGAGTGTGTCTCGAATGCTTGATCAAATGTAAATCGGATGTTCTTTCTGTCATCTTCTCCGTCTTTTCTTTCTTTTATTATCAGCATGCCACCTTGATAAACATAATCGGAAGACAACTTAATCTCTCCGAGAGATCGCGATGGCTTAGGCCGCAGGTTCAGATCTGCCACCTAAGACTTTTCAACTCTATGAGCCGTGAGGGTCTCGTAGAGATTTTTCTCCCTAGGGATTGAAAGGATCTCGTAGGTGGGTTTTTCTCCTTAGGAATCGTGAGGATTCCTAAGTGTGGTTTTCTCTTATAAGTCGTAAGGATCCTATAAGAGATTTTTTCCCTCTTACGAGTCGAGAGGACTTGTAAGCGGTTGTTTCCCTCATTGTCGAAGTTTGATGTTGGAGAGTGAGACCCGTGGATGGTATGCAAGAGACCGTTTTGGGCCAACTTGCAGGATCCCAGTACTTAGGAAATAGGCTTCTTTTATACCCACTGCCTAAGGCTTTATCTCACGAGTCAAGCCGCCTCAACAATTTCTTCACAAGTCGAGACGAATCGAGCGTTTTTCGTAAGAACATCTTAACGTCGCATTTAACCTCTGCTCTTTACGACAGATGGCCGTTAAGGTTGGTGGTACTTAGGGTTTTGGCCATCGTACCGTCGCATAAGCTGATATAGTTCTCGATAGGCAATCGTGCTGTTCGAGTAGCCCTGCGACTGTCGTGTCTCTGATCCCTTCGGGGGCTGGACAAAACGTCTTCAAGCAATCTTCCTAGGCAGTTTGACCGTCGGAAGAGCAAGCGTTAGGAATTTGCCATGCCGCTTTTTACTTGAGGTTACGCTTATTTTGGCGAGCCCCGATGAGTCATAACCACTCCGCGCTGGTGTGGGATGATCTCCGATAGTCTTTCAGGTTTTATGTGAGTTGCCGTCAAGACCCTGAAGCTAGGAATTTGGCCTTTGCTTCGTTTGCTGGCATTGCGTCTGCTGTATCGAGACGAATGTTGCGGTGGGAACTAGGGATTTTGCCGTGGCTCCGTTTGTTTGATGACGTTGCGTCTGCTGTGTCGGGACGAACGTTGGGGTGACATCTCGTTTGCTGTATCGAGACGGAAGTCGAGGTTGTCTCTAGGTTGCTGGTGAACCGCCGAGATTTGGAACTAGGGATTTTGCCGTGGCTCCATTCGTTTGATGACGTTGCGTCTGCTGTGTCGAGATGAACATTAGGGTGACATCTCGTCTGCTGTATCGAGACGGACGTCGAGGTGGTGACCATTCCACACTGGTGTGAGATGATCTCCGATTGTCTTTCCGGTTTTATATGAGTTACCGTCAAGACGTTGAAGCTAGGAATGTGGCCTTCGCTTCGTTTGCTGGCATTGCATCTGCTGTATCGAGGCGAATGTTGCGGTGGGAACTAAGGATTTTTCCGTGGCTCCATTTGCTTGATGACGTTGCATCTGCTGTGTCGAGACGAACGTTGGGGTGACATCTCGTCTGCTGTATCGAGACGGACGTCGAGGTTGAGCTGGAATTTTGCCGTGGCTCCGTTTGTTTGATTGTCGCGTCCGAATCCCGCTGGAGGAAGAACGCTGGGGTGACAACTCGTCTGCTGTATCGAAACGAACGTCGAGGTGGAGCTGGAATTTTGCCGTGGCTCCGTTTGTTTGATTGTCGCGTCTGATCCTTGCTGGAGGAAGAACGCTGGGGTAACAACTCGTCTACTGTATCGAAACGAACGTCGAGGTGGAGCTGGAATTTTGCCGTGGCTCCGTTTGTTTGATTGTCGCGTCCGAATCCTGCTGGAGGAAGAACGCTGGGGTGACAACTCGTCTGCTGTATCGAAACGAACGTCGGGGTTGAGCTGGGATTTTGCCGTGGCTCCGTTTGTTTGATGATGTTGCGTCTGCTGTAACGAGACGAATGCTAAGGTGGAGTTGGGATTTTGCCGTTACTCCGCTTTGTTTCGACCGTAAGGTCTTTTGTTAACTTTGCATCTGCCTCCAGCTGGACTGCGGAGGAACGTTGTTGTTGACATTGCGTCTACTGTATCGAGACGAATGCTGAGGTGAAGCTGGGATTTTGCCATCGCTCTGCTTGATGGTGTAACATCTGTGTCCTGCTGGAATGAGGAGGCACACCGTTGTTGGTCTCCAGGCTGCAGATGTGGCCATTGAGATTTGGAACTAGAGACTTTGCCATGGTTCCGTTTCGTTGCGATTCTGAGGTCGGTTGTTGACGTCATGTCTGCATCTAGTTGGAGTGAGGAGAAACGCCGTTGGTGATCTCTAAGTTGTCGATGTTGACGTCGAGACCCTGAAGCTCGGGATCTTCGTTTGCTTCATTTGTTGACATCGTGTCTGTAATATTGCGACAAATGTCGAGATTGTCTCTAGGTTGTCTATGAACCGTCGAGATTTGGCTTCACTTTCTGATGGAGCCTGTTGGGAAGGTATGGTTCTCTCTTTATCTGTGCCCCTGGATTGTATTCAGGGATCGATGTGATTTCACCTGTAGGGCAAAAAGTTTCATTCTTTCATTTTTTTTATTCTTTCCGCGATGCTCTATCATTTCAGCTTTTTATATCGCGAAAATCGCGATTGCCCAATCATTTCGGCTATTTTTCGCGGTGCTCAATCATTTCGGCTATTTTTTCTTTTTACTCGCTGCTTTTTATTGCGAGTTGCCCAATCATTTTGGCTATTTATTTTATTTTTACTCGCTGCTTTTTATTGCGAGTTGCCCCATCATTTCGGCTATTTATTTTATTTTTACTCGCTGTTTTTTATTGCGAGTTGCCCCATCATTTCGGCTATTTATTTTATTTTTACTCGCTGCTTTTTATTGTGAGTTGCCCCATCATTTCGGCTATTTCGTATGCATGTGTGGCTCGCTGATTTTTATCGCGAGTGTGGAACTTCGAATCTGACACCAATCTCAGCATCAGCATCGCTACAACTGGAATATTGCCAGGAGCGAATCATCATTTTCCATGAGGGGACTTGGAATTTGATACCGTTTTAGGCATCAGCATCGCTACTACTGGGATATTGCCAGGAGCGAATCATCATTTGCCTTTGTCGATGTCGAACAAAGGTGGCTTACTAAACAGGGTTAGGATTCTGTCGACTAAGGCTTTTGACTTCATGAGCCGTAAGGGTCTCACAAAGGTATTTCTCCCTACAAGTCGTGAGGATCTTGTAAGTGTATTTTCTTCTTAGGAATCGTAAGGACTCCTAAGTTTTTGTTTCCTCTGTAAGTCGTAAGGATCCTACAGGAGGGTTTTCTCCTCATAAATCGAGAGGATTTACAAGAGTTGTTCACCATGCGAACATATCCCCAGTCACGGATGAGACTTGATTAGGGAAATGTTTATTCGCGCCCATGGATTGTATACAAGGGTCAGTACTGAGCCACTTGTAGGGCAATATCGGAAGTTGTGGGGGTTGCTTAAGCACAGGTTTAGGTCTCTTTAACTTAAGACTTTCAAATCTTATGAGCCGTGAGGGTCCCATAAGAGAGTTCTCCTTACGAGTCGTGAGGATCTGGCAAGTGTATTTTCTCCTTAGGAATCGTGGGGATCCCTAAGTGTGTTGCTCCCTTATGAGTCGTAAGGATCTCACGCGGGTGGTTTCTCCTTACAAGGTCGAAAGGACCCTATAAGTGTCTTTTAACGAGGTTGCGCCCTTTCGGGTTTTCACAAACACTCGACGGTAGTCCTGCTGTTTTTACTCACGGAGCCCTTTCAGGTTTTCATCCGTGCCCATTTTGCTTATGGACATACCGTATTTTTTTATTTTCTTCTTTTTATTCTTCTTATTTTTTCTAACGAGGTCGCGCCCTTTCGGGTTTTCACAAACACTCGCCGGTAGCCCCGCTGTTTTTACTCACGGAGCCCTTTCGGGTTTTCATCCGTGCCCATTTTGCTTATGGACATACCGTTTATTTTTTTTTATTTTTTTTATATTCTCGTCAGCCTGAGGATGCTGCGGTAGTAATTTAAAGACATTTCGGTCATTTGCAAGTTTTAGGACATTGCGGTCCATCATTAGTTTAAGGACATCTCGGTCCGGTGTCGCCATATTTGCGGCGAATATCTAGTTTATTGACTTTTCGGTCTATGGGGCTTTCTCTATGACTGACCATGATGCCCCCGGCATGTCCATCTTTCTCGGAGCATGCGATTGTGGCGGGTTCACCTTCCAATTTTCGGACAACGCGAACTTGCCCTGTTGGTATTGGTCTTCAACCCATTTCTTGAAGACGTAGCAATCCTCGATCAGATAACCTACCGTTTGGTGGTAAGGGCAATAATTAGGATTATTAACATCGCCTGGCCGCAACGGACGTTTTGGACCCGGTAAATTGACGAGTCTATCGCACACTGCCAGCTCGAACAGTCCCCTTGTTTTATCTTGCGGAAACGAGTAAGGATGTTTCAACTTTTCCTGGAGGGGTTGCCGCTTGTTGCTTTCGCGAGCAACCAGTCTAGGGTCACTTAATTGTTGTTGAGCACTAGCGAAGAAGGCCGTTTTTCCTTTTCCTTTATCCTTTTTGTTCGCTCCGTTGTTTGAGGGGTCGAGATTTTTTCCGAATAGCGTGCGATTACACGGCTGAACGTTCTCGCAGCTCCTCAATTCCTTTATTTTTGAAATAGATTCCCCGAGAGAAGGGTTGGGGGTAGCTTCTTCGTCAGAGTCGCTTCCAAAGGTGATAATTTGTGATCCCTTGGAGTCAGCTATATGACAATCGTCGGCGGCTCTTTTGCGCTCATCTATCGTATTTTTTCGGCGTCTACGAGCTTCACATTTTGTCCTGTCAAAGTGTTGTTTTTGAGCGACATACCCTTGTCACCAACAGTTAAAGGACTCGCAGTCTTCGGTAGGATGTATGATTTTCTGATGATATAAACAGAAGTTAGGGTGCATCTCTACCTCAGCGGGAGTATTTTCTTCAGAGGGCGGTAGCTTCATTCCTACTGATAAAGCTTTGGCGAACCTTTTCCTCGTCTTGAATTTGTTTTTACCCGCAGTGTGTGGCTTTTGATTTGACGGGAATGCCTTGGCTCTTTCCAGTATGGCCATTTCACGCTCTTGATTGGCTTTTGCTTTCAGACGAATTTCATTTAGGAAGACATCGATCAACTCGTCTGATGGCTGTAGAATCTCCGGCTCAGGGTTCGCCATTGATTTCTCAGCGCAAGGAGCATCCTCATTATCCGTCAGTGAATGAGAAATCACATGACAAGTCGCTACGTAATCTTCGGATTCATCTGATGAGTTTTCTCCCTCGTTTTCATCCTCGACGAAAGAACAAGTTGCCCCCGGCGTGACCGTCTTCTTTGGAGAGTGCGGCTGTGGTGGGTTTACCTTCCAGTTTTCCGACAGCGCAAAATTGCCTTGTAGGTACTGATTTTCGATCCATCCCTTAAAGACGAAACAATCCTCAATCGGGTGACTTACCGTTTGGTGGTAAGGGCAATAATTGGGATTATCAAGATCGCCTGGCTGCGACAGACGCTTTGGACTCGGCAGATTGATGAGTCTGTTGCGCACTGCCAGCTCGAACAGTCTTCTCGTTTTATTCTGAGGAAACGAGTAAGGACGTCCTAGCCTCTCTTCGAGGGATGGACGTAGACGCACGTTGTTTTGGCGAACGACCGGCTTTGAGTTGCTCGACTGTTGTTGAGCATTGGCGACGACGATCGCTTTCCCTTTTCCTTTCTCATTTCGAGAATCTGGTTTTGGAGGAGACGGTCCATGGCCCATCTGGTCCATTTGGGCTAATTTGTCGATCAAGGCCTGGAAGGTGGTCGGCCTGAAGAACATCATGAATTGCGAGATGGTCGCCTGCGGATCGAGAGTGCCCACAAACATGCCTACCACCGGTGCCTCTTCTATGCGTTGTTCGCATTTCGACCATAGGTTTCGCCATCGTGTTGCGTATTGGACCCACGTTTCGCTTGGCCTTATTCTGGCATTTATTAGTGCTGTTATCGGGGTGCGTTCACTAGCACTCGCGAATCTTTGTGTGAACAGTAGCTCCATCTCCGCAAATGTTTTGACAGAGTCGTTAGGTAGTTCTGAATACCATTCAAAGGCTGTTTCTGCTAAGCTGCCAACGAATTGACGTAACAACAATTTGTCATCGCCTCCAGTATTGCCGCATAAAGTCCTGAATTGAGCGACATGCTGATGCTGATTCCCTGTCCCTTTATATACGTGGAATTTAGGGATCGTATATCCCGGCGGGTAACCGATTTGGTCGTACCAGCTCGGATACGGTCGTCCGGTTCTAGCAATTTGCCCAGCCGCTTCATTCGCCTGATGAACCCTGATCTGCTGAGCTATATATTCGTCCAGGTCAGCTTTGGAGATTGCCTCCTCCTTGGCTGTTGATAGAGCCGGTGGAGGATTTGACGTTTTTCCCCTGTCGCTTTCAAGGACGATCGAAGGATCTTCAGCAGGAGGGTCCGGCTGTAACATTATCCCTACCATATCTTGGAAGAGGAGCGCCATCTGTTTTATGTTAGCCACTTGCTCTGCAGCTTCTCTGTCCTTCTTTTCGAGGATTCTGCGTAAGAAGTCAGAATGAGTTTCTTGTTCGTGATGCTGCTCTGATGATGCCTCCGGGCTTTCTTTTGGCCCGGTGAGTGCGGCCATTGCAATCATCATCTCCTGAAGCTTCTGTTGCTGCTCCTGGGTTTTCGTCACGGATCGGGTGAGCGGTCGGTGACCCGTCGAAGCACGGCTTTTCTCCTTTCCAGAAGCCATGTATACGGTGTGCACCACCATGCCCCCAGACTTGGGGCGTTTGTGTTCAGTGCTTTCACGGTGTGCCTTGTTCACAGGGGCTTTTTGCGGCCTCCTTCTCTTTTGAGTGATTGGCATTGAGGGTGTCGCTGCAGTAGACACCCGAGTAGTCGTTGCTTCTTCTGGCCTGACAGAGTAGTCTTTCTCCTGCCGAACCTCCATCTTTCTTTGTCGGCGGAGATAGTTTTCATCAATCACCGACTCCTGGACCTGTCGCCAGACTTTGTAAATTTTAGAGGACAACCGTTGAGGGGGTTGCTCTAGCTGCTTCTCTGGAATATTCTTCACAGGTGAAGGAGTTCGCTTCACCATTGCAGTAGAAGAGTTTCTGCGCACCGTGTTCAGCAATTCAAAGCTGTTCCCGGTTGGAACAGCAGCATCGATCTCCACCGTTGGAGCTGGCGGAGTTATCCCAGATGGGGAGTTGCCCCCAGCCTTCCTCACTCGGCGTCAATGGCGACGTCGAGCATGTCGTGCGGATGAGATCACCTCCATTGTTGGATAAGCTTCTTCATGCCCCCTCTGAGCAGGGGAAGCAGCTTTGAGGACCTCGCCCGGAGCAGCAACCGGAATGGCCAGCCTTGTAAAAACTGACTTCTTGGAAGGAGGAGCCTTTCCAATGATTTCGTCCGCTTGAGCCGGGATAGCTATCCGCTTTGGGATGGCAGCTTCGGGTATCGCGGGTTTGCAGACGTTCTGGCCCAGTATGTTGAAAACTGAGGTATTGAAGCTGGGCGACCCATTGAGAGGGGTCGCGGCAGTGGTAAGCCGATCAAAGACCGACTTTTTTGGGGCTTCTTGCAACGTCATTGTGGCATTGAAGCTCAACGGTGGGAGCATGGTCCCGAAGAATAATCCAGTGGTGGCCTGAGTTACCTGCTCCACTGGCATCTTGAAAAGGGAGACCACTCGAGGCCCATAAGTCACTCCTCCAGCAGGGACGGAGCGAGAGTTGCTGTTGCAGGTAGTGCAGCTTGAAGCCATTGATCTTCTGTTTTCTGCACGGAGAAAGACACCAAATCTAAGTACCTTGAATCCACAAGTAACCACAGCAAACCGCGATTTGCTCGCGAACACGACACACGAAGTGTGGAGTGGAAAGAGGAAAATGTCCCACCGGGCGTGCCAGAATCCGTTCCCCTCTGAATAGCGGCGCACAAGACTGCGATGTCCTGACGCTGAGATTCGGGGCAGATGCTATTTGGTTTTATCCGTCCACCTCTCCGAAGATGCCAAGTTGATTTATGGCACCGTGTATCGGAGGTTTAGACGGATGCGGCCGATGTAGCAGACTTCGTCAGATTCCCCCTCGCTTGAGGGGTTTTTGATTGTGGGGACGCTCTTCCCTGCAGGCGCAAGCCCCTGCAGTTAATTACGCTACCGCATCGTGGTAACAACTTTCTCCTTCTCCAGCTGGTCACTTCGTGTCGTGGGTGTTTGTTTTGTGCTTGGTTTCCCGTGGATTGTATACGGAGACTAATTTATGCCGTCGCCCGTAGGACGTGGATTAGTCCAAATCCGTGTTTACTTAGATTTGGGTTTGGGGTTTGGTTTAAGGACACGTTAACCATATTTGAGGCTAAGATCAACTTAAACGTTTGTTAAGGATACGTTAGTCCAATTTGAGACTAAGATCAGCTTAACAGGATCGTTTAGATCCGACAAAAGAGCGTTTGGGCTCTATTGTTCCAGTTTAGGGACATAGTGGTCCATTGCATGTATGGCCATCGGGACCCGTCACCTCTCTAACGACGTTGAAGGATTACAACGACAGATGTCAGAGGAGTTCAGAGATGTACCCTTGAGCCAAAGTTGGTTGGGAGACCTGTAGTCCAATTTGGGACTAAAGTCTGTTTGAGGGTTTAAAGATACGTTAGCCGTATTTGAGGCTAAGATCAACTTAAACGTTTGTTAAGGATACGTTAGTCCAGTTTGAGACTAAGATCAACTTAACGGGATCGTTTAGATCCGACAAAAGAGCGTTTGGGCTCTATTGTTCCAGTTTAGGGACATGGTGGTCCATTGACAGTTTAGGGACATGGTGGTCCATTTCCAGTTTAGGGACATAGTGGTCCAATACCAGTTTAAGGACATAGTGGTCCAATACCAGTTTAAGGACATAGTGGTCCATGTTCCAGTTTAGGGACATAGTGGTCCATTGAATGTATGGCCGTCGGGACCCGTCACCTCTCTGACGACGTTGAAGGATTACAACGACAGGTGTCAGAGGAGTTCAGAGATGTACCCTTGGACCAAAGTTGGTTGGATGATCCATAGTCCAATTTGGGATTAAAGTCTGTTTGAAGTTTAAGGATACGTTAGCCATATTTGAGGCTAAGACCAACTTAAACGGTTGTTAAGGATACGTTAGTCCAGTTTGGGACTAAGATCGACTTAACGGGATCGTTTAGATCCGACAAAAGAGTGTTTGGGCTCTATTGTTCCAGTTTAGGGACATGGTGGTCCATTTCCAGTTTAGGGACATGGTGGTCCATTTCCAGTTTAGGGACGTAGTGGTCCAATGCCAGTTTAAGGACATAGTGGTCCATGTTCCAGTTTAGGGACATAGTGGTCCATTACCAGTTTAGGGACATGGTGGTCCATTGGTAGTTTAAGGACGCATAAGTCCATGGGTTTAAAGACCCCATAGTCCATATGGGTGTGTTTAAGGACGCATTAGTCCGTTAGTTTAAGGACGCATAAGTCCGCGGGTTTAAGGACCCCACAGTCCGTGTTAGTGTGTGGTTGTCGGGACCCGTCACCTCTCTGACATAGTTGAAGGATTACAACGATAGGTATCAGAGGAGTTCAGAGATGTACCCTTGAACCAATGAGTTGGTTGAAAGAGCAGATGTGCTCAGTTCAAGATGATTTGAGGACTTATGGCCAGTTTGGGCTAAGTCCAATTATGTTTGAAATATTGGCCCTCTGTTGGTCCATTGAAGGAGAGGCTTTGCCTCTAGAGACTTAGCCAATTGGGCTAAAACTAGTGTTACACACTAAAGACCAACAGTGTTGAACACTGGGAATAAGATTAGCAAGTTAGTGTTAAACACTAAAAGATAACCAGTGTTAAACACTAGCAACAGGGCTTTCAAATTAGTGTTAAACACTAAAGCAAATCAGTGTTAAACACTGGTAATCAGAGATTTCAAATTAGTGTTAAACACTAAAGCAAATCAGTGTTAAACACTGGGAACAAAGTCTTCAGATTAGTGTTAGACATTAAGGAGAGAGGGGTCACGTGTGGACACGTGAGAGCGCCCTGATTTCCCTTATTTTATTCTGCTGATCAGTGTTTAACTCTTTTAATTCTGACGGCCATCACGTGTGAGCACGTGATGAAGGCCCCCGCTCTGGTCTGTTAGAATGCTCATTAGGGGTCACGTGGTGACACGTGAGGGCGCCCTAAATGTGGAGCCAGATCTCTTTTTGGTTTATCCTCAAATCTGCGAATAAGAGTTAAACACTTTTGTTTTTATTTTAGAGCATCACGTGTTGGCACGTGATGGGGATCTGTGAATAAGTGTTAAACACTTTTGTTTTTATTTTAGAGCATCACGTGTTGGCACGTGATGGGGATCTGTGCACCAATTGTTAAAGCATTTGCTGAGGGGTCACGTGATAACACGTGAGAGCGCCCAAAGCTTTCATTTCCTTTGCTTTTTCTTTCTGCGTTTTGGGAGTCACGTGGGAGCACATGAGGTGATGCTTCAAAGTTCTTTGCAGGGGATCTTTTCAAGGGTCACGTGGGGGCACGTGACCCTAGTTCTTTTCATGAACAGAGATCTTTTAAGAATTGAATTCTTTGTAGGGTTAAATCCTAATTATGATTTTGGAGGAATTAAATTCCTATCGTGAAAGAATTAAATTCTTATTTAGGATGAAACCCTGATTTCTTTCCAAAGGAATTAAATTCCCAGATATGTAAAAGAATTAAATTCTTGATTAGGGTTAAACCCTAGTTTTGTTTTAGGAGAATTAAATTCTCAAAACTGAATTCCCCTTCTAAGTTTAGGATCTGCATAACAGGATCTCGACCCAATGAGAATTAAATTCTCAAGTTATGGGGAGATGTGCTCTGTGCAGATCTTCAACCAGAAGAAGAACTAAGTTCTTTTTTGTATAAGAGTTAAACTCTTGGATTTTGAGAATTAAATTCTCTGTTTGAAGTTTTGATTCCCTTTCTTTTCTCACCTAGGGTTTTCTTTGTTGAGAATTAAATTCTCCTTTCTTTTCTTCCCTCTTGAGAATTAAATTCTCCCCTCTCTGTTTTTCTCTCCAAAAAGTAGATCGCCCTCTCTTCTCTTCTTAGCTCCTATTTATAGGAGAAGGAAGAGAATCAATTTGTTTAGCAAATCTCTCATTGAAAGATTTGATTTGTATTCGTTAGAGATTTGATTTGCATTCATCATTCATCTGGACCTTTGGATTATTAGGTGAATTTTATTCACCATTGGATTTTAAATCCAAAGATATTCTGTTTGTTATTTCGGTGAGATTTGGGGAGATGTTTCCTTATTTAAGATTTTCCATAAATTGGTGGTTTTTAATCACCATTGGATTTTTAATCCAACGGTCCCCATAATCCTTTTCCATTTGGAAAGATTTAGAGAAATTTAGAATTTTAATTCTATTTCGAAAGATTTTAGAGAAATTTAGAATTTTAATTCTATTAAACTGTAAGGCTTTCAAAGCCTGTCACGTGCTGGCACGTGACCCTTGGTCACATGTGAGCACGTGACCCCCAAATTGGTTCCTTTAACAACCACTTGTTTATGCTTCAGTTTTAACCATCACGTGTCAACATGTGACCATTGGTCACGTGTGAGCACGTGATACCTCATTGAGGTAACTTCTGATTTTTAATCAGGGAACAGATTTTAGAATTTAATTCTATTCATTATTTTAGAGTTCTTAAAAGCCCATCACGTGTCTGCACGTGACCCATGGTCACGTGTGAGCACGTGATCCCCCATTGGGTTTTTTTTTGAGTTTTTATTATATCTTTTAACTCCTCTAGCGGGTTCTTAAAGGTCCATCACGTGTGGACACGTGATGCCTCATTACTTTTGATCCCGGATGAATTATGAGACCCACAATATATCAAATCGAAGGGTTTTTCGAGACGCCTTCGATACCATCAGAATTTATCTGTTTCTCATTCGGGAGTTTGTTAAAAAATAGCCCGAAAGATACTGGTTCGCATTTCCTTAAGCGTATCGCTGTCATTTGATATCTTGGACTCCATTGCGCAGAAATTTTTGGCGGGAATAGGGGACTTACTGTTAGTGAAATTAATCTTTAAATATCGAGTCGCAAACCAGTAGAGGTAGACCCGAAATTATATTTCGAGATTGGCGGCATTTCTTCTCCTTAGGTGTTGATCTCCTAAATATTAAAGAAATGAAAGGTTGAAAATGAAGAATATGTGTAACAACCCTAACTTTCTGTACTTACTTTCTGTACAATTTTTTTCAAAAATACAGAAAGAGGTACTTTTGCCTGAACACAAGTTATAAGTTTGTTTTGCTTTTTAATAGCAAGAAGGAGCTTGTAGCTCATTGGTAAGATCTTGCACTGCTGAACCAAAGTATCAGAGTTCAAATCACATCACCCACATTATTTTTAATATTGATTTCTTTTTAAATTTTTTGGAGTCCAAGAGTCTACACGTGAATAACTCGTAAAACTCAAAAGTCACATGTAAAACAAACTGACCCAGGAGTATCACCATACGACATTGGATACGTGGCAGCGAGCCCCGGCCCGACTCGACCGACTCGGGACGGCGACTCGGCCGACTCGGCCTGCGGGGCCGGGTGAACTCTGTAGGTTTGCGAGGCACGCGCACAAGGGTCCACGAGGCATCAACCATGCCCGATTAAAAAATTAGCCGTGCCGAACAATCCGAAACCGGATCTTTAAACTAGGGTTTAGGCGAAAACAAGCATGTTAACCACTTTAACACTAAGTGAGAGGGATTACAAACTTTGTAGATCCGGTCCTTTACTTCAATAGCTCCGTGTAGATGTCCCTTCGCTGCGATCATCGTGTTCCGGACTCTCGAGAGGTTCCACGAAGAGAAAGATGCAGTCTTGCTTCCGATCTTCGATACAAAGATGATCTACCTTGAAGTTTCGTTAACACAAGCTAACACTCATAATATGAAGTGAACACCCTCATCTAAATGGCAAGGATAAATGAGGATGATGAAGTAGGATTTTTGCTCTCTTTTGTTTTCATTTTCTCACATATTTTTCATCACAAATAAAAAGCAAGAAAGCTTTGCAAAAGGAGGAGGAAGAAGAAGAATAGTGATCCATTTCTTTTGTGATGAATAATGAAAGGATTAATATGATGAATAATGCAACCATGGTTGACTTAACCATTATAGAGAATTAACCAAGGGCTAGGGTTTGGGTTAGGTTAAGAATGAGTCACTTGAAAATATCTTTTCCAAAACAAAAAAGAAAACCTTCTAGAATCTACTAGAAGACTTAACCCTAACCAAACCCTAATCATGTTTAAACTCCACAAAACATGTTGCATTAGTTATCATATCATGTTACAATATTATATATCACATATATAATATTTATCGTAACAAAATAAAATAATACAATTAACATATATCGCATATATATCAATGTATTACCCGAGTGAGAAAAAGAATCTTTTAGTGAGCTAATATTAGATAATGTAATTTAATATATCATATATATTATTATACATTAAATTATCGAATCAACACTTGATCCGACAATCCGGCTATATCGCATATAACCGACTAATATTTATCCGTACCGATTCATCGAATCAACACTTGATCCGATGACCCGACTGATATCAAATATCGCGAGAATAGAATACGGTATCTCATATCGCATTATCCTCGGTCCCGCACATATCACATACGTGCCCCTACTCCGTTTTTCCTGAGTCAAGAAACCTCTGTGTAGGACTCTAAAGAATCGTCAATACGCCGGCAGTAGGTGATGATCATATCAAACACCCACAAGCTGCAAGCGGTCAGCTAAACGTAACAGCCACCCAGGTATTGAGCGCTCAGAAGATCAACAAGCAAGCCTGTAACTTCTCCTGTGAATCCAAACAGTAACACTCCCGTACAGTCCGGTCTCGTCGTCTGATATGTCGCATATCTCGCCTAGGGGTGGTAAACGTCAGACCCCAGTAGCTCGATAAGTCGTGTCGATATGAGGTCTATAACAGTTCGAGAAACTACTGATAACACTTACCAGTAAATCTCAGCAACCCTGGCCAGGAATTTCTGGTTATAGCTAATCGAACACAGCACAACATCAACTCCCTATACCGGGAGAGACGAATCCCCTCCTATCGCTCATTGCCTCCATGTGATTCGGGACTGTACCCAAAAGCCACCTTTTTGCATGCCCTCTTGGACGTGGTATGATGGAAATCAAAGCACAGTGGGAATCACACAAGACTCTATGATGATCTCGGGTCAACAGACTACTCTGTACCAGTGTCACCGGAGAACTGCCATCTGACGTAAGGTATAATACCATCTGGGAGTTCTCAGCGAGTCCGTCCAGTGTATCCAGTCTCCACTGAGCACCCGTACACCATCCTTGATGTCAAACACCGATGGATATAGGATCATCCATCGCCCATCATATGGGTCAAGATGCGTATACGCTAGTCTACTCTGGTGCATCGATGCCCTATCTCGATACACCCTCGACTAGGAACAGTTATAGGATGTACTCGTCGACTACCGTGGCCCCACTAGTATGATCTCATCATAGTCCCAGTATTCGAATACATATCCTAAGGGCTTTATCAACATGTAACATAGAGACAATCAGAGTATATGTTAAGATAAAGTACAATCAGATAGCATACTACATGTCGAGCAAGAAAGTCCTCCCTATATATGTCCAAGCATCCATTACAATATACATCGTATGTACAGTAATGGCCTCTAGGGCATCCATATAACTAACAATCTCCCACTTGCACTAGGGCCATCTGTTGTGGTATCACATACCCAACAATTAGTTGCGGTTGAAGTATCTCATACTCAACCATCCCATAAAAGTCTCTACTGGGAAAAAAGCCTTTGTGAGTGGATCCGTGCTGCTGTCCTCTGTGTCTACTCTCCTAACCTCGATCTCCCTGGAGATCAACCATCTCCATTATCAGGTGATACTGCCTAAGAATTATATCTGGATTTCTGATGGGACGTGGGGTTCCTTGGCAAAAACCACAACTCCATTGTCACACAATGGTAGGAACGAAGTTCATCTCTTGAACTTATATATATATCCAGACTGCCTCTTTGGTAGCATCCTTGGTAACGATATATCTTGCCTTTAATCGTCTAGTAAGTCACGGTATCTAGCTTGGAACTCTTCCAACATACCGTCCTTCCACTGAGGGTATAGACAATGCCTGCGACTGACATTCAGTCGTTCTTATCACCCTGGAACCTTTCAAGTGATTCTTCCCAGGATCGATTGATACCATCTCACTACATCTAGTGAGTATCCTAACATCCAATCAGATCTATCTCATAGATCCAAAACCCAGGATTTAGGAGGTATTATTTTGATCGTATATGGAGAATTCCTGTGATAAGCGGAGATTGACCGAGCGTAGCATAGGAAACTCCTTCCCTATCATGAGTATGTCATCCACGTACTCTACGAGGATCACCACCATACTCCCTACTACCTTTTTGTATATACAAGGTTCATCTACCGTTTTGATGAAGTCAAACTCTTTGACTACCACATTAAAACAGATGTTCCAACTCCGCGATACCTGATTTATCACATAAAACATCTTGCTCAAGTTTCCGCTGCTCCCACTGACTGCGAAGCTCTCTGGCTGTGTACTTATAGGCGCTCTCTTCTAAAACATCATTTAGAAAAGCAGTCATGACACCCAACCGCCAGATATCGTAGTCATGCTATGTAGCCGTGGCAAGTAGGATCTGGATGGACTTAAGCATAGGTTTGAAAGTCTCAACTTTTCCATGCACACCAAGTAATCTTCTCAAGATATACTCGCTCCTGATGGGGATTTAACCCTTCAGATAAAGCAACCAAAGTCCATACTTTGTTGGTGTATAAGGATTCCATCTCAGATCGCTAAACATCCAGCCATTCTTACAGAGTCCCACTCCTGATGGCCAGCTCGAAACTAGTTGGGTCATCATCTCATGATGCAATCCTCGCTCCCACTTTCATAGAGAAACCGAAGTATCTCTCAGGTGGGTGAGGAACCCTACTAGATCGGCGGAGAGGCTGAGGGTCATTGGAAACTATTGAATCCTTTGGTTCTACCAAATCATCAGTAGCTGTTTATATAGCTGGAACTACTTCCAGTTTTACAGAGCTGACCTTGCCTCGAGCTTGTCCGGATTTTGCTTTTAGACATAGGCCGAACAACCCCAAATCTTAACCAACTTAAGATATGGGCTCTTCTCTTTCCATATCACATATGAAGTGGTAGGCAACTGATTTGATTTGAACCTTATTCAATAGGTATGCAGCTTCTCAAGTGCATAACTCCTAAAAGGAAATAGGAAACTCAGTAGTACTCATCATGGAGCACACCATATCAAATAGGGTGCTATTGCTCCGCCTCGATACACCGACGTGCTGTGGTGTATATGGAGGAGTAATGCTGAGAGAGAATCTCATTCTCCTTTAGAATAGTCCAGGAATTCCGTGCTCAAGTATTCTCCTCCTTGATCTCATCAAAGGACATAATACTTATACCCGTTTTTTTTTTGGTTCTCTACTTCTAACTTATATTCTGTGAATATCTCAAAAGCTTCGGACTTGTGTTTCAACAGGAACGTATGTCTGAATCTTGAGAGATCATCAGAGAATGTAATGAAGTACAAAGAACCGGTCTTAGCATGTGTAGACAGGGGACCTTCATATATCAGCATGTATCAATCCCAAGAGTTCACTAACTCTTTCTCTGTTTCCAATAAACAGAGCTATGGTCATCGTATCTTTGTGACATAACTGGCAAGTTTCACAAGATGTAAATTCAAACTAATTTAAATATGCATCTATATGTAACTTCAGCCAGTCGGGTCGCATTGATATGACCCAGTCTACAATGTCTCAAGAAGGATTTATTCATTTCTGAACTCTTCCTCTTGTGTGTGTTCTGTATACTAAGAACTGTAGTTTGATTTAGAACGTCAATGCTTTTAGATAACGTGCCTGAACCGATCAACTCTTGATATAGGAAATGTTCAAAACATTATCCAACAATACAAAATTATATCACTTCTTTACTAATAAAGAAACTGATATGATGTTGTATATCAGGTTTGGTATCTAATAACATTCGTTCAGAATCAATGTATTCAGGTAATACAGGGTGATAGTGACCAACAGACTTGGCTGCAACACTTGCACCGTTTTCTGTCTCATGAAACTTATCACCCGTTCTCAGTTCTCTACCTATCTGTAGCCCATGTAACAGATTACATATGCGGGATCCTGATCCGGTATCACATACGCAGGACGTAAAGGATACTGAGAAACGGTTCTCAATAATGAACACACCCGAAGATGATGCATCAACATGCACTTTCTTCGTTTGGGCGGCACGGGAAATCTGGTATTCCCCAATTTCCTGCTCTGTCTTATAACAATTATAAGTTGGAGCGGGACCAACGTTCCCCAGCTCAGCATAACAAGCGGGTTTGGTCAATACATCCGTATTATTATCTTGATTAAGGCGTGATATGGTCGCTACCTGGAGAGAGAGAGAAGAAAACACTCAGCGTATACTCTTGCAAGATTAGATTGGTTATTTAATATATCTAATTAGGATGTCTCCCACTGTTTCAATCAAATCTTCCTTCAAACCCTAAAAGGAAAGACTAGCCGGGATTAATTACACGCTACAAGTTCGCCAATCTTTCGGCCAGGCCAGTGTCGGTACTTTGAGGGAAGTCCCCCGTGCTTTCTCACGAACCTAATTAAAGTAAACCTCGTTTTCCCAGAGGCTTAACCTCGTTAACACTTTTCTAGACATCTACTTGATCGGCTAATTGTAATGTGTAAAACTCTCTCAGGAGTAACTCTTACTCGCAGCGGGTATCGGGATCCAATTATCTCATAGAAGGTATGCAATCTCATTGCAAATTTCAATACTTGAAATTCCCAATAATATTTTACCCCTAGTGACTTATGACCTTAACTATGGTCAACAAATCATAAGCACTAGTCAAGTTCTACCCGTCATTTCTTGATTAATTAAACCCACCCACATGACCCTTAACTAAGGTCAACAAAGTCATATGACTGTCCTAACTAATCACATCATATGTTATATAGGAAGACATCACTTAGCTACAGTACACTGTGCCTTAATTATGGTCAACAAACACAGCACGAATACTAAGTACTCTACTTCCTAAAATGACGGAGGGTTACGACAGGTTTTTAAGAAAACCTATTGCATAATGAACTTGATATCGTCGTAGAATCGAGTGATTTTAAATGGAGTGTTTTGAGGCTTTTCTAGTTTTGCTAAAGGGGTCACCCCCGGTGAAGGGATCGTCGGCCCTTTCCTCATCGAATAAGGTGCAGGATATTTCACAAATACCACTATGCAAAGCAAGAACTATAGAAGCAATCAAAAGACAAACCGAGTTTGTAGCATATGCTAGTTTCACTAAAGAGGTCACTCCCGGTGAAGGGATCTCGGCTCTTTCCTTATCGAATAAGGTGCTGGATGTTCTACAAGGAACACCGCTATGCAAAGCAAGAACTAGAGCTACCAGTTTTTAAACAAGTTTCTACAACATCTTAGGTTTCTTTTAGTTTCATTAATCTCATTAATGAAGTCCCATTTTTATTATGATTCACAAGCATCACATTTGAAATGAAATCTGCAATATAACATATATCTCATATATATAATATAAACATTCGTCTCAGGCAGTAATATAATCTCATCACAGAACATTGCAGCAGAAGAACATATATGAAATATTGGATATACTAGGACATCCGTGTTTTAAATACGAGCCTGTATAAAACACGGATTCCACGGTCGCGATGAATAGCCAAACCCACATCCCTAGACCCCTACGAGAGCGGCAAGCAACACTGCCAATTCTAGAGTTAGGAGACCCGGTCTCGACTCCTCGAGATGGTCTCCCACTGGACCCTAGAACCCGGTTACTTGTGCTCCCCGCCATGGGTCTACCTAATGCGGAAAAGTAAATAATATACATCAACGGTGACATCTTCCGCAACCTGGAAGTGCCCCAATAAAAGAATATTACATACAAGTTTTTACATGAATGAAAAAGAAAAACTCTCATCTCACATAAAACCCCCGGCTATTCAAAACGCGACGATCCAATATAACATATCACAGCAACACATAATATCTCATATCATCAACGTAAGCAAGTATGCGTATCCCGATTGTCGTTGATGTATAGCAACGAAGCCGGCGATATCCCACATACTACGCTTACGGTCACAGAAAAGAAAGTGTAAAACTATACCAGTTGGAATCCGCAACCTTCTTAGACATCGCATGCCTAACCAAATGAATTCCTTAGAACTCGCATGCCTAACAATTATAAACCCCGCATTTTAGTCTCATTATCGAAAACTCTTTTCAATATCAAGTCGGGCAATTCAACAAGATTCCCGATATCCTGATCGAATGCTCGTCGCAAACTTTAGTAGACGGCAGCACCCTCGATGCCGTCGACAAAGTGCACTAAGGCGGAACACCGCTGCCGCAAGCACCCGAACGGATGCTTTTGGCGACGGGGTTCTCCTACAGTCACTTGGTCGGGGCTTTAGGGTGTAGCTATCTATTAAGTTTACCCGGTGAGTATCCGCGTACGCTACGTGATTGCGACGGACTTTTGATCACATAAAAATTCCGTGGCAACCGATCATCTGAGACTAAACTACTATGTATATAATATTCAAATCAGTTATCTCATAACTTTTTATGGATTCCAAATATTGTATCACATTCCAGATAAATAGACAGTGTTAAACATTCCGATCGAATAATCAAACACCCAAGTTTTCCCCGATATATCTCAACACTTGAAATCAGTTTAAAAACCTCCATCACATGCCACAGTACCAATGGTCCAGCCATAGAAGGGTCAAGCCAACGCCTCACATGTGGCACGCCGTACTGCCCCACTGCCCCAAACCCTAAGGTTTAGAGGCAGTTCAAGACGGTCACATAATCGAGTTAAGGTTTGTTGTCTTCTAGAGGGTCCACCGCATTACTTGCACGACTTAGAACGTTCTTAAACTCGAGAAAAAATCCAACTTTTGAAAAAATTTTCGACAGGGGAAAAAGTGAGTTATTGATATCCGTTCGAACTTTTTAATAGTTTCTAAAATTATCCGGACAAACTAAACAAAGTTAAAATATCCGATCGAAACAACTAGTCCCCAATACAACCCAGAAAACTGAACACTTGAGTAAATTAGAAATTCCCAGAAGACTGCAAAAGAACCCAGAATTATTACTGTGAAGTTGTGGGCCCCAAAGACACTGTTCCGCCGCGGATCCGCGGCCACGTGCTTGGTTTGGCCGCGGTTCCGCGGTCACGTGACCGAATCAAAGGTCCGTACTTCACAGTAATTTCTATATTTCCCTGCTTATATTTCTGAGCATTTTTAATTCACAAAAATCATATTTTTGAAAAATTTCCAGAGAATGGGTTTTATCGGGGTTTTCGGGTTCGATCGGACTTTAAACTTCGTCTAGACTTCGCCTAAAGCTCTAGCTTAGATCTGATACCACTGTAGGGTTGCGAGGCACGCGCACAAGGGTCCACGAGGCATCAACCATGCCCGATTAAAAAATTAGCTGTGCCGAACAACCCAAAACCGGATCTTTAAACTAGGGTTTAGACGAAAACAAGCATGTTAACCACTTTAACACTAAGTGAGAGAGATTACAACCTTTGTAGATCCGGTCCTTCACTTCAATAGCTCCGAGTAGATGTCCCTTCGCTGCGATCATCGTGTTCCGGACTCTCGAGAGGTTCCACGAAGAGAAAGATGCAGTCTTGCTTCCGATCTTCGATACAAAGATGATCTACCTTGAAGTTTCGTTAACACAAGCTAACACTCATAATATGAAGTGAACACCCTCATCTAAATGGCAAGGATAGATGAGGATGATGAAGTAGGATTTTTGCTCTCTTTTGTTTTCATTTTCTCACATATTTTTCATTACAAATAAAAAGCAAGAAAGCTTTGCAAAAGGAGGAGGAAGAAGAAGAATAGTGATCCATTTCTTTTGTGATGAATAATGAAAGGATTAATATGATGAATAATGCAACCATGGTTGACTTAACCATTGTAGAGAATTAACCAAGGGTTAGGGTATGGGTTAGGTTAAGAATGAGTCACTTGAAAATATCTTTTCCAAAACAAAAAAGAAAACCTTCTAGAATCTACTAGAAGACTTAACCCTAATCCAAACCCTAATCATGTTTAAACTCCACAAAACATGTTGCATTAGTTATCATATCATGTTACAATATTATATATCACATATATAATATTTATCGTAACAAAATAAAATAATACAATTAACATATATCGCATATATATCAATGTATTACCCGAGTAGGAAAAAGAATCTTTTAGTGAGCTAATATTAGATAATGTAATTTAATATATCATATATATTATTATACATTAAATTATCGAATCAACACTTGATCCGACAATCCGGCTATATCGCATATAACCGACTAATATTTATCCGTGCCGATTCATCGAATCAACACTTGATCCGATGACCCGGCTGATATCAAATATCGCGAGAATAGAATACGGTATCTTATATCGTATTATCCTCGGTCTCGCACATATCACATACATGCCCCTACTCCGTTTTGCCTGAGTCAAGAAACCTCTGTGTAGGACTCTAAAGAATCGTCAATACGCCGGCAGTAGGTGATGATCATAACAAACACCCACAAGCTGCAAGCGGTCAGCTAAACGTAACAGCCACCAAGGTATTGAGCGCTCAGAAGATAAACAAGCAAGCCTGTAACTTCTCCTGTGAGTCCAAACAGTAACACTCCCGTACAGTCCGGTCTCGTCGTCTGATATGTCGCATATCTCGCCTAGGGGTGGTAAACGTCAGACCCCAGTAGCTCGATAAGTCGTGTCGATATGAGGTCTATAACAGTTCGAGAAACTACTGATAACACTTACCGGTAAATCTCAGCAACCCTGGCCAGGGATTTCCGGTTATAGCCAATCGAACACAGCACAACATCAACTCCCTACACCGGGAGAGACGAATCCCCTCCTATCGCTCATTGCCTCCATGTAATTCGGGACTGTACCCAAAAGTCACCATTTTGCACGCCCTCTTGGACGTGGTATGATGGAAATCAAAGCACAGTGGGAATCACACAAGACTCTATGACGATACCAGTGTCACCGGAGAACTGCCATCTGACGTAAGGTATAATACCATCTGGGAGTTCTCGGCGAGTCCGTCCAGTGTACCCAGTCTCCACTGAGCACCCGTACACCATCCTTGATGTCAAACACCGATGGATATGGGATCATCCATCGCCCATCATACGGGTCAAGATGCGTATACGCTAGTCTACTCTGGTGCATCGATGCCCTGTCTCGATACACTCTCGACTAAGAACAGTTATAGGATGTACTCGTCGACTACCGTGGCCCCACTAGTATGATCTCATCATAGTCCCAGTAGTCGAGTACATATCCTAAGGGCTTTATCAACATGTAACATAGAGACAATCAGAGTACATGTTAAGATAAAGTACAACCAGATAGCATACTATCATGTCGAGCAAGAAAGTCCTCCCTATATATGTCCAAGCATCCATTACAATATACATCGTATGTACAGTAATGGCCTCTAGGGCATACATATAACTAACAAACTCGGCCAAAATCCGAGTTGGCCTTCATGACTCTTGTGCCTCTTGGTCTTATTAAAACCCCTGTATACTTTAATTTCTGTGCACAATAACAGAGACATTAAAAACCCCCAAAACCTATTTTTTAATACATTTTCAATACAACTTTTCATCTACCCTAAACCCTAGATTACCCTATAAATACCACCCCTAAACACCCCTCCCCCTCACTCACAAATTCTGTCCAAACTCTCAAGAAAACACTATAGAAATTTTGTGTATAAGTGGAGTTAGCGAAGGACGAACTTCCGACGACGACTCTAAGAGCTCCCGGCGACGAAACGACGCACCGACAACTCTTACGTCCTCCTCTCCCTCTTCTCTTAACTCTAATCCCGTAAGTCCCACTTCCCTTTTCTCTAATCTATTCTTAAAACTTTTTTACTAAAACCCGACGGAAGCGGAGTTAAATCCGACTTCCGATTTGGATATCTTTGTAAAGTTCAATTTTTCTTAACACAACCATACAAAACTCTTACATCTTGACTATTAATCATTAACAAAACATATAGAATAAATTTCATTTCAAAAGAATGTATATTTCAACTTTTATCATACTTTTTCAGTAAAAATACCATGTAGTATAGTTTCGACTTTAAAATATCATTAATCTTGCTATACCTTTAGATAGATTATGAGGTAATGACCTAGCTCTTCACAACACTCATATGCAACATAGCAAAATACTTTTTGGGAAATATAGATTCGGGAAATACTGTTTTTCACAAAACTACGTTTAACTTATAAAAACCGTTTTCTACCAGATTACGTGTTTTTTTATAAATCCTTGCAAAGTGCCGCTACAACCCATTTAGGGAACCCGTTGGGGATGGTGCGCATTATCCCACATCCTCGGGCTTAGTAGTGCGAGATGCAGACCTCCGTAAGGAGCATTCGGTCTCGAGAGATTTAAAATACAAATATCTTATGAAAATGAGATTTCTAGAAAATAATAAATTAAAATTATTTTTATAAATATATAAATATATATGTATTATCAAAATATCTATTTTTGTTATAATATCAATATTCCAACTTTTCTAAGTCAAAATAATCACTTTACATGAAAATACCATGAATTCCATACAAGTTCAATACTTTACAACTAAATACCATGTATTATGAAAAATAGGTTTATCTCACTAGAAATGTCACATATATAAAATCTACATCTATAAAAACTCTAAAGACGATAATAAAATACTTGAGGTGTATTTTGAAAATTATACAAAAGTATTTTTACATAAAATCCCCTCAAGTTTTATAAATTACCCTAAAGACCCTAGTAAACATAGGTTTAAGCGAGACCAATCTCTTGAGCCTCAGAGAGCCAGAGAAATGGGTGCTTGCCTATTTAAGGTAGAAAACTTAATAAACGGTGTTATCAACACGGTAATCGTCTTTGAAAAAGACATAAATTCTGCCGCCCATGTGCAGCGGTTACCGATAATATCAAAACCTAATTCAGGATTCAATTTCTTTTCTATTTGTCTGACTCAGACTGAGTCTCATTAATAATCTGACTTGAATATGATTCAAGTACAATTTACAATATAACAATTCAATATGAATCTATGAATACATATATTCAATCTATCCAATCTGTATTGACCGAACCGAATCATGGATATACTTCCATTTACACAATTCTCCAGTTACATCCATTTACTGATATCATGGTTTTGGCAAGTCATCCAATTATACAATCTATATTACAAGACAATACAAGTTGCAATACAATACAAACAATACAATCAAGACATCACGGGGTTTAAGGGGTACATTGGTACAGAAGGTGTTAGAAGCGGCACGAGATTGTAAGATTTAAGACACCTAACCTGAATTCAATTGTCGTTGTTCCGGGTTGTATAACGGAGCCTTATATTTCCATTTGCCTTTAGTCTCTAGCATATAGAGACTCCTTTCGTATACACTGGCATCCTTCTGTACCAAGCTACAAACAACATCGTTAATAAATACAATAGTATAACAATATAATACAACTTTAAAAGTTACACACACACTCTCTCTCTCTGTCTATTCTATTTCTCTCTTATCTTTAGGACTTACCGAGCGATTTGTTCGCTGACGGCATTCTCTTTCTTTCTTCTTTGAATGTCGTCAGGTGTTTCGGACCTTCCAGAGATCGAGCCTAGCACTGAAAACTTGGACCAGTTTATTGAAGATCCCGAGTTGTAGTTACACTTGTACACATTTCATTTCAGTACTTTCCATTTCTGTTATGTCATTGTTTAGGCATTGCTTTTATTCAGATGTATTTATTTTTCCATGCATTGTACAAAAGAATGTTAATAAATAAAGTTGATGTTTCATTACATTTGTCTCTTGTATATATTTCTTTTATATTGCTTAATTACGTTTAGCGTATTTACTTCTGAGTAAATACGTAGCGACCTCATCGCGTCCTCTGCCCGTATACTGGGAAGCGGGACGTGATAGGTTTTGTTGGTGGCCTATGCAGGTCAGAGCTGTATGGAACACTACCATGCAGTTCTGTTCTGCGTGAACAACCTAAGCAATATAACACAAGAACCAGCAACTAAAACATTCTTTACAATTCATATTTCTTGAATCTTATCATTTACTTTGAATCTGTCCTAACCTAAATTTTTCATTCAAGATTATAGATTCCCTAAACAACACCAGCACCAACTTCAACAACACTCCACCACCACTACCAATCACACCTGCCGTCCCTGCTCCGATCAACGAGCAGACGGTTCTGCTTGAGACAATCCGTAGCCTTCTGGAAGGACAGCAGCAACAGACTGCTCTTTTAATGAACCGACCAGAAGCAGAAGTACCTGGGGTGAAGCAATTCAAAGCTTTGCACCCTAAACAGTTTTCGGAAAAAGAGAGCCCACTAGAAGCCGAGGAATGGGTTCAAAGCATCGAAGATGATCTGGCAGCAGCACAAGTGCCAGAAATAGCTTGGGTTCGTGTTGCAAAATTACAGCTCACGGACAATGCACGGGTCTGGTGGAAGGCGGAAGAAAGCCGTCTTGATCAACCCATCGAATGGAAGACTTTCCGCGACATATTCGACGCAAAGTACTTCCCTGAGACTGCCCACTTTGATATGGAACATCAGTTCATCCATCTGCAACAAGATTCAATGTGGACCAAGTCGGTAGATGAATATGACGCTGAGTTCACCATGCTCAGCAGGTAAGCTACGTCTCAGTGTTCGATTCTATATCACATACTACACAGCTAACTCAAGACCGTAACAGGTTTGCGGCCCATCTCATACCGACTGCTGAGATCAGAGCTAGAAGATTTTAGTAAGGGTTAGACCCGGAAGTCCAAGCTGCATTAGCTACAGGAGATTTCCCAACCCATGAATTGGCTTTAAAGGCTGCCAGAAAATATGAGACAGTAGTAAAGAGGAAGGGCAGACCTCAATCTACCGGTTTGAAGTTCCTTGCCATTCAAATGGCAGGAGGAGCCTCTTCAAGGCCAACTGTTGAACCGAGAAGATCGAAAGAAATTAATAACCAGCCGAGTCCAGACTTTTACTACTACTGCCATAGAAAGAGACACTTATGGAAGGACTGTAGGCGCGCAAAAGGCCTGTGTCTAATTTGTGGCGCATCCAACCACGAAATTGGAAACTGTCCTTATAATAGCAGCCTAGATCACACACCCACCAACTACCCGCAGTGGCCAGCTATCCAGGCTCCTGCACTTCGTCTTGCACTCCCAGCACCACCTCCACGTGGATCACCTACACATCCTACTCGCCAATTCCAACAAGCGGTGAGGAATATGCATCGAGGACAGAGGAATGTGCCTCCAGCTAGGAGGAACGTGCCCCGGCGACAGGCTTACACATTAGCAGCCGTAGAAGCCGAGGCTGTAGGTCAAGTTAACACCGGTAATTCTCTTTCACATTCTCAAATCCTTGTATCACTTTGTTATTCGTCATACACTACCAAACTTTTCTTAAATCTGTTACACTTTGCTTTTACAAAATTCGAGAACGAAATTTTTATAAGGAGGGTAGAATGTAACAACCCTGACTTTCTATACTAACTTTCTGTATAATTTTTTTTCAAAAATACAAAAAGTGGTACTTTAGCCTGAGCACAACTTATAAGTTTGTTTTGCTTTTTAATAGCAAGAAAGAGCTTGTAGCTCATTGATAAGACCTTGCACTGCTGAACCAAAGTATCAGAGTTCAAATCACATCACCTACATTATTTTTAATATTAATTTCTTTTTAAATTTTTAGAAGTCCAAGGGTCTATACGTGCATAACTCGTAAAACTCAAAAGTCACATGTAAAACAAACTGACCCAGGAGTATCACCATACGATATTGGACACGTGGTAGCGAGCCCCGGCCCGACTCGGGACGGCGACTCGGCCGACTCAGCCGGCAGGCCGGGTGAACTCGGCCAAAATCCGAGTTGGCCTTCATAACTCTTGTGCCTCTTGGTCTTCTTAAAACCCCTATATACTTTAATTTCTCTGCACAATAACAGAGACATTAAAAACCCCCATTAACCTATTTTTTAATACAATTTTTAATACATTTTCAATACAACTTTTCATCTACCCTAAACCCTAGATTACCCTATAAATACCACCCCTAAACACCCCCCCACTCACAAATTCTGTTCAAACTCTCAAGAAAACCTATAGAAATTTTGTGTACAAGTGAAGTTAGCGAAGGGCGAACTTCCGACGACGACTCTAGGAGCTCCCGGCGACGAAACGACGCACCGGAAACTCCTACGTCCTCCTCTCCCTCTTCTCTTGACTCTAATCATGCAAGTACCATCTCCCTCTTCTCTAATCTATTCTTAAAACTTTTTTTACTAAAACCCGACGGAAGCGGAGTTAAATCCGACTTCCGATTCGGCTTTCTTTGTAAAGTTCAATTTTTCTTAACACAACCATACAAAACTCTTACATCTTGACTATTAATCATTAACAAAACATATGGAACAAATTTCATTTCAAAAGAATGTATATTTCAACTTTTATCGTACTTTTTCAATAAAAATACCATGTAGTATAGTTTCGACTTTAAAACATCATTAATCTTGATATACCTTTTCAATAAAAATAGGTTTATCTCACTAGAAATGTCACATATATAAAATCTACATCAATGAAAACTTTAAAAACGATAATAAAATACTTGAGCTGTATTTTGAAAATTATACAAAAGTATTTTTACATAAAAACCCTCAAGTTCTATAAATTACCCTAAGGACCCTAGTAAACATAGCTTTAAATGGGACCAATCTCTTGAGCCTCAAGGAGCCGGAGAAGTGGTTGCTTGCCTATTTAAGGTAGACAACTTAATAAACGGTGTTATCAACACGGTAATCGTCTTTAAAAAAAACATAAATCCTGCCGCCCATGTGCAGCGATTACCGATAACATCAGAAGCTAATTCAGGATTCAATTTCTTTTCTAATTGTCTGACTCAGACCGAGTCTCATTAATAATCTGACTTGAATATGATTCAAGTACAATTTACAATATAACAATTCAATATGAATCCATGAATACATATATTCAATCTATTTAATCTGTATTGACTAAACCGAACCATGGATATATTTCCATTTATATGATTCTCCAGTTACATCCATTTACTGATATTATAGTTTCGGCAAGTCATCCAATTATACAATCTATATTATAAGACAATACAAGTTGCAATACAATACAATCAAGACATCACGAGGTTTAAGGGGTAGATTGGTACGGAAGGTGTTAGAAGCGGCACGAGACTGCAAGATTTAAGACATCTAACCTGAATTCAATTGCCGTTGTTCCGGGCTGTATAACGGAGCCTTGTACTTCCATTTGCCTTTAGTCTTTGTCATATAGAGACTGCTCTCGTATACACTGGTATCTTTCTGTACCAAATTACAAACAACAACGTTAATAAATACAACAGTATAACAATATAATACGACTTTAAAAGTTACTCTCTCTCTATTCTATTTCTCACTTATCTTTGGGACTTACCGAGCGATTTGTTCGTTGACGACATTCTCTTTCTTTCTTCTTTGAATGTCATCAAGTGTTTCGGACCTTCCAGAAATCGAGCCTAGCACTGAAGACTTGGACCAGTTTATTGAAGATCCCGAGCTGTAGTTACACTTATACACATTTTATTTCAGTGCTTTCCATTTCTGTTATGCCATTGTCTAGGCATTGATTTCATTCAGATGTATTTACATTTCCATGCATTGTACAAAAGAATGTTAATAAATAAAGTTGTTGTTTCATTACATTTGTCTTTTGTGTATATTTCTTTTATATTGCTTAGTTACGCTTAACGTATTTACTTCTGAGTAAATACGTAACGGCATCGTCGCGTCCTCTGCCCGTATACTGGGAAGTGGGGCATGACAAGATGTAAAGAGGATCGTTCTTCTGAAGGTTGTGGTGTTTTTTAGTTACACCAGAATAAAAGAAAATAATTTTTTTTCTTCTCATATAAAACGAATAGATAGTAAGATTCCAATGAGGAAGATAAAGAATTTGATTTTGAATCCCAACAAAAAGATAAGATCTAATCAACCAACTATAAATATGTCATAAATATAATCTAAAAATAATATTAATTAATATAATATTTATACACATTCATAAATACTGTAATACTAAAACATAAATAACATACACAAAATATTTAATGCTATAGACATGTAAACAATATTTAAGAATAAACAATTTACAACGAACTTAATCTTAATAATATTTATTTCTAATAACAATAGGCACTTTAAGAAAAAATTGTAATAATTGATATGTATTATAATCTCACACATAAAATTGATGTATTGAACGTAATACTTATTATGATTTAAATATAAATATAATCTGTAATCTATAATTTAATGATAATATGTTATACAACACATCAATAAAATCAAAATAAATAAATTCGTAACCACTATTAATAATATATAGAAAGAATCAAAATAATTTAATAATATACATTACACATACATATTATACTTTAAAAAAGAAAATACTAGAATATGTTATACAATATATCAATAAAATCAAAATAAATTAATTCATAACTACTACTAATAATATATAGAATGAATCAAAACAATTTAATAATATACATTACACATACATACTATACTTTAAAAAAGAAAATACTTTGCAGCAACAAGGTGCAGTGTGATAACCAAAATATACAAAAATTGACCATGTGTATAAATTGAAAGAAAATTAATTTATACACACTTGATTCAATGAAAAGGGTTCTATTATAAAAGGAAAATTATAAAGAAAGTAGATGCATTTTGCATTTGTTACATCCTTAGAAGGCTATCAATTAATTTTGGTAGAGCCAAACTTTAGTTTTAGCGTTTTTGGCACAAGTTTTGCATGTAATTATAGAATTTTATGATAATTTATTTATAATTTAACTGTTTACATCACATTTGTAAAATAACAATGACATGGTATTTTATCACGTGCATTGCATGTAAAACAGTAATGTTTATTTTTTATTTTTTTTATTTCTTTGAAAAAATAAGAAGGCACATAATCAATAAATTTCAAAATTAAATGACCATTTTTCTTTTGCTCTGCAATAGTGGGGATATAATCGTTGATTGTTTGTATTTGGTATTTGGGTTTTGATATGTATTCTTTTCTATATATGTGGGGAGTAAGGAGTAGTACCCTATCCTTTCCATGTATTTTCTTTTTTGAAAAATCAATAAAAATCTAAATGGGCCGGCAGGGTCCCAAAAGTTCCAGCTAAAAAAAATATTCTTAAACATCACCTTGACTACCAAAGAAAATATTATCATTTAAAAAAAAAATTCTTAAACATCGCCTAGACTACCAAAGAAAATATTATCATTTTACAACGAGACCATAATCATAGGCCAGGCATCACCTCACTCAAATATTTTAAGCAAAATGAACATAAAAATGTTACCCTGATTGGTTATAAAATGTTGCTCAAGTAGTTGAATATAATAGGATATATACCGATATTGAATGTACCACTTCCAGACGAAAATAACTTTTATTCATTCCCAACTTCGGCCACAAAAGCATCTTTAAAATATCCAGTTCTTTCATGACAATATTTGGGCAATCATCAAGATATTTGCATGCGTATAATGTTATTTTTTCATGACTACACACATACTTTTCTTGGTAAGAATTAAAAACTATCTAGTAAATTGCAATATATAATCAAATACCTTAATGAACTTTTCTTATATACGAATTACCCTAAAGTACATTGCATTAATAGTTCACTATCCTTGGTTAACCTCCAATTTTCTAGATGCAATTATTTAACTAATACATCGGTAAAAAGCCCAAAGATATGACAACGCGATGATGGTGCATTCTAACGGAAGGTTAGGTTGAGATTGCCTGATGATAGTTAACTAGTAATAGCACATATCTTAAATATATCTTAAAGTATATATATGCACAAAAATAATAATAAAATATTAAGGTATTAAAGAGCAAAACAAGTGAAACTTAGTGGGAGTTATATAGCGATTTGGGAGTGGCAAAGGAAGGATGAATAGAGTTGAGTAGCTATTCACAACAAATGAAACCAAACCCCGAGAAAAGCCGGAGATCTCACCGGCGTGGACAATCGCCGGCGATTTCGCAGGAAACCGGCGCCGTTCATGCGTAATCCTTGGGGAGGCGAATAGGGCGTTACTAGTTCAATACTCCTCCCAAATTCATTTTCTTGAATCATCCCCAAATTTCAAAATCTAATCTTTTTAAAAAAAAATCAATCAATTTTCCCTTCAAGGAGCTAATGATATGTTGAGCTTAAGAGTAAGATCAGAAAGGTACGAGATTCTCTATTCACCGTCAGAAAATTTGATTCCTTGAAATAATTTTTGAGTAATCAGTTATTTGGGAATGAATTTATTTAGTGACTGTAAGTACACTGACAGATAGAGGAATCAAATGCTGCAAAAATTCCAACTGGAAATTATTTTGGGATGGTGTCTGATCGCGGTGGCAACCCCGCTGATGTCCGATGACGACGACCGATGACCGACTGCCGCCGTCCAACGCCCGTTGAGGAATACCGTGCTGGAACCGCCGGCCAAGAATCACCGACACCATCCTTGGCTGAAAACCATCCACCAATGACCGCCACCGGCAAGTGCTAGCCGTTGGTTGTCGGCATGTCAAATGACCAACTTAACATCATTCATTTGAAAAGTATATTGATTTCGAAGTCAAATGACCAACATTTTTGAAACGAAAAGAAATTATATCAAAATGACCGTCATTTGATTTTGAAATTTAAGTTTCTTAAACTATTTGGGACTAGCCTGATTGGGTATGGAGTTAGAATAACTAGAGTTTATTTTTAAGCGGAGGCAGAGAAGATGCAAACTATGGTCTGCAAGCCCAAACTCCATTAAAAAATAAACTCATAGTTATGTTGTATTAGGGTGTTCTCGAGAAAATGGAGTTTAGAAACTTAGATCAGATCGGAGTTTAGATAACCTCATCTCAACTCCAAAATGAATGCCAAACTACGCAAAGTTAGCATTTTGAGAAACTCCATTTCCAAATGGATTGTTAATGATAACCATTTTAGAAAAGTTTATGAAACTCCAGTTTAGATAACTTACTCCATTCCCAAACAGAACCTTACTGATAACCATTTTACTGGTGGAGTAAAAATAAAATGGTATCTTTCTCTCTTCTATCTCCACTTAAATTTCGCATGATCCAAGAACCTGAGAATTCCAGGTTTTGAATGTGAGACAATAGATGGAACCATTGGTATAACAAAAAGTTTTTATTTACTTATTTTTTATTGATAAACAGTAAGAGGAAAAAACAAACAAATATCATAGTTTTATGTTTAGGCCTTTGGACTTTGTTTATTGAGAGCCAGTAAAATATCACAAACAACAAGGTCAAAAGGTATCTTTTCTCATGGGATTACAGCCTGTCTTACATTGCCCTGATAGTGACTCAGAAAACATGCAGGTTTTGTAATGATTCTAATGATTTCTTTCCAATTTTGATTCTAATGTACAGTCCCATTTGCTTTCTTCTTCTTTTATATATCCATGAACAAAATCATTAAACACATTCATGAGCCCATGACAAAATAGTCAAGTATTTAATTTTATTCTATGGAAACAACTACATTGTCTTTCTGTTCTCCATTGTGTCTCCCTTCATTGTTTATTGTCAACCGCTGTCCCTTTCCTTTTCCAATTTCCATGAGCTCTGACATTGAGATCCATGGCCATGTGGCTGATTCAAAGTAGGCCCAAAGGGAAATCATAGGCTATTCAGTGCTCCCTTTTACTCTAAAGCATTTACACTTTCCCATTGAAGCAGCAGCAGAAGAAAATGGCAACACCTGGTAACAAGTCCTTCTGTCTTCTAGCTATTTTCTTATGCGTCTATTGATATGAACTTCATAGCTAATGGGTTTTCCTCAATCTTTAAGCCAATGCAATCCAGGCTCCCCTCCTTCAAGTTTTGGACTTGGTCGCTTTTTCTTATTCATCTTGTGATTTGGACCAAATTGGAAGGACATGGGTGAAAGTGAGAGTGAATGTTGTGGCACCAATGTTGAGGGTGGGTGTTGCAGTGTGCTTGATCATGTCTTTGATGCTGGTGGCAGAGAAATTGCTGATGGGTTTGATTAGCCTCTTTGCTAAGGTTTTTAAATGGAGGCCGGTAAGGATGTACAAATGGGAGCCGTTGAGGGAAGATGAGGAACTGGGGAATTTGGCATATCCTATGGTGCTTGTTCAAGTTCCTATGTACAATGAGAGGCAGGTGAAGTTCTGAAAAAGCTATCTTTTTTCTTCAAACTACTTATTTGTTACTTATGATTTGTTATGATCTGTTTTTACTCATGTGGGGCTTAGTACATTCCTTAGGTGTACAAGCTGTCCATTGGAGCTGCATGTAGGCTTGTTTGGCCTTCGGATAGGCTCGTTGTACAGGTGCTTGATGATTCTACTGATCCTGAGATTAAGGTAAATTTTTGGATATTTTTTTGAGTATCAATTAATATAGCTCAACCAGGGTCCAAAATTTAAATACGAGGTTTAACCGAGAAGGCACTTTCAAGTTTCAAATCGATATAACAACAACAAGAAGAAGCCTTATCCCAAAATTTTGGGGTTGCCTACATGAATCCTTTCATTGCTCAGTTGAATTAACAGCCAACATTCTTCTTAAAATTTTAACTCCATATGTATGTTTGGTAGGCCTGCCTCTACTCCTGCAAATTTATCACTACTTTTAATTGGCACATTTACCGGCCATGGCTGCAGATGCCTTAACCATCTTAATCGCTCCTTCCTCATTTGTATTATATAGGGGTGCATCTTACTCCTTCCAGTTGCAATCATTTTTTGATGTTTCTTAGAGTGCTGATACTCTTCTATCTCAAGTCCACTCTCATTTCAACTATACTTATATTTTTCTCTTGATTGCCCGACATTCTGACCATTGTCCCGCAATACTTATATCACATAGGAGGTCTCACATGAGTCCAACATGCTTTGGGACCTAAAAAATATTTATTGATTTTTCTGCATGGAAATTAGATTGTTCTATTATTAACATCAATTTCATTTTGGCAGCTGAGAAAGTCCTCGTAAGATCTCTGTTCTCTTCGCTACTGTTTTTATATGTCTCCTACCACTCTCTTATGTTGTTTTCAAACAATAGGAATTGGTGGAGCTAGAGTGCAAGACATGGGCAAGTGCAGGAGTGAACATTAAGTATGAGATAAGGAACAACAGATTCGGGTACAAAGCTGGGGCTCTAAGAGAAGGGATGAAACATGATTATGTGCAACACTGTGATTTCGTTGCCATTTTCGATGCAGACTTCCAACCTGATTCCGATTTTTTGGTTCAAACTGTTCCTTTTCTGGTCCACAACCCAGAGATAGCTCTAGTTCAGGCTAGGTGGAAATTTAGTAAGTGACTTGTTGTTTATACTAAATGTGGCCAGCTGTTTATACTTGAGAATGAGTTATATTATCATGTGTTTACCATTCTTCAGTAAGTTACATGCTTTATGAAATGTAAATCCACTATTCTGCTATTCACTATCGCCAATTGTCTGACCTTTCAGTTAACTCTGGTGAGTGTCTAATGACAAGGATTCAGGAAATGTCAATGGATTACCATTTCAAGGTTGAACAAGAGTCAGGGTCTACCATGTTCAAATTATTTGGCTTCAATGGTAAGAGATCATTTGCCTTCATTCCTTATATTGGAATATTGATCAAATGTAGATATTAGATTGTAAGTTCAATGGATTTTTGTTTACTTGCATGTTTGACATCACAAGCGAGTCTAAATAATTTTCTGAAATGATTTCTTATCTGATGCTCCTCTTTTGCTGGAAATCGATGATAATATATTTAAAAATGAAAGTGAACTGGTTGAGATGACCACAGCCAATTGAACTTTTTGCAAGCGGTGATTTTATATATTGAGATGGAGAAACTTTCTCAAATTGCAGTAAGAAGACTATTAAGAAATATTAATAAAAGGAGTGTGTGTGTGTGTGGAGAGAGAGAGAGAGGTGCCATAGGTGAGAATTTCCTCCAATGGCGTCGAAAAAATATACCCTTCATCATATTTTTTAATGATCGGCATCAATTATCATCATCTTTATCATGTACGATGTGGATACACCAAATTTCATACGATTCCATCACTTTTCATTGTTGATTTAGTGGGTGCAAAATTAACAGTTTGCCGACAATAGAACTTTTTAAATTGCTAATTCAACGGTGAAAAAGTGGTAGAATCACATGAAATTTGGTTTGGTGTATCCACATCTTACATGATAAAGATGATGGGTACCAATCGTCGAAAAAAATCGTGGAGGATATAGATTTTTGACGCCACCTAACGAAAAAGTCTCCCGGTGTCTCTTTTCTTCACTATATATATATATTCTGATTAAAAAGGAGAAACATTGTTTTTATAACTGAGAAACTAGATTGGAAAAGCAAAAAAGGAGCATTAACAATCAAGCCAATTTTATGTGAAATCAGAGAATTAGGGAAAATTATAAGTGAGATTGAGAATCCTCTTTACTCCATATATATATATATATATAATTGTTTTACTAATAATAGTAAAATAAAAAGAATCTAATTAGATTTTATCAAATCTAAATCGTACCAATCTAACTAAATCTAAATCTATATTTTATTCGTAACACCCCCCTCAAGTTGGAGCATATATATCACACGCCTAAGTTGATACAAATATACTGCACTCGATTTCTTCCCAAAGGCTTGATGAACAGGTCTACTAATTGATAGTTATTTTACACGTGGACTGCATCAATAATCCTTTCTTCAATCTTTTGTCGAATAAAATGACAATCTACTTTGATGTGCTTTGTTCGTTTATGAAACACAGGATTGTTGGTAATATAAATTGCGGCCTTATTATCACAATAAAGTTTTACCGGCTTCTTAGATTGATAACCAAGTTTTTGAAGAAGAGAAACTATCCATACTAGCTCACTCGTAGTATTGGCCATGGCTCTATATTCTGATTCAACATTTGAACATGAAACAACATTCTTTTTCTTGCTTTTCCATAAGACCAAATTGCCTCCAACAAACACAAATCTGTGGTTGATTTTCGATCACTTGGCGATCCAGCCCAATCTGCATCTGTAAATCTTGTAACTTTAGAATGCCCAAAATTCTTATACATAATACATTTTCCTGGTGTAGCTTTCAAATAGTGAAGGATACGCTTCACTGCATTCCAATGTGAATCTCGAGGAGTCGCCATAAACTGGCTAACTATACTATCACGAAAAAGTTATCAGGCCTTGTTACGGCCCTGGATCGGTAAGTGATGTTGGATATAGTGCCCTCAAAGAAAATATTGTAATTGCAGGTAGGCGATTATGATAATTGAAGTACATATACAGATAGAACAGTCTTGCTCGAGATGATAGTATGCTATCTCGTTTGTTTTCATCATTGATGAATCCCGTAGGATTCTTGTTTGACTACCAGCATTATGATGACGATCATATATATGGGAGCTGGGTAGTTTATAAGCACATTCTTAAACGTCCCTAGTTAAAAGAGTATCGAGACTGGCATCGATATTTTAGAGTAGACTAGTGTATACATTTCTAAACCCCGACGAGGGGCGGTGGCCGATCTCATAAGCCATTGGTATTGAGTCATCTAAGATAGTATATATGTGTTCACTGAAAGTGAGTACACTGGACGGATTCGCCGAGAACTGCTGGTTGGTATTATACCTATTGCCATATAGCAGTTTTCAGGTGACATGAGTACAGAGTAGTCCTTTGATCTGAGATCGTCATTTGTCTCGTGTGAGTTCCCACTGTATTTTGATTACTATCCTACCACGGCTTAAAGGAGTCGTGCAAATATGTTTTAGTTGGGTACAGTCCCAAACCACGTGGAGGCAATAAGCGATCATCAGGGATTTGTCTCTCATGGTATTAGGAGTCGATGTCGCCCAGTGCTCAGTTGGCTATCAACAGAAATCTCTGGCCAGAGTGGATGGGATTTACTGATGGTTCAGTAGTTTCTTGGTAGGTGATGAGCTTAACATCGGCATGACTTATCAGGTTGGTAAGGGTCTGACAATATCATCCCTAGATCTGGTATGCGACACACTTAGATGAAAAGACCGTACTGTACGGAGACTGTCACATTCAGGCTCAGTAGGATAAGGCGTACTTGATTGTCGACCCCCAATCTGGCAAGTACCTGGGTAGCCGTTACGTATAGTTAGTGCCGCTGACGTGCTTGTGGTTAAACCCATTGCCAGCGTATTGTCGATTCTTTAGAGTTCCACACAGATGGTTTTTCCGGTTCAGGTGATAGATGTAGAGCCTGTACGTTGGTACGTGTAAGGGCCTGATTAAATACGTGTACGGGATACACGGATTTTAATCGTATGGTTGATAATACTAGCCGGCTTAGGATTAAGCTAGATTATTAATCAGGTTTTGATTTAATAATATATATATATATTTGATATATATATATATATATATATATTAGTATTATTCACTATTCATTCTCTCTTTTGGGCTATACATATTTTTTACGGATACGCGTATATGTAGCGATACGTATACCGGGAGAAGTATTCCGTATTTTATACGGGAATGTTTCTAGAAGGACACATCATTATTGATTTTCCTTTTTGGAAATTCAAATAATGAGATGGCTTGATGATGGGGCATGGAGCATGGTAAAGAGGGATGGCTTACAATTTTATATTGGAAAATATATGTACATTGTTTTTTAAAATGAAAAGAAAATCCCTCTCACCACACTATCACACACATACACCTTCATCTCTCTTGTAGCGGCTAAGTTCTCTTTTCTCTTGCTCTCTCTTGAGTGAAGATAAAGAGAAATAAGTTAGTGGAAAAATTCCTACATCATCCACAATCCATTTCTAGCGAGTCTGGAGCGTCAGTTGGAGCTTGGATCGATTTCCCTCGGGTGGATCATTTTCGGCAATAGCGGTTGCCTCTCAAGCGCGTTCCCGGTGGCTACGAGCTTGGATGGGTCTTCCACGATTAGATAGACACGCATCAAAAGTTGTAATCATTAAACTTGTATGTTTTGCCTCACTAGTTTTAGTGTTTGGAACGATTCTAGGGATTTAGTTTCTTGTGCCGTTAAATTTTTTAATTTTCGGTTCCGCATCGGCTATGGCTCACGTGGCGAGAGCACTAAGAACCCAACATTGGTATCAAAGCCAACCCAAACATTAGAACTAGTTTAGACAATATTTTATTTTCGAAACCGAAATTTTTCCGTAACTAATACCAAGTATCCAAGTTTCTGTTGGGATTTTTAAAGTCTTAAAAAAATTTAAACAAGTGCAGAGGTCTCTTCTTGATGTATAAATTACCCAGAACAAAAACGAGACCAAACTAATAAGGAAAAACCGCTAGAATTGGGATTTTTCCTGACACTGGCGGTTTTTATATTTTTGTTTGGCCCCATTTTTCTTAAGTTGCTTGGATATGTGGAATTAGGAATTTTAAACTTATTTGACTTTGCTCAGATTTTGTTTTGTGATGTTTTTCAATTTGGGCAATCACGGAAAAGCTTTCGATCGAAATTTTAGCATTATTTATTAATCCGTAGTTTGTATCTGTGTTGTTGAACGTCGCCTAATCGCTATATGTTCGATTAGATGGGCGCACTTGTAGTTTCTTGCCTCTTGCTGTTATATATATCTGGTAATGGTTTGAGTGGATTGTCGTCGTGGATAGCCATTCGTACAATGGTTTAGTGCAGTTTTATTTATCAGTGTTGTATATTTATTTATTCGGGACGAGCTCCAACTTGTGGCTGCCGTTTCCGTATTATGTATATTCTTTTATTGAGGCATGACCAGGATGCGGTCGATGTCACCGTTGTATATATATTTCTTTTCTGTATTAGAATTAACCTGCGGAGAAGTGCTCAAAGTGCCAGGTTCTAGAGTGTGCTAGGTGGTCGTCTCGCAGTGGTGAGTTCGAGCCGCCTCGCTCTAGAATTAACGGGCTATTTGCCACACTTGTAGGGGTAATAGGATCGACCCACGGAGGAGTACCCAAGTTACCGGATTCTAGAAAGCGGCGAGTAACCGACTCATGTTATTGAGGGCGTGCTATCCAATTTCTAGAATTGGCAGGTGGCTTGCTGCACTCGTAGGGGTTTAGGATCTATGTTGCACGAGCTATCCACACGACCGGGGAACGTCGCGTATTATTTGCAGCTCAAATGAAACCCGGGACTCCTGATTTATCCGCTATTTCATATTGTTGCTCGCATGCCTGTGATGATTATTATCTGCCTGCGATATATATATATTATTGGATATGTATTCCCTTGAGACCTTCATTGTATAGGATGTTAGGGATATGTATGTACTGGACAATCTTGCTCAATATGATAGTGTACTATTTGGTTTGCTTTTATCTTAACATGTAATATGTTTTACTTGTTATTTCATATCGATTATACATGTTGATAAAGCCTTTAGGATATTTGCTTGACTACCAGCGTTATGATGGCAATCATACTTGTGGGAGGTGGGTAGTCGATAAACACATCCTTAAATGTTCCTAGTCATGGTAGTATCGAGACTGGGTATCGATACTCCAGAGTAGACTAGTGTATACATTTCTAGACCTTAACGAGGGGCGATGGTTAGTCCTGCAGCTATTGGTGTGATGCGCTTAAAGATTGTATACATGCGCTCACTGAGAGTGAATACACTGGACGGACTCGTCGAGAACTGGTTAGATAGCATTATACCTATCGTCAGATAGCAGTTCTCTGGTGACATAAGTACAGATAGTCTGTCGACCTGAGGTCGTCATTTGTCTCGTATGGGTTCCCACTGTGCTTTGATTACTATCCTACCACGGCTCTATTGAGTCGTGTAAACAGGTTTTAATTGGGTACAGTCCCGAACCACATGGGGGCAGTGAGCGATTGTTGGGGATTTGCCTCTCCCGGTATAGAGAGTCGATGTCGCGTTGTGTTCGATTGACCAACACCATAAGTCCTTGGCCAGGGCGGAGTAAGAATTACTGATAGAGAGACTAGTAGATTCTCGGATGGTTTTGAGCCACATCGGCATGACTTGTCAGGTTATTAAGGGTTTGACTTTTTCCACCCTCTAGACCAGGCATGTGATACTCTCAGACTAACAGACCGGACTGTACGGAGATTGTCACGGACAGACTCAGTAGAAGTTCGGATGAGTTTTCTCCCCACCCTTCTTTTCGACTGATACATGGGTAACCATTACGTACAGCTAGTGCCATCGACGTGTTTGCGGTTAAACTCACTGTTAGCGTATTGTCGGTTCTTTAGAGTCCCACACAGAGGGTTTCCCTGGTTCAGATTAAATGATATAGAGTCCGTATGGTTTTACGTGCAGGGTTTTGATCATATATGTGTACTAGCTCCACGTATATTTGATCGGACGGATAATACTAGCGGGCTTAGGATTAACCCGCATTCTAGTATTATAATATTAGATTATTTTCATCTCTTGATATTCGTATTACGAATATGGGTATATATTTACGGTGATGGGTATTCTTGTATTTTCACAAGAGTTTCTAGAAGAAGACATCTTATTTGTGATAAATCCATTTTGTTTAAATAGATAATGAGGTGGAGGTATGACGTTTATTTAAGCATGGTTGAAGCATAGCTACTTTAGATGACTCGTTCATTTGGATAACTATTGAAGCATGTCACATTATTTTTAATAAAAATGATATACTTGATATAATCAACACTTAGCCATTCTTCATCTCATTCTTGACTTCACATTCTCTCTCCTCCCTTGCTATCTTATTCTCCCTCAAACCCTAACCTTCTCATGAGTTGAGAAACTTAGGATTAATGAGATAAATTAATCCAATAAACATTCTCTACATCTTCTAAGCTACCTAGATTAGCAAACTAGGTACTTTAGTTACCTCATTTTTTAGGTTAAAGCTTGAACCATAAACTCTCGAGTGGATCTTCTTTGACACGAGGAGGCCGACGACCAAGCTCGATCTGTACGAACGAGGAGCTTAAGAAGAGTATAAGAAGACCTGAAGGACTTGAACACAAAGGTATAAATCATTTCATAGTAGATTAGAACCTTTGTAAGTTTTGCTAATTAGGACTTATGATTGATCTTGGAAGTTTAGTCCATATTGCTTGCTGTAAAATTGTTTTTTGTTAATTCCGTCTTTTTACAAACCCTGTGGAGTGTGCGACATCGACTTATATATATATATTATTTTTAGTAGATATTTCTATATGTTTTGCATCCGCGCTAGCCCAGTCCCTTTCCTGCCGTAAGTTAAGTAACCTTACGGTGAAGACCCGAGACCCCGTGACGAATGCGCGTGGCATATAAAAACAAACTAATTTGGTTGTTTCTGGTGTGGATTGGAAATTTGTAATGATGGGAACACATTATATGTATAATGCAAGGAAAATAAACCCAAATAATGTTGTCGGAACCAATTTTTAAAACTACTCGGTTTTCTTCAAAACTATAGTCATATTCTTTTGCTTAGCATAGATGTATTCAGTTATGAATATCTTGCACCTCGTTCCACGAGGAAAGAGCCTTGATCCCTTCATGGGGAGTTCGCTCTTAAGCAAAAGTTTATGTTGCTAGTTTTAAAACGGAGCTTAACCCACTCCATTTCAAAGCCATTTGAGTTTCTTCAACGATATAAAGTTCATTATGTTAAGGTTTTTCACCAAAAACCATCCGCAACCTTTCGTTATTTCAGATTAGTATTGCTAAGTATCCGTGTTGCATTTGTTGACCTTGTTAAGACGTAGTGTTTGGTAGCTCTGTAGTGCCTTTCTGTTGCATGATGATGTGATTATCTAGGACAGTCGTGCGGCCTTGTTGACCTTATCAAGAGCTCGTGCTGGTGGGTATAGATTAATCCAGGATAATGACGGGTTCAACTTGACTAGCGAATTATGGTTTGTTGAACTTATCATGGTCATAAGCCGCTAGGGGCAAAAACTATATCGGGAGTTTCAAACATAAAGAAAACTTGCCAAGTTTGCACATATTTTCTGGAGTGATAATTCTGGTTGGCTTCCGTCAAACTTATCACACAATGGTAGTTGGGTCTCGATTCCCGCCGATGAGTAGGTATTAATTCTCGGGAGATTTTCACTTCACAACTAACTAATCTATTAGGTGTCTAGAAAGTGTTAACGAGATTATGCCTCTGTGGAAACAGGGTTATTTAATTGGGTCCATGCGAAAGCACGGAGGACCTCCTTCGGAGTACCAACACTGGCATGGCTGAACGGTTAGCGAACTTGTAAGGTGTATGATCCCGATTAGTTCTTCTTTTAGGGTTTGAAGGAGAATTCGAGAAAACAGTGTAAGCCATCTTGATTAGATAAAGTGATTAACCAATCTGATTCAGGTTAGAATGCACGCTGAGTGTTTCTTTTCTCACTCTGGTTTCCGACTCATGACCGACCTTAAACTAAAGACTCATTACCAAGTTAACTGGACCTTTTTACACACTTTGGGTTTGGATTGTCATGATTCACGACAAAATCGCATATATCGCTGCCACTCTTAGTTTACCTTTTGCATTTCATCAGAATACTTCGTATCACTACGAAAATCCATATTGTTTGGAACGGCCATCTCGTATAGTTACATACGCACTTGAAGAAGTTGCTTCAGTCGAGAATGGCTATAGGTTCTGAAGGAATTGAATAAGATTATCCGGTTGTCTCTGCCAGTTACCCTCTCTCAGGTTGCGAGAGCTTCTTGTATTAGAAGAGTACACCTATTACGCTTATTGGATAGTGTTCTTTCAAACTTAGACTCGTGCCGAAATATAAGGAAGGAAGAAAACCAATTAGCCTAAGGTGTGGTGTACACAAGATAAGCTGTAGAGACATATAAAGAGATTAAAGTGAGAGCAAAAGAAATTGCGACCACTGTCATGAATCTGGATAATGGAAAAGGCGTTACTAGGAATACCCAGCCACCCCTCGAAACATTCTTATGTTTTGGTTTCTGTGTAATTGTAATTGAAAACTGTTTTCCCAATTGATTCGGACTCCAGGGTATGTATATACTGGATTTGGATCTCACATCTGTAGGATTTTACGGATGCTGAGGAGGAGTAGAATATTGGGAAATGGGTAATTTGATCTCCTATGTCAAAATTCGTAGCAATTTGTGATATTGGATTATATCATCTGACTTTGCCTTATGGCAAACATTTGGTTTCGAATAACCGTTATGCATCAATTTTTAAAATAATATATCTGTATCTTTATTTTTATAAAATGGGATATAATATTTGAAAATTGTGTTCTAAATATTTACTTATATCAGTTGATGATAAGTTAAGGTGCATTGAATAACGGTATAGACATTCTTAACCAAAAGACAGTTATCAATTTACATCACTCGGAATTTGAGTTGGTATACTCTTGGGACATATACATAGTAATGTAAGTTGTCCAGTGTCCTCGGTACAAGGGGTTTGTACTATTACTCTATTCGGTTACCTATGAGTTCTCTTGTTTTAGACACGCATTCGTTGAAATGCAATGTCTAAAATTTTGAGAAGTATATAGGTATAAAAATAAAGTAAAGAACTATACGTTGGAAGTATCAGGATTTTTCGAGATGATCAAAAATGTAGATACTTATGCTAGGTATTCCTTCATAGTAATATTGAGAACTTGATTCTCTCATGGGTTACTCATCCGTGGGTATGCTCATTGATGAGTAATGCTGTAAGGTCTTATTCCATTTAGCTGATTTGCACTGGAAACAGCCGCATACCAATTGAATATGCTTCCATCTAAATTAGTGCTTTAAGTTCTATATGAACATACAAGGATTGCATATCTTGAGGATAATAAGATATGGAGTTATCCATTTTCTGTTTAAACGCAGAATCCGGAAAAATTCAAGGCACGTTTCAGTAATGGCGTTTTGTGAGTTATTCCAAGCTTTTAGAAAGGGTTTAATTTCTACCATTTGCAAGATTAATAACTGTACTGTTCTTAACTCGCTATATTTTTATAAAAAGACTTATTTTCAAAGAAACTAGGGGCAGTATGGTACGGTTGGAAGTGATTCCAGAACCATAAATGGTTACTGAAGTTTAGTAGAACCTGAGAATTCAATTGGACTTGACAGACCTTAGCCACTTCGTGGATATTAGTAGGAGATCTCAGCCACCCGAAAGATACTTTGGTATGCTTATAGACGGTGACATGGAGGTCAGCATCATGGAGATGATGATTCTACTAGTTATCGGTAGGTTATAGGAAGTGGTGACTTTCAGGTGACCAAATGCATTATGTCCAAGTTAGACTCCACGCACTTTAGCAAATTATGAAATTTGATGGGTGCTCTTGAAAGGGTAAAACCCATTAGAAGTAAGTAGATCTTTCGAGATATGTGCAGCTGGAAAGATATTGATCTAATAAGGCTGGATTGCAGTGAAATGTTATCATCAAATACCCGGCGTGGATTGTGATACTTCAGTATCTAAGCTAAAAGTCCATACAGATATGACTCACTACTGCTGCTATTCATGACTACGAGAACTGGCAGGTGGATGATTATAGTGTCTTTCTAAATGGTAATTTAGAAGTGCACATGTATACGATTCTGCCGAAGGGTCAGTGGAAGCAGCGGAAGGTGTGCAAGTGCTTTTTGTCTATTTACAAACTAAAACAGGCACTGCGGAGGTGAATCGTCTGCGGTGATAGTCAAGGTATTTGACTTCGTCAAAATAACAGATGAATCTAATAAGAAAGGTGTCGGGAGTAGTATCGTATACATATGGATGGCATACTGCATATAGGAAGTGGTGTTCCTATACTACAATCGGTCAAAATTTTGTTGTCACATGTGTTTCTTCACAAAGAATAGGGATATGATATATGGGATTCTGTTGACTAGATTTATCTAGATTTGGGAAGTGTCCCAATATGGGTACTTGGATAACATTCTAAAGTGTTTTAGAATGGATGACTCCTGGCATGGTAGTTACCTCCAAGTAATGGAGTCCGCCTCTCTAAAGAAATGTCTTCTAGACTATTGAGGAGAGGGAATTGTATGAATGATATGCCATCTTCTTAGGCAATTGAGTCAATCGTATGATGTCATGCACCAGACCAGATATTGCTTCTGCACTAGATTTAGTAAGCACATATTAATCGGATCATGAAGAAACAGTGGGAATCAGTGAGAACATAAGTGGATGTTCTTGGTGTTTGGTAATGACGGCCTCCTACAGGAGGCGGTTACCGGTTAAGGATTCCTAGGTGACTTGGATGACAGAGTGGCTGTCAGAGTTATAAGTTTACCCTCTTCTGAAGGGCGGTATGCTGGATAAATTTCCAAGTAAGATACTGAGGTGGGCTTGGCGCAGGATGCCGATTAAATTCAGTGGAAGATACAATCTAAGAAGTTTGTTGGATAAACTTGTTTATTTATGAACTTGGTCTCATTAGGTATCCAGACAAATTCTTAAGGCGGGATATTGCCCATTTCGGGAGATTGTTGGTCTCCGCGAAGTTGAGATATAAAGATACAGATAGACATTGGAGCAGATCCACTCACTAAGGCTATTTCTCGAACAACGGTTGTTTCACAAACACTGTTTGCGAAACTGATTGGTCGAGAAGTTGGGTATTCGGTAACACACGGGATGGGGGTATGCGATTCCGCAATAATTGGCCTTAAGTGTAAGTGGGAGATTGTTGGATATAGTGCTCTTAAGACAATTATTGTAATTGCAGGTATGCGATTATGATAATTGAAGGAGCATCTATATAGATAGATCAATCTTGTTTGACATGATAATATGTTATTTGACTTGTCTTCATCATTGATGAAGCCCGTATGATTCTTACTTGACTACCAGTATTATGATGGAGATTATATATGTGGGAGCTGGGTAGTCTATAAACACATCTTTAAATATCCCTAGTTGAGCGAGTATCGAGACTGGGTATCGATATTCCGAAGTAGACTAATTATGCGTTTCTAGACCCCGACGAAGGGCGGTGACTGGTCTCACAAGCCATTGGTGTTGAGTCATCTAAGATAGTATACAGGTGTTCACTGGAAGTGAGTACACTGGACGGACTCGTCGAGAACTGCTGGTTGGTATTATACCTATTGTCTGATAGCGGTTCTCAGGTAACATGAGTATAAAGTATTCTTTTGACATTAGATAATCATTTGTCTCGTGTGAGTTCCCACTATACTTTGATTACTACCCTACCACGGCTCAAAGGAGTCGTGCAAACATGTTTTGGTTGGGTACAGCCCCGAGCCACATGGAGATAGTGAGCGATAGTCAAGGATTCATCTCTCTTGGAATTATGAGTCGATGTCGCACAGCGTTTGGTTGGCCATCACCCGAAATCTTTGGCCAGAATGGATGAGATTTACTGATAGTTGTTCAGTAGTTTCTCGGAAGGTGATGAGCTTGACACCGACACGACTTAACAGGTTATTAGGGGTCTGACAATACCATCCCTGGACCTGGTATCCGACACTCTTAGAAAAAAAGAGACCGTATTGTACGGAGACTGTCATATTCAGGCTCAGTAGGGTAAGGACGTACTTGATTGTCGACCCCCATTCCGGCAAGTACCTGGATAGCCGTTACGTACAGCTAGTACCGCTGACGTGCTTATGGTTAAACTCATTACCAGTGTATTGTCGAGTTTTTAGAGTCTCACACAGAGGGTCTTACCGGTTCAGATGATAGATGTAGAGGTCGTCTGTTGGTACGTGCAGAGGTCTGATTAAATACGTGTACGGCATACACAGATTTTAATCGGACGGTTGATAATACTAGCCGGCTTAGGATTAAGCCGGATTATTAAATCAGCTTTTGATTTAATAATTTATATATATATATATATATTGATATTATTCACTATTCATTTTCTCTCCTTTGGGATGCCCGTATTTTTTTACGGATACGCGTATATGTAGCGATACGTATACCGGGAGAAGTATTTCGTATTTATACGGGAATCCTTCTAGAATGAGGACGCCTCATTATTGATTTTCCTTTTTGGAAATTCAAATAATAAGATGGCTTGATGATGTGGCATGGAGCATGGTAGAGAGGGATGACTTACAATTTTATATTGGAAATTGTATGTACATTGTTTTTTAAAATGAAAAGAAAACCCCTCTCACTCACTATACTATTACACATACACCATCTCTCTTGTAGCCATGGTTGGGTAAGTTCTCCTCCTTCCTCTTGCTCTCTTGAGTGAAGATAAAGAGATAAGTTAGTTGAAAATTTTCTACATCACTCACAATCCATTCCTACCGAGTTTGGAGCGTCGATCGGAGCTTGGATCGGTTTCACTTGGATGGATCTTCGGTAAAGGTGGTCGTCTTTCAAACACGTTTCCAACGGCTACGAGCTTGGAGGGGTCTTCCACGATTAGATGGACACGCATCAATAGTTGTAATCACTGACCTTGTATGCTTTGCCTCATTAGTTTTAGTGCTTGGAACGATTTTAGGGATTTGGTTTCTAATGCCGTGAAAATTTTCGATTTTCGGTTCCACATCGGCCGCGGCTCACGTAGCGAGGGCATTAAGAACCCAACAAGTGGCTCGTCCCGCCTGGATATAGCTTGACATTAGGATCTATAGATGAATCAATAGACTTACAGTCAGACATCTTTGCTTAAGCATATCAAGAACATATTTCCTTTGAGTTACAAAGATACTTCCTTGAGGAGAAGAACATGCCACCTCAACGCCAAGAAAGTATTTCAACTCTCCTAAGTCTTTAGTGCTAAACTTCTTCTGAAGTAGGCTTTTAACTCGGTAATACATTTTGCATCGTCGTATATGATCACAATATCATCAACATAAACAACCATTAAAATTCGACAGCTTCCTCGATTTCTAAAGAAAATCGAATGATCATTGCTACTTCTGCATAATCCAATCACTTGAACAACGCTAGTTAGTCTTCCAAATCAAACACGCGGAGACTGTTTGAGACCATATACGTATCTATGAAGTTTGCAGACTTTACCAGACCCCCCTGAGCAACAAAACTAGACGGTTGCTCCATATATATTTCCTCTTTCAAGTCACCGTGATGAAACGCATTTTTCACATCAAGCTGATGTAGCGGCCAATAGTACGTAGCTGCAGGTGATAAGAATATACGTATAGATGACCTCTTTGCCACAGGAGAAGAAGTCTCATCATAATCTTCTCCATAAGTTTGAGAATAACTCTTGGCAGCAAGTCTGGCCTTCAAACGAGCCAATGAGCCGTCTGGATTAAGCTTAATAGTATATACCCATCTGCAACCAACTGCTCTATTTCCAACAGGCAACTGGATAAGCTTCTACATACCATTTAAGCGTAAGGCCAACATTTCTTCTTCCATGACTTCCTTCATCCAGAATGAACCAAAGCATAAGATATAGAAGAAGGAATAGCATAGGAATCAATAACAACAAATGTTCTATACGAGGGAGAAAGTCTAGAATATGTGACATATTCTGATGGAGAATAGAGAGGCTTAGTGGTACGCGTATCTTTGCGAAGGGCAATTGGAAGATCAAGATCAGTCTGAATTGGATCTGAGTTTGGAACAAGTGTAGTTCTTCAATGACTGAAGGCCATTCTTCCTCGTTTTCTTCTACCTGAGTTGGTTGCTCAATTAAACGATTATCTAGTTCTGAAGTATTTGGTGCTGCCGAGACAGAAGGATTGGCTAGAAAAGATTCGATAAGAACATCATTTTCATTAATATGACAATCCTCTCTAAGTGATCAGGGCATTATATTAGTACCAAAGAAAGGCGTACTCTCATGAAAGGTCGCATCAGCTGAGACCAAAACTTTATTGAGTTTTTTGATATAACACTTGTATCCTTTTTGACTCCGAGGATATCCTAAGAAAGCACACATAATGAACTTGGGATCGAGCTTTGATAAGCCAGATTGATGATTGTGAACAAAACAAGTACAACTAAAAACACGTGGAGGAAGAAAAAATAAAGGTTTAGAGGGAAATAAAGTAGAGATCGGAATTTCTCCTCCTAAGACCGAACTTGGTAGACGATTGATAAGATGGCAAACGGTGAGAACGATATCATCCCCAAAACGTTTAGAAACATTCATATGAAACAAAAGAGAACGCGCAAACTCCAACAGATGTATATTCTTTCGTTCAGAAACACCATTTTATTGAGGTGTATAGGGACACGAGAACTGGCGTATAATACCAAAGGTGTCAAGAAACTGGGTAATTTTTTTTATTAAAGTAATCCTTTGCATTATCACTTCTCAGAGTTTTGATATTAATACCAAATTAATTTTGCACCTCAGTAACAAATGATTTAAAAGTATCAAAAACTTAAGTTTTAGATTTCAACAAATATAATCATGTCACCCGAAAGTAATCATCAACAAAAATAACAAAATATCGAAAACCACACTTTGACGTAATAGGACATGGCCCCCAAACGTCAGAATGCACTAAATCAAACAGTTTATGAGCGTGTTTATTAACTCTAGACTGATAGAAAGCGCAATTATGCTTTCCCATCTCACAAGCAACACACTCAAATTATGACGAACTAGATAAAAATGGAACTAATTTCTATAAAGTGGACAGACTAGGATGACCTAAGCGACGATGATTATCCAGTAGATCACTATTTGGTGAGCAAGCAACCTTTGGTAGCTGTCCATCAAAATAATAAAGGGCTTTAAATTCACGTTCTGAACCAATCATCTGCTCTGTCTTCAAATCCTACATGACACAAAAAGAAGGAGAAAATGTTATTGAACAATTCAAGGTAAGAACAAGTTTATTTACAAACATTAGGCTAAACGGAAATGAAGGAATATATAATACCGATGATAAAGATAAAGATAAAGATGGGGTAAGAGAAATATGACCAATGCTTTTTATTTTAGAGATTGAACCATTTGCAAGTGTAATACTACCGGTATATGAAATTTTAGACAAGGAGGAGAAAACACCTGATGTTCCAGTCATATGATATGATACTTCCGAGTCAATAATTCATGAGGATGGAGGTGTATGGATTAGAAAACATGTATTATTACCTTTAGCTAGAACCGTAGTGGAGCTCGAAGAAATAGATCCTGCAAGAAGAGACCTAAGCCGTAATATCTCATGATCAGAAAGTCCAGTAGCATCATGAGAAATAGAAGTGGCGGGTGTAATGTTAGAAGTAGCTACTCTAACAACCCATTGAGGTCGGAGCTCCAGAAGAAGCGAATAATAAGTATCCTTAGTATAGCCAATCATCTCACAATGTGAACAAAAACGATCTTCTTGTCCCTTCCTCCAAAAGGTTATCGATCTCCTCTATCATGTCCTCGTATACTACGTCCATCTCGTTCTCTACCATTATAAGAAGAAACAATGGCTGACTTGTCTTGGTCGTCTTTTGCAACAGAATCAATAGTACCTTCAACGAAAGGAGGCTAGGCGCGAAGAACAACACTATAAGCATTCGCGAGAGAGGGAACCTCGGATCCTCCTAAAATCTGTGCACGTATGTTATCAAATTCGGGATCAAGACCAGCAAGAAATGTCCACCATCATATGATCATGATATGTCTTCCATCTCTTCTCTTCATTACCAATAGGATAAATCGAAAGTTCTGCTTTAAGCTTCTTGATTTCACCATAATAAAAGGAGAGATTTATTCTCTCGCTCAAGTTTATTTAGAGCTCTCCAAGCATCAAAAATCCTATTAGTATTAAATTTTCCTTCAAACATCTCTGTCAGATAAGTCCAAATAGAGTAAGCGGTTGAATATTTGAAGATTTGCAACACAATCTCTTCCTCCATGGCCTCAGTCATCAAGCGATGCAATATGGCATCATGTGATATCCAGTCTTCAGAAAGATCAGAAGGAAGTGGCTCAATGAGATGTTTCATTAACCTATGCTTCTTAACAAACATTTCCACGGCTTGTTTCCATCAAGGATAGTTGCCGGTACTCAATCGGGTTCTTGTAATAAAATTAGGATACGAAATATTAGTGTAGACTTTCTTTTTATCATCCATGATCAAAGAGTGCTAACAACTTCACAATAATCAATAAGACGACAATTTTTTTTAACTCGGAACACCAACCAATCACCACACAAATCCAATAACAAATCACATAAAATCCAAGAAATCCAAGAAAATCATGATCTGGAAACATGCTTGTTTTTATATTGGACGAAGGACACGTCAAATCTCTTCACAATTTATATTGCCAAGCAATAATCAACTCATTCTGGAAACATGCTTGCTTTACCAATAATAGTAAAATATGCTTGCTTTTCACAGTAAAATAAGCCAAGCGATAATCAACTCGTTCTGTAATCAACCCATCAACCAAAGACAACTCATCAAGCAAAGGAGGAGTCTCGTTGCGGCTTCTGATCGCAAAGGCTTGCTTTTCACATTAATCAACAAGAAATAATCACATCAGCGACTTGATCGCAGAGGGAGAGAACGCTCGTTGATTATTGGTGGCGTCGATCTTGACGATTGGTGGCGATCTACGGCGGCGGCGGCGATTTGGTGTCGATACGATGGTTGGTTGGTGGTGATCTGTGGCTGCGGCTGTCTGCTGCGGCGGCTAGATAGCGAGGGCAGCGGCGATTGGATAGCGGGGGTAGGTGGCGATGGTTTATGGTGGTGAGGAGTGATGGCTAGATATTGGGGTTAGGGTTAGGGTTAGGGTTAGGCTCTGGTACCATGAAATCAGAGAATTAGGGAAATATATATATATATATATATATATATATATATATATATATATATATATATATATATATATATATCATTGTTTTACTAATACTAGTAAAATACAAATAATCTAATTAGATTTTATCAAATCTAAATCTTACCAATCTAACTAAATCTAAATCAATATTTTATTTGTAACATATGTCACAGGAACTGCAGGTGTTTGGAGAATATCGGCTTTAAATGAAGCTGGAGGTTGGAAAGATCGAACCACTGTCGAAGATATGGATTTGGCAGTTCGGGCAACACTTTCCCGTTGGAAATTTGTTTATGTTGGTGACATCCAGGTAATTATGTCCTTTTATTCTCTTGAAAAAGATCACTTCATATGGTGTTAAACTGGAGTTTGTAAATTAATTACCGAGCAATATATTTTTTTATGGAATAACTTAGCATGTCTTATTTACCATACTGTACTCACATGCATATGGCCAGAACAAAGCTATTCGGTATTTTAGTGGCTATCAGGCTTTTGGGTAAAGGCTGTTTTGATTAGTTAAATTTATGGTTTTAACTTTTAAAACCCTTGGCTATATCGGATATCTATCGTTCAGTGGCAATGATCTAGAATTGGATTGGTTCTATACCTTTGTTAGGGATATCACATTGTTTTGTGATTTTTTGTTCTGTTATCTTTTATGTTGGGAAAATGGAACTCCTTACGCCAGTATTTTTATATGAATGCAATCAAAAACTTATTTTGATGATCATAACTTGGCATATAGGTGAATGGTTGACTTTGTTACCAGAGAATTTTGGACAGCTTAGCAACTTATTTATATGCTTTGAGCTTGAGATGATTCAAATATCTTGACTTTACTTTTTTTCTAGGTTAAAAGTGAATTGCCAAGTACATTTAAGGCATATCGAAATCAGCAATATAGATGGGCTTGTGGTCCTGCTAATCTATTTAGAAAGATTGCACTCGACATACTAAAGACGAAGGCAAGGATTTCTCAACTCCATCTTCTTTTCCGTGTATATTTTAATTTTTGCTCACTTTTGGTATTATTTTACAGAAAGTATCTATATGGAAAAAAATTCATTTGATATACAGCTTCTTCATTGTCCGGAGAATTGTAGCGCACATTGTCACCTTCGTTTTTTATTGTGTGGTAATACCGGCATCTGTTCTGGTTCCAGAGGTCACTATTCCTAAGTGGGGGGCGGTTTACATCCCCACAACTATCACACTTCTGAACTCAGTAGGAACTCCAAGGTTTCAAACTATCTACAAACCTCCAAATGAGATTTGGAAAATATATTTTTATTTTCTTTCTTTATAATCACCGTATGTTGATTGCAGTTCTTTCCATCTAGTGCTATTTTGGATATTCTTTGAGAATGTTATGTCTATGCTTCGGATGAGAGCTGCTGTGAATGGCTTATTGGAGGTAGGCAAAGTGAATGAATGGGTTGTGACTGAGAAGCTAGGATCCGTTCCAGGGGCAATTACAAAAAAACTATTCAGCATGCAATTTCACAAAAAGGCCATGAATAGGTATGTATTTCACTCAACTTATTATGTATCATCTTATTTAAGTATATAAAGTTTAGCAGTGTTTTATTTTCTTCTGATTTGTTTATAGCAGTTAAACATATAGTCTTACATCACTTGATAAATACATCACAGTTATATATGGATAATTTCATCATTTGATCGTTCCTTAAAGTTTGGATATTATTTCATCAGGATTCTTCTCCCAGAGCTGGGGATGGCAATGTACCTTTTCACATGTGCTTGCTATGACTTCAAATATGGGAAGAACAACTACTACTTCTACATTTATCCACAATCCATTGCATTCTTCATCATGGGTCTTGGTTATGTTGGCACCTTCATCTCCGATTAGCAAGCAACATTTTAATATGAAGTTCAAAGTAACTTCAGCACCTTAACGAGATGCGGCATTCTTTTATTGATAATGGATTCACCAAAAAAATTGCTTTCGTTAAAAATGGAGAATGCTAATGTATTATTTTAAAAAAATTATGACTGGTATTTTGTTGATGCTGCTGCAGAGGATTGATGCAACAAACTCATCTACTGTTGTTTTAGAATCATTATTGTCCATTTACATTGAGAAAGTTAATTACTGCGCCCTTTGCAAAAAAGAAAGTTGCATTTGTATTTTCACTGCTCTCTCCATAGTTCATCTTACATGTTTGAGTATTGAATTTCAATCTTGAAAATCTTTGAAGAACTCCTGATCGATATATTTGCATATGAATGTCTATTGTGTTCTGTAGACGCAAATTTTAGGTAAATCATTGAAATATAGGGTTGCGAATTAGAGGAATACCCTAAAATTTCCATATATGGGTTTTCCCTCGTTCATATTTACATTTAATTTTTATTACCTGTTTAGCAACTGTAATATGTCACAAAGAAACTTTCTAACCCTTAGGACAACTCTAACAACGTAAAAAAACTTGGGATCGCTTGAAATTTTTAGATGTTAATATTGGGTTACCTGACACCAATTTAGGTTTCTATAAATGGGGCTGCAGTTAGCATTGGAGAATGTCGGTTTTCGTTGCTAAAGAAGGGTAGTTTGGTCATCTAATGCCTAAATTAAATGGAGGGTTCTAATTAATATAACAGAATGAAGTTTACGAGGGTCTGAACTAAAATTTTAAAGGTCTGAACCACCAGCCGGTTTCGGATAAACAAACATCATGCTCATTAACGATCATAGACAACAATTTTTTGGTTCCCAGAGTTATTGTTTTAATATGATGTACTTGAAGGAAATCATACGATTAAAGCAGTGGAAGAGATGCATATGATCTCTAATTATTCATTAATATGAATCCTAAAAACATACCTTGCAGATTTAAATATCTACTATCTAAAGAATATCTTTTGTAGCAACCACAAATGCAGAAGCCTTTAATTTAGTCCACCACCCTTCTTTAAGAGGAGAAGTTTTAAAATAATTCTCAATTATTTTTTCTATTGAAGTCTCTTATTTCATATCTTTTTTTCATCCTTATTTATGGTTTACTACAACCATCCTTTTATAGAGTTGTGAAACAATATCTTTTCCCTATTTTATCGATGTGGGACTAAACTCCCCAACAATACAATCACAACAAATTGTGTTATAATATTTCTTCTCTTATTTGTTTTTATTTGCTCTTCTATCTAAGGTTTTGTTGTGGGAGCAATTGGGCCTGACATCGAGAATTAATTGTAAATCTCAACTAATTCGTAATTAATTAATTGACAATTTTAATTTAACAATCAAACTCTCATCAAGTCAATTGTTCATAAAAGTTCTACCTAATATGAGATAATAATTAATATTAATTTACATGCACCCCCTTCCAATATCAAGTTACTTTTCTTTAGGTTCTTTAACCGAGCGGAATAAAATCACATAATTGCTCAAAACCAAAGCTTCAATTGCCCATGAACACAATAAATTCATTTCGAAAGTAAATATAATAATAATATAATTTTGAAAAAACAATTTCCAAAATACCTGATCAGGATTTGACACTTTCATGTTGGATACTATCGAGACATCCACAGTTTTCCTAAATGTCTTCAAACAACCCAATATTTCAGGTTTCTTGTTCCTATTTAAACGACAAGATTTAGTATCATATTAAAACTTACTTGTCAACAAATCAAAAACTGCAATATCATCAAGTCAAAGGGATTATATAACGGTTTGAATTCTCTATCTCTATAGGTGATATATCCTAGAGAATTCACACATAGTTTTATACTACACATATCATTATATGCGCTCATGACATATACCTGGAGAATCTCCATTTTCGGTGATTGAGACACACCACCAAATCTCACATGTCAGTGTCATGCATGGTAACCTGTCACAACTCTAGCTATCCTTTGCAAGCTGTAGATTAACTACTCAATTTAAGAAATTACTAAATTAGATCACGTCTCTATGCAAGTGACCCATCACAGTGCATGATCGAACAAAATAATTTCTAAGGATATTATAACAATTATAAATAAATAAGAATACTTACATTATAAATGATTAAGCGCAACTATAAAACTTTATTAATATTCCACTAATATTACACAAATTGTAATAGATATCCAACGACATATATTACTACTCTAACAATCTCCCACTTGTCCTCACATCTATTCAGCTACAATTTTAACTCCCATCTTGTTTAAGTGTATGTCAAAAATCTTTTGAGACAACGGTTTAGTGAATGAGTCAGCTATATTGTCATGTGTGTTCATTTTCTGAATTTCCATATGCTACCTTTTGTTAATCTATGTCACGCCCCACTTCCCAAAATACGGGATACGAGGGATGACTAGGCCAGCCATGCTCCTACGGTCAGGGAATAATCTCGCCGTAGTCACACTTCTGCTTCTAGCATTACATGGTAGTCAGTAAACAGTACTTGAGTAAAGGAAAATCACAGTTCACAACTTTATTACATTGTAATTTAAAAGAGTTCGAGGTACATTTATTTCACAGAATAAACAACTAACCAATAAAATAAATGCTGAAATCAAAGAAAATAGCACTGATGATGCAGTTTAGATCTCTGCGATCTCGAAGGATAAGTCCTGCTCCTGGACTGGATCAACTCCGTCCTCTGAGCATGCACACTCAGGTCGTCAGGACGACACATATAGCAATAAATATATATAATGAGCGTGCAATATTATTAAACATGAGGAGTACAATGAATTGCAGAACACGTCTATAATAACATCAACTGAATGTGAATAGTGCAATATGGGTATTATGTCTGTAAACTAGGCAATGCATATGTCACAACTTAACGGTCACTAAGTCAATGAAATCAAATGGTGGAGATGATGCTCGTGTTTAACAAGGGTCTCGTGCATGTCCGAGACTACGGTCCACTGTAACCGGGAAATAACCCTGTCAGCCGTGCCGCTAGGCCCATGACCTAAAGTGAGTGTGTGTGTGTGTCACTGATAGCGAATGATCATCCTCTAAATCACTGTACTTCGCTAAATACGAGTTCAATTCCATCTTGATTTCCCCATTCCCCAGGTTATAGTATGCATTCATGTATTAGATAGGTTGTGGACAAATACGTATCGCTGTCATTTTCAATCACTTTTCCACTTATCAATATCACCGTCGTATTTGCCACAACCCAATCTCTAACACTAATATATCGACAATGCAAATCAGACCCTATGTTTCAACGTGAATGATCACTATGTAGCAGGTATAAATCAAGCATGATAATATACAGAAATGCACTGAACATGTATTCACTATTCTATGATGGCCAATGCCATACAACTTGCAAAATTTACGATAAATCATACGTCTAGAATCGACCAAAATAATATAAAGGACACATGAAGCACACTTGATTATATAAACAGTAAAATTTATTTCATATCGATCGGAGTTCAGGTTAGGGAATTATCATCATTTTAAAGCAGCGATCAATTTTTGGAATTCCAGTTTCCGAACTGGAAGCCCAACTTCGTGCGCATTTTACTAGTGATTATATTCGAATTCATGTATTTCCCTAGATGAATAAAATCTAGTTCTGTCAGTTAAGTTTTCAACGCATCAAACATATTATCAATCGCGCCTCTATATCAGATGTTATGTTCAGTTTAATGCGACAGGGTAAGGAATATCACTACAGAAACTGCAGAACACCGCAACACTATAAAATACAATTTAAATATCAAACGACGTCAAAAAGGCACGGGACAAGATTCACGTGTTAGCTAATTAAGTTATCTACGCGCCCATATGAGGTTCCGTGCATTTTCAGTTTTATGCAGGTATGTACAGGTGTTTAAATTCAGGTTTCCTCCGTAGAATGTTGATTGGAAGAATTAAAGTTTTAACCGCAATCAAGTCGGTGTCGCTATGCAGCTAGCCGGTTGAGCACGGGTCGATCCACAGGGAGATGGTTGTATGTCCGTTCTTGTCTTAGACGAGTCAATAAAGAGTTTGTTCAATCTAACCTATGTGTATTTATTTGCAAGTATGAAGTTGTTAAGAAAAAGATACGAGATTGTAAGCTAAGGAAATCCGTACTCAAAACCTTTGAGCCGAGTCTTGACCAATTGAAGCTAAAGCAATCGGCAACAACGTGGATTAGGGGATTTAAGCACGGTATTCGTGGAATACGGCTTATTTACCCTTGTCCTTCCGTTCTTGTCTCTTGCTTTCGCCTCCGGCCAAACCGAACGCAACCGGTCGCGGTTAGGAATCACCGTTACCTTGTTAGGGTAGGGTGCCTAACGGAGCGCTTGCGTATGGTTTGGGCGGAGTTCAATGGAAAATAACGGGAAAAGGAAATGAGAAAGAAGATATTAACTTACAATACCGTATTTCATCTTAACAACAATAATTACAACCATTCACAAAGAGAACCAAAAAAAGAGCAAAAGAAAAGAACAAAGAAAAGAGAAGATTACAAGTAATTAAGTGCATGAATAAAATTGCAAGTAATAAAAGACAAGAATGAAAAATGCAAGAAAGAATAAAAAGCAAGTAATAAATAAGCAAGAAAGAAATTACAAGAACATAGAACTCAAGACAAGCATGGGATCAATAGCCAACCCTTAAACTTGCAAGCTCAATCAAGAGGTTGCAAGATCAAGAGAAGGGTAGAGAACGCATGTGAAATGAAGCGCTTGTTCCATAAGAAAATACGACCCTTGAGATCAATAACTAACTCTTAACCATTCAAGCTCAATGAAGAGGTTGAATGATCAAGAGAAAGCAAGAATCTCAAGGGGAAGAAGAAACAAAAGAGAATGATACAAAAAGCCCTCATCTTCATTGATCTCCCACTCAAAAAGCTCTCACTACAATTTTCATGGAAAAAGAAATGAAGAAGAAGAAGAAAAAGACTAAATCCTAACAAAAAGAGGAACAAAAGAATGACCCTTGACTTGGCTCAGTTCTGGAGTATTTATAGGCGGGGAAATGGAAACCTAAGGCAACATTCTGGCATAAGATGAAAGTACCAAACTGCCCACAAAATTTGACCCAGCAAGGAGCCTACATGGCCGCAGATCCGCGGCCAATACCCCCTATTGGCCGCGGATCCGCGGCCGTATAGAGGAATTGGGTGCTCCGTTTTTCTGTGCTTCCCTGGTCTGCTGTCCCCTGTTGTCTGGTACATATATTTTCTGAAAATACTTTCACATTTCTTCCAGAATTTCTGTTGAGGAAAGGTGGACTTTTGTGGATGCTTTTGTCATGATTGCCTCGAGCTCCGCGTAGATTTCTTGGAACTTGTTGTTGCCATTGAGCCTTGTTCATGAAGGTGACATTGATTTGACATTTTGTCTTCCTAAACTGGTATCTGGCAACATACGGATGACGAGCGGAGACCGTGTTTTCTCAGTGGTTGGCAGGAACCCGGATTTTGTCGTGTTTTCCATGAATTTCACCGTTTTAGAACCGAGAACCTGTATCCTGCAAATATGTAACAAACACGGATTAAAAGCACCTACCTATAAACAACCGAGCGTAAGAATGGGCGGTATAAAATGCAGTATTCTGTGATGAACAAATACCCCCAAACTTAACTTTTGCTCGTCCCGAGCAAAACCAATTATTCACAAAAATAAAATCCTAACCGCACTTTCGCAGGGAACGCGATTGCACTGAGCGTGTGCAACAAGCCGTTAAACCTCTAGGTGTCCCTAGTAGGAGGAGTGTTGTCTCCTGAGGGTTTTCAGCGGATACTACCCACAAAATCCCGTCAAGCTAGTGTCATAAGTTAACATCGATTCTACTCCTATAGTTTAGTATTTACGTTAGAAATTCTATCATCCTAAGTTAGAAATATCCAACCCTTATTTTTCATACCTCCTATCTATTTAACCTTGGTTCATATACGTTCCAAAAAAAGTTTAGAAAGATGTTGGTTCTCCTGAGTTTTCCTTCTAAAGTGCGGCCTCAAATCATGGATTTTTATCAACTTTACAGAAAATACAAGTCTTATTCTTTATTTCTATCTTTTATCCAAACATCGATTGTATACCCCTACGTGTGTGTGTATTTGCACCCCTACACTCAAGAATTCAATTCAAGTTATAATACCCTTGCCCTAATACCTAATACTACTTCTTTTCATTAAGGATGGACGGATTTGCTCACACACCTTTTATGCGACTATTAATGCTTCCTGAGGCACTAACGGCCGATTACTGAATGTGTGAACTTAAAGCGTAAATAGCAGTTTCCAGGTCTTGACTTTATTCTATTTTTCTTTTTCTTTTTTTTTCTCTTTTTCTTTTTCTTTTTCAAGACCGGATATATTTTTCAATATGCTCTTTTGGTGTTTAGCTTTAAATACCGTTTTTTCTTTCATACTAAGCTTTCAGGCAAGAGTATTTCTAGGTATCCTCTACTATCCCAAGTTTCAAGGTACGTGTAGGTGCAGTTGTAGGGTATATACTTTCTAAATTTGAACTCAAGAAAAGAAACTATTTTTCAGACTTATCCTCCAGTAAAGCATCAATACTTTCCCTTTATCTTGACTTAACTCAAGAACTGAACTCAAGATTACCTATTTCTCAAAAAAAACTGTAAGGACGTATACTTACCAAAGTTAGACAGAATGAGGGTTATTCTTAGGGTTTTCAAATCCTAAGCCTAGAATTTAGTTATTTCTATCATATCAACTAAACTTTCAGAATAAAAACCTAAGTTACCCTATTAGCTAACTTGACGACAAAGTTTTTATATTTTTTGGAAAATTTTCAATATTTGTGGGTTTTTAATAGGGTATGCAAATGCAAAATATACAAATGAATGCGAAGGAAGAAAGCTTACCGAGCACACCCCCAAACTTAAACTTGACAGTGCCCTCACTGTCAGGCTATACTAAGAGGGTCAAAATTGCCGGCGCTCCCTAAAAACAAATTATATACAAAACAAAAAAGGAAAACAAAAAATATATACAAAAAAGGTGTTCCCCCCAAACTTAAGTAAAACAGTGTTTCCACTGTTAGGCGTTGAAGTTCAGGATTAGGGGGGAAAGAGAACAGTATCAAGCTATACAAGGCCTTACACAGGCCAAAAGTTAACACCAACCATTCAAAGATTTTATCGTGATAAAGCAGTGGCTGGTGAAAGAAGGTGAAGAGGAAAGAAATGGAGAATACGCGAGACCGTATGCGGAGAGAAGCGGGATACGGTCTCGGTATATGAGAGGAAGAAGAATGGCGGAAGGGAAAAAGAAGTGGAATACGAACTTGAGGGAGGAAATGGAGTGAATAGATTAGCACAATTTGTGATGAGCGATGTGTAAACAGCGATTGTGCTAATCTATTAACCCGGCGAGAGATTGGGTCAAATCCCTCAAGATTCGTAAGAACCCATGGGTACGCCGAACTTGGTAAACCAGACATACGAAATGAAAGTGAGACGGTTTCTTGCAAGGTCGGAACGATGGAAAGAATGGAGGGAAGTGGTTGAGGAAGGTTATCGGTTAAAGGTTTAGGAGGGTGTACACAGTCAGTGGAAGGGATAGGATGAATTGGAAAATCCGACTCATCAATTATAACTGGTTCATCCTCAAAACTATCCTCAGAATTCTCCTCAAAGTTAAGCTCATCCATGCCTTTATCATCAATATCAAGACGCATATGAAGTTCGGGAAAAACATTTAATGACTCGGGATGATGATTTGAAGAGAAAAACTCAGCCAAATCTATGGGTTCATCATCCAAAATATTCCCAGCGTCAATATCCTCAATCAAGTGAAAATCAATATTCTCAGACACCTCATCAAAAGCATGGATTTCAATCAATTCAGGTTCTAAGATGGAGGTGTAGAGGTCAAAAGGATTGGGTGTGGTTTCACTTGGCAAGGTCCCTTCACAATCTGGCAAATCAAACACTACAAAGTCGCACAACTCATTAAACATTCTATCTTCAACTGATAATTCATTTGGGACACTTGATAGACTTTCAACACAGGAGTTGTGGGATTCAATTTGAAACGGGTAGGTTTGATTTGGAAGGGGGTACAGCTCACTCTCTCCACTCAAATTCACAGCCTGTCCGACCGTCTCTTCATACATTGGAAAATTTGGAACTAGTTAAAAACTAGCTACCGGGTCACTAGGTTGTATGAGGGCAGCCATGGACGCATTCAAATCCATCATCTGTTGGCTTGACGCTACCCTAAAGTCTTCCAAGGACTGTTCTAGACTAGACATTGGTTGTGAAGGGGTTTCAGTATAAGATTCAAAGTTGTGTGGATACTGAAAATTCCCAAAAGGCTGTGTAGAAGCAATGTCTAGGGAAGGTGCAAAAGTTGGGTAGGACTGGTAGGAATTGAATGGTTGGACAGGGGTAGGATCAACAGTTGGATAAGAAGGTGAATGAAATTGTTGATCCCAAGAATTTGAAGTGGTGAAAGGAGTGAAAGATCGGCTACGGGATTGTTCAATACGTTCAGCGATAGACAAAGGACGACTTGCAAAAGGGGTATCAACATAAGCGGGTGCGGGAGGTTGAAAAGGTTGATACAAAGTGGATTGCGGAATGCAAGTGTTTGTCCTAGACGCTTCTATCCGATCTTTCAAAGAAATTTTGGGCATGGAGGGGTCGTTCGATGTTCGGCCAAAGCAAGAACCGTAAGAAGTTATGTCTGGTTGTGGGTACCAAAGTTCGGCAAGAGTTTTGCGAGGTGGGGTACCCATGATATGAAGAGAGAAGGAAAGAAAGGAAGAGAAAAGGAGGGGAATTTTTTTATTTTTTATTTATTTTTTTATAGTTTATATATTAACAGAAGAATGAAATATACACACAAAAAGAATATGGACAAAAACAATCACGACACAAAAATACCACACACCTAATCGTTTTAGGGTTCACCTAGGTCAACTAGACCTGCTCCAGAACTTGATTGTCGAAGTAAAACTGTGTCGAGAAACGGGCTAAAGATACACTGATCACGAGGCCAGGTAAGTGCAGAGATAAGGGGAGGTTTTCCAACGCTTTCGCGAAGTTCCTTAATTAAATAACCCTTTCTCTTTTGGCGGTTGCGCCGTTAACACTTTTCTAGACACCCCGTAAACAATATACCGTTAAGCGAGGTTCTAAACACAGTTAACTTCTCCTAGTGAGCGCGAAGTCCTTAAGGCGTAAAGTCTAATTTCTTTTAAAATTTGTGCGGGTAAACGTTATGCTCAAGTTCGTGATTTGTGGGCCACGGAAAAGGTGATGAAATCCTTTACCGTATATTGTGGGGTTCGCTTGCCCTTAAGTCCGTATTAATTGATGCAATGCGCAATTCAATAAAAATTCTATAAAGAATCAAAAAATCGTTTTTTAGTTTAAGCGCGGCACTGCAACAAATACGGGTTAGTCAATTTTTAACGTTTGCTAGCGAACTTGCAAAGAATCCTGCAAAGAATAGTATATTGGATGCGTCGGATTTGAGAAGAAGGTGTTAGTAAAGTACGTACCGTTAAGTTTTGGGTTAGGAAACCCCCGTTGAATCAAATCCGGTAAGCTTGAAAAGTTCGCTTGCGCGGGTCAAACTACCCGGATCTTTGGCACTGTACTTTGCAATCACCTTAGCCTTGAATGTACACTTTACTCCCCACAATCGCAGTTTGCAAATTTGCAAAAATCTGCACTCTTGCCCACAAAATTGATCCAAAAAAACAAAAAGATTTTTTTTTTATAATTATTTATATATATATATATACAAAAAGAATATTAACCCGAATAACAAGAAAAGAAATACGTTACCGTCTTCCCGGCCACGGCGCCATTTGATTGGAAGAATTAAAGTTTTAACCGCAATCAAGTCGGTGTCGCTATGCAGCTAGCCGGTTGAGCACGGGTCGATCCACAGGGAGATGGTTGTATGTCCGTTCTTGTCTTAGACGAGTCAATAAAGAAGTTGTATGAGTTTGTTCAATCTAACCTATGTGTATTTATTTGCAAGTATGAAGTTGTTAAGAAAAAGATACGAGATTGTAAGCTAAGGAAATCCGTACTCAAAACCTTTGAGCCGAGTCTTGACCAATTGAAGCTAAAGCAATCGGCAACAACGTGGATTAGGGGATTTAAGCGCGGTATTCGTGGAATACGGCTTATTTACCCTTGTCCTTCCGTTCTTGTCTCTTGCTTTCGCCTCCGGCCAAACCGAACGCAACCGGTCGCGGTTAGGAATCACCGTTACCTTGTTAGGGTAGGGTGCCTAACGGAGCGCTTGCGTATGATTTGGGCGGAGTTCAATGGAAAATAACGGGAAAAGGAAATGAGAAAGAAGATATTAACTTACAATACCGTATTTCATCTTAACAACAATAATTACAACCATTCACAAAGAGAACCAAAAAAAGAGCAAAAGAAAAGAACAAAGAAAAGAGAAGATTACAAGTAATTAAGTGCATGAATAAAATTGCAAGTAATAAAAGACAAGAATGAAAAATGCAAGAAAGAATAAAAAGCAAGTAATAAATAAGCAAGAAAGAAATTATAAGAACATAGAACTCAAGACAAGCATGGGATCAATAGCCAACCCTTAAACTTGCAAGCTCAATCAAGAGGTTGCAAGATCAAGAGAAGGGTAGAGAACGCATGTGAAATGAAGCGCTTGTTCCATAAGAAAATACGACCCTTGAGATCAATAACTAACTCTTAACCATTCAAGCTCAATGAAGAGATTGAATGATCAAGAGAAAGCAAGAATCTCAAGGGGAAGAAGAAACAAAAGAGAATGATACAAAAAGCCCTCATCTTCATTGATCTCCCACTCAAAAAGCTCTCACTACAATTTTCATGGAAAAAGAAATGAAGAAGAAGAAGAAAAAGACTAAATCCTAACAAAAAGAGGAACAAAAGAATGACCCTTGACTTGGCTCAGTTCCGGAGTATTTATAGGCGGGGAAATGGAAACCTAGGGCAACATTCTGGCATAAGATGAAAGTACCAAACTGCCCACAAAATTTGACCCAGCAAGGAGCCTACATGGCCGCGGATCCTCGGCCAATACCCCCTATTGGCCGCGGATCCGCGGCCGTATAGAGGAATTGGGTGCTCCGTTTTTCTGTGCTTCCCTGGTCTGCTGTCCCCTGTTGTCTGGTACATATATTTTCTGAAAATACTTTCACATTTCTTCCAGAATTTCTGTTGAGGAAAGGTGGACTTTTGTGGATGCTTTTGTCATGATTGCCTCGAGCTCCGCGTAGATTTCTTGGAACTTGTTGTTGCCATTGAGCCTTGTGCATGAAGGTGACATTGATTTGACATTTTGTCTTCCTAAACTGGTATCTGGCAACATACGGATGACGAGCGGAGACCGTGTTTTCTCAGTGGTTGGCAGGAACCCGGATTTTGTCGTGTTTTCCATTAATTTCACCGTTTTAGAACCGAGAACCTGTATCCTGCAAATATGTAACAAACACGGATTAAAAGCACCTACCTATAAACAACCGAGCGTAAGAATGGGCGGTATAAAATGCAGTATTCTGTGATGAACAAATGTCGCCCCGGACTGCAGTCCAGAGTTGCATTCCTCTTCATTTTTCAGTGTCATGAAATTGCAAAATTCAATAACTAATTACATAGGGTTATAGGTTATCTAGTTAGCTTCGATACGAGCCCTGGAACACCATGATTAGATTCATATTTAATTAACTACTAATTTTACAACGTGATGGGTACGGTGATTTTCAGATTTGATGTAACCAATAGGCGGGGGTATCATTCCTCGTGGTGAAAACAATTATTTTCCCTCAAATTCTTATGAGTTATCTGTTATCATAAAAGGGTTTCGAAGCTCGTAAATTTCGCCATTTTAAATAGGGTTTTTCATCTAGGGTGTCGTGTCATATACATAGGTTATGTATAGGCATCAAATGAAATATTCATTCTCATTAACTGGTCCAACTAAAGTTATTCGATTTGAATGTTATAATGATATGATAAGAGATGGCATCTCTTAATATAATTGAACAACATGGTCTGCTACAAAACTAAATTGACGGTTAGACATCGATGTCGCTATACACATATACATTTACACTGGAGTATGTAACCTTGTTAATTTAATCAACTACTACGGTTTTTAGCATGAATAAGCAAGGGAAAAGGGTTCCACTTGCCTAGCGATAGACGAAGATACGACGGTAGACGACGGTGAACGGCGCGACACAGGCACGATCACTGCACGATGCACGCTCAACTTGGCTAGATCGGGCGTACTTGGGCTCGGCACTGGCGTGGAGGCGGCCACGGCAGGGGTTTCTAGTGACTCCGTTGAAGCGCTCGGATGCATAGGGCCTGCCGGCGGTGGCTCAGGCAGCTCTAAGGATTGGAGCTGGTGAATCGGGGAGCTCCGACTTGGGTGCAGTGGCTTGGGTTCGGGGTTGGTGCTCGGAGATGGTGAGCAGGGGAGTAGCTCAGAGATGGTCGGGGAGATGGAGCGGGAGGAGGAAGTCGATGGCTGCAGGTTGCTGGGCGAGGCGGCTGCGGTCGGTGTTGATGGAGTCGGGGTTCAAGATGGGGTCGATGGAGAGGGGTGTTGTGGTGTGTTGGGGAGCTCGGTCATGGCGATGCTCAGGCGAGGGTGCAGGGACGAGGGAGTTGGGTTCGGTGTTGGGGTGCTCGGAGCTCGCGGCCGGAGGTGGTGAGCAGGGGAAAGCTCTGGGTTGTCGGGGATGAAGTTGATGATGGTGATGGTCGAGATGTGGTGGCGACGGTTGCCGAGGGTTGGGGTTGAGTTGGAGGAGGTGAGGAAAATGAAAAATGAGGAAAAAGAAAAGCGAGGGGGAAAAGAAGGAGGAAGCTCGATCGTCGTGGGGGAGGGAGAGCCGTTAGAGGAAGTGCCCGTTGGGGAGCGGGTCTCGGGCGAGCGCGAGAAGAGGGAGTTGTTGGGGTGATGCGAGGGGCGCGGTCGTCATGGAGAGCGCGAGAAGCGGGCGTGGGCGCGAGAAGCGGGGAGTTGAGGGAAGAGACGTTACGAGGAAGTGGCGGGAAAAAGAGAGGGAGTGAAGAAGAAGGAGAGGGGGAAGCGGGTAGGGTCATGGTCGGGCATGGGTCGGGTCGGGTAGAATAGGATTGGGTTTAGTTTTAGGATTAATTAAATAAAATAATAAAATATGTATAAAAATGAAATAAATTTGGAATAAAATCTGAAAAAAATATGGAAAATTATATTCGGAACTGGGGATTTACATCATACCCTCCCTACAAAAATTTCGCCCTCGAAATTAAAACGAAAACAACGGAACAACACACTATACAAACAGATGCGGAAAACGTGCACGGATGTCCTCCTCGCGTTCCCAGGTAGACCACCCTGGAGAACGACCACCCCAAGAAACTCGAACCAGGGGAATGACTTTGTTCTTCAGCACTTTTTCCCGACGATCGAGAATAGTGGTGGGCTGCTCCTCGTAGGACAGATCAGTGACCAAAGTTAACTCCGAATGATCCAGAATATGGCTGTCGTCCCGAACATAGCACCTCAACTGAGATACATGAAAAGTGTTGTGCACACCAGCTAGCGATGGAGGTAACACAAGTCGATAGGCCACCTCTCCCACTCGCTCTAGCACGTCAAAAGGTCTGATGAATCCGGGACTGAGTTTCCCGCGACCTCCAAACCTGATAACACCGCGGGTAGGAGAAATCTTCAGAAATACATGATCTCTGACCTCGAATTCTAGCGCTCTCCTGCTGGCATCTGCCCAACTCTTCTGTCGGTCCTGAGTCGTCTTAATGCAATGTCTGATCATCTGTATCTTGTCTACCGTTTGAACAGTAAGTTCGAGGCCCAATAATCTTCGTTCTCCTACGTCATCCCAACAAACAGGGGATCGACATTTCCGCCCGTAAAGTGCTTCGAATGGAGCCATCTGGATGCTAGCTTGAAAACTGTTGTTATAAGAAAACTCCACCAGATGAAGATGATCCTCCTAAGAACCTTGGAAGTCTAGCATGCAAGCCCTCAACATGTCCTCGAGCGTCTGAATAGTATGCTCGGACCGCCCGCCCGTCTGTGGATGGTAAGCCGTGCTAAACTTGAGACGTGTACCCAGATTCTCCTGTAAGCTCTTCCAAAAGTGTGAAACAAATCTGGTGTCTCAATCCGACACTATACTGATCGAAACTCCGTGAAGTCGCACTACCTCTTGCATGTATTTCTTCGCAAGCGACTCTGTCGACTGTCCTATACGGAAGGATATAAAGTGTGCAGTTTTCGTAAGAGACCCAGACTGTGTTGTTGCCTCTTGGGCTCCATGGTAAGGCAGTCACAAAATCCATGGTGACGTGCTCCCACTTCCACTCGGGTATTGGAAGCGGTTGCAACAACCCAGCCGTTCTCTGATGTTTTGCCTTTACTTGCTGGCATACTAAACACCTAGATACAAACCGTGCAATCTCTCGCTTCATCCTGTTCCACCAAAAGTGTTGCCTTAGATCCCGATACATTTTCGTGCCTCCCGGATGCACAGAATAAGCCGAACTATGACCCTCAGCTAGTACCTCTTCTCGAACATCTTCCTTGGGGACGCAGAGTCTGCTACCGAATCTTAGAGAAGCATCTCGATGTATGAGTAAGTCCGTCCTCAGCCCAGCTTCCACTTGCTCTCTGAACTTCTGCAATCGAGGATCATCGGCTTGTGCAGCCTTAATGCGATCTATGAGAGAAGACTGCACCTGCAACTGCCAGAACTACCTGATTGCACTCAGCGTAAGAGGTTCTGAAAATCCTCAACGATGCTCTTATGACTGGTTAACATCATGACTGTTGTCTTGCGACTGAGGGCATCTGGTACGACATTTACCTTTCCCGGATGGTACTTTAAGTCCAAGTCGTAGTCCGCCATTAATTCTAGCCACCGGCGTTGCCTCATATTCAGTTCTCTCTGAGTGAACACGTACTTCAGACTCTTGTGATCCGTGTACACTTTCACTTTTTCACCCAATAAGTAATGTCTCTAGATCTTCAATACGAAAACCACTGCGGCTAACTCCAAGTCGTGCGTTGGGTAGTTCCTCTCGTGATTCTTCAGCTATCGTGAGGCATAAGCGACTACCCGACCGTGCTGCATCAGGACGCAGCCTGAGCCCTTCCCCGAAGTATCTCTATGTATCACCAACCCACCTGAATTATCTGGCACTGTAAGAATAGGCGCCGTGGTCAACTTCTGCTTTAGTACCTCAAAAGCCTGAGTACACTCCTCTGTCCACACGTACGGTACTTCCTTCCGCGTTAGCTTCGTCAAAGGTTCAGCGAGTCATGCAAAGTCTTGAACGAACCGCCGATAATATCCTGCTAATCCCAGGAAACTTCTGATCTCGGCCACTGACTTCGGTGTCAGCCAATCTCTAACCGATTCTATCTTCACTGGGTCTACTGAGATGCCTTTGCCCGAAACAACGTATCCCAAGAACTGCACTTTGTCGAGCCAGAACTCACACTTGCTCAATTTTGCGTATAGCTTCTCCTCCCGAAGAATTTGTAATACCGTCCGCAAGTGTTCGGCATGCTCCTCCTTGGTCTTAGAGTAGACTAGTATGTCGTCGATGAATACAACGATAAACATGTCCAAGTACTTCGCAAATACTCTATTCATCAGATCCATGAATCTAGCTGGAGCATTGGTAACACCGAACGACATCACAAGAAACTCATAATGCCCGTATCGTGTCCTGAAGGCCATCTTGCATACATCTTCGGCCGTTACTCTGATCTGGTGATAGCCCGAATGAAGATCAAGCTTTGAAAATACCTTGGCCCCACCCAACTGATCAAATAAGTCATCGATACGTGGAATGGGGTATTTGTTTTTTATCGTAACCCTGTTCAGCTCCCGGTAGTCTATGCACATCCGTAGCGATCCGTCCTTTTTCTTCACCAACAAGACTGGTGCACCCCACAGCGAAGCACTTGGGCGAATAAATCTTTTCTCCAGGAGTTCTCCAATTTGTTTCTTCAACTCTGTCAACTCAATTGGCGCCATCCTGTAAGGAACCCTGGAAACTGGCGCCGTCCATGGAATTAAGTCAATAGAGAATCCCAAGACGCGGGGAGGTGGTAGACCTGGTAAATCTTCAGAGAACACATCAAGAAAATCCCGAACGATCTCTGGGACTGGACTCTCATCAATCTCCATAGCTGCCACCGCTTTTAGCTTGGCTCTAAACTTGGCTGGCTCCAAAGACTCGCTCCCGCCTTCGAAAACAAACTCAGGGTGATTGGGAATGCGGAAAGTTACCTTCCTTGCTTGGCAATCAATAATTGCATGAAATGTACTCATCCAATCCATCCTGAGAATTGCGTCATAGCTGCTCGTCCCGATTAAAAGGAAATTCGCATAGAATTCCCTACCGCATACTACCACCGGACATAATCTACACTCTTGGTTGGACACAATAATACCGTTACCCGTATGTATCTCCCAACCCTTGGTCAACGGTTCGTGAGGTATAGAGTGTGTGTCAACAAACCGTGTGGAAATAAAACAATGCGAAGCACCCAAATCGAAAAGGACTCTAGCTGGTACAGAATAAACAAGGATGGTACCTGCAACTACATCTACAGAAGCCTCTGCCTGCTCGGCGGATAAGTTGAAAGCCCGTCCCTGATTTCGACCTGTACTAGTCTGCCTCTGATCGAAGGACCGCTGATGGGGCACCCGAGGTGGACCCCTCTAAGCTGCAGTGCCATACGACGGTTGTTGTTGCTCGAATCCTCCCTATAGCTCAGATCTCTGGGGACGCCCGTTGATCCTGTGCTCGCTTGATCCGCAAATCAGACACTGCCCCTTCGCTCTGCGGCAATCTCTCTGCATGTGTCCTGGCCTCTGGAAATAATCGCAGAACAGGGCCCTTCGCTGCGGCTGCTGAGGTGAGAAAGTATGCTTCATCTGTGTGACACCCGGCCTATGAACTGGGATCGCTCCACGGGGCGGATTGGTAGGCCGTGTCGGAACTACGTGGGGTCTTTTGTCCACTGATCATTGGCCCTTGGCCTTCTCTTCCAGTCTTTCCTGTACTCGGGCGGTGTTCAAAACTTGGGCGAATATTGGTAGGTTGAGAGACGCGATGAGTTGTTGCATTTCAATATCGAGCCCTTGCTGGAAACGTCTTTCCCTAGCGGATTTGGTGGCTACCATGTACGGTGAGAAGCGACTCAGCCGATTGAACTCTGCGGCGTAGACATCCACCGAGCATCCATTTGCTTCAATATAATAAACTTTTCCTCCATCTCGGCCTTGGCAGTAGCCGGAAAGTAATGATCCAGGAAGCACGCGGAGAACGTGTCCCATCCAATAGCTTTTTCTAGTCGGCTCTCCTCTATAGACCACCACGTGCGGGCCTCGTCTTCTAGTTGAATCTTTACTACGTTCACTCTGTCGTCGTCAGGAATTCGGACGGCAGTCAGGAGGTTCTCGATGTTGATGATCCATTGTTCGGCCTCAAGTGGACTTGCCGATCCTATGAATACTGCTGGATGAAGCCTCCTGAAATCTGAAACGGTACCAACCCTAGCCTGTGTAGTCGGTACGAGCGCGCCTTCGGGGGCGGGAACAGTTGTAGATCTCTCCAGGGCGGTAATTGTGGTCTCTTGTACCGCCTTCAATCCCTCGGCCAGGAGATCGGTCTTCCTCTCTTGGGCTTGGGCCAGGGTCGTTAGTGTGCTAAGGATCTTCTCGGTACGATTGTGGTGACCGGCACCTGAGGAGTTACCTGAGGAGTCCATATTCTTGAAAGATCAAAAGAAATAAGGTTTAAGAAAGGCCACACAATGATTCAACGATGATTAGGAAGTGAGGAAGAATGCAATAAAGCATATGCTAAGGGTGTAACTCAATCTAGAGGTCCCTCCATGGAACTGTAATTTCATCCAAAACCTGGCTCTGATGCCAACAAAACCATGTCATGCCCCGCTTCCTAAAATACGGGATACGAGGGGTGACTAGGCCAGCCATGCTCCTACGGTCAGGGAATAATCTCGCCGTAGTCACACTTCGGCTTCTAGCATTACATGGTAGTCAGTAAACAGTACTTGAGTAAAGAAAAATCACAGTTCATAACTTTATTACATTGCAATTTAAAAGAGTTCGAGGTACATTTATTTCACAGAATAAACAACTAACCAATAAAACAAATGCTAAAATCAAAGAAAATAGCACTGGTGATGCAGTCTAGATCTCTGCGATCTCGAAGGATAAGTCCTGCTCCTGGGCTGGATCAACTCCATCCTCTGAGCATGCCCACTCAGGTCGTCAGGGCGAAACATATAGCTATAAATATATATAATGGGCGTGCAGTATTATTAAACACGAGGAGTACAATGAATTGCAGAACATGTGTATAATAACATCAACTGAATATGAATAGTGCAATATGGGTATCATGTCTGTAAACTAGGCAATGCATATGTCACTACTTAACGGTCACTAAGTCAATGAAATCAAATGGTGGAGAGGATGCTCATGTTTAACAAGGGTCTCGTGCATGACCGAGACTACGGTGCACTGTGCCCGGGATATAACCCTGTCAGCCGTGCCGCTAGGCCCACGACCTAAAGTATGTATGTATGTATGTATGTGTGTGTGTGTGTATCACTGATAGCAAATGATCATTCTCTAAATCACTGTACCTCGCTAAATACGAGTTCAATTCCACCTTAATTTTCCCATTCCCCAGGTTATAGTATGCATTCATGTATTAGATAGGCTGTGGACAAATACGTATTGCTATCACTTTCAATCACTTTTCCACTTATCAATATCACCGTCGTATTTGCCACAACCCAATCTCTAACACTACTATATCGACAATGCAAATCAGACCCTATGTTTCAACGTGAATGATCACTATGCAGCAAGTATAAATCAAGCATGATAATATACAGAAATGCACTGAACATGTATTCACTATTCTATGACAACCAATGCCATACAACTTGCAAAATTTACGATAAATCATACGCCTAGAATAGACCAAAATAATATAAAGGGCGCATGAAGCACACTTGATTATATAAACAGTAAAATTTATTTCATATCGATCGGAGTTCAAGTTAGGGAATTATCATCATTTTAAAGCAGCGATCGATTTCTTGAATTCCAGTTTTCGAACTGGAAGCCCAACTTCGTGCGCATTTTACCGGTGATTATGTTCGGATTCAGGTATTGCCCTAGTTGAATAAAATCTATTTCTATCAGTTAAGTTTCCAACTCATCAAACGGATTATCAATCGCGCCTCTATATCAGAAGTTATGTTCAGTTTAATGCGACAGGGTAAGGAATATCACTGCAGAAACTGCAGAACACCGCAACACTCTAAAATACAATTTAAATATCAAACGACGACAAAAAGGCACGGGACTAGATTCACGTGTTATCTAATTAAGTTATCTACGCGTCCATATGGGGCTCCATGCATTTTCAGTTTTATGCAGGTATGTACAAGTGTTTAAATTCAGGTTTCCTCCGTAGAATGTCGCCCCGGACTGCAGTACAGAGTTGCATTCCTCTTCATTTTTCAGTGTCATGAAATTGCAATATTCAATAACTAACACATCAGGTTATAGGTTATCTAGTTAGGTTCGATAAGAGCCCTGGAACACCATGATTAGATTCATATTTAATTAATTACTAATTTTACAACATGGTGGATACGGTGATTTTCAGATTTGACGTAACCAATAGGCGGGGATATCATTCCTCGTGGTGAAAACAATTATTTTCCCTCGAATTCTTATGAGTTATCTGTTATCATAAAAGGGTTTCGAAGCTCGTAAATTTCGCCATTTTAAATAGGGTTTTTCATCTAGGGTGTCGTGTCATATACATAGGTTATGTATAGGCATCAAATGAAATATTCGTTCTCATTAACTGATCCAACTAAAGTTATTCGATTTGAATGTTATAATGGTATGATAAGGGATGACATCTCTTAATATAATTGAACGATGTGGTTTGCTACAAAACTAAATTGACAGTTAGACATCGATGTCGCTATACACATATACATTTACACCGGAGTATATAACCTTGTTAATTTAATCAACTACTACGGTTTTTAGCATGAATAAGCAAGGGAAAGGGGTTCCACTTGCCTAGAGATAGACGACGATACGACGGTGGACGACGGCGAATGGCGCGACACAGGCATGATCACTGCACGATGCACGCTCTACTTGGCTAGATCGGGTTTACTTGGGCTCAGCACTGGCGTGGAGGCGGCCACGACAGGGGTTTCCAGCGACTTCGTTGAAGCGCTCGGATGCAGAGGGCCTGCCGGCGGTGAGCTCAGGCAGCTTTGGGGATTGGAGCTGGTGAATCGGGGAGCTCCGACTTGGGTGCAGTGGCTTGGGTTCGGGGTTGGTGCTCGAAGATGGTGAGCAGGGGAATAGCTCAGAGATGGTCGGCGAGATGGAGCAGGAGGAGGAAGCCGATGGCTGTAGGTTGCTGGGCGAGGCGGCTGCGGTCGATGTTGATGGAGTCGGGGTTGAAGATGGGGTCGATGGAGAGGGGTGTTGTGGTGTACTGGGGAGCTCGGTCACGGCGGTGCTCAGGCGAGGGTGCAAGGACGAGGGAGTTGGGTTCAGTGTTGGGGTGCTCGGAGCTCGCGGTCGGAAGTGGTGAGCAGGGGAAAGCTCTGGGTTGTCGGGGATGAAGTTGATGATGGTGATGGTCGAGATGTGGTGGCGACGGTTGCCGAGGGTCGGGGTTGAGTTGGAGGAGGTGAGGAAAATGAAAAATAAGGAAAAAGAAAAGCGAGGGGGAAAAGAAGGGGGAAGCTTGGTCGTCGTAGGGGAGGGAAAGCCGTTGGAGGAAGTGGCCGTTGGGGAGCGGGTCTCGGGCGAGCGAGAGAAGAGGGAGTCGTTGGGGTGATGCGAGGGACGCGTTCATCGTGGCGAGCGCGAGAAGCGGGCGTGGGCGCGAGAAGCGGGGAGTCGAGGGAAGAGACGTTACGAGGAAGTGGCGGGAAAAAGAGAGGAAGTGAGGAAGAAGGAGAGGGGGAAGCGGGTCGGGTCATGGTCGGGCATAGGTCGGGTCGGGTAGAATAGGATTGGGTTTAGTTTTAGGATTAATTAAATAAAATAATAAAATATGTATAAAAATGAAATAAATTTGGAATAAAATCTGAAAAAAATACGGAAAATTAAATTCGGAACTGGGGATTTACAATCTCTCTAATAATATGGTATTTCCCGATGTAGACTTGTGAAGTGCTCTTGGTTGCTTCACTTGAGCAACTGCTCCACTATTATCATAAAATAGTAGAATAGGAAACACATGTAGGGGAACAATACTAAGCTTACGGATAAAGTTATTTATCAACGCTCACTCCTTAGCAGCCTCTAATGACATAAACATATTCCGATGTAGACTTTCTATCATTGGGATTAAATTGAAAATTGGGATCTGTATCCCTCGATACTCAAATTATTTGCATCGTAAACTAGACAGTAATTTTAGTTCTATGCAAATACTTAAATATGGTTTTTATAGCAGTCCAATATTCATCAAAAGGATTGGACTAAAAGCAACTAACAAGGCCCACTGTATAGACTGTCGGGTCTGGTACACAATATAGTATATATCAAACTATCAACTGCCGAAGCGTATGGAATACATTTGAAGCGCTCAATCGCATTCTCAGTCTTAAAACACATTTCCTTTGAAATTGAGATTTCATGTCTAACATGAGCATTCCCTTTTTGGAATCTTTTATATTGAATCTTTTAAGGATTTTATCCACATAAGTAGATTGTGACAATCCTATACGTCTCTTTCTTTATCTGTATAAAGTTTGAGACCCAAAATATAGAAAGCTTGACCAAGATCTTTCATAGAGAGCTTGTCTAAAATCCACAATGTAATAGATGTCATCAAATCTATATCATTCTTAATGAGTGGTATGTCTTCTACATAGAGCATTACTAACACAATAGAATCGTTTTATTGCTTTTTGTACACTCAAGGCTTTTCAGAATTTTGGACGAAATCATATTCCTTAATTGTTTTATCAAAACGAATATTCCAATTTCTTTTGAGTGTAACATTTTGCCACTAAGCGATATTTAAATGTCTCAACATTTCCATCATCTCCAGGTTTTCTTTCATATACCTACTTGCATCCAATGAGTTTTATTCCATTAGGTGGATCTACCAAGGTCTAAACCTTGTTATGATAAATGGAGTCCATATCGCTTTCATGGTATCAACCCACTTACTGGAATCCACGTCTGACATGGATTCACTGCAAATCCTTGGATCCTCATCCTCCTCGACACTTTCCATCAAATATGTTTCATTGTCAAGTCTATACTTTATAGGAGGACGAATGATCCTAGTTGATCTCCTCATTGCAACAAGTACATCAACAATAATAGTTTCTAGTGGTGGATCTTTATCTTCACTAAAACTTATACCTTCCACTAAATTTGTAGAATCTCCTAACAAATTAGGATTTTCTCCCACTGGAAAAGAGAACCCTTCTAATGGAGAAGATGGCACTTCATCAAGAGTTACACATCCTTGACCAACAATTTGGTCTTCCATAAAGAACACGTTTCTGCTTGCTGTGATTTTATGATCATTGGGATTATAAACATAATACCCAGTGCTATCCTTAGGGTTTCCCTACAAATAAGTATTTATCTGTCCTAAATTCCAATTTGTTCATCATTTATTTTCTAACATGATTTGGACAACTCCAAATTTTTAAGTGTCTTATACTCGGTTTTTTCCTTTCCATATCTCATATAGAGTAGAAGAAATAAATTTGGAAGAAACTCTATTTAACAGATAATGCACAGTCTCTACTGCAAAACCCCATAAGAATAGAGAAACCTTTGAATGGCTAATTATCGAATCAACCATATCTAATATGATTCGGTTCCTTTTTCAGAAACGCCGTTATGTTGTGGGGTCCCGCTGTTGGGGTCAAAAATTACACCCCTGTTAACTAAGTCAAAATCAAAGTCAACCCCAAACCAATTGGGCCCAAGCCCAGGCCAAGTGGGTCCATGCCCAAGTCAAGCTCGAACATGAAGCAACCGACCCCCCCATGCCAAGAAAAAAATTATGTAATAAATAAGTTTGATGTAATTTTCATGCATGAATGTAAAATAAATGTGCATAAAACCAAATTTTTGTAAAGCACATGGCTCATGTGCAAAAGAAATGAGCACATGAGGCATGAGATGGGCAAAAATACCATTTTGTAAAGCCCAAGGGGCTATATGTAAATTTGTAAGCCTATATAAGACAACATGATGATGAAATGAAAAGAAAATAATTCATTCCCTTAAAAGATAGGGCTTTTGTGCCTCCTTCTACTTCCTCAAGGTTCTAAACCTTCTCCCTTTTTAAAATTAAATCAAGAGTTTCACTCTTCTTTTTCCAAAAATGAATAGTTTTTCATCACAAAACCTTTAAAGGGGAACGCGGATTTTTTATCAAATCTCCAAAAGGGGAGATTTTTAAATCTCGCTATCTTTTCTCCAAGATCTAGCCAATAGAAGAGAGGAAGAAGGAGACCCATCCCCAAAAATCCCACTTTGGAAAGATCTAAGGCTCAAGAGAAAATCCATGGCTCAAGAGAGAAGAAAGGGGTCCCCTTTCATCATCTTTGAAAATATCTTAGGAGTTTAACTCCACAAAAAAAATAAAAAAAAATAAATAAATATATATATATATATATTTCTTTTTAGGAGTTCAACTCCAAAAGTCAATCAGGAGTACAACTCCCAGTGCAGGGGCTAAGCCCCTTTGTCCTTTTTTAGGAGTTTAACTCCAAAAGTCAATTGAGAGTACAACTTCCAATATAGGGGCTAAGCCCCTTTTTTCCCTCTGGCGCTCGGCGCCCGCGTACCGAGCACGTGAGGTGCTGACGCCCGACGCCTGCGTGCTGAGCACGTGAGGCCCGGCGCCCGCGTGCCGAGTACGTGAGGTCCGGCGCCCACGTGCCGATCACATGAGGCCCGGCGCCCAGCGCCGCGTGCTGGGCACGTGAGGCGCTGACACCCACGCATTCTTTGGACGCTATATTCCCTTTTTTTATATATACACACTTCACAACACTTTCCTCCGTTAGAATTTTTTTTAAACGGGGCGCTGCCCTGCACCCCGCAAGAGGGCTGCTAGCCCCCTTGACCCCCATCCCGCTATCCGGGTAGCGGGCCTCCCGCAAACTCTGCGTGGCTCCCGATATATCCAAAACCCCTCAAGACACACATACACACACTGCACATTGAGTTCGCATAACCAGTTTGACCCGTCAATCGGATGTTTCCTCACTCTAAAGGCGATAGGTAATTAACGGCAGCTTAGTCCGCGGCTGCCGGAAATTCGGATCTCCACAATCAATAAACCTCCGTCTACCCTAAGCAGGGGGAATTTGTAGTATGCCTGACAAGTAACGCGTATTCCCATTTCAATGGGGTGACGAAAAAAATCCTACACCCGTGTGAGAACCTTTTGAACTCATCTGATAAATACTCTCCATCACGATTTGATCGGATGGCCCTGATACTTCTATCAAGCTCTTTCTCAATTTCGGTTATATATTCTTTGAATTTCATTCATATTTGTGCCGTATTAAGTAAATATAACCGTATCAAGACGCGTCATCTGTAAATGTCACAAAATATGAATATTCACCCCTTATATGATATCAAGGGTACCTAATGCTCTAGCGTGTTTTCCTGTGAAAGGTAATTTTGTCATCTTGCTTCTAAGACAATGTTCACAAGTTGGAAGATTTTCTGTTTTTAAAAAATCTAAAGGACCAATCTTTATCAACCTATTGATCCTATCAATATTAACATGATCTAATCTCATGTGCCAAAAATTAAATTAGATCACTTTGATCTATCTTATGTTTTGAAGATTTATCAGACTCAATCATATTTACATAAGAATAATGGGCAATATCATTACAATTTATTCCATTATCAATCATCCAATAAGCACCAACAAAATAACCAAACATAATAGATGTTTTACTGCTAAATTAAATAGAGTAACCATCACTATAAAGTGTCAGAACAGAAATCAAATTTCTTCTAACTTGAGGAACATAAAGACAATATTTAAGTTCCATTACATACCCTTTATTTAAATGCAAATAATAAGTTCCTAAATACACTGTTGAAACTATGGCTCCATTTTCCATTGTTAAAGTAATCTCCCTATTTTTAAGCTTTTGTTTTTTCTTGTACCAACGCAAGGAATTACAAATATGGGAAGAAGGACTTGGGTCAATACACCAAGTATAAGAAGAATAACTCACAATATTAGTTTATGCTAAATAGTGAGACAACATATCTTCCAAAGGTTTCTCATTCTTCAAGGAGACAATATAATTTTTACAATTCCTCTTCTAATTACCTTCCGTAACGACATTCATCACTATCCCTTTTTGCATTCTTGGAAACTCGTTTTGCTTTAGCAATTTTAGCCAATTTTTCAACAGTAATGGCAATCATCAAATTACTTTTCTAATCGATATAATTTGGTCCAACCAATTTATAGTCATTAAGCAATTTTCCAAACGGACTATACTAGCCATCTACACATAAAAGAGGACAATATTATTAGTAACTCAATTCATATATTTATACTTGCACAATCATTATTATATATGGTTTATTTTAAATAATGTTTTTACTATCAATGCTTCTCCCATGCATCTATTAGTGAATAGAAAATCCAAGTTTATCCGCACTTTTTCACATTGTCAAGATAAAACAAGAACAAACAAGATAGAATTCTACATATCCAATTATCTATATAACTTTCTTTTTATATTCGGTTTATTGATATGTATATTGCTCCACTATTATAGCGAGATTACTACATCATCAATCAAGTGTGGACTCATCATATCGATTTCATACGTAAAATAGATTGCACTTCCTATTATAGCCAAGTGGTCCTATTGAACAAAACAAATGTAGCATTGTTATGCAAGATATATGTAAGGTAAGTACTTTAACAAATCTTACCCTGTCCGGATTCGAATAAATTAAAATATATGTTTTAAATATATCCCTAGGATGGAAAGCTTTTAGATTTAAATTTCATAAATTATAAATCTATCTACACTTATATGCAACTATTGCAAAATTAATTAAGAGAACATTCAATTTATAAATTTAATAAAACTATTTTAATTATTATTATGACGTCGTCATTTTAATTCGTAATTAAACACATGATAATCCACATAATAATCCATAACAATTTATGGAGTTTCAAAACTTATTTCATACATATAAATTATCAAATATAAATTTTATGAAACTGATGCAATATCATATAAAGCATCATAATTAACTAAGCACAATATTAGTTATAGTCTTTTCCATAAAATAACCACTTATAAATCTAATTTATTTCATATAAAGTGACTAAAATATAATTTCAGAAATTATGGGGGTTTACAGATAATTATCCGGTCCTAAATTCACATAATGTCATGAAACACTTTAATAATTATTCGGGCCCTCTTAAGACTTTAAATATATTTAAAGATGGTCTGAAACACATTAAATATTTTTACGAAACCTAAAAATAATTTTCCAGATCCCCATGCTGGCGGTCACGAGGGGTTCGCGGTCACGAGTGGTTTTAATAAGGTTAGAAACAAATTTTATAACTTTCTAAGCACATTGAAGTAATTTTCCAGAAAACTCCAAAAACACATTCAACCACTTGCATTGGCAGACACGTGAACGTTAAAAAAAACTTTTTTATATTTAAAAATTAATCTTGATTTTAAAAATCAAAACTTTTGATTTCAAAAATGAGAACTTTTGATTTCAAAAATCAAAACTTTTGATTTCAAAAATGAGAACTTTTGATTTCAAAAAATCTTAATTATAATTTTGATTTAATTTCAAAACATCAAACTTGATTTCAAAAATTTAAATTATAATTTTTGATTTGATTTCAAAAAATCTAAATTTGATTTCAAAAATCTTAACTATACAGAAAAATATAATTTTGATTTCAAAAATTAAAATCTTAGTTTCAAAATCTATCAATATAGATTTCACGCATATCAATTATAATCTTCATAGATCTAACAAAAAACATATTTTTATCTAATCTATTTTTTTAATCTCATTAAATAATATATCTATGAAAATATAATTATAATGAAATCTAGGGTTTTAATTACTTTCAAAAAGCTAATTAAAATCTATTAATATAGATTTCATGCATAACAATTATAATCTTGATTTGATTTCAAAAATCAAAACTTGGTTTCAAAAACATAATTAAGAAATCTAACCTTATAAATTATATGCATAATAATTATAATCATGATATATCTAACAAAGAACATATTTTTATTTATCTATCTAACTTATTTAATCTCATTAAATAATTTAGATCTAATAATATTAGATCTATGAAATTACAATTATTATGAGATATAGGTTTTTAATTAAAACCCCTAATCCTATAAGTGCAACCATGTGCTTTGATATCAATTGAAGGAAATCATAATCGAAATGCAGTGGAAGCAGTGCATATGATCTCCGATTATTCATCAATATGAATCATAAAAACATATCTTGTAGATCTGAATATATGTTATCAAAAGAATGTCTCTTGTAACAACCACAAATGCAGAAACCTCCAATTTAGTCCACCACCTTACGTAGGAGGCAAATCAAAAACTTGGACGATAGGAACCCTTCTTTTAAGAGGAGAAGTTTTAAAATAATTCTCAATTATTTTCTCTTTTGAAATCTTTTATTTCATCATCGTTTTTTCATTCTTATTTATGGTCTACCATACCCATCCTTTTTATAAGGTTGTGATATAATATCTTTTCTATATTTTACATGGGGCTAAACTCCCCAACAATATAATCACAACAAATTGTGTTATAATATTTTTTTTCTTATTTGCTTTTATTTGCTCTTCTACCTTAAAGCTTTGCAGTGGGACCAATAGGGTCTAACATCGAGAACTAATTGTCAATCTCATCTAATTCGTAATTAATTAATTGAAAATTTTAATTTAACAATTAAACTCCCATCAAGCCAATTGTTCATTAAAGTTCTATCTAATATGAAATAATAATTAATATTAATTTACATGCAACCCCTTTAGCTCCTTTAACTGAGCGAGATAAAATCACCTAATCGTTCAAACCCAAAACTTCAATTTACCACGGACATAATAAATTCATTTCGAAAATAAATATAATGATAATATAATTTTGAAAAAAATATTTCCAAAATACCTGATTAGGATTTGACGCTTTTATGGGATTGAACAGTAAACTTATTCTCATCAGTATAAGAATTTTGGATCCTATCTAGACATCGATAGTTTTTTTAAATGCATTCAAGCAGTCCAATATTTCAGGTTTTTTGTTCTCATTTAAACGCCAAGATTTATCATCATATCAAAACTTACTTGTCAACAAATCGAAAACTACAATATCATCAAGTCAAAAAGATTATGCAACAGTTTGAAATCTCCATTTCTATAGTGACATATCCTAGAGAATTTAAATATAGTCATGTACTACACATATCATTATATACGCTCATGACATACACCCGGAGAATCTCCATTTTCGGTGATTGAGACACACCGCCATATCTCACACATCAGTGTCATACATAATAACCTGTCACAACTCTAGCTATCCTTTACTAGTTGTAGGTTAAATACTCAATTTAAAAATTACTGTAATACCCAGTTCTTTTTGTACATCACTATCCGTATTCTTCATAATATATTATTTACAAAATTTATTTATTTTATTTATAATTATTTTATTTCCTTTAAACCCCAAACCCTAATCCCAATCCCTTCTATTTTTGTGTCTTAGCCCACTCTCTCCATCTTTCTGTTATTTTTCTATTTCCCCTTTTCCCTAAAACCAAACCCAAAACAAAACCAAAACAAAATAAACACAAAATATATATAATCCCCCAGTCCAACAATTCCTTAGCCCAAGCTCTATTTTTCTCCCCCGGCCCACTTCCTTTTCTTCCTTTAGAAATGAACTTAAACTAAAGCTTCACCAGCCCAAACATACAAAACTAAATAAATTAAACAAAATTTCCCTAAGCCCAGCACCTCTCAAGCCCAGCCCCAGGGAAAATTAAAAATCAAATTAATTAAACAATTTTTCCCCCTCCAAAGCCAAGCCCAAGACAAAATTTAGCCAAATGAAATTAAACCAAATAATAAAACCCTATACCCACCGGCCCAGCCCGATCTCCTTACCCGCGCGCCCAACAACCCGACCCGACCCGTTAGCACTTCCCTTCTTCCCCACTCCTTCGCGTTTTCCCGCTCTTTTCCTTTACGTGCCTACGTCGCCGTCGACGCTCCGTCCTCGCGACCACGACCCCGACCCATGTTCGCTCGTGCCCGCGCACCCTCCTCAACCTCACCTCGTCTCTAACTCTCTTTCTCCTCACCCTCGTCCTCACTTTCTTCTCTCCTCACTCCATTGTTCACCCAAACCCCCTGCCTCACCGCCGCTGCCGACGAGAACGACGACGACGACAATCTCCTCGTCCTTCCTCCCTCGCTCTTCCCCCTAAAAAATCAAACCCTTACACTGCCTCCCCCTCGCCTGCACACCGAACCCATCGCCGAGCTCGAGCCCCCTGCACGCCTTCTCGTGGTCGACGACCCCCGGCGTCCCCGACTCCTTTCCCTCCAACCGCCTTCACCCCTCTCTACAAACCACCTAGAGCCCCTCCTCCAGCCCCACACCCCTTCACCTGCATGCCGGGACCCATCGAGCCCCAGCCTACTCCTTCTACCGCCGACGAGCTCTTTGACGTCGTCACCACCAAGCAACATCTCTCTCTTTCCCTCAGCAACCTGAGCCCAACCACATCTCTCATCTCTCTCCCCTAGCTACATCCCCTACCCCTACCCCAGCAGCATCTCTCTCTTTCTACCCCAGCAGCATCTCTCTCTCTCTCTCTCTGCCACAACAGCATCGCCATCTCTCTCTCTCTCTCGGCTCTTCTTCGAAAAGGCCCCAAAACCGAACCTAACCCAATCCCTAGCCGCCGCAGTCGACCCCGGCATTTCGTCGAACACCTGCGTTGATCGATGTTGCCGCCATTTGGGTCACCGACGCCGCCATCAAATCTGTGGCCTCGACTCCTTAAACCGTCATCGTCATCAACACGCCGTTCGTCGCAACGCCAGCGCACACCGTCACACCCACCGAGCCATCGAGTCCAAGAGCCCAAGCTCGAGCCGAGGCCGCGAACCCTAACCGTACCGCTCGTTGCGCGTTCGTGCCGTTGCCGCTGCCGTGCATCACCAAAGCGTCTCCAGGCAAGTACCCTACTTGCTACATGCTAGTTATTACTGTTACATTTCTAAAACCTATTATTTCCGTGTTTAAAACTCGTGAAAACTTATATGACATAAGTGTTTGATGCAAAACCCGAACGAAAACCTTCCATTAAACTGACGGGACTTGATTATATACGCTGGCCCATATGGCAATGAACATTTTGGTGAAATCTTACTGGAAAATATAATCGTTACTGGCTTGAACGATCACCCCCCAACTACACCCGTTAAAACTGAATATTCCCCGCGTTTGAAACTTGTTAAAATCATAATTAATGGTGTACACATTGAAATGATGCGTGCGATGGCTCATATCGAAGCTAACTGTTTAACCCACTGTACCACATTGTTTATCACAAAATTTTAATAAACTATGACAGAGAAAATTACGGAGGAGTACGTTTCTAGATTGCAGTCCAGAATGGAAATCCCGATTAACCCCTGTTTCCAAACCCCTGTTTATTACTTTTCAAATATGAGAATGCACGGAACCCTTTATCGTTACGTAGGAAATTGAATTATCTTTTTTACTCGACTAGTCTCACTAGTTTTCTCAACCGTTTGATATTTTTAATCCATTTTACAATGTCGTTACGTCGTGCTGAATTCTGCAGAGGCAGATTTTACACACCGAGCATAATCTGTCCATAACTCCCTGTCGCCACAATATATTACTGATCCGCCAATTGCAGTGGAAACCTTACTGGAAATCCTAAATATAGTTCAACTATAGCATCGCCTAATTAAATCCCAATTGTGATTAAAATGCGTTACGAAACAGACTTCCGATTCTGAAACCGGATTTCCAGCAGTGAACGCTTAAAATGAAATGGCCATATCTAGTGATCTTGAAACCCGATTAACGTGAAACCAATTTTGATGGATAGATAATTAAACATATTGTTTACCCCCTTTTCATTGTTTCGCTAAATTTTTGCAAGTATGATTTATGATAAATTATGCAAGTGTTAGGACACCGACTTATGACATCTTAATCATGCCTGAATTATCGTATTCTCATCACATTATATATATGTTATTGCATTGGTAACCTAGTGATCATGTGCATTACCCAGTGTTAGGTTTTAGCATTTGATTGTGGCAAGTACGTTAGTGTTTAAGCATGAATGGATAAGTGAAAGTGACACGTACTTGTACACAATCAGTGGACCCTATTGATTTATTGCATTGTCGACGTCTGTGGGACGTGTATAAGTGTGACTATAATTGGTATGGGACAATTATGGAAGTACTTGTATGGGTGTCACAGGTAAGACACCAAATACTGTCTATTTATCTTGGGTATTAGTCGGGATATGCTTGATGGAGATCCTGTCTCCAGTTCTCGCGCAGACTTGTTATGGACCAACCGGTATTTGAGTTTATGGTTGGCGTTTGATGTAGACCACGGGGTATGGGATAGTTTAAGTGTGAGTTCAACAGAATCTCGGGAGTCCCATGCTGGCACATATGGAGATATATAGGGATATCACTGATTATTAACGATCGACTCGGGCCCGTGTTCCCTTGTCCTTAGGTCATACCCTTAGGTGGGGGATACTCACGAGTGGTTGACTCTCACACTTGGACTGATGATAGCCTTAGTGACCTGTATAGTGAGACTTAGAGACTGATAGGGATAGTGACATTGACATGCATTGATTACTGATTCAATACACCTGACATATTATTTACTGCTTTACTGTTCACCTGCTCTATTAGACGCCCGCATTGGCTACTTCATGTTCACGTCCTTACTCTCTTGATTTACTGTTACATATTCATTATTACTACACGAGTTACCATTTGTACCTACATATATATATATATTGTTATCGTGTCGCTCTGACGACCTGAGTATGCATGCTCAGAGTGAGAGGTGGATCTAGCTTGGACCAGGACCTGACGTACCTCGAGGACATCGCGGACATCTTGATCAGCTGCCCAGGGCTATACTCTTTTGATCTCCATCGGGTTAGTTCTTTTGTATTTGTTTTGATTTAGTTATTGAATTTCTCATTACCCGTGCGTTGATTACTGATTACCATGTAAAGCTAGAAGCCGAAGTGTGACTACGGAGAGATATCTCCTCGACCGTAGGAGCATGGCTGGCCTTGTCAATCCCTTGTATTCCCCAAACCCTAATCCCAATCCCTTCTATTTTTGTGTCTCAGCCCACTCTCTCCGTCTCTCTGTTATTTTTCTATTTCCCTTTTTCCCTAAAACCAAGTCCAAAACAAAACCAAAACAAAATAAATAAATTTTTTAAATAATATATTATGAAGAATACGGATAGTGATGTACAAAAAGAACTGGGTATTACAATTACTAAATTAGATCTTATCTCCATGCAAGTGTGTTGGGGTGGAAAATTACACTCCGGTTGACCAAGTAAAAGTCAAAGTCAACCCCAAGCAAGCGGACCCAAGTCCAGATCAAGTGGGTCCATGCCCAAGTCGAGCCCCATGGCCGGCCTCCCCCATGCCAAAATGAAATCATGTAATAAATAATTTTGATATAATTTTTTTATGCATGAATGTAAGAAAAATGCGCATAAAACCAAATTTTTGTAAAGCCCATGGCTCATGTGCAAAAGAAATGAACACATGAGGTATGGGATGGATAAAATACCATTTTGTAAAGCCCAAGGGCTATATGTAAATTTGTAAGCCTATAAAAGGCAACATGATGATGAAATAAAAAAAGAACTTTTCCTTTCTAAAAAAACTAGGGTTTGTGCCTCCTTCTCCTTTCTCAAGGTTCTAAAACCTTCCCCTTTAAATTAAATCAAGAGTTTAACTCTTCCCTTTTCCAAAAAGAAATTGTTTTCACCACAAAACCCTTGAAGGGGAGCTCGGATATTCAATCAGATCTCGAAAAGGGGAGACTTTAAGGTCTCACCCCCTTTTCTCCAAGATCCAGCCGATCAAGAGGAGGAAGAAGGAGACTCATATCCAAAAATCCAACTTTGGACAGATCCAAGGCTCAAAAGAAGCTCCAGGGCTAAAGAGAGAAGAGAGGGGTCCCCTTTGATCACCTCTGAAGATGTTTAGGGAGTTCAACTCTAAGGCCCAAATTCTCAAAGGAGTTTAACTCCTATTCCAGATCATTTAGGAGTTTAACTCCAAATCTAAATATTTTGGAGTTTAACTCCACTCAAAATCCCTTAGGAGTTTAACTCCTAACCCGGGGACTAAGCCCCTTTTCCACTGATGTTCCCAGCGGTCGCATGCCAAGCACGTGAACCGCGGGCGCCCAGCGATCGCATGTAGGGCATGCGACCCGCCAGCGCCCAGCGGTCGCGTGCATGGCACGTGACCCACGGGCGATAAAACGCCCATGTGTGCCTCACACGACCCGAGGGCGCTCAGCGCCCAGAGGTCGCGTGCAGCGCAAGTGATCCGCAGGCGCCCCGCTTGCGCGTGCAAGGCACGCGGCTCGCAGACGCTAAGCGTCCACGTGCGCCTCACGCGACCTGCGGGCGCTCAGCGTCCAGCGGCCTACGTGCCAGGCACGTGACCCGTGGGCGCCAAGCGCTCATGCGCCAGGAACGTGACCCGTGGGCGCCAAGCGCTCATGCGCCAGGAACGTGACCCGCGGGCGCCAGTGCCCACGCGCCCGGCACGTGATCCGCGGGCGCCTAGCGCCCACATGCCATGCACGCGTCTTTAAGACGCTCCCCCCATTTTTTATATGCGCTCCATACTAAATATATTTCCCCCGTTAGAAAAAATTTCTAACAGGTCGCTGCCCCGTATCCCGCAAGGGGGCTGCTAGCCCGCTTGACCCTCAGCCCACTGTCCGGGTAGTGGGACCCCCGTAAAAACTCTGCAGAGCCCCCGATATATCCAAAATCCCTTTCAAAACACAACACATGCACACTGCACATTGAGTTCGCATGACCTGTTTGACCCGTAAGTCGGAGGTTCTCTCGCTCCAAAGACGAGGGGTAATTAACGGCAGTTTAGTCCGCGGCTGCCGGAGATTCAGATCCCCACAACCAATAAACCCCAGCCTACCCTAGGCAGGGAGAATCTGTAAAGCGCCCGACAAACGTGCGCGTATTCCCATCTCAATGGGGTGACGAAAAACACCCTACAAAGTAACCCATCACAGTGCATGATTTAGCAATATAATTTCTAAGGATATTATAACAATTATAAATAAATAAGAATACCCACATTATAAATTATTAAGTGAACTATAAAACTTTATTAATATTTCACTAATATTATATGAATTGTAATGGATGTTCAAGAACATATATTACCACTCTAGCAGAACTATGTAACTTGATGCATTCCTCTTATATATGCTTAGCCTCCATGAAATAATCGCATTCTCGGAGCCATATTCTTCAAAGCGTTTTATTGAATTCCGATTTTTCAAATTTGGTAAAAATATTGCTTGTGTAAATAATTATATTTTATTCATAGAAGTAATACTTACTTTTCCGCATTCCATTTCTAGTTGTGCATTCCCATTGCATTTTATGAAACGGTGTTACTCATTTTTAATTCAGATGAAGTCTTCCATTACTTATGTTATCATATCAGAAGCTACAGAAAACTGCAAATAGATTTACAGTGTTCGTTTCTATTTCCCTTCATGAAGATCTACAGTAACCTTTATATTACTTTCTCTGTTTTCTGATGAGGATCTAATTTTTGAGTCTGCTTCATTTGTTTTGTTACATACCGACTGTTTGCCCTGCAAAATGATAAATTTAATATTTCGTATAAGTAATTGGTCTGACAACCTAGAAACATGAACAACCCCAAACTTACCGTTGACAATATTATTGTAGGTTCAAACCCCTTTTCTTATCAAGGTAACCAGCTAGCACTGTGACAGGAAGCCCCTTTTCGTAATTGGCACCATAACAACAAAGTTGTACATTGTTAATTTCTATATAATATTAACTCCCATTTCTCAATTCTCACATGAAAACGGTCGAGGGTCAATAATGTTTTACGGCAATTTTAATGTGTTTATGTTAATTTATGAAATTTCGCAGCGGAATGTAAGTCAGAGTCTAAGAGTAATGAAATTTCCACAACACAGAGATGTAGTAAAGTACATAACCCAGATAATTTGTTCATTAGAGTTCACCAACTCTGTGGCTAATCTCCGCTTGAGGCATCGGCTCCAGAGTTAACTATCTCAGTATAATGAAATGGAGAACACCAAACCTTCTTCACTATGTATATAACGTGGGGTCACAAAACCTTCCCACAAGTTTATCAACCAACCTTCTTCTAAGGTTAAATCGGTGAAAATCACAGATCTTTTTCACTAGGTCGTATAAGGCAAATTTTAACAAATCTTGACAATAATCAACTTTACAATCTTATTGATCTCAATATATGAACAAAGATAAAATCGTGGAGATATTGCATTGTGCTTTGGAGATGAGGAAAAATGTAAGATCGATTTAAAGAAGTTTTCTAAAAGATAATGAAAAACTTAATCAATATGGAAACTTCTTCGAAATAGAGGTCTTTCTTTACAATTAATTAGAACAAATTTTAAAATACCGAAAGATCTCTTCTCTCAATTGAATACTAAAATTTTTAGAATGTAGAGCAAAAGAGTTCACATGAAGAGTTAAAGAATGATTAAAGTGTAAAAGGTATTAAGTCTTTTGAAAACTCAAGTATGGGATCTCTTATATAGAATTTAAGTGTAGGGCAGTTAGGGAAACCGTTTCCAGAATTTTGGAACGTTGGAGACAGTAAATAGCCGTTGAGATTTGAAATTCAAATCGAAAAGATATTAAAACTTTCAAAATTGGAAAAGGATGATAACTGCTATAGACGTCTGTATGGACGTCTATAAACCTATAGACGTCTATAGTCTGATATATCAGTTATAGACATTTATAAAGACATCTATACTAATATCGATATATAGAAATGATGTTGTTTGAAATTCAAGGTTGGTAATTTAGATATCTTTTTAAGGAAAAAGTTATCTAGTAACGAAATTTAAGAACATGAAGAGATTCAAACCACTGAGATCAATTTTAGACTCAAGGAAAATAAAAAGTCATCAATTTATCCGTTATTTGACTTCTTCGTTACTTTCCTTTGAAATGCTCTTTGATTTTTAAAATCGCTTGATATTACTGTTGAGGATGCCGGTTGCTTTGTTAATTGTTCTCTTACTTGAGTAATCTGTTATTTTATCATTTTAACTGATCTGATATGGTCAGTAATATTTGATATCTTAAAATATAGTTTTGTAAAATAATCAAAACTAAAGAGAATATGACTCATAGGTCAACAATCTCTTCATTTTTGATATTTTACAAAACTTAAATAACGAAATTCAAGATATGTATAATAAATTCAAACATGTAGATATCTATTCAAATACTCCTCCTGAATATATGCATATCAATTCTCCCTTTTTTTGGAAATATCAAAAAGTATAACATGGAGGATGAACATAAAAATAATAGGTAGCAAGCGAATAGTAAAAATGGACATAGCAAAACAGCAAGTACTATTAAGCATCATTACCAATAAATATCAAGTACTAATAAGCATCAAGCAAACACAGAACAAGTTCTCAAACAACTACATTAAGTCAAATATTACATAGCAACTTATGAAAATTTAAAACTAACAAATACTTATCGTCGTCTGGTTGAGTGGGATGTTGTTCGAGATCCATTGGGGCATGATACTTAAAAGGAGGTGGTGGAGGAAAGTCGGATTGACTATAGATGTAGTTCATGTGATATTCATATCGTGCGTTGATTTGTGTGAATCCCGTATTAATCCAGTCACGGATCTCTAGATGCATGGCGTTCATACGCTCGAACATACGGTTTTCAAAATCTTGAAGGTTATAAGGCATAGGTTGTTGAATTTTAGGTTCGGATGGACGATGTGGTGGAGATTGTTGTGGTGGAGGTTGTTTTTGTGCGGATAGAGAATTCAAAGACATGAGATGAATATTGTAACGACCAAATTGTCTATCCTCACTAACAATGGCTTTGTCGATATTGGGATTAATACCGGAGGCTTCGAGGATTTTAGTGATAATTTTTCCATAATAAAGATTCGAATTTGTTCCCAGTAAATTCCATATAGTATCAATGAGGAACAAAGGAAGATTTACTTTGATTCGGGCTATCACACAATAGGCCAACAATTTGTGTGTAAGAGTGATTCGATCTCGACCATCCATTTTAGAATAAATAGTGTGGCCTAGTAAGTAGTCCAACACTCGAGCTTGAGGAAAGAGGGTTTGTGTGTAAGATCATTATATAAGTTGGGATAATCATTACCATGAAGGAGCCTAGAGGCAACCTTCTTGGTCACATTAGGAAGAAAGTGCTCAAAATTGGACAATGTGCGTTTGTAAATATCAAATCCTTCATTTGGAATTTGAAGAATTGTAGCAAGAGAAGAGGGTGAAATGATTATGGAATTATTTTGAATCCTAGTTTTGAGGATATTGGTATTGTCATGATTGCTAACAAGATTAGCATAGAATAGATAAACAAAATTAAAATTGGTAGAACAATCGAGGGTCATGAAATTGAGCCAATCTTGGTGTCGAAGAAGGGGTTTGAGATGAAAATTTTCAATCTCGTCTAAGCGAACAAAAACGCCGGTCACGATTTTCTTCTTGACAATTCTTTCATATAAGTGATATGCTTTGTTGAAGACAAATTTGAATGTGACATCCTCTTCTTCTTCATCATCTCCTTGTTCTTGTGTTTCTTCTTCGATCTCTTTTTCGTAGTCGTCGTCGTCTTTGTCATCATCCTTGGATTCTTCTATGGGAGGTTGAAGAGGAGGAGGAACTCGTCTACGTTAGGAGGTGAAGGATTCTCTAATTTCTTTGCCCAAGTTTTTGGTCCTTGGCATTTTTGAAGAATTGTGGATAGTGAAACTCTAAGTTTGGATTTGGGGAATAAAGAGAGAGAGAGAGGAGAAAAGAAATGAGGGTTTGGGAAAGAGTTGGGACTTGAAAAAAGTTGAATGGACGTCTTAGATTTAGAATTAGGAGATCAACAGTTGCGACGTTTCAGAGAAAACGTCGCTATGGAATTTTTCGATCTATAGACGTCTGCGTGGACGTCTATAAAGGTATGGACGTCACTATGTACATCTATATAGACGTCTCTACAACTTATTTAAAAGTTTATAAAGAGTGATGTTTTCTGGATTCCTTATAGATTATCAGTATATATCGAGTAATATTTTAGTTTGAAGTTTGAGTAGATTTTAATTTTAATTCGTAAACAAATGTTAATCAAACGTAGAAAATACAACTTTTCATTCATAACAACAATATACATAAAGTAGAAACATTACATCAAACATACTAACATACATAGAAATTTAACGAAGTAAAAAAAATACATAAACACTAAAACAAACTACGACTAATTTCTAGCCCTAATGAGTCCTAATAGTTGGGTAGGTGCTTCCAATACTCCGTGGCCTTGGTCTCCCGATCTTAGATGAAAATCCCCTTGACCCGGTCGAAAATTTGGGAATGGACCTCATGCACTTCATTTCTAGCAATTAGCATGAAGCGTTGAGTAGGAAGTGAATGAACATAAAATAGATCATTATCGCCGTCTCCATATCCATATGGGTCAAAGAAATACCGATTATTGTTAAGACCGTTTGGTGATGGTCCCTGAACTGCTGGATCGTTAGTTGAAGGATTTTCAATAGGAGTTTCTTTTGTATGAGGGTGATTGATCAGATTCTCTTTAAATGGCTCTTCTGAAGGGTCTTCAGAAGGATCCTCGGTGGAGTTAGAAGAACTTGAAGATGATCATGGAAGAGTAAAAGGTAAGATACAAGACGGATTAGGTGTTGTTCTTATTGGCGAGTGGGGCTCTTCCTTGATCTCTACATTGGGTTTCTTGCAGGAGGAAGACCTAATTTCGACCAGCGGTGTGCTCCTAGTGCCTATCGTTTGTTTGGACATGTTTTTGTATGTTTAGGAAGAATGAAGAGATGCATTTTTGAAGTGAATACTAGATAAGTATTTATAGAGTAGATGCAGACAACTAATTGGAGGTTTAAAAAACTAAAATTTAGTTTTTACAACGCTTCAAGAAATTTCAAATTTGAAATTTCAAAAACATATAAAGGAGTTAAGTGATAAACTGCTATGTTAGTTTTCTTATAGGCGTCTGTATGGACGTCTATATGAGAGTATAGACGTCTATGCTACCCTATAAAATTTAGGTTTTATAATATTTATAAAATTTAGGTTTTATAATGTTTATAAAATTTTGGTTAAAAAGGTTTCTAGTAGTCAAGTATCTAGTTGTCGCATGTTGAGTTCACCCCTTATTTGTGTAAAACGAGTTCTATTTAAAGGTTTTGTGAAAATGTCAGCCAACTGAAATTCAGTTGGTATATATTCAAGAACTATATCACCTTTATGATAGTGGTCTCATAGGAAATGATATCTAATATCAATGTGTTTAGTTCTTGAAGGTTGATCAGCATTTTTAATCATCTGAACAGTGCCAGCGTTTATCACAGAATATTGGAATTTTAGAGACTATTTCTTTATGGTATTCTAAAATGTACTTTATCTAAAAACTCTGTGCGTAGAAAGCAGCAGCGGTGATATATTCTTCCTCGGCAGTAAACAAAACTACTGATACTTATTTCTTGGAATTCCAAGAGACAAGACAGTTTCCTAAAAAGTGACGTGTGCCGCTTGTACTTTTTCTATCTTTGATTTCCAGCATAGTTAGCATCCGAATAACCAGTTAAATAAAATAATTTATTCTTCGGATACCATAATCCTAGGTTGATGGTGTTTTTAAAATATCTAAAGATTCTCTTAAAGACTACTAAATATGATTCTTTAGGATCAGCCTGGAATTTAGCACATAAGCAAACGCTATACATGATATCAGGTCTACTTGCAGTCAAATACAATAAACTATCAATCATATCTCAGTAGAGTCGTATATTTATCACTTTTCCATTTTCATCCTTAGTAAGTTTAGTTGTCGTTACCATTAGAGTTTCACAGATCCTTGTGTCCTCTAAACCAAACTTCTTGATAAGTTTTTTAGTGTACTTGGTTTGAGTGATGAATAGTCCTTCTTGACTTTGTTTGATTTGAAGTCCAAGAAAGAAATTTAATTCTCCCATCATACTCATTTCAAACTCATCTTGCATAAACTTTGAAAACTCTTGGCAGAGATGCTCATTAGTAGAACTGAATATGATATCATCAACAAAAATTTGAACTATTATTACATATATTTTTGTAAATAAGGTTTTGTCAACTATGCCTTTTAGATATACTATTTTTATTAAAAATATACTTAATCTCTCATACCAAGGTTTATGGGCTTGTTTGAGACCGTATAATATATTTTCTCGTTTAAATACATACTTTAGATATTTATGATTTACAAAACCTGATGGTTGTGCTACATATACTTTTTCATCTATCCTACCATTTAAGAATGCACTCTTAACGTCCATTTGAAAGACTTTAAAGTTTTTGAAATAAGCGTAGGCTAATAAAATTTTAATAATCTCGAGTCTAGCAACGGCCGCGTAAGTTTTGTCATAATCAATTTCTTCGATTTGATTATAACCTTGAGCCACTAAACGTGCTTTATTTCTTACTATATTTCCTGACCCGTCTAACTTATTTCTAAAAACCCACTTAGTACCCACTATTGGTTTATTTTTGGGTTTTGGAAAAAGTTTCCAAACTTTGTTTCTTTCAAACTGATTTAACTTATCTTATGTTGCGTCTATCCAATACTTATTATTTTCAGTTTTTTAAAATTCTTTGGATCTATAACAGAGATAAAAACAGAGTTGATGCATAAGTTAAAAGTTGATGATCTAGTAACTATTTATTTATCAATTTCTCCTATTATTAAATTCTTAGGATGATCTTTGTTGAATTGCCAATCTTTTGGAAGAGTAGTATCTATTACTTGCTCTTGTTCCTCCAATTGATTAGTTTCAACTTCTTTTTTTATTGATGAGTCATCTAATCCTTTTGATAAGTTAGAATTATTATCATCTAGTAGATTCTCAGCATTAAAATAATTGGTTTCTTCAAATTGGACATGCATACTTTCTTGAATTGTTAAAGTTCTTTTATAATAAATATGATAGGCTTTGCTAGTTATTGAATAACCAATAAATATTCCTTCATCGTATTTAGAATCGAACTTTCCTAAGTTGTTTAAAGTGTTTAATACATAGCATTTACAACCAAAAACTTTAAAATATTTAATGTTAAGGGTTTTACTATAAAATATTTCATATGGGGTTTTATTTAAAAAATTTCTAATTATTACCCTATTAATTATATAGCATGAAGTATTAATTGTTTCAGCCCAAAAATATAGTGGTAAGCTATTTTCATTAAGTATGGTGCATGCTATTTCTTATAAGGAACGATTTTTCCCTTCAATAACTCCATTTTGTTATGGAGTTCTGGCACATGAGAATTCATGTTTAAAACATTTCTTATTACAATATTTTTCGAATATCGAGTTTTCAAATTCTCTACCATGGTCGCTTCTAATTTTGGATATATTTAAATTTATTTTCTTTTGAATTCGTTTATAAAATATTTTGAAATTACCACAAGTTTCATCTTTGGTTTTTAAGAAAAATACCCAAGTGAATCTTGAAAAATCACCTACAATGACATAAGCAAAGTATTTACTGTTCAGTTGATAAAACTGCACATTCGTATTACATTTTTCCTACCATTTTCATATAAAAAGGGACTTTATTATAATATATTATACATATGAGGGTTTATGTGTAAAAACACTATTTTCCATGTATTAATATATTTTAATTAGTATTTGGTAGAAAAATGTTTGCAAATAAATTCATTGACCTAATCCTAGTAGAACTAAGTCTACTAAATATTATTTGAGTTGTTGTGCAAAAGATTTCCAAGTGTGCAGAATTTTTCAAAGACTAAAATCAAGCAAATCAAGTTGTTGAAGAAGACTTGCCTAATTAAAGAAGCAAAACTTGGAGACCAAGTCTGGAAGCAACCGAGAAAAGATTTCCAAATTCTAAAGGTGCCAAGGATCGCCACATGTCACAGGGAGAAAGCCCTAAAAGTTTGATCAATTGATCTCGACCATTGGCCGCGGATCCGCGGCCAAAACCCCACTTTTGGCCGCGGATCCGCGGCCAATGGTCGAGATCAATTGATCAAACTTTTAGGGCTTGCTCCCTGTGACATGTGGCGATTCTTGGCACCTTTAGAATTTGAAAATCTTTTCTCGGTTGCTTCCAGACTTGGTCTCCAAGTTTTGCTTCTTTAATTAGGCAAGTCTTCTTCAACAACTTGATTTGCTTGATTCTAGTCTTTGAAAAATTCTGCACACTTGGAAATCTTTTGCACAACAACTCAAATAATATTTAGTAGACTTAGTTCTACTAGGATTAGGTCAATGAATTTATTTGCATACATTTTTCTACCAAATGCTAATTAAAATATATTAATACATGGAAAATAGTGTTTTTACACATAAACCCTCATATGTATAATATATTATAATAAAGTCCTTTTTTAATATGAAAATGGTAGGAAAAATGTAATACGAATGTGCAGTTTTATCAACTGAACAAATACCCCCAAACTTATCTTTGAATGTCCCGAGCAAACTAGTTTATTCAAGAGGAAGAAAGGAGAAAACTAAGCACACTTTCGTAGGCAAACACGATTGCACTGAGCACGTGCAACAAGCCGTTAAACCTCTAGGTGTCCCTAGTAGGAGGAGTGTTGTCTCCTGAGGGTTTTCAGCGGATTGCACCCACAAAATCCAATAACAAAAGAGAGATGGTGAAATTTACATATAAAGATAAGAACTATAAAAGAAAGACTTTGAAAATAAGAGTTTCCAGCTATACTAGTTTTTCAGTAGTCATGAGCCCTATCTTAATAGTCATGAAAAAATATTAGAAATTACATCATCTCTCAATAAAACATCATCTTTATTTTTCGTTCCTACCTTTTATCCAAACATTGATCATATAACCCCACGTGTGTGTTAAGAACATCACTACACTCGGAGAATTCAATTCAAGCTATCATACTCTTGTCCATCTACCTTAGTACTTTTTAATTTGATGAATACTTAGGTTTGCTCACACCTTTTCATGCGACCGTTAATACTTCTTGAGGTACTAACCGACCGATTACTCATGTGCTTGCTGGTTAGGTGATAATATTTTCCTCGTCTTGCACCATCTAAGGCTTAGCAGTGACTCCCAGACCAGTTGGCCTTAGGGCACTAGGTGAAGAGGCACCCTCGCTATATTTTTTTATTGCTGCCTTGGCGATAACAAAACCAGTGTTCATTTTTCTTTTCACCATATTTTCTTCATTCATTTTTTATTTTTTTCATTTCCTTCATACTTTGGCTTTTAGACAAAAGCATTTCAAGGTATCCTCTACTATCCCGAGTTTCAAGACGTGTGTAAGTGCATATAGTAGGGTATCAACGTTCAAATGTTTGGCTTCCAGAATAGAAACTATTTTTCAGACTTATTTTTATCCTCAGATTAATGACTTCCTTCATCTTACCAACCCTTGGGACAACAGCTCATAACTACTTATTACTAGTTCGTTTAAGAAAACTTCTAATTTTCTTGGTTTTCTTAAACTATTCCTATCTTTTGGATGTAATTTTTCACTTTCGACTCTTTTGTTATAAAAGAAATTTTTTGAAAATGTTGTGCTTATGCAAAGTATGATGCAAATTGATGCGTAAATAAGCACAAACCTATTGGTTCGAAAGAGTGTGTGTTTGTAGTTAACCGCAATCAGAACGGTGTCGCGTGTAGCTAGACCGAGGTGAGTACGGGTCGTCCTCAGGGAAACGTTGAACCTTTTATTCTTACTTTAGATGCGTTGAGAAAGAGAGGAGATTGAGAAAGAGAGGAGGGATAAAGAATTTTGAAGAATGGTTTCTAGATCTACGTTAAGCAAGAATGCAAAAATATAGATCTAGATTATTTTAGGGATGTAGTTAATATAATAAGGGGGCTTGTAGGGTTCGTTAGGATTTAGTAGTCATGGACGATTAATTAAAAGTTACCCTTTTTATTCTTTAATAGATTTAAAACTAGAACGACGGTGATGCGTGTAGATTAGGGTTTCTGGAGGGAAAAGGAATCCCACTCTTAACCCTTATCTCGACACAGAACTCCGTTCATATCTAGCCTTTACCAAAACAATCATTAATCTAATCGCTAATCGCGGTCGGAACTAGCAAAGAATTGTTAGAGCGTCCGATTGGGATGTTAATGATTCTTTTGATAAAGTTCATAAACTTTATAGGACTTAAAAAGGGTTTAGGGATGTTCATCATCCATTAGCCTACCCTAATCCTACGAACCCTAACAAGCGGAGAATTACTCGCGCATGTTGGGAAAAGAAGATGAAAAGACAGAGAAGGAAAATATAATGTAAAATGCAAAAGAATTAAATAAAACAACTACTTTTATTAATCAACTTGAACAATCTACACTTTGATTCCTTATAAAATGATTACAAAGACTAGTTTGCTTCTCGATCTCTTCCAAGGACGTAGAAGAACAGTTGATGATCAGCCTGGATGCGTGAGCCGTCTTGGATTTCGTGATCTCGTCGGCTTGATGATTTTTCCAAGAGGCTCTCGGTGCCTTTTTATAGTGCAAAGCCAGAATCATTTGCTTCAAAATTAGGTAAAATGTAGAAAAGATTTTCCCCAAAAATCCTCAACTCCCAACTCACTATATCTGCGGCGGATCCGTGGCCCAAGTGGGGTTTTGGCCGCGGATCCGCGGCCAATGGTCGAGATCAATTGATCAAACTTTTAGGGCTTGCTCCCTGTGACATGTGGCGATCCTTGGCACCTTTAGAATTTGGAAATCTTTTCTCGGTTGCTTCCAGACTTGGTCTCCAAGTTTTGCTTCTTTAATTAGGCAAGTCTTCTTCAACAACTTGATTTGCTTGATTCTAGTCTTTGAAAAATTCTGCACACTTGGAAATCTTTTGCACAACAACTCAAATAATATTTAGTAGACTTAGTTCTACTAGGATTAGGTCAATGAATTTATTTGCATACATTTTTCTACCAAATGCTAATTAAAATATATTAATACATGGAAAATAGTGTTTTTACACATAAACCCTCATATGTATAATATATTATAATAAGGTCCTTTTTAATATGAAAATTGTAGGAAAAATGTAATACGAATGTGCAGTTTTATCAACTGAACATTTACCTTCTAGACTTGCATCACGACGAGGATCAAAAAGATCCATGTGAAGCAATTGTAAGGGAGTATTACTTGATACATCAGTTTTAGGTTTAAATGATGACTTAGTTTGTTTACCTTTTTGGCAGGTATCACATATCTTATCTTTTACGAATTTTAATTTAAGGATGCCTTTAACAAGATTATTCCTTGAAATTTTAAATAAAATATCCATTAAGAAATGACTTAGTCTTCTATGCCAAAGTAAAGTATCTATGTCATTATTTACTATTAATAACTTAATATATGGATTTATGAAATCTTGAATATAAATGATGTATATATTATGATACCTTTTGCCAGTTAAAACCACCTTGTCATCATATAGAATTTTGCAAAATTCTTTTTCAAAAATTACAGTATACCCTTTATCGCAAAACTGACTCACACTAAATAAGTTATGCTTTAAATTTTCTACATATGGTACATCCTTAATTAATATAGTATTTAAATCATTATTAAAGGAAATATCACCTTTACCGAAGATTTACCCTTGTTATTATCTCCAAAAGTGACGTTGTCACCTTCTTCTTTTGATAGCATTTTGAAACTTTGAATATTGTCAGTCATATGCTTAGAGCATCCGCTATCAAGAATCCAACGATTGCTTCGTATTTGGAGGTCCTGTAAAACAAGATAAAGACTGTGTAACCTTAGGAACCCATACCATTCTTAGTCTACTCGGGTTATTCTTTGGAGAAAAATGATATTCATAGGACGTATTATTTTTAATTGTACAATATTGTGATATGTGTACTGAAATGCAACAATAATTATAAGTAGCATTAGCATATTTATTTCCATATCTATAGTAGTATTTACTTCTAATAGGTTTAGATTTTGAGGGTAATTGGGAATACTTATCAAACCCAATTCCTTCTTTCTTACAATGTTTAATAGATAGACCTAACATTATGTCTAAATTATCTTTACTCTTTGTGAATTTGGAAAGCATTTTATCCTTTAAATCTATTTTTCTCTTTAAGTCAAAACTTTCAAAATTTAAATTATTATTAGTTGTAACTAATGTATCATTAGTAGAAGTTAAGGATGTTAACTTTTCATTTAGATTATTATTTTCTAACTTAATTTCCTTTAATTTATTTTGAGTAGTTAATTGTATATTATTTTTAGAGGATAAATTAGCCTTTAATGTTTTATATTTAGAATTAACTCTATCATAATTATCTTTAAGAAAATGACAAATATCTATTAAATTTTCTCTTCTAAAGGATTCAAAATTGAAATCTTCATCAATTACCTCATCCTCCTGTGTCATGAAACACATGTTTGCGACTTCTTCTGTTTCTGAGTCGCTGGAGTTAGTTCCATCCAAAATTTCTAGAAAAGAACGTTTTTCTGACTCCTTCTTTGACTTCCACTTATCTTTATTTAACGTAGGCACTCCGATTTGATATGGCCTTTCTTATTGCATTCAAAACAGCGAAGAGTTTTATTAGTATTAAAACTTTTATTTGATTTATACATACCTTTCTTTGATATGTATCTTCTGGATTTTGATGCTTTCTAGAGTTTCTTGCAATGTTGGCTATTTCATCATCACTACTTTCATCATCACTAGATACTTTCTTAGCCTTAGATTTGATTGTAGATGCCTTTTTGTCACGTCTCTGTTCCCCTCCGAATGACGGCGCGACTGGGACGTCTTGCCTGAGATTCGGGGCAGATGCTGTTTGGTGCTATCCGTCCACCTCTCCGAAGATGCCAAGTTGATTTATGGCACCGTGTATCGAAGGTTTAAACGGATGCGTCCGATGTAGCAGACTTCGTCAGATTCCCCCTCACTTGAGGGGTTTTTGATTGTGGGGACACTCTTCCCTGCAGGCGCAAGCCTCTGCAGTTAATTACGCTACTGCATCGCGGTAACAACTTTCTCCTTCTCCAGAATTTCACTTCGTGTCGTGTGTGTTTGTTTTGTGTTTAGTTGCCCGTGGATTGTATACGGAGACTGAGTAATGCCGTCGCCCGTAGGACGTGGACTAGCCCAAATCCGTACTATCTTAGATTTGGGTTTGGGGGTTTTGGGTTTAAGGATACGTTAGCCTCATTCGAGGCTAAGATCGACTTAAACGTTTGTTAAGGATACGTTAGTCTAGTTTTCAGACTAAGATCAACTTAACGGGATCGTTTAGATCCAACAATAGAGCAATTAAGGGAGCCCTGTTGTTTAGTTTAGTGACATTGCGGTCAATAAGTAGTTTAAGGATATTGCGGTCCATGGGTAGTTTAAGGACATTGTGGTCCAATGTTAGTTTTAAGACATCTCGGTCGAGGTTAAGGACGTCATAGTCCATGGGTTTAAGGACCCCACAGTCCGTTGTTAGTTTTAAGATATCTCGGTCAAGGTTAAGGACCTCATAGTCCATGGGTTTAAGGACCCCACAGTCCGTTGTTAGTTTTAAGACATCTCGGTCAAGGTTAAGGACCTCATAGTCCATGGGTTTAAGGACCCCATAGTCCGTGGTTAGTTTTAAGACATCTCGGTCAAGGTTAAGGACCTCATAGTCCATAGGTTTAAGGACCCCACAGTCCGTGGTTAGTTTTAAGACATCTCGGTCAAGGTTAAGGACCTCATAGTCCATGGGTTTAAGGACCCCACAGTCCGTATCAATGTGTGGTCATCGGAACCCGTCACCTTTTTGAAGACGTTGAGGGATTACAACGCCAAGTATCAAAGGAGTGAAGAGATGTACCCTTGAACCGAGGTGGATTAAATAGTCGTTGGTCCAATTTGGGATCAAGACCAATTAATTATGTTATGAGCCCATTAGCCCAGTTAAGTCTGAATTGAGGACTTATGGCCATCTTGGGCTAAGTCCAATCATGTTTGGAATATTGGCTTCCTGTTGGTCCATTGAAGAAGAGGCTTTGCCTCTGGCCATTAATTCAACAGTGTTGAACACTGGGATCAAGTTAGTGTTTTAACACTAAAAGACAGTTGGTGTTAGACACCAGCAACAGGGAGTTCAAATTAGTGTTAAACACTAGAGCAAATCGGTGTCAAACACTAGCAGCAGAGGCTTCAAATTAGTGTTGAACACTAAGAAATTCAGTGTTAAACACTGCAAATAAAGTTCTTTGATTAGTGTTGAACACTAAGGCCAAACAGTGTTTTTAACACTGGATTCAGGGGTTCCAATTTTAGTGTTAAACACTAAGGCAAGAGGGGTCACGTGGTAACACGTGAGGACGCCCTCCCTTCGTTTGTTCTGCTGAGAATATTGCATCTTTTAGAGCATCACGTGCCATCACGTGACGGGCATTTAAATGCTTGTATGTTAAAGCCTCTGCCAAGGGTCACGTGGGTCACGTGAGGCACTGCCTCAAAGGGCTTTTTCTGTGGGACTTTTCGGGGGTCACGTGGTGACACGTGACCCTGCCTATATGTATGTTTTTTTTAGACGATCTGTTAATCCCTTTCAAGAATTAAATCCCTAGTAGGGTTGAACCCTAGCAATAATTTTTAGAGGAATTAAATTCCTATTTCCTTTTAAAGATTTATATTCTGGGATAGAGTTGAACTTTGAATTTTCTATAGGAATTAAATTCCTCATATATGTGAAGAACCGAATTCCATCATAGGTTTAAACCCTAATAAAAGCTTTAAGGAATTAAATTCCCACTCTCTTTTAAAGAATTATTCTGAGGAATGAGATTCTGTCATAGGGTGAAACCCTAATTTCTTCTTTCTTGAAAGAATTAAATTCCTGTTATTTTAACAGAACTAAGTTCTTAACTAGGGTTAAACCCTGATTCTGTTCATTCTGAAGGAATTAAATTCCCATAACATAGGGTCAAACCCTAATTTTATTTTAAATGAATTAAATTCCTATAGTTCTGTGAGAATTAAATTCTCAAGCTTCCATTCCCTCTCTATGCTTTGGATCTGCATGGCAGGATCTCAACCCATTGAGAATTAAATTCTCAACTCAAGGGGAGATGTGCACTTTACAGATCCTCCACCAAAGAGAGAACTATGTTCTTCTGTTTTATATCAGAGTTAAACTCTGTTGAGAATTAAATTCTCTTTTCCTTTCAAAAAGCCTTCTCTTTCTTACCTAGGGTTTTCTTTTGCAGAAGATCCAAATTTCTCCAAAGTATCAAGGCTCTCCTCTTTTTTTTATGTATCGATTCCTTTCTACATATATCTTTTCTGTGTGTCTCTTGGCTCCTATTTATAGGAGAAGCAGCCGAATCAATTAGTTTTGGTGAATCTTTCATTGAGAGATTTGATTTGTATTCACCATTCATTTTGGACCTTTGGATTATTAGGTGAATTTTATTCACCATTGGATTTTAAATCCAGAGATTCTCCTTTGTTATTTCAGTTAGATTTTAAGAGGAAATCTTTCCAAGTTCAGGCTTTTTCCATAGATAGGTGATATTTAAGAATCTTTAAATCTTTAATTCAACCAGTTCCTTTGGAAAGATTTGAGAGCCCTTTTCTCAGAATTTAATTCTGTTAATAGTTAGGCTTTGAGAGCCGGTCACGTGTGGCCACGTGACCCTTGGTCACGTGTGGGCACGTGACTCCCTTGGAACGAGCCCTCTTCTTCTTTTTTGCGCTCTGCCTTCTGGCTGCCGCTTAGCCGTCACGTGCCACCACGTGACCCCTGGTCACGTGTGAGCACGTGACCCTCGCCTAGAGCCTTTTTCTTGATTTGATCAGGGAATTGAGTCTGCTGCTTTTGAGTGTCACGTGCCAACACGTGACCCTGGTCACGTGGGAGCACGTGACCTCTTCTGAAGACTTTTCCTTGATTTGATCAGGGAACCGATGTGCCTTTGAAGCCGCTTTTAAATGTCACGTGCCAACACGTGACTCTGGTCACGTGGGAGCACGTGACCCTTTCTGAACCCCTTTTCTTTGATGTAGTCGGAAAGCTGAATCTGCCTTGCCGATCGTTTTAGATGTCATGTGCCAACACGTGACTGCTGGTCACGTGTGAGCACGTGACCCTTTTCTGAAGCCTCTTCCGTAGGCTTTCCTGATTTTAAATCAGGAAACAGTCTCGTTTTCCAAAATACGGAATACGAGGGTAACTAGGTCAGCCATACTCCTACGATCAAGGAAAAATCCTGCCGTAGTCACATTTCGGCTTCTAGCATTATATGGTAATCAGTAAAATGCAACACGGATAAGGAGAATACAATCACTAACACTATCGGATATAAAGGAAACTGAACGCAATGAAAGTAAACAAGAGGCAACTTACCAGGGATATCAAGGGAAAGATATAACTGGTTCACTGGTCTGGATCTTCGCGGTCTTCTCAATATCAAACGGATTTACCTCTATCACTGAGCATGCATACCCAAGTCGTCAGGGCGACACAATAGCAATATTATAATAATAACAAAGAGGTAAGGAAATAGTAATAACGGTGGAGACAATAACTGCTGGTAATCGATATGCCATTAAACAATGCAATGTATGATCTATGTCCCTATCGGTGTCTAAGTCACTTTTGAAATCGAGTTGTGGAAAGGAATGATCATATTTAACGAGGGTCTCATACGTATCCAAGACTACGGCCCACTGTTGCCCGGGACATAACCCTGTCAGCCGGACCGCTAGGTCCAAACCTAATATATAAGAGTCGATATTCGAATGATCATCCTCTAAATCACCGACCTCGCTAAATATAATTTCCTTTCCACTTCGATTTCCTCCTTTTTCCCCAGGTTTCACTATCAATGAGTATAAGCTAGTTGTGTATAAGTACGCATCAATAACACTGCTTTATTCATTATTCACTATGCTGTTCATTATCACGAATCATTCATTTTTACTGGCGTACTCGACACAACTAAACCGATACCATTCACGTTTGACAATGCATTATACACTGAAAATTAATAAGGACGCTCACTATCGCTAGAGGTATTGCAGCCGGGTAAATATGTGAATTATGCCGCAAAACAAATCATATGCAATACTAGTCATGATGCGTCTCATGAACTTATAAAAATCACATTAAATCATACGTTCAGAATTAAGTAAAATGATACAAAAGCGGTAAAAACCAAACTTAATCAGAGGTTCAAAGAAATTGGTTTCAAGTCGATCGGGTCTCGGGTTCGCAAATTACAGTCATTTCTTTTTAAGTGTTCTCTGCTGGAAATTCAGTTCCTGAACTGAAAGTCTATTTCGTAACACAGTTTTCACCCTGTTGGGATCCTAATTAGACGACGCAACAGTTGCATAATATTTAGGTTTATCAGTCAAGTTTCCAACTCACTAGATGGATCGATAATATCCGCTGTGTGCTGGGATTTATGAATCGTTTAATATCGGGATATACGTTCTGTTCCTGCTTGAGACTGCAATATGTACTGATGGTTTAAAATGTTATTAAAATAGCAAAGATGGTAAAAACGAATAAAATCACTTCCAATAGTTAGCTAATAGATTTTTCTTCGCTACGGTATAGGGTTCCGCATAATACCATTTTCACACAGATATGTAAAAGCATTTCTAATTAAGTGTTGGCAAGCAGTACTGCTCTGGACTGCAGTCCAGAGCCGCACTCCCTAACAGTTTTTGTAACCGTTATAAATAGAAACAAAATATAAATTATATGGGGTTCTAGGTTGTCGAGTCGGCCTCGATACAAGCCCTCGAACACAACATTCCGGTGTGTAACCAATTTACTATGATATTTGTCACGCCCCGCTTCCCGGTATACGGCGAAGGAGACGCGACGAGGTCCGCTACGTATATACTCAGAAGTACATATGCCAAGCGTATCTAAGCAATATAAAAGTAATCACAAGAGACAAGAGATATAAAAATAACAGCAACTTTATTTAATAACATTCTTTTGTACAATGCATGAAAAGGAAATACAACTAAAGTAAAAACGGTGCCTAAACAATGGCATAACAGGAAATGAAAACACTGAATAGAAAAGGTACAATGTCTAGAGCTCGGGATCTTCTAGAAACTGATCCAAGTCTTCACTGGTGGGCTCAATCTCTGTTGTGTCCAGATCACCTGACGACATTCAAAGAAGAAAGAAATAGAATGTCGTCAGCGAACAGGTCGCTCGGTAAGTCCCAAAGATAAGGGAGAAATAGAAAAGACAGAATAAGAATGTATCTTTTAAAGTTGTATAATATTATAGAATATTGTGTTAACGCTGTTGCTTGTAGTTTGGTACAGAAGGATGCCAGTGTATACGAGAGGGGTCTCTATATGCTAGAGACCAGGGCAAACTGAAAGTACAAGGAACCGTTATGCCACGGTACAACAGCAACAGGATTCATGTTAGGTGTCTTAATCTTACCGTCTCGTACCACTTTTAACACCTTCCGTACCAATCTACCCCTTAAACCCCGTAGTGTTTTGATTGTATTGTTATATTATATTATATAAGTTGTATAGTTGGATGACTGACTGAAACCATGATATCAGTAACGGATGTAAAGGATGTAAACTGGAGTCATGTAAATAGAATGTATATCCATGGTTTGGTTCAGTCAAGTTGTATAGATTGATAACTAGATTCATGGATTCGTGTGTTTATGTTGAATTGTAATATTGTAGATTGTAGATTGTAGATTGTAAATTGTAAATTGTAAATTGTACTTGAATTATATTAAAGTCAGATTATAATGAGACTCAAATCTGAGTCAGACAATTAGAAAAATAAATTGAATTCCTGATTGTTTTGATATTATCGGTAACCGCTGCACATGGACGGCAGGATTTGTGTCTTTTTCAAAGACGATTACCGTTTTGATAACACCATTTGTTGATTGTCTGCCTTAGATCGGCAAGCACCCACTTCTCCGGCTCCCTGAGGCTCAAGAGATTGGTCCCGCTTAAACCTATTTTTACTAGGGTCCTTATCGTAATTTATATAACTTGAGGGTGTTTTATGTAAACTTAATTTTGTATAGTTTTCAAAATACAACTCAAATATTTAATTATCGTCTTTATGTACATACAACAATTTAATGATCAAGATAAATATGTATACATGTTCGAATAGCATGAAATGAGTCAAGTATATTATACGAGTAACTACCAAAAACAATGCTATAAAGAAATATTATGTACGACTAATTAATCAAGTCGAACGAATGCGGAACATAAACAAAAATATGGCTCTAAGTATTTTGCATGCGTGAGTTCCGGTTTCACCTAAACACGATTACCGGTTTGAGAGGTATATCTGTTTTCGTATCGTTGCGCAAAACAGATCAGAATCTGTTCAGCACCGTCATATATTTTTAAAACACAGTTTGAGTTAATTTCCATCAGGTTTCAGGTTAAGAAGATTATTATAAAATTGTAGGTATTTTAAATTACTTATCAAAAACACCAAGATTCATACGATGTGGATTTCTGAATCTCTAGTTATGATCATTTTAATATCAGAGTTTAAAACAGAAATTCAGATTTCTGGACAACAACTATATATTGTATTGCAAAACCTATATCGGGGTGTTTCATGCATTTCTAAGTAATAAAGTATACATAAAATTATATTTCTATCAATTGTACATCTACACATCTAAATTTTGTCACGAACGGACATCGGGAGTTTGAGTTATGTCTAATTTAAAAACAGTGTGCGAATCAGGACAGATTCTGTCCAGATCCGTCACTTAATATTGTAACACAGTTTTCTTTATCTTAGATGGGTTTTCAATAAAACTATAAAACTAAGAAAATCTATATCATTCGATGTAGATATCAAAAAAACCTGAGTTTGCTCAATTTGGGTACCGGTATACTAAATTATGTGTCCTAGAAATTGACCGATAACTGCAGTTTTCTGTTTTATGATCAGTGAAAAAAGGGATGTAATTCCTAAACCGTTATGCGGTTCGATCTAAAATTTTTACAGCGTGTACGAAATAATATATTCTATCATATGTAAATTTCCTGAAATTTTCAGAATTAAAATTAATTTATAAAAATTATTTTAAAACTAAAGGTATTGATATGTCATATGTGAGAAATGAGAAAACCATGGTATTTATTCGTAACTTCATTTTTTTTTACAAACTTTAAATAAAGTGATTTAAAATAAAACAACAAACATGCAATCCTAATTGGTCACTATGAAATCTTAACATGTGAATTGAGAGTAATGAAAAAGACTTTACAAACTATATATGTGCGTATGTTTGTGTGTTCATTATTTATATATGTATCCATTTAATTAGTTATTTAGGAACTGTGATATGTCAAGGGAAGTTTTTTCATGGCAATATAAAACAAGAGAAATATAAAGAGAAAAATAAAGAGATGAAGGGAGGGAAAGAGAGAAGGGACTTACATGCACAAGCCGGTATTGTCACCGGGCTTGTCTATCCGCCGATATCCTCGCGTTAGTAGCGAGACCTTCTTGAAGATTTCTTCATGTTCTTCTTCTTGGACTCTCAGTGAAGAGGAAGAAGTGAGAGATAGAAAAATGTGAGGAAGGAAAAGATAGAGGAGAACAAATAAAAATGGTGTAATGGTGAATTGTGTATAATAATATACGCATTTAACATGAGAATTAAAAGAGAAATGAAAGGTCACCATTCATTTTGGAAATGAAAGGTCTCATTTGTAGGTTATGAGAAGAATAAAAAAATGATAAAAAATAATTGCAAGAATGGGGATTTGAACATGTGACTTATGGAATAACAATGCAAGGACTTAACCAATGAGCTATAAGGTTGTTCATGCACATATTTAATTAGAATTAAATATATGATGTTGCTTAAAAAGAAAATGGGCTTTTTAGATGGGCTGTAGAGAATAAGAATAATTGATTTAGGTTAAATATTTATGAAAGGAAAAATAAGAATGAGAAGTTAAAAACTTAAATATAAGAAAAAAAAATTGTACCTAGAAAAAAATACATAATAGATTGAGGAATAAAATAATAATAAATTTAATAGAAAACGGAAAATACCAAGTACAAATAAATACGGTATATTATTGAAGAGGGATAATACAAATGTATAAAGATTTTGGGGTCGTTACATTCTATCCTCCTTAAAAATAATTTCGTCCTCGAAATTACTCAAGAATGATAATGTAACAGAGTAAGGAAGCAGGATTAGGATGACGTCGTCTTCGAGCTCCGTCGATTGATACTCTAACCAATTGAGCTAATATGCCAACGAGATACAAATAGAATGGGTGAATAAGAGTTGAGAATTCAAAAGTCTTGAGATAGACTTCAAAGAAACCGAATGTGGAGTTCAAGATGGATTCAAGGAATATGCAATGTAAAGAATGTTTTCAGTTGCTGTTTCTTGTGTTATATTGCTTAGGTTGTTCACGCAGAATGGAATTGCATGGCAGTGTTCTATACAACTCTGACCTGCATGGGCCGCCAACAAAACCTGTCACGCCCCGCTTCCCGGTATACGGCGAAGGGGACACGACGGGGTCTGCTACGTATATACTCAGTACATACGCTAAGCGTATCTAAGCAATATAAAAGTAATCACAAGAGACAATAGATATAAAAATAACAGCAACTTTATTTAATAACATTCTTTTGTACAATGCATGAAAAGGAAATACAGCTGAAGTAAAAACGGTGCATAAACAATGGCAAAACAGGAAATGAAAATACTGAATAGAAAATGTACAATGTCTAGAGCATGGGGTCTTCTAGAAACTGATCCAAGTCTTCACTGGTGGGCTCGATCTCTGCTGTGTCCAGATCACCTGACGACATTCAAAGAAGAAAGAAATAGAATGTCGTCAGCGAACAGGTCGCTCGGTAAGTCCCAAAGATAAGGGAGAAATAGAAAAGACAGAATAAGAATGTATCTTTTAAAGTTGTATAATATTGTAGAATATTGTGTTAACGTTGTTGTTTGTAATTTGGTACAGAAGGATGCCAGTGTAAACGAGAGGGGTCTCTATATGCTAGAGACCAGGGCAAACTGAAAGTACAAGGAACCGTTATGCCACGGTACAACAGCAACATGATTCATGTTAGGTGTCTTAATCTTACTGTCTCGTGCCACTTTTAACACCTTCCGTACCAATCTACCCCTTAAACCCCGTAGTATTTTGATTATATTGTTATATTGTATTGTATAAGTTGTATAGTTGGATGACTGACCGAAACCATGATATCAGTAACGGATGTAAATGATGTAAACTGGAGTCATGTAAATAGAATGTATATCCATGGTTTGGTTCAGTCAAGTTGTATAGATTGATAACTGGATTCATGGATTCGTGTGTTCATGTTGAATTGTAATATTGTAGATTGTAGATTGTAGATTGTAAATTGTAAATTGTACTTGAATTATATTCAAGTCAGATTATAATGAGACTTAAATCTGAGTCAGACAATTAGAAAAATAAATTGAAGTCCTGATTGTTTTGATATTATCGGTAACCGCTGCACATGGACGGCAGGATTTGTGTCTTTTTTAAAGACGATTACCGTTTTGATAACACCATTTGTTGATTGTCTACCTTAGATAGGCAAGCACCCACTTCTCCAGCTCCCTGAGGCTCAAGAGATTGGTCCCGCTTAAACCTATGTTTACTAGGGTCCTTATCGTAATTTATATAACCTGAGGGTGTTTTATGTAAAATTAATTTTGTATAGTTTTCAAAATACAACTCAAATATTTAATTATCGTCTTTATGTACATACAACAATTTAATGATCAAGATAAATATGTATACATGTTTGAATAACATGAAATGAGTCAAGTATATTATACGAGTAACTACCAAAAATAATGCTATAAAGAAATATTATGTACGACTAATTAATCAAGTCGAACGAATGCGGAACATAAACAAAAATATGGCTCTAAGTGTTTTGCATGCGTGAGTTCCAGTTTCACCTAAACACGATTACCGGTTTGAGAGGTATATCTGTTTTCGTATCGTTGCGCAAAACAGATCAGAATCTGTTCAGCACCGTCATATATTTTTAAAACGCAGTTTGAGTTAATTTTCATCAGGTTTTAGGTTAAGAAGATTATTATAAAATTGTAGGTATTTTAAAGTACTTATCCAAAACACCAAGATTCATATGATTTGGATTTCTGAAGCTCTAGTTATGATCATTTTAATATCAGCGTTTAAAACAGAAATTCAGATTTCTGGACAACAACTATATATTGTATTGCAAAGCCTATATAGGGGTGTTTCATGCATTTACAAGTAATAAAGTATACATAAAATTATAGTTCTATCAATTATGCATCTACACATATAAATTTTGTCACGAACGGACATCGGGAGTTTGAGTTATGTCTAATTTAAAAACAGTGTGCGAATCAGGATAGATTCTGTCCAGATCCGTCACTTAATATTGTAACAAAGTTTTCTTTATCTTAGATGGGTTTTCAGTAAAACTATAAAACTAAGAAAATCTAGATCATTCGATGTAGATATCAAAAACACTTGATTTTGCTCAATTTGGATACTGGTATACCAAGTTATGTGTTCTAGAAGTTGACCAATAATTGCAGTTTTCTGTTTTACGATCAGTGAAAAAACGATGTAATTCCTAAACCGTTATGCGGTTCGATCTAAAATTTTTACAACGTGTACGAAATAATATATTCTATCATATGTAAATTTTCTGAAATTTTCAGAATTAAAATTAATTTATAAAAATTATTTTAAAACTAAAGGTATTGATATGTCATATGTGAGAAATGAGAAAACCATGGTATTTATTCGTAACTTCATTTTTTTTTACAAACTTTAAATAAAGTGATTTAAAATAAAACAACAAACATGCAATCCTAATTGGTCACTATGAAATCTTAACATGTGAATTGAGAGTAATGAAAAAGACTTTACAAACTATATATGTGTGTATGTTTGTGTGTTCATTATTTATATATGTATCCATTTAATTAGTTATTTAGGAACTATGATATGTCAAAGGAAGTTTTTTCATGGCAATATAAAACAAGAGAAATATAAAGAGAAAAAGAAAGAGATGGAAGGAGGGAAAGAGAGAAGGGACTTACATACACAAGCCGGTATTATCACCGGGCTTGTCTATCCACCGATAGCCTCGCGTTAGTAGCGAGACCTTCTTGAAGACTTCTTCATGTTCTTCTTCTTGGACTCTAGGTAAAGAGGAAGAAGTGAGAGATAGAAAAATGTGAGGAAGGAAAAGATAGAGGAGGACAAATAAAGATGGTGTAATGGTGAATTGTGTATAATAATATATGCATTTAACATGAGAATTAAAAGAGAAATGAAAGGTCACCATTCTTTTTGGAAATGAAAGGTCACATTTGTAGGTTATGAGAAGAATAAAAAAATGATAAAAAATAATTGCAAGAATGGGGATTTGATCATGTGACTTATAGAATAATAATGTATGGACTTAACCAATGAGCTATAAGGTTGTTCATGCACATATTTAATTAGAATTAAATATATGATATTGCTTAAAAAGAAAATTGGCTTTTTAGATGGGCTGTAAAGAATAAGAATAATGGATTTTGATTAAATATTTATGAAAGGAAAAATAAGAATGAGAAGTTAAAAACTTAAATATAAGAAAAAGAAATTGTACCTAGAAAAAAATACATAATAGATTGAGTAATAAAATAATAATATATTTAATAGAAAACGGAAAATACCAAGTACAAATAAATACGGTATATTATTGAAGAGGGATAATACAAATGTATAATGATTTTGGGGTCATTACAATATTCACAAATTTCAGGTACGGAAGGTTTCTGATTCGACAGATCTAAATGGGGATGACATTTCACTGTGTTAGGGTCTGTATTTTTGAGCCAACTCTTTACACAGTATTCATTATCACTAGGGTAATCCGTTATTTCTAAGTTCCATCATTTTAAGAGGGTGTTTAGTCTAGGGTTAACATCGAGCACCTATGATAAACTTTTGATTTGCCATCGAAACGTTCGTATGTTTCAACTGATGCACAAAATTGATTCTACAATTTTCTCATAATGTCATCACTAGCTTCTAGACTTGATTATATCTCAAACATTAGCATTAAGATTAATATGCGTCTTAATATTAAATCGCAATAGAATTTTCGGCATAATTCGTACGCAATCGAAATAAATATATAATAGCATGCAGCAAGTATTTGAACTTTCCTGACGACGTATCGATGTTGATACGGCAGCGACGTGGCAATAGTGGTGATCTACGGCAACGACACGGCACGACGCAAGCGCGGCTAGGCACGACACGGCAAACTCGATAAGGGATGGCCTCGTTGGAGCTTGATTCTTGGGCATTATGGCTCGGTGGTTGCGACGGGCGTGCACTAGCGTTGTGACAGCTACAGCTTTGACGACGATGACGGCCACAGAGATTGAGGCCAAGGCTTTTACGGCGACAATTATGGCGACATTGATGACTATGGTGACGGCGGCTGCTAGAGGTAGCCCGAACGGCTATTATGGCAGCGAGGTACAGTGGCCCAGTCAACGGTGACGACGTCAACAAAGTGGCCGGGTTTGGAAGTGAGAGGGAGGCAACCTGTTTCAGCGGAGGGTGCAGTGACGGTGCAGAGATGTCGAGGTGGCAATGGTGAGGAGGTGGTGGCGATCTCGACGGCGGCGATAGGGGTGTTGGCTGCTGCGGCTTCGATGGGTGGCTAGCGAGATGCTCGGAGGAGGTAGGGGAGGCTTGGTGGTCGCGGTGGCCAGAGCTGGTGTGATACGGTGTTCGGGTGTGAGGGCGAAGGTGCTTCGTCGAGGTGGTCGGAGCTCCGGTGATGAGGGTGCAGCGAGGGTTGTGGGAATCGTTCGGTGGGTTTGCAGGGGTTGGTAGTGTTTTGGAGGCGGCCGGTGGTGGGTGAGTTGCGTGTGATGGAGGGTGGAGAGAGAGAAGGTCGTGGTGATGGCGAAGTGGTGACGACAGGGGATGAAGGCGATCGGCGGTGAGGTGCTAGGGTCAAGCTAGGGCTTCGGTTTGGGTTTGGGTTGTGCAGTCGAGGTTGTGGTGGGAAGCTCGGGAAAAGAGGGGAGAAAAGGAAGTGAGGTGATGTGAGATGATGGGAGAAGGTCGAGGGGATGGGCGGTGGTGAAGGCGGAGGCGAGGTGAGGTCGGGTTCTTGAGTTGTTGCGGGGATATGGGTTGCTGGCTCGGAGTTCACGTCGGAAGTGAAGGGAAGAGGAGGCGAGGTCTAGGGTGTCGGCGAAGGTGGAGGCGGCAACGGGAGACGGCGAGGCGAGGGCAGAGCGCGACCGTGGGTTCGAGCGGGGCTGGGGCATGGAGGCGGGAGGAGGAATGAAGGCGAGAGAGAGAGAGAGAGAGAGAGAGAGAGAGAGGGAGTGCGTGTAATTAGAAGAGAGAGAGAAATATTAAAATAATTAAGTAAGGATTTTTGGTAATTAATTTGGGATATAGAATTTAATGGGAATTGATTTGGGTATTAAGTGGGATTAATTAGGGGAATTCAAAAGATTTGAGGAAGTTGAGCAAAGGGTGTTGGGTTATAGGGTTAGGGCTTTGGGCCATTGGGTCTTGGGCCAAGGGAAAAACAGAGAGGGAAAGAGATATAGTGATGGTTTGGGTTAGAGAATTGGGTTTAAAAGAAAATGAATAGGGTTTTTAAAATACATCTCAATAAAAATCAACAACCATCGACAACAGTTAAATTAATGAAATTAATTAATATTTCTTAAAACTAAATCAGTCTTCATAAATATCAAAACGATGACCCATAATTCAGGGTTAAGGTTTTTTGTGTGGGTTTTAGTTTACATAAGAAGTTAAATGGGTTGTATAATAGCTTATATCAAATACGTCCCACGTAAACTAAAATCATTGCATATATTATATCAAATGATAATAAAAATAGTGTGAAGTTATGCGTTATATATAAAATACCATATACTAACGATAACTTATTAAAAACAAAAAGAATATTTTAAAATACCGCATTACGAGTACAGGGTATTATATCATACCCCACTTAAATAAAATTTCATCTTCGAAATTAAAACAAGTAATAAGCTATAAAAGTCACACGAAACGTAACTAGAAAATCAAATATTACTATTTAATAATTTACGCAAAACACTAGAAAAATTTAAATATTTATAGGTAAGAGGTAGAGCCACTAAAATGGAATAGTCATATGTAAGACTAAAGACATAACAATTAATATGGCAATAAGTCATACATATATAAATATAAAGAAGAATAGAATAACAATAATAAATAATGGTGAAGGATTGGCTGGTAAGCCTTTAAATTCAAAACTACTTTAGTAAAATTGCGAATCAAGGAACTTATAAAATAACTTGAGAATATCCATACGATAAAATATAGAAGAATAAAATGAAAAATAGGTGGCAGTAAATATAGAAATACAATAATCATAATATATATACAGGAACACAGTAATAAAATTTTTAAAGAATAGTGGTCACAAATAAGTTTGAGAAGAAAGTCGAGAAAGTGGTATGAAAATCGAATATCACAAAAGAAAAAAAGACTTTCTAAAGATAAGTAAGTTTAACAAAGAGTAGTAAGAAAACATATGAGGGAAGATATAAATAAGCTTAAGGGGAAAATTGGTAAAAATAAGAATAAAAGAATAGAGTATATTATGTAGAAAATCAAGATACAACAAATTTTAAAGAAAGACCCAGTCCGTTGAAAATATACCACCGAAATGAAGATGAATGTTAATCTTATAATAAACAATAAAACGTTAAAGAAATTATAAAATAGCAATAACTCGAAGTGACATCCAGTAAATGTAAGCAGATAAAGTCAAAACAAAAGGCATGAAAAGTAGGATTGCATAATGAAAGAACGGTAGTATGAAAATCGTTAGTAGGGAATATTCACCAGTAAAATAAGATATACAGTGTAAATTTGAATTTATTGGGAATTTAAAATTAGTAGATTACTTTAAGTAAATAAAGCATAAGTAGCTAATAACACGCAAATTAGAAAACATAACTAAATACAAAATAGAGGGAAACCTAAATTTAGAATAATAAATGTCACTAAATGTAATTACAGCAATAGAAAAAAAATGCTAGTAATGTATAGTGAACTAGCCATGGCATAGATTGTGGTAAGACACGTCCTAGTCGAAAAATGAAATCAGGAATGCGGTGCTAACCATAGTGTCAGCTAAGCTGGAGGGTCAAGTGACTACAAGGTTCAAAGTAATAACTTGCAAGAAGGGAAAGAAATTTTGTAAGAAGGAACAATTAATGCATCAAGTGGACTTTAGATGTACAATACTCTAGGAAAATTTGATCAAACCGAAACCTTATTATTCAGAAAATTTGACAGAGTACAATTGAGAAATAAACGTGGCCCTAAGTTATACATCGTTTTTACTTGGCTCAAAGAAAAGAAAATGGGTCGCGTCAGTCGCGATTGTGGAAGTTCAACAAGTTGTGATAAGTTCTCGCTCTAAGATAAGGGCATCCATTCCCATAGTGTCTTGCCTGGATATCTGCTTGAGATTCTTCAACCTTGAGTTCCTCTTTATTCAAGGTTTCATCTTCCGACTCCTCCCGGGCTGGAGCTTCGTCTTCAGATTCCTCCCCTATAGGGTTTTCTTCTCCTGGCTCTTCTTTTTCGGCGGGAGATTTCTCATCGGAATCCTCCTCCATATGCTCTGCCTCTTTCGGATCCCTTTCTGGATCATCTTCCATAGGGTCTTCCTCAGGATTCTGTTCTTCAGGATCTTCATCTGGATCCTCCTCTACTGGATTTTCCTATGGATCCTCTCCTATCGGGTCTTCTTCGGGATCCTTCTATTCAGGGTCTTCTTTTGGATCCTCCTCTTCAGGATCTTCTTCTGGATCCTCCTCTATTGGTTTTTCCTGTGGATCCCCTTCTATCGGTTCTTCTTCGGGATTATCTTCTTTATCATCGGAATCATTGGTCATATTGATTTCTGGAGCTGCGACATCGAATCCCTCATCATCGGAATCACGGTCGTCGAAAATAACTTATGGGCCATCGATCTCGTCATTTGAACTCACTAATATACAGTCGAGAGAAATGCAGGACCGGGTGTCCTCATCGAGAAGCGGTGCTGCCCCAGGGTTGTCCATGGCCTGAGAAGTAAGGGTCATGATCAGATAGTGGAACACGAAGGAAAATAACAACTAATGATGTAGAACACGAGGAAAAGATAAGGAAGATAAGATTCAAAAAAACATGAACTTGAGTGGTGATGCACAAGTAGTATATAGAAGTGATAGCAGGGAAACAAAGTATAATTCAAGGGATCCTTAAATTGAACTGCAATCTCATTCTAAACCCGGCGCTCTGATACCAACAAAACCATGTCACGCCCCGTGTTCCCCTCCGAAAGACGGTGCAAGACATTGCGTCTTGGCACTGAGATTCGGGGCAGATGCTAATTGGTGCTATCCATCCACCTCTCCGAAGATGCCAAGCTGATTTATGGTACCATGTATTGAAAGTTTAAACGGATGCGTCCGATGTAGCAGACTTCATCAGATTCCCCTCGCTTGAGGGGTTTTTGATTGTGGGGACGCTCTTCTCTGCAGGCGCAAGCCCCTGCAGTTAATTACGCTACCGCATCGCGGTAACAACTTTCTCCTTCTCCAGCTGGTCACTTCGTGTCGTGGGTGTTTTTTTTGTTTGTGGTTGCCCGTGGATTGTATACGGAGACTAATTTATGTTGTCGCCCGTAGGACGTGGATTAGTCCAAATCCGTATTTTCTTAGATTTGGGTTTGGGATTTTGGTTTAAGGACACGTTAGCCATATTTGAGGCTAAGATCAACTTAAACGTCAGTTAAGGATACGTTAGTCTAATTTGAGACTAAGATCGACTTAACGGGATCGTTTAGATCCAACAAGAGAGCATTTGGGACTCTATTGTTTAGTTTAGGGACATTTCGGTCGATTGCCAGTTTAAGGACATGGTGGTCCAACATTCCCATTTTGGGGATGAATATTAGTTTAAGGACATTTCGGTCCAACATTCCCATTTTGGGGATGAATATTAGTTTAAGGACATTTCGGTCCATGAGTTTAAGGACTCCACAGTCCGTAGCAATGTATGGTTGTCGGGACCCGTCACCTCTCTGACGACATTGAAGGATTACAACAACAAATATCAGAGGAGTTCAGAGATGTACCCTAGAACCGGGTATAAATTGATTTGGGAGAGCAGTTGTGCTCAGTTCAATTTAAATTGAGGACTTATGGCCAGAATTGGGTAAGTCCATTTGAAAATATTCAACATTTTATTTATATTTGGCCTGTTAGGCTTTTGTTTGGGCTCTGCCCTCTTTTAATAATGCACAGCATTTGTTTTGGTCTGTTAGATCTTTTAATTGGACTCTGCCCCTTTTTAATAATGCACAGCATTTGTTTTTTAATTAAATGCACAACATTTAGATTAAGCCTGTTAGGCCTTTTAATTGGGCTCTGCCCTTTTTTAATAATGCATAGCATTTGTCTTGGTCTGTTAGACCTTTTAATTGGGCTCTGCCCCTTTTTTAATAATGCAGAGCATTGAATGGTCTGACAGTGCGCCACGTGGCCTGTCAGGCGCTCTGCGCCAATTAAAGAGCGTAAGGCACCAGCGCATGTGGGGGTGACACGTGTCACGCTCTGCTGAGCGCAAGTCTGTTAGTGCAGTGCGCTGCGTCAGTGCGCTGCGCCAGTGCGCTGCTGACACGTGGCGCGCTCTGGTTCAGTGCGCCAACCCAAGAGCGCAGTGCTCTGTTTTTAGGAACGCAAGGCGCAGATTGACACGTGTCGCTCTCTGGTGACTTACGCCAGTCCAAGGAGCGCAACAGTGCAAATCAAGAGTGCAAGGCACTGTTCAATAGCGCAGAGCGCATCTTAATCAAATTTAGATCAAAGAAAAGAATGTTTTTAGTTCTAAAGAGGTTCTACCTCAAGTTTTAAGAACCAATGGTTAATCAAAAGGCTGTGCCTTTATATAGATCGAAAGATCTAAAAAATGAAGTAAATTACTTCTTTAATTTTTGTGATTAGATCTTTTTTGATCTTTTTTATGATGAAGATCTTGATCTTGTTCTTAGATCTTTGATCTTTTTAGAAGAAATTCTTCTTTTTGTGAGATGTTTTCATCTCTGTTCTTCAAGAATTAAATTCTTTATCTTCAAAGATGAAGAAGATGATCTTCTTTCTTCAAAGGTTTACCTTTTTTTCTCTTTGAGTTTTTCTCCAAGTTTTTTTAGAGGATGTCTCTGTATATATGAGACTTGGAGTCTAGGGGCCTTTATATAGGGCCAGTTAGTTTGTTAGGTTAGTTATAGAGATCTTTCTCTGATTGATCTGGGGATATTTCCCTACCGTTGGATCTTTGATCCTAAGGCCTCTGTTTTACAGAAGATAATCTTCTTATTTTAATAAGATTAAAAAGATCTTTCTAAATTTTTAATTCTGATTAATTAAATAATTTATTATTTAAGTTTTAGTGCTGGCACAGTTGGCGCAAGTGCACCTGCGCTTGATACGTGTCGTGCAGCGCAGAGCGCAGTGCAACTGCGCTGACACGTGTCGCGCAGCGCAGAGCGCAGTGCAACCGCGCTAGCGCAACTGCGCTGACACGTGTCGCGCTGCGCAGAGCGCAAGTTATCTGAAGCGTTGCTTCCTTTTTTTTAAAAATTTAAATTTTAAAACAGAGCCCTGCTCTGATTGGGGTGCGCTGCCTTGGGCGCAGCGCCCCTTGCGCTGGCGTGTCTGCTTTTGACACGTGGCGCTCTGCGCACAGCGTAAGGGATCTGAAGCGTTGCTTCACCTTTTGAATTTTGAGAACAGAGCTTTGCTCTGATTGGGGAAACAGAAGCGTTGCTTCATTTCCCGCTTTGGAATTCGAACAGAGCTTTGCTCTGTTTGGGGGAAACAAATGCCCCCCCACCGTTGCGCTTACGTGCCCCCAAACGTGGCAACATCTCAGTCGTTGGGTCAACTTTTGGAAGTTGAAATGGCTCTCAATGCCTATAAATAGGACCTTTGGTCCCTTAGATGATTTTCATCTCCTCCCTGAGAATTTTATTTCCAGAGCCTTGCTCTCATTTTCAAGAACTTCAAGAGTTAAACTCTAGAAAAATTTTAGGTAAAAATTAACTTAGATTAAATTAAATTAATTTTAAGAGCCTTGCTCTTAATAGATCCCTGATCTAAAGAAAACCCATTTAGGATTTCACTAGCAGATCTTTGCTCTATAGGTCTAAAGGGATCTAAAGAGAACTAAAAAGAACCCTATTAGGGTTCCATTAATAGAGCTTTGCTCTCTAAAAAGATTTTTCTTTTTTTTTTTCTTAATTCATTAATGGAGCTTTGCTCCTTCCAAACCATACAGAAGAACTCTTAAGAGTTTTTCATGGATCTTGAAGTTTAAAGATGGCATTTTATTTTTTGATGAATTATATCATCTTGCTTAATCAGTCTGTCGGCTAATTTTGTTGATTTTCTTTTTACAGAAGTAATGGACGCCCACATGTATGACCTCGACGAGATTATCTCTTACAGGGACATCCGCCGACTTTGCCGTTCTCAGAATCGCGAGTTCACCAACGCCGAGTGTGCCGAAATTATGAGTCGCTTTGACGCATATAACGGTCAACTGCTTTCTCGACGCTCCCCTCTCCTGAAGCTTATTGTGGGAGCAATTTAGGAAGCGCTTCCCCTATTCTTTACCGGCATACCGCTTAGGGCACTGGATGCCGCCGAGGATAAGGTGCACTCGGTGTACCTGATGAACCTAATCTCGAAGAGACGGCGAGACAATCTTGTCGATCTCTTGCACCAGGCCTTTCAACAGTCCGCTATTCTTGCTGCCTATCGGAGGGTGGAGGACATCAGTGGGGACCCCGACGCCCGTGCTCGTGAAAGGAAGCACACTAGGATGGTTCGCCAGGTTTGGAAAGTCTTGGACAAGGTCACTTTCGAGTTCCTCAATCAATGTCCGGGATTTGAGGTTTTGCCGTTGTAATCATTTGGACAATGTCTTTGTTTATTTCTTTATAATTGTAAGAACCTTTTGCAATATGAATGGAAAATTTCTCATTTCAGCTTGTCTTATTCCAAGCACTAAATCTTTTGCACACGCATGAATGGGTATGTTTCGAATGCTTAATCAAATGCAAATCGAATGTTCTTTCTGTTGCTTTCTTCTCTTTGATGTGTTGTTTGCCATGCGATTTTAACAAATGCGATCCGTAGATAGTATATAACTGCCAATCTTATGCTTTTTGTAGAGTGGCGATGGCTTAGAAAATAGGGTTAGGATCTGTCACCTAAGACTTTTCAACTTTATAAGCCGTGAGGGTCTCATAAAGACTTTTCTCCCTACGAGTCGAGAGGATCCTGTAGGTGTATTTTCTCCTCAGGAGTCGTGAGGATTCCTAAGTGCGTTTTCCCTTACAAGTCGTAAGGATCTTATAAGAGAATTTTCCCTCTTACGAGTCGAGAGGACCTGTAAGCGGTTGTTACCCTCCTTGTCGAGATTCGACTTTGGAGAGTGTGACCCGTGAATAGTATGCAAGAGTCCATTTCGGACCGACTTGCAGGGCCCCAGTGCTCAGGAAACAGGTTTTTATCCCCATTGCCTAAGGCTTTTCCCTATGAGTCGATACGAATCGAGAAGTTCCCGCAAGGATGTCCTAACGTCGCAGTTAACCTATGCTCTTTACGACAAAGGTCCGTTAGGGTCTGTGGTACTAGGATTTTGTCTGTCGTACCATCGTGTTGGCTGATGTATTTCTCGATAGGCAATCTTGCTGTTCGAGTGGCCTTGCGATTGTCGTGTCTCTGATCCTTTCGGGGGCTGGACAAGATGTCTTCAAGCAATCCTCCTAGGCAGTTTGACCGTCGGAAGAGCAAGCGTTAGGAATTTTACCATGCCGCTTTTTACTTGAGGTTAGGCTCATTTTAGAGAGCCCCGATGAGTCATAACCACTCCGCGCTGGCGTGGGATGATCTCCGATAGTCTTTCAGGTTTTATATGAGTTGCCGTCAAGACCCTGAAGCTAGGAATTTGGCCTTCGCTTCGTTTGCTGGCATTGCGTCTGCTGTATCGAGACGAATGTCGCGGTTGTCTCTAGGTTGTTGACGAACCATCGAGGTTTGGAACTAGGGATTTTGCCGTGGCTCCGTTGTTTGATTGTCGCATCTGAATCCTGCTAGAGAAGGAACGCTGGGGTGACATCTCGTCTGCTGTATCGAGACGAACGTCGAGGTGGTTACCACTCCATGTTGGTGTGAGACGATCTCCGATGGTCTTTCAGGTTTTATATGAGTTACCGTCAAGACCCTGAAGCTAGGAATTTGGCCTTCGCTTCGTTTGCTTTGTCACGTCCGAATCCTGTTGGAGGAAGAACGCTGTTGTGACATCTCGTCTGCTGTATTGAGACGAACGTCGAGGTGGTGACCACTCCGTGCTGGTGCGAGATGATCTCCGATTGTCTTTCAGGTTTTATATGAGTTGCCGTCAAGACTTTGCTCCATTTTCTGATGGAGCATGGGGAGGGAAGATGTGTTTCCTTCTTTGTTTGTGCCCCTGGATTGTATACAGGGATTGCTGTGATATCGCCTGTCGGGCATAAATTTCATTATATATATTTTTATTTTATTTTTTTCCGCGATGCTCTATCATTTCAGCTTTTATATCGCGAAAGTTGCGATTGCCCAATCATTTCGGCTATTTTTCGCGGTGCCCAATCATTTCAGCTATTTATTTTATTTTTACTCGCTGCTTTTTATTACGAGTTGCCCAATCATTTCGGCTATTTTGCATGCATACATTTTTACTTGCTGATTTTGTTGCAAGTTGCCCCATCATGTAACAACCGAGTCCAGTTCTACAAGTTTCTGTTCCCGTATGTGTGGTGTGTGGTATTCAGTTCATTATCCTGATTTTTGTTTACTGCTAGTTATAAATTTACCCCGACAATTCTAATTCTGCATATAACAATTTAAGTCATCTAAAATAAACTAAAAATACTTGTCATGGCCTGCTCGACACCCCTAACCCTGTGGTAGCATCCTTGCATCGTGTTTTCGTCCCGTTCAGTGAAACGGACGTGTTTGGACGGCTACGCGCACGTACGTGCGTCCGTTTTTGGGGGTATGCTTTTTAATTGTAAAATCCTTCATTTTAATTTTTGGAACCCGCCAATAATTTTCTTATTTCAAATTCAAATTTTTGGATCCGACCCGGGCGTAATTCTGAAATATTTTACATTTGCGCCAAATCCTATTTTTCTAATATTTTAAAAAAACCAACGAAATTGAATTCTCAACCTCAGAAAATATTTTCCCATTTTCTTAAAATCTTTTTTAAAATCTTTCCTAACAGATCAATCCCCACGAATCCTTCACAATTTTCTCCCCAACTCCCTTAAGCCAATCACAATCCTTCACTTTTCTCTCCTGGGCCCCATACGAATCCCCTCAGCCAATCGCGTCTCTCCCTCTCTCCTTTCTCCTTCTCTTTCTCTCTCTTTTATTCCTCACAGATCAGAATTCTCTGGGCCCCACAAATCCTTCTCTCCCTTTCCCTTTCTCTGCTGCGCAGCTCTCTCTCTCTCTCTCTCTCTCTTCTTTTTCACTCTCCTCTCGCACTTTCTCTCTCAGATCTCGCGATCACTGTGCGTTCCTCGATTCTCGTCACCTTCCGCGTGGATCCCGTCACCTGCCTCTGCATCTTTCGTTCTTCTCCTTCTTCTAACTGAGCCGCCACGAGAACCCATGCAAACACGTTAACCCTAGCTCCCCAATCCCCAATCCACCGACGTCAACCCTCATCGACACCACCCTCATCCTCCTCGTCTTCACCTTCTTCCATTCTCTCCTTCTCCCGAGTCTCTCTCCCTCCACTGTGCACACCCGACGAGACTCGTGAACCCAGCGCCCCCTCCTTCACCGTCGACCATCCCCATCATCATCACTACAGCCCCCCTCTCCTCTGTTCTCCCTCCAGCAACCCAAATCCTGCACGCTAGAACACCAGCAACTTCTACCCGAGCCCAAAACCCTAAACAAACCCTAGATCTTCAGAAGCCTTTCGCCGGCGTTTCTCACCGCTGTCGATCTTGCCGTCACTGCCAGCACACCCCTCTGCAACCCTTTTCTTCTTCTCCTTCCTCTTCATCTTCTTTCTCTTCCTCCTCTTTCTCTTCTTTTCATTTTAACTTTCTTCTCTGTGAAATTTCTGGATCCCCTGTAGATCCCCGGAGCTTCGTAGACGACGCGCCGACGACGCTGTCATCTCCTGCAATCCAGTAGGTAAGTCTCCTTCATTAATTCCCTCCATTCTCTTGCCTTCTTCTTGTTTCGTTTCCATGCATCTCTTGTCGATTACAATATTTATAGTTTTCTGTCCTGCCGGAATCCGACCCTGCCGGCGACGATCCCCGACGATCCAGCGAGGAACCCTGACCCGTGTGGCTCCACTGTTCGTCGTTTGGGTTCTTTCCGTGAACCGTGCGCGCGTCGTGATATTTCCCCGCCGACGCGTAACGTGCCGTTTTCCGTTTCGCGACCCGTCGAGGCAAGTGAAACTTGCTACATGCTATTTTAAACTATTCATGTGCTAAATTAATTATTTCCTGTTAAATCCCTAATTAGAATTGATAGAAATGGATTTCAAATTAACCATATAAGGTTCCGTTACACATTTTATGATTCCAAACTTGAGACTTAATCTTGCATCGAATTATTTATATCTAACAATCACCTGTACATGATAGATCATATTTGTTTACTGCTATGGTACCCCTTTTATCCAGTTTAGCGTATCAAACATCCATGTGCAACTTTAACCGGTCTAATTACAACTGCATTCATTAAACAGATTATACATGTCGTCGCATCCATGAATCACTCAATACTTATTAACCTGGTTTTAGCATTCACATCTATCATACTGTATTCATATAATGCTGACACTGTCTGTTAAACACAACTGATAAAACTGTACTGCTAATTAATTGAATCTGCTTTATTGCTTAATTCATTGCTTAGATTGTGTTGTTGATAATCATGCTTGTCTATTTATAACCATGATTATGCTAGTTGATTATGAGCACCCACATGATATCTGGTATACCTTGACCTAACTCGCTACACACATATTGATTGACCCGACATGGTACCGTACACTTCTTGACTTGACCTGATGTACCATGGCTTGACCCGTTACTTGATCTGGTGTCTAATGCCAACAAACCTGACATGTAGTCCTCACGGACCGTTCCAGTTGTCTATCTAGACAAACCTGCTCTTATCTGATCCTGTGTTGGCATTAGTTCTTGATTACTGAATACCTGACTTGACATACACATATAACTTGGGGATATGGGGAAATCAATGATGAAACCTGACTTGTAACTCGACAGTGTACTACCTTTAATGATCAGTTTTAGAGGCTAGGCCAGCCTTGGAATGATGCTGCTGACATCATTCATCTGTACATATTTCCTATTTTAGTGCTTAGCAGCATGTCTCGGATTCAGCCCGAGAATCTGGACCGTAGTCCCGGGTATGCACGGGATACTATTGAGTTACATCGATGATTCATCAAATTGATTTCAAAGACTTTAGAGTAGAAAACCCAATATAACAGTTTAGTTTACTCACTGCACACTACCCTGCACTGCCTGATTTATATTACGGTTACACCTGCTTTTCATTCATGTTTATAATTGCATTGCCTGTTACTCTGTTCATATTTTATCACTTGATAACATGACACGCTGACGTCTGGGTTTTGCATGTTCCAGATTCTGTACCGTTACTGCAGTCCGAGCAGGAGTACTTCAGCCAGCAGGCTGAGCTGTGAGGTGTCGCTAGTAGTTAGTTCCTTATTTTCTGCATTTATTTCCTGATGTGAGCCCGCATTATGGGACATACATTCCAGCTATTTTGTATTGGATCTTTTGCTTCCGCACTTTTATTATTCTTGACTCTTATTATCTTGGCTTATGGACATGTATTAGATAGTTTTATTTTGTTCTCGATATCTCTACAGCCGTAATGTGACTGTGCATGGATACTTCCTACCCACAGGTAGCATGGTTGGCTATGTCACGTGCCCAATTTAGCGTACTCTGGGAAGCGGGGCGTGACATGGTTCTTTTGGTATCAGAGACATAGGCTAGTCGGGTTGATTCTTTTGTAGTTGGGTATTGTACCCAATACACGAATCAGGATACCCGTGTTTAGGAAACATGTCCTGCTACCTTGCCGTTTACCGTTCTTGAATCAAGTCCTTCCTGGTTATATCTTTTACGATGTGCAAACTTCCTTTGCATATCGACTCGAAACCTGATTCCTTGTTATCTCTAGGACTTAGGCGACTTGGGTGGAGTTATGTAATTGTGGCTATGATACCGCGGCATAGTTACAATGCGGCACTCTATTTAAGTAACTTGGAGTTCTAGCCTTGATCTATATTGTAAATTTGTTATCATGCTAATCTTGGGTGTTTTGATTTCAGGAGTATGGCAGGCAAGAATCTGAAGACGTACCAAAGGCGTGTTGACAAAGCCACCATGCTTGGAGTGATTCGAGGAATGCTGGAGAATCAAAAGAGGCAGATCGAGCTGATCCAACAGCAAGCTGAATCGTTTTAGTAAGGTCTGCAGACCGTTCAGCAGTCCGTGAGCAGTGTTAGAGTTAAACCAGTTGATCGTGTGGGGACCGTAGCAGATTTCAGGCGTTTGGGTCTGTCTGTCTTTACTGGTTTGGAGGAGCCGTTGCCAGCGGAGCAGTGGCTAGTTGACACGGAGAACTTACTTATTGCGGCGCAGATCCCGGAAGATAAAAGGGTGGATGTGGTGCGTATTCAGTTAGTGGACTACGCCCGTGAATGGTGGCTTGTGGAAGAGACCCGCTTGCCCAAGCCGATCAAGTGGGCGGATTTTTCGAAGAGTTTCCTGGAGAAGTTCTTCCCGCGGACTGCACGGGAGGAAATGGAAGAGAAATTCATCGGTCTGAAGCAGAATGGTGCGGCCGTAGATGTACATGCAACTGAGTGGACATGACTCAGTAGATTCGCTGGACTTTTAGTGGCCAACGATGCGGACAGGGAACGGAGGTTCACGCGCAGCTTGGATGTGGACATCCAGAGGTAGATTGTCTCCCTGGGTTTGACCACCTTCTCACAGGTACTTACGGCAGCACGAGAACAGCAGAGCCTATCTGGGAAGACTGGGAGTTTACAACAGACAGCAGTTGCAGTAAGGAAGCCGGCATTTGTACCAAACCGAGCTCATGGATGCAGGAGTATCCCAGTGAACCATCGTGGCGTAACACCGATGAAGAAGCCTGCTGTTGTTGACCAGAGAAAGAGCGTGACTTGTAACTACTGCCAGTTACCTGGCCACGTGCAAAAGGATTGTCGAAGGAGGCAGGGACTCTGCTTGGTTTTTGGAGCGGCAGATCACACTGTTAACTCATGTTCGTCGAAGCTTCGTACGAGGGATGATATTCAGAAGCCTCCGCAGAAACCGTTCCAGGGACAGAAGCAGCTGACTCAAGGACCTAATCAGGCTCGAGCTTTTACGTTAATAGCTGAGGAAGCTAAGGCGTCAGGAGAAGTTGTTTCAGGTATTCTACTCGTTCATGGTTTTCCCGCATTAGCGTTATTTGATTCTGGTGCATCCCATTGTTTTATGTCATCCAAGTTTATAGCTACACACTCGATTACTTGCACGACCCTGTCTAGTTTCTGGGACATACACACTGGGAATGAGAAAATCATATCTAGTAAGGAATGTAAAGATTGTACGGTTGTTGTGTGCGGACGGGAGTTTTTTGCAGATTTCTTGGTGATCGATACGGGCAGCTGCGAAGTTGTCTTAGGAATGGATTTTCTTGGCACTTTCCACGCTCACATTGATTGTAGGGCAAAGAAAGTAATTTTCCAGATTCCCGGACATCCCGAGTTTACCTTCACTGGAGAAAGCAGTTCTGTCGGGCCAGTCGAGTTTAGGGCTAGGCCGACAACTAATATTCTAGCATCAATGGAGGTTGAGGAAAGTAAAGAACCAGCTGTTGTTCGTGATTTTATGGACGTGTTTGAAGATATATCGGAATTACCGCCGAAGCGAGACGTGGAGTTCGCAATTGATCTGATTCCTGGTGCAGCGCCAGTATCTAAAGCGTATTATCCAATGACACCAGTAGAGTTGGAAGAAGTCAAGAAACAGGTTGCTGAACTGCTTGAGAAGGGTTGGATTCGAAGCAGTAACTCGCCTTGGGGAGCTCCAGTTCTTCTAGTCAAGAAGGAAGATGGCACGAGAAGGATGTGCATCGACTATCGAGAATTAAATCGGGTGACTATTAAGAACAAGTACCCGATCCTTCGCATTGGCGAACTTTTTGAGCAGCTTAGTGGCGCAAGGGTATTCTCGAAGCTGGATTTGCGATCCGGATATCATCAGGTCCGAGTGAAAGCAGAAGATATTTGCAAGACGGCGTTCCGAACTCGGTATGGACATTACGAGTACTTAGTGATGCCCTTCGGAGTAACGAATGCACCGGCGATATTCATGGACTTGATGAACCGAATCTTTTCACCATTCTTGGACCAGTTTATTGTGGTGTTTATTGATGACATTCTGGTCTATTCGAAAAGTTTTGAAGAGCATGCAGAACATTTGAAGATCGCACTGCAGACGTTGAGACAGGAGAAGTTATATGCGAAGATGAGCAAGTGCGAGTTTTGGCTGGAGGAAGTAAAGCTTTTGGGGCATGTTGTGTCTGGCGATGGAATTGCCGTCGATCCAGAAAAGATTGCAGCAGTTCGAGATTGGCCGATTCCAAAGAATGTTGCGGAGATAAGAAGTTTTCTTAGACTCGCCGGGTATTACAGAAGATTTGTGGAGAACATTGCTCGTCTGGTGGAGCCGTTAACCAAGCTTACGCGCAAGGAGGTACCTTTTATGTGGACGGATAGATGTGCGTCAGCTTTTGATACGTTGAAGCAGAAATTGATAACCGCCCCTATTCTGACCGTGCCAGACAATTCCGGAGGATTGGTGATTCACAACGGCGCATCTGGGAAAGGATTGGGATGTGTTTTGATGCAGCATGGGAAGGTTGTAGCGTACGCATCAAGACAGTTGAAGACCCATGAAAAGAATTACCCAACTCATGACTTGGAGCTTGCGGCTGTGATTTTCGCTCTGAAGATTTGGAGACACTACCTTTTGGGCGAAAGGGTTGAAGTTTTCACGGATCATAAGAGTTTGAAGTATGTGTTCACGCAGAAGGAGCTTAATATGAGGCAGCGTAGATGGTTAGAGCTGATGGCTGATTACGATCTTGATCTCAAGTACCATCCGGGGAAGGTTAATGTCGTGCCGGATGCGCTCAGTCGGTTACCAGCAATTCAGATGTTAACTACGCAGAAGGGACTCATGGAAGACTTTCGAAGATTTGATTTGGAGGTTGTGCTACCGCATTCTTCAGGACAGTTGATGCAGCTGCAGGTACATTCATCGCTGATCGAGAATATTAAAGCAGCGCAATCGTAGGATCCTAGATTGCAAAAGTTTCGAGAACAGGTTGAAGCCAGACTACGAACAGATTTATTGATCCATGAAGATGGTTCGTTGAGATATGGTAGCCGTTTGTGTATGCCGATGGGAGATATTCGTGAAGAACTTATGAAGGAGGCACACAGTTCAGCTTATTCCGTACATCCAGGAGGTACGAAGATATACCGAGACTTACGACAGCATTTCTGGTGGGAAGGCATGAAGCGGGAGATTGCTTGCTTTGTGGCAAAGTTCTTGGTGTGTCAGGAAGTTAAGGCTGAACATCAAAGGGTTGCTGGTTTATTGCAACCACTTCCGATTCCTCAGTGGAAGTGGGAACATATAACCATGGATTTCGTGACAGCTCTACCGCGGAGTCCAAAAGGCAACAATGCAGTATGGGTAATTGTTGATCGTTTGACCAAAGCAGCTCATTTTATTCCTTTTTGAGTTGGTCAATCAACATAAACTTTGGCAGAGCGGTACATGCAGGAGATTGTAAGATTGCATGGAGTACCAGTGAGCATCGTGTCCGATCGTGACACTCGGTTTTTATTACACTTCTGGAGGAGTTTACAGGAAAGTTTGGGGACTCGATTGAAGTTTAGCACAGCTTATCATCCTCAAACAGATGGGCAGTCGGAGAGAACGATCCAAACTCTTGAAGATATGTTGAGAGCGTGCATGTTGGACTTCAAGGGTTCTTAGGAGGATCATCTACATTTGGTGGAGTTTTCTTACAATAACAGTTTCCGGGCAACTATTCAGATGGCTCTGTTTGAAGCTTTGTATGGTCGCAAATGCCGTTCACCTGTTTGTTGGGACAATGTCGATGAACGAAGATTGTTGGGGCCAGATTTGGTTGTGCAGACAGTAGAGAAGGTTAACACTATCGGAAATCATATGAAAGCAGCTCAAGACAGACAGAAGAGTTGGGCAGATACGTCAAGAAGACCTCTAGAGTTCGCCGTGGGTGATTTGGTATTCTTGAAGATATCACCGACTAGAGGGGTGATTCGTTTTGGAAATCGAGGAAAGCTCGGTCCTCGATTTGTTGGACCCTTTGAGATCTTGGAACGTGTTGGCGAAGTAGCGTATCGTGTGGCGTTACCGTAGTCCTTGGCGAATGTGCACGATGTGTTTCACGTATCTCAACTCCGTAGGTATGTCCGAGATGAAACACATGTGTTGGATCATTCGGAGCTGACGGTACGAGAAGACTTGACTTTTGAGGAGCGACCGGTTGAAATTGTGGATCGAAGGGAAAAGGTTCTTAAGAACAAGGTTATCCCTCTTGTACTTATTTCTTTGGGTAATCGCTCGCATGGAGAGTCCACTTGGGAACGAGAAGATGAAATCCGGCAGAAATTTTCTCATCTTTTCTTGTAGTTCATTTTTTTCGTCTATCTTTTGTATTCTTGGAATTTCGAGGACGAAATTCTTTTGTAGTTGGGTATAATGTAACAACCGAGTCCAGTTCTATAAGTTTCTGTTCCCGTATGTGTGGTGTGTGGTATTCAGTTCATTATCCTGATTTTTGTTTGCTGCTAGTTATAAATTTACCCCGACAATTCTAATTCTGCATATAACAATTTAAGTCATCTAAAATAAACTAAAAATACTTGTCATGGCCTGCTCGACACCCCTAACCCTGTGGTAGCGTCCTTGCATCGTGTTCTCGTCCCGTTCAGTGAAACGGACGTGTTTGGACGGCTATGCGCACGTACGTGTGTCCGTTTTTGGGGGTATGCTTTTTAATTGTAAAATCCTTCATTTTAATTTTTGGAACCCGCCAATAATTTTCTTATTTCAAATTCAAATTTTTGGACCCGATCCGGGCGCAATTCTAAAATATTTTACATTTGCGCCAAATCCTATTTTTCTAATATTTTAAAAAACCAACGAAATTGAATTCTCAACCCCAGAAATTTTTTTCCCATTTTCTTAAAATCTTTTTTAAAATTTTTCCTAACAGATCAATCCCCACGAATCCTTCACAATTTTCTCCCCAACTCCCTTAAGCCAATCACAATCCTTCACTTTTCTCCCTTGGGCCCCACACGAATCCCCTCAGCCAATCGCGGCTCTCCCTCTCTCCTTTCTCCTTCTCTTTCTCTCCCTTTTATTCCTCACAGATCAGAATTCTCTGGGCCCCACAAATCCTTCTCTCCCTTTCCCTTTCTCTGCTGCGCAGCGCTCTCTCTCTCACTCTCTCTTCTTTTTCTCTCTCCTTTCGCACTCTCTCTCAGATCTCGCGATCACTGTGCGTTCCTCGATTCTCGTCACCTTCCGCGTGGATCCCTTCACCTCCCTCTGCATCTTTCGTTCTTCTCCTTCTTCTAACTGAGCCGCCACGAGAACCCATGCAAACACGTTAACCCTAGCTCCCAATCCCCAATCCACCGACACCACTCTCATCCTCCTCGTCTTCACCTTCTTCTATTCTCTCCTTCTCCCGAGTCTCTTTCCCTCCACTGTGCACACCTGACGAGACTCGTGAACCCAGCGCCCCCTCCTTCGCCGTCGACCATCCCCATCATCATCACTACAGCCTCCCTCTCCTCTGTTCTCCCTCCAGTAACCCAAATCCTGCACGCTAGAATACCAGCAACCTCTACCCGAGCCCAAAACCCTAAACAAACCCTAGATCTTCAGAAGCCTTTCGCCGGCGTTTCTCACCGCTGTCGATCTTGCCGTCACTGCCAGCACACCCCTCTGCAACCCCGTAAGCAACCCTTTTCTTCTTCTCCTTCCTCTTCGTCTTCTTTCTCTTCCTCCTCTTTCTCTTCTTTTCATTTTAACTTTCTTCTCTGTGAAATTTCTGGATCCCTGTAGATCCCCGGAGCTTCGTAGACGACGCGCCGACGACGCTGTCATCTCCTGCAATCCAGTAGGTAAGTCTCCTTCATTAATCCCCTCCATTCTCTTGCCTTCTTCTTGTTTCGTTTCCATGCATCTCTTGTCGATTACAATATTTATAGTTTTCTGTCCTGCCGGAATTCGACCCTGCCGGCGACGATCCCTGATGATCCAGCGAGGAACCCTGACCCGTGTAGCTCCACTGTTCGTCGTTTGGGTTCTTTCCGTGAACCGTGCGCGCGTCGTGATATTTCCCCGCCGACGCGTAACGTGCCGTTTTCCGTTTCGTGACCCATCGAGGCAAGTGAAACTTGCTACATGCTATTTTAAACTATTCATGTGCTAAATTAATTATTTCCTGTTAAATCCCTAATTAGAATTGATAGAAATGGATTTCAAATTAACCATATAAGGTTCTGTTACACATTTTATGATTCCAAACTTAAGACTTAATCTTGCATCGAATTATTTATATCTAACAATCACCTGTACATGATAGATCATATTTGTTTACTGCTATGGTACCCCTTTTATCCAGTTTAGCGTATCAAACATCCATGTGCAACTTTAACCGATCTAATTACAACTGCATTCATTAAACAGATTATACATGTCGTCGCATCCATGAATCACTCAATACTTATTAACCTGGTTTTAGCATTCACATCTATCATACTGTATTCACATAATGCTGACACTGTCTGTTAAACACAACTGATAAATCTGTACTGCTAATTAATTGAATCTGCTTTATTGCTTAATTCATTGCTTAGATTGTGTTGTTGATAATCATGCTTGTCTATTTATAACCATGATTATACTAGTTGATTATGAGCACCCACATGATATCTGGTATACCTTGACCTGACTCGCTACACACATATTGATTGACCCGACATGGTACCGTACACTACTTGACTTGACCTGATGTACCATGGCTTGACCCGTTACTTGATTTGGTGTCTAATGCCAACAAACCTGACATGTAGTCCTCACGGACCGTTGCAGTTGTGTATCTAGACAAACCTGCTCTTACCTGATCCTGTGTTAGTATTAGTTCTTGATTACTGAATACCTGACTTGACATACACATATAACTTGGGGATATTGGGAAATCAATGATGAAACCTGACTTGTAACTCGACAGTGTACTACCTTTACTGATCAGTTTTAGAGGCTAGGCCAGCCTTGGGATGATGATGCTGATATCATTCATCTGTACATATTTCCTGTTTTAGTGCCTAGCGGCATGTCTCGGATTCAGCCCGAGAATCTGGACCGTGGTCCCGGGTATGCACGGGATACTATTGAGTTACATCGATGATTCATCAAATTGATTTCAAAGACTTTAGAGTAGAAAACCCAATATAACAGTTTAGTTTACTCACTGCACACTACCCTGCACTGCCTGATTTATATTACTGTTACACCTTCTTTTCATTCATGTTTATAATTGCATTACCTGTTACTCTGTCCATATTTTATCACTTGATAACATGACGCGCTGACGTCTGGGTTTTGCATGGCCCAGATTCTGTACCGTTACTGCAGTCCGAGCAGGAGTATTTCAGCCAGCAGGCTGAGCTGTGAGGTGTCGCTAGTAGTTAGTTCCTTATTTTCTGCATTTATTTCCTGATGTGAGCCCGCATTATGGGACATACATTCCAGCTATTTTGTATTGGATCTTTTGCTTCCGCACTTTTATTATTCTTGACTCTTATTATCTTGGCTTATGGACATGTATTAGATAGTTTTATTTTGTTCTTGATATCTCTACAGCCGTAATGTGACTGTGGATGGATACTTCCTACCCATAGGTAGCATGGTTGGCTTTGTCACGTGCCCAATTTAGCGTACTCTGGGAAGCGGGGCATGGCACATCATTTCGGCTATTTCGTATGCATGTGTGGCTTGCTGTCTTTTCGCCGCAAGCTTGGGATTAGACACCGATTTCGGCATCAGCACCGCTACGACTGGGATATTGCCAGGAGCGAATCATCATTTTCTTCTGTCGATGTCGAACGAAGGTGGCTTAGTAAACAGGGTTAGGATTCTGTCGACTAAGGCCTTTTGACTTCATGAGCCGTAAGGGTCTCACAAAGGTATTTCTCCCTGCGAGTCGTGAGGATCTCGTAGGTGTGTTTTCTCCTTAGGAATCATGAGGATTCTTAAGTGTATATTCCCCTGTAAGTCGTAAGGATCTTACCAAAGGGTTTTCTCCTTATAAGTCTAGAGGACTTATAAGGGTCGTTCACCATGTGGACATATCCCTAGTCACGGGTGGGACTTGGTTAGGGAAATGTTTATTCACGCCCGTGGATTGTATACAAGGGTCAGTTTGAGCGCTTGTAGGGCATTATCGAAGGTTGTGGGGGGTTGCTTAAGAACAAGTTCAGGTCTCTGTAACTTAAGACTTTCAAATCTTATGAGCCGTGAGGGTCCCATAAGAGAATTCTCCTTACGAGTCGTAAGGATCTCGCGAGTGTAATTTCTCCTTAGGAATCGTGAGGATTCCTAAGTGTATCGCTCCCTTGTGAGTCGTAAGGATCTCACGCAGGTGGTTTCTCCTTACAAGGTCGAGAGGACCCTGTAAGTGTCTTTTAACGAGGTTGCGCCCTTTCGGGTTTTCACAAACACTCGCCGGCAGCCCTGCTGTTTTTATTCATGGAGCCCTTTCGGGTTTTCATCCGTGCCCTCTTTGCTTATGGACATACCTTTTTTTTATTCTCTCTCCTTTTTTTAATTCTTTTTATATAACGAGGTCGTGCCCTTTCAGGTTTTCACAAACACTCGCCGGTAGCACTGCTGTTTTTACTCACGGAGCCCTTTCGGGTTTTCATCCGTGCCCATCTTGCTTATGGACATACCGTTTTAATTTTTTCTTCTTCTTTTTTTTATTCCCTTTTTTTGTATCGGCTTTGGGATGTTGCAATCCACCTTAATTTATCGACATCTCGATCAATAGCTATTTTTAGGACGTAGTGGTCCGTCATTAGTTTAAGGACATTTCGGTCCGTTGTTGAAGAAGGTCGGCTACTCTTTATAGAGTTTGGGCTTAGGAAGATAGCGAGCGGACATAGTCATCATCATCTATCATTGACCTAGGCTGTGACTCATTAAGCGTAGTATTTCTTTAGGAAGCGACCATTTATTGGCCTGAAAGGTCTTTCACCGTGCATATCCATGAATAGATAGTTTCCACCCTGGTAAACCTTGTTTATGATGTACGGGCCTTCATAGTTCGGCTCGAATTTTCCCCGCTTGGCGCGATTGGGGATCATAGGTCTTTTGACCATTAGCACGAGTTCGCCTTGGCGGAATGTCCTCGGCCTGGTCAATATTTCATATGAGCTCGTCATCTTTACTTTATAAGCCTCCAGATTTTGTTGCGCTATGAGCCGGGTTTCATCAAGGGCATCAAGCTCCTCAAGCCAAAGGTGAGCATTTTCTTCGTCCGTCAGCTCGTAGTGGACTGCCACTCGTAGAGAGGGTAATTCTATTTCGAGGGGGAGTACTGCTTCTGTATCGAATACCAACGCGTACGGCGTTGCGTTCGTGGCCGTCTTGAACGTAGTTCGATATGCCCAGAGAGCTTCTTGCAGTCTCTCGTGCCAATCCTTCTTATTTCGGGACACCGTCTTCTTTACGATCTTCGTCAAGGTCTTGTTGAAAGCCTCAGCTAGACCATTAGCTCGGGGATTATAAACCGATGAATATCTCCAGTCTATGTTGTGCTGTTGTGCGAAGCGGCTAATCTTGTGGCTTCTGTAGGCTGGCCCGTTATCGGAGATGATCCGTCTCGGTGTTCCAAACCGATAAATAACGTGCGTCTTGAAGAAATGGAGGATATTCTCTGTCTTCACCTCCCTCAGCGGTACTGCTTCTGCCCATTTGGAGAAGTAATTAGTCATCGCCAAGATGAAACGATGTCCTCTGGACGATGCTGGTTCGATGGGGCCGTCTATGTCAGCTCCCCACATTTCGAATGGCCAGCTAGCCACCGTTGGATGTAGTGGATTTGGATATTGGTGGATAAAGTCCCCATGAATCTGGCACGAGTGGCATTGCTTCGCATATTCGAGGCAACCCTGAATCATCGTGGGCCAGTAGTAGCTCATCCGTTTAATCTTCAACTTCATCTTCGGGCCTGCTTGGTGAGAACCGCAGAGTCCGTCGTGAACTTCCTGAACGACTCTTTTCGCCTCTTCAGGTCCCAGACATCTCAACCACAGAGAATCAAACGACCTCTTGTACAGAGTATCATTGACGAAGGCGAAAGATAGGGCTCGCTTCATAAGCTGATGTTTTGAGGACGCATCTTCGGGCGTTCGACGGGACTTGAAGTAGTCTATAAAGACTTCTCTCCAATCCTCAACCTTTTCTTGGTCGTTTATTTGCAGGGCTGTCTGCCCAGTCGCTTCCTTTTCTTCAGATGATTCCGGAGCTATTTCCGCCGGAGCAAGAACTCGACGGCTTTGTACCACGATTCTTACATCATCGAGGTTCTCGTCGGCTAGCTCTTTAGCGAGCTTGGCTAATGCATCCGCTTTACTATTTTCTGCACGTGGTATGCTTTCCAAGGTGTAGGAAGGAATTTGGGTCAACAGTTGCTGCACCTTCTCGCCATATTTCACCAGTTCTAGTTTGCACGTCTGGTAGTCGCCGTTTACTTGGCTAACGACCAGTTGGAAGTCTCTGTATATGAGGAGGTTCTCAATTCCCATGTCGATGGCGATCTCGAGGCCTGCTATCAAAGCTTTGTATTCAGCTTCATTGTTCATCCTCGGCTCCGTCAAGGAGAAAGAAAAGCGCATTATCCCTCCTCGCGAGGTCACGAAGATAAGGCCTACCCCTGATTTGATTATAGCCGTGTTTTGTTTGCGCTTCTTCATGGAAGATGCTCCATCGAAGTAAAGTTCCCACCAGGTACCACTTCCGTCGATTGCATCAAACGCGTGTTCGTCTGGCAGTTCGCAATTCAAAGGAGAATCGGCCGGTATCGGATGCTCAGCGAGGAAGTCGGCGATGGCCTGGCCTTTCACTGCCTTAATAGGCTGGTAAGTTATTGAGAACTCCATCAAGAGCAAGGCCCATTTAACGAGCCACCCTGTCAATATGGCCTTTGACATTAAATATTTGAGAGGATCCACCTTCGATATGAGACGAACTTCATGCGCCAACGCATAGTGCCTGAGCTTTGTTATCGCGAAGATCAACGCCAGGCAGTGTTTTTCGATGGGGGAGTAGTTGCTTTCTGCCCCCAGGAGAACTCGACTTAAGTAATAGAGAGCTCTTTCTTTCTCTTGGTCATTCTCTTGTGCCCATAATGCGCTTAAGGAATCTTCGAGGGCGGTTGTATAAAGAATGAGAGGCTTTCCCTTGACCGGAGTAGCCAACACTGGCGGATTCTGCAGGTATTGCTTGATTTCGTCCAGCGCGTCTTGGCATTTGTGGTCCCAAACGAACGGGGTTCCCTTCTTCATCAGATGACTATAAGGACGACACTTGCCTGAAAGATTGGCTATAAATCGCCGGATATACGCGAGCTTCCCTTGGAGAGATCGCAATTGCTTAAGAGTCTTTGGCGGAGGCATTTCCATGATCGCCTTGATCTTTGACGGATCTATCTCGATACCTCGGACGATAAATCCTAGGAATTTGCCCGAGGAAACTCCGAATGCGCACTTGAGAGGGTTCATCTTCAATTTATATTGTCGAAGGTGTCGAAATACGGTCTTCAGATGCTCTAAATGCTCCTCGTATGATTTGCTCTTAACCACGAGGTCGTCGATATAGCATTCGACGATTTCATGTATAAGGTCATCGAAGATCTTTGTCATGGCCCTTTGATAGGTGGCATCGGCGTTCTTTAAACCGAAGGGCATCACCTTGTAGCAGAATATACCCAAAGGGGTCCGGAAAGCGGTGTGCTTCTGGTCTTCGGGATGCATCTTTATCTGATTATATCCTGATGAGCCGTCCATGAAGGAGAAAACCTCGTGAGTGGACGTGTTATCTATCATCAGCTCAGTGACTGGCACTGGGAAATCGTCCTTCGGGCAGGCTTTATTGAGATCCCGAAAGTCTACACATATACGCACCGTCCCATTTTTCTTCATCACCGGGACGATGTTGGCGATCCAATCGGGATACTGAACTTCCTGGATAAACCCAGAGTCGATCAGCTTCTTGACTTCGGCGTTAATGCTCATCTCAAGTTCGAGCCGCATTCTTCTCGGTGCCTATTTGATTGGCTTAACGTCCGGGGATATCGCCAATTTATGCACAGCAATTTCTGGATCCAGTCCTAGCATTTCGGAATAGTTCCATGCAAAGCAATCTTTATGCTGCATAAGCACGTCTTTTAATGAAGCCACCCTTCCTTCAGACAACAGCTCACTAACGAATGTCGGTCGCGGGTCATTTGCCGTTCCCAGCTCAATTTTCTTGAGCTCATCTGCAGTGATGTGTATTCCATCTTCCAGCTCTTTTGGCGCCGGTTGAATTTCTGAGATCACCTCGTCATCATTGTTTTCGAAGCACCAGGGAAGGTCATCTATATTCTCGGGTTCTTCTTTTGATATCGTTATCATATGACAAGTACGAGCTCGCTTCCAAGACCGATGTGGATCTGGGTCTATTCTCGTAGCTTTGGGTTCATGCTTCTGCGGCGGAGTTATCCTCCAACTGTCAGATAGAGCGAACTTGCCGAGCTGATACTGATCTCCGACCCAGTTCTTGAAGGTGAAGCAATCTTCGAGAGGATGTCCTATTGCTCGGTGATAAGAGCAATAATCTGGGTGAGAGATCTCGCCTGCTTGTTCGGGGTGTTTAGATTCCGACAGCGTAATCATTTGGTGTTTTATAGCTAGGTCAAGTATCTTCTTTGTCTTGTCTTGAGAAAAAGAGTATGCTCGACTCATCTTCTTCATAAGGGACAAATCCGGACCGCTCTATTCCCGACTGCGTGGCTTCTTGTTCCCGCTTTGTCGTTGTTGAATGCCTTTTTCGCTTTTTGACTTGTTTCTGCCTCTGTGTCGGGTCTTTTTTATAACAGGTTGACAGGGAGCGGCATTTTCATCTTTCGCGGGCTGTTGGAGAAGGCGTTGCGTCCTGGCTTTCTCATAGATGGCCATTTCGCGGTTATCGTCATCTCGAACTTTTTGACCAGCTTCTCTTATAAGCTTGTCCATTTGTTCTTCGAACGACGGACTGGGCATTTTTACGTTGGGGACTTTTTCTGGTTCAGGATTAGCACTCTCCCATTGTGCATCTCCTTCTTCATCAAAGTCATGTACGACATAGCAATCGCGGAGTAGTTCCCGTTTCTTGGATCGAACGTATCCAAGCCCGATTGCTTCCATTCTCCCGTTGGGCAACTTGCGCTGAGTTCCGGGAACGTTCCAGATCCTGTCATAGAACTTAGCTTTTCGAGTGGTCTGTTTGAAGGGTATCCCTTGGCGCTTCAATAGCCTTTTCAAGCCTTCTGTATAATATCTAGGCAGGCGGATGGGCTGAATCCTGTCAAGTGTAGGATCCGTACCATACCAGATTTCTTTCTCCACTTTATTTTCCCCGGAGCGGTAGAATAGGATCGCCTTTTCGCCTTCTCGCCTGGAAGGGACATAGAACGTCTACAACTCTTCCACACTATAGGTATCAAGCGCGTCCAGTTCCTTATGATGTTTGGGCGGAACCATGGCAACTTGCAAACTTTGCTCTTCATCAGCGAATGTTTGTATTGGAGGCCGAGCAGAGAATATAGCATTAACCTCGTCTTCTGAGTCGCTGCCAAAGATCAACATAGGAGCGGACGATCCTGGCTTGTTGTACTGGGGTGGACCTGAATAAACCATCGCTTCCTCTTCTTCAGTATCACTCCCGAAGACCAGAATGGTGGCGATAGCTTTGTTCTCCGGCTTGTGACATCTTTCTGTGTCCTCGAAATCTGGCAAGAAGTATTTTGCATCTTTGTACTTGCGGACTTCGTTTACAGAGAATGGGTTCAACTCTCCCGTCACGGTATACTCGAGACCATCCCTGAAATATTTCATACACTGATGTTGTGTAGAAGGGATGATGTTGTACTCGTGTAACTAGGGCCGACCGAGCAAAGCGTTATAGCATGTCTTGGCTTCAATGACATGAAATTTAATATCCGTGACAAGTAGCCCGAAGCGCAGCATTAGTATCACAGATCTGAGAGTCCGCGATGACTGGGAGTCAAAACCAGAGATGGTGATTTTATCACGAGCGAGATACTGGACACTCATGCAGATTTCCTTCAACACTCGCACGTTGAGAAGATTGACGGAAGACCCATTGTCGACCAGGATTTTGCCAATCTTTATATCGTGGCAGTATCCTGAAATATAGAGGGGACGGTTGTGCTCGCACGTCCCAAGGAGGAGGTCTTCATCGCCGAAGGTGATATCGGCCGTGTGTACTTCTTCCAGCTCGTCCTTCATCTTTTCTTCGGCGAGGAAAGCTTGGAATTGCTCTGGTTCTTGTAGCGCCTTGATCAGTGAATCTCTCACTTCTTTGGATAATAAAAGGGCGTCAAGAATGCTGAGCTGCGAAGGTAGCTTCATCAGGTGCGCTAGGACGTTATAATCCACCTTACTTTCCTTTGGCGGGTCCTTAGAAGTCAGCTCTTTCATGACTTGGTCATCCAGGGCGATATCCTCAGAGACCTTTTCTTTTCCTTTATCTTTTCTATTCGTGGATCCGAGATTCTTTTTCGGGAGTGTGCGATTGCGCAACTGGATGTTTTCACAGGCCTTCGATTCTTCCTCCTTTCCCAATGCGGATTCTTTAAAGAGGGGGCTAAGAGCCATTTCTTCGTCAGAGTCGCTTCCGAAAGTGAGAATTTTCGATCCCCCGGTGTTGACCATGCGACAGTTATCGGTGTCTCTTTTATACTCCTTAGTCGCACTTCTCCGCTCTCGACGAGTTTTGCGTTTCTCCTGCTTAAAATGTTACCGGTGAACAACATACCCCTGCCACCATCTATTGAAAGCTTTGCACTCTTCAGTGGGGTGCGAAATCTTTCGATGATATAAGTAGTAGGAAGGGTGCATTTCTGCTTTGCCGGCAATGTTTCCTTCAGAGGGTGGTAGCTTCATCCCCATTGATATGGCTTTAGCAAACCTTTTCCTCGTCTTGAGCTTGCTTTTATTTGCAGTGGATGTACTTTGATCCGGCTGGAGTGTCTCAACTCTTTTGTCTAGTCGCCGACGTTCGGTTTTTTCAAATATGGCCACCTCATGCTCCCGATTGGCTTTACTTTCCAGACGAATCTCATTCAGGAAGGCGTCGATCATTTCATCTGACGGCTATAGAAGTTCCGTTTCGGAACCTGCCCCCGGTCTCTCTGTGCAAGGAGCTTCTTCATTATCTAGCGATGAATGAGAGATCACATGGCCGCTTGCTACGTAATCCTCAGATCCATCCGACGAGCTTTCTTCATCATCTTCATCCTCAACGACGTGGCTGAGAAACTCTTGGAGCGTGATTGGGGTTCGCGCTTTCTGGTTGTACTCTTCCAGCGCATCAATCTATTTCTGTAGGTCCGTGCGCTTGTCGCCAGGCTTCATGGGCTTTTTGGATTTCTTCTTCTTTTTCTAAGATTTTGACGGCTGGATGTGAACACTTTGGCTATCTCCACCAACCTTTGGAGTTGGGTACGGTTTCAGCATCCCTTCGATGATCTGGGGTTCCAGCGGGTTTTTCCACCTGATCGCCGGGCATGTTTTGAGATCATTCAGCATCCTTTTGGTTTTGGCTGAAAGAACGACCTCCTATTGGGCTTCTTTAACAAGGGAGCATGTTGCCCCCGGCATATTCACCTTTTTAGGGGTATGAGGTTGCGGCGGGTTCACCTTCCATTTTTCGGATAACGCGAACTTGCCTTGTTGGTATTGGTCTTGAATCCAGTTTTTGAAGACATAGCAATTTTCGATCGGATGACCCAATAATCGGTGGTAGGGGCAGTAATTGGGATCATTGACGTCGTTTGGCTGCAACGGACGTTTTGAATCTGGCAGATTGATGAGTCTGTTGCGCACTGCCAGCTCGAACAGTCTTCTCGTTTTATCTTGAGGAAACGAGTAAGGACGTCCTAGCCTCTCCTCGAGGGATAGGCGTTGACGCATATTGTTTTGACGGACAACCGGCTTCAAGTTTCTCGGCTGTTGTTGAGCATTGGCAACGACGATTGCTTTTCCTTTCCCCTTATCATTTTGAGAGTCCGGCTTTGGAGGAGACGGTCTATGGCCCATCTGGTCTATTTGGGCTAATTTGTCAATCAAGGCCTGGAACGTGGTTGGTTTAAAGAACATCATGAACTGTGAAATAGTTGCATGAGGATCTAGGGTGCCCACGAACATGCCCACCGCTGGCGCTTTTTCGATGCATTGTTCGCATTTTGACCACAAGTTCCGCCATCGGATTGCATATTGAACCCAAGTTTCGCCCGGCTTTACTGTTGCATTGATCAAAGCTGTTATTGGAGTACGCTCGCTGGCGCTTGCGAAACGCTGGATAAACAACAACTCCATTTCGGCGAAAGTTTTGACGGAGTACCATTCAAACGCCGTCTCCGATAAGCTGCCGACGAATTGGCGAAGTAGGAGCTTATCATCGCAGCCGGTGTTGCCACAAAGAGCTCTGAACTGGGCAACATGTTGATGGGGATTGCCTGTCCCCTTGTAGACATGGAATTTTGGGATCGTGTAGCCCGGCGGGTATTTGATCTGATCATATCAGCTCGGATATGGTCGCCCTGTTTTGACAACTTGACCGGCTGCCTCAGTTGCCTGGTGAACTCGTATTTGTTGAGCAATATGGTCATCCAGGGCAGCTTTGGAAATTGCCTCTTCCTTGGCTGTTGAAAGAGCCGGCGGTGGATTTGACGTTTCTCCTGTGTCATCTTCAAGGATAATCGGAGGATCTTCGGCTGGGGATCCGGCTGGATCATCATCCCGACCATGTCTTGAAATAGGAGAGCCATCTGCTTTATATTGGCCTCTTGCTCTGCAGCCTCCTTGTCCTTCTTTTCAAGCATTCTACGAAGGAATTCAGTATCGGTTTCGTGTTCGCGACGCTGCTCCGATGACGCCTCCGGGCTTTCTTTTGGTCCGGTGAGCGCGGCCATTGCAGTCAGCATCTCCTGAAGCTTTTGCTGCTGCTGCTCCTGGGCTCTTGTGATGGATCGGGTGAGTGGTCGGTGGCCTGTTGAAGCATGGCTATCCTCCCTCCCAGACGCCATGTAAACGGTATGGACGACCATGCCCCCAGACTTAGGGCGTTTGGGTTCAGTGTTTTTGGCTTTTGTCGCCGGCACAGGGATCTTCTCCGGCCTCCTTCTCTTGTGGGCCATCGAAGTTGAGGGGGCCGTTGCTGTGGGCACCCAGGTGGCCTTCGTTTTCTATGGCTTAACAGGGCGGTTTTCTTCCTGTCGGGCTTTCGACTTCTTATGCTGATGGGAGAAATTCGGATCAATCACCGATTCTCGGACTCGTCGCCAAATCTTGTAGACCTTGGAAGACAGCCATTGGGGAGACTGCTCCGGCTTTGTTTCTACGACGGTCTCTACCGGTGGCGGAGATCTTTTTAGTACGACAGTAAGAGAATTCCTGCGTACCCTTTTCAGCAGCTCAAAGTTGTTCCCGGTTGGAATAGCAGCATTAATTTCCACCGTTGGAGCTGGTGGAGTTAGCCCAGAGGGGGAGTTGCCCCCAGCCTTCCTTATCCAGCGCCAGTGGCGATGTCGGGCGTGACGAGTTGTTGGGATTGGTTCAGCGACGACTTTGTCTTTCCCCCTGTTCAGGTGAGGGGCTGCTGCTAGTGTCAGCCTATTAAAGACTGATGCCTTTTGAGTAGCTGGAGCGGGAGTAGGAGTTGGGACGGTCAGTCTTGCAAAGACCGACCTCTTAGCAGGAGAAGCCGCCTTGACGACTTCAGGAGGAGGTTTGGCTACTTTCTTTTGAATAACCTTCTTTGGGACCGCAAGCTTCATCGTGGCCCCACAAGAGTTTTGGCCTAGTCTGGAGAAGACCGAGGCATTGGTGTTGGGCGACCCGTTAAGAGGGGCCGCAGCAGCTGTAAGTCGATCGAAGACCGACTTCTTAGGAGCTTCCGGTACGGGCACTGGGGCAGTGAAGCTCATTGGCGGGAGCATGGTCCCGAAAAATAGTCCAGTAGTAGCCTGGGTGATTTGTTCCACCGGCATCGTGAACAGCGATGCCGCCTGAAGTCTATAGGCTACACCTCCAGGTGAGGCAGAGCGTCGGTTGCAGTTGCAGTTGGAGCAGTTCGAGCAGTTGAACGCCATTGCTGTTTTCTTTCTGCGCCAAGCAAGAGACCAAATCTTAGTAACTTGAAACCCGGGGGCAACTATTAACAAACCGCGATTCGTTCGCGAATACGATGCACGAAGTGTGGAGTGGAAAGAGAAAAAGGTCCCACCGGACGTGCCAGAATCTGTTCCCTTCCGAAAGACGGCGCAAGACATTGCGTCTTGGCACTGAGATTCGGGGCAGATGCTAATTGGTGCTATCCGTCCACCTCTCCGAGGATGCCAAGCTGATTTATGGCACCATGTATCGAAGGTTTAAACGGATGCGTCCGATGTAGCAGACTTCGTCAGATTCCCCCTCGCTTGAGGGGTTTTTGATTGTGGGGACGCTCTTCCCTGCAGGCGTAAGCCCTTGCAGTTAATTACACTACCGCATCACGGTAACAACTTTCTCTTTCTCCAGCTGGTCACTTCGTGTCGTGGGTGTTTGTTTTGTTTGTGGTTGCCCGTGGATTGTATACGGAGACTAACTTATGTTGTCACCCATAGGACGTGGATTAGTCCAAATTTGTATTTTCTTAGATTTGGGTTTGGGATTTTGGTTTAAGGATACGTTAGCCATATTTGAGGCTAAGATCAACTTAAACGTCAGTTAAGGATACGTTAGTCTAATTTGAGACTAAGATCGACTTAACGGGATTGTTTAGATCCAACAAGAGAGCATTTGGGGCTCTATTATTTAGTTTAGGGACATTTCGGTCGATTGCCAGATTAGGGACATGGTGGTCCAACATTCCCATTTTGGGGACGAATATTAGTTTAAGGACATTTCGGTCCAACATTCCCATTTTGGGGACGAATATTAGTTTAAGGACATTTTGGTCCATGAGTTTAAGGACCCCACAGTCCGTAGCAATGTATGGTTGTCGGGACCCGTCACCTCTCTGACGATATTGAAGGATTACAACGACAAATATCAGAGGAGTTCAGAGATGTATCCTTGAACCGGGTGTAAATTGATTTGGGAGAGCAGTTGTACTCAGTTCAATTTAAATTGAGGACTGATTGATCTCAAAAACTATCTATTACCGCAATCAAGAACGGCGTCGCATGAAGCTAGCCGGTAAGTACGGGTCGGTCCACAGGGATGTTGTGAATCTCCTAGTCGTGCTAACGAATTAATTCCGAAGGGTGTTCGGATTGATTATTAAATCTAAAAACCTAATTATTCTATACTACGATTATCTAGATCTAGTCTTGCTAGGGTTAGGTTTAGGGATGGTTTGGAAATGCAGGTAAATCTCAACGTTTTCTATACCCGAATGAAGATCTATGAGGAGTTATGGTAATTATCAATAAAGGGGATTAGATCCATTCGGGAAGGTGTTCCTTCCTCTAGGTTCTTGTCCTTACTTTAGAGATCCTTACCCTAACCTCCATGGAAAACGCGCGCAACCGGGTTTTTATACTATGGTATCACCGCTATCTCGAGGGATAGGGTGCCGTAGGGCGCGGTGTGTGCGTGTATGCATGGAGTCCTGTTGAAAGTATATTATGGGTAAGAAAGGGATGAGAGATCTCATCTCTCAAAATCCTTCCCCAAAGCTAACTCTAAGCAATTTATCTACGGCAAGAAATTAAATCTACCTAGGGTAAAGAATTGAAATCTAAACTAGAGCAAGGAATTAAATTTACTTACAGATGCATCTCTCCAATCATCAACGCAGGTTTGTCAGATCTGAATTCATGAATTGAAAAGAAACACCGATGCTCTCCATAAAGAGATCTGAATTTATTATTAAAAGGAGGCATAAGAAATTACAATGATTAGAGTTCCTATTTATAGAGGATAGGAAACCCTTGGTTACATCTAATTCGCATGTCTACAATTACAAAAATAGCCCTAGGTTGACCGGTCAAAGCCGCCAAGAATTATGGTAAAAAAATTACACTCTACGTGCTTAATACGGCCGCGGAACCGCGGCCTTAGCCTGGGTTTGGCCGCGGTTCCGCGGCCAAAAGGAGGACTTGATGGATGAAAGTTCAAGTGCTGCTTCTTGGTGATTTTTGCTTCCTATTTCTATAGGTCTTTTCTCTGTTTGACATCTGGTCTTCTCCAGATCTTCCAGTGAATACTTGTAGTGAGCTTTAACCCTTCGCTTTGAGTCGATGTCTTGAATCTTGATTTGTGAACTGTTCTTTATGTAGCCTTGATCAAGAATCTTCTGTTTATTGGTTAAAGTCCCACTTTCGCCTCGTCTTTTATCTTTTTCACTGTTTTAGATCCAAGAACCTGTAACCTGTAACATGTAGCAGACATGCGTCAAAAATACCTGTTTATTTATAAAACGAATAAGAATGGGGAATATAATAATGCAATATTCTGGTGTGAACAAGGACTTATAGCCAGAATTGGGCTAAGTCCATTTGAAAATGTTCAACATTTTATTTATATTTGGCCTGTTAGGCCTTTGTTTGGGCTCTGCCCTCTTTTAATAATGCACAGCATTTGTTTTGGTCTGTTAGACCATTTAATTGGGCTCTGCCCCTTTTTAATAATGCACAACGTTTGTGTTTTTTAATTAAATGCACAGCATTTAGATTAGGCTTGTTAGGCCTTTTAATTGGGCTCTGCCCTTTTTTAATAATGCATAGTATTTGTCTTGGTCTGTTAGACCTTTTAATTGGGCTCTGCCCCTTTTTTAATAATGCAGAGCATTGAATGGTCTGACAGTGCGCCACGTGTCCTGTCAAGCGCTCTGCGCCAATTAAAGAGCGCAAGGCGCCAGCGCATGTGGGGGTGACACGTGTCACGCTCTGCTGAGCGCAAGTCTGTTAGCGCAGTGCGCTGCGCCAGTGCGCTGGCCAGTGCGCTGCTGACACGTGGCGCGCTCTGGTTCAGTGCGCCAACCCAAGAGCGCAGTCTCTGTTTTTAGGAACGCAAGGCGCAGATTGACACGCGGCGCTCTCTGGTGACTTGCGCCAGTCCAAGGAGCGCAACAGTGCAAATCAAGAGTGCAAGGCACTGTTCAATAGCGCAGAGCGCATCTTGATCAAATTTAGATCAAAGAAAAGAATCTTTTTAGTTCTAAAGAGGTTCTACCTCAAGTTTTAAGAACCAATGGTTCATCAAAAGGCTGTGCCTTTATATAGATCGAAAGATCTAAAAAATGAAGTAAATTACTTCTTTAATTTTTGTGATTGGATCTTTTTTGATCTTTTTTCTTCTTTTTTGTGATGAAGATCTTGATCTTGTTCTTAGATCTTTGATCTTTTTAGAAGAAATTCTTCTTTTTGTGAGATATTTTCATCTCTTTTCTTAAAGAATTAAATTCTTTATCTTCAAAGATGAAGAAGATGATCTTCTTTCTTCAAAGGTTTACCTTTTTTTCTCTTTGAGTTTTTCTCCAAGTTTTTTTAGAGGATGTCTCTGTATATATGAGACTTGGAGTCTAGGGGCCTTTATATAGGGCCAATTAGTTTGTTAGGTTAGTTACAGAGATCTTTCTCTGATTGATCTGGGGATATTTCCCCACCGTTGGATTTTTGATCCTAAGGCCTCTGTTTTACAGAAGATAATCTTCTTATTTTAATAAGATTAAAAAGATCTTTCTAGAATTTTAATTCTGATTAATTAAATAATTTATTATTTAAGTTTTAGTGCTAGTACAGTTGGCGCAAGTGCACCTGCGGTTGACACGTGTCGCACAGCGCAGAGCGCAACTGCGCTGACACGTGTCGCGCAGCGCAGAGCGCAGCGCAACTGCGCTAGCGCACCTGTGCTGACACGTGTCGCGCAGCGCAGAGCGCAAGTTATCTAAAGTGTTGCTTCCTTTATTCTTAAAATTTAAATTTAAAACAGAGCCCTGCTCTGATTGGGGTGCGCTGCCTTGGGCGCAGCGCCCCTTGCACTGGCATGTCTGCTTTTGACACGTGGCGCTCTGCGCGCAGCGTAAGGGATCTGAAGCGTTGCTTCACCTTTTGAATTTTGAATTTTGAAAACAGAGCTTTGCTCTGATTGGGGAAATAGAAGCGTTGCTTCATTTCCTGCATTGGAATTCGAACAGAGCTTTGCTCTGTTTGGGGGAAACACCCCGCTTCCCAAAATACGAAATATAAGGGTAACTAGGCCAGCCATACTCCTACGATCAAGGAAAAATCCTGCCGTAGTCATATTTCGGCTTCTAGCATTATATGGTAATCAGTAAAATGCAACACGGATAAGGAGAATACAATCACTAACACTATCGGATATAAAGGAACTGAACGCAATGAAAGTAAACAAGAGGAAACTAACTAGGGATATCAAGGGAAAGATACAATTGGTTCACTGGTCTGGATCTTAGCGGTCTTATCGATATCAAACGGATCTACTTCTATCACTGAGCATGTATACCCAAGTCGTCAGGGTGACACAATAGCAATATTATAATAATAACAAAGAGGCAAGGAAATAGTAATAACGGTGGAGACAATAACTGCAGGTAATCGATATGCCATTAAACAATGCAATGTATGATCTATGTCTCTATCGGTCTCTAAGTCACTTTTAAAATCGAGTTGTGGAAAGGAATGATCATGTTTAACGAGGGTCTCGTACATACCTGAGACTACGGCCCACTGTTGCCCGGGACATAACCCTGTCAGCCGAACCGCTAGGTCCAAACCTAATATATAAGAGTTGCTGTTCGAATGATCATCCTCTAAATCACTGACCTCGCTAAATACAATTTCCTTTCCACTTCGATTTCCCTCCTTTTCCCCAGGTTTCACTATCTATGAGTATGGGCTAGTTGTGTAGGGTTCCTAGGCACTCCAAGGAGGTCTCACAAGGCATCAACCATGCCAATTTCAAAAAATCTAGGTGCCGAGAAACCCTAGAACGAACCGTTGGCTAGAAATCTAGGCGAAAAGTAAACTAGTTAACACTTAACTATAAGAATACGGAAATACAACCTTTGTAGATCCGGTGCTCCACCTCCACGGCTCCGCAATGAAGTCCTCTCCGCTGTCCAAATCGAACCATGACTCTCACGGTGGTTTCATCGGAGAAAAGACCGGGCTAGGTCGTCGACAACGTGCCGAAGATGATCTACGTCGAAGCATCACTAGATCAAGCTCCACCTTCACCAAGCCATGAAAACTTGTGAAGGAAACACACTCTACTAATTGGCAAGAGGTAGAGGATGAAGAAATAGGAAGTGGGTAGACTTTAGAATTGGATTTCTCACTCTAATTCATCAATCACCATTGATGAAGTGAAGCTTTCTTCATGAAGTGAAGAAGAAGAAGAAAGCAAGAAGAAGATAAGTCTTATGATAAGTTTTTTTCAAATAAAAAAGAAAATCAAAACTTATCATAATCCAACCATGGTTATGTGTAGAGACTAAACTAGGGTTAGTGGGAATGGTTAGGGTTAAGGATAAGATAAGAATGGTTGACTTGATCAAAGCTTCAAGAAGCTTCAACATAAAAAACAAAATAAGCCACCATCCTTAAAACTATCCAAAATGAATATATAAATAGATAATAAGAGAATAAACAAAAACCTAACCACTCTCACAACCATGGTTTAATCTTCACACAAATCCAAGTTAACATATATCATCAAACATGATACAATCATGTGCACAAAAACTATATCGAATATACAATGTGCACAGCCGAGCGAGAAAATCCATTTAAAGTGAACCGATACTAGTTAATGCAAAGTAATATATCAAATATATATAATTATACATTAAATCATTAAATCAACACTTGATTTAACGATCCGGTCATATCGCATATAACCGACTAGTTTCAACAGTAACAACTTATCGAATCAACACTTGATCCGATAACCCGGCTATATCGCATATAACCGATCAATGTCACAAATCGCGAGAATCGTATACAGTATCACATACTGGTATCATTCTCGGTCCCGCACATATCTCATATGCGCTCCTATTTCGTTTCGCTTGAGCCAGGAAACCTCTGTGTAGGACTCTAAAGACTCGTCAATACGCCGGCAGCAAGTGATGATCATATCAAACACCCACAAGCCGCAAGCGGTCTGCTAAACGTAACGGCCACCCGGGTATTGAGCGATCAGAAGATCGACGAGCAAGCCCGCTCATACTCTTGTGAATCCAACCAGTAACACTACCGTACAGTCCGGTCTGATCGTCTGATATGTCGCATATCTCGCCTAGGGGTGGTAAACGTCAGACCCCAATAGCTCGATAAGTCGTGTCGATATGAGGTCTATAACAATTCGAGAAACTACAGGTAACACTTACCAGTAAATCTCAGCAACCCTGGCCAGGGATTTCCTGTTATAGCCAATCGAACACAGCGCAACATCAACTCCCTATACCGGGAGAGACGAATCCCCTCCTATCGCTCATTGCCTCCATGTGATTCGGGACTGTACCCAAAAACCACCATTTTGCACGCCCTCTTGGACGTGGTAAGATGGAAATCAAAGCACAGTGGGAACCACACAAGACTCTATGACGATCTCGGGTCAACAGACTACTCTGTACCAGTGTCACCAGAGAACTGCCATCTGACGTAAGGTATATTACCATCTGGGAGTTCTCGGCGAGTCCGTCCAGTGTACCCAGTCTCCACTGAGCACCCGTATATCATCTCTGATGTCAAACACCAATGGATATGGGATCATCCATCGCCCATCTGTATGGGTCGAGAAGGTATGCGCTAGTCTACACTGGTATATCGATGCCCCGTCTCGATACACCCACGACTAGGGACTTTGAAGGATGTACTTATGGACTACCATGTCCCCACTAGTATGATCCGCATCATAGTCCAGGTAGTCAAGTACACATCCTAAGGGCTTTACCAACATGTAATAGAGAGACAATCTGTGTACACGTTAAGGTAAAGAGCAACCAGATAGCATACTATCATGTCGAGCAAGAAAGTCCTCCCTATATACGTCCCAGCATCCACTACAATATACATCCAATGTACAGTAATGGCCTCTAGGGTATACATATAACTAACAATCTCCCACTTGCACTAGGGCCATCTATAGCAGTGGTTGTAGTATCTCATACTCAACCATCCCATAAAAGTCTCTCTCTGGGAAAAGGCCTTTCGTGAGTGGATCCGCTGTGTTTGTCCTCTGAGTCTACTCTTCTAACCTCGATCCCTTGGAGATCAACCATCTCCATGATCAGGTGATACTGCCTTAGAATATGTCTGGATCACTGATGGGACGGACGTTCCTTGGCATAAGCCACAACTCCATTGTCACACAATGGGAGGAACATGGTTCATCTTATGAACCAATATATACCCAAACAGCCTCTTTGGTAGCATCTTAAATAGCGATGTATCAAGCCTTTATCGTCTATTATGCCACGGTATCTAGCTTGGAACTCTTCCAACATACCGTCCCTTTACTGAGGGTAAAGACAATGCCTGTGACTGACATTCAGTCGTCTTTATCACTCTGGAACACTTCCAGTGATTCTTCCCAGGATCAACTGATACCATCTCACTACAATTAGTGAGTAGCCTAACATCCATTTAGATCTATCTCATAGATCCAAAATCCAGGATTTAGTAGGTATCACTTTGATCCTATGCGGAGAGTCATTGTGATAAGCGGAGATTGATCGAGCGTAGCATAGGAAACTCTTTCCCTATCAAGAGTATGTCATCCACGTACTCTACGATGATCATCACCATACTCCCTACTACCTTTTTGTATATACAAGGTTCATCTACCATTCTGATGATGTCAACTTCTTTGACTAATCCATCAAAACAGATGTTCCAACTCCGCGATGTCTGCTTTATCCTATAAAGCATCTTGCATACGTTTCCGCTGCTCCCACTGTCTACGAAGCCCTCTGGCTGTGTACTTATAGACGCTCTCTTCTAAAACATCATTTTAGAAAAGCAGTCATGGCACCCAACCGCCAGATATCGTAGTCATGGTATGTAGCCGTGGCAAGTAGGATCTGGATGGACTTAAGCATAGCTACTTGAAAAAGTTTCATCATTATCCACGCCTGGTCGATGACGAAAAGCTTTAACAAGTCTAGCTTTGAAAGTCTCTACTTTTCCATCTACACCAAGTAATCTTCTCAAGATATACTTGCTCCTGATGGGGATTTAACCCTTCAGATATAGCAACCAAAGTCCATACTTTGTTGGTGTATATGGATTCCATCTCAGATCGATAAACATCCAGCCATTCTTATAGAGTCTCACTCCTGATGGCCAGCTCGAAACTAGTTTGGTCATCATCTCATGATGTATTCCTCGCTCCCACTGTCATAGAGAAACCGAAGTATCTCTCAGGTGGGTGAGGAACCCTACTAGATCGGCGGAGAGGCTGAGGTTCGTTGGAATCTACTGAATCCTTCGGTTCTACCAAATCATCTGCTGTAGTTTGTATAGCTGGAACCTTTCCAGTTCTACATAACAGACATTGTCTCGAGCTTGTCCGGATTTTGCTTTTAGACATAGGCCGGACAACCCCAAATCTTAACTAACTTAAGATATGGGCTCTTCCCTTTCCATATCAAATATGAAGTGGTAGGCAACTGATTTGATTCGAACCTTATTCAATAGGTATGCAGCTTCTCAAGTGCATAACCCCCAAAGGAAAAAGGTAACTCAGTAGTACTCATCATAGAGCACACCGTATCAAATAGGGTGTATCTGCTCCGCCCCGATATACCATCATGCTATGGTGTATACGGAGGAGTAATGCTGAGAGAGAATCTCATTCTCCTTTAGAATAGTCCAGGAATTCCATGCACAAGTATTCTCCTCCCTGATCTCATCATAGGACATAATACTTATACCCGTATTTTGGTTCTCTACTTCTAACTTATATTCTGTGAATATCTCAAAAGGTTCGGACTCATGTTTCAACAGGAACATAGGTCTGAATCTCGAAAGATCATCAGAGAACGTAATGAAGTATAAAGAACCAGTCCTGGCATGTGTAGACAGGGGACCTTCCATACATCAACATGTATCATCCCAAGAGTTCACTAACTCTTTCTCTGTTTCCAATAAACAGGGCTATGGTCATCTAATCTTTGTGACATGACTGGCAAGTTTTCACAAGATGTAAATTCAAACAGATTTAAATATGCATCTTTGTGCAACTTAGCTAGTCGGGTCGCATTGATATGACCTAGTCTACAATACCTCAAGAAGAATTCGTTCATTTCTGAACTCTTCCTCTTGTGTGTGATCCGTATACTAAGAACTGTAGTTTGATTTAGAACATCAATGCTTTTAGATAACGTGCCTGAACCGATCAACTTTTGATATAGGAAATGTTCAAAACATTATCCAACAATACAAAATTTTATCGTTTCTTTACTAATAAAGAGACAGATATGATTTTGCATAACAGGTTCGGTATCTAATAACATTCGTTCAGAATCAATGTATTGTAATACAGGATGACAGTGACCAACAGACTTGGCTGCAACACTTGCCCCGTTTTCTGCCTCATGAAACTTATCACCCGTTCTCAGTCCTCTACCTTTCTGTTGCCCTATGTAACAGATTACATATCTGGGATCCTGATCCGGTATCATATACCCAGGACGTAAAGGATACAGAGAAACAGTTCTTTGTAACGAACACACCCGAAGATGATGCATCAGCATGCACTCTCTTCGTTTGGGCGGCACGGGAATTCTGGTAATTCCCAATTTCCTGCTCTGTCTTATAACAATTATAAGGTGGAGCGGGACCAACGTTCCCCAGCTCAGTATAACAAGCGGGTTCGGTCAATATTCCGTATTATTATCTTGATTAAGGCGTGATATGGTCGCTACCTGGAGAGAGAGAGAAGAAAACACTCAGCGTGCGCTCTTGCAAGAATAGATTGGTTTTTATTTTATCTAATCAGGATGGCTCCCACTGCTTTTTGTCAAATCTTCCTTCAAACCCTAAAAGGAAAGACCAGCCGGGATTAATTACACACTACAAGTTCGTCAATCTTTCAGCCAGGCCAGTGTCGGTACTTTGAGGGAGGTCCCCCGTGCTTTCGCACGAACCTAATTAATGTAAACCTCGTTTTCCCAGAGGCGTAACCCCGTTGACACCTTTCTAGACACCTACTTGATCGGCTAATTGTAATGTATAAAACTCTCCCAGGAGTAACTCTTACTCGCAGCGGGTATCGGGATCCAACTATCTCATAGAAGGTATGCAATCTCATTGCAAATTTCAACACTTGAAATTCCCGATAATATTTTGCCCCTAGTGTTCTATGACCTTGACGAATGCCAAACAACTCATAGTCCACTAGTCAAGTTCAACCCGTACATTTCTTGATCGAATTAAACCCACCCGCACGACCCTTGACGAATGCCAAACAACGCCGTACGAATACCCTAATCCAATCGCATCATATGCTCAAGCAGATAAATACTAGTTAGCTACCGTACACTACGCCTTGACGAATGCCAAACTACCGCAGCACGAATACTAACTAGTACATATCTGAAATGACGGAGGGCTACGACAGGTTTTTCTGAAAACCTATTGCGTAATGAACTTGATATCGTTGTAGGATCGAATGAATTTTGAAATGGAGTGTTTTTGAGGCTTTTCTAGTTTTGCTAAAGGAGTCACTCCGGGTGAAGGGATCGTCGGTCCTTTCCTCGTCGAATGAGGTGCGGGATATATCGTATATATCACTGTGCAAAGCAAAAACACTTAAAAGCAATCAAAAGACAAACCGAGTGTGTAGCATCTGCCAGTTATTGCTAAAGGAGTCACTCCCGGTGAAAGGATCTCGGTCCTTTCCTCATCGAATAAGGTGCAGGATATATCGTATATACCTCTGTGCAAAGCAAGAACTGTAGCTACCTGTTTTATTTTGAAATTCGATTCTACAACATCTTTAGGTTTCTTTTATTTCATTAATCACATTAATGAAGTCCCATCATTTAAATACCTAAACATCACAGATAAATACGACGTACACTTATGCCATCCGCATTCGCCTCGATGTCCCCTCGTGCACCGTTAGGTTAGGTAACTAACGGCAGAGCGGGGCAGGGCTAGCGCGGGTGTAAAACATAAGTAACGTCTATATAATATATCATATATACTATATACTGTATCTATCACAGAACATCACATGATCACATCATAGATATTGCAGCAGAAGAATCATATGAAATATTGGATATACTAGGACGTCCGTGTTTTCAATACGAGCCAGTATAAAACACGGATTCCACGGTCGCGATGAGTAGCCAAACCCACACCCCTAGACCCCTACGAGAGCGGCAAGCAACCCTACCAATTCTGGAGTTAGGAGACCCGGACTCGACTCCTCGAGTTGGTCTCCCACTGGACTCCAGAACCCGGTTACTTGTGCTCCCCTCCTTGGGTCTATCCTAGTGCGGAAAAGTAAATAATATACAAACGGTGACATCTTCCGCAACCTGGAAGTGCCCCAATAAAAGAATATTACATACAGGTTTTTACATGAATGAAAATGAAAAACACTCATCTCACATAAAAAACCCCCGGCTATTCAAACACGACGATCCAATATAACATATCCAGCAACACATAACATCACATGTCATCAACATAAGTAAATATGCGCATCCCAATTGTCGTTGACATATAGCAACGAAACCGGCGATATCACATATTACACTTACGGTCACAGAAAAGAAAGTGTAAAACTACAACAGTTGGAATCCACAACCACCTCAGATATCGCATGCCTGACCAAATGAATTCCTTAGACATCGCATGCCTAACAATTATAAACCCCGCATTTTAGTCTCATTATCGAAAACACTTTTCAATATCAAGTCGGGCAATTCAACAAGATTCCCGACAGCCTGATCGAATGCTCGTCGCAAACTTTAGTAGGCGGCCGCACCCCCGACGCCGTCGACGAAGTGCACCAAGGCGGAACACCGCTGCCGCGAGCACCCGAACGGATGCTTTCGGCTACGGGGTTCTCCTACAGTCACTTGGTCGGGGCTATGGGGCGAGGCTGTCTATTAAGTTTATCCGGCGAGTATCCGCGTACGCTACGTGATTGCGACGGACTTTTGATCACATCAAAATTCCGTGGCAACCGATCAAGTGAGACTAAACTGCTATGTTTATAATATTCATTCCGTTATCTCATAACTATTTGTGAATTCCAATTATTGTATCACATTCTAGATAAACAGAAAATGTTAAACTTTCCGATCGAACAATCGAACACCCAAGTTTTCCCGATACAATCCAACACATGAAATAAGTCTAACAACATTCAGTTCGTGCCTCAGTACCAACGGTCCAGCCGTAGAAGGGTCAAGCCAACGCCTCACATGTGGCACGCCGTACTGCCCCAAACCCGAAGGTTCAAAGGGCAGTTCAAGACGGTCACATAATCGAGTTAAGGTTTGTTGTCTTCTAGAGGGACCATCGCGTTACTTGCACTACTTAGAACGTCGTTAAACAACGGAAAAATCCAACACTTGGAAATTTCCCGACAGGGGAAAAATTGGGTATTTATATCCGGTCGAACTTTTTAACATATTCTAAAAATTATCCGGAAAGCCACATAGACAAAATTTGATACTCCGATCGAAACACCGAATCCCCAAAACAACCCCTGAAAATTCAACTCTTGAATAAAAATTAAAAATTCCCAGAAAATCCAGCATAATTAATTAGGAGTTACTGTGTAAGATTCACTGAACAATGAGGTGGTACGGCCGCGGAACCGCCGCACGAGCCATGCTCGTGCCGCGGATCCGCGGCAGGTTGATGGAGTTAGACAGTCGAACTTCACAGTAACTCTTAAAATCGCCTGCTGATTTTTCTGCATATTTTTAATGTTGAAAAATCCCAGATTTTAGAAAAAGGACAGAGAGCATGTTTGGAATTGGGTTACGGGTTCGTTCGGACTTCAAATTGCGTCTAGACTTCGCCTAAGTCTCTAGCTAGGCTCTGATACCACTGTAGGGTTCCTAGGCACTCCAAGGAGGTCTCACAAGGCATCAACCATGCCAATTTCAAAAAATCTAGGTGCCGAGAAACCCTAGAACGGACCATTGGCTAGAAATCTAAGCGAAAAGTAAACTAGTTAACACTTAACTATAAGAATACGGAAATACAACTTTGTAGATCCGGTGCTCCACCTCCACGGCTCCGCAATGAAGTCCTCTCCGCTGTCCAAATCGAACCATGACTCTCACGGTGGTTTCATCGGAGAAAAGACCGGGCTAGGTCGTCGACAACGTGCCGAAGATGATCTACGTCGAAGCATCACTAGATCAAGCTCCACCTTCACCAAGCCATGAAAACTTGTGAAGGAAACACACTCTACTACTTGGCAAGAGGTAGAGGATAAAGAAATAGAAAGTGGGTAGACTTTAGAATTGGATTTCTCACTCTAATTCATCAATCACCATTGATGAAGTGAAGCTTTCTTCATGAAGTGAAGAAGAAGAAGAAAGCAAGAAGAAGATAAGTCTTATGATAAGTTTTTTTTCAAATAAAAAAGAAAATCAAAACTTATCATAATCCAACCATGGTTATGTGTAAAGACTAAACTAGGGTTAGTGGGAATGGTTAGGGTTAAGGATAAGATAAGAATGGTTGACTTGATCAAAGCTTCAAGAAGCTTCAACATAAAAAACAAAACAAGCCACCATCCTTAAAACTATCCAAAATGAATATATAAATAGATAATAAGAGAATAAATAAAACCCGAACCACTCTCACAACCATGGTTTAATCTTCACACAAATCCAAGTTAATATATATCATCAAACATGATACAATCATGTGCACAAAAACTATATCGAATATACAATGTGCACAGCCGAGCGAGAAAATCCATTTAAAATGAACCGATACTAGTTAATGCAAAGTAATATATCAAATATATATAATTATACATTAAATCATTAAATCAACACTTGATTTAACGATCCGGTCATATCGCATATAACCGACTAGTTTCAACAGTAACAACTTATCGAATCAACACTTGATCCGATAACCCGGCTATATCGCATATAACCGATCAATGTCACAAATCGCGAGAATCGTATACAGTATCACATACTGGTATCATTCTCGGTTCCGCACATATCTCATATGCGCTCCTATTTCGTTTCGCTTGAGCCAGGAAACCTCTGTGTAGGACTCTAAAGACTCGTCAATACGCCGGCAGCAGGTGATGATCATATCAAACACCCACAAGCCGCAAGCGGTCTGCTAAACGTAACGGCCATCCGGGTATTGAGCGATCAGAAGATCGACGAGCAAGCCCGCTCACACTCCTGTGAATCCAACCAGTAACACTACCGTACAGTCCGGTCTGATCGTCTGATATGTCGCATATCTCGCCTAGGGGTGGTAAACGTCAGACCCCAATAGCTCGATAAGTCGTGTCGATATGAGGTCTATAACAATTCGAGAAACTACAGGTAACACTTACCAGTAAATCTCAGCAACCCTGGCCAGGGATTTCCTGTTATATCCAATCGAACACAGCGCAACATCAACTCCCTATACCGGGAGAGACGAATCCCCTCCTATCGCTCATTGCCTCCATGTGATTCGGGACTGTACCCAAAAACCACCGTTTTGCACGCCCTCTTGGACGTGGTAAGATGGAAATCAAAGCACAGTAGGAACCACACAAGACTCTATGACGATCTCGGGTCAACAGACTACTCTGTACCAGTGTCACCAGAGAACTGCCATCTGACGTAAGGTATATTACCATCTGGGAGTTCTCGGCGAGTCCGTCCAGTGTACCCAGTCTCCACTGAGCACCCGTATATCATCTCTGATGTCAAACACCAATGGATATGGGATCATCCATCGCCCATCTGTATGGGTCGAGAAGGTATGCGCTAGTCTACACTGGTATATCGATGCCCCGTCTCGATACACCCACGACTAGGGACTTTGAAGGATGTACTTATGGACTACCATGTCCCCACTAGTATGATCCGCATCATAGTCCAGGTAGTCAAGTACACATCCTAAGGGCTTTACCAACATGTAATAGAGAGACAATCTGTGTACACGTTAAGGTAAAGAGCAACCAGATAGCATACTATCATGTCGAGCAAGAAAGTCCTCCCTATATACGTCCCAGCATCCACTACAATATACATCCAATGTACAGTAATGGCCTCTAGGGCATACATATAACTAACAAGTTGTGTATAAGTACACATCAATAACACTGCTTTATTCACTATTCACTGTGTTGTTCATTATCACGAATCATTCACTTTTACCGGCGTACTCGACACAACTAAACCGATACCATTCACGTTCGACAATGCATTATACACTGAAAATCAATAAGGACACTCACTATCGCTAGAGGTATTGCAGTCGGGTAAATATGTGAATTATGCTGCAAAACAAATCATATGCAATACTAGTTATGATGCGTCTCATGAACTTATAAAAATCTCATTAAATCATACGTTCAGAATTAAGTAAAATGATACAAAAGAGATAAAAATAAAACTTAATAAGAAGTTCAAAGAAATTGGTTTCAAGTCGATCGGGTCTCGGGTTCGCGAATTACAGTCATTTCTTTTTAAGTGTTCTCTGCTGGAAATTCAGTTCCTGAACTGAAAGTCCATTTCGTAACACAGTTTTCACCCTGTTGGAATTATAATTAGGCGACACTACAGTTGGATAATATTTAGATTTATCAGTCAGGTTTCCAACTCACTATACGGATCGATAATATCCACTATGTGATGGGAGTTATACATTATTTAATATCGGGATATACGTTCTGTCCCTGCTTGGGACTACAGTATGTACTGATGGTTTAAAATGTGATTAAAATAGCAAACGATGTTAAAAATGAATGAAATCACTTCCAATAGTTAGCTAAAAGATTTTTATTTGATAAGGTATAGGGTTCCACATAATAACATTTTCACACAGAGATGTAAAAGCATTTCTAATCAAGTGTTGGCAAGCAGTGCTGCTCTGGACTGCAGTTGAGAGCCGCACTCCCGAACAGTTTCCGTAACCGTTATAAATAGAAACAAAATATAAATTATATGGAGTTCTAGGTTGTCGAGTCGGTTTCGATATGAGCCCTCAAACATAATATTCTGGTGTGTAACCAATTTACTATGATATTCACAAATTTCAGGTACAGAAGGTTTCAGATTCGACGGATCTAAATGGGGATGACATTTCACGGTGTTAGGGTCTGTATTTTCGAGCCAACTCTTTACACAGTATTCATTATCACTAGGGTAATCCTTTATTCCTAAGTTCTGTCATTTTAAAAGGGTTTTTAGTCTAGGGTTTTGTCAGGACCCGAAATTGGCATGTGACGGCCCTAATACTACGCAACGTCTACAGGCGTAATGTAGTAAAAGAAAGCCAAAACCCAACAATCTAAACCATCAAAAGTAATAAGAAAGTGATAACAGTATTTTCAAAACCTTTGAAATCACAACCCAAATTCTTTAAAGTCTCACTTTTATTCCTTAAAATTTTGGCAGTACCTCCTTTGTAAAACAAGCCCCCAAAATGGGTACAACATAAATATAAAGTAAAGCATCCCAAACGGGAGCAAAATCCATGCCCAACGGTGGAAAACAATCACCACAACAGATATACGACGCCGTAGCGAAAAAAGAGACGATATAAATAAAACTGCATAAAAACCTCTAAGTCATAAAATAATATACAATATCGTCCTCACACCAAGTCACTAAGGCATACATAATGCTGGTAGATGGAGAGTATATGGATACAACGAATATACAATACAACATTGGATAACCATAAAACCCACCCGGGCAAAACTGCACACTGTCGGACGAAGTGGTATCCCCAGCAAAAGATAATGCGATGGATGAAAATAGCCTGCCTCTGACCATCCTGAGGAACACCTGCAAACACTGTGGCACAACGGGGGTGAGTTGCCAACTCGTGAATAGTAAATAACATATGCAGATAATCGCGAGTGTGCACGTACATCGCTAATCTAACATAAGCATTTAATATCAATGAATAGTCATATGTAATACAATAATCATGAAAGGTACACTAACAGGTATAACTAGATATGAAGCGGTAATTATATGACAATCAGTATGCAGCATCATGTAAGGTACTATATCGGTACTACTAATACATGAAGAAATGGTATGAATAAAGGTATGTAAATACAACAGTCATGGAAGGTACTCTAACAGGTACACTAATGCATGAAGCAGTGCATAAACAGTAAATGTGGAGTATGGAGTACAACATGTCGTTTCCACGGAAATCCTAACCTCGTGGTAGGACCAAAAATCCAACAAGACAGTCAAAGTCCCAATTTTCATAAATCAGCCCCCAAATTGGCTCTCATATCATGTAAATCTCATATATCCTGAATGTACAATATCAAGTACATCTCACATATCCTGTATGTACAATATCAAGTATATCTCATATATCTCGAATGTACAACATCAAGTAGATCTCACATATCCCGTATGTACAATATCAAGTAGATCTCACATATCTCGAATGTACAACATCAAATAGATCTCACAAATGTCCTAAATCCAATGTCAATGAGTCCTTTATATTCTAGGTATATTTGCATGAATAAATACAATGATGTATATAATTGATGTCAATACACATATATTAGCGTCCCATTCCACTAATATTGGTGTAAGGGCATATATAACAGCGGTTTAATCCCCTGTTATATATACAAGGAGTAAGAAGAAATATCATGAAACCAGTGTGTCAAGTATCGACACAGAAATGCTGATCTATCAGGTGCTGTCTCCATGACTGGCCCCCTGATAGATACGTATCATACGCTATCCCGAAAGCTCGAGTGCCTAGCTCTGACCCTCGCCTCTCAACGTATCCATACGCACATGACTCCCGTCGGTATCCCCATGATAACCGCCGAGTCATTGGTAATGCCACCGGAAAGTATGGTTCCCCCACTAACTCATCTCCTCACTGAGATTCTTGCCCCGGGGTACCTCCGGGCCCCACCATGTACCCGCACACGGACCCCTCCTTTCCTCACGTGGGGTATACATATATCCGAACCGATAGATCTCATGGTGGCTGCTGAAATATCATATCAAGAGAAACCGTTTTTTTTCAAATAATGCATAATTTCATGAACTCGCACGGTTCCCAAATCCAGAAAACATCATGAAAAATCCATATCTCAATGCGAAAATCCATGAATATAATATATGCAACATAAAACTGTAATGAAAGCATATAAAGGGAAAGCCGCTAATTAACCGCAACAAGTTAATATAAAATATCACGCGGTTCCTATTTTCTCCAATTCTAAATAACATCAAGTAAAGGTAAACATGTAGCTATAACCAGATATATGTGTAAACATAAAGGTATAGCAAGGTATATGTATCTACCTATAAGTAATGATGTAATATACCCTATGGGTATAAGTGAAGTATGTGTGCAAGGTATACCTGTAGCTATATCATGAAGTGTGTATGTACCTATCGCTAATGGTACAATACTCTATAGGTATACAGGTAACTAGCATGTAAGTATGTCAGAGCATATTGTAAGCATGTAGGTATACAGGTATGCTATAAGTCTTATGCATAAAGAAATATGAATCAATGTCTCAATGTCCCTAACCAAACCATAGCATTTCTATATGTAGGTTGTGCGTGACATGGCAATTATTGACGGTGTGTGTGGTATACAATCAGTGCTCGTGCAACATGAGCCGTCAATAATAGTGCATTGTCCTAAGGATACTAGTCCAAGCACAACAATTAACTAAGCAGTAGGGTCAATGCGCAATTCTAAATATGAAATAGAATATGCGACAAGTCAAGTCATTTCTAGCCCAGACGCATAACGCCATGCGGGCGATTCCCCTGTAGATGTTAAATCTACTCACCAACGCTCCTGGCTAAGTGAAGTCAACCACCTGTTTTCCCTTTGCAGCAGTGTCCGTAGTCCCCGCCTGCGAACCTACCACATCAAAACAATAAAGCAAGCATATATTAATAATATACTCAAAACACGCACAAACTACACTTAACCGACGCAACAACACAAAACATACTCTCAAGTGTTCGTATTGTGGCTAACGTGTGTAGCGACACGACGAAAACAACTTAAGAGAAAAACCACCTGAAGTACACGATCCGTGTCGTATAACGTATCGCGCGAACATAAAACACTACAACCTACCTAAGTGATCCCAGATTTTTGCATACGGTGAAAACTAAACAACTAAACAAGACCAAAAACACCCAAACCCCAGCATAGACCTACCCTCAAAAACCCACACACCCACTCACCCTAGGGGCCGAGGTCGCCGGAATTTTCCCTCCTGTCGCCGGCCGAGGTCCGAGCAGGTGGGGTCGTGTCTCAGGTGAGGTCCTATGGTCACAGGTACTACAAAACTACATTGTTTGGTTTTCTAGAAAAATCTCGGGGTCACAGCAGCTCACAGATATCATAAATCGATACTAAAATACGATATTACGCAAACATCCTAACTTTAAACATTCTAAACTGAAACTAACTAGCCACCAAGCACAAAAACTAAATAAAGAACAGATAAGGATCATTACCTATCCTCAAGAACTCAAACATCCAAGCTTTGCATTCTCCTAAGCATCCAAGAGGCAAAAGATAAGATTTTAATGAAGTTTGTGAAGAATTGTGGATTTGTGAAGGATTTTGTGGAATTAGATAGCTAGGAGTTGTTGCAAATGAAGAAAGAAAAGCACAAGGGCGGTAGAGAGAGAGAGAGAGCTCGGCCAAGGAGGAAAGGGTGAGGGAATTTCCTAGCAATTACCAACATTTAATGCATTAAATGCATTCACATACACATATGCACACATGCATGCATCAAAAATTCTTTTCTTTTCTTTTCTTTACACCATTAATCCTAGTCCACACAATGAATCTAGATATTATGTGGGTTAGGTTTACACAAGAAAAATTGCAGAAAAGACCGCTACAGAGAAATTCCCAAAATGTGAATACCACATTAAAATAATATTAAAATTGGGAAAAATTCAAATTGGACCAAAACGACCCATATAACCCCAAAGCTTGCGCACTAGTTTTATTTTAGCTAAACTAGGTGCTGACAAGTCTATATGGTCGTTTGATCACAGTCGGTTTAAAACAGAAAATACCGACAATTTAACCCAAAAACGGAAACATTCACATAACGATTTCTAAAACGTTACAATCTCCCCCCTTATAAAAATTCGTCCCCGAATTTAAAATTCTCACTAAACGTACCTTCAAAGAAAAGATTACAAAGTCTCATATCTTGCTCGCAGCCTCCCAAGTGATCACCTCACTATACGGCTGCGTCCAAGAAAACCCTCCGTAGATAGCAAGACCCTTAACCGAAGTTTCTCCACCTGCCGAGCCATTTACACCAATGGCTGCCGGTGAACAAAAAGATCGCGCCAAAGCTAAATGGTCTGGTGCTGAATCATGTGAGAAATTCATGAAGGTAATTGCAAAGTATCAACACTAAGGAAACGGGGTGAATAGTCAATAATCTGGGTGGAAGTGCCAAGTTAAAGGCAACGAAACTAACTCGCTTTAAAGATCTCAAAAGGACCTACAATCCTGGGATAATCTTCCCAAAACTCAACACGACATTCATCGGAAAGTCCGTAGGAATACATGATCTCCCGCTGCGAACCCAAGTCTGCGACCATCAAGGTCGGTATAAGACCTCTGTCTGCACTGGCTACACTCATCCTGACCTGGACCAACTGGATCATCTCCGAAGTCTCTAGACTAGCTGGGTCCAAAAATCCTACTACGCAGAGTCAGAAAAACAGACTGGATAACGACACCACCTAACAAACAAAACCAAAAGGTTGCCAATTGGAGTATCTCCTGATAACAGCTATCGAAGAAAAACCCTAACAATGGCGAGTGAAGATACCAACTGCCGACAACAACAAGTACGTACGCACAAGCATAACAAAGAACAACTGAGCAAACTGAGAAAAATCGGACAACAAACAACCGAATGGAGTCACACCCTTACTAAACCTAGGTAGACACCATAACGAAATTCGTGGAGATCTGCTCCCATTCCCACTTCGGAACGGTTAAAGGTTGCAACTCTCCAGCCGGTCTCAGAGGCTCAACCCAAACTCACAACAAGACAGACACCTTGAAACGAAATCCAAAACTTCACTCTTCACCCCGGTCCACCAGTAACTATCTCACATGTCACGCCAAATGTTGGTGGAACTTGAATGAACACCAAAGCTGACTGATGTGCCTGTTCTAGGATTTCGCGTCTCTGCCCACCAGCAACAGGTACACAACGCGTCCTCAAACGTAGCACACCCTGGTCACAGATCAAGGACTCCGAATCAATAACCAGCCGAGGATGCTCAAGTATCACTAACGAACGAGCGTCGGCGGCTGTGCCTCACGAAAACGATTAAGGAAAAGTGGTCGGGCGCGGACATGAGCAAGCTGTCCCCTCAGTAGAGGTGAACCTAAGCTGTACTCATCGATCACACAAGAACTGTAAATCTGCAGAAGACTGTCTCAACAATCAAAACCCGCTGCAGGAAGATGTACATTAAGCTCTGGTGGTCCGTAAAAATCTGACACGACTCTCTGAACAAGTAGTGTCCCCAAATTCTCCAACGCACGACCACAGCGGCCGTCTCCAGATCATGAGTGGGATATCCTGCTCGTACTTCCTCCAACTGTCGGGAAGCAAAAGCAATAACTCTATAGTGTCACCTCAGTACACAATCGAGCCCCATTCGTGAAATCTTACAGTTAAACAACAAGTCGCCCGAACCAGCAAGCAAGAGAGAACTGGTGCAGTTGTCAACCGAATCTCCAACTGCAGAAAACACCGCACACATGCCTCAGTCCAAAGAAAAGAATCTCCTTTCAGGTCAGTCCAGTCAACGGTGTAGCACTACTCTAGCAATCCTGCACGAAACGGCGGTAAAAACCTGCTAAGCCCAAAATCAACGGACCTCAGTCTATACACTAGTCTGGGCCAAAGCTGTACGGTCTCGATCTCCCTCGGAACCATACGACACCGTCTTCCGTAACTACAAGACCTAGGAGTCAACACAAACAAGCCTGAAGAAACACTCCGAGAATCTAGCAAACAGCTGAGGCTGTCTGCAAAACAAATCTTCAAGTGCTGCTCCTGTTCCTCACGATACAAGGAAAAGACCAGAATGTTATTATGACACAATAATAACTGGTCGAGGAACGGCCTGAAGAAATCTGGTTCATCATATCTACGAATGCTGCTAGGGCATTGGAGAGTCCAACGACACCACCACAACACAACTGCCCGTAGCACGCACAAAAGCAGTCTTCAGAATGTCATCACTCCGAACCCGCAATAATGATGACCTGATCCAAAACAAACTTAGAAAATGTCTCGCACTCTGGAGCTGATCGAAGAAATCATCAATGCGAGGTAAATGATACCTAACCGCACCGTAAGCTGGTTCAATTGACGATCCATCAATCCACAGCCTCAAACTGCCGTCTTTTTCCTTGACGAACAGAAATAGGAGCTCCTCAATGTGAAACACTCAGACGCACAAACCCCCCAACAACCAACTCTGCAGCAGATCCTTAAGCTCCCTAAGCTTCGCCGGCTTATCTAGAACAACGTCGGAAAAATCTCACACAAAGGAACCCGGTACAACAAACCCACTGTGGCTCCGGTATCATGAATGAACGCCAAGAATCCTCGACATCCTCACCTCAAAAGCCGATTAGCGAAAAAAGGCTGAATTCAAGCTGTGAGAGGCGGCACCACTGTCCTCCCGCACAACAAGAACCGACTTGCTAGGAAAAACAAACCTGACTGTTTTCTCGCGGTAGTCCACAGACGCCTAGCACGTAGCTAACTAGTCCGTGCCCAGGAGAACGTCAAATCCAACATCTCTAGAAGGATCAAGTGACGGATGAATCTCCTAACCGATTGGCACACGACTGAAATACGTATTGCGTAACAAAAGAATCACTGACAGAAGTTAACACAACAAGCGCCTGATCTAGCTAATATGATCCTCGTCCCAACCACGGCACAGAGTGTGTAAAACAAACCAGTACATCAAGGAACATGTGAATTTAGAGTACCTAAAAACTCAGCATTGGACACCTGCGCGTCCCGATGAGTAGAAGCAAACTCTCGTGTCTGCCTCCTACCCGGAACTGTCAGAACTCTTCCTATGCCAGAACGTTCTCTTGGAAACAATCCTCCGCGACCATGACCTCTTTGAACATGGGTCTGACACGGTACTAAGGAATAATCCCTGATGTGGTGATGAAGGCTCCCGCATCGAAAACATCCATACGATGGCTGCTGACCCTCCTGGGGATGAAAGCTGAACGACGGTCCTCATCCCAAGCCTTTACGACTTCCGCGACGGTCATGAAATCTGTCTCGACGCCTAAGCCTCTGTCTCTGAGCTGGCATACCTGCATGATCCTTCCTCTGATCCGAAACTCCTAAAGTCTCCGGAAGACGTGTCTCGTCAACTGGGGCTGCATCCCCTGGTGCTGTGTAGGTGACGGAATACTGTGTGCTGACCGCAAGGAACAACTGGGTAACAGGGGTGACAACCTCCTGTCGTTGCGCTCGAATGGCCTCAACCAATGAACTCATCATCTGGCGCAAGTCATCTCTGCCACAAGCCTAACGATACTATCAGTCGAAGGCGAAACCGTCTGTACCTGTGCAACGAGCGTGCCATCCTGGTCAGTCCTCGTCTCACCCGAGTCTACTCTGACCTCGGCCCTCGCTGCACCTCTCTGAGTCCCCATAGTCGTCGACGGCAAAGGCTATAAATAGAATATAAGATTCGATAAGAACACAGAAATCGAATCACAAGAATATGTATCATCAAGGAAGGAATTTCAAGAAATTTGTACTTAGGCACTTTAGGCGGAGTACTGCATCGTGAGTATGTTGCAGACATACACACACTACGTTACTCTGCTTAAGCTACCTACTCCATCATGCCAAGGTCATCCTACACTCCGAAAGGTAAAACCTAGCGCTCTGATACCAACTTTGTCACGACCCGAAATTGGCACGTGACGGCCCTAATACTACGCAACGTCTACAGGCGTAACGTAGTAAAAGAAAGCCAAAACCCAGCAATCTAAACCATCAAAAGTAATAAGAAAGTGATAACAGTATTTTCAAAACCTTTGAAATCACAACCCAAATTCTTTAAAGTCTCACTTTTATTCCTTAAAATTTTGGCAGCACCTCCTTTATAAAACAAGCCTCCAAAATGGGTACAGCATAAATATAAAGTAAAGCATCCCAAACGGGAGCAAAATCCACGCCCAACGGCGGAAAACAATCACCACAACAGATATACGACGCCGTAGCGAAGAAAGAGACGATATAAATAAAATTGCATAAAAACCTCCAAGTCACAAAATAATATACAATATCGTCCTCACACCAAGTCACTAAGGCATACATAATGCTGGTAGATGGAGAGTACATGGATACAACGAATATACAATACAACGTCGGATAACCACAAAACCCACCTAGGCAAAACTGCACACTGTCAGGCGAAGTGGTATCCGCAGCAAAAGATGATGCGATGGATGAAAATAGCCTGCCTCTGACTATCCTGAGGAACACCTGCAAACACTGTGGCACAATGGGGGTGAGTTGCCAACTCGTGAATAGTAAATAACATATGCAGGTAACCGCGAGTATGCACGTACAGCGCGAATCTAACATAAGCATTTAATATCAATGAATAGTTATATGTAATACAATAATCATGAAAGGTACACTAACATGTATAACTAGACATGAAGTGGTAATTATATGACAATCAGTATGCAGCATCATGTAAGGTACTATATCGGTACTACTAATACATGAAGAAATGGTATGAATAAAGGTATGTAAATGCAACAGTCATGGAAGGTACTCTAACAGGTACACTAATGCATGAAGCAGTGCATAAACAGTAAATGTGGAGTATGGTGTACAACATGTTGTTTCCACGGAAATCCTAACCTCGTGGTAGGACAAAAAATCCAACAAGACAGTCAAGTCCCAATTTCTACAAATCAGCCCCCAAATTGGCTCTCATATCATGTAAATCTCATATATCCTGAATGTACAATATCAAGTACATCTCACATATCCCGTATGTACAATATCAAGTATATCTCACATATCTCGAATGTACAACATCAAGTAGATCTCACATATCCCGTATGTACAATATCAAGTAGATCTCACATATCTCGAATGTACAACATCAAATAGATCTCACAAATGTCCTAAATCCAATGTCAATAAGTCCTTTACATTCTAGGTATATTTGCATGAATAAACACAATGATGTATATAATTAATGTCAATACACATATATAAGCGTCCCATTCCACTAATATTGGTGTAAGGGCATATATAACAGCGGCCTAATTCCCTGTTATATATACAAGGAGTAAGAAAAAATATCATGAAACCAGTGTGTCAAGTATCGACACAGAAATGCTGATCTATCAGGTGCTGTCTCCATGACTGGCCCCCTGATAGGTACGTATCATACGCTATCCAGAAAGCTCGAGTGCCTAGCTCTGACCCTCGCATCTCGACGTATCCATACGCACATGACTCCCGTCGGTATCCCCATGATAACCGCCGAGTCATTGGTAATATCACCGGAAAGTATGGTTCCCCCACTAACTCATCTCCTCACTGAGATTCTTACCCCGGGATACCTCCGGGCCCTACCATGTACCCGCACACGGACCCCTCCTTTCCTCACGTGGGGTATATATATATCCGAACCGATAAATCTCATGGTGGCTGCTGAAATATCATATCAAGGGAAACCGTTTTTTTTCAAATAATGCATAATTTCATGAACTCCCACGGTTCCCAAATCCAGAAAACATCATGAAAAATCCATTTCTCAATGCGAAAATCCATGAATATAATATATGCAACATAAAACTGTAATGAAAGCATATAAAGGGAAAGCCGCTAATTAACCGCAACAAGTTAATATAAAATGTCATGCGGTTCCTATTTTCTCCAATTCTAAATAACATCAAGTAAAGGTAAACATGTAGCTATAACCAGATATATGTGTAAACATAAAGGTATAGCAAGGTATATGTATTTACCTATAAGTAATGATGTAATATACCCCTGGGTATAAGTGAAGTATGTGTGCAAGGTATACCTGTAGCTATATCATGAAGTGTGTATGTACCTATCGCTAATGGTACAATACTCTATAGGTATACAGGTAACTAGCATGTAAGTATGTCAGAGCATATTGTAAGCATGTAGGTATACAGGTATGCTATAAGTCTTATGCATAAAGAAATATGAATCGATGTCTCAATGTCCCTAACCAAACCATAGCATTTCTATATGTGGGTTGTGCGTGATATGGCAACTATTGACGGTGTGTGTGGCATACAATCAGTGCTCGTGCAACATGAGCTGTCAATAATAGTGTATTGTCCTAAGGATACTAGTCCAAGCACAACAATTAACTAAGCAGTAGAGTGAATGCGCAATTCTAAATATGAAATAGAATATGCGACAAGTCAAGTCATTTCTAGCCCAGACGCATAACGCCATGCGGGCGATTCCCCTGTAGATGTTAAATCTACTCACCAACGCTCCTGGCTAAGTGAAGCCAACTACCTGTTTTCCCTTTGCAGCAGTGTCCGTAGTCCCCGCCTGCGAACCTACCACATCAAAACAATAAAGCAAGCATATATTAATAATATACTCAAAACACACACACACTACACTTAACCGATGCAACAACATAAAACATACTCTCAAGTGTTCGTATTGTGGCTAACGTGCGTAGCGACACGACGAAAACAACTTAAGAGCAAAACCACCCGAAGTGTACGATCCGTGTCGTATAACGTATCGCGCGAACATAAAACACTACAACCTACCTAAGTGATCCCAGATTTTTGCATACGGTGAAAACTAAACAACTAAACAAGACCAAAAACACCCAAACCCCAGCATAGACCTACTCTCAAAAACCTACACACCCACACACCCTAGGGGCCGAGGTCGCCGGAATTTTCCCTCCTGTCATCGGTCGAGGTCCAAGCAGGTGGGGTCGTGTCTCAGGTGGGGTCCTATGGTCACAGGTACTACAAAACTACATTGTTTGGTTTTCTAGAAAAATCTCGGGGTCACAGCAGCTCACAGATATCACAAATCGATACTAAAATACGATATTACGCAAACATCCTAACTTTAAACATTCTAAACTGAAACTAACTAGCCACAGAGCACAAAAACTAAATAAAGAACAGATAGGGATCATTACCTATCCTCAAGAACTCAAATATCCAAGCTTTGCATGCTCCTAAGCATCCAAGAGGCAAAAGATAAGATTTTGATGAAGTTTGTGAAGAATTGTGGATTTGTGAAGGATTTTGTGGAATTAGATAGCTAGGAGTTGTTGCAAATGAAGAAAGAAAAGCACAAGGGCAGTAGAGAGAGAGAGAGAGCTCGGCCAAGGAGGAGAGGGTGAGGGAATTTCCTAGCAATTACCAACATTTAATGCATTAAATGCATTCACATACACATATGCACACATGCATGCATCAAAAATTCGTTTCTTTTTTTTTTCTTTACACCATTAATCCTAGTCCACACAATGAATCTAGATATTATGTGGGTTAGGTTTACACAAGAAAAATTGCAGAAAAGACCGCTACAGAGAAATTCCCAAAATGTGAATACCGCATTAAAATAATATTAAAATTGGGAAAAATTCAAATTGGACCAAAACGTCCCATATAACCCCAAAGCTTGCGCACTAGCTTTATTTTAGCCAAACTAGGTGCTGACAAGTCTATATGGTCGTTTGATCACAGTCGGTTTAAAACAGAAAATACCGACAATTTAACCCAAAAACGGAAACATTCACATAACGATTTCTAAAACGTTACAGGTTTGCATCGAGCACCTATGATAAACTTTTGATTCGCCACCGAAATGCTCGAATGTTTCAACCGATACACAAAATTGATTCTACAATTTTCTCATAACGTCATCACCAGCTTCTAGACTTGATTACACCTCAAACATTAGCATTAAGATTAAGATGGGGCTTAATATTAAATCGCAATAGAATTTTCGACATAATTCGTACGCAATCGAAATAAATATATTATAGCATGCAGCAAGTATTTGAACTTGCCTGACGACGTATCGATGATGATACTGCAGCGATGTGGCAATAGTGGTGATCTATGGCAACGGCACGGCACGACGCAAGCGTGGCTAGACATGAAACGGCAAACTTGATAAGGGATGGCCTCAGTGGAGCTTGATTCTTGGGCTTTATGGCTCGGTGGTTGCAACGGGCGTGTGTTGGCGTTGCGACGGTTACAGCTTTGACGACGATGACGGCCACAGAGACCGAGGCCAAGGCTTTTACGGCGACGATTATGGCGACATTGATGACTATGGCGACGACGGCTGCTAGAAGGAGCCCGAACGGCTATTGTGGCAGCGAGGTGCAGTGGCCCAGTCAACGGTGACGACGTCAACAAAGTGGCCGGGTTTGGAAGTGAGAGGGAGGCAACCTGTTGCGGCGGAGGGTGCAGTGACGGTGCAGAGATATCGAGGTGGCAGTGGTGAGGATGTGGTGGTGATCTTGACGGCAGCGATAGGGGTGTTGGCTGCTGCGGCTTTGATGGGTGGCTAACGAGATGCTCGGAGGAGGTAGGGGAGGATGGGTGCTCGCGATGGCCGGAGCTGGTGTGATACGGTGGTCGGGTGTGAGGGCGAAGGTGCTTCGTCGAGGTGGTCGGAGCTCCGGTGACGAGGGTGCAGCGAGGGTTGTGGGAATCATTCGGTTGTTTTGCGGGGTTAGTGGTGTTTTGGAGGCGGCCGGTGGTGGCTGAGTTGCGGGTGATGGAGGGTGGAAAGAGGGAAGGTCGTGGTGATGGCGAAGTGGTGACAGTAGGGGATGAAGGCGATCGGTGGTGAGGTGCTAGGGTCAGGCTAGGGCTCCGGTTGGGGTTCGGGTTGTGCAGTCGAGGTTATGGTGGGAAGCTCGGGAAAAGAAGGGAGAAAAGGAAGTGAGGTGAGGTGAGATGAGGGGAGAAGGTCGAGGAGATGGGCGGTGGTTAAGGTGGTGGCGAGGCGAGGTCGGGTTCTTGAGTTGTTGCGGGGATGTGGGTTGCTGGCTCGGAGTTCACGTCGGAAGTGAAGGGAAGAGGAGGCGAGGTCAAGGGTGGAGGCGAGGGTGGAGGCGGCAAGGGGAGACGGCGAGGCGAGGGCAGAGTGCGACCGTGGGTTCGAGCGGGGCTGGGGCATGGAAGCGGGAGGAAGAATGAAGGGGGGAAGGGGGGAGAGAGAGAGAGAGAACAGGAAGGAGAGAGAGGGAGTGAGTTTGATTAGAAGAGAGAGAGAAATATTAAAATAATTATGTAAGGATTTTTGGTCATTAATTTGGGATATAGATTTTAATGGGAATTGATTTGGGTATTAAGTGGAATTAATTTGGGGAATTCAAAAGATTTGGGGCAGTTGAGCAAAGGGTGTTGGGTTATAGGGTTAGGGCTTTGGGCCATTGGGTCTTGGTCCAAAGGAAAAATAGAGAGGGAAAAAGATATAGTGAGGGTTTGGGTTTAAAAGAAAATGAAGAGGGTTTTAAAAATATATCTCAAAAAAATCAACAATCATTGATAACAATTAAATTAATGAAATTAATTAATATTTCTTAAAACTAAATCAGTCTTCATAAATATCAAAACGATGGCCCATAATTCAGGGTTAAGGTTTTTTTGTGTGGGTTTTAGTTTACATAAGAAGTTAAATGGGTTGTATAATAGCTTATATCAAATACGTCGCACGTAAACTAAAATCGTTGCTTATATTATATCAAATGATAATAAAAATAGTGCGGAGTTATGCGTTACATATAAAATACCATATACTAATGATAACTTATTAAAAATAAAAAGAATATTTTAAAATACCGCATTACGAGTACATGGTATTACACCTTTAGAGCGATGTTCTTCTTTTAAGTGTCCTTTTCTTGATTGTTCTTCAAATCGCCTAGTTGCATTTCGTACGTCTTCAACTTGCCTATCAGGAGTCAACTCGCAATGTTGTCATATCATTCGCTTTCTCGATGGCAGTGAACTTTGGTTGTTAGGAGATTGTAATAGATCTCAACAACTTACAACATTTCTTTTTCTTATCAATTTTGTTTTACTAAGTTGAAGAGTTCTGTGAGGACATTGCTAAATCTAGAGTACAAACAGTCGATCATATCATCGCCTCTCATTTAGAACATCTCATACTCGTGCATGAGACAATTGATTTTACTCTCTTTGGCTTGACTGGTTCCTTCATGAGCAGTCTGGAGAGTAGTCAAAATCTCATTGGCCGTTTGACACAAAGAGATTCTATTGAATTCTTCTAAATTCAAATAGTAATGAAGTGCATTCATTACTTTGACATTTAATGTCACTAATCTCCTGTCAGCTTCTGATAATGGATTTGTGGTTGGAATGAAAAAATGTTGATTGATGATGTTTAAGATTTCTAGATCGATATATTGAAGAAAAACTTTTATCTTAATTTTCTAGAATTGATTGTTGGTATCGTTGAATAGAGGAGGATGATTAGTGGATTGTTCTTCCATGTGGTTTGCCATAGGATCAGATACTCAAAAGGTTAATCTTAGAAAACAGAGTAGTCTTGCTCTGATACTAATTGAAAACAGTCTTAAAAGGGGATGAATAAGGCTTTATGGTAATTTTAATGCGTTTGTGTTAATTTGAGAAATTTCGCAGCAGAATATAAATCATAGTCTAAAAGTAATGAAATTTCCATAACACAGAGATGCAGTAAAGTAAATAACACAGAAGATTTGTTCACTAGGGTTCATCAACTCTATGGCTAATCTCCGCTTGAGGCACTGACTCAAGAATTCACTATCTTACTATAGTGAGATGGAGAACATCAAACCTTCTCCGCTAGGTATACAACGTGGGGACACAAAACCTTCCTATAAGATTATCAACCAACCTTCTTCCAAGGTTAAACCGGTAAAGATCACAGATATTCTTCACTAGTTCATACAAGACAGATTTTAACAAATCTTGACAATAACCAACTTTACAATCCTACTGATCTCAATATATGAACCAAGATAAAATTAAGAAGATATTGGATTGTGTTTTGGAGATGATGAAAAATGTAAGATCGAATCAAAGAAGATTTCTAAAAGGATAATGAAAATCTTAATCAATATAGAAACTTCTTTGGAAATAGAGATCTTTTTTTACAATTGATTAGAACAAATTCTAAAACATCGAAAGATCTCCTCTCTCAATTGAATACTAAATTTTTTAGAATGGAGAGCAAAAGAGTTTCGCACGAAGAGTTAAAGAATAATTAAAGAGTAAAAGGTGTTAAGTCTTTCGAAAACTCAAGTATAGGGTCTCTTATATAGAATCTGAGTATAGGGCAGTTAGGGAAACCGTTACTAGAATTTTGAAACGTTGGACACAGTTAATAGCCGTTGAGATTTGAAATTCAAATCGAAAAGATATTAAAACTTTCAAAATTGGAAAAGATCGATAACTTCTATAGACGTCTGTGGACGTCTATAAACTTATAGACGTCTGTCAGTTATAGGCGTCTACAGAGACGTCTATACTAATATCGACATATAGAAATGATGTTGTTTGAAACTCAAGGTTGGTATTTTAGATATCTCTTTAAGTAAATAGTTATATAGTAATGAAATTTAAGAACATGAAGAGATTCAAACCACTGATTGCTATTCTAGACTCAAGGAAAATAAAATGTCTTCTATTTGTCCGTTATTTGACTTCTTCCTTACTTTCCTTTGAAATGCTCTTTTATATTTAGAATCGTTTGATATTGCTGTTGAGGATATCGGTTGCTCTGTTGATTGTTCTCTTGTTTGAGTAATCCGTTACTTTAGCACTTTAACCGATCTAACATGGTCAGTAACATTTGATATCTTAAAATATGGTTTTATAAAATAATCAAAGCTAAAAAGAATGTGACTCATACGTCAACATCACAGATACAATGAATTACGTCTCAGTAAATTTAAGCAAATAATGTATCCGAATCTGCTCAATTAATTTTATTTAATACTTTCCTAACTTGTCGAATGCCAGTGTGAATCTTTGACGCAAGGCTGTGTTTAAATATCTACTCTCTCCTCTGCCATTTGTATAAGCAAAAACTCCTTGGTCTTTGATTAATCTTGGACCAAATGGAGCCAGCAATGTGGATGAGAGCAAGTGTTATTGCTCCGATTCTGAGAATTGTTCTATCAATGTGCCTCATCCTTTCTGTAATGCTGATGCTCGAGAAGCTTATGATGGGCGCTATCACTCTCTATGCAAAGATATTTCAGCAGAGGCCAAAGAAGTTATACAAGTGTGATCCAATAAGAGAGGATGAGGAGATTGGAAACTTAGCGTTTCCAATGGTTCTAGTTCAAGTCCCCATGTACAATGAGAAGCAGGTAATTTTTAATAGTTAACTCGCCAATATCCTGTTATCCTGTTCATTTATGTTGAGCTTTGCACTGTAGGTGTATAAGCTCTCTATTGGAGCTGCATGCAGGCTTGTGTGGCCAACGGACCGAATCATAATCCAAGTGCTTGATGATTCAACTGATCCTGAGATTAAGGTAATTCAGAAGGTTTTTGTTCCCTTTTATGTTTGAGTATCGTTTTTGCTATGGTGCCACAAGTTCTTTTGGTTTTGGCAAGGTTGTAGTCAGTAGAAATTTTGTGGGTAGGGTGAGTTTGGCAAAAACTTGGAAAAGGTAAGGTTTTTTTCTAGGGTTTTAGGGGGGAAATTCCTTCCTCCCTACACCCCTGTTGGATTCATTTGGCTGGATGCAATAATTTCAGTTCAGGGGCACCTAAAAAGAGTTCTTTGAAGTAATTTCCTGAAATAATTTTTTATCTTCATGGAAGAATTATTAGTTCTGACAGTATTTTTTTCCTATTCCATATGTAAGGTTTTATGATTAAATTTTTAGTTTTGTTATCAACAATACCTCTTGACATTTAGCATGAGTCCTCATTTGTTACATTTTAATTACCCACAAGAAAAATTATGGCACAGGATGTTGACTTGTGCCATTTGTAAAAATGCTAGGGGGCTGTTTGGTTGCAATTATGGAAAATATGGATTTGGAATGCGTCAGAAATCCAATTTTTTTGTAATCCAAAAATATAAAATTGTTTGTTCGGATGGAAGGATTAGATATGAATTTGTAGCCGTACAGTCAATCTTTTATGTATGGATTCGAAATTGGGTTGGGGGGGGGGGAGAAAGAGATTTTATTAGGTGAAAAAGGTGACGTGTCACCAAATTGCTTCAAATTCTTTCCTTTTAGCTATAACTTTGAAATCCATATTTTGTACAAATCCGTAGGCCTCTAAATCTTGCAAGCAAACAAGAATTTCAAATTGAGGTGGCCTTTGTACTCCCTACAATGTTTTGTGCCCTAAATCCATCTCAACCCCTTGCATTACATTATCTGTATTGGCTTAGTCATGGATGGCCCGTATTTTCATGCAACTGTATGATTGCATGCAATCCCCAGTTAAATGGGTAATATGGTTTAATGCAATTGTATGCTTTTGTATCAATCTTAATTGAAAAATCACCTCATAAAAGTCATCAATATCATATATCCCTTAAACAGAAAGAAAAATGAACAAAAAAGTTCTTTTTTTGCTTATGTAGATGCTTAAAATATGCAAAGGAACAAAGCTTCTTTATTTTTTTTCCAAACCAGTGGACATTTGATGTTAACTACATATGATAGAAAGCAATAAATCTTCTTTGTTTTTATAAGTTGGTCACATTTGATGCTTTTTTTTTAAATTTTTTTTACTTGTAATACATGCTACAAATTTCAATTCTATCAAGGCCTACATAAGAAATCTAGTCAATGATAAAAGTCAAGTGCATTATCCTAGTGGTAAAACTCTTTGCTGTTGAGCAACACTTGCATCAGGTTACGGTCTATTATTCAAAAAACAAAGGTTAGTGACAAAGGAAACTACTATGATTTCCCACTTCGAAGTTGACGCCGAGTATATTACTATAAAAAATTCTTTTTATTATTCAATTCTAAATATAGAATATCTCACCAGACCTATTTCAACTCATGTTTCTCCATGAAAATTTTCTTCTTGGTTATCTTTTTTTTATCCTTTGGAAATTTGTATTGCCTATTGACACATTTTTCTTCTTCTTCTAAATAAAGAGTCTAGTGCAGCAAGAATGCAGGAAATGGGTCATCAATGGTGTAAACATTAGATACGAGATAAGGAACGATAGACATGGATACAAAGCTGGAGCTCTAAAAGAAGGGATGAAGCATAGTTATGTAGAGGATTGTGATTTTGTGGCCATTTTTGATGCAGATTTCCAACCGGAACCTGATTATTTGATGCAAACCATTCCTTTTCTCCACCACAACCCAGAAATTGCTTTAGTTCAGACTCGATGGATATTCGGTGAGTAAATTTTATCTATGTAGTATGCCGTAACAGCAATTCGTAAGTAAGAAACACTAAATGTATTTTACTAATGTTGCATTCTTGTAATTCAATCTAGAAAATATTTTATGAAGTTTTTAACGAGACTCAACTATATTCTTTGGATTTTATTTGTTCCTTAAAGAGGAATGCGATTCCCTTTAGAAATCCCTGCTGTAACTTGCTTTGGAATGAGATAATTCTTCTACTATAATAATTTAGGGAGCTCTCCCGCTGCATGATTTATATGGCAGGTCTTACTATACACACGCTATATGATTTAGGTCTCTTGGTATAGCCATGTATTGCTATGCTTGCGTTTTGCTATGAATTTAACATGAAAATATGGAGGGAATCGCAAACTTTTGACTAAATTTCTTTTTCTTTTTTGAGCTTTGTGACCTTGAGCTGTGCTCTGCTGACCACCTGATTTCGTTGCAAATGTCTCAAATATATATATATATATATATATATATATATATATATATATATATATATATATATATATATAGACACACACACACGGATGAATGTTTAATGCATCTTCTGTTATGTCAATTTTTTCAGTTAACTCCAACGAGTGTATGATGACAAGGATGCAAGAGATGTCAATGGATTACCATTTCAAGGTTGAACAAGAATCAGGTTCAACAATGTGCAACTTCTTTGGTTTCAATGGTGAGCAAATTCATAGAAATCTTTCTATTTTTTGATATGTTAACTATTTGTTTCTATGCAAGGATCTCTCTCTCTCTCTCTCTCAAACTAGAGGGTCTTCTTTGAGAAAAATGAGGCCTCAGTTTGATTTTTGACTGGGAATTTAAGATTCATTTCAAATAATTATGAGAGAAAGGAAAATGTTTTCACATTACGGAAACAACAATAATGTGATTTTGTTCACTGATAGGAACTGCGGGTGTCTGGAGAATCTCAGCTATCACCGATGCAGGAGGTTGGAATGAACGAACTACTGTTGAGGATATGGATTTAGCAGTTCGAGCGAGTCTTAGAGGCTGGAAATTCATATATGCAGGTGATGTTAAGGTATGCAAAACCATTTTGTTTGAAATGTAATCACTTTCCAATTTGAAAAAATTCTTCAGTTTCCAATTCCTAGTTACTATTTTTTGTCATCGATATCTGAACATACTGTGTAAGAGATCATTCAGAGAGGTTACGAGGGAAACTAACCTTACAATTACTCTTTTCTGCATGATATAATGCACAATATAATACGATTAGATTTTCAAAATCTCGGCTTCATTGCATGTCTTTCATAAGTGGGCATTTATCATTTGATTATTATATCCCCTGCAGGTCAAAAGTGAATTGCCAAGCACATTCAAGGCATATCGAAATCAGCAGTACAGATGGGCTTGTGGTCCAGCAAACTTGTTTAGAAAAGTTGTAAGAGAAGTTCTGAGGACAAAGGTTTGTATTCATATATAGCTGTTTCTTAAACATATAATCTTATGGTTTAACAGAAACGATAATGAATCGCAAATGATTTTCACTCCATCATGCCTCCCCCACCCCCCACCCCCCACCCAACCCAAGAAAGAAAAAGCAAAAGGGAAAAAAATTTGTATTATGTCTTTAAGCTAATAACCTACATCATATTCGGTTGCTCCTGCCGCCTGTGTTATCTGGCATGACGATTAGGAAGGAATTTATAGCTTATGCATCCATAATTCGAACTTTGCCAGTTATTGGTCTATGATAGCTTTTGGAGAATGATGCATGTTATGAAGGACCTCATAAATTCGCATCCGCGGTTTATATATGCTTAAACAATTATTCCATCTTTAATGAATCAACACAAGAGCTATCAACATAGTTAAAATGAAAAGAAGAAGATATATAAATTCCATCATTTACAACTTTCTTAAAATCATCCCATCCGGTATTATTTTCCTAACTTGAACTAGTTTTTCCTTTATTCTTTTATAACTGACAATTTGGCTTCTGCATGTACATATATCTACAACTGAGTGTGTTTGTGTGTGTGTGTGTGTGTGTGTGTGTAAGCATGCAATAAATCTACAGTTGAATTGTGTGTGTGTGTGTGTGTGTGTAAGCATGCCTAAATCTACAGTTGAATTATGTTTTTTTCAAAAATAAAATGTGTTGCAGAAAGTATCTCAGTGGAAGAAAATCTATATACTGTACGACTTCTTCTTTGTTCGGAGGATCGTAGGCCACCTCATCACTTTCATACTTTATTGCGTGGTGATACCGGCTTCAGTTTTCCTCCCAGAGATTGATATTCCAGATTGGGGTGTGATTTATGTTCCTTCAGCAATAACACTTTTAAATTCCGTCAGAACTCCAAGGTTTGCATATTGTTTTTGTGTTCTACAATACCCATTTTTTCTACTTTATTAATATTAATTGTGAGTTAATTAACTTTTACTCGCAGATCTATTTATCTTCTAATTATTTGGGTCTTCTTTGAGAATGTTATGTCAATGCATCGAATGCAAGCAGCTCTGACAGGTCTACTGGAATTGGGCAAAGTCGATGAATGGATTGTGACCGAAAAATTTGGGTCGTCTTCAAGAGCAAGTTCTTTAAAAGGTGCCGCCAAAAGATTTAAATGGATGATGATCACTAGAAGGTACTATCTTCTTTAATTTTCTTCTTTTTAAAGGTCGGACATCTTTACCGTTTTAACTCGAAAGGAAGGGGGACCCAATGGAAATCCCCATTTGATTATGACATGTGGCAAGAAATATTCTAATAAATTTGAGGAAAATGATTCTAAATTCTTTTCTAACTGTTTAAAGCTTTTCAGATCTTTAAAAATCCTGTACTAAAAATCGTTTTTATTCATCATTGTTTGAACTGAAAATCTCGTAAAACATTCTGAGTTCTTTGAGTCTGACATCTGCATGCGTGGACTGATTTGGAATTGTCTCAGGCTGCTGTTGCCGGAGCTGGCGATGGCGGTCTACCTCTTTATGTGTGCAACCTACGATTACAATTACGGAAGGAGCAGATTCTTCTATTACATATATCCGCAATCGGTTGCATTCTTCATCATGGGTCTTGGATATGTTGGTAGTTTTGTCCCCAACATGTAGTGAGCTAGAGTTTCTTCTGATAGCAGCGTCCTGAAGTAAAAGCACAGTGCCGCAACAATATGAATACCTTCAGTTTTTGGATCTTTTGTATTATTTCCAGAGTAATTATTGTGTGAAAGAGTGGTCACCCAGAATTATTTTGGGTTTTAACATATTTTTTGTCAAAACCAAACAAAGAGGCAGTTTGTGTGTGTGTGACAGGAAGTGATATTTTGATTTTAAATGAGTGGATTAATGTTGAAGAGGTCTGTCATATATTCAAATCTTTTAGAAGAGAAAATTACAGATTTAGATTAGATCTAAATTTAAATTGTTAGTTGAATTGGATTAATTATGAAGATATTTGAAGATTTGTTTAGATATAAGAATTAGTTAGTTATTTAGAGATAAATCCTAATTACATCAATATTATTTCTAAACATCATTGTCCAAGCCTATAAATATATATTGATTAGGGTGTTTTATACAGAGAAGAAGAAGAAGAGTTGAATAGAAGTATTGAAAAAGAGAGATTTTGTAATTCGTATTGAAGTTGAATAAAGAAAAGAAATTTGAAGATAATTATTTATTTGTGTTCGATTTTGTTTTATATTTTCTTCTCTTCTCAAAGATCTTTCTGAATTGTTTGGGACTTCAAAATCCTAACAAATTGGTATCAGAATTTGGTTGAGAGAAGAACGACGAAGAAAAAGACAACTCAAATCGCAACAAAGATGGTGCGTTTGAATATCATAAATTAGTCGATATGGAAGTCGAGAATGGAAAACTTGTTGTGCCTCAAAGATTTAGATGCGTCTCTTTATGAGATTAGTACAAAACCAGAGGAGATGTCTGCTGAAAATTAGACGAGAATGGATCGAAAGACGAGGAGTCTTATTCGTGGATGGATAGAAGATTCGGTGTTCCACCATATACCATCAGAAAGTACTGTACAAGAGAAATACGGCTACGAACAAGGCCTTTCTAATGAGAGAATTAATGAATTTGAAGTTCCGGGAAAATTCCTCAACAGCAGAGTACTTAAACGAAGTTCATAATATTGCGAATCAACTTGCAGTCATGAAGATACCGATTAAAGACAAGATGTAAGCATTTATTGTATTGAGTTCCCTTCTGAACAATTGGAAAACACTGGTAGTTTCTTTGAGCAATTCGTCTCCTGGCGGAATTATTTCTATGAGCGCAGTAGCAAACTGTCTCCTAAATGAAGAATTAAAAAGGAAATCATTAAGTAGATCATCTGATTCATCTGCACTTATTACAAGAGAGGGTCCAAAGTGGAGGAAGGAACAGAGCAATTATGGAAGAAATCAGAGATCATGGACTGTAAAAGATGTTTCGAAAATAACGTGTCATTACTGCAAAAAGATGGGTCACTATATGTCTTCTGATTGCCTCAAGATGAAGAAGAAATTAGATGATCTAAAGAGGCGTAGAGAGGAAGAGCAAGCGAACGTGGCCTACGATGTCGAGATAGAGCACGATTTACTTATGACTAGTGATGATAAAGTCAAGAAGGAAGATATGTGGTACATGAATTCGGGAGCATTCTTTCACTTATATTCAAATAAGGAATGGTTCGATGAAATAAAGGAAAAAAGAATACGGCGGCGTTAACAGATAATTCTTAAGTAAAACTAGAAGGTGTGGATGATTCTGAAGTACAAGTAGAAAGAGTGGGCATCGTGAAGATGAAGATGCTCGATGGAAAGCAGAGAGTTGTTGGTGATGTCAGGTATATCCCAAAACTGAAAAGAAATTTAATTTCGCTTGGAAGATTGGATACAAGAGATTACACAATTATTGCTCAAGATGGAATAATGAAGGTGTGCCAGAAGAATTGTATCGTGATAAAAGGAGTCAGAACTTCAAGCGATATATATCAAGCTGTAGAGAAGCATGTGTATGGAAGAACCTTGGAACAAGGTAGAGAAAACTTGAGTTAAGATGGAGCTTTGTGCAGAAGTTAAAAAAAATCATGGGCGGAAGTTGTGAAGAGAAAATAGAACATGGCCTGTAATGCATGTCAAGATGGAGATTGTTAACATTTGTCATACATTCAGATCCTTTAGGAGAGGATATTACCGATTTAGATTTAGATTTAGATTAGATCTAAATTTAAATTGTTAGTTGAATTGGATTAATTATGAAGATATTTAAAGATTTGTTTAGAGATAAGATTTAGTTAGTTATTTAGAGATAAATCCTAATTAAAACAATGCTATCTCTTGTTGGATATGTATGGCTTAGAGGCCATTATTGTATATATATACATGTGGATGCTGAGGATATGTATGTACAGGACGATCTTGCTCAGTTATATAGTATATTATTTCAGTTGTCTTTATCAGGATATGTGTATTTGTTTTTATTGATATTTTATCTAGCTTGCACGTATTGATAAAGATTTGATATAGTAGTATGGTTTGACTTTATCTTAACATGGCATATGTCATACACGTTATTGCATATTGCGGTTACATGTTGATAAAGCCCATAGGATCTTGCTTGACTACCTGCGTTGTGATGGCGATCATACTTGTGAGAGATGAGTAGTCTATAAGCACATCCTTATATGTCCTAAGTCGCAGGAGTATCGAGATCGGGCATCGATACTCCAGAGTAGACTTGCATGTATGTTTCTAGACTTCAACGAGGGGCGGTGGTTGGTCCCACAACCATTGGTGTGATCACCTAAGATTGTATACGGGTGCTCACTGGGGGTGAGTACAGTGGACGGACTCCTAGAGAACCTCTAGATGGTATTATACCTATCGTCAGATAGCGGTTCTCTAATGACATATGTACAGGTTAGTCTTTGGACCTGAGATCGTCATTTGTCTCGTGTGAGTTCCCACTGTGCTTTGATCACTACCCTACCATGGCTCTACTGAGTCGTGCAAACATGTTTTGGTTAGGTACAGTCCCGAGCCACATGGAGGCAGTGAGTGATTGTCAGGGATTCGTCTCTCCAGGTATTGGGAGTTGATATCGCACTGTGTTCGATTGGTCAGGACCATAAGATCTTGGCCAAGGCAGTTGGGATTTACTGATAAGTTGATCAGTAGTTTCTCGGATTGGTCCTGAGCCGCATCAGCACAAATTATCGGGTTATTAGGGTCTGACGCTTACCATCCCCTAGATCCGGTATGCGATACTCTTAGACGAAAAGACCGGACTATACAGATATTATCATGGATAGGCTCAGTAGGGATCCGGATGAGTTTGCTTGTCGGCTTTCCTTTTCGACAGGTATCCGGGTAGCCGTTACGTATAGCTAGTGCTGCCGACGTACTTGTGGTTATAGATTTATCCAGTAACCCACTGCCGACATACTGTCGAGTCTTTAGAGTCCCACACAGAGGGTTTCTCTGCTTCGGGCGAAACGATGTAGAGGCCATATTGTCACGCCCCGCTTTCCGGTATACGGCGAAGGGGATGCGACTGGTCCGCTACGTATTTACTGTGAAGTAAATACGCTAAGCGTATCTAAGCAATATAAAAGTAATCACAAGAGACAAGAGATATAAAAATAACAGCAACTTTATTTATTAACATTCTTTTGTACAATGCATGAAAAAGAAATACAACTGAAGTAAAAACGATGCCTAAACAATGGCATAAAAGGAAATTAAAGGTACTGAATGGAAATGTACAATGTCTAGAGCTCGGGGTCTTCGAGGAACTGATCCAAGTCTTCACCGGTGGGCTCGATCTCTGCTGTGTCCAGATCACCCGACGACATTCAAAGAAGAAAGAAATAGAATATCATCAGCGAACAGGTCGCTCGGTAAGTCCCAAAGTTAAGGGAGAAATAGAAAAGACAGAATAAGAATGTATCTTTTAAAATTGTATAATATTGTAGAATATTGTATTAACGCTGTTGTTTGTAACTTGGTACAGAAGGATGCCAGTGTATACAAGAGGGGTCTCTATATGCTAGAGACCAAGACAAACTGAAAGTACAAGGGACCATATGCCACGGTACAACAGCAACAGGATTCATGTTAGGTGTCTTAATCTTACTGTCTCGTACCACTTTTAACACCTTCCGTACCAATCTACCCCTTAAACCCCGTAGTGTTTTGATTGTATTGTTATATTGTATTGTATAAGTTGTATAGTTGGATGACTGACCGAAACCATGATATCAGTAACGGATGTAATGGATGTAAACTGGAATCATGTAAATGGAAAGTATATCCATGGTTTAGTTCAGTCAAGTTGAATAGATTGATAACTGGATTCATGGATTCGTGTGTTCATGTTGAATTATAATATTGTAAATTTATAGATTGACTTGAATCATATTCAAGTCAGAAAGATCAGACTCAAACCCGAGTCAGACAGTAGAAATGTAAATCGAAGTCCTATATTTACTAGGGTCCTTAGGGTAATTTATAAAACTTGAGGGGGTTTTATGTAAAAATACTTTTATATAGTTATCAAGATACACCCAAAGTATTTATTATTCATCTTTATGAGTGTAATTTTATTTTGTGATATTTCTAGTGAAAATATCCTAATTATATATATAAAGGTATTTATGTGTAAATGGTGATTATATTGAATTCATGGTATTTTAGTGTGAACCGATTCTTGTGACATTTTTAGAAAAAGGTTGAATATTCATATCATAGAAAAATAGATATTTTAATGATAAATATACATATATTTATACAAAAAATAATTTTTATAAATATTTTATATTCTAAAAATCTCGTTTTCTTAAGATATCGTATTTTAAATCTTTCGAGACCGAATGCTCCTTGCGGAGGTCTGAATTTCACACTACTAAACCTGAGAATGTGCGATAATCCGCACCATCCCGAATGGGTTCCCCAAATTGGGTTGTAGCGGCGCTTTGCAAAGATTTTATAAATACTAATCCTTTATAATACGGTTTTATTAAGTAAATGGTATTTATTTGTAAAGATATCGTTTTCTCGTATTTTATGTTCTAGTGACAAGTTCAAATCGTCTCTTCACTACCAATTGTGGCCAGGTAAGTACAAGTGAAGAAAGGAAGGATCCGCTCACGAATCACCGTGAGACGGGCCTTTTAAAGTTACATTTCTCACTTGTCTAGCCTAGACACCACAAATTCAGGTTTAGATAAACGACTGAAAGTTCACGACTTTTCCTAATGAATATGACAGTCCTTAATTGGATGAATCTAGATATATTTTATTATTTCAAAAGTTATGTATTTATAAAAATGTATCAATACTAAAAGTTTTATTAAGTAAAGGGTATTTTAATGAAAAGGTTTGTTTTCTCGTATCCTAAATTTCCAAGATTATAGTACTATATTTAGATGGGAGTGTGTGAGGAGGTAGGTCATTACTTCGTGCTCTACTTATAGTTATAGCAAGGTTAAAGGGTTAAATGTGAAATCGAAACATTGTGGTATTTAAGTGAAAAAATACGATAAATTGAAAAGGCTATCATTTCATGTGAGGAAACTTGTTCAAATTATTTGTTAAGTGTTTAATAGTCAATAATAATATGTTTAAGCATGATTGAATTAGTAAGAAGTGAAATTTATAAGAAAACCGAATCGGAAATCGGTTTTGTTCCGATTCCGTCGGGTTTGTAAATTTGTATTTTTTTTCTGAAAGAAAAGAAAGATAGAATGGGGGACTTACGGGTTTGGACAATACTAGAGAGTGAGAGGGAAGTAGAGGGTTCGCCGGTGCGTCGATTCGTCGCCGAGAGTTCCTAGTACGATCACCGGAAGTTCGCCGTCGATTTCGTCAGGGCTTCGCCTTTCGCTCGTTTCCAAAGTACACAAAGTTTTCTTGAGATTTTGAGAGAGTGGGCTCAAAATTTTGGGATGAGAGGGTAGGAGGTAGGGGTGTATTTATAGGGTTAGGCTAGGGTTAGGGTAGGTGTAGGGTTTTTAATTAAAAAATATAAAAATAATAGGAAAATGTATTAAAAATGTAGTAAATAGGTGTTAATAGGTTCTCTGGAATTGATCTGCAGAATTAAAGTATGCAGTGGAGGTGGGGAGGTGAAAGGGCACATTTTTTATTCAGGGGACTCAGCGGTCCGGCCGAGTCCGGCCGGTCCACCGGCCGAGTCCGGTGGTCGGGAGGTGGGGGGTCGCCTGAGGTGCTCACCGGTATATTTAACTTTGGGGCGTAGTGGGAAATTCTGGAGTTATGGCTGTTGCACTGTTGGGCTTCTATAAAATTTAAAACAAAACAAATACAAAAATAATGTGGGGCAGCGAATTTGAACTCTGGTGGCTTGGTTCAGCAGTGCAAGGTATTACCAATGAGCTACAAGCTCCTTCTTGTAATTATGATGTTATTTAATTACTTAAAATGATAGCAGCAAGAGTAAATACTCCAAGTATACATTAAATTTAAAGTAATTTCTTGTACACTAAAAATGGAGTTATTACATTCTTGTAACTTGTAATTAAAAACAAAATAATTACTTATATTTTGTGCTCAGGCTAAAATACCCTTTTATAGATTTTGAAAAAAAATATTTGGAAAAATTTGTATAGGAAAATTAGGGTTGTTACACATATGATTTTACGGCAGGGTTCGATCACATACGTGTACTTGTGCACGTATGATGTTCGGGCGGATAATACTAGTAGGTTTTGGTTTAAACCGGATCCTAGTATTATATTATTGGATTATTTTCGTCTTTTTTGTATTTGTAATTTTCGGAATACGGATACGGGTATGTATATACGGATGATGGGTATTCTTGTAATTTTTGACAAGAATGCTTCTAGAAGAAGACACCTCATTTGTTATTTAATCTTTTTGATTAAATGTTAAATGAGATGGAGGTATGAGGTGTTGACTTTTATTATGTGAAACATGGCTACTTGTTGACTCACTTAGTGAGTCATGGGTTACTATTGAGGTAAGGTGGCATCTTGATATTTTGTAGAAAATATCTAGATATTTTGTGGTGAAGATGATTTTTTATTATTATTTTTGGGATGCTTGCTTTATTAGTCATAAGACTTAGCCATTCTTCACTTAGTTTTCTTGTGTTGCTCTCTACAACAATCTCATCTCCTCCAACCTTCCTTCTTCTATCTCAAACCCTAATAATCTCATGTGTTGAGAAAGCTAAGGTTCTTGAGACCAATTAATCCATCATTACTCTCTACATTACCTAGGTTACTTAGATTAGCAAACTAAGTAATCTAGTTACCTTAATTTAAAGGTAGGAGCCCAAAGTAGAAACTCTCGGATGGACCATCTTTGACGTGGGGAAGCCGTCGATCAAGCTCGATCATGGAGGCCACTTGGAGCATACTAAAGGAGAGAAGTGAAGACCCGAAGGACTCGAGTCCCATGGTATAAACTTCTTTCACAGTAGATAGCTTCTTTAGTTGCTAGTTAGGTTTCTGGTAGATCCGGTTTAGGGTTATTCTTGCGTAAAGTTTAAACCGTTAGAAAAAAATTTGTTCCGCAACGGTCTCGGTTGATGTCCAGGGCGTTAGAATAACCTTTGATGGTATCAAAGTCAGCCCATAAACCCTACACTAGCAGGTTTAAACAATGTTAAAGTAATGAAACCGAAATAAGTCCGAAACATGAAACGAAAATCCAAGTTTCTGTCGAAATATTCAGAGGCTCTAAATTTTTTTTAAACAATTGAAGAGTGATCCTTTTGTTGTAATATGAACACAAACCAAAAACGAGACGATTTCACGTCATTGTGGCCGGCCAAAATGCCAAATTGGCCGGCCCCACCGGTTTTGTAAAGAGGAAATTGTTTTGGGTTTGGTCTGTGTTCTTGCCTCTTGGATTTAGGGTTTCAGGTATTATTTGTTTTTGCTTAAGTTGGATATTTTGTTATCTTTGAGTTTGGGGCAATACGGAGTATTTCGAAGTCGTTATTTTTAACACTGTTTAATAGTTTTCAGTGCATACACTTTTATCTGCGACTGTGATGTCATTTGAGTGGTATAATTCGTCTAACTGCTATATGTTCTTTTAGACGGGCTTGCGAACATGACATTCACATTGATGTTCTGTGTTTGTGTTGTGGTTGTGGTTGGATAGTCGTGGTGGGTAGCTTGTGGTGCAATGTTAGTGGTACTGTTGAGATTCATTTGTACATTTGTTATTGTGGGGCGAGCGTCTGACATGTGGACTACTGTCACTGCTATGTTGTATATTATTTGTTTGGGGCACGACCGGGTTGAGGTCGATGTCACCATTGTACATATTATTTTCATTTTCTGTACTAGGATTACCCCGTGGTGGAGTGCATGAATAGCCGGGTTCTAGAAAGAGACAAGCCCGCATCTCATGGCGTTGAGACGGAGGGGGCTTCACTCTAGAATTGGCGGGCTATTCGCCGCACTCGTAGGGGGTATAGGATGACCCACATAGGGGCGCTCAAGTTACCGAATCCCGTGGAGTGCTGGGTGTCCCATTCACTTTGTTGATTGGAGTTGCCTCACTTCTGGGATTGGCGGGTAACTTTCCGCACTCGTAGGGGTGCTGGGTTCCTAAGCACCCTCACTATATTTTCTAACGTATCTAGCATGCAATTTTAAAAAAACCTAGAGCGCTAAGCAACCCGGAATGAGGATCTAACTAGATAATTAGGGTTGAACTAATATGTAAACAACTTTACACTAAGTGAAATAGGAATAAAACCTTTGTAGACCGGTCCTTCACTTCTAAAGCTCTGTGCAGTAGTCCCTTTGCTCCAAGTAGTGGTATCCCGGACTCCCCTTTGGCTCCACTAGGTGAAAGGAACGAGCTTACTCAAGGATCTTCGAGGCCGAAATTGATCTACGTCGAAAAATCTCTAACTCAATCTACCTCTTCACTAATAGAGAATTAGTGAAGCAAACAACCTATACTAAATGGCTAGTTTAGTGTAGATTGATGAAGTAGGAATTTTGCTCACTTTAGAATAATTTTTCTCACTCTTTTTCTTCACCTCACTCAAAGCTAGAGAGCAAAACAAAAACATGAAGAAGAAACTCAAGAATGATCAAGTATGAACCATGGGTGAGAAAATATCATATATCACTCATGTAGAGACTAAACCATGGCTAAAAATAATGGTTAGGTTAATAAATATCTACTGTAAAACAAAATTAGTGGACTAAGTCAATGGTTTCCCTAAGCTTCTCCAAGCTTCAAGCCATGACTAATTTCCACCTAATTTTGATTTTCCCTTAATAATTAAACCCCCCACATTATCTTAAGTATGGTATGAGTTTCATACACTCAAGTCCAATGCATCATCAAGTATGACACAAAGAAAAATACATTAATATATATCACACACACACACACATATATATATTAAATGTATAATGAGAAAAGTAATTCTTAAGTGGGCCAATATTAGTTAATGTATATTAATATATCAAATATATAATTACACATTAAATTATTAAATCAACACTTGATTTAATATCCCGGTTGTATCGCATACAACAGACTAATATCATTTATATGCATATCACATATACATATAACATATCATTGAATCAACACTTGATTCAACAATCCGGTTATATCACATATAACCTGTATTGTGAGATTGGAACACGGTATCACATACACGTATTAATCTCGGTCCCGCACATATCACATATGTGCCCTACTTCGTTTCACATGAGCTAGGAAACCTCTGTGTAGAACTCTAATGACTCGTCAATACGCCGGTAGTAGGTGATGATCATATCAGTCACCCACAAGCCGTCAGCGGTACTAGCTGGACGTAACTGTTAGTTGTATGTATGCCGTAGAGGCCAATATTGTACAGATGATGTATATTATATTGGATGCTTGGACATATATAGAGATGACTTTCTTGCTCAATATGATAGTATGCTATCTGGTTACTCTTTATCTTAACATGTATACTAGTCTCTTTATACTGTCTTATAGTTACATGTTGGTAAAGCCCTTAGGATGTGTACTTGACTACCTGGACTATGATGCAGATCATACTAGTGGGGACATGGTAGTCCATAGGTACATCCTTCAAGGTCCCTAGTCGTGGGTGTATCGAGACGGGGCATCGATATACCAGAGTAGACTAGCGTATGTGCTTCTCGACCCATGAGATGGGCGATGGATGATCCCATATCCATTGGTGTTTGACATCAGAGATGGTATACGGGTGCTCAGTGGAGACTGGGTACACTGGACGGACTCGCCGAGAACTCCCAGATGGTATTATACCTCACGTCAGATGGCAGTTCTCAGGTGACACTTGTACAGGTTAGTCTGTAGACCCGAGATCGTCATAGAGTCTTGTGTGATTCCCACTGTGCTTTGATCTCCACCTTACCACGTCCATGAGGGCGTGCAAAACGGTGGTCTTTGGGCACAGTCCCGAGTCACATGGAGGCAATGAGCGATAGGAGGGGTTTCGTCTCTCCCGGTATTGGGGGTTGATGTTGCGCTGTGCACGATTGGCCGTAACAGGGAAGTCCCTGGCCAGGGCTGATCAGAGATTTGCCGGTAAGTGTTACCAGTAGTTTCTCGACCCGTTATGAGCCTCACATCGGCACGACTTATCGGTTATTGGGGTCTGACGTTTACCACCCCTAGACTTGATATGCGACGTATCAGACGAACAGACCGGACTGTACGGTAAGTGTTACTGGTTGGGTTCACAGGAGTGTGAGCGGGCTAGCTCGTCGATCTTCTGATCGCTCAATACCTGGATGGCCGTTACGTTTAGCAGACCGCTTGCGGCTTGTGGGTGCTTGATATGATCATCATCTGCTACCGGCGTATTGACGAGTCTTTAGAGTCCTACACAGAGGTTTCCTGGCTCAAGCGAAACGAAATAGGAGCGCATATGAGATATGTGCGGGACCGAGAATAATGCGTGTATGTGATACCGTATTTCATTCTCGCGATGAATGTTTCGATTGGTTGTATGCGATATAACCTAGTTGTCGAATCATTGATTCGATAAAACGATACATTGGATACTGGTCGGTTATATGCGATATGACCGGATCGTTAAATCAAGTGTTGATTTAATGATTTAATGTATAATTATATATTTGATATATTACTTTGCATTAACTGGTATTGGTTCACTTTAAATGGATTTTCTCACTTGATGTACATGTTGTATATGTGATATACTTTTGTGCACATCTTTGTATCATGTTTGATGATACTTGCTCATTTGGTTAAGTGTGAAGAATTAAACCATGGTTAAGAGATGATTAGGGTTTTGCCTTTTTATTTATTTATTTGTTTATTTATTTAGAAAAGGTTTAGATGAGAATGGTGGCTTTCTTTGTCTCTTATTGAAGCTTCATGAAGCTTTGACTTATGCAACCATTCTTGTCTTCATGCTTAACCCTAACTCATCCAAGTAACCATGGTATATTCTCTACACTTAACCTTAGTTAGGATATGATAAGTATTGTTTTCTTTTTCATTTTAAAATAACTTATCATATTCTTTCTTCTTCTTGATCATCTTCTTCTTCAAGAAAAGCTTAAGGTCCATCAATGGCAACTTGAGCTAAAGTGAGAGAAATCCAATTCTAAAGTGAACCCACCTCCTATTTCTTCACCCTCTACCTCTTGCCAAGTTGTTTTGGGTGTTATCTTCACAAGTTTCACAACTTGGTGAAGTCGGAGCTTGAACTTGTGAAACCTCGACGTAGATCATCTTCGGCACGAAGCCGACGACCTAGTCCGCCCAATTCTCCGATGATGCCGACGTTTGAGTTCGAGATTCGAGATGGACAGCGAGAGGACGCCTACGTGGAGCTAAGGAAGTGGGGAACCGGATCTACAAAGGTTGTAGCCTCTCTTTTTTAGTTAAGATGTTAACTAGTTTCGTTTATCGCCTAAATTTCTAGTCAACGATCCGTACTAGGGTTTCTCGGCACCCATAAAATTTTAAATTGGCATGGTTGATGCCTTGTGAGACCTCTATAGTGTGCCTAGGAACCTTTCACTGGTATCAGAGCCTAGCTAGAGCCTTAGGCGAAGTCTAGACGGAGTTTGAAGTCCGATCGACCCGAAACCCCAACTCAAATATTGCTCTCTGGACTTTTTCTAAAAAATGGGATTTTTCCATATTAAAAATTCTTAAAAATATCAACATGAAGATATAAGAATTATGGTGCAAAACGAGCTCATGATACGTCTAAACCGCCGCGGAAACGCGGCAGAAGCATGGCTTCTGCCGCGGTTCCGCCGCCTACTGTTCACAATGCGCAATAATTTTTGCATAGTAATTCCTATTTTCTGGTGCTGAGTTTTATGGGAATTTTTAATATTTATTCAAGAGTTGAATTTTCTGGGATTGTTTTGGGGATTCGGTGTTTCGATCGGAGTATCAGATTTTGTCTATGTGGCTTTCCGGATAAATTTTAGAGTATGTTAAAAAGTTCGACCGGATATAAATACCCAATTTTTCCCCTGTCGGGAAATTTCCAAGTGTTGGATTTTTCCGTAGTTTAACGACGTTCTAAGTAGTGCAAGTAACGCGATGGACCCTCTAGAAGACAACAAACCTTAACTCGATTATGTGACCGTCTTGAACTGCCCTTTGAACCTTCGGGTTTGGGGCAGTACGGTGTGCCACATGTGAGGCGTTGGCTTGACCCTTCTACGGCTGGACCGTTGGTACTGAGGCACGAACTGAATGTTGTTAGACTTATTTCATGTATTGAGCTGTATCGGGAAAACTTGGGTATTCGAATGTTCGATCGGAAAGTTTAACATTTTCTGTTTATCTGGAATGTGATACAATAATTGGAATTCACAAACAGTTATGAGATAACTGAATGAATGTTATAAATCTAGCGGTTTAGTTTCACTTGATATTGAAAAGAGTTTTCGATAATGAGACTAAAATGCGGGGTTTATAACTGTTAGGCATGTGATGTCTAAGTATTTCATTTCATTAGGCATGTGATGTCTAAAAAGGTTGCGGATTCCAACTGTTGTAGTTTTACACTTTCTTTTCTGTGACCGTAAGTGTAGTATGTTCATATCGCCGGTTTCGTTGCTATACGTCAACGAAAATTGGGGTATGCATACTTACTTACGTTGATGATATGTGATGTTATGTGTTGCTGGATATGTTATATTGGATCGTCGTGTTTGAATAGCCGGGGTTTTTTTTATGTGAGATGAGTGTTTTTCATTTTCATTCATGTAAAAACTTGTATGTAATATTCTTTTATTTGGGGCACTTCCAGGTTGCGGAAGTCATCACCTTTTGTATATTATTTACTTTTCCGCATTAGGATAGACCCAAGGAGGGGAGCACAAGTAACCGGGTTCTGGGGTCCAGTGGGAGACCAACTCGAGGAGTCGAGTCCGGGTCTCCTAACTCTAGAATTGGCAGGGTTGCTTGCCGCTCTCGTAGGGGTCTAGGGGTGTGGGATTGGCTATTCATCACGACCGTGGAATCCGTGGTTTATACTGGCTCATATTGAAAACACGGACGTCCTAGTATATCCAATGTTTCATATGTTTCTTCTGCTGCGATATCTGTGATGTGATCATGTGATGTTCTGTGATAGATACAGTATATAGTATATATGATATATTATATAGGCGTTACTTATGTTTTACACCCGCGCTAGCCCTGCCCCGCTCTGCCGTTAGTTACCTAACCTAACGGTGCACGAGGGGACATCGAGACGAATGCGGATGGCATAAGTGTACGTCGTATTTATCTGTGATGTTTAGGTACTTAAATGATGGGACTTCATTAATGTGATTAATGATAGAAAAGAAACCTAAGATATTGTAGAATCAAATTTTAAACAAAAACAGGTAGCTACAGTTCTTACTTTGCATAGCGGTATATATGATATACCCTGCACCTTATTCGATGAGGAAAGGACCGAGATCCCTTCACCGGGAGTGACTCCTTTAGCAATAACTGGCAGATGCTACATACTCGGTCTGCTTTTGATTGCTTCTATAGTTTTTGCTTTGCACAGTGATATATATGATATATCCCGCACCTCATTCGACGAGGAAAGGGCCGACGATCCCTTCACCGGGAGTGACCCCTTTAGCAAAACTAGAAAAGCCTCAAAATCACTCCATTTCAAAACTTCATTTGATTCTACAACGATATCAAGTTCATTACGCTCATGGTTTTCAGAAAAACCTGCGTAGCCCTCCGTCATTTCAGATAAGTTGCATATAGTTTTCGTGCTACATTTGTTGGCTTTCGTCAAGGTGTAGTGTGCGGTAGCTATGTGCTGCTTATCTGCTGCATATGATGCGACTGGATTAGGGTAGTCGTACGGCTTTGTTGGCTTTCGTCAAGGGTCGTGCGGGTGGGTTTAATTCAGTCAAGAAATATACGGGTTGAACTTGACTAGCGGGCTGTGGTTTGTTGGCTTTCGTCAAGGTCATAGCACGCTAGGGGCAAAAGCATTATCGGGAATTTCAAGTGTTGAAATTTGCAATGAGATTGCATACCTTCTATGAGATAGTTGGATCCCGATACCGCTGCGAGTAAGAGTTACTCCTGGGAGAGTTTTACATATTACAATTAGCCGATCAAGTAGGTGTCTAGAAAGGTGTTAACGAGGTTACGCCTCTGGGAAAACGAGGTTTACATTAATTAGGTTCGTGCGAAAGCATGGGGGACCTCCCTCAAAGTACCGACACTAGCCTGGCTGAAAGATTGGCGAACTTGTAGTGTGTAATTAATCCCGGCTAGTCTTTCCTTTTAGGGTTTGAAGGAAGATTTGATAAAAACCAGTGGGAGCCATCCTGATTAGATAAGATAATAACCAATCTGATCTTGCACGAGCATACGCTAAAGTATTTTCTTCTCTCTCTCTCCAGGTAGCGACCATTTCATGTCCTAATGAAGATAATAAAATGGATGTATTGACCGAACCCGCATGTTATACTGTGCTGGGGAACGTTGGTTCCGTTCTTTCTTATAAGAGTTATAGGAATGAACAGGATATAGGGGAATACCAGGATTCCCATGCCACCCGAATGAAGAAAGTACATGATGATGCATTTTCTTCGGGTGTGTTCGTTACAGAGAACTGTTTCTCCATTTGCTCTACGTCCTGGGTATTAGATACCGGGTCAGGATCCCATATATGTAATCAGTTACATGGGCTTAGAAAAGGTAGAGAACTTGGAGAAGGTGATAAAGACATAAGAGTTGGAAATGGTGCAATTGTTGCAGCTAAGACTGTCGGGGAATATCACCTTGTGTTACCAACTGGTAATACATTGGTTCTGAACGAATGTTATTACATGCCGAACCTGATATGCAACATTATATCGGTTTCTTTATTGAGTAAAGAGGGATATAATTTTGTATTACAGGATAATGTTATGAACATTTTCCGTAACCAAAAGTTGGTTGGATCAGGCACGTTGTGCAATGGCATTTATGTTCTAAATCAATCAACAGTTCTGAGCATAACAAACACACACAAGAGGAAGAGTTCAGAACTGAACGAATCCTTCTTGTGGCATTGTAGACTGGGTCACATCAATGCGACACGACTGGCTAAGTTGCATAAGGATGGATATTTGAAACCATTCGAATTTTCATCTTATGACACTTGCCAGTCATGTCTCAAAGGCAAGATGGCCAAAACTCCGTTTACGGGACACGGAGAAAGAGTTACCGAACTCTTGGGACTGATACATAGTGATGTATGCGGTCCCATGTCTACACATGCCAGGGATGGTTCTTTGTACTTCATTACATTCACTGACGATCTCTCAAGATACGGACATGTGTACTTAATAAGACACAAGTCTGAAGCTTTTGAGAAATTTAGAGAATATAAACAAGAAGTCGAGAACCAAACCGGAAAAAGTATTAAAATCCTTCGATCTGATCGAGGAGGTGAATACTTAAGCAATGAATTCCTGGACTTCCTAAAAGAGAATGGGATTCTCTCTCAGCTGACTCCTCCATATACACCACAGCACAACGGTGTATCAGAAAGGAGGAACCGCACCCTATTAGATATGGTGCGCTCTATGATGAGCACAGCTGAGTTACCTATTTCCTTCTGGGGGTATGCGCTTGAGACAGCCATACATCTATTGAATATGGTCCCCACCAAATCTGTGCCTACCACTCCATATGAGATATGGAAAGGGAAGAGACCATGTCTTAACTATGTTAAGATATGGGGTTGTCCAGCCTATGTCAAACGACAAAATCCGGACAAACTCGAGGCACGGTCTGTTCTATGCAAATTTATAGGATATCCCAAAAATTCACAAGGGTATATCTTCTACCACCCTGAGGAACAAAGAGTGTTTGTTTCTCGGCATGCCACCTTTTTAGAAAAGGAATTTCTTGAAAAAGAGATTAGTGGTCATGAGGTAGAACTGGAAGAGGTTCCAGCTACAGAAGCTACAACAGAAGATCTGGTGGAATCGGAGGATTCAGTAGTACCCGACGAACCCCAGCCTCTCCGCCGATCTAGTAGGGTTCCTCGCCGACCTGAGAGATACTACGGTTTTCTCATGGATGGTGGGAGCGAGGATTGCATCATGGAGGATGATGACCCAACTAGCTTCGAGCAGGCCATCACGAGTGGGGACTCAGTGAAATGGCTGGATGCTATGCGGTCCGAGATGGAATCCATGTACACCAACAAAGTATGGACTTTGGAAGTTGCTCCTGAAGGGGTAAAACCCATTGGGAGCAAGTGGATCTTCAAGAAAAAACTTGGTGTAGATGGGAAAGTGGAGACTTTCAAAGCTAGACTTGTAGCAAAAGGTTTTCGTCAAAGACCAGGTGTGGACTATGACGAAACCTTTTCTCCAGTGGCTATGCTTAAATCCATCCGAATCATGCTTGCCATCGCTGCATATCATGACTACGAAATCTGGCAAATGGATGTTAAGACCGCCTTTCTAAATGGTGATTTAGAAGAGTGCGTGTACATGACTCAGCCAGAGGGCTTCATAGACAGTGGGAGCAGCGGGAAGGTGTGCAAGCTGCTTAAATCCATTTATGGATTAAAGCAAGCATCGCGGAGTTGGAACATCTGCTTTGACGTCGTTATCAAAGAGTTTGATTTCGTCAAAAATCCAGATGAACCTTGTATCTACAAGAAGGTGGCAGAGAGTAAGGTTGTCTTCCTCGTATTGTACGTGGACGACATACTCTTGATAGGAAATGATATTCCTATGCTGCAATCGGTCAAGCTCTTCTTATCACAAAGATTCTCAATGAAAGATCTTGGTGATGCCTCCTGCATATTGGGAATCAGGATCTATAGAGATAGATCCAAAAGGATATTGGGATTGTCCCAATCCAGGTACATTGACACCATACTAAAGAGGTTTAGTATGGAAGAATCCAAGCGTGGGAACTTGCCCACGATCTCTGGAGTCACTCTCTCCAAAGAGATGTCTCCCAAGACTGATTTGGAGAGAGCTCGCATGCAAGGGATACCCTATGCTTCGGCTGTAGGCTCTATCATGTATGCGATGCTATGTACCAGACCCGATGTAGCATACTCACTAAGTGTAGTGAGCAGGTATCAAGCTGATCCTGGAGAGAGTCACTGGACAGCTGTGAAGAGCATTCTCAAGTACTTACGAAGGACTAAAGAGATGCTCTTGGTGTATGGTAACGGAGAACTCCAAGTGGAGTCCTTTACCGATTCGAGCTTCCAGAGTGATAAGGACGACTCTAAGTCGCAGTCGGGTTTTGTCTTTACCCTTTACGGAGGGGCGGTTAGCTGGAAGAGTTCCAAGCAGGAAACCGTGGCAGACTCGACGATGGAGGCTGAATACATCGCTTCCAACGATGCTGCTAAAGAGGATGTCTGGATCAAGAAGTTCATTACTGAACTTGGAGTGGTTCCATCCATTGAGCATCCAATACCTTTGTATTGCGATAACAATGGAACGGTGGCTTTGGCCAAGGAACCCAGGTCCCATCAGCGATCCAGGCATATTCTGAGGCGGTATCACCTGATCCGGGAGATAGTTGATCGCCGGGAGATCGAGGTCAGGAGGGTTGACACGAAGAACAACACGGCGGATCCACTCACGAAGGCCATTCCCCAAATATAGTTTGAGAGACTCTTCGGGATGCTCGGTATGCGATACTACAGCAGCTGGCCCTAGTGCAAGTGGGAGATTGTTAGTTGTATGTATGCCCTAGAGGCCAGTATTGTACAGATGATGTATATTATATTGGATGCTTGGACATATATAGAGATGACTTTCTTGCTCAATATGATAGTATGCTATCTGGTTACTCTTTATCTTAACATGTATACTAGTCTCTTTATACTGTCTTATAGTTACATGTTGGTAAAGCCCTTAGGATGTGTACTTGACTACCTGGACTATGATGCAGATCATACTAGTGGGGACATGGTAGTCCATAGGTACATCCTTCAAGGTCCCTAGTCGTGGGTGTATCGAGACGGGGCATCGATATACCAGAGTAGACTAGCGTATGCGCTTCTCGACCCATGAGATGGGCGATGGATGACCCCATATCCATTGGTGTTTGACATCAGAGATGGTATACGGGTGCTCAGTGGAGACTGGGTACACTGGACGGACTCGCCGAGAACTCCCAGATGGTATTATACCTCACGTCAGATGGCAGTTCTCAGGTGACACTTGTACAGGTTAGTCTGTAGACCCGAGATCGTCATAGAGTCTTGTGTGATTCCCACTGTGCTTTGATCTCCACCTTACCACGTCCATGAGGGCGTGCAAAACGGTGGTCTTTGGGCACAGTCCCGAGTCACATGGAGGCAATGAGCGATAGGAGGGGTTTCGTCTCTCCCGGTATTGGGGGTTGATGTTGCGCTGTGCACGATTGGCCGTAACAGGGAAGTCCCTGGCCAGGGCTGATCAGAGATTTGCCGGTAAGTGTTACCAGTAGTTTCTCGACCCGTTATGAGCCTCACATCGGCACGACTTATCGGTTATTGGGGTCTGACGTTTACCACCCCTAGACTTGATATGCGACGTATCAGACGAACAGACCGGACTGTACGGTAAGTGTTACTGGTTGGATTCACAGGAGTGTGAGCGGGCTAGCTCGTCGATCTTCTGATCGCTCAATACCTGGATGGCCGTTACGTTTAGCAGACCGCTTGCGGCTTGTGGGTGCTTGATATGATCATCATCTGCTACCGGCGTATTGACGAGTCTTTAGAGTCCTACACAGAGGTTTCCTGGCTCAAGCGAAACGAAATAGGAGCGCATATGAGATATGTGCGGGACCGAGAATAATGCGTGTATGTGATACCGTATTTCATTCTCGCGATGAATGTTTCGATTGGTTGTATGCGATATAACCTAGTTGTCGAATCATTGATTCGATAAAACGATACATTGGATACTGGTCGGTTATATGCGATATGACCGGATCGTTAAATCAAGTGTTGATTTAATGATTTAATGTATAATTATATATTTGATATATTACTTTGCATTAACTGGTATTGGTTCACTTTAAATGGATTTTCTCACTTGATGTACATGTTGTATATGTGATATACTTTTGTGCACATCTTTGTATCATGTTTGATGATACTTGCTCATTTGGTTAAGTGTGAAGAATTAAACCATGGTTAAGAGATGATTAGGGTTTTGCCTTTTTATTTATTTATTTGTTTATTTATTTAGAAAAGGTTTAGATGAGAATGGTGGCTTTCTTTGTCTCTTATTGAAGCTTCATGAAGCTTTGACTTATGCAACCATTCTTGTCTTCATGCTTAACCCTAACTCATCCAAGTAACCATGGTATATTCTCTACACTTAACCTTAGTTAGGATATGATAAGTATTGTTTTCTTTTTCATTTTAAAATAACTTATCATATTCTTTCTTCTTCTTGATCATCTTCTTCTTCAAGAAAAGCTTAAGGTCCATCAATGGCAACTTGAGCTAAAGTGAGAGAAATCCAATTCTAAAGTGAACCCACCTCCTATTTCTTCACCCTCTACCTCTTGCCAAGTTGTTTTGGGTGTTATCTTCACAAGTTTCACAACTTGGTGAAGTCGGAGCTTGAACTTGTGAAACCTCGACGTAGATCATCTTCGGCACGAAGCCGACGACCTAGTCCGCCCAATTCTCCGATGATGCCGACGTTTGAGTTCGGGATTCGAGATGGACAGCGAGAGGACGCCTACGTGGAGCTAAGGAAGTGGAGAACCGGATCTACAAAGGTTGTAGCCTCTCTCCTTTAGTTAAGATGTTAACTAGTTTCGTTTATCGCCTAAATTTCTAGTCAACGATCCGTATTAGGGTTTCTCGGCACCCATAAAATTTTAAATTGGCATGGTTGATGCCTTGTGAGACCTCTATAGTGTGCCTAGGAACCTTTCAGTAACGGCTATCCGGGTATTGAGCGATCAGAAGATCAACAAGAAAGCTTATCCATACTCTTGTGAATCCAACAGTAACACTACCGTACAGTCTGGTCTTTTCGTCTGATATGTCGCATATCGAGTCTAGGGGTGGTAAACGTCAGACCCCAGTAACTTGATAACTCATGCCGATATGAGACTTATAATGGGTCGAGAAACTACTGATAACACTTACCAGTAAATCTCCGTATCAGCCCTGGCCAGGGACTTTCTGTTATAGCCAATCGAGCACAGCGCAACATCAACCCCTAATACCGGGAGAGACGAATCCCCTCCTATCGCTCATTGCCTCCATGTGACTCGGGACTGTACCCAAAACCACCGTTTTGCACGCTCTCTTGAATGTGGTAAGGTGGAAATCAAAGCACAGTGGGAATCACACAAGACTCTATGGAGATCTTGGGTCTACAGACTAACCTGTACCAGTGTCACCAAAGAACTGCTATCTGACGTCAGGTATAATACCATCTAGGAGTTCTCGGCGAGTCCTGTTCAGTGAACTCAGTCTCCATTAAGCACCCGTATACCATCTTTGATGTCAAACACTAATGGATATAGGATCATCCATCGCCCATCAAATGGGTCAAGAAGCGTATACGCTAGTCTACTATAGAATATCGATGCCCTGTCTCGATACACCATCGAATAGGAACAATTAAAGGATGAACTTGTAGACTACCCTGGCCCCACTAGTATGATCTGCATCATAGTCCTGGTAGTCAAGTATACATCCTAAGGGCTTTATCAACATGTGAGAGCAAGACAGCATCACAATACTAGTCTACATGTTAAGATAAAGAGCAACCAGATAGTATACTATCATGTCGAGCAAGAAAGTCCTCCCTATATATGTCCAAGCATCCATTGTAATATATAATCATGTATAACAACGGCCTCTAGGGCATACATACAACTAACAATCTCCCACTTGCACTAAGGCCAGTTGTTGTAGTATCTCATACCTAACGTCCCAAAATCTCTCAAACTGTATCTGGGGTTTTGGCCTAGGTGAGTGGATCCGCCGTGTCATTCTTCGTCTCAACTCTCTTGACCTCGATCGCCTGGAGATCAACCATCTCTCTAATCAGGTGATACGACCCAAGATTATGTCTGGATCACTGATGGGACCGGGGTTCCTAGGGCAAAGCCACGGCTCCATTGTCACCACAATGGTAGGAACCAAGTTCATCTCATGAACATCTATACACAGACAACCTCTTTGGTAGTATCGTTGGCAGCGATGTATTCACCCTTCATCGTTGAGTCTGCCACGGTATCTTGCTTGGAACTCTTCCAACATACTGTCCCTCCACTGAGGGTAATGTCAAAACTCGTGACTGTCTTACAGTCGACCTTATCACACTGGAAGCTCGAACCGGTAAAAGACTCCATCTGGTGTCCACCATTACCAAACACCAAGAACATTTCTTTAGTGCTTCTCAAGTACTTAAGAATGTTCTTCACAGCTATTCAGCGTTTCTCCCCAGGATCTGATTGATACCTAGTCACTACACCTAATGAGTATGATACATCCTCTTAGATCTATCTATATATATCTTAATCACTGGATGTAGGAGGCATCACCTAGATCCTTCATGGAGAAACATTGTGATAAGAGGAGCTTGACCGAGTGTAGCATAGGAATACCATTTCCTATCAAGAGTATGTTATCCACGTACGATACGAGGAAGACAACCTTACTCTCTACAACCTTTTTGTATATACAAGGTTCATCTACTATTTTGATGAAGTCAAACTCTTTGGCTACTGCATCAAAACAGATGTTCCAATTCCGCGATGCCTGCTTTAATCTGTATATTGATTTAAGCAACTTGCACACCTTTCTGCTGCTCCCACTGTCTATGAAGCTCTCTGGCAGTGTCATGCACACGCTCTCTTCTAAATCACCATTTAGAAAAGCGGTCATGACGTCGATCTGCCAGATTTCGTAGTTATGGTATGCAGTAATGGCAAGTAGGATCCGGATGGACTTAAGTATAGCCACTGGAGAAAAGGTTTCATCAAAATCCACACCTGGTTATTGACGAAAACCTTTCGCAACAAGTCTAGCTTTGAAAGTCTCAACTTTTCCATCTACACCAAGAATCTTCTCAAGATCCAGTTGCTCCCGATGGGTTTTACCCCTTCAGGTGCAACCACCAAAGTCCATACTTTGTTGGTGTATATGGATTCCATCTCAGATCGCATTGCATCCAGCCATTTCACAGAGTCCCCACTCGTGATGGCCTGCTCGAAATTAGTTGGGTCATTATCTTCCATGATGCAATCCTCGCTCCCACTGTCATTGAGAAAACCGTAGTATCTCTCAGGCGGATGAAGAACCCTACTAGATCTGCGGAGAGGCTGAGGTTCGTCGGGAACTATTGAATCCTCCAGTTCTACCAAATCATCAGCCGTTAGTTTGTCTAGCTGGAACTTCTTCCAGTGCTACCTTATGACCACTAATTTCTTCCATAAGAAATTCCTTTTCTAAAAAGGTGGCATGCTGAGAAACAAAACACATTTTGCTCCTCAGTGTGGTAGAAGATATACCCTCGCGAATGTTCGGGATATCCAACAAACTTATACAGTACTGACCTTGCCTCGAGCTTGTCCGGATTTTGCTTTTCAACATAGGCCGGACAACCCGATATCTTAACTCGTTTAAGAGATGGTCTCTTCCCATACCATATCTCATATGGAATGGTATGCACCGATTTGATCGGAGCCCTATTCAATAGGTATGTGGCTTCTCAAGCGCATAACCTCAAAAGGAAACAGGTAACTCAACGTTACTCATCATATAGTGCACCATATCTCATAGGATGCGAATCCTCCGCCTCGATACACTGTTGTGCTGTGGTGTATAGGAGGAGTAAGCTGAGATAGAATTCCATTCTAGTTTAAATAATCCAGAAAATCCATGCTCAAGTTTTCTCCTCCCCGATCAAATCGAAGGACTTTAATATTTTTACCCGTTTGGTTCTCCACTTCGTATTTATATTCCTTGAATATCTCAAAAGCTTCAGACTTGTGTTTCAATAGGAACACATGTCTGAATCTTGAGAGATCATCGGTGAATATAATGAAGTACGAGAAACCAACCCTAGCATATGTAGACATAGGACTGCATACATCACTATGTATCATTCCCAAGAGTTCAGTAACTCTTTCTCCATGTCTAGTAAACGGAGTTTTGGTCATTTTGCCTCTGAGACATGAATGACGAGTTTCATATGATGTAAATTTAAACTGATTCAAATATCTATCTTTATGCAACTTAGCTAGTTGTGTTGCATTGAAATGACCTAGTCTACAATGCCACAAGAAGAATTCGTTCATTTCTGAATTTTTTCTCTTGTGTGTCTTCTGTACGTTGAGAACTGTAGTTTGATTTAGAACGTATATGCCATTATATAACGTGCCTGACCCAATTAACTTTTGATTCAGAAAGATGTTCATAACATTATCCTGCAATACAAAATTATATCCTTCTTTACATAATAAAGAAAATGATATAATATTGCATATCAGGTTCGGTATGTAATAACATTCATTCAGAATCATTGTATTACCAGTTGGTAATATAAGGTGATATTCACTAACTGCTTTAGCTGCAACATTTGCACCATTCGCTACTCTAGAGAATGATCACCTTTTCCCAGTTGTCTACCTTTCTTTAGCCCATATAACATATTACATATGTGGGATCCTGATCCGGTATCTAATACCCAGGACGTAGAGTGTACTGAGAAAACAGTTCTCGGTAACGAATACACCCGAAAAAGATGCATCAATATGCACTTTCCCCGTTTGGGTCGCGTAGGAATCCGGATATTACCTATTTCCTGCTCGGACTTATAAAAATTATAAGGTAGAGCGGAACCAACGTTCTCCAGCTCAGTATAACAAGCGGGTTCAGTCAGTACATCCATATTATTATCTTAATTAAGGCGTGATATGGTCGTTACCTCTCGAGAGAGAGAAGAAAACACTCTGCGTATGCTCTTACAAGATTAGATTGGTTATTATTTTATCTAATCAGGATGGCTTCCGCTGTTTTTATCAAATCTTCTTTCAAACCCTAAAAGGTAAGACTAGCCGGGATTAATTACACCCTACAAGTTCGCCAATCTTTCAGCCAGGCCAGTGTCGGTACTTTGAGGGAGGTTCCCCGTGCTTTCGCACGGACCTAATTCAAATAAACCTCATTTTTCCAGGGGTGTAACCCCGTCAACACTTTTCTAAACACCTACTTGATCGATTGTCTAATTGTAAAGTGTAAAACTCTCCCAGGAATAACTCTTACCCGCAGTGGGTATCGGGATCCAACTATCTCATAGAAGGTATGCAATCCCATTGCAAATTTCAACACCTGAAATTCCCGATAATGTTTTACCCCTAGCAACTTATGACCTTAACATAGTCAACAAATCATAAGTGCTAGTCAAGTTCAACTCGTCATTTCATGATTGAATTAAACCCACCCATACGACCCTTAACATAGTCAACAAAGTCGTACGGCTACCCTAATCCAATCGCATCACATGCTTTAGCAGATAAGCTCTAATCAGCTACCGCACACTACGCCTTAACATAGTCAACAAACGTAGCACGAATACTAAATAGTACTTATCTGAAATGACGGAGGGCTACGATAGGTTTTTAAGAAAACTTTTGTGTAATGAACTTGATATCATTGTAGAATCAAGTGATTTTGAAAATGAGTGTTTTTTAGGATTTTTCTAGTTTTGCTAAAGAGGTCACACCCGGTGAAGGGATCTCGGCTTTTTCCTTATCGAATGAGGCGCTGGATATTCAGGAATACCACTATGTAAGGCAAGAACTAGAGAAGCAATCAAAAAACAAAACCGAGTGGGCTGTAGCATCTGCTAGTTTCGCTAAAGAGGTCACTCCCGGTGAAGATATCTCGGTTCTTTCCTCATCGAATGAGGTGCTGGATATTCATCAAGGAATACCACTATGCAAAGCAAGGACTAGAACTACCAGTTTTTAAAACAAGATTCTACAACATCTTTAGCTTTCTTTCCTTTTTCATTAATCTTATTAATGAAGTCTCATCATTTATGCTTCCTAAGCATCACAGATAAAGAAACGAAAATACTTATATAATGTATGCTTATGCCACCAGCATTCGCCACGGGGTCCCGTCATTCACCGTTAGGTTAGATAACTAACGGCAAAGCGGGGGCATGACTAGCACGGATGCAAAACATAAGCAACGTTTATTATATATCATATATATAATATAAAGCATTCGTCTCATCATATAAAGTGATCACATCACAGAATATTGCAACAAAAGTCAACATATGAAATAATGGATATACTAGGAGGTCCGTGTTTTAAATTAAGCCAGTAAAAAACACGGATTCCATGGTCGCGATGAATAGCCAAATCCACATCCCTATACCCCTATGAGAGCAGCAAGCAACCCTACCAATTCTAGAGTTAGGAGATGCGGACTCGACTCCTCGAGATGGTCTCCCACTGGACTCTAGAACCCGGTTACTTTTGCTCCCCGCCTTGGGTCTATCCTAATGTGGAAAAGTAAATATATACATCAATGGTGACATCATCCTCAACCCGGAAGTGCCCCAATAAAAGAATATTACATGCAAGTTTTTACATGAATGAAAATGAAAAACTCTCATCTCACGCAAAAACCCCCGGCTATTCAAACACGACGATCCAATATAACATATCCCAACAACACATAATATCACATGTCATCAACGTAAGTAAATATGCGTATCCCAATTTTCGTTAACATATAGCAACGAAATCGGCGATACACCACATATTACACTTACGGCCGTAGAAAAGAAAGTGAAAACTACAACAATTAGAATCCGCAACCACCTTAGACATCATAACCTGAAATATCACATACTTCGTATTTCATGCCTAACCAAATAAATTCCTTAGACATCATAAACCCGGAATATCTCATATTACGAATTTCATGCCTAACCTTATAAACCCCTGAAAGCACTTTTCAATAACCAGTCGGGTAATTCAACAAGATTCCCGACAACCTGATCGAATGCTTGTCGGAAACTTTAGTAGACGGCCGCACCCCCCGATGCCGTCGACGAAGTGCACTTAGGCAGAACACTGCGGGAGCGAGCATCCGGGGGGATGCTTTTGGCAACGAGGTTCTCCTACAGTCACTTGATCGAGGCTTTGGGGTGTCTATCTAGTAATGTTACCCAGCGAGTATCCGCAAACACTACGTGATTGCGACAGAGTTTTGATCCATATTAAAAACCCCGTGGCAACCGATCAAACGAGACTAAATTGCTAGGATTACAAAATTCAAACTAGTTTTCACAAAACTAATTATTATGGATTCCAAATATTGTATCACAAATATAAACCCGAAACGATGTTAAAATTACGAATACGAAATACTCCGAATTGCCACTACAGAAAGATAACATCATATGCAATCTTTAGCAAAAACAAACAATACCTGAAACACTAAACCCTAGAAACTGGAACACCAGAGAAAAACGAAGCCAAAGCTCATCAAGAAAACCGGTGATGCCGGTTTTTTACTTCATTTCGCGGGCCAAAATCCGGTGGAATGGGCTCGTTTTCCTCTGGTGTTCATATTACATCACATGTAACATTCTGCACTTGTTTAAAAAAATTTCAGAGAACTTTTTAAAAATGACAGAAACTAGGGATTTTGTTTCGAGATTTCGGAGTTGTTTCAGTTTCATAATTCTACTAATATCGTCTAATTTTCTAGCCTGGCTTTGATACCACTGCTGGGTATCTTAGCATCCTCACTATATTTTCTAGGGCATCTAGCATGCAATTTTAAAAAACTTAGAGTGCTAAGCAACCCGAAATGAGGATCTAACTAGATAATTAGGGTTTAACTAACATGTAAACAACTTTACACTAAGTGAAATTGGAATACAACCTTTGTAGACCGGTCCTTCACTTTTAAAGCTCCGTGTAGTAGTCCTTTTGCTCCAAGTAGTGGTGTCCCGGACTCTCCTTTGGCTCCACTAGGTGAAAGGAACGAACTTGCTCAAGGATTTTCGAGGCCGAAAATGATCTACGTCGAAGAATCTCTAACTCAAGCTATCTCTTCACTAATAGAGAATTAGTGAAGCAAACAACCTATACTAAATGGCTAGTCTAGTGTAGATTGATGAAGTAGGAATTTTGCTCACTTTATAATAATTTTTCTCTCTCTTTTTCTTCACCTCACTCAAAGCTAGAGAGCAAAACAAAGAGATGAAGAAGAAACTCAAGAATGATCAAGTATGAACCATGGGTGAGAAAATATCATATATCACTCATGTAGAAACTAAACCATGGCTAAAGATAATGGTTAGGTTAATAAATATCTACTGTAAAACAAAATTAGTGGACTAAGTCAATGGTTTCCACAAGCTTCTCCAAGCTTCAAGCCATGACTAATTTCCACCTAATTTTGATTTTCCCTTAATAATTAAACCCCCACATTATCTTAAGTATGGTATGAGTCTCATACACCCAAGTCCAATGTATCATCAAGCATGACACAAAGAAAAATATATTAATATATATCACATATATATATTAAATGTATAACGAGAAAAGTAATTCTTAAGTGAGCTAATATTAGTTAATGTATATTAATATATCAAATATATAATTACACATTAAATTATTAAATCAACACTTGATTTAATATCCCGGTTGTATCGCATACAACCGACTAATATCATTTATATGCATATCACATATACATATAAAATATCATTTAATCAACACTTGATTCAACAATCCGGTTATATCACATATAACCTGTATCACGAGATTGGAATACGGTATCACGTATATGTATTAATCTCGGTCCCGCACATATCACATATGTGCCCTATTTCGTTTCGCATGAGCTAGGAAACCTCTGTGTAGGACTCTAATGACCCATCAATACGCCGGCAGTAGGTGATGATCATATTAGTCACCCACAAGCCTTCAGTGGTACTAGCTGGACGTAACGGCTACCCGGGCATTGAGCGATCGGAAGATCAACAAGCAAGCTTATCCATACTCCTGTGAATCCAACAGTAACACTATCATAAAGTTCGGTCTCTTCGTCTGATATGTCGCATATCGAGTCTAAGGGTGGTAAACGTCAGACCCCAGTAACTTGATAAGTCATGCCGATATGAGGCTCAAAATGGGTCGAGAAACTACTGATAACACTTACCAGTAAATCTCCGTATCATCCCTGGCCAGGGACTTTCTGTTATAGCCAATCGAACATAGCGCAACATCAACCCCCAATATCGGAAGAGACGAATCCCCTCCTATCGCTTATTGCCTCCATGTGACTCGGGACCGTACCCAAAAACCACCGTTTTGCACACTCTCTTGAACGTGGTAAGGTGGAAATCAAAGCACAGTGGGAATCATACAAGACTCTATGACGATTTCGGGTCTATAGACTAACCTGTACCAGTGTCACCAGAGAACTGCTATCTGACGTCAGGTATAATACCATCTAGGAGTTCTCGGCGAGTCGTGTTCAGTGAACCCAGTCTCCACTGAGCACCCGTATACCATCTTTGATGTCAAACAACAATGGATATGGGATCATCCATCGCCCATCAAATGGGTCAAGAAGCGTATACACCAGTCTACTCTGGAATATCGATGCCCTGTCTCGATACACCTTCGACTAGGAACAATTAAAGGATGAACTTATGGACTACCCTGGCCCCACTAGTATGATCTGCATCATAGTCCTGGTAGTCAAGTATACATCCTAAGGGCTTTATCAATATGTGAGAGCAAGACAGCATCACAATACTAGTCTACATGTTAAGATAAAGAGCAACCAGATAGCATACTATCATGTCGATAAAGAAAGTCCTCCCTATATATGTCCAAGCATCCATTGTAATATATAATCATGTACAACAATGGCCTCTAGGGCATACATACAACTAGCAGTCTCCCACTTGCACTAAGGCCGGTTGTTGTAGTATCTCATACCCAACATCCCAAAAACTCTCAAACTGTATCTGGGGTTTTGGCCTAGGTGAGTGGATCCGCCGTGTCATTCTTCATCTCAACTCTCCTGACCTCGATCGCCTGGAGATCAACCATCTCTCTGATCAGGTGATACTGCCAAAGATTATTGTTTACCACCGAAAACGGAGACGGATCCGGGATGGATCGTCTTGCCTGAATTTGGGGGCAGATGCTATTTGGATTTATCCGTCCACTTCTCTGAAGATGCCAAGTTGATTTATGGCACCGTGTATCGGAGGTTTTGACGGATGCGGCCGTTGTAGCAGATTTCGTCAGATTCTCCCTCGTTTGTGAGGGGTTTTTGATTGTGGGGACGCTCTTCCCTGCAGGTGCAAGCCCCTGCAGTTAATTACGTTACCGCGTAGCGATAACCATTTTCTTCTGCTCCAGAAGGTCACTTCGTGTCGTGTGTGTTTGTTTTATTTTGGGTTGCCCGTGGATTGTATACGGAGACTAATTTGTTTTGTCACCCGTGGGGCGTGGATTAGTCCAAATCTGTATATTCTTAGATCTGGGTTTGGGTTGATTTAAGGATCGTTAATCTCGTTTGAGATTAAGATCAACTTAAATGTTTGTTGAGGATACGTTAGTCTAATTTTAACTAAGATCTACTCAACAGGATTTTGGGATCATTTAGACCCAACAAAAGAGCATTCGGTCTCCATTGTTTTAGTTTAAGGACGTTTTCGGTCCATAGCTAGTTTAAGGACGTTGCGGTCCATAGCTAGTTTAAGGACGTTGCGGTCTGTTGTAGTTTAAGGACGTTACGGTCCATAGCTAGTTTAAGGACGTTGCGGTCCGTAGTTAGTTTAAGAACGTTTCGGTCCATAGTAGGATGTGCCTATCGGTTTGGAAGTGCACCAAAGAGTTGTTAGTTGTTGGGACCCACCACCTCTCTGAAGACGTTGAAGAATTACAACGACATGTATCAGAGGTGTGGAGAGATATACCCTTGAACCAAATTCCAGATCGAAGGGAGATGTGGGATAACATCCTTTTAGATACCATCTGTTAGGAGATTATTAGTCATCTTTGGGACTAAGACCGGTTTGGGGAGACCTGAGCATAGGGGGGCTCGGTTGATTGGTGATCAAAGAGGTTTTGGCCTCGAGGGACTCTGCTAATTTGGGCTAAGGTTGGCTTCTTATAGTGTTAAACAATAATATATGCTCGGTGCTCATGTGTTCCCACGTGAGGCTCTAAAGCAGTGTTAAACACTGAAATTTGGAGCGCTCACGTGTGGCACGTGAGGCGCCCCAGAATTGGGCACTGCTTCTTAGGATTTATTCCCTCTCTCTTTTATAAGTGCTAAGCATTATTGGGGGTCATGTGGGATCACGTGAGGCGCCTAAAAATGGGAATTGTCTTTGATTTATTCCCCCTTTTCTTTCATAAGTGCTAAGCACCTTTAGAGGGGTCACGTAGGATCACGTGACTTGATGTCAGTTGTTCCTTTTGTTCCTCAGAGGTGCTAGAGGTACTCACGTGGGAACACATGATCTGTTGCTATAGCATTGTGCGCTAATCGTTTCTTTTATATACATGGGGATCTTGATCTTAGTTTTGACAATTTCATGTCCCTTGTTTTATAAGAATTAAATTCTTATACAGGGTTAAGCCCTAGTTTTATCAGAGGAATTAAATTCCTATATCTTTGGGAAGAATTAAATTCTTCAAACTTAGTTTTTTTCTCTAAATTTTGAATCTGCATGACAGAATCTCCCCGATGAGAATTAAATTCTCAACTTATGGGGGGATCTGCTTCTGCAGACCTCAACCAGAGGAAGAACTAAGTTCTTTTTTTAAAAAAGAGTTAAACTCTTGGAGCGGTGAAGAAGAGATAAAATGATCTCTGCATCTTTTTTCTTACCTAGGGTTTCTTTTCTTAAAAGAGAACTCCTCTTCTTTTTTCTTTTTTTTCTCAAATCTTATGGGAGGTTTCCTTGTGTACAAGACTTGAAGTCTTGGGTCCTTTATATAGTAGAAGCAAGGTTGTTGATTTAGTTAAAGAAATCTCTCATTGAGAGATCTTAATTGATTTGTGGATTTTATCCACCGTTGGATCTTTGATCCAAGGACTTCTGTTTTACAGAAAATATTTTTCTTGTTTTTAACAAGATTGGGGAAATATTTTCCCATACAGAGCTTATTCTGTAGCTTGGTGATTTTTAATCACCATTGGATTTTTAATCCAATTCTGCTCTGTTTTACAGAGAGCAATCTTTCTTATTTAGAAAGATTCAAGGAAATATTTTTCAAATAGGGTTTTGATCCCTTTACTTAGAATTTAATTCTATCGGCTTAGAAGGCATTTGAGACCACGTGCGGCACATGACCCCACAGATTTAAACTCATTTGCATATGTGCAACAGCCCAAAAAAGGCATCACGTGCTGACACGTGTGCTTCTTTGGCCTGTTGTTTGTTTTAAAAAGGCGACTATATACTTTGTATATAGATGCTCACGTGCTTGCACGTGGGGCTCAATTTCAGCCTTAATTGTTAAGCGCAATACTTATGAATTTTATTTATAGGCGCATCACGTGTGGGCACGTGATGCTCCATCAGGGGAATTTTTTTCATTGTGTGTTTTTTTCTCTTTTTTTATAAGGGAACAATTATGTCTGGATCACTGATGGGACCGGGGTTCATAGGACAAAGCCACAGCTCCATTGTTACCACAATGGTAGGAACACAGTGATGTGTGTGGTCCGATATTTATACATGCAAGGGGTGGGTTCTCCTACTTCATTACATTCACTGACGATCTTTCTAGGTTCGGGTATGTGTATCTTATGAAACACAAATCTGAAACTTTTGAGAAATTTAAAGAATTCAGAAAAGAAGTAGAGAACCAGACTGGCAAAAATATCAAGATCTTCCGGTCTGATAGAGGAGGGGTGTACTTGAGTATGGAATTCCAGGGCTTTCTGAAACAAAATGGTATTCTCTCTCAGCTTACTCCTTCATATACACCACAGCACAACGGTGTATCGGAGCGAAGGAACCGTACCCTATTGGACATGGTTCGCTCCATGATGAGTAATGCAGAATTTCCTCTTTCATTCCGGGGGCTTGCGCTTGAAACAGCATCGTACCTATTGAATCAGGTTCCGTCTAAATCTATGCCTAAGACTCCATATGAAATATGGAGTGGTAAAAGACCATGTCTTAAATTCATTAAGATATGGGGTTGTCTGATTGAATGATTTTCTTGGATGTGTTTATCAAATGATCCCCGACAATGGCGCCATTTGATTGGAACGATTTCGGATTGTGTAGTATGAAAATTGTAAAGAAATCACAACCAAAAATATTTTGACCGCAATCAATAACGGTGTCGAATGTAGCGCGTTAGTAAGTGCGGATCGTCCACAGGGAAAGTGTAATCATTCGTGCTTTGAATTAGATGAATTGAAACTTTAATGAAAAGAAAACAAACAATTCATGATTTATAGTTGAAGTTCAAAAATTAGAAAATCTAGATCTAATAACAAGAAAAAAAGATAGAATCAAGAATTGATAGTTTGATGATTTTTCCAAACCAAATATCAAGAATCTAAATGAGGCTCGTAGGAATCGATCGGATCTATAGATGTGATGTAATCTTACAATTACGTATTCTTATCCTTCGATGAATTGATACTAGATCGATGATGATCGATCGAGAATTAGGGATTTCTTATGAAACTAGGGTTTCATCTTATCCCTTGTTCTTTCGTCGATATCATTCACATTCTAGCCTCTATTAAATTCAAGAAACGATCGTAGATCCCTAATTTCGAGCGATCATATTCAAGAAAGCATCGCAACGAAACTAGGTCATCGATTCTTGAACTTGCTAGGGTTTACAAAGCTCGTAGGACTTAAGAATCGTTTTAAGATTTGTTACATCATCATTCTATTGGTCGTCTCGACTCCTTTACGAGCGGAGTTTTACTCAAACATCACAACAAGAACTACAATTACAAATTGAGATAGAATCATGATGCAAGAATTTAAAGAAAGCAAGATCAAAGAATTTCACTTTTTATTTATATCAACAATTTCATTACATTCGCTCAAGAACTACAAGAGGAAGAACTCGATCGTCGATTTGGCTTCGCTCGTCTCCTTGAGTCGCGGATCGGCTTGGATCACTTGCCCGATTGGAGATCGACTCCGCTCCTAAAAGGTTGAAGGCTTCTCGCTTGATTGGTACTCGGGATCTTGAATTTGGAGTGGAATTAGGGTTAGGATTTCGCACAAGTCGTGTCACTCAACTTGTGGAAGAAGAGGGAGAGATGAAGAATTGATCTAATGAACTAAAGATTATTAAAGAACTACCCCAACCCTTAGATCTAGGCTTCTATTTATAGACCATCAAAACCCTAGATCTAGGATTTGAATTTTAAGTTTCCCTCCAAAAGTTTGTTGATGAGATTTGAATTTCCCTCCAAAAGTTAGTTAGCTAGAGAGGCTTTTAGAAGAGGTTAGTTAGGAGCTTAATTAGGATTAGCTTGCTTAATGATCTTTGCTGATCTGGTAGAAAACTCTGGAGAATTCTGGAATTTGACGTGTCAAAATGAGGTGTACCCACTGAGAGAAGAGTTATGCACCAAAATTGGAGTGCTGATGTGGCAAAAGAGTCGCGGAACCGCGGCGCAAGCCGGCTCCCGCCGCGGTTCCGCGGCGCTTTGGAGGCTTTAGAGCTTGAAACTTCTGGTGCTGCTTTGGGCTGAATTATGGGCCTGTATTGGATATGTTGAATTGTATTTTCCCTTTTGGATTGCTACCAGATCTCAAAACTTGGAGTTGGTGTATTTTATCAGCTTCTTTTGGCTTTTGTTCCTGCAAATTCTCGAGACAAGTGTTGCGCAATATAGGGATGATGCGATGCCATGAAATGCAGTCAATTTCCCTAGAAATGCCGGTTTTAAAGTCTAACACATGCAATCTGATATTTAACGACTGATTTGCTAATATGTGTAATATGAATGCCGAACACTTCTAGATGAATGCAAAAGATGGGGAAATTGCCGTGTTAAAAATACATTATTTTCGACTGATCAAATTCCCCCAAACTTATTTTCGATCGTCTCGAGCGAACTTTTTATTAAAAAAAGAAGGAGAAAATAAAGAAAGAGAAAAACTAACTAGCACACTTTCGTAGGCAACACGATTGCACTGAGCACGTGCAACAATCTTTTAAACCTCTAGGTGTCCCTAGTAGGAGGAGTGTTGTCTCCTGAGGGTTTTCAGCGGATTGCACCCACAAAATCCAATAAAAAAAGAAAGATCATGAATATTACATTTAAAGAAAAGAATCGTAAAAGAAAAGCCTTGAAAATTAGGGTTTCCAACTAAGCTAGCTTTTCGGTTGTCATGAGCCCTATCTTAACGGTCATGAGAAAATGTCAGAAATCACGTCCTCCCTCAATAAAACATCGCCTTATTCTTCATTCCTATCTTTCTTCCAAACATCGATCATATCACCTGCGTGTGTGTAAAGACATCTCTACACCCGGAGAATTCAATTCAAGCTATCATACTCTTGGCCATCAGCCTCGGTACTTTTTAATTAATGAATATTTAGTTGAAATTGCTCACACACTTTCATACGACCGTTAATACTTCTTGAGGTACTAACCGACCGATTACTCATGTGCTTGCTTATTTGGCGTTTTTCCTCGTCTTGCACCACCTCAGGCATAGCAGTGACTCCCAGACCAGTTGGCCTTAGGGCACTAGGTGAAGAGGCACCCTCGCTATACATTTTTTATTGCCCTTGGTGATAACAAAGACCAGTGTCCATTTTTCTCACCACTTTATATATATATTTTTTATTCACTTTTTCTTTTTTATTTCCTTCATACATCGGCTTTAAGACAAGAGCATTTCAAGGTATACTCTACTATCGCAGGCTTCAAGACGTGTGTAAGTGCGAATAGCAGGGTATCAACGTTCAAAATGTTTGGCTTCCAGAATAGAAACTATTTTTCAGACTTATTTTTATCCTCAGATTAGTTACGTCCTTCATCTTACTAACCCTTGGGACAACGGCTCATAACTACTTATTACTAGTTCGTATAAGAAAACTTCTAATTTTCTTGGTTTTCTTAAAAAATTTTCTAATCTCATGGATGTAATTTTTCACTATCTAAACTTTTATTATCTTATTTATGTACAAAAAATATTTTTATTTTTGAAATTTTTTAAATTTTTATAGGTTTTCGAAAATGTTTTGTGCTTATGCAAATGATATGCAAATGATGCGAAAATAAACACAAACCTCCCCCTAACTTGTTTTCAACAGTGTACTCACTGTTGCCATCTGCTAAATCTCGAAAAAACCTGTAAGCTTGGGAGGAATTTATTAGTGGGGGCAAAATATATAAGTGAAGATCCTCCCCCAAACTTATTCTTAGCTCATCATTTTGTAAAAATTTTCTTTCCAAGAGCCAGAAAAATTGCCCCCCCCCCAAACTTGAGTTATGCAATGTTAAACTTTGAAAATCACATGAGGGGGTCAAAAATCAGTGGTCGATGCCAAGCTTTGCAAAGACCAAATGTTAACACCAACCATTCAAAAATTTTGTCAATGCAGTGCTCTGGTTGGTGGAAGAAGAAGTGGGGAAATGTTAAGTGGTGGAAGAGAGTGTGTGTGCGTCTCATTTTGGAGAGACGATGCAGTGCTTATGATGGATTACTCACATTCTTCTTACAGTTCAGAAGAAGGGGTGGAGGTTCAATTTCATTGATTGGAAGATTCATCTCAACACCCATGTCATTCAAAAATGCGAGTTCATCAACGAAGATTTCCTCAAAAGTTCCATCAATACCCCGATGAATAATGTCGTCACAAAGTGCGGGGTGATCTTCAGACTCTAAAAACAGTTCATAATCAGTGTTAGTTGTTGACCCGGACATCTCGGTGGAAGAGTCCGTATGTGTATGATACATAGTTGGGTCAAACAACAACGCATGAAAAGAGTCAAGATCAGTATCATGAGGATCATCAAATTCGCTGCTGTCGACATCCATTAAGTCTACAGAACAGACCTGAGCAGTAGGTTCAGAGGGTACACTTCCCAACTTGTAAATGTTCAGCTCTATTGACCTATTCCCGAAAGATAGGGTCATAGAACCATTACGACAGTTGATTATTGCATTGGAAGTGGCCAAAAATGGGCGACCTAAAATCACCGGAATTTGATTCCGTGGGTTCGCTACAAGCTGTGTATCAATTACAATAAGGTCCACAGGGAATATGAATTCCCCGATTTTTATTAACACATCCTCCAGTTCACCCCTAGATTTGGTGATTGATCGGTCAGCCATTTGGAGAGTGCAATGGGTTGGCTTCAACTCTCCGATCCCTAACTGCTCATAGACTGAGTATGGAAGTAAGTTAACACTAGCGCCAATGTCTAGTAGAGCACGGTTGATGTGTTTCTTCCCAATAGAAATGGAAATCGTAGGATATCCAGGATCCTTACGTTTCCTCGGTAATTGCTGGGGGAAAGTCGTGTCTACCGTTTTTGCCATGAATATCTTCTTGGGCACTTGAGTCTTCCTCTTCCTAGTGCACAAGTTCTTAAGAGTTTTCGCATAGGACGGAACTTGTTGGATAGCATCTAGGAGAGGGATGTTGATGTTAACTTGCTTTAAAATGTCCATAATCTTCTCCATATGTGGACTCGGTGTGTTTGCCCTTAACCGATTAGGATAAGGTGCTTTAGCAATAAGCGCTGAGTCCATCATAGGAGAAGGAAGTGGGGGTAGACATGATCCCAAAAGAGGAGTGGGGATCGTCTGTGGAGGAGTAGAAGAGGTGGGCTAAGGTGGCGAGCCTTTTGGGAAACGAAGAATAGGCTCGCAAGAAGGTGGTGGGGTAGAAGAACCGGGGTCAGAATTAGAAGTGTGTGAGTGAGGAAAGGTCTCAGCCGGGGTGTTATTGATTGATTTTTCAGTATCATCAAACTCTTCCCCGACGTGGTTGTCAAGCACTCTCCCAGATCTCAACGTGATTGCATCCACATGATGTGAATAGCCAGGATTGGGTAAAGGTTGAGCTGGAAGTTTCCCTTTCTCTCTTGCACTCATTTCGGCTTTTAGTTGTGCAATTTGTTCTTCCATCGATTTGATATTCTCATTTTGAGAGACAATGATCTTCATTACATTCTCGACGGAAGATTGCAAACTTGCCGTCCCTTGGATGGATTGTTTCATGAAAGTATCCAAGGTTTGTGCTAGTGCAGAGGTGTTATCTGTACTGGTCAATTGCAAAGAGTTTTCATGTGGTGCAAAAGTGTTGGCCGGATTTTGGAAGTTATGTTCTTGGAAGGGGTGTTGACTCAATTGAAGTGGTGGTTGCTGTTGTGGTGGAGGGACCCTTTGGAAATTGTGTTGGGTTGGAACCGTGTTTTGTGATTGGTTCCAAGCAAAGTTAGGGTGGTTCCTCAAATCCTGATCATATGTGGAAGAAGATGGATCGTTTCTAGGTCTTTGAAATGCGGCATTGGTATGCTCATGACCTTGAAACGGAGAATTTAGTGGACATTCTTCCGTGAGATGTGATGGATCAGAACAGCATCCACATACAGTTTTGGAGAGTGACATTTGACTTAGGGCGGCAGCTAAAAATTTGTTTTCCATAGTCTCGAGTTTCTTTTGCATAGCTGAAATTTCAGCTCTAACTCCTATGGAAACATCCGATTGGTTATTGCCAGCCCTAGACGATTGACTCACACCCTCCCACTGTAAATACTTTTCAGCGAAATCTTCTAGGAATTTCCAGGCTTCCCCATCATCTTTGGTCATGAAGTTGCCTTGACACATTAATTCAAGGGTCTGTCTTGTGTTAGGATTAATGCCCTCATAAATGATTCTGCACAGTTCCCATCTGGGGATTCCGTGATGAGGACATTGGACTAACAGATCCTTAAAGCGTTCAAGACATTGTGAAAATGTTTCATTTGGAAGCTGGGTGAATTGATATATTTCGCTACGGACTCGAGCTGTTTTATGATGTGGGTAGAATTTCTTAAGGAATGTTTTTACGAATTCTTCCCAATTTGAAATGGAATGTGTGGTGGTGTTATACAGCCACTTCTCGGCTATATCGTACAAGGTAAATGGGAGAAGACGAAGACGCATAGTTTCCACAGAAAGCTGTGAGGTACCCATCAGTGCGCATACATTTTCAAATTTGGTGATAAACACGTATGCGTCTTCAGACTCGAGACCGTGAAATTTTGGTAGAAGGTTGATGTATTGGGGTTTTATTTGAAAATTGTCCCCGTTGGCTGGTGGGATGGAAAGACAGGTGGAAAGAGGACCTTGAGTAGGATAGCACCTCTCTTGGAGAGAGATGCGAGATGAATTCTGCGCACCAACGGACGGCGGCAGAGTAGTGGTAAAGAAGTTCGATGGAGACGGATCCATCGATGTGGGTGTGGTGGTGGGTAAAGAAAAGGGTAAATGTAGAAATACCGACTTTTGGGTCGATCGGAGGACGCGGACTAAACAGGCACTAGAATCCTGTTGTCCAGCCTATCTTGTACTAAAAAGGGTTAGTACAAGTGGCAGCCTGACTTATAATTAGGGGAGATGAAGTGTTGGTGTTTGTTTTGAAAAAATGATGCGGATTTTTGAAAAAATGATGCAACACAACAAATGCAACAAGCAATACCCTAATTCTAGGGGTCACCTAGGTCAGGCTCTAGACCGCTCCGAACTGCCAAAAGACAAGTCGCAGGATAGAATCCTCCACTGCCTCTTTGTCCCCCTGTGGCCAGATAAGTGCCAGGTAAGTGGAAAGGTACTCCACTACGTAAGTAGTGGGCCTAATTAATAACCACTAGCTTTCGACACACTTGCCTTAGACACCACAAGAAAACGCGGATAAGCAATGAATTACCCACGGCCTTCTTCTGTCTTAAGTGAGCGCGACGGTCCTTAGAGTCATCTCTAGATATTTTTTAGTTAATGAGGGTAAATGCGGATGCAAGTTTGTGATTTTTGGGGCATAGGAAGGGTAATGAACTCCCCACCTAATCTGGATTTGGTCTTTACCCCTTAATTTTCCGTATTAATTATGCAAACAACCACAAAATCAAAACACGCACAATTTAATTTTTGCTTTTTGCGCGGCGCTGCGATTATTTGCAAAGAAACCTGCAGAAAAGTGTTATTTGGAGAAGATTTAAGAAGGAGATAAGAAAGATTGAGATTACCTGATAATTTTTGTACAGAGAAGCTTCAAATCCGCCGCGGAATCGCGGTTTTAGCCTCTAAATACCGCGGTTCCGCCGCACTGTAGCAAGATCACTGCACACAATTTTTACAGAGAGCCTCTTGTGACTTTCTTAGCTTCCTGGAATGCTCAGAAAAATTTTCCTCCAGCTCCAATGATTCCAGATTTCCTCGCAATCAAATCACAACAAACGTATTAGGGTTTGTGCGAGTTTAGATCTAAAAATTATAATGGAATAAATTTTTCAACTCAAATTTCAAAATACAAACAATTAGCGCACTATCCCCGGCAACGGCGCCATTTGATTGAATGATTTTCTTGGATGTGTTTATCAAATGATCCCCGGCAACGGCGCCATTTGATTGGAACGATTTCGGATTGTGTAGTATGAAAATTGTAAAGAAATCACAACCAAAAATATTTTGACCGCAATCAATAACGGTGTCGAATGTAGCGCGTTAGTAAGTGCGGATCGTCCACAGGGAAAGTGTAATCATTCGTGCTTTGAATTAGATGAATTGAAACTTTAATGAAAAGAAAACAAACAATTCATGATTTATAGTTGAAGTTCAAGAATTAGAAAATTTAGATCTAATAACAAGAAAAAAAGATAGAATCAAGAATTGATAGTTTGATGATTTTTCCAAACCAAATATCAAGAATCTAAATGAGGCTCGTAGGAATCGATCGGATCTATAGATGTGATGTAATCTTACAATTACGTATTTTTATCCTTCGATGAATTGATACTAGATCGATGATGATCGATCGAGAATTAGGGATTTCTTATGAAACTAGGGTTTCATCTTATCCTTTGTTCTTTCGTCGATATCATTCACATTTTAGCCTCTATTAAATTCAAGAAACGATCGTAGATCCCTAATTTCGAGCGATCACATTCAAGAAAGCATCGCAACGAAACTAGGTCATCGATTCTTGAACTTGTTAGGGTTTACAAAGCTCGTAGGACTTAAGAATCGTTTTAAGATTTGTTACATCATCATTCTATTGGTCGTCTCGACTCCTTTACGAGCGGAGTTTTACTCAAACATCACAACAAGAACACCAATTACAAATTGAGATAGAATCATGATGCAAGAATTTAAAGAAAGTAAGATTAAAGAATTTCACCTTTTATTTATATCAACAATTTCATTATATTCGCTCAAGAACTACAAGAGGAAGAACTCGATCGTCGATTTGGCTTCGCTCGTCTCCTTGAGTCGCGGATCGGCTTGGATCACTTGCCCGATTGGAGATCGGCTCCGCTCCTAAAAGGTTGAAGGCTTCTCGCTTGATTGGTACTCGGGATCTTGAATTTGGAGTGGAATTAGGGTTAGGGTTTCGCACAAGTCGTGTCACTCAACTTGTGGAAGAAGAGGGAGAGATGAAGAATTGATCTAATGAACTAAAGATTATTAAAGAACTACCCCAACCCTTAGATCTAGGCTCCTATTTATAGACCATCAAAACCCTAGATCTAGGATTTGAATTTTAAGTTTCCCTCCAAAAGTTTGTTGATGAGATTTGGATTTCCCTCCAAAAGTTAGTTAGCTAGAGAGGCTTCTAGAAGAGGTTAGTTAGGAGCTTAATTAGGATTAGCTTGCTTAATGGTCTTTGCTGATCTGGCAGAAGACTCTGGAGAATTCTGGAATTTGACGTGTCAAAATGAGGTGTACCCACTGAGAGAAGAGTTATGCACCAAAATTGGAGTGCTGATGTGGCAAAACAGCCGCGGAACCGCGGCGCAAGCCGGCTCCCGCCGCGGTTCCGCGGCGCTTTGGAGGCTTCAGAGCTTGAAACTTCTGGTGCTGCTTTAGGCTGAATTATGGGCTTGTATTGGATATGTTGAATTGTATTTTCCCCTTTGGATTGCTACCAGATCTCAAAACTTGGAGTTGGTGTATTTTATCAGCTTCTTTTGGCTTTTGTTCCTGCAAATTCTCGAGACAAGTGTTGCGCAATATAGGGATGATGCGATGCCATAAAATGCAGTCAATTTCCCTAGAAATGCCGGTTTTAAAGTCTAACACATGCAATCTGATATTTAACGACTGATTTGCTAATATGTGTAATATGAATGCCGAACACTTCTAGATGAATGCAAAAGATGGGGAAATTGCCGTGTTAAAAATACATTATTTTCGACTGATCATTGTCCAGCTTATGTGAAGAAGCATAATCCGGACAAACTTGAGGCACGATCAGTGTTGTGTAAATTTGTGGGATATTCTAAACATTCGCGGGGATACCTTTTCTACCATGCTAAGGAACAAAGGATTATTGTTTCTCGGAATGCCACCTTTCTGGAATGGCAATTTCTTGCAAAAGAAACCAGGGGAAGCATGCTAGAACTGGAAGAAATTCCAGATACACAAACAACAACTGAAGATTTGACAGAATCACAAGATTCAATAATTCCAGATGAACCTCAGCCACTCCGCAGATCTAGTAGGATTTCTCATCCGCCCGGGAGATACCACGGTTTCTCATAAACGGGGATAGAGAGGATTGCATCTTGGAAGAAAATGATCCTACTAGTTTCAGGCAGGCCATTAGCTAGATGCTATGCAATCCGAAATGGAGTCCATGTACGCCAATAAAGTGTGGACCTTGGAAATTGCTCCACCTGGGGTAAAACCCGTTGAATGCAAATGGATCTACAAAAGAAAGATTGGTGTAGATGGGCAGGTAGAAACCTATAAGGTTAGACTTGTTGCAAAAGGTTTTCGTCAAAAATCAGGATTGGACTATGACAAAACTTTTTCTCCAGTGGCTATGCTCAAATCCATTCGAATCCTACTTGCCATTGCTTCCTTTCATGACTATGAAATTTGGCAGATGGACGTAAAAACGGCTTTTCTAAATGGAAGTTTGGAAGAATGCATTTATATGGATCGGCCAGAAGGTTTTGTAGACAGTGAGAGCAGCGGGAAGGTATGCAAGTTGCTCAAATCCATTTATGGGTTGAAGCAGGCATCACGGAGCTGGAATATAGATTTTGAGAAAATAGTCAAGGAATTTGACTTTATCAAGAACGAGGATGAGCCATGTATTTATAAGAAGATTGTAAAACGAATTGTCGTATTCCTAGTCTTATACGTGGACGACATTCTTTTGATAGGAAACGATATTCCTATACTACAATCGGTCAAGCTGGTCTTATCACAAAGGTTCTCCATGAAGGACCCTTGTGATGCCTCGTACATTCTGGGAATCAGGATCTACAGAGATAGATCCAAGAGATTACTAGGACTTTCGCAATACAGGTACATAGAGACCATACTAAAGAGATTTAGTATGGAAGATTCTAAGCGCGGTAACATACCTGCATTACACGGAATCACCCTCTCCAAGGAGATGTCTCCCAAGACTTATGAGGAGAGGGTTCGTATGAGCACTATACCCTACGCTTCGGCGATAGGATCTATAATGTATGCGATACTATGTACAAGACTAGATGTAGCTTACGTGCTAAGCGTGGTGAGCCGGTGTCTGTCGAACCCAAGTGAGAACCAGTGGACAGCAGTGAAGAAAATTCTCAAGTACCTGAGAAGGACTAAGGAGATGTTCTTGGTTTTCGGTAATGGAGACCTCAAGGTCGAGTCCTTTACCGATTCAATCTTTCAGAGTGATAAGGATGACAACAAGTCTGTCTCGGGTTTTGTGTTTACCCTCAATGGAGGGGCGGTGTGTTGGAGGAGTTCCAAACAGGATACCGTCGCAGACTCGACGATGGAGGCTGAATACAATGCTGTGAGCGATTCCGCAAAAGAAGCGGTCTGGATGAAGAAGTTCATTGCTGAACTTCAGGTAGTTCCGTCCATTGTTGATCCGATACCCTTGTATTGCGATAACAATGGGGCTATAGCTTTAGAGAGGGAACCACGGTCTCTTCAGAAATCCAGACACATCTTAAGGCGGTATCACCTGATCAGGGAGATCATAGATCGCCAGGAGATCGAGGTCTGGAGAGTGGATACAAAAGAGAACACGGCGGATCCATTTATAAAGGCCCTCCCTCAAGTGCAGTTCGAGCGACTTTTTGAAATGTTGGGTATGCGGTACGTCAGTAGCTGGCCTTAGAGCAGACGTTGGGTATTCGGTACGCCAATAATTGGCTTTTAGTGTAAGTGGCAGATTGTTGGATATGTATGCCCTAGAGGCCATTATTATATATGTATACTTGTGGATGCTGGGGATATGTATATACATGACGATCTTGTTCAGTTATATAGTATATTATTTCAGTTGTATTTATCAGGCTATGTGTATTTGTTTCTAATGATACTTTATCCAGCTTGCACATATTGATAAAGACTTGATATAGTAGTATACTATTATGGTTTGATTTTATCTTAACATGGCGTATGTCATACACATTATTGCATATTGCGGTTACATGTTGATAAAGCCCATAGGATCTTGCTTGACTACCTGCGTTGTGATGGCGATCATATTTGTGGGAGCTGGGTAGTCTATAAGTACATCCTTAAATGTCCCAAGTCGCAGGAGTATCGAGATCGGGCATCGATACTCCAAAGTAGACTTGCATGTACGTTTCTAGACCCCGACGAGAGGCGGTGGTTGGTCCCACAACCATTGGTGTGATCACCTAAGATTGTATACGGGTGCTCACTGGGGGCGAGTATACTGGACGGACTCGCAGAGAACCTCTAGATGGTATTATACCTATCGTCAGATGGCGGTTCTCTTGTGACATGTGTACATGTTAGTCTTTGGACCTGAGATCGTCATTTGTCTCGTATGAGTTCCCGCTGTGCTTTGATCACTACCCTACCACGACTCTACTAAGTCGTGCAAACAGGTTTTGGTTGGGTACAGTCCCGGGCTACATGGAGGCAGTGAGTGATTGTCAGGGATTCGTCTCTCCAGATATTGGGAGTTGATATCGCACTGTGTTCGATAGGTCAGGACCATAAGACCTTGGCCAAGGCAGTTGGGATTTACTGATAAGTTGATCAGTAGTTTCCCGGATTGGTCCTGAGCTGCATTAGCATGAATTATCGGGTTATTAGGGTCTGACGCTTACCACCCCCTAGATCCGGTATGTGATACTCTTATACAAAGAGACCGGACCGTACGGATATTGTCACGCATAGGCTCAGTAGGGATCCGGATGAGTTTTGCTCATGGGCTTTCCTTTTCGGCAGGTACCCGGGTAGCCATTACGTACAGCTAGTGCCGCTGACGTGCATGTGGTTATGGATTTATCCAGTAACGTACTGCCGGCTTAATGTCGAGTCTTTAAAGTCCCACACAGAGGGTTTTTCTGCTTCAGGCGAAACGATGTAGAGGCCGTATGGTTTTACGGCAGGATTTGATCACATACGTGTACTTGTGCATGTATGATGTTCGGACGGATAATACTAGTGGGTTTTGATTTAAGCCGGATCCTAGTATTATATTGTTGGATTATTTTCATCTTTTTTGTATTCATATTTTTCGGAATACGGATACGGGTATCTATATACGGATGGAGGGTATTCTTGTAATTTTTGACAAGAATGCTTCTAGAAGAAGACACCTCATTTGTTATTTAATCTTTTTGATTAAATGTTAAATGGGGTAGAGGTATGAGGTGTTGACTTTTATTATCTGAAGAATGGCTACTTGTTGACTCACTTAGTGAGTCATGGGTTACGATTGAGGTAAGGTGGCATCTTGATATTTTGTAGAAAATATCTAGATATTTTATGGTGAAGATAATTTTTTATTATTCGCTTTTGGATGCTTGCTTTATTAGTCACAAGACTTAGCCATTCTTCACTTAGTTTTCTTGTGTTGTTCTCTACAACACTCTCATCTCCTCCAAGTTTTCCTCTTTTATCTCAAACTCTAATAGTCTCATATGTTGAGAAACCTAGAGTTTTTGAGATCAATTAATCTATCATCACTCTCTACATCACTTAAGTTACTTAGATTAGCAAACTAAGTAACCTAGTTACCTTAGTTTAAAGGTAGAAGCCCAAAGTAGACACTCTCGGGTGGATCATCTTTGACGTGAGGAAGTCGTCGATCAAGCTTGATCATGGAGGCCATTAGGAGCATGCTAAAGGAGAGAAGTGAAGACCCGAAGGACTCGAGTCTCATGGTATAAACTTCTTTCAAAGTAGATAGTTTATTTAGTTGCTAGTTAGGTTTATGGTAGATCCGGTTTAGGGTTATTCTTGCGCCAAGTTTATATCATTAGAAAAAAAATTGTTCCGCAATCGGCCTCGGTTGATGGCCAGGGCGTTAGCATAACCTTTCATCTCTAAGTATTATTGTTTAGGCCTATAAATATAAATTGATTAGCGTATTTTATATAGAGAAGAAGAAGAAAAGTTGGATAGAAATATTGAAAGAGAGAGATTTTGTTATTCATATTGAAGTTTGATGATGCTCGATATCGGTGATCTCCCAGATCATGACACGTGGCAGATGACGTGTCCCAGGGCTCACAAGAAAGGACCTACAGTGGCCGACCAGACCGCTCCTGTGCCCGTCCCACGAATAAACGCTGGCTCACCTCCGAGCCCCCAGCACAATTGGCCTCCTCGGCCTCACAGTTCGTCTCTGAGCTATCACAGGCCCGAGCCTCCTCAGCCCTCTCAGCTCGCCTCCGGGCTCAAGCAGAACTAAGATAGCTCGGCTCTCCCACTCGTCCGCGAGCTCTCCCGTCGATGTCATCTTCCTCGGTCTTATCGACCGACCAACGGCACCGCTCACAGGCGCAACCGCCATCCCGCGAATCTCGCCATGCACGAGATTTCCGCCGGCCACATCCCACGTTCCACGCTATCACGATCCCCCATTAACGAGCCTGTCTCGCCATTAATGGGAGATCCCGCTCATCACGCGGGCGTGACGTCGGGACCGTAATGGCCGGCGTGATTCTCGCGCCTGCTCTGCCTGCTGCCACCGCTATATAAACCCCTTCTTCAGACGGTCCAAGTAAGCCATTTTTTACTCCACTAAGCCGTTACTCTGCTCGGATCTCTAGTCTAACTTGACCGTCGGAGGGTCCTCGGTGGTACAACCACCCCGGGACTTCCTTACAGGTAGCTCGGCTACTACAACCTCAAACCCATTGAGATCCACACGCTTCAGAAGCGACAACCTCCAGATCCAATCTCAGCCACCCATTGCCGCCATCAGCAGATCAACGGAAGGTAACATCTTGGCGCGATCCGAGTCGCGTCAGCTGGCGCCATCTGTGGGAAATATTTGATTCCACAAAAATAAAAGTTCATTTTCCGTTCTCAATCCAATGGCAAGCGATCATCACGAAGATCCAAGCACTAGCCGCTGCCTCCCCCTCAACGGAGGTGCGGACGAACCTCCCTCGCCTCGGGACCGGGACCCCTATGGAGGGAGAGAAGGCTCCGCTCGTGCCGGCACGACTGATCGTCGCCTCGCTATTTCCAACGGCTGCAGGCCCCATGGGCCAGCACACTCAATGACCCCGGGGCCCCCGTTTCGCTGGGCTCCGAGGTCTTGCGCTAGAGAGCTTTGCCCCGATTCCCGTCACACCCCTGTCCCTCCCGAGGCGATGGCGGTCATCTCGCCTGTTTGCAGGCATGACCGACACCCCCTCTCTCGACGGGGTCGCGCATGTGAGACTCGCCACGGCAGCTCAAAAACGACCTCGCCGGAAGGCATAAGGAACCTCACCGAAAGGAACCGAGGCCCATCGAAAATCATGGTCATGAAGGTGGGGGGTACGTCGAGTACCTGCGAGACTCAGTGCCTTACGCCAGCCGTGGAGGCCGACAGCCGCCCGAGGAAGAAGGCCAGGGAGACCGAGCCGATCACCTTTGACGACAGGGACTTTCATGGCATATCCCTGCCCTACAATGACCCCGTGGTGATTACGGCTCAGGTCCATCAATACGAGGTGCACAGGATCCTGGTCGACTCGGGAAGCTCCGCAGACATTCTCTTCTACGACTGCTTTCTGCTCATGGGACTCACTGCGGCAGACCTGAGGCCGACCTCCCACGTCCTTTCAGGATTCACCAACCACTCCATCCCGGGAGAAGGGGTGATCACTCTACAGTTCAACGTCGGAGAGGCCGGCCGTACACGGACATTGCCGGTGGAATTCATCATAGTGAGGATTCCACCAGCCTATAACATCCTCCTCGGCCGTCCCACGTTGAACTCCCTCCGGGCCCAGATATCGACCTACTACCTGGCGATGAAGTTCCCTCTCGACCAGGGCGGGATAGGTCGGGTCTATGGAGACCAGCGAATTGCGAAGGTTTGCTTCACCGCGGCTTCTTCATCGGATAGGACGGTCGATGATGTTGAAGGTGAAGGTGACATCAAGGGTTCTCTGGACACTCGTGACGAGCAAAAAGAGGTCCAATGGACCCCGGTGGAGCCTCTGACAGAGGTCCCCCTCGTGGAAGGGGACGACGAAAAACTCGTTCAGATCGGGTCACTTCTGACAGGAACTCAGCGAGACGACCTGGTTCATTTCCTCAGAAACAACTCCAACATGTTTGCCTGGGCACCTTTTGACATGCCTGGGATCGACCCCAAAGTTATATCTCACAAGCTCGGGATAGATCCTACGGCCCGACCCGTCAGACAAAAAAAGCGAAGCTTCGTCCCAGTCAAATAGAAGGCTATCGAGGACGATGTGGATCGGCTCCTCACCGCCGACTTCATTTGGAGTGTGCCCTATTCGGAGTGGCTAGCGAACGTAGTCCTAGTCAAGAAGTCAATCGGGAAGTGGCGCTTGTGCGTCGACTTCACCAACCTCAACAAGGCATGCCCCAAGGACAACTATCCCCTACCTCGGTAGACCATCTCGTCGATAGCTCGGCAGGCCACGAGCTATTGAGCTTCATGGATGCCTTCTTCGGCTACAATTAGATCCGTATGAATCTGGCAGACGAAGACCTTACCGCATTCACAACGGACCGGGGGGTATACTGCTACAAGGTGATGCCCTTCGGCCTCAAGAACGCCGGAGCTACCTACCAACGGTTGGTCAACCGCATGTTCAAGCCACAGATCGGCAAGAACATGGAAGTTTACGTCGACGATATGCTCATCAAGTCGGTCTCATCGACCGAACACTCCAAGGACCTGGGCGAGGCCTTCAAGGTACTCCGCAAGTTCAAGATGAAGTTGAACCCCGCCAAATGCGCATTCAGGGTCACAGGGGGAAAATTCCTCGGTTTCGTAGTCACCCACCGTGGGATCGAGGCTAACCCGAAAAAAATCGACGCTATCCTCAACATGACCACGCCCAAGACTAATGTCGAGATCATGCGACTGACGGGGCGGGTAGCCGCTCTGAGCCATTTCATGTCAAGGTCTGGGGAAAAGTGCCTCCCATTCTTCAAAGCTCTAAGGAAAGTCCTGCGGTTCGAGTGGTCAGAAGAGTGCCAGACCGCCTTTGACCAATTAAAAAGACATCTTGCGACGCCACCGCTGCTCACCCGACCAGTGGAAGGAGACGAGCTATCACTGTATCTGGCGGTATCCGACCAAGCAGCCGGCTCAGTGCTCGTTCGAGAGGTCGACGGAGCGCAGAGGCCGGTGTACTACGCGAGCCACATCTTCAAAGACACGGAAACGAGGTACCCAGCCATAAAGAAGATTGTCTTGGCACTCGTTGTGGCCTCAAGGAAGCTACGACACTACTTCCAAGCGCACACTATACTCATTCTCAACGAGCGCCCACTGGGGGCCATCCTCGCCTCACCTGAATCCTCGGGCCGCCTAGAGAAGTGGAGGTGGGAGCTGTCCCAGTTTGACAAAAAATACCGCCCGAGGCAGGCCATCAAAGCACAAGCCCAGGTCGACTTTACCATCGAGTACACCATCCCCAGCAAGGAACCGGAGCCCGCGCCGACCCTCGCGGATCAACACCCGATCGTGGGGAGACCCGACTCGGTCCCTGAGTAGGTCATCTACGTCGACGGGTCCTCAACCAAGGAAGGCTGTGGCGCCGGCCTTATCATTCGGGGCCCGAACGAGGCAGAAATAGAATATTCCCTAAAGCTCGGATTCAAGGCTTCAAATAACGCGGCAGAGTACGAGGCCCTGCTGGCTGGACTTCGCATAGCCTCCGGGCTGGGGCGGAAGACAATTCGAATCTGCAGTGACTCAGCCCTAGTCGTTGGCCAAGTGACCGGCCACTTCGAGGCTCGGGAACCTCTAATGGTAAAATATCTGGCCGAGATAAGAAAACTTCGAAAGAACTTCGACGAAGTCCAGATAGAACAAATACCCAGGAAGCTCAATGCCCAAGACAACGCCCTGAGCAAGCTGGCCTCATCCTACTCGGCCAACAACAAGTGGTCTATCCTCTTCGAAACCTTGCCACGGCCCAGCGTGGAAGACGGTGCGACAATACTTCATGTGTATACGGCGCAGGAAGATGTCCAGGACTGGAGGAAGCCCATCGTAGAATTCCTAAAGGATGGTACGCTCCCAGAAGATTGGGGAGCAGCCCGCCGTCTCCGGGCCAAAGCCCGTCACTTCGTCTGGAGCAATAAGAACCTTTACAAGAAATCCTTCACTCAGCCCCTGCTCTGGTGCGTCAACCCCCACGAAGCCGACTACGTCCTCTGTGAAATCCATGAAGGGGTCGGCGACGCACACCAAGGGGCCCGAACCTTAATCCAGAAGGCATTACTCTAGGGGTACTACTGGCCAACTATTCATGAGGACGCCCAGAAGCTCGTCAGGAGATGCAAAAGTTGCCAACTCCACGGAAGCATACCTCGCCTTCCAGCTACCGAGCTGACTGCACTGACCTCCCCATGGCCATTCACCCAGTGGGGATTGGTCATGATAGGCCAGTTCCTTACCGGGGCGGGCGGGCACAAATATGTCCTCGTCGCAGTAGATTACTTCACAAAGTGGATCCAGGCTATCCCCATCAGGAGACCGGACGCCACCATGACCATCAAGTTCCTGCAGAACAACCTGATACACCGGTTCAACATCCCGAGGTGTATCATCACTGACCATAGGACGAACTTCGAAAACGAGAAAGTGAAGGATTTCTGCAACGAATATCGTATCCTCATGAAGTTTGTCGCGGTCGTGCATCCCCAATGCAACGGGAAGGCCGAGGTTGCTAACCAGGACGTCCTCCGAGGTCTCCGAACCCTCCTAGAAGGACGCCAAGGCGGTTGGGTCGAGGAATTGCCTCGGGTCTTATGGGCCCTGCGTATGTCAAGAAAGACCCCCACCGGGGAAACCCCTTTCAGCCTCTGCTACGGGACCGAGGCGATGGTCCCGGCGAAGATCGGGCTACCCAGTCACCGGGTCGAACACTTCAACGACGAAGCAAACACCATGGCGCTACGAACCAACCTGGACATCTTACTGGAGAAATGGGACCGGGATCAAATCAGGGCTGCCGCCTATCAGCAGCAAACTGCCCGATGCTACAACGCGCGGGTCAAGCGTCGCTCCTTCAAGACCGGAGACCTGGTCCAACGGCGAAACGAGTTCGTCGATCAAGGCAGGCTGCATAAGTTCTCCCCGAAATGGGACGGTCCTTTTCTCGTCTCCGAAGTACTTCCCGGCGGGGCCTACCGCTTACAGGACGCGGTCGGCCGCAAGTTTCCACGGCCTTACATCGCTGAGAAGCCTAAGTTGTACCAATGAAACAGATACCTACAAGTGTGTACCTTTCCTTTCTCAAAGGCAATGTAGATTTTTCTAAAAAGTTCTTTCTACTTAAATAATAAGAGGGGAAAGCTAGAGCATTGCAAAAAGAAGAATCTTATTAATTCAAAAAGGTACTCTGGGCTCCTCAGCCTTACAAAAAGGGGGGGTTACAAAAGAGGTGGAATGGGATCGAGGAAGTACTACTGGTGATACTCGGAGTAGATCTCCGTCAACCGGGCCCTAGCCGCTTGTGGCGAGCTCCTTGTCCTCTTGGGGAAAACAGAGCTCCTCCTCAGAGTCGCTACCAAGATGGATGGCGTAGCAGGTCACTATAGGGATCTCTTCATTGGAGTTTTCTTCTAACTCCTCCAGAATTTCAGCCGCTTCTACAAGGAAGAAATCTTTCAATTGAATTAGAGTTCTTTCCTTTTGTTCATACTCTTTGAGGGAATCGATATATTCTTGAATGGTCGATCTCCCTGTAGACTTTTTTTCGTGCCGAGCTGCACTTTTCTTCTTCTTGAGCTTTTTGGATTTTGAGCCTGATGGAGCCGCATTGGTAGCTGGAATGGTAGGCTTCTTCTGCCCTTCCCTTTCCGTCCTAGGCTCTTTCTAAAGTAGCTTCTGTAGGGTGTTTTTCGTCACCCCATTGAGATGGAAATACGCGCGCGCTTATCAGGCGTACTACAGATTCCCTCTACCTAGGGTAGGCGGGGGTTTATTGATTGTGGGGATCCGAATCTCCGGCAGCCGCGGACTAAGCTGCCGTTAATTACTCCTCGTCTTTGGAGCGAGAGAACCTCCGATTGACAGGTTAAACTGGTCATGCGAACTCAATGTGCAATGTACGTGTGTTGTGTTTTGAAAGAGGGGTATGGATATATCGGGATCCACGCAGAGTTTTTACGGGGGTCCCGCTACCCGGATAGCGGGCTGGGGGTCAAGGGGGCTAGCAGCCCCCTTGCGGGGTGCGGGGCAGCACCCCGGCCCAAAATTTTTTTAGGAGGGATAATGGTGTAGAGTATGTGTGTGTGTGTATATATATATACATATATATATATATATATATATAAAAGAAAGGGAAAGGGCATCCAAAGGATGCGTGGGAAAAAGCGCCAGCGCTCCACGTGTCAGCACGTGGGCGCTCGGGCGCTAGCGCTCGGGCGCTAGCGCTCTGAGCGCGAGAGCGCTAGCGCTCCACGTGTCAGTACGTGGGCGCTCGGGCGCTAGCGCTTTAGGCGCTCGGGCGCTAGCGCTTTAGGCGCTAGCGCTCCACGTATCGGCACGTGGGCGCTCGGGCGCTTTGGGCGCTAGCGCTCTGAGTGCAAAAGCGCGCTCGGGCGCTAGCGCTCTGAGCGCAAGAGCGCTAGCGCTTTGAGCGCTAGTGCTCCACGTGTCAGCAAAGCTCTAGCGCTCCACGTGTCTGCATGTGGGTGCTCGGGCGCTAGCGCTTTGGGCGCTAACGCTCTGAGCGCAAGAGCGCTAGCGCTTTGAGCGCTAGCGCTCCACGTGTCAGCACGTGGGCGTTTGGGCACTAGCGCTTTGGGTGCTAGTGCTCTGAGCGCAAGAGCGCTAGCGCTCCACGTGTCAACACGTGAGTGCTCGGGCGCTAGCGTTTTGGGCGCTAGCGCTCTACGTGTCAGCACGTGGGCGCTCGCGCGCTAAAAGGGACTTGGTCCCTTCAATGGCAGTTGTACTCCTAGAAAGGAGCACTTATTATTTTGTATGTATGTGTGTGTGTGTGTGTGTGTGTGTATATATATATATGAGGAGTTAAACTCCTAGGTTTTTGAGAGAATGAAAAAGTTTATATTTTTATTCATCATCATGTTGCCTTATATAGGTTACACATTTACATATAGCCCCTTGGGCTTTACAAAATTGCATTTTGCTCATCACATGGCTCATGTGCTATTTCTTTTTGCACATAAGCCATGAGCTTTAAAAAAAATTGGCTTTTATGCCCATTTTGCATACATTCATGCATAAAAAATTACATAAAAATTATTTATTAGATGATCTATATTTTGTCATGAAGGAGGCTGGCCGCGAGCTCGACTTGGGCAGGGGCCCGCTTGACCTGGGCTTGGACCCATCTGGCTTGGGGTTGACCTTGACTTTGACTCGGTCAGCCAGGGATGCAAATTTTGACCCCAACAGCTTTAGCATTTTCTTCATCTTATTAGATATGTGCTTACTCCAAGGAATCTACGGTGAGTCAGTATCATTTCTCAGGGCAGCGGGTTCAGCTGTCTGCTCCCAGAAGGCTTCAGCTTCTATCTGTATAAAGTTGGTGGTTGCAACTTGGTTGTTCACCAACACACTCTTGGACAGCTCGATCTCTCTAGTCTTATACTGCTTCTCGACCCAGTCTTTGAAGATATAACAATCCTCGATCGCATGGCTCACTACTCTGTGGTACGGACAATACAGGGGATTGTCTGTCATTTTTGCTTCGTGGGGTCTCTTCGACTCTGGCAATTGTAGACCATTGTTCAAAGCATCTTTGAATATCTTGTGGACCTTGTCCCTTCTGAAAGAGTAAACCTTGTTCTTTTTCTCCTCTAGGGAAGACCCTTCTCCTCCCAGCAATGGCTTTCGAGGCCGGTTGGTTTTGGATTCGCCTGCCTTTCGCTTTTCTTGATTGTCAGACGCATTGAGGACATTGGTATTGCTAGAATTCCCGCTTCTACGGTTATCGTCCCTCTTGCTTTTCCAAGTCTTGTCTTTCTGAGAGTTCGGGGTAGACTCTTCCTTCGAGCGTTCTAGTATTTGGACTTTCTTGGTTAGCTCCTGAAATGTCTTAAGGCCTGCTGTACATAAGAACGAGACCATCCAATTGCTTAGATTCCCAATGAGGAGGCTGATGGACTGGTCCTGCTCCAGCGGCGGTTCGCACTTGACCGTGAGATTACGCCATTAGGAGATAAAGTCGGTGTTGCTTTCATTCTTCCCCGGCTTGGTCCTCACAAGGTCAGCAATGGGGATTTTATCACTGACACTCATGAACCTTTGCCGAAACAGAGACTCCATTTGGGCAAAGGTAATGACAGACCATTCTGGTATACTCGCGTACCAGTCGAAAGCGACACCAGTCAGGCTGTTGACAAACTGACGATGAAGGAGCGCATCATTGCCTATGTATTTCCACACGATGCTTTAAAGTGGGAGACATGCTGATTTGCATTTCCCGTCCCATCAAATCTTCCGAACTTAGGAATGACGTAGCCACTCGGGAACTCGATCAGATCGTACTATGCGGGATATGGTCGCCCACTACTGCCAATTTCTTTCTGAGCTTCAGCTTCGGCCACCAATGTTTTAACCTTGCTGGTGACCAAATCCATTATCCGATCTTGTGTTAGCGGGATAGTGCTATCTGGAGCCAAGGCGTCCCCAGAAGCGGAATGCGACCGTCTTGCATGCGGCTCGACCAATCTTGGACCCAAAGGGACAGGAATCGGCTGTTTCGTATTGTCATCACTTGGCTCATGAGTAGAGACTTGTGCTTGATTGGGAGGCGCTCGAGCAATTTGAGCCGTAAGTGCATCACAACATTCGTTAGGTCGTTAATTTTCGAATAGAGCTTGGCCATCTCTTTATCTTTGCTCTTGATCTGTTTTCGAAGCTCTTGAAGCAGCTCTTGCTCCGCGGTCCTGGGGTGGAAAGTCGGCTCTTCCTTGCTGTCCGAGATTGACTCTACATGGACTGAGGGGTCTTTCTGCCTATCATCCTCATCGAGAGGGTTTTCATCATCCAGCAGAGGCGGCTGTTCTTGGGAAGCGGCAACCACATTCAAGCCAGATTAGGCTTGGGATGTGGTAGCCCTGTTGGGGTAAAAATTTACACCCCGGTTGACCAAGTCAAAATCCAAGTCAACCCCAAGCCAAGTGGGCCCAAGCCCAGACCCAGTGGGCCCATGCCCGGGTCGAGCCCGAACATGAAGCGGCCGGCCTCCCCCCATGCCAAGATAAAATTTTTGTAATAAATAATTTTGTTGCATTTTCTTTTATTTTATTTTATGGATAAATGTAAGAAAATGGGCATAAAAGCCAAATTTTTGTAAAGCCCATGGCTTATGTGCAAAAAGAAATGGCACATGAGCCATGAAATAGGCAAAATGCCATTTTGTGAAGCCCAAGGGGCTATGTGTAAAGTGTATAGCCTATAAAGGCAAGGATAATGAAATATCCCAATAACTTTTTTCTCTCTCCAAAAAAAAAAGCTTCAGAGCTGAGCTCTTTCTTCCTTCTCCAAGGTTCCAAAACCTTCTTCTTTCTTTTGAATTAAATCAAGAGTTTTACTCTTCCCTTTTCAAAACAAATTAGTTTTTCACCACAAAACCCACATAGGGAAACTTGGATCTGTCATCAGATCTTAAAAAGGAGAGATTTTGAGATTTCACATCTCTTGATCTTCAAGATCCAGCAAGCAACAGGAGGAAGAAGAAGAACATCTTTCACTAAACCCCCCAAAAAAAAAGAAGAAAAAACACATTCAGGAGTCCAACTCCTCTCTGATTTCTCTTCTGAGAAATTTTTTTAGGCTAAAAGCCTGTTGTGCCTCACCTGCGCGCTTGCGCAAGTGCGCAAGGCGCCCGCGTGCCGACACATGGCGCGCGCGCCTGCGCAAGTGCGCAAGTGCGCAAGTCGCCCGCGTGCCGACACGTGGCGCGCGCGCCTGCGCAAGTGCGCAAGTGCGCAAGACGCCCGCGTGCCGACACGTGGCGTGCGCGCCTGCGCAAGTGCGCAAGGCGCCCGCGTGCCGACACGTGGCGCGCGCGCTTGCGCACCTGCGCATCCCTTGGATGTCTTTTCCCCCTCTTTTTATGTACATACATACATATATACATATGTATACAAATTTATACACACACATACTCTGCAACATTCTCCCCCTCAAAAAAAATTTCGGGCCGGGGCGCTGCCCCGAACCCCGCAAGGGGGCTGCTAGCCCCCTTGACCCCCAGCCCGCTATCCGGGTAGCGGGACCCCCGTAAAAACTCTGCGTGGCTCCCGATATATCCAAACCCCCCTTTCAAAACACAACACACTACACTGCACATTAAGTTCGCATGACCATTTTTAACCCGTTAATCGGAGGTTCCCTCGCCCCAAAGGCGAGGGGTAATTAACGGCAGCTTAGTCCGCGGCTGCCGGAGATTCGGATCCCCACAATCATTAAACCCCGGCCTACTCCAGGCAGGGGGAATCTGTAGTACGCCTGACAAGCGCGCGCGTATTCCCATCTCAATGGGGTGACGAAAAACACCCTACAGGCCCCATCCTTGCTTTTGCTGCGAAGGTTGTCGCTGGGGCACCCGCTCACCATATAACCGTATGGATAACATATCTAGCCGTCTTTTTATTATCGGCGGCTGATTTCACGGATCGCTGTCTTGAACCTCCAGTTTCGGTAATGGGCAGTCAACTGAAGGCGGCTGGCCTGGCCGGATTCTTGAATGGTGCTGACGCTTCCTTTTTGGTTTTGCCCCGCTGTTTTCGTGCGGCACAGAGCGACTGATAGACACTTGAAGAGACAGTGTCATACTTTTTCTGTTGGGGCCGGGACACGTCTCTTTGCAGCAACGTTCGGACTGCTGTCTTCTTGATTCTGGCGGTCATGGCATTTTTCTGAACCCACTTCAGAGGTTCGAAGGAATTGCTGATTTTTACGGCCGACTCAGCCGTCGTCGCAGAGTAACCATGCTCTTGGAACCTCATAAGATTCTACATGGCCGAAGTGCTGGCCCTCTTGTTGGCTCGATACCTAAACCGCTTCTGTCTCAGCCTTTCTGTTTTAAGCACTTGGCTGGTTACGGCTCTTCGGGAAGCCGCCGTAGACCGGGCGATGGAGGGCTTTGGAAATACGCCTGATTGTGCAATTGTTGGAGTCATCGCCTGAGCTCGTCCGCAACGTTTGATGTTTCCCTTTGTACCGGAAGTCTTGCCCCCAGCTGGAGCACCAGAGAGTCATTCAGACGCCGTCTTAAGTTTCAGTCGTGGTGCCTTAGCGATCACAACATTCAGCCTCTTGCCCCTTGAGATCGGCTTGGACAACTGTTTTGCCGGGATTTCTGCCAGATAAGCGCTTCCGGCAGGGTAGATGATGACGGAACCAAACTGGCGGGGCAGTTCCTCCCACTGTCGACTAAGGTTTGCGGGGATAACCACACGAGCATTGATCTTGACCATGTACGGAATCGAGGTCGCATCAGAAGATGGATCCATCTTAGGAGACATTGTCGTTGAAAGTTGATTGCTGGATGGAAAAACATTATTTCAGTACAAACATCGGCATATATGTTAAATGAGTTTGCATGAACACTTGACCCAAGATATGGGAGGAGAGAAATGTCCCACCGGGCGTGCCAGAATCTGTAGGGTGTTTTTCGTCACCCCATTGAGATGGGAATACGCGCGCGCTTTTCAGGCGCATTACAGATTCCCCCTGCCTAGGGTAGGATGGGGGTTTATTGATTGTGGGGATCCGAATCTCCGGTAACTGTGGACTAAGCTGCCGTTAATTACCCCTCACCTTTGGAGCGAGAGAACCTCCGATTAACGGGTTAAACAGGTCATGCGAACTCAATATGCAGTGTTGTGTTTTAAAGTGGTTTTGGATATATCGGGTGCCCTGTTAGAAATTTTTTTCTAAGGAGGATAGTGTGTGTGTGTGTGTGTGTGTAAAAGGGAAGAATAGCGTCCAGAGAACGCGTGGGAGAAGGCGCCATCGCCTCACGTGCATGGCACGCGGGCGCTGGGCACTGGGCGCAAGGCGCTAGCACCTCACGTGCCTAGCACGCGGGCACTGGGCGCAAGGCGCCAGCGCCTCACATGCCTGGCACACAGGCGCTGGGGATAAGGCGCCAGCAGAAAATAGGGGGGCTCAGCCCCCCATACTAGGAGTTGTACTCCTATTGACTTTTGGAGTTAAACTCCTTAAAAAAAGATGTATTATTATTGTTTGTTTATTTTTATGGAGTTAAACTCCTTAAAACTTTGATTTGTGGAGTTAAACTCTAAGGAATCTTTGTAAATGCTCAAGGGGGGCCCTTTCTTCTCCCTTGAGCCTTGGGTCTTTCCCAAAATGGGATCTTTGGAGATGAGTCTTTATCCTCCTCTTTTTTTGGCCGGATCTTGGAGAACAAGAGGGGTGAGATTTTAAAAATCTCTCCTTTTTAAGATCTGATGGAAGATCCGAGCTCCCTTTTGTGGGTTTGGTAGTGGAAAACTATTTATTTTTGGAAGAGAAAGAGTTATACTCTTGATTTAATTCAAAGAAAATGAGAAGGTTTAGAACCTTAAGGAAGGAGAAGGAGGCTCAAAAACTCTAGAGTTTTTTAGAGAATGAAAAGTTCTTCTTGATATTTTCATCATGTTTATCTTTATAGGCTATAAACTTTACATATAGCCCCTTGGGATTTACAAAATGGCATTTTGTCCATCCCATGCCTCATGTGCTCATTTCTTTTGCACATGAGCCATGGGTTTTACAAAATTTGGCTTTATGCATATTTTTCTTACATTTATTCATAAAATAAAATAAAAGAAATACACCAAAATTATTTATTACAAAATTTTTATTTTGGCATGGGGGAAGCCGGCCGCTTCATGTTCGGGCTCGACCCGGGCATTGGCCCACTTGACCTGGGCTTGGGCCCACTTGGCTTGGGGTTGACTTTGATTTTGACTTGGTCAACCGGGGTGTAAATTTTTACCCCAACATGCAGCAGGGCGATTATCTGCTCTTTCATTTTCTCTGACAAGAGAGAGCTGTTATAAGTCGGCCTTGGATTATCAGACATTCCCAAATCAACCTCGATTGCTCGTCGAATGTTTCTTGTCCACCATCTTCGAACTCTTGAGGGGCTTCTTTTGGCTCAGCTAGCTCTTCTTCATCATTTAACTTTTTGCTGGCTTCACTATTATAGATCATGTAGCATGTATTGACGTCGGGTTGAATGAAACCTATGCTCCGTCTATCTAGGATTTGTCCATCGATGAATGCTCGGACCTGAGGTGGGTGCCACAGCCTCTCATAAAACTTCGCTTCGGAGTCTGTTTGATATAACCGACATCCTCACTTTTTAAAATATTCCTGCATCTCGGGCGCATAATATCTGGGGTTTAGGACGGCTTTTATGCCTCTTTCATAGGGAAGGCACGTGACAGACAATCGTCTGGGTGCACAACAGGATTTGACCCATAAAACAGGATGCCCTTTTGTCCACTCTTTCTTCCGGGAATGTAGAAGGTCTTCAGCTGGCACAGTCGGCGCAAGTGCACTTGTGCTTGACACGTGTCGCGCAGCGCAGAGCGCTAGCGCATCTGCGCTAGCACATCTGCGCTGACACATGTCGCGCAGCGTAGAGCGCAGCGCAACTACGCTAGCGCAACTGCGCTGACACGTATCGCGCAGCGTAGAGTGCAAGTTATCTGAAGCGTTGCTTCCTTTATTTATTTTTTTAAATTTTAAATTTTAAAACAGAGCCTTGCTCTGATTGGGGTGCGCTGCCTTGGACGCAGCGCCCCTTGCGCTGGCGTGTCTGCTTTTGACACGTGGCGCTCTGCGCGCAGCGCAAGAGATCTGAAGCGTTGCTTCACCTTTTGAATTTGAAATTCAAACAGAGCTTTGCTCTGATTGGGGGAAACAGAAGCGTCTCTTCATTTTCCGCCTTAGAATTTGAACAGAGTTTTGCTCTGATTGGGGTAAACAAATGCCCCCCACCGTTGCGCTTACGTGGCCCCAAACGTGAGCGCAGCGGTGGCAGCATCTCGGTCATTGGATCAAATTTTGGAACTTGAAACAGCTCTCAATGTCTATAAATAGGACCTTTGGTCCCTTAGATGATTTTCATCTCCTTCTTGAGAATTATCTCTTATTCAGAGCATTGCTTTTAAGCTTTAAGAACTTTTCAAGAGTAAGACTTTGTTAAAACTTAGGTATAGTTTAAAACTTTTAAGAAACCAGGGTTTTACCTATTAACAGAGCTTTGCTCTTTATAGATCTTTGATCTAAAGAGAACCATTTTAGGGTTCCAATAATAGAGCTTTTACTCTTTAAAAGGATTTTATTTATAATTTCTTGATTCATTAATGGAGCTTTGCCCCTTTTAAATTATATAGCAGAACTCTTAAGAGTTTTTCATGGATCTTTGAAGATTAAAAATGGGATTTTATTTTTTGATGAATTATATCATCTTTTTAGAGCAAGGCTCTGAGCATTCTCGGGGAATTTCTTTTAAATTCCCCTAATAATTGATTTTGACAGATGTCACTCCTGTCCGCAGAGCATTACTCTCGAGGAATTTGACTCCTTGACCCAAAGGGTCGCTTATTAAATAGGATTCCATTTTTTAGAATTTCTCACAAATTCGAATTTATTAGGTGTCATAATTAGAATTTGTTTTCTCCACGGGGATATCAAAAGCCCTTTAAATTCTGTATCTGTTTTTCTTCATTACAGATCTTCTAATGATGTTTCTTTTCAGGCATTATGGCTGTTCATTTATATAGCCTGAACGAGTTCATCACTTATGAAGATATCCGCGTACAGGGCCCTTACCAAAACCCAGAGTTTACAGATGCTCAGTGCGCGGAGATTATGGGTCGTCTGCATGCACGAGTTGGTTGGTTGCTTCTTCGCCGTTCCGCTCTCTTGAAAGTTGTATTGGGAGCAATTTAGAGAGCGCTTCCGGGGTTTCACGAGGCCATGCCGCTTAATACGCTGGATGATGCCGAAGACAAGGTGCATTCAGTATACCTGTCGGGGCTGATCTCGAAGAAACGGCGAGATAGCCTCGTCGATATTCTGCATCAAATTTTTCAGCAGACGACGATAATCGCTTCTTATCAAAGGGTGGGGAACATTGCCAAAGATCTTGACACGCGCGAGCGCGAGAGGATGCGCACGAGAAGGGTCAGAAAGGCCAGAAAGACTCTAGACGGCCTTACTTTCGAATTCCTCAATCCATGCCCTGGATCCGAGGTTTTGCCATTGTAAACATTTTAATGACGTTTTGTTTATCGCTTTTATCAATGTAAGAATTTTCTGGAGTATGAATGGAAAGCTTTTCCATTTCCATGTGTCTATCTTATGCATTAAACCTTTTTGCTCATGCATGAATGGGTGCGCTCTGATGCTTAACTGAATGCGAATCAAATGTTCTCCTAACTGTCGCCTTCTTCTCCTTGCTATGTTATTTGCCATGTGATTTTAGTAAGTGTGGTCCGTAGATAGTATATAACTGTCAATCTTATGCTTTTGGTAGAGTGGCGATGGCTTAGAAAACAGGGTTAGGCTCTGTCACCTAAGACTTTTCAACCTTATGAGCCGTGAGGGTCTCATAAAGAATTTTCTCCCTACGGGTCGAGAGGATCCCGTAGGTGTATTTTTTTTCCTTAGGAATCGTGAGGATTCCTAAGTGCGTTTTCCCTTATAAGTCGTAAGGATTTTATAAGAGAATTTTCCCTCTTACGAGTCGAGAGGACCCGTAAGTGGTTGTTTCCCTCCTTGTCGAGATTCGACTTTGGAGAGTGTGACCCATGAATAGTATGCAAGAGTCCATTTCGGACCGACTTGCAGGGCCCCAGTGCTTAGGAAAACAGGTTTTTTTAATACCCCGCTGCCTAAGGCTTTACCTCACGAGTCGAGACAAATCGAGCATTTATCGCAAGAATATCCTAACGTCATAGTTAACCTTTGCTCTTTACAACAGAGGTCTGTTAGGGTCTGTGGTACTAGGGTTTTGTCCATCGTACCGTCGCGTCGGCTGATATATTCCTCGATAGGCAACCTTGCTGTTCGAGTAGCCTTGCGACATGTCATGTCTCTGATCCCTTCAAGGGCTGGACAAGACGTCTTCAAGCAATCCTCCTAGGCAGTTTGACCGTCGGAAGAGCAAGCGTTAGGAATTTTGCCATGCCGCTTTTTACTTGAGGTTAGGCCCATTTTGGAGAGCCCTGATGAGTTATAACCACTCCGCGCTGGTGTGGGATGATCTCCGATAGTCTTTCAGGTTTTATATGAGTTGCCGTCAAGACCCTGAAATTAGGAATTTGGCCTTTGCTTCCTTTGCTGGCATTGCGTCTGCTGTATCGAGACGAATATCGCGGTTGTCTCTAGGTTGTTAGTGAACCGTCGAGGTTTGGAACTAGGGATTTTTCCGTGGCTCCGTTGTTTAATTGTCGCGTGTGAATCCTGCTGGAGGAAGAACGCTGTGGTGACATCTCGTCTGCTGTACCGAGACGAATGTCGGGGTGGTGACCACTCCGTGCTGGTGCGGAATGATCTCCGATGGTCTTTCAGGTTTTATATAAGTTACCGTTAAGACCCTGAAGCTAGGAATTTAGCCTTTGCTTCAATTGCTTTGTCGCGTCTGAATCCGGTTGAAGGAAGGACGCTATAGTGACATCTCGTCTGCTGTATCGAGGCGAACGTCGAGGTAGTAATCATTCCGCGCTGGTGTGGGATGATCTCCGATAGTCTTTCAGGTTTTATATGAGTTACCGTCAAGACCCTGAAGCTGGGAATATTGCCTTTTCTTCGTTTGTTTTGTCGTGTCCGAATCCTATTGGAGGAAAGACGCTGTTGTGACATCTCGTCTGCTATATCGAGACGAATGTCGAGGTGGTCTCTAAGTTGTCTGGGAACCATCGAGATTTGGAACTAGGGATTTTGCCGTGGCTCCGTTTGTTTTGACCGTGAGGTCTTTTGTTGGCGTTGCATCTGCATCCTGCTGGATTGCGGAGGAACGCCGTCGTTGACATCTCGTCTGCTGTATCGAGACGAATGCTGAGGTGGAGCTGGGATTTTGCCGTCACTCCGCTTTGTTTCGACCATGGGGTCTTTTGTTGACGTTGCATCTGCATCCTGCTGGACTGTGGAGGAACGCCGTCGTTGACATCTCATCAGCTGTATCGAGACGAATGCTGAGGTGGAGCTGGGATTTTGTCGTCACTCCGCTTTGTTTCGACCATAGGGTCTTTTGTTGACGTTGTATCTGCATCCTGCTGGACTGCGGAGGAACGCCATCATTGACATCTCGTCTGCTGTATCGAGACGAATACTGAAATGGAGCTGGGATTTTGCCGTCACTGCGCTTGGTGATGTTGCGTACGAGTCCTGCTGGAGGAAGAATGATATAATGACTTCTCGTCTGCTGTATCGAGACGAATGCCGAGGTGGAGCTGGGATTTTGCCGTCACTCCGCTTTGTTTCGACCATTGGGTCTTTTGTTGACGCCACGTCCGCATCCTATTGGAGTAGGGAAAAACGCCGTTGTTGATCTCTAAGTTGTCGATGTTGACATTGAGACCCTGAAGCTAGGGATCTTCCTTCGCTTTGTTTGTTTTGGCGTGTCCGAATCCTGTTGGAGGAAGGACGCTATAGTGACATCTCGTCTGCTGTATCGAGACGAACGTCGAGGTGGTGACCACTCCGCGCTGATGTGGGATGATCTTCAATAGTCTTTCAGGTTTTATATGAGTTACCGTCAAGACCCTGAAGCTAGGAATTTGGCCTTCGCTTCGTTTACTGGCACTGCGTCTACTGTATCGAGACGAATGTCGTGGTGGAGCTGGGATTTTGCCGTCACTCCGCTTTGTTTCAACCATGAGGTCTTTCGTTGACGTTGCATCTACATCCTGCTGTACTGCGAAGGAACGCCGTTGTTGACATTGTGTCTGCTGTATCGAGACGAATGCTGAGATGGAGCTGGGATTTTACCGTCACTCCGCTTTGTTTCGACCATGGGGTCTTTTGTTGACGTTGCATCTGCATCCTGCTGGACTGCGGAGGAACGCCATTGTTGACATCTCGTCTGCTGTATCGAAACGAATGCTGAGGTGGAGCTGGGATTTTGCCGCCGCTCCTCTTTCTTTCGACCGTGAGGTCTTTTGTTGGCGTTGTATCTGCATCCAGCTGGACTATGAAGGAACGTCGTTGTTGACATTGCGTCTGCTATATCGAGACGAATGCTGAGGTGGAGCTGGGATTTTGCCGTCACTCCGCTTTGTTTCGACCATGGAGTCTTTTGTTGACGTTGCATCTGCATCCTGCTGGACTGCGGAGGAACGCCGTCGTTGACATATCGTCTGCTGTATCGAGACAAATGCTGAGGTGGAGCTGGGATTTTGCCGTCACTCCGCTTTGTTTCGACCATGGGGTCTTTTGTTGACGTTGCATCTGCATCCTGCTGGACTGCGGAGGAACGCCGTCGTTGACATCTCGTCTGCTGTAATGAGACGAATGCTGAGATGGTCTGTAAGTTGTTGATGAACCGTCGAGATTTGGAACTAAGGACTATGCCGTGGCTCCGTTTGATGGTGTAACATCTGTGTCCTGCTGGAATGAGGCGGCACACCGTTGTTGGTCTCCAGGCTGTAGATGTGACCGTCGAGACTTGGCTCTCTTTCTGATGGAGCCTGGGGAGGGAAGGTGTGTTTCCTTCTTTGTTTGTGTCCCTGGATTGTATACAGGGATCGATGCGATCTCACCTGTAGGGAAAAAGTTTCATTTCATATGTATATTTTTTGTTTTCTTTCCGCGATGCTCTATCATTTCAGCTTTTCGTATCGCGCAAGTCGCGATTGCCCAATCATTTCGGCTATTTTTCGTGGTGCCCAATCATTTTGGCTATTTGTTTTATTTACTCGCTGCTTTTTATTGCGAGTTGCCCAATCATTTCGGCTATTTGTTTTATTTACTCGCTGCTTTTTATTGCGAGTTGCCCAATCATTTCTTCTGTTCTTGTATGCATACATTTTTACTTGCTGATTTCGTTGCAAGTTGCCCCATCATTTCGGCTATTTCATATGTATTTTTGGCTCGCTGATTTTTTATCGCGAGTGTGGGACTTGAAATCGGATGCCAATCTTAGCATCAGCATCGCTGGGACTGGAATATTGCCAGGAGCGAATCATCATTTGCCATGAAAGGACATGGAATTTGATACCGATTTAGGCATCAGTATCGCTACAACTGGGATATTGCCAGGAGCGAATCATCATTTGCCTCTGTCGATGTCGAACAAAGGTGGCTTAGTAAACAGGGTTAGGATTCTGTCGACTAAGGCTTTTGACTTCATGAGCCGTAAGGGTCTCACAAAGGTATTTCTCCCTGCGAGTCGTGAGGATCTCATAGGTGCGTTTTCTCCTTAGGAGTCGTGAGGACTCCTAAGTGTATATTCTCTTATAAGTCGTAAGGATCTTACAAGAGGGTTTTCTTCTTATAAGTCGAGAGGACTTACAAGGGTTGTTCACCGTGCGAACATATCCCCAGTCATGGATGAGACTTGGTTAGGGAAATGTTTATTCGCGCCCGTGGATTGTATACAAGGGTTAGTATTGAGCCACTTGTAGGGCAATATCGAAGGTTGTGGGGGTTGCTTAAGAACAGGTTCAAGTCTCTGTAACTTAAGACTTTCAAATCTTATAAGCCGTGAGGGTCCCATAAGAGAGTTCTCCTTACGAGTCGTAAGGATCCCGCAAGTGTAATTTCTCTTTAGGAATCGTGAGGATCCCTAAGTGTGTTGCTTCCTTTGTGAGTCGTAAGGATCTCACGCGGGTGTTTTCTCCTCACAAGATCGAGAGGACCTTGAAAGTGTCCTTTAACGAGGTTGCGCCCTTTCGGGTTTTCACACTCGCCGGTAGCCCTGCTGTTTTTACTCACGGAGCCTTTTCGGGTTTTCATCCGTGCCCATTTTGCTTATGGACATGCCGTTTTCTCTTTTTTTTTAATTCTTTTAATTCTTTTTTCTAACGAGGTTGTGCCCTTTCAGGTTTTCACAAGACTCGCCGGTAGCCCTGTTGTTTTTACTCATGGAGCCCTTTCGGGTTTTCATCCGTGCCCATTTTGCTTATGGACATATCGATTTTTTTATTCTCTCTCTTTTTTTTTATTCTTTTTATATAACGAGGTCGCGCCCTTTCAGGTTTTCACAAGACTCGCCGGTAGCCCTACTGTTTTTACTCACGGAGTCCTTTCAGGTTTTCATCCGTGCCCATTTTGCTTATGGACATACCGTTTTTTTATTCTCTTTTTTTTTATCTAACGAGGTTGCGCCCTCTCGGGTTTTCATAAGACTCGCTGGTAGCCCTGCTGTTTTTACTCACGGAGCCCTTTCGGGTTTTCATCCGTGCCCATTTTGCTTATGGACACACCTTTTTTTTACCACGTCAGCCTGGGGATGCCGCGGGTTGGTAGTAGTTTAACGACGTTTCGGTCATGAGTCTGAATGCGATTACGCAGCTAGATTTTGCCGTAAATCTTCGCATGTTTTTTATCGGAGGTGGATTCCTTGAAGAGAGGGCTGAGGGCGATTTCTTCGTCAGAGTCGCTTCCAAAGGTTATAACTTGTGATCCCTTGGTGTCGGCTATGTGACAGTTGCCAGCAGCTCTTTCACGCTCAGCTGTCGTGCTTTTCTGTTCCCGACGATCTTTGCGCTTCACTCGTTGAACGTGTTGTCGATGGGCAACATATCCCTGCCACCAGTTTTTAAAGGCTATGCACTCCTCGGTAGGGTGTGCAATCCTCTGATGGTATAAACAGAAGTTAGGATGTATATCCGCTTCATCAAGATGTATACCTCCAGGAGAATTTCCTTTGAAAGAGGGCAACTTCATTCCTATTGCCAGGGCCCTAGCGAATCGTTTCCTTACTTTAAGCTTGCTTTTGCTGGCGATAAGGATGCTTTGCTCCAGTTGGGGTGTCTCGACCTTTTCCTCCAGTCGTCGGCGTTTGGCTTTTTCGAATATGGCCATCTCATGCTTCCGATCAGTTTTGCTTTTAAGACGGGCCTCGTTTAGGAATACATCAATCATTTCGTCTGATAGTTTTAAAAGTTCAGGCTCGGGATTTGCCCCCGGTTTCCCCGCGTCAGGAGTTTCTTTACTGTCTATCGACGAGTGAGAGATCACATGGCAACTTGCTACGTAATCCTCAGATTCGTCTGACGATTCTTTTCCGTCATCTCCGTCTTCAAGGACGTGGCCAAGGAATTCTTGGAGCATGATTGGAGTCCGCGCCTTCTGGTTATACTCTTCCAGAGCGTCGATTTGTTTCTGCGGGTCCATACGCTTGTCTCCAGGCTTCACAGGCTTTTTGGATTTCTTCTTCTTTTTCGAAGATTTCGACGGCTGGGTGTGCGAGCTTTGGCTATCACCATGGATCTTTGGAGTTGGGTGCGGCTTTAGCATCCCTTCTACGACCTCGGGTTCCAGTGGATTTTTCCACCTGATTGCCGGGCACGTTTGGAGATCCTTCAGCATTCTTTTAGTTTTAGCCGAAAGAGCGATCTCCCATGGAGTTTCTTTTATAAAAGAGCACGATGCCCCCGGCGTGTCCACCTTTTTAGGAGCATGAGGTTGTGGCGGGTTCACCTTCCAGTTTTCGGATAATGCGAACTTGCCTTGTTGGTATTGGTCCTCAATCCAGCCTTTGAAAATGAAGCAATCTTCGATTGGATGACTTACCGCTTAGTGGTAAGGGCAGTAATTAAGATCATTGACATCGCCTGGCTGCAACGGACGTTTTGGATTCGGCAAATTGATGAGTCTGTTGCGCACTGCCAGCTCGAACAGTCTCCTTGTTTTATTCTGAGGAAACGAGTAAGGACGTCCTAATCTTTCCTCAAGGGATGGGCGTGGACGCATATTGTTTTGACAGACAACCGGATTTAAGTTGCTTGGCTGTTGTTGAGTATTAGCGACGAAAGTTGCTTTTCCTTTCCCCTTTTCATTTCGAGAGTCCGGCTTTGGAGGAGACGGTCTGTGACCCATCTGATCCATCTGGGCTAACTTATCGATCAAGGCCTGGAACGTGGTTGGTTTAAAGAACATTATGAACTATGAAATAGTTGCATGAGGATCTAGGGTGCCCACGAACATGCCCACCGCTGGCGCTTCTTCGATGCGCTGTTCGCACTTCGACCACAGATTCCGCCATCGGATTGCATATTGAACCCAAGTTTCGCCCGGCTTTACTCTTGCATTGATCAAAGCTGTTATTGGAGTACGCTCACTAGCGCTCGCGAATCGCTGAGTAAACAACAACTCCATTTCAGTGAAGGTTTTGACGGAGTCATTCGGAAGTTCAGAGTACCACTCAAACGCCATCTCCGCTAGGCTACCGACAAACTGGCGAAGCAAAAGTTTATCATCACCGCCGGTATTGCCACAAAGAGCTCTGAACTGGGCTACATGTTGATGGGGATTGCCTGTCCCCTTGTAGACATGGAATTTCGGGATCGTGTAGCCCCGGTGGGTATTTTTATCTGATCATACCAGCTCGAATATGGTCGCCCTGTTTTGACAACTTAGCCGGCTGCCTCAGTTGCCTGGTGAACTCGTATTTATTGAGCAATATAGTCATCCAGGGCAGCTTTGGAAATTGTCTCTTCCTTGGTTGTTGAAAGAGCCGGCGGTGGATTTGACGTTTCTCCTCTGTCATCTTCAAGGATAATCGGAGGATCTTCAGCTGGGGGGTCCGGTTGGATCATCATCCCGACCATGTCTTGAAATAGGAGAGCCATCTGCTTTATATTGGCCGCTTGCTCTGCAGCCTCCTTGTCCTTCTTATCAAGCATTCTACGAAGGAATTCAGTATCGGTTTCGTGTTTGCGATGCTGCTCCGATGATGTCTCCGGGCTTTCTTTTGGTCCGGTGAGCACGGCCATTGCGGTCAGCATCTCCTGGAGCTTCTGCTGCTGCTGCTCCTGGGCTCTTGTGATCGATCGGGTGAGTGGTCGGTGGCCCGTTGAAGCACGGCTATCCTCCTTCCCAGATGCCATGTAAACGGTATGGACGACCATGCCCCCAAACTTAGGGCGTTTGGGTTCAATGTTTTTGGCTTTTGTTGCCGGCACAGGGATCTTCTCCGGCCTTCTTTTCTCAGGAGCGGCCGAAGTTGAGGGAGCCGTCGAGGTGGGCATCCAGACAGCTTTTTGTGTCTTAGCAGGATGGCTGACTTCTTGTTGGACCTTCAGTTTCTTGTGCTGGCGGGAGAAATTTGGATCGATCACCGAGTCTCGGGCCTGCCGCCAGACTTTATAGATTTTGGAGGACATCCGTTGAGGGGATTGGGGCTGTTCTGGCTTTTCTTCTACAGCCTTTTCCAGCGGAGGGGGAGACCTCTTCAGTACAGCGGTAGGAGAATTCCTACGCACTTTATTTAGCAGTTCAAAGCTGTTCCCAGTCGGAATAGCAGCATTAACTTCCGTCGTCGGGGCTGGTGGAGTTAACCCAGAAGGGGAATTACCTCCGGCCTTCCTCACTCAGCACCAGTGGCGACGTCGAGCATGTCGAGTTGTGGGAATTGACTCGGTGACGGGGACGGCCTTGTCTTGCCCCCTGTTCAGGTGAGGGGCTGTAGCCGGTGTCAGCCTATTAAAGACTGATGTCTTTTGAGTAGCTGGAGCGGGAGTAGGAGTTGGGACGGTCAGTCTTGCGAAGACCGACCTCTTAGCAGGAGAATCCGCCTTGACGACTTCAGGAGCAGATTCGGTTACTCTCTTTTGAATAACCTTCTTTGGGACCGCAAGTTTCACCGTGGGCCCACAGGAGTTTTGGCCTAGTCTCGAGAAGACCGAGGCATTGGTGTTGAGCGACCCGTTGAGAGGGGTCGTAGCAGCTGTAAGTCGATCGAAAACCGACTTCTTAGGAGCTTCCGGTACGGGCACTGGGGCAGTGAAGCTCATTGGCGGGAGCATGGTCCCGAAAAATAGTCCAGTAGTAGCTTGGGTGATTTGTTCCACCGGCATCGTGAACAGTGATGCCGCCTGAGGTCCATAGGCTACACCTCCAGGTGAGGCGGAGCGTCGGTTGCAGTTGCAGATGGAGCCATTCGAACAGTTGAACGCCATTGCTGTTTGCTTTCTGCACCAAGCAAGAGACCAAATCTAAGTACCTCAAATCCACAAGCAACCATAGCAAACCGTGATTCGTTCGTGAACACGACACACGAAGTGTGGAGTGGAAAGAGGAAGAGGTCCCACCGGGCGTGCCAGAATCTGTTCCCCTCCGAAAGACGCACAAGACAGACGTCTTGCCTGAGATTCGGGGCAGATGCTAATTGGTGCTATCCGTCCACCTCTCCGAAGATGCCAAGTTGATTTATGGCACCATGTATCGAAGGTTTAAACGGATGTGGCCGATGTAGCAGACTTCGTCAGATTCCCCCTCGTCTGAGGGGTTTTTGATTGTGGGGACGCTCTTCCCTGCAGGCGCAAGCCCCTGCAGTTAATTACGCTACCGTATCGCGGTAACAACTTTCTCCTTCTCCAGCTGGTCACTTCGTGTCGTGGGTGTTTGTTTTGTTTGTGGTTGCCCGTGGATTGTATACGGAGACTAATTTACGTTGTCGCCCGTAGGGCGTGGATTAGTCCAAATCCATATTTTCTTAGATTTGGGTTTAGGATTTTATGTTTAAGGATACGTTAGCTTTATTTGAGGCTAAGATCAACTTAAACGTTCATTAAGGATACGTTAGTCTAATTTGAGACTAAGATCAACTTAACGGGATCGTTTAGATCCAACAAGAGAGCATTTGGACTCTATTGTTCGATTTCCAGTTTAGGGACATGGTGGTCCATGGAATGTATGGCCGTCGAGACTCGTCACCTCTCTGACGACGTTGAAGGATTACAACGACAGATATCAGAGGAGTTCAGAGATGTACCCTTGAACCAATGTTGGTTGGGAGATTTATAGTCCAATTTGGGACTAAAGCCTGTTTGAAGGTTTATGAGCATATGGGCTCAGTTGATATGAGTTGAACATTTTATTGTTCTGGCTGTTGAGCCTTTATTTGGGCTCTGCCCTTTTATAATGCATAGCATTTATTTTTGGTCTGTTAGACCTTTATTTGGGCTATGCCCCCTTTTTTTAATAATGCACGGCATTTAAATTTGGCCTGTTAGGCTTTTTAATTGGGCTCTGCCCTTTTTTAATAATGCACAGCATTTAATGGTCTAACAGTGCGCCACATGGTCTGTCAGGCGCTTTGCGCCAATTAAAGAGTGCAAGGCGCCAGCGCATATGGAGGCGACACGTGTCGCACTCTGGTGAGCGCAAGTCTGTTAGCGCAGTGCGCTGCGCTAGTGCGCTGCTGACACGTGGCGCGCTCTGGTGCAGTGCGCCAATCCAAGAGCGCAGTACTCTGTTTTAGAAGCGCAAGGCGCAGATTTGTTCTGTGATTGACACGTGGCGCTCGCTGGTGACTTTTGCCAGTCCAAGGAGCGCAACAGCGCAAATTAAGAGTGCAAAGCACTGTCCAATAGCGCAGAGCGCATCTTGATCAAATTTAGATCAAAGAAACAAGTTTTTCTTGTTCTCTCAACAGAGGTTCTACCTCAAGATTTAAGAACCAATGGTTCATCAAAAGGCTGTGCCTTTATATAGATCAGATGATCTAGGAATGAAGTAAATTACTTCTTTAATCTTTTGTGATTAGATCTTTATGATCTTTTTCTTTTTTATATTGAAGAGCTTGATCTTGTTCTTAGATCTTTGATCTTTTTAGAAGAAATTCTTCTTTTTTCAAAGGTTTACCTTTTTTTCTCTTTGAGTTTTTCTCAAAGTTTTTAGAGGAGCTCTGTATATCTGAAACTTGGAGTCTAGGGGCCTTTATATACGGCCAATTAGTTTATTAGGTTAGTTACAGAGATCTTTCTCTGATTGATCTGGGGATATTTCCCCACCGTTGGATCTTTGATCCTAGGGCCTCTGTTTTACAGAAGATAATCTTCTTATTTTAATAAGATTAAAAAGATCTTTCTAGAATTTTAATTCTGATTAATGAAATAATTTATTATTTAAGTTTTAATGCTGGCACAGTCGGCGCAAGTGCACCTGCGCTTGACACGTGTCGCGCAGCGCAGAGCGCAGCGCAACTGCGCTAGCGCATCTGCGCTGACACGTGTCGCGCAGCGCAGAGCGCAAGTTATTTAAAGCGTTGCTTCCTTTATTTATTTTTTTAAAATTTAAATTTTAAAACAGAGCCTTGCTCTGATTGGGGTGCGCTGCCTTGGGCGCAGCGCCCCTTGTGTTGGCGTGTCTGCTTTTGACTCGTGGCGCTCTGCACGCAGTGCAAGAGATCTGAAGCGTTGCTTCACCTTTTGAATTTGAAATTCAAACAGAGCTTTGCTCTGATTGGGGGAAACAGAAGCGTCTCTTCATTTCTCGCCTTGGAATTTGAACAGGGTTTTGCTCTGATTGGGGTAAACAGATATCATAATCGTGAAGCCACGGTCATCCCAGGAGGGTCTTATAGGACGTGTCGACGCCGATCACGTATATCTTAGTTTCGGTTTGCAGGTCCCCAAATCTGATCGGCAAAGGTATGGATCCCAGAACTTGCTGGCAGTTTTGATTAAAGCCCTGGATGGCAATCCTCTCCTTTGACAGGTGTCGGACGTCCATTGATAAACTCTTTAGAGTCTTGAAGTTCATGATGTTCAATGAGGACCCCGAATCAATCAATATGCGATTAATCCAATCTCCCTGTCATGTAAAGCGGTCGGTTGTGCTTAGCTGTTCCCGGTAACAGGCCTTTATCCTTAAATGTGACCGCGGTTGTATGTAGAGTGTACTGAGCCTCTTTCATATTAATTTGCACAAAGCGAGCTTGGTACCGCTCGGGGTTTTATAGAGCATGAATGAGAATATCTCGAGATCCTTAGAAAGGACCAGAGCATCATATATGCTTAAGAGAGACGTAAGCTTCCGGAGATGAGCCAAGACATTATAGTTCTCTGGGGAAGGACTCGAGTCTTCATGAGCAAGCTCTCTGCCATCTTCTTCATTAGCGACTTGTTTTTCCTTCCCTTTTGGGGGCATTGCCATGATTTGGCAGTAGTGTTTTACCGCTTCTGAGCTGAATTTGGTTGGCCTTCATGGCGAGCTCCTCGTCCTCTTCAGAAAAACAAAATTCTTCTTTAGAGTCGCCACCAAGGTAGACGGCATAGCAAGTCACTATAGGGATCTCGTTATCGGAGTTTTCTTCTAACTCCTCCAGAATTTCAGTCGCTTCTACGGGGAAGAACTCTTTCAATTGAATTAGAGTTCTTTCCTTTTGTTCATAGTCTTCAAGGGAATCGATATATTTTTGAATGGTTGATCTCCCTGTAGACTCTTTTTCGCGTCGAGCTGCATTTTTCTTCTTCTTGATCTTTTTAAATTTTGAGCTTGATTGAGCCGAAGTGATAGCTGGAACAGTAGGCTCCTTCTTCCCCTCTCATTCTGTTCTGGGCTCTTTCTGAAATAGTTTTAGCATCTTTTTCGCCTTTTTGGACTTGTGCATGCTCCATAGAGGTTGCAGTGAGTCGAATTCATTTCTCGGGGCAGCGGATTCAGCGGTCTGCTCCTAAAAGCCTTCAGCTTCTGTCTGTATAAAGTTGATGGTTGCAGCTTGGTTATTCACCAACACGCTCTTGGATAGCTCGATCTCTCTGGTCTTGTATTCCTTTTCGACCCAGTCTTTAAAAATGTAGCAATTCTCGATCGCATGGCTCACTACTCTGTGGTACGGGCAATACAGGGGATTGTTGGTCATTTTTGCTTCGTGAGGCCTCTTCAACTCCGGCAATTATAGACCATTGTTCAGGACATACTTGAATATCTTGCGGACCTTGTCCCTCCTGAAAGAATAGACTTTGTTCTTTTTCTCCTCTAGAGAAGGCTCTTCTCCTCCTAGTACTGGCTTTCAAGCCCGGTCTATTTTTGACCCACCCGCATTTCTCATATCTTCATTGTCAGAAGCATTGAAAGCGTTGGTCTTGTTAGAGCTCCCACTTTTACGGTTGTCATCTTTTCTACTCTTCCAAGACTTGTCATCCTGAGAGTCCAGAGTAGACACTTGCTTCGAGCGTTCTAACATTTGTACTCTCTTGGTCAGCTCTTGAAACGTCTTGAGGCTTGCTGTACATAAGAATAGGACCATCCAATTACTGAGGTTCCAAATGAGGAGGCTGACGGACTGCTCCCGCTCTAGCGGCGGTTCGCACTTGACAGTGAGGTTGCGCCATCGGGCAATAAAATCCATGTTGCTTTCGTTTTCCCCCGGCTTGGTTCTCACGAGGTCAGCAATGGAGATTTTGTCACTAACACTCATGAATCTTTGCCGAAACAGAGACTCCATTTGAGTAAAAGTAGTGACGGACCCGTTTGGTATACTTGCGTACCAGTCGAAAGTGACACTGGTCAGGCTGTTAACAAACTGACGAAGAAGGAGCGCATCATTGCCCTCTGTATTTCCACACGACACTTTAAAGTGGGCGACGTGCTGATTTGTGTTTTCCATCTCGTCAAATCTTCCGAACTTAGGAATGACGTAGCCGCTCGGGAACTCGATCAGATCGTACTGTGCAGGATATGGCCGCCCACTACTGCCAATTTCTTTCTGAGGTTCGGCTTCGGCCACCAATGTTTTAACCTTGCCAGTGACCAAATCCATTATCCAATCTTGAGTTAGCGGGATAGTGCTATATGGGGCCAAGGCGTCCCCAGAAGAAGAATGTGGCCTGATTTCGTGCGGCTCACCCAATCTTAAACCTAAGGGAACAGGCATCGGTTGCTTCGGGTTATCATAACCCGGCTCATGAGTAGAGACATGTGCTTAATTGGAAGGCGTCCAAGTAATTTGATCCGTGAGCTGCATCACAACATTCGTTAGGTTGTCAATTTTCGCATAGAGCTTGGCCATCTCTTTATCTTTGCTCATGAGCTGTTTTCAAAGCTTTTGAAGCAACTCTTGCTCTGCGGTCTTGGGCGGAAAGTCGGCTCTTCCTCGCTGTACGAGCTTGAATCCAAATGGACTGAGGGGTATTTCTGCCTATCGGCCTCATCGAGAGGGTTTTCTTCATCCAGCGAAGTCGGCTGATCTTGGGAAGCGACAATCACATTCAAGCCAGATTAGGCTTGGGATGTGGTGGCTCCATCCTTACTGTTGCTGTGAAGGTTGTCGCTGGGACGTGTGCCCGCTATGTACACTGTGTGGATAATATATCCGGCCGTCCTTTCATTATTAGCAGCTAATTTCGCAGACCATTGTCGTGGCTTTTCTGTTTCGGTAACGGTCAATCGATTAAAGATGGCTGGCCTGACCGGGTTCTTAAGTGGAGCTGGTGTTTCTTTTCTGGATTTTCTCCACTGCTTTTGCATAGCACAGAGCGCCTAATAGAGTCTTGAAGAAACGGTGTCATGCTTTCTCTGTTAGGGTTGGGACACGTCTCTTTATAGTATCGTTCGGACTGTTGTCTTCTTGATTCTGGCGGTCATGGCATTTTTCTGAAACCACTTCAGAGGTTCGAAAGAATTGCTGACTTTTATGGCCGACTCAACCGTCGTCATGGGGTAACCCTGTTCTTGGAACCTCACAAGATTCCACTTGGCCGGAGTCCTGGCCCTCTTGTTGGCTCGATACTTGATCCGCTTCTGTCTCAACCTTTCTGTTTTGAGCACTTGGCAGGCTTCGGCTCTTCGGGAAGCCACCGTAGACCGAGCGATGGAGAGCTTTGGAGATACGCCTAATTGTGCATTTGTTGAAGTCGTCGCCCGAGCTCGTCCGCGACGTTTGATGATGCCCTTTGTACTAGCAGTCTTTCCTCCTGCTGGAGCACCAGAGAGTCATTCGGACACCGTCTCAAATTTGGGTTGTGGTTCCTTAGCGATCACAACGTTCGGCCTCTTGTCATTTGAGACCGGCTTGGCCACCTGGTTTGCCAGGATTTTTGCCAGATGTGCTCTTCCGGAAGGGTGGATGATGATGGAACCAAATTGGCAGGGCAGTTTATAACGACTCTAAAATCACTGTACATAAATTTTTTTGTTATTGTACAGAAAAGAGTATTACAGCCTGTGTAAGAGTTAAAAATTATTTTTGTTAAATAAAAACAAGAAGCAACTTGTAGTTCACTGGTAAAGCCCCTGCACTACTGTGACATAGCCTGTGCATTTGATTCCCATCAGAAAAAATTGTTTTTAGAATATTTTCTTTTTAATTTTTAGAAGTCCAAGAGTTGCATGTGCGATACACGAAGAAATGAAAAGTTTCAGAGAAATCAAACTTGTGCAAAATGGAGTAAACAAAGATATACACACGTAGCACGAATCTCGAGGCAATGCCTCAAGATCCGACCGCCCAAACTCACCTATTGGCCGGCGCCGACGATCAGATGTGCCCTATTTTGCTTCGTGCTTTGCACACTTATCCCTTCAGCTCCTCTTAACTCCCCCGCACTGTTTAATTTTCATGCAATCAAACAAAGAATCTTCAATTCACCATTTAACACATTTTTAATGCATTTTAATCCAAAAATTTAATTCTCAAACCCTAATTCTTCACTATAAATACCACTGCATGCCCTAACTCTTCTCTATTCTGAAAATTTCTAACAAAATCGCCTCAAAAGTTCCTAAGTGAAAGTGGAGTCAAGTGGAGTTAGCAACCAAGCTCCTTCCATCGAAGATCAAAACCATTTTCAGAGCTGTCGCGACGCCACGAAGTCCTCTCTCTTCTTTCTTACTCTGTTCTCGATATTACAAAGCCATAAGTCTCTCTCATCTCTTCTTCTTTTCATCTCAATTCATCTCCTAAAAATACATCGATAAAGTGGAGTTACCTCCGATACATTTTTTTAGAACTTGAAACTCCCTTTTCATTTATACATAAGTCAAACTAATTTTACCACCTTACTTGTAACTTTAATTAAAAACTTTTAGTTTCGAGTTTAACCAAAATTTTCATATGAAACAAATATAAACGAACTTTTTCATTAAAATACCTAGAACTTTAGTATCACCATCTTTTCGATAATTGTTAAAACAATACCTTTAGAAAAACTTCACGGGATAACGACCTACCCCACATGCACACTTTGGTTTTATAGCATGATATATATGTGTGTGTGTGTGTGTGTGTGTGTGTGTGTGGTTGGTTCAAAGAATAGCTTTTACATTAAAATACCACCACTTTTCAAAAACGGGTTTCTTTTAAAACGGTATTTTGTAATCCTTGGCAAATACGCCTCTACAACCATCGCAAATACGCCTCTACAACCATCGTTAGGGGACCCGCTAATGGATGGTGTATATTATCGCATATTCTTGGGATAGTAGAGCGAGATGCAGAACTCCTCACGGAGTATTCAATCTCGAAAAGAAATAAAATACGGTTTTTTAAGAAATACGACTTTTCTAAACAAAAATAGTTCTTTTTTGAAAAATTATAAAAATTATAAATCCGTGTTTTCAATAAAAATATATTATGAAACTATATTTTTAAAATAAAAGATTAAAATATTAATAAAATACCATCAAGTTACGAAAAAGGACTAGTTTTCAATAAAATACCATAAACTTTTAAAAGCAGGATTTTTATCATTAAAATACCCAAATAATTAAAATACATGCCCATGAAAACCCTAAATCTTGTAAATCACCCTCGGGGTTATTTTTAAAACAATATTAACATATTTTTCATAAAACCCTCTCGAGATATGCAAACAATATTTTAAGGACTATAGAATTAGCATAGGCTTAAGCGGTATCATTTCTCTTGAGCCCCAGGGAGCCGGAGAAAGTGAGTGCTTGCCTATTTAGGCTAGACAACTTAACGGAGTTATCAATGACACTTGTTTTGGAAAAAGATACAAATCCCGCCGTTCATGTGTAGCAGTTGCCGATTACTCCCAAACCTAAGAAATTCAAGAGTTTAACCCGTTCACAAGTGTCTGACTCAATCTGAATCCAAACTCAAACCAGAATCCAAAATCAAACACGAAATTGAATACTTGATCATGAACCTGAATACTCGAATTCAAATATTAAACTCAAATTTGTATACTTGACTCGACTTGACCGAACCATGGTTATAACGTGACATGAACTCGACATGACTACCTGAACTAATGATTACATCCTGAACATAAACCTGAATATTTTATATCTATGGATTCAGCCAAGACCTGTAATCTTAATCTATAAAATACAATACGCAGGGATAAAGGGATAGATTGGTACGGAACATATATCGTGGCACAAGAGGTCGCTTTAAAAGACACCTACATGAATTCACGTGGCGTTGTCTCATGGGTTATGACGGGGCCTTGTACTACATATTACCATAGTCCACGGGGTATGATAGACTCCTCTCGTATACATGAATACCTTTTTTTTATCAAACTACAAATAACCACGTTAGAATAACTATCTTATACCTGTGAATGATCATATACAATTTTACCTGTTCTCTATTCTTTTAGTTCCTATTCACATGATATACTATCTTCTCTTACTTCTTTTGAGACTTACCGAGCACTGGTTCGCTGATGACATTCATTTCTGTTTCTTTCTTTGGGATGTTCGTCAGGAGGACCAGACTCTGAGGAGATAGAGCCGAGCCTGGAAGACTTGGACAAACTTGCTACACAGCCAGATTACTAGCTCTTTTCAGCCTGCATTTACTTTCTGTATGCTATTGTTTAGGCATTTGCTTTATTATTGTATCTTTTAGTTTCAAACAGTTGTATGTAAAGTTGATTGTAACTAAAGTTACTGTTTCATTTTTTACTCTTGTCATTTTTATTCATTGTTATATTGCTTAATCACGCTTAACGTATTTATTTCATAGTAAATACGTTGCAGGGTTACCACGTCACCGTTTCCGTCTACTGGGAAGCGGGGCGTGACACGGTTTCTCCCACTGCTGACTGAAACTTGCAGGGAGAATCACGCGAGCATTGTTCTTGACCACGTATGGGATTAGGGTCGCTTCAGAAGCTGAATTCATCTTAGAAGATATCGTTGTTGAAAGTTGATTGCTGCACGGAAAAGTATTATTTTAGTACAAATATCGGTATATATGTTAAATGAGTTCGCATGAACGCTTGACCCGAGATATGGGAGGAGATAATGGTCCCACCGGGCGTGCCGGATTCTGTTGCGCGCACTTATCAGGTGTTTACAGATCCCCCTGCCCAAAGTAGGCCGGGGTTTATTGATCGTGGGGATCAGAATCTCCGGTAGTGCGGACTAAGCTGCCATTAATTACCCCTCACTTTTAGAGCGAGTGTCACGCCCCACTTCCTAATAGACGGAAATGATGACGTGGTAAGCCCGCAACGTATTTATAATTAAATAAATACGTTAAGCGTACTTAAGCAATATAACCATGAACAAGAATGACAAGAGTGGTAAAATGAAACAACAACTTTATTTACATTCAATTTTATATACAACTGCCTGAAAATAAAAGATATAATAAATAAAGTAATGTCTAAACAATGGCATACAGAAAATAAGTGCAAAAAGAACTAGTAGTCAGACTGAGCTATAAGCTGGTCCAAGTCCTCCTGGCTCGGTTTTATCTCCTCAGAGTCCGGTCCTCCTGACGAACATTTCAAGGAAAGAAAAATAAAGAGAAATGTCTTTAGCGAACTAGCGCTCGGTAAGTCCCAAAAGAAACAAGAGAAAATAGTATATCATGTGAATAGGAACTAAAAGAACAAAGAACAGATAAAATTGTATATGATCATCTACAGGTATATGATAGTTATTCTAACGTGGTTATTTGTAGTTTGATAAAGAAGGTATTCATGTATACGAGAAGAGTCCATCTTACCCCGTGGACTATGGTAACATGTAGTACAAGGCCCCATCATAACTCACGGGACAACGGCACGTGAATTCATGTATGTGTCTTTTAAAATGATCTCTCGTACCACGATATACGTTCGGTACCAATCTACCCCTTTATCCCTACGTATTTTAATGTATAGATTATGATTACAGGTCTTGGCCGAATCCATGGATATAAAATGTTCACGTTCATGTTCAGAATGTAATCATGTGTTCAGGTAGTCATATCGAGTTCTTGTCACGTTATAACCATGGATCGGTCAAATCGAGTCAAGTATACAAGTTTTGAGTTTGATGTTTGAATTCGAGTATTCAGGTTCATGATCAAGTATATGAGTTTGTGTTTAATTTTGAATTCTGGTTTGAGTTTGAACTCGGATTGAGTCAGAAACTTAGAAATGGATTTAACTTTTGAATTTCTTAGGTTCGGGAGTAATCGGCAACTGCTGCACATTGACGGCATGATTTGTGTCTTTTTCGAAGACAATTGCCATTAATAACTCCGTTAAATTGTCTAGCCTAAATAGGAAGGCACTCATTTTCTCCGGCTCCCTGGGGTTTAAGAGAAATGATACCGCTTAAGCCTATATTGATTCTATAGTCCTTAAAATATTGTTTGTATATCTCGATGGGGTTTTATGAAAATATGTTAATATTGCTTAAAAAATAATCTCGAGGGTGATTTACTAGATTTAGGGTTTTCATGTGCATGTATTTAATTATTGGGGTATTTTAATGATAAAAACTTAGCTTTTCAAAGTTTATGGTATTTTATTGAAAACTGGCCTGTTTGGTAACTTGATGGTATTTTATTAACATTTTAATCTTTCATTTTTTTAAAATATAGTTTCATAATATATTTTTTTATTGAAAATACGGATTATAATTTTTATATAATTTTTCAAAATTAGTTTTGTTTAGAAAATTCGCGTTTCTTAAAAAAACCGTATTTTATTTCCTTTCGAGATCGAATACTCCGTAAGGAGCTCTGCATCTTGCTCTACTATCCCAAGGATGTGCGATAATCCGCACCATCCATTAGCGGGTCCCCTAACGAGGGTTGTAGACGTGTATTTGCCAAGAATTACAAAATACCGCTTCAAAAGAAACCAGGTTTTAAAAGATATGGTATTTTAATGAAAAGCATATCTTTGAACCAAACATACATATATATAGGTATCGTGCTATGAAACCAAAGTGTACGTATGGGGTAGGTCGTTACCCCGTGAAATTTTCCTAAAGGTATTGTTTTAACCAATATCGAAAAGAAGTGATAATAAAGTTCAAGGTATTTTAATGAAAAAATTCGTTTTTGTTTGTTTCACATAAAATTTTTGGTTAAACTCGAAACTAAAAGCTTGTAATCGAAGTTTCAAGGAGAGTGGTAACATTTGTTTAGCCAAAGTATAAAGAAAAAGGGAGTTTAAAGTTTAAAAAGAAAATATATCAGAAATAACTCCACTTCACCGATATCTTTTTAGGAGATAAATTGATGTGAAAAAGACGAAGAGGTGAGGGGGAATTACGACTTGGTAATACCAAGAAAAGGGTAAGGAAGAAGGGAGGGGCTTCATAGGATCACAGGAACTCTAAAAACGGCTTCGGTCTTCAGCAGAAGAAGCTTGGTTGCTAACTCCACTTGACTTCACTTGCACTTAGGAATTTTGAGGTGATTTTGCTCGAATTTTCAGAATAAAAGGGAGTTAGGGTATAGGGTGGTATTTATAGTGGAGAATTAGGATTTGAGAATTAAATTTTTTTATTAAAAAGCATTAAAAAGATGTTAAATGGTGAAATAAAGGGTTTCTATTTGATTGCAGCGAAATCAAACTGTGCAGGGAAGTTAAGGGGGGTCGAAGGGGTTTGTGTGCAAAGCACGGAGCCATTTGGGCTCATTCCAACCGTCGGCGTCGGCCTTTTGAAGGAAATGGGCGGTCGAGATTGAGGTAATCGCCTCGAGATTCGTGTCACATGTATATTTGGGTGTGTACACCTCATCGCGCATGTTTGATTTTTTTGAAACTTTTCATTTCTTCGTGTATTGCCCGTGCAACTCTTGGTCTTCCAAAAAATTAAAAAGAAAAACTCTAAAAATAATTGGGTCTGATGGGAATCGAACACACAGGCTACGTCACAGCAGTGCAGAGGCTTTACCAGTAAGCTACAAGTTGTTTCTTGCTTTTATTTTAAAAAAATAACTTTTAACTCTTACACAGACTGTAATACTCTTTTATGTACAATAACAAGAAATTTCTGTACAGTGATTTTTAAGTAGTTACAGCGAGGTAATCTCCGATTGACGGGTCAAACTGGTCATGCGAACTCAATGTGCCGTGTGCGTGCGTTATATTTTGAAGGGTTTTGGATATGTCAGGGACCTCGCAGAGTTTACGGGCGTCCCGCTATCCGGATAGCAGGCTGGGGGTCAAAGGGACTAGCAGCCCCCTTGCGGGTTGCAGGACAACGCCCCGTTAGAAATTTTTTCTAATGGGGAAGGTGTTTTTAGTGGGGATCGTGAGAAAAAAAGAGGGGTGAGAAGCATCCTAAGGACGCGTGCGTGGCGCGTAGACGCTAGGCGTCCGCGGATCACGTGCGAGGCGCGTGAGCGCTAGCGCCAAGCATGTAGGTACTGGGCACCCGCGGGTCATGTACGAGGTGCTTGGGTGCTGGGCGCCAGCGAGTCACGTGCGCGTCACGCGACCGCTGGAAACACCAGCGGAGAAAGGGGCTTAGACCGTAGGCTGCGAGTTGAACTCCCGACGGGCTTTGGAGTTGAAATCCTAAACAGGGATCAGGTATAGATTTGGAGTTAAACTCCCAAAAGATTTGGATTTGGAATTAAACTCTTATGTAAAAAAATTGGACGTGGATTTGGAGTTAAACTCCTAAAAGGCTTGGATTTGGAGTTAAACTCCTAAATGGTCTGGATGTGGAGTTAAACTCCTTTGAGAATTTGGATCTTAGAGTTGAACTCCTCAAAGATTTTCGGAGATGATCAAAGGGGGCCCATTTTTTCTCCCTGGAGCGGCGGATCCTCCCAAAGTGGGATTTTTGGAGGTGGGTCTTCTTCCTCCTCCTCTCCTTTTGCTGGATCTGTTAGTGATATATGCCGTAGAGGCCATTATTGTATCATACTGGATTGTATATTACATATTGGAAGTATGGGATATTCACAATTATAATAACGGTCTTGCTTAAAATGGTAGTATGCTACTTGGTTTGATTCTACCTTAATATGTGCATGTGTTTGTTTTAGCATATCGCTTATACATACTGGTAAAACCCTTAGGATTTTTGCTTGACTATTAGTATTGTGATGACAGTCACACTAGTGAGGGCTGAGTAGTCTATAAGCACATCCTTATACAGGTCCCTAGTCGTTGGATTATCGAGACGAGTTATCGATACTCCAAAGTAGACTAATGTATACGTTTTTCATCCCAGCATGAGAGATGGTATATCCTACAGCCATTAATACGTCGTACTGGAGATAGTATACAGGTGCTCATTGGGTTATGAGTTACATTGGATGGACTCGTTGGGAACTGCTGGTTGGTATTATACATATCGTCAGGTAGCAGTTCCCAGGTGACATGAGTACAGGTTAGTCCGTTGACTTGACATCACTATTCGTCTCGAGTGTGTTTCCACTGTACTTAGATCACTACCCTACCACGGCTCAAATGAGTCATGCAAACAGGTAATAGTTGGATGCAGTCCCGAAGCACAGGGAGGCAGTAGTGGTTAGATAAGATTCGTCTCTCCTAGTATTAAGGGTTGATATCGCGCTGTGTTCGGAAAGCTATTACACAAAGTCCCTGGCCAAGGCAAGCAAGATTTACTGGTAGGTACTCCATTAGTTTCTCAGGGTGTTTTAGGCTCTACCCGACACGACTTATTGCGCTGTTAGGGGTCCGACATTTACCACCCCCTAGGCCCGATATGCGATACTCTTAGACGAACAAGCCAGACTGTACGGAGATTGTTACAGAAAGGCTCAGTATGAGTTCGGATGAGTTTGCTCATCGGCCTTCTTATCGACAGATACCTGGGTAGCCGTTACGTGCAGCTAGTACCGCTGACGTGCTTGTGGTTAAACCCGCTGCCAGCGTACTGTCGAGTCTTTAGAGTCCCACATAAACGGTTTCCCTGCTTCGGGAGAAACGATATAGAGGCCGTATGGTTTTACGGCAGGGTTCTGATCACGTACGTGTACAGGCTACACAGATGATGTTCAGACGGATAATACTAGTGGACTTTGGTTTAACCCGGATCCTAATATTATATTATTGGATTATTTTTGTCTCTTTGTATTCGTATTTTTTGGAATACGAATATGGGTATGTATATACGGTGAGGGGTATTCTTGTAATTTCACAAAAGTGCTTCTAGAAGTAGACACCTCATTTGTGCTTAATCCATTTAGTTAAGTGGATAATGAGGTGGAGGTATGAGGTGTTAATAAGTACATAATTGAAGCATGGCTACTTGGATGACTCATTGTTTTGATGGTTATTGAAGTATGGTTGATTCATTATTGATTTAATATATGCTTCATTATCATCAACCCTTAACCATTCATCATATCATGATCTCTTCAACACTCTCTCTCCTCCAAGGCTCTCTTCTTCTTCCTCAAACCCTAATAGCTCTCATGAGTTAAGAAATCTAGGGTAATTGAAACAAATTAATCCATAATCATTCTCTACATCATCTAGACTACTTAGTTTAGCAAACTAGGTACCCTAGTTATCTCGGTTTAGAGATTGGAGATTGAAGTACATAATCTCGAGTGGATCGTCTTTGACGCAAGAAGGCTGACGTTGCAAGCTCAATCCGTACACTTGAGGAGTTCAAGAAGAGGATAAGAAGACCCGAAGGACTTGTACATGGAGATATAAAACCTTAACCTAGTAGTTAGAACCTCCAAGTTGTTTGCTAGTTAAGGTTTCCGTAAAGATCCTGGAGTTTAGTCGGTGTTGCGAAGCTTCGAAAAATTGTTTTTTGTAAATCCCGCCTCCCCGCGAACCCGCGGGGTGCGCAACATCGACTTACATGATCTTGGAGAAAAAAGAAGGTGAAATTAAAAATCTCCCTTTTAGGAATTTGATGGGAGATTTGAACTCCCCTTTGAAGGTTTTATGGTGAAAAATTATTTTTTTTTGGAAAAAAAGGAGTTAAACTCTTGATTGAATTGGAAATGAAAAGAAAAAGAAGAACTTGAGAGAAAGGAGATGGAGGCACAAAGCCTAATTTTTTTTTTAAGAGAATAAAAGTTGTTCTTGACTTTTTCATCATGTTTGCCTTTATAAGCTACACACTTTATATATATCCCCTTGGGCTTTACCAAATGTCACTTGTGCCACCCCATGCCTTATGTGCTTATTTCTTTTTGCACATAAGCCATGTGGTTTACAAAATTTTGGCATTTTGCCCATTTATCATACATTTATTTCTAAAACATTTGCATTGAACTAATGTATTGCATCATTCTTGGCATGGAGCCGGCCCCTTACATACTTGGTCTTGACTTGGGCTTGGGCCCGCTTGGCTGGGGGTTGGCTAACTTTGACTTGGTCAACCGAGTGTAATTTTTGACCCCCAACACCCTGCACCTCGACATACGTCTCGTTCCCCATGTAAATCTTCCGGCTCCTAACAGGTACTCTGCTATACTCTACGATCCCATCCTTGTCTCGAGAGATGTGGTCCGTGGCTCCCAAATCTACAATCCATAAATTTGTAGAGTCAGCCATCAATACTGTACTAGCACTAATGTTGTATACTGAGAAGAGCGAGAGCATACCTTTCTAGGCCCCTTGCAATCATGAGCAAAATGACCTGGCTGCCCACAGTTGAAGCATGCATTCCTCTTAGTTGATCTTTTCCCGCGCATCGCGGGCTTCTTAGGCTTCGCATTTTCATCATTCGCCTCTTTGTTCGATTCCTCATAGAACCCCATGCGTCTAGGCCTCTTGGCCTTCGGCTTGGAGCCTTCAGCTGTCATAGCTGAGAATGATGGCTTCTGAGCATTGAGGGCGTCCCTACGCTCCGCTTCAAACTCAACTTTAGTCCTTACGTTCTCGAGCATATTCACGTTCTCAGCATGGCTTAAAAGGAGTTTGAGATCATCCCAGAAATCGGATAGAGCCCGAATGACGGCCTGAATTTGCTGCCCGTTGCTGAGTGCAGATCCAGCAATTCCGAGATCCTTGATCATCGATGACATCACATGAAGATGAAACTTGATGTCCTGTCCTGTGGTCATCTTGTACAAATCCATCTTGATAGTCAGCGCTCGGATTTGTATCTGTGAGACATGTCCAAATCAAGCCTCAAGAACCTCTCATAGTCTCTTCGCTGTCGGATAGTCATCAAACTCATCGATGAGATCGTTCCTCATTGTGGCTAACATGATATACAGCGCCGAACAATCTTTCTGGACTCAGCTCTTATACTCCTCTGCTGCTGAGTGGAGCCTGCTCTGGTTCAGGCATTTCTATCTCAATACAGTCTTGTATTTCTAGATCATTCAATACAAATCGGATCTTTCGACGCCGATCAAAGAAATTATCACCGTTTTGTAAGTCGATGTACAACACCCCACGAGTTGCGGGGAGGCGGAAATATGAAAAACGATCTTGTTATTTGAGTTAACATCGACTAACCGAAGAATCTTTGCTAAACTATAACTAACACATGCATAGGAGTTCTTAACTACTATGAAAAGAGATTATACCTAGTGAACCTAGTCCTTCGTCTTTTCGTTCTCCGACTCCTCCTCGGCCTCTTCTATGTAATAGACGATCCACCCGAGAGCTTCTATTCCAAGCTTCACTTCTAAACTTGAGGTAACTAGGTTTCTTTAGTTGCTAATCAAAGGCACCTAGGTGATATAGAGTGAGGTTATGGATTAATTAGTCTATCTAATTCTTGATCTCAACACATGAGAGGGGAGGATTAGGGTTTGAAGAGAGAGAGCTTGAGGAGAGAGAAGGTGAGCAAGAGAATGAGAATGAGATAATGATCTCTCATGAATATATGAAGCATAATGATTTATCAAAATAAATAAATAAAATGATTAATCATCATGCTTCATTTATTCATATGAGTGATTCATCTACATGAGTCATTAACCATTTAATGATGCATTAATGACATGGATGAATCACACAAATGAGTCACTAATATCATTTAATGCTTATGCCACCTAAACCCCCAAGTCACCATCCTTCTAGAAGCTTCTCGTGAAATTACGAGAACGCCCCTCCTATCCGTGAAAACACGGAAAAACTTTAGACTGTATAAATCCAATAACCCGATACTAAAATCTGGCTTAAACCAAAGCCGGCTAGTAAAAACTATCCGAATGTCGTACGTGCGTAAACACACGTATGCGTCCGAACCCTTGTCATAAAACCATACGACCTCTATATCGTTTCGCCTGGAGCAGGGAAACTCTCTATGTGGGACTCTAAAGACTCGACTACTACGCTGGCAGTGGGTTTAACCACAGACCGCAAGCGGCACTAGCTGTACGTAACGGTCCCCAGGTAGATGTCGATAAGAAGGCCGATGAGGAAACCCATCCGAACTCCTACCGAGCCTGATGTGACAATCTCCGTACAGTCCGGTCTGTTCGTCTAAGACTATCGCATATCGGGCCTAGGGGGCGGCAAGCGTCAGTCCCCTAATAGTGGTATAAGTCATGTCGGAGCGTAGCCCATTACACCTTGAGAAACTACTGGAACCTACCAGTAAAAATCGGTTGCCCTGGCCAGGGACTTTGTGTAATGGCTCTCTGAAACAGCGCGATATCAACTCCCAGTACCGAGAGAGACGAATCCTGTCTAACCGCCACTGCCTCCAAGTGCTCGGGACTGCACCCAACTGCTACCTGTTTGCACGACTCCTTTGAGCCGTGGTAGGGTAGCAATCTAAGAACAGTGGGACACACTCGAGGCGAAGTAGCAGTGTCAAGTCTGTGGACTATGCTGTACTCATGTCACCTGGGAACTGTTAACTGACAACGGGTATAATACCAACCAACAGTTCCCTGCGAGTCCTGTCCGGTGTACCCGTAACCCAACGAGCACCTGTATACTATCTCCAGTACGACGTACTGATGGCTGTGGGACAGACCATCTCCCCAACTGGGATGAGAAACGTACACACTAGTCTACTCCGGAGTATCGATGCCCTGTTTCGATAATCCTACGACTAGGGACCTGGAAAAGGATGTGCTTGTAGACTACCCAGCCCCCACTAGTGTGACTGCCATCACAACGCTGGTAGTCAAGCAAGATCCTAAGGGCTCTATCAATACGAACATACATATTAAGATAGATAAAACCAAGTAGCATACTACCATGTTTAGCAAGACTGTTATAAAACTGTGAATATCCCAAGCTTCCATTAAGTAATATACAAACTAGTATGATACAGTAATGGCCCCTAGGGCATATACACAAACAATCTCCCACTTGCACTAGGGCCATGTACTGGCATATCGAAGACCGATGATCTCGAGTAGCCTCTCGAACTGAATCTGAGGTAGGGCCTTTGTGAATGGATCAGCAATGTTCTCTTCAGTAGCAACTCTCCGAACCTCGATCTCCCGGCGATCTATGATCTCCCTGATCAGGTGATACCGCCTTAAGATGTGTCTGGACTTCTGATGGGACCTTGGTTCCTTCGCTAAAGCTATAGCTCCGTTGTTGTCGTAATACAGAGGTATTGGATCAACAATAGTAGGAACCACCTGAAATTCTGTTAGGAACTTCTTCATCCAGACCGCTTCTTTTGCGGTATCGCAAGCAGCAATATACTCCGCTTCCATAGTCGAGTCAGCAACGGTGTCCTGCTTGGAACTCTTCCAGCACACCGCCCCTCCATTGAGGGTAAAGACATAACCAGACATGGACTTGGAATCGTCCTTATCACTCTGGAAGCCGGAATCAGCAAAGGCCTCCAACTTGAGGTCTTTTCCGCCGTAAACCAATAACATCTCCTTAGTCCTTCTCAGGTACTTGAGAATGTTCTTTACCGCTATCCAGTGATTCTCCCCTGGGTCTGACTGATACCGGCTTACCACGCTGAGTGCGTAAGCTACATCTGGTCTGGTGCACAACATCGCATACATTATAGAGCCTACCGCAGAAGCGTAGGGTATAATCGACATGCGATCCCTTTCCAAATCAGTCTTGGGAGACATCTTTTTGGATAGGGTGATTCCGTGACAAGCCGGTAGATTACCGCGCTTAGAATCTTCCATACTGAATCTTTTCAGTATAGTGTTGATATACCTGGACTGCGAAAGTCCCAACATCCTCTTGGATCTATCACGATAGATCCGGATCCCCAGAATGTAAGAGGCATCACCCAGGTCTTTCATGGAGAACCTGTATGACAAGAATCCCTTGACAGATTATAGCATAGGAATGTCATTTCCTATCAATAAAATGTCATCCACGTACAAGACGAGGAACACGACACTTCGTGCTACAACTTTACTATATATACATGGTTCATCTGGATTTTTGATAAAGTCATATTCTTTGACTGTTTCATCAAAACAGATGTTCCAACTCTGCGATGCCTGCTTTAGTCCATAAATGGACTTAAGCAACTTGCATACTTTCCCGCTGCTCCCACTCTGATTGAAACCTTCTGGCTGATCCATATAGACGCACTCTTCTAAATTACCATTCAAAAAGGCCGTCTTTACGTCCATCTGCCAGATTTCATAATCATGGAAGGCAGCAATAGCAAGAAGGATCCGAATGGATTTGAGCATAGCCACTGGAGAAAAAGCTTCGTCATAGTCCAAACCAGGTCTTTGACGAAAACCCTTTGCAACAAGTCTAGCCTTATAGGTTTCCACCTGTCCATCTACACCAATATTTTTCTTGAAGATCCATTTGCATCCTATGGGTTTTACCCCATCTGGAGCAAAGTCCAAAGTCCATACTTTATTGGTGTACATGGACTCCATCTCAGTCCGCATTGCATCTAGCTATCGTATCGAGTCGCCGCTCTGGATGGCCTGCTGGAAGCTAGTAGGTTCATCATCATCAATGATGCAATCCTCTCTATCCCCATTTATGAGAAAACCATAGTATCTCTCAGGCGGATGAGACGGCCTACTACTCCTGCGGAGGGGTGCGGGAATGTCCTGTTCTTCTTGAACTACTGGTTCTACCAAACTTTCAGTAGTAGTTTGTGGTTCTGGAATTTCTTCCAGTTCTATTTCGCTCCCACTTATTTCCTTTTCTAAAAACTGATATTCTAGAAAATGGGCATTACGAGAAACAAAAACCTTTTGTTCCTCTGCGTAATAGAATAGATACCCCTTGGAGTTCTTTGGATATCCCACAAACTTACACTGTACTGATCGTGCCTCGAGCTTGTCCACATGCTGCTTTTTAACAAAAGCTGGACATCCCCATATCTTCAGATACTGAAGATAGGGTTTCTTCCCACTCTACATCTGATATGGCGTGGTAGGCACAGTCTTGGTAGGAACCATGTTCAAAAGATATGCCGCTGATTCTAGCGCATAACCCCAGAAAGATCGCGGTAACTCAGCATTACTCATCATGGAACGTACCATATCCAATAGGGTTCGATTCCGTCTCTCCGATACACCGTTATGCTGTGGAGTGTATGGAGGAGTAAGCTGAGAGAGAATTCTTTTCTCTTTTAGGTAACCTAGGAACTCGGCACTTAAGTATTCACCACCTCGATCAGATCTCAGTGTCTTGATACTTTTGCCGGTTTGGTTTTCTACTTCATTCTTATATTCTTGGAATTTCTCAAAAGTCTCGGATTTATGTTTCATCAGATAAATGAATCCGTACCTTGAGTAATTATCCGTAAAAGTAATGAAATAGGAAAAACCACCTCTTGCATGTGTAGACATTGGACCACATACATCGCTGTGTATGAGTCCTAAGAGCTCGCTCGCTCTTACTCCATGTCCAGTGAATGGAGTCTTTGTCATCTTTCCTTTGAGACATGATTGACAAGTGGCATAAGTTTGATATTCGAACGAGTCCAAATATCCTTCTCTATGTAACTTAGTTAATCTTGTCTCATTGATGTGACCTAATCTACAATACCATAAGAAAGCCTTATTTAAATCTGGAGACTTTCTTTTTAGTGTGTTCTGGACATTGAAAATCTGGAGTTGGTTTAAGACATATATACCGTTATCCAGTGTACCGGACCCAATCAAACTATGATTAAGGTGGATGTTAACAACATCGCTTACAAACGTGAAATCATAACCTTTATTTGATAACAAGGAAACTGATATGATATTACACGTTAAACTAGGTACACAAAAACAGTTATGTAAAACCAAAATATGTCCACTCGTCAATCCCAGGTGATAATCCCCTACGGACACAGCTCCCACGCTAGCTCCGTTAGCAACCAGCAGGGTCATATCACCATCCTTCAGCACCCTATGGTTTCTCAGTGCCTGCAATGAATTGCATATATGAGATCCTGATCCGGTATCCAATACCCAGGAAGTAGAGTTGATTGACAGACAATTCTCAATTACAAACACACCTGAAGTCGAAGCCACAGCTTGCTTCGGTTCCTGGTTCTTGGCGTTCCACGCCTTGCAGTCTTTCTTCCAGTGCCCTTTCCTATGACAATGGAAGCACTCATCCTGGGCCACTACTGGTACCGCAAACTTTTTCTTTCCCTTCGCTCCCACCTTACTAACACCTCCTCTAGGTTTGGTGGTGGCCTTCTTCTTCTTTCCTTTGGCCCTAGCCTTGGACCTGGAAGATGAAGCACCGCTAACAAACATAGCGGGTGTTTCCCTTGCCTTCTGCAAGGTGCCCTTTGCACTCCTCAACATGTTAATGAGTTCTGGAAGTTCGACTTCTTTTCTTTGAATGTTGAAATTCAGAATAAACTAGGCGTAGGTGGAAGGAAGAGACTGGAGAATTAAGTCTGTATAGAGCTCATTATCCAAAGTCGTCCCAAGGTCTGCGAGCTCTTCTATATAGCCTATCATCTTTAGGACATGTTCTCCTACCGATGATCCGACGGCCAACCTCGCTCGAAAAAAGTTCTTTGAGGTCTCGTATCTTGCTATACGAGATTGCTCTCCATAAAGTTCCTTTGTATGGAGAAATATGGCATCTAGATCCATATCCTCGTGCCTCCTCTGATGTTCATTGTTCATCGAGGCAAGCACGATGCATTTGGCCTTCGCGCAATCTAACTCCCAGGTTTTGCGGATTTCCTTATCCGCATTACTGGATTTGGGACCTGGGACTGCAGGTGCCTTAGTAGTGAGGACATACCCCAATCTGTGATAGGTCAAAGCCATTTTGACATTCCGCAGCCAATCTTTATAGTTTGGCCCTGTCAGTATATTTTTCTCTAAAAGTAACATAAGTCCAGTCATTTTCAGGGTCGCTGCAAGTAGGAGAGAGAGAAGAAACACTTTAGCATGATGCTCTTGCAACTTTAGAGTGGTTTTTAGTTTATCTAAACTGGATGACTCCCACTGTTTCTCGAATTCTTCCTCAAACCATAAAAGAAGAATTAGCCAGGACTATTCTCACCGTACAATACTTGCTTAACCGTTCAGCCAGGCCAGTGTCGATACTTCGAGGGAGGTTTTCCAACGCTTTCGCGAAGTTCCTTAATTAAATAACCTCTTTTCTCGGGGGGCGTAGCCCGGCTGACACTTTTCTCGGTACATACTTGGTTTATAGCATTGATCGTTAAGTGACGAATCTCCTGATGAGTAGCATATACTCACAGTAGGATCGGGATCCAAATATCATCGTCTAATAATATTGAAGGAATCCTACCAACATTCATCAAACTCCAAATGGTATGTATCTCTTTGCAAATTTCAGTTTCTTTAGAAATTCCTGATATAAATTTTTGCCCCATGCTCTTATGACCTTGGCGTTGGTCAAAATGTCATAAGTCACATGTCAAGTTCTACCCATTATTATCTTGTTAATTTGAACCCATCCACACATATCCTTGACGTTGGCCAAAATAATAATACGACTGTCCCAAACTAACTCATCTATCTATGCAACAAATGAATACCCAGCAGCTACCAAACACTATGCCTTGGCGTTGGTCAAAATACATAGCTTGAATACTACTGAATACCTAAATAAAATGACGGAGGGCTACGAATGGTTTTGGCGAAACCGTGAACGTAGTGAACTTGATATGACCGAAGGAACCTGATAGCTTTTAAAAGGAGTGGTTAAAGCTCCACAATTAAAAATATCTTCTGTTTTAAAAATAACCGAGTGGTTTCTTTTAAACTGTTCCAACGATTCAACTTTGGCTTATTTTCTTTCCATTAATAATAATGCGTCCCATCATTAACCTATCATCGCAGAAAACAACGAAAATACAACGTCCTCTTATGCCATCCGCATTCGCCACTGGGTCCCGTCATCACCCGTTAGGTTACTTAACTAACGGCAGAGCGGGGGCTGGGCTAGCGCGGGTGTAAAACATAAGTGATGTCTAAATAGCTATCATATATAAATATTGTACATTCGTCAAACGCAATAATAGGCATTCCAGATCACAGATGAACATTATTGGATATGCAAGCAATCCGCGTTTCTTTTGAGCCTGCAACGAAAGACAGATTACACAGTTGTGATGAATAGCCAATACCCCACCCTAGACCCCTACGGGTACGGCAAACTACCCGTCAAGTACCCGAAGTGAAGCGGTCTCCCTCAACAACGTGAGTAGGCCACTAAACACTTCAAAGTACCCGGTAGTTTGTGCACCCCACCTTGGGTCTATCCTAGGAGCAAAAACAGTAAAATGAAATAATACAACGGTGGCTACAACCGCAACCTGGATGCGCCCCGCAAAATAATATTACAACATATTACAATTACATCGAATGAATTAATATAATAACCCATCACAAACCCCGGCTAATCATCATAACAATCCAATACAGTTCATAACCACAAACAGTAAAATCCATTACAGAAATGTGCAACCCCCTGCCAACCGACATACTAGCAGTTAGGGGAGGTTTACGAACAATTAAACAGTTCACAGATATAATCAGATTAGCAAACATCGTATAATTTCGATCGAGCAAACATATCAGATTCTACTCCAAAACTTCTCTGTGCACCTGAGACTTAAGCAGAAAATAAACATTCCAGAAAACACAAAATATCACAGAAAAGCCACTGGAAAAACTTGGGCTGAATCGGCTCCAACTCGGCCGCGGATCCGCGGCGGATCGGTGGGATCGGCCGCGGTTCCGCGGCTGTTTAGCCGATTCATGAACCCAATTTTTTTCAGTGTTCTTATATTTCTCTTTAGGTTATACTTAAGGTCCCTGAAAAAATTTTAGAGCATGTTTTAAAATCGACAGAAACTATGTGATTTTGATGTTTTTTCCGGTTCGTTTTGCGTTCGAAATTCATACGACTTTGTTAATAAGTTAATTATTGTTTAGCGAGGCTCTGATACCACTGTAAGTCGATGTACAACACCCCACAAGTTGCGGGGAGGCGGAAATATGAAAAACGATCTTATTCTTTGAGTTAACATCGACTAACCGAAAAATCTTTGCTAAACTATAACTAACACATGCATAGGAGTTCTTAACTACTATGAAAAGAGATTATACCTAGTGAACCTAGTCCTTCATCTTTTCGTTCTCCACCTCCTCCTCGGCCTCCTCTATGTAATAGACGATTCACCCGAGAGCTTCTATTCCAAGCTTCACCTCTAAACTTGAGGTAACTAGGTTTCTTTAGTTGCTAATCAAAGGCACCTAGGTGATATAGAGTGAGGTTATGGATTAATTAGTCTATCTAATCCTTGATCTCAACACATGAGATGAGAGGATTAGGGTTTGAAGAGAGAGAGCTTGAGGAGGGAGAAGGTGAGCAAGAGAATGAGAATGAGATAATGATCTCTCATGAATATATGAAGCATAATGATTTATCAAAATAAATAAATAAAATGATTAATCATCATGCTTCATTTATTCATATGAGTGATTCATCTACATGAGTCATTAACCATTTAATGATGCATTAATGACATGGATGAATCACACAAATGAGTCACTAATATCATTTAATGCTTATGCCACCTAAACCCCCAAGTCACCATCCTTCTAGAAGCTTCTCGTGAAATTACGAGAACGCCCCTCCTATCCGTGAAAACACGGAAAAACTTTAGACTGTATAAATCCAATAACCCGATACTAAAATCTGGCTTAAACCAAAGCCGGCTAGTAAAAACTGTCCGAATGTCGTACGTGCGTAAACACACGTATGCGTCCGAACCCTTGTCGTAAAACCATACGACCTCTATATCGTTTCGCCTGGAGCAGGGAAACTCTCTGTGTGGGACTCTAAAGACTCAACTACTACGCTGGCAGTGGGTTTAACCACAGACCGCAAGCGGCACTAGCTGTACGTAACGGTCCCCAGGTAAATGTCGATAAGAAGGCCGATGAGGAAACCCATCCGAACTCCTACTGAGCCTGATGTGACAATCTCCGTACAGTCTGGTCTGTTCGTCTAAGACTATCGCATATCGGGCCTAGGGGCGGCAAGCGTCAATCCCTTAATAGCGGTATAAGTCGTGTCGGAGCGTAGCCCATTACACCTTGAGAAACTACTGGAACCTACCAGTAAATCTCGGTTGCCCTGGCCAGGGACTTTGCGTAATGGCTCTCTGACATAGCGCGATATCAACTCCCAATACCGGGAGAAACGAATCCTGTCTAACCGCCACTGCCTCCAAGTGCTCGGGACTGCACCCAACTGCTACCTGTTTGCACGACTCCTTTGAGCCGTGGTAGGGTAGCAATCTAAGAACAATGGGACACACTCGAGGCGAAGTAGCAGTGTCAAGTCTGTGGACTATGCTGTACTCATGTCACCTGGGAACTGTTAACTGACGACGGGTATAATACCAACCAACAGTTCCCTGCGAGTCCTGTCCGGTGTACCCGTAACCCAACAAGCACCTGTATACTATCTCCAGTACGACGTACTGATGGCTGTGGGACAGATCATCTCCCCAACTGGGATGAGAAGCATACACACTAGTCTACTCCGGAGTATCGATGCCCTATCTCGATAATCCTACGACTAGGGACCTGGAAAAGGATGTGCTTGTAGACTACCCAGCCCCCACTAGTGTGACTGCCATCACAACGTTGGTAATCAAGCAAGATCCTAAGGGCTCTATCAATACGAACATACATATTAAGATAGATAAAACCAAGTAGCATACTACCATATTTAGCAAGACTGTTTTATAACTGTGAATATCCCAAGCTTCCATTAAATAATATACAAACTAGTATGATACAATAATAGCCCCTAGGGCATATACACTAACACGTTTAACTTGTCACTCTTGGTGAGATCGACGATAATCATTTTAAGTCATCTTTTTAAGACATAAATTCATTTTAAGTGTGTTAAGACTAGTGGCATTTAATAGAGTATCGTTCTTTTCTAAAGAATGCTTCATTTTTAACTCATCTTAACAATAATAATAAACTTGCACCCCAAAGAAAGAGAAGAAGGTCTACACCCCAACCACATGCTTCAAAAGTATTAAATTTATGATTTTGTTAAAATGATTGGAAAACGATTTGAAGATTTCTAGAAACGGAATAGATAAGATAATTAAATCTTAATTCATACTTCGATCATAAAACCTCCCACTTAAAACTTATCAGATTTTATTAATGAATGCAGCATGTGTCTTTCTTCATTAAGTGTGACATGCACATCACAATATGCAACAAAACAATCTAACAAATTTCACTTTTATTAAACCACCCTATTTAATCTTGTTCGTTTTTATTCGAGTTTTCCGTTTCTCGTGAAATTGGCATGCGTCCCGGACGTTCCCACTGCACCAAACTACCCATGCAATCCTCAGATGTTATGTGAGAATAAAATTTTGAAACTTTTGGCGAGAGAGGAATTTTTTTCGAAAACATAACTCCAAGAATTAAAATAGTGAAACCTCCTAACCCTATGAAAAATTTTAAGTAGGAAAAACTTTCCAAAAATCAAAAATAATTTATTTAATTTATCAGAATTTTCTGAAATTTTGGAAAATTTTCTACAAAAAAAATGGGTAAAACCGAGCCTGGCTTGGCCAAGGCACCCGAGCCCAGCCCAGCTCACAGGAGCAATAGCTGCAGCACCGCCGCTACTTCCTATCTCCCCTGTTTTTTTCTTTTTTGTTTTCGATTTTTCAGAAAAAAATAAAAAAGATCTTTAATGCCTGAAAATCCATTAAAAAATATTCAACAAATCCTAAATATTATGCTTTTGAAAAAAAATATTTTGGCCCTTACCCAAAATAAAAAAATCACACAATCTTATTCCAAAAGAAATTAGGGTTAGAGTTTGTTTTTCCAAAAAATATGGCCTAACCATCATAAATTTCACCAAAAATTTACAAACAAGATCCAATTTTTAGCTAAAAAATATTTTCACAATTTTGATCCATGGCCAATTCTCATATCAAGAAACACATTTTTTTTAATTATCACAACGTCACAGAAAAATAGATCTATAGACGACATATAATGCATGAAAAAATTTAAATATATGTAAAAATCTATTTCTATCATCAATCCTAATAATTGCAAATCTATAAAAAAAAATTGATCTAACTTTTAGATTTAAAAAACACAATTTTGAGTCGCAACAATTTTAAAATATAGATCTAACTACGAATTACGAACGTGGGCATCTATATTTTGATACCAATATAGCATTTAGGTGCATATATTTTAATATCAAATTATGGCAGCGGAATAGATAGATCTACATATAAGGTTTTACAAGAATTATTGTAACCCGAAAGTGGTGAGATCGTTATACTCGCCCACGTTACCATGATGAATTTTGACCTTCGCCTCCTTGCAACGACTGAAGAGAAATCATGCTCTTGATGAGTGGGAATCTCCCACGTGATATCTCACAAGCCAATACTCAATAGAATTTGGAAAAGAGAAGATGAAGGCTCAAACCCAAGCAATTTCTTAGATCCCTCTGTATCTTAATTAATTAGATTAAATTAAACCTTAACGCGCGCATATACATATGCCACCAAAAGGGGAGGCTATTGGGCCGGGTGAAGCCTAATAGCCAACAAAGATAAATCAAACTATTATAATGGAGGAGAAATCTCTAAATTTTATTAATCTCAAAAAATCCTTTCTTTCTGTTAGATAATCTCTCTTAAATATTCTCGCTCAATTACAAATTTTGAATGACGACTCTTTAAAACATAACTATTTAAATTTAAAACTTAAATTTAAGTTAATCTAAAAGTTGAATTATAATTTCCAACATTTCATGAGTTTAGCCTGGTTGAATTATTTATCTCTGTTTTTTTTAAGGCAAAAAGCTGAACTCAAATAAAGTCTGCCTTAAGAAAAACCTTTATTAATCACAAAATGAACCAACAAAATTGTACCTGGTATGGATGGTTATGATCAACAAGTTGTTTTCCTTTTAATTTGTTGTTAAATGTAGGAGGACACTCACTTATGATCTTCTTGAAAAAATGCTGATTAGAAACATCTTCCTTAAGATTATATTTTAGATATTTTGTTTATCTAGTTTGTTTGTTTGTTTGTTTGGCGTGTAGGGACCTCCAACAATGAGCTTTAGATTGTTGGATTTACATGTAGAGATGCAATGTTGCAACAGCTGTAATTGATGTTTCAATACTTTTGGACGATATTTCAAAATTGTGGTCTCAAATGTGGTGTGGTATCCATTCATACTTTTATGTATGAATAATTTTTGGCTAAATTAAAAGAAAGCTGCATCATTTCTACCCGAAAAAGAAGAAACCATTCTAATAAAAATTCAACAAATTATCACAATTAGTTCTGGATTTAATATCCATCATATAAAGTAGCATTCTTCGATAAAATTTATGAAATGAATGATTACCAAGATTTGGATGAAATGAATATTGGGTCTAATTAGAAATTTTCCAACTTGTTGAATATACGGTCTGATTCCAAGCTTATATGAGTTCATGCTCATGCCCGCCTTGTGCATGTTTTACACATGATTTGTATACAACAGGCATGACAATATAATTTCATACCATTTAACTCCATCATTTTTTTGTGTAAAGATTACTTTTATGCTGTTTCTCTATTTCAGAATAAGTAGAACACAGCGAAATCGAATCCATTGAAATATAAGTTACCATGCCTAGCTAGCTAGCCCAAATTACATGAGAAGAGGTAAGCACACCAGAAGGTGCCTCCACCTTCCAAAATATCTCTCCCTGTCTGCAACTGCAATCCCTAATCCTTCCTTCTTCTAAATTCCAGAAATCCTCCCAAAACTTAACCGCACCCGACTTCTCCAACACCCAAAAAAACCACCCTCTCTACTCGTTTGGGTCCCACCGCAATACCAGATAAACATCAAAGCCGTCTTCAAACGAAACTTATCCTTCCACTCTTCCGAGCTCCACTCTTTTTAATCCTCTCTCGCTCTCTCCCAAAAAAAATATTTAAAAAATCAAATCAAATTCAATTTCTCTCTCTAAAACTCTCTCTCTCTCTCTAATGGCGAGCGAGTCGACGATCCCGGAGCAACTGCGCGCGAGCCTGTTCCCGATCTTGATCGGCCTCATGGGGCCCACGCCGGGATCCCACCCGGACCGAGTCGTGCTCGTCAACCCCGTGACACAAGGTATGGTCGTCATCCGCGGCGGCGCGGCGGCGATCTCGGAGATCATCGCCGCCGGAGGCGGAGGCGAAGTCGGTGGCGGGGCGCCGCCGGCCTCGAAGGCGTCGATCGAGGCGATGAGGTCGGTGGAGACATCGGAGCTTGAATCTGAAGAGGAGTGCTCGATGTGCTTGGATGCGATGAAGAAGGAGGATGAGAACGCCGCGGTGAAGGAGATGCCTTGCAGGCATCGGTTCCATGGGGACTGCATCGAGAAGTGGCTGAAGATGCATGGATCTTGTCCAGTTTGTAGGTACCAGATGCCGATCGAGGAGGAGGAGGAGAGAGAAGGGGATAAGAGGCGGGGGAGGAGAGAGAGTGAGGTGTGGATCACGATCGCCTTTCGGAGGAGGGAGAGAGAGGGTGACGATGAGGATCGAGAAGGAGATGAAGATAGAGACGAATAGGATTAGGGTTGGTGACTGTTTTTAATTCGTTCTTTTATTTTGTTTTTTGTTTTTTTTGGGTTTGGTTTAAAGATGTGAAATTAATTAGGGTTTAGTTTTGGGGAGAAGAAGATTGTGTACAGAAAAGGCGCGTTTGTAGGATGAGTATATAGTTATGGAAAAATTGCTTTTTATCTTTCGTGCTTTGATTTCTTGTGTTTGTGCACTTTGCATCAAAATTTGTGAATTGAAGTACTAGCTTTTTAGTAAGCTAATGTGTTCTAAAAGGGCGGAGACATAGGAGAAAGCGTGAATTGAAATCAGAGCATAGTGGCTCTGCGCAGGGATTCCTACATAATCCCTACGCAACAAGGTGGAACATGGGCCATGCTGCCCTACTTCTTTCTTATGTCGTAAAATTTGATACTGTTCTAATAATGCAATGGATTACATCATGTCGTCAATTGAAAACTTATCTTCTTCATAAATGAAATATAGAAAAAGAAAAATCTTTGAAATGCATTATCTCTTTTGAATGTATCCTCCACCTAATCCATTTTTCATGACATTTTTTGGATGTTGCTTCAAAAGATGCTTCTAGCTTCTTTCGATCATCTAAGCAGGCATTTAACAAAGCGTGTACAAAAATTAACTTTCAAAAAGCTTACTTAATATCACCGTATAAACAATCGGTAAGCCTTTCTTTTCTTTTCTTTTTTTTTTTTTTGGCTCCAGAGGAGAAATAAAAGGGTAGCAAATTAAGGATGTAAACATATAGGATATAATTGTTATTGTATCCTGTATCCTGCAATTTTTGTTAGAAAAGAAATACACTATCATAACTTTTGAAAGAGGAAAATAAAAAGAAATTAGCTAAGTTGTTGTTTGTTTTCAAGGAATTGCCCAAAAAAATGAGAATTGGGGGGATTATTCGTCAAAACAAAAAAGTATGGAATTGTCATTCCTTTATTTATTTGCATAGAATAGGAATTGCAAGTTTTGGGAATTGATATAACCAAAATGTGAATTGACATCACTTTTTTTGGCAATTCCAAAGCCGAGATTTTTTGGATGGAATTGCTCATTTCCAAAGACATATAGGATTAGATATATTATTTTATTTGGAAAATAGTTATGATTATCTACTGTCTTTTTCTCTCTCTTCTTTATTCCAATTCCTAAATTCAATTCTCGCTTTTTTTGTTCAACCAAATAAAAGAAAAGATTGAAGGAAACAAAAACCATTCCAATACTTTATAAACAAACAACGAAATTACTATTCCAGAAGACAAATTTTTTCTGTGTATGTTCTCAATTCCCATTCTTGTTTTTAATTCCAGCAAACAAACTGTCCCTAAAAAAAACTATATACTATTTTGACTTGCAAGTCTTTGATACTGCATGCTTTATTACCCAAAATCTTCATAATATTTTGTTAGCAAACGGTCAATTACACAAAAAATTGCAAATAAATTGAAAACCTTGTCATGATTGTAATCCCGTTGCCAAAATATCTTGATATGAAAATCTTCATAATATTTTATTGCTAACATTGATTGGTATGAGAATCGTGTCATTTTATCTTATCTGAAGATTGACTGAGTTGAGCATCTTTTCAGTTTTTTCTCTTTAATTTTAGCTGGAAATTTTATTAGACCCCAGTCAGCCCATTACTCTTTATTAATATATTTGGTAAACGGCAGCACATAAAAGAGCAGGAGTACTTGCTTCTTGGCATATCAGCAATGTCCAGCTTAGCTAGTATTAAAATTCTTAATTTATGGAATTGCAGAATGAGGGTAAGTGTAGATGGCTTCTTCCCTGTATTGTTTAAGCTAAAATGTCTGGAATTTATGTCTGTAATTCCTATAAAAAAAAACCCAGTATTGTTTAAGATAAAATGGAATCTGCAGTTTGCATGTCTGTAAGCCAGTTTCTGTTAAGATGAGATTTCACAAAGTTTAGTATTGTTTGGCATCATAGCCTTGAAACCAAGGTTTCTTTTAAAATAGGTTTAAAAGAAAAGGAGTGGCTTAAAATTAAGGGCGGTTGCAATGTTTTAAGAGTTGGAAAAAATAAGGTATCAAACCCTCCCAATCCTATTTGCAACCACCGTTTGACAAACTCTATTTTGATTGCCAAATGGATTTCAATTACGGTTTTCAGAGTCTAGTCTTAAAACCCCTGTTGGAGAAAACGACCCGCTCAAATCATCAAGAACACAAAGAGAGCAACACAAATAATAAAGAAGATGAAATAGCATACTGGATTTACATGATTCGACCATTTCGGTCTAGTCCACAGGGCGATCATTTCAAATGGGGTTTCATTATGACCAGATACAGGAGAACACTCTCATACCTTGCTAACTAGGCCTAATGTTTTCTGGTTTTTTGTGTTCAATGCTCTCTTACATAAGAAAATTTAAGACTGCTCATTTCATATAAGATCCATATTATAGTCATGTAGTGACTTCAAAGCACTTGATCTTTGTTTAATAAAAAAAACAAGGCTCAACTCCAGAAAACCATCAAATAGTTTCCATATTTCACAAGTAACTAACAAATAGTTTTAAAACTATGAATAACTATCAAACTTAACTATGACACGTCAGCACAATAAATGCCACATCAGCATAATTGCCCCATCATTAGAATTTTAAATTTTTCCCAATATATCCTTCTGCCTAACTCTAATCCTATAGCCTAAACCTTAACCCTAATCAATGCCTTCACTCTTTACCAACGCCTCCTTCGGTGCCCCCTACCAGCGCCTCCTCCTCCTCCCTCGACGTAGGCTTCTCCTTCTCTCCGCCCGCGACATCACCGCCACCCTCTGCCTCCGCCTCAAACTCTCCATCGTTGCCGCCGCCGCCTCCTTAGCCACCCTTGCCACCTCCCGTTGATTCCCTCGCCAACTATTAATTATCGTCTTCTTCCATAAATCAAGCCAACCCTAAACCTAATTCTAACCCTAATTGCACTTACCCGTCCGGTAGCCGCCACCTCTCCCCGAGGCTTCTCTCTTTTTTCTTCATCTTCATCATCATCTTCTTCTTCTTCATCATCGTCAACAACCTCATCTTCATGTGCATCATCATCATCATCATCTTCTTCTTCTTTTATTTCTTGTATTTACCCTAATTTCTTCCCAAACCATAACCCTGGCTTCTTCCGACCTCTCCTCACCGTTGCCGCCGGCGAATCTACTTCCGACCACCTTCTGTCACGCCCCGCTTCCCAAAATACGGAATACGAGGGTGACAAAGCCAGCCATGCTCCTACGGTCGAAGAAATATCCTGCCGTAGTGTAACGACCCTAGTATTACTATACATTCGTGTTTTCTTTTTTTAGTAAAATATTGTATTTATTTATTCGTAGTGTTTTTCCGTAATTTTTGTTTTCTATTAAATATATTATTTTATTATTCTATTTATTTTTCCCAAAGCCATTTCTTTAAACTAAATCTTAAACTATTTCAAATTAAACACAATACCTAACCCAGCCCATAACCCAAATCCAATTTCATTTTTATTTTCTTTTATAAAATTATGAGCCCAAAAAGCTCACTTTCTTTTTAAGCAACAACATATATTTAATTCTAATTAAATATAAACATGAACAACTTTGTAACTCATTGGTTAAGTCTTTAAATTATTATTCCATAGACCATATGTTCAAATCTTGTTTCTTGTAATTATTTTTTTTATCAATTTTTATTCTTCTCATAACTTACAAATGAGACCTTTCATTTCATTTTCCTTTTAACTCCCAAAATAATTAGAATGGTTATGAACCATAATTTATTAGAATTGTGGTGGCTATAAACTTTTTTTATATCTTTGCTTCTCTTTCTTTTCTTCATCACACATTTCTATCATTTCACATATCCTTCATCTAAATTCCCCAAAGAAGAACATGAAGAAATTCTCAAGAATGTCTCGCTAGAAACGCGAGGCTATTGGCGGATAGACAATCTCGGTGACAATACCGGCTTGTGTATGTAAATCCCTTCTCTCTTTTCCACCCTCTATCTTTTTCTCTTTATTTTTCTCTTTTTTATATTGCAATGAAAAACTTCCCTTGTCATATCATAGTGCCTAAATAATTAATTAAATAGATACATATATAAATAATAAACATACACAAATATATAGTTTATAAAGTCTTTTTCATTACTCTCAATGCATATGTTAAGATTTCATAATAACCAATTAGAATTGTATCGTTTATTGTTGTATTTTAAATTATTTTATTTAAAGTTTGTAAAAAAAATGAAGTTACGAATAAATACCATGGTTTTCTCATTTCTCACATATGACATATCAATACCTTTACATCTAAAATAATTTTTAGAAATTAATTTTTACTTCTGAAAATTTCAGGAAATTTACATATGATAGAATATATTATTTTATACATACTGTAAAAATTTTAGATTGAACCGCATAATAGTTTAGGAATTATATTGTTTTTATTCACTGTTCGTAAAAACAGAAAACTGCATTTATTAGTCAACTTCTTACACACATAATTTGATCTACTGATGTCCAAATTGAGAAAACTCATGTGTTTTGGATATCTACATCGAATAATCTAGATTTTCTTAATTTTAAGTTTTTACTGAAAACCGACGTAAAATATACAAAACTACGTTACAATATTAAGCGACGAATCTGGACAGAATATGTCCTGATTCGCACACTGTTTTTAAATTGGACATAACTCGAACACCCGATGTCCGTTTATGACAAAATTTAGATATGTAGATGCACAATTGATAGAACTATAATTTTCTGTATACTATATTATGCAGAAATGCATGAAACAACCCAATATAGGCTTTGCAATACAATATATAGTTGTTGTCCAGAAATCTTAATTTCTGTTTTAAACGCCGATATTAAAATGATCATAAGTAAAGCTTCAGAAATTCAAATCGCGTAATTTTTGGTGTTTTGGATAACTAAATCGAAAGACCTATAATTTTATAATAATTTTCTTAACCTGAAATCTGATGAAAATTAACTCAAATTGCGTTTTAAAAATGTGTGACGGTGCTGAACAGATTCTGATCCGTTTTGCGCGACGATATGAAAACATGTATATCTCCAAAACCGGTAGTCGTATTTAGCACTACTACAAATAAGGGTTGCCCCTACGGATTTATCGGTAGGGGCAACCCACTGCCCCTACGGATATATACGTAGGGGCGAAAAAAGACCCCGTAGGTGCAAAGGCCGCAGGTGCAAGTTGAGGCCCTGAACTTGCCCCTACGGACAAATTCATGCCCCTACGGATATCTCGGTAAGTGTTATAGCCCCTACGGAGTACCCCGTAGGGGTAATAAAATCATATATGTAAATTTTTTTTTGAATATATTGTATATACCTACGGATATATCCGTAGGTCCTTTTTCTACCCCTACGGATAACTCCGTAGGGGATATAAAGTAGCCCCTACGGATAAGTCCGTAGGGGCTACTCCCAACACCCTGCACTGAGATCGGGGTGAAAAATATCAGGAAACCTGATATTTTGCCCCTACGAATTTATCCGTAGGGGATAAACAGTGGCCCCTACGGACATATCCGTAGGGGCACCCCCAACACCCTGCACTGATATCAGGTGGGAAAATATCAGGTTTCCTGATAGTTTGCCCCTACGGATAACTCCGTAGGGGCAACATATGTACCTACGGCTTAATCCGTAGGTACATATTGTCTGTATTTTTTTTTTAAAAATAGACTGCTAGATTTTTTCCCGCCCTATGCACAATACTATATACATCAATCAAATCATATATTGCAGTATTCATAATCACATCTCACGCATATATATAATATACAAAAGAAACCCAAAAACTGAATATGATATAAATACAAACCAATATCAATATCGTTTCAAAATGTAGTACAATGTGATATAAATACATGTTTCAAAAAATAAGAACCAAAAAGCTACCCTAGTTCGGTCCAGCTCCACCTCCGAATAACGTTAGAATAACGCGCGCCTGCTCCTCGGTCAATACACTCTGCAATACTACATATAAGGGAGTCTGAGCGGCATGTGGAGCTGGCGATGTGGTCTGCGCAGCCGCCGTCGAGGTAGTCGCTTGCGGAGCCGCGGCTGCGGGAGTCTGAGTGGGCGGTGGAGCTACAGGAGCTGTCTGCGGAACCGCAGCCGATGTAGTAGCTTGCGGAGCCGCAGCCGAAGGAGATGCATGTGGAGGCTCGGCCGATCTACCCTGTCGCGTCTGGACATAACGTGTGTAAGAAGCGTGTAAGAACTGTGTATTATTCGAATTCGTTTCATTATTAAGTTATTTCGAAACCCTGTTTGGATATCTAGTTTGGAAAAGCGTTGTTTATTTTAATTACATATGTATGTATGATTAATCAAACTTAAGTCTAAAACCAAATAAGCTCAAGCTACGTACTAATTATGGATATGTTGATATGTATATAATATGAAATGATATTTTACTATAAAGTAGTATACATACCAGCATCTCCTTCAACTCCTGAACGGTGGCCCTCAAGCTATCCAGTTCCTGATGGACATGCCGGTCACTGGAGACGGAGGAAGTAACCGCCGGGGTGGAGTCCAACCTCATATGGGCCCTGCTAGGGCCCAATCCCCGGCCTCTCTCCCAACCTCCGTGGTGCCCTCCGTGTGCGGCGTCCAGAACTGGGGTCAGCAGCCTCGGATCGTTCTGTCCGGTAAAATCGATCCCCGAGGCCTGGGCCTGCTCAACCACCCGCTCCTACACCCACATTAAGCAGTAAAGTATAAGTATAAAATTTAAACTTGAACCTTCCAAAACTAAAATTTCAAATTTGGGTAGAAAAAATATTAACACTTACGCAGTACTCCTGGGTAGCGACGTCAGGACATCGAAGCTCGCCCGTGGCGGGATCTGTCGAGGTGCCGTGGACGGCAAGATATGCGGACAGCACGCTCGGTGTACCACCTGACGCCACGGTCCGAGATGTCTGCAATATTAGAAAGTAACTCTTAATATTAGAATATTAGAGAATAACTCTTAATATTAGAATATTAGAGAATAACTCTTAATATTGCAGAATATTAGAGAATAACTCTTAATTTACCGATAACTCCATGGCTCGAGTAATGTTCCTCGAGCCACCTGTGTAAGTGGGGCGACCCCTCTTCGCCGACTTCCTGTTCTCCGTATTCTGAGCGGCCTGTTTCTGCACAACGCATTAACATTTAGTTTTCTAATTAAGAAACACAAAGAAATAAATTATATCATAAATAATGAATTAAATTTAAAATACATACTTGTTTGCGTTCGGAGTCGAAATAAGCGCACAATAGAGGCCATGTCTCTACGTCGACTCTCGCAAACGCCGGAGTAGATAGGAGGGCCGCTCTCTCTGCCTCGGGGGTCGCTATCCACAGGGAGTAGCAGTCGGCCTTCAGCTCATTCCTGTTGTATCGGACCTTGGCCTGCATGTTCTTCATCATGAAGGTCGAGCACCCTCCCCGAGTGATCAGGGTCGGCTACAGGCTGAAAATCGTAATCCAACTGAAAATACAAAAAAAAACATTGTTATTAGATTGCAAGTGTTAATAATAAATATATTGGATAGATCAAATGAAAATATATATTAATACATACCCGAGCCTGATCAAAGAAGAGGGCGAATGAGCGCTGGTGCTGCTCGCCCCACTCAACGTGAAGTGGATAGTTCTTCACGATCCGGCTCTCGTCCCCCAAATACCGGCCGAACCTCTCGGCATGAGGACCGGTATAGCGATAGTCAAGGGTAAAAAATAGGGGGAATGCTGCCTCCCCCCTAGCTCTATCAGGCCTTAGCCTATGGGACTGATTCAGGCCTCGAGTCCCCCTCTGGGGATGGAGAGGCCCTGCGTCTGCACGAAATATCAAGACAATCAATAATAAGACAAAGTTGTATTAAGAAATCAAGGTTAAACAAAAATTCAAGTGTGATATATACCTCCGGTGATTAGCGCACGAGCCTGGGCCCGAGCAGCAGCACGAGCGGGACGATAGTTCCTCCGGTGAGGAACAACCGGGGTCCCGGACCCGGACGCATCCCCTCCAACTATAAAATAAACATCGACGCTAAATCTCCATGAAGTTCATATTTATTCTATATAGCATATGTAAAATAAATAAATATTTTAAATTTATTCATACTAACCTGCAGACGATGCGGAGGGTATGGAAGCGGCAGGAGTGGCCCCTGTGGAAGGTGTGGACGCACCACCTATAATTAGACAATTAAAAATAGATTTTATAAGTAATTGCAAAAAGAATGTGTAGATCAATAATATAACGTTCTAAATCAATATGCATGAACTATAGGACATATAAACATACCCGCAGGTGCGGTGGTGTCACCACCTACAGCTAGACAATAATAAAAATTGCTAAGTAAGAGCAAAAAGAATGTGTATATTTATGATATAGCATTCTAAATCAATATACATACACTATATGATATATAAACATACCTGGAGGAGCGGGGGTGGCCTCTGTCCCAGATGTGGACGCAGGACCAACAACTAGACAATTAAAAATAGATTTTATAAGTAATTGCAAAAAGAATGTGTAGATCAATAATATAACGTTCTAAATCAATATGCATGCACTATAGGACATATAAACATACCCGCAGGTGCGGTGGTGTCACCACCTACAGCTAGACAATAATAAAAATTGCTAAGTAAGAGCAAAAGGAATGTGTATATTTATGATATAGCATTCTAAATCAATATACATACACTATATGATATATAAACATATCTGGAGGAGCGGGGGTGGCCTCTGTCCCAGATGTGGACGCAGGACCAACAACTAGACAATCAAACATTGACAATATAAGTAATTTTGACATAAACATGCATGAATATCTGTAATATTACATTGAAAATGGATATGCGTGCAGTATACCTGGAGGTGTGGCAAAATCCACACGGAAGGAGGCATCCGAAGGGGTCTCCGATCTGGGTGCAAGACCGGCCCTCTGAAGCTCCCTACGGAGCTCTCCGGGCGGCAGAACCGCTCTGCCTCTGCCTCTGCCTCTGCCGCGGCTGGAGCTCCTGCCACCCCTCGCTGCTCCCGACATCGTCATCAAATCTAGATAAACGGTTCGTGGACGCATTAGACAATCATTAAAAGTATTGACTATATATGATCTAGAGCGTAAAATGTGAAGTAATAATATAACATTACTGATAACCTTTTTCGTTTCGTGGGCGCATCATACATATCTACTTGGATTTCATCGTCGATGTCATTTCTAACCCACGTAACTTCATGATCGGTCGAAGACAACCCGTCCTTCGAAACAGACGGTCGGAGCACTTTAAGCCTTCTCTCTTCTTCGTCCTCATCGCTGTCCTCGTATTCTGGGACATCGTAGACATCTCTAGGTTTCCATCGGCATACAACACTCCACCCCGGATGCTTCAAACACTGTGAGTAGTATACTTGGAACGCTTGGTTCGGAAAGATAAACGGATCGTCCTGACCGTAAAATCGAAGTGTGTTCATACTGGTCAATCCATATTCATCTTTCTAAGTCCCAAGACTGCTTCTCCACTTGTCTGTATCGGTTCGCGGATCGTACCAAGTACAGTGGAATATATAAAAGGGTTCTGATCGTCCGGGATAGTGGATGCCGAGTATACAATTTAAGTACCCATAGTAAATCACACCGTCCGATCCTACCGTCGCAATCCCACTATTCTGAGTGATTCTAGATGTTTCTATGTCCTTAACTTCGAATTTGTATCCAAGGACACTAAATCCTTTGTAATGTGCAACCTCCATACTAGGAAATTGAGCTAAACATCTTGAATCACTCTCAAATGATGCAGACAAGTTCGGATCGTGGATCTAACAAAACAAATTTTACGATAAATACATAACGATACAAGTTTAGATTAAAACTGATAGCAATAAAATGTAATTCGAATAACTTACATGCTCTGTGACCCAATCACAAAAATTATCCTGATGGTATTTTTCCAAACGCTCTTCGTTCCAATCAGGATGCCCCTCACGTATCTCGTTAAAATGAGTTCTGTTTTCGACAAATAATTGTGACATTAATATTATGTCATTTCATACACACACAAACACAGATATAACAATTAATCCAAAAGAACTTACTCTCTAATTTGTTCAAGACATACGCAATTAAGCAAGATAAACCGGTATATCTTATTAATAAATATAGTGTCTACCCTCTTATACTCGGCTTTACCATATGGCCCGTCTTGAATTCTTCGTGGTCGGTTAAGTCTTGTCTCAATGTTCTCGTCCAGATAGCGGGAACAAAATGTGGTTGCTTCATCAAGAAGATAACCTTGCATGATAGAACCCTCTGGTCGATTTTTATTGCGTATATATTTCTTAAGAGTGTAAAGGTACCTAATGAGAATATATTGAATAAATAAACACGGGCATACATGACAAAAATAAATTTATAAATTGCGCGAAACGAAAAATTACACGTACCTCTCGACGGGATACATCCATCGATATTGTACCGGTCCGGCTAACTTCGCCTCAGTTGCAAGATGAACCGTCAAGTGTATTATGAAGGTTGATGTTGTGTGTTCATAGCAATGAGGACATGCTTTGTGACCATGTACGGACCAACCTGAAAGCATTCCATACGCAGGAAAGTCATTAATTGTCCACATTAAAGCCGCACGCAGTATGAAGGTTGTATTTGTGTTTGAATCATATGTCTCTACACCATCAATGAACAAAGTTTTCAGCTCCTCAATCAGAGGTCGGAGATAGACGTCGATATTGTTCCCCGGTGAGTTTGGTCCGTCGATAAGAAGAGGCATCATAAAGTATGATTGGTCCATAGCCAACCAAGGCGACAGATTATAAATTATCATTACAACGGGCCATGTACTGTGACTTCCAGCCATATAGTTGAATGGGCAGAAGCCATCGGCAGCCAGTCCGAGCCGGACATTGCGAGGATCGCTACTGAATATTGCGTGCCTCCTATCGAAATCCTTCCATGCCGGTGAATCTCTTGGATGGCTCATTTTTCCATTTTCGCTTGGAGGAGCACGGTGATGCCAAATCATTGCCTCGGCTGTTTTCTTGCACCTGAATAGCCTCTGTAGCCTCTGTGTTATGGGAAAATATCGTGCTATCTTCACAGGTATATCAGGCTTCTTATCAGAATCTTTCGGCTTATACCTGGCCTCTCCGCATGTTGGACACTCTTTCAAATCTGAATTCTCTTTCCGGTACAACACGCAATTTTTAGGACATGCTTGAATCTTCTCGCACTTTAGACCCAAATCAGACATCATTTTCTGGGCTTCGTACCAGCTTTCGGGCACATTATTTCCCGGAGGCATAGAATCTTTCAAGAACGAAAGAAACATTGTGAATGACTTGTTGCTCCATCCATTTAGGCACTTAATTTGGAAAAGTTGGACGAACCATGAGAGGGTGGAATACTTCGCATTCTCATAAATTGGTTTCCTAGCATCATTCATGAAATTTTCATATTTATCCGCACGCGGTCCTTGACCGGAAGGAATGTCATCTTCGGTACGAATAGATTCACCTAGGGCAGCCTCTACCATATCCTCCATTTCTTCTGATGGAAATAAATTTCCGTATCCTGCCGTATTACCGAATTCTTCTTCTTCTCCTGCCGCATTATCGTGTTCTCCTTCTTCTACCGCAGTACTGCATTCTTCTCCTTCCCCGTGATATTTCCAAGTTGAATAAAGTCTAGTAAACCCATGTTTTACAATATGAAGCTCTGCCAATTCTACCTTCTGCCAGTACTTATTGCCACATCTATCGCACGGACAGAGAATCTTCTCTATTATGATCTTATTATGTGCTCGTGCAAATTCAAGGAAAGCAGCAACTCCTGCGACAAACTTAGGTTGCATACGTTGTTTCCAATCCACATACATCCAGTCCTTAACTCTGACGTACTCATGGGCCATGTTAGACTGAATAACATATAAATTGTAGGTTATGCTGACTATATTGAGAAATATAAGAACGGGATAGTTACTGACAAAGGAGAAAATCCATGTATATGCTTTGTGTGTGCGTTTGTCGTTGAAAAGAATAAATTATCGCACGTTATGTTGACCGATAGACGGGGACTAAGTGGCGCTTTTAGTTTCATATATGGGTATCGATGGGAATATGAAGGTTTCATATTATCATATATTGGTTTTAACCCGAACATCTCGAATCGCTCTCTGATTATGCGTTTGTATTTATGTGTTCCGGCTGTCGGGGGTAGGCTTCTATCCCATTGAATGTATAGAGCGAACGCCCATCACTTGTGCTTTCAACCGTTTCGAGTAAATTTCGGCAGCACCTCCCCGCTGTTCTCCGAGTACACTGTAATAGAATAGATAATCATTTCAAAGCTGTGAAACAACGTTGAAATGAACATCTAATCTATCTTTGTACACGGAGAACCAGCGGAAAGATACCGACGAAATATCTCGAAACGGATGAAAACACAAGTGAATGAAGGCGTTTGCTTTATACATTCTTAACTTGTCCACACGGGACAAATCTATGGGTTACCATACGATTGAATTTTCTCGTCGCGTAGACTATACGACAGTTGTTAGTATTGAGCTATACTGTCCGATATTTAACAACCTTCGTATAGTTCTAGGTCACGACGAGTATCGCACGTATGTTAACCGATAGACGGGGACTAAGTAGCGCTTTTAGTTTCATATATGGGTATCGATGGGAATATGAAGGTTTCATATTATCATCGAGTATCATATATTGGTTTTAACCCGAACATCTCGAATCGCTCTCTAATTATGCGTTTGTATGTATGTGTTCCGGCTGTCGAGGGTAGGCTTCTATCCCATTAAGAATGTATAGAGCGAACGCCCATCACTTGTGCTTTCAACCGTTTCGAGTAAATTTCGGCAGCACCTCCCCGCTGTTCTCCGAGTACACTGTAATAGAATAGATAATCATTTCAAAGCTGTGAAACAACGTTGAAATGAACATCTAATCTATCTTTGTACACGGAGAACCAGCGGAAAGGTACCGACGGAATATCTCGAAACGGATGAAAACACAAGTGAATGAAGGCGTTTGCTTTATACATTCTTAACTTGTCCACACGGGACAAATCTATAGGTTACCATACGATTGAATTTTCTCGTCGCGTAGACTATACGATGGTTGTTAGTATCGAGCTATACTGTCCGATATTTAACAACCTTCGTATAGTTCTAGGTCACGACGAGCATCGCACGTATGTTAACCGATAGACGGGGACTAAGTGGCGCTTTTAGTTTCATATACGGGTATCGATGGGAATATGAAGGTTTCATATCATCATCGAGTATCATATATTGGTTTTAACCCGAATATCTCGAGTCGCTCTCTAATTATGCGTTTGTTGTGCATTCGTGTTGTATGTGTAACATGATTTTAAACCATTGAGATCAAGATTGATAGAACTGATCATCCTACATTGCAATAGCATTCATCAACCAAAAACTATTATTGCAATGGTATACATCTATAACAATCAACAATTAAAACTATAAATATAGGATACTGATATCATAAAGCGTTATGAGACACCTCATTTGCCACGTGTCGTGATCATGGAAATCGCTAATATTGAGTTATGAGACACCTCATCTGCCATGTGGCATGGTTACATATTAGTTAGGGACACGGCTATTTGTGTGCGGCTGCACGCTTGTGCAAAGATTTGTAATGTTAAAAAAATGTGATTTTTTTTATACATTGGAAAGAATGAATAGGAATTGATCTTTACATTGTTAACCTCTTTTAGTTTTTCTTTAGGAGCGGTCTCTCATATCTTAGTTGAAATATTTTCTATGTTTGTTATGGTCTTACTCTCATATAAACTATCAATATCATGCCACAAGAGAGTGAAAGAAATAGCATGCATGGTGTGTTCAATGTATGATAAACAAGTACACTTCTAATAGTTTTTAAATTTGAGAAGTCCAGAGTGTATGGAAGGAGTTGAATAACAGAAGCATAAGGGGCACAACATTTTTTTCTTAAATTCTGGATACATTCTAAAATCTTCAACAGCAATTGGAGTGTATTTCGCTGTGAGAGACTCTTCAAAGAAATGGAGGAAGAAGCACTAAAGAAAAAAGAGAGAAAAATAAGAATATAAAGTTGAAACTAAACTTGAGCTATCCGCTGAAATCATAAAGCATAGGAAAGTTGATTGAGTCTTGATCTATTGCTCTTTCTTTGCATTATCTCGTATGTCCATTTATAGATTTTAATGCCACATGAGATGTATAATCTGTCAGCTCCCTATGGTTGTATTAATGTCAGCTCTTACACAATATGGGTATCTGCCTTACCATTAAGACAACTATGGAATATGTTAATTTAAAATGTACGGCTAGCTATCTATGTATTCTGAGGGACTGCTTGCATAGAACTTAGCTTGATCCTCTCAATTATTACACATAAATATGCTGACATGTCTCTCATAACCCTAACCCCAGCCCCACAGTAACCCTAACCCCAGCCCCAACCCTAACCCCAGCCCACCGTAACCCTACCCCATCCCCACAGTAACCCTAACCCCAGCCCCACCGTAACCCTAACCCCAGCCCCACCCCAGCAGCAGCCGAACCCCAACCCTAACCCTACCCCGACCCCGACCGCCACCGCGCCCCTGCCCAAACCCAACTCTCGCGCGCGCAACCCAGACCCAGCCATGAATAATCCAAAAATGCTTTAATTTACCTCGAGATTTATACCTGAACGGGTGCGCTGGTGGGCTGGAGCGACGACGGTGGCGAATTGGCGAAGAAACCGGCGGTGGCGACGACGGTGGCGACTCTGCCCAACGACGGTGGCGACGCGACGGTGGCGATTTGGGGTTTTTCGCGCGCGATTGAGGGAGAGAGAGAAAATGAGCGTAGGCTTTTCGATCTGGCTTTATTTTAAAACGATATTTACTTGCCCCTACGGATATACCCGTAGGTCCTTTGTTTGCGGCTCCATAGGGGCAAACACCAAATTAAGAATTAATATTTTTATTCTTGGACGTCAGTGCCCGTAGGGGCAACCTTTTAGCCCTACGGATTAATCCGTAGGGCCAAGTTAAATATGCCCCTACGGATATTTCCATCCGTAGGGGCAACCCCCTATTTTACTAGTGTAGGCGAGACCAGAACTCACATGTGTATAACACTTAAGTCTATGTTTTCGTTTATATTCTGACTTTAAATGACTTGATTAACTAGTCGTACATATCACATATTTACAACATTATTTTTGGACGTTTCTTGTATATTTATCTCATATCATGTTATATGATTGCTTATCTATTTTTATCTATATAACTTGTGATTAAACCATTACATGCTATAATTGACTTGATCTTAACACAACTTAATCATGAATGCCTGAACCCAATAGGTGCACTTGACTCGACTTGACCTGAACCATGAATACGTAATGACTTGATATAAACACTTGACATGAATACATGAACAATTCACTTGAATACTTGAACTCGACTCGATATTTGAATTACACTCTCTTATGTATTCATGTATTTAGGCAATACTTGTAACTTTAATCACAGAATAATATACGCGGGGTGTTGGGGGTAGTTTGAGTATGAATCCAACGGAATCTCATGAGTCTCATTATAATAAATAATGTTGCTGTGGTACCGGGCTGAAATGGTACAAATAACGTTGCTGTGGTACCGGGCTGAAATGGTATATCATAAATTCATGAATGAAGGCCCGTGTTTCCAAGCCCCTAGATGATAGCCTGTTGGGTTTGGAATACATCAATAACAATTGAAGTCCCGCTATTTTGGATCCATGATTCTTTGCCCCTGGACGATAGTCTTGGGTTCGAGAATACTTTTGAGTTTGGTTGATATTCACACTTGAACTCACGTTAGTTATTTTTACCCATTTAGAGACCTTTTAGGACACTTACATTCACTTCATGTTCACTATACCTACATTCCACGGCCATACTATACTTGTTTGCTATGCTCATATTACATTACCATGCTTACATAGTTGTCATTAAGATTGCCATGTTATACTTGTTCGTGTTTTATTTCCATTTATACCATATATCACATTGCAACTTGCATTTCATTTATATACATCACACCATCCTTTTGGGGACTTAACGAGCGTTAGTTCGCTGACGGGTATTCCACCCACTTCTTTCTATTCTTTGAATGTTCTTCAGGTAATATTGAGACAGAGAAGATAGAAGTGGTCGAAAAGGAGTACAACCAGTTCGCATCACAAATGGACGTATAGTTTCATTCGACTTTTCATTTTATTTCAGCTTATTTATGTATACTTCCTTTTTAAGACTTATCATATTATCGTATCTTATATTCAGATATTTTGTCAATTATGAATCTTGAATGTAATAAATCAAAATTGGATTTCATTCTTTTGTTTATTCTTATTAATTTATGTTGCTTATAGACGCTTAGCGTATTTATTTCGAGAAATGACCTTCTCGGAATAAATACGTCGCGGGCCTGTCACATGCCGTTACCGCTCTTTTGGGAAGCGGAGCATAACACGTAGTCATACTTCGGCTTCTAATATTACGTGGTAATCAGTAATCAATACATAGGTAATGTGAAATGCAGTCACTAAATCTATCAAAACAGATATAAAACTAACCAGATAGAGTCAAAGGAAAGATAGCGCTGGCGTCACTGATCTGGATGTCCGCAATATCCTCGTGGTAAGGCAAGTCCTGATCCAAGCTTAGTCCACTTCTCACTCTGAGCATGCATACTCAGGTCGTCAGAACGACACAATAGCAATATGTATATACATATATAATGTGCAACGATGATAAATATAAAGCAGTAAGCACAGAGTAATGGCGCGAGTATGAAATAACCGGTACATGTAAACAATAAAGCAGGTGTATTAAAGCAGTAATCAATGCAATATCCATGTCACTAAAACTATCAGTCTCTAAGTCTTACTGTCCAATTCACTAAAGCTATCGTCAGTCCAAGTATGAGCGTCAACCATCGCAGGAGTATCCCCAACCCCAGGGTAGGCCCCAGGGGCAAGGGAACATGGGCCCGAATCACGCTCGCTAATAATCAGTAACAGCATCCATACAACTCCCAAAATCACTGTATATGCCGGCAGTGGGACTCCCGAGATTCCGTTGATCGAACTCATACTCAAACTACCCCACATCCACGGTCTATATCAAACACCGACCATAGACCCAAATACTAGTCTCTACATGATAAGTCTACGCGAGAAACTGGAGACAGGGTCTCTATCAAGCATGTCTCAACTGGTATCCAAGATAAATGGACATTACTCGATGTCTTACCTATGACACTAATATAAGTGCTTTCATAACCGTCTCATACCAGTTATAGTTATACTTATATATATCCCATAGACGTCGACAATGCAATAATTAACTGGTTCCGCTGATTGTGTACAAGTACGTATCACTTTCACTATTCAATCACGTTTTTACATTAACGTACTTGCCACAATTCAATCACTAACATTTATCACTGGGTAATGTAACACGGTCACTAGGTTATCAATGTATATGACCACTATTCGGATGAGGGTATAACCGCTAAATGATATGAGGAAAATGCAATTAATTACGATACAAGTAAAAATATAGCAGCCGGTGTCCTACCCCTTGCAAAATTTTCTATAAATAACATGTGCAGAATTAAGCAAAACAATATAAGGGGGTAAGCAGTATATTTAATTATCTGCATAGAAAAATTGGTTTCATGACAATCGGGTTTCAGGATGTTAGTTACAGTCATTTCATTTTAAGTGTTTGGAAATCCAATTTCTGAATTGGAAGTCCGTTTCGTAACACGTTTTACTCCCAGTTGGGAGCATAATTAGGCGACACTAAAATTGGATAATATTTAGGTTTATCAGTCAGGTTTTCAACACACCAGATGAATCGATAATATCCACTGTGTGCTGGGAGTTAGGCATTATCTAAGATCGGGATCTGCATTCTGTCCCTGCTTGGGACAGCAGTATGTACCGATTGTTTAAATGTGATTAAAATAGCAAACGATAGTAAAAACGAATAAAACCACTTCCAATGGTTAGCTAACATATTTATCTTCGCTACGGTATAGGGTTCCACATAATACCATTTTCACACAGAGACATAAAAGCATTTCTAATCGAATGTTGGCAAGCAGTGCTGCTCTGGACTGCAGTCCAGAGCCGCACTCCCAACTAGTTTCCGTCACCTTTTTAAAACAGAAACATATTATAAATTATATAGGGTTCTAGGTTGTCGAGTCGGCTTCGATATGAGCCCTCGAACACAGATTCGACGGATCTAAATGGGGATGACATTACATGGCGTCACGGTCCGTATTTTCGAGCCAACTCTTAACACAGTATTCGTTATCACTAGGGTAGTCCATTATGCTTAAGTTCCGTCATTTTAAGAGGATTTTTTTTATTATGGTTTGCATCGAGCACTTATATTAGCGTTTGATTCGCAGCCGAAAAGAATATACTATAGCATGTAGCAGGCATTTAACTTACCTGAAGATGATCGGAGACATGACCGCGATGATGCCGCCAACAGTAATAGATGCAATGCAAGCAGCAGCAATAGCAACGAGCCTCGTCTCGGCTCTGGCCGAGCTCAGCTAGATGGCTCGACGGAGGCTCTGGCGACGGCACGGGGAGCTCGAGGTCCAGCGGTGGTCGGGGGAAAGCTCCGGCGACGAGTAGAGGTTAGCGGCGAGAGGAGCTCGTCGGTGGAGGCAAGGTCGAGGTGGAGATGGGTTTAAGGGGTGATGGCGAGGTGATTGCTCGGTGGGTGATTGGGATAGGGTTGCTCGATTGTGAGGTTGAGGGCTCGGTGGCGGCGGTTGGGTAGTGGTGTCGGCAGAGAGGTGGTAGAGGCGATGGAGGTTGCGGTGCGGGTTGTGGGGGGCTCGAGGAGAGACTTGGTGTCGCGGCGTGGGTCCTCGTGGTCGGAGGAGGAAGGAAGGTCGGCAGTGCAGATGGTGGCGAGGAGCTCAGGTGCGAGCTGTTGAGGCGCTCGGGTGATGGAGCTGGGTCGGTTTGGGAGCTCGGAGCTCGAAGATGGAGGTCTTGGTGTTGTTGGGTGGAGGTGATGTAGGGCTCAGCTTGGAGGAGCTCGTCGCCGTTGATGGCAGAAGGAGTGAGGAGAAAAGGAGTCAAGAGAGAGAGACAGTGATTTAGTGAGAACGAGATTAGAGGAGGTGGGCACAGGTTTCATAGGCGAACGTTGGAAGCGGAGACTGCACGGGTCAGGAGATCGAGGGGAGTTGGCGAGCGGCGAGAGCGTGGGCGAGCGCAGGTCGTGGGGCTGAGGTTGTTGAGAGGGAGGAGGGGTAGGCGAGGACGCGGTCACGTGGTGGAGCGGGTTGCGGGTTGGAACGGGTCGTGGGTAGCGCGAGGGAGGCGGGAAAAGAAGCGGGAAGAGAGGGAAGGAGAAGAAGAAGAGGGGGACGTGGGCGTTCGGGTCGAGTCGGGTAGGGTCTGGGTTCATGGGCTTGGGTCAGGGAAACGGGCCAAGAAGGTGAAAAATATATGGTTTGGGAAAAATAGAATTGGGGTTTTAAGAAATTAATAGTTAAGGTTAAGAAGAAAGAAATATTTAAGTTAATAAAAATTTAGAAATTTTTGTTTTAAAATTACGTAGATTATTTAAAAAGAACTGGGTATTACACCTTCCCCGTCTCTACCCACTTCCGGCCACCTTCCCAAACCCTTAGATAAAATATTTAATAAAATAATTATCAATTAATTAATTAAATTATTGAAAGGGTAAAATCATCATTTAGTTCACCCATTTAATACCTTTAACTTTGACCCGAGTTGCACATTAGTTTTGGCAGTTATTCACAGTTTTGAAATTATTTGATAGTTACTTGCAAACAAGAAAACTATTTGGCAGTTTTCTGAATTTAGAATTTAAGGCTAAAAAAAATTACTATTATAATTTCTTATAACAAATTAACATATATGGTAGATGCAGAGCTTTTTCTCCTTAAATAGAAAGGAGGACACATGAATGAACCCAGTTAAGTTTGGATCATAATATTAGATTTATAATCCTTATGACAAAGTATACGCTCATTAAACGATAAAAATGAGCAACTACATTAATTTCTTTATTAATTGTACATTTTAATTTTTTTTTCAAATTTTAATAACCAAAGTTATAATGAAGAGATTGGTCCGTCACTATACAACATGCAACAGCATGAAGTAAAAAATATTTACCAATTATCCACGGTCATGAAATTATTGTGATAGTGGTATTAACACATTTTGAATGCATCTTATCGTAATTTTTGTGTGATCTATATTCCATGAGAGGTGGTAATATAGATTAAAAAAAGCAAATTTCTAAATGAAATGATTCTAAACAACATAGAGATTAGTTTTTCTGGCTTAATTTATTCCGCATTATAGTGAATTGCATCGGTGTTTACTAAATTTCTATTATGTCTTTTTGTTGTCAATTTTAGAATTCAGAAAACCAAGTGATAATGAGAGATGTTGGAGTCAAATCAAATTCCCTGACATATGCACATCAGTTTATCACCTTTTCACACCCAGATGATTCTGAGCTTGCATAAACTAATAAACCCTTTTATGTTTGTTACTAAGTTTCATGAGTTTTTTGAAAATCACTATCTACACTCCTTCCAATTACAGGACAATACTTTCTGTTTGCATTCATGTGCTCTCCAGCATAATTAATCTATACATGCAATACTCCTATTATTGAACTCATTCTCTTATCGGTTCTTATCAAGTCAGCAAGGATATCCTCACTGACTTAAACACAATTACTGATGGTTCCACAAGTACTTTTGTGACGTTTTGCAACTGAAATTCTTCCGATGAAGGGCTAGTTCGGATGAGCAGGATGAAATCATGGTTTTAAAACATGGTTATGAAACCATGGTTTTATAATCAAGCCATATTTTGGGATGTCTTCTGGAGAGTGGTGTGAAATCATAGTTTTATAACCATAAAATGTTTGGATAATCTGAACTATGATTTTGTAAACATGATTTCAAATATAAATTAGCAAAATAATGTTTGTGTGTGTGTGAGAATAATGGAGGAAAGAGTCCCTAGAAGCCTTTTTGCGTTAGATGGCGACACAAATCATGTCATTTACCATTTTATTCGACGATCGGCACCGGCCATCTTGATTTTCATCGTCTAATATGTCGATACACAAAATTTCATGTGATTCCAACACCTTTTCACTGTTGATTTAGTGCGTGCAAAATTAACGGTTTACCGACAATATAACTTTTTACATTGCTAAATCAACGGTGAAATGGTGTTGTAATCATATGAAATTTGGTGTATCAACAAATTCGAGAATTGAGATCAAGTTGGAAAGTGATGATCGTCGAATAAAATAATGGACATAGTTTTTACCACCACCTAACGCAAAAAGCCTAATAGGGCCTCTCCCCCCTCTCTCTCTCTATATATATTAAAATGCATTAAAAAAACAAAATTTAAACAGGTTGGCAACACCATAATTTTTAAAAATTAAAAAAAGAACAAAGTTAAAGACGGCCCACCAGCCTCCCTTTTCCACCACTCCCAAGAACGGGCCCAAACTGGCATTAGACCCAAGGCCATATTCAATTATGCACTATGTGGACCCCTCTGCAGCTTTAAGACCAAGAGCCAGAATTTCTTTCTGGCCTTTTTTCTAATGCTTAATGGGCCTTTAATTTGGTACAGCCCATGTAATTGGTCCATCATATGTTTTGATATGCAATACACATGAACCATGTCTGTTCTAATCATAACCAACGGAGATGCATTTGCTTTACGTTAATGCCAGCTTTAGAAATTCATTTAATAATTTGAATATCAATCGACTGTTTTCTGTACGTACATCGGTGGGACCCAGGACTGTCAAACTAGTTGCTTAATCTGTTACATATGTAACCATTATCAATATGAAATTTCCCCAGTCCTTTAAGATTTCTAGGATTTTTATGGGTTACCATCACAAAACATGAATTCTTAAATCCTAAATTTTTTAAGGATTTGACACTATTCATTGTACTTTTAGATGGGACCCGTGGTACTTTATTTATTTAATAATCCTCTCTATATATCTCTCTCTAAAATCCTAAAATCCAAATCCCGCTTTCTTTTCACCAACCAAACAAAGATTACAAAGATCTACAAACCCAATACTAGGAATCCAAAACCAACCAAACAACAAATTACCAAATCCAGAAATTTTCAACCGTACTATTTCGGAATCCAAATTTCTAAATCCTACAACCAAAGAGGCCCTTAATGTGGCAATGATTAAAGAGTTATCTAGTAAGCAATAGGATGTAATTTCTGATCTTAGTGAATTATTTCGGTTTTCTTTTTGATAAAGGGCTCATGGTACTAGAGTTATAATGCGAGGTCCTTGTTCGATTCCCAAAAGGTGCATCCAAAAAATAAATAAAAGGAAAAGAAAAATTCTAATGCCTTGTAGTTTCACTGTCGTATTTAATTATATTATAGGGGTAACAGCTAAGCCATTTAGGGATTCTATATTCTCTATATGTATTATATATCTGTGTATTGTTCTGAGCATAAGACTAGCATTGTTTAGAAAAGAAAATCTTTTAAAAAATTCTTCAATATATGCATGAAATCATGAATGTAGGGATGGGACCGGTAGTTGGACGTGCGAGTATATGTGTATTATGGCAGTGTTACGGTATGTTTGGATAGTTAGAATTAAAATACATAGGATTTAATTTGGGATTAGAATATTCCAGGCTGTATTTACATTCCGGGTGAAAATACAGAGGCAACTTAAACGGATGTTTGGATAGATTGAATTAAGGATTTTTTAATCTTCTTTACCAAATCATATCCAATCATGCCAGACATGCAAATAATCAGTAATGACCAAATTCATCTCAATTTCCTGCAACAAATCAACACCCAATGCACAAGGTTGTCCAAAAATTTAAATCAAAAAGGGATTTTTATCCTCACATTCTGTTCATGAGGAAAAGCTAGTGGGTTTTGTTGCTCATCCTGAACAATCCCAAGAAGCTTTGCTTCCAGAATCCACAGTAGTAACTGAAAACATCACAGATGGTCAAAAATTAGAACAAAAACTCAAAAATCAAGAAATGGATAACTTTCCTTGTGCTTGATACGTTGAAAGATGAGGTTTTGAGCAGCTTTTCAATGAGCTTTCTGTCAACGACGCTGTCATCAACAGCAAGAACATGAAACTGAGACTCTCTATAAATTCCCATGGTGCTTGCTTCTTTTTCCTTTGTTGTTGTTGTTGTTGTTTTTGGTTCAACTTTCTTTATAATGGAAAATTTAGGAGGAAAGGGATGGAAATTTGAGAAACCCAGCAAAATCCCACCTTTTGAAAAAGCAAGATCTCAAAAGATATCCAGCAAACCTCAGAATGAACACCTTGCGCCGCTTCTTGATGTGGAGATAGCCGCGGGAGAGCGAGCGAGCTGCAGGCGGAGGCTGAGATCGCCGGAGGGAAAGAGGAGGACAGTGATGGCGGAGGAGGGAGGGACGAGGAGGCGAAAGCTGCAACGAGAGCGTGAGCTCCGATGCCTTGGCGGTGAATTTTAGGGTTTTTTTGGTGAGAAAACGAGAGAGATTTTGAGAGAAGGGAAGAAGGGGGGAGAGAGAGAGAGAGAGAGGAGTGTGTGAGGTTGGAGACGCTACAGTATAAAGTTAGGGGAAAAAAATTTGAGGCTCGCTAAATTTTTTCTTTCACGTGTATATTTTCTCACTTTGGATTAAAGAACAAAAAATCCATCCAAACGGTCATTTTGGAAGGATTGTGTCAATTCCACGGAAAAATGGCATCTCAGCCTTTTTTCCATAGGATAGATAGTATCCCAACATGTCCAGCTAGTTATTCCCTCCTTTTATACTTCCAAAAAATTAAGAGAATGGTAATAAAAGATATTACTAAAAGAATTTATTTATTTGCTTATAAATTGTAAGAATAATTATAATTTGCATATAAAGTGTAAGAATAATTATTATTCCATGAAATAAATTCCATAATTTGAAGAGCATTCCCAGAAAATCAAGCATATAGACAATTAGATTAGGCATTTGAGTAGAAAATCCCTGTAAAATAGCATAAAAAGAGCCTAACTCGGCTATTATTAATCTTAATTGTATTTGAGTTTACTTGGCACGCAGCATATACCGCACGCCTACTCTCTACGGTGCAGAGAGAACTCAAGAAAAAACAGGGGGAGGTTCCTTTTGCGTTGGGCTGGCCAGCCCCCTGCCTGGTTCTCTCTCTATATTGTATAGCACATAGAACAGGCCTGCGGTACACCTCGGTTACCAAGTTTCCAAACTGAAATTTTGAAATTCCCAAATAGAAAAGGCCAGCTCAAGCATCTTTCTATATATATATATATATATATATATATATATAGTTTCATATCTCATAACATTAAGACATCCAATCCACAAACTACAACAAACAATAAGACATCAGCAGCAAATGATAAAAGATTCTCATGCTCTCAGGACTATCTATTAAGATCAATCTCTTCTGAAACACCCTCACTGTGCTCAAGCTCAATCTCAGTCGATTCGCTGGTCCAGGTGTTGGAACAATCACTGCTCTCTAGATTATGTTGTTTTCCATTTCTCACCTCTGAGGTTATGCAACTATCCGTCGAGCAAGCGGCATTCAGAAATTGCTTAGAAATTGAAGAGCTCGGGCATTCGTTACCGGCTGAAGAGACGAGCTCTGAGATTTCAGCTTTTGAGGATTCTACTTCTGTTGAATTCAAGCTATATAAGGATAGCGTTTCTTCGGCTTTCTTTAGCACGGATTGCAAGTACTTCCCTTGAGCTTCTATCCTCAACTGCAAGTGTTTCTGCACCTGTGGACACGGGCATTGCGCGTGAAATAGATATCAATTATAAGTAGTGCTAGCATGAATTAATATGAGCTTTAATTTTCTTTGGGTGTGTGAACAAAAGGTACCGAGATATTTACTTGGTTAAATTACACTAAGCTCCCATCAACTAACGGTGTTTTCTAATAACTACCTTAAAAAATTTTACTTACAGTAAGGTTCCTTAGTGCTGCATTTAAGGGTATATATTAGTGAAAAGAAAAAACTCCTTTACAACAAGAGTTTAAGGGAGTTTCTATTGTAATTTCTAAAAATTATGGTGGTTAGTGGAAAAACAAGATTATTAAGGGTAGTTTAGTGTGATTTAGCATATTTGGTTATGCTTTAACATTTGCAAGAAGTCATGTACATGAGTATCGATGTATGTATAATATTGAGAAATGAATGTGTAAGTACTTAAGTTCATTAAAAAAATTATTTAAAAAATCAAGTGCATAAGTTGGAGGGAAGTTGGTAAGGGTTTACAAAATTCAGTATCTGAGTTTCACCTCGATCTGTTCCCGTAATTTCCTGTGGACATCCATTTGGAGTTGCGACATTGTCCTGGAACTGCAGATTCCACAACTAAGCATTCAAATTGGTGAGCATGAATCAATGACAAAGCAATCAAAATCTTACTTATGAATCCGAGGCCGGGTTCCATTCTCCGAGACGTTGAGAGGTACATCCTCTTTCGGCATGAAATCTGCTATTGAGCAATGCATGGTATTATTTCCATGGAATAAATCTCGTTGATAGATAGAAAATCATGAAGTAACACAGAATTTGATATACACACCTTCCGTATTGTTGCCCACCTTATGATCTCTGTTCTTTGCAAGTCTATATTTCTGCCAACAAGAGATTAATTATTTGATTTAATCAATAAATAGCTCTGAAAATTCTCTAAGCTCGAAACTCGAAAAACAAGAGATATGTATTACCTGGAGATGGCTCTTCAAATGGTAGAGAGTTATCGCCGGGATCCCCATTACTCTCATCACCGACTTAGGAGTAGCTCCTGAAAATTGAGATGACGATATTAGAAACCATCATGACAATGTGATTATTCGATAGAAGAAACTCACTTCCCACTCCTCCGAGCTGTGAAACCGCATCGACGAATCGCTGGTGAAGCTCTCGGGTCCATTTGAGACGAGTTTTTGCGTTTTCTCGCAGAACCAATCCACGTTCGTCGACTCCGTAATGCATTTTTCCTCCAAATAAATGGAGATTCGTATAATCAACGATCGAAAGTTTTTCGAAATCAGGTATTGAAATCGGTCGCTTGCCTCTTTAACTTTGCACTCTAAGGGCTTCAAGGGGTTGTGCATAAGAATATATGCACGTCATCTTTCACAAATTGACTAGAAATTAGAGAGAATCTTTTCATGTAGTAAAAGAGAGGACAGCAAAACAGTTGAGCTTGGTCCTTAAAAGGAGTAAAAAAATAAAGGAGGAGAGGGGTGTGGGCATCGTTTTCGTGTTGTTGCTCTTTGTTGGATTCTCTCCTTCATTAGATAGCCCCCACCATTTTTAATTATAATGAAAGAGTGCAACTTTTTCCCACAGCATCTTTATCTTTTAATGGAAAATTAATAATTGCCTGCCCCTTTCTTTTTTATAAATTGTCAAAAGGGAAATTTCACACTTCAGAACCCACCAAATTTTCTTTGATAGATGGTGGCAGAATGTCTTTGGCTTTTTTGGGTGCAAGGAGAATCAAAGAATCTAAACCCTTTGAATGCCAGAAGAAAAAAGATAGCTTATCTTGGTCATTAGGATAACAACATAATCTTTATTTAAAGTTTATATTTCAAAGGCAGTAATCATAAGAAACTAACAAAAGAAGGAAAATGACATTCTCAATGGAATCATCTTTTGGCAAAGTCTTTTCTGATCGAATCAATCATTTTATTTGAATTACTTATTGACATAAACAATCCCTCTCATATCTTTCTGGCTGCAAATAACAAATACATGAACGCTTCAGAATGCCGTGATGATTCTTCGAAGCGGGCATTTTCAACATTTCTCTATCCATCCGCTTCATATGATTTTCAAACATTTGACATTCTATTGATCCGGTAACTACTGAAATGAGAATGAATTGCAAAAAAAGAAGAGGACTACTAGCAGTTTTATGGAAGCAAGGTGTAAACTTTTACACTTGTTCGTTGCAAAAAGGAAAGGAAAAACCCTCTTGTGTATTGTATTTTCTATATGAACAGTGTGTAACACTATTAAAAAAAAATCGTAGCCCACCACTCCCTCGCTTGAGATTTTGGGTAAAGTGATGCCTTATGGCCAAAAGATGAAACGTCACTAAAAAACATACATGCGCAAACATATAATATAATGCGATAATATGAACGGATGAAGGATAAACCGAAGTACCTTTTCTTGAAAACAGCAGTTGTACTTGTTATTCCATGTCGCTTTAAAATATTCCAAAACAAGTAAAGCAGATTCGCAGATAATGCCGAGTCCCCAGCTCCATTAGGCAGTCGGTGTGAATCATAAGTCATTTGGCCAAGGCAACCATCAATAATTCCTAAAGAGCTCATCAAAGTTCATCCCAAAAATTCAAAAGCATGCTAATGAAGTGAGAATATGGCCAAGGAATCAAAAAAAGAACTAAAATGATAACCCCCACTTTATAAAAGTAATTGTTGAATGTATCATTGCGATCTCGTCGATGCTTCACAGCTAACCGTTGATATTACGAGAGAATTATGTATGATCATGAACTCTGACCAAGCCAAAAAGAATCTTCTCTGTAGCCTGCAGAAGCATAGGAAACCGATGCAAACTTTAGCGAGTAGCATGTTGTACCATATACAGCGACTTGTGAAAGGATAAAAACCGAGTCTTTTACAGGCGATCTATGGGTGGGTTCAGGTCATGAACTGAACTAGTCAGGTTCTGAACATAGTCACATAATTCGCGAATTATTCGCCGAATTCGCGAATAATTCGCGAATTTTTGATCAGACGAATTAATCTCCGAATTATTCGCCATTGCCGAACTAGCCGAATAATTCGCGAATTATTCGCGAATAATTCGCGAATTATTCGCGAATAATTCGCGAATTATTCCCGAATTATGTGAAAAACAACAAATAATTAAAAAAAACAGCAAATAATTCACAAAATCAAAACCTAGCGTATCATATATTAATTTATTGCTCGAAATCCTTCCCGAACATTTCCTGAACACTTACCGAATCTTTCCCGAATACCTGCCGATTTTTTCCGAATAGTTCTCCGAATCCGAATTTTCGACCTCGCCGAATTATTCCCGAATGACGAATTTGTGACTATGGTTCTGAATAATTACTAGGACCACCTAGCTTCTGTGATTCTATTAATCATCTATAACTTCTTATTCATTACATTTGTACAGTTAAATTTAACATTATACCAGCTTAAGTTATGGGTAAACATTATAATTAGCTCAAAATGATTGTCTATTTTTTCTTCCATTAGTAAATAACATGACGATCTGGCCTATCACACAAAGAAAATACATCTTCAGAGAAGTAGATCAAATTCATTATAATAGTATGGAATACTTCAAGGTTTTAGAAAGCACTAGATGGTGCTTTGCGGTGCTGGGTTGTTGGATTGCCGCCTAACGTAGGGTGGTTGCATCCAGATAATATCCGGACCCGGATCCAGATATTTCCCGGATACGGATATGGATTTTTTCATTCAGTCGGATATGGATACGGTATATATTAAAATATTTTCCCAGATACCGATACGGTTTTGACAAAATTATCCAGATATAGATATCCGAATATATGGATTCGGATGCAGATACACGGATATCCATAGACAAATACAATAAAATATATCATTTTGAATTTATTTGTTAGTCATGATTTAAAACCTGAAGGGTGAACACTAGATGAACCTTTTAAACAGAACAACGGCAGGAAAGGATTAGCATAAGAGTGCGATCAACACTCTACAGTCTAATACTTTTCCGAAGGTTCGTCGAGAAGAAACGTTTTCCATAAGCCCTTTAATTGGAAGGTTATAAATCATTCAAACACTAGGGTTTAGCTAAGAGATGTGCACTTATAGTCTTCTCAAGTACATCTTCATGCAAGAGGAGAGCACAACTTAGTAACAAAGAGGATCACAATAGTAAGTTTGGGACCACCGTGTGGTCGCTCTATTGTTTACATAATTGTGGCGGTATTTTTCCTCCTTATATGCGAGCATTGTCTGAATTGCTAAAGTATCTATGAAAATTAAAATCATCTTATGGCTACACATTCTTACAACTTGATTAAGAAAAATGCCCCAAAAAATAATTAATGCCGTAGATGTGTAAGATCCCAAGAAGTACATAACCATCTCTGCTTACATCCCGGTCATTAGAATAGTGTGCATGATCCTTGTGCCTTTGGAACATTAAGCCAGCCAGCTGATAACGAGTCTACATGATTGCACCGTAAAAGTAATTACAGAAGAACTCTTATCTGCTGATGACTAAATAACACACTAGTAACAGTTGTGGGTAACGTAGAGAATGAACTCATGTCCATTTTAATGATCTTCATACCATACAGCCTTATCATAACTTTTTGACAACGTTGGAATCTGAATCAGTTAATAAGTTGATAGAGAAATCAACAAATAAAGGATCGAGAACTTACTGATCTCATGGTGCAAAATTGCCAAGGGTACCTTTTCTGTATCAAAGAGTATAACTGAGATGTTCAAAGCTTCATGGCCATGAGCTACAGATCTGAGATGATGATTACCAAGTTTCGCTTGTTTTTTGTTAGGAGATAACAGTACTGAACTGGTTCTCCATATGTTAAAAACGATTATTGATTAGGACTAAATAAGGATGCTAACATGTTATCAGGTTCTACATTAATTTTAAGCTAACCTACAAAATCACACATGTCGGTTCTATAGTTGATCATGATGGGACGCTGACTAGATTCTAATAAAAACATGTCAGTTCAGCGAGAATTCAACATATGAATAATTCACACGGTTTTCTCAAATTATGATATGGAGATGATCCTGTAAAATTCTGGAAACGCTGTCGAAATTATGCTCATACAAGAAAATGATAAATATCAAGCAGACATGTACAGAAAAGAAAAGGAATTCGCTTTTAAATCATGTCAACTCTATGTGATTTAGTGTAAGAAGTAGAAATATTAACAAACACCATATTATTAGAAACTGAAAAAGGACTAATTAACAATGAGGTGCTACCTTACCATTCAACTCCGCAAGCTCGTGCAACAAACAGGAATCGTGCATCCGCTGCTTCCCTGAAGTTGAATCAAAGTCTAGAAGACAGAAAGGCCGGAACTGGAGAGTTGCATTCATAAAAATAAAAAACAAACATTCATCTCCTTTTCCAAAATAATAATACTAATAGTAAATAAACATCTATCACATGCCAAAGGTCCAGATATTCTTGTTAGAATCAGTTCTTATTTTTTTAACCCAAAATTAATGAATACTCAAATTTCAACTATGAAACAAAGGGTGAATAAAGTTTTTATAATATATGGCTTTATGAAGGGCTTGTACTTTTAATGCCGTTATGTTCTCTCCATAATGAAACTCGATGTCTGTACTAAGAAAAGAGTTACGCGGATAGTGAGTAAGAAACCTTAGGAGTGAGCATTTTATGCAATCAAGATCAATCAGGTGGCATGCTCGTGTGATTATGGAAGTGTTTTTACAGGAAAATGCTTATAGAATAAAAGCAGAACGATTTAGATACATGATTTTGGAATCTCATTGGACCCTAAGGTACCTTTACACTTCATTTGAAATTTTAGTAAAACAGTAAAATGATGATGTGCAATGCGTTACGGATCAAAATTCGGGGCAATAAAAAGGCAATATAGATATAACCAATCACAACATTACTATGTATCTCATTCAAAACTTGTAACATCTCAACTGGCTAATTAGCATAGGAGACTACAAGGATAGTCAGCGGTCGGCCAAATGTTTGGCCGAAATTGCAACTAAACAAGGGTGTCAGATGCTAATAAGTGTCAAATGTTGGATGAGGTATAGATGATGGGTGTTTATATGCAACCAACCCTTGCATTTGAAGACATTATACATACAAGACCTTTATTCATAAAAATACCATTGAATTCTTTCTAAAATTCAATCCAAACTCCTAAGACGGGATTCACCCATTTTAGATACATAATTTAGACCTCAGAAATTAGGGTTCTCATATAATTTTGTGCATGTAATAAAACATTAAAAAATTAGCAATGCCCAGTGCTAAAAGGCAAAGGCTTCAACTGTAAATAGAATTTTGTGAACAGGGTTGGATTTTGTTGTTTTGGGTTGGAACTTTAGAAGAAGAAAAAATAGAATCCTATTACCTTTAAAGGAATGGGTTTTTAAAAGAAAGTTAGAAATGGGCAATAAAATATAAATCGTAAATGAAGTAAGGTAATAATGGAAGAAAATTTACAGCGTGAGAGATTCCTGAGCATTCTGTTTCCGAAGTCGAAACATTTTTTTGTTTGGAAAAAAAAGCAATTTTGGTTTTGGAGTTGTTATGTATAAATAGGGGCTGCCGATTTAATTACAAACCCAGAGTTCGTAATTATAAGAAGGGTTATTTCTATATACAACCCCAGGGCTTTCTTATTTCCACAAATCTCAGTATCCGTAAATAAGACCCCCAAATTTTTTAAGTTGCTCGTTTAAGTCGCCATAGTTAATTTTACATCCATCCTCCCTCCTTAACCTTATGAGTTTATTTGTACCATTTTATCATTTTCTTACATATTAAATCAGAAGCAATACTTTACCAACCAGCTTAAATCAGGAGTAATATTTTACCAACCAGCTTGAAATCGTACCACAATCTACCCAAGAGATAAAATGGTGGGACCCATAACACATAGATGCTAATGTCAAATAAGTGAGCCCATGCTATTTGTCTCTTGGGTAGATTGTGGTAGGATTTTAAGCCCGGTAGGTTAAGCATTTTTCTTAAATCAGTCATAAATGCCAGATTTAGGGCTAAAATTGTCAATCATGAGCTCACGGTTCTGTAACGACCTCAAAATTCTTATACTATTGTATTTTCTTTCTTTAGTAAAAGGCCGCTTTCCTTTTTAAATGTTAGCATATATTCAATTCCTGTTGAATATGTCCAATAACAAGCTTGTATATCACTCGTTAAGTCTTAGCACTGCCGGTCTATAGACCATATGTTTGAACTTTGGATCTTCCAATTATATTTTTATCAAATCCTTTTTCTTAAAAACTCTTTCCTAACTTATAAATGAACATTCAATTCCTCATTGTTTTACTCCCAAAATCAATTAGAATGGTCAAGAATATATAATCAATTAGAATTATGATGGCTATAACATCACTTTTTATATGATCATCTTCCTTCACAAATCCTTGTCATCTTATTCCTAAGAATTCTTGAAGTCCCGGCGTTATCAAAATCCTCTCCCGTTCGCTTCGATCGAGACGAGGTGAACCGGACGTTGTACCACTTACAACGCGTCGCCAAGAATCACTTTCTGCCGGTTGAATAGAATAGATAGGCCAGTTGTTATACTTTCTCACACCACGAGTAAGTCCCAATCTCTCTCACTCCATCTTCTCCGTGCTAAACTCGCTCTCGATAAATTCCTAGTCACTAAAATGATATAAACAAGGAAATTCGTCAAGAGTTTATCAGTAGTTTCATGCTTGTTTTTACCCATTTCGGTTATAAGTGTATTATTTCATGTGTTGAAACATGTGTTAGAAGAAAAGAAAATGAACCGTAGGCTATAAAAAAATTTAGATCGAACCAAATTACGAATTATGTTTTATGACATTTTACTAACTATTTTCATAAACCAGAAAACTATTTTTAACGGTCTCCTTCGAAGACCCATAACTCTGTCTTCCGAAATCCGATTTGAGCAAACTCAATATTTTGGGCAATTAGATTGAATGATCTAGATTTTTTTAGTTTTAATGTTTTTCTGAAAATCGACGGAATTAACTCAATTCTGTTTTTTTAAATCAAGTGTTGAATCTGGACAAATTATGTCTTGATTTGTGCACTATTTTTAAAAATGACATAATTCGAACTATCGAAAGTGGTTTCTGACAAACCTTAGATGTATTGATGAAAAATTGAAATACCTACAACTTTTCTTTATATTCCGTGACTCAAAAACGTGTATATCAACCCGATATATGCTCTGCAAGTCACCTCATAGTTACTGTCAAAAAAATAAAAATCTGTTTAAAACTCCTTGACAAGTAACTATAGTTTCAGAGATCTAAATCGCGCAAACTCAAATTGTTTAGATAACTAAACTGAAAAACCTACAAGTTCCTAATTCTTTTCGAGACCTAGAAACCGACATAAAATATCACAAATGGCAGTTTTAAAATATGCAAGGTGCTGAACATATTCTGATCTGTTCTATGCAGCGATATGAAAACGTGTATATTTCTCAAACCAGCAGTCGGAATGTCACGCCCTGCTTCTACTTGTTCTCGAAACTTCTGCAATTTTGGATCGTGCGACTGCGCTGCTTTAATGTTATCTGTAACAACCCTAAACTTTCTATACAAAATTTTTCCAAAATACAGAAAGAAACACCTAAGCCTGAGCACAAGTTATAAATTTGATATGCTTTTGAACAGCAAGAAAGCACTTGTAGCTCATTGGTAAAGCCTTACACTGCTGTGACGTAACCCTTGTGATCAAATCCTCTCAGCCACATATATTTTTAATTGATTTTTCTTTTAATCTTTTAGAAGCCCAACAGTTTGCACGTGCACTGCACGTAAAATGAAAAGTTACAGATAAAACAAACATATGGGAAATGTTATACCAACAGACCCTGACACGTGGCGAAGATCCCACCATTCCTCACCGGATCTCGACCGGCAAAATGATGCCTACGGCCGGCATCGCTGGGGCCTCTGTAGGGGATGCTCCCCAAATTTTAACCATACACCCCTTCGACTCCCCCCCACTACTCCTATACAATTTGATTTCTCTGCACATTTCCAGAGAATTAAAAATGTGCATTAATCCACACTTTAACGCACATTTTAATTCTATTCTTCATTACCCTAAACCCTAATTTTCCTTATAAATACCACACTATATTTGACCTCTCTTCATTCAGAATTTCATTACAAAAACTCACTAACAAGTCCCAAGTTGTGCAAGTGGAGTTAGCAAAGGGCGAAGTTCCGACGACGTTTCGAGGAGAATCCGGCGACGAAATGACGCTCCGACGGTTCCGAAAGCTTCCTCCTTCTCCTTTCTTCCTTTATAACCTGTAAGTCCACATTCCCTCCTCCATCTCTATTCTAAAACTTTTCTTTTTTTCAAAACTCGTCGGAAGCAGAGTTATTCCGACTTCTGATTCGTTTTTCTTTAAAAACTCCATTTTTTTTAAATAATAAAATACCATATCCTCTCATAATATTTAACAAATATAAATAAACAAATTAGAACAAGTTTCATCTCAAAATAATTCATGTTGCAATTTTTATTTCACTTTTACAGTAAAATACCATCATGTTACATACAACTTATAATTGTTCAATTCAACTGTATTACCTTTAGAAAACTCATGAGCTAATGACCTATCTCATCACAACACACATTTTTGACATAACACGATAACTCTTGGGACATTAGTTTATGGGAAAATACGAGTTTACGCTTAAATACCTTAAACATTTAAAAACCGTTTTCTTTAAAAAGTGTGTTATTTAATTCCGTGCAAAGTGCCACACGGAACAAAGTGCCATGCCAAGTGTCATGTTAAGGTGGCGGGGGCCACCTCTTGAATCCGTAGGGGCCACCTCTTGAATCTGTGGGACTCACTGTAGAACAATGAGGAATCTTTGGAATACATTCCGAAAGAGGGCAGATCAGGAACTATAAATGAAATGATACCACTCTTAAATACAGAGACGCATTTTAAGTGAACCGGCACTACAGGGGCTTAAGAACTCCGTAGTTAAGCGTGCTCGAGCCAGGGAAGTTCTGGGATGGATGACCTCCTAGGAGATGGCCCCTGATAGGGTCCGGTTCGCCCCGAAGGACAAAACTGTATGGTTTCGGCCAGAGCGGACAATACTCTCTGTATTGGAGGTGGGGCGTGACATAACAACTATGTTAGTATAACAAATATAAAATATCTACTTCACCTGTTCTATTCTCCGTCTATTCTCTCATTCTTTCTTTGGGACTTACCGAGCGATTGTTCGCTGATGACATTCCTATTTCTCTTCTTCTTTGGAATGTTGTCAGGAAGACCCGACTCTGAGGAGTTCGAGACCAGCCGGGAGCACTTGGAGCTGTTCACAGAAGACCCTGAGCATTGACTTTACTTGTACTTACCTTTCATTCAGTTCATGCCATTGTTTAGGCATTGCATTCCAGACTTGTATTTATATTTCCAATTGTATTGTAAATAAATGTTGAATCAATAAAAGTTGCTGTTCATTTATATTCATGTCTTTTGTGTATATTTTATTACTTAGATACGCTTAGCGTGTTTACATCTGAATAAATACGTAGCGGATCTCGCCACATCCCCTCCCCGTACACCGGGAAGCGGGGGTGGGGGGTGGGTGACATTATCGATCAAAAATGACTATACTTGCAATTGTATCAACTGTCCCGAAGAATGCGGTAGTACAATCTCCAACTCGAACCTTTGAAGATCAGCTATAATCTCCTTCTGTGCAGTCAACATCTGTATTGCTGGCAATCGACTTAGAGCATCCGGCATTACATTAACTTTCCCCGGATGGTATTTTAAATCAAGATCATAATTAGTCATCGGCTCCAACTATCTACGCCGCCTTATGATGAGCTCTTTCTGTGTGAACACATATTTTAGGCTCTTGTGATCGGTAAATACTTCTACCCTTTCGCCCAATAAGTAGTGTCTCCAAATCTTCAAAGCAAAAATCGCTGCTGCTAGCTCCAAATCATGAGTTGGGTAGTTCTTCTCGTGAGTCTTCAATTGTCTTGACACATAAGCTGTGACCTTCCCATGCTGTATTAGAACACATCCCATTCCTTTCCCAGACGCGTCGCTGTGAATAACCAATCCTCCGAAACTGTCTAGCGGTGTCAAGATAGGACCGGTGGTCATGTCTTTTACACACACGTAGGGGTATATAATCAATGTTTGGAAGAAAGATAGGGAGGAAGAATAAAGGCGATATTTTATTGAGGGATGATGTGATTTCTAACATTTTTTCACGACCATTAAGATAGGGCTCATAGCAACTGAAAAGCTAGTGTAGTTGGAAACTCTTATTTTCAAGTTCTTTCTTTTATAAGTTCTTATATTTATATGTAACTTTCACCATCTTTCTTTTATTATAGGATTTTGTGGGTGTAATCTGCTGAAAACCCTCAGGAGACAACACTCCTCCTATTAGGGACACCTAGAGATTTAACGGCTTATTGCACGTGCTCAGAGCAATCGTGTTGCCTACGAAATTGTGCCACTTAGCTTTTTCTTTTTCTTTTTCTCCTTCTCTTGAATAACTAGTTTGCTTGGGACGATCAAAATTAAGTTTGGGGGTATTTGTTCAGTCGAAAATATTGTGCATTTGATATGACATTTTCTTTACTAGTTCTATATAATAAAAGGTGTTTATTATAAATATGACACATATGAGGATTTATCTGTAAAAATACTATTTTCATGTGTTTATATATTATAATTAACATTATGAAGGAAAATGTATGCATATAATATCTATGTAATATTTAGTCTATTTAAATTTGCATACCATATCAAATATCTTTGAGCAATTCTCTTAAAACTATAATATCATGTCAAATGGTTAAGATAATATCTCAATAAAAACAAATTATACTAACATTATTTATTGAGTTATTATGCAAAAATTATATCAGGACTGAAATCAAGGAAATTCGAGTTGGCAAGATCAAATCTGCCGAAATATTCAAGTAAATCAAAGAAAGATATTCTGGCAGAAACTACAAGATGATTTCAAGATTCCAGATATCAAAACAGTCTACATATGTCACCAGAAAAGGCCAACAGAAATATAAAATCAAGACCCTCCTAATCCACCGCGGATCCGCGGCCAAGCCCACCCAACGGCCGCGGTTCCGCCTCATCTTTGAAGATCTAAGGCTCTGGATTTTGGAGTTAGGATCCTAACAACTAGTTACCATATTAGGAAACTAGGGTTCTGGCTTTGTGACTATAAATAAGGACCGAGAGCCTTTTCGAAAAAGAATCAAACCGACGCGATCACAAAGTCCACGACGGTTCAAGAATCCTCGTTGATCATCGACAGTTCATCTACCTCCTTAGAAGAGATCGAGAAGCAAACTAGGGTTTTGTAATCATTTTCTAAAGGAACAAAGTGTACTTGATCTTGTTGATTAATAAAGATAGTTGTTTTCTTATATCATTTTATTTTTCTGTAGTTTTTAATATGATTTCCCTTTCTATCTTTTCTTTTCCCAACATGCGCGAGTAATTCTCCCTTGTTAGGGTTCGTAGGATTAGGGTAGATTAATGGATGATGAAGATCCTTAAACTCTTTTTACGTTTTATAAAGTTTATAAATTTTATCAAAAGAATAGTTAATATCCTAATCGGGCGCGTTATTAATTCATTGATAGTCCCGACCACGATTAGAGATTAGATTAACAATTTTTTTGGTAAAGGCTAGACATGAACGGAGATCCATGTCAAGATAAGGATTAAGAGTGGGAACTCTATTCCCTCCAGAAACCCTAATCTACATGCATCATTGTCGATCTAGTTTTAAATCTATTAAAGGATAAAAAGAGTAATCTTTAATTAATCATCCATGACTACTAAATCTTAATGAACCCTACAAGCCCCTTTCTACTATAAAACCTATATCCGCAGTTAATCTAGATCTATATTCTGCATCCGTGTTTGACGTAGATCTAGAACCTACAACCATTCTTTATTCTTCTTCATTTCCTTCTCAACACGCCTAAAGTAAGATTAAAAGATTCAACGTTTCCCTGAGGACGACCCGTACTCATCTCGGTCTAGCTACACACGACACCGTTACCGATTGCGGTTAACTACTACACAAAAAAGATCAATCACTCGTCGGCATTCTTTTCGATAGGTATCTGGGTAGCCATTACGTACAGCTAATGTCGCTGACGTGCTTGTGGTTAAACCCACTACCGGCGTACTGTCAAGTCTTAGAGTCCCACACAGAGGGTTTCTCTGATTCAGGAAAAACGATATGGTAGCCGTATATTTATACGTGTAGGGTTTCGATCGAATGATAATACTAGCCGGCTTAGGATTAAGCCGGATTATTAAATCAAGTATTGATTTAATAATTTACGTGTACATATTTTGATATGTATATTCTAGTGTTATCCATATTTTCGATCGGACGGTTGATAATACTGGCGGGCTTAGGATTAAGCTGGCTCATTAAATCGGATATTGATTTAATGCTAGTAATATTTTGGTGGTGTTATTCTATATCTTGGGTGTTCGTATTTTGATATGAATACGTGTATGTATATACAATAGAATGTATTCTGTATTTATACAGAAAGACATTCTAGAAGGACACATCATCATGTATTTTCCATTTTATTTGCAAATTGGAAATGAGGTGTAAAATAGGAAATGATGTGTAAAGGAGAGAATGGTGTGAACCATGCTTGAATAGTGTTGACAAATGAATTGTAAATTCATTTGTGCAAACTATTCAAGCATGGTTGTGTTATTTTTATTGAAAATTGGTTTTTACAAAACCATGCTTCATGATTTTCTACACACAAGTTTTTTCATTCTCATAACAAGATTCTCTCTCCTCACTTGCCTAGCTCTCTTGAGTTCCTCCTCCTCCTTCATCTTCCTCCCTACTATCTCATGAGTTGAGAATCAAGGGAGGAAGAGAGATAGAAATACACTAGAAAAATCACCACATCTCCTTAGTAACCTAGACTAGCAAATTAGGTCATTAAGTTGCTTCATTTGTGAAGCCAAGCTTGAATCAAGAACTCTCGGGTGGATCATCTAGGATCAAGAAAACTAACTAGAAAGGTTTGTTCCCCGCCGAAACATGGAGACGCGACCGCGCAGGTCCGTCTTGCCTGAATTTTAGGGCAGATACTAATTGGTGCTATCCGTCCACCTCTCCGAAGATGCCAAGTTGATTTATGGCACCGTGTATCGAAGGTTTAAACGGATGCGGCCGATGTAGCAGACTTCATCAGATTCCCCCTCATTAGAGGGTTTTTTTGATTGTGGGGACGCTCTTCCCTGCATGCGCAAGCCCCTGCAGTCAATTACGCTACCGCATTGTGGCAACCACTTTCTCCTTCTCCATATGGTCATTTCGTGTTGTGGGTGTTTGTTTTGTTTTTGGTTGCCCGTGGATTGTATACGAAGACTAATTTATGTTGTCGCCCGTAGGGCGTGGATTAGTCCAAATCTGTATTTTCTTAGATTTGGGTTTGGGGGTTGGGTTTAAGGATACGTTAGTCTCATTTGAGACTAAGATCAACTTAAACGTATGTTAAGGATACGTTAGTCTAATTTAGACTAAGATCAACTTAACGGGATCGCTTAGATCCAACAAAAGAGCATTTGGACTCTATTATTTAGTTTAGAGACATTGCGGTCCATTACCAGTTTGAGAACATGGTGGTCCAATGTTAGTTTAAGGACATCTCGGTCCATGGGTTTTAAAGGACCCCACAGTCCAAGGTTAAGGACATCATAGTCTGTGAGTTTAAAGACCTCACAGTCAAGGTTAAGGATATCATAGTCCGTGAGTTTAAAGACCTCACAGTCAAGGTTAAGGATATCATAGTCCGTGAGTTTAAAGACCTCACAGTCAAGGTTAAGGACATCATAGTCTGTGAGTTTAAAGACCTCATAGTCAAGGTTAAGGACATCATAGTCCATGAAATGTATGGTTGTCAGGACCCGTCACCTCTCCGAAGACGTTGAAGGGTTACAACGACAAATATCAGAGGAGTGAAGAGATGTACCCTTAAACCGATGTGGGTTGAGAGACCTATAGTCCAATTGGGACTAAAATCTGTTAAAATATTTATGAGCAGATGAGCTCAATTAATATGAAATGAGAACTTATGGCCAATCTTGGGCTAAGTCCAATCAAATTAAAATGTTTAACATTTTATTTTGGGTTGTTGAGCCTTTATTTGGGCTTGGCCCTGACAGTGTTTTTTTTGTCTTTTACTGAATGCTGAGCATTCTTCATAGCCATAGGCTTATTACAGAACAATTTATGTTCTCTCAGCGCAACACGTGGCGCGCTGGGCGCTATGCGCCAGTCAAAGAGCACAATGCGCTTCTGCCGAATAGCGCACACGTGAAGGACACGTGTTGCGCTTGGCGCTAAGCACCAGATGATGGGCGCAGTGCGCTTCTGCCGAATAGCGCACACGTGAAGGACACATGTTGCGCTTGGCGCTAAGCGCCAGATGATGGGCGCAGTGCGCTTCTGCCGAATAGCGCACACGTGAAGGACACGTGTTGCGCTTGGCGCTAAGCACCAGACGATGGGTGCATTGCACCGATTTATGAGCGCATTGCGCTATTAATTTAGTGGCGCACACGTGAGTGACACGTGGCGCATTTGGCGCTGGGCGCCAGCCCATGAGCGCAAAAGCGCAGTTCAAGGGCGCAAAGCGCAGTCCTAAAGCGCAAAGCGCATCTGATCAGTTCTTCAATTTCTTATGTTGATGAAAGGCTTTGCCTTTATGGATCTGTGATCTTCAAGAGAATTAAATTATTCTCCCCCCTTTTAAGATGTTTATGATCTTTCTTTGTAAAAGATCTTCGTCTTGTAGATCTATGATCTGTGAGAAAGAAGTAAATTCTTCTTTTATTTTATGATGAGATTTTTTGATCTCTTTATAAAAGACCTTGGTCTTGTAGATCTATGATCTTAGAAAAAGAAGTAGATTCTTCTTTTTATTATGAGATGATTCCATCTCTATGTTCATCATCATTTTTTACCTTGAAGAAAAATCTTCTTCCGAGAGCTTGCTCTTTTTCTTTGAATTTCTCAAAGTTTTTTTTGGGGGGGGGGGTTCTGTATGCTTCTCTGTGTATTTGAGACTTGAAGTCTAGGGGCCTTTATATAGAGCAAGCTGATCAGTTCAATCAGCTGAAGAGATTTTTTCTCTAATTGATTTGGGAATTTTCCCATCGTTGGATCTTTGATTCAAGGGCTTTTGATTTACAGAAAGTAATCTTCTTGTTTTTAACAAAGATTGGGAAATCTTCTATACAGAATTTATTCTGTATTTTTAGTGATTTTTTAATCACCATTGGATCATTGATCCAACGGTGCTCTGATTTACATAGCACAATCTTGTTATTTGGAAAGATTTTGAGAAATCTTTTCTTAACAGAATTTAATTTTGATCAATTAATGATTTATCATTATTATTAGATTTTTGATCTAACGGTGGGGAGATTTTAGTTCCAGCGCTAGCGCACCCGTGATTTGCACGTGGTGCGCTGCTTCGAGCGCAGCGCACCCGTGTTTTGCACGTGATACGCTGCTCAGAGCGCAGCGCACTTAGCGCTAGCGCGTCCGTGTCTTACACGTGGTGCGCTGCTTAGAATGCAGCGCACCTAGCGCTAGCGCACACGTGCTTTGCATGTGGTGCGCTGCTTAGGGCGCAGTGCACTTGGCGCTGCATCTGAAGCATTGCTTCATTTCAAAATTTAAATTTCAAACAGAGTTTTGCTCTAATTTGGGAAAACAAATGCCCCCCTACCGTTGCGCTCACGTGGCCCACATATGAGTGCAACGGTGGCAGCATCTGCGCCCTTGGATCAAGTCAGAAGTTGAAAAGGCATTTCAATACCTATAAATAGGACCCTTGGCCCTCTGAGATGACCATTGTTCATCTTCTTCCTTCTGAGAATCCTTATTCTCTTGCAGAGCATAGCTCTTCATCTTAAGAACTTTCTTAAGGACAGAACTCTGTCAAAATTTAGGTAAAGATTAAATCTTTTAATAATCTAGGGTTTCATCCATTAAAAGAGCTTTGCTCTTCATAGATCTTAGATCTAAAAAATGTTATTAGGGTTTTACCCATAACAGAGTTTTGCTCTTCATAGATCTTAGATCTAAAGAAAACCTTTTGAGGGTTTCTTGACCCATTAACAGAGCTTTGCTCTTTTGAATAACGAAGATTTGTTAATCTCTTATGAAGAACTCACAGAGTTTGTTCATAGATCTTGGAAATCTCAGAATTTTGATTCATATATAAAAATTTGATTTCAATTTTTCTGATGGGTTTTTCCATCATCTTTACAGAGCCAGGCTCTTGAGGAATTTTTATTCCTTCATCATTAGAACTTGACAGGCGTCATTCTGTCACAGAGCACTGCTCTCAAGGGGAGATTTACTCCTTAGCCTGAGGGATTTCTCATTAAATGAGAATCAATTGAGGATTTCCTCATTTAATTGACAGTCTCATCAAATGATGAGGCTGTTTTATTAATGATGAACTGTCATCTAGATTTTGTGGGTCCCCCTTTGGTCCCCTTTTTACTGCATTGCAATGCGGTACGAATTTTAAAGTACCATGTGTCAGAGTTTAAATTATAGCACTGAGGGTTGACTTTTGTTCTTTTTCGCGCAGGTGACATGTCTTTTGACACTTTTTTTTCCGTTCGTCCGCTCAGAAAGCGGATTTCCTGAGGCACCCGTAGACCGAGAGATTCTTGCGCTGATCAAGGACCATGACCCGGAGCACAAGAATCTTCATTTATGTGGTAGATGGTATGATCAAATTATCAGAGGCCGCCGGAGCTTTTCTTGTGCGACACCCTCGGAGCCTATCTCTGCAATCCTTTATGCAGATGCACCCCCGATCAATTATACTGTAGAGGAGGTAAATTGGACTTCAGAAGGTCTCCTTCGGCCTTCTATTGCCGCAGTACCCGTGCAGCTGCCGGTGGCTTTGGACACCTTAGAGCGGCGCATATGTCAGGGCAAGTCGCGCCCTTGGGGACAGCCCTATAACATCGGACACACTCCCCGTCATCCGGCCGGATACTTACAGTGGGCCCGATATATCTTATCGGCAGAGAAATCACAGCTGCTGAAGCTTGGCTTATACCCTGCGATCTACGCTTCCTTGTTCCAGTATTCTGCACCTCCCACATGGTGGATCAAGGCATTTTTAGAGCAGTGGAACATTCCGACCCACACCTTCCTCCTGTTGGATCGAGAGGTCTCCATTTCCTTGGAGGAATTTGCCGAGGTTTCTGGTTTACCAGTTAAGGAAGAGCACTACGAGGAGCTGCTTCCTCCGGATGAGTATGTTTTTGCCACCAAATCAGTAGTAATGGGTCTTACCCCAGAGAACGCCATTCAGCACCAGTTCCCAAGTCTGATAAAGGTGTTGAATATGTATGAGAGCCTTTTTCTTGAATCCGGAGGCTGGGGGGTCAGCTTTGCGGACTTCATTGCCCGTTTTCTTCGCCCAGAAATTTTGTCGCGACAAGGTGAAAAGTTTGCTAAACTTGATGATCCTTTCGGCTTTGGCTTGGATCGTCGGCCAATATTGGAAGCCGATCAAAAGGATTTCTTTCTTCCCGACGTCGCAATCGTCCCCCTGTCAGAAATTGCCGCTCTGGGCATTGATGATGAAGCGTTCTTTCTCGGGTTCCTCGGTTTATGGTTAAGCTAGTTCGCGCTTCCTATGCACCCTCGTTACATGAGGCCTTCTGTCTTCTACCCTGCGCATCTAATGGTTGCCGGAATACAAGTGGCCATCGAGATCGCCGGGTTAGCCCACCTATATCACGGCCTCAGCTTGGCAGCGGATACCACTGAACCAGGGGTGCAGCCCCCCAACTTTTCAATGCATTACTTCACCTCATGGCTAGAGTTGCACATGTTTGGGATTTTCGGTGTCCATAAAAGACCCTCCTTTTATGACAGATGCAAGTTCCCTCGGATAGTGCGGCTGGTCGACGCCTCCATCGTAAGTCCGTCACCGCGGGAAGCTAGGGGTTTGCTCCTTCGTCCGCGCACGGTTGGAGATGATATATCTTTCACTGACAAAGTCTTGACCGTCGGCCAGAAAACTTCAAAAGCAGTGCTGCCATTGCAAGACATTTTTAAAGACGGGGCCTCTGTGTTGAAAGCTCGGAAGATTCTTCATCTGTACTCCATCAGGCCGGGCTTTCTCGTATTTAGGCAAAATGATGCAGCACTATTCATGAGATATAATCCGCATCGTTTCGCCCAGCAGCTGGGCTATAATCAGGGCGTTCCGCTTGAGGCCTTCTTGGCCGAATCCGCTGCTACCGAAAAGGGGATGCGAAGCGCGCTGCATCATTTCATGCGTCTGAACACGTGGTCCAATTTCTTTATTAGTGAACCGAGCTGTGTTCCGAAGGCCCTTAATATGTATGTGGCCTGGTATCAACATTCAATGGGCACCGTCATCAGAGAGGAGAAGCGATTGCTGCTTGATCGCAAGGGTACCGCTCCGGCCGGTAATCCAAATGTTCCTCTGAAGCGACGGACTATTGTCCGTCCTCCCTTAAGAGAAGTTGCTGCGATCGAAGTCCCGCATGACAGGCCTGAGTTGCCGATACCTCGTGCTCTAGTGGAAGCGGTGACCGTAGCGTCCCCCGAGTCCGGCGTGGGTTCAGATATCGAGACGCATCATCCCAAGGTGCCCTCCAAGCATAAGCTTGTGCTAGCGGCGACCGGTGCTCGCTCGCAGAAGAGGAAGAAGAAGTCAATTCTCTCTGCCGATGTTGCATTCGGCCAGGAGCCTCATGCTCCTTATAGTGATGGCTTGGGTGAATATGGGACCAACGAGGGTCTATTCATAGCGCCGGACGATACTGACCTGGAGGCTACTATTACAGCTTCTGTGCGATTAGCAAGCCACAAAGCGGGATTGGCTATCCTCGCGCAATCAAGTAAACATCAACTGTACTTTTTGTCATTGCATTATATTTTTATTATCATGTTTTGATTGACACTTTTCCTTCTTTAACAGGCGTTTTCACTGAAGAGGCTCTCGCGGCTTCCCTTAGGACCTTTGAGGATGAGGAGAGGATCCGCGCTTCGCTAGGCGTTGGTATATTTCGGCTCATTACGCCTTCATTCGCCTTTCTTATAGACAATCTGACTCCTTTTATCTTATCGCAGGGACTACAATGCTAATCCCACAGGGTGATGCGGAGATGCTTCCAGGGCCGACTATTGAAGTCCCGGCCTCCTCAGCACTACCACAAGAGGCTTTACTTAAGCGACCGATGACGGATGCCATAACGGCTCCAGAGGTAGCACTTGGCGTGGACGATGACGTCCCATTGACGGAGGTCTTAAGGAGATCCGCTCTTACGGCCCGGGCGGAAAGGAAGCGTAGAATGAGCGCAGCAAGGGAGCGTAACGCTGCCTTGGTCACGGGTGCAGGTTCGAGCGCTGCTGCCCCTGCCCTTACTCCTTCAGAGGATGCTTCGGCTGCCTTGTGTACCGCCTACAGACAGGCAGCACGTGCGGCTCGAGAAGCAGTCGAAAGACCGACCCAAGGTAACGTAACATTGAGTTCCTTTTGTCAAAGTTTTAATTTTCAGATTCTCATATATCCTATCCTGCAGGGCCGAATCTTGATGAGGTAGCGATAGGTGAGATGGCTGCAATCACCGAGCCTGAGGTAGCGGTAAGTGAGATGGCTACAATCGTCGAGCCTAAGGTAGCCACTCTTTCTCAAGAGTCTGGCACTGCTCCAGTCGCCACTCTTTCCCCTTGCGGCTCCTTGCCGTTGCCGGGCGCTGCGAGTGTCATGACGATTCTCGTGGAGTCGGGGGATGAGGCTACAGGTGGCGAGACCGTTCCGGTGGAGGAGGGTGAAGCATTCGCTGCATCCAGTGATGCCCTTGTCGCGGTCTCGACCGGCGACTCACCAGGTAGATTTTGGGTCATTGCTTTCTCCTTTATTCTACAATCCCTTTCAATCTCTTTTGACAACGTTTCTCTTATTTCTAATGCAGGTGTGATGAGCGTTGAGATTGTGCCACCCGAGGAAGCATCTCCAGTTGCTGCTTTGACGATGGCCGCCCCTTTGCCTTCTCTCGTACCCTCTCAAATGCTGGAAGGTGCGGATTTGTGACCCATCAGTTTCATTTTAGGCAGTATACTTTATGTACTGACATTGCATTATTACATCCTTGCAGGAGTCTTTTTTGATCATCTGTATCAGGTGCTTCACCCACATTTCTCCTTCCAGTCAGAGATTGCCTCTTCTAGCAGAGCTGGTGAGTACAACCTTTAGCTAACGTCTTTTCTTTTCTTTTACGGGCAGTCAAATCGTTTCTAATTCTTCTTTGTTTTGATTGCAGCCCTACAGATCGAAGGAGAAGACGAAAGAACAGTTGCACCACCGGTACTCCCGGTCTTTCCACCTGCTGCAGCCGGTATAGTAAACTCCGTTGTTTATGAATCTCCTTTATTTTTTGAACCGTTATTTGACTGTGATTTGCTTTGCAGCTGTAACACCGACTTCAGCTTCATTCAAGTCTAGAATCATAATGCCAGCGGGCCCCTTTTCCAGACATCTATCTTCAAAGGGCGTTGTGAATAGTCTGCGTATGTTAAATGATCACCTCGAGGAGCTTGACGCGGAGATTCCTGCCCTTGCTGTAGATTTTGCTGCTGAGGTTAATCCCATGCCGGCGATGCTCGTGCACTTTCATAGCGAAGGCGTCGTTGAGTCTTGGGTTAATCACTGCAGAAAAATAGAGGCTTGTCTGCATGAGCTCGAGGTCGGACGTCCTGCTCCTGAGGTCCTAGCTGTGAACTCTCAATGGGCTGCATGGGTCGAGGAGAGCACTCCCTACTTCCGCCATCTTGAACAAGAAGCGTCCTTGAGGCATAAGGAGCACGGGGAGACTTCAAGCAAATCTGCCCAGCTGCATACTCAGGTTGACGCAAATGCCGTACAACTGAAAGCTATCTTTGAAAGCCTTCTACGATGTATTTCTGACGGGCTAATGCTAAGGCAGAAGCTCGACCTTATTGAGCGGGGTGCGCAGAGTCGTGTGGCAGCTCAGCGGGCCGTTGATGAGCAACTTTCATCTTACTTGCAGCAACGAGTTCAGGTCGAAGCAGAGTTGGCCGCGGCAGCTGACCGTGAAACGGGGCTGAGGGGAGTGCGCGAGCGACTGATTAGCCTATTGAAAACGCTTCCCTCCCAATAGTTGTTTTTGCACCATTTATAATTTTTGAATAAAATATATCCATTTTTTTATCCTTTCATATGATGCAAATTGTACTCAATTTGACCTTATAAATAAAAGATACATTTCTGTCGTATTATCTTGTGTTATCTCTTGCTTTCTTCTCTTTTCTTTGTTGTTGGTATGTTACCTCAGTAAGCGTAGCCTGTAGATGATAGAGAGTGTTCCGTCTTGAACTCCTCGAGAGGTAGTGATGGCTTAGAAAGCAGGTCCAGATCTGGTGCCTAAGGCTTTTCAACTTTATGGGCCGTGAGGGTCTCATAAAGACTTTTCTCCCTACGAGTCGAGAGGATCTCATAGGTGTATTTTCTCCTTAGGAATCGTGAGGATTCCTAAGTGTGCTTTCTCTTAAGAGTCGTAAGGATCTCATAAGAGAATTTTCCCTCTTACAAGTCGAGAGGACTTGTAAGTGGTTGTTTCCCTCCTTATCGAGATTCGACTTTGGAGAGTGTGGTCCGTGAATAGTATGCAAGAGTCCATTTTAGACTGACTTACAGGGCCCCAGTGCTTAGAAAACAGGTCCTTGTCCCCATTGCCTAAGGCTTTTCCCTACGAGTCGAGACGAATCGAGAAGTTCTCGCAAAGACACTAATTTCCTTACGAGTCGAGAGGAATCGAAAGGTTCGCGCAAGAATGTCCTAACGTCATAATTAACCTCTGCTCTTAACGACAGAGGTCCACTAGGGTCTGTGGTACTAGGGTTTTGCCTGTCGTACCGTCGTGTTGAATGATGTATCCCTTGATAGGCAGTCTTGCTGTTCGAGTAGCCTTGTGACTGTCGTGTCTCTGATCCCTTCGGGGGTTGGACAAGATGTCTTCAAGCAATCTTTCTTGGCAGTTTGACCGTCCAAAGAGCAAGCGTTAGGAATTTTGCCATACCACTTTTTACTTGAGGTTAGGCTCATTTTGGGGAGCCCCGATGAGTCATAACTACTCCGCGCTGGTGTGAGATGATCTCCGATACTCTTTCAGGTTTTATATGAGTTATCGTCAAGACCCTGAAGCTAGGAATTTGGTCTTTACTTCGTTTGTTGGCATTACGTCTGCTGTATCGAGACGAATGTCGCGGTTGTCTCTAGGTTATTGGTGAACCGTCGAGGTTTGGAACTAGGGATTTTGCCGTGGCTCCGTTGTTTTATTATCGCGTCTGAATCCTGCTAGAGGAAGAACGCTATGGTGACATCTCGTTTGCTGTATCGAGACGAGCGTTGAGGTGGTGACCACTCCGCGCTGGTATGAGATGATCTCTGATAGTCTTTCAGGTTTTATATGAGTTACCATCAAGACCCTGAAGCTAGGAATTTGGCCTTTGCTTCATTTGCTGGCATTGCGTCTTCTGTATCGAGACGAATGTCGCGGTTGTCTCTAGGTCGTTGGTGACCGTCGAGGTTTGGAACTAGGGATTTTGCCGTGGCTCCTTTGTTTGATTGTCACGTCTAAATCCTGCTGGAGGAAAAACGCTGTGGTGACATCTCGTCTGCTGTATCGAGACGAATGTCGCGGTGGAGCTGGGATTTTGCCATCACTCCGCTTTGTTTCGACCGTGAGGTCTTTTGTTGACGTTGCTTCTGCATCCTGCTGGACTGTGAAGGAACGTCGTTGTTGACATTGCATCTGCTGTAACGAGACGAATGTTGAGATGATCTCCAGGCTGTCTGTGAACCGTCGAGACTTGGCTCTTTTTCGGATGAAGCCTGGAAGGAAGGTATGGTTCCCTCTTTGTTTGTGCCCCTGAATTGTATGCAGGGATTGATGTGATCTCAGCTGTAGGGCAAAATGTTTCATTTTATATATTTTTCTTTCCGTGATGCTCTATCATTTCAGCTTTTATATCGCGAAAGTCGCGATTGCCCAATCATTTCGGCTATTTGTTTTTCACGGTGTCCAATCATTTCGGCTATTTGTTTTATTTACTCGCTGCTTTTTATTGCGAGTTGCCCAATCATTTCGGTTATTTTGTATGCATACATTTTTACTTGCTGATTTTGTTGCAAGTTGTCCCATCATTTCGGCTATTTCATATGCTTTTGTGGCTTGCTGACTTTTTGCTGCGAGTTTGGAATTTGATACCGGTTTAGGCATCAGCATCGCTTCAACCGGGATATTGGCAGGTGCGAATCATCACTTGCCTCTGTCGATGTCGAACAAAGGTGGCTTACCAAACAGGGTTAAGATCCTGTCGACTAAGGCTTTTGACTTCATGAGCCGTAAGGGTCTTATAAAGGTGTTTCTCCCTACGAGTCGTGAGGATCTTGTAGGTACATTTTCTCCTTAGGAATTATGAGGATTCCTAAGTGTGTGTTCTCTTATAAGTCGTAAGGATCTTACAAGAGTGTTTTCTCCTTATAAATCGAGAGGACTTACAAGAGTTGTTCATCTTGTAAACATATCCCTAGTCGCGGATAGGACTTTGTAAGGGAAATGTTTATTCGCGCCCGTGGATTGTATACAAGGGTCAATACTGAACCACTTGTAGGGCAAAATCAGGGTGTATGACTGCTTAAGAAAAGGTTCAGATCCTTGTAGCTTAAGGCTTTTGAATCTTATGAGCCGTGAGGGTCTCATAAGAGGGTTCTCCTTACGAGTCGTGAGGATCTCGCAAGTGTAATTTCTCCTTAGGTATCGTGGGGATCCGTAAGTGTGTTGCTCCCTTGTGAGTCATAAGGATCTCACGCAGGTGGTTTCTCCTCACAAGGTCGAGAGGGCCTTGCAAGTGTCTTTTAACGAGATTGCGCCCTTTCGGGTTTTCAAAAAACTCGCTGGTAGCCCTGCTGTTTTTACTCACGGAGCCCTTTCGGGTTTTTATCCGTGCCCATTTTTCTTATGGACATACCTTTTTTTTCTTTTCTTTTTTTTTACCACGTCAGCCTGAAGATGCCGCGGGTTTATAGTAGTTTAATGACGTTTCGGTCATCAGCCAGTTTTAGGACATAGTGGTCCATCGTTAGTTTTAAGGACGTTTCGGTCCGCCGTTAGTTTAAGAACATCTCGGTCCGTCGTTGTCGTATTTGAGGCAATTTTCTAGTTTACGGACTTTTCGGTCCATGGGGCTTTCTCTATGAATGAGCACGATGCCCCCGGCATGTCCATCTTTTTCGGATCATGTGGTTGCGGCGGGTTCATCTTCCAGTTTTCGGACAATACAAACTTGCCTTGTTGGTATTGATCCTCAATCCAGCTTTTGAAGACGAAACAATCTTCGATTGGATGGCTTACTTCTTGGTGGTAAGGGCAGTAATTAGGATTGTTGACATCGCCTGGCTGCAACGGGCGTTTTGGATCCGGCAGATTGATGAGTCTGTTGCGCACTGCCAGCTTGAACAGTCTCCTCGTTTTATCCCGGGGAAACGAGTAAGGACGTCCCAGTCTTTCCTCGAGGGATGGACGTGGATGCACGTTGTTTTGGCAAATAACCGTCTTTAAGTTGCTCGACTGTTGTTGAGCATTGGCGACGAAGGTTGCTTTCCCTTTCCCTTTTTCATTTCGAGATTCCGGCTTCAAAGGAGATGGTCTATGACCCATCTGACCCATTTGGGCTAGTTTGTCAATCAAGGCCTGGAAAGTGGTCGGCTTGAAAAACATCATGAATTGGGAGATGGTCACTTGAGGGTCGAGAGTGCCCATGAACATGCCCACTGCTGGCGCTTCTTCGATGCGTTGCTCATATTTTGACCATAAATTTCGCCATCGTATTGCGTTCTGGACCCAAGTTTCACCTGGCTTCACCCTGGCATTGATCAATACCGTGATTGGGGTGCGTTCGCTAGCACTCATGAAACGTTGGGTGAATAGCAGCTCCATTTCTACAAAAGTTTTGATGGAGTCGTTAGGAAGCTCTGAATACCACTCAAACGCCATCTCCGACAAGCTACCAACAAACTGGCGGAGCAGAAGTTTATCATCACCTCCGGTGTTGCCGCACAAGGCTCTGAATTGAGCCACATGCTGATACGGATTTCCCGTCCCCTTATATACGTGGAATTTGGGGATCGTATATCCTGGCGGGTACCTTATTTGGTCATACCAGCCTGGATAAGGTCGTCCAGTCTTAACGATTTGCCCTGCCGTTTCGCTCGCATGATGAGCTCGTATTTGCTGAGCAATGTAATCATCCAAGGCGGCCTTAGAGATTGTCTCCTCCTTGGCTGCTGAAAGAGCCAGATGAGGGTTCAATGTCTCCCCTCTATCGTCTTCAATGATAATCGGGGGGTCTTCAGCTGGAGGTTCCGGCTGTAACATCATCCCAGCCATGTCTTGGAACAAAAGAGTCATTCGTTTTATGTTGGCCGCCTGTTCCGCAGCCTCTTTTTCTTTTCTCTCAAGCATTCTTCGGAGGAAATCAACATCAGTTTCTTGTTCCTGACGCTGCTCCGAGGTCTCCGGATTTTCTTTCGGCCCAGTGAGTGCGGCCATTGCAGTTAGCATCTCCTGAAGTTTCTGCTGTTGCTGCTCCTGAGCCTTTGTTATCGATCGGGTAAGTGGTCGATGACCTGTAGAAGCACGGCTTTCCTATTTTCCGGAAGCCATATAAATGGTATGTGTTACCATGCCTCCAGACTTGGGGTGTTTAGATTCGGCATCTTTGCGGTTCGCCGCGGTCACAGGGGCTTTCTCCGGCCTCCTTCTCTTGTGAGCGGTTGAAGTTGAGAGAGCCTTTGCAGCGGGCACCCAAATGGATGACATCTTTTGTGATACCACGGGACGGCTCTTTTCTTGCCGAGCTTTAAGCTTCTTTGGCCGGTGAGAGTATTCCTGGTCAATCACCGATTCCTGAACATGTCGCCAGACTTTATAAATTTTGGAGGAAAGCCGCTGAGGGGGCTGCTCTAGCTTCTTTTCTGTAACATTCTCCACAGGTATAGGAGATCTCTTCAGCACGGCAGTCGGAGAGTTCTTGCGAACCCTCCTTAGCGGTTCGAAACTGTTCCCAGTTAGAACAGCATCATTGATTTCCACCATGGGAACTGGCGGAATCAGTCCAAACGGGGAGCTGCCCCCAGCCTTCGTTACTCGTCGCCAGTGACGACGGCGAGCATGTCGTGCGGATGGGATTATCTCAGCTGTAGGGATAACTTCCTCATGCCCCCTGTTTTAGCGAAGGGTTGTCGTTTGTGTCAGCCTCTTGAAGACCGATTTCCGTTGAGAAGCAATGTCCAATCTGTCAAAGACAGACCTCTGGGCGGGGGAAGCAGCTTTGATGACTTCACCTGGAGCAGGAGCCGGAACAGCCAGCCTTGTGAAGACTGACTTCCTGGCAGAAGAAGCCTCTCTAATAATTTCGTCCTCTTGAGCCGGGATGGCTATCCGCTTTGGGATGGCTGCTTCGGGTATCACGGGCTTGTTGGCGTTCTGGCCCAGTCTGTTGAAAACTGAGGCAGTGGAATTGGGCGACCCGTTGAAAGGGGCCACGGCAGTGGTAAGCCGATCAAAGACCGACTTCTTTGGGGCTTCTTGTGACAGCAGCGGGGTACTGAAGCTCATCGGTGGGATCATGGTCCCAAAGAACAGCCCAGTGGTGGCCTGAGTTACTTGCTCCACTGGCATTTTGAACAGGGAGGCCGCTTGGGGCCCATAAGTCACTCCTCCGAACGGGACGGAGCAAGAATTGCAGTTGCAGTTAGTGCAGGTTGAAGCCATTGATCTTCTGTTTTCTGCACGGAGCAAAACCAAATCTTAGTACCTCAAACCCAAGGGCAACCATATCAAACCGCGATTCGTTCGCGAACACGACACACGAAGTGTGGAGTGGAAAGAGGAAAAGGTCCTACCGGGCATGCCAGAATCTGTTCCCCGCCGAAACACGGAGACGCGACCGCGCAGTTCCATCTTGCCTGAATTTCGGGGTAGATGCTAATTGGTGCTATCCGTCCACCTCTCCAAAGATGCCAAGTTGATTTATGGCACAGTGTATCGAAGGTTTAAATGGATGCGTCCGATATAGCAGACTTCGTTAGATTCCCCCTCATTAGAGGGGTTTTTGATTGTGGGGACGCTCTTCCCTGCAGGCGCAATCCCCTGCAGTTAATTACGCTACCGCATCGCAGCAACCACTTTCTCCTTCTCCAGATGGTCACTTCGTGTCGTGGGTGTTTGTTTTGTTTTTGGTTGCCCGTGGATTGTGTACGAAGACAAATTTATGTTGTCGCCCGTAGGGCGTGGATTAGTCCAAATCCATATTTTCTTAGATTTGGGTTTGGGGGTTGGGTTTAAGGATACGTTAGTCTCATTTGAGACTAAGATCAACTTAAACGTATGTTAAGAATACGTTAGTTTAATTTAGAATAAAATCAACTTAACGGGATCGCTTAGATCCAACAAAAGAGCATTTTGACTATATTGTTTAGTTTAGGGACATTGCGGTCCATTACCAGTTTGAGAACATGGTGGTCCAATGTTAGTTTAAGGACATCTCGGTCCATGGGTTTTATAGGACCCCACAGTCCAAGGTTAAAGACATCATAGTCCGTGAGTTTAAATACTTCACGGTCAAGATTAAGGACATCATAGTCCGTGAGTTTACAGACATCACAGTCAAGGTTAAGGACATCATAGTCCGTGAGTTTAAAGACCTCACAGTCAAGGTTAAGGACATCATAGTCCATGAAATGTATGGTTGTCGGGATCCGTCACCTCTCCGAAGATATTAAAGGATTACAACGACAAATATCAGAGGAGTGAAGAGATATACCTTTAAACCGATGTGGGTTGACAGACCTATAGTCCAATTGGGACTAAGATCTGTTAAAATATTTATGAGCAGATAGGCTCAATTAATATGAATTGAGGACTTATGGCCAATCTTAGGCTAAGTCCAATCAAATTAAAATGTTTAACATTTTATTTTATGCTGTTGAGCCTTTATTTGGGCTTGGCCCTGACAGTGTTTTTTTATCTTTTACTGAATGCTGAGCATTCTTCATAGCCTTGGGCTTATTACAGAACAATTTATGTTCTCTCAGCGCAACACGTGGCGCGCTGGGCGCATTGCACCAGTCAAAGAGCACAATGCGCTTCTGCCGAATAGCGCACACGTGAAGGACACGTGTTGCGCTTAGCGCTAAGCGCCAGATGATGGGCGCAGTGCGCTTCTGCTGAATAACGCATACGTGAAGGACATGTGTTGCGCTTGGCGCTAAGCGCCAGATAATGGGCGCAGTGCGCTTCTTCCGAATAGAACACACGTGAAGGACACGTGTTGCGCTTGGCGCTAAGCGCCAGACGATGGGTGCATTGCACCGATTTATGAGCGCATTGCGCTATTAATTTAATGGCACACACATGAGTGACACGTAGGGCATTTGGCGCTGAGCGCCAGCCCATGAGCGCAGAAGCGCGGTTCAAGGGCGCAAAGCGCAGTCCCATAGCGCAAAGCGCATCTGATCAGTTCTTCAATTTCTTATGTTGATGAAAGGCTTTGCCTTTATGGATCTGTGATCCTCAAGAGAATTAAATTATTCTACCCCTTTTAAGATGTTTATGATCTTTATTTGTAAAAGATCTCCGTCTTGTAGATATATGATCCGTGAGAAAGAAGTAAATTCTTCTTTTATTTTATGATGAGATCTTTTGATCTCTTTGTAAAAGACCTTGGTCTTGTAGATCTATGATCTTAGAAAAAGAAGTAGATTCTTCTTTTAATTATGAGATGATTTCATCTCTATGTTCATCATCATTTTTTACCTTGAAGAAAAATCTTCTTCCGAGAGCTTGCTCTTTTTCTTTGAATTTCTCAAAGTTTTTTTTTTTGGGGGGGGGGTTTCTGTATGCTTCCCTGTGTATTTGAGACTTGAAGTCTAGGGGCTTTTATATAGGGCAAGATGATCAGTTCAATCAGTTGAAGAGATCTTTTCTCTAATTGATTTGGGAATTTTCCCATCGTTGGATTTTTGATCCAAGGGCTTCTGATTTACAGAAGGTAATCTTCTTGTTTTTAACAAAGATTGGGAAATCTTCTAACCAGAATTTATTCTGCATTTTTAGTGATTTTTTAATCACCATTGGATCATTGATCCAACGGTGCTCTGATTTACAGAGCACAATTTTGTTATTTGGAAAGATTTTGAGAAATCTTTTCTTAACAGAATTTGATTCTGATCAATTAATGATTTATCATTATTATTAGATCTTTGATCTAACGGTGGGGAGCTTTTAGTTCCAGCGCTAGCGCACCCGTGCTTTGCACGTGGTGCGCTGCTTCGAGCGCAACGCACCTAGCGCTAGCGCATCCGTGCTTTGCACATGGTGCGCTGCTCAGAGCGCAGCGCCTAGCGCATCCGTGTCTTACACATGGTGCGCTGCCTAGAATGCAGCGCACCTAGCGCTAGCGCATCCGTGTCTTACACGTGGTGCGCTGCCTAGAATGCAGCGCACCTAGCGCTAGCGCACACGTGCTTTGCACGTGGTGCGCTGTTAGGGTGCAGCGCACTTGGCGCTACATCTGAAGCGTTTCTTCATTTCAAAATATAAATTTCAAACGAAGTTTTGCTCTGATTAGGGAAAACAAGGTTGATCAAGGATCCCGAAGAGCTCTAGAAGAGGAGTGAAGACCCGAAAGACACGGACTTTTAGGTATAAACCCCTATCACAGTAGATAGATCTCTCTAGAGATATCTAGTTTCACTTTATGGTTAGATTCTAGGATGTGTTTTCTAGCGCCGGATTTTTTAAAGTTAAAGTTTTTCGTTCCGCAACGGCCGCGGTAGACGGCAATGGCGCTAGGAAACCCAACAGTTTCGTCTGAACCAGGAAACCCTCTTTGTGGGACTCTAAAAACTCGACAATACACCGGCAGTGGGTTTAATCACAAGCACGTCAGTGGCACTAGCTGTACGTAACGGCTATCCTGGTATTGAACGAAAGGAAGGTCGACGAGCAAACTCATCCATACCTCTATTAAGCCCACTATTTTTTTCTTTTATTTATTTAATGCCTGTAAGTGACAATCTCCGTACAATCCGGTCTCTTCATCTAATAGTATCGCATACCGAGTCTAGGGGTGGATAACATCAGACCCCTAATAACCCGATAAATCGTGTCGATGTCAAGCCCATTACTAACCGAGAAACTATTGATCTCCGATCAGTAAATCTCATCTGCCCTGGCTAGGGACTTATGATGATGGCCAACCGAACACAGCGTGACATCGATGACCTATTCTGGGAGAGATGAATCCCTGACAATCACTCACTGCCTCCATGTGGTTCGGGATTGTGCCCAACTAAAACCTGTTTGCACGAATTAGTAGAGCCTTGGTAAGGTAGTAATCTAAGTACATTAGAAACTCACACTAGACAAATGATGATCTCAGGTCAACAGACTATCTGTACTTATGTCAACTGAGAACAGCTATCTGATGATAGGTATATTACCTACTAGAAGTTCTCGGTGAGTCCGTTCGGTGTACTCACCTCTAGTGAGCACTCGTATACAATCTTGGGCGCAACACACCAATGTCTATGAGACCTACCACAACCCCTCGTCAGGGTCTAAAAACGTATACACTAGTCTAATCTGGAATATCGATACCAAGTCTCGATACTTCTATGACTAGGGACATTTAAGGATGTGCTTATAGACTACCCAGCTCTCACAAGTATAGTCGCCATCATAATTTTGGTAGTCAAGCAAGAATCCTAAGGGTTTTATCATTATGTATTAGTGACATGTAATAAAACGTATACACATCAATGATAAAGATAAACCAGATAGCATATTATCATATCGAGTAAGACTGTTCTACCTGGAGACCCTCCTTCAATTATCATAATTGCCTACTTTCAATTACAATAATTGCCTTGAGGACACTATAACCAACAATCTTTCAATTGCATTTAAGGCCAATATTACAGTATCGCATACCCACAGCTCGTGTGTTACCGAATACCCAATTTCTCTATCAACAACTCGTATGTTTGAGAAATAGCCTAAGTGAGTGGATCCACTACAATTCTGCTAACTTTCTCTTTCTATATCTCAATTTCCTGGAAATCAAATATCTCCTAAACTGAGTGATACCCTGCCCTAGAATTTGTCTGGATACCTGATGAGACCAAGTTCATAAATGAACAACTTTATCCAACAAACTTCTTGTGTTGTATCATTCGCTGATCATAATCAGCAACCTGCGCCATGTCTAGCTCAGTATTCTGCTTGGAACTCCGTCCAATATACTGCTCCTCATAAGAGGATAAACTTATAGCTCTGACAGCCTCTCTGTCATCCAGGTCACCTTAAAAGCTAGAACCAGTAATCACCACCTGAAGGAGGCAGCCATTACCACATCCTAAGAACATCTTGATATGTTCTTCACCGCTTCCTTTTGTTCCAGGATTAGTATATGCTTACTATACTAAGTACAAAAGCAACTTCTGGTCTGGTACTTGACATTGCATGATTAACCTAATTGGCAAAGCAATTGGTATGTCAGGAGTCGCTCTCCTCATCAGTCTAGAAGACATCTCTTTAAAGAGGGTGAATCCATCACCTGCGGGTACACCACCATGCCAGGAATCCTCCATTCTAAAATTCTTTAGAATGGTGTCCAAATACCCAAATTGGGACACTTCCCAAATCTAGATCTAACATATAGATCTAGTTACCAGAATCCCTGATATATTATTCGGGTCTTATATGGAGAAACTTTTATGACAGCCACAATTTAACTGATTGTAGTATAGGAATATCACTTCCTATCAGGAGTATATCATTCAAATCCTACGACAATACTCCCTACAACCTTCTTACTAGGTTCATATGTTCTTTTGATGAAGTCAAACACCTTGACTTTCACATCAAAACAGAAGATCCGTCTCCGCTATGCCCGTTTTAGTCTATGAGTAAACATAAGCAACTTCACTACTAAAATAGGGGGTTGCCCCTACGGATAACGACATCCGTAGGGGCAATTTTAGTAGGGGCAATTTTAGTTTGGCCCTACGGATTAATCCGTAGGGCCAAAAGGTTGCCCCTACGGTCCTTACATATTTATTTAAAAATTATTAAATCTTAAATTGTTGTTTGCCCCTACGGAGCCGCAAACCAAGAACCTACGGACTTATCCGTAGGGGCAGCTACATAAGGATTTAAGTTAAAAGCTCAGATCGATCCCTACGCTCATTATTCCTAATTCTCGCGCGAAGAAAAAATTCCCAAACCCTCGTTCCCGCCAATCGATCGTCGTTCTCGTCGTCGCCAGCGCCGCCGATTCGTCATAGCCACCGCCTGCTTTCGTCGTCGCCAGCGCCGTCTCATCTCCGTTCTCGTCGTCGCCTCTGCACAGGTAAGGAAATTTTCAATTACTCAAATTTTTGATTGGGGCTGGGGCTGGGGCTTGTTTCCCCCAATCAGAGCAAAGCTCTGTTGAAATTCAAAATTCAAATTTTGAAGCAACGCTTCAAATCCCGAGCGCAACGCGCCACGTGTCAGGCGCTGATACGTCAGCACAGCGTCCGAGGCAGCGCGCCCAATCAGAGCAAAGCTTTATTTTAAGCAAAATTAAAGAAAGCAACGCTTCAGTTGCGCAAGCACAGCGCTGCGCGATACGTGTCAGCGCAGTTGCGCTGCGCTTCGCGTGCGCGACACGTGTCAGCGCAGATGCGCTAGCGCAGTTGCGCCGCGCTTCGCGTGCGCGACAAGTGTCAGCGCAGATGCGCTAGCGCAGTTGCGCTGTGCTATGCGCTGCTTGACACGTGTCACACGCTGGGATATTTACGCCAAACAGAATTAAGATTTTAAAGAAATCTTTCTATTCTTGTTAAAACAAGAAAATTGCCTTCTGTAAAACAGAAGCCCTTGGATCAAAGATCCAACGGTGGGGAAAATTCCCCAAATCACTCAGAGAAAGATCTCTTTAACAAATTTAACAAATTTATGGGCACTATATAAAGGACCCTAGACCTCAATTCAAAGGCATCAACATTATCATTGAGAACTCTGAAGAATTGGAGAGAATTCCTCAAGAACAAAAAAAGGTAAAAACCTTTAGAAAAAAAAGAGAAAATTCTCTTAAAAACAGATCATTGATCTGAGAAGAAGATCAATGATCTTCAATAAAAAGAAAAATAAGTAATAATAGTGCTTTGCACTTTCTTATGAACCATTGGTTCTTTGAAAACAAGAAAAACTTGTTTTCTTTGATTTAAAATCGATCAAAAAGAATAAAACAGTGCTTTGCACTTGAAAAATTGCACTGTTGCGCTCCTGTGTTGGCGCAAGCCACCAGAGAGCGCCACGTGTCAGCAGCGCAACAGCGCAGCGCACTGACACAGCGCACTGCGCTGTTGCGCTTGCGCTCCTCAGATCGTGACACGTGTCGTCACCACAAGCGCTTGCGCTCAGTGATTAGCGCAAAGCGCCTGACAAATGCAATGCATTTCTTTTACTAAAGGGCCAAGCCCAAATCAGAAAGGCCTAGTAGGCCAAATTAAATTGCAATGCAATAAAAAGGGCAGAGCCCAAACAAAATTGATGCTCTGCATCATTTATAAATGGACAGGGCCCAAACAAAATAATAAATAATGCAATGCATTATTTTAAAAGGGGCAGAGCCCAAATAAAGGTCCAACAGAGACCAAGAATAATGCTATGCATTATTAAAAATGGGCCAAGCCCTAGCACAGGCCTAATAGGCCAAAAACAAATAAAAGTGTTGAACATTTTTCAACTGGACTTAGCCCAATCGTGGCCGTAAGTCCTCAAATTAAATTGACTGAGCAAAATTGCTTTCCTAAATCAATTTACCTCCGGTTCGAGGGTACATCTCCGAACTCCTCTGACACCTATCGTTGTAATCCTTCAACGACGTCAGAGAGGTGACGGGTCCCGACGACCACACATCAACACGGACTGCGGGGTCCTTAAACTCGTGGACCGAGACGTCCTTAAACTAATATCGGACCGAGACGTCCTTAAACTAATAATGGACCACTACGTCCTTAAACTGGCGATGGACCACCACGTCCCTAAACTGGAACAATAGAGTCTCCAAATGCTCTTTTGCCGGATCTAAACGATCCCGTTTAAGTTGATCTTAGCCCCAAACACGGCTAACGTATCCTTAAACATTCAAATGGACTGTAAAACTCCAAATCAACTTTGGTTCAAGGGTACATCTCCGAACTCCTCTGACACATGTCATTGTAACCCTTCAACGTCGTCAGAGAGGTGACGGGTCCCGATGGCCATATATTAAATGGACCACTACGTCCTTAAAACTGGAAATGGATCTAGACGATCCCGTTAAGTTGATCTTAGTCTCAAATCAGACTAACGTATCCTTAACGAACGTTTCCCGTTAAGTTGATCTTAGTCTCAAATCAGACTAACGTATCCTTAACGAACGTTTAAGTTGATCTTAGTCTCAAATGCGGCTAACGTATCCTTAAACTAAAAACACCAAACCCAAATCTAAGTAAATACGGATTTGGACTAATCCACGTCCTACGGGCGACGGCATTACTCAGTCTCCGTATACAATCCACGGGCAACCACAAACAAAACAAACACCCACGACACGAAGTGAAATTCTGGAGAAGGAGAAAGTTGTTACCGCGATGCGGTAGCGTAATTAACTGCAGGGGCTTGCGCCTGCAGGGAAAAGCTTCCCCACAATCAAAAACCCCTCAAGCGAGGGGGAATCTGATGAAGTCTGCTACATCGGTCGCATCCGTCTAAACCTCCGATACACGGTGTCATAAATCAACTTGGCATCTTCGGAGAGGTGGAAGGATAAAACCATATAGCATCTGCCCCGAATCTCAGGCATAGATGTCCTCACGTCGTCTCCGCCGCCATTCAGAGGGGAACAGATTCTGGCATGCCCGGTGGGACCTTTTCCACTTTCCACTCCACACTTCGTGTGTCGTCTTCGCGAACCAATCGCGGTTTGTTAACGGTTGCCTTTGGATTTCAAGTTACTAAGATTTGGTCTTTTGCCTGGCGCAGAACTCAAGCATCAATGGCCTCTAACTGCACCAACTGCTCGAAGTGCCACTGCAACGGACGCTCCACCTCACCTGGAGGTGTAGCATATGGGCCCCAAGCGGCCTCCTTCCTCACTCTACCGGTAGAACAGGTGACCCAGGCCACCACCGGCCTGTTTTTCGGGACCATGATCCTACCTACAAACTTCTCTATGCCAATACCTGCACCAGAAGCGAATAAGAAGTTGGTCTTCGACCGGCTCATTGCTACGACGGCCCCTGTCAACGGGTCGTCCATTACCAAGCCAACAACTTCTGTCTTTGCGAGGCTGGATCAGAACTATGAGGGGCCCGCTAGGAAGCCCATGAACTCTAAGGTGGCTGTCCCAAGGAAGGCAATAACCGCTGCTCCAGAAGTCGTCAAGGCGGCTTCCCCTGTCAAAGAGTCAGTCTTTTCAAGACTGACTATTCCTGCTCCTGCCCCTGCTCGAGGATCTGTCTTCGACAGGTTGAATATCATCCCTCAAAGGACAACCTCAGTCTTTAAGAGGTTAACACCAGCGGCGCCTCATTCAGACAGGGGGCAAAAAGAAGCTGTCTCTATCTCCGAGCCAGTCCCAGCGGCTCGTCATGCTCGACGTCGCCATTGGCGACGAGTGAGGAAAGCAGGGGCAACTCCCCCTCAGGGCTAACTCCACCGGCTCCGGTGGTGGAAGTCAACGCTGCTGTTCCAACTGGGAACAGCTTTGAACTACTGAGGAGGGTACGTAAGAACTCTCCAACTGCTACACTAAAAAGATCTCCTCCACCTATGGAAAGAGTTCCGGAAACAAAGCAGGAACAGCCCCCTCAACGGCTGTCCTCAAAAATTTATAAAGTTTGGCAGAGGGTTCAAGACTCCGTGATTGACCCAGATCACTCTAGTCAACAGAAAAAGGCGAAGGTGCAAAAAGAAAAGGACCGTCTTATTAAACAGCAGAGGACAACAGTCACTAGGGTGCCTACTGCAACGGCCCCTTCCACTTCAACGGCCCATAAAAGAAGGAGGCCGGAGAAAATTCCCATGCCCGTGGCAAATGCCAAAGGAGGCGAACCTAAACGCCCTAAGTCTGGGGGCATAATAGTTCATACAGTGTACATAGCATCGGGAAAGGAGGACAGCCGCGCATCCACGGGTCATAGACCGCTTACACGGTTAGTGACCAAGGCTCAAGAGCAACAGCAAAAGCTCCAGGAGATGATGAACGCGATGGCCGCACTCACTGGGCCAAAAGAAACCCCTGAGACGTCCTCGGATGAACGTCAGGAACAGGAAACTGATGCGAAGTTCCTTCGTCGCATATTGGAGAAGAAGGATAAAGAAGCTGCGGAACAAGCAACCAACATAAAGAAAATGGCCCTCCTGTTCCAGGACATGGTGGGCATGATGATTCAACAAGATCCCCCTGCTGAAGATCCCCCGATCGTCCTTGAAGACGATAGGGGAGAAACGTCAAATCCTCCACCGGCTCTTTCAACAGCCAAGAAGGAGGCGATCTCCAAAGCCGACCTGGACGAACATATAGCTCAGCAGATCCGGGTTCATCAAGCGACTGAAGCAGCGGGTCAGATCGTAAAAACGGGGCGACCATATCCATGCTGGTACGACCAGATCAGGTACCCGCCAGGTTATACGATACCAAAATTCCATGTGTATAAGGGGACTGGCAATCCCCACCAGCATGTCGCCCAGTTCAGGGCGCTTTGCGGCAACACTGGCGGTGATGATAAATTGTTGCTCCGCCAGTTCGTTGGTAGCTTGTCAGATACGGCGTTCGAGTGGTATTCCGAGCTCCCGAATGACTCTATCAAAACCTTTGCTGAAATGGAACTGCTGTTTACCCAACGTTTCGCGAGTGCCAGCGAGCGTACCCCGATAACGGCATTGATTAATACCAGGGTGAAGCCGGGCGAAACATGGGTCCAATATGCTATACGGTGGCGAAATCTATGGTCAAAATGCGAGCAGCGTATAGAAGAAGCTCCCGCAGTGGGAATGTTTGTGGGAACCCTCGATCCGCAAGCAACCATCTCGCAATTTATGATGTGCTTCAAGCCGACCACCTTCCAGGCACTAATCGACAAGCTGGCGCAAATGGATCAAATGGGCCATAAACCTCCTCTTCCAAAGCCGGACTCCCGAAATGAGAAGGGAAAGGGAAAAGCGATCGTTGTCGCTAATGCTCAACAGCAACCGAACAACTCGAAGCCGGTCGTTCGTCAAAATAATATGCGCCCGTACGTAGCCCTTGAGGAGAGAATGGGACGTCCTTACTCGTTTCCCCGGGATAAAACGAGAAGGTTATTCGAGCTGGCGTTGCGCAACCGACTCATAAATCTGCCGGATCCAAAACATCCGTCGCAACCAAGTGACGTCAATGAGCCCAACTACTGTCCTTATCATCGAGTACTGGGTCATCCGATTGAGGATTGCTATGTCTTCAAAAATTGGCTTGAAGATCAGTACCGACAGGGCAAGTTTGCATTGTCCGACAAATGGAAGGTGAATCCACCGCAGCCCCACACCTCTAAGGGAGTGAATACGCCGGAGGCAACATGCTCTGTCGTTGAAGAAGCTCCTTGGGAGGTTGTATTATCAGCCAAGACAAAGAGAATGCTGAACGACCTTCAAACATACCCAGCAATTAAGTGGAAGAACCCGTTGGAGCCGCAGATCATTAAAGGGATGTTGAAGCCTCGTCCAACTCAAAAGATCGATGGAGGTGGCCCAAACATTCACAACCAGCCGTCGAAATCTTCAAAGAAGAAGAAAAAGAAGTCGAAGAAGCCCGTGAAGCCTGGCGACAAGCGCACAGACTTGCAAAAACAAATTGACGCGCTGGAGGAATACAACCAGAAGGCACGGACTCCCATTACATTCCAAGAATTCCTCAATCACGTCTTTCAAGAGGAAGACGAGGGAGAAAGTTCATCTGATGAATCTGAAGGATACGTAGCGAGTTGTCATGTGATTTCCCATTCGTTCATGGGCGATGAGGAGACTCCTTGTACTGAAACGTTGGGGGCAGATCCCGAACCAAAAATTCTGGGGACATCGGATGAAGTAATCGATGCATTCCTCAATGAAGCTCTCTTAAAAAGCAAAGCTGATCGGGAGCGCGAGGCGGTCATATTCGAAAGGGCCAAGCGCCAGCGCCTTGACAGAAAAATTGAGATACTCCCACTAGAGCAAAGTACACCCACTACGGATAAAATCAAATTCAAGATTAGGAAAAGGTTCGCTAAAGCCGTGTCAATGGGTATGAAACTACCATCCTCTGAGGGGAGTGTTACGGGTGAAGCGGAAATGCACCCCTCCTATTGCTTGTATCATCGGAAGATTTCGCACCCCACTGAAGAATGCAAAGCTTTCGATAGATGGTGGAAAGGATATGTTGCTCACCGACAACAGGTTAAGCGGGAGAAGCGCAAGACTCGCCGGGAGCAAAACAGTGCGACCGAAAGGCTTAACAGAATTACCGGCAATTGTCGCATGGTCAATGCCGGAGGATCACAAGTGCTCACATTCGGGAGTGATTCCGACGAGGAGCTGGAGCTTAGCCCCCTCTTTAAAGAGTCCACTTCGGGAAAAGAAGAAGAGCCGAAGATTTGTGAAAATATCCGGCTGCGTAATCGCACGTTGCCCGAAAAGAATCTCGGATCCCCAAACAAAAGAGACAAAGGGAAAGAAAAGGTCCCTGAGGAGATCGCCTTGGATGACCAAGTCATGGAAGAGCTAGCTGCCAAGGACCCGCCGAAAAGAAATAAGGTGGATTACAACGTCTTGGCGCATTTGAGGAAGCTACCCTCGCAACTTAGCATTCTTGACTCCCTTTTACTATCAAAAGAGGCAAGAGATTCGTTAATCAAGGCACTACAGGAGCCGGAACAATTCCAAGCTTTCCTGGCTGAAGAAAGGATGAAGGATGAGTTGGAAGAAGTGCATACAGCAGATGTCACTTTTGGCGATGAAGACCTTCTCCTTGGGACGTGCGAACACAATCGCCCCCTCTATGTCTCAGGATACTGCCATGATATAAAGATAGGCAAAATCCTGATCGATAACGGATCATCTGTTAATCTCCTTAACGTGCGGGTGTTGAAGGAAATCTGCATGAGCGTCCAGCACCTTGCTCGGGACAAGATCACCATCTCCGGGTTCGACTCCCAATCATCAAAGACTCTTGGATCTGTGATACTGACGTTACGCTTTGGGCTGCTCGTCACGGACATTAAATTCCACGTCATAGATGCCAAGACATGCTACAACGCTATGCTCGGCCGACCATGGTTACACGAGTACAACATCATCCCTTATACACAGCATCAGTGTATGAAATATTTTAGGGATGGTCTTGAGTATGCCGTGACGGGAGAATTGAATCCGTTTTCCGTGAACGAAGTTCGCAAATATGAAGATGCCAAATACTTCTTGCCGAATTTCGAAGACACGGAAAGGTGTCGCAAGCCGGAGAATAAAACTAACGCTACCATCCTTGTCTTCGGCAGTGATACCGAGGAGGAAGAGGAGATAGTTTATTCGGGTCCTCCCCAATACACCAAGCCGGGACCATCCGCTCCTACGTTGATCTTTAGTAGTGATTCAGAGGATGAGGTCCATGCTGTATTCTCTGCTCGACCTTCAATACGAGCTTCCGCTGACGAAGAGCAAAGTCTACAAGTCGCTATGGTGCCGCTTAAACAGTATAAAGAACTGGATGCGCTTGATACCGACAGTGTAGAGGAGCTGCAGACGTTCTATATCCCTCCCAGGCGAGAAGGCGAGAAGGCAATTCTATTCTACCGCTCTGAAGAAAACAAAGTGGAGAAAGAAATCTGGCACGGTGCGGATCCTACGCTGGACAGGCTTCAACCCATCCGTCTATCCAGATATTATACAGAAGGCTTGAAGAGGCTGTTGAAGCGCCAAAGGATACCCTTCAAACAGACCATTAGAAAGGCCAAATTCTATGACAGGGTCTGGAATGTCCCCGGAACTCAGCACAAGCTGCCTAGTGGGAGGATGGAGACGATCGGGCTCGGATACATTCGCTCCAAGAAACGAGAGCTGCTCCACGACTGTTACGTCGTGCTCGATTTCAATGAAGAAGCAGATGCTCAACGGGAGGACACTAATCCTGAACCAGTAAAAGTTCCTGATGCAAAAGTGCCCAGTCCGTCGTTTGAAGAACAAATGGACAGGCTTAGAAGGGAAGCTGGTTAAAAATTCCGAGATGATCACAACCGCGAAATGGCCATCTACGAGAAAGCCAAAACGTAACGTCTCCTTCAACAGACCGTGAAAGATGAAAGTGCCGCCCCCTGTCAACCTGTTATAAAAAAAGGCTCGATGCAAAGGCAGAAATAAGTCGAAAGGCCAAAAAAGCGCTCAACAGCAACAAAGTAGGGCTAAGAAGCCACGCAAACGGGAGTCGAGCGTTATTGATCTATCCCTCATGAAGAAAATGGGTCGAGCGTACTCGTTTCCTCGGGACAAGACGAAGAAAATACTTGATCTTGCTCTAAAACATCAAATGCTTACATTGCCGGAGTCCAAAAACCCCGAACAAGCAGGCAAAGTCTCTAACCCAAACTATTGCTCTTACCATCGAGTAATAGGGCATCCTCTTGAAGATTGCTTCACCTTCAAGAATTGGGTTGAAGATCAGTATCAGCTTGGCAAATTCGCTCTGTCTGACAACTGGAGGATAGCGCCGCCACAGAAACACGAACCCAAAGCCACAAGAACAGAACCAACTCCACATTGGGATTGGAAGCGGATTCGCACTTGTCACATGATAACAATATTAAAAGAAGAGCCAGAGAACATGGACAGCCTTCCTTGGTGCTTCGAAAACAGCAATGATGAGGTGATCTCAGAATTTCCGCCAGCTCCGAAAGAACTGGAGGATGGAATACATACCACTGCAGATAACCTCAAGAAAATTGAATTGGGGATGGCAAGTGACCCACGGCCGACATCCGTTAGTGAGCTGCTATCTGAAGAAAGGGTGGCTGCGTTAAAAGACATCCTTGTACATCACAAAGATTGCTTCGCATGGAACTATTCCGAGATGCCAGGACTAGATCCAGAAATTGCTGTGCACAAATTGGCGATATCCCCGAACGTCAAGCCAGTCAAACAGGCGTCGAGGAGAATGCGGCTCGAGCTTGAGATGAGCATCAACGCTGAGGTTAAGAAGTTAATCGACTCTGGCTTTATCCAGGAGGTTCAATATCGTGAATGGATCGCTAACATCATCCCGGTGATGAAGAAAAATGGGACGGTGCGCATATGCGTGGACTTTCGGGATCTCAACAAAGCCTGCCCGAAGGACGATTTCCCGGTGCCAGTCACCGAACTGATGATAGACAATACGTCCACTCATGAGGTTTTCTCCTTCATGGATGGCTCATCAGGGTATAATCAGATAAAGATGCATCCCGAAGACTAGAAGCATACCGCTTTCCGGACCCCTTTGGGAATATTTTGTTACAAGGTGATGCCCTTCGGTCTAAAGAACGCTGGTGCCACCTATCAAAGGGCCATGACGAAGATCTTCGATGACCTTATACATGAAATCGTCGAGTGCTATATCGACGACCTCGTGGTTAAGAGCAAATCATACGAGGAACATCTCGAGCATCTAAAGACTGTATTTCGACGCCTTCGACAGTACAACTTGAAGATGAACCCTCTCAAGTGTGCATTCGGAGTTTCTTCGGGCAAATTCCTGGGATTCATCGTCCGACACCGAGATACCGAGATAGATCCGTCAAAGATCAAGGCGATCATGGAAATGCCTCCGCCGAGAACTCTCAAACAGTTGCGGTCTCTCCAAGGAAAGCTCGCGTATATACGGCGATTTATAGCCAACCTTTCAGGCAAGTGCCGTCCTTATAGCCACCTGATGAAGAAGGGATCCCCATTCTTCTGGGATCAAAAATGCCAGGACGCGCTGGACGAGATTAAACAGTACCTGCAGAACCCGCCAGTGTTGGCTGCTCCGGTTAAGGAAAAACCTCTCATTCTCTATACAACCGCCCTCGAAGGTTTCTTAGGCGCATTATGGGCACAAGAGAATGACCAAGGGAAAGAAAGAGCACTCTACTACTTAAGTCAAGTTCTTCTGGGGGCAGAAAGTAACTACTCTCCCATTGAAAAACACTGCCTGGCGTTGATCTTTGCGATAACAAAGCTCAGGCACTATGCGTTGGCGCATGAGGTCCGTCTCATTTCGAAGGTGGACCCCCTTAAATATTTGATGTCGAAGGCCATATTGATGGAACGACTCGCTAAATGGGCCCTGCTCTTGATAGAGTTCTCGATAACATATCAACCACTCAAGGCAGTCAAAGGCCAGGCCATCGCCGACTTTCTCGCTGAGTACCCGATACCCGCCGATTCTCTTTTGAATTGCGATCTTCCAGACAAACATGCGTTTGATGCGATCGACGGTGGTGATACCCGATGGGAACTTTATTTCGATGGAGCATCTTCCTGAAGAAGCGCAGACAAAGTACCCCTATAATCAAATCGGGGGTAGGCCTCATCTTCGTAACCCCACAAGGAGGAATAATGCACTTCGCTTTCTCCTTAACAGAGCCGAGGACGAATAATGAAGCCGAATACGAAGCTTTGATAGAAGGCCTCGAGATCGCCATCGACATGGGAATTGAAAACCTCCTCATATATGGAGATTCTCAACTGGTCATTAGTCAAGTAAACGGCGACTACCAAACGTGCAAACCGGAGTTGGTGAAGTATGGTGAAAAGTTGCAAAAACTGTTGACCCAAATTCCCTCCTATACTTTGGAAAGCATACCGCGCGCGGAAAACAGCAAAGCAGACGCGCTGGCCAATCTTGCTAAAGAACTGGCTGACGAGAACCTCGACAACGTTAGAATCGTGGTACAAAGCCGTCGGGTGCTTGCCCTAGCAAAAATACCTCCGGAATCATCCGAAGAAAAGGGAACGACTGAACAGACGACCTTGCAAATAAAAGACCGGGAAAAGGCTGAGGATTGGAGAGAAGTCTTTATAGACTACTTCAAATACCGTCGAACGCCCGAAGACGCGTCCTCAAGACACCAGCTCATGAAACGAGCTCTGTCTTTCGCCTTCGTTAACGATACTCTGTACAAGAGGTCGTTTGATTCTCTGTGGCTGAGATGCCTAGGTCCTGATGAAGCGGAAAGAGTCGTTCAGGAAGTTCATGACGAACTCTGTGGTTCTCACCAAACAGGCCCGAAGATGAAGTTGAAGATCAAACGGATGGGCTACTACTGGCCCACGATGATTCAGGATTGCCTCGAATATGCGAAGCAATGCCACTCATGCCAAATCCATGGGGACTTCATCCACCAGCATCCAAATCCATTACATCCAATGGTGGCTAGCTGGCCGTTCGAAATGTGGGGAACTGACATAGTCGGCCCTATCGAACCAGCGTCGTCCAGAGGACATCGTTTCATCCTGGCGACGACCGATTACTTCTCCAAATGGGCAGAGGCAGTACCGCTGAGAGAAGTGAAGACGGAGAATATCCTCCATTTCTTCAGGACGCACGTCATATATCAGTTTGGAACTCCGCGACGGATCATCTCTGATAACGGGCCAGCTTACAGAAGACACAAGATCAGTCTCTTCGCGCAACAACACAATATAGACTGGAGATATTCCTCAGTTTATAATCCGCGAGCTAATGGTCTAGCCGAGGCCTTCAACAAGACCCTAACGAAGATCATGAAAATGACGGTCTCCCGAAATAAGAAGGACTGGCATGAGAGGCTGCAAGAAGCTCTTTGGGCGTATCGAACTACGTTCAAGACAGCCACGAACGCAACGCCATATGCGTTGGTATTCGGTACAGAAGAAGTACTTTCCCTCAAGATAAAGCTACCCTCTTTATGAGTGGCAGTCCACTACGAGTTGACGAACGAAAAAAATGCTAACCTTCGGCTTGAGGAGCTTGATGCCCTTGAAGAAACACGGCTCATAGCGCAACAAAATCTGGAACTTTATAAAGCAAAGATGACGCGCTCATATGAAAGATTGACCCGACCGAGGACATTCCGCCAAGGCGAACTCGTGCTAGTGGTCAAAAGGCCTATGATCCCTAATCGCGCCAAGCGGGGAAAATTCGAGCCAAACTATGAAGGCCCATACATCATAGACAAAGTCTACCAGGGTGGAGCCTATCTACTCATAGACATGCACGGTGAAAGGCCTTTCAGGCCAATAAACGGTAGATTCCTAAAGAAATACTACGCTTAATGAGCCACAGCCTAGGTCAATGATAGATGACGACGACTATGTCCACTCGCTATCTTCCTAAGCTCAAGCTTTATAAACAGTAGCCAGCCTTCTTCATGACGGACCGAAACGTCCTTAAACTAATAGTGGACCGAAACGTCCTTAAACTACTACCGCAGCATCCTTAGGCTGACGAGATAAAAAAAACAATATAAAAAAATATATATAATAAATAAAAACGGTATGTCCATAAGCAAAAAGGGCACGAATGAAAACCCGAAAGGGCTCCGTGAGTAAAAATAGCAGGGCTACCGGCGAGTGTTCGTGAAAACACGAAAGGGCGCGACCTCGTAAAAAAAAGGAGAGAGAAGAAAATAAAAAGAATAAAAAAAATGGTATGTCCATAAGCAAAATGGGCACGGATGAAAACCCGAAAGGGCTCCGTGAGTAAAAACAGCAGGACTATTGGCGAGTGTTTGTGAAAACCCGAAAGGGCACAACCTCGTTAAAAGACACTTATAGGGTCCTCTCGACCTTGTAAGGAGAAACCACCCGCGTGAGATCCTTACGACTCACAAGGGAGCAACACACTTAGGGATCCCCACAATTCCTAAGGAGAAAATACACTTGCAGATCCTCACGACTCGTAAGGAGAACCCTCTTATGAGACCCTCACGGCTCATAAGATTTGAAAGTCTTAAGTTACAGAGACCTAAACCTGTGCTTAAGCAACCCCCACAACTTCCGATATTGCCCTACAAGTGGTCCAATACTGGCTCTTGTATACAATTCATGGGCGCGAATAAACATTTCCCTAATCAAGTCCCATCCGAGACTGGGGATATGTTCGCATGACGAACAACCCTTATAAGTCCTCTCGACTTACAAGGAGAAAATCCTCTTGTAGGATCCTTACGACTTACAGAGGAACAAACACTTAGGAATCCTCACGATTCCTAAGAAGAAAATACACCTATAAGATCCTCACAACTTGTAGGGAGAAATACCTTTGTGAGACCGTTACGGCTCATGAAGTCAAAAGCCTTAGTCGGCGGGACCTTAACCCTGCTCGCTAAGCCACCCTTGTTCGGCATCGACAGAGGCAGATGATGATTCGCTCCTTGCAATATCCCAGTTGTAGCGGTGCTGATGCCGAAATCGGTGTTTAATTTCAGGTTTACGGCGAAAAGCCAGTAGGCCGCACATGCATATGAAATAGCCGAAATGATGGAGCAACTTGCAATAAAAAGCAGCAAGTAAAAATGTATGCATGCGAAATAGCCGAAATGATGGGGCAACTCGCAATAAAAAGCAGCGAGTAAAAACAAAATAAATAGCCGAAATTATGGGGCAACTCGCAATAAAAAGCAGCGAGTAAAAACAAAATAAACAGCCGAAATGATTGGGCATCGCGAAAAATAGCCGAAATGATTGGGCAATCGTGACCTTCGCGATATAAAAGCTGAAATGATAGAGCATCGCGGAAATAAAATAAAAAAAAGAAATGATAAAACTTTGGCCCTACAGTTAAGATCACATCGATCCCTGTATACAATCTAAGGGCGCAAACAAAGAGGGAACCATACTTTCCCAACAGGCTCCGCTAGAAAACGAAGCCAAATCTCGACAGTTCATCCCAAGCCCGAAGAAGCCAGTGTCTTCGGACAAATACCTCAATTCAGGGAAACAAACGTCCTTGATGAGAACCCCCCTGATTCGCATCGACTCACAGAGCAACCAGTGTCTCCGTGGGAAATTCTCGATTCGTTTCAACACCAAGGAAACAAATAATCCTTAGCAAATACCTCAACTCAGGGAAACAAACATCCTTGACGAGAGCCTCCTGACTCGCATCGACTCGCAGAGAAACCAATATCTCCGTGGGAAATTCTCGATTCGTTTCAACACCAGGGAAACAAATAATCCTTGGCAAATACCTCAACTCAGGGAAACAAATATCCTTGACGAGAGCTTCCTGACTCGCATCGACTCGCAGAGAAACCAATGTCTCCGTGGGAAATTCTCGATTCGTTTCAACACCAGGAAAACAAATAATCCTTGGCAAATACCTCAACTCAGGGAAACAAACATCCTTGACGAGAGCCTCCTGACTCCCATCGACTCGCAGAGCAACCAGTGTCTCCGTGGGAAATTCTCGATTCGTTTCAACACCAGGGAAACAAATAATCCTTGGCAAATATCTCAACTCAGGGAAACAAATATCCTTGACGAGAGCCTCCTGACTCGCATCGACTCGCAGAGAAACCAATGTCTCCGTGGGAAATTCTCGATTCGTTTCAACACTAGGGAAATAAATAATCCTTGGCAAATACCTCAACTCAGGGAAACAAGCATCCTTGATGAGAGCCTCCTGACTCGCATCGACTCGCAGAGAAACCAATGTCTCCGCGGGAAATTCTCGATTCGTTTCAACACCAGGAAAACAAATAATCCTTGGCAAATACCTCAACTCGGGGAAACCAGCGTCCTTGACGAGAGCCTCCTGATTCGCGTCGACTCGCAGAGAAACCAGTGTCTCCGCGGGAAATTCTCGATTCGTTTCAATACCAGAGAAACAAATAATCCTTGGCAAATACCTCAACTCAGGGAAACAAACATCCTTGACGAGAGCCTCCTGACTCGCGTCGACTCGCAGAGAAACCAGTGTCTCCGCGGGAAATTCTCGATTCGTTTCAACACCAGGGAAACAAATAATCTCTGGCAAATACCTCAACTCAGGGAAACCAGCGTCCTTGACGAGAGCCTCTTGGTTCGCTTCGGCTCGCAGAGAAACCAGTGTCTCCGTGGAAAATTCCCGATTCGTCTCAACTTGCAAGATGAAGCCTCAGGCAGCAGGGATTAAAAAACTTGCTTCCTGAACAATGGGACCCTGCAAGTCGGTTTAAAACAGTCTCTTGCATACTATTCACGGGTCTCACTCTCCAAAGTCGAGTTTCGACAAGGAGGGAAACAACCGCTTACGAGTCCTCTCGACTCGTAAGAGGGAAAAATTCTCTTATAGGATCCTTACGACTTATAAGAGAAAACACACTAAGGAATCCTCACGATTCCTAAGGAGAAAACCCACCTACGATATTCTCTCGATTCGTAGCAAGAAAATTCTCAATGAGACCCTTACGGCTCATAGAGTTGAAAAGTCTTAGGCGGCAGATCTAAACCTGCGGCCTAAGCCATCGCTATCTCTTGAAAAATCTATACACTTACTTTATTATCGATCAAATGTGTTTATCAAGACAGCATGCTGATGATAAGAGAAAGGAAAAAGCAAAGAAATAGTACGAGATATTGCAAAGAAAAATATATATCTTTATTGAATGTAATCAAGTACAAGATGAAGCGTACAAAAGAATAAAGAATGAATACATATTACTTAAAAAGAAAAATTTTACAAGTGCCTAGATACAAGGAGAATTACTGAGAAGAAAGCGTCTTGCATAGCTCTAGCAATTGTTCGCGCAATTCCTTCCCCACTTTCTCCTGATCGGCTACCACCGCTAGCTCCGCCTCCACTTGGGCCCGTTGCTGCAAGACGGATGCAAGCTGCTCCCTGACGGCCTGATAAGCAGCTTCCCGGCCTGGGGTATCACGCTCGGCTACATCAAGCTTTCGCTTCAAGTTTAGCCCATGGGAGATGCGCTCCAGGAGACCCTCAAAGATAGCCTTCACTTGGGCAGCATTCGCTTCAACCTCAGCACGCAGACGGGCCGTCTCGCTCGAGGTCTCTTGGCATTCCCTTAGCCTTAAAGCTGCTTCTTGTTCTAAATGGTGGACGTAAGAAGCGCTTCCCTCGATCCATGCTGCTCTTTCATTGCTCGCGGCTAAAGTCTCGGGGGCGGGACGCATCGACTTCAGCTGATGCAGGCGAGCCTCGATCTCCATACAATGGTTAACCCAAGATGCGATGATGCCCTCGTCATGGAAATTCACGAGTATCACCAGCATCGGGTTAACCGCTGTAGCGAAATCCGCAGCAGAAGTAGGGGTCTCGACGTCGAGCTCCTCAATGTAGTCCCTCAACATACGCAAGCTGTTCGCGGCGCCTTTCGAAGATGGACGTCTCAGGTAAGGACCTGCCGGCATTGTGATGCGAGGCTCGAAGGGCGCCGAGACCGGAACGACAGCTGAAAAGAAACAAGATGTGATCAGATAACAGTTCAGGAAATAAAAAAAAGGGGGAGTTATCAATGTGATAGTCGCTGTACCAGCTGAGGCAGGTGGCAAGGCCGGAAGGGTCGGCAGCACAGCCGATCTTTCATCCCCTCCTTCGATTTGTAGCACTGCAGTTGAGACGAGAAAAAGGTTAGAAGTAATTCTATCAATGAAAAAGAAAGATATCAATGGAAACCATACTCACCGGCGCTATCGGAGGAAGAAGCGAGTTCAGATGGGAAGGAGAAGTGTGGGAGCAATACCTGATAGAGATGGTCAAAAAGCACTCCTGAAAGACACAACAGTACGACTTTAGTACACAAATTATACGTTTGAAAGATAAGATTAATAAGTTGCAAACCCATACCTTCCAACATCTTCGATGTTATGAGAGAGGGTTGAGAGGTGACTACCGCCAAGGCAGTAGTTGAAGGCGCTCCCTCGAGTAATGGGGCATCGGCGCTGGCTGCACCTGCATTGCGAACAAAGGTGAACTTGTCAGAAAGGATTATAAGGTAAAGAAAGAACAGTAACTCGGGATTTACCTGATGAGCTGCTGTCTAAAACGGAGGCGTCTCCCTCCTCCATTGACATGAGGCCACCGCCCGTAGCCTCATCACCCGATCTATGGGGGCCGTCGTCGTGCTCGCGCGGCCAGGAGACGGCGGAAGATAGTAGACGGGGAGGGCAATGATCGGAGCATTGCCAGACTCTTGAGAAAGAGCGGCCGAATCTTCCCCAAGAATCGTGCCCATCTCACCCGCTACTTTTTCGGGCTCAGCGGTCTCCATCGTTTCATCCACCGTCACCCTGAGGTCGCCGGTCTCAAGCACCTCATCCGCCGCTGCCCCGGGCTCAGTTATAGTGGTCGTCTCATTTGCCGCCACCTCAGGCTCGGCATCAACGACTTTCTCAAATGCAGCTTCCTCGGCCCCCAACTCAAGCTCCACAGCCCCAACAACGTTGCCCACCGTCAGCTCGAGTTCGGCCGGTGCCTCCTCCTCTGTTTCCTTGGGTTCGACGGTCTCTGCCTCCCCCTCGGTCGGACTTGGCCCTGCAAGACAAGATACATAAGAACCGGCGAGTTTACATTTTTTTTTTTACAAACAAATTCTGAAAGAAGTATTACCTGAGGTGGACTTCTCGCTAGCCTCCCTATTGGCGTGAATCGCCTGTCTATAAGCTGTAGACAGGGCGACCGGGGACTCTTCTGACGGGGTATCGGCACGAGGAACGGTGCTTGGGCCCGCTCCAATGGCCAAGGCAGCTCTACGTGCCTTTGCTTCATGCCTCGACGGCTTTCTTTCCTCCCGGACTATCGCGATGGACCTTTTCGACGCTTCCTTCATTAAGACGTCGTCGTCCTCGTTCAAAGATGCCTCCAGAGCCTTCAAGGCATCTCTCATCGGCTCTTCAAGACGGACTTCCCGCGGTAGCCCCGAGGAAGCAGGAACATCGGCAGCTGGCAGAATGTCTGCGTCGCTTGGCGGGAACGACATTGAGGTTCCTGCGATAAAAAGGGGAGGTTAGATCGACCATAACACAAGGGAAATGAAAACTTGATGAATTGAAACTTACTAAGTCCTATGGACGCTCTAAGACGTTCCTCCTCTTGGAAAGTCTTCAGGGAAGCGGCGATGGCTTCTTCAGTGGTGATGCCTGTTGGAAGAAAAGAAGGAAGAATGTTAGTCAAAGGCAATAATGAAAATATGATGCAATAAAAAAATGTGACTAGTGATTACCTGATGCCGCAAGCTTAGCCAGCCACGCGTCGCGCCTCGCTAACCGCTCTGAAGCTTCGAGGGCGGCCTCTAAGTCCGTGTCATCCGGCGGCATGACTAATCCCTCGTTAGTCCCATATTCACTCAGGCCCTCACCATAGGGAGCGTGGGGTTCCTGACCGAACGCGACGTCTGCGGCGAAGAGCGACTTCTTTTTCTTCTGCCCGCCAACCCTAGGTGCACGCGGGATCGACTTACGCTTAGCAGCCACCCTGGGACGGCGGGTCCCGATGTCCGCACCCACACCAGACTTCGGCGAGGCTACAACCACTGTCTCCACTGGAGCACAGGGCGCCGGAGGTGCATCCGCAATATCGGGGAGCGGCAATTCGTGCAGAGGACTCTGCACATGCGGTGGTCCGACTCTGTCATCTTTCAATGGAGGCACTACCGGGGTCCTCGGCACCAGAGGAGCTTTGCGGTCGCTGCCAGGAGGTGCACCTTTACGGTCGACCAACACTCGCCTCTCTTCCTTTATAACGGCTCCCGTAGAATGATTGTACCACTCTTATATACATTGAAGAGTCGTGGAGCGCAGGCCGGCGCACTGATAAAAAAATGAGAACCCGTGTTCAGGCGCATGAAATGATGCAGCGCGTTCTCCATCCCTTCTTCAGTGGCAGCGGGTTCCAGTAGGAAAGCTTCCAAGGGTACCCCTTGATCGTAGCCCGGTTGTTGGGCGAAACGATGCAGGTTGTATCTCATGAAAATCGCCGCACCGTTCTGCCTGAAGACTAGGAAGCCCGGTATAATAGAATATAAGCGGAGGGTCTCCCAGGCCGTCAAAACTGAGGCTCCATCCTTAAAGGAGTCTTGTAATGGTCGCACCGCAGTGGTGGACGCCTTTCCAATAGTCAATACCTTGTCAATGAAGGACATCCCGACTCCAACGGTGTGAGGGCGAAGGAGTAAACCCCTGGCGTTCCGTGGCGATGGAGTCACAATCGATGCACCAATCAGCTGTATGATGCGAGGGAAACCACACTTGTCGAAGAACAAGGGCCTTTTGTGCATGCCGAAGACATCCGCCGTGTGCAGCTCGAGCCACGATACAAAGTAGTGCATCGGGAAGACCACGTGCTGTACCCCAGGCTTATTAGCATTCGCTGCTCGACTGAGGCCATGATATAAGTGTGCCAAGCCGGCGATCCCAACGGCCACTTTTACCCCGATGGTCATCCGGTGGGCTGGGTAAAAGACAGAGGGTCGCATATGGTGAGAGTGCATTGGGATTGCAAACCAACTCAGCCATAGCCCAAGAAATCCTAAGAAAAAGGCCTCCTCGTCCATCCCAGGGGCTGCAATTTCTACAAAAGACATGGTCGGGAAGTCCGGAAGGAAAAAACCCTTTTGGTCTATTTCCCTCGCCGGCAGGTTATCCAAACCTAGACCGAAAGGGTCTTCCAGGGTAGCAAACTTGGCAGCTTCTGATGAGAGGACGCTTGGGCGAAGGAACCGAGCGATGAAGTCCTCAAAGTTAACTCCGCGACTCCCATGTTCAATGAAAAGGGCCTCGTAGATGTTCAACACTTTAATCAAGCTTGGGAATTGGTGTTGAACAGCATTCTCCGGCGTGAGCCCCCTTACCAATGGCTTAGCACCAAAGACGTACTCGTCTGTCGGGAGCAACTCCTCATAGTGCTCCCCCATAACCGGTAAACCGGAGACTTCTGTGAACTCCTCCAGAGAAATCGACACTTCCCGATCCATTGCGAGGAAAGTGTGAGTGGGGATGTTCCACTGCTCCAAGAAGGCCTTGAACCACCAGGTGGGAAGCATGGGATACTGGAAGAGGGAGACATAAATTGCGGTATACAATCCTAATCTTATCAGCTGCGACTTCTTCGTTGACAGGATATACCGAGCCCATGGCAGGTTGCCGATCGGGTGGCGGGGGATCAGACCTATGTTATATGATTGCCCCCAAGGTCGTGCCTCACCTTGACAAATACGGCGTCCCAGGATATCCAAAACCATGGGACGCTGAACCGGAATCGCATCTATGGCGGGATGTAGAAAGCCCTTCGAGGTCCAATTGAACATCTCCATGGCATACTGCACCGGGGGTGGACTGGCGTAGTGGATCGCTGTGATGGGTTCTGACGGTACTGCGCATGTGAAGCTCCGTCGGCCCATGATAATCTGATTGTACCACGACCCCTAAAGGTGGAGACTCTTATATTCCAGGTCGTGGTCCCTAATCATGGATAGAACTTCGCGATCCAAGGGCGCTTCGGGAAACCCTTCCTCCGAGCGAGCGAACGGGAACGAAGTGTCGAAAGACATAGTCACTGCAAGAAAAAAGAAATTAGCCGTTAGTATTGTAATTCCAACGCTTGGCGTTTGAAAAAAATTCATTAATTAACTAATTAAATTAAAGATTAATTAAATTAAAATTAATTAATTACACCACACAGCAGTGCAGTGGGTAGGGGACCAAATGAGGACCCACAAAATCTGGATGACAGTGCCTCATGTAATAAGACAGCCCCATCATTGGTTGAGACTGTCAATTAATGAAAAGACCCCCAAGAGAATATTCTCATCAATGGGAAATCCCTAGAGACAAGGAGAAAGTCTCCTCTTTCAGAGCAAAGCTCTGTCACAGAGTGACACTTGTCAAACTCTGGTCTCAGGGGAATAGGATTCCTTAAAAGAGCATAGCTCTGTGGTAATAATGGAAAGATCCATCAGAAATTTTTAACACTTAAAAGAATTAAAAATTTTGGAATCTTGAAAAATCCATGAAAACTTATAATAAGTTCTTCATTTTTCAGATCTAAAAGGCCTATATTTGATCCAAGAGCAAAACTCTGTTCATGGGTGAGAACCCATGAACAAGATCTCTTTAGATCTATAAGTTTTTGAGAGCAAAGCTCTGTTTGTGAAACCCCAATGGGATTTTTTTTAGATCAAAAGATCTGTGAGAGCAAAGCTCTTTTAGTTAAGATTGATATGAATTAATATTGAATTAATTTAATATAATTTAAATTAATTTTACCTAAAGTTTCTAACTTTGGAAATGAGCAAAGCTCTGAAGTTCTTAAGCAAGAGCAAAGCTCTGGAAAATCAAAATCTTGAAAAATGGTGAAGATTTTCTGAGGGCCAGAGGTCCTATTTATAAGGTGCTTGTGCCCCTTCAGCTCACCCATTGATCCAACGGTCAGGAACTTGCCACTGCTGTACTCACGTGCGCGCCACGTGAGCGCAACGGTGGGGGGGCATTTGTTTCCCCCAATCAGAGCAAAGCACTGTTGAAATTCAAAATTCAAATTTTGAAGCAACGCTTCAAATCCCGAGTGCAACGCGCCACGTGTCAGGCGCCGATACGTCAGCACAGCGCCTGAGGCAGCGAGCCCAATCAGAGCAAAGCTCTATTTTAAGCAAAATTAAAGGAAGCAACGCTTCAGTTGCGCAAGCACTGCGCTGCACGACACGTGTCAGCGCAGATGCGCTAGCGCAGTTGCGCTGCACTGTGCGCTGCTTGACACGTGTTAGACGCTGGGGCATTTGCGCCAAACAGAATTAAGATTTTAAAGAAATCTTTCTGTTCTTGTTAAAACAAGAAGATTGCCTTCTGTAAAACAGAAGCCCTTGGATCAAAAATCCAACGATGGGGAAAATTCCCCAAATCACTCAGAGAAAAATCTCTTTAACAAATTTAACAAATTTATGGGCACTATATAAAGGACCCTAGACCTCAATTCAAAGGCATCAACATTATCATTGAGAACTCTAAAGAATTGGAGAGAATTCCTCAAGAACAAAAAAGGTAAAAACCTTTAGAAAAAAAAAGAGAAAATTCTTTTATAAACAGATCATTGATCTGAGAAGAAGATCAATGATCTTCAATAAAAAGAAAAATATGTAATAATAGTGCTTTGCACTTTCTTATGAACCATTGGTTCTTTGAAAACAAGAAAAACTTGTTTTCTTTGATTTAAAATCGATCAAAAAGCATAAAACAGTGCTTTGCACTTGAAAAATTGCACTGCTGCGCTCCTGTGTTGGCGCAAGCCACCAGGGAGCGCCACGTGTCAGCAGCGCAACAGCGCAGCGCACTGACACAGCGCACTGCGCTGTTGCGCTTGCGCTCCTCAGATCGTGACACATGTCGTCACCACAAGCGCTTGCGCTCAGTGATTAGCGCAAAGCGCCTGACAAATGCAATGCATTTCTTTTACTAAAGGGCCAAGCCCAAATCAGAAAGGCCTAGTAGGCCAAATTAAATTGCAATGCAATAAAAAGGGCAGAGCCCAAACAAAATTGATGCTCTGCATCATTTATAAATGGACAGGGCCCAAACAAAATAATAAATAATGCAATGCATTATTTTAAAAGGGGCAGAGCCCAAATAAAGGTCTAACAGAGTCCAAGAATAATGCTATGCATTATTAAAAATGGGCCAAGCCCTAGCACAGGCCTAATAGGCCAAAAACAAATAAAAGTGTTGAACATTTTTCAACTGGACTTAGCCCAATCGTAGCCGTAAGTCCTCAAATTAAATTGATTGAGCAAAATTGCTTTCCTAAATCAATTTACCTCCGGTTCGAGGGTACATCTCCGAACTCCTCTGACACCTATCGTTGTAATCCTTCAACGACGTCAGAGAGGTGACGGGTCCCGACGACCACACATCAACACGGACTGCGGGGTCCGTAAACTCGTGGACTGAGACGTCCTTAAACTAATATCGGACCGAGACGTCTTTAAACTAATATCGGACCGAGACGTCCTTAAACTAATAATGGACCACTACGTCCTTAAACTGGCGATGGACCACCACGTCCCTAAACTGGAACAATAGAGTCTCCAAATGCTCTTTTGCCGGATCTAAACGATCCCGTTTAAGTTGATCTTAGCCCCAAACACGGCTAACGTATTCTTAAACTTTCAAATGGACTGTAAAACTCCAAATCAACTTTGGTTCAAGGGTACATCTCCGAACTCCTCTGACACATGTCGTTGTAACCCTTCAACGTCATCAGAGAGGTGACGGGTCCCGATGGCCATATATTAAATGGACCACTACGTCCTTAAAACTGGAAATGGATCTAGACGATCCCGTTAAGTTGATCTTAGTCTCAAATCAGACTAACGTATCCTTAACGAACGTTTAAGTTGATCTTAGTCTCAAATGCGGCTAACGTATCCTTAAACTAAAAACACCAAACCCAAATCTAAGTAAATACGGATTTGGACTAATCCACGTCCTACGGGCGACGGCATTACTCAGTCTCCGTATACAATCCACGGGCAACCACAAACAAAACAAACACCCACGACACGAAGTGAAATTCTGGAGAAGGAGAAAGTTGTTACCGCGATGCGGTAGCGTAATTAACTGCAGGGGCTTGCGTCTGCAGGGAAAAGAGTCCCCACAATCAAAAACCCCTCAAGCGAGGGGGGATCTGATGAAGTCTGCTACATCGGCCGCATCCGTCTAAACCTCCGATACACGGTGTCATAAATCAACTTGGCATCTTCGGAGAGGTGGACGGATAAAACCATATAGCATCTGCCCCGAATCTCAGGCATAGACGTCCTCACGTCGTCTCCGCCGCCATTTGGAAGGGAACAGGGCTAGGGTTGTGGCTGGGGACGGGCTGGGGCTAGGGTTGTGGCTGGGGCTGGGCTGGGGCTAAGGTTGGGGCTTGGGCTCGGGCTGCGGCTAGGGCTACGGCTAGGGTTGGGGCTCGGGCTCGGGCTGCAGTTAGCGTTAGGGTTGGGGCTGGGGCTGCGGTTGGGGTTGGGGTTCGGCAGGGGGTTGCTGTTGGGGTTGGGGTTGGGGTTAGGGTTAGGATTGGGGTTGGGGTTTTGGATTTCTGGGTCTAAATTAATTTCCATTCTAATTAGCATTAAGCTCGTTAATTGAAATGTTGATGATGATTATAAGAGGAAAATGTGTTTAGTTTGAGAAGGTGTTGGAAACTGGACTAATAATGTGGGTAAAGCCCAGTTTAATTAATAATTTTATTTGTCATTCTCAAATTTTCTTGGAAACGGAGACTGTTTTGTGGAACTTTTAGCCGTTGGGCATGTTGGGGTTTTGTTTTTGGAGTCATGGGACATGGCATTTGGTAGGTATCCAAAGACCTCGTGTCTGATTTTGGATATTTTTGATTGATTTAAACTGTGGGTCTGAGTAGTCTCTTAATTTGAACTGGTTGGGGTTTGAGTATGCAAAGGATTTGTAGTCTGGTGGAAATTTTGAGGGTGTTTTCGGTTGAATATGTTTGCTAATTGCATAAAATGCTCATAAGATTCTGGATTTTGAGGATGGGCCGTTGTAATTAGAAATGCTTAGAATTGTAGGACCTTCTTTGTTTTAGCTATATATAATTGCAAAAAAAAAGACACATTTCTGATTTGAAGAAAAGGAAGGGCAAGATAGGGATTTAGTTATGGATTTTACTTGGGCGTCTCCTCTTTTAATACATGTCTATCTTTACAAGAATATCGTGTCACATATTCGGTTTTAGCATCTATACGCAACTGCTTTGATTATCATCATTTTATTAACATCTTTAACTTCTATCCTTTTTCTAATATGTTTCATAATTAATATAATAATCCTTTGTCTATATTTGTTGACAGTGGCATTTCTTTTGGATGAACATGTTTTTGGATGCATGTTTCAGTCATGTGAATTCATATGTTGCGTATAACGCTTTATGATATCAGTATCCTACATTTGTAGTTTTAATTATTGATTGTTATAGATGAATGCCATTGCAATAATAGTTTTTGGTAGATGAATGCCATTGCAATGTAGGATGATCAGTTCTATCAATCTTGATCTTAATGGTTTAAAATCATGTTACACATACAACACGAATGCACAACAAACGCATCATTAGAGAGTGGTTCGAGATATTCAAGTTAAAACCAATATATGATACTCGATGATAATATGAAACCTTCATATTCTCATCGATACTCATATATGAAACTAAAAGTGCCACTTAGTCCCCGTCTATCGGTTAACATACGTGCGATGTTCGTCGTGACATAGAACTATACGAAGGTTGTTAAATATCGGACGGTATAGCTCGATACTAACAACCGTCGTATAGTCTACGCGACGAGAAAATTCAATCGTATGGTAACCCATAGATTTGTCCCGTGTGGACAAGTTAAGAATGTATAAAGCAAACGCCTTCATTCACTTGTGTTTTCATCCGTTTCGAGATATTTCGTCGGTACCTTTCCGCTGGTTCTCCGTATACAAAGATAGATTAGATGTTCATTTCAACGTTGTTTCACAGCTTTGAAATGATTATCTATTCTATTACAGTGTACTCGGAGAACAGCGGGGAGGTGCTGCCGAAATTTACTCGAAACGGTTGAAAGCACAAGTGATGGGTGTTCGTTCTATACATTCTTAATGGGATAGAAGCCTACCCCCGACAGCTGGAACACACAAATACAATAAGAATACACAACAAACGTATAATTAGAGAGTGATTCGAGATGTTCAAGTTAAAACCAATATATGATTCTCGATGATAATACGAAACCTTCATATTCTCATCGATACTCATATATGAAACTAAAAGCGCCACTTAGTCCCCGTCTATCGGTTAACATACGTGCGATGTTCGTCGTGACATAGAACTATACGAAGGTTGTTAAATATCGGATGGTATAGCTCGATACTAACAACCGTCGTATAGTCTACGCGACGAGAAAATTCAATCGTATGGTAACCCATAGATTTGTCCCGTATGGACAAGTTAAGAATGTATAAAGCAAACGCCTTCATTCACTTGTGTTTTCATTCGTTTCGAGATATTTCGTCGGTACCTTTCCGCTGGTTCTCCGTGTACAAAGATAGATTAGATGTTCATTTCAACGTTGTTTCACAGCTTTGAAATGATTATCTATTCTATTACGGTATACTCGGAGAACAGCAGGGAGGTGCTGCCGAAATTTACTCGAAACGGTTGAAAGCACAAGTGATGGGTGTTCGCTCTATACATTCTTAATGGGATAGAAGCCTACCCCCGACAGCCGAAATACACACATACAACAAGAATACAAAACAAACGCATAATTAGAGAGTGATTCGAGATGTTCAAGTTAAAACCAATATATGATTCTCGATGATAATATGAAACCTTCATATTCTCATCGATACTCATATATGAAACTAAAAGCGCCACTTAGTCCCCGTCTATCGGTTAACATACGTGCAATAATTTATTCTTTTCAACGACAAACGCACACACAAAGCATTTACACGGATTTTATCCTTTGTCAGTAACTATCCCGTTCTTATATTTCTCAATATAGTCAGCATAACCTACAATTTATATGTTATACAATCTAACATGGCCCATGAGTACGTCAGAGTTAAGGACTGGATGCATGTGGATTGGCAACAACGTATGCAACCTAAGTTTGTCGCAGGAGTTGCTGCTTTCCTTGAATTTGCACGCGCACATAATAAGATCATAATAGAGAAGATTCTCTGTCCGTGCGATAGATGTGGCAATAAGTACTGGCAGAAGGTAGAATTGGCAGAGCTTCATATTGTAAAATATGGGTTTACTAGACTTTATACAACTTGGAAATATCACGGGGAAGGAGAAGAATGCAATACTGCGGCAGAAGAAAAAGGAGAACACGATAATGCGGCAGGAGAAGAAGAAGAATTCGGTAATGCGGCAGAAGGAGAAGACGGTAATTTATTTCCATCAGAAGAAATGGAGGATATGGTAGAGGCTGCCCTAGGTGAATCTATTCGTACCGAAGATGACATTCCTTCCGGTCAAGGACCGCGTGCGGATAAATATGAAAATTTCATGAATGATTCTAGGAAACCAATTTATGAGAATGCAAAGTATTCCACCCTCTCATGGTTCGTCCAGCTTTTCCAGATTAAGTGCCTAAATGGATGGAGCAACAAGTCATTCATAATGCTTCTTTCGTTCTTGAAAGATTCTATGCCTCCGGGAAATAACGTGCCCGACAGCTGGTACGGAGCCCAGAAGATGATGTCTGATTTGGGTCTAAAGTGCGAGAAGATTCAAGCATGTCCTAAAAATTGCGTGTTGTACCGGAAAGAGAATTCAGATTTGAAAAAGTGTCCAACATGCGGAGAGACCAGGTATAAGCCGAAAGATTCTGATAAGAAGCCTGATATACCTGTCAAGATAGCACGATACTTTCCCATAACACAGAGGCTACAGAGGCTATTCAGGTGCAAGAAAACAGCCGAGGCAATGATTTGGCATCACCGTGCTCCTCCAAGTGAAGATGGAAAAATGAGCCATCCAAGAGATTCACCGGCATGGAAGGATTTCGATAGGAGGCACGTAATATTCAGTAGCGATCCTCGCAATGTCCGGCTCGGACTGGCTACTGATGGCTTCTGCCCATTCAACTATATGACTGGAAGTCACAGCACATGGCCCGTTGTAATGATAATTTATAATCTGTCGCCTTGGTTGGTTATGGACCAATCATACTTTATGATGCCTCTTCTTATCGACGGACCAAACTCACCGGGGAACAATATTGACGTCTATCTCCGACCTCTGATCGAGGAGTTGAAATTTTTGTTCATTGATGGTGTAGAGACATTTGATGCAAACACAAATACAACCTTCATACTGCGTGCGGCTCTAATGTGGACAATTAATGACTTTCCTGCGTATGGAATGCTATCAGGTTGGTCCATACATGGTCACCAAGCATGTCCTCATTGCTATGAATACACAACATCGAAATTCTTGAATTTTAGCAGGAAGGTTTGTTATTACGGCCATCGATGTTTCCTGCCTCCAGACCACCCCTATAGGTTAGACACGGTTCACTTTGATGGTCATCAAGAGCTTCTTGGACCTCCATCCCCATTGTCCGGAGAGGATGTGACTGCTAAATGGGATGGTTACAATAATGTGACCTTTGGGATGGATCCGACGAAACAGGTCAAACCACCATTTTGGAACAAGTTAAGCATTTTCTTCGAGCTTCCGTACTAGTCTATAAATTTAGTGCGTCATTGTCTGGACGTCATGCATATAAAGAAGGGAGTATCAGAGCACATACTTAACTTGCTTCTTTGTAAACACGGGAAATCGAAAGACAACCTGAATGCTCGGATGGATCTACAAGAGTGGGGAATAAGAAGTGAATTGCACCCTAGACCGGTAGCGGGTAAACCGGGCAAGTTTGTACTTCCCAATGCCGCTTATCATATGTCACAACCGGAGAAGAAAAGATTCCTGCAGGTGTTGCATGATTTGAAAGTTCCCACAGGTTTCTCAGGATCATTTAGCAAGAAAATAAAATTTATGAAGGGCAAGATCGATGGGCTGAAAAGTCATGATCACCATGTTATCGTGGAGCACCTTCTTCCATTAGCCCTCAGGACTTCTCTCCCCGAATCGTTTGGTCTAGTAATCAACGACCTATATTGTTTTTTCAGGGAGTTGTATGCTAAAACACTGGAGGTTGTGACGCTGGATAAACTAGAAAATTCTATTGCGTTGATACTTTGCAAGTTTGAGCGTATTTTCCCACCGTCATTCTTCGATATCATAATACACTTGACGGTTCATCTTGCAACTGAGGCGAAGTTAGCCGGACCGGTACAATATCGATGGATGTATCCCGTCGAGAGGTACGTGTAATTTTTCGTTTCGCGCAATTTATAAATTTATTGTTGTCCTGTATACCCGTATTTATTTATTTAACATATTTTCATTAGGTACCTCTACACTCTTAAGAAGTATATACGCAATAAAAATTGACCAGAGGGTTCCATCATGCAAGGTTATCTTCTTGATGAAGCAACCACATTTTGTTCCCGCTATCTGGACGAGAACATTGAGACAAGACTTAACCGGCCACGAAGAATTCAAGACGGACCATATGGTAAAGCCGAGTATAAGAGGGTGGACACTATGTTTATCAACAAGATATACCGGTTTATCTTGCTTAATTGCGCATGTCTTGAACAAATTAGAGAGTAAGTTTTTTTGGATTAATTGTTATATCTGTGTTTGTGTGTGTATGAAATGATATAATATTAATGTCACCATTATTTGTCGAAAACAGAATTCATTTTAACGAGGTACGTGAGGGGCATCCTGATTGGAACGAAGAACGATTGGAAAAATATCATCAGGATAATTTTTGTGATTGGGTCACAGATCATGTAAGTTATTCGAATAACATTTTATTGCTATCAGTTTTAATCTAAACTTTTATCGTTATGTATTTGTCGTAAAATTTGTATTGTTAGATCCACGATCCGAACTTGTCTGCATCATTTGAGAGTGATTCAAGATGTTTAGCTCAATTTCCTAGTATGGAGGTTGCATATTATAAAGGATTTGGTGTCCTTGGATATAAATTCGAAGTTAAGGACATAGAAACATCTAGAACCACTCAAAATAGTGGGATTGTGACGGTAGGATCGGACGGTGTGATTTATTATGGGTACTTAAATTGTATACTCGGCATCCACTATCCCGGACGATCAGAACCCTTTTATATATTCCAGTGTACTTGGTACGATACGCGAACCGATACGGACAAGTGGAGAAGCAATCTTGGGACTTGGAAAGATGAATATGGATTGACCAGTGTGAACACACTTCGATTTTACGGTCAGGAAGATCCGTTTATCTTTCCGAACCAAGCGTTCCAAGTATACTACTCACAGTGTTTGAAGCATCCGAGATGGAGTGTTATATGCCGATGGAAACCCATAGATGCCTACGATGTCCCAGAATTCGAGGACATCGATGAGGACGAAGAAGAGAGAAGGCTTAAAGTGCTCCGACCGTCTATTTCGAAGGACGGGTTGTCTTCGACCGATCATGAAGTTACGTGGGTTAGAAATGACATCGACGATGAAATCCAAGTAGATATGTATAATGCGCCCACGAAACGAAAAAGGTTATCAGTAATGTTATATTATTACTTCACATTTTACGCTCTATACATATATAGTCAATACTTTTAATGATTGTCTAATGCGTCCACGAACCGTTTATCTAGATTTGATGACGACGTCGGGAGCAGCGAGGGGCGGCAGGAGCTCCAGCAGCGGCAGAGGCAGAGGCAGAGCGGTTCTGCCGCTCGGAGAGCTGCGTAGGGAGCTTCAGAGGGCCGATCTTGCACCCAGATCGGAGACCCCTTCGGATGCCTCTTTCTGTGTGGATTTTGCCACACCTCCAGGTATACTGCACGCATATCCATTTTGAATGTAATATTACAGATATTCATGCATGTTTATATCAAAATTATTTATATTGTCAATGTTTGATTGTCTAGTTGTTGGTGATGCGTCCACATCTAGGACAGAGGCCACTCCCGCTCCTCCAGGTATGTTTATATATCATATAGTGCATGTATATTGATTTAGAATGCTATATCATAAATATACACACATTCCTTTTGCTCTTACTTAGCAATTTTTATTATTGTCTACCTGTAGGTGGTGACACCACCGCACCTGCGGGTATGTTTATATATCCTATAGTGCATGCATATTGATTTAGAACGTTATATTATTGATCTACACATTCTTTTTGCAATTACTTATATAATCTATTTTTAATTATCTAATTATAGGTGGTGCGTCCACATCTTCCGCAGGGGCCACTCCTGCCGCTTCCATACCCTCCGCATCGTCTGCAGGTTAGTATGAATAATTATAAAATATTTATTCATTTTACATATGCTCTATAGAATAAATATGAACTTCATGGAAATTTAGCGTCAATGTTTATTTTCTAGTTGGAGGGGATACGTCCGCATCCGGGACCCCGGTTGTTCCTCACCGGAGGAACTATCGTCCCGCTTGTGCTGCTGCCCGGGCCCAGGCTCATGCGATAGTCATCGGAGGTATATATCATACTTCAATTTTCGTTTAAGCTTGATTTCTTAATACAACTTTGTCTTAATATTGATTGTCTTGATATTTCGTGCAGACGCAGGGCCTCCCCATCCCCAGAGGGGGACTCGAGGCCCGAATCAGTCCCATAGGCTGAGGCCTGACAGAGCTAGGGGGAGGCAGCATTCCCCCTCTTTTTTACCCTTGACTATCACTATACTGGTCCTCATGCCGAGAGGTTCGGCCGGTATATGGGGGACGAGAGCCGGCTCGTGAAAAACTATCCACTTCACGTTGAGTGGGGCGAGCAGCACCGGCGCTCATTCGCCCTCTTCTTTGATCAGGCTTGGGTACGTATTAATATATATTTTCATTTGATCTATCCAATATATTTATTATTAACACTTGCAATCTAATAACAATGTTTTTTTTGTATTTTCAGTCGGATTACGATTTTCAGCCTGTACTCGACCCTGATCACCCTGAGAGGGTGCTCGACCTTCATGCTCTGTACAATGGCCTGATGAAGAACATGCAGACCAAGATCTGATACAACAGGAATGAGCTGAAGGCCGACTGCTACTCCCTGTGGATGGCGACCCCCGAGGCAGAGAGAGCAGCCCTCCTATCTACTCCGGCGTTTGCGAGAGTCGACGTAGAGACATGGCCTCTATTGTGCGAATATTTCGACTCCCAACGCAAACAGGTATGTATTTTAAATGTAATTCATTGTTTAGAATATAATTTATTTTTTTGTGTTCCTTAATTAGAAAACTAAATGTTAATGCGTTGTGTAGAAACAGGCCACTCAGAATACAGAGAACAGGAAGTCGGCGAAGAGGGGTCGCCCTACTTACACAGGTGGCTCGAGAAATATTATTCGAGCCATGGAGTTATCGGTAAATTACAATAGACCGACCTTTGTGATATTCTGCAATATTAAGAGTTATTTTCTAATATTTCTAATATTAAGAGTTATTTTCTAATATTGCAGATAGCTCAGACCGTGGCGCAAGGTGGTACACTGAGCGTGCTGTCCGCATATCTTGCCGTCCACGGCACCTCGACAGATCCCGCCACGGGCGAGCTTCGATATCCCGACGTCGCTATCCAGGAGTATTGCGTAAGTGTTAATATTTATTCTACCCATATTTGAAATTTTAGTTTTGGAAGGTTCAAATTTAAATTTTATACTTATACTTTACTGCTTAATGTGGGTGTAGGAGCGGGTGGTTGAGCAGGCCAAGGCCTCGGGGATCGATTTTACTGGACAGAGCGATCCGAGGCTGCTGACCCCAGTCCTGGACGCCGCACACGGAGGGCACCACGGAGGTTAGGAGAGAGGCCGGGGACTGGGCCCTAGCAGGGCCCATATGAGGTTGGACTCCACCCCGGCGGTTACTTCCTCCGTCTCCAGTAAGCGACGTGTCCAGCAGGAACTGGAGAGCTTGAGGGCCACCATTCAGGAGTTGAAGGAGATGCTGGTATGTATACTACTTTATAGTAAAATATCATGTCATATTATAGATATCAACATATCCATAATTAGTACGTAGCCTGAGCTTATTTGGTTGTAGATTTAGGTTTGATTAATCATACATACATATTTAATTAAAATAAACAACGGTTTTCCAAACTAGATATCCAAATGGGGTTTCGAAATAACTTGATAATGATACGAATTCAAATAATACACAGTTCTTACACGCTTATTACACACGTTAGGTCCAGACACGACAGGGTATATCGGCCGAGCCTCCATATGCATCTCCTTCGGCTGCGGCTCCGCAAGTCACTACATCGGCTGCGGTTCCGCAGACAGCTCCTATAGCTCCACCGCCCGCTCAGACTCCCGCAACCATGGCTCCGCAAGCTACTACCTCGACGGCGGCTGCGCAGACCACATCGCCGGCTCCACAGGCCGCTTAGACTCCCGCACGCGCCGAATTGCATGGTTTATTGACCGAGGGCAGGCGCGCTAGATTCTAGCGTTTATCAGAGGTGGAGCTGGACCGAGCTAGGGTAGCTTTTTGATTCTTATTTTTTGAAACATGTATTTATTTATATGATACATATTGTACTACATTTTGAAACGATATTGATATTGATATTGGTTTATATTTATATCATATTCAGTTTTTTGGTTTCTTTTGTATATTATATGCGTGAGATGTGATTATGAATACTGCGATATATGTTGTGTGATGATTAATTTTATATTTGATTGATGTATATATTATTGTGCACAGGGCGAGAAAAAATCAGGCAGCCCTTTTAAAAAAAACAGATAATATGTACCTACGGATTAATCCGTAGGTACATATGTTGCCCCTACGGATTAAACCGTAGGGGCAAAATATCAGCATTAACTGATATTTTCCCCCTGATCTCAGTATAAGAGGGTTGGGAGTGCCCCTACGGATATATCCGTAGGGGCAAACAAAAGCCCCTACGGAGTTATCCGTAGGGGCAAAATATCAGGATTTTTGATATTTTGCCCCTACGGATATGTACCTATGCATGTATCCGTAGGGGCTATGACTTAGACCTACGGATTCATCCGTAGGTACAAATAATATATTTAAAAAAGCCGTAAATAAAATAATGTTTTTGCCCCTACAGCCTACTCCGTAGGGGATAACGGACCTACAGTGAAATCCGTAGGGGCAGGTTTTTGTCCGTAGGGGCAAGTTCAGGGCTTCAACTTGCACCTACGGCGTTTGCACCTACAGGTTATTTTCTTGCCCCTACGGACATATCCGTAGGGGCAGTGGTTTGCCCCTACGGGTTAATCCGTAAGGGCAACCCCTATTTGTAGTAGTTCTTGCAAAACTTTCGCTGCTCCTACTGACTACGACAACCCTCTGGCAGAATTATATACACGTGCACTTCTAAATTCTAATTTAGAAAGACATTATAGTCATCCACCTGCCGTATTTCATAGTCATGAATAGCAGCAATGACAAGTAATATCCGTATGGATTTCAGCACAGACACTGAAGTAAAAGTTTCATCATAATCCACATCGGATATTTAATGGAAACTCTTTATTACAAGTCTAGTTTTATTAGGTTACTACTTTTCCACCTGCACTGGTCTCGAAAGATCCACTTGCTCCTAATAGGTTTTACCCCTTTAAGAGCACTCAGCAAATTCCATAATTTGCTGAAGTACGTGGAGTCTAACTTCGATATCTGGCATCTGGCCCTCATCCGGATGTCACCACTTCCCAATAGACAGCTGATAACTAGTAGGGCCATCATAACCATGATGCAAAACCTCATTGTCACCGTCTACGAGGAAACTGAAGTACCTCTTGGATGGTTGAGGTTACCTACTAAAATTCGTGGAGTAGCTATGGTTTGTCGAATCCAATTGAATTATTAGGTTCTACTACATTTTCAATAATTGTTTGTGGTTCTAGAATCACTTCCATTTCTACCACACTCTCACTAAATTCTTGTGCAAAAAAGTCCTTTTATAAAAAGATGGTGAGTAAAGAACAATGCAACCATTGATCTTGCAAATGGTAGAAATTAAACCCTTGCGAAAGCTTGGGATAACTCACAAACTGTCATTACTGAAGCTTGCCTTGAGTTTGTCTGGATTCTGCTTTTAAACAAAAACCGGATAACTCCATATCTTAACAACCATAAGAAATGCTACCATTCTATGTCCATATAGAATCAAAAGCACTAATTTAGACGGAACCAGATTTAAATATCATGCAGCTGTTTCCAGTGCATACCCCTAAATAGAAGAAGGCATCCACGGATGGGTAACCTGATAGAGAATCAAATTCTCAATATTACTATGATAGAATACCTAGCATAAGTATCTACATTTTCGATCACTTCGAAGAATCTTGATACTTCCAATGTTTGATTCTCTAATTTATTCTTATACCTATGAACTTCTCAAAATCTTTAGACTTTGCATTTCAACGAATGCGTATATAAAACCAGAGAACTCATGGATAAAACGGAATGAAATAAGAGTATTATCCCCTTTTCCTAAAGGACACCGGACAACATATATTACCATGTATAAGTCCTAAGAGTATACTAACTCAAATTCCGTGTGTTTGTAAATTGATAACTGTATTTTGGTTAAGGACATCGGTATCGTTATTCAATGCACTTTACCTTATCCTTAACTGATAAAGGTAAACATTTAGACACAATTTTCAAAAATTATATCCCACTTTATAAAATAAAGATACAGATATATCATTTTAAAAATTGGTGCATGACAACGGTTATTCAAAACCAAATATTTGTCGTGAGGCAAAACCGGATGGTTTAATCCAATATCACCAATTTCTATGAATTCCAATATTGAGGATCAAATCACCCATTTCCCAATACTCTGCTCCTTCTCAGCATCTATAACGACATACAGATGTGAGATTCCAATCCGATATAGATATACCCTGGATTCAAAATTAATTGGGAAAAACAGTTGTCAATTAAACTACACAGAAAAACTAAAATATAAATGTTGCAAGGGGTGGTCAGGTATTCCTAATAATGCCTCTTCCACTACCTAGTTTCATGACACTAGTAATTTCCTTTGCCCCTACTGCAATCCTTTTATATGTCTCATCATCTTACCTTCTGTACACCAACATAGGCTAGTTGGTTTTCTTTCTTCTCTATCTTTCAGCACCAGCCTAAGGTTTGAAAGAAGACTATCCAATAAGCGTTACTGGTGTACTCTCTTAATACTAGGAGCTCATCACTTGAAAGAAGGTGAAGAAGGGGAGACAACCGAATTATACAATTTAATTTCTCCAGAACCGGTGGCCATCCTTGACCGAAGCAACTTCTTCGAGTTCGTATGTAACTATACGAGATGGACAATCCAAGCAATATGGATCTCCGTAGTGATACAGAGTGTTCTGGAGAAGGCAAAGGGTAAAGTAGGAGTAGCAAGAATATATGTGACTTTGTTGTGAATCATGACAATCCAAAATCATATGTAAAAAGATTTAGTTAACTTAGTTTACGAGTTTTAGTTTAAGGTCGGTCATGGTCATTGCCAGAGAGAGAAAAGAAACACCCAGCGTATACTCTATCATGATTAGATTGATTAATTACTTTATCTAATCAGAATGGATCCTACCGTTTCCTCGAATTCCCCATCAACCCCTAAAAGGAGAACTAGTCGGGATCATATATACCTTATAAGTTTGCTAACCGTTCAGCCAGTCCAATGTTAGTACTCCGAGGAAGGCTCCCCATACTTTTGCATGGACCTAATTAAATAACTCCGTTTCCGCAGAGGCATAACTCCATTAACACCTTTCCAGACACATAATGGGTTAGCTGGCTGTGAAGTGAAAATCGCTCGGGGGTAATACCTACTCATCAGTGGGAATCGGGACCCAACTATTATCGTATGATAATCTTGACGAAAGCCGACCAAAATTACCACACTACAGAAGGTATGCACAAACTTAGCAAGTTTCCTTTATATTTGAAACTCCCGATATTGTATTTACCCCTATGACCCTAGTGACCTTGACACAGTCAACAAATCAAAAGGTCCTAGTCAAGTTCAACCCATCATTATCATGATTGTATTAAACCCACCCGCACAAGCCATTAACACAGTCAACAAGGCCGATCGGCTGTCCTAACCAATCGCATCGTATGTTACAAATAAGCACCACTTAGCTACCATACACTACACCTTGACATAGTCAACAAACATAACATGAATATTAAGACTACTCGTAGGAAATGATGGAGGGCTAGGCTAGTTTTTGGCGAAAACCATTAATGTAAGAACTTGATATCGTTGAAGAAACTCGAGTGACTTTGATGTTGGGGTCAAAAATTACACCCCGGTTGAGCAAGTCAAAATCAGTCAACCCCCAGCCAAGTAGGCCCGATCTAAGCAAGCGGGCCCAAGCCCAAGTCAAGACCGAGCGTGGAAGGGGCCTGCTCCATGCCAAAAGAAGGCGATAAATTAGTTTAAATACATTTTTTAAAGAATTAAATGTATAAAAATGGACAAAATGCCAAAATTTTGTAAAACCCATGGCTTATATGCAAAAAACAATAAGCACATGAGGCATGGGGAGGCACAAGTGCCATTTAAAAAAACCTAAGGGGCTATATGTAAAGTATGTAGCCTATAAAGGCAAACATGATGAAAAAATCAATAACAACTTTTCATTCTCTCAAAAAATTCTAAGGTTTGTACCTCCATCTTCTTTCTCTCAAGTTCTCCCTTTTCTTTTCTTTTCCAAATAAATCAAGAGTTTAACTCTTCTTTTTCCAAAAAAAATAGTTTTTTGCTATAAAACCCTCGAAGGGGAGTTCGAATCTCCCATTAAATCCCTAAAAGGGAGATTTTTGATCCTACCTCCTTTTTTCTCCAAGATCCAGCAAAATGAAAGGAGGAGGAAGAAGTCTCACCTCCAAAAATCCCACTTTGGGAAGATCCAAGGCTCTACGGAGAAGAAATGTGTCCTCTTTGATCATCTCCGAAGATCTTCGAGGAGTTCAACTCCAAGATCCAAAGAAGTTTAACTCCACATCCAGACCTTTTAGGAGTTTAACTCCGAATCCAAACCTTTTCGGAGTTTAACTCCAAATCCACATCCAATTTATTACATAGTAGTTTAACTCCCAAATCCAAATCTTTTGGGAGTTTAACTCAAAATCTATACCTAATTCATGTTTAGGAGTTCAACTCCCAGCCCAGGGGCTAAGCCCCTTTCTCTGCTAGTGTTTCCAGCGTTCGCGCGTCGCACACGTGACCCGCAGGCGCACAACGTCCGTGCGCCGCGCATGTGACCCACTGGCGCCCAGCGTCCGCGCGCCGCGCACGTGACCCGCGGGCGCCCAGCGTCCGCGCACCGCGCACGTGACCTGTGCCATTCACGTGTCCTTAGGACACTCCTCATCCTTCTTTTTCCCTCACGCTCCACACTCAAAACACGTCCTTTGTTAGTCCTTCGGCTCTCCTTTGGCTCGAAGAGCTCAATGCGCTCGAGGAAAAGAGGCTCAAAGTACAGCAAAATCTGGAGCTATATTAAACCCAAATGTCATGGGCCTATGATAAGATGACCCGTCTCCGTGCTTTCAAGAAAGAAGAATTGGTGTTGGTCCTCAAAATACCGATCATCCCCAATCGACATGCCAAGGGAAAATTCGAATCAAATTGGAAAGGGCCATATGTAATCGAGAAAGTGTTGGACGGAGAATCCTACTAACTAATAAGTGCCAATGGAGAAGGGCTCATACCACCCATCAATGGCCGATATCTCAAGAAATACTATGCGTGAGTGCTCCAAGTCGTAGACGAATTGAACATACCGGCTCTACGGTCTGGATCATACATCCTGTAAAACCGTATACAATCCATGACCATAAATGACCCCTATCTCTCCCAAGTCCTACCGGCGAGACTACATCTGAAGTCCTACCAGTGATGAAGCTAAAAAAACGGTATGTCCACAAGCAAAAAGGGCATGGATGAAAACCTGAAAGGGCTCTGTGAGTAAAAATAGCAGGATTGCAAGCGAGTTTGTGAAAACCCGAAAGGGCGCAACTCATAAAAAGAGATAAAATACACTCGCAAAATCTTCTCGACCTTATGAGGAGAAAATCCCTGCGTGAGATCCTTACGACTCACAAAGGAGCAACACACTTAGGAATCCTTATGATTCCTAAAGAGAACATACACCTGCGTGATCCTCTCGACTCGTAGGGAGAAAATGATTTTATGAGACCCTTACGGCTCATAAGATTAAAAAGCCTTAGGTGATAGAGATCTAAACCTGTCTCCTAAGCCATCGCTCCCTCAACGAGCAACGACAAATGATGAGTCGCTCCTGGCACTACGCTTCAGTGTTAGCGGTGCTAATACCGACCCAAAACTCAAACCCCAAGTCTTCCAAAAGGCAGATGATGAGTCGCTCCTGGCACTACGCTTCAATGTTATCGGTGTTGATGCCGGCCCAAAAACCAAATCCCAAGTCCTTTCGGGACAATTGATGAGTTGCTCCTGGCATTATTCCAGTGCAGCGATGATGATGCCAAACAAAATCTAAATTCTTAGTTCCTCTCAAATTCAAAAGTCCAGCAAAATAAGGCAGAAATCAAACATATCAAATCAACGTCCCACCCAGTAGCGCTTCCAAGCTCAAAAGTCCCGCTGGACGGGTAGGGAACTCCCAAAACAAATCAAATCACCAGTCAACCAATGATCTCTATAGCGGAATAAAGATCCACCTCGGAAACAAATCAAATCCCGACACCGCAGAAAGCAGAACAAGTCAAATCAAATCTCGACAATGCACGAAGCGGAGCAAGTCAAATCAAGTAACGACCGTCCACGTCGCTAAAATGGCAGCACCGACCATCCAAGTCGCAAAAAAGGCAGTACCGACCATCCACATCGCTAAAATGGAAACACCGACCGTCCCGGTCGCTAAAATGGCAGCACAAACCGTCCACGTCGCTAAAATGGTAGCACCGACCATCCAAATCGCAAAAAGGGCAGCACCGACCGTCCACGTCGTTAAAATGGCAACACCGACCATCCAAGTAGCAAAAAGAACAGCACCGACCGTCCAAGTCGCAAAAAAGGGCAGCACCGACCATCCAAGTTGCTAAAATGGTAGCACCGACCATCCACGTCGCTAAAATGGCACCACCGACCGTCCAAGTCTCAAAAAGGGCAGCGCCGACCGTCCACGTTGCTAAATTGGCAGCACCGACCGTCCACGTCGCTAAAAAGGCAGCACGACCGTCCAAGTTGCAAAAAGGGCTGCACCAACCGTCCAAGTCGCAAAAAGGGAAGTACCGACCATCCAAGTCACAAAAATGGCAGTATCGACCGTCCACGTCACTAAAAGGGCAGTATCGACCCTCCACAGGGAACCAAACCGAATCAATCTCCATTTGGAACAAGATCTATCAATTTCATGCACACAACTCATACACGCGGTGTGCATTTATTGATGTGGGTCACTTTGTTGGGTCAAAAATTACACCCTGGATGACCAAGTCAAAATCAGTCAACCTCCAGCCAAGTAGGCCCGAGCCTAAGCAAGCGGGCCCATGTCAAGACCGACCATGGAAGGGGCCGGTTCCATGCCAAAGAAGATGATAAATTAGTTTAAATACATTTTTTTAGAATTAAATGTATGGAAAATAAGCAAAAGGCCAAAATTTTGTAACATGGCTTATGTGTGCAAAAAGAAATAAGCACATGAAGCATGGGGTGACATAAGTGCCATTTAGAAAAACCCAATGGGCTATATGTAAAGTGTGTAGTCTATAAATACAGGCATGATTAAAAAATCAATAACAACTATTCTTTCAAAAAATTCTAGAGTTTGTGCCTCCATCTCCTTTCTCTCAAGTTCTCTTTTTTTTCTAATTAAATCAAGAGTTTAACTCTTCTTTTTTCAAAAAGAAATAGTTTTTCACCATAAAACCCTCGAAGGGGAGTTCAGATCTCCCAATAAATCCCTAAAATGGAGATTTTTTTATCTCACCTCCCTTTTTTTTCAAGATCCAGCAAAATGAGAGGAGGAGGAAGAAGACCTACTTCCAAAAATCCCACTTTGAGAGGATACGAGACTTCAGAAAGAAGAAATGGGTCTCCTTTGATCATCTCCAGAGATCTTCAAGGAGTTCAACTCTAAGATCCAAATTCTCAAAAGAGTTTAACTCCACATCCAGACCTTTTAGGAGTTTAACTCTAAATCCAAGCCCTTTTAGGAGTTTAACTCCAAATCCACATCCAATTTACTAAATAGGAGTTTAAATCCCAAATCCAAATCTTTTGAGAGTTTAACTCCAAATCTATACCTAATTCATGTTTAGGAGTTCAACTCCAAAGCCTCTCGGGAGTTCAACTCCCAGCTTAGGGGCTAAGCCCCTTTCTCTACTAGTGTTTCCAGCTGTCGCGTGCCGCGCACGTGTAACAACCCTAACTTTCTGTACAAATTTTATAAAATATAGAAAAGAACCCCTGAGCCTGAGCACAAGTTATAAGTTTGATTTGCTTTTGAACAGCAAGAAGGAGCTTGTAGCTCACTGGTAAGCCCTTGCACAGCTGTGACATAGCCCTGAGTTTGAATCCTATCAGCCACATTATCTTTTTGCTTTATTTTCTTTTAATCTTTTTAGAAGCCTAAGGGTCTACACGTGCACAACATGTAAACTGAAGAGTTACTGACTAATTAAACATGTGCACTGTAGAAAACCAATCGACCCCGACATGTGGCACCAAACTCACCCCCACCAGTCGGTACAAAACCGGCGACATAGGAAAAAATCCCGGCACCGCCGGTCTCCCCCGTCCCTAATGCTCCCATATTTAAAACCCTGCAACCCTTCAGATACCCCACTCCTTTCACACTGCTTGTTTTCTCTGCATTCATATAGAGAACATTAAATTACCTATTTACCTCAATTTTATTACAAATTTTAATGCACCCATTCACTACCATAAACCCTAGCTTTTCCTATAAATACCTCCCCTTATTCCACACTTCCTCACTCACAAATCCCTGCCAAAACTCTCAAGAATTCCCAAGTCTTTATATTGTGCAAGTGGAGTTAGCAAAAGGCGAAGCTCCAACGAAATTCCGGGGACGATACGAGGAGTTTCCGGCAACAAAATGAAGCACCGAAGAATCCTAGACCTTCTTCTACCTCCCCCTATCATCAAATCCAGTAAGTCCCATCTCCTCTCTCATCTTCATCTTTAAAAAGTTCCATTTCTAAAATCCGACGGAAGCGGAGTTAGTCCGACTTCCGATTCGGTTTTCTTTAAAAACTACACTTTTCTTTAACAAGATAAAACCATATTCTTATATGTTGATTAATAAACATTAACAAACTCAGTAAAATAAATTTCACATAAAAATAATCATTTTGTGACATTTATCGCAATTTTATATAAAAATATCACATACTATTCATTTAGACATTAAAACCTTTATACCTTGCTATACCTTTAGATATTTCACGAGGTAATGACCTATCTCATCACAACACACATCTCTATCATAGCACGGTTGATTTTGGGACAATAGAATACGGGAAATACGATTTACACATAAGTACCCCAAACTTATAAAACCGTTTTCTATACAAAAGTGTATTAACAATTTCCATGCACTTGCGCCTCTACAACCCATTTTGGGGACCCCGTTCGGGATGGTGTGGATTATCGCACATTCTCAGGTTTAGTAGAGCGAAATGCAGACCTCCGCAAGGAGCATTCGATCTCGATGGAATTTTTATACATTTTTCTTTAGAAAATGAGATTTCTACAAGAAAATAAATAAATTATTTTCATTATATATATATATATAACTATTATCAAAATATCTATTTTAATTATATAAACATTCTAAGTTTTCTAAATTAAAGGAATCACTGTTACATGAAAATACCATCCAAATACAACACAAGTACAACATTTCAAGAAAATACCATATACTATGGAAACCAGGTTCTATTTACTAGAAATTGCACAAATGTAAATTACACATCTATGAAAACTCTAAAGACGATAATTAAATACTTGATGTGTATTTTAAAATTATGCCAAAACTATTTTTACATAAAACTCCCTCAAATTATACTAAATTACAATAAAGAACCTAGTAAACATATGTTTAAGCGGGACCGGTCTCTTGAGCCTCAGGGAGCCGGAGATATAGGTGCTTGCCTATCTAAAGTAGACAACCTAACAAACGGTGTTATCAATACGGTAATTGTCTTGGAAAAGACACAAATCCTGCCATCCATGTGCAGCAGTTACCGATAACATCAAAACCTAATTCAGGACTTCAATTTCTTTTCTAATTGTCTGACTCGGACTGAGTCTAAATATAATCAATCTGACTTGAATATGATTCAAGTATAAAACCACAATTCAATATGAATCCATATACTCAATCTATTCAATCTATTCAATCTATACAGCTTGACCGAACCGAACCATGGATATACTCCATTTACATGTTCATCCATTATATTCGTTCCATTTACTGATATCATGGTTTCAGCAAGTCATCCATCTATACAATTTATAATACAAGATAAGACAATACAATCCATACAATCAATACAATCAATACATAAAGACTACGGGGTTATAAAGGGGTAGACTGGTACGGAACATGTTAAAGGTGGCACGAGGTGGTCACTTAAGACGTAATTACATCCATGCCGTTGTTCCGTGATATTATCAACAGAGCCTTGTACTACAGGTTACCAAAGTCTCCAGTGTAAGTGGGACTTCTCTCGTATACACTGGTATTTTTTGTACCAAGCTACAAACAACGACGTTAACAATATAAACAAACATTATAAGATATACTCTCTCTCTCTGTCTACTCTATCTCTATTCATATTTAGGACTTACCGAGCGATTGTTCGCTGACGACAATCATTTTCTTCTTTCTTTAGAATGCTGTCAGGTGGATCGGACCTTCTGGAGACAGAGCCCATCAGCGAGGACTTAGATTAGATAGCCTTCGACCCAGAGCTCTAGTTTACTTATACATTTCATTTTCATTTCTGTTATGCCATTGTTTAGGCATTGCTTTGATTCCATGTATTTACATTTCAGTTGTATTGTAAAAAGAATGTTAATAAATAAAGTCGATATTCATTTACATCTTGTCTCTTGTGTAGATTTTATTTTATATTACTTAGATACGTTTAGCGTGATTACTTTTGAGTAAATGCATAGCGGACCTCGCCGCGCCCTCTGCCCGTACACCGGGAAGCAGGGCATGACAGCACGTGACACGCTGGCACCTAGTGATCCCACGCCGTGCATGTGACCCGGTGGCACGCAGCATCCACGCACCGCGCACCCGTCCTTAGGACGCTCCTCACCCCTCTTTTTCCCTCACGCTCCACACTCAAAACACGTCCCCTGTTAAAAAAATTCTAACAGGGCGCTGCCCTGCACCCCGCAAGGGGGCTGCTAGCCCTCTTGACCCTCAGCTTGCTATCCGGGTAGCAGGACCCCCGTAAACTCTGTGAGGCCCCCGAAATGTCTAAATCCACTTCAAAACACAACACATGCATACTGCACATTGAATACGCATGACCAGTTTTACCCGTCAATCGGAGATTCTCTCGCTCCAAAAACGAGGGGTAATTAACAATAGTTTAGTCCGCGGCTGTCGGAGATCCGAATCCCTACAATCAATAAATTCCAGCCTACCTTAGGCAGGGAGAATCTGTAATACGCCTGACAAGCAACGCATATTCCCATCTCAATGGGGTGACGAAAAACACTATACATTTGAAAAAGAGTGGTTTAGGCTCTGCTTTTAAAACAAGTGGTTTTGTAGAAAACTGAGTGGTTTTGAAGAAAACCGAGTTGTTTTAAAATTTGTTCCGACAACATCATTAATGTTTATTTACTTTGCATTAAACCTGTAATGTGATCCCATCATTCTATGTTTCTAAGCCACAACAAAAACAACCAAAATAGTATGCTTTTATATGCTACCCGTAATCGCCACGGGATCCCAGGTCTTCACCTTAAGGTTACTTAACTTACGGCTGGGAGGGGACAGGGCTAGCGCAGATGAAAAACATATAAAAGAATATATATATAAATAACAGGCAAATAATAAACATCATAGACAAATAATAAACATCATATGCATGCGATAAACAACAAATAAGATGGAATAGCAGATAATCTAGGAGCCCCGTGTTTCATTTAAGTCGCAAACGAAAACCAACATTCCCCGGTCGTGTGGATAGCCCGTACAAACTTGAACCAAGACCCCTACAAGTGCGGCAAGTTACCCGCCAATTCTAAAAGTGAGGTAACCCGCACTCAATATCATAAGTGGGTCACCCGGCACTTCTTTGAATCTGGTAACTTGAGCACTCCTCCGTGGGTCAGAGCTACACCCCCTATAAGTGCGGCAAGCAACCTGCCAATCCAAGAATGAGGTGACCCAGTCTCGACTCCACGAGATGGTCACCCGCCGCATTCTCGAATCCGGCTACCCAAGCACTCCGTCGCGGGGTATCCTAGTATAAGTTATGAAATATAGACAATGGCGACAACGATCTCAACCCGGACGTGTCCAAAAAGAATATATATCAAGAGACAACGATGGCCACAATCCAGCCGCTCGTCCCGAATAAACAAATACATGAATCAAAATTGTACACACAAATCGCACGAGGGCTATCCAATAACAACAATCCGACTATACCACCATAAGATATATATCTCCAAACCGACGTAACAAGTAACCAGTGCGCAACCCCATCTAATCGAACATATATTAATTAGACGGCGTTTAACAATACACAAACAATGATACAGATAATAATTGATACTTTAGTTTCGACCGAAAAGTTTCCTAAACTTGACCAAATACAAAGATAACCTTAACTTAAATCTGGGGCAAAAAGAAGTATACCAAAAATTGAGTTTCCTAATTTCCAAGCAACCACAAAAATCCAGGGACCTAAGTCAAATTTTAGGACGTAAAAGGCGGAAAAAATGAATAAATAAGCGGCCAAATGTTTGAATGAGATACTCGGGTTTCATGCCATGTTTTCTTGCTCAAAGAAAAGTCCTCTGCAATAATTAAAAAAAATTCAGAGACCATTTTGAAAAATGACAGAAACTTGGAATTTCGAAACTCGATACAGTTAAAATTTTGGTTTCATAACGTAAGTATCGTCTACAACTATTTTAAGTGTTTGGTTTGGCTTTGATACAACTGTAAAGTCAGTTGGCACAACGGAAACTAGCCGTGGCGTCTATAAGTCCTTCAGCAGCTACTTTTTACGTAGTCCCCTCATGACGGACTACAACCCGCTGGACCATATAACCACACGGCGCACCCTGAGGGTAAAAGCCTGTGCTTTGCCACTACTATCATGACAGTGAGAACCCTCCATAGATCGACACAATGTCTAGTAGCTCTGATACTACCGTAAGCACCCTAGTGCTCGCGCCGCAAGATTCACGGCAAAGGGAAAAACAAAAAAAACTTTTAAATAAGCACTAGCGACCAAAACCCTTGAACTGATACCAAATACTAAATTACATATCATACATACAAGGTTAAAGGGGCTGGCTACCTTTGTAGCGTGTCTGCGCAATTGCGGAAGACCCCTACACCGCTCCATGGATTCTAATTCGGCTCCGTAGTCGTCGGGAACATGCTTGCAAGCCGATTTTCCTCGTCGAAGATGATCCACCCGAGAAAATCCAATTCAAGCTTTACCTTTACATCCAAATGATCAAGTGAAGCAACTCACAATCAAAACTTGCTAGGAATTAATTGTAAGAGTGATTTAGTGATGAAATCTCAAGTTTTCTCTCTTTGCAAATTTTCCCTCTCATTTTTGAAGCTAACATGAAGAGAAGAGAGAAGAAAGGAATATGTATAGAGAAAAAACCTTAGGTAAAATTCCTCTCTCTCTTTGCTTTTATCCAAAGTGGAGTTGTGAAAACTCCGTGTGACTCACCTCATAAGTCATGAGCCCACACACAACTCCAAGCTTCCAAATACAAAAGAAAAGATAGGATGTGTATGGATACACACACAGACATATATATAAACCCGTATATGTAACAAATACACATACCAGTATTCGAATCAAAATATTTGTATAAATATACAAATACCCGTATTAGTATTGAGATAAAAAATATTCGTATTCGTATTAAGATACAAATACCCATATTTATACAAATACTCATATTCGTATAAATACCATATTCGTATCAAATACAAATACAGTATTCGTATAAAAATACGAATACCAAAAGAGAGATAATGAAATAGATATAATACTAGCTCACAATGATCCGGCTGTCTTTCAAACCTCCTAGTATTATCAAATCGTCTGATTAAAGTGCATGCAGTAAATACACGTATTTAATCGAACCTGAGTGTGTATCAAAATACGCACATGTTCCCTGATTTAAAATCAGAAATTACCTAAATGAGGCATCACGTGTTCACAAGTGACCAAGGGTCACGTATTCACACTTGATCTATTTACGGAATTAAAATTTTTAAGCAAACAGAGGTAAAGTAAACGGCTAAGGAAAGACCCTAAAGGGGGCGTCACGTGCTCACACGTGACCAAGGGTCACGTGCTGACACGTAACGGTCTTTAGCCCAGTTAAAAGACAGAGTTAAATTCTGAATGAGGGAGGGTCACGTGCCAACATGTGATAGGCTTTGAAAGCCTTATAAGTTGATAGAATTAAATTCTAATTAAGGGAAACTGAGAACCCTAAATGGGAAAGTTTTTCTTTAAATCTTTCCAAACAAAAGAAGACTATGCTCTGTAAAGTGGAGCACCGTTTGATTAAAAATCCAATGGTGATTAAAAATCGCCAATTTATGGAAAGATTTTAGACAAGGAAAGATTTCCCTAAAATTTACCAAAAATAAAAACAGAATATCTTTTGGATTAAAAATCCAATGGTGAATAAAATTCACTAAGTGATCTAAAAGATCATATTAGTTATGAAAAACAAACAAAATCTTTCAATGAGAGATTTACTAAACAAATTGATTCTTTTCCTTCTCCTATAAATAGGAGCCAAAAGAAGAGAGAGAGAGAGAATTTTGGGATCTTGAAGTTTTCTAAAGGCAAATAGCAGAGAGAAAAGAAAGGAGAATTTAATTCTCAAGAAAGAAAACCCTAGGTGAGAAAAGGGAAAGGGATCAAAGCTTTACAAAACTTCAAAAAAAAGAGAATTTAATTCTCAATCTAAGAGTTTAACTCTTCTGCAAAAGAACTTAGTTCTTCCTCTGGTTGAAGATCTGCAGAAGTAAATCTCCCCATAGGTTGAGAATTTAATTCTCATCAGGTTGAGATTCTGCTATGCAGATCCAAAACATAGAGGGAGAATTGAGTTTAGAGAATTTAATTCTCTTAAATTTATAGGAATTTAATTCATCCAAGACAAAACTAGGGTTTAACCCTATATGAGAATTTAATTCTCCCAAATTTATAAGAAATTAATTCCTCCAAGATAAAAATAGGGTTTACCACTATATGAGAATTTAATTCTCCAAAATTTATAGGAATTTAATTCGTCCAAACAGAATTAGGGTTTAACCCTATATGAGAATTCAATTCTCCCAAAATCATAGGGATTTAATCCCTTCAAGACAGAACTAGGGTTTAACCCTATAAAAGAATTTAATTCTTTCACATACATAGGAATCTAATTCCTCTAAAACATAATTAGGGTTTAACCCTACAGAGAATTTAATTCTTAAAAAATAAAAGATCTCCATGCATGCAAAGAACTAGGTCACGTATCCCCACGTGACCCCTAAACAGATCCCCCAAAAATGAGAAGAAAATGCTTTGAGGCAATGCCTCACGTGCTCCCACGTGACCCTCATTATATCGAAACAAAAACAAAGGCAAAATATAACTTGGGCGCTCTCACGTGTTACCACGTGACCCCTAATAAATGTTCTAATAAATCAGGGCATGAGTACCCATCACGTGCCCACACGTGATGGCTATGAAAATTAAAAGTGTTAAACACTTATCTGCAGAATAAAGTAAAGGGGATCTGGCCCCACCTTTGGGTACCCTCATGTGCCCCTACGTGACCCCTTCCTCTCTAGTGTTTAACACTAATTTGAAAGTTTTATCTCCAGTGTTTAACACTGTCATCTTCTAGTGTTTAACACTAATTTGACAATCTTATTTCTAGTGTTTAACACTAATTTGAGAATTTTATTTCCAGTGTTTAACACTGTTGTTCTCTAGTGTTTAACACTATTTTAGCCAAATTGGATAATTTTCCAGAGGCAAAAGCCTCCCCTTCAACTGAATCTCAAAATTGAGAAAAATGCAGAGCTATAATGTTTAATGCTCAATCAAAGATAAAAATGTTGCCAAAGCCCTCAAATTCTTGTTTAAGCATTGCTGAATGATGAGGGGCTGAACCCAGACAAATGTCTAATGGTCCAACAAAGAGCCAATATTTCAAACTTAATTGGACTTAGCCCAAGTTGGCCATAAGTCCTCAGTTCAGACTTAACTGAGCTAATGTACTCATAATATAATTAATTGATCTTAGTTCCAAATTAGACTACAGATCACTTAATCCACTTTGGTTCGAGGGTACATCTCTTCACTCCTCTGATATTTGTCGTTGTAATCCTTCAACATCTTCAGAGAGGTGACGGGTCCCGACAACCATGCATTTTACGGACTATGATGTCCTTAACCTTGACTGTGAGGTCTTTAAACTCACGGACTATGATGTCCTTAACCTTGACTGTGAGTGTTCCCCGTCGAAAACACGGAGACGCGATAAACGTCTCTCCTGAATTTCGGGGCAGATGCTAATAGGTGCTATCCGTCCACCTCTCCGAAGATGCCAAGTTGATTTATGGCATCATGTATCGATGGTTTAAACGGATGCGGCCGATGTAGCACACTTTGTCAGATTCCCCCTCGTTTGAGGGGTTTTTAATTGTGGGGACGCTCTTCCCTGCAGGCGCAAGCCCCTGCAGTTAATTACGCTACCGCATCGCGGTAACAACTTTCTCCTTTTCCAGATGGTCACTTTGTGTCGTGGGTGTTTGTTTTGTTTTTGGTTGTCCGTGGATTGTATACGGAGACTAATTTATGTTGTCTCCCGTAGGGCGTGGACTAGTCCAAATCCGTATCTTTCTTAGATTTGGGTTTGGGGGTTGGGTTTAAGGATACATTAGTCTCATTTGGGACTAAGATCAACTTAAACGTATGTTAAGGATAGTTAGTCTATTTTTAGACTAAGATCAACTTAACGGGATCATTTAGACCCAACAAAAGAGCAATTAGACTCTATTGTTTAGTTAGGGGCATTGCGGTCGATTAGTTTAAGGACATTATGGTCCAATGTTAGTTTAAGGACATCTCGGTCCATTGTTAGTTTAAAGACATCACGGTCGATTGTTAGTTTAAAGACATCACGGTTGAGGTTAAGGACATCATAGTTCGTGAGTTTAAAGACCTCACAGTCAAATGTTAGTTTAAAAACATCACGGTCGAGGTTAAGGACATCATAGTCCGTGAGTTTAAAGACCTCACAGTCAAGGTTAAGGACATCATAGTCCGTAAGTTTAAAGACCTCACAGTCAAGGTTAAGGACATCATAGTCCGTGAAATGTGTGGTTGTCAGGACCCGTCACCTCTCTAAAGATGTTGAAGGATTACAACGATAAATATCAGAGGAGTGAAGAGATGTACCCTCAAACCAAAGTGGATTAAGCGATCTGTAATCCAATTTGGAACTAAGATCAATCAATTATATTATGAGCACATTGGCTCAGTTAAGTCTGAACTGAGGACTTATGGCCAACTTGGGCTAAGTCCAATTAAGTTTGAAATATTGGCATTTTGTTGGACCATTAGACATTTGTCTGGGTTCAGCCCCTCATCATTCAGCAATGCTTAAACAAAAATTTGAGGGCTTTGGCAACATTTTTATTTTTGACTGAACATTAAACATTATAGCTCTGAATTTTACTCAATTTTGAGATTCAGTTGAAGGGGAGGCTTTTGTCTCTGGAAAATTAGCCAATTTGGCTAAAAATAGTGTTAAACACTAGAGAACAACAGTGTTAAACACTGAAAATAAAATTCTCAAATTAGTGTTAAACACTAGAAATAAGATTGTCAAATTAGTGTTAAACACTAGAAATAAGATTGTCAAATTAGTGTTAAACACTAGAAGATGACAGTGTTAAACACTCGAGATAAAACTTTCAAATTAGTGTCAAATACTAGAGAGGAAGGGGTCACGTAGTGGCACGTGAGGGTAGCCAAAGGTGGGGCCAGATCCCCTTTACTTTATTCTGCAGATATGTGTTTAACACTTTTAATTCTCATAGCCATCACGTGTGGGCACGTGATGGGTATTATTGCCCTGATTTATTAGAACATTTATTAGGGGTCACGTGGTAACACGTGAGAGTGCCCAAGTTATATTTTGCCTTTGTTTTTGTTCCGATATAATGAGGGTCACGTGGGAGCACGTGAGGCATTACCTCAAAGCTTCTTCTTCTCAATTTTGGGGGATCTGTTTAGGGGTTACGTGGGGACACGTGACCTAGTTCTTTGCATGCATGGAGATCTTTTATTTTTAAAGAATTAAATTCTCTGTAGGGTTAAACCCTAATTATGTTTTAGAGAAATTAGATTCCTATGTATGTGAAAGAATTAAATTCTTATATAGGGTTAAACCCTAGTTCTATCTTGAAGGGATTAAATCCCTATGATTTTGGGAGAATTGAATTCTTATATAGGGTTAAAACCTAATTCTGTTTGGAGGAATTAAATTCCTTTAAATTTAGGAGAATTAAATTCTCATATAGTGTTAAACCCTAGTTTTATCTTGGAGGAATTAAATTCCTATAAATTGGGGAGAATTAAATTCTCATATAGGGTTAAACCTTAGTTTTGTCTTGGAAGAATTAAATTCCTATAAATTTGGGAGAATTAAATTCTCTAAACTCAATTCTCCCTCTAAGTTTTGGATTTGCTTGGTAGAATCTCAACCCGATGAGAATTAAATTCTCAACCTATGGGGAGATTTGCTTCTGCAGATCTTCAACCAGAGGAAAAACTAAGTTCTTTTGCAGAAGAGTTAAACTCTTAGATTGAGAATTAAATTCTCTTTTTTTTTGAAGTTTTGTGAAGCTTTGATCCCTTTCCCTTTTCTCACTTAGGGTTTTCTTTCTTGAGAATTAAATTCTCCTTTCTTTTCTCTCTGCTATTTGCCTTTAGAAAACTTCAAGATCCTAAAATTCTCTCTCTCTCTTCTCTTGGCTCCTATTTATAGGAGAAGGAAAAGAATCAATTTATTTAGTAAATCTCCCATTGAAAGATTTTGTTTGTTTTTCATAACTAATATGATCTTTTAGATCACTTAGTGAATTTTATTCACCATTGGATTTTTAATCCAAAAGATATTCTGTTTGTTATTTTTGGTAAATTTTAGGGAAATATTTCCTTGTCTAAAATCTTTCCATAAATTGACGATTTTTAATCACCAATAGATTTTTAATCCAACGGTGCTCCACTTTATGGAGCATAGTCTTCTTTTGTTTGGAAAGATTTAAAAAAATACTTTCCTATTTAGGGTTCTCAGTTTCCCTTAATTAGAATTTAATTCTATCAACTTATAAGGCTTTCAAAGCCTATCACGTGTTGGCACGTGACCCTCCCTCATTCAGAATTTAACTCTGTTTTTTAACTGGGCTAAAGACCGTCACATGTCAGCACGTGACCCTTGGTCACGTGTGAGCACGTGACGCCCCCTTTGGGGTCTTTCCTCAGCCGCTTATTTTACCTCTGTTTGCTTAAAAATTTTAACTCTGTAAATAGATCACGTGTCAACACGTGACCCTTGGTCACGTGTCAACACATGATGCCTCATTGAGATAATTTCTGATTTTAAATCAGGGAACAAATGCCCCCACAGCGTTGCTCTCACGTATTTGCACGTGAGTGCAACACTGTCACCTTTGTGACCGTTGGATCTATCTAAGGAATAGGGGAGATGAAACGTTTTCTATCACATCCTATAAATGCTAGTGTCCCTTCAGAAGCGCCTCCACTTTGCTCATCTTCTTCCTTGCAAACTTTTTCCTTTTGAGAATTTAATTCTCTTTTCTAGAGCTTAGTTCTCTGCTTTGAAAATCTTCAGAGTTTAACTCTTTTCAAGAAAGACCCTTTTCTTCAGGTAATGGCTTCGAACGATCGAAGAAATTCCATACATAAAAAAACTCTTTGGATTTTAAATCCACACCAAGGGTTTTTCCCTTTAAAGAACCCATTTTTTCTAAGTTCTTTAAAAAAAGAAAACCACTCATTCTTTAATCAACAGACTTTGTTAGAGTTTTTCTGATCTTCAGGGATCAATGGCGATGCTTGTCTCTTATGTGGAATTTAATTCCACCTTAAAGAGCTTTGGCTCTGACAAGAAATTTCTGGGAATTTAATTCCCCTTTTCAAAAAGGAATTTAATTCCTTTGAAGAACTTAGTTCTTTCCAGAGAACTTCTTGGGGTTTTCTTGCCCTGAGTTGTTTCTTTGCAACCAAGAAGAAGAAAAGGTTTGCAATGGTGTTTTCTGGGAATTTAATTCCCTTGCTCTGTTTGATTTGTTGCAGAGTTCAAGATGGATTTCTTTTTGAGGAATGTGTAGGGTCACTTGAAATCCCCTGTTCATTTATTGAAAATCTCCCTTTTGTCTCATAGTAATTGCTTTGCCTCATCACTAGCAAGCCGCCATCTTGATTTTGTGGGACCCATGTGTTTTGTAACCAATGGTCCTATAGAATGAGTTCCCGGTCGCTTTCTTCCACTGTCTTTTATGTATACACATTTATAAACATATGTATATACGCTGTTGGCTTCGCTTTAACAGTTTCCCCTTTTTTTTATTTCAGGTACAATGACTTCCGTTCCGTACTTTCCTTTCACTCGCTCAGAGGCCGCTTTTCCTCAGTCACCGTCTGACGAGGAAGTGATGGCGATGATCAGGGCTCATGACCCGAATCGCACCAACTTGCTTTTGTGGGGGACCTGGTACGGTCACATCATCCGTGGTCGCTGAAGTTTTCTCTATGAGATACCTACGGAGCCTACTTATCCATTCTTGCCGATGGATCCTCCAAGGATTGTCTTCGCTGTGGAGATGCCGAATTGGATCCCGATAGGACGACTTGAGCCTTCGACGACTGGTATCCTAAACCATCCGATACCGGCTATAGATATTTTAGGGCGCCGCATTTGCCAGGGCGAAGCCCAGCCATGGGGGCAGATTTATAAGATAGGGCTCACCCCTCGACACCCCACGGGCTACCTTCTTTGGACTCGCTACATCTTGTCCGCCCATCGCGTGGGACTGCAGAGGGTTAGGCTTTATCAGGCGATATATGCATCCCTCTTCCACTGCCAATCTCCTCATGTCTGGTGGGTTAAGGCTTTCTTGAATCAATGGAATCTTCCTACCAACACCTTCCTTCTAGGGGACCGCGAAGTTTCGATCTCTTTGGAAGAATTTCGCGAGATCTCGGGGCTGCCGATCAGGGGTACACTTTATGAAGAATTGCTGCCTCCTGACGAGTATGTCTTTGAAACTGAACCCGCAATGCTTGACGGCCTATCTACCGAGAACGCCGTCCGCCACAAGCGCCCGAGTTTGATCAAGACGCTGGACATTTTTGACAAATTGTTCACAGAGTCAGACGAGCAGGGGGTCACTTTTAAAAGTTTCATCGCTTGCTTCCTTCGCGAGGGTGTCCTATCGAAGACGGCTCCAAAGTTTGCGAACATTAACGACCCTTTTGGGTTTGGTTTAGACAGGAGGCCGACTAAAGAAAAGGACTTGCCGCAGTATTACATTCCCATCATGTCGGCGGTATCATTCGAGTTGATTGCAGCTCCTGGAATGGATGAGGAGACTTTCTTTGTGGGCTTTATCAGCATTTAGCTTAGCTGGTTCGTCATTCCCATGCACCGCCGTTTCATGAGAGCCTCGGTCATCTACCCTGCTCATCGCATTGCTGAGGGAATACGGCTGGCTATAGGCATCCCGGCGCTGGCGCATCTTTATCATGGGTTAGGCGCCGCGGCTAATACCTAAACTCCAGGTATAGATGTGGTAAATTTTTCTCTTCATTACTTCACATCTTATATTAAGATGCACGTATTGGAGGCCTTTGCTGCGCACCAAAGACCCAAGTTTTATGACGCCTACACTTTTCCGCGACTCATGCGGCTGGTGGGTGCTTCTGCTCTTGACCCGACTCAGTCTGGGGCCATTCGCGTGTTGATCGCTCCCTATGCTAGCTCGGGCGGATTGGTATTCGTTCATCGGGTTCTATCTGCTCCTTCAGGTCCGATTCAACAACTCTACGATTTATCGAAAGAGGAGGTACCTCTTCTGAGGCCCAGGGAAGCCATGCATCTGTACACGATCAGACCAGGTTACCTGGTGTTTCGTCAGAACAGTGCGGCCCTTTTTATGCGGTACAACCCAGACCGCTTTGCCCGGCAACTTGGATATGATCAGGACGTCCCCTTCGAGGCATTTACAGTGGCGCCTAGCCTATCGCCTGAAGCTGTTCGTGACGCTGCTCATCATTTTATGAGGCTGAACACTGGTTCTCGCTTCATGATTCCTGAAGCTGATCATATTCCCCGATGTGTGGGGTCCTTCACGAGCTGGTACCTTCATCGGGTCAGTCCAGTTATTGCTGAGAAGAAGAGGGTACTTCTTGGATACAGCGATCCCATTCCGGTTCGAGCCCCGGGAGTTCCGCCGTGACTGCGTGCACTGGTTCGCTTTCCCCTGAGGGACACCAGTGTTGCGCTTATTCCGGAGGCGGCGGAAGTGGACTTCACTCCCACAGCTGGTATGCCACTAGGTACTCGGGCTCAATCGAGGGCCAATAGGGCGCCGGTAGCAGTATCATCGTCCGCGGCATCGACAATGGCTGTGTCGTCCTCGGTAGCACCGCCAAGTAAGGGCGTTGAAGGTGAAGACGTTGAGGTGAAGTGGGTCAGCGCCGTGCCAGAGCTCCATGGGGGAGGAAACGGTCGTCTTCGGGGGTCGATTCTGGATCCAAGAGGCGGAGGAAGACGGCTACTAATCTGTTCGACTCTTTAATAGAGTCTGAGCCTATTCTTTAGGACGAACCGTTGGCTATGCAAGAATCAGATGCTGGCCTACTTTTCCCGAGTTCATCTGCCGAGGAAGCCGCACGATTGGCTGAGGCTATAAGATGCTCACAAGATGAATCGAAAAATGTAAGGATTCCGAAGAAGCCCTACCCTGCCGTCATCTTCTACGAGGACCCTCCGTGGATACGGCGACGATTCATAGGCCCTTTGGAAGAATGGGGTGAAAGGGCCCTTAAACAGGTCGTTTCGGCCAACACTTAGGACGCGCTTTCACTGTAGACAGGTGGCCACGAATCTACCCTTGGACCTCAGCGAGCACATCTCCTCAGGAAGGAGCATCGGCTTGAACAAGCCATATCGGAGTCTCCCTTGCGCATCGGTATGTTCATATGTCTCTTTTGTAATATTTTGTATTGCTTGCGTACATATATATGTATCCTGATCCTCGTGCAAAACCTTGCAGGGACTTCGGCGGCGGCGGAGGCTCTGAGCAGCGATTTGATCGTGGATTCTGCGGATATCCCCAGTGAAACACAAATCAGTGTAGAGGGGGTCGATGCAACTATTGCTCTTGCGATAGAGTCTCCCTCGGTGGTTCCCGCTCCAAAAGCACTTGCTCCCTCGGGGGAGGCACCTTTGTCGGTCGCTGCTCCAATGGATCTTCCTGAGGGCGACTCGGAGACTAGGGCACAGGTAGTCGAGGCTACCATCCCTTCGTTGGAGCCTGCAGTGGCCGCCGCTGTGCCTTGCTTAGAGGCCGCTACACTAGTCCGTGTCCTCGATGATGTGCCCGAGGCCACGGAGGAGGCCGTCGAAGCTGTTATCCCTCCGGCTCAGAATGGGAGGAGCGTCGAAGGTAGCTTTCTATATTTTAAATTATTAATCTTTCCATTATCTGAACCCTTCTGTCTTTTCAGAATTGCGCGGATTGGCGGCCTCTATTGCTGATCTGTCTCCCATGCAGTCTTTTCAGCGCCTGTTGGAGATGGCTGCTCCGCAAGCGATATCTCCTCAGTGCATCGTCCTCTCCTCCGGGCAAGGTTAGTGTTGTTTACCTTCTTTTCATAGCATTATCACTATATCATAAAATGACATTGATGTCCTTTACAGTTCTGGAGGTCGACAATGAGGTCGAGATTCTTGAAGGGCCTGGGGAGCCTTCAGAGCCCTCTTGCATGACTGTGGGTAAGTAAAGTCCCAACGTTGTTCCATTTGTTCTTTTGCTTACACGCTTAGCTGACTGTTTATAAATCTGAACAGCCTTTCCAGTTCTCACCGTGCTGGAGTCACGCATCGCCATGCCGCCTGGCCCTTATGCTGTGCGTGCCTCAGAACGGATAGCCAAGCTAAGCCTCGCCTTTCTGTCATCCCTAATCGAGGAACTTCACGCCGGAAGTATGATCACGACCGAAGCGTATGCTGCTGAAGCTAACGGCTCTCTTCCCTTTCTTGCCACCTATCATAGTGAAGCAGTGGTGCAAGTCTGGGTTGAGTTTTTTCGGCAGGTGGAGGCTTGCTTGCATGTGCTTGAAGGTACACGCCTTTCGTCGGAGGTTGTGGCTGCAAAGGCGAGCTTGCGGGGTCTAATTGAGCGGTGTGCGGCTAATATGATATCATGTGAGAAGAGGCTCGGCCGCAAGTTTTCGGAGAGGTTGCTGGCTTCTAAAGCGCCGAGGGAGCTTCAAGCCAACCTGACGGCCAAAGCCAATAAAGCGTACGAACTTTGGCGAGTGCTTCAAGAGGCCATTAAGGAGGTGGTAGCCATCGATAATCAAGAAGGTGGTAGCCATCGATAAAGCCACCGTGTTCACTCGTGAAATGGTTGAGGCCCACAAGGTTACTGAAAAAGAGCTCGAAGGCCGGCTTGCTTCCTACCAGGTCCAGCAGGCTCAAGCGGAGGCTCGTCTTTTGACGATACTGAATCACGAAGGCGAGGCCCAACACAAGAGGGATGAACTGACCAATCTGCTAAATCGCCCGCCGACTTGAAGACTTATATATATATATATATATATTTATTTATTTATTCTTCCTTTGTACATACTCCTAAATAAGAGTATATATTTTTTTGTTCTTTCACGAACTGTACTTTGTCTTCATTTTGATTCATGAATAAAAGACATATTTTTCTTCATGATGGTGTATTCCTTTTATTAAATGTATTCTGTGGATAGTCTATCTCGATTTCTTTGCAGGACAATGATGGCTTAGGATTCAGGGTTAAGATCTGCCTCCTAAGACTCTTCAACTTTATGAGCTGTGAGGGTATCATAAAGAATTTTCTCCTTACAGGTCGAGAGGATCCCGTAGGTATAATTTCTCCTTAAGAATCGTGAGGATTCCTAAGTGTGTTTTCCCTTGCAAGTCGTAAGGATCTCACGAGAGAATTTGCTCCCTTACGAGTCGTGAGGACCCGCAAGTGATGAGGGAGGTTATCATCATCCGTATTTCACGGAATCAGGAGTTGCTCTGGATGCTTCCCACGGGGTCATAGCCATGTTCTGCGAGGACCAGGCTTCGCTCTGGACGTTTCCCACGGGGTCAGGCTTTGACGTAATCCACGTTCCACGTGACCAGAAATTTTGCTCTGGATGCTTCCCACGGGGTCGTTGCCGTGTTCTGCGAGGACCAGGCTCCGCTCTGGATGCTTCACACGGGGTCATTGCCTTGCTCTGCGAGGACCAGGATCCGCTCTGGACGTTTCCCACGGGGTCAGGATTGACATAAGCCGTGTTCCACGTAACCAGGAATTTTGCTCTGGATTCTTCCCACGGGTTCACTGCCGTGTTCTGCGAGGACCAGGCTCCGCTCTGGATGCTTCACACGGGGTCATTTCCGTGCTCTGCAAGGACCAGGATCCGCTCTGGACGTTTCCCATGGAGTCAGGATTGACGTAAGCCGCGTTCCACGTAACCAGGAATTTTGCTCTGGATGCTTCGCACGGGTTCACTACCGTGTTCTGCGAGGACCAGGCTCCACTCTAGATGCTTCACACAGGATCATTGCCATGCTCTGCGAGGACCAGGATCCACTCTGGACGCTTCCCATGGGGTCAGGATTGACGTAAGCCGCGTTCCACGTAACCAGGAATTTTGCTCTGGATGCTTCCCACGGGTTCACTGCCGTATTCTGCGAGGACCAGGCTCCACTCTGGATGCTTCACACGGGGTCATTGTCGTGATCTGTGAGGACCAGGATCCGCTCTATACGTTTCCCACGGGGTCAGGATTGACATAAGCCGCGTTCCACGTAACCATGATTTTTGCTTTGAATGCTTCCCACGGGTTCACTGCCGTGTTCTGCGAGGACCAGGCTCCGCTCTGGATGCTTTACACGGGGTCATTGCCGTGCTCTGCGAGGACCAGGATCCGCTCTGGATGCTTCCCACGGGGTCAGGATTGACATAAGCTGCGTTCCACGTAGCGAGGAATTGTTGACTTTATCTGCATTTCACGGAGTCGGGGTTTGACTCTCAGTCATCTGTGCACCGCCGAGTCATGGAACTGGGGGTTGCCATGGTTCCGCTTTACTTGATGTTGTGTCTGTTGTAATGAGACGAATGTTGAGATGATCTCCAGGCTATCTGTGAACCGTTGAGATTTGGCTTCTTCTTCTGATAAAACCTGGGGAGGAGAGGTGTGATTCCGTCTTTGTTTGCGCCCCTGGATTGTATACAGGGATTGATGTGATATCACCTGCAGGGATATTTTTTTTTATTTCTTTCCGTGATGCTCTATCATTTTAGCTTTTTATATCACGAAGGTTGCGATTGCCCAATCATTTCGGCTATTTCTCGCGGTGCCCAATCATTTCGGCTATTTGTTTTATTTTTACTCGCTACTTTTTATTGCAAGTTGCCCAATCATTTCGGCTATTTTGCAGGCATATATTTTTACTTGCTGATTTTGTTTGCAAGTTGTCCCATCATTTCGGCTATTTCGTATACATGTGTGGCTTGCTAGCTTTTTTCGCCGCAAGCTTGGAATTAGACACTGATTTCGGCATCAGCACCGTTACCACTGGGATATTGCCAGGAGCGAATCATCATTTGCCTCTGTCGATATCAAAAAAAGGTGGCTTAGCGAACAGGGTTAGGATCCTGTCGACTAAGGCTTTTGACTTCATGAGCCGTAAGGGTCCCATAAAGGTACTTCTCCCTACGAGTCGTGAGGATCTTATAGGTGCGTTTTCTCCTTAGGAATCGTGAGGCCTCTTAAGTGTACGGCTTCTCGTAAGTCGTAAGGATCTTACAAGAGTCTTTTCTCCTTATAAGTCAAGAGGACTTACAAGGGTTGTTCACTGCATAGACATACCCCTAGTCACGGATGGGACTTTGTTAGGGAAATGTTTATTCGTGCCGGTGGATTGTATACAAGGGTTAGTATTGAGCCGCTTGTAGGGCAGCATTGGAGGTTGTGGTGGCTGCTTAAGAACAGGTTCAGATCCCTGTAGCTTAAGACTTTTGAATCTTATGAGCCATGAGGGTCTCATAAGAGGGTTCTCCTTACGAGTCGTGAGGATCTCGCAAGTGTAATTTCTCCTTAGGAATCGTAGGGATCCCTAAGTGTGTTGCTCCCTTATAAGTCGTAAGGATCTCACGCGGGTGGTTTCTCCTCACAAGGTCTAGAGGACCCTGCAAGTGTCTTTTAATGAGGTTGCGCCCTTTCGGGTTTTCACAAACACTCACCGGTAGCCCTGCTGTTTTTACTCACGGAGCCCTTTCGGGTTTTCATTCGTGCCCATTTTGCTTATGGACATACCGTTTTTCTTTTTCTTTTTTTTTTATTCTTACGAGGTTGCGCCCTTTCGGATTTTCACAAAACTCGCCGGTAGCCCTACTGTTTTTACTCACGGAGCCCTTTCGGGTTTTCATCTGTGCCCATTTTGCTTATGGACATACCGTTTTTCTCTTTTTTTTAAATTATTTTATTTTCTCTCTTTCCTTTTTTTTATATCAGCCTTGGGATGCTGTAATCCACAGTAGTTTATCGACGTCTCGGTCAATGGCTGTTTTAGGACATAGTGGTCCATTGTTAGTTTTAAGGACATCTCGGTCCGTTGTTAGTTTAAGGACGTTTCGGTCCGTTGTTAGTTTAAGGACGTTTCGGTCCGTTGCGCCAGTTACTACTCATAAAGTTCGGGCTTAGGAAGATAGCGAGCGGACATAGTCGTCATCATCTATCATTGACCTAGGTCGTGACTCGTCAGGCGTAGTATTTTTTCAGGAAGCGGCCATTTATTGGCCTGAAGGGCCTTTCGCCATGCATGTCCATGAGTAGATAGGCTCCATCCTGGTAGATCTTGTCTATGATATACGGGCCTTCATATATAGGGACCATTTATATAGGCTCCACCATGGTAGACCTCGGCGTTGATGCTCATCTCAAGCTCGAGCCGCATTCTCCTTGGTGCTTGTTTGATTGGCTTGGCGTCCGGAGATATTGCCAATTTGTGGACAGCAATCTCTGGATCTAGTCCGGCATCTCGGAATAATTCCATGTGAAGCAATCTCTATACTGCATAAGCACGTCTTTTAATGCAGCCACCCTTTATTTAGATAGAAGCTCACTGACGAATGTCGGTCGCGGGTCACTTGTTGTCCCCAAATCAATTTTCTTGAGTTCATCTGTAGTAGTATGTATTCCATCTTCCAGCTCTTTTGGTGCAGGCGGAAACTCTGAGATCACCTCGTCATCATTATTTTAAAAGCACCATGGGAGGTTATCCATATTCTTGGGCTCTCCTTTTGATTGCGTTATCATATGACAGGTACGAGCTCGCTTCCAAAACCGATGTTGATCTGGTTCTACTCTTGCTGTATGCGCGGCTTTTGGTTCGTGCTTCTGCGGCGGAGTTACCCTCCAGCTGTTGGATAGAGCGAACCTGCCTTGTTGATACTGGTCTTTTACCCGGTCTTTAAATGTGAAGCAGTCTTTAAGAGGATGTCCTATTGCCCTATGATAGGAGCAATAGTCTGGGTGAGAGACCTCGTTGGCTTGCTCGGGGTGTTTGGACTCCGGAAGTGTAATCATCTGATGTTTTATGGCAAGATCAAGTGTCTTCCATGTTTTGTTCTGAGGAAAAGAGTATGCTCGAGCCATCTTCTTTATAAGAGATGAATCCGGATTGCTCGACTCCAGACCGCGTGGCTTCTTGGTCCCGCTTTGTCGCTGTCGAACGCCTTTCCCACTTTTTGATTTATTTTTGCCTCTGCGTCGGGCCTTTTGTATGACGGGTTGATAAGGAAGAGCATTGTCGTTCTCCGTGGCCTGCTGAAGGAGGCGCTGCATACTGGCTTTCTCGTAAATGGCCATTTCACGGTTATGGTCATCCCAGACCTTTCGACCCACTTCCTTTACTAGCTTGTCCATCTGTTCTTCAAACGACGGACTCGGCGTTTTGATGACAGGACCTTATTTTGGTTCAGAATCGGTGTCTCTTAGCAGAAAATCTTCTTTTTCATCGAAGTTATGTTTGACGTAGCTGCCATGGACTCGCTCTCGTTTTTTGGATTGGACATATCCAAGTCCGGCCGTTTCCATTTTCCCATTGGGCAACTTTCGCTGAGTTCCGGGGACATCCCAAATCCTGTTGTAGAATCGAGCTTGTCGAGTAGTCTGTCTGAAGGGTACTCCTTGACGCTTTAATAGCCCTTTCAAACCTTCCGTGTAATATCTAGGCAGACGAATGGGCTGAAGCCTGTCAAGTGTAGAATCCGTGCCATGCCAAATTTCTTTTTCCACTTTAGTTTCCCTAGATCGGTAGAATAAGATCGCCTCTCCACCCTTTCGCCTGGGAGGGACGTAAAATGTCTGCAGTTCTTGCACACTATAAGCTTCGAGTGCATTGAGCTCTTTGTAATGCTCCCGCAGAACCATGGTAATTTGCAAACTCTGATTATCGTCAGTGAAGGATTGTATTGACGGTCGAGCAGAAAATATGGCGTTAACTTCATCTTCTGAGTCACTGCCGAAGATCAACATAGGAGCGGACGGTCCTGGGTTGTTGCGTTGGGGCAGCCCTGAATAAACCATCTCTTCTTCTTCCTCAGTATCACTCCCGAAGACCGGAATAGTGATGATAGCTTTGTTCTTCGGTTTGTGACATCTTTCCGTATCCTCAAAATCTGGTAAGAAGTATTTTGCATCTTCGTACTTTCGGACTTCGTTCACGGAGAATGGGTTCAACTCCCCCGTCACCGTGTACTCGAGACCATCTTTGAAATACTTCATACACTGGTGTTGTGTAGAATGGATGATGTTGTACTCGTGTAACCAAGGCCTTCCGAGCAAAGCATTGTAGCAGGTCTTAGCGTCAATGACGTGAAATTTAATATCCATGACGAGTAGCCCGAAGCGCAGCGTCAGTATCACAGACCCGAGTGTCCGTGACTGGGAGTCGAAACCGGAGATGGTGATTTTATCACGAGCGAGGTGCTGAACGCTCATGCAGATTTCCTTCAACACTCTCACGTTGAGGAGATTGACGGAAGACCCATTGTCAACCAGGATTTTGCCTATCTTTATATCGTGACAGTATCCGAAGACATAAATGGGACGGTTGTGCTCGCACGTCCCAAGGAGGAGATCTTCATTGCCGAAGGTGATATCGGCCGTGCGCACTTCTTCCAACTCGTACTTCATCTTTTCTTCGGCGGGGAAAGTTTGGAATTGCTCTGGCTCTTGTAGCGCCTTGATCAATGAATCTCTCGCCTCTTTAGATAGCATAAGGGCATCGAGAATGCTGAGCTGCAAGGGTAGCTTTCTCAAGTGTGCCAGAACGTTGTAGTCCACCTTACTTTTCTTTGGCGGGTCCTTGGCGATCAGCTCTTTGATGACTTGGTCATCTAGGGCGATATCCTCAGAGACTTTTTCTTTTCCCTTATCTTTTCTATTCGTGGGTCCGAAATTCTTTTCGGGCCGTGTACGATTGCGCAACTGAATATTTTCACAGGTCTTCGGTTCTTCCTCTTTTCCCGAGGTGGATTCTTTGAAGAGAGGGCCAAGAGTCATTTCTTTGTCAGAGTCGCTCCCGAAGGTGAGAACTTGTGGTCCCCCGACGTCAATCATGTGACAGTTGCCGGTAGTTCTTTTACGCTCATCGGTCGTACTTCTCTGCTCCCGACGAGTTTTGCATTTCATCCGCTTAAAATGTTGCCGGTGAGCAACATATCCCTGCCACCATCTCTTAAAAGCGTTGCACTCTTCGGTGGGATGCGCAATCTTTCGATGATATAAGTAGTAGCTAGGGTACATTTCTGCTTCATCAAGAATGTTTCCTTTAGAGGATGGCAGCTTCATTCCCATTGATATGGCTTTGGCGCACCTCTTCCTCACCTAGAACTTGCTTTTATTCGCGGCGGATGTGCTTTGATTTGGCTGGAGCGTTTCAACCCTTTCATCCAGTCGCCGGCGCTTGGCTTTTTCAAATATGGCCATCTCACGCTCTCGAGCAGCCTTGCTTTTAAGCAGCGCTTCATTCAGAAACGCATCAATCATTTCGTCTAATGGCTCTAGAAGTTCCGGCTCGGGACCTGCCCCCAGTTTTTCTGAGTAAGGAACTTCTTCATCGTTTATTGACGAGTGAGAGATCACATGGCAACTTGCTGCGTAATCTTCAGATTCATCTGACGAGTCTTCTCCACCATCTCCGTCTTCAAGGACGTGACTGAGAAATTCTTAGAGTGTGATTGGAGTCCGCGCCTTCTGGTTATACTCTTCCAGCTAGTCAATCTGCTTCTGCAGGTTCGTGCGCTTGTCGCCAGGCTTCACGGGCTTTTTGGTCTTCTTTTTCTTCTTCGAAGATTTTGACGGCTGGGTATGGACGCTTTGGCTATCACCACCAATCCTTGGAGTTGGGCGCGGCTTCAGCATCCCCTTGATGATCTCGGGTTCCAATGGGTTTTTCCACTTGATTGCCAGGCATGTTTGGAGATCCTTCAGCATTCTTTTCGTCTTGGCTGAAAGAACGACTTCCCACGGAGCTTCTTCTACAAAAGAGCATGATGTCCCCGGTGTATCCATCTTCTTAGGAGTGTGCGGTTAGAACAAGAGAGACATTCGTTTTATATTGGCTGCCTGCTCCGCAACCTCTTTTTCTTTCCTCTCGAGCATTCTTCGGAGGAACTCGGTGTCAGTCTCTTATTCTCGACGCTGATCTGAGGTCTCTGGGTTTTCTTTTTGCCCAGTGAGTGCGGCCATTGCCGTCAGCATCTCTTGAAGCTTCTGCTGTTGTTGTTCCTGAGCCCTTGTTATTCATCGGGTAAGCGGTCGATGGCCAGTAGAAGCACGGCTCTCCTCTTTTCCGGAAGCCATATAAACGGTGTGTACCATCATGCCCCCAGACTTGGGGCGTTTGGACTCAACGTCTTTACGATTTGCCGCAGTCACAGGGGCTTTCTTTGGCCTCCTTCCCTTTTGAGCAGTTGAAGTCGAGGGGGCGTCGCAGCGGGCACCCAGACAGCTTTTTATGGCTTGGCAGGATGGTTCTCTTCTTGTTGAACCTTCACCTCTTTCTGTTGGCGAGGGTAATCTTGATCAATTACCGAGTCCTGAATCTGTCGCCAGACTTTGTAGATTTTGGAAGACAGCCGCCGAGGGGACTATTCCGGCTTTGTTTCTGTAACATTCTCTACGGGTGGAGGAGATCTTTTCAGTAAGGCGGTAGGAGAGTTCCTGCACACCTTGTTCAGCAACTCGAAGCTGTTTCCAGTTAGAACAGCATCATTGACTTCTACCATTGGGGCTGGTGGAGTTAGCCCAGAGGGGGAGTTGCCCCCAGCCTTTCTTACTCGGCACCAGTGGCGACGTCGAGCGTGTCGAGCCGTTGGGATTGTTTCATCTTTAGGGGCAACTTCGTTATGCCCCCTGTTCTGGTGAAGGGTTGTTGTTGACGTCAGCCTCTTGAAGACTGATGTCCGTTGAGTAGCAGTATTTAATCTGTCAAAGACAGGCTTTGGAGCAGAAATGGGAGCCGGAGTTGTAGCCGGGACAGTCAGTCTTGTAAAGACCGACCCTTTGGCAGGAGAATCCACCTTGTCGACTTCGGGAGCAGGGATGGTTACTCTCTTCGGAACAACCTTTTCTTGAATTGCAGGCTTCACCATTGGCCCACAGGAACTTTGGCCCAATCTGGTGAAGACCGAGGCACTGGAGCTGGATGACTCGTTGAAGGGGGCCGCTGTACTGGTAAGTCGATCAAAGACCGACTTCTTGGGGGCTTCTTGTGGGAGTGGGATGTTAATGTTCGCTGGTGAGAGCATGGTCCCAAAGAATAAACCAGTGGTAGCCTGTGTCACCTGCTCTATCGGCATTGTGAACAGGAAGGCCTCCTGGGGCCCGTAAGCTATACCTCCAGATGAGGCGGAACGTGCGTTGCAGATGCAGCTGGAATACTTCATGCAAGTAGACGCCATTGATCCTTTGCTTTCTGCACCAAGCAAGATGCCAAATCTTAGTATCTCGAACCCAAGGGCAACCATTAGCAAACCATGATTCGTTCACGAACACGACACACGAAGTGTGGAGTGGAAAGAGGAAAAGGTCCCACCGGGCGTGCCAGAATCTGTTCCCCGCCGAAAACACGGAGACGCGATAAACGTCTTTCCTGAATTTCGGGGCAGATGCTAATAGGTGCTATCCATCCACCTCTTCGAAGATACCAAGTTGATTTATGGCATCATGTATCGAAGGTTTAAACGGATGCGGCCGATGTAGCAGACTTCGTCAGATTCCCCCTCGTTTGAGGGGGTTTTGATTGTGGGGACGCTCTTCCCTGCAGGCGCAAGCCCCTGCAGTTAATTAAGCTATCGCATCGCGGTAACAACTTTCTCCTTCTCCAAATGGTCACTTTGTGTCGTGGGTGTTTGTTTTGTTTTTTGGTGCCCGTGGATTGTATACGTAGACTAATTTAGGTTGTCGCCCGTAGGGCGTGGACTAGTCCAAATCCGTATCTTTCTTAGATTTGGGTTTGGAGGTTGGGTTTAAGGATACGTTAGTCTCATTTGGGACTAAGATCAACTTAAACGTATGTTAAGGATACGTTAGTCTCTTTTTAGACCAAGATCAACTTAACGGGACCATTTAGACCAAACAAAAGAGCAATTAGACTCTATTGTTTAGTTTAGGGACAATATGGTCGATTAGTTTAAGGAAATTATGGTCCAATGTTAGTTTAAGGACATCTCGGTCCATTGTTAGTTTAAAGACATCACGGTCGATTGTTAGTTTAAAGACATCACGGTCGAGATTAAGGACATCATAGTCCGTGAGTTTAAAGACCTCACAGTCAAATGTTAGTTTAAAGACATCATGGTCGAGGTTAAGGACATCATAGTCCGTGAGTTTAAAGACCTCACAGTCAAGGTTAAGGACATCATAGTCCGTGAAATGTGTGGTTGTCGGGACCCGTCATCTCTCTGAAGACGTTGAAGGATTATAACGACAAATATCAGTGGAGTGAAGAGATGTACCCTCGAACCAAAGTGGATTAAGTGATCTGTAGTCCAATTTGGAAGTAAGATCAATTAATTATATTATGAGTACATTGGCTCAGTTAAGTCTGAACTGAGGACTTATGGCCAACTTGGGCTAAGTCTAATTAAGTTTGAAATATTGGCCCTTTGTTGGACCATTAGACATTTGTCTGGGTTCAGCCCCTCATCATTCATCAATGCTTAAACAAGAATTTGTGGGTTTTGGCAACATTTTTATCTTGGACTGAGCATTAAACATTATAGCTCTGAATTTTACTCAATTTTGAGATTCAGTTGAAGGGGAGGCTTTTGCCTCTGGAAAATTAGCCAATTTGGCTAAAAATAGTGTTAAACACTAGAGAACAACAGTGTTATACACTGGAAATAAAATTCTCAAATTAGTGTTAAACACTAGAAATAAGATTGTCAAATTAGTGTTAAACACTAGAATATGACAGTGTTAAACACTGGGGATAAAACTTTCAAATTAGTGTTAAACACTAGAAAGGAAGGGGTCACGCGGGGGCACGTGAGGGTACCCAAAGGTGGGTCCAGATCCCCTTTACTTTATTCTGCAGATAAGTGTTTAACACTTTTAATTCTCATAGCCATCACGTGTGGGCACGTGATGGGTACTCATGCCCTGATTTATTAGAACATTTATTAGGGGTCATGTGGTAACACGTGAGAGCGCCCAAGTTATATTTTGCCTTTGTTTTTGTTCCGATATAATGAGGGTCACTTGGGGGCACGTGAGGCATTGCCTCAAAGCTTTTTCTTCTCATTTTTGGGGGATCAGTTTAGGAGCCACGTGGGGACACGTGACCTAGTTCTTTGCATGCATGGAGATCTTTTATTTTTTAAGATTTAAATTCTCTGTAGGGTTAAACCCTAATTATGTTTTAGAGGAATTAGATTCCTATGTATGTGAAAGAATTAAATTCTTATATAGGGTTAAACCCTAGTTCTGTCTTGAAAGGATTAAATCCCTATGATTTTGGGAGAATTGAATTCTCATATAGGGTTAAACTCTAATTCTGTTTGGAGGAATTAAATTCCTATAAATTTAGGAGAATTAAATTCTCATATAGGGTTAAACCCTAGTTTTATCTTGGAGGAATTAAATTTCTATAAATTTGGGAGAATTAAATTCTCATATAGGGTTAAACCCTAGTTTTGTCTTGGAGGAATTAAATTCCTATAAATTTGGGAGAATTAAATTCTCTAAACTCAATTCTCGCTCTAAGTTTTGGATCTGCATGGCAGAATCTCAACCCGATGAGAATTAAATTCTCAACCTATGGGAAGATTTGCTTCTGCAGATTTTCAACCAGAGGAAGAACTAAGTTCTTTTGCAGAAGAGTTAAACTCTTAGATTGAGAATTAAATTCTCTTTTTTTTGAAGTTTTGTGAAGCTTTGATCCCTTTCTCTTTTCTCGCCTAGGGTTTTCTTTCTTGAGAATTAAATTCTCCTTTCTTTTCTCTCTGCTATTTGCCTTTAGAAAACTTCAAGATCCTAAAATTCTATCTCTTTCTCTTCTCTTGGCTCCTATTTATAAGAGAAGGAAAAGAATCAATTTGTTTAGTAAATTTCTCATTGAAAGATTTTGTTTGTTTTTCATAACTAATATGATCTTTTAGATCACTTAGTGAATTTTATTCACCATTGGATTTTTAATCCAAAAGATATTCTGTTTGTTATTTTTGGTAAATTTAGGGAAATCTTTTCTTGTCTAAAATCTTTCCATAAGTTGGCGATTTTTAATCACCATTGGATTTTTAATCCAACGGTGCTCCACTTTACAGAGCATAGTCTTCTTTTGTTTGGAAAGATTTAAAGAAATACTTTCTCATTTAGGGTTCTCAGTTTCCCTTAATTAGAATTTAATTCTATCAACTTATAAGGCTTTCAAAACCTATCACGTGTTGGCACGAGGCCCTCCCTCATTCAAAATTTAACTCTGTCTTTTAACTGGGCTAAAGACCGTCACGTGTCAGCACGTGACCCTTGGTCACATGTGAGCACGTGACGCCCCCTTTGGGGTCTTTCCTCAGCCGCTTATTTTACCTCTGTTTGCTTAAAAATTTAAACTCTGTAAATATATCACGTGTCAACACGTGACCCTTGGTCACGTGTGAACACGTGATGCCTCATTGAGGTAATTTCTGATTTTAAATCAGGGAACAGTGGGGTCTTTAAACTCACAGTCTATGATGTCCTTAACCTCGACCGTGATGTCTTTAAACTAACATTTGGCTGTGAGGTCTTTAAACTCACGGACTATGATGTCCTTAACCTCGACCGTGATGTCTTTAAACCAACAATCGACCATGATGTTTTTAAACTAACAATGGACCGAGATATCCTTAAACTAACATTAGACCGTAATGTTCTTAAATTAATTGACCGCAATGTCCCTAAACTAAACAATAGAGTCTAATTGCTCTTTTGTCGGGTCTAAATGATCCCGTTAAGTTGATCTTAGTCTAAAAATAGACTAACGTATCCTTAACATACGTTTAAGTTGATCTTAGTCCCAAATGAGACTAACGTATCCTTAAACCCAACCCCCAAACCCAAATCTAAGAAAGATACGGATTTGGACTAGTCCACGCCCTACGGGCGACAACATAAATTAGTCTCCGTATACAATCCATGGGCAACCAAAAACAAAACAAACACCCATGACACAAAGTGACCATCTGGAGAAGGAGAAAGTTGTTACCGCGATGCGGTAGTGTAATTAACTGCAGGGGCTTGCGCCTGCAGGGAAGAGCGTCCCCACAATCAAAAACCCCTCAAACGAGGGGGAATCTGACGAAGTCTGCTACATCGGCCGCATCCGTTTAAACCATCGATACATGATACCATAAATTAACTTGGCATCTTCGGAGAGGTGGACGGATAGCACCTATTAGTATCTACCCCGAAATTCAGGAGAGACGTTTATCGTGTCTCCGTGTTTTCGGCGGGGAACAGATTCTGGCACGCCCGGTGGGACCTTTTCCTCTTTCCACTCCACACTTCGTGTGTCGTGTTCGCGAACGAATCGCGGTTTGCTAATGGTTGCCCTTGGGTTCGAGATACTAAGATTTGGCGTCTTGCTTGGTGCAGAAAGCAAAGGATCAATGGCGTCTACTTGCATGAAGTGTTCCAGCTGCAACCGTAAGTCACGCTCCGCCTCATCCGGAGGCATAGCTTACGGGCCCCAAGCGGCCTCCCTGTTCACGATGCCGGTGGAACAGGTCACTCAGGCCACCACTGGTTTATTCTTTGGGACCATGCTCCCACCAATGAGCTTCAGCGCCCTTATACCAACACAGGAAACTCCCAAAAAGTTGGTCTTTGATCGGCTTACAACTACTGCGGCCCCTCTCAACAGGTCGTTCAACTCCAGCGCCTCGGTCTTCGCCAGATTGGGCCAAAGTTCCTGTGGGCCAATGGTAAAGCCTGCAATTCAAGAAAAGGTTGTTCCGAAGAGAGTAACCATCCCTGCTCCTGAAGTCGACAAGGCGGCTTCTCCTGCCAAAGGGTCGGTCTTTACAAGACTGACTGTCCCGGCTCCGGCTCCCGCTCCGGCTCCCGTTCTCGCTCCAAAGTCTGTCTTTGACAGATTAAATACTGCTACTCAACGGACATCAGTCTTCAAGAGACTGACACCAGCAACAGCCCTTCACCAGAACAGGGGGCATAACGAAGTCGCCCCTAAAGCTGAAACAATCCCAACAGCTCGACACGCTCAACGTCGCCACTGGCGTCGAGTAAGAAAGGCTGGGGGCAACTCTCCCTCTGGGCTAACTCCACCAGCCCCAATGGTGGAAGTCAATGCTGCTGTTCTAACTGGGAACAGCTTTGAATTGCTGAACAAGGTGCACAGGAACTCTCCTACCGCTGTACTGAAAAGATCTCCTCCATCAGTGGAGAATGTTGCGGAAGCAAATCCAGAACAGTCCCCTCAGCGGCTGTCCTCCAAAATCTACAAAGTCTGGCGACAGGTTCGAGACTTAGTAATTGATCAAGATTACCCTCACCGACAGAAAAGGGCGAAGGTTCAGCAAGAAGAGAACCATCTCGCCAAGCCACAAAAGGCAACAGCTGTCTGGGTGCCCGCTGCGACACCCCCTGACCTCAATTGCTCAAAAGAAAAGGAGGCCGGAGAAAGCCCTGTGACCGCGGCAAACCGCAAAGGTGTTGAGCCTAAATGCCCCAAGTCTGGGGGCATGATGGTACATACTGTTTACATGGCTTCCGGAAAAGAAGAAAGCCGCACTTCTACGGGTCACCGACCGCTCACCCGATCAATAACAAGGGCTCAGGAACAACAGCAGCAGAAGCTTTAGGAGATGCTGACTGCAATGGCTGCACTCACCGGACCAAAAGAAAGCTCGGAGGCGTCATCGGAGCAGCGTCACGAACAAGAAACCGATGCTGACTTTCTACGCAGAGTCCTCAAAAAGAAGGACAGAGAAGCTGCAGAACAAGCGGCTAATATAAAGCGAATGGCGCTCCTCTTCCAAGACATGGTCGGGATGATGTTACAGCCGGATTCTCCAGCCGAAGACCCTCCGATCATTATTGAAGACGACAAAGGGGAAACGTCGAATCCTCCTCCAGCTCTTTCAGCAGCCAAAGAGGAAACCATTTCTAAAGCCACTCTGGATGGCTACATTGCTCAGCAAATACGAGCTCACCAGGCGAATGAAGCGTCCGGCCAAGTTGTTAAAACTGGGCGACTATATCTAAGCTGGTATGACCAGATAAAGTACCCGCCGGGATATACCATCCCTAAGTTTCATGTATATAAAGGGACAGGAAATCCGCATTAGCATGTCGCCCAGTTCAGGGCTCTATGTGGTAATACCGGGGGTGATGACAAGCTTTTGCTCCGCCAATTCGTCGGCAGCTTGTCGGAGACGGCATTTGAATGGTACTTCGAACTTCCAAACGACTCCGTCAAGACTTTCGCAGAAATGGAGTTGTTATTCACCCAGCGATTCGCGAGTGCTAGTGAACGCACTCCAATAACGGCATTGATTAATGCAAGGGTGAAGCCGGACGAAACTTGGGTGCAATACGCAATCCGATGGAGGAATCTATGGTCAAAATGCGAACAGCGCATCGAAGAAGCCACGCGGTTGGGAACCGATCAATCCGGATTCGTCTCTTATAAAGAAGATGGGTCGAGCATACTCTTTTCCTCAGAACAAAACATGGAAGATACTTGATCTTACCATAAAACATCAGATGATTACACTTCCGGAGTCCAAACACCCCGAGCAAGCCAACGAGGTCTCTCACCCAGACTATTGCTCCTATCATAGGGCAATAGGACATCCTCTTGAAAACTGCTTCACATTTAAAGACTGGGTAGAAGACCAGTATCAACAAGGCATGTTCGCTCTATCCAACAGCTGGAGGGTAAGTTCGCCGCAGAAGCACGAACCAAAAGCCGCGCATACAGCAAGAGTAGAACCAGATCAACATCGGTCTTGGAAACGAGCTCGTACCTGTCATATGATAACGCAATCAAAAGGAGAGCCCGAGAATATGGATAACCTCCCATGGTGCCTCGAAAATGATGATGATGAGGTGATCTCAGAATTTCCACCGGCGCCGAAAGAGCTGGAAGATGGAATACATACCACTGCAGATAACCTCAAGAAAATTGATTTGAAGACGGAAAGTGACCCACGACCGACATTCGTCAATGAGTTGTTGTCTGAAGAAAGGGTGGCTGCACTAAAAGATGTGCTCATGCAGTATAAAGATTGCTTCGCATGGAACTATTCCGAGATGCCAGGACTAGATCCAGAGATTGTTGTACACAAATTGGCAATATCTCCGGACGCCAAGCCAATCAAACAAGCGCCGAGAAGAATGCGGCTCGAGCTTGAGATGAGTATCAACGCCGAGGTCAAGAAACTGATCAATTCCGGCTTCATCCAAGAGGTTCAATATCCTGACTGGATCGCCAACATCATCCCGGTGATGAAGAAAAATGGGACAGTGCGTATATGCGTAGACTTCCGGGATCTTAATAAAGCCTGCCCGAAGGATGATTTCCCAGTACCGGTCACTGAGCTGATGATAGATAATACGTCCACCCACGAAGTCTTCACCTTCATGGACGGATCGTCAGGATACAATCAGATAAAGATGCATCCCGAGGACCAGAAGCAGACCACTTTTCAGACCCCTTTGGGCATATTTTGCTACAAGGTGATGCCTTTCGGTCTAAAGAACGCCGGTGCCAACTATCAAAGGGCCATGACGAAGATTTTCGATGACCTCATACATGAAATCGTCGAATGCTATATCGATGACCTCGTAGTTAAAAGCAAATCATACGAAGAACATTTAGAGCATCTGAAGATCGTGTTTCAACACCTTCGACAATACAACTTGAAGATGAACCCTCTCAAATGCGCGTTCGGAGTTTCCTCGGGCAAATTCCTCGGATTCATCGTCCGACACCGAGGCATCGAGATAGATCCGTCAAAGATCAAGGCGATTATGGAAATGCCCCCGCCAAAGACTCTCAAGCAACTGTGTTCTCTCCAAGGAAAGCTCGCGTACATCCGGCGATTTATAGCCAATCTCTCAAGCAAGTGTCGTCCTTACAGTTACCTGATGAAGAAGGGAACCCTTTCGTTTGGGACCATAAATGCCAAAGCGCACTAGATGAAATCAAGCAATACCTGCAGAATCCGCCAGTGCTAGCCGCTCCCACTAAAGGAAAGCCTCTCGTCTTGTACACAACAACCATTGAAGGTTCCTTAGGCACATTATGGGCATAAGAGAACGACCAAGGGAAGGAGAGAGCCCTCTACTACTTGAGTCGAGTTCTATTGGGGGCAGAAAGCAATTATTCTCCCATCGAAAAGCACTGCCTGGCATTGATCTTCGCGATAACGAAGCTCAGACACTATGCGTTGGCACATGAGGTCCATCTCGTATCGAAGGTGGATCCCCTCAAATATTTGATGTCGAAAGCCATATTGACGGGACAGCTCGCTAAATGGGCCCTGCTCTTAATAGAATTTTCGATAACCTATCGTCCTCTCAAGGCAGTGAAGGGCCAGGCCATCGCCGACTTCCTCGCTGAGCATCCGATACCTGTCGATTCTCCTTTGAATTGCGAACTGCCAGACGAACATGTGTTTGACATGATCGACGGGGATGACACCCAGTGGGAACTCTATTTTGATGGGGCATCTTCGATGAAGAAGCATAAACAAAGCACCCCCATAATCAAATCAGGGGTAGGCCTTATCTTCATGACTCCACAAGGAGGGATAATGCACTTTGCCTTCTCCTTAACAGAGCCAAGGACAAACAACGAAGCCGAATATGAAGCTTTGATAGCAGGTCTTGAGATCGCTATCGACATGGGAATTGAAAACCTCCTCATATATAGAGATTCGCAGCTGGTTGTTAGCCGGGTAAACGGCGACTATCAAACATGCAAGCCAGAGTTGGTAAAGTACGGCGAAAGAGTGCAACAGCTGCTGACTGAAATTCCTTCCTACACCTTGGAAAGTATACCGCGTGCTGAAAATAGCAAAGCGGATGCATTAGCCAAGCTCACTAAAGAACTGGCTGACGAGAACCTCGAGGACGTAAGAATCGTGGTACAAAGCCGTCGGGTTCTTGCACCGGCAGAAATATCTCCGGGGTCGTCCGAAGAAAAGGGAGCGACCGAGCAAATGACTCTGCAAGTAAAATACCAGGAGAAGGTTGAAGATTGGAGAGAAGTCTTTATAGACTACTTCAAATCCCGTCGAACACCTGAAGATGCGTCCTCAAAACATCAGCTTATGAAATGAGCTTTGTCTTTTGCTTTCGTCAATGATACTCTGTAGAAGAGATCATTTGATTCTCTATGGTTAAGATGCCTGGGACCTGAAGAAGCAATAAGAGTCATCCAAAAAACTCACGACGGACTCTGCGGTTCTTACCAAGCCGGCCCGAAGATGAAGTTGAAGATCAAAAGGATGGGCTACTATTGGCCCACGATGATTCAGGACTGCCTCGAATATGCGAAGCAATGCCACTCGTTCCAGATCCATGAGGACTTTATCCATCAGCATCTAAATCCACTACATCCGACAATGGCCAGCTGGCCATTTGAAATGTGGGGAACTGATATAATTGGCCCCATCGAACCAGTATCGTCCAGAGGACATTGATTCATTTTGGTGATAACTGACTACTTCTCCAAATGAGCAGAAGCGGTACCGCTGAGGGAAGTGAAGACGGAGAATATCCTCCATTTCTTCAAGACACACGTTATTTATCGGTTTGGAATTCCGAAACGAATCATCTCCGATAACGAACTGGCCTACAGAAGCCACAAGATCAGCCGTTTCGCACAACGGCATAACATAGACTGGAGATACTCTTCAGTCTATAATCCCCGAGCTAACGGTCTAGCTGAGGCTTTCAACAAAACCTTGACGAAGATTGTGAAAAAGACGGTGTCTCGAAATAAGAGGGACTGGCATGAGAGGCTGCATGAAGCTCTCTGGGCATATCAAACTATGTTCAAAACGGCCACGAACACAACGCCGTACGCATTGGTATTCGGTACAGAGGCGGTACTCCCCCTCTAGATAGAGCTACCCTCTCTACAAGTGGCAGTTCATTACGAGCGAACGGACGAAGAAAATGCTCACCTTCGGCTTCAAGAGCTCGACGCCCTTGATGAAACCCGGCTCATAGCGCAACAAAACCTGGAGGCTTATAAAGTAAAGATGACGTGCTCATATAAGAAATTGACTAGGCCGAGAACATTCCGCCAAGGAGAACTCATGCTAGTGGTCAAGAGACCTATGATCCCCAATAGTGCCAAACGGGGGAAATTTGAGCCGAACTATGAAGGCCCGTATATCATAGACAAGGTCTACCAGGACGGAGCCTATCTACTCATGGACATGCATGGCAAAAGGCCCTTCAGGCTAATAAATGGTCGCTTCCTGAAAAAGGACTACGTCTGACGAGTTACGGCCTAGGTCAATGATAGATGACGACGACTATGTCCGCTCGCTATCTTCCTAAGCCCGAACTCTATGAGTAGTAATCGGCGCAACGGACCGAAACGTCCTTAAACTAACAACGGACCGAAACGTCCTTTAACTAACAACGGACCGAGATGTTCTTAAAACTAACAATGGACCACTATGTCCTAAAACTAGCCGTTGACCGAGACGTCGATAAACTACTGTGGATTACAGCATCCCAAGGCTGATATAAAAAAAGGAAAGAGAGAAAATAAAAGGAAAAAAAAGAAGAGAAAAACGGTATGTCCATAAGCAAAATGGGCACGGATGAAAACCCGAAAGGGCTCCGTGAGTAAAAACAGCAGGGCTACCGGCGAGTTTTGTGAAAATCCGAAAGGGCGCAACCTCGTAAGAATAAAAAAAAGAAAAAGAAATATGTCCATAAACAAAATGGGCATGGATGAAAACCCGAAAGGGCTCCGTGAGTAAAAACAGCAGGGCAACCGGCGAGTGTTTGTGAAAACCCGAAAGGGCGCAAGCTCGTTAAAAGACACTTGCAGGGTCCTCTCGACCTTGTGAGGAGAAACCACTCGCGTGAGATCCTTACGACTTACAAGGGAGCAACACACTTAGGGATCCCCACGATTCCTAAGGAGAAATTACACTTGTGAGATCCTCACGGCTCGTAAGGAGAACCCTCTTATGAGACCCTCACGGCTCATAAGATTCAAAAGTCTTAAACTATAGGGATCTGAACCTGTTCTTAAATAGCCACCACAACCTCCAATGCTGCCCTACAAGCGGCTCAATACTGACCCTTGTATACAATCCACGGGCGCGAATAAACATTTCCCTAACAAAGCCCCATCCGTGACTAGGGGTATGTCTACGCAATGAACAGCCCTTGTAAGTGCTCTCGACTTATAAGGAGAAAAGACTCTTGTAAGATCCTAACGACTTACGAGAAGCCATACACTTAGGAGTCCTCATGATTCCTAAGGAGAAAACGCACCTACGAGATCCCCACGACTCGCAGGGAGAAGTACCTTTATGGGACCCTTACGGCTCATGAAGTCAAAAGCCTTAGTCGACAGGATCCTAACCTTGTTCGCTAAGCCACCTTTGTTCGACATCGACAGAGGCAAATGATGATTCGCTCCTGGCAATATTCCAGTGGTAGCGGTGTTGATGCCGAAATTAGTGTCTAATTCCAAGCTTGCGGCGAAAAAAGCTAGCAAGCCACACATGCATACGAAATAGCCGAAATGATGGGGCAACTTGCAAACAAAATCAGCAAGTAAAAATATATGCATGCAAAATAGCCGAAATGATTGGGCAACTCGCAATAAAAAGCAGCGAGTAAAAATAAAACAAATAGCCGAAATGATTGGGCACCGCGAGAAATAGCCGAAATGATTGGGCAATCACGACCTTCGTGATATAAAAAGTTGAAATGATAAAGCATCACGGAAAGAAATAAAAAAAATTCCCTGTAGGTGATATCACATCAATCCCTGTATACAATCTAGGGGCGCAAACAAAGAAGGAATCACACCTCTCCTCCTCAGGTTTCATCAGAAGAAGAAGCCAAATCTCAACGGTTCACAGGTAGCCTAGAGATCATCTCAACATTCGTCTCATTATAACAGACACAACATCAAGCAAAGCGGAACCGCGGCAACCCCCAGTTCCATGACTCGGCGGTGCACAGATGACCGAGAGTCAAATCCCGACTCCGTGAAATGTGGATAAAGTCAACAATTCCTGGCTACGTGGAATGCGGCTTATGTTAATCCTGACCCCGTGGGAAGTGTCCAGAGCGGATCCTGGTCCTCGCAGAGCACAGCAATAACCCCGTGTGAAGCATCCAGAGCGGAGCCTGGTCCTCGCAGAACACGGCAGTGAACCCGTGGGAAGCATCCAGAGCAAAATTCCTGGCTACGTGGAACGCAGCTTACGTCAATCCTAACCCCGTGGAAACGTCCAGAGCGGATCCTGCTCCTCGCAGAGCACGGCAATGACCCCGTGTGAAGCATCCAGAGCGGAGCCTGGTCCTCGCAGAATACAGCAGTGAACCCATGGGAAGCATCCAGAGAAAAATTCCTGGTTACGTGGAACGCGGCTTATGTCAATTCTAACCCCGTGGGAAACGTCCAGAGCGGATCCTGGTCCTCGCAGAGCATGGTAATGACCCCGTATGAAGCATCTAGAGCGGAGCCTGGTCCTCGCAGAACATGGCAGTGAACCCGTGGGAAGCATCCAGAGCAAAATTCCTGGCTACGTGGAACACGGCTTATGTCAATCCTAACCCCATGGGAAACGTCCAGAGCGGAGCCTGGTCCTCGCAAAACACGGTTATGACCCCGTAGGAAGCATCCAGAGCAACCCCTGATTCCGTGAAATGGGGAAGATGATAACCTCACCCATCACTTACGGCTCCTCACGACTCGTAAGGGAGCAAACTCTCTTGTGAGATCCTTACGACTTTCAAGAGAAAACACACTTAGGAATCCTCACAATTCTTAGGTGAATTACACCTACAGGATCCTCTCGACCTGTAGGGAGAAAATTCTTTATGAGACCCTCACGGCTCAAAAAGTTGAAAAGTCTTAGGAGGCAGATCTTAACCCTGAATCCTAAACCATCGTTGTCCTGTAAAGAAATCGAGATAGACTATCCACATAATACATTTAATAAAAGGAACACACCATCGTGAAGAAAAATATATCTTTTATAAATGAATTAAAATGATTACAAAGTACAATTCATGAAAGAACAAAAAAATATATACTCTTATTCAGGAGTATGTACAAAGGAAGAATAAATATATATATATATATATATACAAGTCATCAAGTCGGCGGGCGATTTAGCAGATTGGTCAGTTCATCCCTCTTGCTGTCACGACCCGCAGGGTACGGAACGTGACCGGCACTTAAGTTACGAAACGTCTTAAGGCGTCCGTAAAATAAGCAAGCCGAAGCCCAGAAATCATAACCTGATTTAGAAATGGAGTGAAGGAAAACCAATTTATTCAAAGCACTTTATTCCATTAAACCAAATCAAGTCTTTTTAAAACAACATCTCATTTTTCCCAAAATTCCGGCAGAGTCTCCTTTATAAAACAAGCCCCTAAACGGGTACAAAACAGGAATATAAATGAATAACATGAATATGGCATCCCCAAGCGGGAGCTAGCTCTTCGCCTCAAGGCGGTCACAAATCCCACGCAATGTAAAATAACAATATGCATAAGTAAGCATGGAAAGCACAATAAAAAAAACATGTCGACTCAAGTGAGCTCGACCCCAAATAACATAAAGTCTACAAGTCTCACAATCTCACCTCTAAGTCAATATACAATAATCCAAATAAAACTGGTACAGCTGAAATAGTAGATGGAGTGCTCTAGATACAATGAATATATATAAGGTGGTACAAAATGATAACAACCCACCTATGAGCAAAAGCCTCGAGTCCAAGCAAAAAGGGCAAAATGAGCTAATGTGTCCGCCGCTACAGTACTGACGGAACGGATCTGCAGAAAAGCTGTGGCACAACGGGGGTGAGTTGCCAGCTCGTGAGTAATAAATAACATCTACAAAGGCTATCGCATGCATGCACACAAGTATCCTAGCATCTCTAAAACAGGTATGGCTGGATGTACTAGCAGGTATGTATGCAACATCAGTATACTAGCAGGTATGTATGCCACATAAATGTATTAGCAAGTATGTATGCCACATAAATGTACTAGCATGTATGTATGCCATATGAATCAACTCAAGATCTCAACATGTAAGTATAATAACCATTCTTTCTTTTGTTTTTGAAACTCTTTTTAAATATCAGCATAATATCCATAGAATCAACAAAAATCTGTATCCAGCAACGACACCTCAAAACTGTCTCAAATCTCATATATCCATGTCATAGTATCTCTGGCCTCAGCCGTCCGGCTGACCCATCTTAAATATCCATATCTCATCACCTCGCAGCCCCGGTCGGTATCCTCTGGATATCCGCCGTGCCAAATGAAGTCACCGGTAGGTAATCCGTCCCCTGCCAGGCTCAACGCCATCTCCTACGATCTTCTTGCCCCGGGGTACCTCACCGGGCCCACCATGTACCCGAGACGGTTCATCCACCTCCTCGAAACGGGTCTTGAAAACCACAGCAAAACTCATGGTGGACGACACTTTACATCACTAGAAAACCGCAACTTTTCATATTTTTAAAAGATAATAAGTTTGTAAATTTTGCGCCTTTCCCCCGAAATCCAGAAATATCATAAAATCTCAAGAAACCATCATGGGTGCATATGTAAATGATAATGAATGCATATGGTATCAATGTTCAGGTTGCAATGTATGATTAATAACTAGGCATGAACAATGATATAATGATGTATATGCACAAGAATAGCAATTCTACGATTTTGTTTTAAAGATTTATTGCAATAGCACAGGTCTAAGCATCAATTTTAACATGTTTCAGATTATAAGTTATCTAGTATCGTGACATGGCAATTACCAGGGGGTGTGTGTACACATGAGTAGTGCTCGTGCTGCATAAAAAAACCCTGATAATGGTGCATGTGTCTTACAGAATGAGTTCGCACATGTATGACAGTATAGAGCATGAATGTAGCAGATAACATACAAGTGTTCTATTTCTAATTACTGACGTTACTAGGTATCATTTTAAGTTACTAAATCTATCGGGCGACTTGCGCCATCCAAGCGATGGTCCTCCGTAGATGTTAAATCTACTCACCCGTGATCCTGCGCTAGGTGTGTCCGACCACCTGCTTTCCTTTCTCCGCTGCGCTCGAAGTCTCCGCCGGCGAACCTCTAGAGATCCTAGATGAAGGAGAAGAGAAGAAGGAGGAGGGTGTGTAGCTGCTGCAGAAGTGCTGCTGTTGTTGCTCCAGAAGCAGCTGCTGCAGATGCAAATTTTTTTGCTGCTGATGCTGCTGTTTTTCACTGCAGCTCAAGCTGTTGTTTTCTTTTGTTGTGTTTGTGTTGCTGTAGCAGCAGCTACTGTTGCATTGTGGTTTTTTTTTGTGGCTGGTGATGTTGTGGTGCTGGTGTTAGGGGTTATGTAGCTGTTGTATTGGTGATATTGGGGCTGGTGTGGCTGTTGCTAATGATGGTGCTGCTACTGATGCAGCTGATGTTTGATGATGTGTGTATGTGTGTGTGTGTGAGGGAAAGATGTGAGTGTTTGAGGGATAAGCAAAAAGTTTTGAAATGAAATTGGAGTTAACCCCCATCATCCTCACCCTTCATTAAATGCTTGCATGACAACCATCATAATCTCTCTTTCTCATCACAAGTCAACCCTAATCCCTAATCACCCTTAAACAAACCAAACCCTTAATAAAAACTAATTAGCTTAACAAAAAGGGGTTAGACCATCATGGTTGCCTAAACATGGTTAACCCACATGCTCATCTAACATGGCAACCCTAGTCTTAACCCTAGTTAACATGCACAAGTGTGTGCGGTCGAGATAAAATTCTACTAAAATAACCATAAAACCAAATAAATTATTAGAAACCCGTTTTGGTAAACTTTTTACCAAAAACCCCACATTAACACACAATTACCACTAAACACAAACTCAGGTGTTACAGTCTTCCCCCTTAAGAAAATTCGTCCCCGAATTTTAAAATATATAACTACGCATACCTTCAAAAAGATGAGGGAATTTCTTCCGCATCTCTCCCTCGGCCTCCCAAGTGATCTCCTCACCATTCGGGCTACGCCAAAGAACCTTCACCGACGGCAGGACCTTCGATCGAAGTTTCTTCACCTGCCGATCCAATATCTCTACTGGCTGCACGGTGAACGAAAGGTCGGGCTCAAGCTAAACGGTCTGATGCTGGATCGTATGGGAAGGGTCATGAAGATATCTGCGTAGCATCGACACGTGGAAGACGGGGTGAACATCAGAAAAGCTGGGTGGAAGAGCCAAACGATATGCAACTGCGCCGACACGCTCGAGAATCTCGAAGGGACCCATAAATCTGGGGCTAAGCTTTCCCTTTCGCCCAAATCAAATCACACCCTTCATCGGAGAGACCCTTAGAAAGACATGATCGCTAACTGCAAACTCTAATCTGCGACGGCGCCTGTCTGCATACGATTTCTGCCTGCTCTGAGCTGCTCTCATCCGATCTCGAATCAACTATACTTTCTTGGTCGTCTCCTGTACGATCTGCGGCCCCAAAATACTGCTCTCGCTAAGCTCAGTCCAACAGACGGGCGATCTACATCTCCTCCCATACAAAATCTCGAAAGGTGCCATCTGAATAGTATCCTAGAAGCTGTTGTTGTAGGAGAACTCTACTAAAGGTAAATGACGATCCCAGCTACCACCAAAGTCCAAAACGCACGCTCTGAGCATGTCCTTGAGAGTCTGAATAGTCCACTCTGACTGACCGTCGGTCTGCGGATGAAATGCAGTGCTGAAACTCAAACGGGTGCCCAATGCCTCCTGAAGTCTCTGCCATACTTGGTTGGTAAACTGGGTGTCTCGATCTGAAACGATACAAGTTGGTACACCATGCAACCGCACGATCTCGTCGATGTAAATCTGGGCATACTGAGCAAAACTGAAAGTGGTTTTCACTGGCAGGAAGTGAGCCGCTTTCGTCAATCGATCCATGATCACCCAAATAGAGTCGTACCCTCGACTAGTCCTGGGTAGACCCACTACAAAGTCCATCGAAATCTGCTCCCATTTCCACTCCGGAATGGGAAAAGGCTGCAACTCTCCTGCTGGCCTCTGGTGCTCGGCCTTGACTTGCTGACAAGTCAGGCATCTCGATACGAAGTCTGTGACATCCCTCTTCATCCCATCCCACCAATAGACATCTCTCAAATCGCGGTACATCTTGGTGGAACCCGGATGAGCGCTGTATGTCGATCTATGCGCCTCCTCAAGAATCTCACGTCGCAGTCCCTCCGTATCTGGTACGCACAGTCGAGTCCCGAATCGCAGTACTCCCTGATCATCGATCACGAACTCAGAATCTCTGCCCTGCCTGATCTGCTCCATGATCTCTGAAAGTTGGTCATCACTGGGCTGTGCCTCTCGAATGCGGTCAAGTAACTGCGGGCGTGCATGAACATGCGCAAGCTGTGCCCCTGTCGGAGTGAACTCGAACTCCACTCGGCTGTCGCATAAAATTTGCCAATCTGCTGACGACTGCCTCTGCACTGCGCGCAAATAAGATAGGCTACCCCCGGGCCTCCTGCTCAAAGCATCCGCCACTACATTGGCCTTGCCCGGGTGATACAAGATCTCGCAATCGTAGTCTTTCACCAGCTCCATCCAACGACCCTGTCTCAGATTCAGGTCTCGCTGCTGAAATATATACTTTAAGCTCTTGTGATCAGTGAATATCTGGCACGACTCGCCGTATAGGTAATGTCGCCAGATCTTAAGTGCAAAGACCACTGCAGCCATCTCCAAATAATGAGTGGGGTAGTTCTGTTCATGTTTCTTCAATTGCCGCGAAGCATACGCGATCACCCTGTCATGCTGCATCAATACGCATCCTAGCCCCACCCATGAAGCATCACAGTAGACCACAAATCCGCCTGATCCTGAAGGCAATGATAATACCGGCACCGTAGTCAAACAAGTCCGTAGCTGCTGAAAACTATGCTCGCGCTCCTCCGTCCAAACGAAAGGAACTCCCTTCCGGGTCAAACCGGTCAAAGGTGCAGCAATACGGGAGAAATCCTGAACGAATCGCCTGTAGTAGCCAGCCAGGCCAAGAAAACTGCAGATCTCCGTAACTGATGTCGGTCTGGGCCACTGCTGAACGGCCTCGATCTTCTTCGGGTCCACACATATGCCATCTCTCGTAATCACGTGACCCAAGAAACCAACGCTGTCCAACCAGAATGCACACTTGGAAAATTTTGCGAAAAGCTGATGCTCTCTCAAAGTCTGCAACGTAACCCGCAAGTGCTGCTCGTGTTCCTCTCGGCTCCGGGAATACACCAAAATATCATCAATGAACACTATGATGAACAAGTCGAGATACGGCCTGAATACACGGTTCATCAAATCCATGAACGCATCTGGGGAGTCCGAACGACATCACCAGAAACTCATAGTGGCCATAGCGCGTGCGGAAAGCTGCCTTCGGTATATTCTCTTGTCGAACTCGCAGCTGGTGATATCCTGATCGCAAATCGATCCTCGAAAAATATCCTGCCCTCTGAAGCTGGTCGAACAAATCATCAATGCGTGGCAACGGATATCTGTTCCGCACGGTCACCTTGTTCAGCTGGCGGTAGTCGATACACAAGCGCAAACTTCCATCCTTCTTCTTGACAAACAGGACCGGAGCACCCCATGGAGAAACGCTAGGTCGAATAAGCCCCTTATCCAACAAATCTTGCAGCTGAACCTTCAACTCTCTAAGCTCCGTCGGGGCCATCCGATAGGGCGGTATAGAAATAGGCTCCGAGCCGGGAATCAAATCAATACAGAACTCAATATCGCGCTCAGGCGGTAATCCGGGCAGCTCATCAGGGAAAATATCGGGGAACTCACAGACAATCGGAACCTGGTCCAATGGAACACCTGTAGCTCTAGTATCGCAAACATAGGCTAGAAATCCCCGACATCCCTTCCTCAACAGCTGACCAGCGTGAAGAGACGAAATCAATATGTGAAGGGTGGCACCACAGTCCCCCTGCACAACAAAAGTCGGCTCGCCGGGAAAACAAAATCTAATCATCTTCTCCCGGCAGTCCACAGACGCATAGCACGTGGCTAACCAATCCATGCCCAAAAGAACGTCGAAGTCCAACATCTCAAGAAGGATCAAGTCGACAGGCAGCTCTCTCTCGCCAATACGGACAATACAGGATCGGAACACGTGCCTAGCAACAAATGACTCTCCCACAGGAGTGGTCACAACAAGCGGCTGATCAAGCAAACTGGACTCTCTACCCAAACTCGGCACGAAGTGTGTGGAAACGTACGAGTGCGTGGATCCGGAATCAAATAACACGTGTGCATCAACAAAACATACTGATAGGGTACCTGTCACAATGGCATTGGATGCCTGCGCATCCTGCGGTGTCAACGCAAATACTCGGGCCTGACCTCCACCAATAGCGGGCTGACCTCGGCCTTGGCCTCTGCCTCCTCTTCCTCTTTGGATAGGTCCGCCGCGTCCACGGCCTTTGGGTGCACCTAACTGGCGTGGAGTATCGCCTGTGGCAGGAAGTAGAGCTCTCTAAGGAGGGGGTGGTGATGGTGGTGGGGTCACATGCGGAATTGTCGTCGCTCCCTGTCGTCTCGCTAGACAGTCTGACACGATGGTGCAGACTCCCGCACCTATAACATCCTGGCGACGGCTGCTGTCCCTGAGGATACGAACCATACAACTGACCTCGTCCAAATCCTCTGCCGGCCCTATCTCTCGGAGAGAATCTGGCATGCTGTCTCTGATCTGGCATACCGGTACGAATTCTCTTCGGCCCGGAAACGGTCGAAGTCGCTGAAATACGTGCCTCCATCCGCAACGCCGTATCCATAGCAGCTGAATAAGTGTCGAAGTGCTGGGCGCCAATGGCAAGAAATAGCGGGGCATCAAGTCCCTGTACGAACCTCTTCACTCTCTTCTCTTCGGTATCCACCAAATACGGAGCATATCTGGATAACTGCGTGAACTGGACGTCATACTCAGACACCGTCATCCCTGGGGTCTTGGTCAAGGCCTCAAAACTACGAGCTCTGGCGTCACGAACGCTCTCCGGAAGGAAACGGGCTAAAAATACCGTTGTGAACTCGGCCCAAATCATAGGCGGTAGACCTGCAGCTCGACCTCTCAAGACTGACTCCCACCATGTCTGCGCGAGACCCTCTAGTCAAAAACTCTCAAGCTCCACCCATCGATCGTCAGAACATCTCAACGAATGGCAAATCCTGGCTAAACTGTTAAGGAACGTCTGCGGGTCCTCTGCTGCATCGGTGCCCGTGAAGACTGGAGGTCTCAGCCTCATGAAATCCAGTAGAGAAACTGGGATGGCCACGATGGTAGTAGTAGGAGCAGGTATCATGGTCGTCTGTGATGTAGTAGGTACGTCCTCCGGCCTCGGTGCACGACTGGCCTCTACTAAGGATCCCACCATCTGTCGTAGCTCCTGCATACCCCCCATCATCTGTCGTAGCTCCTCCATACTAGACTTAAGCCTATCCATGCGGCCTGGGGAAGGCGGATCAGTCTGTCCCTGCGGCATAGGCATACCTGTTGGGTTACGGGGGCGCCCCGGCCGTCTGAACGACGCCAAATGCGGAACAAAAACTTTTTACAAAACCGGCGCCACCGCAGCCCAAATACCCGGATCGTTCCATTAACCATAATCTAGCCACTACTACAATAGGGGGTTGCCCCAACGGATAGTGAAATCTGTAGGGGCAGATTTATTTTGGCCCTACGGATTAATCCGTAGGGCTATAGGGTTGCCCCTACAGTCTTTACATATTTATATAAAAATTATTAAATCTTAAATTGTTGTTTGCCCCTACGGAGCCGCAAACCAAGAACCTACGGACTTATCCGTAGGGGCATCTAAACAGGGATTTAAATTAAAAGCTCAGATCGATCCCTACGCTCATTATTCCCAATTTATCTCGCGCGAACAAAAAATTCCCAAACCCTCGTTCCCGCCGATCGATCGTCGTTCTCGTCATCGCCGGCGCCGCCGATTCATCGTGGCCACCGCCTGCTTTCGTCGTAGCCACCACTTGCTTTCGTCGTCGCCGGCGCCGGCTCATCGGAGTTCTCGTCGTCGCCTCTGCACAGGTAAGGAATTCTTCAATTTATCAAATTTTTTATTGGGGGTGCGGCTGGGGCTGCGGGCTGGGGCTAGGGCTGGGCTGGGGCTGGGGCTGGGGCTGGGGCTAGGGCTAGGGTTGGGGCTGGGGCTCGGGCTGCGGCTAGGGCTGTGGTTGGGGTTGGGGCTCGGGCTCGGGCTGCGGCTAGGGCTGTGGTTGGGGTTGGGGCTCGGGCTCGGGCTCGGGCTGCGGCTAGGGCTGTGGTTGGGGTTGGGGTACTGAGGCTCGGGTTGGGGTTGGGGTTAGGGTTAGGGTTGGGGCAGGGGGTGAGAATTTTTCTAGGTTTCTTTTAAAGCTTGTGAAGGAAATTTTGAGTCCCGAAAAAATGAACATTTCTAATGATTTTGATAAGAGACAAGGGAGCAATAAAGTTTTGTTTTCTATTTGTCTAGATTCAAATGTCTACTTATATATATATATATATATATATATACAATCTCAATATTCGTGGCATGTTGGTTATAAATTTCTCTCTCTGTTGAGATATATAGCCTACTTCAGCACATAGCTAGGTATGCGATAAAATTATTTTTGATAAAACAATGCATGATATAATATGGAAATATATTTGTTTCTTAGCTTCAATCATACAAACGTGTTCCAAATTAACGTAATTCAAATAGCAATTCCTTGGAATTTTTTAGTCCAGAGAATCTTGATCGAGTCTCAGGATCATATTGATTCAACAAAACGCATCCACTTGCAATGGTACTTAATTCACCATTTACTAGTTATGTTACCTGCATTGAATTAGCATGTCATGGTTATCATATTTGACTTGTATTGTTGCACTTTGTGCAGTTAAGGCTGAATCAGAACAGACTTACCATCAGAGAATCTTACAAATCCTTGACTAGCTTGAAGCTGAGGTAATCAAACAAACCACTTTTCTGTTTAGCCCAAAACTAAGGCTGCTTTTTGCAGGCATTAGAAATAAATGCAAGTTAAGTTCTGCCGAGTAATTTGCCAACAATTTTTGCACATCTCTATGTTTGATAAACAAATGGCATCAGAGCGGCCAAGAATTGAAGCATGTCCAAGCCCAGTTCTGTAGGTTGTACATTCATATCAGGCTGAGTCAGATGTGGAGCTTAACTTGTCTCTTGTAAACTATGCCGTAGTTAGAAAGGTACTACTTGTTTTCATTTTGTACTTCTAGCTTACAAATCCTAAGCCCAATGTTTTAGTTCACTGTGTTAGATAGTAAAAGATCACTCTGCACATTTCCGTAGGAATTTGTCTTTTAGATGTTTTTCTGAGTGTCACATCGTTCTCACCCAAATTTGTAAGCCATGTTCATTATTCTTTCAATTCTTTTAACTTGAATATGCCAGTTATTGTTCCGTTTACTATAAAGTTGCAACAAAGAGTCTCTGTTAGCACTTACATGCACCCTTTACATGTTTTTATCATATCCACTCCTATCTATCCAGAAAGTCAACATCTTCTGGTATTTGTTTTCAAAAAGAAAAGATAAGAGAGGAAAAGATATTTGTCCGTCTCATATTTGAGCCATACTTTTGATTTTCTTGCAGATTCTGGGTTGATTTTCTGTGATAATTCATAAACATAGTAATATTTGTAATGTTTCTTCTTGTTAGTCTAGCTTTCCTCTTATGAATGCCAACACTGTTTTTGCCCTCCTTTTCTTCGGGGCACATGATATCTTGCACCTCTCCTCTCGAAAACTTATTTCTCTTTTATTTTCTATATCTTTATTTTATTTTATCTTATTTGCTACGCTTTGTTTTGTTTTATTATATTTTTCCTCTGCTAATTATATTCTTCTAGATCATGTTTGCCTAATCTATCCGAGGCTTAGCATAATCTAGTTGCGATAAACAATTCCATCTTCTGCTACTATGATGGCACTGAGAAACTTCCATTTAGAAATGACAGCACGTATTTTGTGGAAGTACTGTACATAAGTAAAACCACAACGGGCATGACAAATTTGTTGACCAGGTTCCGATTACTGTGTGAAAGTTGTTCGGATGAAATTCTAATTCTGGTGGAATTGAAACCGATAACCGGTTCATATGGTGATTTAGGCTGCTTCAGTGATATTTGTGCCTACATTGATGCCTCAAGCAACGAATCAATGATGTGGATCACAAACTAATTAAATAAATTTTGAATACCAATCTGGACTAGGATTTGTGATTGGGGAGAAGTTTGTGTGCTCATGGGCATGACACAAGTCGGGAAAAGTACAACTTATAACGATCGTGTTCCAAATTAACGTAATTCAAATAGCAATTTCTTAGAATTTTTTAGTCCAGAGAATCTTGATCGAGTCTCAGTTCCATACCTTTGCTAGTGGATGCGTTTTGTTCAAAGAGTCTTTTCCTTTTAGTAATTTTCCTCTTTAGGGAGTTTTCGACATTGAAATCTCACTAGTTGATAATGTTAAATGAGTTCTAGTCCTAGTTTGCTACATTTTTTTATATATAGTAGATGGTGATACTTCTTTAAGTAAAAACAACCCTACACTTAAGTGAAATCATAAATCGAAACACACATATATAGAATACAACTCATACATGGGTATCCTCAAATCTAACTTTAATTATCGATAATTTATTCTTTTCAACGACAAACGCACACACAAAGCATATACACGGATTTTCTCCTTTGTCAGTAACCATCCCGTTCTTAGATTTCTCAATATAGTCATCATAACCTACAATTTATATGATACAGTCTAACATGGCCCATGAGTACGTCAGGGTTATGGACTGGATGTATGTGAATTGGCAACAACGTATGCAACCTAAGTTTGTCACTGGAGTTTCTGCTTTCATTGAATTTGCACGCGCACTTAAAATAACAACCTTTATACTAAAAAAATTATGTATGCTATTACTTAGTAGTTTATGGTTTTTAGACGCAAAAGCCATCTGAGAAATACTTTTCCTACCCACTATTAATCCATATTCTCAATATAGTCATTGAATTTGCACGCGCACATAATAAGAAGGAGAAGACAGTAATGTGGCAGAAGAAGAAGGAGAAGACAGTAATGTGGCAAAAGAAGAAAAAAATGACATTCCTTGTTCTCTGTTTTAGCATCAATCTTCTGATATGAACTAATGATGGCTTTCACATTGGCTTTTCGTTTTAGAGACTTCTTAGTGTCCAATAGAAAGTATACATCAGATTTGTGCAGGTCAGGTTCTTCTATGACTTTCAAGAGTCACAACTGATTCTGTAAATTACACCCTAGTTGGGTGATATTTTTACCAATTCTCACTGCAGGTGCGCTCTCTAATATCCATTTTGAATGTAATATTATAGATATTCAAAATGGATATTAGAGAGCGCACCTGCAGTGAGAAGTGGTAAAAGTATCACCCAACAAGGGTGTAATTTACAGAATCAGTTGAGACTTTTGAAAGTCATAGAAGAACCTGACCTGCACAAATCTGATGTATGCTTTCCATTAGACACTAAGAAGTCTCTAAAGGGAAAAGCCTATGTGAAAGCCATCATCAGTTCATATCAGAAGATTGATGCTGTAACAGAGAACAATGAATGTCATTTTCTTCTTCTTCTGCCACATTACTATCTTCTCCTTCTTCTTCTGCCACATTACTGTCTTCTCCTTCTTATTATGTGCGCGTGCAAATTCAATGACTATATTGAGAATATGGATTAATAGTGGGTGGGAAAAGTATTTCTCAAATGGCTTTTGCGTCTAAAAACCATAAACTACTAAGTAATAGCATACATAATTTTTTTAGTATAAACGTTGTTATTTTAAGTTTTCCCTTATAGAGATATGATCTAACTGCCTTTATAAACTATAAGTGTGCAGAAAATTATGATAAGAAACCATAAGAAAGGGTCGTAGCCATGCATAACCTTGAATCTACATACCAAATCATGCACAAGCATGCAATTATTGTCACCTTGCCTTGAAATATAAAATATCTTGGAAGACTATAAGCGAGCATTTAAATCTTGATAGCTTTTGACTTCAACATATATTTTTCTCAAGTACCATGAAATATACTTCCTCCGTATAAACCGTTTTCAGGAAGATGGATTAACAATGACAAATTATCCATTGTGGCTCACTAGGTTAGCATTTTCTCTTCTATTGACCATCTTATTAATCTGCTTGGTAAATTTATTCGGAACCGGCTGCGAATCATTAAAAGATATGCATAAGAAAGAAAGCTAAAATACAGATATATAGCATACCGATATATCGAAACTTCAAAGTTGCGATGACAATCCAGAGATATTTATTTCTACACACGTGGTGCGCGTGCGAATGCGTCAGGCATCAAGGACAAATATTTGAGAACATGGAAAGTATAATTAGTATAAAGTAATTAAAGCTTTTAAACAAGTTGGGTAGATATTTTCTTAGTTGATGCAATCATATCATGATGACTAAATTTAAGCTATTATAAATATGCATATGTATTTTTCTAACCTAATATATCACACACACACACACACACACACAGAGAGAGAGAGAACACCAGTTTGGTAGAGAAATCAGATAGCAGGACCCTGAAGAAATGGAGTCCATAGCATTGCTCATCATCATCATCCATGATCCCTTTGAAAAAATATTATCAAAAGGGATCATGGATGATGATGATGAGCAATACTATGGACTCCATTTCTTCAGGATCTTGCTACCTGATTTCTCTACCAAACTGGTGTTCTCTCTCTCTGTGTGTGTGTGTGTGTGATATATTAGGTTAGAAAAATACATATGCATATGTATAATAGCTTAAATTTAGTCCTCATGATATGATTGCATCAACTAAGAAAATATCTACCCAAGGTGTTTAAAAGTTTTAATTACTTTATACTAATAATACTTTCCATGTTCTGAAATATTTGTCCATGATGCCTGACGCATTCGAACGCGCACCACGTGTGTAGAAATAAATATCTCTGGATTGTCATCGCAACTTTGAAGTTTCGATATATCGGTATGCTATATATCTGTATTTTAGCTTTCTTTCTTATGCATGTCTTTTAATGATTCGCAGCCGGTTCCGAATAAATTTACCAAGCAGATTAGTAAGATGGTCAATAGAAGAGAAAATGCTAACCTAGTGAGCCACAATGGATAATTTGTCATTGTTAATCCATCTTCCTGAAAACGGTTTATACGGAGGAAGTATATTTCATGGTACTTGAGAAAAATATATGTTGAAATCAAAAGCTATCAAGATTTAAATGCTCGCTTATAGTCTTCCAAGATATTTTATATTCCAAGGCACAATAATTGCATGTTTGTGCATGATTTGGTATGTAGATTCAAGGTTATGCATGGCTACGACCCTTTCTTATGGTTTCTTATCATAATTTTCTGCACACTTATAGTTTATAAAGACAGTTAGATCATATCCCTATAAAGGAAAACTTAAAATAACAACCTTTATACTAAAAAAATTATGTATGCTATTACTTAGTAGTTTATGGTTTTTAGACGCAAAAACAATTTGAGAAATACTTTTCCTACCCACTATTAATCCATATTCTCAATATAGTCATTGAATTTGCACGCGCACATAATAAGAAGGAGAAGACAGTAATGCGGCAGAAGAAGAAGGAGAAGATAGTAATGTGGCAGAAGAAGAAGAAAATGGCATTCATTGTTCTCTGTTTCAGCATCAATCTTCTGATATGAACTAATGATGGTTTTCACATAGGCTTTTCCCTTTAGAGACTTCTTAGTGTCCAATGGAAAGCATACATCAGATTTGTGCAGGTCAGGTTCTTCTATGATTTTCAAGAGTCTCAACTGATTCTGTAAATTACACCCTTGTTGGGTGATACTTTTATCACTTCTCACTGCAGGTGCGCTCTCTAATATCCATTTTGAATGTAATATTATAGATATCCATGCCTGTTTATGTCAAAATTACTTATATTGTCAATGTTTGATTGTCTAGTTGTTGGTGATGCGTCCATATCAGGGATAGAGGCCACTCCCGTTCCTCCAGGTATGTTTATATATCATACAGGGCATGTATATTGATTTAGAATGCTATATCATAAGTATACACACATTCCTTTTGCTCTTAGTAATTTTTATTATTGTCTAGCTGTAGGTGGTGACAGTAGTTGACAATAAAATTTGTCATCCTAGAAACTATGATTTTTATATGTGCTCGCATGCGGGAATGATTGTAAGTCGTGGACCTTGTTTAGTCGTCCAACTCATTATCATGGGCTGCTTGATGAGATTAGATTTGCGCCTGATGATCTACAAGAGCTTGTTCACTCCCTGTCATATGTGTAAGCAGCGCTATATGCGAGTTTACCTTGTTAATATGTATGTACTGAAATTAATTAATATTATTCAAATTTTGATACATGCAGATACCAGAGGAGCACATCTTCTATCTCTGTAGGTAAGGCTTTGAATTTGTTGATTTTGGTATTTCTTGTCAATTTTATAGACCAGTATGTGCTAAATATAATGTTCTGACAGTTGCTAGGAGGAAGGCAGCATTCGAGGCTGCTGACCCCAGTCCTGGACGCCGCACGCGGACGGCACCACGGAGGTTGGGAGAGAGGCCGAGGACTGGGCTCTAGCAGGGCCCATATGAGGTTGGACTCCACCCCGATGGTTACTTCCTCCGTCTCCAGTGAGCGACGTATCCAGCAGGAACTGGGGAGCTTGAAGGCCTCCATTCAGGAGTTGAAGGAGATGCTGGTATGTATACTACTTAATAGTAAAATATCATGTCATATTATAGATATCAACATATCCAATATCAGTACGTAGCCTGAGCTTATTTGGTTGTAGACTTAGGTTTTATTAATCATACATGTACATATCTAATTAAAATAAACTACAGTTTTCCAAACTAGATATCCAAATGGGGTTTCGAAATAACTCGATAATGATAAGAATTCGAATAAAACAGAGTTCTTACACGTTTATTGCACACGTTAGGTCCAGACGCGACGGGGTAGGCGCAAGATTCTAGCGTTTATCAGAGGTGGAGCTGGACCGAGCTAGGCTAGCATTTTGATTCTTATTTTTTGAAACATGTATTTATTTATATGATACATATTGTACTACATTTTGAAACATTTTTGGCGATATTGATTTTGGTTTATATTTATATCATATTCAGTTTTTTGGTTTCTTTTGTATATTATATGCGTGAGATGTGAATATGAATACTGCGATATATGTTGTGTGATGATTAATTTTATATTTGATTGATGTATATATTATTGTGCACAGGGCGGGAAAAAATCTAGCAGCCCGTTTTTAAAAAAAAAATACAGATATTGTGTACCTACGGATTAATCCGTAGGTTCACATGTTGCCCCTACGGTTAAGCCCGTAGGGGCACAATAACAACAGTAACTGATATTTTCCCCCTGATCGCAGTACCAGGGGTTGGGAGTGCCCCTACGGACACAACCGTAGGGCCAACAGCCTAGCCCCTACAGGGTTATCCGTAGGAGCCAAATATCAGGAATCCTGATATATGGCCCCTACGGATATGTACCTACGCGTATATCCGTAGGGGTTAGAGCATGCCCCTACGGTTATGTCCGTAGGTACAGTAAATATATTAAAAAAACCATAAATAATATAACTTTTTTTTACCTTACGCATTACTCCGTAGGGGCAACAGGACCTACACAGATATCCGTAGGGGCAAGAATTTGCCCGTAGGGGCAAGTTCAAGGTTTCAACTTGCACCTGCGGCCTTTGCATCTACGAGGTATTTTTTAGCCCCTACGCATATGCCCGTAAGGGCAGTGGGTTGCCCCTACGGATAAATCCGTAGGGACAACCCTTATTTGTAGTAGTGAGCGAACTTTAAAAGAGTTTGGAAAGATTATACCGATCGATCCGTGTCCTTCGGTCTTTAATCTCCGCACCAAGCTCCCGGCTACTGCGCCGACGAAGTCCGCTCTCCGATCTCGCTCGTCAATGTGGCACCACGTCATTGAATCTTTATACGGGCTCCCACCTCGAACCGAGACAACTCGGACATGAAGTTTGCTGGCCGACATGTCCAAGAATGAGGTAGAGAAGGTGTAGAAAATATTGTCTCAAGATACCCAAGCATTTGGGTGGAGGTTAACGGAGTTGCCATGGATGTAATGTGAGCAAAAGAATTTCTTTGCATGGAAAAATTGAACTTGCAAATGATGAAAGCCAGCCCCACCTCAAGAATGGTGCTCGGCCAGAAGAAGGGATTTCTTTCTCTGTGGAATTTCTAAAATCAATGAAGTGAGATGGATAGATATTAACATAAGAGAGTGTGGGTATTTCTTTCACCACCAAAAAAAAAATAATAAAGGCCCCCACTCAATCAGCCCATCACCACAGGAAACACCCAGCACAACCCTTGTGAAATTACAAGCAGCCCCCTGGCTACAAGGTTCGGCCAACAATCAAAAAATAAGGAAATGGAAAACTTGCAGGGAAGCCCTGTGGACAAAATCAGCCACCTCACTTAAAGAAATGGGTGCCCATGCTCATTAAATGAGGAGCCCCCCACGCGCCCCCACCCCCCCCCCCCCCAAAAAAAAAAATCCAGCCCCCATACAAAAAATTCAGTGCATGTTTTCTATACCAAAATGGTCAATGTTCAATGCTCGCATTGCATAAACAAATAGGGACAAAGAGGGTGATGTTTGGGACGGAAAAAAGAAACTGGCAACTCCCAAAATAATCCCGTAACGAATTACGGGATTACACCTCAACTGTAAATACATACCCGCATTTGTATTCCGACCGAATACAAATGCAATGAGACAAAAATATTCCTACAATATATATAATACTAGAATCCGGCTTAAAACAAAACCTGCTAGTATTATCCGTTCGATCCTGATCCGTGCGCAAATGCACGGATATGATCGAACCCCGTCATATTTCCATACGGCCTCTACAACGTTCCGCCCGAACTTGGAAAACTTTCTGTGGGGGACTCTAATGACTCATCAATACACTGGCACTGGGTATAACCACTAGCACGTCAGAGGTACTAGCTGTACATAACGGTTGCCCATATATTGATCGGAAGGGAAGCTGACGAGCGAACTCATCCAGAAACCCTACTGAGCCTGACAGTGACAATATCCGTACAGTCCGGTCCGTTCGTCTATAAGTATCGTATAGGGCCTAGGGGGCTGGTAAACGTCAGACCCCCAATAGCCGTATAAGTCGTTTCGGAGAGTATCCTAGAACACCCTGAGATACTACTGGAATACCTACCAGTAAATCTCGATTACCCTGCCTAGGGATTTCGTGTAATGGCTCTCCTAAATACAGCGCGATCTCACCCCCAATACCGGGAGAGACGAATCCCTGACGATCCGCTCACTGCCTCCATGTGGCTCGGGACTGTACCCAACTAAAAGCTGTTTGCACGACTCCTTTGAGCCGTGGTAGGGTAGTAATCAAAGCATAGTGGGAACTCACACGAGACAAATGACGATCTCAGGTCGACAGACTAACCTGTACACATGTCATCTGGGAACTGCTATCTGACGATATGTATAATACCAACTAGCATGTTCCCGGCAAGTCCTGTCCGGTGTACTCATAACCCAATGAGCATCTGTATACATCTTAGGTGAACCAACTGACACCAATGGCTTGTGAGACCGGCCACCGCCCTTCGTCGGGGTCTCAACTGTATACACTAGTCTACACTGGAGTATCGATGCCCTGTCTCGAAACTCTCACGACTAGGGACACTTTAAGGATGTGCTTATAGACCCCAGCTCCCAGGTATATAATCGCCATCATACTGCTGGCAGTCAAGCAAGAATCCTATGGGCTCTATCAACATGCAATAGTGAACTAAAGCATGTACACGATAATAAAGATAAACCAGATAGCATACTATCATCTCGAGCAAGACTGTCCTATCGGTATAGGTCATCTCTCAATCATTGCAATCACGTACCTGCGATCCAATAATTGACTTTGAGGGCACTATATCCAACAATACCACCCTGCTCGGTCCTAGTCTTGGACGAGCCAGCTCGAATCTCATCTCGGGCGGCAGCCTTCTACGCCCTCTGCGGTATAGTGACTGGTACAGGAAACAGGACAATAAGAACGGTGCAATAGAATCATAGGATACACGGAATTGAAGAAGGAATTTCAAGTAAGTATATCCTAAAGTCACTTAGGCGGAGTACCGTATCGCAAGTATGCCGTGGACATACGTACGCTACGCTACCCTGCTTAAGTCACTTACTCCATCTACTAAGGGCCATCCTACACTCAGAAAGGTAAAACCTATCGCTCTGATACCAACTTTGTCACGACCGGCAGGGTACGGAACGTGACCGGCACTTAAGTTACGAAACGTCTCAAGGTGTCCGTAAAATAAGCAAGCCGAAGCCCAGAAATCAAAACCTGATTTAGAAATAGAGTGAAAGAAAACCAATTTATTCAAAGCACTTTATTCCATTAAACCACATCAAGTCTTTTTAAAACAACATCTCATTTTTCCCAAAATTCCGGTAGAGTCAACTTTGTAAAACAAGCCCCCAAATGGGTACAAAACAGGAATATAAATGAATAACATGAATATGGCATCCCCAAGCGGGAGCTAGCTCTTTGCCTCAAGGCGGTCACAAATCCCACGCAATGTAAAATAACAATGTGCATAAGTAAGCATGGAAAGCACAATAAAAATAACATGTCAACTCAAGTGAGCTCAACCCCAAATAGCATAAAGTCCACAAGTCTCACAATCTCACATCTAGGTCATTATACAATAATCCAAATAAAACTGGTACAGCTGAAATAGTAGATAAAATGCTCTAGATACAATGAATATATATAAGGTGGTACAAAATGATAACAACCCACCTATTAGCAAAAGCCTCGAGTCCAAGCAAAAAGGGCAAAATGAGCTAATGTGTCCGCCGCTACAGTACTGACGGAACGGACCTGCAGAAAAGCTGTGGCACAGCGGGGGTGAGTTGCCAGCTCGGGAGTAATAAATAACATCTACAAAGGCTATCGCATGCATGCACACAAGTATCCTAGCATCTCTAAAACAGGTATGGCTGGATGTACTAGCAGGTATGTATGCAACATCAGTATATTAGCAGGTATGTATACCACATAAATCAATTCAAGATCTCAATATGTAAATATAATAACCATTCTTTCTTTTGTTTTTGAAACTCTTTTTAAATATCAGCATAATATCCATAGAATCAACAAAAATCTGTGTCCAGCAACGACACCTCAAAACTGTCTCAAATCTCATATATCCATGTCATAGTATCTCTGGCCCCAGCCGTCCGGCTGACCCATCTCAAATATCCATATCTCATCATCCCGCGGCCCCGGTCGGTATCCTCTGGATATCCGCCGTGCCAAATGAAGTCACCGGTAGGTAATCCGTCCCCTGCCAGGCTCAACGCCATCTCCTACGATCTTCTTACCCCGGGGTACCTCATCGGGCCCACCATGTACCCGAGACGGTTCATCCACCTCCTCGAAACGGGTCTCGAAAACCACAGCAAAACTCATGGTGGACAACACTTTACATCACTAGAAAACCGCAACTTTTCATATTTTTAAAAGATAATAAGTTTGTAAATCTTGCGGCTTTCCCTCGAAATCCAGAAATATCATAAAATCTCAAGAAACCATCATGGGTGCATATGTAAATGATAATGAATGCATATGGTATCAATGTTCAGGTTGCAATGTATGATTAATAACTAGGCATGAACAATGATATAATGATGTATATGCACAAGAATAGCAATTCTACGATTTTGTTTTAAAGATTTATTGCAATAGCACAGGTCTAAGCATCAATTTTAACATGTTTCAGATTATAAGTTATCTAGTGTCGTGACATGGCAATTATCAGGGGGTGTGTGTACACATGAGTAGTGCTCGTGCTGCATAAAAAAACCCTGATAATGGTGCATGTGTCTTACAGAATGAGTTCGCACATGTATGACAGTATAGAGCATGAATGTAGCAGATAACATACAAGTGTTCTATTTCTAATTACTGACGTTGCTAGGTATCATTTAAAGTTACTAAATCTATCGGGCGACTTGCGCCATCCAAGCGATAGTCCCCCGTAGATGTTAAATCTACTCACCTGTGATCCTGCGCTAGATGTGTCCGACCACATGCTTTCCTTTCTCCGCTGTGCTCGAAGTCTCCGCCGGCGAACCTCTAGAGATCCTAGATGAAGGAGAAGAGAAAAAGGAGGAGGGTGTGTAGCTGCTGCAGAAGTGCTGCTGTTGTTGCTCCAGAAGCAGCTGCTGCAGATGCAAATTTTTTTGCTGTTGATGCTGCTGTTTTTCACTGCAGCTGAAGCTGTTGTTTTCTTTTGTTGTGTTTGTGTTGCTGTAGCAGCAGCTACTGTTGCATTGTGGTTGTTTTTGTGGCTGGTAATGTTGTGGTGCTAGTGTTAGGGGTTATGTAGCTGTTGTATTGGTGATATTGGGGCTGGTGTGGCTGTTGCTAATGATGGTGCTGCTGCTGATGCAGCTGATGTTTGCTGATGTGTGTGTGTGTGTGTGTGTGTGTGTGTGTGTGTGAGGGAAAGATGTGAGTGTTTGAGGGATATGCAAAAAGTTTTGAAATGAAATTGGAGTTAACCCCCATCATCCTCACCCTTCATTAAATGCTTGCATGACAACCATCATAATCTCTCTTTCTCATCACAAGTCAACCCTAATCCCTAATCACCCTTAAACAAACCAAACCCTTAATAAAAACTAATTAGCTTAACAAAAAGGAGTTAGACCACCATGGTTGCCTAAATATGGTTAACCCACATGGCAACCTTAGACTTAACCCTAGTTAACATGCACAAGTGTGTGCGGTCGAGATAAAATTCTACTAAAATAACCATAAAACCAGATAAATTATTAGAAACCCGTTTTGGTAAACTTTTTACCAAAAACCCCACATTAACACACAATTACCACTAAACACAAACTCAGGTGTTACACTTGCGCTGGGCCTCGCCTTCGTGATTCAGTATCGTCAAAAGACGAGCCTCCGCTTGAGCCTGCTGGGCCTGGTAGGAAGCAAGCCAGCCTTCAAGCTCCTTTTCAGTGACTTTATGGGTTTCGACCATTTCACGAGTGAACACGGCAGCTTTGTCCATGGCTACCATCTCCTTGATGGCCTCTTGAAGCACTCGCCATAGTTCATACGCTTTATTGGCCTTGGCCGTAAGGTTGGCTTGAAGCTCCCTCGGCGCTTTAGAAGCCAGCTCCCTCTCTGAAAACTTGCAGCCGGGCCTCTTCTCACATGATATCATATTGGCCGCACACCGCTCAATTAGACCCCGTAGGCTCGCCTTTGCAGCTACAACCTCCGAAGAAAGGCGTGTACATTCAAGCACATGCAAGCAAGCCTCCACCTGCCGACAAAACTCAACCCAGACTTGCACCACTGCTTCACTATGATAGGTGGCAAGAAATAGAAGAAAGCCGTTAGCTTCAGCAGCAAATTCTTCAGCCGTGATCAGACTACCGACGCGAAGTTCCTCGATTAGGGATGACAGAGAGGCTTGGCTTGGCTTGGCCATCCGTTCCGAGGCATGCAGAGCATAAGGGTCCGGCGGCATGGCGATGCGTGACTCCAGCATGGTGAGAACTGGCAAGGCTGTTCAGATTTATAAATGGTCAGCTGAGCGTGTAAGCAAAAAAACAAATGGAACAACGTTGGGACTTTACTTACCCACAGTCATGCAAGAGGGCTCTGAAGGCTCCCCAGGCCCTTCAAGAATCTTGACCTCGTCGTCGGCCTCCATAACTGTAAAAGACATCAATGTCATTTTATGAAATAGTAATAATGCTATGAAAAGAGGGTAAAACAATACTAACCTTGCCCGGAAGAGAAGACGATATGCTGAGGAGATATCGCTTGCAGAGTAGCCATCTCCAACAGGCGCTGAAAGGACTGCCTGGGAGACAGATCAGCAATAGATGCCGCCAATCCGCGCAATTCTGAAAAGACAGAAGGGTTCAGATAATGGAGAAGTTATTAATGTAAAATATAGAAGGCTACCTTCGACGCTCCTTCCATTTTGAACTGGAGGGACAGCTTCAGCAGCCTCCTCCGCGACCTCGGGCACATCATCGGGGATGTCGACCAATGTAACGGCTTCCGGACGAGGAGCAGCGGCTGCCACTGCAGGCTCCAATGAAAGTACGGTAGCCTCGACTACCTATGCCCTAGTCTCCGAGCCATCCCCAGAAAGATCCATTGGAACGGCAACCGATGAAGATGCCTCCTCCGAGGGAGCAAGCGCTTGGGGAGCGGAAACCACCAAGGAAGACTCCGTCACAAGAGCGACGGTTGCATCGACCCCCTCCACACTGATTGGTGTTTCACTGGGGATATCGGCAGGATCTACAATTAAATCGCGGCTCAGAGCCTCCGCCGCCGCCGATGTCCCTGCAAAGTTTGTACAAGGATAAGGATACATATATATGTATGCAAGCAATGTGAAATATTACAAAGAAATACAAGAACATACCGATGCGCAAGGGGGATTCCAGTATGGCTTGTTCAAGCCGACGCTCCTTCCTAAGGAGATGTGCTCGCCGAGGTCCAAGGGTAGACTCATGGCCACCCGTCCACAGTGAAAGCGCGTCCTCAGCGTCGGCCGAAACGGCCTGTTTAAGGGCCCTTTCGCCCCATTCTTCCAAAGGGCCTATGAATCGTCGCCGTATCCATGGAGGGTCCTCATAGAAGATGACGGCAGGGTAAGACTTCTTCGGAATCCTTAAGTTTTCCGATTCATCTTGCGAGCGTCTTATAGCTTCAGCCAATTGTGTGGCTTCCTCGGCAGATGAACTCCGGAAAAGTAGGCCAGCATCCGATTCTGGCATTGCCAACGGTTCATCCTGAAGAATAGGTTTAGACTCTATTAAAGAGTCGAGCAGATTGGTAACCGTCTTCCTCCGCCGCTTGGATCCAGAACCAATCGCTGAAAATGACCGTTTCCTCCTCCGTGGAGCTTTAGCACGGCGCTGACCCACTTCACCTTCAACGCCCTCGCTCGGCGGTGCTGCCGAGGACGATACAACCATTGTCGACGCTGCGGACGAAGATACTACTACCGGCGCCCTATTAGCCCTCGGTTGAGCCTGAGTACCCAGTGGCATACCAGCTGTAGGAGTGAAGTCCACGTCCGCCGCCTCCGGAATAAGCGCAACACTGGTGTCCCTCAGGGGAAAGCGAACCGGCGCATGCGATCGTGGCGGAACTCCCGGGGCTCAAACCGGAATAGGAGTGCTGTATCCAAGAAGCACCCTCTTCTCCTCAGCAATAACCGGACTGACCCGATGAAGGTACCAGCCCATGAAGGACCCCACACATCGGGGAATATGATCAGCTTCACGGATCATGAAGCAAGAGCCAGTGTTCAGCCTCACAAAATGATGAGCAGCGTCACGAACTGCTTCAGGCGATGGGCTAGGCGCCACTGTAAATGCCTCGAAGGGGACGCCCTGATCATATCCAAGTTGCCGGGCAAAGCGGTGTGGGTTGTACCGCATAAAAAGGGCCGCACTATTCTGACGAAACACCAGGTTACCTAGTCTGATCGCGTACAGGTGCATGGCTTCCCTGGGCCTCAGAGAAGGTACCTCCTCTTTCGACAAATCGTAGAGTTGTTGAATCGGACCTGAAGGAGCAGATAGAACCCGATCAACGAATACCAATCCGCTCGAGCTAGCATAGGAAGCGATCAACACGCGAGTGGCCCCAGACCGAGTCGGGTCGGGAGCAGAAGCACCCAACAGCCGCATGAGTCGCGGAAAAGTGTAGGCATCATGAATTTGGGTCTCTGGTTCATAGCAAAGGCCCCCAACACATGCATCTTAATCCAAGATGTGAAGTAATGAAGAGAAAAATTTACCACATATACACCTAGAGTTGAGGTATTAGCCGCGGCGCCTAACCCATGATAAAGATGCGCTAGCGCTGGGATGCCTACAGCCAGCCGTGTTCCCTCAGCAATGCGATGAGCAGGGTAGATGACCAAGGCTCTCACGAAACGGCGATGCATGGGAATGACGAACCGGCTAAGCCAAACGCTGATAAAGCCCACAAAGAAAGTCTTATCATCCATACCAGGAGCTGCAATTGACTCAAAAGACACCGCCGACATAATAGGAATATAATACTGCGGCAAGTCCTCTTCTTTAGTCGGCCGCCTGTCTAAACCAAACCCAAAGAGGTCGTTAATGTTCGCAAACTTCGGAGCCGTCTTCGATAGGACACCCTCGGGAAGGAAGCAAGCAATGAAACTTTTAAAAGTGACGCCCTGCTCCTCTGACTTGGTGAACAGTTTGTCAAAAATACTCAGAGTCTTGATTAAACTCGAGCGCTTATGGCGGACGGCGTTCTCGGTAGACAGGCTGTCAAGCATTGCAGGCTCGGTTTCAAAGACATACTCATCGGGAGGTAGCAATTCTTCATAAATTGTCCCCCTGATCGGCAGCCCCGAGATCTCGCGAAATTCTTCCAAGGAAATCGAAACTTCGCGGTCCCTTAGAAGGAAGGTGTTGGTAGGAAGATTCCACTAGTTCAAATACGCCTTTACCCACCAGAAACGGGGAGACTGGTAGTGAAAGAGGGACGCATATATCGCTTGATAAAGCCCAACCCTCTGCAGTCGCGCACGATGGGCAGACAAAATGTAACAAGCCTAAAGAAGGTAGCCCGTGGGGTGTCGAGGGGTAAGCCCTATCTTGTAAATCTGCCCCCATGGCTGGGCTTCGCCCTGGCAAATGCTGCGCCCCAAAATATCTATAGCTGGTATCAGATGGTTTGGGATACCAGTCGTCGAAGGCTCAAGCCATCCCATCAGGGTCCAATTCGGCATCTCCACAGCGAAGACAGTCCTTGGAGGATCCATCGGCAGGAATGGATAAGTAAGCTCCGTCGGTATCTCATAAAGAAATCTTCGGCGACCACGGATGATGTGACCGTACTAGGTCCCCCACAAAAGCAAGTTGGTGCGATTCGAGTCATGAGCCATGATCATCGCCATCACTTCCTCGTCAGATGGTGACTGAGGAAAAGTGGCCTCCGAGCGAGTGAAAGGAAAGTACGGAACGGAAGTCATTGTACCTGAAATAAAAAAAGAGGAAACTGTTAAAGCGAAGCCAACAGCGTATATACATATGTTTATAAATGTGTATACATAAAAGACAGTGGAAGAAAGCGACAGGGGACTCATTCTATGGGACCATTGGTTACAAAACACATGGGTCCCACAAAATCAAGATGGCGGCTTGCTAGTGATGAGGCAAAGCAATAACTATGAGACAAAAGGGAGATTCTCAATAAATGAACAGGGGATTTCAAGTGACCCTACACATTCCTCAAAAAGAAATCTATCTTGGACTCTGCAACAAATCAAACAGAGCAAGGGAATTAAATTCCCAGAAAACACCATTGCAAACCTTTTCTTCTTCTTGGTTGCAAAGAAACAACTCAGGGCAAGAAAACCCCAAGAAGCTCTCTGGGAAGAACTAAGTTCTTCATAGGAATTAAATTCCTTTTTGAAAAAGGGGAATTAAATTCCCAGAAACATTTTTAAGAGCCAAAGCTCTTTGAGATGGAATTAAGTTCCATGGAAAAGGCAAACACCACCATTGACCTCTGAAGACCAGAGAAACCCTAGCAAGTTCTGTTGTTTAAGGATTGAATGGTTTTCTTTTTAAAGAACTTAAGGAAAAAAATGTGTTCTTGTTAAAAAGAAAAACCCTTGGTCTGGATTTAAAATCCAATAGAGATTTCTGCAAAAGTTCTTTATTCGTTCAAGATTATTACCTGAGGAAAGGGAATCTTTCAACAGCGTTAAACTCTGAAGATTTTCAAAGCAGAGAACTAAGCTCTGAAAAAGAGAATTAAATTCTCAAAAGGAAAAAGTTTGCAAGGAAGAAGATGAGCAAAGTGGAGGCGTTTCTGAAGGGACACTGGCATTTATAGGACGTGATAGAAAACGTGCCATCTCCTCTATTACCTGGACAGATCCAACGGTTACAAAGGTGACAGCGTTGCACTCACGTGAGAGCAACGCTGTGGGGGCATTTGTTCCCTGATTTAAAATCAGAAATTACCTCAATGAGGCATCACGTGTTCACACGTGACCAAGGGTCACGTGTTCACACGTGATCTATTTACAGAGTTAAAATTTTTAAGCAAACAAAGGTAAAATAAGCGGCTGAGGAAAGACCCCAAAGGGGGCGTCACGTGCTCACACGTGACCAAGGGTCACGTGCTGACACGTGACATTCTTTAGCCCAGTTAAAAGACAGTTAAATTCTGAATGAGGGAGGGTCACGTGCCAACACGTGATAGGCTTTGAAAGCCTTATAAGTTGATAGAACTAAATTCTAATTAAGGGAAACTGAGAACCCTAAATAGGAAAGTATTTCTTTAAATCTTTCCAAACAAAAGAAGACTATGCTCTGTAAAGAGGAGCACCGTTGGATTAAAAATCCAATGGTGATTAAAAATCACCAATTTATGGAAAGATTTTAGATAAGGAAAGATTTCCCTAAAATTTACCAAAAATAACAAACAGAATATCTTTTGGATTAAAAATTCAATGGTGAATAAAAATTCACTAAGTGATCTAAAAGATCATATTAGTTATGAAAAACAAACAAAATCTTTCAATGAGAGATTTACTAAACAAATTGATTCTTTTCCTTCTCCTATAAATAGGAGCCAAGAGAAGAGAGAGAGAGAATTTTAGGATCTTGAAGTTTTCTAAAGGCAAATAACAGAGAGAAAAGAAAGGAGAATTTAATTCTCAAGAAAAAAACCCTAGGTGAGAAAAGGGAAAGGGATCAAAGCTTCACAAAACTTCAAAAAACAAGAGAATTTAATTCTCAATCTAAGAGTTTAACTCTTCTGCAAAAGAACTTAGTTCTTCCTCTGGTTGAAGATCTATCACGCCCCGCTTCCTAGTATACGGTGAAGGGGACGCGACGAGGTCCGCTACGTATATACTCAGAAGTACATACGCTAAGCGTATCTAAGCAATATAAAATAAATACACAAGAGACAAGAAATAAAAAGAACAGCAACTTTTATTTATTAACATTCTTTGTACAATACATGAAAGGAAATACAACTGAAATAAAAAGATGCCTAAACAGTGGCATAACAGGAAATGAAAAGTACAGAGAGGAAAAGTGTACAATGAAACTAAAGTACAGGGTCTTCAGCAAACTGCTCCAAGTCTTCTTGCGATGGCTCGATCTCCGCCGGGTCCAAACCACCTGACGACATTTAAAGAAGAAAGAAATAGAATGTCGTCAGCGAACAGGTCGCTCGGTAAGTCCCAAAGATAGGGGAGAAATAGACAAAGAGTAGGAAAGAGAGAGTAGCTTTTAATGTTGTATTGTATTGTTGTAACGTTGTATTAACGCTGTTGTTTGTAGCTTGGTACAGAAGAATGCCAGTGTATACGAGAGGGGTCTCTATATGCTAGAGACCAGGGCAAACGGAATATAGAGTATAAGGCTCCATTAGAAGGCCCGGAACAACGGCAATTGGATTCATGTTAGGTGTCTTAAGTCTGACCGTCTCGTGACACTTTTAACACCTTCCGTACCAATCTACCCCTTAAACCCCGCGATGTCTTGTTTGTATTGTTATCTTGTAAATTGTATTGATTGTAAGTTTGATTGACTGACTGACCGAAACCATGATATCAGGAAACGGTTGTAACCGTAGAGTCATGTAAATGGAATACTGAGAATCATGTAAAAAGAATATATATCCATGGTTCGGTTCAGTCAAGTTGTATAAATTGATAATTGTATTCATGGTTTCATGTGTTCATATTGAATTGGAATATTGTAGATTATATATTTACTTGAATCATATTCAAGTCAGATTAATCAGACTCAAACCCGAGTCAGACAATCAGAAATGTGAATCGAAGTCTTATAATTGCTAGGGTCCTTAGGGTAATTTATAAAACTTGAGAGGGTTTTATGTAAAAATACTTTTATATACTTTTCAAAATACACCTCAGGTATTTATTGTTCGTCTTTAGAGTTGTAATGAGGGTGGATTTTATGTTGTGACATTTCTAGTGAAAATATCCTAGTTTTATAAATAAGGGTATTTATCTGTAATATTGATTATTTAAAGTTCATGGTATTTTAGTGTAAAATTTATTCTTATGATTTTTAGGAAAAGGTGAAAAATTTATATTATAATAAAATAGATATTTAAATGATAAATATACATATGTTTATACAAAAATAATTTTAATAAATATTTTATATTCCAAAAATCTCATTTTCTTAATATGTCGTATTTTAAACCTTTCGAGACCGAATGCTCCTTGCGGAGGTCTGAATCTCGCACTACTAGCCCGAGGGTGTGCGATAAACTGTACGATCTCGAACGGGTTCTCCAAAGATGGGTTGTAGCGGCGCTTTGCAAAGATTGTAAAATACTAATCCTTTAGAAAACAGTTTTATAAAGTAAAAGGTATTTATTTGCAAAATGTAATTTTTCCGTATTTTAGATTTTAGGGTTTCCTAAGCCAACTAGCCTATTTCTAAATGGTCTAAACGATAAGTCGTTAGAAGCCTCAAATCGCCTCTTCACCGCCAATTGTGGCCAGGTAAGTACAAGTGAGGAAGGAGAGATCCGCTCACGAATCGTGAGACGGGCCTTTTAAAGTTACCTAAGCTCACTTGCCTAGCCTAGACACCACAAAGTCAGGTTTAGATAAACGATCGATGTCCACAACTTATCGTGTTTTCCTAATAAGAGGTATTTATTTAAAAGTGTGTCAAATCTAAAACTTTTAAGAATGGTTTTATTAAGAATATGGTATTTAAATGAAAGTTTCGTTTTGTTGTATTCTAAATTTTGATGATATCGTTTTAGGGTTGTATTTGCGTGTGTGTGGAGGTAGGTCATTACCTCGTGCTCTACTTGTAAATGTATAGCAAAGTTAAGAGGTTAAATGTGAAATCGAAACATGATGGTATTACAGTGAAAAATACGATAATTTGGAAAGGCTATCATTTCATGTGACGAAACTTGTTCAAATTGATTTTTACAAGTTTAATAGTCAAGATAAAGATATTTAGGCATGAATGTATTGGTTGGAAGTGAAATTTTATAGAAAACCGAATCGGAAATCGGATTTGTTTCGATTCCGTCGGGTTTCGTAATTTCGTATTTTAGAGAAATAAAAAGAGAGATAGAGTGGGACTTACGGGTTTCGATTAAGCAAGGGAGTGAAGGGGGGACTAGAGGGGTTCCCAAGGCGTTGCTTCGTCGCCAGTTGTTCCTAAAAACGTCGCCGGAATTTCCGCCGGAATTTCATCAGAGCTTCGCCGCGAACTTGTTTTCAAAGTACACAAATTTTGGAAAATTTTAAAGAGAGTGGCTCAAGATTTTAGGGGTGAGAGGGTAGTGTGTAGGGTTGGTATTTATAGGGTTAGGCTAGAGTTAGGATAGATGAAAAGTTAAAAATAAAAATGTGATAAAATGTAATAAAAATGTATTAAAAGTAGAGTAATTGGGGTTTTTAAAAAGCTCTGGAAGTGATCTGAGGCTGAAATTTTGCAGGTGCATAGGGAATATGAAAAGACACAACTTTCATGTTGGGGCCATTGCCGGAATCGGCCGACTCGGGGGTGACTCGGCCGTGACTCGGTCGGAGCACTGAGTCGGCCGAGTCAAGGCCGAGTCCGGCGGCCAAGATCCCCCTCGACGGTTCATCTAACTCCTGAAAGTGTTACATCTTTGGGTGTAGTGGGGTTTTTGTGAGATATGCACGTGTAAACTCTTGGTATTCTAAAGGATTTTTAACAAATCAATATTAAAAATAATGTGGGGTATGGAATTTGAACTCTGGTGGCTTGGTTCAGCAGTGCAAGGTATTACCAATGAGCTACAAGCTCCTTCTTGTAATTATTGTGTGAAATAATTACTTAAAGTGGTAACAACAATATTAAATACCCCAAATATACTTTAATTTTAAAACAATTTTATGTACACTAAAAATGGAGTTATTTAAAAACAAAATAATTACTTATATATTGTGCTCAGGTTAAAATACTCCTTTATGGATTTTGAAAAAATTTAATTTAAAAATTTGTATAGGAAAAAGGTGTATAAGAAAATTAGGGTTGTTACAAGATCTGCAGAAGCAAATCTCCCCATAGGCTGAGAATTTAATTCTCATCGGGTTGAGATTCTGCCATGCAGATCCAAAACTTAGAGAGAGAATTGAGTTTAGAGAATTTAATTCTCCCAAATTTATAGGAATTTAATTCCTCCAAGACAAAACTAGGGTTTAACCCTATATGAGAATTTAATTCTCCCAAATTTATAGAAATTTTATTCCTCCAAGATAAAACTAGGGTTTAACCCTATATGAGAATTTAATTCTCCTAAATTTATAGGAATTTAATTCCTCCAAACAGAATTAGGGTTTAACCCTATATGAGAATTCAATTCTCCCAAAATCATAGGGATTTAATCCCTTCAAGATAGAACTAGGGTTTAACCCTATATAAAAATTTAATTCTTTCACATACATAGGAATCTAATTCCTCTAAAACATAATTAGGGTTTAACCCTACAGAGAATTTAAGTCTTAAAAAATAAAAGATCTCCATGCATGCAAAGAACTAGGTCACGTGTCCCACGTGACCCCTAAACAGATCCCCCAAAAATGAGAAGAAAAAGCTTTGAGGCAATGCCTTACGTGCTCCCACGTGACCCTCATTATATCGGAACAAAAACAAAGGCAAAATATAACTTGGGCACTCTCACGTGTTACCACGTGACCCTTAATAAATGTTCTAATAAATCAGGGCATGAGTACCCATCACGTGCCCACACGTGATGGCTATGAGAATTAAAAGTGTTAAACACTTATCTGCAGAATAAAGTAAAGGGGATCTGGCCCCACCTTTAGGTACCCTCACGTGCCCCCACATGACCCCTTCCTCTCTAGTGTTTAACACTAATTTGAAAATTTTATCTCCAGTGTTTAACACTGTCATCTTCTAGTGTTTAACACTAATTTGACAATCTTATTTCTAGTGTTTAACACTAATTTGAGAATTTTATTTCCATTGTTTAACACTGTTGTTCTCTAGTGTTTAACATTATTTTTAGCCAAATTGGCTAATTTTCCAGTGGCAAAAGCCTCCCCTTCAACTGAATCTCAAAATTGAGTAAAATTCAGAGCAATAATGTTTAATGTTCAGTCAAAGATAAAAATGTTGCCAAAGCCCTCAAATTCTTGTTTAAGCATTGCTGAATGATGAGGGGCTGAACCCAGACAAATGTCTAATGGCCCAACAAAGGGCCAATATTTCAAACTTAATTGGACTTAGCCCAAGTTGGCCATAAGTCCTCAGTTCAGACTTAACTGAGCCAATGTGCTCATAATATAATTAATTGATCTTAGTTCCAAATTGGACTACAGATCACTTAATTCACTTTGGTTCGAGGGTACATCTCTTCACTCCTCTGATATTTGTCGTTGTAATCCTTCAACGTCTTCAGAGAGGTGATGGGTCCCGACAACCACACATTTCACGGACTATAATGTCCTTAACCTTGACTGTGAGGTCTTTAAACTCACGGACTATGATGTCCTTAACCTCGACCGTGATGTCTTTAAACAAACATTTGACTGTGAGGTCTTTAAACTCACGGACTATGATGTCCTTAACCTCGACCGTGATGTCTTTAAACTAACAATCGACCATGATGTCTTTAAACTAACAATGGACCGAGATATCCTTAAACTAACATTGGACCGTAATGTCCTTAAACTAATTGACCGCAATGTCCTTAAACTAAACAATAGAGTCTAATTGCTCTTTTGTTGGGTCTAAATGATCCCGTTAAGTTGATCTTAGTCTAAAAATAGACTAACGTATCCTTAACATACGTTTAAGTTGATCTTAGTCCCAAATGAGACTAACATATCCTTAAACCCAGCTATCAAACCCAAATCTAAAAAAGATACGGATTTGGACTAGTCCACGCCGGCGACAACATAAATTAGTCTCCGTATACAATCCACGGGCAACCAAAAATAAAACAGACACCCACGACACAAAGTGACCATCTGGAGAAGGAGAAAGTTGTTACCGCGATGCGGTAGCGTAGCTAACTGTAGGGGCTTGCGCCTGTAGGGAAGAGCGTCCCTACAATCAAAACCCCCTCAAACGAGGGGGAATCTGACGAAGTCTGCTACATCGGCCGCATCCGTTTAAACCTTCGATACATGATGCCATAAATCAACTTGGCATCTTCAGAGAGGTGGACGGATAGCACCTATTAGCATCTGCCCCGAAATTCAGGAGAGACGTTTATCGCGTCTCCGTGTTTTCGACGGGGATCAGCACACACTATATTGTTTCGCCTGAACAAGAAAACCCTCCGTGTGGGACTCTAAAGACTCGACAATACGTTGGCGGTGGGTTTAACCACAAGCACGTCAATGACACTAGCTGTACGTAACGACTGCCCAGGTATTGAACGAAAAGAAGGTCGTCGAACAAACTCATCCATATCTCTACTGAGCCTGTAAGTGACAATCTCCGTACAATCCGATCTCTTTGACTAGGAGTATCTCATACCGGGTCTAGAGGGTGGATAACGTTAGACCCCTAATAACCCGATAAGTCATGTCGGTGTCAAGCCCATTACCAACCGGGAAACTACTGATCTCCGATCAGTAAATCTCACTAGCCCTAGCCAAGGACTTATAGTGATGGCCAACCGAACACAGCGTGACATTGACACCCTATACCGGGAGAGACGAATCCTTGACGATCACTCACTACCTCCATGTGGCTCGGAACTGTACCAAACTAAAACATGTTTGCACGACTCAGTATAGCCGCGGTAGGGTAGTAATGTAAGTACAGTAGGAATTCACATTAGAAAATGACGATCTCAGGTCAACAGACTACATGTACTCATGTCAACTGAGAACTGCTATCTGACGATAGGTATATTACCATCTAGAAGTTCTCGGTGAGTCCGTCCGGTGTACTCACCTCTAGTGAACACATGTATACAATCTTAGGTACAACACATCAATGGATATGAGACGTGGCACCGCCCCTCATTGAGATCTAGAAACGTATACATTAGTCTATTCTGGAATATCGATGCCCGGTCTGGATACTCCCACAAGCAGGGACATTTAAGGATGTGCTTATAGACTACCCAGCTCTTACAAGTATGATCGTCATCATAACTCTGGTAGTCAAGAAAGAATCCTAACGGCTTTATCATTATGTATTAGCGATACATAATAAAACATATACACATCAATAATAAAGACAAAGTAGACAGCATACTATCATATCGAGTAAGACTGTTCTACCTGTGTAACGACCGTGTTTTCTAATACCTAATAAAATATATTTTATTTAATTTTTCAATATCAAGTAATTATTTAGTGTTTCGTTGATAGAAAAATATTTTATTTTAATGATTTTATTTTTAAAAGTAATGTTAGTAATTTTTAAAGCATTAAAGGAATTTTCTAAAAGCTACTTATATTTTTCTGGGCTTAAAATGTTTTAATGGAATCTTATAATGTCTTAAATTAATTTATATTTTTTATTATTAATTAAAATGATTATTTCAAAATTAAAATATTTTCAAGGATAAACTAGATTTTAAATAATTATAATAACTAACAAATATCATAGATATGGGAATATTATTTAGTTTTAGTCCAAAATCATTTTTAAACTGAAGATAACAACAAAATATATTTTTTTGATTTTTCTCATATTTTTCCGTATTTTAAACAATATTCTAAAACAAATTCGATTTAATAAAACAGTTTTAGATTTTAAAATAAAAAGAAAAAAAGAAATATTATATATAAAGGGAGGTTAACCTGGACCGTTGGATCTCAAATCCAATGGCCAAGGAATCATGGCGACGGCCACGAAAGCGGGGCCCACGCACCTACGATCGCAGGCGCGTGAATTCTCGTGGCCACCAGATGAGGCGCAAGAAATCCAACGGCTCTCGATCACTGGCGGCGGCGGCGCAATCATCAGGCGATGATTGTAATCATTGTAAGCATGGATTCTGGGATGGTTTTTTTTATGAGATTTGAACCTGATTTTGGGATTTTATTGTTGGGAGAAAAACCCTATAAATAGAGACTTTCAAACTCTATTTTCTCACATTAAATAACTCTGAAAATTCTGAAAAAAATACCCAGACCTTCGTATCGACGACGCTGACGCGGTGGTTCCACCTAATTATCGAGGAAAAATCCGAGCACGGAGTTATTAAGGTTTTAGTATAAGAATATGCTTTCGATCCATCGATCAGCATCTCAAATCCAAAGTAGGATCCGCCTCTCACCATCTTGTATCTGTCACTTTCTTCCTTAACTCCTATATCTGAATTTTTAAATCTCTCCACACTCATTAAAAGGATATTAAAAATAAATATTGTTTATTTAGATTACAGTGCCATCATATTTAAATAAAAACCATAACTTTGATATGGATATCACGGGGTAATGACCTATCTCTCTTGTATATACATATCCATGATCATAAAAAACTACATTTGCTTATTGGATGCTAAGTTGACACGACAATTTTACCCTTTGATACTGATTAGGTATCGAAATAAGTTACTTCCACAAAATACCCTTATATTATTAATACGTTATATTTAATTAAAATACCCATATGATATAGGGCATTGTGAATAAAATACTTTTGGCACATTAAAATGATATTTTATTTTTACTCTTATCCACTAATTACTTTAGTTTTATTAAAATCCTTTTACCTTCTGAAAAGGGATAATACTAATCTAAATAATTATATCTTAACCCCCTTCGCTTAGAGAGAATATTTTTGTATTAATATTTTTCAGCCTTTTAACTAAGGTTTAATAAAATACTCTGATAGGGTAATATTTTACCTGAAACACTCCGTGGTTACTAGACAATCGTCCCTGAAAAGGATACAAATTCTGTCGTCCATGTGCAGCGGTTGTCAATGCGAAGTTGTTTTTGTAGAATATCTCTTTTAATAAAATACCCTAATTTTATACGATAATCTTTTATGTAAATACCTCGTGGTTGATAGGCAATCGTTTCTGAAAAGCACACAAATCCTGCCGCCCATGTGCAGCGGTTGCCAACACGGACGTATTTCTAAAATGTTACCTCCAAATAAACACCATAACTTTATAAAATTATTATTTACAATAAAATACCTTAATCCATCCTAAAAGAATATAATTTCATTTAAACACCTTGATCTTTACTAAAATGCTATTTCAACAAAAACCATAACCTTTATAAATGATATTTTCCAAAAAAAATACCTAAAACTTTATTAAAAGATAATTTCAAATAAATATCATAATCTTTCATTAAAGATATTTTCATTAAAATACCATGGGTTTCCCAAAATTATAATTACACTAAAACATCATGGTTTTTTTTATAAACAATAACTACCATTAAATGCCATGATCTTTATTAACTAAGAGTTCTATAAAATATTATGATACACCTTACAGACTTTAAAAGATAACAAGATAAAAAAGTGGTTGTGGAATACCATATTAAACGAGATCAACTATCCGTATACGAACTTATGACATACCGGACACATAATACGGTCGGCTCCCTCTCTTCGCTCCCTCGCTCATTGTTCATATCAAAATTTTGCATTATTATATCGCCCATTCTTAATCACATTACATATAAATAGGTGCTTTTGATCCATGTCTGCTAAATAGTTGCAGGTTACAGGTTCTCAGATCGTTACAGTGAAAATTCATGAAAAGTCGCTACAAATGTGAGACTATGACCAACAATAGATGAATCCGTATGATGCAGCCTACCAGTTCAAGGAACAAATGGAAAATCATTAGACAGTTCAATGCACAAAGCACAAGGGCAGCACAAGATTCAAGACTTTAACGCGAGGCTCAAGGCAAAAGTCCACATCATTCTTCACTGTTGGAAATCTGGAAGAAAATAGAAGAGATTCTAAGAAACCAAGTAAAGAAATAGAAGATAAAAGCAACACAGAGAAACCCTGAAGAGACAAGCCAAAGATCCCACTTAATGGCCACGGAACCGCGGCCAAACAGGCCTTTTTGCCGCGGTTCTGCGGCTGTATGGTGCACGTGTCGGTGCATGTGTCGGTGGAGGTGTCGGTGCTTTGACCTGGTTTTCTTAGGGTAGTTTGGTAAATTCATGTATGGATGAGAATGTAACCTAGGGTTTTTTCTATCTATAAATAGGAAAGCCAAAAGCCTAATTAAGTGTGTCTCTTTTAGGATGCGTTTCTTAGGATGCCTCTTTTAATTCTAGATTTAAATTTTAATTTCTCTTGTAATCGTTGAGAGGTCATCAATAAAGTAAGAGTTTTTATTTTTATCTCGCATTTTTTTATTATCCGAATTTAATTCTTGCAATTATTATCTGTTCTTTTATTATCTGCAATTTAGTTTTCTAATATAAAATGAATTTTATTGTTAACTTCCTAATGAGTGAGTAATTACTCACTTGTTAGGGTTAGGATAGGCAAGGTTTGAGAGAAGAAAATCTCTTTCACTCCTTTCCTTGCCCATATAATTTTAATTAATTAGGAATCTATTTAAATTAACCACACACCGCTCACTATGACACCCTATCCTACAAGATAGCGGTGATTCCCTAGTTAGACCGGTTGTGGTTGAATTAACTGGAGATTAGGGTTAAGAGTTAAGAATGGACGGACATGGACCAAAAGGAAGAAACTAAGTTTCTTCCCAGTCGTGCTAATCCCCGTTGTTAACTATTATCCTAACACCTATATTTGTAACTAGGGTATTGATAGAAGTGAGAAGAATCCTTAATTCGAACTAACATAATCCTAACCCTAGCAAGCCTTTTAAATCGATTTATTCTCATTCTTAGTTAGTAAAACAAAACCTACCAAAGATAGGACTTAACTCGTTAGAACTTAAAGAAAAGAACACATTTTTCCTGTGGATCGACTCGTACTCAACCGACTAGCTACCAAGCGACACCGTCTTGATTGGGCACTCTTAATTTTAAAATGCATGTACAAAACAACTATCAATCAAATGGCGCCGTTGCCGGGGAGACGGTGGTCTCTTTCTTTGTGTAATTTCGGGTTAAATTTTTTTTAAAAATTATAAAAATTGAAATTTTTTTAAAAAATAAAAATAAAAATCATCTTGTTATCTTTGAAAGGTTTTTTTTTGCAAGTGTGCGGGCTTGGAGCAAACTCTGTTTCAGATCTGGAGCAAATTCAGTGAACAAATCAACATTCAGGAGATCTAGACAGAAAGAGGAAAACAAACTCAGCACAGGGAACAACTTTGAAGCAGTCAAACGTCTGAACAGCCGCGGAACCGCGGCATAATCGACAGTTTGACCGCGAAACCGCGGTCAAAGGGTGACGTCAGCAAACCAAAATCTCTGTGAATATATTTTCTCCTCTCTTCTCCTCGGAACTTCACTAACAAATTTTTCTGCAGTATTCTTTGTGCAAATTCTTCTCCCTCTCCAATAAATTGTTTTTGTGCAGGATTCTTTGCGCCTCAAATAAAAAAAAATTTGGTGTGTTACTGCTTTACATAATTAATACGGAATCTAAGGGGCTATAACACCAATTAAGATTGGGTGGGGATTTCATTACCCTTCCTAAGACCCCAAAAATCATTAAAAGCATATGCATCACCCTTGAGTTAATTAAAAAATATCTAGACTTGGCCAATTAAGGACTGTCGTGCTCATTAGGACAGAGGAAGGTTGTGGGCATTCAATCGTTTATCTAAACTTGACTTTGTGGTGCCTAGGCTAGACAAATGAGAAAGGTAACTTTAAAAGGCCCGTCTCACGGTGATTCGTGAGCGGAACCCTCCTTTCTTCATTTGTGCTTACCTGACCACAATTGACAGTGAAGAGACGATTTGAGAGATATCTCACAACTTGTCACTTTAGAACAGTTAGGAGCAGTCTAGTGGACTTTGAGGACCATAACTCTAGGTATGATTGTGCATGTTTTAACTGTGATTGTTTGAAATTTTGCCGTACACATTCTTGCAAAAACTCTTTCTAAAAAAAACACTTTCAAAAATTTCAAAACTCCAAAACAAACAATTTTTTTTATAAAAATAAAAAAAAATATTTTTTCTTTAAAAAACACATTCTTCTTCTTTTCCTTTCTCTCATCACATCATGGGTACTCCACCTTGCAAAACTCTTGCCGAATTTTGGTACCCACAACCAGACATTACTTCCTACGGTTCTTGTTTTGGTCGAATTTCGAACGACCCCTCCATGCCCAAAATTTCTTTGAAAGATCGAATAGACGCGTCTAGGATAAACAATTGGACCCAGCAATTCACTTCGTATCAACCATTTCAAACATTCACCCCTTCTCATATTGATACCTCTTTTGAAAGTCCAGTTGTAACCCCAAAACCCATATCTATTGCTGAACATATTGAACAATCTCGTAACCGATCTTTCACTCCTTTCACCACTGTGAATTCTTTGGATCAACAATTCCATTCATCTTCTTATCCAAATGTTGATCCTACCCCTGTCCAACCATGCTATTACTATCCATCCTACCCAACTTTTACACCTTCCCTGGACATTGCTTCTATACAGCCATTTGGGAGTTTCCAGTATCCAAACAATTTTGAATCTTTTACTGAAACTCCTTCACAACCCATGTCTCGTTTGGAACAGGCGTTGGAAGACTTTAGGGTAGCGTCATGCCAACAGATGATGGATTTGAATGCGTCCATGGCCGCCCTCATAAACCTAGTGACCCGGTAGTCGGTTTCCAACTAGCTCCAAATTTTCCAATGTATGATGAGGTGGTTGGACAGATTGAGAATTTGAGTGGTGAGAGTGAGCTGTACACCCTTCCAAATCAGACCTACCCATCCCCAATTGAATCCCACAACTCCGGTTTTGAATGTCTATTAAGTGTTCCAAACGATTCACCAGTTGAAGATAAAACGTTTAATCGGTTGTGTGACTTTGTAGTGTTTGATTTACCTGATTGTGAAGGGTCCCTTTCGAGTGAAACCATCACCAATCCTTTTGACCTCTACATCTCCACTCTAGAACCTAAATTGATTGATATCCATACTTTTGTTGAGGTGTCTGAGAAAATTAATTTTCACTTGATCAAGGATATTGACGCAGGGAATATTTTGGATGATGAACCAGCAGTTTTGGATGAGCTTTTCTTTCCAATTCATCATCTCGAGACATTAAATGTTTCTCCCGAACTTCATATGCGTCTTGATTTTAATGAGAATTGCATGGATAAGCTAAATTTTGAGGAGAGCATTGAGGAAATTATTGAGGATGAAGCAGTTTTACTTGAGGAGTCGGATTTTCCAATTCATTCTATCCCTTTCATTAACTGCACACACCCTCCTGAATCTTTAACCGATACCCTTCTTCAATCACTTCCCTCCATTCTCGTTCCGACCTTGCAAGAAACCGTTACACTTTCATTTTCAATGTCTGGTTTACCAAGTTCGACAGACCCATGTTTTCTTACGAATCTTGAGGGATTTGACCTCATTTCTCAGTGGGTTGATAGATTAACACAATCGCTTTTTACACATCGGTCATTACAAATTGTGCTAATTTATAAACTCCATTTCCACCCTCAAGTTCGTATTCCACTTCTTTCTCCCACTTTCTCTAGTTCTTCTTCTAATCTTTCTTTAATGATAGTGAGTGTTAATGAATCACAATCCGATATTTTGAGTTCGATAATTCTAGAAAAACAACTTGATTTAAACTCTTTTGAGAATAAGGTAGATGAGCCTTACGAGTCTTCTACTTCCATAATTTTTGAAAAATCAAGTGTGTTGAATTCTAGCGCGACAGTCATTGACATTGAAGCGTTCAATCGGACCATCGATGAAAGTTTCGAAGATATTTTCACCGACGAACTCGCATTCCTAAACGACACGGATTTTGTGATTAATCAACCTCCACCTGAAGAAGTCGAACCACCGCCATTTCTTCTTATCCCATACGAGAATGTGACCATTCTTCCCATTCCTAATCATCCACATTCTTGTTTCCGTTCACCATTATTGTTTCATCTCTACAAATCGAGACATAAACCTTTTCTTTTACACCACTTATCTCTTCCCCACTTCTTCTTGGCTCCATACAACATGTTCTTCCACCAACCGGTGCGTTTCACTGATAAATTCTTCGAATGGTTGGTGTTGACTTTTGGTCTTTGCAAAGCTTGGTATTGACCGGTAACTTTGACCCCTCTCTTTAAAATCTTAGCATTATTTAACTTAAGTTTTGGGTGGTATAATTTGGCTCTTGAAAATAATTTTTTTTAACTCAAAGTGGTGAGCCAAAAATAAGTTTGGGGGAGATTTTCACGATCATATTTCATGTCTCCGTTAATAAATTTTTCCTCCCAAGTTTACAGGTTTATGAGATTCAAAAAAATGGCAACAGTGGAAACACTGTTTCACTTAAGTTTGGGAGGAATCTTTTTGTGTATATATATTTTTTTCTTTTTCTGTTAATAATAAAAATAAAAAAATAATAATAAATAAACAAACAGGGGAGTGCCGACAATTTTGACTCTCTTGGTATAGCCTGACAGTGATGGCACTGTCAAGTTTAAGTTTGGGGGTGTGCTCGGTAAGCTTTCTTCCTTCGCATTTATGTATATTTTTGCATTTGCATACTTATTTTAAAACCCATAAAAATAAAAATAAAATTGAAAATTTCAATTTTGGCCATATTTGACTTAAGTTCAACATGACGGTTGAATAGTTAGGAAAAACTAGATCCTAAACTTAGTAAATTCAAAACCCTAAAAATAACCTTTCTTAAAGTTTAACTGTACAAAATATACGTCCTTATAGTTTATTTAGCAATAGGCAAATTTTGAGTTCAGTTCTTGGGCTAAGTCGAAATAAGGGAAGAGTATTGAAAGCTTTGTTTGAAGTATAAGTCTGAAAGATAATTCTAAACCTTAAGTTCAAACTCTGAAAATATATACCCTACTATACGCACTTACACACATCTTGAAACTTGGGATAGTAGAGAATACCTTGAAATGCTCATGTCTAAAATCTTTAGTATGAAGGACAATAAAATAAAAGTATAGGTGGTAAATAAACAGAAAAAAAATGAACACTGGTTTTGTAATTACTTAAGGCAGCATAAATAAAAAATATAGCGAGGGTGCTTTATCACCTAGTGCCTTAGACCAACTGGTTTGGGAGTCACTGCTAAGCCTTAGATATTGCAAGACGAGGAATTACGCTTAAATGCGTAAGCACATTTTGTAATCGGTCATTTAGTACCTCAAGAAGTATTAACGGTCGCATGAAGGATGTGTGAGCAATTTCATCTAAAATTCACCAACTAAAAGTATTTTGGAAGATGGACAAGAGTATGATAGCTTGAATTGAATTTCCAAGTGTAGGGTATTACACACACGTAGGGGTATATAATTGGAGTTTGGAGGAGAGATAGGAATAAAAGATAGGGTTTATATTTTCAGTAGAGATGATAAAAATTCCTAAATTAAGATTGCACCTTAGAAAGAAAACTTAGGAGATGCTGAAAGCTTTATAAACTTGATCTTAAGTTAAATGAAAAGGAAGCGTGAAAAATACGGGTTGATGATTTCTAAGTTGAAGATAATTGAATTTTTTGCTAGAATACTGAATTGAAGAATTAGAGTCAATGGCCAAATTGATCGGATTTTGTAGGTAGTATCCGCTGAAAACCCTCAGGAGACAACACTCCTCCTACTAGGGACACCTAGAGGTTTAACAGCTTGTTGCACGAGCTCAGTGCAATCGCGTTCCCTGCGAAAATGAGATTAGGACTTTTTGAGAATAAAATTGGCTTTGCTCGGTACGAACAAAAGATAAGTTTGGGGTATTTGTTCATATTAAAATTTTGCATTATTATATCGCCCATTCTTAATCACATTACATATAAATAGGTGCTTTTGATCCATGTCTGCTAAATAGTTGCAGGTTACAGGTTCTCAGATCATTACAGTGAAAATTCATGAAAAGTTGCTACAAATGTGAGATTATGACCAACAATAGATGAATCCGTATGATGCTGCCTACCAGTTCAAGGAACAAATGGAAAATCATTAGACAGTTCAATACACAAAGCACAAGGGCAGCACGAGATTCAAGACTTTAACGCGAGGCTCAAGGAAAAAGTCCACATCATTCTTCACTGTTGGAAATCTGAATGGAAATAGAAGAGATTCTGAGAAACCAGGTAAAGAAAACAGAAGATAAAAACAACACAGAGAAACCCTACAGAGATGAGCCAAAGATCCCACTTAATGGCCGCGGAACCGCGGCCAAACAGGCCTTTCTGCCGCGGTTCCGCGGCCGTATGGTGCATGTGTCGGTGCATGTGTCGGTGGAAGTGTCGGTGCTTTGACCCGGTTTTCTTAGTGTAGTTTGGTAAATTCATGTATGGATCAGAATGTAATTTAGGGTTTTTTCTATCTATAAATAGGAAAGCCAAAAGCCTAATTAGGTGTGCTTCTTTCAGGGTGCCTCTTTTAGGGTGCCTTTCTTAGGATGCCTCTTTTTAATTCTAGATTTAAATTTTAATTTCCCTTGTAATCGTTGAGATGTCATCAATAAAGTAAGAGTTTTTTTTTATCTCGCATTCTTTTATTATCTGAATTTAATTCTTGCAATTATTATCTGTTCTTTTATTATCTGCAATTTAGTTTTCTAATATAAAAATTATAAAAATGAATTTTATTGTTAACTTCCTAATGAGTGAGTAATTCCTCACTTGTTAGGGTTAGGATAGGGAAGATTTGAGAGAAGTAAATCTCTCTCACTCCTTTCCTTGCCCATATAATTTTAATTAATTAGGAATCTATTTAAATTAACCACACACCGCTCACTATGGCACCCTATCCTATAAGATAGCGGTGATTCCCTAGTTAGACCGGTTGTGGTTGAATTAACTGGAGGTTAGGGTTAAGAGTTAAGAACGGACGGACAAGGACCAAAAGGAAGAAACTAAGTTTCTTCCCTGTCGTGCTAATCCCCATTGTTAACTATTACCCTAACACCTATATTTGTAACTAGGGTATTGATAGAAGTGAGAAGAATCCTTAATTCGAACTAACATAATCCTAACCCTAGCAAGCCTTTTAAATCGATTTATTCTCATTCTTAGTTAGTAAAACAAAACCTACCAAAGATAGGACTTAACTCGTTAGAACTTAAAGAAAAGAACACCTTTTCCCTGTAGATCGACTCGTACTCAACCGGCTAGCTACCAAGCGACACCGTCTTGATTGCGGTATTCTTAATTTTAAAATGCACGTACAAAACAGCTATCAATCACTCACTGTACCCCATGAGCTTGAAATGGACCCCTTAGGCATAACCAAGAGGGAACCTTTCAAGGGTTAGAATGCACAAACCTAGGTATGGAATACTTTATAAATGAAGATCCCTTTTGAGGGTGAATAATCTAATATGTGGACGACTACTAACCCGGTCTTCGGGCGAATACTAACCCGATACTCGAGCGAATTCTAACTCTACTTTGAGGGTGAATAATCCAATATATGGATGGCATACAATGTAGAAAATTCCATACTTAGATGATATACGCACTAATTCTAATTCATCAAAACCTTTATACTAAAGAACGGAGATAGGTAGTTTGATTAGTCAAGAAGATGCGGAAGTCGGATTCCCCTACTACTCGATCATGATTCCGGGAAGTGAAACGGTACATTTCACTTCCCCAGTTGTTGTTCCGTAGCCACAACGGAATAATCGTGAGTATCCGAATCCTTGTTTAACAAACTAATGCGAACTTTTTCCTAACAGATACCTCATACAATATACTCTTATTCACATATACCCCATACAATATACTCTTATTCACATATACCTCATTCAATATATTCTTATTCACATATACCTCATTCAACATACCCTTATTTCCATACACCTCATATCCCCATACCTATATACATCATATATGTACACACGCATCATACATATATACATTTGCTCGTTTTTGTACTTTTACTTTCTTATGAGGCAATCCTACTCGAGTGTAACTCGTTGACGGACTTTTCTTTTCTCTTTTCTCCATCTCTGGAATGTCTGTTAAATGAGGATAAGTATTATGATGAGGATCAAGGTGTGGAGCCTACTAATGAAGATTATGCAGACTTGACGACGGAAGATTAGCTGGTTATATTTTTGTTTGTTGCCCACATGTTAGGGCTTTTGCTTCTTTATTCGATATAATTAAACTATTTAGTTTATTTTACTCATTCTATTGGGATGTAATAAAGTTTGGTTAATAGAAATAAATGCCTTCCACTTTTATTATTTTTTTTGGTACATATCCTGCATGTTATAGATATTCATACGCTTAACGTAACTGTATTGAATAGACCACCTTCAATACATTTAGGTTGCGAACCATGTCACGTTACCCCTTCACATTCTTTTGGGAAGCGGGATGTGACAACCTGTATTGGTCCTTCTTCAATTATCATAATCGTCTACTTTCGATTACAATAATTGTCTTGAGGGCACTATAGCCAACACAAATACCAAATCAAAGTAAAAAAAGAATAAAAAGAAATGGACCACTTAGATTTGAACTTGTGGCTTTGTAGGCTAGGATTTTTGTAGTGAACCAACTCAACACAAGAGACTTCTTATTACAAAACATGATGACAAAGTAGTTAAGCTATGAAAAAAAACAGAGAAGAACTTCAATTAAACTCTTTATTAAAAACAAACGAGGGTACAAACAAAGCGTATACACAGTCGTTACACCTATAAAATAAATGCTTTAATTTCAAGTGAATTTATAAACGAAAATGTTGACAACTTGATCTAGAAAATTCATATATTGAAAAAGAGAAGACATATTCTGATGAGGCTCGATATCGGTGACTCTCCAGATACGACACGTAGCAGATGACGTGTCCCAGGACCTACAAGAAGGGGTCAGAAACCTCAGTTGGGATCACACCTCGGGCCCCCGGTGCCGAGGAGTTTCCCGACCTTTGGTGACCTTCCAGACCACCCCCGGCTCGTCTCCGAGCTATCACAGAACCAAGACGCCTCGGCCTCCCACTCATGCCCGAGCCTCCCGCCGAGGTGATCCTCCTCGGTCTCACCCTGACCGACCCGCAGGCGCCTCCGCCACGGATTCGTGAATCTCGCCATGCGCGAGATATCCGCCGCCTACGATCCCACATTCCACGCCATCATGATCCTCCATTAACGAGCATGTCTCATCATTAATGCGGGATCCCGCCTATCACGCGGGCATGACGCCAGGAGAATAACGGCCGGCATGATTCTCGCACCTGCCTGCCCATTGCTGCCATTATATAAACCCCTCTCTTAGACGATCGAGGTATGCAATTTCTTTCCACTAAACCGCTACTCTGCCTAACTTGCACCACTAACTTGATCGTCGGAGGGTCCTCGGTGGTACAACCACCCCGGGACTTCCTTGCAGGTAGCTCGGCTCAACCTCAAATCCAAGCCTATTGAGATCCACACGCTAAAGGAATCAACCCCGAGACCAATTCTCAGCCGTCCGCCATTACGCGAAAAGATCAACGGAAGATAACATCTGAAGGAGATCCAAACCTCCATCAGTTGGCGCTGTCTATGGGAAATCTTGTTCCACTCAACAAAAGTTCATTTTCCGATCCCAACTTCATGGCGAGCGATCACCGCGATGATCCAAGCGCTAGCCGCCGCCCCCCACAACGGAGGCACGGACGAATCTCCTCCCCCGAACGCCATCAACGCCCTACCCGCTCAGATAGATCGACTCGCGTCCATCGTGGATACGCTCGTCCATGTCCAAATAGCAGGGCAAGCTCCCTGGGTCGCCGCTCCCCCACCTCGGGACCGGGACCCCTACAGAGGGAGAGAAGACTCTGCTCGCGTCAGCACTATCGATCACCGTCTCACTGCCTCCGACGGCCCGCAGATCCCCCGGACCAACATATTCTATGACCCGCTGGGCGCCCCACAGTTCAACACCGAGGTCCGTCGCCAGAACGCCTCGCCCCGAGCCCCATCGTGCCCATGTCCCTCCTGAGGACGTGTCAGTCAGCTCGCCTGCGCCCAGGCATGACCGACACCCCCTCCCTCGACGGCGTCACGCGAACGGGACTCGTCACGGCAGCTCAAAGACTACCTCGCCAGGGGACCTAAGGAACTCATCGAAAGAAACCAGGCCGCGGCCCGACACAGGTCTCCAACAGCAGAAGCCAAAGATCAGAATGTGCCGGGTCATCGGGATACCACGGCCGACTCGACACCTTCGAAAAGAAAATCGAGAGCATGCATCGGGAAGGTCGTCATTCGAGCGACGGGGCTAAATACGCCGCCGACTCGCTCACGAAGGCCTTCACTGAAGAGCTTCTCGCCGATCACGTCTCTTCCCGAAACAAACCCCCGAAGGTCTCGCTCTTCGATGGTAAGTCCAATCCAAAGGACCATTTGGACGCATTCACAGCCGGGATGGGTTTCCAAGACTGTTCTGACGCCACCCAATACCGCGCTTTCCCGGCCACTCTCATCCGCTCCGGGCGAGACTGGTTCCGAGGAGTCGCGCCACGCTCGATCTCAACCTTCGATGAGCTGGCCATCCAATTCCTCAGCCACTTTGTCGGGAACAGGCAGCAGAAGCGGACCGTCGACCAACTCTTCACAATAAAAAGCGGGGACAAGAAAACCTTCAATGGGTACGTAACCCGCTTCTACAATGCCCTCCTCGAGGTCCCAGAACACTAGGACGAGATGGTCATTAGTCCCTCAGGTCAGGTCTTAGGCACAAGGAGTGGTTACGCTCCTTTGCATTAGCGTAACCTAAGACCATGGCCAAGGTAAAGGCCTGGACCGAGCGAGAGATCCAGCTCGAGTCGGAGGTGAACGCAAATCTCCCCCGGGCAGAGCAAACTGACCAGAAGAAAAGGGCAAGGGAAGAGAAAAAGAGGCTTAAGTGGCCAAAGCCCTACTCCCCGAAGTTTCAGGAGTACACCCCACTCAATGTCTCTCAGATGGTACTGCTAGAGGAGGATAAGGGCGAGGGGTTCTTCAAACTCCCTCGGTCTCGCGCATGGCGACAAAGCTCACCAGGGGCCCCTACTTCGGCTTCCACAGGTCGCAAGGTCACTTCACGGAGAACTGTAAGTAGCTCCGAGACTATATCGAGGAGCTCATCCGTTCGGGGCACCTGGCAACATACTTGCGAGACAAGCGGCAGACTGACCGGGAACAAGAGCAACATCCCCCTCTTGGCGAGTTGACAATCGACCAAATCATGGTCATGTCAGCGGGGGGTACGTCGGGTACATACAAGGCTCAGCACCCCATGCCGGCCGTGGAGGCTGACAGCCTTCCGAGGAAGAAGGCCAGGGGACCGAGCCGATCGTTTTCAATGACGAAGACCTCCATGGTATATCCTTGCCCACAATGACCCTCTAGTGATTATGGCTTGTGTCCACCAATACGAAGTGCAGAGGATACTGGTTGACTTGGGAAGTTCGGCGGATATACTCTTTTATGACTGCTTTCTGTGTATGGGGCTCACCCCGGCAGACCTAAGGCCGACCTCCCACATCCTGTCAGGATTCACCAACCACTCCATCCCGGCGGAAGGGGTAATCACTCTGCAGTTTAACGTCGGGGAGGTCGGCCGTACATGAACAGTACCTGTGGAATTCATCGTAGCGAGAATCCCATCGGCCTACAACATCCTCCTCGGCCGTCCAACGCTGAACTCCCTCACGGCTCAGATATCGACCTTCCACTTGACTATGAAATTCCCACTCGACCAAAGCGGGATAGGTCGGGCCTACAGAGACCAGCGGACTGGGAAGGTTTGCTTCACCGCGGCATCTTCATCTGAACGGACGGACAATGATGTTGAGGCCGAGAGTGAAATCAGAGGTTCTCTGGACACTCGGGACGAGCAAAAGGAGGTCCGAAGGACCTCGGTGGAGCCATTGACAGAGGTCCCCCTCATAGAAGGGGACGTTGAACATACCGTTCAGATCGGGTCGCTTCTGACAGGGACTCAGCAAGACGACCTAGTTAGCTTCCTCAGAAACAACGCCGACGTCTTCGCCTGGGCTCCTACTAACATGCCTGGGATCGACCCCAAAATCATATCTCAAAATCTCGGGGAAGATCCTACGGCCCGACCCGTCAGGCAGAAGAAGCGAAGCTTCGTCCTAATCAAGCAGAAGGCAATCGAAGACGAGGTAGACAGGCTCCTCGCCGCCAACTTAATTCGGAATTTTCCTTACTCCGAATGGTTGGCAAACGTGGTCATGGTGAAAAAGTTAAGCGGGAAGTGGCGCATGTGCGTCGACTTCACTGACCTCAACAAGGCCTGCTCGAAGGACAACTATCCCCTCCCTCGAATAGATCAGCTCGTCGACAGCTCGGCGGGCCACGAGCTACTTAGCTTCATGGACGCCTTCTCCGGCTACAATCAGATCTATATGAATCCGGCAGAAGAAGATCTCATCGCATTCACAACGGACCGGGGGGTATACTGCTACAAGGTAATGCCTTTCGGCCTCAAAAACGCCGGAGCTACGTACCAATGCTTAGTCAATCGCATGTTCAAGCCGCAGATCGGCAGGAACATGGAAGTTTACGTCGACGATATGCTCGTCAAATCGGTCTCGTCGGTCGACCACACCAAGCATCTCGGCGAGGCCTTCGAAGTACTCCGCAAGTTCAAGATGAAACTGAACCCCGCCAAGTGTGCATTCGGGGTCACCGGGGGAAAGTTCCTCGGTTTCATGGTCACTCACCGCGGGATTGAAGCTAATCTGGAGAAAATCAACGCCATCCTTAACATGGCCGCGCCCAAGACTAACGTCGAGATCATGCGTCTGTCAGGACGAGTAGCCGCTCTATCACATTTCATGTTGAGGTCTGGTGAAAAGTGCCTCCTGTTCTTCAAGGCTCTAAAGAAAATCCCGAGGTTAGAGTGGTCGGTGGAGTGCCAGACCGCCTTTGACCAATTGAAGAGGCACCTTGCAACTCCACCTCTGCTCATCCGACCAGTGAAAGGGGACGAGCTATCGCTGTATCTGGCAGTATCCGACCAAGCAGCGGGCGCAGTGCTTGTCCGTGAGGTCGACGGAGTCTAGAGGCCGGTATACTATGTGAGCTACATCTTCAAAGACGCAGAAACGAGGTACCCGGCGATAGAGAAAATCGTCTTGGCACTCATCGTGGCCTCAAATAAACTACGGCACTATTTCCAGGCGCACACCATCCTTGTTCTTACCGAGTGCCCCTTGGAGGCTATCCTCGCCTCACCCGAGTCCTCTGGCCACTTGGAGAAGTGGAGGTGGGAGTTGTCCCAGTTCAACATAAAGTACCGCCCGAGGCAGGCTATCAAAGCAAAAGGCCTGGTTGATTTTTTCGTCGAGTGCACCATCCCCAGCAAGGAGCCGGAGTCAACACCGGCCCCCATAGCCCAACCCTCTGTAGATAGGAAGCCCGACTCAGTCCCTGATTGGATCCTCTATAAAGATGGGTCCTCGACCGAGGAAGGGTGTGGTGTCGGCCTCATCGGTCGGGGCCCGAACGAGACAGAAATGGAGTATTCTCTGAAGCTCGGGTTCAAGGCCTTAAATAACGCGGTAGAATACGAGGCCTTGCTGGCCGGAATGCGCATAGCCTCTGGACTGGGGCTGAAAATAATTCGGGTCCGCAGCGGCTCAGCCCTAGTCGTTGGCCAAGTGACCAATCATTTCGAGGCTCGGGAACCTCTGATGGTAAAGTATCTGGCCGAGGTAAGAAAACTTCGAAAGAAGTTCGACGAAGTCCAGATAGAGAAAATCCCCAGACAGCTCAACACCCAAGTCGACGCCTTGAGTAAGCTGGGTTCATCTTACTCGGCCAACAACAAGCGGTCCATCCTCTTCAAGATTTTGCCACGGCCTAGCGTAGAAGACGGGGAAACAACACTTCATGTGTACACAGCCCAGGAAGAAGACCGGGATTGGAGGAAGCCCCTCATGGAATTCATCCTACTCGGCCAACAACAAGTGGTCCATCCTCTTCGAGATTTTGCCACGGCCTAGCATAGAAGACGGGGCAACAACACTTCATGTGTACACAGCCTAGGAAGAAGACCGGGACTGGAAGAAGCCCCTCATGGAATTCCTAAGGGAAGGTACGCTCCCAGAAGATCGGGGAGAAGCCCGCCATCTCCGAGTCAAAGCCCGTCACTTCGTCTGGAGCAATAGGAACCTCTACAAGAAGTCCTTCACTCAGCCCTTGCTCCGGTGCGTCGACCCCCGCGAAGTCGACTACGTCCTCCATGAGATCCACGAAGGGGTCGGCGGTGCACACCAAGGGGCCCGCACCTTAATCCAGAAGGCATTGCTCCAGGGGTACTACTGGCCAACTATTCACCAAGACGCCCAGAAGCTCGTCAGGAGATGCAAAAGTTGCCAACTCCACGGAAGCGTACCTCGCCTTCCGGCTACCAAGCTGACCACCCTAACCTCACCGTGGTCATTTGCCCAGTGGGGAATGGACATGATAGGCCAGTTCCTTACCGGCACGGGCAGGCACAAGTACGTCCTCGTCGTAGTGAATTACTTCACGAAGTGGATCGAGGCTATCCCCATCAGGAAACCGGATGCCACCACAACAATCAAGTTCCTGTAGAACAACGTGATACTCCGGTTCGGCATCCCGAGATGTATCATCACCGACCACGGGACGAACTTCGAAAACGAGAAAGTGAAGGAATTCTGCAATAAGTTTGCCGCGGTCCCACATTCCCAATGCAACGGGCAAGCCGAAGTCGCTAATCGGGACATCCTGTTGGATGTATATGCCCTAGAGGCCAGTATTGTATATGTATACATATGGATACTAAGGATATGTATGTACAGAACAATCTTGCTCAGTTTTATAGTATATTATTTGACTTGTTTTTATCAGGATATGTGTATTTATTTGTATTGTTGTTATATCTAGCTTGCACATATTGATAAAGACTCGATACGGTAGTATACTATTGTGGTTTGTCTTTATCTTAACATGGCATATGTCATACTCGTTATTACATATTGCGGTTACATGTTGATAAAGCCCCTAGGATCTTGCTTGACTACCTGCGTTGTGATGGCGATCATACCTGTAGGAGTTGGGTAGTCCACAAGCACATCCTTAAATGGTCCCTAGTCACGTGAGTATCGAGACTGGGCACTGATACTCCAGAGTAGACTGGTGTGTACGTTTCTAGCCCCGTCGGGGGATGGTTGGTCCCGCGGCCATTGGTCTGATGCACCTAAGATCGTATACAGGAGCTCACTAGGTGTGGGTACACTGGACGGACTCGCTGAGAACTTCCATGTGGTATTATACCTATCGTCAGATGGAAGTTCTCAGGTGACATGTGTACAAGTTAGTCTTTGGACCCGAGATCGGCATTTGTCTCGTGTGAGTTCCCACTGAACTTTGATCACTACCCTACTATGGCTCTACCGAGTCATGCAAACATGTTTTGATTTGGTTCAGTCCCGACCCACATGGAGGCAGTGAGCGATTGTCGGGGATTCGTCTCTCCCGGTATAGGGAGTTGATATCGCACTGTGATTCGATTGGCCAGGACCATAAGACCTTGGCCAAGGCACTTGGGATTTACTGATAGGTTGATCAGTAGTTTCCCGGATTGGTCCTGAGCCATATCGGTACGACTTATCAGGTTATTAGGGTCTGACGTTCACCATTCCCTAGACCCGCTATGCGATACTCTTTGACGAAGAGACCGGACTGTGCGGATATTGTCACGGATAGACTCAGTAGGAGTTCGGACGAGCTTGTTCGTCAGCCTTCCTTTTCGACAGGTGCCTGGGTAGCCGTTACATACAGCTAGTGCCGCTGACGTGCTTGTGATTAAACCCACTGCCAGAGTACTGTCAAGTCTTTAGAGTCCCATACAGAGGGTTTCCCTGATCCAGGCGAAATGATGCAGTAGCCGTATTGGATACGTGCAGGGTTCGATCGGTTGATGTATTTTGTACTCGGACTTTCGATTGAACAGTTTGTAATACTAGCCGGCTAGGGTTTGAGCCGGATTATTAAATCAGGTATTGATTTAATAATTTACGTATATATATTTCGATATATATATTCTAGTATTACGTTCTTCGTGCTATTCTATCTCTTTGCGCATTCGGATTTTTATCCGATTGCCGGTGTATATGTACAGTAGAGTGAAATCCGTATTTATTATAGATTTCCTTCTAGAAGGTGGACACCTCATTATGTGTTTTCCTTCTATTTGATAATTGGAAATAAGGTGTAAAGTAAAAGGTATGGGAGGAATGGTGATAACCATGCTTTAATAGTTTACAAATGAATTTTTTAATTCATTTGGAGTTACTATTGAAACATGATTGTTAATTGTTTAATGAAAGAATTCATACACAAAACCTATGTATGTATTTTCTCTTTCATGCTTGCTTCATTATTCTTTTGAGCTCTCATTTGCTCTTCATCTCCTCCCTCCTCTTGCTTTGCTCCACTTTCATTTTCTTCCTCTTCACTAACATTCTCATGAGTTGAGAAACAAGTGAAGAGGTTAGAAAAGAGATAGCAAACACTTAGACACCCTCACTATATCCTAGACTACTTGGTTTAGCAACCCAAGTTCTCTAGTTGCTCCTTATAGCTATTTGGTTAGGAGCTAGAGCCATGGATCATATTCCCCGGGTGGATCATCTACGACAAAGCAAGGCCGGAGAACAAGCTCGATCCCGGAGGACCGATGGAGCCGGAAAAGAAGATCAAGTAAGTTCAAAGTGGCTACGAGGAGCTAAGGATGAAGAACGAAGACCGAAGGACATGATTCATTTGGTATAACTTCTTTCATAGTAGATAGAACTCCTTCTAGCTAGCTAGGTTTATGGTTAAAGATCCGGTTAAGTTTTATTCTAGTGCCAAGTTTTCGACCGTCTTAAAATTTTTGTTCCGCAATTGACCACGGAAGTTGGCCGGGGCACTAGGGTAACCCTTCATGGTATCAGAGCCAGCCCATAAACTCTAGTTTAGCAGTTTAAACAATGTTAAAAATAATGAAACCGAAACGACTCTGAAACGCCAAAACCAAATATGCAGTTTCTGTTGATTTTTAAAAGGTTTCAGAAAAAATTTTAAATAGCTGCAGAGTGATGTTTATACTATGAGATGTACCCAGAACAAAAATGAGACATTTTCTCCAAGTTTTGGCCGGTCACTTCCCCTCCAAAACCGGCGACCTCGGTTTTCCCATGAGCAAATGCAAATTTTTTTTGTTCTGGGCACTTATCTCTAGCATTTTGGTTTACTGGTGTTGTTTGTTTTTTGCCCAAATTTGATTCTCTGTAGATTTTAGTACGGGGCAATTTGGAGTGTTTCGAAGTCGCTAAATTTAACACTGTTTAATAGTTTACAGTTCTTTTACTTTTATCTGCGACCGGGAATGTCACTTGATCGGTAAACTCGTCTGATTGCTATATATTCTTTTAGCAGGGTTTACGAACGTGACATTCGCGTTGATATTTTGTACTTGTGCTGTGTTTGTGGTTGGTTTGTCGTGGTGGATAGCATGTGGTGCAATGTTAGAATATAGTTTACATTCATTTGTATATTTGTTATTGCGGGGTGAGCGTCCGACATGTGGACTGCCGTCTTTGCCGGGTTGTATATAATTTTGGGGCACGACCGGGCTGAGGTCGATGTCACCGCTTGTATATATTATTTTCTTTTTCTGTATTAGGATTACCCCGCGGTGGAGTGCACGAATAGCCGGGTTCTAGAAGGCAACAAGCCCGCATCTCATGGAACTGAGACAGAGGGGGCTTCATTCTAGAATTGGCGGGCTATTCGCCGCACTCGTAGGGGGTACAGGGTTTTCATTGCATAGGCTATCCACACAACCGGGAATGTCGGGTTTTATTTGCGGCTCAAATGAAACCCGGGGCTCCAAAATTATCCACCATTCTGTATTGTTATCTGTGATGTTGTTTATTATCATGCCTGGGACGAATGTTATATATACATATATATATACTAGTAGATGTTGTATATGTTTTACACCCGCGCTAGTCCAGCCCCCGCTCTGTCGTTAGTTAAGTAACCTAACAGGTGATGATGGGGCCCTATGGCGAATGCGGATGGCATATACGTACATTTTATTTTCGTTCTTTTCTGGTGTGACAGGTTACAAATTGATGGGACCGCATTAATTTTGATTAATGCAAGATAATAAACCTAAAAGATTTTGTTGGAACCAAGCTTTAAAAACTGACATTACAAACGTTCTCTTTTGCTTTGCATAGTGGTATTCAGTTTAGAATATCCTGCACCTCATTCGACGAGGCAAGGACCGAGATCCCTTTACCGGGAGTGACCCCTTGAGTAAAAGTTTGCGTCAACGTAATAACTTCAATATAGTCGATTATTTTTTGCTTTGCATCGTGGTATTCAGTTTCGAATATCCTGCACCTCATTCGACGAGGAAAGAGCCGAGATCCCTTCACAGGGAATGACCTCTTTAGCAAAGGTTTTCGCCACTATATATTTATAAATCTACTCAGGTTCCTTCAACGATATCAAGTTCATTACGTTAACTGGTTTTTCGCCAAAAACCCAGCCGTAGCCCTCCGTCATTTCCTACAAGTACTACTTAGTATTCGAGCTGCGTATTTTGGCATTATCAAGGCGTAGTGATCGGTAGCTGAGTATTGCTTGTTTGTAGCTTTATTTCAGATTATTTAGGACAGTCGCATACCTATGTTGGCATTGTCAAGGGATATGCTGGTGGGTCTAAGTTAATTAAGATAATGACGGGCCGAACTTGACTAGCGGCTTATGATATGTTGGCATTGTCAAGGTCATAAAGCCGTTAGGGGCAAAAACCACACCGGGAGTTTCAAACATACAGGAAACTTGCAGATTTAGCATACCTCCTGGAGTGTGGTGACTAGAGTGGATTCCATCTAGTACATCACACAATGATAGTTGGATCTCGATCCCATGGATGAGTAGGATTACTCTTGGGAGGTTTTTTCACTTAACAATCAATGCTATAAACCAAGTAGGTGTCTAGAACGGTGTTAGCGAGGCTACGCCTCCAGGGAAAAAAGGTTATGTAATTAAGGAACTTCGCGAAAGCGTTGAAAAACCTATCTCGAAGTATCAACACCAGCCTGGCTGAAAGGTTAAGCAAGTATTGTGACGTGCTATTAATTCTGACTAGTTCTTCTTTTAGGATTTGAAGAAGAATTTGAGGAAACAGTGAGAGCCATCCTGATTAGATAAATTAATAAACCAATATAATCTTGCAAGGGCGCACGCTGAGTGTTTTCCCTCTCTCTCTCCAGGTAGCAACCATTTCACGCCCTAATCAAGATAATAAAATGTATCGCTTGACCGATCCGAATTGTTATTCGGGGCTGGGGAACGTCGGTTCGGCTCTAACTTACGACAACTGTCATAAGTATGAGCAAGGGAAAGAGGAAAGTTTGAATTCCTTGATAACCCCATCGAAGAAGAAACATACTATTGCGTCTTCTTCAGGTGTTCTTGTTATTAAGAACTGTTTTTCGGTCAGTCCTACCTCCTGGGTACTCGATACCGGATCAGGATCTCATATCTGTAATTTATTGTAGGGACTGAGAAAAAGTAGGATGGTTAGACCTGGTGATATGTCTCTCAGAGTAGGGAACGGAGCACAAGTTAATGCTGCAGCCGTCGGTGAATATCATCTAGTGTTGCCAAATGGCAATGCTATGATTTTGAACAATTGCTATTATGTACCTTCCATGCTTTGCAACATCATATCAGTTTCTTTACTTGATAAAGACGGATATGACTTTGTTCTTGATAGAAATATCATGAACATTTACCTTGATAAGGTACTGGTTGCAGAAGGTACACTGTGTAATGGTATCTATATTCTAAATCAAAACACAGTTCTCAATATACAAAACACACGCAAGAGGAAGAGTTTAGGTACGAACGAGTCCTACTTGTGGCATTGTAGACTTGGTCATATCGGAGAGAAAAGATTGAGTAAGTTGCATAAAGATGGACTCTTGAATACGTTCGAATTTTCATCTTATGAAACTTGTCAGTCTTGTCTTAAAGGAAAGATGACCAAATCTCTGTTCACCGAGCATGGAGAAAGAGCAGCAGAGCTCTTGGGACTCATACACAGTGATGTATGCAGTCCAATGTCTATACATGCAAAGGGTGGGTTCTCGTACTTCATCATATTCACTGACGATCTCTCTAGGTTCGGATATGTGTATCTTATGAAACACAAATCTGAAGCTTTTGAGAAATTCAAAGAATTCAGAAACGAAGTAGAGAACCAGATTGGCAAAAGTATCAAGATCCTCCGGTTTGATAGAGCAGGGGAGTACTTAAGCATGGATTTCCTAGATTACTTAAAAGAGAATGGAATTCTCTCTCAGCTTACTCCTCCGTATACACCACAGCACAACGGGGTATCGGAGCGGAGGACCCTATTGGACATGGTACGCTCCATGATGAGTAATGCCGAGTTGCCTCTTTCATTCTGGTGACTTGCACTACAAACAGCAGCGTACTTGCTAAATCAGGTTCCTTCTAAATCTGTGCCTAAAACTCCATATGAAATATGGAGTGGTAAAAGACCATATCTTGAACGTATTAAGATATGGGGTTGTCCGGCCTATGTAAAGGGACAAGCTTAAGGCACGATCAGTTTTGTGCAAATTTGTGGGATATCCTAGAAATTCTCTGGGATATCTGTTCTATCACACTGAAGAACAGAATGTGTTTGTTGCTCGTCGCGCCACCTTTTTAGAATAGTAGACTAGTGTATACAGTCGAGACCCCGACGAGGGGCGGTGGCCGGTCTCACAAGCCACTGGTGTCAGTTGGATCACCTAAGATGTATACAGGTGCTCATTTGGTTATGAGTACACCGGACAGGACTCGCCGGGAACATGCTAGTTGGTCATATACCAGACGTCAGATGGCAGTTCCCTGGTGACATGTGTGCAGGTTAGTTCATCGACCTGGGGATTGTCATTTGTCTCGTGTGAGTTCCCACTGTACTTTGATTACTACCCTACCACGGCTCAAAGGAGTCGTGCAAACAGGTTTTAGTTGGGTACAGTCCCGAGCCACATGGAGGCAGTGAGCGTATCTTCAGGGGTTCGTCTCTCCCGGTATTGGGGGGTGAGGTCGTGCTGTGTCTAGGAGAGCCATTACACAAAGTCCTTGGCCAAGGCAAGGAGATTTACTGGTAGGTATTCCAGTAGTATCTCAGGGTGTTCTGGGCTACACTCCGACACGACTTGTACCGCTTTTGGGGGTCTGACTTTTACCAACCCCCTAGGCCCGCCATGCGATACTCATAGACGAACGGACCGGACTGCACGGATATTGTCACTGACAGGCTCAGTAGGGTTGTCAGGCTGAGTTCACTCACAGACGTCCCTTTTAGTCAATACTTGGTAGCCCGTTACGTATTGGCTTATACCTCTGACGTGCTAGTGGTTAAATCCACAACCAAGGTGTTGATGAGTCTTTAGAGTCCCCCACATTCAGTTACTCAGCTTTCGGGCGAAAGGTTGTAGAGGCCGTATGGAGATATGGCAAGGTCCGATCAGATACGTGCGGTATTGCACGGATCAGGATCGGACAGTTTGTACTATAGGCCGTATGGTTATATGGCAGGGTTCGATCAGATACGTGCAGTATTGCACGGATCAGGATCGAACAGATATTACTAGCCGGCTTTGGTTTAAGCCGGATCCTAGTATAGTACAGTGTAGATTTTGTCTCATTGCATTTGTATTTCGGTCGAAATACAGATGCGGGTGTGTATGCACAGTATCGGGGTTTTTCCTGTAATTTATTACGGGACCAGTTTTCTGGAGTTGCCAGTTTGCTTTCCGTTTCGGCCAATTTCCATTGTTCCGTTCATTAGCCGAAGATTGGTGGAGGAGGGTTTATTTGCATTGTTGCAAATAGGCATTTGTGGAGGGGGTTCTTTGCATCTTTTGGCATCATGATGGTTTTCATGATGTGCACCATCATTGACTTCTCCTTCTCATGATGGATTGACTTTGTGGACTTGATGGTTGTGGTTGTGTGTGGTTTTTGTTTGTTATCATGTTCTTTCATGATTCCCTTTTTCATTATTGTTCCACCCACCCCCTTGACCTTTTCTCTTTCTCTCTCCAATCACACTTGTGAAGTGGGGGGGAGGGGGGCGGCCATTCCAAAGAGGAATGGGATTCATTTCATTTTTGGGTGGAAAAATGTTACTCTCATTTTGGGATGCTACATTTTTCCCCACCTCTCTCCAAGCTCTCTTTTTCTTCCACCAAATGGCAAAGCTCCAAAACCCCAAATGAGACTTGAGGACTACATATTCTACAGCGAACCTTGGGCACGTCGAGTAGCCGGCTTCGTGCCCGAGTTGCCTCGGCATTGAGGTGGGAGCCCGTAAACAAAGTAGGCGATGTGGTGCACTTCCGGCGACAAGGAGGAGACGGGACTTTTCCGCAGGAGATCGGGACCATGACGAGAAGACCGGAGGACTTGGATCGTCGGTATATCTCTATTCCCTTTCTTGTTGATAGCTAGGACTAGTTAGTGGTTCGATCCGGATATTAGTGCGCGGCGGTTTGCCAGTTCAAGAAAATTAAAGTTTTTCACCGCTTCCGCATTTGGCCGTCGGATTGACGGCCGGGGCGCCGCCGTGCACTTACAGTGGTATCAGAGCCTCGCCATTAACTTAGTCTAGCTTTGAGTAATGTGTTTGCATTTCCAATCGATCAAAAAGTTCCAAAACCCGTATTTTGATCACATCAGTTTTCTGTTGGAAATTTTTAGTCTCGAAAAAATTTTCAGGTTGTAAAATATTGATGTACTGGAAAATCTAAGAGCTCTGTAAAAATTCGACGAAGTAACTCCACAGTGGGAGCGCGGAACCGCCGCGAAAACCCCCTTCCCGCCGCCCTTCCGCCGCACACTGTGGAGATCACTTCACCAATTTTTTACAGAGGCCTTCTGGGCTTAAAATATGGGTTTTGGAATATTAAAATTGGGCCCAGGTTTTCTGTGAGTGCTACAGTTTTGATTGGGGGCCCACTTGTTAATTTTTGATCGAGCGGATATTTTAAACACATTTTTCACAGTATTTACATTATATCTGCGACCGTGAATGTCACTTGATCGGTAAATCCGGTCTAACTGCTATAGCCCGGTTAGACGGATTTGCGAACGTGACTTTCACGTTGATGTTTTGTTTTTGCTGTGATGTTGCGGATCGGTCGTGGGGGATAGCCTGGATGCAATGCTAGTACAGTTTTGTTGTATTATGTACATTTAGTATTGCGGGGCGAGCGTCCGACATGTGGACTGCCGTCACTGCCTGTTTGTATTATTATTTTGGGGCACGACCTGGTTGCGGTCGATGTACCCGTTGTATGTATATTTTACTTTCTGTACTAGGATTGCCCTGCGGAGGGGTGCACGGATAGCCGGGTTCTGGAGGGCAACAAGCCCGCATCTCATGGCATTGAGACGGAGGGGGCTTCACTCTAGGATTGGCGGGCTATTCGCCGCACTCGTAGGGGGTACAGGTTGACCCAGGAGGGGTGCCCAAGTTACCGGATTCCGTGAAGTGCTGGGTGGTCCATTCACGTTGCTGAAGGGGGCTGCCTCGCTTCAGGTTTTGGCGGGTAACTTGCCGCGCCCGTAGGGGTCTAGGTTTTCATTGCACAGGCTATCCACACGACCAGGGGAACGTCGGGTTTCAACGGCTCTGTGAAACCCGGGGATCCCAGATATCTGTATTGTTTCTGTGATGCTGTACATTTCTGTGATGTTGCATTTTATTCACGCCTTGAGCGAAATACTATATATTGGTATATATATTAGTAGATGTCGTATATGTTTTGCATCCGCGCTAGTCCAGTCCCCGCTCTGTCGTTAGTAAGCTAACCTAACGGGTAATGACGGGGCCTAGTGGCGAATGCGGATGGCATATACGTACATCAGTATATTTTCGTTCTTTTTGGTGTGATCAATTGATGGGACTGCGTTGATTCGGATCAATGCAAGTTAAAACAAACCTAATCTGATGTTGTTGGAACACTTTTCAAAAAGCTGTTATTGCAAGGACGTTTACTTTTGTTTTGCATCGTGGTATTCATTGGAATATCCTGCTCCTCAGTCGACGAGGCAAGGGCCGAGATCCCTTCACCGGGAGTGACCCCTTGGACAGAAGTTTGCGTCAGGGCATTAACTTCACTATAGCCGATTACTTTTGCTTTGCATCGCGGTATTCATTTGGAATATCTTGCACCCCATTCTACGGGGAAAGAGCCGAGATCCCTTCACCGGGAGTGACCTCTTTAGCGGAAGTTGTCGTCACTATATTTCTAAAAAGCTATCCGTTCCTTCAACGATATCAAGTTCTTTACGTTAAAGGTTTTCGCCAGAAACCATTCGTAGCCCTCCGTCGTTTCAGACGGGTAGCACGTAGTATTCATGCTATGTTTGTTAGCCTTCGTCAAGGCATAGTGTATGGTAGCTGCTTGTTGCCTTTCTGCAGCATAGATAGATGCGTTGGTTTGGGACAGTCGTATAGCCTTGTTGGCCTTCGTCAAGGGCTTGTGCGGGTGGGTTCAAATCAACCTGGAGAATGACGGGTAGAACTTGACATGTGACTTATGATTTGTTGGCCTTCGTCAAGGTCATAAGAGCATGGGGCAGAAATCACATCGGGAGTTTCAAAAGAACTGAAACTTGCCAGATATGCGCATACCTTCTGGAGTGTGATGACGTGAGCGGATTCCGTCACGTTGTCATGCGATGAGAGTTGGATCCCGATTCCCACTGATGAGTTAGTTTACTCCTCGGGTGACCCCGACTAATTCTTCTTTCAGGTTTGGAGGAGAATTTGAGGTACAGTGGGAGGTTTCCAGATTAGATAAATTGGTGACCATTCTGATCTAGGTTAGAGTGCACGCTGAGTGTTTTCTTTTCTCTCTCTCTTTGGCAGCGACCATTGACCCGACCCTAAGACTATGACTCAGTGACCAAGTTGACCGAACCTTCTTGACACCGGCTTTTGGATTGTCAGAGTTGCAGACCTCATTGCCACTCCCACTTTTACCCTTTTCTCCAGGACACCCCGTATTACTACGAACGTCCACTTCCATTGGACAAAACCATCGTATGGTTAGATACGAACTCGAAAGAATTTATTCGAGGATGGTTTCCGGTTCTGGAGAAAACGGATAGGATTATTCAGTTGTCTTTTCCTTTTACCTTCTCTCAAGTTGTGAGTACTCCTTGGTTTAGGAGATAGTACACCTATTACGCAAATTGGATAGTCTTCTTCCAAACCATAGGCAGGTGCCGACCGGTAGGGAATGAAGGAAACCAATTAGCATAACGGTGGTGTGCAGAAGGTATTAAGTTAAGACAAAGCAAGGGATTAGTAAGAGGGCAAAGTAAATTGCAACAGATATTCACGACCAAACCAGGTATTTCATTACCACTCCCAAATCACCTTTGTATTTCTCCAGAACACTCCGTATCACTACGAAGATCCACAGTTTATTGGATACTCCATCGTATGGTTATATACGAACTCGAAAGGAATTTATTCCAGTTCGGGGATGGATTCTGGTTCAGGAAAAATAGGAATAAGGTTTATTCGGTTGTCTTTTATCTTCACCCTCTCTCATTGCGAGTGTTCCTAGGATTGGGACAGTACACCCATTATGCTTATTGGATAGTCTTCTTCCAAACCATAGGCTGGTGCCGAACGGTAGGGAAGGAAGAAAACCATTTGGCCTAAAAGGGTGTGCAGAAGGTAAAGACTAAAGACATATGAAGGGATTTGGAGAGGTGGCAAAGAACTATACGGTTACAGTCGTGAATCTGGAAGAGGCATTACTAGGAATACCGGGATACCCCATCGAAACATTTCGATGTTTCAGTCTCACTGTGTAATGTTAAAAGAAAACTGATTTCCCGATTAGATACTTATTCCAGGGTATGTATTTACCAAGTATGATTCTCACATCTGTATGGTTTTACAGATGATGAGTGGGAGTAAGTTATTGGGAATTGGGTGATCATCCTCACTATATCGGGATTCGTTGTAATCGGTGATATTTGAGGAAATCACCTGGGCTGTTTGCCGGTTGGCAAATATTTGGTTTTGAATATCCGCAGTTATGCACCAATTTCAAATTGATATATCTGTACGTCTATTTTCATAGAGTGAGATATACCTTTCTGAAATTATGTCTACGACATTTACCTATATCAGTAGATGGTTAGGTAAGGAGCATTAAACAGCGGTGTAATTCTTCTTAACCATAAGTACAGTTTTCAACCTACGACACACAGTGAATGAGTTATCAGACTCAAGGGACTTATACAAAGGATTGTATGTTGTCCAGGGTCCATCAGGACAGAGAGCTTGGTCCTCGTACTATATTCGGTTTACTTATGACTTCTCTAGTTTTTAGACAAGTGTTTCGCGGAAACACAGGGTCCAAATTTTGAGAAGTTATAGGTATTTGAATAGAGTAGAGAACCAGGTATAGCAAGTATCGGGATTCTTCAAAGAGATCGAAGATGTAGATACTTGTGTATGGTATTCAGTTGATAGTAATGATAAAGAGATCTTGCTTCTCTTTCAGGTTACCCATAATTGGAAGTATTCCTAAGTTGCGTAACGCTGATCGGCCTCCTTCCATTTAGTTGACATGCGCTGGGGACAGCTGCATGATTTGAATCTGGTTTAATTAAATCAGTGCCTCTGTTTCTATATTGGATATAGAACAGTTCATATCTTAACGATGTTAAGGTACGGGGAGTTGTCCAGTTTATGATTAAAACCAGACACTGGACAACTCAAGGCACGTTTCTTTAATGGCTGTTTGTGGGTTGACCCAGGCTATGATGAGGGTTGACTTTCTACCATCTGGATGAACAATAGCGATATTGTTCTAGACTCGCCACAGTTTTATTAAAGATGGATTTTTTCAGAAAACAGTAGTGGGAGTATGGTAGAACTGGAAGTGATTCCAGAACCACAAACGATTACTGAAGATTTGATAAGGAACCTAAAGATTCAATCTGGATTGACATTCCATTGGCCACTCCGCAGATAAGGTGGGTAACTTCAGGCACCCGAAAGGCACTACGGTAGCCTCAAGGACGGTGACAGGGAAGTTCTTGTTTACCCACAATTGCCATTACTGTTGTTCCAGGTTACGAGACCCGGCGGGAGGATGAGTATAGCGTCGTTCTAAACCAGTTTTAGAAGTGTACGTCTATATGACTCTGCCAGAGGGTTGTCGTAGTCAGTGGGAGCAGCGGAAGCATTGGTGGACAGGTTGCTTATGTCTATTTATAGACTAAGAGCAGATGTAGCGGAGATAGATCATCTATTTCTGACGTGACAGTTATGGGTTTGACTTCATCAGAATAGGGGATGGATCTGTTGAGAAGGTAGTAGGGTGTAATATCCTGGTATTTGGATGATATACACAGAGTAGGAAAAGAAACTCCTACACTACGATCGGTTATACTTTGGTCGTCACACAGTTGTTTCTCCACAAAGGAAATGGATTTTATATCAGACATACTGGTTACTAGATCTATGGTTTTAGATCTAGATTTGGGTGGTTTCCCAATCAGGGTACTTGACAGCATTCTAAGAGTATTTAGGATGGACGACTCCTGGCACGGTAGTGTACCTGCAGGTAATGGAGTCACCCTCTCCAAAGGTGTCTTACAGACTAAAGGGGAGAGGGACGGGGATGATTGACAGATCACTTGCTCAGGCAATTGAGTCAATCGTGAGATGTCGAGTACCACACCAGATGTTGTTCTTGCACTAGATGCAATAAGTTGACATTAATCCAATCCTGGAGAAACAGTTGGAAGCAGTTTTAGAACATAAGTGGATGTTCTAGGGAGATGATAACGACAGCCTCATTCAGGAGACAGTTATCATTCCAGGCTTCCAAGGTGACATGGACGACAAGGAGGTTGTCAGAGTTATAGTTTTCCTTCTGATGAGGGGCAGTATTTTGGACAGGTGGTCCAAGGCAATACTGAGGGTGGCATGGCGCAGGATACTGATTAAGTTCAGTTGACGATACAGTCTAAGAAGTTTGGATTTGGAGTTCATTTATGAGCTATGTCCCATCAGACATCCAGACACATTCTAAGACAGGTATTGCTCATTTCGGGAGATGGGTTTCTCCGCGAACTTGAGATATAGAGAGACATAGAAAGAAACAACAAAGCGGATCCACTCACTGAGGCTATTCTTCGAACGCAATAGTTTCACAAACGAGCTTTGTGAGACTGACTAGTAGAGGAGTTGGGTGTTCGGTATCACACGGGCTGTGAGTATGCGACATCGCAATAATTAGCCTTGAGTGCAAGTGGGAGATTGTTGGAGATAGTGCCCTCAGAGTCAATTATTAGGTCACAGGTACGTGATTGTAATGATTGAGGGAGGACCTATCCCGGTAGGACAGTCTTACTCGAGATGATAGTATGCTATCTGGTTTACCTTTATCATCGTGTACTGCTTTAGGTGACCTGACACGTCGCTATTACACGTTGATAGAGCCCCTAGGATTCTTGCTTGACCACCAGCAGTATGAGGGCGATCATATAAGTGGGAGCTGGGGGTCTATAAGCTTATCCTTAAAAGGTCCCTAGTCGTGGGAGTTTCGAGACTGGGCATCGATACTCCATTAGTAGACTAGTGTATACAGTCGAGACCCCGACGAGGGGCGGTGGCCGGTCTCACAAGCCACTGGTGTCAGTTGGATCACCTAAGATGTATACAGGTGCTTATTTGGTTATGAGTACACCGGACAGGACTCGCCGGGAACATGCTAGTTGGTCATATACCAGACGTCAGATGGCAGTTCCCTGGTGACATGTGTGCAGGTTAGTTCATCGACCTGGGGATCGTCATTTGTCTCGTGTGAGTTCCCACTGTACTTTGATTACTACCCTACCACGGCTCAAAGGAGTCGTGCAAACAGGTTTTAGTTGGGTACAGTCCCGAGCCACATGGAGGCAGTGAGCGTATCTTCAGGGGTTCGTCTCTCCCGGTATTGGGGGTGAGGTCGTGCTGTGTCTAGGAGAGCCATTACACAAAGTCCTTGGCCAAGGCAAGGAGATTTACTGGTAGGTATTCCAGTAGTATCTCAGGGTGTTCTGGGCTACACTCCGACACGACTTGTACCGCTTTTGGGGGTCTGACTTTTACCAACCCCCTAGGCCCGCCATGCGATACTCATAGACGAACGGACCGGACTGCACGGATATTGTCACTGACAGGCTCAGTAGGGTTGTCAGGCTGAGTTCACTCACAGACGTCCCTTTTAGTCAATACTTGGTAGCCCGTTACGTATTGGCTTATACCTCTGACGTGCTAGTGGTTAAATCCACAACCAAGGTGTTGATGAGTCTTTAGAGTCCCCCATATTCAGTTACTCAGCTTTCGGGCGAAAGGTTGTAGAGGCCGTATGGAGATATGGCAAGGTCCGATCAGATACGTGCGGTATTGCACGGATCAGGATCGGACAGTTTGTACTATAGGCCGTATGGTTATATGGCAGGGTTCGATCAGATACGTGCAGTATTGCACGGATCAGGATCGAACAGATATTACTAGCCGGCTTTGGTTTAAGCCGGATCCTAGTATAGTACAGTGTAGATTTTGTCTCATTGCATTTGTATTTCGGTCGAAATACAGATGCGGGTGTGTATGCACAGTATCGGGGTTTTTCCTGTAATTTATTACGGGACCAGTTTTCTGGAGTTGCCAGTTTGCTTTCCGTTTCGGCCAATTTCCATTGTTCCGTTCATTGGCCGAAGATTGGTGGAGGAGGGTTTATTTGCATTGTTGCAAATAGGCATTTGTGGAGGGGGTTCTTTGCATCTTTTGGCATCATGATGGTTTTCATGATGTGCACCATCATTGACTTCTCCTTCTCATGATGGATTGACTTTGTGGACTTGATGGTTGTGGTTGTGTGTGGTTTTTGTTTGTTATCATGTTCTTTCATGATTCCCTTTTTCATTATTGTTCCACCCACCCCCTTGACCTTTTCTCTTTCTCTCTCCAATCACACTTGTGAAGTGGGGGGGGGGCATTCCAAAGAGGAATGGGATTCATTTCATTTTTGGGTGGAAAAATGTTACTCTCATTTTGGGATGCTACATTTTTCCCCACCTCTCTCCAAGCTTTCTTTTTCTTCCACCAAATGGCAAAGCTCCAAAACCCCAAATGAGACTTGAGGACTACATATTCTACAGCGAACCTTGGGCACGTCGAGTAGCCGGCTTCGTGCCCGAGTTGCCTCGGCATTGAGGTGGGAGCCCGTAAACAAAGTAGGCGATGTGGTACACTTCCGGCGACAAGGAGGAGACGGGACTTTTCCGCAGGAGATCGGGACCATGACGAGAAGACCGGAGGACTTGGATCGTCGGTATATCTCTATTCCTTTTCTTGTTGATAGCTAGGACTAGTTAGTGGTTCGATCCGGATATTAGTGCGCGGCGGTTTGCCAGTTCAAGAAAATTAAAGTTTTTCACCGCTTCCGCATTTGGCCGTCGGATTGACGGCCGGGGCGCCGCCGTGCACTTACACATAAGATCTTGGCTAAGGCACTTGGGATTTACTAATTGGTTGATCAGTAGTTTCCCGGATTGGTCCTGAGCCACATCGGCACGACTTATCAGGTTATAGGGTCTGACGTTCACCACCCCCTAGACCCGGTATGCGATACTCTTTGACGAAGAGACCGGACTGTGCGGATATTGTCACGGATAGACTCAGTAGGAGTTCGGACGAGCTTGCTCGTCAGCCTTCCTTTTCGACAGGTGCCTGGGTAGCCGTTACGTACAGCTAGTGCCGCTGACGTGCTTGTAGTTAAACCCACTGCCAGAGTACTGTCGAGTCTTTAGAGTCCCACATAGAGGGTTTCCCTGATCCAGGTGAAATGATGTAGTAGCCGTATTAGATACGTGCAGGGTTCGATCGATTGATGTACTTTGTACTCGGACTTTCGATCGGACAGTTTGTAATACTAGCCAGCTAGGGTTTGAGCCGGATTATTAAATCAGGTATTGATTTAATAATTTACGTATATGTATTTCGATATATATATTCTAGTATTACGTTCTTCGTGTTATTCTATCTCTTTGGGCGTTCGGATTTTTATCCGATTGCCGGTGTATATGTACAGTAGACTGAAATCCGTATTTATTACAGATTTCCTTCTAGAAGGTGGTCACCTCATTATGTATTTTCCTTTTATTTGATAATTGTAAATGAGGTTTAAAGTAAAAGGTATGGGAGGAATGGTGATAACCATGCTTTAATAGTTTACAAATGAATTTTTTAATTTATTTGGAGTTACTATTGAAGCATGGTTGTTAATTGTTTAATGAAAGAATTCATACACAAAACTTATGTGTGTATTTTCTCTTTCATGCTTACTTCATTATTCTTTTAAGCTCTCATTTGCTCTTCATCTCCTCCCTCCTCTTGCTTTGCTCCACCTTCATCTTCTTCCTCTTCACTAATATTCTCATGAGTTGAGAAACAAGTGAAGAGGTTAGAAAAGAGATAGCAAACACTTAGACACCCTCACTAGATCCTAAACTACTTGGTTTAGCAACCCAAGTTCTCTAGTTGCTCCTTATAGCTATTTGGTTAGGAGCTAGAGCTATGGATCATATTCCCCGGGTGGATCATCTACGACAAAGCAAGGCCGAAGAACAAGCTCGATCCCGGAGGACCGATGGAGCCGGAAAAGAAGATCAAGCAAGTTCAAGGTGGCTACGATGAGCTAAGGATGAAGAACGAAAACCGAAGGATATGATTCATTTGCTATAACTTCTTTCATAGTAGATAGAACTCCTTCTAGCTAGTTAGGTTTATGGTTAAAGATCCGGTTAAGTTTTATTCTAGTGCCAAGTTTTCGATCGTCTTAAAATTTTTGTTCCGCAATTGGCCACGGAAGTTGGCCGGGGCACTAGGGTAACCCTTCACATCCTCCGGGGTCTCCGGACACGCCTAGAAGGACGCCACGGCAGTTGGGTCGAGGAATTGCCCCGGGTCCTATGGGCCCTGCGTACGTCAAAGAAGACCCCCACCGGGGAAACCCCTTTCAGTCTCTACTACGGGACCGAGGCAATGGTCCCAGCGGAGATCGGGCTACCCTGTCACCGGGTTGAACATTTCGATGACGAAGCGAACACCTCGGCACTCTGAACCAACCTAGACATCTTGTTGGAGAAACGAGATCAGGCTCAGATTAGAGCTGCCGCCTATCAACAACAGACCGCCCGCTACTACAATGCGCAAGTCAAGCGTCGCTTCTTCAAGGCCGGAGATTTAGTCCTAAGGCGGAACGAGTTTGTCGACCAAGGCAGGCTGCATAAGTTTTCCCTAAAATGGGATGGTCCTTTCCTCGTCTCCGAGGTACTGTCCGGCGGAGCCTACCGTTTGCAAGACGCGGAAGGAAGCAAGTTTCCATGGCCTTACAACGCCGAGAAACTCAAACTATACCAATAAAAAGAACATCTATTAGCGTGTATTTCTTTTACTAAAGCAACGTAGACTTTTCTCAAAGTTCTTTCTGTTCATATAATAAGAAGGGAACAATAAGACATTGCAAAAAGAAGAGTTTTATTTATTCCAAAGGGTACTATAGGCTCCTCAGCCGTATATTGCAGAAAAATTACAATAGCGGGGGAAGGAGGTGCACGAAACATTGCTCGTGGTACTCCGAACATATTTCCGCCAGCCGAGCCCTCGCCGCCTTAGACCTTTGCCACTGATGCCGCCGGTGAATATCTGCGTGGTGCCTCAGTTGGTAGCACTCGAGGACGAGTGCCACCAAGCGATCCCGCCGACCCATCGAGATCAGGCCGAAGCGGTACAAAGACCTCAGCTTACCGACTGCCTCGTCCTTCAGCTGCTCGGACAAGGGGTTGTGCATCCCCGGCGACGCCCTCCAGACTGAGTACATCAACAGCTAGAGGAGGGGTGAGCACCGGGGAAGAAGTCGGCTAGAGTGATCCTCGATGCGGCCTATAACTAGCTGTACCGTATCCTCGGTGTAGTTCTGGTCGTACAGGTACACGTCAAGGAAAGTTATGATATCGAGGGTGGTGAAAGGGAAAGTGTCCATTCTTACGTTTTGGAGATGGAGAAAGGAGTGCTCAACAAGCCTTCCGCTTTATAGCCCCACTGCGCCCTCAAGAGTCCAACAGTCACTCGTGCCTTCCACAATTAAACCGCTACGCGGCGGGCGTTCCGCCTTTCTCTGTGAAATCGGAACGACGCAGCTCTTACGCTCCGCCTCCCCCCACGCGTTAATGACACGTGTCGACCACGACGGTCACTCTTCCCGATGTTCGAACGCTATGGAAGATCGGATAGAACCTCACGACTCAAAAGAGCAGCTTCATTGCTCGGTCCATCCTTAGCAGGTCACTTCCGGCCCCTCCCGCGCTAAGGATCAAAGCTCTCGCCAAGAGGCAACCGGGCAGCTACCCTGCTCGGTTATCCCTGGCTGGTAGTTCCCTACCCCAACAACGCTGGGGATCTAAGCCCTCGCCAAGAGGTACCGGGCAGCAACCCTGCTTGGCCCGTCCTTAGCAGGCCTCTTACGGCCCTTCCCGCGCTAAGGATCAAAGCCCTCGCCCAGAGGAACCGGGCAGCAACCCTGCTTGGCCCGTCCTTAAGGATCAAAGCCCCCGCCAAGAGGCAACCGGGCTCCCCCTTACTCTGTTATCCCTGGCTGGTAGTTCCCTACCCCCACAACACCAGGGATCTAAGCCCTCGCCAAGAGGCACCGGACAGCAACCCTGCTCGGCCTGTCCTTAGCAGGCCTCTTACGGCCCCTCTCGCGCTAAGGATCAAAGCCCTCGCCAAGAGGCACCGAGCAGCAACCCTGCTCAGCCGGTCCTTAAAGATCAAAGCCCTCGCCAAGAGGCACCGAGCAGCAACCCTGCTCGGCCCGTCCTTAAGGATTTAAGCCATCGCCAAGAGACAACCGGGCTCGCCCTTGCTCGGTTATCCTTGGCTGGTAGTTCCCTACCCCCACGACGCCAGGGATCTAAGCCCTCGCTAAGAGGCACCGGACAGCAACCCTGCTCGGCCCGACCTTAGCAGGCCTCTTACGACCCCTCCCGCGCTAAGGATCAAAGCCATCGCCAAGAGCCACCGGACAGCAACCCTGCTCGGCCTGTCCTTAAGGATCAAAGCCCTCGCCAAGAGACACCGGGCACTAACCCTGCTCGGTCCATCCTTAGCAGGCTTTTTACGGCCCCTCCCGCACTAAGGATCAAAGCCCTCCCAAAGAGACGACCGAGCAGTTACCCTGCTCGGTCATCCCTGGCTGGTAGTTCCTTACCCCCCACGACGCCGGGGATCAAAGCCCTCGCCAAGAGGCATCGGGTAGCGACCCTGCTCGGTCTGTCCATGTCTAAGCGATCTCCACCTCGACTTCGGGGCCATGGAGATACCGTCCTTTCACCGGTCTTTGCACACTTGGCAAATAATTGAGTTCAACTCGACGTTCAATCGCTAGACGAAATACCGACCTAAAGATGAAAGCAGTACTATGCAAGTACAAATGTTTACCACAAACAAAAGGAAAACGCGCACGTAAAGAAACTGCAAAATGGATTTTCTATTCACAAAAATCAGAAGTATTTACAAAGGTATCATGGGCTCCCCAGCGTTACAAAAACGCCCGGAGGCCTACAAAAATTTAGCGCAAAGAAAATGGGGAGGCGGGGAAGTTCAGGCCTCAGGGATGTGGCGAACCTCGACGAGCTGCGCGTCTACCACGACAACCGGGATGGCGCCTTCAGGTTCGGCACCCACCGCAGGAGCCTCGGCTTCGGGGGCCGGGGCGACCGACTTGTCCCCCACGCTCCTACCGGGGGCCTCTTCCTCCGCGGCGTTTCTAGGGACTTCCCCCTGTGCGTTTTCCGCATGAGGGTACTTTCCCCGGAGCTTGCCGTCGGGGAACTTCGGCATCTGGGATTTAACAGCGTCAAGGGCATCGTGCGAAATGACGCCAGCGGCTTGAGCAAGGTCAGCATAGAACAGGTCCGACCCCTTGTAGCTCTCCACTGCCTCCAACGTCAGAAGCTCAGCCTTCGACGCCCAAAGCTCGGCAAGCTTCGCCGCCTCGTTCTCCTTCCGGAGGGTGCTCGCCGTTTTCTTCATGGTGGTGACAAGCATCTTGGAATCCTCCAACTGAGACTTGGCGGCTCGGGCGGCCTCTCGGCACCTGGCAGTCTCCCGATTCGCGGCCGCCATCCGGTCTTCGAGGGCGGCAATCCTCTCCCTCGCCGCCTCCAGCTCCTGCCTTGAGCTCTCCTCACGGCCTGCGGCCTGCATCGCCGGGGCTATCTTCTCATCCTCCATGTTGACAACGAGGGCGACATGCTGGAGGACCTGAAGAAAAGGAAGAGGGTTAAAAAGGAAAGGGAGACACCCGATCATGCGAACGAAAATGCTGAATAAAGAACCAGGTGGAGTGCAAATACTAACCTACACGGCCTCTTGAGCTATGGCCGCCATCTGGTCCCGGAGGGTCCCTCGAGGGATTCTGCCCCCGGCCGATCTCTCCATCTCAGAGAGCAGGCTGTCAGCAACGGAAAGCCCCGAGGGCACCTTGAAGCGAAGTTCCCCATCGTCCACGAGGATGGGGGAAGCCGGGGAGTGGGGCTCCATCCTGTAGAACCTCTTGAGGAGCGACATGGAGGAACCAGCCTCGGCTCCCACCTTGGGAGCCCGAGGCTCCTGCTCCCGAGCATGCTTTCGGACCGGCGCGCGACTGGACTCGGGGGCCCGAGGAGCACTTGGACGCCTGGATGGAGCGGCCACCGGTGGAACCGTAACCAACGATGGGCGAGAAAGGCCGGCTCCTCCGGCCTTCTTCCCTTTCTTCACGTCAACCACTGCCTCCCGGAACTTGTTTAGATCTATGGGTTCTGCATAAGACGAAAATATAAGGAGTCAGCAATGACAGGAAAAACGAAAGAATGCAAGTCTAAACAGGTCGTCTGAAAGCTCCTAACTTACCCTCGTAACAGGCGGGGCTGAGCCCGGCCCAACTGAGGGCCCACTCAGACAGTAGCACATCAGCCCGAGGAAGGGGCTCCCACTCTGACACCGCCACCGTGTCGAGATCTTTCGACCGACTCACTGCGGAAAGCTGGCCCTTTGCCACTGGGTGGGCACAGACCAATCCTCACCCTCGGGCGGGCATGATAAAGAAAAACTTCTTCTTCCATTCGTACTACGACGACCCCCGACCCGGGGGCGTCCCACATTGCCTTCTAAAGGAGAGGTATACCTAGCTCTTTTCGCCCCTACGAGCACCTGGGTGGTTTTTGTAGCAAAGAGAAGAGAAGAGAAGGGTCGGGCTGAAAGAGATCTGACACAATCTCAACCGGACCAGGAACACGAGGAGGATCCTCTAAGAGTTCAGCACTAGCTGGCCCGGAGCTAGCCCAAAACATTTCAACACCTCACTCACCTCAGGGGAGAAGGGCAGACGCATTCCGGCCCAAAAGGCCTCTAGGTATAAGGCAATCTCCTTATCCCGTACCTGGTTTGCCCTCTCCCCCTTCTCGGCCAGACGAAGCGAATAGCCGAGAGGAATGAGAAAACGAGTCTTAATGTTAACAAGCTCCTCTGCATGCCTTAGCGAGGATCGCACGCCAAGAACACCCGCGGCCTGTGCTCTGGGGACCACCCTATCTTCCCGGGGAAACTCCAACTCAGAGGGGGAAGAGGAAGAAATAGAAGAGGAAGCTTCAGAAGACTCCCTAGATTCTACCCGCACTACATCTACAGACTCCTCGGAAGAAGATATCTAACCTGGTCAAAGGGAGGTGTCCTCACGAGATCGAAAGCAAGGAATCCGACCTGAGAAGAAGAGCGCCGAGCTAACACGACCAGGGACGAGGAAACTATGAAGAGGTATGACCCCTGATGGGGATCCCCCCTCTATTTATAGCTGCCGGTGTGCGCATCCTATGGCTCCGATCGCCTCCCGCCAAAACAATGTTTCGCAACCAACGGCCGACAACGTCCTACATGTCGCACTCACATTGGACACGTCCCTTCGAGCAAGGGAACTCCTGCGACACGTCTCGCCAGCCAACCAACGCCAGACACGTGGGCCGTCGCTTCGACGAACATACGCACAATCCGGCACTTCCCTTTATTGCGAGATCTCTCCCCTGATCCGCTGACGTCATCAAGAAAATACTACTCTTTGACCGGGAATGCGCGACGACGATATCTTCGAGCGAGAGCTCATACCGGGAAATTGGTCAGACCACTCTCGACCCGACCCAGGAACGGGTCGAGACGAGAGTGGGGGGCTATGATGAGGCTCGATATCGGCGACTCTCCAGATGCTGACACGTAGTAGATGATGTGTCCCAGGACCTACAAGAAAGGGTCGGGAACCTCGGTTGGGATCACACCTCGGGCCCCCGGTGCCGAGGAGTTTCCCGACCTTTGGTGACCTTCTAGACCACCCCGGCTCGTCTCCGAGCTATCACAGAACCAAAACGCCTCGGCCTCCTGCTCGTGCCCGAGCCTCCCGCCGAGGTGATTCTCCTCGGTCTCACGGCTCCGTGAATCTCGCCATGTGCGAGATATCCGCCGCCCACGATCCCGCGTTCCACGACATCACGATCCCCCATCAACGAGCATGTCTCGTCATTAATGCGGGATCCCGCCTATCACGCGGGCGTGACGCCAGGAGCGTAACGGCCGACGTGATTCTCGCACTTGCCTGCCCATTGCTGCCACTATATAAACCCCTCTCTCAGACGATCGAGGTATGCAATTTCTTTCCACTAAGTCGCTACTCTGCCTAACTTGCACCACTAACTTGATCGTCGGAGGGTTCTCGGTAGTACAACCACCCCGGGACTTCCTTGCAGATAGCTCGGCTCAACCTCAAATTCAAGTCCATTGAGATCCACATGCTAAAGAAGTCAACCCTCAGACCAATTCTCAGCCATCCGCCATTACGCGAAGAGATCAACGGAAGATAACATCTGAAGGAGATCCAGACCTCCATCATATTCCTATGTTAGTAATTACATGATGAAAGACGGCACTTTGCAGCGTAACGGTAAATTATCTTTCCAGTTGAGCAATTGGTATGTGAATTAAAATATGTTTCAGGTTATACTGGTTTATATAGGACAGAAACACGTAAATCCGAATAAGCTCTTCTTTACAAGTAAACAAGTGAAAAAGGAACTACAGTACCAATCCAATTCTAAAAAAAGGGGGATTTGATTTTGACCCCTTAGTACCCGATGCAGTTACAAAAAATGAATGGAAAAAAATAGGATTTGCCTTAGGATTACAAAAGGGCAACCAAAAAAGAAGAATAATAATTTCTTTGAAAGTGACACAAACCAATAAAGCACGAGAATAACTTGATTATTACATGATCAAAGTAATAAAAAAGCTTAGTTAATTTTTTTTTAAATGAAGAAAAGATAGTGATGGAAAGAGCCGCAACAAAGCAGCGTGGGGGCCACCCGCATAAATCAACAGTAAATATCTAGGCTAACCTTTGGGGGCGTGTCGGTGCTCCTCGATCGTCTCCGCCAGACAGAACAGCAAACAGTCTTCTCCCACCAATAGGAAGCGTCACGGTGAGAAAGATACGTGGGCCCCACCGAAAAGGACACCTGGCAGTTACAGCGAAGGAACACTAGAGAGCCACACACTCACTCTTCTCAATGAGATTTGGGCCATTCTCTCTCCCCTCTTCTCCTCCTCCTCTTCTCATTTGGGCATCTTCGATCAATTCGATCGATCTAGGGTTTTGATCGATCAATTTGGGGAAGAACAAACAACAAAGAAACAAAGGAGCAAAATGCTCAAGTATTGGAATCAGCATCACCCGCAAAGAGGAGGAGCTTTCGCTGCCCTTCTCCTGCTTCTTCTTCCTGCCTTCTGCGCTAACATCTTCTCCCCGCTTGGCCACGCCTCTCCTTCTGTTTTCTCGGTGAGCTCTAGCTATTTTTTCTTTGTTTTTGTGATTCTTGTTGTTATATTTTGTACGAGATTAGATTCAATCATCGTATTTGATGCTGCTTGTGGATGTGATTAGGTTTTTGTGTAATGTGTATGCAAGGGGAAGTATAGTAGAATGTCAAAAAACGCATTTTTAATTATGAACCTAAGTCAACCCTAGGGGGAAAAATAATCTTGCATGTACAGGAAGCTAATATATATTGTTTCTCAGTCCCTATTTATTAAATACATAAATAAATATACCGAGAGAAAATCTTCATGAGTTTTATCTGGAACTCTTATTGAATAAGTTTTGTTGCCAAGAATGCCTTGTTTTGGCGATGGAAAAGGAAAGTTGACACCAAGCGAAGCAGTTAATTAATGAGGTAGAAGATGCCGGATTATGAATGTTGCCAAAGATTTGAGATTCGGGCTATGGGTGTACAAGAAGAGAATGTTGTAATTGGAACCTCAATAATGTCTGATTGCCATGTGAGTTTCTTTATTTCTTGATCGACCACGACGAGCAGTATAAGGAGCCTCCAAAGCTGACTCCTTGCTGTAGTGAGCTTGGCAAAATAATATTACTTATAACGAGTCTTCTATGAACTGTTAATGCGAGAGGCTGAATTCATTGCACTTAGAATATGTTAATGGCTCTAACTCTAAAGCTTAACATGGATTTTCGGTATTTCCTTGAGCTATTACATAACATGCAATATAAAGATGACATTGAAAGTTATGACCTAGTCAGAAGCTACCTCTTCATACCTGAAATTTTCCAAGAATATTCATACCTTGTCATCATCCAATACCGCAACATATGTGATATGCAAGTTCGATGAAGAAAAATTACAGAAATCAATTGAAGATAAAAATAGAACAATAAAGTAAGATGAAAGAAAACAAAAATAACAAATTCATGAACAGGGCTTTGCTTTCAGATGTTGCAATTATTTAATTGGACCAGACTTCAATTCCTACTCAGTTCAGTTTGCTTTATGTGTTCATCTAGTTGATGATCTCTACTTTGTTCATCGTCAAATGTACTTTCTGATTGAAAGTATTAATTTCAAATGTAATTTTAAATTCCTAGCTTTCTACCATTAGTATATTGTTATCAGATTAAAAATCTGATTCAGGGGTTCAATCTATATTTGCTTAACCGATTAATTTATCTCTTGATGGTAATACATTGCCGATTTATAATTATTTTTTCTATTAAGAAAATTTTAATAAGTCCGTACTCATGCCTTCACTTATTTTTATTTTCTTGATTATGTATTTGAAAAGAAGTAAATTATCTCTTGCAGGAGTGGAATGCTCCAAAACCTAGGCATCTCTCTCTTTTGAAGGGTGCTTTACAACGTGAGATTGTGAGTTGAGCTGTTTTCCCCTAATATATTAGTATATACAGTTAGAGCCCACTTTTGCATCTAACTACTTATTGATGGGTCTCGTTTACTTTATTCTAGTCGGATGAACAAAAATCTGAGCTTTGGTCACCCTTGGCACCCCAAGGATGGAAACCATGCATTGAGGCTGCAAATAATGATGGTATGCACATTGTAACAGCAAAGTTCATTGCCTTGCATACTTGAAGAAATTCATATCAACCTTTGTGGATTGGCATGCATAGGCATTTTTCTCTGCATGAGCAAGAGGTGTATCGTCTTGATATTTCCATTATTTTCTTACAGTTACTTTTTCCTCCTCTGTAACAGGGCTCCCTGAAAAATCAATTGGATACATCCAGGTATTTCTTGATGGAGGGTTGAACCAGCAGAGGATGGCGGTAGGTCATTTTTTCTCAAATTACTTGCTAGGATACCATTTAATCTCATGCTAAATCTTGTTTATTCTGTGCAACTGCTTATTTTGAGGGGGTTAATTACATGACTAATGGAGACTATACTCTTCAGATATGCGATGCAGTTGCTGTTGCAAAATTTTTGAATGCGACTCTTGTAATCCCTCACCTTGAAGTAAATCCTGTTTGGAAAGACTCAAGGTGTGTCTACCACAGCAGTTTGTATCCGGTATCAAACATGTAACTACAAAGCGGATAAGGGCTATTATGACGAAGCTATATTTACTCTTTGCAGCTCATTTGAGGAAATTTTTGATGTGGATCACTTTATCAATGTCTTGAAAGATGATATCTCAATAGCTAGGGCCTTACCTGATGAATACTCGTGGAGCACCAGAGAGTATTATGCTGTTGCAATCCGAGCTACAAGAATCAAAACGGCACCTGTACATGCTTCTGCCAACTGGTATTTGGAGAACGTTATTCCTGTGTTGCAGAGGTTAGTGCATGGGAATATCGATATTTCTTATACATTATTATTAACAGCTATAGCATTTGTTGCTAGGGAGCATGGATACTTCAAATCGAGCTCAATATCCATACCGCATTTGTCCAATATGTATTAAATATTATTATATCACGACGACAATGACAAGCCTTTATCTCAAGCGTTTTACTGCTGGCTAACCTACCAAACATGAGGATTTTAACGCATGGCTAATTTTTTAACCATATGTTGCTAAAATGACACAAAAGAAGAACCTTTTGATATATGACAGGCATTATTTTATCATAACCGGGAAATGAGAGATATATGTGAGAAGAATCATCATATGCTTGTGTAAGGTCAAGGGGTTGGATTGGGCTTTCAAAAATATGTCTGCTAAGGTTCTAATATGTACAATATATAGGCATGCACCACAGCATCAAATGTACTGAATTTGAGGAATTGGATAAGGCATGACGTGGTCCGAAACTTTTATATTCACAAAGTTAATTCTGATACTAAAGTGTTAGGAATCACCTTTTACTTTATAAGTCTACCCTGGCTTTATAATCGGTAATATATATTATAATCTGCCGGGAGGAAACAATTTGTTAGTGATTATGCTTATAGCTTGTGTCTAGCCATTGATATATGATCAATACATCCGGAATATGTTATAAGTATTAGGATGTACCAAAAATAGCTCCACAAGTATCTCGACTAATCTATAAGTATCCGATATGGATACTGCTTCTGATACGAATATGCCGCATTTGACGACAAATCCATGCAACATAGATAGGAAACGTGAAAAATAAACAAGCAAATATTTTACTTAGTATGGTCATGAGCATGATGTGAGCTAGACTATGTCTACCAACGAAAAGAAAATGCCTTTGAGCTTCATGTTAGTTCGAGAGCAATCATTTTCAACTCTTATATAATTTTTTTTTCCATTGGATCACTTGACAACCACTCTCAACTTGTCCCAGCAATGATGGATCAGCTTATTAATCCCTCTCTTGCCAACATTATATTGTGATTCATAGCATAATTTGAGGTAAAACGCCAGTTGTGCACCCTGTGATAATCTTCCACCTTTAAAGTTCATTTTTTCATTGGTAGAACCTAATCTGGTTTACATCTAAAATTTTTCATTATAGCTGGTTTTACATTAGCCAAACATATTTAGGAATGTCTATAATTTTATAAGAAGTGGGGTCTATTGTCATTTGCAATTGCCCGACTCTCCAATCTGCTGTTTGAAATTTGTTTTGTTGATCTTCCACAAAGTATATCATGTCCTCTTATTCCTGTTTACAATAAATTATACTGACTATTGATGCCGTTTCTACAGCTATGGGATCGCAGCAATTGCACCTTTTTCGCACCGCCTGGCTTTTGACAGTTTGCCTGCAGATATTCAAAAGCTCCGTTGCAAAGTCAATTTCCAAGCTCTAGCTTTTGTTCCTCATATCACTGCGTTGGGCGAGACTCTTGTGAAACGCCTCAGATCCCCAGCACCCACTGAAGACCACTTACTAGAGGTAGTGGATAAAAATGTCAATAGGGGCTCATCAGGCAAATACGTCACCTTACATCTTCGATTTGATAAGGTACTGTTATGTTCTTAACCCTTCAACTCATCTGTATTTGCTGAAATAACCCACACCACAGTAAAGTGTAAGATGCAACTCATGAGTTTATTAAAATGAATAAATTTGCAGGATATGGCAGCACACTCGGCCTGTGATTTTGGAGGTGGCAAAGCTGAGAGGCTGGCCTTGGCTAAGTACAGGCAAGTGATTTGGCAAGGGAGGGTCTTAAACTCTCAATTCACCGATGAGGAGCTACGTAGTCAGGGTCGGTGCCCACTTACTCCTGAAGAAATTGGACTGCTATTAGCTGCTCTAGGCTTTGATAGCAAAACTCGCCTCTATCTTGCTTCACACAAGGTTTTACATTCTCTTTCCCCTTTGGACTAGCAAACTTCTGAATAAGAGAAGCCAATAGTTTTTCCCCCCTGGGTACAGGTATACGGAGGGGAAGCCAGAATATCAAGCCTGCGGAAGCTTTTTCCTTTGATGGAGGACAAGAAGAGCCTTGCTTCTGAAGAGGAGCTTGCAAAGGTCGAGGGGAAGGCTTCTCTTCTAGCTGCTGTTGACTATTATGTCAGCATGCACAGCGACATCTTCATCTCTGCATCGCCTGGGAATATGCACAATGCCATGGTATTTAAAACTATTTTCCTGTAACTTCACTGCATGAATTTTTAATGGAAATAATCGGATTCTAGATCTTAGGTGTGCTCTTACATGGATACCTGAGCCAAATATGGAGGAAAAATAAAGAAATTGAACAACTATCATCTTTATGGACCGCATGCTACATGCATGAATATATAGGCATGGAATTGTAAATTAAATACAGGTCATATAAATATAACTTTGATAAATATGATTTGTAGGTTTTATGTAAATTTCATCATTTTGATATTTCCTATTCAGAATATATGCGTGATAGGGGGGTAAACTTGTAAAAGAGGTTGATTATTTCTCCCCTTTTCTAATCAGCCTTTTTATAATATAATGCCAAGTGACACTTATAAGAGGGTCCATGAGACAAATTTGAGGGCTCAACTGCAAGCCCCCAAACGTTTGCATATATTGAATTACAATAAATCCAAGCAAGATGTTCTTTTGGTGGAATGCAGGTGGGTCATCGGACATTTGAAAACTTGAAGACGATAAGGCCAAGCATGGGGTTATTAGGTCAGCTCTTTCTGAATAAGAGCATGGAATGGCCTGAGTTTCAGCAAGCAGTCCATGACGGGCACAAAAATAGACAAGGCCAGATTAGATTGAAGAAGCCGAAGCAATCCATATATACTTACCCTGCTCCCGATTGCATGTGTCAAGCATGAGCGTCACCGCCCATGGTTGTATTGTATTTCATCATCTGTTGTACTACTTTTATTTGCCATTGCGATCGTTTAAATATGTATTTCTTATATTTTCCGATGATTTGCCAGTGTAGACTGAAGTGGAATTCTATCAAGACAAGGCCGTATTTGTTTGTATTATTTACGATACTATCATTTGTTCTTGTTCTTATGTTATAACTTATTTTTCTCTGTTAGTACTGCATGAATTATTTGGATGCTTATGTTAAATGCCAACTGCTGGGTGAACTTATGTCCTGGAATTTTGCTGAAACCAATTATCATGATCTAGACTAAAGCTTGAACCTTCTGCTGGCTGAAGCAAGCCCTATGTACTAATGAAACAATAGGTATTACCAATAATCAATAGCTCACTTGGTATGTGCACTCTTTTTAAGGTGAGTGCGGGATTCGAATCCAGGTAGGGAAGTGGCCACAAATAAACGTTGTCGGTGCAAATTTGTGGATCTCCGGATGCTTGTGTGGTGTTCCCGTGTGTCGTGTCGGTGCCTAAAAAGTTACCGGTATTTAATGAAAAATTGACCAGTATTTGATTTTTCATTTGCAATCTGTCAACTTGACAGTATATGTAAAAGTCCATAAAAACCTGTCAAATTAACGTTTTCGGTGCAAATTTATGGATCCCGGATGCTTGTGTGTGGTGTTCCTGTGTCGGCGCCAAAAAAAATTACAGGTATTTAATGAAAAATTGATTAGTCTTTGATTTTTCATTTGCAATCTGTCAACTTGACAGTATATGTAGAAGTCCATGAAATTGCAGTACCTTGTAGAACAAGGCTTGCTCTTTTAAGTGCCATCTTTTTTCACTCTTAATGCAAAAGGGTAGCGGTTCTTCAAATACAGATTAATTTGATAACTTGGAATTTTTTCCATTATACAAATTAAAAAAAGAAGAAGATCCTAGTCAAATAGTAAAAATTCTGTTTTCCCACTTCACTGACCACTCCTCTCTCTATTTGACAAACCAGTTTGAAAACGGAGATAAGTTTAGATGCCCGAGTTTCATAAGTTAAGCTATCCAACTTAACTCCACGTAACTATGCCGTGTATGACATGGATTTTGGAGTTTAGAAGACTCCGGTTATCCTTTTTTTCCTCGAAATAAAAAACATTGGTTTTCCAAACTTCAAAATTGAGATGGAATTTACAATACTCCAATCCGACAAAAGACCTTAAAATTCCAAAATTTATGAAGAGAACACTTTAGTTAAACGCTAGATAAATCTGAAACAACATTTTGGAGTTAGAAAACTCCACAGTCAAACATCCATCGAAGTTAAGTTTTTAAAATGGAAGTAAAGGCTTGCAAACTATAGTTTGCTTATTGCCTACCTCCACTTAAAAATAAGGCTTAATTTCACTAAACTCCATTTAAATTTACTCAAATCTCAGAATACTTCCCTCAACTTTTAAATGAGCAGATAACTGTCCGTTAAAAAAATCCCCAAAATACCCTCCACCATCATTTCCTTCATCCTCCAACCTACCATCATCAATTTCCTCCAAATCCCCACCACTATCATTACCACCATCACCACCTTCTTCTTTCTCCAAATCTAATCTTCTTCATTTTCCTCCAAACCCCTCCCCCTTCCCACCACCACCACCACCTTCCTTTTCCAAATCTCATCTTCTTCTACCTCTAAACCCTCATCACCACCATCATCTTTCTCCTCTAAATACACAACACCACCACCACCACCACCTTCTTACTTCTTCAAATCCCCACCACCACCATCTTCCTCCTCCCCATCACCAACCACCATCATCTCCATTATCTTATTCGTCCTCTCAATTCCCACTATCATCACCATCAAAGATTCAAATAAGTTAGATTTAGCGTAGAGAGAGAAGATGGTTTTTTTTGTGACAAAAAAGAAAGTGAAAGAGAAGTACATTTTGGAGATTATTTTAATGGTGCTACCGTAGCAAAGTAGTTATCTGCTTATTTAAAAGTACAGAAAAGTATTCTAGGATTTTGGCAAATTTAGATGAAGTTCAGTAAAATTAATCATAAACATAAACTCCAGCTTTCATAAGTGCATGAGGCCCATGTAAACATTGAAGGTAAGTGATTAAGAATTGTTAATTGGAGCATGCTCAATCATCACCATGAAGAGAATAAGGCCTAGTTTGGCCGCACAAAAAAATGTTTCTTTTGAAACCATGGTTTCTTTTCTGATCGCACGAAATCTATTAGGAAATATTTTCATGAGATGAGATTCGAGTCTAGATAGAGAATATAGGTAGTTGTGCAACGATCGTCATCGCGACTTCTACCGTAATCAGAGTCACTAAAGTCCTGAAGAGTTAGAGGAGATCGTTGGTGGAGATAAAGACCATGATGTATCATACCTTTGAGGTAATGAAGAACACGTTTAAGTGTTGTCCAGTGAAGCTCTATAGGAAGTGCATAAATTGGGAGAGACGATTGACGGCAAATGAAAAATCGGGTCGAGTGAGAGAGAGGTATTGAAGAGCACCAACTAGATAATGATATGGCATGGGTCAACAGATGAAGACCTGTCATGGCGAAGTAGAGGGGTGGTATGCATATTGGGGTGGTAACTTCTTTAACTCTTTCCATAGAGAACTTTTTCAGAAGATCGACGATATGATGATATTGAGATAGAAAGAGTTATTATGTTGTGGGAATATCTTCTACCCCAAGAAAGTGATGAAAATCGCCGAGATCCTTTAGAGAGAAATATTGTCCGAGTTGACAAACTAAAAGATTGAAAGAACCATATATTGTTACCTGTGAGAATAATGTCAACATATACCAAGAAATAGGCTATGATGGAGTACTTGGAGTAGATAAAAAGAGACGTATCCGCCACGAAATTTGCGAAGCCATTTTGTACAAGATAGACTATGAGTTCTTGATACCGTGCCCTTGGCGCTTGCTTGAGACCACATATCGCTTCATGTAGTTTACAGACGTGGTTGGATAGGGAAGAGTGGAGAAAGCCGGATGATCGAGCCATATACACATCTTCATGTAAAGTACCATTGTGAGAAGTATTGTTAATGTCAAATTGACGAAGAGGCCATCCTTTGGGAGAATACTATGCATAAGACTATAAGCAGTGTTGTCAGCTTGATAACAAGGCTGAACGTGGCAGAATAGTCTAGACTAGGCCGTTGATGGAAGCCTTTGGCCATAAGACGAGCTTTGTATCTGGAAATGGTGCCGTCGGAGTTGCACTTGATTCGGAAGACCCACTTGCAACCTATAAAATTCTGATTTGATTTGAGAACAAGATCCCATGTTCCATTCTTTATAAGAGCATCAAACTCTTCGGACATTGCAGCATACCAGTTAGGATCCTTCACAGCTTAAAATACAAAAGTTGTGTCACGCCCCGCTTCTCAGTAGACGGAAACGGTGACGTGGTAAGCCCGCAACGTACTACTATGAAAATACGTTAAGTGTAATTAAGTAATATAATAATGAACAAGAATTACAAGAGTAATAAAATGAAACGGCAACTTTATTTATATTTAACTTTACACACAACTGTTTGTAATAAAAAGATACATTGATAAAGCAAATGCCTAAACAATGGTATAATGAAAGTAAGTACAGCTAGTAAGAAACTAGTAGTTTGGCTGAGTAGCAAACCGGTCCAAGTCTTCCAGGCACGACTCTATGTCCTCAGAGTCCGGTCCTCCTGACGAACATTCCAAAGAAAGAAAACAGAGAGGAATGTCGTCGGCGAACTAACGCTCGGTAAGTTCCAAAATAAGTAAGAGAAGATAGTATATAATATGAATAGAAACCTAATGAACAGTGGACGGTAAATTGTAAATGATCATCCACAGGTATAAGATAGTTATTCTAATATGGTTATTTGTAGTTTGATAAAGAAAATATTCATGTATACGAGAGAAAACCATCTTACCCCGTGGACTATGGTAACATGTAGTACAAGTCCCCGTCATAAGCTATCGGAAAACGGCACGTGAATTCATATAGGTGTCTTTTAAAGTGACCTCTCGTGCCATGATATACGTTCCGTACCAATCTACCTCTTTATCCCCGTGTATTGTATTGTATAAATTAAGATTAGAGGTTTTGTCCGAGTCTATAGATATAAAATGTACAGGTTCATGTTCAAGATATAATCATGTTTTCATGTATTCATGTCAAGTTATAATCATGGTTCGGTCAAGTCGAGTCAAGTAATCAAGTTCAAGTTTGATATTTGAATTCGAGTGTTCAGATTCATGATCAAGTATTCCAGTTCGTGTTTGATTTTGAATTCTGGTTTAAGTTTGGATTCAAGTTAAAGTCGGAATCTTATGAAAGAATTTAGTTCTTGAAATTTCTTAAGTTCGGGAGTAATCGGGTAACTGCTGCACATGAACGGCAGGATTTGGGTTTTTTCTAAGACAATTGCCATTAATAACTCCGTTAAACTTGTCTAACCTGAATAGGCAAGCACCCACTTTCTCTGGCTCTCTGGGGCTCAAGAGAAATGATAGCGCTTAAACTTATATCAATCTATAGTTCTTAAATATTTATTATTGTTGTTTACATTGTATTTATATTCTCGATAGGGTTCTATGAAAAAAAAATTAGTATTGTTTAAAAATAAGCTCGAGAGTGATTTATAATATTTAGAGTTTTTATGAACATGTATTTTAATTGTTGCAGTGTTTTAGTAATAAAACCTAGTTTTTAAAAGTTTATGGTATTTTTATGAAAACTGACTCTTTTGGAAACTTGATGCTATTTTATTAAAATTCCAATCTTCATTCTAAAAATATATTTTCACAAGTTGTTTTTATTGAAAATACGGATTCATAATTATATATAATTTTTCAAAATTTAGTTTTGTTTAGAAAAGTCGTATTTCTTAAAAACCGTATTTTTATTTCTTTTCGAGACCGAATACTCCGTGAGGGGTTCTGCATTTCATTCTAATGTCCCAAGGATATGCAATAACCCGCAAGATTCATAAACTGGTCCTGTAACGAGAGTTGTAGAGACGTATTTTCCAAGAATTTAAAAAATATCGATTAAAAAAACCCGTATTAAAAAATGCAGCAGTTTGATGTAAAAATTATTCTTTAAATAAACCATATATCTAAAATCTCGTGCTATGAAATCATAGTGTGCGTGTGGGGTAGGTCATTATCCCGTGAAATTTTCGTAAAGGTAGGTAAACTAGTTATCGAAATAGGGGTTATACTAAAATTCATCGTATTTTTATGAAAACTTCGTTTTATGATTATTTCATATGGAAATTTTCATTATACTAAAAAACTAAATGATGTGAATAAGATTAAGAGTGGTTTTATAGTGTTGTTGTGATTTATTTTGCCTATCAAGTAGGTGAAAAGATTTGAAAAGAAAGTAATATCGGATCTAATTCCACTTTACCGATATATTTTAAGAATGCGATTTTAGTTGAAAAGAAGGAGAGGGGGAATGGAATTACGGCTTTATAATGTCAAGAAAAAGGTAAGAAAGAGAGGGGGCTCCGTGGCGTCGTGGTAGTTTCGAGATTGACTCCGATCTTCAACAAAAGAGAACTTGGTTGCTAACTCCACTTGATTCCACTTGCACTTAGAAAATTTTGGGAGAAATTGGATAGAAATTTCAGAATGGGGGAGAGCTAGGGCATGTGGTGGTATTTATAAGGTAAAAATGAGAGAGAGTGAAATAAAATGAATTAAAATAAATTTAATGGTGTTAATTAGAGATTTGAAGAGTCTCTATTTGATTGTAGGAAAATCAAACAGTGCAGAGAAGTTGAGGGGAGCTGAAGGGACGAGTGTGCAAAGCATGGAGGCTTTTAGAGGCGTCGGGACTGTCTGCAGCGGCCATAAGGGAGGAATGAGCGGTCGGATCTTGAGGGTTTGGCTCAAGATTCGTGCCACGTGTCTAGTTTGATATTTACTCCTCTTTACGCCTGTTTGATTTTTCTGAAACTTTCGCATCTCTGTGAATTGCACGTGCAACTCTTAGGCTTCCGAAAAATTAAAAATTAAAATCTTTAAAAATAATTAGAACTGATGGGATTCGAACACACATGCTACGTCACAGCAATGTAGAGGCTTTACCAGTGAGCTACGAGTTGCCTTTTGCTTTTATTGAACAAAAATAACTTATAACTCCACAATAGGCTGAAATACCCCTTTTCTATACATTTAAACAAATAATTCTGTACATGGATTTTAGAGTCGTTAAATTCTACCCTCCTTATAAAAATTTCGTCCTCGAAATTTACATTTACATAGAGACTAATTTTCAAAAGGATAAGGGTATCGTGCACGCATATTTTCTTCTCTTTCCCAAGTTAATTCTCCGAACGAATCTTTTCTCTACATTACTCAGACCAAGTTTACCTCCTTGTTCTGCAATGTCTTCACCTTTCGGTTTAGGATCTCAACTGGTTTCTTCTCACAAGTCAGATCGGTCTGTACAGTGAGTTCTGAGTGATTAAGTATGTGGCTGGGGTCGCTCAAATATCATCGTAATTGGGATATGTAGAACATATTGTGCACTCTTTCCAATGAGGATGGCAGTGCCAAACGGTATGCCACTTCTCCAACTCGTTCGAGTATGTTGAATGGTCCTATGTATCTTTGATTGATCTATTTTTTTATGTGTAGTAGTTAACCGCAATCAATAACGGTGTCACGTGTAGTTAGACCGAGATGAGTACGGGTCGTCCTCAGGGAAACGTGGAACCTTTTATTCTTACTTTAGGCGCGTTGAGAAAGAAAGGAGGAAGAATAAAGAATGGTGAAGAATGGTTGTAAGATCTAGATCTACGTTAAACATGGATGCAAAATATAGAACTAGATTAACTACGGAGGTAAGTTTAATATTAAAAGGGGGCTTGTAGGGTTCATTAGGATTTAGTAGTTATGGATGATTAATGAAAGATCACTCTTTTTATCCTTTAATAGATTTAAAACTAGAACGACAGTGATGCATGTAGATTAGGGTTTCTAGAGGGAAAAGTGTAATACCCAGCCCTTTTTATACCAATATCTGTATTTATGTTACTCTTAAAGTTTATTTATTTTATAAATATAATTTTTAGTATTTTAAAATCTCTAAACTTTTTTCCTTTTATTTTAGACGGCCCAAAAGAAACATTTCGATTAAATTAAACCCCTGCCCATTTCTTTTATTTAAAATTAAACCCAAAACTTTTATTTCCTCAGCCCATAACCTATATTTTTCCCAAGCCCATGTAAATTAAAATAGGATTTAAATCCCCCGGCCCGCTTCTTTTTTCCCCATTTGAATTCTTTTCTCTCCACCGGCCCATACCCCAAGCCCACACCCTTCTCAGCCCACGTTGAAAATAAAATAGACTTTATTTTTATTCCGGCCCTTTTCCTTCAGCCCGCAGCTGCCTACCCGACCCGGCCCACTACCTTCTCCTCTTCCCCAACGGCTACTTCCTCTTCTCCCGCTCGCTCGACCCACTTCCTTCGCCCACGCCCACGCTCGCTCGTGCGCCGTTACTCCCCATGACTCGCAACCCTTGCGATCCCCCGTCTTCCCTATCTCTCCTCTCGTACGCACCCACACACTCTCCCTCCCATCTCGCACTCTCTCTCCCTTCTCTTTTCCCGCTCCCTCTCTCGAACCCACGGCCGCGCTTGCCTCGTCGCCGTCGACACCACCCTCGCCTTCCTCTCTCTCTTCGCCCACCCTTCTCCCTCGCTCACTCCTCTTCACCAATAGAACTCCCTTCGTTACCTCACCCCTCAATCGAGTTTGAGACGAGCCCTGCACCCATCTCGACCCCCACCTACACTCGACGTCGACGAGCTCCCCACTGCCCCGAGCCGTCTCGTCGACTCCGCCGCACCCTCCTCGTTGTCAGCAGCACCACCATCACCCCATACATCCACATCCGAGCATCCCACTTCCTCTCTCCCACTCTACTGCACCCACCAACCAAACTCCCCTGCACACCCGAGCTCGAGCCCCTGCGCCCTCTCGCCGGCGAGCCCCCACTGCATCTCGTCGACTCCCCCGCACCATCGTCGACCGCAGCATCATCATCATCATCGTCGCCATCATCTCCCTATCTCCCCTCTCTTTCTCTGTTTCCTTCTCTCTGCAATCTCTCTCTTTCTTTCTCTCTGCCTCTCTCTCTCCCTCTCTACAACTCCCTTTCTCTCTCTACACCTCTCTCTCTGTGTTTTTTTCCCTCTCTATATTCATCTCGCTCACACTCCCTCTCTCTCTCTGTCTAACACTCTCTCTCTCTGTCTAACACTCCCTCTCCCCCTCTCTAAATCTCATCCGTCTCTCCCTTTTCTATCAATCGACCACCACCACAACATCGCCTGAGCTCGCAACAGCCCGTCACCAAGCTCGAGCCAAGCCCAATCCTAGCCGAGACTCGTCGTGTGCTTGCTACTCCGTGCCCGTGACGTGTCACTACTGCTTTCGCTGCCGCGCCATCAATTCATCGTTTCTAGGCAAGTACTTTGACTTGCTACATGCTAATTTATTCGAGTTACAAACTTATATCATATAGATTACAAGTTTACATCATCCAATAGATTATGTGCTATACCTGTTCGATGCATGATCCCAATGAGATTATTCAACTATTTTGACGGAATTGGATTGTTTATGTTGACCCATGTAATGATGAATACTATGTATAAATTTCACCAGATAATACGACTATTAACGACTAAAACGATTACCCCCAAGTATACCTGTAAAACTGGAAATTTCTTGTACCTGAAAATTATTAAAATTACCATAAATTATGTACATACTGAAATGATGCGTTCGAGGGCTTAAATCGAAGAGTACTCGACGAACTATAACCCTATGCAAGTTTCTAATGGTTTATGTACTTAAATTGTGACGATATTTGGTTCAGAGTGCGACTCTGGACTGCAGTCCAGAGCGACTCTGATTATTGCTTACTGTCCCGTAATGGGTACCACCTTGTTTACTTAACTCGTATGTTGCGGAACTCTACTGTTTATAAAAGGTGAAACTGTTAGCTAGATAACACAAGTGGTTTCATTCTGTTTCGTCATCGTTTGCTATTTAATCTGTAATTTAAACGATGGGGACGTATAACAGTCCCAACAGAATCAGAATTGACATACTAGTATTGAACAGTGTATATCTCCTGACGTACAGGCGCGATTGAGAATACGTCTATTGCGTTGAAAACCTTACTGAAAACCCTAGATTTCATTCAGCTGTAGCATTGCTAAAATCTGATCCCAACTAGGATTAAAATGCGTTGCAAAACGGACTTCCGATTCTGAAACCGGATTTCCAGCCGTGAACGCTTAAAATGAAATGGTCATAACTAGTGCTCCTGAAACCCGATTGACGTGAAACTAAACTCGCTGAATAGACAATCAAACATACTATTTAATCCCCATTTATCGTTTCGCTAAACTGTACACGTATGATTTATGATAAATTATGCAAGTGGTAGAATACCGATTTATGACATCCTAATCATGCTTTACATACTGTTTACTCATCATATCATACATATGTCACTGCATTGATAATCTAGTGATCATGTACATTATCCAGTGTTAGGTATTAGTGATGATTGTGGCAAGTACGTTAGTGTTCGTGCATGAGTGAATAAGTGAAAGCGACACGTACTTGTACACAATCAGTGAACCTTATTATTCTATTGCATTGTCGACGTCTGTGGGACGCGTGTACGTGTGACTATAAGTGGTATGGGACACTTATGGAAGCTCTTGCATGGGTATCATAGATAAGGCACAAGACACTGCCATTTATCTTGGGTATTAGTCGGGACGTGCTTGATGGAGATCCTGTCTCCAGTTCTCGCGCAGACTTGTCACAGACCGACTGGTATTTGAGGTTATGGTTAGCGTTTGATGTAGACCACGGGGTGTGGGGTAGTCTGAGTGTGAGTTCAACAGAATCTCGGGAGTCCCATGCCGGCTTATATATATGGAGATATATGGAGATTTACAGGGTACATGATTATTACCGTGAGTTACATGTTGGGCCCGTGGTCCCTTGCCCTTGGGTCCTACCCTTGGGTGGAGGACACTCGCGAGTGGTTGACTCTCACACTTGGACTGACGATAGACTTAGTGACCTGTACAGTGAGACTTAGAGACTGATAGGGATAATGGCATTGATATACATTATTTACTGTGTTGACATACCTGGCATATTATTTTACTGTTTTACTATTCACCTGATCTGTTAGACACTTCTTTGGTTACTGCATGTTCATAACTATACCGTCTTGATTTACTGTCATATATATCTATTATCACTGTTCGAGTTGTCACTTGTATCTATATATATTATATTGCTATTGTGTCGCTCTGACGACCTGAGTATGCATGCTCAGTGTGAGGAGTGGATCTAGCCTGGACCAGGACTAGACGTACATCGCGGACATCTTGATCAGCTATCCAGAGTTATACTCTTTTTACCTCTATCAGGTCAGTTTCTTGTATTTGATTTGTTTCAGTTACTGCATTTCTCATTACCTGCGCATTCTTTACTGATTACCATATAAAGCTAGAAGCCGAAGTGTGACTGCGGCAGGACATTTCCTTGACCGTAGGAGCATGGCTGGCCTTGTCAACCCCTCGTATTCTGTATTTTGGGAAGCAGGGCGTGACATGGTTTAGTTGGTATCAGAGACAGGTTTTGCTTCGATTGGGATTGCAGTTTTCCGTGTATAGCTTGACAATCTAAGACATCCCTCGGTCTAGATTGTAAACTTGTTATTCTTGATCCATATTCACATTGTGTGTTCTACTATCCATACGCTAGGGTTTCGGGTAACTTGGCAAGGTTACGTGGTTGTAATTGCGAACTATATCATAATTACACTACCGTACTTTGTTTAAGTGACTTAGAACCCTACAGTTGATTTCCACTTGTAATAAATTTCATCACATCCGATGTTCTTGATTCTTTGCCCAATCCATAGTATATTTTAATTCTTATAGCTTGTGCCTTATATCGTTCTCAAAATTGTCGTTTCAGGATCATGTCTTTCAACGACTCTTCATCTATCTCCACTCCCCAGATTCAGAACGTTGAGATTCTGAGTGTACTGCAAGGTCTGAAGGAAGCCCAGGAGCGAACAAACGACTTGTTGGCTGAAGGACTGAGAAGGCAGGTGAATCAAGCACCAGCGGGAGTCTCCAATTGTAAAGAGATCCCTGTTAGACGAGGAAAAGAGAAGAAGATGAAGCGCCCATTTGTTTCCCCACGACAGAAGCAGCAGAAGACCCAATGTTGTGGGTACTGTAAGAGGTCAGGACATCTTCAGAGGGATTGTCGCCGCGCCCAAGGGAAATGTCTGATTTGCGGATCCAGCGAACATCTTATCAACGGTTGCCCAAAAAAGAAGGAGCTACAAGGAGGAGGCTCGACCACACTCTCCACTTCTGCCAAGTGATGATTATTGCGTAGTTCGAACTTCGAGGATAAGGCGGACTCAGCGCAGGATTCAACTCGTGTGACGAGAATGCAGCGGCCGAGTAATCGAAGAAGAGTTATTATGTTTTCTGCTTTCAATAATAATGCTGTTACCCCCTTTTGTAAAATTTCCTTTCGTTTGAAATCTTGTATCCGTCGAATTTTTAGTTGAATGCAATAAAACTTGGAATCGTAACATATGTATCATTCCCTTGCTTTCCCCCTTATTTGTACTATTCATTACCACAGAAATTTTTAATTCTGATTTTTCAGTTCCTGCCCACCGCATATTTTCCTATACTCCGTACCCTTAGCTATTTTCTTGATGTGTTCCTCTATCTGATCATGACTCTTTCTTTTCAGGCCATGGCCCACCCTGGAGCAGCGACACATCTAGATGAGGATGCACAGTCATGCGTTTCCTTAGACCGCACGCTGATGAGTTCTGACGATGAGATCAACGGTCCCCAGGTCATCTTCGGAATCAGCGATTCCGAGGACGAAGGAGCCGCCGCCCTAGAGGTTGACATGATAGGCGATTCCGACGAAGAGGAAGAAGACCCTGAAGAGAACTCGGTAGAGGAAGATCCCGAGGAAGGCTCGATAGAAGAAAATCCAGTGGAGAAAAATCCCTTGGGAGAGGATCCAGAAGAAGAGAATCACATGGAAGCAGACCTCGATGAAGAAACTCCAGCCGAGGGAGAAAGACTAGAAGAACAAGACCCTGCGGTGGAAGAACTCCCAATGGCGGTCCCTGCGAGGCGATATGGGAATGGACACCCCTACCTGAGCGCGCGAGCCTACCGCAACCTGCTGAACCTCCACAACCGCGACTGACAGGATTTTTAGCTGTTGTCATCTCTGGCCAAATAAATCTGTGTATAGTTTAGGGCCACCTCTCATTTTGAGAATGCTTTGTTGAGAATCTCCTGGAATGAAATAATTTACTGAGTTCACTAATCTTTCGATCTTCTTGGTTCACTTGATACTTGATTATTTCTCATTTACATTTATTTTTCCTGCTGAGATCCCTGACTGTCTACCCCTACTCCTTGTATTGTTTTAACCCTCGCTTCGATTAACAAGTACCGCACCCTGATCTTTGGGATGGGCCACCCTTCATGCTTCGTCTATGTCTCGTTTGAGATCCTTCTGGGAGGGGAAATTGATAGTAAATTTTCCGAGTTAGCCGATCCTTCGGATTTTTGATTCACATGATGTATCGACCGTTACCCTCCCCGTACATTTGTTCCCTGTAGTCCCTTGCTGCTCACCCTTACTCCCTGTGCTGACCCGACCCCAATCTCTTTGACCTTCAGCCTAAAACCGCCACACTCCGACCTTTTGAATGAGCCACACTTCCTTGTAATCCTTACCTTAGCCAGCCCTTTACATTTTTGTGCTTTTTTCTATTACCCTAAATATATTTAGGGACATTGTTATTCGAAAATTTAGTTTCATTATTTTGTATTTATCGAAGAGTGCGTGTTATTGACTACTCCGTTTTATGTATTTTAAGTACACTACTACTTTTCTCATATTTCGGTAGCACGACCATACGTATTACGCATATGATTTTGGTGCTATGTTTCTTATTTTCACCATGTGGTTTTCCAAGTTATGTTAAAATGGTTTGATTGATACGTTATTCTAAAAACGTTTTTAAACCACCGACAAGTTCTTCACTGCTTCATTATAATTATGCCTTATACTTATTATTTTTGCTGTACTACTTTGATATACTTATATGTGCACATAATTGGGTTTCGATCTTATCGAGCATGCCTTGATTATTATTGTTCGTTATTGTTATCTATATTCTCGTATACATGTAGTTGTTCTTATAGTTGTTCCTGCCTTATACCTATTTAGACCTATTTTTGTATGTTGTTCTTACATATATATACCTTCAAAATTTTGTCCACTCGTTTTAAGTAAATCACTATGTATTAGTGTTCGATGTGATAACTTTTCGCTTATTATTTTATACCTTGTCGTTTCTTTTAAATTTCGAGGACGAAATTTTTGTAAGGGTGGTATGATATAATACCCAGCCCTTTTTATACCAATATCTGTATTTATGTTACTCTTAAAGTTTATTTATTTTATAAATATAATTTTTAGTATTTTAAAATCTCTAAACTTTTTTCCTTTTATTTTAGCCGGCCCAAAAGAAGCGTTTCAATTAAATTAAACCCCAGCCCATTTCTTTTATTTAAAATTAAACCCAAAACTTTTATTTCCTCAGCCCATAACCTATATTTTTCCCAAGCCCATGTAAATTAAAATAGGATTTAAATCCCCCGGCCCGCTTCTTTTTTCCCCATTTGAATTCTTTTCTCTCCACCGACCCATGCCCCAAGCCCACATCCTTCTCAGCCCACGTTGAAAATAAAATAGAATTTATTTTTATTCCGGCCCTTTTCCTTCAGCCTGCAGCTGCCTACTCGACCCGGCCCACTACCCTCTCCTCTTCCCCAATGGCTACTTCCTCTTCTCCCGCTCGCTCGACCCACTTCCTTCGCCAACGCCCACGCTCGCTCATGCGCCGTTACTCTCCACGACGCGCAACCCTCGCAATCCCCCGTCTTCCCTATCTCTCCTTTCGTACGCACCCACACACTCTCCCTCCCATCTCGCACTCTCTCTCCCTTCTCTTTTCCCGCTCTCTCTCTCGAACCCATGGCCGCGCTCGCCTCGTCGCGGTCGACACCACCCTCGCCTTCCTCTCTCTCTCCGCTCACCCTTCTCCCTCGCTCACTCCTCTTCACCAACAGAACTCCCTTCGCTACCTCACCCCTCAATCGAGCTTGAGACGAGCCCTGCACCCATCTCGACCCCCACCTGCACTCGACGTCGACGAGCTCCCCATTGCCCCGAGCCGTCTCGTCGACCCGCCGCACCCTCCTCGTCGTCAGCAGCACCACCATCACCCCATACATCCACATCCGAGCACTCCACTTCCTTTCTCCCACTCCACTGCACCCACCAACCAAACTCCCCTGCACACCCGAGCTTGAGCTCCTACGCCCTCTCGCCGGCGAGCCCCCACTGCATCTCGTCGACTCCCCCGCACCATCGTCGACCGCATCATCATCATCATCATCGTCGCCATCATCTCCCTGTCTCCCCCCTCTCTCTCTGTTTCCTTCTCTCTGCAATCTCTCTCTTTCTCCCTCTCTGCCTCTCTCTCCCTCTCTACAACTCCCTTTCTCTCTCTACACCTCTCTCTCTCTGTGTTTTTTCCCCTCTCTATATTCATCTCTCTCACACTCCCTCCCTCTCTCTCTCTATAACACTCTCTCTCTCTGTCTAACACTCCCTCTCCCCCTCTCTAAATCTCATCCGTCTCTCCCTCTTCTATCAACCGACCACCACCATAACATCGCCTGAGCTCGCAACAGCCCGTCACCAAGCTCGAGCCAAGCCCAAGCCTAGCCGAGACTCGTCGTGTGCTTGCTACTCCGTGCCCGTGACGTGTCACTACTGCCTTCGCTGCCGCGCCATCAATTCATCGATTCCAGGCAAGTACTTTTACTTGCTACATGCTAATTTATTCGAGTTACAAACTTATATCATATAGATTACAAGTTTACATCATCTAATAGATTATGTGCTATACCTGTTCGATACATGATCCCAATGAGATTATTCAACTATTTTGACGGAATTGGATTGTTTATGTTGACCCATGTAATGATGAATACTATGTATAAATTTCACCGGATAATACGACTATTAACGACTAAAACGATTACCCCCAAGTATACCTGTAAAACTGGAAATTTCTTGTACCTGAAAATTATTAAAATTACCATAAATTATGTACATACTGGAATGATACGTCCGAGGGCTTAAATCGAATCCGACTCGACGAACTATAACCTTATGCAAGTTTCTAATGGTTTCTGTACTTAAATTATGACGATATTTGGTTCGGAGTGCGACTCTGGACTGCAGTCCAGAGCGACTCTGATTATTGCTTACTGTCCCGTAATGGGTACCACCTTGTTTACTTAACTCGTATGTTACGGAACTCCACTGTTTATAAAAGGTGAAACTGTTAGCTAGATAACACAAGTGGTTTCATTCTGTTTCGTCATCGTTTGCTATTTAATCTGTAATTTAAACGATGGGGACGTATAACAGTCCCAACAGAATCAGAATTGACATACTAGTATTGAACAGTATATATCTCCTGACATACAGGCGCGATTGAGAATCCATCTATTGCGTTGAAAACCTTACTGAAAACCCTAGATTTCATTCAACTGTAGCGTCGCTAAAATCTGAACCCAACTGGGATTAAAATGCGTTGTGAAACGGACTTCCGATTCTGAAACCGGATTTCCAGCCGTGAACGCTTAAAATGAAATGGTCATAACTAGTGCTCCTGAAACCCGATTGACGTGAAACTAAACTCGCTGAATATATAATCAAACATACTATTTAATCCCCATTTATCGTTTCGCTAAACAGTACACGTATGATTTATGATAAATTATGCAAGTGGTAGAATACCGATTTATGACATCCTAATCATGCTTTACAGACTGTTTACTCATCATATCATACATATGTCACTGCATTGATAACCTAGTGATTATGTACATTACCCAGTGTTAGGTATTAGTGATGATTGTGGCAAGTACGTTAGTGTTCGTGCATGAGTGAATAAGTGAAAGCGACACGTACTTGTACACAATCAGTGAACCTTATTATTCTATTGCATTGTCGACGTCTGTGGGACGCGTGTACGTGTGACTATAAGTGGTATGGGACACTTATGGAAGCTCTTGCATGGGTGTCACAGATAAGGCACCAGACACTGCCATTTATCTTGGGTATTAGTCGGGACGTGCTTGATGGAGATCCTGTCTCCAGTTCTCGCGCAGACTTGTCACAGACCGACTAGTATTTGAGGTTATGGTTAGCGTTTGATGTAGACCACGGGGTGTGGGGTAGTCTGAGTGTGAGTTCAACAGAATCTCGGGAGTCCCATGCCGGCTTATATATATGGAGATATATGGAGATTTACAGGGTACATGATTATTACTGTGAGTTACATGTTGGGCCCGTGGTCCCTTGCCCTTGGGTCCTACCCTTGGGTGGAGGACACTCGCGAGTGGTTGACTCTCACACTTGGACTGACGTTAGGCTTAGTGACCTGTACAGTGAGACTTAGAGACTGATAGGGATAATGGCATTGATATACATTATTTACTGTGTTGACATACCTGGCATATTATTTTACTGTTTTACTCACCTGATCTGTTAGACACTTCTTTGGTTACTGCATGTTCATAACTATACCGTCTTGATTTACTGTCATATATATCTATTATCACTGTTCGAGTTGTCACTTGTATATATATATATATTATATTGCTATTGTGTCGCTCTGACGACCTGAGTATGCATGCTCAGTGTGAGGAGTGGATCTAGCCTGGACCAGGACTAGACGTACATCGCGGACATCTTGATCAGCTATCCAGAGTTATACTATTTTTACCTCTATCAGGTCAGTTTCTTGTATTTGATTTGTTTCAGTTACTGCATTTCTCATTACCTGCGTATTCTTTACTGATTACCATGTAAAGCTAGAAGCCGAAGTATGACTGTGGCAGGACATTTCCTTGACCGTAGGAGCATGGCTGGCCTTGTCAACCCCTCGTATTCCGTATTTTGGGAAGCGGGGCGTGACAAAAAGGGTTCCCACTCTTAACCCCTATCTCGACATGGATCTCCGTTCATGTCTAGCCTTTACCAAAATAATCATTAATCTAATCTCTAATCGCGGTCGAGACTAGCAATGAATTGGTAGCACGCCCAATTAGGATGTTAACTATTCTTTTAATAAAGTTTATAAACTTTATAGGATTTAAAAAGAGTTTAAGCATCTTCATCATCCATTAACCTACCCTAATCCCATGAACCCTATAAAGCGAAGAATTATTCACGCATGTTGGGAGAAGAAGATATGGAGAGAGAAATCATATTAAAACTACAAAGAGATAGAATAAGAAAACAACTACCTTTATTAATCAACAAAATTCATTTACACTTTGTTCCCTTAGAAAATGATTACAAAATGCTAGTTTACTTCTCGATCTCTTCTAAGGAGGTAGATGGACCGTTGATGATCAGTCTGGATGCGTGAGTCTGTCGTGGACTTCGTGATCTCTTCAGCTTGATGATTTTTCCAAGAGGCTCTCGGTCCTTATTTATAGTCCCAGAGCCAGAACCCTAGTTTCCTAATATGGTAACTATTTGTTACGATTCTAACCAAAAAATCCAGAATCCCAACTCCCTTAGAGTGCGGCGGAACCGTGGCCATTGGATAGGTTTGACCGCGGATACGCGGTCTTATGGTGGGATCTTGGCCTTAAATTTCTGGGGCTTCATCTATGTAGCTCTTGGTGATCTTTTGAATATCTAGACTTTGAAAATCTTCTCTATGTTTCTGCCGGAATTGGTTTCTTCAATTTACTTGAATATCTTCGGTAGTTTTGTTCTAACAACTTTGATTTCCTTGATTTCAGCCCTGAAAATTCTGCACAACAACTCAACAAATAATATTAGTAGAGTTTGTTTTATTGAGATATTAACTTAACTATTAAGAATTGGTCAAAGGGATTTAATAAGGTAAGCATATTTAAATGGACCAAATATTACATGGATATTATATGCTTACTTTTTCCTACCAAATGTTAATTATAATATATAAACACATGAAAATAGTATTTTTACAGATAAACCCTCATATGTATCATATATTATAATAAAAACCTTTTATTATATAGAAATAGTAGGAAAAATGTCATATTAAATGTGCAGTTTTATCAACTGAACAATCTTGCACTGAGTTTACCCCTCTTGCCAAAACGTATCACCCCTTTGTTTGGAGAGATCTTCAAGAATACATGCTTTCCAGGTTGAAACTCCAGATGTCGATACTTTGCATCTGCCCAATGCTTCTGTCGGTCCTGGGCTATGCGCGTCTTTTCTCTGATAGTGCAAACCACATCTACAGTTGCTACGATCATCTTTGATCCAAGGAGTTCACGATCTCCCACGTCGTCCCAACTCAGCGTGGAACGACATTTCCGTCCGTAGAATGCTGCGAATGGTGCCATCCCAATGCTTACCTGGTAGCTGTTGTAATATGAGAACTCCACAAGGTGTAGGTGATCTTCCTACGAACCTCCGAAGTCTAACATACAAGCACTCAACATGTCTTTCAGGATCTGAATTGTTCACTAGGACCGTCCGTTTGTTTATGGATGGTACGCCGTGCTGAAATTCAGACTCGTTCCTAAGACAGCTTGCAGACTCTGCCAAAATTGAGATCGAGTCTCGTATCACTGTTTACCGCTGAAGACCGGACTGAGACGTTGGGGCGTCTGGCCTGAATTTAAGGGCAAATACTATTTGAATATATCCATCCATATCTCTGAAGATACCAAGTTGATTTATGGCACAATGTATCAGATGTTTGGATAGATAAGACCATTATAGCAGACTTTATCAGATTCCCCCTCATTTGTGAGGGTTTTTTGATTGTGAGGATGCTCTTCCCTGCAGGCGCAAGCACCTGCAGTTATTTGCGTTATCGCGTTACAACAACCACTTTCTCCTGCTCCAGCAGTTCACTTCATGTAGTGTTGTGTTTGTTTTATTTTGGGTTGCCTGTAGATTGTATACGGAGATTATTTTATGTTGTAGCCCGTAGGGAGCAGATTAGTCCAAATCCATACGTTATAGATTTAGGGTTTGGGTCAAGGATTTGCTTGACGAGGTCCATGTTGGTAGCTTGGTTTGCCAATAGGAGTGAACTTAGGACGCATATCTCATATAAATGAGGTCCATCAGTTCATATGAAACTTGGGTTTGATCTAAAAATCGTTAGTCATATTTGAGTCTAAGATCAACTTAAAAACAAATGAGCATATGAGCTCAATTATATTAGTTTAAGCACATCGCGGTCCAACATCGCCATGTTTGGAGCGACTATTAGTTTAAGGACATTTCGGTCCATTATTGCCGTGTATGGGGCAATGCACTAGTTTAAGGACGTTTCATTCCAACATTCCCATTTTGGGGACGAATGTTAGTTTAAGCACATTTCGGTCCATTATTCATTTTTTGTGCACGTGTATTTGTTATGTGGCGGAGTGGACGATGGTGGAATGGAATGCGCTTAATTTGGGGTGCGATCCGATTTGCATGTCAATTTGGAAGTGCATCAATATGTGATGTATCATTCCTTATCTTGATAAAATTTTACATCAAGTTGGGACAAGAAAAGAGTTGTTGGTTGTCGGGATCCGCCATCTCTTTGAAAACGTTGAGAAATTACAACAACATATATCAGAGGTGTGAAGAGATGTATCCTTGAACCAAATCCCGTATTTGAGATAAAGATCATGACGGATCATCTAAGAACCATTAGCCTTATTTGAGATTAAGATTAACTTAGAAGGTATGGGATGAAGATCGTTAGTCATGGAACTAAGATCAGTTTGGATATCATGAATATAAACATAGCCAATTTGGGCTAAGATTGGGTTTCTGTAACACCCATCAGTGCTAAGCACTCAGTTGCAGATAGCACTCATGTATGTTTCACGTGAACCGCTGAAATAATACTAAGCACTAGTCTTTTGTGGCGCTCACGTGTGTTTCACGTGAGGCGCTGAGCATCCGGCGCTCACGTGTGTTTCACGTGAGGCGCTGCACTAGTGCTAAGCACTAAACTTTTCTGTTTTTTGGCGCTCACGTGTGTTTCATGTGAGGCGCTAACTTTTTTGGAGATTTAATCTGTGCTGATATTTTTTAGATAACTTAAATCTCTGTTAATGGTATTTTGACCATTAACGATCGCCAAAATCACAATTTTGAGGATCCGGGATCAGGTTCTTTAAGAACTAAGTTCTTGATTTGAAGGAAGTAAGTTCCTGGAGTATTATAGACTCCATCTTCTCCATATTCTTTTATCCATATTCTCTTATTCATGTTTTTAGAGAGGTTAAAGCTCTGTTAATGGTATTTTGACTATTAACGATCACCAAGATCACTATTTTGATGATCATGGATCGAGTTCCTAAAAAACTAAGTTCTTGATTTGAAGGAACTAAGTTCCTGAAGTGTTATAGACTCCATCTTCTTTCTTTTCAACTTTTTTCTACTCTAAATTTTTGATTCTCAAGAACAAGATCTTCCCGATAAGAATTAAATTCTTAACATGTGGGAGACTTGACTTGTGGATCTCAGATCCAGAGAAAGAACTAAGTTCTTTTAAAAGGGTTAAACCCTTAGATGTGCTATGATAGGTAAATGAGATATTTTGATCTCTTCTTTTTGCTTTACCTAGGGTTTTTGAGGAGGAAGATCTTCTTCGAAAAGGATTAAATTCTCCGCCGCCAAAACTTTTGGAAAGCCTTCAATATTTTTTTTACCCATGCTTTTGGAGTGGTCTCTTCTTTTTTTTTATATCCCGTCCTCTCCTCCTTTGATTAATCTCTTTACTTCTATTTATAGGAGAAGGAAAATAATTAATTGTCACGACCCGAAAATTGGCACGTGAAGGCCCTTAAACTACGCAACGTCTACAGGCGTAACGCAATTTAAGTAAGCCGAAAACCCAGCAATCTAAACCATCAAAAGTAGTAAGTGATAAGAACATTGTTAAAACTTTTGAAATCTTAAACCAAATTCTTTAAAGTCCAACTTTATTTCCTTTAAAATTTCGGCAGCATCTCCTTTGTAAAAACTAACCCCAAAAATAGGTACAACATAAATATAAGTAAAGCATCCCCAACGGGAGCAAATCCACGCCCAAAGACGGAAAATAACCACCACAACAGATATATGACACCGTAGCAAAGAAATAAAAGACGATATAAATAAAACTGCATAAAAGACCTCCAAGTCACAGAATAACATACAATATCGTTCTCACATCAAGTCACTAAGTCATACATGAAAGTGGTAGATGGAGAGTACAGGATACAACGAATATACAATAAGCAACATCAGATAATCGCAAAACCCACCTATAGCAAAACTGCACGCAGTCAGCCGAAGCAGTATCTACAGCAAAAGATGATATGATAGGTAGAATCCCTGCCTCGACTACTCTGAGGAACCACCTGCAAACCCTGTGGCACAACGGGGGTGAGTTGCCAACTCGTGAATAGTAAATAACATATGCAGGTAATCGCAAGTATGTATGTACAGCGCGAAAATAATGCATGCAAGCTGGTAGCAATAAAAGCCAATATGTATGCAACAGTCATGTAAGGTACTCTATCAGGTACTACTAATACATGAAGTAATAAGTGGCAATATGTATGCAACATTCATGTAAGGTACTCTATCAGGTACTACGAATACATGAAGCAATAAATGGCAATATGTATGCAACAGTCATGTAAGGTACTCTATCAGGTACTACGAATACATGAAGCAATGCAAATACAATAAATGTGGAGTATGGGATAAAACATGTCATTCCCACGGAATCCTGACCTCGTGGTAGGACCAAAGTCCATCAAGACAATCTAAATCCCAAATTTCCTCAAATCAGCCCCCAAATTGGCCCTCATATCCTGTAAGTCTCATATATCCTGAATGTACAATATCAAGTAAATCTCATATATCCTGAATGTACAGTATCAAGTAAATCTCATATATCCTGAATGTACAGTATCAAGTAAATCTCATATACCCAATATCCAGTATCGAGTAAGTTTCATATAAAGTGAGTGTCTAACATCGACACCCAAAAATATCATGAAACAAGTGTCTCGCATCGACACATAAATACTCATATCCATACGTTCCTCGAATCGTAAGTGTCCGGTATTGACACCCGTGATCCACGTATCGGTCATTCTCATATTCATACGTTCCTCGAATCGTAAGTGTCCGGTATCGACACCCGTGATCCACGTATCGGTCTTTCTCATATCTATACGTTCCTCGAAACCCAAATGTCTAACCTCGACACTTGTGTTCCACGTATCGGTATATACGTCCTCCGAATCTTAAGTGCCCCAACATCGACACTCTCGATCACGTATCGGTTTAAAACAAATCTCTGAGTGGATGCATACAAATATCAAGTAAAGAATAAGAATAACTGCATGAATCAATACATATATATTAGCGTCCCATTCCACTAATATATATATATATATATATATATATATATATATATATATATATATATATATATATATAACAGCGTCCCATTCCACTGTTATATATATTTAAGAGTAAAAATATCAGAGAACATCATATGAAATCCATGAATGTAATATATGCAACATGAAACAGTAATATGAGTATATAAAGGAAAAACCGCTATTTAATTGCAATAAGTTAATATATATATCATGCGGTTCCTAATTTCTCCAAGTCCATACAATATCAAATAAAAGTGAATATGTAGCTATATCCATGTATGCATAACCATGTTGGCATAGTATGATATGTGTATCTACCTATCAATAATGATGTAATACCCTCAAGGTATAAGTGTAAGTATGTATGCGAGATGTACATGTAGCTATGTTTCGTACAATACCATATAGGTATATAGGTAACTAGCATGTAAGCAGGTCAAGACATATGTGTAAGCATGTGGGTATACAGGTATGGTATATGTCATATGCACAAAAGGAAATAGGGATCATGTCTCAATATCCCTAAACAATACAATATCACATATGTATAGGTGTTGTGCGTGTCATGACAATTATTGAAGGTGTGTGTAGCATACAATTAGTGCTCGTGAAACATGAACCGTCAATAATGGTGTTGTGTCTCATTAATACTGAGTCCATACACAAGGAAATGAGATAAGCAACAAAGGTATACATGCACAATCAATCTCCGTATATTTCTAACTAATATTTATGTCATTTGATCTAACCCAGATGCATAACGCCATGCGGGTGATCTCCCTGTAGATGTTAAATCTACTCACCAACCATCCTGGTTAAGTAAAGCCAACCACTCGCTTTTCCCTGTTCGCAGCGCCCGAAGTCCCCGCCTGCGATCCTGAAAGCATATAACAATATAACAAGTGTATATTAGCAATCGATCAATAACACGTACCAACTACGTTTGACCGACGCACCAACTCTAAACATACTCCCAAGTGTTCGTCAAGTGGCTAACGCGCGTAGAGACACTATGAAACCAACTCAAGAGCAAAAACTACATAAAGATACGAACGACATCGGCACGACCCTAGCTAGGAATGCAAAGCGACACAACTACTAAGCCTAGACCCTGATCGTATCGATTGCGTATTCACAACACACTAATAAACGTGGAATCTAATATAAATAACGTCGCAACGTCAAAAGAAACCCACGCCAAAAATTACCGAAATCTAGTAAGCAATATATATCATTTTAGCACAAAACTAGAATTTACAAATATCACAATATAGCAAGATTAAACCATTCATAACATTACTAGAATTTTAATCTCACTTAATTAGGATTTAGTAAAAGTTTAGTTTGTAATTAAGCTAATTAGATAATTAGGAAAATAATATTTAACAAACTAGCAAATTAGGTTAAGTTTTCTTTAAGTATAACTTAACAATTAACCCTTTCACTAATGAAAACCCTAACTTGATTATCAAAAACCATTTTTAGAATTTTTAAACATGCAATTGAAAGCTTTATTTACACATCTAATAAGCTAACTTAAAGATTAAATAACAAATAAAAATTAGGGTTAGGGTTTTATACCTCCACAAAAGATCCAAAATCAAATAACAACTCCATATTTTAGCCTCCAAAATCAAGACTTTTCATGAAGATCCAAGCATGTTTAGGGTTAACGATTAATGGGTAATGATTTGTTTTTGAGTTTGTTGGATAAATTAAGGATTTTTGATAAATTTTTGGAGATAAAAAGAGTTGAAATGGGATGAAAGAAAGGAGAGGGCAGCAAGGAATGGCCGGCCAAAAATATGAAGGAGGGGGGGGGGGTGTTTTGTGGAAAAGTGTGGAAACTTCTAGCAAAAACATTTAAAGCTCATTAATGCAAATGCCACCTTTTCTTTTCTTTTCTTTAAATTTTCATTTTAATTCACAAAATATCTAGATATTTGGATGGATGGATTAACAAAAATATCTAGTGATTAGATCAGTATAGATTTATATTAGTAGTAATTAACCCAATACAAAATATAATTACCACTAATAAAGTGCACAAATAAAGCATTAAAATAATATTTAATTAGGAAAAAATTCTATGTGAACCAAAACTTTCCATTGACCCCTAAAGCCTGTGCACTAGCTTTATTCTAGCTAAAGTAGGTGCCGTCAAGTCTATACAGAAGTTTGATCACAATCGGGTTAAAACGGAAAACACAGAAAATTTTACCCTAAAAACGGAAAATTCGCATAACGATTTCTAAAACGTTACATTAATTTGTTGCAAAAGATCTCATTAAAATCATGATTGATTTCATAATCAATCCAATTGATCTTTTAGATCAACCGGTGAATTTTTTTCACCATTTGATTTTTAATTCAAAGGCTCTCTGTTTAATATAGAAGATTTCTTGTTTGTTTTAATAAAATTAGGAAAATATTTTCCTAAGATAGAATTTTATTCTATTATATGAACATCTTGTTAATTTAACAAGATTAGGAAAATATTTTTCTAACATAGAATTTAATTCTGTTATATGAATATCTTATTAGTTTAACAAGATTAGGAAGATATTTTCCTAACATAGAATTTTATTCTATCACAAGATTAGGAATATATTTTCCCAATATAGAATTTTATTTTATCTAATAGAGAAGATTATTCTTGCTTGTTTATCAAGGTTAGGAAAAAATTTCGCTAAGATAGAATATTATTCTATCAGATGATCGATGGGTAATTTTATAATCACCGTTGGATCTTTGATATAAGGATCCTCTGTTTAACAGAGAAGATCTTTCTAATTTGAGAAAGATCAGGAAAATATTTCCCACATAGATTTTAATTCTATCAGATGGTTTAATTGGTGATATTTTATCACAATTGGATTTTAAATCCAAGATTCTCTATTAAAGAATGATCTTTCCATATTAGAAAGATCAGGGAAAATATTTCCCATATAGAATTTAATTCTATCAGATAGTTTAATTGATGATATTTTATCACCATTGGATTTTAAATACAAGATTCTCTATTAGAGAAAGATCTTTCCATATTAGAAAAACCAGGGAAAATATTTCCCAAATAGAATTTAATTATATCATATAGAATTTAATTCTATCAGATGGGAGCATTTTAAATTGGGGCGCTCACGTGTTTTGTATGTGAGCGATGTCAAAGAATGTAGCAAGAGAATTCACGTGTTTAACATGTGACCTCTAGTGTGGGTTTTAGCCTGCTTATTTTTAGCGCTCATATACTTTGCATATGAACACTCACGTGTTTAACACGTGAGGCTTGTTTGGCCTTTAGTTATTTATGTTCAGCGCTCATATGCTTTGCATATAAGTGCTTACGTGTTTAATATGTGAGGCTTGTTTGGGCTTTTTGTTATTTGCTTTCAGTGCTTATATGCTTTGCATATAAGCGCACGCGTGTTTAACACGTGATGCCAAACTGTGGGAATTATTTTCCTCTTTCTTCTCCCCCCTTTTTATAAGAGAACAAATAGCTCTTAACCAAAAAAATTTGGCGGGAACAAATGCCCCTACTACTTTGCACATGTAAGTATGTACATGGGTGAAGTATTGCAAAGTTATGCATGGCCATAAAATTGATGGCTTAGGAGACAAGTTTAGGATCCTTGTAGCCTAAGGATTTTTTCATATTCATGAGCTGGAAGAGTCTCAAGAAAGTTTTTCTCCTTATGAGTCTTTAGGATCTCATAGGTGCATATTCTCCATAGAAATCGTAAAGATTCCTAAGTGTTCATCGCCTCCGTGAGTTGTAAGGATCTCAATCAGGTATTTCTTTTACGGGTCGTAAGGACCCGTAAGTAGCTTCTTCTTTTAATTGGCATGTAATTCTGGCGAATGTAGTCCGTGAATAGTATATAAGAGTCCATCTTGACCTTCTTGTAGGGCAACGATGGCTTAGGAGACGGGCTTAGATCTGTCGCCTAAGATTTTTCAACTTTATGAGCCGTGAGGGTCTTATAAAGATGTTTCTCCTTACGAGTCGAGTGGATCTCGTAGATGTATTTCTCCTTCGAAGTCGTGAGGAATCCTAAGTGCGTTTTCTCTTGAAAGTTGTAAGGATCTTGAATGTTCCCCTTACGAGTCGAGAGGATCTCGTAAGTGATTTATTCTCCTCATCGGTATTGCGACTTTGGAGAATGTGGTTCGTAGATAATATACAAGAGCCAGTTTGAACATATTTGTAAGGCTACAGTGCTTAGGAAATAGGTTGACATCCCTGTCGCTTAAGGCTTTTCACCTTCATAAGCCGTGAGGGTTTCATAATGATATTTTTCCCTACGAGTCGAGACGAGTCGAGATGATCTTGCAGGTGTATCCTAACGTGAAATATAGATAACCCTTTTTTTGATAGAGGTCTGTTAGGTTTGCGGTACTGAGTTTAAGTCCATCGTACTGTCGTGTTGGTTGATATATTCCTTAATATGCAGTCCCTTAGGTTGCTGCCCGAGTAGTCTCGCGACTGTCGTGTCTCTGATCCCTTCTGAGGCTGGACAAGACGTCTTCAAATAATCTTCTTAGGTCATATTACCGTTGGAAGAACAAGCGTTAGGTATTTTCCATGACGCTTTTTACTTGAGATTAGGCTCAATTTGGAGCCCCGATGAGTTATAACCGCACCCTTCTGGGGTGGGATGATCTCCAATGGTCTTTATTATTTATATATGAAAGTATATCTTAGCACCTCAACTAGGTTTCAAAGAGCATCAAGTATACAATTTTAAAAATCTAGAGGTCTAAACCATACTAACCTAGAATCGAATTAGAGAATTAGGGTTTAGAAGCAAGAATACAAGTTCTAAACTAAGTGATGGAGGTTTATAATCTTTGGAGACCGGTCCTTCACTTCTAAACCTCCAAGTAGTAGTCCCTAGAACTCTTTCTTGACTCCACTTGATGAAAGGAACGAGCTTGCTTGTTGTCTTGGAGGCCGAAGATGATCTACCTTGAAGTCTCTTTAACTCAACCTCACTCTTCACTAATCAAAGAATTAGTGAAGCAAACAACCTAAACTAATGAGCTAGATTAGTGTAGATTGATGAAGTAGGAGATTTGCTCACTTAGAAATTCTTTTCTCTTTTCTTTTTCCAACTCAAGGAAATCCCTAGAGGAGAAAAATGAAGAAGAGATGATGATGAACTTGGACGAGAGAATGAACCATGTGCTCATGAGATAAGATTGAGGATGATTAAATATCTAAGTATAAAACAAAAGTAGGAGATGAGTTATGGCTTCTCAATACTTCTCCAAGCATCTAAACCATGACTCATTTCCTCCATTTTCTTTTCTCCTTTAAATATAAATCATCCAATATATCTTTTGCTCATATGTGATTCTCATACATCCTAATCCAATGTATCATCAACCATGATACAAAAATCAATTTCATATATATATATATATATATATATATATGAAGAGAAGAAAATCTTTAGTGAGCAATAATATTAGTTAATATATATAAATATATCAAATATTTGAATATATGTCAAATTTTTAATCAACACTTGATTCCATAATCCGGTTATATCATATATAACCGATTAATATCATTTATATATGTATATCAAAACATTAAATCAACACTTGATTCAATTATCCAGTTATATCACATATAACCGACTAATATTCAATATTAGATATTAAATCAACACTTGATTCAATAATCCGGTCATATCATATATAACCAGCCAATATCAAATATATACATAAATCAAATCATTGAATCAACACTTGATTTAATAATCCGGTTAAATCACATATAATCTAATCGATATAAAATATCGCAAGATTAGAATACGGTATCACATACTCGTATTTAATCAAGCTTCTGCACATATCTCCATATGTGCCCTACTTCGTTTCTCTTGAGCAAGGAAATCTCTGTGTGGGTGTTTATACCAGAATACTGCATTTAATACCGCCCATTCTTCTACTCGTTTGTTTATAAGCAGGTGCTTTTGATCTATATTTGCTACATATTTACAGGTTACAGGTTTCTAGTCCAAAATAACGCAAATCATGCAAAATCTCCACAGTTACGCCAAAATCCAGAACATCTGTCACAGACAGATAAAAGACGGGTTCCGGTCATCCGCATCCGTCGAGTGCGCTTACCAGTTCAAGAGACAAGACGAAAAACAGTGGTCATTCCTGTCTCGGACAAGCACAGAGCACGAGAGGGGCAGCACAAGATTCAATGGGTGCGCGGAGCTCGAGAGAGATAAGGGTCGTATGAATTAAAAGTGAAGCCCATTTGAACTGTTGAAAATCTGAAGAAATATTGGAAGCATTTTGCAATTTTGGACCCGTACAATAGAAGAATAAAGCAACGTGGAGAAGCCCTATAAAAATCACCCAAAGATTCCTCCAAAGAGCCGCGGAACCGCGGCCAATGTGGCCATTATGCGGCGGTTCCGCGGCCGACTTGACTCAGTGAAAGGAGATATTTTTGAGTATTTTGGTTATTGTATTAGGGTTCAGAATATGGGTCTAGGGTTTCATCTCTCTGCCTATAAATACTTCAGTTTTGTGCCCAAGTGAGGAGGCTTCATTTTAGTTAGATTTTAGTGTAGTTTAGTTTGCAGTTCTTCTTCTTCATCTTTCCTCCATTAAAGTGTAGTGAGAGCTCTTGAGTGGAAGTTAAATGAAGATGAAGGTGTTTTTATTATCTTTTATCTTTAATTTTCTTGTATTGTAATTTCATTTCTTGTCTTGTAATTTCAATTCCTAGTGTAATTTTAATTATTGCTGTTAACTAGTTTTCTTTTCTTTTCTTTTTTTGTTTTCATTCTCTTCTTATCCGTATTTTCAAGCCATGATACTCGATGGAGTTCCTTGCTTAGGTGAGGACCCAAGTAGTTAGCTTGCATCTTTATAAAACCGTATTTTTCCTTTCTTTCTATGCTTCCTTCTTGCTTTGTTTTTATTTTCATTTAAATGTGTGAATAATTTCCACACTTGTTAGGGACTAAGGAAGACTAGTATGAGGGACGAAAAAATCTCTTGTGCTTCTCTTTGCCAAACATCATGAAATGAGCTTAGACCAAACAAAGGCAACCCCTCACTTAGGCGCGCTATACGTGACATATAGTCGTGACCTAAGTCGAGAAGTCCTTTGGGCGCACTACAATGTGACATGTAGTTGTGACATAATTGGATATATGGTTGCGGGTGTTTGGCTTAGGATTGGAAATAAGCGTACGTAGCGGAAGGACAGGGCACTGGGAAAGAATTTAGCGTTGGACAACTTACTTAAACTCACAAATCCCATTCCTATGCCCTCCTAATCCCCGCTACTTTTTATTATCCCAACTTCATTTTAAGAATGGCAAAAGAAAAGCACAAGACTAATCCTAACTCTACTAACCAATCCTAACCCTAACAAGCTTACCTGAACATAAATACGATCACTTAGGATAGAATTGAACACATGTATACATTCTTTCATCGAATCGTCTAAGACAAGAACGGACATACAACCATCTCCCTGTGGATCGACCCGTGCTCAACCGGCTAGTGGCAAAGTGACACCGTCTTAATTGCGGTAAGTAAAGAACGAAAATGGAACGCATATCATAAAACGTATCGCATTTCCGTTATCAATCAAATGGCGCCGTTGTCTGTGAGACGGTAACGTATTTCTTTCTTATTATTTGGATTAATATTTTTTTGTATATATATAAAATAATAAATATAATAAAAACCATTTTGTTTTTTTTTGATATTTTTTTGTGTGCAAGTGTGCAGTCTATCTGGAGTAAGTACACTAATCAAATAATGAAACAGAGGATTTAGGATAGAAGAACATCACAAGGGGAGTACATGGACCAATTTCGAAGCCCCAAATCAACATTTTGACCGTGGAACTGCAGTCAAGGCTATGGATATGCGGCGGTTCGACGGTCAATATTAAGCTTCTGTGACCAAAATTTTTTCCACCCCTCCCTATTCTCTAATACCCCTCTATGAACTCACTGAACTATATTTTCTGCGGGTTTATTTGCACAGATTGCGCCGCCGCCAAATAATTTTTTTGTTGTTTTAAATTTTGTTTGTTTATACGCTTTGCATATAATAATACAGACATTAAGGGGCTTGAACACCAAGTATGATTTGGTGGGGATTTCATCACCCATCCTAAGACCCCACAAATCACAAAAAGCACACACATTATCTTGAGTTAATAAAAAAATATCTAGACCAAACCTATAAGGACTTGTCGCGTTCATTTAGGACAAGTGAAGATTGCGGGGAATCGGCCGTTTATTTAAACTTGATTTTGTGGTACCTAGGCTAGACAAGTGAGGAGGTAATTTTAAAAGGCCCGTCTCACTGTGATTCATGAGCGGAACCCTCCTTACCTCACTTGTGCTTACCTGACCACAATTGGTAGTGAAGAGGAGAATCGAGGATTATCTTGCAACTTGTCGCTTGGAAGTCTAGGAGCAGTCTAGTTGGACTTTGAAGACTCTAGCTCTAGATGTTATTAGTGTATATTGTGATTATGATTATGCTTATGTAAAGTTTAGTCCCATAATTTCGTATTCTTTCAAAAACCAAACAAACTATTTCAAAAACTCCAAATTTTTTTTATAAAAATTCACCCACTTTCCACCTTCCACTCCTTTCCTAACATGGGTACTCTAAAACGACCAACTCTTGCCGAACTTTGGTACCCACAACCAGACATTTCTTCTTATGGTTCTTGCTTTGGCCGAATTTCGAACGATCCATCCATGCCCAAAATTTCATTGAGAGATCGGATAGATGCGTCTAGGAAAAACAATTGGACTTCGCAATCCACTTCGTATCAACCGTTTCAACCTTCCCCCACCCTCTTACATTGATACCCCTTTTGAGAGTCATGTTCTGACTTCAAGACCCATGTCCATTGCCGACTGAATCGAACAATCTCCTAGCCGATCTTTCACCCCTTCACTACTTCGAATTCTTTTGATCAACGATTCCAATCACCTTCTTATCAGAATGTTGATTCTACTCCTATCCAACCATTCGTTTCCTATCAATCCTACCCGGCTTTTACATCTTCTCTAGACATTTCTTCTAAACATCCCTGTGGGAGTTTCACGTATCCAAACGAGTTTGAATGTTTTACTGAAACCCCTTCACAACCTATGTCTAGCCTTGAGCAGTCATTAGAACAATTTCGGGTAGCTTCATGCCAACAGACGGAGGAATTGAATGCGTCTATGGCCGCTCTCATACAACCTAACGAACTGGCAGCTAGTTTCCAACTAGCTCCGAATTTTCCAATATATGATGAGGCGATAGGATAGTTTGAGAAGTTGAGTAGTGAGAGTGAACAGTACACTCTTCCAGATCAAACCTACCCGTTCCAAATTGAATTCCACAACTCCGGTTTTGAAAGTCTATCGAGTGTCCCAAATGATTCACCAATTGAAGATAGAACGTTTGATGAGTTGTGCAACTTTGTAGTGTTTGATTTACCCGACTGTGAAGGGTTCATTTCAAGTGAAACCACACCCAATCCTTTTGATCTCTACACCTCTAATCTAGAACCACAATTGATTGAAATCCATGCTTTTGATGAGGTGTCTGAGAAATTTGATTTTCACTTAATTGAGGATATCAACGCTAAGAATATTTTGGATGAAGGACCCACAGTTTTGGATGAGTTTTTCTCACCAATTCATCATGTCCTTTCACTTCCATGTAGACATCATCCCGAGTCATTAACTGTTTTTTCCGAACCTCATATGCGTTTGGAAATTGATGATGAATGCATGGATGAGCTAAATTTTGAGGATAGCATTGAGGATCAAGCAGTTTTACTTGATGAGTCGAATTTTCCAATTCATCCTGTCCCTTTCATTGACTGTGCACACCCTCCTGACCGATACACTTCCTTACTCACTCCCCTCCATCCTTTCCATCGTTCCGATTTTGCAAGACACCGTATCACTTTCATTTCTTACGTCTGGTTTACCAAGTTCGGTCGACCCATGTTTTCTTACGAATCTTGAGGGGTTTGACCCCATTTCTCAACGGGTTGATAGATTAGTACAATCGCGTTTTACACATCGGTCATTACAAATTGTACTAATTTATTCACTCCATTTCCACACTCAAGTTCGTATTCTATTTCTTTCTCCCCTCCGCCAATCTTCTCCTCTACCGAGACCGTGCCTCGCTTCCATCCACACACGGTCTCGTGTATTCTCCATTTATTTTATCTACGCCTTCTTTCACCAACCGCTGCATTATCACGATAAAATTTTTGAATGGTTGGTACTAACTTTTAGCTTATATAAGGCCTTGTATAGATTGATACTGTTCTCTCCCCCCTAACTCTGAACTTTAATGATTAAATAGTAGCAACACTGTTTTACTTAAGTTTTGGGGGGAGGGCATTTTTGTGTATATATATTTTGGTTTTTCTTTTGTTTTGTAAAGAAAAAAAAAGAAAAAAAACCAGGGAAGCACCGACAATTTTGATCCTCTTGGTGTAGCATGACAGTGATGGCACTGTCAAGTTTAAGTTTGGGGGTGTGCTCGGTAAGTTTTCTACCTTCGCATTCATGTGTATATTTTGCATTTGCATACTTATTTTAAAACCCACAAAAATCGAAAAATTTTCCAAAAAAATATAAAAACTTTATCGTCAAGTTAGCCAATATGGTAACTTAGATTTTTACTCTGAAATTTAGTTGATACGTTAGAAATAACTAAATTCTAGGTTTAGGAATTGAAAACCCTAAAAATAACCCTCCTTCTGTTGAACCTTGGTAAATATACATCCTTGCAGTTTTTTTAGAAGTAGGTAATGTTGAGTTCAGTTCTTGAGTTAAGTCGAGATGAAGGGAATGTATTGAAAGCTTTATTGAAGGATAAGTCTGAAAAATAGTTCATATTCTTAAGTCCAAATTCAAAAAGTATATACCCTACAAATCGCACTTACACGCATCTTAAAACTTAGGATAGTAGAGAATACTTAGAAATACTCTTACCTGAAAACCTAGTATGAAAGAAAAAACGGTATTTAAAGCTAACCACCAAAAGAGCATAGTTGAAAAATATATCCGGTCTTGAAAAAGAAAAATAAAGAAAAAGAAAAAAAGAATAAATTACAAGACCTGAAAACTATTATTTATGCTTTAAGCTCACACATTCAGTAATCGGCCGGTTAGTGTCTCAAGAAGCATTAATATTCGCATGAAAGGTGTATGAGCAAAACCGTCCATCATTAATGAAAAGTAGTATTAGGTATTAAGGCAAGGGTACTATAGTTTGAATTGAATTCTTAAGTGTAGGGATGAAAATTTACACACACGTAGAGCTATATGATCGATGTTTGGAGGAAAAATAGGGATAAAGAATATGACTTATGTTTTCCGTAAAGTTGATAAAAATTCCTGATTGGAGACCGCGCTTTAGAAGGAAAACTCAAGAGATACCGAGATCTTTCTAAGCTGTCAAAACGTATAGAATCTAAGGTCGAATAAATATGAGGTGTGAAAAATAAGGGTTGAATATTTCTGACTTAGTATGATAGAATTTCTAATTTAGATACTAAACTGTAGGAGTAAAATCAAAGTTAACTTATGAAACTAGCTTGACGGGATTTTGTGGGTAATATCCGCTGAAAACCCTCAGGAGACAACACTCCTCTTACCAGGGACACCTAGAGGTTTAACGGCTTGTTGTACGAGCTCAGTGCAATCACGTTCCCTGCGAAAGTGAGATTATGACTTTTTGTGAATAATTGGTTTTGCTCGGGACGAGCAAAAGTTAAGTTTGGGGGAATTTTTTCATACCGATCATTCTTCTGCTCGTTTGTTTATAGGCAGGTGCTTTTGATTCATGTTTGCTATATATTTACAGGTTACAGGTTTCTAGTCCAAAATAACGCAAATCATACAAAATCTCCACAGTTACGCCAAAATCCAGCACATCTATCACAGACAGATAAAAGCCGGGTTCCGGTCATCCGCAACCGTCCAGTGCCGCTTACCAGTTCAAGAGACAAGACGAAAAACAGTGGTCATTCGTGTCTCGGACAAGCACAAAGCATGAGAGGGGCAGCACAAGATTCAACGGGTGCGCAGAGCTCGAGAGAGATAAAGGTCATATGAATTAAAAGTGAAGCCCATTTGGACTGTTGAAAAATCTGAAGAAATATTGGAAGAATTTTGCAATTTAGGACCTGTACAATAGAAGAATAAAGCAATGTGAAGAAGCCATAGAAAAATCACCCAAAGATTCCCCCAAAGAGCCGCGGAACCGCGGCCAATGTGGCCATTATGCGGCGATTTCGCGGTCGAGTTGACTCAGTAAAAGGAGATATTTTTGGGGTATTTTAGTCATTGTATTAGGGCTCAGAATATGGGTCCAGGGTTTCATCTCTCTGCCTATAAATACTCCAATTTTGTGCCCAAGTGAGGATACTTCTTTTTAGTTAGATTTTAGTGTAGTTTAGTTTGTGGTTCTTCTTCTTCTTCATCTTTCCTCCATTAAAGTAGTGAGAGATCTTAAGTGGAAGTTAAATGAATATGGGGGTGTTTTTATTATCTTGTATCTTTAATTTTCTTGTATTATAATTTCATTTCGTGTCTTGTAATTTCAATTCCTAGTGTAATTTTAATTATTGTTGTTAAGTAGTTTTCTTTTCTTTTCTTGTTTTGTTTTCCTTCTCTTCTTATCCGTATTTTCAAGCCATGATACTCGATGGAGTTCCTTGCTTAGGTGAAGATCCAAGTAGTTAGCTTGCATCTTTGTAAAACCTTATTTTTCCTTTCTTTCTATGCTTCCTTCTTGATTTGTTTTTATTTTCGTTTAAATATGTGAATAATTTCCACACTTGTTAGGGGCTAAGGAAGGTTAGTATGAAAAACGGAAAAATCCCTTGTGCTTCTCTTCGCCAAATATCTTGAGACGAGCCTAGATCAAACAAACGCAACCCCCTCACTTAGGCGCACTATACGTGACATATAGTCGTGACCTAAGTCGAGAAGTCCTTTGGGCACACTACGTGACATATAGTTGTGACTTAATTGGATACATGATTGCGGGTGTTAGGCCTAGGATTGGAAATAAGCGCACGTAGCGGAAGGATAAGGGGCACTGGGAATGGATTTAGCTTTGGAAAGCTTGCTTAAACTCGCAAATCCTATTTCTATGTCCTCCTAATCCTCGCTACTTTCTATTATCCCAACTTCTTTTTAAGAATGGCAAAAGAAAAGCACAAAACTAATCCTAACTCTACTAACCAAGTTTAACCCTAACAAGCTTACTTGAACATAAATACGATCACTTAGGATAGAATTGAACACATGTATACATTCTTTTATTGATTCGTCTAAGACAAGAACGAACATATAACCATCTCCCTGTGGATCGACCCGTGCTCAACCGGCTAGCTGCAAAGTGACACCGTCTTGATTGCAGTAAATAGAGAACGAAAGTGGAACGCATATCATAAAATGTATCGCTTTTCCGCTATCAATTAGTGGGACTCTAAAGACTCATTAATACGCCAATAGTAGGTAATGATCATATCAAATACCTACAAGCCATCATCGGTACTAGCTGAACGTAACGGCTACCCAGGTATTGAACGAATAGAAGATCAACAAGAAAACTTATCTAAACTCCCGTAAATCCTATAAGCAACACTTACCGTACACTCCGGTCTCTTCGTCTGATATGTCGTATATCGAGTCTGGGGGTGAAATCGTCAGAACCCCACTAACTTGATAAGTCATGCCGATGTGTGGCCTATAACCTTTCGAGAAACTACTAATAACACTTACCAGTAAATCTCATCAGCCCTGGCCAGGAAGTTGCTGTTATAGCCAATCGATCATAGCACAACATCAACTCCCAATACCGGGAGAGACGAAACCCCTCCTATCGCTCATTGCCTCCATGTGACTCAGGACTGTACCCAAAATCCACATGTTTGCATGACTCCTTTGAGCCGTGGTAGGAAGTAAATCAAAGCATAATGGGAACCACACAAGACATTATGACGATCTCGGGTCTACAGACTAACCTGTATAAGTGTAACCAGAGAACTGCTATCCGAAGATAGGTATGGTACCATCTAGGAGCTCTCGGTGAGTCCTATTCGGTGTACCCATTCTCTAATGAGCACCTGTGTACAATATTTGATGTCAAACACAAATGGTTGTAGGATCAACTATCGCCTCATACAGGGTTAAGAAACGTACACACTAGTCTACTCTGTAATATCGATGCCCTATCTCGATATTCTTTCGACTAGGAACTGTTAAAGAATGTGCTTGTGGACTACACAAGCCCTACTAATACGATTTGCATCATAGTCCTGGTAGTCAAGCCTGCATCCTAAGGGCTTTATCAATATATATCAGAGAGATAGTATAATAATACAAGTGTACATGTTAACATAAAGAGCAACCGGATAACATACTATCATGTCGAGCAAGAAAGTCCTATATATATATGTCCAAGTATCCACTATATCATACAATAATGACCTCTAGTGCATACATATTCCTAACAATCTCCCATTTGCACTAAGGCCAGTTGTTGTAGTATCACATACCCAATATCCCAAAAAGTCTCTCAAACTGCGTCTGAAGGAGGGCCTTCGTCAGTAGATCCGCCGTGTTGTCCTTCCTATCTGCTCTCCTGGCCTCGATCTCCTGACGATCAACTATCTCCCAGATCAGGTGATACCGCCTCAGAATATGTCTGGATCGCTGATGGGACCGGAGTTCCTTGGCCAAAGCCACAACTCCATTGTTGTCACAATACAAGGGTATTGGATCATCAATGGATGTAACCACACCAAGTTCAACAATGAACTTTGTTTCGCCCAATCAGAGCAAAGCTCTGTTGAAATTCAAAATTCAAAAATTCTGAAGCAACGCTTCAAGTCTCGGGGGCAACGCGCCACATGTCAGGCGCTGATACGTCAGCGCAGCGCCCAAGAAGGCGCACCCAATCAGAGCAAAGCTCTATTAAAGGAAGCAACGCTTCGCAGGCACTGCGCTGCGCTTCGCGCTGCGCGACACGTGTCAGCGCAGGTGCGCTAGCGCAGTTGCGCTGCGCTTCGCGCTGCGCGACACGTGTCAGCGCAGGTGCGCTAGCGCAGTTGCGCTGCGCTGTGCGCTGCGCGACACGTGTCACGCGCTGGGGCATCTGCGCCAAGCAGAATTAAAATTTTAAGAAATCTTTTCTGTTCTTGTTAAAACAAAAAGATTTTCTTCTGCAAAACAGAAGCCCTTGGATCAAAGATCCAACGGTAGGGAAAATTCCCCAAATCACTCAGAGAAAGATCTCTTTAACAAATTTAACTAATTTATGGGCACTATAAAAAGGACCATAGGCCTCAATTAAAAGGCATCAACATCTTTCTAAAAAAAAAAGAAGGAGAGAAAAGAACTCTGAGAAACTCCTCAAGAATAAAAAAAAAGAGGTAAAAACCTTTAAAGAAAAAAGAGAAAGTTCTCTTAGGAACAGATCATAGATCTAAAAACAAGATCAATGATCTTTAATAAAATAAAAATAGTACTTTGCACTTTTCATGAACCTTTGGTTCTCTGAGATAAGAAAAACAAGAAAAAACTTATTTTTTTTTGATCTAAATTAGATCAAGAAATCAAATAGTGCTTTGCACTTCTGTTCTTGAATCTAAAAGATTCCTAGTGCTTTGCACTTGCAAACTGCGCTGTTGCGCTCTTGGGAGCGCGCCACGTGTCAGCAGCGCAACAGCGCGACGCACTAGCGCAGCGCACTGCACTGTTGCGCTTGCGCTCACCAGAGCGTGTCACGTGTCAGCAGCGCAACAGTGCGGCGCACTAGCGCAGCGCACTGCACTGTTGCGCTTGCGCTCACCAGAGCATGACACGTGTCTTCACCACAAGCGCTTGCGCTCAGTGAGTGGCGCAAAGCGCCTAACAAATGCAATGCAGGGCCAAGCCCAATTAAAAGACCAAACAGGCCTAATTAAATTGATGCCCTGCATCATTTATAAATGGGCAAAGCCCAAAAAAAAATAATAAAATGCTATGCAGATGCCTTGCAGAGCCCAAAATAAATTGATGCTCTGCATCTTTTATGGGCAGAGCCCAAACAAGAAAATAGAAGTAATGCAATGCATTATTTAAGTGTGGGCAAAGCCCTAGCACAGGTCTAATGGACTAAAAATAAATAAAATGTTGAACATTTTCAACTGGACTTAGCCCAATTCTGGCCGTAAGTCCTTAAATTAAATTGTATCGAGCACAAATGCTCTCTCAAATCAATTTATATCCGGTTCGAGGGTACATCTCCGAACTCCTTTGACATCCATCGTTGTAATTCCTCAACGACGTCAAAGAGGTGACGGGTCCCAACGACCATACATCAATACGGACTACGGGGTCCTTAAACTCGTGGACCGAGACGTCCTTAAACTAATATTGGACCGAAACGTCCTTAAACTAATGTCGGACCACCATGTCCCTAAACTGGAATATGGACCACCACGTCCCTAAACTGGAGCATGGACCGCAACGTCCCTAAACTACCTATGGACCACTACGTCCCTAAAACTGGAACAATAGAGCCTCTAAATGCTCTTTTGCCGGATCTAAACGATCCCGTTTAAGTTGATCTTAGCCCCAAACATGGCTAACGTATCCTTAAACATTCAAACGGACTATAAAACTCCAAATCAACCTTGGTTCAAGGGTACATCTCTGAACTCCTCTGACATCTGCCGATATAATCCTTCAACGACGTTAGAGAGGTGACGAGTCCCGATGGCCAGATATTAAATGGATTATCACGTTAAGTTGATCTTAGTCTCAAACAGGACTATCGTATCCTTAACGAACGTTTAAGTTGATCTTAGTCGCAACGCGACTAATGCATCCTTAAACTAAAAACACCAAACCCAAATCTAAGTAAATACGGATTTGGACTAATCCACGTCTTACGGGCGACGGCATTACTCAGTCTCTGTATACAATCCACGGGCAACCGCAAACAAAACAAACACACACGACACGAAGTGAAATTCTGGAGAAGGAGAAAGTTGTTACCGCGATGCGGTAGCGTAATTAACTGCAGGGGCTTGCGCCTGCAGGGAAGAGCGTCCCCACAATCAAAAACCCCTCAAGCGAGGGGGAATCTGACGAAGTCTGCTACATCGGCCGCATCCGTCTAAACCTCCGATACACGGTGCCATAAATCAACTTGGCATCTTCGGAGAGGTGGACGGATAAAACCAAATAGCATCTGCCCCGAATCTCAGCGTCAGGACACCGCAGTCTTGTGTGCCGTCTTTCGGAGGGGAACAGATTCTGGCACGCCCGGTGGGACCTCTTCCTCTTTCCACTCCACACTTCGTGTGTCGTCCTCGCGAACCAATCGCGGTTTGTTAATGGTTGCCTTCGGATTTCAAGTTACTAAGATTTGGTCTTTTTCCTGGCAGAGAACTCAAGATTCAATGGCCTCTAATTGTACCAACTGCTCGAAGTGCCACTGCAACGCACGCTCCACCTCACTGGGATGTGTAGCATATGGGCCCCAAGCGGCTTTCTTCCTCACTCTGCCGGTAGGCCAGGTGACCCAAGCCACCACTGGCCTGTTCTTCGGGACCATGATCCCACCTACAAGCTTCCCTACGCTAATACCTGCACCGGAAGTGAACAAAAAGTCAGCCTTCGACCGGCTCACTGCTACGACGGCCCCTGTCAACGGGTCGCCCGCTACCAAACCGACAGCCTCTGTTTTCACCAGGCTAAATCTGAACTCTAAAATGGCTGTCCAAAAGGGGGCAACAGCTGCTGCTTCAGAAGTCGTCAAGGCGGCTTCCCCTGTCAAAGAGTCAGTTTTTTCAAGACTGACGATTCCTGCTCCTGCCCCTGCTCGAGGATCCGTCTTCGACAGGTTGAATATCACCCCTCAAAAGACAACCTCAGTCTTTAAGAGGTTAACACCAGTGATGCCTCATTCAGACAGGAGGCAAAAAGAAGATGTCTCAATCTCCGAGCCGGTCCCAACGGCTCGTCATGCTCGACGTCGCCATTGGCAACGAGTGAGGAAGGCAGGGGGCAACTCCCCCTCAGGGCTAACTCCACCGGCTCCAGTGGTGGAAGTCAACGATGCTGTTCCAACTGGGAACAGCTTTGAACTGCTGAGGAGGGTACGGAAAAACTCTCCAACCGCTATACTGAAGAGATCTCCTCCACCTGCGGAGAGAGCTCCAGAAACGAAGCAAGAACGGCCCCCTCAACGGCTATCCTCAAGAATTTATAAAGTTTAGCGGAGGGTTCAAGACTCCATAATTGACCCAGGTCACTCTCGTCACCAGAAAAGGGCGAAAGTGCAAAAAAGAAAAGACCATCCTATTGAACAGCGGGGGACAGCAGCTGCAAGGCTGCCCCCTTCAACGGTTCCTTCAACCTCAACGGCCCACAAAAGAAGGAGGCCAGAGAAAACTCCCGCGTCAGCGGCAAAAGTTAAAAATGGTGAACCTAAACGTCCCAAGTCAGGGGGCATAACAGTTCATACGATTTACATGGCATCGGGAAAAGAAGATAGCCGCATATCAACAGGTCATAGACCGCACACGAGGTCAGTGACCAAGGCTCATGAGCAGCAACAGAAGCTCCAAGAGATGATGAACGCTATGGCCGCACTTACAGGGCCAAAAGAAACCCCTGAAACGTCCTCGGACGAGCGTCAAGAACAAGAAACTGACGCTGAGTTCCTTCGTCGCGTACTGGAGAAGAAAGACAAAGAGGCTGCTGAACAAGCAGCCAACATAAAGAAAATGGCCCTCATGTTCCAGGATATGGTGGGTATGATGATTCAACAAGATCCACCTGCTGAAGATCCCCCGATCATCCTTGAAGACGATAGGGGAGAGACGTCGAATCCTCTGCCAGTTTTGTCAGCAGCTAAAGAAGAGACAATCTCCAAAGCCGATCTGGACGAATACATAGCTCAGCAGATCCGGGTCCATCAAGCGACGGAAGCAGCGGGTCAGGTTGTAAAAACGGGGCGGCCGTATCCAAGTTGGTATGACCAAATCAAGTACCCACCCAGTTACACAATTCCTAAGTTCCATGTCTACAAGGGGACAGGCAATCCTCACCATCATGTTGCCCAGTTCAGGGCACTCTACGGCAACACCGGCGGTGACGACAAGCTGTTGCTTCGCCAGTTTGTTGGAAGCTTATCAGATACGGCGTTCGAATGGCACTCTGAGCTCCCGAACGACTCTATTAAAACCTTCGCGGAGATGGAGCTGTTGTTTACTCAGCGTTTTGCAAGCGCCAGTGAACGTACCCCGATGACAGCACTGATTAACGCCAGGGTAAAACCCGGCGAGACGTGGGTTCAGTACGCTATACGATGGCGGAACTTATGGTCGAAGTGTGAGCAGCGCATTCAAGAAGCTCCCGCGGTGGGTATGTTTGTGAGAACCCTCGATCCACAAGCAACCATCTCGCAGTTTATGATGTTTTTCAAGCCGACTACCTTCCAGGCCTTGATTGACAAACTAGCGCAAATGGATCAAATGGGCCATAAACCCACTCTTCCAAGGCCAGATTCCCGAAATGACAAAGGGAAGGGAAAAGCGATCGTCGTTGCTAATGCTCAACAACAACCGAGCGACTCGAAGCCGGTTGCTCGTCAAAATAATATGCGACCGTACGTGCCCCTTGAGGATAGGATGTGACGTCCTTATTCCTTTCCCCGCGATAAAACGAGGAGGTTATTCGAGCTGGCGTTGCGCAACAGACTCATAAATCTGACGGATCCAAAACGTCCGTTGCAACCAAGTGACGTCAACAAGCCGAACTACTATCCTTATCATCGAGTACTAGGCCATCCGATCGAAGATTGCTACATTTTCAAAAATTGGCTTGAAAACCAGTACCGACAGGGCAAGTTCGCATTATCTGACAAATAGAAGGTGAATCTCCCGCAGCCCCACACCTCTAAGGGGACGAATACGCCGGGGGCAACATGCTCCGTCATTGAAGAAGCTCCTTGGGAGGTTGTATTATCAGCCAAGACAAAGAGGATGCTAAACAATCTTCAGACATGTCCAGCGATCAAGTGGAAGAATCCGTTGGAACCGCAGGTCATTGAAGGGATGTTGAAGCCACGTCCAACTCCAAAGACCGATGGTGGCGGTTCAAGCACTTGCAGCCAGCCATCAAAATCTTCAAAAAAGAAGAAGAAGAAATCTAAGAAGCCCGTGAAGCCTGGCGGCAAACGCACGGACTTACAAAAGCAAATTGACGCGTTGGAAGAATACAACCAAAAGGCGCGGACTCCCATTACATTCTAAGAGTTCCTCAATCATGTCTTTCAAGAAGAAGATGAAGGAGAAAGTTCATCGGATGAATCCGAGGAATATGTGGCGAGCTGTCATATGATTTCCCATTCGATCACGAACGATGAGGAGACTCCTTGCACTGAAAAGCTGGGGGCAGATCCTGAACCAAAAGTTCTGGGGCCACCAGATGAAGTAATCGATGCATTCCTTGATGAAGCTCGGTTGAAAAGTAAAGATGATCGGGAGCGTGAGGCGGCTATATTTGAAAGGGCCAAGCGCCAGCGACTTGATGAAGGAGCTGAGACGATCCCGTTGGAGCTAAACACCTCCGCTACCGACAAAAGCCAATTCAAGATGAGGAAAAAGTTTGCTAGGGCTATATCAATGGGTATGAAGCTACCATCCTCTGAAGGAAACATCACTGGTGAAATAGAAACGCACCCCTCCTAGTGCTTGTATCATCGGAAGATTTCGCTCCCCACTGAAGAGTGCAAAGCTTTCGATAGATAGTGGCAAGGGTATGTTGCTCATCAACAACACTTTAAGCAAGAGAAACGCAAAATTCATCGGGAGCAAAGAAATACGACCGAAGAGCTTAAAAGAACTGCTGGCGATTGTTGCATGATTAACACCGGTAAACCACAAGTGCCTACATTTGGGAGTGATTTTGATGAAGAGCTAGAACTTGCCCCCCTCTTTAAAGAGTCCGATTCGAGAAAAGAAGAAGAACTGAAGGTTTGCAAAAATATCCGGCTACGTAATCGCACGCTACCCGAAAAAAACCTCGGACCCTCGAACAGGAAAGATAAAGGGAAAGAAAAGGCCTCTGAAGGTATCGTCTTAGATGACCAAGTGGTGGAAGAGTTAGCTGCCAAAGACCCACCAAAGAAGAATAAGGTGGATTACAACGTCTTAGCACATCTGAGGAAGCTGCCCTCACAGCTCAGCATTCTTGACGCCCTTTTGTTATCAAAAGAGGCGAGAGATTCGTTGATTAAAGCGCTCCAAGATCCGGAACAATTCCAAGCATGCTTGGCCGAGGAAAAGATGAAGGATGAATTGGAGGAAGTGCACACGGCTGATGTTACTTTTGGCGATGAAGACCTTCTACTTGGGACGTGCAAACACAATCGCCCTCTCTATGTCTCGGGATACTGCCATGATATAAAGATAGGCAAAATCCTGATCGATAACGGGTCGTCTGTTAACCTACTCAACGTGCGGGTGTTGAAGGAAATCTGCATGAGCGTCCAGCATCTTGCTCGGGACAAGATCACCATCTCCGGGTTCGACTCCCAATCGTCAAAAACTCTTGGATCTGTGATACTGACACTACGCTTCGGGCTGCTCGTCACAGACATTAAATTCCACGTCATAGATGCCAAGACATGCTACAACGCTCTGCTCGGTCGACCATGGTTACACAAGTACAACATCATCTCTTCTACACAGCATCAGTGTATGAAATATTTTAGGGATGGTCTCGAGTATACCGTAACGGGAGAACTGAATCCGTTCTCCGTAAATGAAGTTCGCAAATATGAAGATGCCAAATACTTCTTGCCGAATTTTGAAGACACGGAGAAGTGTCACAAGCCGGAGAATAAAACTAACACTACCATCCCTGACTTCGGCAGTGATACTGAGGAAGAAGAGGAGATGGTTTATTCGGATCCGCCCCAACACAACAAGCCGGGACCATCGGCTCCTACATTGATCTTTGGCAGCGACTCGGAAGATGAAGTCCATGCCGTATTCTCTGCTCGACCTTTAATACAAATGTCCGCTGACGAAGAGCAAAGCCTGCAAGTCGCCATGGTGCCGCCTGAGCATCATAAAGAACTGGATGCACTTAATATCTACAATGTAGAAGAGCTGCGGACATTTTATATCCCTCCCAAACGAGAAAGCGAAAAAGCAATTCTATTTTACCGCTCTGAAGAAACCAAGGTGAAAAAAGAAATCTGGCATGGCGCGGATCCTGCGCTCGACAGGCTTCAACCTATCCGTCTTCCCAGATATTATACAGAGGGTTTGAAGAAGCTGCTGAAACGCCAGGGGATATCCTTCAAACAGACCGTTAGAGAGGCCAAATTCTATGACGGGGTCTGGAACGTTCCCGGGACTCAACGCAAACTGCCTAGTGGGAGAATGGAAACAAAAGGGCTTGGATACATCCGGTCAAAGAAACGAGAGTTACTACCCGGCTGCTACGTCATGTATGACCTTGATGAAGAAGCGGATGCTCAATGGGAGGACGCTAATCCTAAGCCAGTGAAAGTTCCAGATGCAAAGGAACCCAGTCCGTCGTTCGAGGAACAAATGGACAAACTTATAAAGAAAGCTGGTCAAAAAGTCCGAGATGATCACAACCGTGAGACGGCCATCTACGAGAAAGCCAAGATGCAACGCCTTCTCCAACAGGCCGTAAAGGTTGAAAATGCCGCTCCTTGTCAACCTGTTATAAAGAAGGCTCAGCGCAAAAGCAGAAATAAGTCGAAAGGCCAAAAAGGCGCTCAACAGCAACAAAGCAGGGCTAAGAAGCCACGCAAACGGGAGGCGAGCGTTATTGATCTATCCCTCATGAAGAAAATGAGTCGAGCATACTCTTTTCCTCGGGATAAGACGATGAGGACATTTTAGCTTGCTCTAAAACATCAGATGCTCACACTGCCGGAGTCCAAGCACCCCGAACAAGCAAGCGAAGTCTCTGGCCCAAACTATTTCTCTTACCATCGAGTAATAGGGCACCCGCTCGAAGACTGCTTCACCTTTAAGAATTGGGTCGAAGATCAGTACCGGCTCGGCAAGTTCGCTCTGTCTGACAACTGGAAGGTAACGCCGCCATAGAAGCACGAGCCCAAGGCCACGAAAGAAAAACCGGTTCCACATTGGGATTGGAAGCGAATTCGCACCTGTCACATGATTACAATATTAAAAGAAGAGCCCGAGGACATAGATGAGCTCCCTTGGTGCTTCGAAAACAGCAGCGACGAGATAATCTCAGAATTCCCACCAGCGCCAAAAGAGCTGGAAGATGGAATCCATACCACTGCAGATAACCTCAAGAAGATTGAGTTGGGGACGGCAAACGATCCACGGCCGACATTCATCAGCGAGTTACTATCTGAAGAAAGGGTAACTGCGTTAAAGGATGTGCTTCTGCAGCATAGAGATTGCTTCGCGTGGAACTATTCCGAAATGCCGGGACTAGATCCAGAAATTGCTGTACACAGATTGGCGATATCCCCGGACATCAAGCCAGTCAAACAGGCGCCGAGAAGAATGCGACTCGAGCTTGAGATGAGCATCAATGCCGAGGTCAAGAAGCTGATCGACTCTGGCTTCATTCAGGAGGTTCAATACCCTGAATGGATCGCCAACATCGTCCCGGTGATGAAGAAAAACGGGACAGTGCGTATATGCATAGACTCCCGCGATCTTAATAAAGCTTGCCCGAAGGATGATTTTCCAGTGCCAGTCATCGAACAGATGATAGACAATACGTCCACTCATGAAGTTTTCTCCTTTATGGACGGCTCATCAGGGTATAATCAAATAAAGATGCATCCCGAAGACCAGAAGCACACAGCCTTCAGGACCCCTCTGGGTATATTCTGCTACAAAGTGATGCCCTTTGGTCTAAAGAACGCCGGTGCCACCTATCAGAGGGCCATGACGAAGATCTTTGATGACCTTATACACGAAATCGTTGAATGCTATATCGACGATCTCGTGGTTAAAAGTAAATCATACGAAGAACATCTCGAGCATTTGAAGACCGTATTTCAACGCCTTCGGTAATACAACTTTAAGATGAACCCTCTTAAGTGTGCATTCGGAGTTTCCTCAGGCAAATTCCTGGGATTCATTGTCCGACACCGGGGTATTGAAATAGATCCGTCCAAGATCAAGGCGATCATGGAAATGCCTCCGCCGAGGACTCTTAAACAGTTGCGGTCTCTCCAAGGGAAACTCGCATACATACGGCGATTTATAGCCAATCTTTCAGGTAAGTGCTGTCCTTACAGCCACCTGATGAAGAAAGGAACCCCGTTCGTCTGGGATCAAAAGTGCCAAAGCGTACTAGACGAGATCAAACAGTATCTGCAAAACCCTCCAGTGTTGGCTGCTCCGGTTAAAGGAAAGCCTCTCATTCTTTATACAGCCGCCCTCGAAGGTTCTTTAGGCGCATTATGGGCACAAGAGAACGATCAAGGGAAAGAAAGAGCACTCTACTACTTAAGTCGAGTTCTACTGGGGGCAGAAAGCAACTACTCCCCCATCGAAAAACACTGCCTGGCGTTGATCTTCACGATAACAAAGCTCAGGCACTACGCGTTGGCGCATGAGGCCCGTCTCATTTCAAAGGTGGACCCCCTTAAATGCTTGATGTCAAAAGCCATATTGACGGGACGACTCGCTAAATGGGCCCTACTCTTGATGGAGTTCTCGATCACGTACCAACCTCTCAAGGCAGTGAAAGGCCAGGCCATCGCCGACTTCCTCGCTGAGCATCCCATACCCGCCGATTCTCCTCTAAACTGCGATCTTCCAGACGAACATGCGTTTGATACGGTCAACGGTGATGGTACTCGATGGGAGCTTTATTTCGATGGCGCATCTTCCATGAAGAAGCGCAAACAAAGCACCCCTATAATTAAAACGGGCGTAGGGCTCATCTTTGTAACTCCACAAGGAGGGATAATGCACTTTGCTTTCTCCCTAACAGAGCCGAGGACAAACAATGAAGCCGAATACGAAGCTCTGATAGCAGGCCTCGAGATCGCCATTGACATGGGAATTGAAAACCTCCTCATATACGGGGATTCTCAACTGGTCGTTAGTCAAGTAAACGGCGACTACCAAACATGCAAACCAGAATTGGTGAAGTACGGCGAAAAAGTGCAACAATTATTGACTCAAATTCCCTCCTATACTTTGGAAAACATACCGCGCGCGGAAAACAGCAAAGCAGACGCATTGGCTAAACTTGCTAAAGAACTGGCTGACGAGAACCTCGATGACGTTAGAATCGTGGTGCAAAGCCGTTGGGTGCTTGCCCCAGCAGAAATATCTTCGGAATCATCCGAAGGAAAAGGAGCGAGTGAGCAGATGGCTCTACAAATAAAAGACCGGGAAAAGGCCGAGGATTGGAGGGAAGTCTTCATAGACTACTTTAAGTCCCACCGAATGCCTGAAGAAGTGTCCACAAGACATCAGCTCATGAAACGAGCTCTGTCTTTCGCCTTCGTCAATGATACTCTATACAAGAGGTCATTTGATTCTCTGTGGCTGAGATGCTTAGGACCGGACGAAGCGGAAAGAGTTGTTCAAGAGGTTCATGACGGAATCTGCGGTTCTCACCAAGCAGGCCCAAAGATGAAGTTGAAGATCAAGCGGATGGGCTATTACCGGTCCACGATGATTCAAGATTGCCTCGAATATGCGAGGCGATGTCACTCATGCCAAATTCATGGGGACTTCATCCATCAGCATCCAAATCCATTACATCCAACGGTGGCTAGTTGGCCGTTCGAAATGTGGGGAACTGACATAGTCGGCCCCATCGAACCAGCATCGTCTAGGGGACATCGTTTCATCCTGGAGACGACTGACTACTTCTCCAAATGGGCAGAAGCAGTACCGTTGAGAGAAGTGAAGACGGAGAATATCCTCCATTTCTTCGAAACGCACGTCATATATCGGTTTGGAACTCCGAGGAGGATCATCTCCGATAACGGGCCAGCCTACCGAAGTCATAAAATCAGCCGCTTCGCGCAGCAGCATAACATAGACTGGAGATATTCCTCGGTCTATTATCCACGAGCTAACGGTCTCGTCGAGGCCTTCAATAAGACCTTGACGAAAATTATAAAGAAAACGGTGTCCCGAAATAAGAAAGACTGGCATGAGAGACTGCAAGAAGCTCTTTGGGCGTATCGAACTACATTTAAGACAGCCACAAACACAACGCCCTACGCGTTGGTGTTCGGTGCAGAAGCAATACTCCCCCTCGAAATAGAATTACCCTCTCTGCGAGTGGCAGTTCACTACGAGATGACGGACGAAGAAAATGCTCACCTTCGGCTTGAGGAGCTTGATGCCCTTGAAGAAACATGGCTCATAGCGCAACAAAATCTGGAGGCCTATAAAGCAAAGATGACGCGCTAATATGAAAGATTGATCCGACCGAGGACATTTCGCCAAGGCGAACTCGTGCTAGTGGTCAAAAGGCCTATGATCCCCAATCGCGCCAAGCGGGGAAAATTCGAGCCAAACTATGAAGGTCCGTACGTCATAGATAAGGTCTACCAGGGCGGGGCCTATCTACTCATAGATATGCACGGTGAAAGGCCTTTCAGGCCAATAAACGGTCGCTTCCTAAAGAGATACTACGCTTAATGAGCCACAGCCTAGGTCAATGATAGATGACGACGACTATGTCCGCTCTCTGTCTCCCCAAGCCCAAAACTCTATAAGTAGTAGCTGGCCAGCGGACCGAAACGTCCTTAAACTAATAGCGGACCGAAACGTCCTTAAACTAATAGCGGACCGAAATGTCCTTAAACTAATAGCAGACCGAAACGTCTTTAAACTACTACCGCAGCATGTTTAGGCAGACGAGATAAAAAAAACATATAAAAATAAAATAAAAAAAAACGGTATGTCCATAAGCAAAAAGGGCACGGATGAAAACCCGAAAGGGCTCCGTGAGTAAAAACAGCATGGCTACCGGCGAGTGTTCGTGAAAACCCGAGGGGGCGCGACCTCGTTAAAAAAAAAGAGAGAAAAAGAAAATAAAAAAAATATAATAAAAAAAAACGGTATGTCCATAAGCAAAATGGGCACGGATGAAAACCCGAGAGGGCTCCGTGAGTAAAAACAGCAGGACTACCGGCGAGTGTTTGTGAAAACCCGCAAGGGCGCAACCTCGTTAAAAGACACTTACAAGGTCCTCTCGACCTTATAAGGAGAAACCACCCGCGTGAGATCCTAACGACTCACAAGGGAACAACACACTTAGGAATCCCCATGAGTCCTAAGGAGAAAATACACTTGCGAGATCCTCACGACTCGTAAGGAGAACTCTCTTATGGGACCCTCACGGCTCGTAAGATTTGAAAGTCTTAAGTTATAGAGGCCTAAACCTGTGCTTAAGCAACCCCCACAACTTTCGACATTGCCCTACAAGTAGTCCAATATTGACCCTTGTATGCAATCCACGGGCGCGAATAAACAGTTCCCTAACTAAGTCCCATCCGAAACTAGGGATATGTCTGCACGGTGAACAACCCTTGTAAATCCTCTCGACTTACAAGGAGAAAACCCTCCTGTAGGATCCTTACGACTTACAGAGGAACAAAACACTTAGGAACCCTCACGATTCCTAAGGAGAAAATACATCTACAAGATCCTCACGACTTGTAGGGAGAAATACCTTTGTGAGACCTTTATGGCTCATGAAGTCAAAAGCCTTAGTCGACAGGACCTTAACCCTGGTCACTAAGCCTCCTTTGTTCGACCACGACAGAGGCAAATGATGATTCGCTCCTGGCAATATCCTAGTTGTAGCGGTGCTGATGCCGAAATCGGTGTCCAATTTCAGGTTTACGGCGAAAAGCCAGTAGGCCGCACATGCATATGAAATAGCCGAAATGATGGGGCAACTTGCAATAAAAAAAAAGAGCAGCAAGTAAAATGTATGCATGCGAAATAGCCAAAATGATGAGGCAACTCGCAATAAAAAGTAGCGAGTAAAGATAAAATAAATAGCCGAAATGATTGGGCACCGCGAAGAATAGCCGAAATGATTGGGCAATCGCGACCTTCGCGATATAAAAGCTGAAATGATAGAGCATCGCGGAAATTAAAAAAAAATAATAATAAAACTTTGGCCCTACAGTTAAGATCACATCGATCCCTGTATACAATCCAAGGGCGTAAACAAAGAGGGAACCGTACTTTCCCAACAGACTCCGCCAGACAACGAAGCCAAAACGGTTCATTCCAACCAAAGAAGCCAGTGTCTTCAGCAAAACTCCTCGACTCACGGATACAAACACTCCTTGACGAGAGCCTCCTGATTCGCGTCGACTCGCAGAGCCACCAGAGCCTCCGTGGGAACCCTCGACTCGTTTCAAACCCCAAGGAAACAAATAATCCTTGGCGCTCGGGAAACAAATAATCCTCAGCAAATTCCTCGACTCACGGATACAAACACTCCTTGACGAGAGCCTTCTGATCCGCGTCGACTCGCAGAGCCACCAGAGCCTCCGTGGGAACCCTCGACTCGTTTCAAACCCCAAGGAGACAAATAATCCTTGGCGCTCGGGAAACAAATAATCCCTAGCAAATTCCTTGACTCACGGATACAAACACTCCTTGACGAGAGCCTCCTGATCCGCGTCGACTCGCAGAGCCACCAGAGCCTCCGTGGGAACCCTCGACTCGTTTCAAACCCCGAGGAAACAAATAATCCTTGGCGCTCGGGAAACAAATAATCCCTAGCAAATTCCTTGACTCACGGATACAAACACTCCTTGACGAGAGCCTCCTGATCCGCGTCGACTCGCAGAGCCACCAGAGCCTCCGTGGGAACCCTCGACTCGTTTCAAACCCCAAGGAAACAAATAATCCTTGGCTCTTGGGAAAAAAATAATCCTTAGCAAATTCCTCGACTCACGGATACAAACACTCCTTGACGAGAGCCTCCTGATCCGCGTCGACTCGCAGAGCAACCATTGCCTCCGTGGGAAATTCTCGACTCGTTTCAAACCCCAAGGAAACAAATAATCCTTGGCGCTTGGGAAACAAATAATCCTTAGCAAATTCCTCGACTCACGGATACAAACACTCCTTGACAAGAGCCTCCTGATCTGCGTCGACTCGCAGAGCCACCAGTGCCTCCGTGGGAAATCCCCGACTCGTTTCAAACCCCAAGGAAACAAATAATCCTTGGTGCTTGGGAAACAAATAATCCCTGGAAAACTCCTCGACTCACGGATACAAACACTCCTTGATGAGAGCCTCCTGATTCGCGTCGGCTCGCAGAGAAACTGTGTCTCCGCGGGAAATTCCCGATTCGTCTCAACATGCAAATGAAGTCTCAGGCAGCAGGGACTAAAAAACTTGCTTCCTGAACAATGGGACCCTGCAAGTCAATCCAAAATGGTCTCTTGCATACTATTCACGGGTCTCACTCTCCAAAGTCGAATTTCGACGAGGAGGGAAACAACCGCTTGTGGGTCCTCTCGACTCGTAAGAGGGAAAAATTCTCTTATAGGATCCTTACGACTTGTAAGAGAAAACAACACTTAGGAATCCTCACGATTCCTAAGGAGAAAGCCCACCTACGAGATCCTCTCGATCCGTAGGGAGAAGAATCTCTATGAGACCCTCACGGCTCATGGAGTTGAAAAGTCTTAGGCAGCAGATCCGAAACTGCGGCCTAAGCCATCGCTATTTCTTAAGGAAATCGGGATACTCGTCTAATCATCCGTTAACCATGTTTGCTAAAGTGATATGCTGATAGTAAAAGAAAGAGAAGACGGAGAAAATGACACATGACAAAAAAAGGTGTATCTTTTATTCATAAACTTGATCGGGTACAGGATACATTATGTCAAAGAAAAAATATATATATATATACACATTCTTTTATCTACAAGTACAAACGATACAAAGATGGATAGCTACTGAGGAGGAAGTGTCTTTAGTAGATCCACAAGCTGCTCTCGCACTTCCTTCAGCGCCTCCTCCTGAGCGGCTGCCGCGGTCACCTCCGCTTCCACCCGGGCTCGCTGCTGCAAGAAAGATGAAAGTTGCTCCTCCGCCGCCTTCTGGGCTGCTTCCTGGCTAGGTGCATCTCGGTCGACAACATCAAGGTGTTGCCTCAATGATAACCCTTCAGAAAGACATTGCAGGAGGCCCTCAAAGACAACCTTCAGCCGTGCGGCGTTGGCCTCCACCCGAGCATGCAGTTGGGCAGACTTGTTTGAAGTCTCACCACGCTCCTTACGCCTTGAAATGACTTCTTGTTCGAGGTAGCGGAAGTAAGGAGCGCTCTGCTCAATCCACGCTGTTCTTTGATTACTGGCAGCCAAGGCCTCGGGAGCGGGACGCAGTGACTCCAACTGATATAGGCGACCCTCGATCTCCCTACAATGGTTAACCCAGGATGCGACGATGCCCTCATCATGAAAGTTCACGAGTATTGCTAGCATCGGGTTAACCATCATAGCGAAGTCTGCGGCAGATGTAGGAGTTTCAACGTCGAGTTCCTCGACGTAGTCACTCAACATGCGCAGACTATTCGCGGCGCCTTTTGAAGACAGACTCCTCAGATAAGGACCCGCCGGCATTATGATGCGAGATTCGAAGGGCGCCGAGATCGGAACGACAGCTGAAAAGAAACGAGATGTGATCATATAACAGTTCTAAAAATAAAGAAGGAAGACTTTATCAATGTGATAGTTACTATACCAGTTGAGACAGGTGGCAAGGTCGGCAGGGCTGGTGGCGCAGCTGATCTCTTATCCCCTCCTTCAATCTGTAGCACTGCAGTTGAGATGAGAAAAAGAGGTTAGAGGTAATTCCATCAATAAAAAAAAGAGGAAGGATGTCAACGGAAATCATACTCACCAACGCCACCAGAGGAAGAAGCAAGCTCGGATGGGAAAGAAAAGTGTGGGAGCAACATCTGATATACATGATCAAAAAGCACTCCTGGAAACACAATAGTGTGACTTTAGTACACAAATTATACGTCTAGAAGATAAGATTAATAAATCGTAAACACATACCTTCCAACATCTTTGAGGGTATAAGAGAGGGTTGAGAGGTGACCACCGCCAAGGCAGTCGTTGAAGGCGCTCTCTCGAGCAGTGGGGCATCGGCGCTGGCTGCACCTGCGTTACAAGAAGGGTGAACTTGTCAGAAAGGATTGTAAAATAAGAAAGACAGTAACCTAAGGTTTACCTGAGGAGCTCCCGGCCGAAATAGAAGTGACTCCCTCTTCTATCGACATGAGGCCACCGCCCGTAGCCTTATCACCCGACTCGATGGGGACCGTCGTCGTGCTACCGCGACCAGGAGACGGCAGGAGATCGTAAGCAGGGAGGGCAATGATTGGAGCGTTGCCGGATTCTTGGAAGGAAGCGACTGACTCTTCCCCGAGAGTCGTATCCATCTCACCCGCAACTACTTCGAGCTCCGCCGTCTCCATCGGCTCATTCACTGTCACCACGAGGTCGCCAGCCTCAAGCGCCTCGTCCACCACCACCCTCGGTTCAGTTCTAATGATCATATCATCTACCACCGCTTCAGGTTCGGCATCAATTACCTTCTCGGCTGCTGCCCCCTCGACCTCCACCTCAGGCTCCGAAGCCACAACGACGTTGCCCACCGTCGGCTCGAGTTCAGCAGGTACCGCCTCCTCTGTTTCTTTGGGATCAACGGTTTCCGCCTCCCCCTCGATCGGACTCGGCCCTGCAAGATAAGGGATATAAGGACCAATGACATTAAAAACCCTTATAACAAAAACTCTGAGAGAAATATTACCTGAAGCGGATTTACCGTTTGCGCTCCGAACTGCGCGCGCCACCTCTCTGCGGGCAGTAGATAAGGCAACAGGGGCCTCTTCAGATGAAGTATCAGCACGAGGGGCGGTGCTGGGGCCCGTTCCTGCAGCCAAGGCATCCCGGCGCGCCTTCGCCTCACGCCTTTGCCGCTTCCTTTCCTCCCGGGCTGTCGCGATGGACCTTAGTGACGCCTCCTTCAAGGCGTCATCATCCTCGTTCAGGGATGCCTCCAGAGCCTTTAAGGCATCCTTCATCGTCTCTTCAAGACGAACCTCCTGCGGTGGCCCAGAGGAAGCGGGGAACATCGGCAGCGGGTAAAACATCTGCGTCGCTTGGTGGGAACGGCATTGAGGATTCTGCAATAAAAAGAGAAAGGTTAGATCGACCATAACACGAGGGAGATGGAGACTTGATGGATTAAAACTTACTAAGGCCCGTAGACGCTCTAAGACGTTCCTCCTCCTGGAAAGTCTTCAGAGAAGTGGCAACGGCTTCTTCATCAGTGATGCCTGTCGAAAGGTAAGAAAGAAAAGTGTTAGTCAAAGGCAATGAAGAGGATATGTTGCAATAAAGAAAAGGCGACTAATAGTTACCTGATTGCGCAAGCTTGGCCAGCCACGCGTCACGCTTTGCCAACCACGCCGAAGTTTTGAGAGCGGCTTCCAAGTTTGTATCGTCCGGCGGCGGCATCACTAGTCCTTCGTTCGTCTCGTATTCGATCAGGCCCTCGGCATAGGGAGCATGGGGTTCCTGACTGAACACGACGTCCGCAGCGAATAGCGACTTCTTTTTCTTTTGCCCTCCGACCCTAGGCTCACGGGGGATCGACTTACGTTTAGCAGCCACCTTGGGACGGCGGGTCCCGATGTCTGCACCTACACCGGACTCCGGCGAGGCCACGACCACTGTCTCCACTGGAGCACGGGGCGCTGGGGCTGCATCTTTAATATCGGGAAGCGGCAATTCGTGCGGAGGACTTTGCGCACGCGACGGTTTGCCCCTGACCTCTTTTAAAAGGGCAACTACTGGGTCCTTGGGACCAAAGGAGCGTTGCGATCGGTACCTGGAGGCACACCCTTACGATCGACCAACAGTCGCCTTTCCTCTTTTATAACTGCTCCTGTTGCATGATTGTACCAGTCTTTGTACACATTGAGGAGTCTCGGAGCATAAGCCGGCGCATTGATAAAAAAATGAGAGCTCGTATTCAGGCGCATGAAATGGTGCAGTGCGTTCTCCATCCCTTCTTCAGTGGCAGTGGGTTCCAGCAAGAAAGCTTCCAAGGGGACCCCTTGATCGTAGCCCAGTTGTTGAGCAAAACGATGCGGGTTATACCTCATAAAAATTACCACACCATTCTTCCTAAAGACTAAGAAACCCGGTCTAATGGAATATAAGTGAAGGGTCTCCCGAGCCGTCAAAACCGAGGCTCCATCTTTAAAGACATCTTGTAATGGCCGCGTCACAGTGGTAGACACCTTTCCAATGGTCAATACCTTATCGACAAAGGACATACTGGCTCCAACGGTGTGAGGGCGAAGGAGTAAGCCCCTGGCGTTCCGCGGTGATGGGGTTACAATTAATGCGCCAATCAGCTGTATAATGCGGGGAAAACCGCACTTGTCAAAGAACGAGGGCCTTTTATGCATGCCGAAGACACCCGCTGTGTGTAGCTCGAGCCACGATGCAAAGTAATGCATCGGGAAGACCACATGCAGTACCCCGGGCTCATTAGCATCCGCTGCTCGACTGAGGCCATGGTATAAGTGCGCCAAGCCAGCAATCCCAACAGCTACCTTTACCCCGATGACCATCCGGTGGGCTGGGTAAAAGACAGAGGGTCGCATCCGATGAGAGTGCATTGGGATCGCAAACCAGCTCAGCCACAATCCAAGAAATCCCAAGAAAAAGGCCTCCTCATCCATTCCAGGGGCCGCAATTTCTGCAAATGACATAGTAGGGAAGTCCGGAAGAAAAAAACCCTTTTGATCTATATCCTTCTCCGGTAGGTTGTCCACACCTAGACCGAAGGGGTCATCCAGGGTGGCGAACTTGGCAGCTTCCGATGAGATGACGCTTGGACGAAGAAAACGAGCAATGAAGTCCTCAAAGTTAACTCCCCGACCTCCATGTTCGACGAAGAGGGACTCATATATGTTCAACACTTTAATCAAGCTTAGGAATTGATGTTGAACGGCATTCTCTGGTGTGACCCCCCTTACCATCGGCCTAGCACCAAAGACGTACACATCTGTCGGGAGCAGCTCCTCATAATGTTCCCCCATCACTGGTAAGCCGGATACCTCCGCAAACTCCTCCAAGGAGATTGACACTTCCCGATCCATGGCAAGGAAAGTGTGGGTAGGAATATTCCATTGCTCCAAGAAAGCTTTGAACCACCAGGTGGGGAGCGTGGGATACTGGAAAAGAGAGACGTAGACCGCGGTGTACAGTCCTAATCTTATCAACTGCGACTTCTTCGTCGACAGGATGTATCGGGCCCACAGCAGATAGCCAATCGGGTGGCGGGGGATCAGACCAAGGTTATAAGATTGCCCCCAAGGTCGTGCTTCACCCTGACAGATACGGCGCCATAGGATGTCCAAAACCATAGGACGCTGAACCGGTATCGCATCTATAGCGGGATGTAGAAAACCCTTCGATGTCCAATCCACCAACTCCACGGCATACTGCACCGAGGGTGGGGTAGCATAGTGAATCGCCGTGATGGGTTCCGACGGCACCGTGCATGTGAAGCTCCTGTTAGTTATGTATATGCCCTAGAGGCCATTGTTGTACATATGATGTATATTATAATGGATGCTTGGTTATATATAGAGAAGACTTTCTTGCTCGTCATGATAGTATGCTATTTGGTTTCACTTTATCTTAACATGTTGACTTGTATTGGTTTACTCTTTTACTCTCACATGTTGATAAAGCCCTTAGGATCTGTACTCGACTACTGGGACTATGATGAGATCATACTAGTGGGGCCGCGGTAGTCGATGAGTACATCCTATAACTGTTCCTAGTCGAGGGTATATCGAGACAGGGCATCGATACATCAGAGTAGACTAGCGTATACGCATCTTGACCCATATGATGGGCGATGGATGATACCATATCCATCGGTGTTAGACATCAGAGATGGTGTACGGGTGCTCAGTGGAGACTGGGTACACTGGACGGACTCGCCGAGAACTCCCAGATGGTGATATACCACACGTCAGATGGCAGTTCTCCGGTGACACTGGTACAGGGTAGTCTGTAGACCCGAGATCGTCATAGAGTCTTGTGTGATTCCCACTGTGCTTTGATTTCCACCTTACCACGTCCAAGAGGGCGTGCAAAACGGTGGCTTTTGGGTACAGTCCCGAATCACATGGAGGCAATGAGCGATAGGAGGGGATTCGTCTCTCCCGGTATAGGGAGTTGATGTTGTGCTGTGTTCGATTGGCTATAACTGGAAGTCCCTGGCCAGGGCTGATATAGAGATTTACTGGTAAGTGTTACTAGTAGTTTCTCGACCCGTTATGAGCCACACATCGACACGACTTATCGGTTACTGGGGTCTGACGTATATCACCCCTAGACTTGATATGCGACATATCAGACGAACAGACCGGACTGTATGGGAGTGTTACTGGTTGGATTCACAGGAGAACGCACAGGCTTGCTTGTTGATCTTCTGATCGCTCAATACCTGGGTGGCTGTTACGTTTAGCTGACCGCTTGCAGCTTGTGGGTGTTTGATATGATCATCACCTGCTACCGGCGTATTGACGATTCTTTAGAGTCCTACACAGAGGTTTCTTGGCTCAGGCAAAACGGAGTAGTGGCACATATGTGATATGCGCAGGACCGAGAATAATGCGATATGGGATACCGTATTATATTCTCGTGATATTTTGATTTGAACCGATTCATCGGATCAAGTGTTGATTCGATGAATCGGAACATGATATATTAGTCGGTAATATTACATATGGCCGGATCATCGAATCAAGTGTTGATTCGATGATTTAATGTATAATAATATATATGATATATTGTATTACATTATCTAATATTGGCTCGCTTTATTATTTCATTTTCTCACTGGATGATACATTGATATATATGCGATATATGTTAATTGTATTATTTTCTTTTGTTGTAAATATATAATATATATGTGATATATATTACTGTGACATGATATGATTAATTGTTAAACATGTTTAAGGATGATTAATTGAGGTTAGGGTTTGATTAGGGTTAGTAGCTTCATGCACCTTCTAGAAGCTTTTTCTTTTGTCATTCTTAAGATATTTTAGGATGACACATTCTTAACCCAACCAAACCCTAACTCTAGTTTATTCTCTACACAATCCTAGCCACTCATCCTTAACCATGGTTTATATATCAATCATATACACTTCTTTCTATTCATCACAAAAGGATTAATCTTATTATTGTTTTTCCATTATCATCTTCTTCTCTCTTGAAAAGCTTGCTAGAAAATCCTTAAGTGATGAATAAATATGAGAAAATGATATAAAAAGAAAGCAAAATTACTACTCTCTCATCCTCATCTCATCTAGCCCATGGGATTAGTGTGTTCATCTCTTTTGAGTGAGAAAGCTTGAGTCTTTGCAACTTCGAGGTAGATCATCGGAGATTTGGAATACTTCGAGCTAGCATGGATCGTTCGAGTCGTGGAGCCTCTCATGAGTCCGGGAGATCGTGGATCGCGGCAAAGGGACTTCTACTCGGAGCTTGTGAAGTGAAGGAGCGGACTACAAAGGTTGTAATCCCTCACACTTAGATAAAAGTTATCATCTTGCATGTTAAACCCTAATAATCTAGCAAAGATCCCGGCTTTGGGTTGTTCGGCACGTCTAAAATTTTATCCGGGCATGTTTGATGCCTTTTGAACCTTCACAAGAGTGCCTAGGAACCCTTCAGTGGTATCAGAGCCTCGCTAGAGCATTAGGCGATGTGTTTACGAAGTTAAAACTCCGATCGAACCCGAAACGACAAAATTGGACCCCTCTCTGGAAATTTTTTAAATTTTGGGTTTTTTCTGAATTAAAAATATGTAAAAAAATCAGCAGGGAATTCTAAGAATTACCATAAAACCCGAGCCCCTAATTCGACTAAACGACGGCGGAACCGCGGCGCTAGCATCACTTGCGCGGCGGTTCCGCGGCGGAATAGTGGATTTGTGACACGTGGATTTTATGGTAATGTCCGTAGGTGCTTGTTGATGCTTCTGGGTATTTTTAATCTGTTTCAGGTGTTGGAAATTCTGGGGTTTGTTTTGTAATAGTAGACTCGATCGGAAATTTTAAATTCGTATTTCTTTCCGGATATTTAGAAATTGTTAAACTATTTGAACGGATATCATTAACTCACTGTTTCACGGTACGGCAAACTTTCAAGTGTTGAAATTTCTTCGGGTTTAAATCTTTCGGAAAAATTGTACAAGTTAAGCGGTGGACCCTCTAGAAGACAACAAACCTTAACTCGATTATGTGACCGTCTTGAACTGCCTTTTGAACCTTCGGGTTTGGGGCAGTACGGCGTGCCACATGTGAGGCGTTGGCTTGACCCTTCTACGGCTGGATCACCGGTACTGTGACATATTCTGGGATTATTTGAACTCCGCTCAAGTGTTGAGAAGTTTAGAAAATTTTGGGTGTTTGATTATCTGTTCGAAAAGTTTAATACTGTCTATTTATCTGGAATGTGATACAATATGTGGAATTCATAGAGTTAGGCATGAAATGCGAAGTATGTGATATTTCGGATTTACGATGTCTAAAGTGATTGTGGATTCCAAATATTGTAGTTTTACACTTTCTTTTCTGTGACCGTAAGTGTAATATGTGATATCGCCGGTTTCGTTGCTATATGTCAACCACAATTGGGATGCGCATATTTACTTACGTTGATGATATGTGATATTATGTGTTGCTGTGATATGTTATATTAGATCGTCGCGTTCTGAATAGCCGGGGGTTTTATGTGAGATGAGGGTTTTTATTTTCATTCATGTAAAATTCATTTGTAATGTAATATTCTTTTATTTGGGGCACTTCCAGGTTGCGGTTGCTGTCACCAGTGTATATTATTTACTTTTCCGCATTAGGTAGACCCAAGGAGGGGAGCACAAGTAACCGGGTTCTAGGGTCCAGTGGGAGGCCATCTCGAGGAGTCGAGACCGGGTCTTCTAACCCTAGAATTGGCAGTGTTACTTGCCGCTCTCGTAGGGGTCTTGGGATGTGGGTTTGGCTATTCGTCGCGACCGTGGAATCCGTGTTTTATACAGGCTCGTATTGAAAACACGGACGTCCTAGTATATCCAATATTTCATATATGTTCTTCTGCTGCAATGTTCTGTGATGAGATCATATTACTGCCTGAGACGAATGCTTATACTATATATATATGCTGATATATAAATATTACTGCTTTCGTTTCTTCTGTGATGCTTAGGAAGCATAAGCTGATGGGATTTTTATTAATGAGATTAATAAAAGAAAAGAAACCTAAAGATGTTGTAGAATCAAAACTTTATAAAAAGGGTAGCTACAGTTTTGCTTTGCACAGTGATATATATGATATATCCTGCACCTTATTCGATGGGGAAAGGACCGACGATCCCTTCACCGGGAGTGACCCCTTTAGCAAAACTGGCAGATGCTACAAAACGCGGTTTGTCTTTTGATTGCCTTTAGAGTTTTGCTTTGCACAGTGATATATATGATATATCCTGCACCTTATTCGATGGGGAAAGGGCCGACGATCCCTTCACCGGGAGTGACCCCTTTAGCGAAACTGGCAGATGCTACAAAACGCGGTTTGTCTTTTGATTGCCTTTAGAGTTTTGCTTTGCACAGCGGTATATATGATATATCCTGCACCTTATTCGATGAGGAAAGGGCCGACGATCCCTTCACCGGGAGTGACCCCTTTAGCGAAACTAAGAAAAAGCCTCAAAAACACTCCTTTTCAAAAACACTCGATTCTACGACGATATCAAGTTCATTACGCTCAGGGTTTTCTGAAAAACCTGCGTAGCCCTCCGTCATTTCAGATAAAGACTATTTAGTATTCGTGCTGCGTTTGTTGGCCTTTGTCAAGGCGTAGTGTGCGGTAGCTAACTGGTACTTATCTGTTTAAACATATGTTGTGATTGGATTAGGGTATTCGTACGACCTTGTTGGCCTTTGTCAAGGGTCGTGCGGGTGGGTTTAATTTTAATCAAGAAATGACGGGTTGAACTTGACTAGCTTCCTATGGTTTGTTGGCCTTTGTCAAGGTCATAGGGGTTAGGGGCAAAAGCATTATCGGGAATTTCAAGTGTTGAAATTTGCAATGAGATTGCATACCTCCTATAAGATAGTTGGATCCCGATACCCACTGCGAGTAAGTGTTACTCCTGGGAGAGTTTTACACAGGACAATTAGTCATTCAAGTAGGTGTCTAGAAAAGTGTTAACGAGGTTATGCCTATGGGAAAACGAGGTTTACTTTAATTAGGTCCGTGCGGTAGCACGGGGAACCTCCCTCAAAGTACCGACACTGATCTGGCTGAAAGATTGACGAAATTGTAAGGTGTAATTAATCCCGGCTAATCTTACCTTTTAAGGTTTTAAGGTAGATTTGATAAAACCAGTGGGAGACATCCTGATTAGATAAGATAATAACCAATCTAATCTTGCAAGAGCATACGCTAAAGTGTTTTCTTCTCTCTCTCTCCAGGTAGCGACCATGTCATGCCATAATCAAGATAATAATATGGATGTATTGACTGAACCCAATTATTGTACTGAGCTAGGGAATGTTGGACCCGTTCTTTCTTATAAGAGTTATAAGACTGAACAGGAAACAGGAGAATATCTAGATTCTCACGCCGCCCAAAAGAACATGCATGTTGATGCATCTTCTTCGGGTGTGTTAGTTATTGAGAACTGTTTCTCAGTTCACCCTACGTCCTGGGTATTAGATACCGGATCAGGATCCCACATATGTAAACAGTTACATGGGCTACGAAAAGGTAGAGAACTAGGAAAAGGTGATCATTCCGTTCAAGTAGGGAACGGTGCAAGTATTGTAGCCAAAGCAGTTGGCGAATATCACCTAGTATTGCCGAGTCGTAATACACTGATTCTAAATGAGTGCTATTATATACCGAACATGATGTGCAACATTATATCAGTTTCTTTATTGAGTAAAGAGGGATATAATTTTGTAGTACAGGATAATGTTATGAACATATTCCTAGATCAAAAGTTGATTGCATCAGGCTCGTTATATAATGGCATATTCATTCTAAATCAGAATACAGTGCTGAATATACAAAACACACACAAGAGGAAAAGTTCAGATATGAACGAATCCTACTTGTGGCATTGTAGACTTGGTCATATCAATGCGACACGACTGGCTAAGTTACATAAGGATGGTTATTTGAATCCGTTCGAATTATCATCTTATGATACTTGCCATTCATGTCTCAAAGGAAAAATGACCAAAGCTCCGTTTAGCGGACACCGAGAAAGAGTTACTGAACTCTTAGGACTAATACATAGTGATGTATGCGGTCCCATGTCTACGCATGCCAGGAACGGTTCTTCCTACTTCAATACATTCGCTGACGATCTCTCAAGATTCGGATATGTGTTCCTGATGAAACACAAGTCTGAAGCTTTTGAGAAATTCAGAGAATATAAGCACGAAGTAGAGAATCAAACGGGCAAAAGTATTAAGATTCTTCGATCTGATCGAGGAGGTGAATACTTAAGCAGTGAGTTCCTAAATTATCTAAAAGAGAATGAGATTCTCTCTCAGCTTACTCCTCCTTATACACCACAGCACAACGGTGTATCTGAGCGGAGGAATCGCACCCTATTAGATATGGTGCGCTCGATGATGAGTACAGCTGAGTTACCTATTTCCTTCTGGGGGCATGCACTGGAGACAGCAGCATACCTATTGAATCAAGTTCCAACTAAATCTGTACCTACCACACCATATGAGATATGGAGTGGGAAGAGACCATGTCTTAAACGAGTTAAGATATGGGGTTGTCTGGCCTATGTCAAAAGGCAAAATCCAGACAAACTCGAGGCACGGTCAGTTCTATGCAAGTTTGTGGGATATCCCAAACATTCACATGGATATCTTTTCTACCATCGCGAGGAACAAAAGGTGTTTGTTTCTCGACATGCCACCTTTTTGGAAAAGGAATTTCTTGCAAAAGAAATTAGTGGCAAAGAGGTAGAGCTGGAAGAGGTTCCAGAAACACAAATTACAACTGAAGATTTAGTGGAACCAGAGGATTCAGTAGTACCCGACGAACCCCAGCCTCTCCGCCGATCTAATAGGGTTTCTCGTCCACCTGAGAGATACTACGGTTTTCTCATTGATGGTGGAAGCGAGGATTGCATCATGGATGATGATGACCCGACTAGTTTCGAGCAGGCCATCACGAGTAGTGACTCTGTGAAATGGCTGGATGCAATGCGATCTGAGATGGAATCCATGTACACCAATAAAGTATGGATTTTGGAAAATGCTCCTGAAGGGGTAAAACCCATTGGGAGCAAGTGGATTTTTAAAAAGAAATTTGGTGTAGATGGAAAAGTTGAGACTTTCAAAGCTAGACTTGTAGCAAAGGGTTTTCGTCAATGACCAGGTATGGACTATGACGAAACCTTTTCTCCAGTGGCTATGCTTAAGTCCATCCGGATCTTACTTGCCATTGCTGCATACCATGACTACGAAATCTGGCAAATGGATGTTAAGACCGCCTTTCTAAACGGTGATTTAGAAGAGTGCGTGTACATGACTCAGCCAGAGGGCTTCGTAGATAGTGGGAGCAGCGGAAAGGTATGCAAGCTGCTTAAATCCATTTATGGGTTAAAGCAAGCATCGCGGAGTTGGAACATCTGTTTTGATGTTGTAGTCAAAGAGTTTGACTTCATCAAAAATATAGATGAACCTTGTATCTATAAGAAGGTAGCAGAGGGTAAGGTTGTCTTCCTCGTATTGTACGTGGATGACATACTCTTGATAGGAAATGATATTCCTATGCTGCAATCAGTCAAGCTCTTCTTATCACAGAGATTCTCAATGAAAGATCTAGGTGATGCCTCCTGCATATTGGGAATCATGATCTATAGAGATAGATCTAAACGGATACTGGGATTGTCCCAATCCAGGTACATTGACACCATACTAAAGAGGTTTAGTATGGAAGAATCCAAGCGTGGGAACCAACCCACGATCTCTGGACTCACTCTCTCCAAAAAGATGTCTCCCAAGACTGATTTGGAGAGAGCTCGCATGCAAGGGATACCCTATGCTTCGGCAGTAGGCTCTATCATGTATGCGATGCTATGTACCAGACCCGATGTAGCAAACTCACTAAGTGTAGTGAGTCGGTATCAAGCAGATCCTGGAGAGAGTCATTGGACAGCTGTGAAGAACATTCTCAAGTACTTGCGAAGGACTAAGGAGATGTTCTTGGTGTATGGTAACGGAGAACTCCAGGTGGAGTCCTTTACCGATTCCAGCTTCCAAAGTGATAAGGATGACTCTAAGTCGCATTCGGGTTTTGTCTTTACTCTCAATGGAGGGGCGGTATGTTGGAAGAGTTCCAAACAAGATACCGTTGCAGACTCGACGATGGAGGCTGAATACATCGCTGCCAACGATGCTGCTAAAGAGGCTGTCTGGATCAAGAAGTTCATTACTGAACTTGGAGTGGTTCCATCCATTGAGCATCCAATACCTCTGTATTGCGATAACAATGGAGCTGTGGCTTTGGCCAAGGAACCCAGATCCCATCAAAAGTCCAGACATATTCTGAGGCGGTATCACCTGATCAGGGAGATAGTTGATCGCCGGGAGATCGAGGTCAGGAGAGTAGATACGAAGGACAACACTGCGGATCCATTCACGAAGGCTATTCCCCAGATACAGTTTGAGAGATTATTCGGGATGCTAGGTATGAGATACTACAGCAGCTGGCCTTAGGGCAAGTGGGAGATTGTTAGTTATGTATATGCCCTAGAGGCCATTGTTGTACATATGATGTATATTATAATGGATGCTTGGTTATATATAGAGAAGACTTTCTTGCTCGTCATGATAGTATGCTATTTGGTTTCACTTTATCTTAACATGTTGACTTATATTGGTTTACTGTTTTACTCTCACATGTTGATAAAGCCCTTAGGATCTGTACTCGACTACTGGGACTATGATGAGATCATACTAGTGGGGCCGCGGTAGTCGATGAGTACATCCTATAACTGTTCCTAGTCGAGGGTATATCGAGACAGGGCATCGATACACCAGAGTAGACTAGCGTATACGCATCTTGACCCATATGATGGGCAATGGATGATCCCATATCCATCGGTGTTAGACATCAGAGATGGTGTACGGGTGCTCAGTGGAGACTGGGTACACTGGACGGACTCGCCGAGAACTCCCAGATGGTGATATACCACACGTCAGATGGCAGTTCTCCGGTGACACTGGTACAGAGTAGTCTGTAGACCCAAGATCGTCATAGAGTCTTGTGTGATTCCCACTGTGCTTTGATTTCCACCTTACCACGTCCAAGAGGGCGTGCAAAACGGTGGCTTTTGGGTACAGTCCCGAATCACATGGAGGCAATGAGCGATAGGAGGGGATTCGTCTCTCCCGGTATAGGGAGTTGATGTTGTGCTGTGTTCGATTGGCTATAACTGGAAGTCCCTGGCCAGGGCTGATATAGAGATTTACTGGTAAGTGTTACTAGTAGTTTCTCGACCCGTTATGAGCCACACATCGACACGACTTATCGGTTACTGGGGTCTGACGTATACCACCCCTAGACTTGATATGCGACATATCAGACGAACAGACCGGATTGTACGGGAGTGTTACTGGTTGGATTCACAGGAGAACGCACAGGCTTGCTTGTTGATCTTCTGATCGCTCAATACCTGGGTGGCTGTTACGTTTAGCTGACCGCTTGCAGCTTGTGGGTGTTTGATATGATCATCACCTGCTACCGGCGTATTGACGATTCTTTAGAGTCCTACACAGAGGTTTCTTGGCTCAGGCAAAACGGAGTAGTGGCACATATGTGATATGCGCAGGACCGAGAATAATGCGATATGGGATACCGTATTATATTCTCGCGATATTTTGATTTGAACCGGTTCATCGGATCAAGTGTTGATTCGATGAATCGGAACATGATATATTAGTCGGTAATATTACATATGGCCGGATCATCGAATCAAGTGTTGATTCGATGATTTAATGTATAATAATATATATGATATATTGTATTACATTATCTAATATTGGCTCGCTTTATTATTTCATTTTCTCACTGGATGATACATTGATATATATGCGATATATGTTAATTGTATTATTTTCTTTTGTTGCAAATATATAATATATATGTGATATATATTATTGTGACATGATATGATTAATTGTTAAACATGTTTAAGGATGATTAATTGAGGTTAGGGTTTGATTAGGGTTAGTAGCTTCATGCATCTTCTAGAAGCTTTTTCTTTTGTCATTCTTAAGATATTTTAGGATGACACATTCTTAACCCAACCAAACCCTAACTCTAGTTTATTCTCTACACAATCCTAGCCACTCATCCTTAACCATGGTTTATATATCAATCATATACACTTCTTTCTATTCATCACAAAAGGATTAATCTTATTATTGTTTTTCCATTATCATCTTCTTCTCTCTTGAAAAGCTTGCTAGAAAATCCTTAAGTGATGAATAAATATGAGAAAATGATATAAAAAGAAAGCAAAATTACTACTCTCTCATCCTCATCTCATCTAGCCCATGGGATTAGTGTGTTCATCTCTTTTGAGTGAGAAAGCTTGAGTCTTTGCAATTTCGAGGTAGATCATCGGAGATTTGGAATACTTCGAGCTAGCATGGATCGTTCGAGTCGTGGAGCCTCTCATGAGTCCGGAAGATCGTGGATCGCGGCAAAGGGACTTCTACTCGGAGCTTGTGAAGTGAAGGAGCGGACTACAAAGGTTGTAATCCCTCACACTTAGATAAAAGTTATCATCTTGCATGTTAAACCCTAATAATCTAGCAAAGATCCCGGCTTTGGGTTGTTCGGCACGTCTAAAATTTTATCCGGGCATGTTTGATGCCTTTTGAACCTTCACAAGAGTGCCTAGGAACCCTTCAGCTCTGGCGGCCCATGATGATCTGATTATACCACGACCCCCAAAGGTGGAGACTCTTGTGTTCCGGGTCGTACTCCTTAATCATGGTCAGGACTTCACGGTCCAAGGGCGCCTCGGGAAATCCCTCCTCCGAGCGGACGAACGGGAATGAAGTGTCTAGAGACATGATCGCTGCAAAAGAACAATTTAGCCGTTAGTGTTGTAATTCCAACATTTGGCATCTAAAAAAAAAGAGCAATAATTAAATTAAATTAAAATTAAAATTAATTAATTACACCACACAGCAGTGCAGTGAGTAGGAGACCAAAGGGGGACCCACAAAATCTGGATGACAATACGTCAGACAACCTCATCATTGGATGAGATTGTCAGTTGGTCCCCAGGAAAACATTCCCATTTATAAAAGAGGGGGGAGGGAAGAATCCCTAGAGATAAGGAGAAAATCTCCCCTTTCAGAGCAAAGCTCTGTCACAGAGTGACACTTGTCAAGCTCTGTCACAGAGTGACACTTGTCAAACTCTGGCCCCAGGGAAATAAGATTCCTTAAAAAGAGCACAGCTCTATGGTAATAATGGAAAGGTCCATCAGAAAATGTCTACACCTAAAAGAATTAAAAATTTTGAAATCTTGGAAAATCCACGAAAAACTTGTGAAATTTTTTCATTTTATCAGATCTAAAAGATCCACAGATGATCTATGAGCAAAGCTCTGTTCATGGGTTAAAACCTATGAACAAGATCCCTGTAGATCTGCAAGTTTTTGAGAGCGAAGCTCTGTTTATAAAATCCCAATGGGGATCTCTTTAGATCAAAAGATCTGTAAGAGCAAAGCTCTATTAGTTAATTAAAATATTTAATTTAAGATTAATTTTACCTAAAATTTTCTAACTTGGAAAATGAGAGCAAAGCTCTAAAGTTCTGGAAACGAGAGCAAAGCTCTGGAGTTCTAAGCAAGAGCAAAGCACTGGAAATCAAAATCTAGAAAATGGTGAGATTTTTCTAAGGGCCAGAGGTCCTATTTATAAGGCGCTTGCGCCCCTTGAACTCACCCCTTGATCCAACGATCAGGAGTTTGCCACCGCTGCACTCACGTGTGCGCCACGTGAGCGCAACGGTGGGGGGGCATTTGTTTCGCCCAATCAGAGCAAAACTCTGTTGAAATTCAAAATTCAAAAATTCTGAAGCAACGCTTCAAGTCTCGGGCGCAACGCGCCACATGTCAGGCGCTGATACGTCAGCGCAGCGCCCAAGAAGGCGCACCCAATCAGAGCAAAGCTCTATTAAAGGAAGCAACGCTTCGGTTGCGCAGGTACTGCGCTGTGCGACACGTGTCAGCACAGATGCGCTAGCGCAGCTGCGCTGCGCAGTGCGCTGCGCGACACGTGTCAGCGCAGATGCGCTAGCGCAGCTGCGCTGCGCTGTGCGACACGTGTCACGCGCTGGGGCATCTGCGCCAAACAGAATTAAAATTTTAAGAAATCTTTTCTGTTCTTGTTAAAACAAAAAGATTTTCTTCTGCAAAACAGAAGCCCTTGGATCAAAGATCCAACGGTAGGGAAAATTCCCCAAATCACTCAGAGAAACATCTCTTTAACAAATTTAACTAATTTATGGGCACTATAAAAAGGACCCTAAGCCTCAATTAAAAGGCATCAACATCTTTCTAAAAAAAAAGAAGGAGAGAAAAGAACTCTGAGAAACTCCTCAAGAATAAAAAAAAGAGGTAAAAACCTTTAAAGAAAAAAGAGAAAGTTCTCTTAGGAACAGATCATAGATCTAAAAACAAGATCAATGATCTTTAATAAAATAAAAATAGTGTTTTGCACTTTTCATGAACCTTTGGTTCTCTGAGATAAGAAAAACAAGAAAAAACTTATTTTTTTTGATCTAAATTAGATCAAGAAATCAAATAGTGCTTTGCACTTCTGTTCTTGAATCTAAAAGATTCCTAGTGCTTTGCACTTGCAAACTGCGTTGATGCGCTCTTGGGAGCGCGCCACGTGTCAGCAGCGCAACAGCGCAGCGTACTGCACTGTTGCGCTTGCGCTCATCAGAGCGCGCCACGTGTCAGCAGCGCAACAGCGCGGCGCACTAGCGCAGCGCACTGCACTGTTGCGCTTGCGCTCACCAGAGCATGACACGTGTCTTCACCACAAGCGCTTGTGCTCAGTGAGTGGCGCAAAGCGCCTAACAAATGCAATGCAGGGCCAAGCCCAATTAAAAGACCAAACAGGCCTAATTAAATTGATGCTCTGCATCATTTATAAATGGGCAAAGCCCAAACAAAAATAATAAAATGCTATGCAGATGCCTTGCAGAGCCCAAAATAAATTGATGCTCTGCATCTTTTATGGGCAGAGCCCAAACAAGAAAATAGAAGTAATGCAATGCATTATTTAAGTGTGGGCAAAGCCCTAGCACAAGTCTAATGGACTAAAAATAAATAAAATGTTGAACATTTTCAACTGGACTTAGCCCAATTCTGGCCGTAAGTCCTTAAATTAAATTGAATTGAGCACAAATGCTCTCTCAAATCAATTTATATCCGGTTCGAGGGTACATCTCCGAACTTCTTTGACATCCATCATTGTAATTCCTCAACGACGTCAAAGAGGTGACGGGTCCCAACGACCATACATCAATACGGACTACGGGGTCCTTAAACTCGTGGACCGAGACGTCCTTAAACTAATATTGGACCGAAACGTCCTTAAACTAATGTCGGACCACCATGTCCCTAAACTGGAATATGGACCACCACGTCCCTAAACTGGAGCATGGACCGCAACGTCCCTAAACTACCTATGGACCACTACGTCCCTAAAACTGGAACAATAGAGCCTCCAAATGCTCTTTTGCCGGATCTAAACGATCCCGTTTAAGTTGATCTTAGCCCCAAACATGGCTAACGTATCCTTAAACATTCAAATGGACTATAAAACTTCAAATCAACCTTGGTTCAAGGGTACATCTCTGAACTCCTCTGACATCTGCCGTTGTAATCCTTCAACGACGTTAGAGAGGTGACGAGTCCCGATGGCCAGATATTAAATGGATTATCACGTTAAGTTGATCTTAGTCTCAAACAGGACTATCGTATCCTTAACGAACGTTTAAGTTGATCTTAGCCGCAACGCGACTAATGCATCCTTAAACTAAAAACACCAAACCCAAATCTAAGTAAATACGGATTTGGACTAATCCACGTCCTACGGGCGACGGCATTACTCAGTCTCCGTATACAATCCACGGGCAACCACAAACAAAACAAACACACACGACACGAAGTGAAATTCTGGAGAAGGAGAAAGTTGTTACCGCGATGCGGTAGCGTAATTAACTGCAGGGGCTTGCGCCTGCAGGGAAGAGCGTCCCCACAATCAAAAACCCCTCAAGCGAGGGGGAATCTGACGAAGTCTGCTACATCGGCCGCATCCGTCTAAACCTCCGATACACGGTGCCATAAATCAACTTGGCATCTTCGGAGAGGTGGACGGATAAAACCAAATAGCACCTGCCCCGAATCTCAGCGTCAGGACACCGCAGTCTTGTGCGCCGTTTTTCGGAGGGGAACAAACTTCTTCATCCGGACAGCCTCTTTGGCAGCATCATTGGCAGTGATGTATTCAGCCTCCAACGTCGGGTCTGCTACGGTATCTTTCTTGGAACTCTTCCAACATACCGACCCTCCATTGAGGGTGAAGACAAAACCCGAGACAGACTTGCTGTCGTTCTTATCACTCTGAAAGCTCAAATTGGTAAAAGACTCCACCTGAAGTTCTCCGTTACCATACACCAAGAACATTTCTTTAGTCCTTATTAAGTACTTAAGAATGTTCTTCACAGCTGTCCAGTGCTTCTTCCCTGGGTCTCATTGATACCTACTTACCACACTAAGTGCGTAAGCTACATCCGGTCTGGTGCATAACATCGCGTACATGATAGAACCAACTGCAGAAGCATAGGGTATCATGTGCATGCGAGCCCCCTCCAAAACGGTATTGGGAGACATCTCTTTGGATAGAGTGATTCCTGAACAAGCGGGTAAATTACCACGCTTGGAATCTTCCATACTAAACATCTTTAGTATGGTGTCTATGTACCTAGATTGGGACAATCCAAACATCCTTTTAGATCTATCCCTATAGATCTTTATCTTCAGAATGTAGGAGGCATCACCCAAATCTTTCATGGAGAACTTGTGTGATAGGAAGAGCTTGACCGAGTGTAGCATATTAACATCATTTCCTATCAAGAGTATGTCATCCATGTACAATACAAGGAAAACAATCTTACTTTCTATAATCTTTTTATAGATACAAGGTTCATCTACATTTTTGATGAAGTCAAACTCTTTGACTGCTACATCAAAACAGATGTTCCAGCTCCGCAATGCCTGTTTTAATCCGTAAATTGATTTAACCATCTTGCACACCTTTCCGCTGCTCCCAGTGTCTACGAAGCCCTCTGACTGTGTCATGTACACGCTCTCTTCTAAATCACCATTTAGAAAAGTGGTCTTTACGTTCATCTGCTAGATTTCATAGTCATAGTATACATCAATGGCAAGTAGGATCCTGATGGACTTAAGCATAGCCACTGGAGAAAGTGTTTCATCACAGTCGACACCTAGTCGTTGACGAAAACCTTTTGCTACAAATCTAGCTTTGAAGGTCTCAACCTTTCCATCTACACTAAGCTCTTCTTAAAGATCCACTTGCTCCCAATGGGTTTTACCCTTTCAGGAGCAACTTCCGAAGTCCATACTTTGTTAGTATACATGGATTCCATCTCAGATCGCATAGCATCCAACCATTTCACAGAGTCCCCACTTGTGATGGCCTGCTCGAAACTAGTGGGTCATCATCTTCCATGATGCAATCCTCGCTCCCACCGTCTATGAGAAAACCGCATTATCTCTCAGGTGGATAAGGAACCCACTAGATCTGCGGAGTGGCTGAGGTTCGTCGGGGACAATTGAATCCTCCGATTTTACCAAATCATCAGTTGTAGTTTATGTATCTGGAACTTCTTCCAGTTCTATCTCATTACCATTAATTTCTTTCACAAAAAAATTCTTTTCTAAAAAGGTGGTATGTTGAGCAACAAATACTTTTTGTTCCTCACTGTGGTAGAATAGATATCCATGTAAATTCTTTGAATATCCTACAAACTTGCAAAGAACTGATTGTGCTTCGAGTTTGTCCAGATTCTGTTTTTTAACATAGGTCGGACAATCCCATATCTTAACTCATTTAAGATATGGTCTCTTTCCACTCCATATCTCATATGGTGTTTTAGACACGGATTTTGATGGAACTTGATTCAATAGGTATGCAGCATTTTTAAGTGCATTACTCCAAAAGGAGATAGGTAACTCAGCAACACTCATCATAGAGCGCACCATATCTAATAGGGTGCGATTCCTCCACTCCGATACTCCATTGTGTTGTGGTGTATACGGAGGAGTAAGCTGAGAGAGAATACCATTCTCTTTTAGATAAGCTTGAAATTCCGTGCTTAAGTATTCACCTCCTCGATCAGATCGAAGGAATTTAATATTTTTTCCCGTCTGGTTCTCTACTTCGCACTTATATTCCTTGAATTTCTCAAAAGCACGAGGAACCATTCCTGGCATGTATAGACATATGACCGCATAAATTATTATGTATCAGCTCCAAGAGTTCAGTAGCTCTTTCTCCGTGTCCAATAAACAGAGTTTTGGTCATCTAGCCTTTGAGACATGACTGACAAATTTCATTAGATGTAGATTCGAACGGATTCAAATATCCATCTTTATGCAGCTTGGATAGTCTTGTCGCATTGAAATGACCAAGTCTACAATGCCACATGAAGGCTTCGTTCATTTCTGAAATTTTCCTCTTGTGTGTGTTCTGTATATTTAGAATGTATTTTGATTTAGAATGTATATACCATTACATAACGTACCAAACCCAATCAACACTTGATTTAGGAAAATGTTCATAACATTTTTCTCTAATGCAAAGTTATATCCTTCTTTATCTAATAAAGAAACGGATATTATATTGCACATCATCGACGGTACGTAACAACAGTATATCAAAATCAATGTATTACCATTTGGTAATACTAGGTGATATTCGCCGACAGCTTCGGCAGCAACAATTGCTCCATTCCCTACTCTGAGAGACATATCACATTTTCCCAGTTCTGTACTTCTGCTTAACCCTTGAAACATATTACAAATGTCGGATCCTGATCCGGTATCCAATACCCAGGACGTAGAGTAGACTGAGAAACAGTTCTCAGTAACTAACACACCCGAAGAAGATGCATCATAATGATCTTTCTTCTTTTGGGTTGCGTGGGAATCCTTGCATTCCCCTATCTCTTGCCCAGACTTATGACAGTCATAAAATAAAGTGGAACCAATGTTTCCCAGCACAGTATAATAAGCAGGTTCGGTCAATACATCAATATTATTATCTTGATTAAGGCGTGACATAGTTGCTACCTGGAGAGAGAGAAAGAGAAGAAACAGTTTAGCGTGCGCTCTTGCAAGATTAGACTGGTTATTATCTTATCTAATCAGGATGGCTCCCACTGTTTTTATCAAATCTTCATTTAAACCCTAAAAGGTAAGATTAGCCGGGATTAATTACACCCTACAAGTTCGCCAATCAGTCAACCAGGCAAGTATTGGTATTACGAGGGAGTCTCCCTACGCTTTTGCATGAAACTAATTAAATAACCTTGTTTCCGCAGAGGCATCTGTTCATCTCAGAAAACTGCATTTTAATACCACTCATTCATTATCTTTTTTGTTATAGATCGGTACTATTAACCGGTGTTTGCTCAGTAAATACAGATTACAGGTATCCGTGACACAATATTGGAAATACACTCAAAATAACGGATATAATGTTTGTGAGCCGACACTGCAACCGGAACTAGAAACCGACCGATATTCAAAAAGTTTTTGCAAAAAACAATTGTACACATATTTTGGTCCAACACATAACAAGTGTGCACTAGCTCTTTGATGCATGGACTTAGGAGGGGGCTGCCCATGGCACACATGATATGATGAATTAGGCACATGAGGGGACAAGCGTGTTAAATGCTAACAAGGTGTGATATGATATAAAGCTACATATTTCTTTCCAAATCCCTGAATGAAGACCAGGTTCATATAGCAAAATCAAGCAACACCAGAGTGATATTGGAGAGCCCACATGACCACAGCACCAAAACGAGCCAACCTGCTCAGTTTTGGGCCGGCCACACCCCACTAAAGTCCGAGCTCGCCGGCCCCTCGACCCAATGAGCCCCATTTTTCTACTGTCGATCCCTTGCAGTCACATCAAATTATTTTAATTGCTTGTTTATTTTTCATTTGTGCCTATAAAAGCAGACCAGTGGGCAAGGGATATGTGGTCTTACATTGTCTCATTCTTTACACTTGATACTCTTATGTTTTCTTTTTGTTCTTGTATATAGCTAGTCCCCTTTGAGTTATTTGCCTTCTCTTGATCTTGCAATATCTTCATTGAGCTTGCAAGTTTAAGTTTTGGTTATTGAACTCAAGAGTTCTGTCTTCATTTGGAATCAATAAAGCTTTCTTTTTGCCTTCATTTACCTTGAGTTCTTAGCCTTCTCTTGATCTTGCAATCTCTTCATTGAGCTTGCAAATTTAAGTTTAGGCTATTGAACCCATGGTTTTTCATGTGTTCTTTGGTTCTTAGTATTTTCTTACTTGATTTACTTACTGGCATTTACATTCTTGTCATTTACTTACTTGCCTTTTATTACCTTGCATTTACTTACTTGTATTGTTTTTCTTTTCTTTTCTTTTCTCTTTTCTTTGCTCTTTTTGTTTGTTATTGAGATGTTTGAGAATAATGTTGTTTTTAGGAAAGAAACCGATATTGTAAGTTAAGATTTCCTTTCTCATTTTCTTTTCCCAATCTTTTCCATTAAACTCCGCCCAAACCTTACGCAAGCGCTCCGTTAGGCACCCTATCCTACCAAGGTATCAGTGATTCCTAACCGTGACCGGTTGCGTTCGGATTGGCCGGAGGCGAAAGCAAGCGACAAGAACGGACGGACAAGGGTTAATAAACCAGATTTTACAAATACCGTGCTTAAGCACCCTAATCCACGTTGTTGCCAATTGCTCTAGCTTTAGTGGTCGAGCTCGGCTCAAAAGATTGAGTACGGATTTCCTTAACTTACACTATCCTATCTAATCCTAACAAGCATTTACTTTGCATATAAACACTTAGGTTAGAATCGAACCATTCCTCTACGCGCATTAACTCATCATAACAAGAACGTGAAACACACCGTCTCACTACGGACGACCCATACTCATCGCGGCTAGCTGCAAAGCAATACCGTCCTGATTGCGGTAACTAAACCTCTTTCAATCAAATGGCGTCGCTGCTGGGGAGACGGTAATGTTTTTATTCTTGTTATTTCGGGTTAATCTTGTTAATATCATCTAACACCATTCTCAAAAAACAAACTAAAAATTCAAAAAGTTTCAAAACCGAAACAAAAATTAACAAAACTAACATTTTTGTTCTCTGGATTTCTGACCTTCTAGCACTCTGGATCTGAACAGAAAAGATAAACAATACCATTAAGACACTAGTAGAACACTTAGTCACCTGAAGAAATTTAGAGCCCAAACGCTAAGGTAAAACCAGCGACATACCTTAAATATCCGATTTCGCCGGCCCAAGATCCCCCATTTGCTCCAAAATTTGGTTCTGTGCTCCACTGTTCTGTTATTTTCCCAATTTTATTGCTTGTTTTTTTTTAATTTTTAGTGTGCAGATATTTGGGCATTCATATCATTTTTCTGCACTAAAATCCGTTTTTCCGACATTTGTAGATTTAACGGATTTGCGAACTGCGATTGTGTGGAGCAAAGTGTACATTCAAGGCTAGGGTGATTGCGAAGTACAGTGCCAAAGATCCGGGTAGTTTGACCCGCGCAAGCGAACTTTTCAAGCTAGCCGGATTCAATTCAACAAGGGTTTCTTAACCCGAAAACTTATCGGTACGTATTTTCCTAACACCTTCTTTTCAAATCTGACGTATCCAATATAATATCTTTGTAGGATTCTTTACAAGTTCGCTAGCAAACGCTAAAATTGACTAATCCGTATTTATTGCAGTACCATGCTTAAACATAAAAATCAATTTTTTTTCCAGGTTTTTAATAACCTTTTCATTGATTTGTCCATTGCATCCATTAATACGGACTTAAGGGTAAGCGAATCCCACAACATACAGTAAAGAATTTCATCATCTTTTCCGTGGCCCACAAATCATGAAATTGAGCATAACGTTTACCCGCACAAATTTTAAAAGAAACTAGACTTTAAGCCTTTAAGGACTTCACGCTTATTAGGAGAAGTTAACTGTGTTTAGAACACCGCTTAACGGTATATCGTTCACGGGGTGTCTAGGAAAGTGTTCACGGCAAAACCGCCTAAAGAGAAAGGGTTATCTAGTTAAGGATCTTCGCAAAAGCGTTGGAAAACCTCCCCTTATCTCTACACTTACCTGGCCCCGTGATCAGTATATCTTGAGCCCGTTTCTTGACACAGTTTTACTTCGACAATCAAGTTCTTTAGCAGGTTTAGTTAACCTAGGTGAACCCTAGACCGATTAGGTGTGTGGTATTGTGTCGTGATTGTTTTTGTCCAGATTCTTTTTATGTGTATATTTCATTCTTATATTAATAACTAACTTTAAAAAAACCACATTCTTTTTCCTCTCTTCTTCTTCTTCTCTTCATATCATGGGTACCCCATCTAGAAAAACTCTTGCCGAACTTTGGTAGCCACAACCAGACATTACTTCTTACGGTTCTTTCTTTGGTTGAACCTTAAACGATCCCTCCATGCCTAAACTTTCTTTGAAAGATCGGAAAGACGCGTCTAGGACAAACAATTGGACTCCGCAATCCATTTTGTTTCAACCGTTTCAACCCACCCTACCTTTTTACGTTGATACCCCTTTTGAGAGTCCTGTTGTAACTCCAAGACCTATGTCTATTGCTGAATATATAGAACAATCCCGTAGCCGATCTTTCACTCTTTTCACCACTGCCAATTCTTTTGATCAACAATTCCAATCACCTTCTCATCCGAATGTTGATCCTACTCCTGTCCAACCATTCGATTCCTACCTGTCCTACCCGACTTTTACACTTTCCCTAGACATTGCTTATGAACAACCATTTGGGAGTTTCCAGTAACCAAACAAGTTTGAATCTTTTACTGAAATCCCTCCACAACCCATGTCTAGTTTGAAACAGTCGTTAGAAGACTTTTGGGTGGGATAATGGATTTGAATGCATCCATGGCCGCCTGCATACAACCTAGTGACCCGGTAGCTAGTTTCCAACTAGCTCCAAATTTTCCAATGTATGATAAGGCGGTAGGACAGATTGAGAATTTGAGTAGTGAGAGTGAGCAGTACACCCTTCCAAATTAAACCTACTCATTCCAAGTTGAATTCCACAACTCCGGTCTTGAAAGTCTATTGAATGTCCCGAACGATTCACCGATTGAAGATAGAACATTTAATGAGTTGTGCAACTTTGTAGTGTTTGATTTACCGGATTGTGAAGGGTCCATTCCAAGTGAAACCAATCCCAAACCTTTCGACCTCTACACCTCCATCTTAGAACCTTAATTGATAGAAATCCATGCTTTTGATGAGGTGTCTAAGAAATTTGATTTTCACTTGATTGAGGATATTGACGCTGGGAATATTTTGGATGATGAACCCACAGCTTTGGATGAGTTTGTCTTTCCAATTCATCATGTCCTTTCACTTCCGTATGGACATTATCCCGAGTCACTAACTGTTTTTCCCGAACTCCATATGCATCTTGATATTGATGATAAACGCATGGATAAGTTGAATTTTGAGGAGACTTTTGAGGATAGTTTTGAGGATGAACCAGTTTTACTTGATGAGTCAGATTTTCCAATTCATTCTATCCCTTTCATTGACTGTGTACACCCTCCTAAACCTTTAACTGATACCTTTTCTTGATCACTCCCCTCCATCCTATCCATCATTCCGACCTTGCAAGACACTGTATCACTTTCATTTACTATGTCTGGTTTACTAAGTTCGGTCTACCCATATTTTCTCACGAATCTTGAAGGATTTGACCCCATTTCTCGATGGGTTAATAAATTAGTACAATCTCTTTTTACACATCGGTCATCACAAATTGTACTAATTTATTCACTCCATTTTCACCCTCAAGTTCGTACTCCATTTCTTTTTCCCTTCTGCCATTCTTCTCCTCATATACCGAGACCGTATCCCACTTCTATCTCCACACGGTCTCGCGTATTCTCCATTTCTTTGCTCTCCGCATTCTTTCACCAACCTGCACACTATCGCGATAGAATTTTTGAATGGTTGGTGCTAACTTTTGGCCTGTATAAGGCCTTGTATAGATTGATACTGTCCTTTCCCCCTAATCCTGAACTTCACCGCTTAAACAGTGGAAACACTATTTCACATAAGTTTGGGGGGACCTTTTTGTGTATATATATTTTTGGTTTGCCTTTTGTTTTTTATAAAATAAAAAAAAAAAAAACAGGGGAGCGCCGACAATTTTGACCCTCTTGGTGTAGCCTGACAGTGAGGGCACTGTAAAGTTTAAGTTTGGGGGTGTGCTCAGTAAGCTTTCTTCCTTCGCATTCATGTGTATATTTTGCATTTGCATACTTTTTTTTAAAAAACCAATAAAAATCGAAAAAATTTACAAAAAATATAAAAACTTTGTCGTCAAGTTAGCTAATAGGGTAACTTAGATTTTGATTCCGAAAGTTTAGTGGATACGTTAGAAATAACTAAATCCTAGGCTTAGGAATTGAAAACCCTAAAAATAACCCTCATTCTGTTTAACCTTGGTAAGTATACGTCTTTGCAGTTTTTTTATAGAAGTAGGTAATTTTGAGTTTAGTTCTTGAGTTAAATCGAGATGAAGGGAAAGTATTGAAAGTTTTACTGAAGGATAAGTCTGAAAAATAGTTTCTATTCTTAGATCCAAATTTAGAAACTATATACCTTACAAACTGCACACACTAGTAAAATAGGGGTTTGCCCCTACGGATGAAAATATCCGTTGGGGCAGATTTTACTTGGCCCTACGGATTAATCCGTAGGGCTAAAAGGTTGCCCCTACGGGCACAGACGTCCAAGAATAAAAATATTAATTCTTAATTTGGTGTTTGCCCCTACGGAGCCGCAAACAAAGGACCTACGGGTATATCCGTAGGGGCAAGTAAATATCTATTTAACAAAACCCCAGATCGATCGCCTACGCTCACTTTCTCTCTCTCTCAATCGCGCGCGAGAAAAAACCCCAAATCGCCTCCGTCGTCGCCACCGTCGCCTCCGTCGTCGCCACCGCCGGTTTCGTCGCCACCGTCGTCGCCACCGCCTGTTTCGTCGCCACCGTCGTCGCCACCGTTGTCGCCACCGCCGGTTTCGTCGCCAAGTCGCCACCGTCGTCGCTCCAGCCCACCAGCAGCCGTTCAGGTATAAATCTCGAGGTAAATTAAAGCATTTTTGGATTATTTTGGGCTTAGGGTTCATGGCTGGGTCTGGGTTGCGCGCGCGAGAGTTGGGGTTGGGCAGGGGTCGCGGTGGCGGTCGGGGTCGGGGTCGGGGTAGGGTTAGGGTTGGGGTTCGGCTGCTGCTGGGGTGGGGCTGGGGTTAGGGTTACGGTGGGGCTGGGGTTAGGGTTACGGTAGTGGGGCTGGGGTTAGGGTTACAGTGGGGCTGGTTGAATGGCTATTCTGATTAGTTGACAAATACAATGTTAATCATAATTTACTTGACACAGATGGTAGAAAATCAGAAAAAGATCAAGAAAAAAATAATCGATTTTGATTTTAACATGCAGGGTGTTGATGCAAGATGTAATATCTAGTAGCAGATGCTAGGTATATAGACTAAAGAATAGTTGTAAATGAACCGCTAGCAAGAAAATCCTATAATTATACGTACACATCGCTTGACTCATGAAGCCTGAAGCTCTTTCTTTTGGGGGATAAAACTAGTTATATTCCTGCATTGCCTAGAAATAGCAGTGAGTTGGTTAAAACTTTTCAAACACAACCCCCCACCCCCTAAAAAAAAGAAAGAAAGAAAGGACAAGGAAAAAAAAAGAATAGCAACAAGCAATACAAGCTAGCAACCGTAAATAACTGCTGAGATTATGTCTACCTTGGCAATTTGAACAATGATGGTCTTGTCTGGATTGTTAAGATCCACTTTATGGGGGTGAGGAACACATTTTGCAACTGTATTTATGATTTTCATTATGTGCATGCATATTGATTTAGAACGTTATATTATTGATCTACACATTCTTTTTGCAATTACTTATAAAATCTATTTTTAATTGTCTAATTATACGTGGTGCGTCCACATCTGGGACAGAGGCCACCCCCGCTCCTCCAGGTATGTTTATATATCATATAGTGTATGTATATTGATTTAGAATGCTATATCATAAATATACACATTCCTTTTGCTCTTACTTAGCAATTTTTATTATTGTCTAGCTGTAGGTGGTGACACCACCGCACCTGCGGGTATGTTTATATGTCCTATAGTGCATGCATATTGATTTAGAACGTTATATTATTGATCTACACATTCTTTTTGCAATTACTTATAAAATCTATTTTTAATTGTCTAATTATAGGTGGTGTGTCCACACCTTCCACAGGGGCCACTCCTGCCGCTTCCATACCCTCCGCATCGTCTGCAGGTTAGTATGAATAAATTTAAAATATTTATTTATTTTACATATGCTCTATAGAATAAATATGAACTTCATGGAGATTTAGCGTCGATGTTTATTTTATAGTTGGAGGGGATGCGTCCGGGTCCGGGACCCCGGTTGTTCCTCACCGGAGGAACTATCGTCCCGCTCGTGCTGCTGCTCGGGCCCAGGCTCGTGCGCTATTCACCGGAGGTATATATCACACTTGAATTTTTGTTTAACCTTGATTTCTTAATACAACTTTGTCTTATTATTGATTGTCTTGATATTTCGTGCAGACGCAGGGCCTCTCCATCCCCAGAGGGGGACTCGAGGCCCGAATCAGTCCCATAGGCTGAGGCCTGATAGAGCTAGGGGGGAGGCAGCATTCCCCCTATTTTTTACCCTTGACTATCGCTATACCGGTCCTCATGCCGAGAGGTTCGGCCGGTATTTGGGGGACGAGAGCCGGATCGTGAAGAACTATCCACTTCACGTTGAGTGGGGCGAGCAGCACCAGCGCTCATTCGCCCTCTTCTTTGATCAGGGTCGGGTATGTATTAATATATATTTTCATTTGATCTATCCAATATATTTATTATTAACACTTGCAATCTAATAACAATGTTTTTTTTTTGTATTTTCAGTTGGATTACGATTTTCAACCTGTAGCCGACCCTGATCACCCGGGAAGGGTGCTCGACCTTCATGCTCTGTACAATAGCCTGATGAAGAACATGCAGGCCAAGGTCCGATACAACAGGAATGAGCTGAAGGCCGACTGCTACTCCCTGTGGATAGCGACCCCCGAGGCAGAGAGAGCGGCCCTCCTATCTACTCCGGCGTTTGCGAGAGTCGACGTAGAGACATGGCCTCTATTGTGCGATTATTTCGACTCCGAACGCAAACAAGTATGTATTTTAAATTTAATTCATTATTTATGATATAATTTATTTCTTTGTATTTCTTAATTAGAAAACTAAATGTTAATGCGTTGTGCAGAAACAGGCCGCTCAGAATACGGAGAACAGGAAGTCGGCGAAGAGGGGTCGCCCCACTTACACAGGTGGCTCGAGGAACATTACTCGAGCCATGGAGTTATCGGTAAATTAAGAGTTATTCTCTAATATTCTGCAATATTAAGAGTTATTCTCTAATATTTTTAATATTAAGAGTTACTTTCTAATATTGCAGACATCTCGGACCGTGGCGTCAGGTGGTACACCGAGCGTGCTGTCCGCATATCTTGCCGTCCACGGCACCTCGACAGATCCCGCCACGGGAGAGCTTCGATGTCCCGACGTCGCTACCCAGGAGTACTGCGTAAGTGTTAATATTTTTTCTACCCAAATTTGAAATTTTAGTTTTGGAAGGTTCAAGTTTAAATTTTATACTTATACTTTACTGCTTAATGTGGGTGTAGGAGCGGGTGGTTGAGCAGGCCCAGGCCTCGGGGATCGATTTTACCGGACAGAACGATCCGAGGCTGCTGACCCCAGTTCTGGACGCCGCACACGGAGGGCACCACGGAGGTTGGGAGAGAGGCCGGGGATTGGGCCCTAGCAGGGCCCATATGAGGTTGGACTCCACCTCGGCGGTTACTTCCTCCGTCTCCAGTGACCGGCATGTCCATCAGGAACTGGATAGCTTGAGAGCCACCGTTCAGGAGTTGAAGGAGATGCTGGTATGTATACTACTTTATAGTAAAATATCATTTCATATTATATACATATCAACATATCCATAATTAGTACGTAGCTTGAGCTTATTTGGTTTTAGACTTAAGTTTGATTAATCATACATACATATGTAATTAAAATAAACAACGCTTTTCTAAACTAGATATCCAAACAGGGTTTCGAAATAACTTAATAATGAAACGAATTCGAATAATACACAGTTCTTACACGCTTCTTACACACGTTATGTCCAGACGCGACAGGGTAGATCGGCCGAGCCTCCACATGCATCTCCTTCGGCTGCGGCTCCGCAAGCTACTACATCGGCTGCGGTTCCGCAGACAGCTCCTGTAGCTCCACCGCCCACTCAGACTCCCGCAGCCGCGGCTCCGCAAGCGACTACCTCGACGGCGGCTGCGCAGACCACATCGCCAGCTCCACATGCCGCTCAGACTCCCTTATATGTAGCATTGCAGAGTGTATTGACCGAGGAGCAGGCGCGCGTTATTCTAACGTTATTCGGAGGTGGAGCTGGACCGAACTAGGGTAGCTTTTTGGTTCTTATTTTTTGAAACATGTATTTATATCACATTGTACTACATTTTGAAACGATATTGATATTGGTTTGTATTTATATCATATTCAGTTTTTGGGTTTCTTTTGTATATTATATATATGCGTGAGATGTGCTTATGAATACTGCAATATATGATTTGATTGATGTATATAGTATTGTGCACAGGGCGGGAAAAAATCTAGCAGCCTATTTTTAAAAAAAAAATACAGACAACATGTACCTACGGATTAAGCCGTAGGTATATATGTTGCCCCTACGGTCATATCCGTAGGGGCAAAATATCAGGAAACCTGATATTTTCCCACCTGATATCAGTGCAGGGTGTTGGGAGTGCCCCTACGGATATGTCCGTAGGGGCCAATGTTTATCCCCTACGAATTTATCCGTAGGGGAAAAATATCAGGTTTCCTGATATTTTCCCCCCTGATCTCAGTGCAGGGTGTTGGGAGTGCCCCTACGGACTTATCCGTAGGGGCCACTTTCTATCCCCTACGGAGTTATCCGTAGGGGTAGAATAAGGACCTACGGCTTTATCCGTAGGTATATACAATATATTCAAAAAAAAAAAATACATATATGATTTGATTACCCTTACGGAGTACTCCGTAGGGGCTATAACACCTACAGATATATCCGTAGGGGCTAAAATTTGCCCGTAGGGGCAAGTTCAGGACCTCAACTTGCACCTGCGGCCTTTGCACCTACGGGGTCTTTTTTCGCCCCTACGTACATATCCGTAGGGGTAGTGGGTTGCCCCTACCGATAAATCCGTAGGGGCAACCCTTATTTGTAGTAGTGACATACATACACCTTGAAACTTGGGATAGTAGAGGATACCTAGAAATACTCTTGCCTGAAAACCTAGTATGAAAGGAAAAAACGATATTTAAAGCAAACCACCAAAAGAGTATCCTTGAAAAATATATCCGGTCTTGAAAAAGAAAAATAAAGAAAAAAAAAAAGAAAATAAATATATTCAAGACCTAGAAACTGCTATTTACGTTTTAAGCTCACACATTCAGTAATCGGCTGTTAGTGCCTCAAGAAGCATTAATAGTCGCATGAAAGGTATGTGAGCAAAACCGTCCATCATTAAATGAAAAGAAGTAGTATTAAGTATTAGGGCAAGGGTACTATAGATTGAAATGAATTCTTGAGTGTAGGGGTGAAAATTTACACACACGTAGGGGTATACAATCGATGTTTGGAGGAAAGATAGGAATAAAGAATAAGACTTATTGTTTACCGCCGAAAACAGAGACAAAACCGCGTAGGTCGTCTTGCCTGAATTTGGGGGCAGATGCTATTTGGATTTATCCGTCCACCTCTCCGAAGATTCCAAGTTGATTTATGGCACCGTGTATCGAAGGTTTGGACAGATGCGGCCGATGTAGCAGATTTTGTCATATTCCCCCTCGTTTACGAAGGGTTTTTGATTATGGGGATGCTCTTCCCTGCAGGCGCAAGACCCTGCAGTTAATTACGTTACCGCGTAGCGATAACCACTTTCTCCTGCTCCAGATGTTCACTTCGTGTAGTGTGTTTTTGTTTTATTTTCGGTTGCTCATGGATTGTATACGAAGACTAATTTATGTTGTCACCCGTAGGGCGGGGATTAGTCCAAATCCGTATTTTCTTAGATTTGGATTTGATTGATTTAAGGATCGTTAACCTTGTTTGAGATTAAGGTCAACTTAAATGTTTGTTACGGATACGTTAGTCTAAGTTTTAGACTGAGATCTACTAAACGGGGTTCGAGATCATTTTTGATCCAATGAAAGAGTATTTGGGCTCTAACGTCTTAGTTTAGGGACGTTGCGGTCCATTGGGTTTAAGGACATCATAGTCCATATTTAAGGACATCATAGTCCATAGAATTTAAGGACATCATAGTCCATAGAGTTTAGTTTAGAGACGTTGCGGTCCATGGTTTAAGGACATCATAGTCCATGGAGTTTCTGGTTGTCGAAACCCGCCACTTGGACGTTGAAGAATTACAACGACACATATCAGAGATGTGAATAGATATGCCCTTGAACCAATGTTTGTTGGGAGATCTGTAGTCAGGTTTGGGACTAAGACCAATTAAATAGATTATGAGCATATGAGATTGGTTGATCTGAATTAGGGGCTTGTGGCCAACTTGGGCTTAGTCCACTCAGTTTTGAATAAAATGTTGAACATTTGTTTGGACTCAGTCCACTCAGTTTTGAATAAAATGTTGAACATTTGTTTGGGCTCAGTCCCTCTTTGTTCAACAATGCCGAGCATTGATTTGGGTTCTGACACCCCTCTTTCTTTTTGTTTTTATTGAGTGTTGGACACTCTTTATGGTGCTGAGCTCTATTTACAGAGCGCTCTTTATTTCATCAGCGCCCACGTGAGAGGCACATGGAGCGCTCGACGCTGAGCGCTAGACTTGGAGTGCTAAAGCGTTTTTTTATAAAATAGCACCCACATGAGGAGCATATGGAGCGCTCGGCGCTGAGCGCCAAGCTTAGAGTGCTTAAGCGGTTCCTTTAAAATAGCGTCCACGTGAGGAGCACGTGGAGCGCTCGGCGCTGAGCGCCAGCTTGGAGTGCTAAAGCGCTTCCTTTAAAATAGCGCCCACATGAGGAGCACTTGGAGCGCTTGGCGCTGAGCGCTAACCAATGAGTGCAAAGAACTCTTTATTAAGTAGCGCCTACGTAAGGGGCACGTGGAGCACTCAGCGCTGAATGCCAGGCACTGTTTTTGGCAATTCTGATCAATTCGGTGCACTGAGAATTAAATTCTCGTTTATGAGAGACTTTGTCTCCTAGATCTAAGAACTAATTTCTTCTTTTATGAGGAGATACTATGATCTCTTTTGTTTTTCTCTACCTTGAAGAGAGGTAGTTCTCTCCTTGAACTCTGAAGTTTATGGGGGGAGTTCTTCTCTTTTTCTTCTTTCGATTTGAAACTTATGGAGAGATTCCTTTCTACAAGACTTATAGTCTTGGGTCATTTATATAGGGGAGGCTGATTTGTTGAATCAGTTAAGGGAATCTCTCATTGAGAGTTCTCTAATTGATTTGGGGATGTTTCCCACCATTGGATTTTTGATCCAAGGGTTTCTGTTTTACAGAAGGCATTTTTCTTGTTTTTAACAAAATTGGAAAAATATTTTCCCATACAGAACCGTTTCTGTATCTTGGTGATTTTTAATCACCATTGGATCTTTGATCCAACGGTGCTCTGATTTACAGAGCACAATCTTTCTTGTTTAGAAAGATTTGAGGAGTATTTTCTCAATCAGAATTTAATTCTCTACTTTGATGATTCATCATCTTCATTGGATCTTTGATCTAATAGTGGAGAACATTTAGTTCTAGCGCTGGCGCTCTCGTGCTTTGCACGTGAGGCGCTGCCTCAGAGTCTTTGACTCTTGGCGATGGTGCTTTTGGCGCTGGCGCTCTCGTGCTTTGCACGTGAGGCGCTGCCTCAGAGTCTTTGACTCATGGCACTCTTGGCGCTGGCGTTCTCGTTCTTTGCACATGAGGCGCTACCTCAGATTCTTTGACTCATGGCGCTCTCGTGCTTTGCACGCGAGGCGCTTCCTCAGAGTTTTTGACTCTTAGCGTTGGCGCTCTTGGCACTGGCGCTCTCGTGTTTTGCACGTGAGACGCTGCCTCAGTTCAAATTTCAAATTTTGAACAGAGCTTTGCTCTCTGATTGGGGGAAACAATTGCCCCCCACCGTTGGGCTCACGTGGCTTACACGTGAGTGCTGCGATGGCAGCCTTTCCACCGTTAGATCAACTTGGAAGTTGGATCGACTTCCAGCGCCTATAAATAGGGCCTTTGGCCCTTGAGATGACTTCTGTTCATCTTCCCCCCTTCTTGTTTTTCTGAGAATTTAATTCTCTCTTCAGAGCATAGATCTCTGCCCACAGAACTTCCTTTAAGTTAGAACTTTGTTCAAATATTTAGTAAGAATCATGTTCGACCCCATTAAACAGAGTTTTGCTCTTACTATATAGATCTAAAAAGATCTTTTTTAGGGTTTCTTAACCCATTAATGAAGAACTCTTAGAGTTTCTAAGTTTTTTATTTCAGATCTTTAAAGATCTTGGGGGTTTTACCTCTATAAAAAGCTTTGATTTTTAGGGTTCTGATGGCTTGTTCCATTGTTTTCGCAGAGCATAGCTCTTTAGAATTTTTGGGGAATTTTGATTCCCCTCATAATGACAGATGTGATTTTTGTTGCAGAGCGCTGCTCTCGAGGGAGTTCAATTCCTTGGACCAATGAGCCTCTCATTAAATGAGAATCCTTTTAGGATTTCTTCTTTAATGAGTGATTGTCTCATCAATGATGAGCTGTCATCTTGATTTTGTGGGTCCCTCTTGGTCCCTTTCCACTGCATTGCAGTGTGGTACAAATTTAAAGTATCAAGTGTCAGAATTCGGACTATAACATTGACAGCTAATCCTTGTTCTTTTTCGCGCAGGTACTATGTCTTTTGACACTTCTTTCCCATTTGTTCGTCCGGAGAGAGCATTTGCTGATGCGCCCGTGGATAGGGAAGTATTTGTGCTCATTAAAGATCACGACTCGGAGCAGAAATATCTTCATCTATGGGGGTCTTGGTACAATCAAATCATCCGGGGTTGACGCAGCTTCTCTTGTACGGTGCTTTCAGAGCCAATCTTCGCCATTAATTATGCTGACTCACCCTCAGCGAACTATGTCGTAGAGGAGGTCAACTGGACTTTGGAAAGTCGCCTTCAGCTCTCTATGGCCTCGATACCCGTACAGCCGCCGATGGCTTTAGATATTCTAGGGTGGTGCATATGCCAAGGCAAGTCGTGCCTTTAGGGAGAGCCATACATGATAGGCTTGACTACTCGCCATTCAGCCGGGTACTTGCAGTCGGCTCGATACATCTTATCGGCCAAGAAATCACTGCTGCTGAAGCTCGGGTTGTACCCCACCATTTAAGTGTCTTTTTTCCAGTATTCCACGCCTCCCTTATGGTAGGTCAAAACTTTCTTGGAACAATGGAATATCCCAACCCACACCTTCCTTTTATCAGATCGGGAAGTTTCAATCTCCTTGGAGGAGATCACGAAGATCTCCGGCTTACCCGTCAGGGAAGAATATTACGAGGAGCTACTTCCTTCTGACGAGTACATCTTTGCCACCAAATCAGTGGTGATGGGTCTTATCCCAGAGAATGCCATTCAACCTCAATTCCCAAGTCTGATCAAGGTGTTGAAAATTTACGAAAGTTTGTTTCTTGAATCCGGAGGGCACGGAATCAGCTTCGCGGATTTCATCGCCCGCTTTCTTCGCTCGGAAGCCTTATCCAAACAAGACACGAGATTCGCCAAGCTTGACGATCCTTTCGGCTTTGGCTTGGACAGCCAGCCAACAACGGAGGCAGATCAAAGGAATTTCTTCCTTCCAGATACCCCGGTCGTCCCTTTTGCAGAGCTCCCAGCCTCAGATATCGACGAAGAGGCATTCTTTTTGGGGTTTCTCGGCCTATGGTTAAGCTGGTTTGTGCTCCTAATGCACCCTCTCTATATGAGGCCATCCTTCTTCTATCCGGCTCACCGAATGGTTATTGGGATGCGAGTGGCCATCGAGGTCGCTGGGCTGGATTACTGGTATCATGGCCTCAGCTTAGCGGCAGACACCACTCAGCCAGGGGTACAGCCCATAAATCTCCCGTTGCACTATTTCACGTCGTGGATCGAGCTGCATGTGCTCGGCGCTTTTGGAGTCCACAAGCGGCCCGTTTCTACGACAGTTATAACTTCCCTCGAGTTATGTTGCTAGTTGACGCTTCTGTATTAGATCCGTCACAGCGAGAGGCTCGGAGTTTGGTTCTTCGCCCGTGTATGGTCGGGGATGGCATGACCTTCGTTAATAAGGTCTTAACCATCGGCAAGGAATCCACAAAAATGGTGCAGCTGCTGCGCTACACCTTCAAATACGGGGTTTCTACCTTGAAGGCTCGGGAGATTCTACATTTATATTTAATCAGGCCGGGATTTTTAGTGTTTAGGCAGAATGACTCGGCGTGTTCATGAGGTACAACCCATACCGTTTCGCCCAACAATTGAGTTACAATCAGGGTGTCCCGCTTGAAGCTTTTGTAGCTGAGCCGGTTGATACGGAAGAGGGTATCCACAACACGTTGCACTATTTCATGCAGCTAAACACCAGGTCCAACTTTTTTATCAGTGAGCCGAGTTGCGTTTCGAAAGCCTCGAACGCATATGTGGCATGGTACCAGCATGTGACGGGTGATGTTATTAGGGAAGAAAAGCGGTTACTACTCGATCGCAAGGGTGCTGTCCTACCTGGTAATCCAGCCATTCCCTTAAAGCGACGGACCACCGTTCGTCCTTCCTTAAGAGAAGCTGCCGCGGTTGTGGTCCCACGCGCCTTTCTTGATAACCCTCTACCCTGTGTTCCTGTAGAAGCGGTAGCTATAGCGTCCCGAGAGTCTGACGTGGGTATGGAGATCGAGACTCGTCGCCCAAAATTGCCTGCCAAGCGCAAGCTTTTGCCATCGGCTGCCGGCGCTTGCTCGCAAAAGAAGAATTCGCTGTTTTCTTCCGACGTCGTACTCGGCCAGGAGCCTCATGCTCCCTACAGCGAGGGTTTTTGTGAGTATAGGACCAATGAAGGTTTATTCATCGCACCTGCAGATGATACCGATCTCCAGGCTGCCCTTGTGGCCGACTGGCTCGCGAAGAAGCAGCGCTGATCACCATCGCGAAGTCAGGTATACTTTAGTTGTATTTTTTCGTTCCTTCCTTCCTTATTATTATGCTTTTATTAATTCCCTTTTCTTCAATAGGTATTTCTACTGAAGAGGCTCTCGTGGCTTCCATCATGACTTTCGAGGAGGAAGAGAGGCTCCGCGCTTCTTTGGGTCTTGGTACAATTTGGCTCATTGTAGCCTTCATTCCTTTTTTCTTTATTCGTGGTATGACCCTCTCCTTTATTTTATTGCAGGGACTAACTTGACTCAGGTTATCCCGAGTGCGGTGCCGATCCCAAGTGGTGATGCGGCGACGCTTCCAGAGCCAGCTATTGTGGCCCCGACTCCTCCAACATTACCGCATGAGGCTTCGCTAAAGCAGCCGATGACAGACGCTGTAATGGCTCCACAGACGAGCCTGGCTCGGACGATGACGTCCCTTTGATGGAGGTCTTGAGGAGATCAGCTCTCAAGGCCTAAACTGAAAGGAAACGCAGGAAGCGCACAGCGAAGGAACGTGATGCCGCTTTAGCTGTAGGTGCAGGCTCAAGCACCACTCCATCTGTCGTTATTCCTTCAGAGGGTGCTCCAGCTGCCCTGTCTACCACCCATAGACAGACTGCGCACACGGCTCAGGAGGCCACCCAGAATCATTTGTAAGGTAACGTAATGCCTGGTCTTTTTTATTAAAACCCAATCTGCAAATTCTTATACATCGTATCCCGCAGGGCCAAGTCCTGGCGATGAGATGGCAGGCGAGACGATGGCGACCACAGAGCCCGAAGTGGCTACTCTCTCTCGGGAGTCTGGGACTGCCCAAATCGCCGCTCTTTCTCCTTGTGGCTCCCTGGTATCGGCGGACATCGCGAGTGTCCCGATGGCCCTTGTCGAATCAGGGGACGAAGCTATGGGCGCAGAAACTACTCCTTTGAGGGGGAGCGAAGAAGCCACTACTCCTGGTGATGCTTCCATTGCGGCTTTGGTTGGTGACCCGTCAGGTAAGTCTTGAGTCACTGTTCTTTTTATTTCACAATCCCGTTCAGCTTCACCTGACAATTTTTTGTTTGTAGGTGCAGCGAACGCTGAGATTGTGCCATCTGAAGCACTTCCGGTCGTCGCCATGACGGTTGTTGTTCCCTCGCCTTCTCCTATGTCCTCCGAAATGCTGGAAGGTATAGATTCGCGATTTATTTAGTTGAACTATGAACACCGTTTTCCTTGTACTGACCATGTATTTTCGCAACTCTGCAGGAGTCCTTTTTGACCATTTGTACCAGGTGCTGAACCCATATTTCTCCTTCCAGTCATAAGTCGCTCCGCCCGCTGGTATTGGTTAGTATATCCTTCAGCTATTGTTTCTTTCTTTATTTTATGAATAGCTGTAATGTTGCTAAGTCTTCTTTATATTGATCGCAGCGTCACGGATCGGAGGAGGAGACGAGGGGATAGCCGCACCTCCGATACTCCCAATTTTGCCATCTGCCATAGCTGGTATAGTAGACTCCATCGCTCATGTATTCTTTTTACCTTCCGAGTCGACCATAGTTTGTTTTGCAGTATTCGCGCCGGCTCCAGCTCCCTTTGAGTCTCGCATCCTAATGCCGGCAGGGCCCTTTGCTAAACGCCCATCTTCCAGGGGTGCTGTGACTAGCCTGTGAATGTTGAGCGAGTTCGTCGAGGATCTTGACGCCGAGACCCTCGCATTTGTTGCTGAGGTTAATCCTATGCTGGCGACGCTCGTGAACTTTCATGACGAAGGCGTCGTCGAGTCTTGGGTTAATTATTGCAGAAAGATCGAGGCTTTCCTGCATGAGATTGAGCTTAAGCGTCCCGCTCCGGATGTATCGGCTTTGAACTCCCAGCGGGCTGCATGGGTTGAGCAGAGTGTTCCTTTCGTTCGCTATTTTGAACAAGAGGCGATCCTGAGACCAAAGGAACATGAGGCGGCTTCCATCGAGTCTGTCCAATTGCATGCCCAGGTCAAAGTGAATCCTGCGCAGCTGAAAGCTGTCTTTGACAATCTCCAGCAATGTATTTCTGACGGGCTGGTATTAAGGCAGAAGCTCGACTCCACCGTGCGGGTTATGCAGAGTTTCGAAGCTGCTCAGCAGGAAATCGATGAGAAAATTTCATCCTGTTTGCAGCAATGGGCTCGAATTTAAGCGGAGTTGGCTGCGGGAGCTGACCATGAATAGTAGTTGAGAGGAGTGCGCGAGCGGCTTACCAACTTACTGAAGATGCCTCCTTCTCAGTAGCCGTCTTTGTATCGACCGAAAATTTGTAATCTATGAATAACATGCATTCATTCATTTTTTTATTCTTTTATATGATGTATCTTATACTTAATTAAATTCATGAATAAAAGACACATTTTTTTATCCCGTACTATCGCTTTCTTTTCTTCGCTGTGTCATTGGCATATTACTTTAGCAAATTTGGCCTGTAGATAGTAGATTGCAGTTCATCTTAACCTCTTTATAGGGTGATGGCTTAGGAAACAGGTTCAGGTCTGCTGCCTAAGACTTTTCAACTTTATGAGCCGTGAAGGTCTCATAAAGACTTTTCTCTCTACGAGTCGAGAGGATCTCGTAGGTGTAATTTCTCCTTAGGGGTCGTGAGGACTTCTAAGTACGTTTTCTCTCGAGAGTTGTAAGGATCTCACAAGAGAATTTTTCCTTTTTACAAGTCGAGAGGACTCATAAGTGGTTGTTTCCCTCCTTGTCGAGATTCGACTTTGGAGCGTGTGACCCATGAATAGTAAGCAATGGCCTATCTTGAACTGACTTGCAGGGTCCCAATGCTTAGAAAACAGGTCCTTATCCCCATTGCCTAAGGTTTCTCCTACGAGTCGAGACGAATCGAGGGATTATTGTTTGACTTGTTTCCGCTTTCTGCAGTGTCGTGGTCAACTTGCTCCGCTTTCTGCAGCGTCGGTTTTGACTTGCTCTGCTTTCTGCGGTGTCGGGTTTGACTTGCCCCGCTTTCTGCGGTATCGGGGTTGACTTTCTCCGCTTTCTGCGGTGTCGGATTTGACTTGCTCCGCTTTCTGCGGTGTCGGGGTTGACTTGCTCCGCTTTCTGCGGTGTCGGGGTTGACTTGCTCCGCTTTCTGCGGTATCGGGGTTGACTTGCCCCGCTTTTTGCGGTGTCGGGTTTGACTTGCCCCTCTTTCTGCGGTGTCGGGGTTTGACTTGCTCCGCATTCTGCGGTGTCGGGGTTGACTTGCCTCGCATTCTGCGGTGTCGGGTTTGACTTTCCCCGCTTTCTGCGGTGTCGGGTTTGACTTGCCCCGCTTTCTGCGGTGTCGGGTTTGACTTGCCCCGCTTTCTGCGGTGTCGGGGTTGACTTGCTCCGCTTTCTGCGGTGTCGGGGTTGACTCTCTCCGCTTTTTGCGGTGTCAGGGTTGACTCTCTCCGCTTTCTGCGGTGTCGGGGTTGACTCTCTCCGTTTTCTGCGGTGTCGGGTTGACTTTCTCCGCTTTCTGCGGTGTCGGGGTTGACTTTCTTCACTTTCTGCGGTATCAGGGTTGACTCTAGGTTGTTTGTGAACCGCGGAGTCTTAGAACTAAGGACTTTGCCGTGGCTCCGATTGGTGGTGTCGCGTCTGTATCCTGTTGGAATGAGGAGGAACGCCGTTGCTGATCTCTAGGCTGTAGGTGTTGCCGTTGAGATCTGGCTTTCTTTTGACAGATTCTGATGGGAAATATGGTTCCCTTTTTGTTTATGCCCATGGATTGTATACAGGGGTCGGTATGGACTCGCCTGTAGGGCAAAAGTTTCATTCTTTCATTCTTTTTTTTATTTCCTTCCGCGATACTCTATCATTTCAGCTTTTTATATCGCGAAAGTTGCGATTGCCAAATCATTTCAGCTATTTTTCGCGGTGCCCAATCATTTCGGCTATTTTTTTCTTTTTCTTTACTCGTTGCCTTTTATTGCGAGTTGCCCAATCATTTCGGCTATTTTTTCTTTTTACTCGCTGCTTTTTATTGTGAGTTTCCCAAACATTTCGGCTATTCTTATATGTATATATTTTACTCGCTGATTTTTATTGCGAGTTGCCCCATCATTTCGGCTATTTTATATGCTTTTTTGGCTCGCGGATTTTATTGCGGCGAGTGCAGAACTTGGGTTCTAATACCAATCTTGGCATCAGCATCACTGCGACTGGAATATTGCCAGGAGCGAATCATCACTTGCCATGAAAGGACTTGGGATTTGATACCGATTTAGGTATCAGCATCGTTACCACCGAGATATTGTCAGGAGCGAATCATCATTTGCCTTTGTCGGTTCGAACAAAGGTGGCTTAGCAATCAGGGTTAGGATCCTGTCGACTAAGGCTTTTAATTTCATGAGCCGTAAGGGTCTCATAAAGATGTTTCTCCCTACGAGTCGTGAGGATCTCGTAAGTGTGTTTTCTCTTTAGGAGTCGCGAGGATTCCTAAGTATACGTTCCTTTATAAGTCATAAGGATCTTACAAGAGCGTTTTCTCCTTATAAGTCGTAAGGATCTTACAAGAGCGTTTTCTCCTTATAAGTCGAGAGGACTTACAAGTGTTGTTCACCACATGAGGACATTCCTCGTCGTTGGTGGGACTTGGTGAGGGAACATTTATTTGTGCCCATGGATTGTATACAAGGGTCAATATTGAACTGCTTGTAGGGCAATCTAGGGAATGTAATGGCTTAAGAACAGGTTCAGATCCCTGTAACTTAAGGCTTTTGAATCCTATGAGCCGTGGGGGTCTCATAAGAGGATTTTCCTTATGAATCGTGAGGATCTCGTAAGTGTAATTTCTCCTTAGGAATCATGAGGATTCCTAAGTGTGTTGCTACCTTGTGAGTCATAAGGATCTCACGCAGGTATTTTCTCCTTACAAGGTTGAGAGGACCTTGTAAGTGTGCATGAATTTTTTACGAGTGTGCGCCCTTTCGGGTTTTCACAAACTCAACCGGTAGCCCTGCTGTTTTTACTCACGGAGCCCTTTCTAGTTTTCATTCGTGCCCATTTCGCTTATGGACGTACCGTTTTTTTTGCCGCGTTAACCCAAGGATGTCGCGGTTCGTAGTAGTTTTAACGACGTTTCGGTCCGTAGCTAGTTTCAGAACGTTTCGGTCCGTTGTTCATGTTACATGCACGTGTATTTGTTTCGTGACGGGGTACACGACGATGACATGGAATGCACCCAGTTAGGGCGTGATTTGATTTGGTTGGAGTGTTTTTGTAACCCATCCCTACCATGGCTTCTCGAACTTGACGCCGATTCCTGTCCCCTTCGAATAAGGCCATTTCACGTTCTCGATCAGCTTTGCTCTTCTGACGGGCTTCGTTCAGTAACATGTCAACCATCTCATCTGACGGTTCCAAAGATTTTGGCACCGATCCTGCCCCCAGCTCCTCTACATTGTCTTCTGATGCCGAGTGAGCTTCTTCATTATTTAGCGACGAATGAGAGATCATGTGGCAACCTACCACATAATCTTCAGATTCCTCCGACGAGTCGTCTCCCTCATCATTGTCGTTATCTCCACTTTCAAGGATATGGTTGAGAAACTCTTGGAGCGTGACTGGGGTTCGCGCCTTCTGGCTGTATTCCTCCAGCGCGTCAATATGCTTTTGCAGATCCGTGCACTTGTCGTCAGGCTGGCGGGCTTCTTAGTCTTCTTCTTTTTCTTCGAAGACTTTGTCGGATGGGCCTGGGTGTTTTGCCCATCGTTACCAGGTCTCGGTGCTGGACGCGGTTTCAGCAACCCCTCAATGATTTCTGGGTCTAGCCAGCTTTTCCACCTGATGGCCGGGCAGGCTTGAAGATCCTTCAGCATTCTTTTATTTTTTGCCGAGAGAACAACTTCCCATGGAGCTTCCTCTATAAATGAGCATGATGTCCCCGGCGTGTCCATCTTTTTCGGAGCGTGCGGTTGTGGCGGGTTTACCCTCCAGTTTTCAGACAGCGTGAAGTTTCATTGCTGGTACTGGTCCTCAATCCAGTTTTTGAAGATAAAGCAATCTTCGATTGGGTAGCCCATTATTCGATGGTAGGGGCAATAGTTGGGACTGTTGATGTCACCGGACTGCTGTGGGTATTTCGGGTCCGGTAGGGTGATGAGCCTATTGCGCACCGCTAGTTCGAACAGTCTTCTCATTTTATCCCGAGGAAACGAGTAAGGACGTCTCAACTTCTCGTCGAGGAATCGCGGTTTGTTGCCTTGGCGAGCAGCTGGTTTCGGATCACTCAGCTGTTGCTGAGCGTTGGAGACGAAGGTCGCTTTCCCTTTGCCTTTTTCATTTCGAAGCTCTGTTTTCGAGGAGGGCGGTCTATGGCCCATCTGGTCAATTTGGGCCAGTTTGTCGATCAAGGCTTGGAAAGTGGTCGGCTTGAAAAACATCATAAACTGGGATATAGTCGCTTGCGGGTCGAGGGTCCCCATGAACATGCCCACAGCAGGAGCCTTTTCTATGCGTTGTTCACATCTCGACCATAGGTTTCGCCACCGAATTGCATACTGGACCCATGTCTCTCCCGGCTTCACTCTGGTATTGATCAACGCCGTAATCGGGGTGCGCTCACTAGCGCTTGCGAAACGCTGGGTGAACAATAGCTCCATTTCCGTAAACGTTTTGATGGAGTTGTTCGGAAGCTGGGAGTACCATTCAAAAGCCGTCTCCGCTAAACTGCCGACGAACTGGCGAAGTAGCAGTTTGTTATCACCTTCGGTATTGCCACAGAGAGCCCTGAACTGAGCAATGTGCTGATGGGGGGGTGCCTGTCCCCTTATACACGTGGAACTTAGGGATCGTATATCTGACGGGTATTTAATTTGATCATACCAGCCTGAATATGGTCACCCAGTTCTAACGACTTGGCCAGTTGCTTCACTTTCCTGGTGAGCTCGTATTTGTTGAGCTATGTAGTCATCAAGCGCAGCTTTTGAGATCGTCTCCTCCCTAGCTGCTGATAAAGCTGGAAGAGAGTTTGATGTCTCCCCTCTGTCATCTTCGATAATTATTGGGGATCTTCGGTTAGAGGGTCCAGCTGGATCATCATTCCCACCATATTTTGGAACAGAAGCGCCATTTGTTTTATATTAGCCGCTTGTTCCGCGGCCTCTTTATCTTTTTTCTCGAGCATCCTTCGTAGGAACTTGGCGTCGGTTTCTTGCTCCTGGCGTTGCTCCGACGACGATCCCGGGCTTTCCTTCTTCCCAGTGAGTGCGGCCATCTTTTTCAGCATCTCCTGGAGTTTCTGTTGTTGCCCTTGAGCCTTTGTTACGGACCGCGTAAGTGGTCGATGGCCCTCAGAAGCATGACTTTCCTCTTTTCCAGGAGTCATATAGACGGTGTGCACCACCATGCCCCCAGACTTGGGGCATTTAGGTTCAGTGTCCTTGAGGTTTGTTGCAGACACGGGGATCTTCTCCGGCCTTCTCCTTTTATGAGCGGTCGAAGTTGAGGGGGCTGTAATAGGCACCTCTATAGATGTCACCTTCCATAGCATGGCGGCGGGATGGTCCTCCTCTTGTCGAACTTTCATTTTCTTCTGTCGATAGGAGTAGCCTTTGTCGATCACAGTGTCTTGAACTCTTCACCAGGCCCTGTGGATTTCGGAGGACAGCCGCTGAGGGGGTTGCTCCGGCTTCACTTTAGTACTATTCTCCATAAGTGGAGGAGACCTTTTCAAAATGGCAGTTGGAGAGTTTTTGCGGACCCTCCTGAACGGCTCAAAACTGTTCCCAGTTGGAACAGCAGCATCAACTTCCACCCTTGGAGCTGGTGGGGTATGTCAAGAAGGAGAGCCGCCCCCAGATTTCCTCACTCGGCGCCAGTGACGACGTCGAGCATGTCGTGTAGCTGGGATCACCTCTGTTGTCGGGGTAGCTTTGTCATGACCCCTGGTCTGATAAGAATTTGCTGTCGGTGTTAGCCTATCGAAGACAGACGTCCACTGAAAGGGAATAGTCAATCTTGCGAAGGCCGACTTTTGGGCAGGGGGAGCACTTGTAAGATATCACCCGAAGCAGGAATTGGGATGGCCAGTCTTACAAAGACCGATCCCTTAGCAAGAGAAGCCCCTCTGACGACTTCGTTTACCGGAGCCGGGATGGCTATCCGCTTCAGGATAACTTCTTTGGGTATTGCAGGCTTCTTCATGGGCCCACTTGAGCTTTGGCCTAGTCTGTTAAAGACCGAGGCGTTGGACTTGGATGACCCATTGAAAGGGGCCATGGTAGTGGTAAGACGATCAAAGACCGACTTCTTTGGAGCTTCCTGTGACAGCACTGGAGCGTTGAAGCTCATTGGCGAGAGTATGGTCCCGAAGAACAACCCAGTAGTGGACTGTGTCACCTGTTCCACCGGCATTGCGAAGATGGAGGTCGCTTGGGGCCCATAAGTTACTCCTCCAGACGGGGCGGAGCGGGAGTTGTTGTTGCAGTTGGTGCAGTTGGAAGCCATTGACCCTATCTTCTCTTCTGAACGGAGCAAGACACCAAATCTTAGTACCTCGAATTCACAGGCAACCATAGCAGACCGTGATTTGTTCGCGAAATACGACACAAAGTGTGGAGTAGAAAGAGGAAAAGGTCCCACCGGGCGTGCCAGAATCTGTTTACCGCCGAAAACAGAGACAAAACCGCGTAGGTCGTCTTGCCAGAATTTGGGGGAAGATGCTATTTGGATTTATCCATCCACCTCTCCGAAGATGCCAAGTTGATTTATGGCACCGTGTATTGGAGGTTTGGACAGATGCGGCCGATGTAGCAGACTTTGTCAGATTCCCCCTCGTTTACGAAGGATTTTTGATTGTGGGGACGCTCTTCCCTGCAGGCGCAAGCCCCTGCAGTTAATTACGTTACCGCGTAGCAATAACCACTTTCTCCTGCTCCAGATATTCACTTCGTGTCGTGTGTTTTTGTTTTATTTTTGGTTGCCCGTGGATTGTATACGGAGACTAATTTATGTTGTCCCCCGTAGGGCGGGGATTAGTCCAAATCCGTATTTTCTTAGATTTGGGTTTGGTTGATTTAAGGATCGTTAACCTCATGGCGCTGGCGCTCTCGTGCTTTGCACGTGAGGCGCTTCCTTAGAGTCTTTGACTCTTAGCGCTGGCGCTCTTGGCGCGAGCGCTTTCGTGCTTTGCACGTGAAGTGCTGCCTCAGATCAAATTTCAAATTTTGAATAGAGCTTTGCTCTCTGATTGGGGGAAACACTTATGTTTTCTGTAAAGATGATAAAAATCCCTGATTGGAGACCGCGTTTTAGAAGGAAAATTCAAGAGAAACCGAGATCTTTCTAAACTGTAAAACGTATAGGATTCGAGGATGAATAAATTAGAGGAGTGAAACATAAGGGTTGAATATTTCTAACTTAGGAAAATATAATTTCTAACATAGATACTAAACTGTAGGAGTAGAATCGATATTAACTTATGAAACTAGCTTGACGGGATTTTATGGGTGTAATTCGCTGAAAACCCTCAGAAGACAACACTCCTCCTACTAGGGACACTTAGAGGTTTAACGGCTTATTGCATGAGCTCAGTGCAATCGTGTTCCCTGCGAAAGTGAGGCTAGGATTTTGTTTTGCTCGGAACGAACAAAAGATAAGTTTGGGGGTATTTGTTCATCTCAGAAACTGCATTTTAATACCACTCATTCTTTATCTGTTTTGTTGTAGATCGGTACTATTAACTGGTGTTTGTTTAGTAAATACAGATTAATGGTATCCGTGACATAATACTGGAAATACACTCAAAATCACAGATATAACATTTGTGAGCCGATACTGCAACCGGAACTGAAAATCGACCGATATTCAAAGAGTTTTTGCAAATAAACAAGTGTACACACATTTTGGTCCAACACATAGCAAGTGTGCACTAGCTCTTTGATGCATGGACCTAGGAGGGGGACTGCCCATGGCACACATGATATGGTGAATTGGGCACATGAGTGGACAAGAGTGTTAAATGCTAAAAAGGTGTGATGTGATATAAAACTACATATTTCCCTCTAAATCTCTGAATGAAGACCAGGTTCATATAGCAAAATCAAGCAGCACCAGAGTGATGTTGGAAAGCCCACATGACCACAGCATCAAAACGAGCCAACATTCTCGGTTTTAGGCCGGCCACACCCCACTAAAGTCCGAGCTCACCGGCCCCTTGACCCAATGAGCCCTATTTTTCTACTGTCGATCCCTTGCAGTCATATCAACTTATTTTTATTGCTTGTTTATTTTTCTTTTGTGCCTATAAAAGCAGACCAGTGAGCAAGGGAGAGGTGGTCTCACATTGTCTCATTCTTTACACTTCATACTCTTTTGTTTTCTTTTTGTTCTTGTATATAGCTAGTCCCCGTTGAATTCTTTGCCTTCTTTTGATCTTGCAACATCTTCATTGAGATTACAAGTTTAAGTTTTGGTTATTGAACTCAAGAGTTGTATTTTCATTTGGAATCAATAAAGCTTTCTTTTTGCCTTCATTTACCTTGAGTTCTTAGTCTTCTCTTGATCTTGCAATCTCTTCATTGAGCTTACAAGTTTAAGTTTAGGCTATTGAACCCATGGTTTGTTATGTGTTCTTTGGTTCTTAGTATTTTCTTACTTGCATTTACATTCTTGTCATTTACTTACTTGCTTTTTATTACCTTGCATTTACTTACTTGTATTGTTTTTCTTTTCTTTTCTCTTCTCTTTTCTTTTCTCTTTTTGTTTGTTGTTGAGATGTTTGAGAATAATGTTGTTATTAGGAAAGAAACCGATATTGTAAGTTAAGATTTCTTTTCTCATTTCCTTTTCCTGATCTTTTCCATTAAACTCCGCCCAAACCTTACACAAGCACCCCATTAGGCACACTACCCTACCAAGGTATCGGTGATTCCTAACCGTGACAGGTTGCGTTCGAATTGGCCGGAGGTGAAAGCAAGCGACAAGAACGGACGTACAAGGGTCAATAATCCGGATTTCACAAATACAGTGCTTAAGCACCATAATCCACGTTGTTGCCGATTGCTCTAGCTTTAGTGGTCGAGCTCAGCTCAAAGGATTAAGTACGGATTTCCTTAACTTACACTATCCTATCTAATCCTAACAAGCGTTTACTTTTCATATAAACACTTAGGTTAGAATCGAACCATTCCTCCACGCGCATTAACTCGTCATAACAAGAACGTGAAACACACCGTCTCCCTACGGACGAACCGTACTCATCGTGGCTAGCTGCAAAGCGATACCGTCCTGATTGCAATAACTAAAACTCTTTCAATCAGCATCGTTAAGACCTTTCTTAGACACCTACTGGATTAGCTAATTTTAAAGTGGAAAACTCTTCCAGGAGTAACACTTACTCGTAGTGGGTATCGGGATCCAACTATCATATAGAAGATATGCAATCTCATTGCAAATTTCAACACTTGAAATTCCTATTGGGGTTTCTTAGCACATCTTCTAGGGTTTCAAGGTGTATCAAGTATACAATTTTAAAAATTAGTGTGCAAATGAACTCAAACTTAGAATCGAACTAGAGAATTAGAGTTGAAGAGCAAGTAATCAAACATTACACTAAGTGAATACGGAATACAACCTTTGTAGACTGGTCCTTCATTTCTAAAGCTTCGTGTAGTAGTCCCTTCGCTCCAAGTAGTGGTGATCCAGACTCTCCGTAGGCTCCACTAGTCGAAATAAACGAGCTTGCTTAATGATCGTTGAAGCCGAAGATGATCTACTTTGAGGAGACTCAAGTTCATACTACCTCTTCACTAATGGTAGATTAGTGAAGCAAACACCCTAAACTAAATGGCTAATATAGTAGAGGATGATGAAGTAGGAATTGGGCTCTCTTTAGATTTATTTTTCTCACAATATTTCTTCACTTCCTCAAAACCTAGAGAGCTTGAGGGAGATGAAGAAGAAGATGATGAATAATGAGATGAGATTAGAAATGCAACCATGGGTGAGTTTATGTCATACACAAACTCATGTAGAGAATAAACCATGGTATAAGGTTAATGGTTAGATTAATAAATATCTTAAGCAAGACAAAAGAGTGGACTAAGTCAATAAAACCTACAAGCTTCTAGAAGCTTCAAGCCATGACAAAATCTCTACTAATTTTGAATTACTTAAATATAAATATAAACCCACATTGAACCTAGCATAGTGTGAGTCTTATACATCCATATTGCATGTGTAACCTAGCACATCACACTAATATATATCACATATATATTTTGTGTGTAAAAAGAAAATAATACAATTAACATATATCATATATATATTAATGTATCATAAGTGAGAAAAAGAAATGCTTAAGTGAGCTAATATTAATTAATGTAATTTAATATATCAAATATATAATTATATATTAAATTATTAAATCGACACTTGATTTAATAATCCGGCTATATCATATATAACTGACTAATATCAAATGTAGCATTCCATCGAATCAACACTTGATCCGATAACCCGGCTATATCACATACAACTGATCGATATCATATATCATGAGAATAGAATGCGGTATCACATACACGCATTAATCTTGGTCCCGCACATATCACATATGTGCTCCTACTTCATTTCGCATTAACCAGAAAACCGCTGTGTAGGACTCTAAAGACTCGTCAATACTCCGGCAGTAGGTGATGATCATATCAAACACCCATAAGCCGCAAGCGGTCTGCTAAACGTAACGGTCATCCGGGTATTGAGCGATCAGAAGATCAACAAGAAAGCCTGCTCATACTCCTGCGAATCCAATCAGTAACACTACCGTACAGTCCGGTCTCTTCATCTGATATGTCGCATATCGAGTTTAGGGGTGGTAAACGTCAGACCCCAGTAACTTGATAAGTCATGCCGATGTGAGGCTCATAACGGGTCGAGAAACTACTGATAACACTTACCAGTAAATCTCATCAACAACCCTGATCACGGACTTCCTTTTATAACCAATCATGCACAGCGCAACATCAACCCCCAATACCGGGAGAGACGAAACCCCTCTTATCGCTCATTGCCTCCATGTGATTCGGGACTGTACGCAAAAGCCACCGGTTTGCACGTTCTCTTGAATGTGGTATGATGGAAATCAAAGCAAAGTAGGAATCACACAAGACTCTATTACGATCTCGGGTTTACAGACTAACATGCACCAGTGTCACCAGAGAACTGCTATCTGACATCAGATATAATACCATTTTAGGAGTTCTCGACGAGTCCTGTTCAGTATACCCATTCTCTAATGATCACCTGTGCACATTCTTTGATGTCAAACACCAATGGTTGTGGGATCAACCATCGCCCTATACAGGGTCAAGAATCATACACACTAGTCTACTCTGGAATATCTATGCCCTGTCTCATTACTCCCTCGACTAGGAACAATTAAAGGATGTACTTGTGGACTACCCTGGCCCCACCAGTATGATCTACATCATAGTTCTGGTAGTCAAGTCCACATCTTAAGGGCTTTATCAAAATGTAACAGAGAGACAGTACAAGTGTACATATTAAGATAAAGAGTAACCAGATAGCATACTATCATGTCGAGCAAGAAAGTCCTCCCTATATATGTCCAAGCATCCACTATAATATACATCATAGGTACAATAATGGCATCTAGGGCATACATATAACTAAAAATTCCCAATATCTGTTTTTACCCCATGCAGTTTATGACCTTGACAAGGTCAACAAACCATAAACCGCAAGTCAAGTTCAACCCGTCATTTCGTGATTGAATTAAACCCATCCGCATGACCCTTAACAAGGTCAACAAGGCCGTACGACTACCCTAATCCAATCGCATCATATGCGGCAGATAAGCTCCAATCAGCTACCGAACACTACGCCTTGACAAGGTCAACAAACACATCACGAATACTAAATAGCGCTTATCTGAAATGACGGAGGGCTACGATTGGTTTTGAAGAAAACCTTTAGCATAATGAACTTGATATCGTTGTAGAATCAGGTGATTTGAAAAGGAGCGGTTTAAGCTCCGCTTTAAAATCAAGTAGTTTTCAAAACAAATCGAGTGGGTTGTAGTATATGCTAGTTTTGCTAAAGAGCTCATTCCTGGTGAAGGGATCTAGGCTCTTTCCTCATCGAATGAGGTGCTGAATATTCATAATGGAATACCGCTATGCAAAGCAAGAACTAGAGCTACCTTTTGAAAAATTTGATTCTACAATATTGTAACGACCATGTTTTCTAATACCTAATAAAATATATTTTATTTAAATTTCTACTATCAAATAATTATTTATGTGTTTTGTTAATAGAAGAATAACTTTTAAAGCAATGTTAATAATTTTCAACGCATTAAATATGATTAAAGGAAATTTCTAAAATCTATTTATTATTTTTATAGGCTTAAAATGTTTTAGAAAGATTTTATAACGCCTTAAAATAATCTACATATTTTTATTATAAATAAAAGTAGTTAATTCGCAATTAAAAATATTTTAAAGGATAAACTAGATATTCTATAATTTTAGTAACTAGCTAAAACCATAGGAACGGTTATATTACTTATTTTTAGCCCAAAACTATTTTTATACTAAAGATAATAATAAAATATATTTTCTGAAATTTTTCCATAATTTTCCTGTGTTTTTAACTATTTTTAACAAATTTTTAAAGCCAAATCCAATTTTTAAAATAATAAACAGAAATGTTATTTTATATATATATATATATATATATATATATTTATATATATATATATATAAAATTAATATTCCCTTTAACCTGGACCGTTGGATCACAAGATCCAACGGCCCAGAGCCCGCTGACGGCGCCCATGTGGTGGGGACCACGCGAAAGCGCGTGATCCCCACACACAGCTGCGGGCGTATCGAATGGCGACACGTGGAGGCGGCGGGACTGTTGGAGGCTTGATCTCAGTCGTTGGATCTTGATCTAACGGCTGAGGTAAAGAGGCGGCGGACGCAATCATTGGCTGAATGACTCGCAATCATGGCCGGCGTGATTTTCCGTGCGATTTAGCAGATTTTTGGATTTTCTTGTTACTTTTTGAACGCTATAAATAGACACCTTCAAACCTAAATTTCTCACACCACCGAACTTCAAAAAATTTGAAAAAAATTACCGATGCCTTCGTATCGACGACGCCGACGCTACGGCTCTATCCAATTGCCGAGGAAAAATCGGGACGCGGAGCTTTTGCAGAGTTTTGTACCAGCCTACGTCTTCCATCGTCTACGTCCAAACTCTAAACAAACGTAGGATCCTCCTCTCTCTCCTTTTCCTGTCACCTTCATAACCTAGTTCCAACTTATAATCATCAACCCTATTAAAAAAGTTATTAGATTTGCGCATATCTATTCCTTGTACCCTCAATCATAATAATGTTAACCCATATTTTTAAAACGGTGTTTAAATTTCCTCTGTACATAGAAGTATATTGCACACCCATAATACCTGGAATCTGATATAACCCATGAATTGTCATTTCACCTCTGACATATCCATACTATAAAAATGATCTCGAAATAGGTTACTTCCACAAGATACCCTCGTTTAATTGAAATATTATATTTGTTTAAATAACTATAGGAAATAAAGATATGTGAAATAAATATTTTAGATACAGCATACATATATTTTACTTACAAATATTTTTAAAACCCCTTCAACTTTTTAAGGAAGAAAATATTAAATTTAAATAACGATATCTTTTTAAAAAAGGGAATATTTAGTATCTTTTAAAAGGTAATTTTAAAATAACACTAATTTAAAACAAAGGAAAGGTTGTAGGCATCGATCGTTTATCTAAACCAGACTTTGTGGTGCCTAGGCTAGACAAGTGAGAAATGTAACTTTAAAAGGCCCGTCTCACGGTGATTCGTGAGCGGGTCCCTCCTTTCCTTACTTGTGCTTACCTGGCCACAATTGGCGGTGAAGAGGCGATTTGAGGACTTCATAACTTGTCCTTTTGGAATATTAGGAGCAGTTTAGATTTTCAAATAAAAACCTCTTGCAAAACATTTTCAAATAAACACCACAACCTTTTATCGAAAGGATATTTTCCGTAAAATATTATGTTTTTCCAAAATAATAAATATCCCAAATATCATGGTTTTTCTTAGAAGTAATAAAAGATAATTAAACACTATTAACTAAGCTTTCCCTAAGATGACACGAAATACTTTACGAACTTTAGAAAATAAAACGAGTGGTTGTGGAAGGCCATATTAAACGAGATCAATACTTTTTAAATTTCCCAGTTTATGACAACATGACATATACAAAACATGATACGGTTAAGGTTAGAATGCGCGGACCTAGATATGGAATACTTAATATGAAGACCCCGATATTCCGGGTGACCAGTCCAATATATGGGCGACCATACTAAAATGAAGATCCCGATATTCCGGGTGACCAGTCCAATATATGGGCGACTATACAAATATGAAGATCCCGATATTCCGGGTGACCAGTCCAATATATGGGCGACTATACTAAAATGAAGATCCCGATATTCTGGGTGACCAATCCAATATATGGGCGACTATACTAATATGAAGATCCCGATATTCCGGATGAGCAGTCCAATATATGGGCCACTATACTAATATGAAGATCCCGATATTCCGGATGACCAGTCCAATATATGGGCGACTATACAATGTGGAAATTCCATGCCTAGAAGTATACGCACTAACTCTAATTCGTCCGAACTTTATACTGAATAACGGGGATGGGTAGTTTGATTAGGCAAGGATAATTCGGAACTCGGATTCCCCTACTACTCGATCATGATCCCAGGAAGTGAAACAGTACATTTCACTTCCCCAGTTGTTGTTCCGTGGCCACAACGGAATAATCACGAGTATCCGGACCCTTGTTTAATAAACTAATACATACTATTACCTTCATCTACATATAACTTACAACATACACATGCTCATATATACCTCTCCTCAAAACGTCTTAAATTTATGCATTTCAAACATTTACACCCCTACTTTACATTGCATACATCATACTCTTATATACCTGTTCATTTTCACACTCCTGTTTCTTTATGTAGCATGCCTACCTGAGTATAACTCGCTGACGGACCTTCCTTTTCTTCTTCTATCTTTGGAATGTCCGTCAGATAAGAATGAGTATTATAGCGAAGATCAAGATATGAAGCCAGCTTATGAAGATTATGCAGACTGGACGATGGAGGATTAGATAGTTTTAATTTTTGTTGTTACCCATATATTTAGGGCTTTTGTTTCTCTTTTGATATAATTAAACTACTCAGTTTATTTTACTCTTTCTTTTGGGATGTAATAAAGTTTGGTTAATGGAAATAAAATGCCTTTCGCTTTTATTATTTTTGTTTTGGTACACATCCTGCATATTAAATATTCATACGCTTAACGTAACTGTATTGAATAGACCACCTTCAATACAGTTAGGTTGCGGACCTTGCCACGTCATCCTTCTCCTTCTTTTGGGAAGCGAGGCGTGACAAACATCTTAAGGTTTCTTTTCTTTTCATTAATCTTATTAATGACATCCCATCATTTATGTTTCTTAAATATCACAGAAGAAACGAAAATAAAACACACATATATGCTATCCACATTCACCACAGGGACCCGGGTCTTCACCGTAAGGTTACTCAACTTACGGCAGGGCAGGGTCAGGACTAGCGCGGATGCAAAACATATATAATGTCTACTAGTATATCATATATATAAGTAGCATTCATCTCACGTAATTATATGATCACATCATATCACAGAAATATCAGAAGCAAACATATGAAATATAGGATATACTAGGTGGTTCGTGTTTTAGATTAAACCAATAATAAAAAACACGGATTCCACAGTCGTGATGAATAGCCGAGCCCACATCCCTAGACCCCTATGAGAGCAGCAAGCAGCCTTACCAATTCTACAGTTAGGAAACCGTTCTCAACTCCTCGAGATGGCCTCCCACTGGACTCTAGAACCCGATTACTTGTGCTCCCCGTCTTGGGTCTATCCTAATGCGGAAAAGTAAATAATATACATCAAAATGTTACAACAACCTCAACCTGGAAGTGTCCCAATAAAAGAATATATCATACAAATTTTTACATGAATGAAAATTGAAAAACTCTCATCTCACGCAAAACCCCCCGGCTATTCAATCACGACGATCCAATATAACATATCAACCAGCAACACAAAAACATCACATGTCATCAATGTAAGTAAATATGCATATCCCTAATGTCGTTGACATATAGCAACGAGATCGGGGATACTGCCACATATTACACTTACGGTCATAGAAAAGAAATGAAAAATACAATAATTAGAATCTGCATCATCCTTAGACATCATAAACCCCGATTATCACATATTCCTGATTTCATGCCTAACACTATAAACCTTGCATTTAAGTCTCGAATTTAAAACACTTTTCAAAAATAAGTCGGGTTATTTAACAAGATTCCTGATAAAATGATTGAATGCTCGTGGGGAACTTTAGTAGATGGCTGCACCCCCGATGCCGTCAATGAAGTGCACTTGGGTGGAACACCATGGCCATGAGCACCCGAGTGGATTCTTTTGGCCATGGGGTTCTCCTATAGTCACTTGGTCGGGGCTATGGGGCATGGCTGTCAAATAGTGTCTCCCGGCAAGTGTTCGCGTACAATACGAGATTGCGATGGAGTTTTGATCCGAATCGAAACTCCGTGACAATCCATCAAATGAGACTAAAATGCGAGATTTACAAATCGTTAACTAGTTTTCACAAAACTAATCAATGTGGATTCCAAAAATTGTATCACATATCCAAACTATCTAGACGATGTTAAACATTTTGATCGATATTTCAAACACCAGCAAATCACAGAGACTTCAACAACTTGAGTCTCATAAAAAATACCCAAAAAGCCAGAAATGTCACAATGAAGCAGCAGAAGAAATACGAGTCCACAACTCCTCATGTTGAAGGCGGAAACCGGCCAAAACATGGTTTAGGCGGCAGTTCCGCGGCCACATTAAGGAGTTAGGCCCTCATACTTCTTGGGGCTCCATACAATTACCTGCATTATTTTATGAGAATTTTAAATCTGTAAAATTTCAACGTTTGAAAAATTGAATAGAAACCACCCTAAATTGGTATTTAAAACTTCTACCGAACACTTTAACGTCGTCTAGTCTTCGCCTAAGTCTCTAGCTTGGCTCTGATATCATGAAAGTATGTTTTAGCACCTCAACTAGGTTTCAAAGAGCATCAAGTATACAATTTTAAAAATCTAGAGATCTAATCCATACTAACTTAGAATCAAACTAGAAAATTAGGGTTTAGAAGCAAGAATACAAGTTCTAAACTAAGTGATGGAGGTTTACAACCTTTATAGACCGGTCCTTCACTTCTAAAGCTCCAAATAGTAGTCCCTAGAACTCTTCCTTGACTCCACTTGATGAAAGGAACGAGCTTACTTGTTATCTTCGAGGCCGAAGATGATCCACCTTGAAGTCTCTCTAACTCAAGCTCACTCTTCACTAATCAAATTATTAGTGAAGCAAACAACCTAAACTAATGGGCTAGATTAGTGTAGCTTGACGAAGTAGGAGATTTGCTCACTCAGAAATTCTTTTCTCTTTTCTTTTTCCAACTCAAGAAAAACCCTAGAGGATAAAAATGAAGAAGAGATGAGGATGAACTTGGCTGAGAAAATGAACCATGTGCTCATGAGATAAGATTGAGGATGATTAAATATCTAAGTATAAAACAAAAGTAGGAGATGGGTCATGGCTTCTCAATACTTCTCCAAGCATCTAAAACCATGACTCATTTCCTCCCTTTTCTTTTCTCCTTTAAATATAAATCATCCAATATATCTTTTGCTCATATGTGATTCTCATACACCCTAATCCAATGTATCATCAATCATGATACAAAAATCAATTTCATATATATAAATAAATAAATAAATATATATATCATATTATATATATATATATATAAAAACATATATGAAGAGAACAAAATCTTTAGTGAACAACAATATTAGTTAATATATAAAAATATATCAAATATATGAATATATATCAAATTATTAAATCAACACTTGATTCAATAATCCGGTTATATCATATATAACTGGCTAATATCATTTATATATGTATATCAAAATATTAAATTAACACTTGATTCAATTATCCAGTTATATCACATATAACCGACTAATATTCAATATTAGATATTAAATCAACACTTGATTCAATAATCTGGTCATATTATATATAACCGGCCAATACCAAATATATATACATAAATAAAATCATTGAATCAACACTTGATTCAATAATCCAGTTATATCACATATAAGCTAACCGATATCAAATATCGCAAGATTAGAATACGGTATCACATACTCGTATTTAATCAAGCTCCCGCACATATCTCCATATGTGCCCTACTTCGTTTCTCTTGAGCTAGGAAACCTGTGTGGGACTCTAAAGACTCGTCAATACGCCAGCAATAGGTAATGATCAAATCAGATACCCACAAGCCGTCAGCGGTACTAGCTGGATGTAACGGCTACCTAGGTATTGAACGAATAGAAGATCAACAAGCAAACTTGTCCAAACTCCCGTAAAGCCTATAAGCAACACTTACCGTACAGTCCGGTCTCTTCGTCTGATATGTCGCATATCGAGTCTGGGGGTGGAATCGTCAGACCCTACTAACTTGATAAGTTATACCGATGTGTGGTCTATAACCTTTCGAGAAACCACTGATAACACTTACCAGTAAATTTCATCAGCCCTGCTAAGGTACTTGCTATTATAGCCAATCAAGTATAGCACAACATCAACTCCGAATACCGGGAGAGACGAAACCCCTCATATCGCTTGCTGCCTCCATGTGATTCGGGACTGTACCCAAAATCCACATGTTTGCACGACTCCTTTGAGCCGTGGTAGGGAGGAAATCAAAGCACAGTGGGAACCATACAAGACACTATGACGATCTCGGATCTACAGACTAACCTGTACAAGTGTCACCAGAAAACTGCTATTGACGATAGGTATGGTACCATCTGAGAGTTCTTGGCGAGTCCTGTTCGGTGTACTCATTCTTAAATGAGCACCTGTGTACAATCTTTGATGTAAAATACCAATGGTTGTGGGATCAACTATTTCCCTATACAGGGTTAAGAAACGTACACACTAGTCTACTCTGGAATATCGATGCCCTGTCTTGATATTCCCTCGACTAGGAACTGTTAAAGGATATGCTTGCGGACTATACAAGTGCCACTGATATGATCTGCATCATAGTCCTGGTAGTCAAGCCTACATCCTAAGGGCTTTATCAACATGTATCAGAGAGACGGTATAATAATACAAGTGTACATGTTAAGATAAAGAGCAACCAGATAGCATACTATCATATCAAGCAAGAAAGTCCTCTATATATATATTCAAGCATCCGCTATATCATACAATAATGGCCTCTAGGGCATACATATTCCTAACAATATGTTTTGCCATCAAGACCCAAAGCTAGGAATATGTCGTTACTTCGTTTTTGCATTGATGATATCGTGCCAATTCTTTACTGAAGTAGGGTAGACATTCGTATGACCTCTATGTTGTGTGTATTGCCATTGAGGTCGAGAGCTAGGGATATGCCATCACTCCAATTATATTTGACCCTTAAGTCTTGATTGACATCGCTTCTGCATCTTGCTGTCATGAGAAGCACATCGAGTTGATCTCTAGATTGTAGATGTTGCCATCGAGATACAAAGCTTGGAATGTGCCATTGCTCCACTTTTATTTGACCTTTAGATTTTTGTCGACATTGCATCTGCATCCTGCCGGAATGAGAAGAACGTTGAGTTGACTCTAGGTTGTAGATGTTGCCATCGAGATCTAGAGCTTGGAATATGCCATCACACCATTTTTATTTGACCCTTGGGTCCTTATTGACGTCACATCTGCACTGAGAAGGAACGTCGAACTGGAGCAATGATTTTTCTATTACTCCATTTTAATTCGACCCTTGGGTCCTTTTTGACGTTGCATCTACACCCTATTGGAATAAGAAGAACGTAGAGATGATCTCTAGGCTGTAGATATTTCCATCGAGATCTGGAGCCAGGATTTTGCCGTCACTCCACTTTTGTTTGACCCTTGGGTCCTTATTGACGTCGCGTTTGCACTGAGAAGGAACGTAGAGCTGATCTCTAGGCTGTAGATATTGCCATCGAGATCTGGAGCTAGGAATATCCCATTGCTCCACTTTTATTTGACCTTGGGTCCTTGTTGACATCGCATCTGCACCTTGCTGGAATGAGAAGGACTTCAAATTGGAGCTAGGATTTTGCCATTACCCCGTTTTGATTTAGCTTCTTAGATCATTGTTGACACCATGTCTGTACTCCGCTGGAGTAAGAGAGATGTCTAATTGGTCTTTAGGCCGCCTATATTGCCATCAAAACTTGGAGTTAGGAATATGTCGTTACTCCACTTTTGTTTGACCTTTGGGTCGTTATTGACGTCATGTCTGCACCTTGCTAGAATGGGAAGGACATCAAGTTGTTCTCTATGCTGTAGATGTCTCCATTAAGATCTGGAGCTAGGATTTTGCCATTGCTCCGCTTATATTTGACCAAGTCTTTGTTGACGTTGCATATGAACCGAGAAGGAACGTCGAGCTGGAGCTAGAACTTTGCTATTATTCTGTTTTGATTTGGCTCTCGGGAGTTTTGTTGACGTCGCATCTACACCCTGTTAGAATGAGAAGAATGTCAAGCCGATCTCCAAGCTGTAGATATTACCGTCGAGATTTGGCTCTCCTTTTGACGGAGTCAGGTGGGAAAATATGATTCCCTTTCTTTCATTTGTACCCATGGATTGTATACAAGGGTCGGTGTGGACCTACCTGCAGGGCAAAGGAAATTTTATTTTATTTTATTTTTTATTTCCGCGATAGTCTATCTTTTAAGCTTTTCATATCGCGGAAGTCATGATTGCCCAATCATTTTGGCTTTTTATCCGCGATGCCCCATCATTTCGGCTATTTTTTTTTATATTTTTACTCGCTGCTTTTTATCGCGAGTTGCCCAAATATTTTGGCTGTTTTTATATTCATATTTTTTGCTCGCTGATTTATATTGTGAGTTTCCCCATCATTTCAGCTATTTAATATGCATTTTTTTTGCTCGCTGATTTTGTTGCGAGTCGGGGATTTGGGTCCTGATACCAATTTTGCTTCAGTATCGCTACGACTGGAATATTGTCAGGAGGGAATCATCATTTGCCGTGAAAGGACTTGGAGTTTGATGCCTGTTTAGGCATCAGTATCGCTACAACCGGATTTTTCCAGGAGCGAATCATCATTTGCCTTGAAAGGACTTGGAGTTTGATGCCTGTTTAGGCATCAACATCGCTACAACTGGATATTGCCAGGAGCGAATCATCATTTGCCTTTGTTGATTTGGACAAACGTGGCTTAGCAAACAGGGTTAGGATCCTATCGACTAAGGCTTTTGACTTCATGAGCCGTAAGGGTCTCATAAAAATATTTCTCCCTACGGATCGAGAGGATCTCGTAGGTGTATTTTCTTCTTAGGAATCATAGGGATTCCTAAGTGAAATTTTCTCTTGTAAGTCGTAAGGATCTTACAAGAGTCTTTCCTCTTTATAAGTCAAAAGGACTTACAAGTGTCATTCACCATATGGGGATTTTCCTCGTCATCGGTGGAATTTTTGGGGACATATTTTGTTCATCCCGTAGATTGTATACAAGCCTCAATATCGGACTACTTGTATGGCAGCGAGGGTTTAGAAAACAGGTTTAGATCTGCCTCCTAAGGCTTTTGAATTCTATGAGCCGTGAGCGTCTCATAGGGGAAAATTCTTTTTACGAGTCGTGAGGATCTCGTAAGTGTATTTTCTCCTCAGAAATCGTGTAGATTTCTATGTGTATTGCTCTTTTGTGAGTCGTAAGGATCTCACACAGGTATTTTCTCCTTACAAGATCGAAAGGACCCTGCAAGTGTATTTTATTTTTTATTTTTTATTTTTTATTTTTTTACGAGATTTTCGCCCTTCCGAGCTTTCACAAGCTCGCCCGTAGTCCTGCTATTTTTACTCATGGCGTCCTTTCAGATTTTCATTCGTGCTCATTTCACTTGTGGACATACCTTTTTTTGTTTTTAACGAGTTTGCGCTCTTTCGGGTTTTCACAAGATCGCTGGTAGCTCTGCTGCTTTTACTCACGGCGTCCTTTCGGGTTTTCATTCGTGCCTATTTCGCTTGTGGATGTACCGTTTTTCTGGAGAGTTCACGCCCTTTCGGGTTTTCACTAGGTCGCTGGAAGTCCTGCTTTTTTTACTCACGGCGCCCTTTCGGATTTTCATCCGTACCCATTTCGCTTATGGACATACCTTATTTTTCCGAACGGTGAAACTCTCGAAAGTAGTTTCGTCGTAGGTGACCCATCTGTTTACCGGTGGGATTTGGAAGTGGTTTCGTCGCTGAAATAGCTGTGTAGCCAGTACGACTTGAGTTGAAACCTTCTCCGTTAGGACTTCAATTGCAATATAGATCTTAAGTGAGTATATCGTTGTATTTGGGACGACGCGTCGTCTTTGAGGCAGTGCACTAGTTTAAGGACGTTTTGATCCAGCATCGCTATATTTTGGGCGACGCGCTAGTTTAAGCACGTTACGGTCCATTATCGCCGTATTCGGGACAACGCGTCGTATTTGAGGCGAAGCACTAATTTAGGAACATTTTGGTCCAAAATCGCCGTGTTTGGGGCGACGCGCTAGTTTAAGCACGTTTCGGTCCATTATCGCCATATTTGGAGTGACGCGCCGTATTTGAGGCGACGCACTAGTTTAGGGACGTTTCGGTCCAACATCGCCGTGTTTGGGGCGACGCACTATTTTAAGAACGTTTCGTTCCAACATCGCCGTGTTTGGGGAAACACGCTAGTTTAAGCACGTTTCGGTCCATTATCGCCGTATTTGGGGTGACACGCTGTGTTTGAGGTGACGGACTAGTTTAGGGACGTTTTGGCCCATCATTATCATTTAGTCGGAGAGTTGCATAACTGTAACAACTCTGAAATCCCTGTACAAAAAAAATTTCTTGTTTATTGTATAGAAAAAGGGTATTTCAGCCTGCTGTAAAGTTATAAGTTATTTTTGTTTAATAAAAACAAGAAACAACTTGTAGCTCACTGGTAAAATGTCTACACTGCTGTGACAAAGCCTATGTGTTTGAATCCAATCAGACACAATTATTTTTTCAGATTTTTCTTTTTAATATTTCGGAAGCCTAAGAGTTGCACGTTCAATACACGGGGAAATGAAAAGTTTCAAAAAAATCAAACAGGCGCAATGTGGTGTACACACCCAACTTGACACGTTGCACAAATCTCGAGACAGACCAAGAAAATCTGACCGCCCGTTTTGCTATTTTTCCCGCCGCTGACGGTCCCAATGCGCCCATTTGCCTCCGTGCTTTGCACACTTATCCCTTCCACTCCCCTTAACTCCCCTGCACTGTTTGATTTTCTTGCAATCAAACAGAGACTCTTCAATTCACCATTTAACACTTTTTAATGTATTTTAATCCAAAATTTTAATTCCCAAATCCTAATTCTTCACTATAAATACCACTCCATGCCCTAGCTCTTCACCATTCCGAAATTCTAGCAAAAATTCTCTTAAGCTCTCTAAGTGCCGAGTGGAGTTAAGCCTCTTAAGTGGAGTAGCGAGCCAAACTCGACGACCAGAGCATTTCTGATGAAACCATGACCCCCTAGAGCATCTTCGATCTCTTCTTAATCATCTAAAAACAGTAAGTCCCTCTTCTCTCCATTTCTTTCATCTCAATTCGTATTTTAAAACAACTCGACAAAAGAGGAGTTATCTCCGATATCCCGTTCTTTTTATATTTGTAAGGCATGTATTAAGCAAATTAAAACAAACTAGCATGCTACTTTAATATTAACATAATTTCACATCATTTAGTTTTTAGTTTTAACAAAATTTCATAGGAAACAAATATATAACAAACTTTTTCAGTAAAATGCCATGAACTTTAGTATATCACTTCCCAATACTTAGTTTAAATACCTTTAGGAAAACTTCACGGGGTAATGACCTACCCCACACGCACACTATGGTTCCATAGCACGGTATTCTAGATCTACGGCTAAATTAAAGAAATACGTTTGCATTAAAATACCACACCGTTTCAAAACGGGTTTCTTCAAATCGGTATTTCAAAATCCTTTGAAATTACGCCTCTACAACTCTCGTTAGGAGACCCGCTAATGGATGATGCGGATTATCGCACATCCTTAAGACAATAGAGCGAGATGCAGAACTCTACACGGAGTATCTCGAAAGGAATAAAAATACGGTTTTTAAGAAACGCGGCTTTCTAAACAAAACTAATTTTTGAAAAATTATATAAAAATCATAAATCCGTATTTTCAATAAAAACAAATTAAGAAACTATATTTCGAAAAAAAAGAAAGATTAAAATTGTTAATAAAATAACCCAAGTTTCCAAAAGTAGTAGTTTTCACAAAAATACCATAAGTTTTCAAAAAGGCTACTTTTATCACCAAAACACCACAACAAATAAAATACATGTTCATGAAAACCCTAAACATTATAAATCACTCTCGAGGTTATTCTTAAACAATATTAAAATATTTTCATAAAACTCCCTCGAGGAATAAAACAATGTAAATAAACAATATATTAAGGACTCTAGTTTAATATAGGCTTAAGCGATATCATTTCTCTTGAGCCACGGGAAGCCGGAGAAAGTGAGTGCTTGCCTATTCAGGTTAGAAAATTTAACAGAGTTATCAAATGGCGATTGTCTTGGAAAAAGACACAAATTCTGCCGTCCATGTGCAGCAGTTACCGATTTCTCCCGAACATAAGATTTTTAACAATCCACATGAAAAGACATGAACTCGAATCTAAACTTAAACACGAACTCGAACACATACTCGAATTATAACCCAACTCGAATCTAAATCTAAACATAAACTTGAATCCTTGATCATGAATCAGAACACTTGAACTTGAATATCCCAAAACCTGAATACTAGAATACTATGACTTGACATGAACTTAATATGAATACCAAAACACAATGACTGCTCTTGAAACCGACTTGACTCGAACCATGAATACAACTTGACATTGTAGGGCGTTTTTCGTAACCCCATTGAGATGGGAAATACGCGTCGCTTGTCAGACGTATTACAGATTCTCCCTGCCTAGGGTAGGCCGGGGTTTATTTATTGTGGGGATCCAAATCTCCGGCAGCCGCGGACTAAACTTCCATTAATTATTTTGGAGCGAGAGAATCTCCGATTGACGGGTCGAACTGATCATGCGGAATCAATACGATATGGTGTTTTTTTGTTTTTGTTATTTTTACAATTGGGACGTGTTCATTTTTTTTATTCTATGTATGACAAATGATTTTTTTTATTCAAAGAAACAATTTTCTTTTAAAAAATAAATAAATTATTTTATTTATTAAATTTTTTATTTTACTAAAATCCAAAAGATTTTATTTGGAGTTAAACTAAAAAAAACAATTTTATTTGGAGTTAAACTCCCAAAAATTTCTGTATGGAGTTAAACTCCAAAAAGTTCCTGTATGTAGTTAAACTACAAAAAAATAATAAAAAAGAAAAAAAGAAAAAAAGGGAGGGGAAGCCCCCTTCCCACTCACGTGAGAGGGAAGAGGGGTTCCCACTAAGTGGGAGCCTCCCCTTCACATGAAGGGAGTGGAACGTTTTACGAAACTCTTTGACCCCCGAATTTCACATGAAGGGGAGTGGGGAGCTCCCACTTAGTGGGAGCTTCATCCCCCTCACGTGAGAGGGAGTAGGAGCTCCCACTTGGTGGGAGACTTCCCTTTAAATGGGGCTCCAAAAATTTTTTTTTATAAAACAAAAATTATATTTTTTTAAGGAGTTAAACTCCAAAATATTTTTATGGAGTTAAACTCCAAAAGATATTTTTTATGGGGTTAAACTCCAAAAAGTATTTGTATGGAGTTAAACTCCAAAAGATTTTTTTTATAGGGTTAAACTCCCAAAAGTATTTGTATGGAGTTAAACTCCAAAAGATTTTTCGTGGAGTTAAACTCCCCAAAATTTTTTGTTGTGGAGTTGAACTCCAAAAAGACTTTTATTGTGGAGTTCAACTCCGAGAGAATTTTTATTATGGAGTTAAACTTCAAAAGATTTTAAACAGAGTTAAACTCCCAAAAAGATTTTTATTGTAGAGTCAAACTCCAAAAGGACTTTTATTATGGAGTTAAACTCCAAAAGGACTTTTATTGTGGAGTTAAACTCCAAAAGATTTTAAACGGACTTGAACTCCCAAAAAATTTTTTTATTATAGAGTTCAACTCCAAAAGAGTTTTTATTATGAAGTTGACCTCCAAAAATTTTAAATGGAGCTGAACTTCTAAAAAGGATTTTTATTATGGAGTTCAACCCCAAAAGAATTTTTATAATGGAGTTAAACTCTAAAATATTTTAAATGGAGTTGAACTCCTAAAAAAGATTTTTATAATGGAGTTCAACTCCAATAGAATTTTTGTCGTGGAGTTAAATTCCAAAAGGATTTTTTATTGTGGAGTTGAACTCTAAAAGATATTTTTTATTGTGGAGTTAAATTCCAAAAGATTTTAAATGGAGTTAAACTCCCAAAAAAATTTATACGGAGTTAAACTCCAAAATCAATCTTTTTTATTTTTCTTAAAAGGAAGCTTCTACTGAATGAGAGCTTCTCTCCCGGCTCCCACTAAGTGGGAGCCTCCCCTTCACGTGAGAGGGTGCAAGGTCTCCCACTTAGTGGGAGCCTCCCCCTCACGTGAGGGAAACCTCTCACTCCCCCCACGTAAGAGAGTAGGGGGCTTCAAAAACTTTTTTTAACTTTTTTTAAATTTTTTTTAAATGGAGTTAAACTCCAAAAGATTTTATTTGGAGTTAAACTCCAAACATTTTAAATGGAGTTAAACTCCTAAAGAATTTTTATTTGGAGTTAAACTCCCAAAACAATTTTATTTGAAATTAAACTTCCAAAAGAATTTTTATTATGGAGTTAAATTCCAAAAGAATTTTTATTGTGAAGTTAAACTCCAAAAGATTTCCTCCTTTCTCTTCTGAGAAGAAACCTAAAATGGGTTCTCTTGAAACTCCAAGATTTAGATCTTGGATGATGAAAAGAGACCCCTTTTCTTCTCTTGAAGGAGTCTTAGGAGATAAGATTCTCTTCTTCTCCCTCTCTCAAATTGGATCTTGAGGAGGGAGAAGAAGGTAGCGAAAATCTTCTCCTTCTTTTTGATCGGATATAAGAGTTAAACTCTCCTTCAGAAGGTTTATGGTAAAAATTTATTTAGTTTTTGAAAAAAGAGAGCCAAGCTCATGATTTAATTGGAAAATGAAGAGAAAGATGAATAACTTGAGAGAGTGAGGATGGAGGCACAAACCCTAGAGATTTGATATGGGAGGAATCTTGTTTGTTATCATTCATCATGATACTTTATATAGGCTTTACATTTTACATATGCCCCCTTGGGCTTTTCAAAATGGCACATGTGCCTTTCCCATGCCATGTGCTTTTTTTCTTTTGCATATAAGTTATGAACTTTTACATAATTTAGGTTTATTACCCATTTTATTACATTTATTCATAGGAATTACATTAAGCCTATTTATGCTCTAACCATTATTCTTTTGGCATGGGAGAGGCTGGCCGCAGGGCTCGACTTAGGCATGGGGTCACTTGACCTGGACTTGGGCCTGCTTACTTGGGGTTGAATTTGACTTTGACTTGGTCAATGGGTGTAATTTTTTACCCCAACAAAGTGCCCCATTAATAAATGCACACCACGTATATGAGTAGTGTGCATGAAATTGATGGATCTTGTTTTACAGAAGTCTGACATTGAAGCGGAGCATCATTCCGGGGGGGAGCATCATTCCGATGTGCGGAGCATAATTCATCGGTCGGAACATCATTCCGAAGAGCGGAGCATAATTCCGGGGGTTGGAGCATCATTCCGATTCGCGGAGCATAATTTCGGGGATCGGAGTATCGTTCCGATTCGCGGAGCATAATTCCAGAATCGGAGTATCGTTCCGATTCGCGGAGCATAATTCCATAATCGGAGTATCATTTCGAAGAGCGGAGCATAATTTCAGGGATTGAAGTATCATTCCGATTCGCAGAGCATAATTCCGGGATCGGAGTATCATTCCGAAGAGCGAAGCATAATTCCGGGGGTCGGAGCATCATTCCGATTTGTGGAGCTTAATTCCATGGATCGGAGTATCATTCCGATTCTCGGAGCATAATTCCAGTATATCCTGAGACGAAGCATAATTCCGGCGCAGGGGTAAACATTCCGAACGAAATATAGTTCTGATGCAGAGGTTGATTCCGGGACGATACATGATTCCGACATGGAAGGCGGACACTCCGAGGGGAAGCATGATTTAGACATAGGGTATATTCTGAGATGAAACGTGATTCCGACACAGAGGTTGTAGGTTGATTCCGAGGCAGAGCATAATTCCAACAAGGAAGGCAAATACTCTGAGGCGAAGCATGATTTCGACACGGGGTACATTCTGAGACGAAACGTGATTCCGACACAGAGATTGTTGGTTGACTTGATTCCGAAGCGGAGCATAATTCCGACAGGAAGGTTGATACTGCCCTTTTTGCGACTTGAACGGTCGGTGCTCGACGTGTCTCCGAGATGAAGTGTCGCTGGTTGACGTTTTCCCGACACAGAATGTCGTTGGTTAACGTATCCCTAAGATGGAGTGTCGCTAATCGATGTGTCCCTGAGGTGGAGTGTCTCTTTGATGTTTTCCCGGCACAGAGTGTCGCTGTTTGACTTGTCCCCGGCACGGAGTGTCGCTGGTTGACTTGTCCCGGCACGGAGTGTCTGGTTGACTTGTCCCCGGAATGGAGTGTCACTGGTTAATTTGTCTCCGGCGTGGAGTGTCTGGTTGACTTCCCTGGCATGGAGTGTCGCTGGTTGACTTGTCCCTTGCACAGAGTGTCGCTGATTGACTTGTCCCCAGCATGGAGTGTTTGGTTGACTTGTCCCCGGCACGGAGTGTCACTGGTTGACTTATTCCCGGCACGGAGTGTCTGGTTGACTTGTCCCCGGCACGGAGGGTCGCTGGTTGACTTATCCCCGGCACGGAGTGTCTGGTTGACTTGTCCCCGGCACGGGTGTCGCTGGTTGACTTGTCCCCGGCTTGGGATGTCGTTGGTTGACTTGTCCCGGCACGGAGTGTCTGTTTTATGTTCACCCGGCATGAAGTGTTTGTTTGATGTTTCCCCGGCAAGTAGTTTCTGTTTGAATTGTCCTCGGTACGGAGTGTCACTGGTTGATTTGTCTCCGGCACGGAGTGTCTGGTTGATTTGTCCCCGGCACGGAGTGTCACTGGTTGACTTGTCTCCGGTACGGAGTGTCTGGTTGACTTGGCCCCGGTACGGGGTGTCGCTGGTTGACTTGTCTCCGGTACAGAGTGTCACTGGTTGACTTGTCCCCGGCACGGAGTGTCGCTGGTTGACATGATTCCGAGACGGAGCATAATTCCGACAGGTCCCGAGGTGAAGCATGATTTCGACACGGGGTACATTCTGAGACGAAACCTAATTCTGACACAGAGATTGTTAATTTGATTTGATTTGGAAGTTTCTTATCCGTCCAGCGGGGCTTTTGAGCCTGGGACTTAGAAATTAGGTTTTTGTTTAGCGTCAGCATCGCTACACTAGAATATGGTATCAGGAGTGAATTATCATTTGCCATGAAGAACATGGGATTTAGGTTGGCACCAGCATCGGTACACTGGAATATGGCACCAGAAGCGAATCATCACTTGCCATGAGAGGATTTATGGATTTTGGTTTTTGTTCGGCATCAGCACCGCTTACATTGGAATATGGTACCAGGAGAGAATCATCATTTGCCATGAGGGGATTTCCCTCGTTCCCAGTTTAATGACTTAGGGGTCATCTGTTCTCAGTTTAACGACTAAGAGGTCATTTGTTCCCCGTTTAACGACTTAGGGGTCTATTGGATCGAAAGTTTAGAGCTTTTAGGGTTAGAGTCGGCATCAGCGTTGCTAACACTGGAGCATAAGTGCCAGGAGCAATTCATCATTTGCCTTTTCCTGTTGGGGAGTGATGGCTTAGGAGACAGGTTTAGGTCCCTATCACCTAAGGCTTTTCAATTTTATGAGCCGTAAGGGTCCCATAAAACCATTTTCTCCCTACGAGTCGAAAGGATCTCGTAGGTGTATTTTCTCCTTAGGAGTAGTAGGGACCCCCAAGTATGTTTTTTTCCTTTGTGGGTCGTAAGGATCCCATGAAGGTGTTTTCTTATGAGTCGAGAGGATCTCGCAAGGCTTGTTCTCCTCATGTATCGTGAGGACACATGAGTGGGTCTTCCCAAATAGAGCATAATTCCATGGGTGGAGACCGGCTGCGGGTCTGGTGATTGCGGTGAGACATGGTTGTGATGAAGGTTATTTGAGCCCGTGGATTGTATACGGTAGTCAATTAAGGGACTGGCCATAGGGCTGGGAGAAATTTTGGAATTTGGGTTTTGGTTGGCGTCTACATCGCTACACTGGAATATGATACCAGGAGCAACTGATCATTGGTCGTTTGGGAATTTAGAGGTTTGGATTTTGGTTGGCGTCTGCATCGCTAACACTGGAATGGTACTTGGAGCGACTCATCATTCGCTTTTGGAGGATTTTTTTAACCACCGCAATTGCTCTATCATTTCAGCCTTTCTCGTCACGAAAGTCACGATTGCCCTATCATTTCGGATATTTATTCGCGGCTGCCCCATCATTTCGGCTTTTCTTTTATTTATCATATTTTTTACACTCCCAGTTTAACGACTTAGTGGTCGAACGTTCCCAGTTTAATGACGTAGTGTTCAGTTGTTCCCAGTTTAATGACGTGGTGGTCGACTGTTCCCAGTTTAACGACGTGGAGGTCATCTATTTTTGCTTATCCCAGCTCCTCGAACTTTGCTCTTGGTAAGGCCGTGTTGATGATCGTGACTTTGTGGTTTGCCGGTGCATCCGAGGACTGTGAGGTTTTCCTAACTTTGTATTGGTTCTCCACCCAATCTTTAAAAACATAGTAGTCTTCAATGGTATGGCTCATTCTATGATATGAGCAGTATATGGGATTGCCAGTCATGTTCATTTCATGTGGCCTCTTTGGAATAAGCAGTTGCAGACCATTGTTCAAGGCGTCCTTGAATATTTTGCGGACTTCATCCCTCCTGATGGTGTATACTTTCCTCCTTCTCTCCATTAGAGCAGGTGCCTTTCCTGATACTGGTCCTCGAGGCTGATCGATTTTTGGTTCGCCTACTGTCCGCTTACCATGTTCAGTGTATATATCAGAGGGACTGGAGGCAGATCGCAGCCGTTTTTCGCAAAAGTGTTCCGATCTTGGGCTGGAGGGGTTATCGGTTGGCTGTTTCAGGATATCAATCCCTGGCTCAAGAACCAAATTTTGATTTTGCTGCAATTGCAATCGGATGATTTGGGTCGTGAGATCTGCCACGATGTTTTCCAGCTCATCGATTTTGGAATGGATCTTGGCCAACTTCTCGTCTCTGTTCTGAAGCTGCTTTTGAAGCCATTGGAATAATACTTGCTCTATAGTTCTGGGTATGATGACCGGGTCATCCTTATTGCCTGAGCCCGATTCTGCAGGAACCACGGGCCCCCTTGGCTTAATGGCCTGAGCGGGCTCTTCATCATTTAGACTGAGCCCACGCTAGGTAGAAATAGCCACGTCATCGTCACGGGTATGAGGCATAGGAGCACTTGTTCTTCTGGGCTCCACCATGTAGATCGTATGGACTGTGTACCCGTCTACTGCCTCTTCATTAGTAATGTTGCTCGTTGGGCTTTTGGCTTGTTTCCATGGCCCGCTCTTTTCCAAGAAGGGCAGATGATTGAGAGCAGCAGATTCTCGAAGGGCTTCGGTCTCCGTTTGTATGAAATTGGTGGTCGCAGCTTGATTGTTCGTTAGCACGCTTTTAGACAGTTCTATCTCTCCTGTCTTATATTGCTTTTCTACCCGATCTTTGAAGACAAAGCAGTCCTCCATGGCATGACCTATCACTCTGTGATAGGGGCAATATTTGGGATCGTCGGTCATATTCGCTTCTTGCGGTCTCTTTGATTTTGGCAATTGTAGACCGTTTCTTAGGGCTCCTTGAATATCTTTTGAACTTTGTCGCTTCTGAAGGAATAAACCTTATCCAGTTTCTATTTCAAAGGTGATTCTCCTCCTTCTTCCAACACTGGCTTCCGAAGCTGGTTGGCATTAGGCTCTCTCATCCTTCGCTTATTTCGGTTAGCCGAAGTATTGAAAGATTCAGCATCATCGGAATTTCCGCCTTTGCGATTATCATCCTTTTGGTTTCTTCAGGATCTATTGTTATTTTGGGAATCCGAGGGAGAATCCTGCTTTGAGCGTTCCAACATTTGAACTTTTTGGTCAGTTCTTAGAACGTCTTGAGACATGCGGCACATAGAAAATGATTCATCCAGCTACCGAGATTTTCGATGAGGAGATTGATGGATTGGTCTTGCTCCAATGGTGGTTCACATTTGACAGAGAAATTGTGCCATCGGACTATAAAATCCATGTTGCTTTCGTTGTTCTTTGGCTCGGTCCTTATGAGGTCGACAGTGGTGATTTTATCGCTGACACTCATGAACCTTTGCTTGAACATAGATTCTATTTGAGCGAATGTCGTGATCGAGTCGTCCGGTATGCTTGCATACCAATCGAAAGCAATATCGGTCAAGCTATTGACGAACTGGCGGAGAAGGAGCCCATCATTGCCCTCAGTGTTCGCGCATGATGTTTTAAATTGGGCTATGTGCCGGTTCGCATTTTCCGTCCCATTGAACCTTTCAAATTTGGGGAAGATATAGCCAATAGGAAACTTTACAAGATCATACCAAGCAGAATATGGTCTCCCGCTGCTGCCGACATCTTTTTGCTCTCCGGCTTCGGCTACCAATATTTTGACTTAGTTGGCGACCAAATCCATGATTTGATCTTGAGTTAGCGGGTTGCTGTCATCGGTAGTCAAGACATTTCCCGAGATAGAATGCGGCTGACTTTCATGCGGTTCGCCCACCTTTGGATTTGAGGGAATAGGCGCCGGCTACCTCGGGACACCTTTCCCAGTTCATAAGCAGCCCTACGCTTGATTGGGCGACTGAGAGGAAACTTAGGCCGTGAGTTGTAAGACGAAGTTTTTCAAGTCATCAATCTTCGAGTAGAGCTTGGCTATCTCCTTATCTTTGTTTTAAAATTACTTCTGGATCTCTTGGAAAAGTTGCTGCTCTACGGTCTTTGGACGGAAGATTGGCTCCTCTTCGCTTTCCGAGCCTGACTCCTCATGAACCGAGGGATCTCTCTACTTATCAGCCTCACTGGAAGAGTTTTCATTACCTTCTAGAAGAGGCTGGTCTTGAGAAGTGGCGGCTACATTCACACCAGATTGGATTTGAGATGTGGTAGCCCCATCTTTGCGCTTGCTGCGTGTGCCCGTCATATAGACAGTGTGGACCACATATCCAGCCATCTCTTTATCTTTGGCGGTTGATTTTTCGAACCATCGTCGCGACCCTTACTCTTCTGGAATGGACAGACGACTAAAGACGGTTGGCCCGACTGGGTCCTTGGGTGGTGCTTCCCGGATCGCAGCTTTTTTGACCCTTGCAGCAAGGCATTCTTATGAACCAATTTCAGCGGTTTAAAAGAGTTAGCGAGCTTCGCAGCCGATTCGACTGTTGTTGCGAGGTAATCCTGTTCTTAGAACCCCACGAAGTTCAGATTAGCAGGAACGCGAGCCCTTTTGGTTGCTTTGTATCTGAGCCTTTTTTTTGTCTTAACTTCTCGATTTTGAGGGCTTGGCGAGCATCCGTTATCCAGGAAGCCATCGTGCGTCGATTGACAGGCAGCTTAGAGAAGATACCCGATCGAGCAGTTGTCAAGGGCGCTGCCAGAGCTTACCCGAGATGCCTTGTTTCTTTGTTGATGTTGATGGCCTTGACCCCAGCTGGAGCAATAGAGAGTTGTTCGGAAATGGATTTGTGCTTGGGCTGAGGTGCCTTCGTGACCATGACATTTGGCCTTTTTCCCTTTTGAGGCCGGTTTGTATGTTACCGGAGCTTGAGGAGCTGGGATGGCGTTAGCTGGTACGAACAGAATAGAGCCAAATGGTAGCAGCGGTTTCTTCCACTGTCGCCCGAGACTGACCGGAAGGACCGTCCTGGCGTCCATCTTCATCGTGTAGGAGATGGGAGCTGTGCTGAGAGCTGAGCTTGCCCTTAAAGATATTTTTTTGCGTCCAAAGGTTGCAATTGGAAAGTGTTAACCTGTACAAAGAAGCATGATTTCAGTATCTAGTTTTGAAAGCGAAAATCTTGCAAACCCTAGAGATTTGATATGAGAGGAATCTTGTTTGTTATTATTCATCATGATACCTTATAAAGGTGGGGAGCGAAAATCTTCTCTCTTTTTTGATCGGATATGAGAGTTAAACTCTCTTTTAGTGGGTTTATGGTGAAAATTTATCTAGTTTTGAAAGAAAAAAATTAAGCTCTTGATTTAATTGGAAAATGAAGAGGAAGAGGAAAAACTTGAGAGAGTGATGATGGAGGTACAAACCCTAGAGATTTGATATGAGAGGAATCTTGTTTGTTATTATTCATCATGATACCTTATATATGCTTTACATTTTACATATGCCCCCTTAGGCTTTTCAAAATGGCATATGTGCCTTTCTCATACTATGTGCTTTTTTTTCTTTTGCACATAAGTCATGAGCTTTTACATAATTTGGGTTTGTTGCCCATTTTATTACATTTATTCATAGAAATTACATTAAGCCTATTTATGCTCTAACCATTATTCCTTTGGCATGGGAGAGGCCGGCCACGGGGCTCGACTTAGGCATGGGTTCACTTGACTTGGACTTGGGCTCGCTTACCTAGGGTTGACTTTGACTTTGACTTGGTCAACGGGGTGTAATTTTTCACGCCAACAGACATGAATACGTGAACACTTGACACAACTACTTGATATTGACATAAACTCAATCTTGCAACTTGATATATTCATGAATTCGAGCAAGGCTGGTAATTTTAAATGTAACCTAGACAACACAGGGTGTTAGGGTAGTTCATGTATGAATCCAATGAAATCTCAGAAGTCCCCCTAGATCATGAATCCATGTCTACTAATACAAGTAAGCTATCATGAGGGCTCGTGTTTCCTTAATCCTGGATTATAACCTGTTAAGTTTGGAATACTTTAACATTAGGTTGAAGTCCCATTACTAACACTTGATTCGGGTCCGTGTTCCTTACTCCTGGATTACAGCCTATTAAGTTCGAGAACACTCTTGAGATTGGTTGACATTCACCCTTGAACTTACGTTAAATTAGTTTACCCATATATAGACCTTTTAGGACACTTACATGCACTTCATGTTCACTATACCTACACTACATGGCCATACTATACTATGCTCATGTTATTTTGCCATAATATAAAAAGAACTGCATGTTAAATAGAATCACCATGCTTATATTAAATGACATGTTTAAACACCATAACTCAATATCCATAACTTCATGATATCCATTTTTCTTAATCATTATACTTTTATACTTCACACCCATTTTTTTGGGGGGATTTACCAAGCGAAAGTTCGCTGACGGGCATTCCATCCACCTTTGTTTCTTGGAATGTTCATCAAATACTGTGGAGGCTGAGAAGGTGGACACCACCGAAGAGGAGCACGATCAGATCCCGACTCAGGCCTAAACTAGTTATTTTTTCTTTCAGTTTATATATGCTATTTGTTTAGGCATTTCTTTTCTTGTATTTTCTTTCAGTTGAACTCATGTAATGTAAATGTATCAAGTTGAATGTAAATAAAGTTTTTGAAGTTTAAATCTCATATTAATTTCTTGTCATTTCATATTGCTCAATTACGCTTAGCGTATTTATTCCGGGAAATGACCTTCTTGAAATAAATACGTCGCGGGCCTCATCACGTACCTGTTTTCGTCTTTTAGGAAGCGAGGCGTGTCTCATCCCTTCCAATGTTTGCTGGCCGAGATGCTGCTGCATGTCTTTTGTATGCATGGACACTTCACGCCTCAGGCTCTCTTCACCCTCTTAGACTGCTTATTTTACTATCGCAGCAATCGGGTTGTTTTGCGGGAAATACAAGGCATTTTACATGGCACCTGCCCCCTGCCCATCAATGTTGCTTTCCGATACTGATGAAGCATCGTCTTCATATACGAAGGAACGGGATATCACATCATTCCTTCTGCCGAGACTTTCTCTTCCTTAGAAGAATGAACTTGGCTTGGGGTTTTTTCCCCTCATCGTCTGATTCGGAGGGGGATATGGATTTCACATCCTTCCCATGGTTTTTTGTTCAAGCGGATATTCTACTTGATTGGAGGACCCGTTTGTAAGTCCCTTAATATCCTTCCTATTTTTTGAAAAAGGACCATCCGGCGTAGAGATTATTGTGTCAGTGAGCAATAAGCCCCTGCATATATCCCGGGGGAGTGAGTATTCGCGCCCCAATCTTTCGAAGGGTAGAACCTGTGCTGTCGCTATTTTAGCGACATGTTGTTTCGGAGCCGCTCATTCTTTGTTGAGCATTGGCGATAAACATCACCTTGCCTTTTCTTTTCATACATCTTCATCGGATGAGGAAGAGTCTTGATCCATCTGATCCAATCGAGCCATTTGATCCATGAATTCTTGGAAGGTCGTCGTCTTGAAAATGGCCATATATTGAACCCACGACTGCAGCTTCTTCTTCGAAGGGAACACCTTTGAATTTGAGTCAAGAGTGGCTATGAACATTCCCACGACTGCATCTTCGTCGATGTGTTGCTCGCATTTTGACCAGAAATTTCGCTATCAGGTAACATATTGAACCCAGGTTTCATTTGGTCCAACCTTTTCGTTGACCAACGCCGCTACGATACTGTGTTTATTTACACTAGAGAATCTCTGATAGAATAGCATCTCCATTTGTTCGAAGGTGTTCACGGAGTCATTCGGAAGTTTCATATACCATTTGAAGGCAATGCTTGCCAGATTATTGACGAGCTGTCGGAGGAGAAGTATATCGTTTCCTCCAGTGTCGTCGAACATGGATTTAAAACGCGTGATGTGCTGGCGAGGATTCCCGGTTCCTTTTTATGTGTGGAACGTCGGAAGTATGTATTCTGGCGGGTAATATATTTGATCGTACCAGGCCAGATATGGTCGACCGGTCTTGATTGACCTATTTGCAGCTTTACTGAACTAGTGAGCTTTGATTTGCTGAGTGATATATGTGTCCAGCTTTGCTTTTGAGATCATTTCCTCCTCATCCGTTGATGGGGCTTGCAGAGGATTTTAAATGTCACCCTTGTCTTTAAGAGCGACTATCGGCGGTTCATCTGATAATGGTTCCGATTAGACCATCATTCTAGCCATATTCTGGATCAGAAGGGCCATCTGGTTCATTTTAGTGGACATTTCTGTCGTTTCTTCATGCCTCTTTTCGAGAGCATGCTTTAGGAAGTCAACATCTGACTCCTACCCTGTTCTTTCTGCAGGTGCGTCTTCGGGATTTTCCTTAGATGATGGATTAGCGAGTGTTGCCGCCTGAGCAAGCAGCTTCTGCAACTTTTCACGTTGCAGTTGAGCTTTTTTCGGAGACTGAGTATGCAGTCCGTGACTAGTATAAGTGTGACATTCATCTTTGGAGTTCACCATATAGACCGTGTGAACTACTATGCCCCCAAACTTGGGGTGTTTGGAGCTTTGACCCTCGGAGTTTGCCTCGGGCACTTGGGCTTTATCAGGCCCCTCTTTTTTATGAGAAGCTGCTTTAGGAGGTACCATTGTATCAGGAACCGTATTAGGATGAGTCCACTTGCATTTAAAAGGGAATTTGTCAGAATTTAGCTGACGTTTAGGGGAAGAGCCGTTGTTGACGACTGGGTCCTTAGCCTGCTTCAACACCTTATATATAGATGAGAAAAGTTCTTTTAGGGAGCGAACAGTTTTCTGCTCTCGTTGGATCTCCATGGCTGCAGAGATTTCTTCAATATTGTGGTGGGAGAATTTTGTCTGACCCTTAGCAACAGTTCGAAACTGTTCCCAGTTGGAACAACAGTATTCACCACCGGGGTTGAAACAGGACCATATGGAGAACTACCTCCAGCTTGTCTTATTTGACGCCGATATCGATGTCGGTGATGTCTTGTGACCGGAATTTGATTAGCCTCAGGATTTTGCAGAGTCTGCCCCTGTTTTCTTTGAGATCTTGAGTATTTGCCCCCCGCGTCTGTCACGCCCCGCTTCCTAAAAGAGTGGTAACGACACGAGACAAGGTCCACGACATATTTATTTCAAGAAGGCCATTTCTCGAAATAAATACGCTAAGTGTCTATAAGCAATATAAAATAACAAGAATAAACAAAAGAATGAAATCCAACTTTGATTTATTATATTCAAGATTCATAATTGACAAAATATCTGAATAGAAGATACGATAACCTGATAAGCCTTAACAAGGAGGCATACATAAATAAGCTGAAATGAAATGAAAAGCTGAATGAAATTAGACGTCTAGTTTTAATGCGAACTGGTTGCATTCCTCTTCGATCGCTTCTATCTCCTCTGTTTCAATGCCACCTGACGAATATTTCAAGAAAGAAAGAAAGAATGGTGGAATGACCGTCAGCGAACTAATGCTCGGTAAATCCCCAAAAGGATGGTGTGATGTATATAAATGAAATGCAAGGTGTAATGTGATATATGGTATAAATGGAAATAAAACATGAACAAGTATAACATGGTAATGTTAATGACAACTATGTAAGCATGGTAATTTAACATGAGCATAGCAAATAAGTATAGTATGGCCGTAAAGTGTAGGTATAGTGAACATGAAATGAATGTAAGTGTCCTAAAAGATCTCTAAAAGGGTAAAACTAACTATTGTGGGTTCAAGGGTGAATGTCAACCAATCTCAAGAGAATTCTCAAATCTAAGGCTATCGTCAAGGGGCAAGGAATCACGGGCCCAAAATAGCGGGACTTCAATTGTTGTTAAAGTATTCCAAACCCAACAGGCTATCATCCAGGGGTTTGGAAACACGGGCTTTTTTCGTGAATTCGTGATTTGTACCGTTTCAGCCTGATACTACAGCAACATGATTTGTACCGTTTCAGCCCAGTACCATACCAACTTGATTTTGTACCATTTCAGCTCGGTACCACATCAACATGATTTTGTATTAATGGAACTCATGAGATTCCGTTGGATTCATACTTAAACTACCCCAACACCCCGTGTATATTAGTCTATGATTAATTTTACGATTCTTGATTGAATCTATGAATACAAAAGGTGATGTATGATATCAAGTTTTCAAGATTGAGTTCATGTGGTCATGTCAAGTATAAGTCATGCCAATTGTATCAATGGTTCGAGTCAAGTTGGTTCAAGTGTATATATTGGGTTCAAGTATTCACTATTGAGTCGTGTCAAGATCAAGTCAATTCTAGGATGTAATGGTTTAATCATAAGTCATATAGATAAAAATAAATAAGCAACCACAGAACATGATATAAGATAAGTATACAAGAAACGCCCAAAAACAATATTGTAAATAAGTGTTGGGTACGACTAATCAACCAAATCAATCAATTTCGGGATATAAACAGAGATCTAAGTGTGGTACATGCGTAAGTTCCAGTATCGTCTAAATACGACTACCGGTTTGGAAGATATACCCGTTTTCGTATCATCGAGCAAAACATATCAGAATCTGTTTAGCACCGTTATATATTTTTAAAATGCAGTTTGAGTTGATTTTCATCAGGTTTCAGGTTATGAAGATTAATAAAAAATTGTAGGTATTTCAGAGTAAATTTCCAAAACACTAAAATTCACGCGATTTGGATTTCTAAAGCTCTAGTTATGATCGTTTTAATATCAGCGTTAAAAACAGAAATTCAGATTTCTGGATAGCAACTATATGTTATATTGTAAATTCTATATCGAGTTGTTTCATGCGTTTATAAGTAATCTAATATATATAAAATTATATATATATCACTTGTGCATCTACTCATCTAAATTTTGTCACGAATGGACTTCGGGTGTTCGAGTTATGTCTAATTTAAAAACAGTGTGCGAATCAGGACAGAATCTGTCCAGATTCGTCGTTTAATATTGTAACACAGTTTTCTATATTTTACATCAGTTTTCAGTATAAACTTAAAACTAAGAAAATCTATATATTTCGATGTAGATGTTCAAAATATCTGAAAACACTTAATTTGGATCAAGTATTACAGAGTTATGGTCTCTCGATGAAGACCCTTATTGGCAGTTTTCTGGTTTTAAAAACAGTAAATAAGAAAACTACATAACACCTAAACCGTTATGCGGTTAAATCTGAAATTTTTATTGTAGATTTGGAATTCAATCTATTATTTTATTCTAATATTTCAAGAATTTCTAGAAGTGGAAATTAATTTCTAAAAATTATATTAACGATAAAAGTATTTTCTTGGAAGTTTAACTTTTGTAAATTAATGGTATTGTTATGAAAACTTAACCATTGAAAATTAATAGTAAATTATGGAAAACTTAACCAGTGGAAGTTAATAATATTTTAATAAACCGAGCTTGGAAGGGTAATCGTTATTTATATTATTTACACCTTATCATGGTTTTAATTCTCGCTAAGTTCAGATCCATACCAATAGTGATGGAATTTGTTTTTGAGCATTAGGATGAATGAAAGAATAAGAAAATAATTGCTGCTTGAAAATTAAATTAAAAACTCAATGCTAGATCATGGAAAATGGCATGAAGATTGTGATATTAACCTCTAGAATTATAATTTGTACTATTTAAAGTTCTTCCATTACCAACTTGTCTCAGAGGGAAGGTGGGCATGTGTTTAGAAGATACATACAATACAAACATCATAATAAGAACAATACTTGCACTTCATTAGAAGAAAATCAAGAAAATAATCATGACAATTAATAGTTTTTTCTTTAATTATAAACCAATACTACTTCAGAAATCTATGTTCTAAGGGTTCATAGAAGGTATTGGTAGTGAATTGAGCAATATAATTGCTCAAAATCATGCAATACTATCCCTATAAACACAAAAAAAATACCATGGAGGTTTGCGATTTACATATCAGTTTGGAAATGTACCATTCTGTCAGCCGGAAGCTCAAATGTTCTGAAAATTACAATATCATAATTACTTTGTTTTTAATTAACAAAGAACAATTGCACCACCACTATAACGACACTTGCAATAACCCAAGAATTATGTGTCTGATATTTCTTATATTGTTACACCTTTAGCTACAATATTTTTACAAACAAGTAGATCTGACAAATTAAAGAAATAAAGCTAGCTCATATATATATTAAAGGCTATAACAAACTTGAACTAAAATGATTTTCAAGTTCAGCTCGCTAGTGAAATAAGCCTCGGTCTCAATCTCGGAATATTTATTAAAATCACTGACATATGGTACAAATAAGGTGTAACCACATATTAAGATATGAGATTCAATAAGAAGCAAGGAATAGGGATTTACAGGTTGTGTGAGTCAGTATAATAACCGGTTCACCGTTTTGATAAAATCATCAACCGAGACTTTAAACCTTGATGGAACCGGTGCTTCTCCAAGCTCGAGAGAAATGAGATTTTTTTATTTATTTTTAGAATTGATCAAAAGAAAATGGGTAAGATGGGATGAAGAAGTGATGGGGAGATATTTGTATTAAAAGAAAATTGAAACTCTTCATAATAATTTTAATTTATTATGAATTCATTTTGGGAGTAAAAAGAAATTGAAAAGGTGCTCATTCATTTAGAAGTTAAAGAAAATGAAAGGTCTCATTTGTAGATTATGAGAGAGTTTAAAAAATAGATAAAATTAATCGCAAGAATAGGGATTTGAACATGTGACCTATGAAATAATAATGCAGGGAATTAACCAATGAGCTACAAGATTGTTCATGCACATATTTAATAAAAATTAAATATATGTTGTTACCTTGAAACGAAAGTGAGCTTAGAAAAAGAAAAGAATGAAATCAAATGGAATTGTCTTGGCTTAGGTTTTGGGCTTTGAAAAATTATAGAATGGATAAAATAGATGAAGTGATAAAATAATATATTTATTAGAAAACAAAATATACCAAAAATAAATAATTGTAATATTTTATTAAAGAAATGATATGCGAAGGTATAGGATTTTTAAGATCATTACAGCGTCGACCATGACCTTTGGAAGGTACCAGTTGTTTGGAGACCGATTCCGTCAACAAAGTAGAAGCTTGAGGAGCCATCCTATAGAAGACAGACTTCATCTAGGCTTCTTCGGTGTTGAGGTACCGAAGGTGGGAGGTGAATGTATCGACCCAAAGAAAATCCCTCTTATTTTTTGAAGAGCCGGATTGCAGAGACTTGAGGCTGCAAATGGCCCATATTTGACTTCACTAGATGTGACAGAGACTGAGTTGCGGTGAGTGGAATCAAACACCATTTTGAAAAGAGAGGAAACACCGCTTTAGTATCTCATCACCCAAGGGCAACTACAAACCGCGATTATTTGATCGCGGAAAAACACAAAAAACGATGTGTGGAGTGAAAAGAGGAAAATGTCCTATCGGGCGTGCCAGAATCTTTTTACTGCTGAAGACCGGACCGAGACGTTGGGTGTTGGGATATCTACAATGGCAGCAAGGTTTCGGGAGGCATCATCCATGGAAAGTTAAATTTTTTTTGCCATTTTAGATAACCCTAACCCTAGATCTTTAACTAGAGAATCAAACACAAACTATATGTTAACAACTTAACATATAAGAGTTAGGGATTACAACTTTTGTAGTTCGTTCCTTCGCTTCATAAGCTCCGAGTTGAGGTCCCTCCGCTGCGATCATCAAGAACCCGGACCCTAGAGAGGCTCCATGAGGTGAATGAGGCATCTTGCTTGAAGTCTTCACTTTATAAGATGATCTATCTTGAAGAAACACTAACCCAAGCTCACACTTCTCTAATGAAAGTATTAGTGAAGTAAACACCCTAATCTAAGCAGCTAGAATAGATGAGGATGATGAAGTAGAAATTTTGCTCTCAATTTTTCTATTTCTCACTTTGTTTCATCACAAATCAAAAATCAAGTAAGCTCTTTTGTGAGCTTGAAGAAGATGAAGAAGAATGAGTGTTGAAAAAATGAATTATTGTCTTGGTTAGAAATGCAATTTAGGGTTAAGCATGTCATGCTTAACCCTTGTAGAGACTAAACCATAGGTTAGGGTTGGGTTAATAAATATCAAGTAAATATCAAGAAGGTTTGACCAAGTCAACAAAAGAAAATATCTCCTCAATTTGGTATAAACCCAAAACGAAACATTAACCCTAATCCAAACCCTAGCATGGTTTAATCTCAAAACCCTAGTTTCATTTGTAACCCTGACAAGTTACAATATTATATATCACATATATAATATATAATGTAACAAAAGAAAATAATCCAATTAACATATATCACATATATATCAATGTATTACCAAGTGAGAAAAAGAATCATTTAAGTGAGCTTATATTAGTTAATGTAATGTAATATATCACATATATAATTATACATTAAATTATCGAATTAACACTTGATCCGATAATCCGTTTATATTACATATAACAGACTAATACAATATGTATCATTTTATCGAATCAACTCTTGATCCGATAATCCGGCTATATCACATATACCCGGTCGATATCACATATCGCGAGAATAGAATACGGTATCTCATATCGTATTAATCTCGGTCCCGCACATATCACATATGTGCTCCTACTCCGTTTTTCCTGAGCCAGGAAACCTCTGTGTAGGACTCTAAAGAATCGTCAATACGCCGGCAGTAGGTGATGATCATATCAAACACCCACAAGCTACAAGAGGTCAGCTAAACGTAACAGCTACCCGGGTATTGAGCAATCAGAAGATCAACAAGCAAGACTGTACATTCTCCTGTGAATCCAATCGGTAACACTACCGTACAGTCCAGTCTCTTCATCTCATATGTCGCATATCCAGTCTAGGGGTGGTAAACATCAGACCCCAGTAACCGATAAGTCGTGTTGATGTGAGGCTCATAACGGGTCGAGAAACTGCTGATAACTCTTACCAGTAGCACTCCATATCAGCCCTGGCTAGGGACTTCCAGTTATAGCCAATCGAACACGGCGCAACATCAACTCTCAATACCGGGAGAGACAAAACCCCTCCTATCTCTTATTGCCTCTATGTGATTCGGGACTGTACCCAAAAGCCACCGTTTTGCATGTTCTCATGAACCTGGTAAGGTGGAAATCAAAGCACGGTGGGAATCACACAAGACTCTATGACGATCTCGGGTTTACAGACTAACCTCTACCAGTGTCACCAGAGAACTGCTATCCGACGATAGGTATAATACCATGTAGGAGTTCTCGGAGAGTCCGTTCAGTGTACCCAGTCTCCACTGAGCACCCGTATACCTTCTCTGATGTTAAACACCAATGGATATGAGATCATCCATTACCCATCATATGGGTCGAGAAGCGTATATGCTAGTCTACTCTGGAGTATCGATGCCCTGTCTTAATACTCCCTCGACTAGGAATAGTTATAGGATGTACTCTTGGACTACCCTGGCCCCACTAGTATGATCTGCATCATAGTCCTAGTAGTCCAGTACATATCCTAAGGGCTTTATCAACATGTGAGAGCAAGACAATAAACCAATACGAATCATCATGTTAAGACAAAGTGAAACCAAATAGCATACTATCATGTCGAGCAAGAAAGACTTCTCTATATATATCTAAGCATCCACTATAATATACATCATATGTACAACAATGGCCTCTAGGGCATATATACAACTAACAATCTCCCACTTGCACTAAGGCCAGCTGTTGTAGTATCTCATACCCAACATCCCAAAGAGTCTCTCAAATTGTATCTGGGGTATGGCCTTCGTGAGTGGATCCGCAGTGTTGTCCTTCATGTCAACTTTCCTGACCTCGATCTCTCGGCGATCAACTATCTCTCGGATCAGGTGGTACCGCCTCAGAATATGTCTAGATCTCTGATGGGATCTGGGTTCCTTGGAAAAAGCCACAGCTCCATTGTTATCACAATACAAAGGTATTGGATGCTCAATGGACGGAACCACTCCAAGTTCAGTTATGAACTTCTTCATCCAGACAGCCTCTTTGGTAGCATCGTTGGCTGCGATGTATTCAGCCTCCATCGTCGAGTCTGCCACGGTTTCCTGTTTGGAACTCTTCCAACAAACCGTCCCTCCATTGAGGGTAAAGACAAATCCCGAGTGCGACTTAGAGTCGTCCTTATCACTTTGGAAGCTTGAATCGGTAAAGGACTCCACCTGGAGTTCCCCGTTACCATACACCAAGAGCATCTCCTTAGTCATTCTCAAGTACTTGAGAATGTTCTTAACAGCTGTCCAGTGACTCTCTCCTGGATCTGCTTGATACATACTCACTACACTTAGTGATTATGCTACATCGGGTCTGGAACATAGCATCGCGTATATGATAGAGCCTACTGCCGAAGCATAGAGTATCCCTTGCATGCGAGCTCTCTCCAAATCAGTCTTGGGAGACATATCTTTGGAGAGAGTGAGTCCAGAGATCGTGGGTTAGTTCCCACACTTGGATTCTTCCATACTAAACCTCTTTAGTATGGTGTCAATGTACCTGGATTGGGACAATCCCAGTATCCAATTAGATCTATCTCTATAGATCTTAATTCCCAAAATGCAGGAGGCATCACCTAGATCTTTCATTGAGAATCTATGTGATAAGAAGAGCTTGACTGAGTGCAGCATAGGAACATCATTTCCTATCAAGAGTATGTCATCCACGTACAATACGAGAAAGACAACCTTACTCTCTGCAACCTTCTTGTAGATACAAGGTTCATCTACGTTCTTGATGAAGTAAAACTCTTTGACTACTACATCAAAACAGATGTTCCAACTCCGCGATACTTGCTTTAACCCGTAGATGGATTTAAGCAGCTTGCAAACCTTTCCGCTGCTCCCACTATCTACGAAGCCCTCTGGCTGAGTCATGTACACGCACTCCTCTAAATCACCATTTAGAAAGGCGGTCTTAACATCCATTTGCCAGATTTCGTAGTCATGGTATGCAGCAATGGCAAGTAGGATCTGGATGGACTTAAGCATAGCCACTGGAGAAAAGGTTTCGTTATAATCTACACCTGGTCGTTGACGAAAACCCTTTGCAACAAGTCTAGCTTTGAAAGTCTCAACTTTTCCATCTACACCAAGTTTCTTCTTAAAGATCCATTTGCTCCCAATGGGTTTTACCCCTTCAGGAGCAACTTTCAAAGTCCATACTTTGTTGGTGTACATGGATTCCATCTCAGATCGCATTGCATCCAGCCATTTTACAGAGTTCCCACTCGTGATGGCCTGTTCGAAGCTAGTCGGGTCATCATCTTCCATGTTGCAATCCTCGCTCCCACCATCAATGAGAAAACCGTAGTATCTCTCAGGTGGATGAGAAACCCTACTAGATCGGTGGAGAGGCTGAGTTTCGTTGAGAGCTATCGAATCCTTTGGTTCCACCAAATCGTCAGTTATAGACTGCGCTGCTGGAACTTCTTCCTGTTCTACCTCATTGCCACTTATTTGTTTCATAAGAAAACCCTTTTCTAATAAGGTGGCATGTCGAGAAACAAACACCTTTTGTTCCTCGGAGTGGTAGAAGATATACTCTCGCGAATGCTTGGGATATCCTATAAACTTGCACAGAACTGATCTTGCCTCGAGCTTGTCTGGATTTTGTGTTTTCACATATGCCGGACAACCCCATATCTTAACGTAATTACGATATGGTCTCTTTCCTTTCCATATCTCATATGGAGTGGCAGGTACAGATTTGGTGGGAACCATATTCAATAGGTTTGCAGCTGTCTCCAGTGCATATCCCCAAAAGGAAATAGGTAACAGCGGTGCTCATTATAGATCGCACCATAACTAATAGGGTGTGATTCCTCCATTCTGACACACCGTTATACTGTGGTGTATAGGGAGGAATAAGCTGAGAGAAAATTCCATTCTCTTTTAGATAGTCCCAGAACTCACTGCTCAAGTATTCTCCTCCTCGATCAGATTTTAATACTTTTACCCATTTGGTTCTCGACTTTGTGTTTATATTCTTTGAATTTCTCAAAAGCTTTAGACTTGTGTTTCAATAGGAACACATGTCTATATCTTGAGAGATCGTCAGTGAATGTAATGAAGTACGAAGAACCATTCCTGGCATGTGTAGACATGGGACCGCATACATCACTATGTATCAGTCCCAAGAGTTCCATAATCCTTTCTCCGTGTCCACTAAACGGAGTTTTGGTCATCTTACCTTTAAGACATGACTGGCAAGTGTCATAAGATGAAAATTCGAACGGATTCAAATATCCATCCTTATGTAACTTAGCCAGTCGTGTCGCATTGATGTGACCTAGTCTGCAATGCCATAAGTAGGATTCGTTCATTTCTGAACTCTTCCTCTTGTGTGTGTTTTGTACATTAAGGACTGCAGTTTAATTCAGAACGTATATGCCATTATTTAACGAGCCTGATCCAATCAACTTTTGATTCAGTAAAATGTTCATAATATTATCCTATACTACAAAATCATATCCTTCCTTACTCAATAAAGAAACTGATATAAGATTGCATATCAGGGTCGGAATGTAATAGCATTCGTTCAGAATCAATGTATTACCATTTGGTAACACAAGTTGATATTCGCCAACAGCCTTGGCTGCAACATTTGCACCATTCCCTACTCTTATGGAATGATCACCCTCTCCCAGTTCCCTACCTTTCCGTAGCCCATGTAACATATTACATATGTGGGATCCCGATCCGGTATCTAATACCCAGGACGTAGAGTGAACTGAGAAACAGTTCTCGATAACTAACACACCCGAAGAATATGCATCAACATGCTTATTCTTCATTTGAGCGGTGTGAGAATCCGTATATTTTCCTATTCCCTGTTCAGTCTTATAACATTTATAAGAAAGAACGGGACCAATGTTCCCTTTCTTAGTATAGTAAGTGGGTTCGGTCAATACATCCATATTATTATCTTGATTAAGGCCTGACATGGTCGCTACCTGGAGAGAGAGAGAAGAAAACACTTTAGCATATGCTCTTGCAAGATTAGATTGGTTATTATCTTATCTAAAATCATGATGACTCCCACTGCTTTTATCAAATCTTCCTTCAAACCCTAAAAGGTAAGACTAGCCGGGATTAATTACACTTTACAAGTTCACCAATCTTTCAGCCAGGTCAGTGTTGATACTTCGAGGAAGGTTCCCCATGCTTTCGCACAGACCTAATTAAAATAAACCTCATTTTCCCAGAGGCATAACCCCGTTAACACCTTTCTAGACACCTACTTGATCGACTAATTGTCATGTGTAAAACTCTCCCAGGAGTAACTCTTACTCGCAGTGGGTATCAGGATCCAAATATCTCATAGAAGGTATGCAATCTCATTGCAAATTTCAACACTTGAAATTCCCGATAATACTTTTACCACTAGCATGCTATGACCTTGACGCAGGACAAACAACCCATAGTCCGCTAGTTAAGTTCAACCCGTGCATTTCCTGATTGAATTAAACCCACCCATACGACCCTTGATGCAGGCCAAACAACATCGTAAGAATATCCTAATCCAATCGCATCTCATGCTATAGATAAGTACTAATCAGCTACCGTACACTCCGCCTTGACGCAGGCCAAACTACCGTAGCACGAATACTAAATATTACTTATCTGAAATGACGGAGGGCTACGCAGGTTTTTCAGAAAACCTTTTGCGTAATGAACTTGATATCATTGTAGAAACAAGTGATTTTGAAAAGGAGTGTTTTTGAGGCTTTATTAGTTTCGCTAAAGAGGTCACTCCCGGTGAAGGGATCTCGACTCTTTCCTTATCGAATAAGGTGCAGGATATGTTGGTCAATCAACAGAAGCTTTGGTAGAACGGTACATGCAGGAGATTGTAAGATTGCATGGAGTGCCGGTGAGCATCGTGTCCGACCGTGACACCCGTTTCTTACCACATTTTGGAGGAGCTTACAGGAAAGTTTAGGGACTCGATGGAAGTTTAGCACAGCTTATCATCCTCAAACAGATGGCCAATCGGAGAGAATGATCCAAACTCTTGAGGACATGTTGAGAGCTTGCATGTTAGACTTCAAGGGTTGATGGGAGGATAATCTACACTTAGTGGAGTTTTCTTACAATGACAGTTTTCAGGCGACTATTCAGATGGCTCCATTCGAGACTTTATATGGTCGCAAGTGTCGTTCACCTGTCTGTTGGAACGATGTCGGTGAACAAAGATTGTTGGGACCAGATTTGGTTGGGCAGACAGTTGAGGCGGTTAATACTATTTGGAATCATTTTAAAGCAGTACACGACCGATAAAAAAGTTAGGCAGATACATCGAGAAGACCTCTAGAGTTCGCCTTTGGTGTTTTGGTATTCTTGAAGATATCACTGACTAGAGGGGTGATTCGTTTTGGAAGTAGAGGAAAACTTAGTTCTCGATTCGTTGGACCTTTTGAGATTTTGAGCGTGTTGGAGAAGTGGCATATCGTTTGGCATTATCGCAATCTTTGGCGAATGTTCATGACGTGTTTCATGTATCTCAACTCCCTAAGTATGTTCGAGATGAAGCACACGTGCTGGATCATTCAGAGCTGACTGTACGAGAAGATTTAACCTTTGAGGAATGACTGATGTTGATTATGGATCGAAGGGAAAATGTTCTTAAGAACAAGGTTATCCCTCTCGTACTTGTTTCTTGGGGTAATCGCTCGCATGGAGAATCAACTTGGGAACGAGAAGATGAAATCCGACAGAAGTTTCCACATCTATTCTTGTAGTTTATTGATTGTTTATTCTTTCTTCGAGGACGAAATTCTTTTGTAGTTGGGTCTAATGCCGACAAACCCGACATGTAGTCCTCACGGACCGTTCCCATTGTCTATCCAGACAAACCTGGCTCTGATACCAAAAGAACCATGTCACGCCCCGCTTCCCAGAGTACGCTAAGATGGGCATGTGACATAGCCAACCATGCTACCTATGGATAGGAAAAATCCCTCCACAGTCACATTACGGCTGTAGAGATATCAAGAACAGGAAAGTAAACTAAACTATCTAGTACATGTCCATGAGCCAGAATGAATGAGTCGAGAAATAATGATATGCGGAAGCAGAAGATACAATAATGAAATACCTGGAAAGTAAAACTACATACCGACAGGAACATCACCGCTCGGTGTAACAGCGACAATACTCCTGATCAGTTTGCAACAAAGGTAGAAGGATCTGGGCCATGCAAAACCCAGACGTCAGCGCGTCATAACATCAAGCAATAATATGTAAACAGGATAGCAAGACATGCAAGTATAATAACAAATGGTAAAGCAGATGTACAACAATATAAATCAGGACAGTGAAAGGTAGTGTGCGGTGAGTAAACTAACCGTTCTGTTGGTTATCTACTCTCAAGTCTTTGAAATCAATTTGATGAATCATTGATGTAACTCAATAGTATCCCGTGCATACCCGGGACCACGGTCTAAGACTCTCGGGCTGAAACCGAGACGTGCCGCTAGGCACTAACAGGAAAAGGGTACAGACCAACGATGTCAGCAGCATCGTCACGAGGCGGGCCTAACCTCTAAAACTTATCAGTAAAAGCAAGAAACTGTCGAGTTACAAGTCAGGATTTCATCATTGATTTCCCCATACCCCCAAGTTATGTATGTCAAGTCAGGTATTCAGTAATCAACGTCTAATGCCAACACAGGATCAGGTAAGAGCAGGTTTGTCTGGATAGACAACGGGAACGGTCCGTAAGGACTACATGCCGGGTTTGTTGGCATTAGACCCAAGATCAGGTAACAGGTCAAGCCATGGTACATCAGGTCAAGTCAAGTAGTATACGGTACCATGTCGGGTCAAGTAATATGTGTGTAACAAGTCATGTCAGGGTGTAAGGATAACATGTGGGTGCTCATAAACAGCTAGCATAATCATGGTTATAAATAATCAAGCATGGTTATCAACAACACAATACATGTAATAGGTTAAGCAATAATGCAGATTTAACTAATTAGCCATACGGTTATCAGTGTGTGTTTAAAAGATGGTGTCAGCATTATATGAATGCAGTATGATAGATATGAATGCTAAAACCAGGTTAATAAGTATTGAGTAATCTAGGGATGCGACGACATGTATAATATGGATGCAATTGTAACTAACCGGTTAAAGGTGCACACGGATGTCCAATAGAGTAAACTATAGAAAGGGTACCATAAACTAGGTAATTATTTATTATGTGATTAAAATATAAACGTGGTTAATAGGTTCAATAAAGTAAATGCAACGGGGAGGTTTCAAGTTTTGAAACTAAAATGATACAACGTGACATCGAACATGTAATAGGGAAATCATGGTATTAAAGTTAAACTACAGGTTTAATGTGCCATCAAATGTATATATAAAATATTAAGTAGCATGTAGCAAGTTTTACTTGCCTCAGAACAAAGGTCGAGATGCAGGCGGCCTGGTGCGACATGTTACGATACGGTGTGTGAAACGGCACGACACGGTACTGGGTCTAGCCGCGATCTGGTGCGCGGTCTGGGCGCGATCTGGACGCTATCTGAGGCGCGATCTGGACGCAATCTGTGCGCGATCTGGGCGCGATCTGGAACGGGAATATGGAACACTCACGTCGGCGGAAAACGTCGCGACGCGCGCACGGTACACGGAATGGATCCAAACCATGCACAGTGTGATCACGCGGGTCAGGTATGCTCGCTAGGTCGTCGGGACCGCCGACGTCATCCCATCACACCTTGCTCTGACCCCTGAGCCAAACACCAGAGCATCTAACCCCAGCTCTTTTTCCTTCTTCTTTCTTTCTTTGTAACCTCTTATTTATGTTTTCTGTTGTTTCTGGTTCGCCAGAAACCGGCGTGCCGTCGACGATCCCGACGACCTAGCGAGCGTACCTGACCCGTGTGATCACACTGTGCGTGGTTTAGATCCGTTCCGTGTACCGTGCGCGCGTCGTGACGTTTTCCGCCGACGTGAGATGTTCCATATTCCCGTTCCAGATCGCGCCCAGATCGCGTCCAGATCGCGCACCAGATCGCGCCCAGAGCGCGCCCAGATCGCGACTAGACCCAGTACTGTGTCATGCCGTTTCACACACCGTATCGTGACATGTCGCACCAGGCCGCCTGCATCTCGACCTTTGTTCTGAGGCAAGTAAAACTTGCTACATGCTACTTAATATATTATATATACATTTGATGGCACATTAAACCTGTAGTTTAACTTTAATACCATGATTTCCCTTTTACATGTTCGATGTCACGTTGTATCATTTTAGTTTCAAAACTTGAAACCTCCCCGTTGCATTTACTTTATTGAACCTATTAACCACGTTTATATTTTAATCACATAATAAATAATTACCTAATTTATGGTACCCTTTCTATAGTTTACTCTATTGGACATCCGTGTGCACCTTTAACCGGTTAGTTACAATTGCATCCATATTATACATGTCGTTGCATCCCTAGATTACTCAATACTTATTAACCTGGTTTTAGCATTCATATCTATCATACTGCATTCATATAATGCTGACACCATCTTTTAAACACACACTGATAACCGTACGGCTAATTAGTTAAATCTGCATTATTGCTTAACCTATTACATGTATTGTGTTGTTGATAACCATGCTTGATTATTTATAACCATGATTATGCTAGCTGTTTATGAGCACCCACATGTTATCTTTACACCCTGACATGACTTGTTACACACATATTACTTGACCCGACATGGTGCCGTACACTACTTGACTTGACCTGATGTACCATGGCTTGACCTGTTACCTGATCTTGGGTCTAATGCCAACAAACCCGGCATGTAGTCCTCACGGACCGTTCCCGTTGTCTATCCAGACAAACCTGCTCTTACCTGATTCTGTGTTGGCATTAGTCCTTGATTACTGAATACCTGACTTGACATACATAACTTGGGGGTATGGGGAAATCAATGATGAAATCCTGACTTGTAACTCGACAGTTTCTTGCTTTTACTGATCAGTTTGAGAGGCTAGGCCCGCCTCGTGACGATGCTGCTGACATCGTTGGTCTGTACCCTTTTCCTGTTAGTGCCTAGCGGCACGTCTCGGTTTTAGCCCGAGAGTCTTAGACCGTGGTCCCGGACATGCACGGGATACTATTGAGTTACATCGATGATTCATCAAATTGATTTCAAAGACTTGAGAGTAGATAACCAACAGACCAGTTAGTTTACTCACCGCACACTACATTTCACTGTCCTTATTTATATTGATGTACATCTGCTTTACCATTTGTTATTATACTTGCATGTCTTGCTATCCTGTTTACATATTATTGCTTGATGTTATGACGCGCTGACGTCTGGGTTTTGCATGGCCCAGATCCTTCTACCTTTGTTGCAGACTGATCAGGAGTATTGCCGCTGTTAGACCGAGCGGTGAAGTTCCTGTCGGTATGTAGTTTTACTTTCCAGGTGTTTCATTATTGTATCTTTTTCTTTCGCATATCATTATTTCTTGACTCATCATTCTGGCTCATGGACATGTACTAGATAGTTTAGTTTACTTTCCTGTTCTTGATATCTCTACAGCCATAATGTGACTGTAGAGGGATTTTTCCTATCCACAGGTAGCATGGTTGGCTATGTCACATGCCTATCTTAGCGTACTCTGAGAAGCGGGGCGTGACAATATTTCACAAATACCACCATGCAAAGCAAGAACTATAAAAGCAATCAAAAACAAAACCGAGTGAGATGTAGCATCTGCTAGTATCACTAAAGAGGTCACTCCCGGTGAAGAGATCTCGGCTCTTTCCTTATCGAATAAGGTGCTGGATATTCAACAAGGAATACCGCTATGCAAAGCAAAAACTAGAGCTATCCTTTTTATAAATTTGATTCTACAATATCTTTTAGGTTTCTTTTCTTTCATTAATCTCATTAATAAATCCCATCATTTAAGCTTCCTAAGCATCACATAAGAAACGAAAATACAACGTACCCTTATACCATCCGCATTCGCCACTGTGTCCCGTTATGCACCATTAGGTTACTTAACTAACGGCATACCGGGACGGGACTAGCGCGGGTGCAAAACATAAGCAACGTCTACTATATATCTTATATATAATAATAAAGTATTCGTCTCACGCATATAAAATGATCACATCACAGTATATCAGCAGCAGAAGAAACATATGAAATATTGGATATATTAGGAGGTCCGTGTTTTATTTTGAGCCTGTACAAAACACGGATTCCACGGTCGCGATGAATAACCAAACCCGCATCCCTAGACCCCTACGAAAGCGGAAAGCAACCTTCCCAATTCTTGGGTTAGGAGACCCGGTCTCTTCTCCTCGAGATGGCCTCTCACTAGACCCTAGAACCCGGATACTTGTGCTCTCCGCCTTGGGTCTATCCTAATACAGAAAAGTAAATAATATACAATGGTGATATCATCCTCAACCCGGAAGTGCCCTAATAAAAGAATATTACATACAATGAATTTTACATGAATTAAAATAAAAACCCTCATCTCATATAAAACCCCCGGCTATTCAAAACACGACTATCCAATATAACATATCACAACAACATATAACATCACATGTCATCAACGTAAGTAAATATGCGTATCCCAATTGTTGTTGATGTATAGCAATGAAACCGGCGATACACCACATATTACACTTACGGTCCCAGAAAAGAAAGTGAAAAACTACAACATTTAGAATCCACAATCATCTTAGACATGTAAACCCGAAATATCACATATTATGGATTTCATGCCTAACTATATGAATTCCACATATTGTATCACATTACAGAGAAAGCTAGACGATGTTAAATATTTCGATCGAATCAACAAACACCCAAAATTTTCCAAAAGCTCAACACTTGAGCGTTGTTTAAAAGTGTCCATCATATGCCACAGTAGTAATGAACCAGCCGTAGAAGGGTCAACCAATGCCTCACTTGTGGCACCGCTAAACTACCACAAACCTTAGGGTTTAGTGACGGTTTTTGGCGGTCACAAAATTGAGTTAAGGTTTTGTTCTTCTAGAGAGTTCACCGCATCACTTGCACGCTATTTGAATGTTCTTTAACTATGAAAAAGATCCAACTCTTGAAAAATTTTCAGCAAGGGAAAAAGTGGGTATTTGATATCCGTTCGAACTTTTTAATACCGTCTAAAATAACCGAAACAAAAGCTAGAATTACAAATACGAAACACTCCGAATTGCCTTTGCTAAAAGATAACATCACATGCAAAATTAGCAAACACAAACAAAACCTAAAGTATCAAAACCCAGAGTTTTAAACACTATGCAAATTCCAGCACATTTGGATCCGAGGTGGCCGGTTTTGGGGTAGGTGTGGCCGGCCATTTTTTCAGGGAATGGGATGAAATTTGTACGGTGCTCATATTGTATCACATACATCACTCTGCAACTGTTTGGAACATTTTTTGACACTCTGAAAAAATTTACAGAAACTAAGGTTTTTCGTCGGGTGTTTCGGAGTTGTTTCGGTTTCGTAATCCTACACTTATCCGTTTAATTCTCTAGCTAGGCTCTGATACCACTGTTGGGATACCTACAAAGGCAGCAGGGTTTCAGGAGGCATCATCCATGCTAAGTTAATTTTTTTTGCCATTTTAGATAACTCTAACCCTAGATCTTTAACTAGAGAATCAAACACAAACTATATGTTAACAACTTAACCTGTAAGAGTTAGGGATTACAACCTTCGTAGTCCGTTTCTTCTCTTCATAAACTCCGAGTTGAGATCCTTTCGCTGTGATCATCAAAAACTCGGACTCTAGAGAGGCTCCATGAGGTGAATGAGGCATCTTGTTTGAGGTCTTCACTTTCTAAGATGATCTACCCTGAAGAAATACTAACCCAAGCTCACACTTCTCTAATGAAAGTATTAGTGAAGTGAACACCCTAATCTAAACGGCTAGAATAGATGAGGATGATGAAGTAGGAATTTTTCTCTCTTTAGTTTTCTATTTCTCATTTTGTTTCATCACAAATCAAAAATCAAGCAGGCTCTTTTGTGAGCTTGAATAAGATGAAGAAGAATGAGTGATGAAAAAATGAATTATTGTCTTGGTTAGAAATACAACCTAGGGTTAAGCATGTCATGCTTAACCCTTGTAGAGACTAAACCATAGGTTAGGGTTGGGTTAATAAATATCAAGTAAATATCAAGAAGGTTTGACCAAGTCAACAAAAGAAAATATCTCCTCAATTTGGTATAAACCCAAAACAAAACATTAAGGTTTAATCTCAAAACCCCAGCATGGTTTAATCTCAAAACCCTAGTTGGATTTGTAACCCTAACAAGTTACAATATTATATATCACATATATAATATATAATGTAACAAAAGAAAATAATCCAATTAACATATATCACATATATATCAATGTATTACCAAGTGAGAAAAAGAATCATTTAAGTGAGCTTATATTAGTTAATGTAATGTAATATATCACATATATAATTATACATTAAATTATCGAATCAACACTTGATCCGATAATCCGGTTATATTACATATAACTGACTAATACAACATGTATCATTTTATCAAATCCACCCTTGATCCGATAACCCGGTTATATCACATATACCCGGTCGATATCACATATCGCGAGAATAGAATACGGTATCTCATATCGTATTAATTTCGGTCCCGCACATATCACATATGTGCTCCTACTCCGTTTTTCCTGAACCAGGAAACCTCTATGTAGGACTCTAAAGAATCGTCAATACGCCGGCAGTAGGTGATGATCATATCAAACACCCACAAGCTGCAAGCGGTCAGCTAAATATAACAGCCACCCGGGTATTGAGCGATCAGAAGATCAACAAGCAAGCCTGTACATTCTCCTGTGAATCCAATTAGTAACACTACCGTACAGTCCGGTCTCTTCGTCTCATATGTCGCATATCCAGTTTAGGGGTGGTGAACGTCAGACCCCAGTAACCGATAAGTCGTGTTGATGTGAGGCTCATAACGGGTCGAGAAACAACTGATAACGCTTACCAGTAGCACTCCATATCAGCCCTAGCTAGGGACTTCCAGTTATAGCCAATCGAACACAGCGCAACATCAACTCCCAATACCGGGAGAGACGAAACCCCTCCTATCGCTCATTGCCTCCATGTGATTCGGGACTGTACCCAAAAACCACCATTTTGCACGTTCTCATGAACGTGGTAAGGTGGAAATCAAAGCACAGTGGGAATCACACAAGACTCTATGAAGATCTCGGGTTTACAGACTAACCTGTACCGGTGTCACCAGAGAACTGCTATCTGACGATAGGTATAATACCATCTAAGAGTTCTCAGCGAGTCCATTCAGTGTACCCAGTCTCCACTGAGCACCCATATACCTTCTCTGATGTCAAACACCAATGGATATAGGATCATCCATTGCCCATCATATGGGTAGAGAAGCGTATACGCTAGTCTACTCTGGATTATCGATGCCCTGTTTCGATACTCGCTCGACTATGAACAGTTATAGGATGTACTCTTAGACTACCCTGACCCCACTAGTATGATCTGCATCATAGTCCCAGTAGTCGAGTACATATCCTAAGGGCTTTATCAACATGTGAGAGCAAGACAGTAAACCAATACGAGTCAACATATTAAGACAAAGTGAAACCAAATAGCATACTATCATGTCGAGCAAGAAAGTCCTCTCTCTATATATCCAAGCATCCACTATAATATACATCATATGTACAACAATGGCATCTAGGGCATATATACAACTAACATTGGGACGTCTGGCCTGAATTTGGGGGCACATGCTATATGGATATATCCATTCAACTCTCCGAAAATACCAAATTGATTTATGGCACCATATATCGGAAGTTTGGATATATGCGACCGTTATGCAGACTTTATCAGATTCCCCCTCATTTGTGAGGGATTTTTGATTGTGGGGACGCACTTCCCTGCAGACGCAAGCCCCCGCAGTTAATTACGTTATCGCGTTGTGACAACCATTTTCTCCTGCTCTAGCAGTTCTCTTCGTGTCGTGTCGTGTTTGATTTATTTTAGATTGCCCGTGAATTGTATATGAAAACTATTTTATGCTGTCGCTCGTAGGGCGTTGATTAGTCCAAATTCATACATTTTAGATTTGGAGTTTGGGTCAAGGATTTGCTTGACGGGGTCCATGTTGGTAGCTTGGTTTGCCAACGGGAGTGAACTTAGGATGCGGATCTCATATAAATGAGGTCCATCAGTTCATATGAAACTTGGGTTTGATTTAAGGATCATTAGTCATATTTGAGACTAAGATCAACTTAGAAACAAATGAGCATATGGGCTCAATTATATTAGTTTAAGGACATCGCGGTCCAACAACGCCATGTTTGGAGCGACTACTAGTTTAAGGACGTTTCGGTCCATTATCACCGTTTTTGGGGCGATGCGCTACTTTAGGAATGTTTCGGTCCAATATTCCCATTTTTGGGATGAATGTTAGTTTAAGGAAATTTCGGTCCATTATTCATTTTGTGCGCATGTGTATTTGTTACATGGCGGAGTGAACGATGGTGATATGGAATGCGCCTAATTTGGAGTGCAATCCAATTTGAGGTGTGTACGTCAATTTGGAAGTGCATCAATGTGGGATGTATCTATCTCTGTCTTGATGAAATTTTACATTAAGTTAGGACGAGAAAAGAGTTGTTACTTGTCAGGACCTGCCACCTATCTGAAGACGTTGAGGAATTAAAACGACATATATCAGAGGTGTGAAGAGATGTACCCTTGAACCAAATCACGTATTTGAGAGAAAGGTTTGTTTCCCCCAATCAGAGCAAAGCTCTGTTGGAAATTCAAAATTCAAATTTTGAAGCAACGCTTCAAATCCCGGGCGCAACGCGCCACGTGTCAGGCGCTGATACGTCAGCGCAGCGCCCAAGAAGGCGCGCCTAATCAGAGCAAAGCTCTATTAAAAAACAAAAGGAAGCAAGGCTTCAATTGCGCAAGCACTGCACTGCACGACACGTGTCAGCGCAGATGCGCTAGCGCAGTTGCGCTGCGCGACACGTGTCAGCGCCGATGTGCTAGCGCAGTTGCGCTGCGCTTTGCGCTGCGCGACACGTGTCAGCGCAGATGCGCTAGCGCAGTTGCGCTGCGCTGTGCGCTGCTTGACACGTATTACGCGCTGGGGCATTTACGCCAAACAGAATTAAGATTTTAAAGAAAATCTTTCTGTTCTTGTTAAAACAAGAAGATTTTCTTCTGTAAAACAGAGGCCCTGGGATCAAAGATCCAACGGTGGGGAAAATTTCCCAAATCACTCAGAGAATGATCTCTTTAACAAATTTAACTAATTTATGGGCACTATAAAAACGACCCTAGACCTCAATTCAAAATCATCAACATTTGGTGAGAAATCAAAAATTTCAAATAGAGAGAACTCTGAAGAAATCTCAAGAAGAAAAAAGATAAAAAAAAACCTTTAAAATAGAAGAATTTCTTCTAATAAATCATTGATCTAAGAACAAGATCAATGATCTTCAATAAAAAACAAATAAAAATAGTGCTTTGCACTTTTTATGAACCTCGGGTTCTCTGAAATAAGAAAGAGAAGAGGAACTTGTTTTCTTTGATCTAAATCAGATCAAGAAAACAAAAAAGTGCTTTGCACTTCTTTTATGAACCTTTGGTTCTGGAATCTAAAAGATTCTCAAGTTAATAGTGCCTTGCACTTGTAAATCTGCGCTGCTGCGCTCTTGGGTTGGCGCAAGCCACCAGAGAGCGCCACGTGTCAGCATCTGAACTACTTCCGCTATGCGCTTTAAGATAGAGTTTTGCTCTCTGAAATTGGCGCAACTCACCAGAGCGCGCCACGTGTCAGCAGCACAAGCATAGCGCACTAGCGCAGCGCACTGTGCTTACATGACACGTGTCATCACCACAAGCGCTTGCGCTCTTTGATTGGCGCAAAGCGCCTGAAAAATGCAATGCATTTCTTTTGTTAAAGGGCCAGGCCCAAGTCAAAAAGACCTAGCAGGCCAAAATAAATTGCAAAGCAATAAAAGGGCAGAGCCCAAATAAAATTGATGCTCTGCATCACTTATAAATGGGCAGAGCTCAAAACAAATTGATGCTCTGCATCCTTTCTGGGCAGAAGCCCAAACAAAAAATAAAAAGCAATGCAGTGCATTATTAAACAGGGGCAAAGCCCTAGCACAGGCCTAATAGGCCAAAGATAAAAAAACGTTGATTATTCTCAACTGGACTTAGCCCAATCATGGCCGTAAGTCCTCAAATTAAATTGACTGAGCAAGACTGCTCTCCTAAATCAATTTACATCCGGTTCAAGGGTACATCTCCGAACTCCTTTGACTCCTATCGTTGTAATCCTTCAACGATGTCAGAGAGGCAACGGGTCCCGACAACCATACATCAACACGGACTGTGGGGTCCTTAAACTCATGGACCGAAACGTCCTTAAACTAATTTTCATCCCAAAATGGGAATGTTGGACCGAAACGTCCTTAAACTAATGATGGACTACCACGTCCCTAAACTGGCGATGGACCGAAACGTCCTTAAACTAATGATGGACCACCACGTCCCTAAACTGGAGCATGGACCACCACGTCCCTAAACTGGAACAATAGAGCCTCCAAATGCTCTTTTGCCGGATCTAAACGGTCCCGTTTAAGTTGATCTTAGCCCTAAACACGGCTAACGTATCCTTAAACATTCAAATGGACTATAAAACTCCAAATCAACTTTGGTTCAAGGGTACATCTCTGAACTCCTCTGACACCTATCGTTGTAATTCTTCAACGACGTCAGAGAGGTGATGAGTCCTGACGGCCATATAATAAATGGATCACCACGTTAAGTTGATCTTAGTCTCAAACAGGACTAACGTATCATTAACGAACATTTAAGTTGATCTTATCCTCAATGCGGCTAACGTATCCTTAAACTAAAAACACCAAACCCAAATCTATGTAAATACGGATTTGGACTAATCCACATCCTACGGGCGACGACATTACTCAGTCTCCGTATACAATCCACGGGCAACCACAAACAAAACAAACACCCACGACACGAAGTGAAATTCTGGAGAAGGAGAAAGTTTTTACCGCGATGCGGTAGCGTAATTAACTGCAGGGGCTTGCGTCTGCAGGGAAGAGCGTCCCCACAATCAAAAACCCCTCAAGCGAGGGGGAATCTGACGAAGTCTGCTACATCGGCCGCATCCGTCTAAACCTCCGATACACGGTGCCATAAATCAACTTGGCATCTTCGGAGAGGTAGACGGATAAAACCATATAGCATCTGCCCCGAATCTCAGGCTAGACGTCCTCACGTCGTCTCGGCCGCCATTCGGAGGGGAACAGATTCTGGCACGCCCGGTGGGACGTTTTCCTCTTTCCACTCCACACTTCGTGTGTCGTCTTCGCGAGCCAATCGCGGTTTGCTAACGGTTGCCTTTGGATTTCAAGTTACTAAGATTTGATCTTTTGCCTGGCGCAGAACTCAAGCATCAATGGCCTCTAACTGCACGAACTGCTCGAAGTGCCACTGCAACGGACGCTTCACCTCACCTGGAGGTGTAGCATATGGGCCTCAAGTGGCCTCCTTCCTCGCTCTGCCGATAGAACAGGTAACCCAGGCCACCACCGGCCTATTTTTCGAGAATATGATCCCACCTGCAAGCTTCTCTATGCCAATACCTGCACCAGAAGCGAATAAGAAGTCGGTCTTCGACCGGCTCACTGCTACGACGGCCCCTGTCAACGGGTCATCCATTACCAAGCCAACAACCTCTGTCTTTGCGAGGCTGGATCAGAACCATGAGGGCCCCTGTCAACGACTCTATCAAGACCTTTGCCGAGATGGAGTTGCTGTTTACCCAACGTTTCGCGAGTGCCAGCGAGCGTACCCCGATAACGGCATTGATCAATGCCAGGGTAAAGCCGGGCGAGACATGGGTCCAATATGCTATACAGTGGCATAATTTATGGTCAAAATGCGAGCAACGCATTGAAGAAGCTCCTGCAGTGGGTATGTTTGTGGGAACCCTCGATCCGCAAGCAACCATCTCGCAATTTATGATGTTTTTCAAGCCAACCACCTTCCAGGCACTAATTGACAAGCTGGCGCAAATGGATCAAATGGGCCATAAACCTCCTCTTCCAAAGCCGGACACCCGAAATGAGAAAGGAAAAGGAAAAGCGATCGTTGTCGCTAATGCTCAACAGCAACCGAACATCTCGAAGCCAGTCGTTCGTCAAAATAATATGCGCCCGTACGTAGCCCTTGAAGAGAGGATGGGACGTCCTTACTCGTTTCCCCGGGATAAAATGAGAAGGTTATTCGAGCTGGCGTTGCGCAACCGACTCATAAATCTGTCGGATCCAAAATGTCCGTCGCAACCAAGTGACGTCAATGAGACCAACTACTGTCCTTATCATCGAGTACTGGGTCATCCGATCGAGGATTGCTACGTCTTCAAAAATTGGCTTGAAGACCAGTACCGACAGGGCAAGTTCGCATTGTCTGACAAATGGAAGGTGAATCCACCACAGCCCCACACCTCTAAGGGAATGAATACGCCGGGGGCAACATGCTCTGTCGTTGAAGAAGCTCCTTGGGAGGTTGTATTATCAGCCAAGACAAAGAGGATGCTAAATGATCTTCAAACATGCCCAGTGATCAAGTGGAAGAACCCGTTGGAGCCGCAGATCATTGAAGGGATGTTGAAGCCTCGTCCAACTCAAAAGATCGATGGAGGTGGCCCAAGCATTCATAACCAGCCATCGAAATCTTCAAAGAAGAAGAAAAAGAAGTCAAAGAAGCCCGTGAAGCCTGGCGACAAGCGCACGGACTTACAAAAACAAATTGACGCGCCGGAGAAATACAACCAGAAGGCACGGACTCCCATTACATTCCAAGAATTCCTCAACCACGTCTTTTAAGAGAAAGGTGAGGGGGGAAGTTCGTCGGATGAATCTGAGGAATACGTGGTGCGTTGTCATGTGATTTCCCATTCGTTCATGGACGATAAGGAGACTCCTTGCATTGGAAAGCGGGGGGCAGATCCTGAACCAAAAAGTCTGGAGCCATCAGATGAAGTAATTGATGCATTCCTTAATGAAGCTCGGTTGAAAAGTAAAGCTAATCGGCAACGCGAGGCGGTCATATTCGAAAGGGCCAAGTGCCAGCGCCTTGACGAAAGAGCTGAGATACTCCTACTGGAGCAAAGCACACCCACTGCGGATAAAATCAAATTCAAGATGAGGAAGAGGTTTGCTAAAGCCGTGTCAATGGGTATGAAGCTACCATCCTCTGAGGGAAGCGTTACTGGTGAAGCGGAAACGCACCCCTCCTATTGCTTGTATCATCGGAAGATTTTGCACCCCACTGAAGAGTGCAAAGCTTTCGATAGATGGTGGCAAGGATATGTTGCTCACCGGCAGCATTTTAAGCGGGAAAAGCGCAAGAACCGCCGAAAGCAAAACGGTACGACCAAAGGGCTTAACAGAACCACCGGCAATTGTCGCATGGTCAACGCCGGGGGATCACAAGTGCTCACGTTCGGGAGCGATTCTGACGAGGAGCTGGAGCTTGGCCCCCTCTTTAAAGAGTCTACTTCGGGAAAAGAAGAGGAGCCGAAGGTCTGCAAAAATATCCGGCTACGTAATCGCATGCTTCCCGAAAAGAATCTCGGGCCTTCAAATAAAAAAGATAAAGGGAAAGAGAAGGTCCCTGAGGTGATCGCCTTGGATGACCAAGTCATGGAAGAGCTAACTGCCAAAGACCCGCCGAAGAAAAATCAGGTGGATTACAACGTCTTAGCGCATCTGAGGAAGCTACCCTCGCAGCTCAGCATTCTTGACGCTCTTTTACTATCAAAGGAGGCGAGGGATTCGTTAATTAAGGCACTACAAGACCCGGAGAGTTCCAAGCTTTCCTGGCTGAAGAAAAGATGAAGGATGAGTTGGAAGAAGTGCATACAGCAGATGTCACTTTTGGTGATGAAGACCTTCTCCTTGGGACGTGCGAACACAATCGCCCCCTCTATGTCTCGGGATACTGCCACGATATAAAGATAGGCAAAATCCTGATCGATAACGGGTCGTCTGTTAATCTCCTTAACGTGCGAGTGTTGAAGGAAATCTGCATGAGCGTCCAACACCTCGCTCGAGACAAGATCACCATCTCCGGATTCGACTCCCAATCATCAAAGACTCTTGGATCTGTGATACTGACGCTACGCTTTGGGCTGCTCGTCACGGACATTAAATTCCACGTCATAGATGCCAAGACATGCTACAACGCTCTGCTCGGTCGACCATAGTTACACGAGTACAACATCATCCCTTCTACACAGCATCAATGTATGAAATATTTTAGGGATGGTCTCGAGTATACCATGACGGGAGAACTGAATCCGTTTTCCGTAAACGAAGTTCGCAAATATGAAGATGCCAAATACTTCTTACTGAGTTTCGAAGACACGAAAAGGTGTCACAAGCCGGAGAATAAAACTAACGCTACCATCCCTGTCTTCGGCAGTGATACCAAGGAGGAAGATGAGATAGTTTATTCGGGTCCTCCCCAATACACCAAGCCGGGACCATCCGCTCCGACGTTGATCTTTGGTAGTGATTCGGAGGATGACGTCCATGCTGTATTCTCTGCTCGACCTTCAATACGAGCTTCCGCTGACGAAGAGCAAAGTCTACAAGTCGCTATGGTGCCGCTTAAACATTATAAAGAACTGGATGCGCTTGGTACCGACAGTGTAAAGGAGCTGCAGACGTTCTATATCCCTCCCAGGCGAGAAGGCGAGAAGGCAATTCTATTCTACCGCTCTGAAGAAAACAAAGTGGAGAAAGAAATCTGGCACGGTGCGGATCCTACGCTGGACAGGCTTCAAACCATCCGTCTACCCAGATATTATACAGAAGGCTTGAAGAGGCTGTTGAAGCGCCAAGGGATACCCTTCAAACAGACCGTTAGAAAGGCCAAATTCTATGACAGGGTCTGGAACGTCCCCGGAACTCAGCACAAGCTACCTAGTGGGAGGATGGAGACAATCGGGCTCGGATACATTCGCTCCAAGAAACGAGAGCTGCTCCGCGACTGTTACGTCGTGCACTACTTTAATGAAGAAGCAGATGTTCAACGGGAGGACACTAATCCTGAACCAGTAAAAGTTCCTGATGCAAAAGCGCCCAGTCCGTCGTTTGAAGAACAAATGGACAGGCTTATAAGGGAAGCTGGTCAAAATGTCCGAGATGATCACAATCGTGAAATGGCAATCTACAAGAAAGCCAAAACGCAATGCCTCCTTCAACACGCCGTGAAGGACGAAAATGCCGCCCCCTGTCAACCTGTTATAAAAAAGGCTCGACGCAGAGGCAGAAACAAGTCTAAAGGCCAAAAAAGCGCTCAACAGCAACAAAGCGGGGATAAGAAGCCACACAAATGGGAGTCGAGCGTTATCGATCTATCCCTCATAAAGAAAATGGGTCGAGCGTACTCGTTTCCTCGGGACAAAACGAAGAAGATACTTGATCTTGCTCTAAAACATCAAATGCTTACACTGCCGGAGTCCAAAAACCCCGAACAAGCAGGCGAAGTTTCTGACCCAAACTATTGCTCCTATCACCGAGTAATAGGGCATCCTCTCGAAGATTGCTTCACCTTCAATAATTGGGTCGAAGATCAGTATCAGCTCGGCAAGTTCGCTTTGTCTGACAACTGGAGGGTAACGCCGCCACAAAAGCACGAACCTAAAGCCACGAGAACAGAACCAACTCCACATTGGGATTGGAAGCGGATTCGCACTTGTCACATGATAACAATATTAAAAGAAGAGCCCGAGAACATGGACAACCTTCCCTGGTGCTTCGAAAACAGCAATGATGAGGTGATCTAAGAATTTCCACCAGCTCCGAAAGAACTAGAGGATGGAATACATACCACTGCAGATAACCTCAAGAAAATTGAGTTGGGGACGGCAAGTGACCCACGGCCGACGTTCGTCAGTGAGCTGCTATCTAAAGAAAGGGTGGCTGCGTTAAAAGACGTCCTTGTACAACACAAAGATTGCTTCGCATGGAACTATTCCGAGATGCCAGGACTAGATCCAGAAATTGTTGTGCACAAATTAGCGATATCCCCGGACGTCAAGCCGGTCAAACAGGCGCCAAGAAGGATGCGGCTTGAGCTTGAGATGAGTATCAATGCTGAGGTCAAGAAGCTAATCGACTCTGGCTTTATCCAGGAAGTTCAATATCCTAAATGGATCGCCAACATCGTCCCGGTGATGAAGAAAAATGGGACGGTGCGCATATGCGTGGATTTTCGGGATCTCAATAAAGCCTGCCCGAAGGATGATTTCCCGGTGCCAGTCACCGAACTGATGATAGACAATACGTCCACTCATGAGGTTTTCTCCTTCATGGACGGCTCATCAGGGTATTATCAGATAAAGATGCATCCCGAAGACCAGAAGCACACCGCCTTCAGGACCCCTTTGGGAATATTCTGTTATAAAGTGATGCCCTTCGGTTTAAAAAACGCCGGTGCCACCTATCAGAGGGCCATGACGAAGATCTTCGATGACCTTATACATGAAATCATCGAGTGCTATATCGACGACCTCGTGGTCAAGAGCAAATCATATGAGGAGCATCTCAAGCATCTAAAGACAGTATTTCGACGTCTTCGACAATACAACTTGAAAATGAACCCTCTCAAGTGTGCATTCGGAGTTTCTTCGGGCAAATTCCTGGGACTCATCGTCCGACACCGAGGCATCGAGATAGATCCGTCAAAGATCAAGGCGATCATGGAAATGCCTCCGCCGAGAACTCTCAAACAGTTGCGGTCTCTCCAAGGAAAGCTCGCATATATTCGGCGATTTATAGCTAACCTCTCTGGCAAGTGCCGCCCTTACAGTCACCTGATGAAGAAGGGGACTCCATTCGTCTGGGATCAAAAATGCCAGGACGCGCTGGACGAGATTAAACAGTACCTGCAGAACCCGCCAGTGTTGGCTGCTCCAGTTAAGGGAAAGCCTCTCATTCTTTACACGACCGCCCTCGAAGGTTCTTTAGGCACATTGTGGGCGCAAGAGAATGACCAGGGGAAAGAAAGAGCACTCTACTACTTAAGTCGAGTTCTACTGGGGGCAGAAAGCAACTATTCACCTATTGAAAAACACTGCCTGGCGTTGATCTTCGCGATAACAAAGCTCAGGCACTATGCGTTGGCGCATGAGGTCCGTCTCATTTTGAAGGTGGACCCTCTTAAATACTTAATGTCAAAAGCCATATTGACGGGACGACTCGCTTAATGGGCTCTGCTCTTGATGGAGTTCTCGATAACCTATCAACCTCTTAAGGCTGTGAAAGGCCAGGCCATAGCCGACTTCCTCGCTGAGCATCCGATACCTGCCGATTCTCCTCTGAATTGCGATTTGCCAGACGAACATGCGTTTGACGCGATCGACGGTGGTGATATCCGATGGGAGCTTTATTTCGACGGAGCATTTTCCATGAAAAAGCATAAACAAAGTACCCCTATAATCAAATCGGGGGTAGGCCTCATCTTTGTAACTCCATAAGGAGGGATAATGCGCTTTGCTTTCTCCCTAACAGAGCCGAGGACGAATAATGAAGCAGAATATGAAGCCTTGATTGCAGGTCTCGAGATCGCCATCGATATGGGAATTGAAAACCTCCTCATATACGGAGATTCTCAACTGGTCGTTAGTCAAGTAAACGGCGACTACCAAACGTGCAAACCGGAGTTGGTGAAGTACGGTGAAAAGGTGCAACAACTGTTGACCCAAATTCCCTCCTATACTTTGGAAAGCATACCGCGCACGGAAAACAGCAAAGCTGACGCGTTAGCTAAACTTGCTAAAGAACTGGCTGACGAGAACCTCGATGACGTTAGAATCGTGGTACAAAGCCGTCGGGTGCTTGGCCCAACAGAAATATCTCCAGAATCATCCGAAGAGAAGGGAGTGACTGAACAGACGACCTTGCAAATAGAAGACCGGGAAAAGGCTGAAGATTGGAGGGAAGTCTTCATAGACTACTTTAAGTCCCACCGAATGCCTGAAGAAGCGTCCACAAGACATCAGCTCATGAAACGAGCTCTGTCTTTCGCCTTCGTCAATGATACTCTATACAAGAGGCCATTCGATTCTCTGTGGCTGAGATGCTTAGGACCCGACGAAGCAGAAAGAGTCGTTCAGGAAGTTCATGACGGAATCTGTGGTTCTCACCAAGCAGGCCCGAAGATGAAGTTGAAGATCAAACGGATGGGATACTACTGGCCCACGATGATTCAGGATTGTCTCGAATATGCGAAGCAATGCCACTCATGCCAAATCCATGGAGACTTCATCCACCAACATCCAAATCCACTCCATCCAACAGTGGCTAGCTGGCCATTCGAAATGTGGGGAACTGACATAGTCGGCCCCATCGAACCAGTATCGTCCAGGGGACATCGTTTCATCTTGGCGACGACCGACTACTTCTCAAAATGGGCAGAAGCAGTACCGTTGAGGGAAGTGAAGACGGAGAATATCTGTCACGCCCCGCTTCCCAGAGTACGCAAGATTGGGCACGTGACATAGCCAACCATGCTACCTGTAGGTAGGAAGTATCCATCCACAGTCACATTACGGTTGTAGAGATATCAAGAACAAGATAAATAAACTAATCTAGCACATGTCCAAATCCATAATAACGAGAGTCAATAAACAATAAGTGCGGAAGCAAATGATCCAATATAATAATAGAAAGGTACGTCCCATAATGCGGGATCGCACCTGGAAATAAAATGCAATAAATGAACTAACCACTATAGAACTCAAATCAGCCTGCTGGCTGAAGTACTCCTGCTCAGTCGTTGACAGTGGTAAAGAATCTGGGCCATGCAAAACCCAGACGTCAGCGCGTCAAGTCAACCAACAATATAATATGAACATGGTAATAAGCAATGCAGGGATAGACATGAATAAAGCAGTAATATGAAACAACAGTGGCGGGCAATGTGCAGTGGGTAACTAAATTGTTCTAACAGGTTTTCTATTCTAAAGTCTTTGAAATCAATTTGATGAATCGTCGATGTAACTCAATAGTATCCCGTACATACCCGGGACCACGGCCACAATATTCTCGGCTGCAGCCGAGACATGCCGTTAGGCACAGAATAGGAATGTGTACACTCGGTATTACCCCGTACATACCCGGGATCAAGGCCACAATATTCTCGGTCGAAACCGAGACATGCCGTTAGGCACAGAATAGGAATGTGTACACTCGGTATTACCCCGTACATACCCGGGATCACGGCCACAATATTCTCGGTCGAAACCGAGACATGCCGTTAGGCACAGAATAGGAATGTGTACACTCGAACGGTAGTGAACTGTCGAGTTACAAGTCAGGTTCATCTTTGATTTCCCCATACCCCCAAGTTATGTATGTCAGGTCAGGTATTCAGTAGTCAAGGATCAATGCCAACATATGATCAATAAAAGTAGGTCTGTCTGGATAGACAGCAGGGATGGTCGGGTTTGTCGGCATTAGGCATGAAATCATGAAACAAGTAATGTCATGGTACAACAGGATGAGTTGGTATGTATGTATATGTCATGTGTAGCAGGGTCAGGCCAATATGTAGTGCAATCGGGTATGTGCTCACAACAGGTATACAATCAATAATGAACAGCAGCAGGAAACAGTAAATAACCATATTATTCCATGTAACGACGGTGATGTTTTGTATTCTCTTATTAACGGGTTCAAGCACCCTGGGGTGCAATAGTCACAAGGTGGAACAATATTAACCATACGTAATGAAACCACATGAAATTAAACTAAAATATAATAATTGTCTCATGGATGATTTAACAATTAAAGCGGATATGATCCAATTGTCTTATTTAGTTGGAATATGGATTGATAGTGAGTTGATTAATTACGAGAAACTATTATAACGATTCCATGTTAAAGATAACTGCAACTATCAATTCTAACTTACAATATGATATCAATTACCATCATTAAGTTGTTGTCTTATATAGTATGAATTCAATTGCGTGGCAAGACTAGATCTCGCACGCTAGCATGTTTAAGCAAGTATTCAGATACTTGCCTCGACGGTTTTGCAAACCGGAACACGGATGCGATGTCGGCAGAAAACACGATATGATAGCACGGGCCACGGATCGAGCCCCAACAGAGAACAACGGGATCACACGGACCAGGGTACTTCGCTGGAGCGTCGGGTTCGCCAAGACGGCACGGTCGGATTCCGGCAAAAACACGGCAACGAGTTAGCAACACACGATAAACTTAATGCGATCAGCGGGGGGGGGGTTTACTGCACAAAGGAAAGGTGAGGAAGGCTTACCGGGAGATACCAGGGGTAACCCCGGCGAGCTCGACGGCGCTGGAACGCAGGCGAGGCAACGACGGCGGCCGCAAAGGCTTGAACGGCCTCGGGGTTCGCGGGAGAGGGTGCTGCGACGAGTGGGGGAGAGCGTGGTCGGCTCTGGTGGTCGAAGGGAAAGGAGGTGGCTCTGGTGACGACGGCGAGGATCGCCGGCGCGTTCCCCGGCGAACAGCAGAGGTAGGTGATGGGGTTATGGGCTCGGGTTGGTGGTCCGGCGAGGGGAGGAGGGAAGCGACGACGAGGTCGGGACGAGGAGGGTGAGAGGGTGTCGCGGAAGTCGTCGGCGACGGGAGGTGGCGTCGACGGCGAGGTCTGCGGGGTTGAAGGCGTCGGGGGTTGGGTGCAGGCACGGGAAGCGGCGGAGGAAGGAGGAAGCGGGTGCGGTGAGGTCGAGGAGGTGATGGCGGCGACGGCGAGGACGCGGGGAGGTCGGCGGCGCGAGCACGAGGGCTAGGGTTAGGGTTACGAGACGTTTTCTCATGATGAAGAGGGAGAGGGGGAGGCGGCTGCATGGATGAAGATAAATAGAGGAAGAGAGAGAGAGAGATTGGAGAGAGAGGGAGAAAGGATTTGATGTTGATGAGAGAGAGAGACAGTGAAGAGAGAGATAGAGAGAGGAGGAGAGAGAGAGAGAGAGGAAGAGGGGCCCACGAGGCTGATCACGAGCTCGTGATTGGCTGAGGTAAGATTCGAAAAGGAATTTGAAAGGATTTGTGAATAATTTAACTGTGAATGAATGAATATTCGTATAAATATAGTTTTAGATATTAAACTAAATGGGCCTTTTTGGCGCGAAATGAAACATTTCCAAATCGCGCCCGGATTGCGCCCAAATGTTCCAAATTCAAATTATAGGATTTTAAGCGGGTTCCAAATTTTGAAAAGTGGTGTTTAATGATTAAAATGTATGCCCCCAAGTCGGACACTTGCACGCGCGCGTAGTCATCTAAGTTTGCCCGTTTAGCCAAACGGAACGGAATCTCGACACGCGGACGCTACCACGCGACTAGTGGCGACGAGTAGGCCAACATGGACACTTTTAATTTCATTTTAGGAGTTAAAATTTGTTATGTGCCAAAATGACTTAACTGGTTAAAATTTAGCAATAAACCCCAGAAAAACAGAATAATTGGAAATGAGCAATATAACCCTCAACTAGTAATATAAATAGTATTATTGGGCTCGGGTGTTACATCATACCCAACTACAAAAAGAATTTCGTCCTCGAAATTCCAAGAATACAGGATAGCTAACTACTGGAAGAGGTGAGGGAATTTCTGCCGGATCTCGTCTTCTCGCTCCCGAGTGGATTCTCCATGCGATCGATTACCCCAAGAAACTAGCACAAGAGGGATAACCTTGTTCTTAAGAACCTTTCTATTCGATCCTTGATTTTCACTGGTCGCTCTTCAGAAGTCAGGTCCTCCCGCACAGTCAACTCCGAATGATCCAATACATGGGTCTCATCACGAACATACCTCCGTAGTTGAGGCACATGGAACACATCGTGCACTCCTGCCAATGACTGTGGTAGCGCCAAACGGTACGCTACCTCTCCAACACGCTCCAATATCTCGAAGGGTCCAACGAATCGAGGACTAAGCTTTCCCCGACTTCCAAAGCGAATCACCCCTCTAGTCGGTGATATCTTCAGGAATACCAAATCACCCACGGCGAACTCTAGAGGTTTTCTTGACGTGTCGGCCCAACTTTTCTGTCTGTCTTGAGCTGCCTTCATATGCTTCCTGATTGTATTCACCTTCTCGACTGTCTGTACCACCAAATCTGGTCCTAGTAACCTTCGTTCACCAACATCATCCCAACAAACAGGTGAACGGCACTTACGACCATACAGTGCTTCAAACGGAGCCATCTGAATTGTCGCTTGGAAGCCATTGTTGTACGAAAACTCCACCAGGTGTAGATGATCCTCCCATGAACCTTTGAAGTCTAACATGCAAGCCCTCAACATATCTTCAAGGTCTGGATCGTTCTCTCTGATTTTCCATCAATTTGAGGATGATAAGCTGTGCTAAACTTCAATCGAGTCCCAAACTTTCCTGTAAACTCCTCCAGAAGTGTGATAAGAACCGAGTGTCCCGATCGGACACGATGCTCACCGGTACGCTATGCAATCTTACAATCTCCTTCATGTACCGCTCTGCCAAAGTCTCCGTTGATTGACCAACCCAGAAAGGAATAAAGTGAGGTGCCTTGGTCAATCGATCGACAATCACCCATACTGCATTGTTGCCCTTTGGACTTCGCGGTAAAGCTGTCACGAAATCCATAGTTATATGTTCCCACTTCCACTGAGGAATCGGAAGTGGTTGCAACAAACCAGCAACCCTTTGGTGTTCAGCCTTGACTTGCTGACACACCAAGCACTTAGCCACGAAGCGAGCAATTTCCCGTTTCATACCTTCCCACCAAAAGTGCTGTCGAATATCTTGGTACATCTTTGTCCCTCCTGGATGTACAGAGTAAGCTGAACTGTGTGCCTCCTTCATAAGCTCTTCACGCACATCTCCCTTTGGCACACACACACGGCTACCACATCTCAACGAACCGTCTTCGTGGATCAGTAAATCGGTTCGTAGTCCGGCTTCAACCTGCTCTCGAAACTTTTGCAGTCTAGGATCCTGCGATTGTGCCGCTTTAATCTTCTCAACTAAGAACGATTGTACTTGCAACTGCATCAACTTTCCTGTAGCATGGGGTAGCACAACTTCCAAGTCAAATCTCCGAAAATCCGCAATGATCTCTCTCTGTGCAGTCAATATCTGAATTGCTGGTAACCGGCTCAGCGCATCCGGCACGACGTTGACCTTTCCCGGATGGTACTTAAGATCGAGGTCATAGTCGGCCATCAGCTCCAACCATCTGCGTTGCCTCATGTTCAACTCCTTCTGAGTGAACACATATTTCAAACTCTTGTGATCTGTAAAGACTTCAACTCTCTCGCCCAAAAGGTAGTGTCTCCAAATCTTCAGGGCGAAGATCACGGCTGCAAGCTCTAAGTCATGAGTCGGATAGTTCTTCTCATGAGTCTTCAGTTGTCTCGATGCGTAAGCGACGACTTTCCCATTCTGCATTAAAACACATCCCAAACCCTTTCCAGATGCGTCGCTGTGAATCACCAGTCCTCCTGAATTATCCGGTACGGTCAGGATCGGGGCGGTTATCAACTTCTGCTTCAACGTCTCGAAGGCCAATGCACATCCATCCGTCCAAACAAACGGTACCTCCTTACGCGTAAGCTTGGTTAACGGCTCAGCTAAACGAGCGAAGTTCTCCACAAATCTTCTGTAGTATCCGGCGAGCCCAAGGAAACTTCTTATCTCCGCAACATTCTTTGGAGTAGGCCAATCTCGAACCGCTGTAATCTTTTCGGGATCGACGGCGATTCCATCGCCCGACACGACATACCCCAGAAACTTTATTTCTTCCAGCCAAAATTCGCACTTACTCATCTTCGCATACAATTTCCCATGTCTCAATGTCTGCAGTGCGATCTTCAAATGCTCAGCATGCTCCTCCAAACTCTTCGAGTAAACCAGAATATCGTCAATGAATACCACAATAAACTGGTCCAAGAATGGTGAAAAGATTCGGTTCATCAAGTCCATGAATACTGCCGGCGCATTCGTTACTCCGAAGGGCATCACTAGATACTCGTAATATCCATACCGAGTTCAAAACGCCGTCTTGCAAATATCCTCTGCTTTCACTCGGCCTGATGATATCCGGATCGCAAATCCAGTTTCGAGAATACCCTCGCGCCACTAAGCTGCTCAAAAGTTCTCCAATGCGAGGGATCGGGTACTTGTTCTTAATAGTTACCCGGTTTAATTCTCGATAATCAATGCACATCCTTCTCGTGCCATCCTTCTTCTTTACTAAAAGAACTGGAGCTCCCCAAGGTGAGTTGCTGCTTCGAATCCAACCCTTCTCGAGTAATTCACCAACTTGTTTCTTAACTTCTTCCAATTCCACCGGTGCCATCGGATAATAAGATTTTGATACTGGCGCTGCACCAGGAATAAGGTCAATCGCAAACTCCACATCTCGCTTCGGCGGTAAGCCCGAAATATCTTCAAACACACCCATAAAGTCGCGGACAACTGCCGGCTCTTCATTATTATCCACTACCATTGTCGCAAGAACACTGGTTGTCGGCCTAGCCCTACACTCGACTGGCCCGACAGGACTGCTTCCTTACCACAACTGCTGTTTACATCGTTGCCCGTGAAAGGTCCAGCGAGACTACTTAGTCTCGTCCATTCTGCTGCATGCACGTCCACGGTTGCTCCAAACCAGTGAAAGTAGTAGGACCCACACGTCTGAACTCTGCCACGGGTCCTACTCGGTCAACTGGTCTAATTCCAATCTCGTTCACAGACTGCTGAACGATATGCAAACCTTCCTGAGACGAGTCTGCTTGCTGCTGGATCAGCTCGGCTGTTTCTTTGACTTCCAGCATCCCCTTATCACTCCAAGCATGGCGGCTTCGTTCACACGCCTCTGGTACGTCTTCAACTTCTCACCTGTTATAATACTGAACTCAAAACACCCAATATTAGCATGATGATAGATTCTGAATATGGATCAAGGCTAGAACTCCAAGATACTTAAATAGAGTACTGCATTGTAGCTATGCCGCGGTATCATAGCCGCAATTACTTAACTCCACCCAAGTCGCCCAAGTCATAGGGATAACAAGAAATCAGGTTTCCCAGTCGACATGCAAAGTAAGTTTGCACGTCGTAAAAGATATAATCAGGAAGAATGTGATTCAAGAATGGTAAAATGGTCAATGTGGCTGGACATGTTTCCTAAACACGGGTATTCTGATTCGTGTATTGGGTACAATACCCAACTACAAAAGAATCAACCCGACTAACCTATGGCTCTGATACCAAAAGAACCATGTCACGCCCCGCTTCCCAGAGTACGTAAGATTGGGCACGTGACATAGCCAACCATGCTACCTGTGGGTAGGAAGTATCCATCCACAGTCACATTACGGTTGTAGAGATATCAAGAACAAGATAAATAAACTAATCTAGCACATGTCCAAATCCATAATAACGAGAGTCAATAAACAATAAGTGCGGAAGCAAATGATCCAATATAATAATAGAAAGGTACGTCCCATAATGCGGGATCGCACCTGGAAATAAAATGCAATAAATGAACTAACCACTATAGAACTCAAATCAGCCTGCTGGCTGAAGTACTCCTGCTCAGTCGTCGACAGTGGTAAAGAATCTGGGCCTTGCAAAACCCAGACGTCAGCGCGTCAAGTCAACCAACAATATAATATGAACATGGTAATAAGCAATGCAGGGATAGACATGAATAAAGCAGTAATATGAAACAACAGTGGCGGGCAATGTGCAGTGGGTAACTAAATTGTTCTAACAGGTTTTCTATTCTAAAGTCTTTGAAATCAATTTGATGAATCGTCGATGTAACTCAATAGTATCCCGTACATACCCGGGACCACGGCCACAATATTCTCGGCTGCAGCCGAGACATGCCGTTAGGCACAGAATAGGAATGTGTACACTCGGTATTACCCCGTACATACCCGGGATCACGACCACAATATTCTCGGTCGAAACCGAGACATGCCGTTAGGCACAGAATAGGAATGTGTACACTCGGTATTACCCCGTACATACCCGGGATCACGGCCACAATATTCTCGGTCGAAACCGAGACATGCCGTTAGGCGCAGAATAGGAATGTGTACACTCGAACGGTAGTGAACTGTCGAGTTACAAGTCAGGTTCATCTTTGATTTCCCCATACCCCCAAGTTATGTATGTCAGGTCAGGTATTCAGTAGTCAAGGATCAATGCCAACATATGATCAATAAAAGTAGGTCTGTCTGGATAGACAGCAGGGATGGTCGGGTTTGTCGGCATTAGGCATGAAATCATGAAACAAGTAATGTCATGGTACAACAGGATGAGTTGGTATGTATGTATATGTCATGTGTAGCAGGGTCAGGCCAATATGTAGTGCAATCGGGTATGTGCTCACAACAGGTATACAATCAATAATGAACAGCAGCAGGAAACAGTAAATAACCATATTATTCCATGTAACGACGGTGATGTTTTGTATTCTCTTATTAACGGGTTCAAGCACCCTGGGGTGCAATAGTCACAAGGTGGAACAATATTAACCATACGTAATGAAACCACATGAAATTAAACTAAAATATAATAATTGTCTCATGGATGATTTAACAATTAAAGCGGATATGATCCAATTGTCTTATTTAGTTGGAATATTGATTGATAGTGAGTTGATTAATTACGAGAAACTATTATAACGATTCCATGTTAAAGATAACTGCAACTATCAATTCTAACTTACAATATGATATCAATTACCATCATTAAGTTGTTGTCTTATATAGTATGAATTCAATTGCGTGGCAAGACTAGATCTCGCACGCTAGCATGTTTAAGCAAGTATTCAGATACTTTCCTCGACGGTTTTGCAAACCGGAACACGGATGCGATGTCGGCAGAAAACGCGATATGATAGCACGGGCCACGGATCGAGCCCCAACAGAGAACAACGGGATCACACGAACCAGGGTACTTCGCTGGAGCGTCGGGTTCGCCAAGACGGCACGGTCGGATTCCGGCAAAAACACGGCAACGAGTTAGCAACACACGATAAACTTAATGCGATCAGCGGGGGGGTTTACTGCACAAAGGAAAGGTGAGGAAGGCTTACCGGGAGATACCAGGGGTAACCCCGGCGAGCTCGACGGCGCTGGAACGCCGGCGAGGCAACGACAGCGGCCGCAAAGGCTTGAACGGCCTCGGGGTTCGCGGGAGAGGGTGCTGCGACGAGTGGGGGAGAGGGTGGTCGGCTCTGGTGGTCGAAGGGAAAGGAGGTGGCTCTGGTGACGACGGCGAGGATCGCCGGCGCGTTCCCCGGCGAACAGCAGAGGTAGGTGATGGGGTTATGGGCTCGGGTTGGTGGTCCGGCGAGGGGAGGAGGGAAGCGACGACGAGGTCGGGACGAGGAGGGTGAGAGGGTGTCGCGGGAGTCGTCGGCGACGGGAGGTGGCGTCGACGGCGAGGTCTGCGGGGTTGGAGGCGTCGGGGGTTGGGTGCAGGCACGGGAAGCGGCGGAGGAAGGAGGAAGCGGGTGCGGTGAGGTCGAGGAGGTGATGGCGGCGACGGCGAGGACGCGGGGAGGTCGGCGGCGCGAGCACGAGGGCTAGGGTTAGGGTTACGAGACGTTTTCTCGTGATGAAGAGGGAGAGGGGGAGGCGGCTGCATGGATGAAGATAAATAGAGGAAGAGAGAGAGAGAGATTGGAGAGAGAGGGAGAAAGGATTTGATGTTGATGAGAGAGAGAGACAGTGAAGAGAGAGATAGAGAGAGGCGGAGAGAGAGAGAGAGAGAGGAAGAGGGGCCCACGAGGCTGATCACGAGCTCGTGATTGGCTGAGGTAAGATTCGAAAAGGAATTTGAAAGGATTTGTGAATAATTTAACTGTGAATGAATGAATATTCGTATAAATATAGTTTTAGATATTAAACTAAATGGGCCTTTTTGGCGCGAAATGAAACATTTCCAAATCGCGCCCGGGTTGCGCCCAAATGTTCCAAATTCAAATTATAGGATTTTAAGCGGGTTCCAAATTTTGAAAAGAGGTGTTTAATGATTAAAATGCATGCCCCCAAGTCGGACACTTGCACGCGCGCGTAGTCGTCCAAGTTTGCCCGTTTAGCCAAACGGAACGGAATCTCGACACGCGGACGCTACCATGCGACTAGTGGCGACGAGTAGGCCAACACGGACACTTTTAATTTCATTTTAGGAGTTAAAATTTGTTATGTGCCAAAATGACTTAACCGGTTAAAATTTAGCAATAAACCCCAGAAAAACAGAATAATTGGAAATGAGCAATATAACCCTCAACTAGTAATATAAATAGTATTATTGGGCTCGGGTGTTACAATATCCTCCATTTTTTTAAGTCGCACGTCATATATCAGTTTGGAACGCCGAGACGGATCATCTCCGATAATGGGCCAGCCTACAGAAGCCACAAGATCAGTCGCTTCGCACAGCAGCATAATATAGACTGGAGATATTCCTCGGTTTATAATCTACAAGCTAATGGTCTAGCCGAGGCCTTCAACAAGACCCTGACAAAGATCATGAAAAAGACGGTGTCCCGAAATAAGAAGGACTGGCATGAAAGACTGCAAGAGGCTCTTTGGGCATATCGAACTACGTTCAAGACGGCCACGAACACAACGCCATACGCGTTAGTATTCGGTACGGAAGCAGTACTCCCCATCGAGATAGAGCTACCCTCTCTACGAGTGGCAGTCCACTACGAGTTGACAAACGAAAAGAATGCTCACCTTCACCTTGAGGAGCTCGATGCCCTTGATGAAACACGACTCACAGCGCAACAAGATCTGGAAGCTTATAAAGCAAAGATGACGCGCTCATATGAAAGATTGACCCGACCGAGGACATTCCGCCAAGGCGAACTTGTGCTAGTAGTCAAAAGGCCTATGATCCCCAATCGAGCCAAGCGAGGAAAATTTGAGCCGAACTATGAAGGCCCGTATATCATAGACAAGGTCTACCAGGGTGGGACCTATCTACTCATGGACATGCACGGTGAAAGGCCTTACAGGCCAATAAACGGCCGCTTCCTAAACAAATACAATGCTTAAAGGGCTTCAGCCTAGGTCAATGATAGATGACGACGACTATGTCCGCTCGCTATCTTCCTAAGCTCAGGCTTTATAAGCAGTAGCCAGCCCTCTCCAGCACGGACCGAAACGTCCTTAAACTAATGACGGACCGAAACGTCCTTAAACTAATACCGCAGCATCCGTAGGCTGACGAGATAAAAAAGAAGAAGAAGAAGAAGAAAAATACAATAAATAAAAACGGTATGTCCATAAGCAAAAAGGGCACGGATGAAAACCCGAAAGGGCTCCGTGAGTAAAAACAGTAGGGCTACTGGCGAGTGTTCGTGAAAACCCGAAAGAGCGCGACCTCGTAAAAAAAAAAGAAGAAAATAAAAAAGATAAATAAAAACGGTATGTCCATAAGCAAAACGGGCACGGATGAAAACCCGAAAGGGCTCCGTGAGTAAAAACGGCAGGACTACCGGCGAGTGTTTGTGAAAACCCGAAAGGGCGCAATCTCGTTAAAAGACACTTATAGGGTCCTCTCGACCTTGTAAGGAGAAACCACCCGCGTGAGATCCTTACGACTCACAAGGGAACAACACACTTAGGGATCCCCACGATTCCTAAGGAGAAAATACACTTGCGAGATCCTCACGACTCGTAAGGAGAACTCTCTTATGGGACCCTCACGGCTCATAAGATTTAAAAGTCTTAAGTTACAGAGACCTAAACCTGTGCTTAAGCAAACCCCCCACAACTTTAGATATTGCCCTACAAGCAGTCCAATACTGGCCCTTGTATACAATCCACGGGCGCGAATAAATATTTCCCTGACCAAGTCCCATCCGTGACTAGGGATATGTACGCATGATGAATAACCCTTATAAGTCCTCTCGACTTACAAGGAGAAAACCCTCTTGTAGGATCCTTACGACTTACAGAGGAATATACACTTAGGAATCCTCACGATTCCTAAGGAGAAAATACACCTACAAGATCCTCACGACTTATAGGGAGAAATACCGTTGTGAGACCCTTACGGCTCATGAAGTCAAAAGCCTTAGTCGACAGGACCTTAACCCTGTTCGCTAAGCCACCCTTGTTCAACATCGACAGAGGCAGATGATGATTCACTCCTGGCAATATCCCAGTTGTAGCGGTGCTGATGCCGAAATCGGTGTTTAATTTCGGGTTTACGGCGAAAAGCCAGTAGGCTACACATGCATATGAAATAGCCGAAATGATATGGCAACTTGCAATAAAAAAAACAGCAAGTGAAAATGTATGCATGAAAAATAGCCGAAATGATTGGGTAACTCGCAATAAAAAGCAGCGAGTAAAAATAAAAAAAATAGCCGAAATGATTGGGCGACTCGCAATAAAAAGCAGCGAGTAAAAACAAGATAAACAGCCGAAATGATTGGGCACTGCGAAAAATAGCCGAAATGATCGGGCAATCGCGACCTTCGCGATATAAAAGCTGAAATGATAGAGTATCGTGGAAATAAAAAAAATGATAATAAAAATTTTTGCCCTACAGTTGAGATCACATCGATCCCTGTATACAATCTAAGGGCGCAAACAAAGAGGGAACCATACTTTCCCAACAGGCTCCGCCAGAAAACGAAGCCAAATCTCGACGGTTCATCTTAACCCCGAAGAAACCAGCGTCGTCGGCAAAATCCTTCGACTCGAGGAAAAAAGCATCCTTGACGAGAGCCTCCTGATTCGCATCGACTCGCAGAGCAACCTGTGTCTCCGTGGGAAATTCTCGATTCGTTTCAACACCAAGGAAACAAATAATCCTTGGCAAAATACCTCAACTCAGGGAAACAAACATCCTTGACGAGAGCCTCCTGATTCGCGTCGACTCGCAGAGCAACCAGTGTCTCCATGGGAAATTTTCGATTCATTTCAACACCAGGGAAACAAATAATCCTTGGCAAAATACCTCAACTCAGGGAAACAAACATCCTTGACGAGAACCTCACAATTCGCATCGACTCGCAGAGCAACCAGTGTCTCCGTGGGAAATTCTCGATTCGTTTCAACACCAGGGAAACAAATAATCCTTGGCAAATACCTCAACTCAGGGAAACAAACATCCTTGACGAGAGCCTCCTGATTCGCGTCGACTCACAGAGCAACCAGTGTCTCCGTGGGAAATTCTCGATTCGTTTCAACACCAGGGAAACAAATAATACTTGTCAAATACCTCAACTCAGGGAAACAAACATCCTTGACAAGAGCCTCCTGATTCGCGTCGACTCGCAGAGTAACCAGTGTCTCCTTGGGAAATTCTCGATTCGTTTCAACACCAGGGAAACAAATAATCCTTGGCAAATACCTCAACTCAGGGAAACAAACATCCTTCACGAGAGCCTCCTGATTCATGTCGACTCGCAGAGCAACCAGTGTCTCCGTGGGAAATTCTCGATTCGTTTCAACAACAGGGAAACAAATAATCCTTGGCAAATACCTCAACTCAGGGAAACAAACATCATTGACGAGAGCCTCCTGATTCGCATCGACTCGCAGAGCAACCAGTGTCTCCGTGGGAAATTCTCGATTCGTTTCAACACCAGGGAAACAAATAATCTCTAGCAAATACCTCAACTCAGGGAAACCAGTGTCCTTGACGAGAGCCTCCTGATTCGCGTCGGCTCGTAGAGAAACCAGTGTCTCCGCGGGAAATTCCCGATTCGTCTCAACTTGCAAGATGAAGCCTCAGGCAGCAGGAATTAAAAAACTTGCTTCCTGAATAATGGGGCCCTGCAAGTCGGTCTAAAACGGTCTCATGCATACTATTCACGGGTCTCACTCTCCAAAGTCGAGTTTCGACAAGGAGGGAAACAACCGCTTACGGGTCCTCTCGACTCATAAGAGGGAAAAATTCTCTTATAGGATCCTTACGACTTATAAGAGAAAACACACTTAGGAATCCTCACGATTCCTAAGGAGAAAACTCACCTACGAGATCCTCTCGATCCGTAGGGAGAAAAGTCCCTATGAGACCTTCACGGCTCATAGAGTTGAAAAGTCTTAGGCGGCAGATCTGAACCTACGACCTAAGCCATCGCTATCTCGTGAAGAAATCAAGATGCTTACTCTATTATCTGCTAATTGTGACAGCATGCTGATAATAAGAAAGGAAAAAGCAAAGAAACAGTACAAAACATTGCAAAGAAAAATATGTATCTTTATTGAATGTAATCAAGTACAAGATGAAGCGTACAAAAGAATAAAGAATGGATACATATTACTTAAAAAGAAAAATTTTACAAGTACCTAGATATAAGGAGAATTACTGAGAAGGAAGCGTCTTGCATAGCTCTAGCAATTGTTCGCGCAATTCCTTCCCCACTTTCTCCTGATCGGCTACTGATTGATCTAAAAAACTATCTATTACCGCAATCAAGAACGGCGTCGCTTGGTAGCTAGCCAGTGAGTACGGGTCGGTCCACAGGGATATTATGATTTTCCTAATCGCGCTAACGAGTTAATTCCGAACGGTGTGAATGGATTGATTAAATCTAAAAACTAAATTAACCTAGGGAAATTGAATTAAAGATCTAATTATCTAACTAGGGCAGATAATAAATTTAAGCTAGGGCAAGAAATTAAATTTAACTAGGGCAAGGAATTAAAAATTACCTACTTTATAGATGGCTCTCTCCAAACATCAACACAGGGTTGTCAGATCTAAATTCATGAAATGAAAAGAGGCACCGATGCTCTCCAAAAGAATTCTAAATTTTATTCATAGAAAGAAGCATAGGGAGGCATGAAAAGAATACAATGATTTAGAGTTCCTATTTATAGAGGATAGGAAACCCTAGGTTATAATTGATTCGCACGTCTACATTTACCAAAATATCCTTAGGAACACCTAGTCAAAGTAGACTCCAAGCTTTGGTAAAATTTTATGTCTGGAAATTTTGGAACTGATTCTGGGCTTCTTAGGCTTTTTATTTCTTTGGATCTTTATTGAATTTGGCTTCTCTATTTCTTCCAGATCTCCAGTGAACAATTGCAGTGAACTTTTAACCGTTTGCTTTGTAATCTTGGACCTTGCGTTGCCTTGTACTGATCTTTTGTGTAGGCTTGATTAAGATCCTTCTATTTGTTGGTCAAAGTCCCTTTTTTGTATCGTCTTTTGTCTTTTTCACTGTTTTCGCTCCAAGAACCTGTAACCTGTAATATATAGCAGACATGCGTCAAAAGCACCTGTTTATTTATAAAACGAATAAGAATGGGGAATATAATAATACAATATTATGGTGTGAACAGCTACCACCGCCAACTCCGCCTCCACTTGGGCCCGTTGCTGCAAGACAGATGCAAGCTGCTCCCTGACGGCCTGATAAGCAGCTTCCCGGCCTGGGGTATCGCGCTCGGCTACATCAAGCTTTCGCTTCAAGTTTAGCCCATGGGAGATGTGCTCCAGGAGACCCTCAAAGATAGCCTTCACTTGGCCAGCATTCGCTTCAACCTCAGCACGTAGACGGGCCGTCTCGCTCGAGGTCTCTTGGCATTCCCTTAACCTTAAAGCTGGTTCTTCTTCCAAATGGTGGACGTAAGAAGCGCTTCCCTCGATCCATGCTGCTCTTTCATTGCTGGCGGCTAAAGTCTCGGGGGCGGGACGCATCGACTCCAGCTGATGCAGGCGAGCCTCGATCTCCATACAATGGTTAACCCAAGATGCGATGATGCCCTCGTCATGGAAATTCACGAGTATCACCAGCATCGAGTTAACCGCTGTAGCGAAATCCGCAGCAGAAGTAGGGGTCTCGACGTCGAGCTCCTCAATGTAGTCGCTCAACATACGCAAGCTATTCGCGACGCCTTTCGAAGATGGACGTCTCAGGTAAGGACCTGCCGGCATTGTGATGCGAGGCTCGAAGGGCGCCGAGACCGGAACGACAGCTGAAAAGAAACAAGATGTGATCAGATAACAGTTTAGGAAATAAAAAAAGGGGGGAGTTATCAATGTGATAGTCGCTGTACCAGCCGAGGCAGGTGGCAAGGCCGGAAGGGTCGGCGGCGCAGCCGATCTTTCATCCCCTCCTTCGATTTGTAGCACTGCAGTTGAGACGAGAAAAAGGTTAGAAGTAATTCCATCAATGAAAAAGAAAGATATCAATGGAAACCATACTCACCAGCGCTACCGGAGGAAGGAGCGAGTTCAGATGGGAAGGAGAAGTGTGGGAGCAACACCTGATAGAGATGGTCGAAAAGCACTCCTGAAAGACACAACAGTACGACTTTAGTACACAAATTATACGTTTGAAAGATAAGATTAATAAGTTGCAAACCCATACCTTCCAACATCTTCGATGGTATGAGAGAGGGTTGAGAGGTGACTACCGCCAAGGCAGTAATTGAAGGCGCTCCCTCGAGTAATGGGGTATCGGCGCTGGCTGCACCTGCATTGCGAACAAAGGTGAACTTGTCAGAAAGGATTATAAGGTAAAGAAAGAACAGTAACTCGGGATTTACCTGATGAGCTGCCAGCTGAAACGGAGGCGTCTCCCTCCTCCATTGACATGAGGCCACCGCCCGTAGCCTCATCACCCGACTCTATGGGGGCCGTCGTCGTGCTCGCACGGCCAGGAGACGGCGGAAAATCGTAAACGGGGAGGGCAATGATCGGAGCATTGCCGGACTCTTGAGAAAGAGCGGCTGACTCTTCCCCAAGAATCGTGCCCATCTCACCCGCTACTTTTTCGGGCTCAGCGGTCTCCATCGTTTCATCCACCGTCACCATGAGGTCGCCGGTCTCAAGCGCCTCATCCGCCGCTACCCCGGGCTCAGTTATAGTGGTCATCTCATTTGCCGCCACCTCAGGCATGGCATCAACGACTTTCTCAAATGTAGCTTCCTCGGCCCCTAACTCAATCTCCGCAGCCCCAACAACGTTGCCCACCGTCAGCTCGAGTTCGGACGGTGCCTCCTCCTCTGTTTTCTTGGGTTCGACAGTCTCTGCCTCCCCCTCGGTCGGACTCGGCCCTGCAAGATGAGATGCATGAGAACCGGCGAGTTTACTATTTTTACAAACAAAATTCTGAAAGAAGTATTACCTGAGGTGGACTTCTCGTTAGCCTCCCTATTGGCGTGAATCGCCTGTCTATGAGCTGTAGACAGGGCGACCGGGGACTCTTCTGACGGGGTATCGGCACGAGGAACAGTGCTTGGGCCCGCTCCAATGGCCAAGGCAGCTCTACGTGCCTTTGCTTCGTGCCTCGATCGCTTCCTCTCCTCCCGAGCTGTCGTGATGGATCTCTTCGACGCTTCCTTCATTAAGGCGTCGTCGTCCTCGTTCAGAGATGCCTCCAGAGACTTTAAGGCATCTATCATCGGCTCTTCAAGACGGACCTCCCGCGGTAGCCCCGAGGAAGCAGGAACATCGGCAGCTGGTAGAACGTCTGCGTCGCTTGGCGGGAACGGCATTGAGGTTCCTGCGATAAAAAGGGAGAGGTTAGATCGACCGTAACACAAGGGAAATGAAAACTTGATGAATTGAAACTTACTAAGACTCATGGACGCTCTAAGACGCTCCTCCTCTTGGAAAGTCTTCAGGGAAGCAGCAATGGCTTCTTCAGTGGTGACGCCTGTTGGAAGAAAAGAAGGGAGAATGTTAGTCAAAGGCAATAATGAAAATATGATGCAGTAAAAAAAATGTGACTAGTGATTACCTGATGCCGCAAGCTTAGCCAGCCACGCGTCGCGCCTCGCTAACCGCTCTGAAGCTTCGAGGGCGGCCTCCAAGTCCGTGTCATCCGGCGGCATGACTAATCCCTCGTTAGTCCCATATTCACTCAGGCCCTCACCATAAGGAGCGTGGGGTTCCTGACCGAACGTGACGTCTGCGGCGAAGAGCGACTTCTTTTTCTTCTGCCCGCCAACCCTAGGTGCACGCGGGATCGACTTACGCTTAGCAACCACCTTGGGACGGCGAGTCCCGATGTCCGCACCCACGCCAGACTCTGGCGAGGCTACAGCTACTGTCTCCACTGAAGCACAGGGCGCTGGGGGTGCATCCGCAATATCGGGGAGCGGCGATCCGTGTGGAGGACTTTGCGCACGCAATGGTCCGGCCCTGGCATCTTTTAGAGGGGGGACCACCGGGGTCCTTGGCACTAAGGGAGCGTTACGGTCGGTCCCTGGAGGCGCACCCTTACGGTCGACTAGCAATCGCTTTTCCTCCTTTATAACAGCTCCCGTCGCATGATTATACCATTCTTTATATACGTTGAGGAGTCGTGGGGCGCAGGCCGGCATACTGATTAAAAAATAAGAACCCGTGTTCAGGCGCATGAAGTGATGCAGCGCGTTCTCCATCCCTTCTTCAGTGGTAGCAGGTTCCAGTAGGAAAGCTTCCAAGGGTACCCCTTGATCGTAGCCCAGTTGTTGGGCGAAACGATGCGGGTTATATCTCATGAAAATTGCCGCACCGTTTTGCCTGAAGACCAGGAAGCCCGGTCTAATAGAATACAAGTGGAGGGTCTCCCGGCCGTCAAAACTGAGGCTCCATCCTTAAAGGAGTCTTGTAATGGTCGCACCGCAGTGGTGGATGCCTTTCCAATGGTCAATACCTTATCAACAAAGGACATCCCGACTCCAACGGTGTGAGGGCGAAGGAGTAAACCCCTGGCGTTCCGTGGTGATGGGGTCACAATTGATGCGCCGATCAGCTGTATAATACGAGGGAAACCACACTTGTCGAAGAACGGGGGCCTTTTATGCATGCCGAAGACACCCGACGTGTGTAGCTCGAGCCACGATACGAAGTAGTGCATCGGGAAGACCACGTGCAGTACCCCAGGCTCATTAGCATCCGCTGCTCGACTGAGGCCATGATATAAGTGTGCCAAGCCGGCGATCCCAACAGCCACTTTTACCCCGATGGTCATCCGGTGGGCTGGATAAAAGACAGAGGGCCGCATACGGTGAGAGTGCATTGGGATCGCAAACCAACTCATCCATAACCCAAGAAATCCTAGGAAAAAGGCCTCCTCGTCCATCCCAGGGGCTGCAATTTCTGCAAAAGACATGGTCGGGAAGTCCGGAAGAAAAAAACCCTTTTGGTCTATCTCCTTCTCCGGCAGGTTATCTACACCTAGACCGAAAGGGTCATCCAGGGTAGCGAACTTGGCAGCTTCTGATGAGAGGATGCTTGGGAGAAGGAACCGAGCGATGAAATCCTCAAAGTTAACTCCTCGACTCCCATGTTCGATGAAAAGGGACTCATAGATGTTCAACACTTTAATCAAGCTGGGGAATTAGTGTTGGACAGCATTCTCTGGCGTGAGCCCCCTTACCACCGGCTTAGCACCGAAGACGTACTCGTCTGTCGGGAGCAACTCTTCGTAATGTTCCCCTATGACTGGTAAACCGGATACCTCCGTGAACTCCTCCAAAGAAATTGACACTTCTCGATCCATGGCAAGGAAAGTGTGGGTAGGAATGTTCCACTGCTCCAAGAAAGCCTTGAACCATGAGGTGGGGAGCGTGGGATACTGGAAGAGAGAGACGTAGACCGCGGTGTACAATCCTAACATTATCAACTGCGACTTCTTCGTCAACAGGATATACCGGGCCCACGGCAGATAACCGATCGGGTGGCGGGGGATTAGACCAATGTTATATGATTGCCCCCAAGGTCGCGCCTCGCCCTGACAGATACGGCGTCCTAGGATATCCAAAACCATAGGACGCTGGACCGGAATCGCATCTATAGCGGGATGAAGAAAGCCCTTCGAGGTCCAATCAACCATCTCCACGGCATACTGCACCGAGGGTGGGGTAGCATAGTGAATCGCCGTAATGGGTTCCGACGGCACTGCGCAGGTGAAGCTCCGTCGACCCATGATAATCTGATTATACCACAACCCCCAAAGGTGGAGACTCTTGCATTCCGGGTCATGGTCCTTAATCATGGCTAGAACTTCACGGTCCAGGGGCGCTTCAGGAAACCCTTCCTCCGAGCGGGCGAACGGGAACGAGGTATCGAGAGACATGGTCACTGCAAAGGAACGAGAAATAGCCGTTAGTGCTGCAATTCCAACGTTTGGCGTTTAAAAATTTTCAACTAATTAAATTAAAGATTAATTAAATTAAAATTAATTAATTACACCACACAGCAGTGCAGTGGGTAGGGAACCAAATGGGGACTCACAAAATCTGGATGACAGTGCCTCATGAAATAAGACAGCCCTATCATTGGTTGAGACTGTCAATTAATGAAAAGACCCACAAGAGAATATTCTCATCAATGGGAGATCCCTAGAGACAAGGAGAAAATCTCTCTGTCACAGAGTGACACTTGTCAAACTCTGGTCTCAGAGGAATAGGATTCTTTAAAAGAGCATAGCTCTGTGGTAATAATGGAAAGATCCATCAGAAATTTTTAACACTTAAAAGAATTAAAATTTTTGGAATCTTGAAAAATCCATGAAAACTTATAATAAGTGCTTCATTTTTCAGATCTAAAAGATCTAAAAGGTCTACATTTGAAAAATCCATGAACAAGATCTCTGTAGATCTATCAGGTTTTGAGAGCAAAGCTCTGTTTATGAAACCCCAATGGGGATTCCTTTAGATCAAAAGATCTGTGAGAGCAAAGCTCTTTGGTTTAGGATTGGTTTGAATTAATTTAGCTTAATTTAGATTAATTTTACCTAAAGTTTCTAACTTTGGAAATGAGCAAACCTCTGAAGTTCTTAAGCGAGAGCAAAGCTATGTTGAAATCAAAATCTTAAAAAGGATGGTGAAGATTTTTTAAGGGCCATAGGTCCTATTTATAAGGCGCTTGCGCCCTTTCAGCTCACCCCTTGATCCAACGGTCAGGTGCTTGCCACCGCTGCACTCACGTGCGCGCCACGTGAGCGCAACGGTGGGGGGGGCATTTGTTTCCCCCAATCAGAGCAAAGCTCTGTTGGAAATTCAAAATTCAAATTTTGAAGCAGCGCTTCAAATCCCGGGCGCAACGCGCCACGTGTCAGGTGCTGATACGTCAGCGCAGCGCCCAAGAAGGCGCGCCCAATCAGAGCAAAGGTCTATTAAAAAACAAAAGGAAGCAACGCTTCAGTTGCGCAAGCACTGCACAAGCGCAGTTGCGCTGCGCGACACGTGTCAGCGCCGATGCGCTAGCACAGTTGCGCTGCGCTTTGCGCTGCGCGACACGTGTCAGCGCAGATGCGCTAGCGCAGTTGCGCTGCTTGACACATGTCACGCGCTGGGGCATTTGCGCCAAACAGAATTAAGATTTTAAAGAAATCTTTCTGTTCTTATTAAAAAAAGAAGATTTTCTTCTGTAAAACAGAGGCCCTTGGATCAAAGATCCAACGGTGGGGAAAATTCCCCAAATCACTCAGAGAAAGATCTCTTTAACAAATTTAACTAATTTATGGGCACTATAAAAACGACCCTAGACCTCAATTCAAAATCATCAACATTTGGTGAGAAATCAAAGTTTTCAAATAGAGAGAACTCTGAAGAAATCTCAAGAAGAAAAAAAGGTACAAAACCTTTAAAATAGAAGAATTTCTTCTAATAGATCATTGATCTAAGAACAAGATCAATAATCTTCAATAAAAAACAAATAAAAATAGTGCTTTGCACTCTTTTTGAACCTCGGGTTCTCTGAAATAAGAAAAAGAAGAGGAACTTGTTTTCTTTGATCTAAATCAGATCAAGAAAACAAAAAAGTGCTTTGCACTTCTTTTATGAATCTTTGGTTCTGGAATCTAAAAGATTCTCAAGTTAATAGTGCCTTGCACTTGTAAATCTGCGCTGTTGCGCTCTTGGGTTGGCGCAAGCCACCAGAGAGCGGCACGTGTCAGCATCTAAACTACTTGCGCTATGCGCTTTAAGATAGAGTTTTGCTCTCTGAAATTGGCGCAACTCACCAGAGCGCGCCACGTGTCAGCAGCGCAAGCATAGCGCACTAGCGCAGCGCACTGTGCTTGCATGACACGTGTCATCACCACAAGCACTTGCGCTCATTGATTGGCGCAAAGCGCCTGAAAAATGCAATGCATTTCTTTTATTAAAGGGCCAGGCCCAAGTCAAAAAGACCTAGCAGGCCAAAATAAATTGCAAAGCAATAAAAGGGCAGAGCCCAAATAAAATTGATGCTCTGCATCACTTATAAATGGGCAGAGCTCAAAACAAATTGATGCTCTGCATCCTTTCTAGGCAGAAGCCCAAACAAAAAATAAAAAGCAATGCAGTACATTATTAAACAGGGGCAAAGCCCTAGCACAGGCCTAATAGGCCAAAGATAAAAAAAACGTTGAATATTCTCAACTGGACTTAGCCCAATCATGGCCGTAAGTCCTCAAATTAAATTGACTGAGCAAGACTGCTCTCCTAAATCAATTTACATCCGGTTCAAGGGTACATCTCTGAACTCCTTTGACTCCTATCGTTGTAATTCTTCAACGACGTCAGATAGGCGAACAACCATACATCAACACGGACTGTGGGGTCCTTAAACTCATGGACCGAAACGTCCTTAAACTAATATTCATCCCAAAATGGGAATGTTGGACCGAAACGTCCTTAAACTAATGATGGACCACCACGTCCCTAAACTGGCGATGGACCGAAACGTCCTTAAACTAATGATGGACCACCACGTCCCTAAACTGGAACATCGACTACCACGTCCCTAAACTGAAGCATGGACCACCACGTCCCTAAACTGGAACAATAGAGCCTCCAAATGCTCTTTTGCCGGATCTAAACGGTCCCGTTTAAGTTGATCTTAGCCCCAAACACGGCTAACGTATCCTTAAACATTCAAATGGACTATAAAACTCCAAATCAACTTTGGTTCAAGGGTACATCTCTGAACTCCTCTGACACCTATCGTTGTAATTCTTCAACGACGTCAGAGAGGTGACGAGTCCTGACGGCCATATAATAAATGGATCATCACGTTAAGTTGATCTTAGTCTCAAACAGGACTAACGTATCCTTAACGAACGTTTAAGTTGATCTTAGCCTCAATGCGGCTAACGTATCCTTAAACTAAAAACACCAAACCCAAAACTAAGTAAATACGGATTTGGACTAATCCACGTCCTACGGGCGACGGCATTACTCAGTCTCCGTATACAATCCACGGGCAACCACAAACAAAACAAACACTCACGACACGAAGTGAAATTCTGGAGAAGGAGAAAGTTGTTACCACGATGCGGTAGCGTAATTAACTGCAGGGGCTTGCGCCTGCAGGAAAGAGCGTCCCCACAATCAAAAACCCCTCAAGCGAGGGGGAATCTGACGAAGTCTGCTATATCGGCCGCATCCGTCTAAACCTCCGATACACGGTGCCATAAATCAACTTGGCATCTTCGGAGATGTAGACGGATAAAACTATATAGCATCTGTCCCGAATCTCAGGCTAGACGTCCTCACGTCGTCTTGGCCGCCATTCGGAGGGGAACAAGGTTGTGATGGATCATCTAAGAATCATTAGCCTTATTTGAGACTAAGATTAACTTAGAAGATATGGGATGGAGATTGTTAGTCATGTATGGGACTAAAATCAGTTTGGATATCATGAATATAAGCTTAGCCAATTTGGGCTAATTTGGGTTTCTGAAACACCCAGCAGTGCTAAGCACTCGGTTGAATATAGCACTCACATGTGTTTCACGTGAGGCGCTGAAATAATGCTAAGCACTAATCTTTTGTGGCGCTCACATGTGTTTCACGTGAGGCGCTAAGCGTCTGGTGCTCACGTGTGTTTCACGTGAGGCGTTGTACTAGTGCTCGGCAATAAACTTTTCTATTTTCTGGCTCTCACGTGTGTTTCACGTGAGGAGCTGGGCGTCTGGCACTCACGTGTGCTTCACATGAGGCGCTAAGTTTTTTAGAGATTTAATCTCTGCTGATGTTTTTTAGAGAACTTAAATTTCTGTTAATGGTATTTTGACCATTAACGATCACCAAGATTACAATTTTGAGGATCTGGGATCAGGAACTAAGTTCTTGATTTGAAGTAACTGGATTCCTGGAGTACTATAGACTCCATCTTCTCCATGTTCTTTTATCCATGTTCTCTTATTCATGTTTTTAGATAGGTTAAACCTCTGTTAATGGTATTTTGACCATTAACGATCACCAAGATCACTATTTTGAGGATCATGGATCGGATTCCTAAAAAACTAAGTTCTTGATTTGAAAGAACTAAGTTTCTAGAGTGTTATAAACTCCATCTTCTTTCTTTTCAACTTTATTCTTCCCTGAATTTTTGAATCTCAAGAACAATATCTTTTCGATGAGAATTAAGTTCTCAACTTGTGGGAGACTTGTCCTGTGGATCTCAGGTCCAGAGAAAGAACTAAGTTCTTTTAAAAGGGTTAAACCCTTAGATATGCTATGATAGATAAAAGAGATATTTTGATCTCTTCTTTTTTCTTTACCTAGGGTTTTTAAGGAGGAAGATCTTCTTCGAAGAAAATAAAATTCTCTGTTGCCAAAACTTTTGGAGTGCCTTCTATATTCTTTTTTACCCAAGCTTATGGAGTGGTCTCCTCTTTTTGTAATATCCCATCCTCTCCTCCTTTGATTAATCTCTTTGCTCTTATTTATAGGAGAAGGAAAAGAATCAATTTGTTGCTAAAATCTCTCATTGAGATCATGATTGATTTCATAATCCATCCAATCGATCTTTTAGATCAACCGGTGAATTTTATTCACTATTGGATTTTTAATCCAAAAGCTCTCTATTTAACAGAGAAAATTTCTTGTCTGTTTTAATAAAATTAAGAAAATATTTTCTTAAGATAGAATTTTATTCTATCATATGAATATCTTATTAATTTAACAAGATTAGGAAGATATTTCCCTAACATAGAATTTAATTCTGTTATATGAATATTTTGTAAGTTTAATAAGATTAGGAAGATATTTTCCTAACATAGAATTTTATTCTATCACAAAATTAGGAAGATATTTTCCCAATATAGAATTTTATTCTATCTAATAAAAAAGATCATTCTTATTTGTTTATCAAGATTAGTAAAATGTTTCGCTAAGATAGAATTTTATTCTATCAGATGATCGATGGGTGATTTTATAATCACTGTTAGATTTTTTATCTAAGGGTCCTCTGTTTAACAGAGAAGATCTTTTTAGTTTGAGAAAGATCAGTAAAAAAATTTCCTACATAGAATTTAATTCTATTCGATAGTTTAATTGGTGATATTTTATCACAATTGGATTTTAAATCCAAAATTCTCTATTAGAGAAAGATCTTTCCATATTAGAAAGATCAGGGAAAATATTTTCCAAATAGAATTTAATTCTATCACATAGAATTTAATTCTATCATATAGTTTAATTGGTGATATTTTATCACCATTGGATTTTAAATACATGATTCTCTGTTAGAGAAAGATCTTTTCATATTAGAAAGACCAGGGAAAATATTTCCCAAATAGAATTTAATTCTATTAAATGGGAGCATTTTAAATTGGGGCACTCACATTCTTTGCATGTAAGCGCTGCCAAAGAATGCGGTAAGAGAACTCACGTGTTTAACACGTGACCTTTAGTGTGGGTTTTAGCCTGTTTATTTTCAGCGCTCATATATTTTGCATATGAGCGCCCACGCGTTTAACACGTGGGGCATGTTTGGCCTTTGGTTATTTATGTTCCGCGCTCATATGCTTTGCATATGAGCGCTCACGTGTTTAACTCGTGAGGCCTGTTTGATCTTTTTGTTATTTGCTTTCGGCACTTATATGCTTTGCATAAAAGCGATCACGTGCTTAACATGTGATGCCAAACTGTGGGAATTATTTTTCTCTTTCTTCTCTCCTATTTTTATAAGTGAACAAATAACTCTTAACCAAAAAATTTGGCGAGAACAATCATGATCGGAGAAAATGCAAACAGGTATTCCATGTAATCTCACAATCTCTTGCATGAGTTTATGAGTATCAATATGGTACATTTTGAAGGTTTAAATCTTAGTTTAGATTTTTACTTACCTTTATGTACTTCCTTACCAACGTTTTAGTTGCCTGGACAACTCGGAATGGAATAAAGTGAGCCAACTTGGTGAGTCGATCCACAATAACCCAAATCGCGTCGTTACCCTTCGTGCTTTGAGGGAGAGCAGTCACCAAGTTCATGGTAATGTGATGCCATTTCCATTTCGAGATTGGTAACAGCTGAAGTAGACCAGTAGTTCTGGAATGTTCAGCCTTCACTTGCCGACATACTAGACACTTTGCTACGCTCCTTACTACTTTTCGTTTCATTCCATACCACCAGTAATGTTGCCTTGGATCTTTATATATCTTTGTACCTCCTAGATGTACCGAATACGGAGAGTTATGATCTTCTTTCATCAATTTTTCTCGAACAGGGCTAACTGGTATATGTAAACGGCTTCCATATTGTAAGGATGCATCTTCGTGAATGATGAAGTCAGTTCGTAGTCCACTTTCTACTTTTTCTCGGATCCTTTGTATCTTGGCATCATTTGCTTGAGCTGCCTTGATCTGATTTACAAGAATGGACTTGACTTGTAAGTTCATCAAAGATGAAGCGTTACTTGGCATAACTATTTCAATCTCCAATCCATATAACTCTTGTTGTAGTCTCCATTGAGCGGTGAGATTCATTGATAATGGCTGGCGACTAAGTGCATCAAGAACTACGTTCACCTTTCCAGGATGATACTGTAGGTTGATGTCGAAATCTACCATGAGTTCTAGCTATCTTCACTGCCGCATGTTGAGTTCTTTCTGAGTAAATACATATTTCAGACTTTTATGGTCGGTGTATATATCCACTCGCTCTCCCAATAAATAGTGATGCTAAATCTTGAGGACGAAGATGACGACTGCCAATTCCAGACCATGTGTTGGATAGTTGCATTCATGAACTTTTAACTGCCTTAATGCAAAAGCCATAACTTTTCTATACTGATGTAGAACACATCCTAATCTTTTACCAGACGCGTCACAATGCACATCAAAACCGCAAGATTGATCCGGTATTACAAGAATAGGAGCAAAGGTTAATCTTGACTTGAGTTCTACAAAAGCCTTCTCTCATACTTCTGACCACACGAATACTTCGTTTTTACGTGTGAGCTTGGTCAGGGGTGCTGCGATCTTTGAGAATACTTCGATGAAGCGTCGGTAGTATCCTGCTAAAACCAAGAAACTTCTTAAATCTTTCATCGTCTTTGGTGTCGGCCCCTCGCTGACAGCTAACACCTTAGCCGGATCCACTTAGATTCCTTCACCTGAAACAATATATCCGAGAAATCCGATTTGATCTAGCAAAAATTCACACTTGCTGTAGTTGGCGTAGAGCTGGTGTTGTCGTAATCTCTCCAGGACAATGCGTAAATGCTCGGAGTGTTCTTTCCGATTCTTTGAATACATCAGGATGTCATCGATGAAGATAACAACAAACATGTCTAAGTACTCTCGGAAAACTTGGTTCATCAGGTTCATAAAGATGGCATGTGCATTGATCACTCTAAATGACATTACGAGATATTCATAATGGCCATAAAGAGTCCTAAATATCGTTTTCGGAATGTCGGACTCTTTGACCTTCACCTGATGATATCCTGAACGAAGATCAAGCTTTGAAAAGACATAAGATCCACTTAACTGATCGAAAAGGTCATCGATGCTGTTCCCGCCAAAATTTTCGGCCAAGAGCTATTTGTTCCTTTATAACCCTTATAAAAAAGGGAGAGAAGAAAGAGGAAAAGAATTCATGGTTGGACATCACGTGCTAAACACGTGAGCGCTTATATGCAAAGCATATAAGCGCTGAAAGAAAATAACAAAAGGACAAACAGGCCTCACGTGTTAAACACATGAGCGCTCATATGCAAAGCGTATAGGCGTTGAAAACATATAACTGAGGGTCAAACATGCCTCATGTGTAAAACACGTGAGCGCTCATATGCAAAGCATATGAGCATTGAACATAAATAACCAATGACCAAACAGGCCTCGCGTGTAAAACACGTGAGCACTCATATGCAAAGCATATGAGCGCTGAACATAAACAGGCTAAAACCCACAGCAGGGGTCACGTCTTAAACACGTGAGTTCTTTTGCCTCTCACATGCAAAACATATGAGCGCCCCAATTTAAAATGTTCCCATTAAATTCTATGTGATAAAATTAAATCATATTTGGGAAATATTTTCCTTGATATTTCTAATATGGAAAGATCTTTCTCTAACGGAGAATCCTGGATTTAAAATCCGATAGTGATAAAATATCACCAATTAAATCATCTGACAGAATTAAATTCTATTAGGGAAATATTTTCCTAATCTTCCTCAAACTAGAAAGATCTTCTCTGTTAAACAGGGGACCTTTGAATTAAAGATTCAATGGTGATCATCTGGTAGAATAAAATTCTATCATAGGAAAATATTTTCCTAATCTTGTTAAACTAACAAGATATTCATATAATAAGAATAAAATTAAATATTTTCCTAATCTTGTTAAACTAACAAGATATTCATATGATAAGAATAAAATTCTATGTTAAACTAATGTGATATCCATATGATAGAATTAAATTCTATATTAAGGAAATATATTTTTGATCTTGTTAAACTAAAAAGATATGATAGAATAAAATTCTAATCTTATTACAACTAACAGGATATTCATAATCTTGTTAAACAAACAAGAAATCTTCTCTGTAACACAGAGAGCCTTTGGATTAAAAATCCAACGGTGAATAAAATTCACCGATTGATCTAAAAGATCATGGAATCAATCATGATCTCTCAATGAGGGATTTTCTTAACAAATCGATTCTTGTTCTTCTCGTATAAATAGGAGCGAGGAGAGGAGGAGAGGATAGACAGAGAAGAGACCCCCCATAAGGTTTGAGAACAAAAAAAGAAGAAGAGCTCTCTTTTAGAAAAAGAAACCCTAGATAAGAAGAAAGACATATAGATCATTTTATCTCTTCTTCGCCATTTCAAGGGTTTAACTCTTCTAAAAAGAACTTAGTTCTTCCTCTGGTTGAGGTCTACAGAAGCAGATCTCCTCACAAGTTGAGAATTTAATTCTCATCGGGGAGATTTTGTCATGCAAACTCAAAACTTAGGGGAAAGAACTAAGTTTGAAGAATTTAATTTTTCCAAAGATATAGGAATTTAATTTTTTTGATAAAACTAGGGTTTAACCCTATAAAACAATTTAATTCTTATCGAAATAAGGGACCTAAAATGATCAAAACTCAGATCAAGATTTCCATGCACATAAAAGAAATGATTAGCGCTCAACGCTATCACGACAGATCACGTGTTCCCACGTGAGCATCTCTGAGAAACAAAAATGAACGACTAAGATCGAGTCACATGATCCCATATGACCCCCCAATAGTGCTTAGCACTTATAAATGGAAAAGGGGAATAAATCAAAGAAAGTTTCCATTTTGGGCACCTCACGTGCTCCCACATAACTCCCAATAGTGCTTAGCACTTATAAAAGAAGAAGGGAATAAACCCAAAGAAGCAATGCCCAATTTTCAGGCGCTTCACGTGGCACACGTGAGCGCTCTAAATTTTACTGTTTAACACTCCTTAAGAGCCTCACGTAGGAGCACGTGAGTGCCAAATAAATTTCAATGTTTAACACTATGAGGGGGCCAACCTTAGCCTAAATTAGCCAAGTCTTCTGAGGCCAAAAACCTTTCGACCATCAATCGACCGAGCCCTCCTATACTCAGTTCTCCCCAAATCGATCTTAGTTCCAAAGATGATTAATGATCTTCTGACACATGGCATCTAAAATGATGTTCGTTCCACCATGAACTCTCCCTTCAATCTGGAGTTCGGTTCAAGGGTACATCTCTCCACACCTCTGATACATATCGTTGTAATTCTTCAACGTCTTAAGAGAGATGGAGGGTCCTGACAACCAACAGCTCTTTGGTGCACTCCCAAACCCATGAGCACATTCCTATGGACCGCAATGTCCTTAAACTAGCTACGGACCGTAACGTCCTTAAACTAAAGCAATAGAGCATAAATGCTCTTTTGTTGGGTCTGAATGATCCCAAAATCATATTGAGTAGATCTTAGTCTAAAAATTAGACTAACGTATTCTCAACAAACATTTAAGTTGATCTTAATCCCAAATGAGATTAACGATCCTTAAATAAAACAAAACCCAAATCTAAGAAAATACGGATTTAGACTAATCCACACCCTACGAGCGACAACACAAATTAGTCTCCGTATACAATCCACGTGCAATCAAAAATAAAACAAACACACAGGATACGAAGTGAACATCTGGAGTAGGAGAAAGTGGTTACCACGATGCGGTAACGTAATTAACTGCAGGGGCTTATGCCTGCAGGGAAGAGCGTCCCCACAATCAAAAAACCCTCATAACGAAGGGGAATCTGACGAAGTCTGCTACAACGGCCGCATCTGTCCAAACCTCCGATACATGGTGCCATAAATCAACTTGGCATCTTCGGAGAGATGGACGGATAAATCCAAATAGCATCTACCCCCAAATTCAGGCAAGACGTTTGTCTTTCCGGTTTTCGGCGGTAAACATATTCCGGCACGCCCGGTGGGACCTTTTACTCTTTCCACTCCACACTTCGTGTGTCGTGTTCGCGAAAGAATCATGGTTTAATATGATTGCCCCTAGATTCGAGGTACTAAGATTTGGTGTTCTGCTCCATGCAGAGAAGAGAAATCGATGGCCTCCAGCTGCACTAACTGCAACAGAAACTCCCATTCCGTCCCCGTCGGAGGAGTGACTTAAGGGCCCCAAGCGGCCTCCTTCTGCAATGCCCGTGGAACAGGTGACTCGGTCCACCACTGGACTGTTTTTTGGAACCATGCTCCAGCCAATATGCTTCACTGCCTCAATGCCATCACAAGGGGCTCCAAAGAAGTCGGTCTTCGATCGGCTTGCAACCACCGCGGCCCCTCTCAACGAGTGGTCCAAGTCTGCTGCCACGGTCTTCGACAGGCTGAGCCTAAGCTCAAGAGGGCCCGCAAAGAGGCTCGCGATGGTTATCCTGAAGCGGATAGCCATTCCAGCTCCGGCAGACGAAGTCGTCAAAGGGGCTTTTCCTATTAAAGGATCGGTCTTCATAAGAGTGGCCGTTCTAACTCCCGCACCGGGCGAAGTCTCCAAGGCTGCTTCCCCTGCCAAAAAGTCTGCCTTCGACAGATTAACCGTTCCCTCTCAGCGGACATTAGTCTTCGACAGGATGACGCCGACAACGGCCTCTCATCAAAGCAGGGAGCATGACGAAGTTGCTCCAATGACAAAGGTAGTCCCGTCTGCACGACATGCTCGACGTCTCCACTGGCGCCGAGTAAGGAAAGCTGGGGGCAGTTCCCCTTCTGGACTTACCCCATCAGCTCCAATGATGGAAATTGACGCTGTTGTTCCAACTGGGAATGGCTTCGAGCTTCTCAAGAGGGTGCGCAAGAACTCTCCAACCGCCATATTGAAGAAGTCTACTCCGCCTACTGAAAGCATGACACAGGTGAAGCCAGAACAGCCTTCTCAGTGGCTGTCCTCCAACATCCACGGAGTTTGGCAGAAAGTCCAAGACTCTGTAATTGACAAAGATTACTCTCACCGGCTGAAGAAGACAAAGGCTCGGCAAGAGGAGGACCATCCTTCCTTCATCCCACGGAAGGTATCATCTGCATGGGTGCCTGCTACAACAAACCCCTCAACTTCGACCTCCCATAAGAAGAGAAGGCCAGAGAAGATCCCTATGCCTGCGGTAAATTTCAAAGGCAGTGGACCCAAACGCCCCAAGTCTAGGGCCATGGTAGTACACACGGTGTACATGGCTTTTGGGAAATAGGAAATCCGTACTTCCATGGGTCATCAACCACTTATACAGTCTGTGACAAAGGCTCGGGAGCAACAAAAAAAGCTCCAGGAGATGCTAACAAAGATGGTCGCACTCACGGGGCAGAAAGAAAGACTGGAAGTATCGTCCGAACAGCGCCAAGATCAGGAGACCGATACGGAATTCCTGCGGAGGGTACTAGAAAGAAAGGATAAAGAGGCCGTGGAACAAGCTACTAATATGAGGCAGATGGTGCTTCTGTTACATGGTCAAGATGATGATTCAGCCGGAACCTCCAGCCGAAGATCCGCCAATAATCATTGAAGACGACGGAGGAGAGACATCGAACCCTCCTCCGGTTTTATCAGCAGCCAGGGAGGAGACGATCTCTAAAGCTATCCTTGATGACTACATAGCTCAATAAATACGAGCTCATCAGGCAAGTGAAGCGGCTGGTCAAGTTGTCGGAACTAGGCGACCTTATTTAGGCTGGTATGATCAAATTAAGTACTTGCCGGGATATACGATCCCTAAGTTCCATGTGTATAAAGGGACGGGCAATCCACACCGGCACGTTTCTCAATTCAGAGCTCTATGCAACAATACTTGAGGCGACGACAAACTGCAGCTTCGCCAGTTCATCGGCAGCTTGGCGGAGACAGCATTTGAATGGTACTCTGAGCTCCCAAATGATTCCATCAAAACATTCACGGAGATGGAATTATTATTCACACAGCGGTTCGCGAGCGCAAGCGAGCATACCCCGATCACGGCGTTAATCAATGCCAGAGTGAAGCCAGGAGAGACCTGGGTTCAACACGCAATTCGATGGCGTAACCTATGGTCAAAATGCGAACAATGCATAGAAGAAACGTCTGCCGTAGGCATGTTCGTGGGAACCCTTGATCCCCAAGCAACTATATCCCAGTTTATGATGTTCTTCAAGCCGACCACCTTCCAGGCCTTGATTGACAAGCTAACCCAAATGGACCAGATGGGTCATAGGCCGTCCTCTTCAAAGACAGATCTTCGGAATGAAAAAGGCAAAAGGAAAGTGGCATTCGTCGCCAACGCTCAACAACAACAGAGTGACCCGAAACCAATAGCTCGCCGAAACAACAAACCAAGAACCCTCGAAGAAAAGTTGAGACGTCCTTACTCGTTCCCCTAGGATAAAACGAGGAGACTATTCGAACTGGTTATATGCAACAGGCTCATCACTTTGCCGGATCCGTGACGCACACTGCAACCGGGCGACGTCAACAACCCCAATTACTGCCCCTACCACCGAATAGTGGTCTGCCCAATCGAAGATTGCTACGTATTCAAAAACTGGGTTAAAGACCAGTACCAACAGGGCAAGTTCATGCTGACCGAAAATTGGAAAGTAAACCCGCCACAGCAGCACGCTCCTAAAAATGTGGATATGCCGAGGGCATCATGCTCATTTGTAGAGGAATCTCCGTGGGAAGTTTTCCTTTCGGCTAAAACTAAAAGAATGTTGAAGGATCTTCAAGCATGTCCCGCGATTAGGTGGAAAAGCCCGCTAGAGCCTAAGATTATTGACAGGATGCTGAAACCACGCCCAACGCCGAAAGTTGGTAACGATGGGCAAAACCTCCAGGTCAAGCCTCCGAAGTCTTCAAAGAAAAAGAAGAAGGCCAAGAAGCCCGTGCAGCTTGACAGCAATCGTATGGGTCTGCAAAAATACATCAAAGCAATGGAGGAAACAACCAAAAGGCACGGACCCCAGTCACACTAGAAGAATTCTTCAATCATATTCTTGAGAACGGAAACAGTGACATTGATGAAGGAGACGATTCTTCAGAAGAACCCGAGAATTATGTAGCGAGTTGCCACATGATCTCTCACCTGTCGTTAAAAGATGAATTAGCTCCCTCGGCGTCGGAAAGCAATGCAGAGGAGCTGGGGGCAGGACCGGCGTCAAAATCCATGGAACTGTCAGACGACCTGATCGATAAACTGCTGGACGAAGCCCTTCAAAAGAGCAAAGCTGACCAAGATCGTGAAACAGCCATATACGAAAAGGCCAAGCATCGGCGTCAGGATGAAGAAGTTGCGGCGAGGAAGAGTCACAAAGTACTCCAACTGGATCGAAGCACACCCGCGACAGACAAAAGTAAGTTTAATACGGGGAAACGGTTCGCTAATGCCCTGTCAATGGGAATGAAGTTGCCACCTTTCGAAGGAAATACTCCCGGGAGTACGTGCCTTGACGAAGTGGATGTACATCCGAAATACTGCTCGTATCATCGGAGGGTCACACACCCTACCGAAGATTGCAATGCCTTCAAGAAGTGTTGGCAGGAATACGTTGCCTACCGACAACACTTCAAGCGAATAAAGCGCAAAGCCCGTCGGGAGCAGAGAAGCACGAGAGATGAGCATAAAGGAACAACCAGTAACTGTCATATAGTTGATGCCATCCCAACAAAAGGGAAATCTCAATTTCTTACCTTCGGGAGCGATTCGGACGAAGAAATGGTCCTCGGCCCTCTCTTTAAGGAATCCACCTATGGAAAAGAAGAAGAGACGAAGAACTGTGAGAACATTCAGCTACGTAACCGTATGTTGCCTGAAAAGAATATCAGACCCTCAAACAAAGGTTCGTGCAAGAAAGACAAGTGGAAGGAAAAAGTCTCTGAGGAGATTGCCCTCGATGATAGAGTCGCTGAAGAGCTCACAGCCAAGGACCCGCCCAAAAAGAACAAGGTGGATTACAATGTCCTGGCACATCTGAGGAAGATACCCTCACAATTGAGTATTTTGGATGCCCTTCTCCTATCTAAAGAGGCACGAGATTTCCTGATTAAGGCGTTACAAGAGCCCGACCAGTTTCAAGCCTTCCTTGCAGAAAAAAAGATGAAGGACGAGCTGGAAGAAGTCCACACGGCTGATATCACCTTCAGCGACGAAAACCTCCTTCTCGAAACGTGCGAGCACAACCATTCACTGTATGTAACTGGGTATTGTCACGATATCAAGATAGGGAAGATCATGGTCGACAATGGTTCCTCCGTCAACCTTCTCAATGTAAGAGTGTTGACGGAGATTTGCATGAATGTGCAGCACTTGGCTTGGGAAAAAATTACCATCTCCGGTTTTGAATCACAATCATCACAAATGCTCGAGTCTGTAATAATGACATTACGCTTCGGGATGCTCGTCACTGACATCAAGTTCCATGTTATTGATGTCAAGACTTGCTACAACGCTTTACTCGGCAGGCCTTGGTTACATGAGTACAACATCATCGTTTCTACACAATATTAATGTATGAAGTACTTCAAGGACGACCTCGAGTACACAGTTACAGGGGAGCTGAACCCATTCTCCATAAATGAAGTCCGCAAATATGAAGACGCCAAGTACTTCTTACCAGACTTCGAAGATATAGAAAGATGTCGCAAACCGGAGAATAAACAAAAAGCCATCGCCACTATCCCGATATTTAGGAGCGATATCGAGGAGGATGAAGAGATGGTCTACTCGGGACAACCCCAAGGCAACATGCCATGACCATCTACTCCTATTTTGGACTTTAGCAGTGACTATGAGGACAAGGCCAACGCAGTGTTTTCTGTCAGCCCGCCAATGCAGACCTTTGCTGGAGCTGACCAGAGTTTACAAATTACCATGGTTCCGCAGTGGCATTACAATGAACTTGATGCACTTGATACACAACGTGCAAGAGCTGCAAACCTTCTACGTCCCTCCTAAGCAAAGAGGTGAAAAGGCGATCCTTTTCTACCAATCCACGAAGACTAAAATGGCGAAAGAAGTCTGGCACGGTGTCGAACCTGTGCTTGACAGGTTTCAGCCAACCCGTATGCCCAGATACTACGCAGAGGGACTGAAAAGGCTATTGGGATGGCAAAGCGTACCCTTCAAACAAACTGCTCAACAAACCTAGTTCTATAACAAGATTTGGGACGTTCCCGGGACTCAGCGAAAGATGCCCAATGGGAAAATGGATACGACCGGCCTTGGATACGTTTGGTCTAAGAAGCGGGAGCGATTCCATGGCTGCCATGTTATAAATGATTCCAGTGGAAAAGGGAATGTCTTTCCAGATAGCGCTGATATTGAAACAGAGCAAAATCCAGCCGTACGAATACCAAGTCCATCATTCGAAGAGCAGATTAAAAATCTAATAAGGGAAGCAGGTCAAAAAGTTCGGGATGACCAAAGCCGCGAAATGGCCATTTACGAGAAAGCCAGGACGCAACGTCTCATTCAGCAGTCTACGGAGGATGACGATGCCTTTCACCGTCAGCCCGCTCTGCGCTCTTGTGGCAAGAAAAAATCCCGACGTAGAAACAACAGCAAGGTGAAGAACGGGAATGACGCTAAAAAACAGCGAAGCGGATCCAAAATGCCGTGCGATCGAGAAAAGGTCCGCTGGAATTCATCGCGGATGAAGAAAGTGGTTCGGGAATACTCTTTCCCTCAAGACAAGACAAGGAAAATCTTCGACCTTGTCATGAAACATCAAATGATGGTGCTCCCGGAGTCTCAGGGCCCCGAACAAATAGACGAAGTCCATCACCCGGCTTATTGCTCCTATCATCGAGCAATAGGACATCCTCTTGAAGACTGCTTCACCTTCAAAAACTGGGTTGAAGACCAGTATCAGCAAGGCAGGTTTGCTCTATCTGACAGTTGGAGGCTAACCCCACCATAAAAGCATGAGCCAAAAGCAATCTATAGGGCGAGAATAGAACAAGAGCAACATCGGTCTTGGAAACGGGCTCGTACCTGCCACGTGATAACGTTCTCAAAGGAAAGAGGGCATGAGAATATGGATGACCTCTTCCAATACTTCGCAAATGAAGACGAAGACGAAGCGATCTCAGAACTTCCACCAGCACCAAAGGAGTTGGAAGACTGGATACATACCACAGCAGACAATCTGAGGAAAATCGACTTGGGGACGGCAAACGAGCCAAGGCTAACATTCGTCAGCGAGCTATTGTCTGAAGAGCAGATGTCTACACTAAAAGATGTGCTTATGCAGTATAAAGACTGCTTCGCATGGAACTATTCCAAGATGCCGGGACTAGATCCAAAATAGCCGTGCATAAACTGGCAATATCACCGGACATCAAGCCAGTCAAACTGTAAGTCCACGTTACCTCTCCCGGTTCTTTCAGGGTTGCGGAAACGGTGAAAAACATTTTTTTTGGTGTGAGTAACATGGACTATAAAACCCGGATCTTTGCTAAACTACACACTAGTAACACACAAGAGCTTTACCTACCCGGTTAGGGGGTTATATCTTAACTTGAACTCCTTCTTCTTCAACTTCTTGTGGTGGTCGGATGGATCTCACCTCGTCGCCTTCTCTTGCCGAAGATGGATCCACCCGAGGGCCTCTACCTTGAGCTCCTTCCTCGAACTTGAGGTAACTAAAATATTAGGCTTGCTAGACCCTCAACCTTAGGATGAGTAGAGAGTGGCTTTGGTGTTTTATCTCAAAGGAAATGGTTCTCAACTCATGAGAATGATTTTCCTTGAGCTAGAGGAAGAGGAAGAGCAAAGGATGAGAGAGAATGAGAATGAGAGAATGAAATGAGTTTTTGCAACCATAACAAATATATGTGAATTAATCAATTAACAAAATTAATCAAAAAGGAAAAAGGTGATGGTATGTTGAAAAGACCATTATCATTTCACATTAAATGAGTTTTGCAAAGATCAAAGAGCATCTTTGCTTGAAATGATGATGGTCAACTTATCAACCTTGGTCAACAAGTCAACCTTGATCAACAAGTTAACAATCCTAACCATAACCCAATTTCCTTTAATTAATATTATTAATTGATATTTCACATATTCATTAGGGTTTGGTAAAAGACAACCGTCAACTGTGCATACACACCCGTACCAAAACCCTAATGAGAATCATGTTCCTCTGCCTCAGTCAACTGTGCATACACACCCGCATTCGTGTTCCGAGGAACATGAATACAATGAGATAAAACTAACCCCAAAACATATACTAGGATATGGCTCAAACCAGAGCCCGCTAGTAATGACTGTCCGGACACCAAACGTGCACAAGTGCGCGGATGTGAACGAACACTGTCGCAAAACCATGCGACATCTACTCAGTTTTGCCCAAAGGCGAATAACCCTCTGTGTAGGACTCTAAAGACTCGACACTACGCTCGCAGTGGGTTTAACCACAGACCGCAAGCGGCACTAGCTGTACGTAACGGTCCCCAGGTAGATGCCGATAAGAAGACTGATGAGGTGAACCCATCCGAACTCCTATTGAGCCTGTATATGACAATCTGCGTAAAGTCCGGTCTGTTCGTCTGAGAATACCACATGGCGGGCCTAGGGGGTGGTAAACGTCAGTCCCCTAATAGCGGTACAAGTTGTGTCGGAGTGTAGCCAAGAACACCCTGAGATAACACTGGAAACCTACCAGTGTATCTCGCTTGGCCTGGCCAGGGACGACTATGTGTAATGGCTCTCCTAGACACAGCGCGATATCAACTCCCAATACCGGGAGAGACGAATCCTATCTAACCGTCACTGCCTCCAAGTGCTTCGGGACTGCACCCAACTACTACCTGTTTGCACGATTCCTTTGAGCCGTGGTAGGGTAGTAATCAAAGTACAGTGGGAACACACTCGAGGCGAAGTGACAGTGTCAAGTCAGCGGACTAAGCTGTACTCATGTCACATGGGAACTGATAACTGACGATAGGTATAGTACTAACCAACAGTTCCCGACGAGTCCTGTCCAGTGTACTCGTAACCTAACAAGCACCCGCATACTATCTCAAGTACGACATACTGACGGCTGTGGGACAGACCGTCTCCCCTGCTGGGATGAGAAGAGCATACGCTAGTCTACTCCGGAGTATCGATGCCCTGTCTCGATAATCCTACGACTAGGGACCTGTATAAGGATGTGCTTGTAGATTACCCAGCCCCCACTAGTGTGACTGCCATCACAACGCTGGTAATCAAGCAAAGATCCTAAGGGCTCCACTAATGTTTATAGGCGATATGCTAAAAGAAACACATGCACACAATAAAGCAGAGACAAACCAAGTAGCATACTACCATTTCGAGCAAGATTGTCTATACAAATGTGAATATCCCAAGCTTCCATCAAGTAATATACAAACTAGTATGATACAGTAATGGCCTTTAGGGCATATACACTAACAATCTCCCACTTGCACTAAGGCCATGTACTGGCGTATCGAAGATCTATCATCTCGATCAGCCGCTCGAACTGAGTCTGGGGTAAGGCCTTCGTGAATGGATCTGCAGTGTTATCTTCTGAAGCATCCCTCCGAACCTCGATCTCCTGGCGATCCACGATCTCCCTGATCAGGTGATACCGCCTTAAGATGTGTCTGGATTTCTGATGGGACCTGGGTTCCTTCGCTAAAGCTATAGCCCTGTTGTTGTCGCAATATAGAGGTATTGGATCAACAATGGACAGAACCACCTGAAGTTCTTTCAAGAACTTCCTCATCCATACGGTTTCTTTTGCGGCATCAGATGCAGTGATATATTCCGCTTCCATCGTCGAGTCAGCAACGGTTTCCTGTTTGGAACTCTTCCAACACACCGCCCCTCCATTGAGGGTAAAGTCAAAACCCGACATGGACTTGGAATCATCCTTGTCACTCTTAAAGCTGAAATCAGCAAAGGCCTCGATCTGGAGGTCTTTTCCGCCATACACCAAGAACATCTCCTTAGTCCTTCTCAGGTAATTGAGAATGTTCTTTACCGCTATCCAGTGCTTCTCCCCAGGGTTTGACTGATACCGGCTTACCACACTCAGTGCATAAGCTACATCTGGTTTGGTACACAACATCGCATACATTATAGAACCTACCGCAGAAGCGTAGGGTATAATAGACATGCGATCCCTTTCCAAATCAGTCTTGGGAGACATCTCTTTGGAGAGGGTGATCTCATGACAAGCCGGTAGATTACAGCGCTTGGAATCTTCCATACTGAATATTTTCAGTATGGTGTCGATGTACCTGGACTGTGAAAGTCCTAATATCCTCTTGGATCTATCACGATGGATCCGGATCCCCAGAATGTAAGAGGCATCACCCAGGTCTTTCATGGAGAACCTGTGTGACAAGAACCCTTTGACAGATTGTGGCATAGGAATGTCATTTCCTATCAAGAAATATCATCCACGTATAAAACGAGGAATACGATAGCTCGTGCTACAAATCTACTATAGATGCATGGTTCATCTGGATTTTTGATAAAGCCAAAATCTTTGACCGTCTCATCAAAACAGATGTTCCAACTCCGCGATGCCTGCTTTAGTCCATAAATGGAATTAAGCAACTTGCACACCTTTCCGCTGCTCCCACTCTGAATGAAACCCTCTGGCTGGTCCATATAGACACACTCCTCTAAATTTCCATTTAGAAAAGCGGTCTTTACGTCCATCTGCCAAATTTCATAATCGTGGAAGGCAACAATGGAAAGAAGGATCCAAATGGATTTCAACATAGCCACTGGAGAAAAGGTTTCATCATAGTCCAAACCAGGTCTTTGACGAAAACCCTTTACAACAAGTCTAGCCTTATAGGTGTCAACCTGTCCATCTACACCAATCTTCCTCTTGAAGATCCACTTGCATCCTACGGGTTTTACCCCATCTGGAGCAACGTCCAAAGTCCATACTTTGTTGGTGTACATGGACTCCATTGCGGTCCGCATTGCATCCAGCCATTTTACCGAGTCAACGCTCTGAATGGCCTGCTAGAAGCTAGTCGGCTCATCACTATCAATGATACAATCCTCTCTATCCCCGTCTATGAGAAAACCGTAATATCTCTCGGGCGGATGAGACTGCCTACTACTCCTGCGGAGCGGCGTAGGAATGTCCTGTTCTTTCGAACCCTCTGGTTCTACTAAGCTTTCAGTAATAGCTCGTGGTTCTGGAATTTCTTCCAGCTCTATTGCGCTCCCACTTATCTTATTTTCCAAAAATTCAGTTTCCAAGAAGTGGGCATGACAAGAAACAAAAACCTTTTGTTCTTCTTCGCAATAGAAGAAATATCCTTTGGAGTTCTTTGGATATCCCACAAACTTGCACTATACTGAGCGTGCCTCGAGCTTGTCCGCATGCTGCTTTTTGACAAAAGCTGGAAATCCCCATGTCTTAATGTGCTTAAGAAAGGGTTTCTTCCCACACCACATCTAATATGGTGTAGTAGGCACAGTCTTAGTTGGAACTCGGTTCAAAAGGTATGCAGCTGATTCTAGTGCATATCCCCAGAATGATCGCGGCAACTCAGCGATACTCATCATGGAATGTACCATATCCAATAGGGTTCGGTTCTGTCTCTCTGATACACCGTTATGTTGCGGAGTGTATGGAGGAGTAAGCTGAGAGAGAATTCCATTCTCTTTTAAGTAATCCAGGAACTCGGCACTTAAGTATTCACCACCTCGATCAGATCTTAGTGTCTTGATACTTTTGCCTGTTTATTTTTCTACTTCATTCTTGTATTCCTGGAACTTTTCAAAGGCTTCAGATTTATGTTTCATTAAAAAGATATATCCGTACCATGAAAAGTCATCCGAAAAAGTAATGAAGTAAGAATAACCGTTTCGCGCATGTGTAGACATTGGACCGCACACGTCACTGTGTACGAGTCCCAAGAGCTCGCTCGCTCTTACTCCGTGTCCAGTGAACGGAGTCTTTGTCATCTTTCCTTTGAGACAGAATTGACAAGTTGCATATGATTGATATTCGAACGGATCCAAATATCCTTCTGTATGTAACTTCGTCAACCTTCTCTCATTGATGTGACCCAGTCTACAATGCCATAAGATAGCATGATTGATTTCTGGAGACTTTCTTTTGTGTGTATTCTGGACATTGAAAATATGTGGTTGGTTTAATACATATATACCATTGCTTAATGTACCCGACCTAATCAAAACTTGATTAAGGTGAATGTTTACAACATTGCTTACAAATGCAAATTCATAACTTTCTTTAGATAATAAAGATACAGATATGATATTACAAGTTGCATTGGGTACAAAATAACAATCACGCAAAACCAAAACATGCCCATCTGACAATCCCAGGTGATAGTCCCCCACGGACTCAGCATCCATGCCAGCTCCGTTTGCAACTCTGAGGGTCATATCACTTGCCTTCAAAACCCTACGCCTTTTCAGTGCCTGCAAAGAATTACAGATATGAGATCCTGATCCGGTATCCAATACACAGGATGTAGAGTTTATTGATAGAAAGTTTTTAATAACATACACACCTGAAGCCGAAGCCGCAACTTGCTTCGGATCCTGGTTTCTGGTCTTCCAAGCCCTGCAATCCCTTTTCCAGTGTCCACTCTTGTGACAGTAAAAACATTCTTCCTTTCCCACAAGCTTTCCCACTACTTTTGTTGCCTTTGCCTTTCCCTTCGTATCCACTTTACTAACACCGCCCCTTGGTTTGGCGGGGGCTTTCTTCTTCTTTCCCTTGGCTTTCGCCTTGGACTTAGAAAAGGAAGATCCTCCTACAAACAAAGTGGATGTTTCTCTACCTTTCTATAGGGTGCCCTCTGCACTCCTCAACATGTTGAGGAGCTCCGGAAGTTCAACTTCTTTTCCTTCCAAGTTGAAGTTCAGGATAAACTGGGCGTAAGTGGAAGGAAGGGACTGGAGAATCAGGCCCGTATAGAGCTCGTTCTCTAACGTGGTCCCAAGGTCCGCGAGCTCTTCAATGAAGCCAATCATCTTAAGCATGTGTTCCGCTACCGATGATCCGATGGCCGATCTCGCCGAAAACAACTTTTTCGAGACTTCGTATCTAGCGATACGGGATTGCTCCCCATACAGATCCTTAGTATGGAGAAATATGGATTCGAGGTCCATATTCTCGTACCTCCTCTGATGTTCATTGTCCATAGAGGCAAGCACGATGCACTTGGCCTTCGCGCAGTCGATCTCCCATGTCTTACGGATTTCTATATCCGCGACGCTGGAGGTGGGACCTGGGACAGGGGGAGCTTTGGTGGTAAGGAGATACCCCAACTTATTATAAGTGATTGCCATTTTGACATTCCTGAGCCAATCTTTGTAGTTTGGCCCTGTCAGTATGTTTTTATCTAATAGTAACTTAAGTCCGGTCATGTCGATTGGTCGCTGCAATTAGGAGAGAGAGAAGAAATACTTTAGCATGATGCTCTTGCAAGTTTAGAGTGGTTTTTAGTTTGTCTAAACAGGATGGCTCCCACTGTCTCTCGAATCCCTCCTCAAACCATAAACGAAGAATTAGTCGGGATCAATCTCACCGTACAATACTTGCTTAACCGTTCAGCCAAGCCAGTGTCGGTACTTCGAGGGAGGTTTTCCAATGCTTTCGCGAAGTTCCTTAATTTAAGAACCTCTTTTCCCTGGGGGCGTAGCCCTGCTAACACTTTTCTAGACACCTACTAGGTTTATAGCATTGATCGTTAAGTGAGAAATTTCCCGAGGAGTAGCATATACTCACAGTAGGATTGGGATCCAAATATCATCGCGTGACAAAACTGATGGAATCCTACCAGAATCATCACACTCCAAATGGTATGCAGCGCTAGCAAGTTTCAGTTTCTTTAGAAACTCCCGATGTAGATTTTTGCCCCATGCTCTTATGACCTTGACTTTGGCCAACAAATCATAAGTCACATGTCAAGTTCTACCCGTCATTCTCCAGGTTAATTTGAACCCACCCGTACCTACCCTTGACTTTGGCCAACAAGGCAGTACGACTGTCCCAAACCAACGCATCTATCTATGCTGCATATGAATACCCAATAGCTACCAAACACTGTGCCTTGACTTTGGCCAACAAACACAGCTTGAATACTATTGACTATCCATATGAAATGATGGAGGGCTACGAATGGTTTTGGCGAAACCGTGAACGTAGTGAACTTGATATAATCGATGGAACGAGATAGCTTTTAAAAGGAGTGGTTCAAGCTCCGCATTTAAAAGTTGGTTTTTGAAAACAACTGAGTGGTTTTAAAAGTGTTCCAACGACTTTACTTGGTTTATTTTCTTGCATTAATTTTAATGCGTCCCATCATTTAATCCTACCATTGCAGAAAACAACGAAAATATGACGTACGCTTATGCCATCCGCATTCGCCACGGGGTCCCGTCATCACCCGTTAGATTACTTAACTAACGACAGAGTGGGGGCTGGACTAGCGCGGATGCAAAACATAAGCAACGCCTAAATAGATATCATATATAGATATATACATTCGTCAGATGCAATGATAGCCATTCCAGATCACAGATGAACACATTGGATATACTAGGAATCCGCGTTTCATACGAGCCTGTAACGAAAAGCGGATTACACGGTCGCGATGAATAGCCAATACCCCACCCTAGACTCCTACGGGTGCGGCAAACTACCCGCCAAGTACCCGAAGCGAAGCAACCTCCCTCAACAACGTGAGTAGGCCACTCGGCACTTCGAGATACCTGGTAGTTTGTGCACCCCCTCGTTGGGTCTATCCTAGGAGCAAAAACGGTAAAAAGAAATTATACAATGGCGGCTACAAGCTCATCCCGGATATGCGGCCATACAAATAATATTACATCAAATTACATATTACATAAATCGAAAGATAAAGAAAAACCCTCATCTCACAACCCCCCGGCTATTCATCCGCGACAATCCAACGAATTCATATAAACAAACCATCAACATTACAGATCACAGATATGTATAACCCTTACTAATCTACGTATAGCGATTAGCTGACGTTCAATACATATATCACATCACAGATATAATCCATTAGCCAAAGTCTATAGAAAATCGATCTAAACACGAATTTGTAACCACCCAAAAACAAATTTTGTTTTCTGGAAATTCTGGGCAGAAACAAACCATCCTAAAAATCACAAAACACCAACATAAGAACACTGCAGGAGAAACGACCCACGGCCGAGTCAACTCGGCCACGGATCCGCGGCATGAGCAAGCTCTTTCCGCGGATCCACGGTGAGTTGGTCGATTCACTGGATCGTTTTTCTTGTCTGTTCTTTAAAAACCCTGAGCCGATTTTTAGTACATGATTTATTATTTTTTGAGCAGAAATAAAAATCAGCTGAAAGTTGATATTTTTGAAGTGTTTTGCGGTTTTTTGCCCGATCGAAATTCTAGATACTTTGCTAACATGCTAGGGTGTGTTTAGCTAGGCTCTGATACCACTGTAAGTCCACGTTACCTCTCCCGGTTCTTTCGGGGTTGCGGAAATGGTGAAAAACAATTTTTTGGGTGTGGGTAACATGGACTATAAAACTCGGATCTTTGCTAAACTATACACTAGCAACACACAAGAGCTTTACCTACTCGGTTAGGGGGTTATACCTTAACTTGAACTCCTTCTTCTTCAACTCCTTATGGTGGTCGGATGGTTCTCACCTCGTCGCCTTCTCTTGCCGAAGATGGATCCACCCGAGGGACTCTACCTTGAGCTCCTTCCTCGAACTTGAGGTAACTAAAGTATTAGGCTTGCTAGACCTTCAACCTTAGGATGAGTAGAGAGTGGCTTTGGTGTTTTATCTCAAAGGAAATGGTTCTCAACTCATGAGAAGGATTTTCCTTGAGCTAGAGGAAGAGGAAGAGCAAAGGATGAGAGAGAATGAGAATGAGAGAATGAAATGAGTTTTTGCAACCATAACAAATATATGTGAATTAATCAATTAACAAAATTAATCAAAAAGGAAAAAGGTGATGGTATGTTGAAAAGACCATTATCATTTCACATTAAATGAGTTTTGCAAAGATCAAAGAGCATCTTTGCTTGAAATGATGATGGTCAACTTTTCAACCTTGGTCAACAAGTCAACCTTGGTCAACAAGTCAACAATCCTAACCATAACCCAATTTCCTTTAATTAATATTATTAATTGATATTTCACATATTCATTAGTGTTTGGTAAAAGACAACCGTCAACTGTGCATACACACCCATACCAAAACCCTAATGAGAATCCTCTTCCTCTGCCTCAGTCAACTGTGCATACACACCCGCATTCGTGTTCCGAGGAACACGAATACAATGAGATAAAACTAACCCCAAAACATATACTAGGATCTGGCTCAAACCAGAGCCCGCTAGTAATGACTGTCCGGACACCAAACATGCACAAGTGCGCGGATGTGAACGAACCCTGTCGCAAAACCATGCGACCTCTACTCTGTTTTGACCAAAGGAGAATAACCCTCTGTGTGGGACTCTAAAGATTCGACACTACGCTGGCAGTGGGTTTAACCACAGACCACAAGCGACACTAGCTGTACGTAACGGTCCCCAAGTAGATGCCGATAAGAAGACTGATGAGGTGAACCCATCCGAACTCCTACTAAGCCTGTATGTGACAATCTGCGTACAGTTCGGTCTGTTCGTCTGAGAATATCTCGTGGCGAGCCTAGGGGGGTTGTAAACGTCAGTCCCCTAATAGTGGTACAAGTCGTGTCGGAGTGTAGCCCAGAACACCCTGAGATAACACTGGAAACCTACCAGTGTATCTTGCTTGCCCTGGCCAGGGATGACTATGTGTAATGGCTCTCCTAGACACAGCGCGATATCAACTCCCAATACTGGGAGAGACAAATCCTATCTAACCGTCACTGCCTCCAAGTGCTTCGGGACTGCACCCAACTACTACCTGTTTGCATGACTCCTTTGAGCCGTGGTAGGGTAGTAATCAAAGTACAGTGGGAACACACTCGAGGCGAAGTCAAGTCAGCGGACTAAGCTGTACTCATGTCACCTGGGAACTGATAACTGACGATAGGTATAGTACCAACCAACAGTTCCCGACGAGTCCTGTCCAGTGTACTCGTAACCTAACGAGCACCCGCATACTATCTCAAGTACGACGTACTGACGGCTGTAGGACAGACCGTCTCTCCTGCTGGGATGAGAAGCGCATATGCTAGTCTACTCCAGAGTATCGATGCTCTGTCTCAATAATCCTACGACTAGAGACCTGTATAAGGATGTGCTTGTAGATTACCCAGCCCCCACTAGTATGACTGCCATCACAACACTGGTAATCAAGCAAAGATCCTAAGGGCTCCACTAATGTGTATAGGCGATATGCTAAAAGAAAGACATGCACACATTAAAGCAGAGACAAACCAAGTAGCATACTACCATTTCGAGCAAGATTTTCTATACAAATGTGAATATCCCAAGCTTCCATCAAGTAATATACAAACTAGTATGATACAGTAATGGCCTCTAGGGCATATACACTAACACAAACAAGCACCAAGAAGAATGCAGCTCGAGCTTGAGATGAGTATCAATGCCGAAGTCAAGAAGCTAATTGACTCCGGCTTCATCCAAGAAGTTCAATACCCTGAATGGATCGCCAATATCATTCCGGTAATGAAGAATAATAGGACAGTATCCATCTGCGTAGATTTGCAGGATCTCAATAAAACTTGTCTGAATGATGACTTCCCAGTGCCTGTTACCGAGATGATGATCGATAATACATCCACCCATGAAATCTTTTCCTTCATGGATGGATCTTCGGGGTATAATCAAATAAAGATGCATCCTGAAGTCCAAATGCACACTGCTTTCCGGATTCCGCTGGGCATATTCTACGACAAAGTGATGCCCTTTGGTCTTAAGAACACTGGCGCCACCTACCAGAGGGCCATGACAAAGATCTTCGATGACCTCATACACGAGATTGTCGAATGTTATATCGATGAACTCGTGGTTAAAAGCAAATCATATGAGGAGCACTGAGAGCATTTGAAGATAGTGTTCCAGCGTCTTCGGAAATATAATCTGAAGATGAACCCTCTGAAATTCGCGTTTGGAGTATCCTAAGGAAAATTCCTAGGATTCATCATCCGACACCGATGCATCATAATAGACCCATTGAAGATCAAGGCGATCATGGAAATACCCACGCTAAGAACTCTCAAACAACTGCGGTCTCTCCAAGGAAAGCTTGCGTATATCCGACGGTTCATAACCAATCTTTTCGGAAAATGCCGTCCCTACAACCATCTAATGAAGAATAGGACCCCGTTCATTTGGGATTGTAAATGCTAAAATGTGCTAGACGAAATCAAGCAATACCTACAGAACCCACCGGTACTGACCGCACCGGTCAAGGGAAAGCCCCTCATCATGTACATAATAGCCCTTGAAGGTTCTTTAGGCGCGCTATGGGCACAGGAGAACGACCAGGGGAAGGAGAGAGCTCTCTACTATTTGAGTCGAGTCCTTCTAGGGGCAAAAAACAACTATTCCCTTATTGAAAAGCATTTCCTAGCACTGATCTTCGCGACAACGAAGTTTAGACATTATGCCATGGCATATGAGGTCCATCTCATATCAAAGGCGGATTCTCTCAAGTATTTGATGTTAAGAGCCATACTAACGGGAAGTCTTGCCAAATGGGCCATCCTCTTGATGGAGTTCTCGATAGTATATCGACCCCTCAAGGCAATAAAAGGCCAGGCCATCACCGAGTTTCTCGCTGAGTATCTGATACCAGCTGATTCTCCCAATCGACGGGGAGAAAGAAGGGAGTGATACCCGATGGGAACTCTACTTCGATGGGGAATCGTCTATGAAGAGGCGGAAGCAAAGCACCCCCATAATCAAAGCCGGAGTAGGCCTTATCTTTGTGACTCTATAAGGAGGGATAATGCGTTTTTCCTTTTCCTTAACGGGGCCAAGAACAAACAACGAAGAGGAATATGAAGCTTTGATAGCAGGTCTCGAGATCGCCATTGACATGGGAATCGAGAACCTCCTCATATATGGAGACTCCCAGCTGGTCGTTAGCCAAGTAAAGAGCGACTATCAGACGTGTAAGCCAGAATTAGTGAAATATGGCGAAGGAGTGCAGAAACTGCTATCTCAAATCCCCCCTACGTCCTAGAAAGCATACCACGAGTGGAAAATAGCAAGGCAGATGCGTTAGCAAAACTCGCTAAAGAACTGGCTGACGAAAACCTCGATGACGTCAGGATCATTGTGCAAAGCCACCGGATTCTCGCGCCAGCAGAAATATCTCCGGAGTCGTCTGAAGAAAAGGAAGCCGCCGAAAAAGTGGCATTCCAATTAGAGGATGAAGAAAAGGCGAAGGATTGGAGAGAAGTCTTTGTAGACTATTTCAAATCTCATCATACGCCCGAAGACGCGTCGTCAAGACATTAGTTCATGAAACGAACTCTATCCTTCGCCTTCGTCAATGATACTCTATATAAGAGATCGTTTGACAGTTTGTGTCTAAGATGCTTAGGACCGGAAGAAGCAAGGAAAGTCGTCCAAGAAACTCATGACGGACTGTGCGGTTCCCATCAAGTCGGGCCAAAGATGACGCTGAAGATCAAAATAATGGGTTACTATTGGCCCATGATGTTTCAGGACTGCATTGAATATGCGAAGCAGTGTCACTCGTGCCAAATTCACGGTGACTTCATTTACCAGCATCCGAATCCTCCACACCTAATATTGGCTAGCTGGCCATTCGAAATGTGGGGAACCAATATAATCGGGCCCATCAAACCGACATCATCCAAGGTACATCGGTTCATACTAGCAACAACCGATTACTTCTCTAAGTGGGCAGAAGCAATACCGCTAAGAGAGGTGAAGACGGAGAACATCCTCCATTTCTTCATGATTCATGTCATTTACCGGTTCGGCACTCCGCGACGGATTATCTCGGATAACGGCCCAGCTTACAGAAACTATAAGATCAGCCGCTTTGCACAGCAGCATAAAATAGTTTGGAGATACTCTTCAGTCTATAACCCTGAGCTAACGATCTAGTTGAGGCTTTCAATAAGACCTTGACGAAGATCATAAAGAAGACGGTGTACAGAAACTGAAAAGATTGGCACGAGAGATTGCATGAAGCTCTCTGGGCTTATCGGACCACGCTCAAGACAGCCACGAATACAACACCATTCGTGTTGGTGTTCGGAACGGAAGCGGTTCTCCCCTTGGAGATAGAACTACCCTCTTTACGAGTGGCGGTCCGACATGAGCTGACGGATGAAGAAAATTCCCACCTTCGGCTTAAGGAGCTTGATGCCCTTGATGAAACTCGTCTCATGGCACAGCAAAACCTGGAAGCTTACAAAGCAAAGATGATGCGCTTATACGAAAAACTGACTAGGACGAGAACATTCCGCCAAGGCGAAGTCGTGTTAGTCATAAAAAGACCTATGACCCCCAATCGTGCCAAACAGAGGAAATTCGAGCCAAACTATGAAGGTCCGTATATCATAGACAAGATCTACCAAGGTGGGGCCTACTTATTCATGGATATGCATGGCGAAAGACCCTTCCGGCCAATAAACGCCCGGTTTCTTAAGAAATACTACACTTGACAAGTCACGGCTCAGGTTAATGATGGATGACGATGCTCATGTCCGCTCGCCGTCTTCCTGAGTCCAAACTCTATAAGTTGTATCCGGCGAAACCTCGCCTCAAAATCCCGACGGACCGCAACGTCCTTAAACTAGCTGTGGACCAAGATGTCCCTAAACTAACAACGGACCGCAACGTCCTTAAACTAGCTGTAGACCGAAATGTCCCTAAACTAACAACGGACCGCAATGTCCTTAAACTAGCTATAGACCGAGATGTCCCTAAACTAACAATGGACCGAGATGTCTTTAAGCTAAATGCGTCGCCTAAAATACGGTGACGGTGAAATTCAAGTTCACAAGTCCCAGCGGCGAGGATTGCAACTCAAGCCCCGCTGGCTGCACAGCTGCCTCAGTGGCGAAGTCCCCCGCAAGGCAAACGGAGGGTGTAAAAAAAAAGGGTACGTCCACAAGCGAAATGGGCATGGGTGAAATCCCAAAAGGGATCTATGAGTAAAAACAGCAGGACTGCCGGCGAGTTCGTGAAAACCCGAAAGGGCGTAGACTTGTAAAAAAAAATCATGCGCACTTGCAAGGTCCTCTCGACCTTGTGAGGAGAAAACACCCATGTGAGATCCTTATGACTCACAAAAGGGAGCAACACACTTAGGAATCCCCACGATTCCTATGGAGAAATTACACTTACGAGATCCTCACGACTCGTAAAGAGAATTCCCCCTTATGAGACCCTCACGGCTCATAGGATTCAAAAGCTTTAAGATGCAGGGACCTGAACCTGTTCTTAAGCTATCGCACTCCCAAGTTGTCCTACAAGAGGTCCAATATTGACCCTCGTATACAATCCATGGGCACAAATAAACGTCCCCTCACCTAGTTCCACCATGGCGTGAAATTTCCCCACTTTGTGAACAACACTTGTAGATCCTCTCGACTTGCAAGGAGAAAATACTCTTATGAGATCCTTACGACTTATAAGAGAACACAAACTTGGGGATACCCATGATTCCTAAGGAGAAAATACACCTACGAGATCCTCATGACTCGTAGGGAGAGATGCCTTTATGAGACCCTTACGACTCGTAAAATTAAAAAGCCTTAGGCAATATGATCCTGACCTTGTTTGCTAAGACACCTTTGTTCAAATCGACAAAGGCAAATGATGATTCTCTCATGACAATATCCCAGTTGTAGCGATGCTGATTCCTAAATCGGTATCAAATTCCAAGTCCTTTCATGGCAAATAATGATTCGCTCCTCGCAATGTTCCAGTCACAGCGATGTTGATGCTAAGATTAGTATTAGATCTTAAGTCCGATACTCACAATAAAAAAATGCATATGAAATATCCGAAATGATGGGGCAACTCACAATAAAAATCAGCGAGCAGAATATATGCATATAAAAACAGGCAAAATGTTTGGGCAACTCCCAATAAAAAGCAGTGAGTAAAAAGAAAAAAAATAGCCGAAATGATTGGGCACCGCGATAAAAAGCCGAAATGATTGGGCAATCGCGACTTTCGTGATATAAAAAGCTGAAATGATAGGGCATCGCAGAAAGAAATAAAAAAATGATGAAATGAAACTTTTGCCCTACAGGTGAGATCAAATTGACCCATGTATACAATCCATGGGCATAAACGGAAAGGGAACCTTATTACCCCACCGGGCTTCGTCAAAGGAAAGAAAGATCTCGATGGCTACATCTACAGCCTAGAAATCAACAACGGTGTTCCTTCTCGTTCCAACCAGAAGCAGATATGATGTCAGCAAAACGGAGCCATGGCAAAGTCTCCTCGTTCCAAATCTCGACGATTCACAGACAGCCTAGAGACTACCTCGGAGGCACGGCAAAGTCCCTCGGTTCTAAATCTCGACGGTTCACAGACAACCTAGAGACTACCTCGGAGCCACGGCAAAGTCCCCAAGTTCCAAATCTCGACGGTTCACAGACAACCTAGAGACTACCTTGGAGCCATGGCAGAGTCCCTAGTTTCAAATCTCAACGGCAGTATCCATAGCCTAGAAATCAACAACATCATTCTTCCTCCCTCCAGCAGGATACAGACGCGACATCAACAAATGGAGTCATAGCAAAGTCCCCTAATTCCAAATCTCGACAGTTCACAGACAACCCAGAGACAACCTGGACATTCGTTGCAATATTGCATACATAATGTCAACAAATGAAGCAAAGGAAGATCCCTAGCTTCAGGGTCTTAACGGCAACTCAAATGAGACCTGATAGACTATCGGAGATCATCCCACTCCAGCACGGAGTGGTCATAACTCATCGGGCTCCCAAACTGAGCCTAACCTCAAGTAAAAAGCGACATGGAATATCCCTAACGCTTGCTCTTTTGACGGTAATATCACCTGGAAGATTGCTTGAAGATGTCTTGTCTAGCCCCCCGAAGAGATCAAGACATGACAGTCGCAGGGCTACTCGAACAAAAAGATTGCGTATCGAGGAATACACCGGCCAACGCGACGGTATGACGGATAAAAAACCCTAGTACCACAGACCCTAACGGACTTCTATTAGCAGGAGTTAACTGTGACGTTAGGACATCTGATTGATCTTAAAATCCGTCGATGTGTTAAGAAATATAAAATATTCACAACCAAAGAAATTTATAATCGCAATCAATTAACGGTGTCGATGTAGCTCGTTAATGAATACGGATCGTCCACTGAGATTCGTGAATTTGTCCGATCTTGCCTTAGATGAGTCGAAATGAAAATATAAAAGAAAATTCAAGAAAGTAATTTGAGATTTGATTGAGTTGTCATTTCAAGAAAATCAAGAATATATTCAAGAATTAGAAATCAAGAAAGTGACCAATATCAATTTGAATTATCAAGAATACGAAGGATAGCTTGTAGGAATCAATCGAGTTAGTAGCAATGATGAATACTACAAATTACGAATCTTATCTATTGATGAATTGTAGCTAGAACGATTGTGATGAATGAAGATTAGGGATTTATTGAAGAAACTAGGGTTTCTACTTCACTATCCCTTGTCTTTTCATTGATCATCATTCAAATCTAGCCTCTAGCAAAGAGAATCTTCAATCGTTTGATCCCTAATTTGCAACGAGATTATCAAGAATGGTGATCTCGCTCCAAATTAGGTCATCAATGATTCTTTTTCCCAGAGTTCACAAATCTCATAAGACTTAATAGTAGTAAAAGGATTTCATCATCATTAGATCTACCGATTCTCTCGATTCCTTTACAAGCGGAGATTTCACTCACATATCATGAAAATTAAAGAATCACAAACGAGAAATTTCATAATGAAATAATGTAATGAAAACGAGAATTAACAATTTGTCACCTTCATTAAATCTTCTTCAAATTACACAATTCCTGAATTCGAGATACAAGATTAAGCTCTCGATCGTTCTTTTGAAGAGGTGAATTTATCGTCGATCTTTGCGTGGTTCGATCACCGTAAGACGTGGATCATCGTGGATCTCTTGCTCTTGATGATGACCGGCGTTGCGATGAAGGATCGTTGATTGCTCGCTTGATTTGTTTCTCAATGGATCTTGATTTGATTGGATTTGGATTGGATCTCAAGTTGTGTCACTCAACTTGAATTTTGAATTGTGTAACAACTTTTTGAATTATTGAACAACCCCAACCATTAGATCTAGATCCCCTTTTATAACCTCCAATTAATCTTCTCTCATAAACTTGGTAGTTAGAGAGAGTCTTCTAGAATGAGATTGTTACAAGGAGCCTTCTAGAAGAAGTTTGTTATGCAGAGCCTTCTAGAAGAAGCCACGTGGAAATAAAGCATCTTAAGGAAGCTAAGTAGTTACAAAGAAGGTTCTGGAGAGGTGACATCACCGGCGCCCCCAACTCGGCCACGGATCCGCGGCAACTCGGCCAACTCGGCCGCGGTTCCGCGGCCATATGAATGTATCTCTGCATCATTTTTCTGGCTTGTCTTGGTGTTTGTATTTGGGTCTTCATTTGACATCTGGAATCTTATAAATCTTTCTTGGATGCTGCCAGATTTTAAGTCTTTAACTTGATGCGTTTTATCGGCACTTTTGCGATTCCGGTTCTTTGACCAGAAGAATTTTCTGCACACAATCTCGATAAAATGTGTTAAGATATACAATATCATGCGTGTAGTAATAAACACACAATATCCCTCCAGAGTGTCGATTATAACTATAACACGTGGTATTTGGTATTTTCCAGATGAATTTGTAATCCGTGTTATATTTGCAATAAACACCCTTAGATAATTAGAAAGAGTAGGGAAATTGATATGTTAAGAATGCAATATTTTCGACTGATCAAATTCCGCCAAACTTAATTTTGGTCGTCTCGAGCAAATATCTTTTATTCAAGAGAAGGAGAAAATATAAGAAAAAGAAAAACTAACTAGCACACTTTCGTAGGCAACACGATTGCACTGAGCACGTGCAACAAGCCTTTAAACCTCTAGGTGTCCCTAGTAGGAGGAGTGTTGTCTTTTGAGGGTTTTCAGCAGATTGCACCCACAAAATCCTATAATAAAAGGAAGACTGTGAAAATTACATATAAAAATAGGAATTATAAAAGAAACAGTTTGAAAATTAGAGTTTCCAACTATACTAGTTTTTCGGTTGTCATGAGCCATATCTTAATTGTCATGAAAAGATGTTAGAAATCACATCATCCCTCAATAAAACATCGTCTTTATTCTTCATTCCTACCTTTCTTCCAAACACCGATCATATACCCCTATGTGTGTGTAGAAGACATCCCTACACTCAGAGAATTTAATTCAAGCTATCATACTCTAGTCGATCTACCTCAGTACTTTTTAATCGGTGAATATTTAGATGTATTTGCTCACACATTTTTCATGCGACCGTTAATACTTCTTGAGGTACTAACCGACCGATTACTCATGTGCTTGCTTATTAGGCGTATTAGTATTTTCCTTGCCTTGCAACACCTAAGGCTTAGCAGTGACTCCCAAACCAGTTGGTCTAAGGCACTAGGTGATGAAGCACCCACGCTATATTTTTTTATGCTGCCTTGGTGATTACAAAATCAGTGTTCATTTTTTCTACACCATTTTATATTTTTATTCTCCATTTATTATTTTCTTCATACTTTGGCTTTTAGACAAGAGCATTTCAAGGTATGCTCTACTATCCCGAGTTTCAAGACATGTGTAAGTGCATATAGTAGCGTATCAACATTCAAATGTTTGGCTTTCAGAATAGAAACTATTTTTTCAGACTTATTTTTATCCGCAGATTAGTGACTTCCTTCAACTTACTAACCCTTGGGACAACGGCTCATAACTACTTATTACTAGTTTCGTTTAAGAAAATATCTAACTTTCTTGGTTTTCTTAAATTTTTCCAATCTTTTAGATGTAATTTTTCACTATCTAATCTTTATTATAAAATTAAATATTAATTTTTCTTTAATATGTTTTGTGCTTATGCAAAGTATGATGCAAAGTGATGCGTAAATAAGCACAAACCTCCCCCAAACTTGTTTAGAACAGTGTCATCATTGTTGTCATCCGTTAAATCTCAAAAACCTGTAAGCTTGGGAGGAAAATTTATTAGCGGGGTACCTGAAATATGATCATGAAAATTCTCCCCCAAACTTATTTTTGGCTCACAATTTTAAGGACAACTTTTATTTTCAAGAGCAAAAAATATACCCCCCTCAAACTTGAGTTAAACAATGTTAAGCTTTTAAAATCACAAGAGGGGGTCAAAGTTATTGGTCAATGTAAAGATTTACAAAGACCGAAAGTCAACACCAACCATTCGAAGATTTTATCAGTGAAACGCACCGATTGGTGGAAGAACATGATGTATAGAGCCAGGAAGAAGTGGGAAAAAGATAAGTGGTGTAATAAAAGGGTTTGCGTCTCAACTTGGAGAGACGCCACAATGATTGTGATGGATTACTCGCATTCTCGTGATTGTCAAGAAGAATGGGTGGAGGTTCAATTTCTTTGTTTTGGAGATGATTCATCTCAACACCCATGTCTTTTAAAAATGTGAGTTCATCAGCGAAAATGTCCTCAAACCTTTCATCGATACCCCGAAGAATAATCTCATCCGAAAGAACAGGGTGATCCTCAGACTCCATAAAAAGTTCAAAATCAACGTTAGAGGTTGACCTGGACAGCTCAATGGAAGAATCCATATATGTATAATACATAGCTGGGTCAAACAACAACGTATTGAGGAAGTCTAGATCAGTATCATGAAGCTCTTCAAATTCACAGCTGTCGACATCCATTAATTCGATAGAACAGACCTGAGCAGAAGGTTCGGAGGGTACACTTTCCAACTTGTAAATGTTCAGCTCAATTGACATCTTCCCGAAGGATAGGATCATAGAGCCGTTTCGACAGTTGATTATAGCATTGGAAGTGGAAAAAAAGGGTCGACCGAGAATCACCGGAATTTGGTCCCGTGGGTTTGCTATTGGTTGTGTATCTAAAACAATGAGGTCCACAGGAAAAACAAATTCCCCGACTTTTATCAACACATCCTCAAGCGCACTCCTAGGTTTGGTGATTGACCGGTCTGCCATTTGGAGAGTGCAGTGCGATGGTTTCAACTCTCCGATACCTAATTGCTCGTATACAGTGTATGGAAGCAGGTTAACACTAGCGCCAAGATCAAGTAAAGCACGGTTGATATTTTTACCCCCAATAGAAATAGAAATTGTAGGACAGCCTGGGTCCGTATGTTTCTTCAGTACTTGTTGAGTAAAAGCAGTGTTTACATTACTTGTCATGAAAACCTTTTTCGGCACTTGATTCTTCCTCTTCCTAGTGCACAAGTCCTTTAAAATTTTCGCATATGAAGGAACTTATTGTATAGCATCTAGGAGAGGAATATTGATGTTAACCTGTTTAAAAATTCCACAATCTTCTCCATTTGTGGACTTGGTTTATTTCCCCTCAACCAATTCGGATAAGGCGCTTGAGAAATAAGAGCTGGGTCCGACATTGGAGAAGGTTGTGTGGATGGAACAGATCCCAGAATAGGAATGGGGATCGTCTTTGGTTGACTAGAAGATATGTGCTGAGGCTTCGAGCCTTGGGGAACACGGAGAATAGGCTAGTCAGAAGATGGAGTAGACGAAATAGGATAAGAAGGTGGTGAACTAGACGAAGTAGGGTAAGTAGTGGAAGTGGAATCCGGGGTATCATTATCTGAATCATCAACATCAATCTGTTCACCGACATGATTATTTAGCACTCTTCCAGATCTCAACGTAGTAACAACATTCACATATGTGAATAGCCAGGATTAGGTAAGGGTTGAGCTGGAAGTTTCCCTTTCTCTCCAGCGCTCACATCGGCATTTAATCGTGCAATTTGTGCTTCCATCGATTTAATACTCTCACCGTGTGAGGCCAAGTTCTTCTTTACATCATCGACAGAGGACCTAATATCAGCCGACACTTGGATGGAATGTTTCATGAATAAATCCAAGGTGCGTTCGAGTGTAGACGAGTTATCGGTTTCGGTCAATTGCAAAGAATTATCATATGGTGCAGCAATGTTGACCGGATTTTGAAAGTTTTGTGATTGAAAGGGGTGCTGAACCAGTTGTAGTGGTTGCTGTTATTGTAAAGGAACCCTTTAAAAGTTGTTCTGGTTTGAAACCGTGTTTTGAGTTTGGTGTTGGTTCCAAGCAAAATTACGGTGATTCCTCCAACCCTAATTATAAGTGGAAGAATACGGATCGCTTCTAGGTCTTTGCTGAAAAGCAGCATTAGTATGCTCTTGACCTTGAAACGGAGAATTCAAAGGACATTCTTCCGTCAGATGTGATGGATCAGAACAGCATCTACAGACAGTTTGGGGAGTGTCATCTGATTTAGGGAGGCTAATAAATTTTTTTGTTCCATAGCTTCAAGTTTCTTTTGCATTGCTGCCATTTCAGCTCTAACTCCTATGGAAACATCAAGTTGATGAATACCACCCCTAGACTATGGTTGACTTACACTCTCCCACTGTAAAGATTTTTCAGCGAAATCTTCTAAAAATTTCAAAGCTTCACCATCGTCTTTAGACATGTAGTTGCCTTGACACATGGATTCAAGATTCTGTTTTATTGTAGGATTAATGCCCTCATATATGATTCTGCATAGATCCCATCGATGGATTCCGTGATGAGGACATTAAACTAACAGATTCTTGAAGCGTTCAAAACACTTCAAAAATGGTTCATTGGGAAGCTGGGTAAATTGCTTTATTTCGCTACGGACTCGGGTTGTCTTATGATTGGGATAAAATTTCTTTAGAAAAGCTATGACGAATTCATCCCAATTTGAAATAGAATGTGCAGCTATGTTATAAAGCCACTTTTCGGCTAAATCGCACAAAGTGAACGGGAGAAGACGTAATCTCATAGTATCTACAGAAAGCTGTGAAGTACCCATCATAGTGCATACGTTTTCAAATTTGGTAATAAAAACGTATGCATCTTTAGACTCGAGACCGTGAAATTTGGGTAAAAGATTGATGTATTGAGGTTTGATTTCGAAATTGTCCCCGTTGGTTGGTGGAATGGTAAGACAGGTAGAAAGAGGACCTCAAATAGGGTAGCATCTCTCTTGGAGAGAGATGTGGGGTGGATTCTGCGCACCTGCGGACGGTGGCAGAATGGTGTAAAAGAAGTTCGATGGAGATCTGTCCATCGAACTGGATGTGGTGTGTGGTGAGAAAAAAGAAGATGTAGAAATATCGACTTCAGAGTCGATAGGAGGAACGCGGACAAGATGGACACTAGAATCCCATGTCCAGCCGAGCATGCACTAAATGGTTTAGCACAAGTGGCAGCGTTGTGATAATTAGAGAAAAGTTGGTTTTGGTGTTTGTTTTGAAAAGGACGGATTTTGAAAAATCACACAAAAAATGCACAAGCAACCCTAGATTTAATGGTCACCTAGATCAAGTCACTAGACCGCTCCTAGACTTCCAGAAGACAAATCGCAGGATAAATCATCTACTACCTCTTTATCCCTTCTGTGGCTAGGTAAGCGCCAGGTAAGTGGGAGGTTCTCTGCTACATAAGTAGTGGGCCTAATTAAGTAACCACTTGCCTTAGACACCACAAAAGAAATACGGATAAGCAATAGATTACCCACGACCTCTTTCTGTCCTAATTGAGCGCGACGGTCCTTAGAGTCTTGTCTAGATATTTTTTAGTTAATGAGGGTGATGCGGATGCTAGTTTTGTGATTTTGGGGCTTATGAAGGGTAATGAAATCCCTACCTAATCTGAATTTGGTATTTGCCCCTTAATTTCCGTGTTAAAATATGCAAACAACCAATTTCAAAACATGCAACAAATTTCTTTTAGCGGCGCTGCGAATTTTGCAAAAAATCCTGCAAAAAATGGTTATTGGACAAGAGCAGGAAGGAAATAAGAAAGTATAGAAGTTACCACAGAAAACTGGAGCTCTGAAACTTCAAGATCGCTGTGGTTCCTCCGCAATAACCTGCAATGTGCCGCGGTTCCGCGGTGGAATGAACAGTTCTCTGCACGAAATTTTATACAGATGCTCCTAATGCTCCTCTGTCCTATCTGAAATGATCTAAATATTTTTCCCCTTGCTGCAGAGATTTCAGATTTCCTTGCAAAATTCACAACTAATCGTTAAGCATTTGATGCGATTTTGATTTAAATTTTTGATGGAATAATAATATTTCAACTCAAATAACAAGAACGAACAAATTAGCACGCAATCCCCGGCAACGGCGCCATTAGATTGATCTTAAAATCTGTCGATGTGTTAAGAAATATAAAATGTTCACAACCAAAGAAATTTATAACCACAATCAATTAACGATGTCGATGTAGCTCATTAATGAATACGGATCGTCCACTGAGATTCATGAATTTGTCAGATCTTGCCTTAGATGAGTCGAAATGAAAATATAAAAGAAAATTCAAGAAAGTAATTCGAGATTTGATTGAGTTGTCATTTCAAGAAAATCAAGAATATATTCAAGAATTAGAAATCAAGAAAGTATCCAATATCAATTTGAATTATCAAGAATATGAAGGATAGCTTGTAGGAATCGATCGAGTTAGTAGCAATGATGAATACTATAAATTATGAATCTTATCTATTGATGAATTATAGCTAGAACGATGGTGATGAATGAAGATTAGGGATCTATTAAAGAAACTAGGGTTTCTACTTCACTATCTCTTGTCTTTTCATTGATTATCATTCAAATCTAGCCTCTAGAAAAGAGAATCTTCAATCGTTTGATCCTTAATTTGCAACGAGATTATCAAGAATGGTGATTTCGCTCCAAATTAGGTCATCAATGATTCTTTTTCCAAGAGTTCACAAATCTCATAAGACTTAAGAGTAGTAAAAGGATTTCATCATCATTAAATCTACCGATTCTCTCGATTCCTTTACAAGCGGAGATTTCACTCACACATCATGAAAATTAAAGAATCGCAAACGAGAAATTTCATAATGCAAGAATGTAATGAAAATGAGAACTAACAATTTATCACCTTCATTAAATCTTCTTCAAATTACAAACTCCTCAATTCGAGGTACAAGATTAAGCTCTCGATCGCTCCTTTGAAGAGGTGAATTTGTCGTCGATCTTTGCGTGGTTCGATCACCGTAAGACGTGGATCGTCGCGGATCTCTTGCTCTTAATGATGACCGGCGTTGCGATGAAAGATCGTTGATTGCTCGCTTGATTTGCTTCTCAATGGATCTTGATTTGATTGGATTTGGATTGGATCTCAAGTTGTGTCACTCAACTTGAATTTTGAATTGTGTAACAACTTTTTGAATTATTGAACAACCCTAACCATTAGATCTAGATCCCCTTTTATAACCTCCAATTAATCTTCTCTCATAAGCTTGGTAGTTAGAGAGAGCCTTCTAGAATGAGGTTGTTATAAGGAGCCTTCTAGAAGAAGGTTGTTATGCAGAGCGTTCCAGAAGAAGCCACGTGGAAATAAATAGTCTTGAGGAAGCTAAGTAGTTACAGAGAAGGTTCTGGAGAGGTTACGTCACCGGCGCCCCCAACTCGGCCACGGATCCGCGGCAACTCGGCCAACTCGGCCGCGGTTCCGCGGCCATATGAATGTATCTCTGCATCATTTTTCTGGCTTATTTTGGTGTTTGTATTTGGGTCTTCATTTGACATCTGGAATCTTCTAATTCTTTCTTGGATGCTTCCAGATTAAGTTTTTGACTTGATGCGTTTTATCGGCACTTTTGCGATTCTGGTTTTTTAACCTGAAGAATTTTCTGCACACAATCTCGATAAAATGTGTTGAGATATACAATATCATGCGTGTAGTAATAAACACACAATTTCCCTCCAGAGTGTCGATTATAACTATAACACGTGGTATTTGGTATTTTCCAGATGAATTTGTAATCCGTGTTATATTTGCAATAAACACCCTTAGATGATTAGAAAGAGTAGGGAAATTGATATGTTAAGAATGCAATATTTTCGACTTATCAACATCCTTGCGAGAAATTCTCGATTCATATCGACTCATGGGGAAACTAATGTTCCTACGAGAACTTCTCGACTCATCTCGACTCGTAGGAAAAAGCCTTAGGCAATGGGGATAAAGACCTGTTTCCTACGCACTGGGGCCCTGCAAGTCGGTCCAAGATGGACTATTGCATACTATTCACGGGCCACACTCTCCAAAGTCGAATATCAACTAGGATGGAAAAAACCACTTATGAGTCCTCTCGACTTGTAAAGGGAGAAAATTCTCTTGTGAGATCCTTACGACTCTCAAGAGAAAGCGCACTTAGGAGTTCTCACGATTCCTAAGGAGAAAATACACCTACGAGATCTTCACGACTCGTAGGGAGAAAGCCTTTATGAGACCCTCACGGCTCATAAAGTTGAAAAGTCTTAGGCGGAAGATCCAAACCTGTTTCCTAAGCCATCTCTGCCCTACAAGAAGATCCAAACTAACTCTTGTACACTATCCACGGCCACATTCGCCAATGAAATAAATAAACTGCTTACGGGTCCTCACGATTCGTAAGGAAAAATACCCGAGTGAGATCCTTACGACTCACGGAGGTGATGAACACTTAGAAATCCTCATGATTTTTAAGGAGAATATGCACCTATGAGATCCTCTCGACTTGTAGGAAGAAAAAACCTTCTTGAGACCCTTACGGCTCATGAAGATGGAAAAAAGTCTTAGGCTACAAGGACCCTAAACTTGTCTCCTAAGTCCTCAATTCTATGGCCATGCATAACTTTGCACTACTTCACCCATATACATACTTACGTGAGCAAAGTAGTGGGGGCATTTGTTCCCGCCAAAATTTTTGGCCAAGAGCTATTTGTTCCCTTATAACCCTTGTAAAAAAGGGAGAGAAGAAAGAGGAAAAGAATTCATGGTTGGACATCACGTGTTAAACACGTGAGCGCTTATATGCAAAGCATATAAGCGCTGAAAGAAAATAACAAAAGGCCAAACAGGTCTCACGTGTTAAACACGTGAGCGCTCATATGCAAAGTGTATAGGCGTTGAAAACACATAACTAAGGGCCAAACGGGCCTCACGTGTAAAACACGTGAGTGCTCATATGAAAAGTATATGAGCGCTGAACATAAATAACCAATGACCAAACATGCCTCACGTATAAAACACGTGAGCTCTCATATGCAAAGCATATGAGCACTGAACATAAACAGGCTAAAACCCACAGCAGGGGTCACGTGTTAAACAGGTGAGTTCTCTTGCCTCTCATATGCAAAACATGTGAGTGCCCCAATTTAAAATTTTCCCATTAAATTCTATGTGATAAAATTAAATCATATTTGAGAAATATTTTTCCTGATCTTTCTAATATAGAAAGATCTTTCTCTAACGGAGAATCCTAGATTTAAAATCCGATAGTGATAAAATATCACCAATTAAATCATCTGATAGAACTAAATTCTATTTAGGAAATATTTTCCTGATCTTCCTCAAACTAGAAAGATTTTCTCTGTTAAAGAGAAGACCTTTGGATCAAAAATCCAACGGTAATCATCTGGTACAATAAAATTCTATCATAGGAAAATATTTTCCTAATCTTATTAAACTAACAAGATATTCATATGCTAAGAATAAAATTCTATGTTAAACTAACGGGATATCCATATGATAGAATTAAATTCTATATTAAGGATATATATTTCTGATCTTATTAAACTAAAAGGATATGATAGAATAAAATTCTAATCTTGTTAAAACTAACAGGATATTCATAATCTTGTTAAACAAACGAGAAATCTTCTCTGTTACATAGAGAGTCTTTGGATTAAAAATCCAACGGTGAATAAAATTCACCGATTGATCTAAAAAATCATGGAATCAATCATGATCTCTCAATGAGGGATTTTCTTAACAAATTGATTCTTGTTCTTCTCGTATAAATAGTGAGGAGGAGAGGATGGACAGAGAAGAGTCCCCCTATAAGATTTGATAAACAAAAAAAAAGAAGAAGAGCTCTCTTTTAGAAAAAGAAACCCTAAGTAAGAAGAAAGACATAGAGATCATTTTATCTCTTCTTCGCCATTTCAAGAGTTTAACTCTTCTAAAAAGAACTTATTTCTTCCTCTGGTTGAGGTCTGCAGAAGCAGATCTCCCCACAAATTGATAATTTAATTCTCATCGGAAAGATTATGTCATGCAAACTCAAAACTTAGGGGAAAGAACTAAGTTTGAAGAATTTAATTCTTCTAAAGATATAGGAATTTAATTTCTCTGGTAAAACTAGGGTTTAACCCTATAAAAGAATTTAATTCTAATCAAAATAAGGGACCTGAAATGCTCAAAACTCAGATCAAGATTTCTATGCACATAAAAGAAATGATTAGCGTTCAACGCTATCACGACAGATCACGTGTTCCCACGTGAGCATCTCTGAGGAACAAAAACGAACGACTGAGATCGATTCACGTGATCCCACGTGACCCCCCCAATAGTACTCAGCACTTATAAAAGGAAAAAGGGAATAAATCAAAGATAGTTCCCATTTTGGGGCGCCTTACGTGCTCCCACGTAACCTCCAATAATGCTTAGCACTTATAAAAGTAGAAAGGAATAAGCCCAAAGAAGCAATGCCCAACTTTCAGACGCCTCAAGTGCCACACGTGAGCGCTCAAAATTTTAGTGTTTAACACTACTTAAGAGCCTCACATTGGAAAACGTGAGCGCCAAACAAATATCAGTGTTTAACACTATGATGGGGCCAACCTTAGCCTAAATTAACCAAGTCTCCTGAGGCCAAAAACAAATATCAGTGTTCCCATTTTGAGGCTCCTATAGCGTGAGTAGATGCGCCAAAAATCAAACACATGACATTTGCACGCCTGCAGTCCATTGTCAAGTATCCAATTCTCTTGCAATAGAAACAGAAATCTAAACTGGACCGGTTAAACGATCCTCCTAGCCTCTTGGGTGCAAAAGTCGGCCTAGAAGAGGCTCCTCCTATCATCTGGGTAGCAGGACGTTTGATTCTGGCTGCTTGAGACTTACCTTTTTTCTTAACCACAGCTTCATAACGGTGTGATGCCTTCAGTGCAAGTTCATGAGTTGGATAGTCGCCTGTGGCTAAAACCACCTGAATCTCCGGGTCTAAGCTCTGTTGGAATCGTCTAGCCCGAATCTCATCGGCCAGAATCAAGCGTGCTGCAAACCTAATAAGATGTTGATGTCAGGATAGGGATGTGTTTTATGGAACAGAATTTGATATGAATTCTTTACCTGCTGAGCATGATGAATTCGGCATCATGTTATCCATTGATTTTACCCACTTAGAACTTTGTTGTAGGAGGATGAACTGTTGTTCCATCTCAAAGCGAGCAGTCTCGGGGAAAAACTCCGCATCGAACAGATCGCAAAACGTCTCCACTCTATTGGTTGTGTGAGACAACTTTCCTCGGCTTTCTACCAGACGCTTGCATTGTCGGTGAGCTGGAGCTTGGCCACACGAACCCAAGCTATGTCTGGTACCTACGGTGCCGCAAGGTCATGCTCGATACTTTGGGCCCATTCTTCAGGCTCAAGAGGGCCCTCTTTTCCTGAAAAGTTCCTTGGATGCAACGCACGAAATTGCTTTACTCCAGGTGCTTCGACTTTTGAGTTGTTCATGAGAATAGCAGTCTGTTGCTGCTGACCCTTCAGGAGACTTTTGATAGCTTCTAAAAGCACTGTTTATTGATCGGAGCAGCAATGGTAGGGGGAGGTGGTAAGGTAGGTGGTGGTGTGTTGCCATTGACGTTGGTGCTAGCGTTGTTGGGAGAATTCATAACCTTGATAAAAACGGAAAGCTTGGGATAGAGTCAAGAAATTTGAAATGCAAGGAATGTATAGTTGTTGATTCTTATAATGTGATATATTACTTAAGACTTCATGCAGAACTGATCTGCATGGGCCACCAACAAAACTTGTCACGCCCCGCTTCCCAGCAGACGGAAATGGTGATGTGGCAAGCCCGCAACGTATTACTATGAAAGTACATTAAGTGTAATTAAGCAATATAATAATGAACAAGAATGACAAGAGTAATGTAGGGTGTGTTTACCGCCGAAAACAGAGACGAAACCGCGTAGGTCTTCTTGCCTGAATTTGGGGGCAGATGCTATTTGGGTTTATCCATCCACCTCTCCGAAGATGCCAAGTTGATTTATGGCACCGTGTATCGGAGGTTTGGACGGATGCGGCCATTGTAACAGACTTCGTCAGATTCCCCTCGTTTGCGAGGGTTTTTTTATTGTGGGGACGCTCTTCCCTGCAGGCACAAGCCCCTTTCAGTTAATTACGTTACCGCATCGCAATAACCATTTTCTCCTGCTCCAGAAGTTCACTTTATGTCGTGCGTGTTTTTATTTGTTTAGGTTGCCCATGGATTGTATGCGGAGACTAATTTATGTTGTCGCCCGTAGGACGTGGATTAGTCCAAATCCGTATATCTTAGATTTGGATTTGAGTTGATTTAAGGATCGTTGATCTATTTTGAGATCAAGATCGATGTTTGTGAGCAGTTGGGGCTCGATTGGTTTTTTGTTAAGGATACATTAGTCCAATTTGAGACTAAGATCTACTCAACAGGGTGTTAGGATAAATTTTTTTAGATCCAATAAGAGAGCATTTGGGGCTCTGTTGTTTTAGTTTAAGAACGTTTCGGTCCCTTGTCGCCATTTTGGAGGAAAAGTTATAGTTTGAGGATATTTCGGTCTGTAGATCACCATTTTGAGGTGAGGTTATAGTTTAAGGAATTCACGGTCCGTTGTCGCCATTCTGGAAGCAACGTTTAGTTTGAGGACGTTTGATCACCATTTTTAAGGTGAGGTTTTAGTTTAAGGACGTTTCGGTCCGTTGTCGCCATTTTGGAGGCAACGTTTAGTTTGAGGACGTTTCAGTCTGTAGATCACCATTTTTAAGATGAGGTTTTAGTTTAAGGACGTTACGGTCCGTTGTTGCCATTTTGGAGACAACGTTTAATTTGAGGACATTTCGGTCTGTAGATCATCTTGCGCGCACTCGAATTTGTTATATGTCGGAATGAGCAACGATGATATGGGATACATCCAGTTTGGGATGTGGTTTGATCTGGGACGTGCACGTCAGTTTGGAAAGTGCACCAAAAAGCGGTTGGCTGTCGGGACCCGCCACTTCTCTGAAGACGTTGAGGAATTACAACGTCATGTATCAGAGGTATGGATAGGTGTACCCTTGAACAAATTCCCTTATTAATTAGGATACACCTTTTATTTTATTTAGGGGGAATAGAATAGAAAAAAGCCTTTTGAGGGAAAATGAAGTTGGTGGTCAACCCAGAAATCATTAGTCGTATTCTGAGACTAAGATTTTCTCAGGGGAATGTGGGATGAATATCATTTTGGATATCATCAATTGAGCGATCATCAGTCATGTTTGAGACTGAGATTAGTTTGGGAAAATATGAGCACATAGGCTCGGTTGATTTGGAGATCAAAGAGATTTTGACCTCAGGAAGACTTAGCCAATTTTGAGGCTGAAGTTGATTTCCCAAACTGCTAAGCACTAATATATGTTCAGCACTTACGTTTTCCCACGTGAGACTTTGAATCAGTGTTAAACACTGCACTTTGGAGGCGCTCACATGTGGGCACGTGAGGCGCCCCAAAATGGGAGTTGTTCTCTTGGTTCTATCCCCCTCTTTTTTTATAAGTGTTGAGCACTTTGTTATGTTCAGCACTCACGTGTTCCCACGTGAGGCTCTGAATCGGTGTTAAACACTGCACTTTGGAAGCGCTCACGTGTGGGCACGTGAGGCGCCCCAAAGTGGAAGTTGTTCTCTGGGTTCTATTCCCTTCTTTTTTATATAGAAGTGTTAAACACTTAATTCATGTGGTGCTCATGTGTGAGCACGCGAGGTGGTTTGAATCTTTCCCTTTTTATTCATTAGAAACTCTCACATTGAGCACATAAGATCTTATTCTAGTATTACTAACGAATCACCAATCTTTCTTTCTGAGTGCTTGGAGATTTTAATCTCATGCTACGATTTTGGACATGCCTCTTGTTTTTCTAAGAATTAAATTCTTATTGTAGGGTTAAACCTTGATTTTCAGAGGAATTAAATTCCCATATATCTTTTTAAGAATTAAATTCTTTGAACTCGGTTCTTTCCCTAGGTTTTGAATCTGCATGACAGAATCTCTCCGATGAGAATTAAATTCTCAACTTATGGGGAGATCTATTTCTGCAGATCTCAATCAGAGGAAGAACTAAGTTCTTATATGAAAGGTTAAACCCTTAGGAAGGTCAAAAAAAGATAGAACAATCTCCGTGTATTTCTTTTTTTACCTAGAATGTTATGATGAAACAAGTCTTTTATGAGACTTAAATTCTCTTTTGCCCTTTCTTTTTTTGTCTTCTCTCTCCTATTTTTCTCCGTCTGTCTTCTCTCTCCCCCTCCCTTTCTGTTTGCTCCTATTTATAGGAGAAGAAAAAGAATCAATTTGTTAAGAAAATCTCTCATTGAGAGATCATGATTGATTTCATAATCAATCCAATTGTTCTGATGAATTTTATTCACCGTTGGATTTTTAATCCATAGGTTTTCTGTTTAACAGAGACGATTTCTTATTTGTTTTTAACCAGATTAGAAAATATTTTCCTAAGATAGAACTTTATTCTATCATATGAATATCTTATTTGTTTAACAAGATTCGAATTCTATTCTATCATAGAATTTTATTTATATGAATATCTTTTATAGAATTTTATTTTATCGGACGATCACCGTTGGATCTTTGATCCAAAGGTCTTTCATTTAACAAAGAAGATCTTTCTAGTTTAAGGAACATAAGGTAAATATTTCCCACATATATAGAATTTAATTCTATTAGATAGTTCATCCAAAATTCTTTGTTAGAGAAGGATCTTTCCATATTAGAAAGACTTAAGTAAATATCTTCCAAATAGAGTTTTACTCATTTTATTTAGAATTTAATTCTATCAGCTTGGAAGGTTTTTAGGAACACTCACGTGTAGCACGTGATCCCAATAGAATTAATCTTATTTCTTATATGCAACAGCATAAGAGTGTATCACGTGTTAACACGTGAGCCTTTTTGGCTTACCATCTGTTTGAATGCAACACCTATATGCTTTGCATATAGGCGCTCACGTGCTTACACGTGAGGCTCAATTTTAACCTATCAATTGCTTAAACGCAACGCCTATAAGTTTTATATATAGGTGCTCACGTGTGGGCACGCGAGGCTCCATTAGCATAGCAGTTGTTTTAACTGCAGTGCCTATATGCGTTGCATATAGGCACTCATGTGTTAAACACGCGGGGCTCTTTTTGTCTAGCAATTGTTTTAATTGCAATGCCTATATGCGTTACATATAGGCACTCATGTGTTAAACACATGGGGCTCTTTCAGTGGGGATCTTTCTCTCATCCCTTTTTTATAAAGGAACAAATGCCCCCCAGCGTTGCTCTCACGTGGCTTGCACGTGAGTGCAATGTTGCCTGCCCTCACAGCCGTTGGATTGCCTAAGGGAATGGGAAGATGAACTGCTCCCCATCATATCTTATAAATGCAGGGGGTTTTGCCTTTAAGAAGATCACTGTTCTTTCATCTTCTTCCCTACTTATTTTCCTTGAGAATTGAATTCTCTTCTTCAGAGCTTAGTTCTCTTCCCGCTGAAATCTCAGAGTTAAACTCTGCTACAACTTTTCTTTGGTAAGGATCATGAACGGGACCCCCTTTTTTGTTTTTTCGTCGTGGATTTTAAATCCGGGGACAGAGCGCTGCTCATTTCTTGAACTGATTTCTTAAGGATCCAAAGCACACATTTTTTTGTAGATTTTGAAGTCTTAAATCAATAGGGATTGTTAATCCTCCTCTTAGGGTTTTATCCTGTCACCGATCTTTAAGATCCTTTGAATTTAATTTCATTTTCTTTGCCTCCTTGCCATGAAGGTTTTCTGGGATTTAATCTCTTTTTTAAAGGAATTTAATTCCTTGTTCACAGAGCTTGGCTCTGAGAGAGACTCAGATATTTTTGGGAATTTTATTCCCTAATGCTCTCGAGTATTTGAGGGTTTTAATGCCCCTAATATAGATTTGAATCTGTTGTGCTTTTTTAATAGAACTCGCTTTAAGAGCCGTTTAAACTTTACTGTTTACTTGATGAGAATCCTTTTTGATTCTCCCAATGATTATTTTGCCTCATCATTGGTGATCCGCTATTCAGATTTTGTGGGGTCCATTGGTTTTGCAAGCAGTGGTCCCATCACATCATGGTTTTCTATTATTTTATTTTATGTTACCTTATTATTTATTATTATCATTTTTAAATGGGTTTTTTTTTATTTTAGGAACAATGGCCTCGCTTCCTGACTTCCCTTATACTCGCTCAGAAGCCGCTTTTCCACAGTCGCCATCGGACGAGGAGGTTATGGCGATGATCAGGGTGCATGACAGGGACCATACTAGTCTTCTCTTATGGGGAAAGTGGTACGGTCATATCATCGGGGGACGCCATAGTTTTACCTGCGAAGAGCCGACAGGACCCATCTGCTCTATATCATTGACGGAATGCCTATGGACTGCTTATGCGGTGGAGGCGACTAACTAGTCTCCCGCGGGGCGACTCGAGCCATCAACGACCGGGATACCCAACCAACCCATGGTTGCCATCGACATTCTGGGGCGCCGAATATGTCAAGGCGAAGCTCGACCTTGGGGGCAGGTTTATAAGGTAGGCGTTATCCCCCGCCACCCAGTGGGCTACCTTCCCTGGGCTCGATACATTCTTTATGCCCAACGCGCACGTCTGCAGAAGGTCGGATTGTACCAGGCAGTGTACGCTTCATTGTTTTATTACCATGCCCCTCACGTCTGGTGGGTTAAAGCATTCTTGAATCAATAGAGCCTTCCCACCAACACGTTCATGCTAGGGGATCGAGAGGTCTCAATTTCACTGGAAGAATTTCGCAAGATCTTTCAATTGCCGATCAGGGGAGAGCATTATGAAGAGTTACTGCCTCCTGATGAATATGTGTTTAATACGGTGCCTGCTATGCTTGACGGCCTGTCGACTGAGAACGGCGTACGTTATAAGTACCTAAGTCTAATCAAGGTCCTGGGTATCTTTGAAAAGCTGATCGTGACATCGGAAGGGCAAGGTGTCGCCTTTGATGCTTTCATTGCTTGCTTCCTTCGAGAGGACGTCTTATCCAAAAAGGCTCCAAAATTTGCAAAAATTGAAGACCCTTTTGGATTAGGATTAAGGAACTTGTCGGCCAAGGAGGAAGACCTGTCGCATTTCTATATTCCAAACTCGTCAACCGTAGCTTTCGATGCAATTGCGGTCCCTGGCATGGACGAAGAGACCTTCTTCGTTGGTTTTATCAGTCTTTGGCTAAGTTCGTTCGCCATGCCGATGCATCGCCACTTTATGAGAGCCTCCATTTTTTATCTTGCTCATCGCATAGCCGGAGGAGCACGACTGGCTGTTGGCGTCGCGGGGTTGTCGCATCTATATCACGGGTTAAGCGTTGCGGCTAATACTTCAAACCTGGGTGCGGAGACCCTGAATTTCCCCCTCTACTACTTCACGTCGTGGATCGAGATGCACGTGCTAGGAGCGTTCGCTATGCACCAGCGGCCGGATTTTTATGATTCGTACACCTTCCCACGGATTATGAGGTTGGTTGATGCCTCCGCTCCCGATCTGACCCAGGTAGGGGCCCTCCGCGTGTTGCAAACCCGAATTCAAATGAAGGAGGAATGGCGTTCAGCGATCGAGTCCTTTCCGCTCCAGCAGGGCCCGTTCAGCAGTTGTTTGATTTATTGAAGGGTGGGGTCCCAGCCTTGAAACCAAAAGAGTTCATGCGCCAATACTCGATCAGGCCAGGGTACCTGGTGTTTCGTCGGAACAATGTTGTCCTTTTTATGCGATATGACCCGCATCGCTTTGCCCAACAGTTAGGCTATGACCAGGGCGTCCCTCTCGAGGCATTTTTAGTCGAGCATGCTCTCTCCTTATAGGTTACTCGCGACGTCATTCACCACTCCATGCGGTTAAACACTGGCTCCCACTTCATGATCCCGGAGCCCGACTATCTTCCGAGGCCTGTGGAGTCCTTTAAGGGTTGGTATAGCCATCGGGTCGGCCCCGTCATTGCAGAGGAGAAACAGGTGCTTTTCGAGGGTAGAGCTCCCATTCCAGCGCAAGCCACCAATGCCCTATTATGGTCGCGGTCAATGGTTCGCCCTCCGCTGAGGGATAGCAGTTTGGTACATATCCCTAAAACCGCAGAAATAGAATTGACCCCTCGTACTGCTGGTATGCCAATGCGCACTAGAGCCGAAGCAAAAGCTTCTAATGAAGCACCAGCGGTAGTGTCACCAGTAGTGGTGTCAGCAAAGGGCGATACCGAAGGTGAAGTTAGGCAGTGTCGTGCCAGAGCACCCAGGGGGAGGAAGCGCTCCTCCGTTAGCATTAGCACAAGCTCTAAGAGGAGAAAGAAATCAGTCGCCAGCCTACTCGACACACTTCTTGAATCCGAGCCATTCATTCAGGACGAGCCGATATCTATGCAAGAGCCAAACGATGGCCTTCTCTTTCCTGGTTCGTCTGCCGAAGAGGCCGCGCAGTTAGCTGAGGCTTTAAGGCGCTCACAAGATGAGACTGAGAACGTGTGCACCCCGAAAAACCCTACCCCCCGTTATATTCTATGACGATGACCCATCCTTACGACAGGTACACATGGGTCCTTTGTTAATGGAAGAAGAACGGGCCCTCAAACAGTTCATCTAGGTTTCTTCCGAAGACGAGCTTGCGCTAAAAACGAGTAGTCATTCATTTGCGCTTGAAGCCCGGCGAGCGTATTTAATGAGAAAAGAACAACGGCTCGAAAAAGTCATACTTCAGGATTCCTGGCCTATTGGTATGCATTTTTCTCGTGTCCTTCTTTTAGCGAGTAATCTGTATTGCTTTTATGTCTTCTCATTTTTGCGAAAACTTTGCAGGGACTTCTGCAGCAGAAGCGGGTTTGAGTCCGGATCGAGCCATGGTTGCAGATTCTACGAACATCTCCCGTGACGCACCGAAGGGTGTAGAGGAGATGACTGAAGCAGCCATCCTTGCTGTGGATCTTCCGGTGGTGGCTGATGTCCATTCCGCGTCTACTACTTTAGCAGAAATGACCTCATCGGCCATAGATCCCATGGACATCCCCAGTGATGTACTGGAGAGTGCAGAGGGGATTGCTGAAGCTGTCATCCCTGCCTTGGAGCCTTCAGCGGCTGCTTTTGTCCCTCTATTGGAGACTACCGCGCCGGTTATAGATTTTACAAATATCTCCAGTGATGCACCTGAGGGTGCGGATGAGACCAGTGAGGCTGCCATCCCTCCAGCTCAGGACAGGCGAAGCATTGAAGGTAATCTCATATACATATATATATTTTGTTTAATGACCCTTCTGGCATTTAACCCTTTTCTTTCCTTCAGAATTGCGGGAATTGGAGGCTTCCATCGTGGACCTCTCTTTGAGGAAAACCTTCCAGCGCTTGCTTTACATGGCTGCCCCATAAGCAATACCCCCACAAAGCATGGTTCTTTCCTCAAGGCAAGGTTGATACGCTTTGCCCTTCTGGTTTTACATTTTCATAATGATACTGATATGCCCTTCATTTTAAACCACGGTTCTGGAGGCTGACGACGAGGTCGAGATTCTTGTCGGACTTGAGGATCTTCCAAACCCGCCTTGCATGACTGTGAGTAAGTGATGTTTTGTCCTTGGCATCATTTTATTTACTCTATGTTTAGAAACACAACTGACCGCACCTAAATATTTACAGCTTTGCCAGCACTGACTGCATTAGAGTCTCAGATCCCTATGCCACCAGGCCCTTATGTCCGACGTGCGTCTGAAAAGATGGCAAAACAGAGCATTTATTCCTTGGCGGCACTCATCGAAGATCTTCGCGCTAGTACTTCTGTCGCGGCCGAAGAATTTGCAGTCGAGGCTAACGCTTCATTATCTATTCTGGCCACTTATCATGATGAGGCATTAGTGCATACTTAGGTTGAATACTGTCGCAAAGTGGAGGCCGGCCTGCATGGGATTGAATGCATATGCCTTCCTTCCGACATCTTAACTATAAAAACGAGCCTCTGAGGATGGATCGAACGGTGTGCAACCAATCTCCAATCATGCGAGAAGAGGCTCAATCAGAAGTTTTCAGAGAGGGAGTTGGCTTCAAACGCGTTGGGGGAACTCCAGGCTCAGCTTACTGTCAAGACCACCCGTGCGTACGAAATCTGGCGGGTGCTTCAAGAAACCATTATAGAGGTAGTGGCTCTTAACAAAGTTGTTATTTTTACCCGTGAAATGGTTGAAACCCATAAGGTCGCTGAGAAGGAGCTCGAGAGTCGGTTTGCTTTGTACCAGACTCAACAGACCCAGGCAGGGACTCGTCTCGCAGCACTGGTGGAGCTTGAATCCGAAGTCCAACGGAAGAACGACGAACTGGCTGACCTATTGAACCGTCCGCCAACTTGAAACATTTTTGTCGCTGTATATTCTCTTCTTTTGGCATTCATTTATAAATAAGAGTATCTTGTATTCATTTTCATTCATGAATAACATGTATTCATTTCGATTCCTGAATGAAATGTATCTTGTATTCACTTAAATTCATGAATAAAATACATATTTTATTTCATACTGACATTTCTATTTTCATCGATGTCTTGATTTGGTGTGAAGTAGTTTATATATGCTCATTTTAGAGTTTGTAGTTTATTCACTCATCCCAGAGTCTTTAGTTTATGAACTCATTTCGGAGCTTGTTTAGTTTACCTCCATTGGGCTTGTAGTCAAACATGTCCTAACGTTACAGTTAACTCTTGCTCTTTACGACAGAGGTCTGTTAGGGTTTGTGGTACTAAGGTTTTTGTCCGTCGTACCGTCGCGTTGGCTGATGTATTTCCCGATATGCAGACTTTACGTTGCTGTTCGAGTAGCCCCGCGACTGTCGTTTCTCTGATCTCTTCGGGGGCTGGACAAGACGTCTTCAAGTAATCTCCTTAGGTCATATTACCGTCGAGAGAGCAAGCGGTAGTAATTTTGCCATGCCGCTTTTTACTAGAGGTTAGGCTAAGTTTAGGAGCCCCAATGAGTCATAACCACTCCACGCTAGTGTGAGATAATCTCCGATAGTCTTTCATGTTTTATTTTAGTTGTCGTCAAGACCCTGAAGCTAGGAATTTGGCCTTCACTTCCTTTGCCGACAATGTGTTTGCTATAATGAGGCGAATGTCGAGGTGATCTCTAAGTTGTTTTTGAACTATCGAGACTTGGAACTAGGGACTTTGCCATGGATCCGTTTTGTTTTGACCCTGGGGTCGCTTGTTGACGTCGCGTCTGTATCCTGCTAGAGAGAGAAGAAATGTCGTTGTTGACACTGCGTCTGCTGTAACGAGATGAGTGTCGAGGTGGTATCCGGGTTATTTGTGAACCGTCGAGACTTGGAACTAGGGACTTTTTCATGGCTCCGTTTTGTTTTGACCCTGGGGTCGCTTGTTGACGTCGCGTCTGTATCCTGCTGGAGAGAGAATAAACGACGTTGTTGACACTACGTCTGCTATAACGAGATGAGTGTCGATGTGGTCTATAGGTTGTTTATGAACCGTTGAGACTTGGAACTAAGGACTTTGTCATGGCTCCATTTTGTTTTGACCCTGTGGTCGCTTGTTGACGTCGCGTCTGTATCCTGCTGGAGAAAGAAGAAACGTTGTTATTGACACTGCGTCTGCGGTAACGAGATGAGTGTCAAGGTGGTCTCTAGGTTGTTTATGAACCATCAAGACTTGGAACAAGGGACTTTGCCATGGATCCGTTTTGTTTTGACCCTGGGGTCACTTGTTGACGTCGCGTATGTATCCTGCTGGAGAGACAAGAAACGACGTTGTTGACACTGCGTCTGCTGTAACGAGATGAGTGTCGAGGTGGTCTCTAGGTTGTTTATGAATTGTCAAGACTTAGCTCTCCCTTTGACGAAGCATGGTAGGAAAATATGATTCCCTTTTCGTTTATGCCCATGGATTGTATACAGGGGTTGATGTGGACTCACCTGCAGGGCAAAAGTTTCAATCATTTTTTTTATTTCCGCGATGCTCTATCATTTCTGCTTTTATATCGTGAGAGTCGTGATTGCCCAATCATTTATGTTGGGTTCCCTAGCATGGCAACAAGGTTTCGAGAGGCATCGTCCATACCGTTTTCAAATTTTTGCCGTACTAAAGAACCCTAACCCTAGATTCTTAACTAGAGATTTAGACGAACTACAATGTAAACAACTTTACATCTAACTAAATGAGGAATACAACCTTTGTAGACCGGTCCTTCACTTCTAAAGCTCCGTGTAGTAGTCCCTTAGCTCCAAGTAATGAACACCTGAACTCTAGTAAGGGTTCACATGAAGAAATGAACAAACTTACTCGAAGTCTTCGAGGCCGAAGATGATCTACGTCGAGGAGACTCAAGCTCATGCTACCTCTTCACTAATGGTAGATTAGTGAAGCAAAAACCCTAAACTAGATGGTTAATATAGTAGAGGATGATGAAGTAGGAAATGGGCTCAGTTTAGATTTATTTTTCTCACATTATTTCTTCTCCAATTAAAAAGCTAGTGAGCTTTCTCATGAGGAAGAAGAAGATGAAGTGAAGAAGAGAATGAAAACTCATGACGTTAGAAAAACAACCATGGATGAGTTTATGTCATACACTAACTCATGTAAAGAATAATCCATGGCTAATGTTAATGGTTAGGTTAATAAATATCTTAAGTAAAACAAAAAGAGTGGACTTAGTCAATGGTTCTATAAGTTTCCACTAAACTCAACCATGACAATTTTCCACTAATTTTGAATTACTTAATAATAAATATGAACCCACATTAAGCTAAGCATGGTGTGAGTCTCATACGTCCATGTTACATGTGTAACCTAGCATGACACACTAATATATATCACATATATATTATTTGTGTAAAAAAGAAAACAATACAATTAACATATATCACATATATGTTAAGTGTATCAAAAGTGAGCAAAAGAAATGTTTAAGTGAGCTAATATTAGTTAATGTAATTTAATATATCAAATATATAATTATACATTAAATTATTAAATCAACACTTGATTTAATAATCCGGCTATATCACATATAACCGACTAATATCATATGTATCAATTTATCCAATCAACACTTGATCCGATAACTCGGCTATATCACATATAACTGGTCGATATCACATATCGCGAGAATTGAATGTGGTATCATATACACGCATTAATCTCAGTCCCGCACATATCACATATGTGCTCCTACTTCGTTTCGCATGAGCCAGGAAACCTCTGTGTATGACTCTAAAGACTCGTCAATACGCCGGCAGTAGGTGATGATCATATCAAACACCCATAAGCCGCAAGCAGTCTGCTAAACGTAACGGCCTCCCGGGTATTGAGCGATCAGAAGATCAACAAGCAAGCCTTCTCATACTCCTGCGAATCCAATCAGTAACACTGCCGTACAGTCCGGTCTCTTCGTCTGATATGTCGCATATCACAGCCTGGGGATGGTAAAACATCAGACCCCAATAGCCTGATAAGTTATGCCGATGCAAGGTCCATAACGGTTCGAGAAACTACTGATAACACTTACCAGAATATCTCAGCAACCCTGGCCAGGGATTTCCTCTTATGGCCAATCGAGTATAGCGCAACATCAACCCCCAATACCGGGAGAGAATCCCCTCCTATCGCTCATTGCCTCCATGTGACTCGGGACTGTACCCAAAAACCACCTTTTTGCACAATCTCTTGAACGTGGAATGGTGGAAATCAAAGCACAGTGGGAATCACACAAGACTTTATGACGATCTCGGGTCGACAGACTTGCTTGTACCAGTGTCACCAGAGAACTGCTATCTGACGATAAGTATAATACCATCTAGGAGTTCTCGGCGAGTCCGTTCAGTGTACCCAGTCTCCACTGAGCATCCGTATACCTTCTCTGATGTCAAACACCAATGGATGTGGGATCATCCATCGCCCATCATATGGGTCAAGAAGCACATACGCTAGTCTACTTTGGAGTATTGATGCCCTGTCTCGATACTCCAACGACTAGGAACAATTGAAGGATGTAGTTACCGAGTACCATTGCCCCACTATTATGATCTGCATCATAATCCTGGTAGTCAAGTACTCATCCTAAGGGCTTTATCAACATGTAATAGAGAGAATATAAGTGTACATGTTAAGATAAAGAGCAACCAGATAGCATACTATCATGTGCAGCAAGAAAGTCCTCCCTATATATGTCCAAGCATCCACTACGATATACATCACATGTACAGTAATGGCCTCTAGGTCATACATATAACTAACAATGTTGGCCTTTTATCACGGTGCCCAATCATTTCGGCTATTTTTCTTTTTACCCGCTGCTCTTTATTACGAGTTGCCCAAACATTTCGTCTGTTTTTATATGCATATATTTTGCTCGCTGATTTTTATTATGAGTTGCCCTATCATTTCGGCTGTTTCATATGCATTTATTTTTTGCTCACTGAATTTTGTTGCGAGTATGGAACTTAAGATCTGATTCCAATTTTGGCATCAGCACCGCTGCGACTGGAATATTGCCAGGAGCGAATCATCATTTACCGTGAAAAGACTTGGAATTTGATACCGATTTAGGCATCAGCATCGCTACAACTGGGATATTTCCAGGAGCGAATCATCATTTGCCTTTGTCGATTTGAACAAAGGTAGCTTAGTAAACAGGGTTAGGGTCTTGTCAACTAAGGCTTTTGACTTTATGAGCCGTAAGGATCTCATAAAGTTATTTCTCCCTACGAGTCATGAGAATCTTATAGGTGTATGTTCTCCTTAGAAGTCGTGAGGACTTCTAAGTGGTGTTTTCTCTTATAAGTCGTAAGGATCTCATAAGAGTATTTTATTCTTATAAGTTGAGAGTACTTACAAGTGTCATTCACCATATGAGGACATTCCTCGTGATTCGTGGAACTTGGTGGGGGAAATGTTTATTTGTGCCCGTGGATTGTATACAAGGGACAATATCGGACCGCCTATAGGGCAACTTGGGGAACACGATGGCTTAAGAACATGTCCGGGTCCCTTTAGCTTAAGACTTTGAATCTTATAAGCCGTGAGGATCTCATAGGGGGAATTCTCCTTACGAGTCGAGAGGATCTCGTAAGTGAAAATTTTATGAGATTGTGCCCTTTCAGGTTTTCACAAGCTCGCCGGTAGCCCTGCTGTTTTTACTCACAACGCCCTTTCGGGTTTTCATCCATGCCCATTTCTCTTGTGGACGTACCGTTTTTTTTGTAGTCTTTGCCATTGGAGCTTTGATTGCAACATAGATCCCAAGAGAAGATATCCCCGAATTTGGGGCGATGCGCCATGTTTGAGGCGGAGTACTAGTTTAGGGACATTTCGGTCCATTGTCACCATGTTTGGAGGCGATGGTTAGTTTAAGGACATTTTGGTCCAGGGTGTCGCCATGTCTGGGACAAAAATTCTGTTGGATACTATTTTTAGAGTTTTGACTCAAGAAGATAGCGAGCGGACATGAGCGTCGTTATCTATTATTAACCTGAGTCATGACTTGTCAAGCGTAGTATTTCTTAAGGAATCGGCCGTTTATTGGACGGAAGGGTCTTTCACCATGCATATCCATGAGCAAGTAGACCCCGCCTTGGTAGAATTTGTCTATGATATACGGGCCCTCGTAGTTTGGCTCGAATTTCCCCCGTTTTACATAGTTGGGGATCATAGGTCTTTTTACGACTAGCACGAGTTTGCCTGGCGGAATGTTCTCGGCCTAGTTAGTCTTTCGTATGAGTGCGTCATCCTTGCTTTGTAAGCTTCCAGGTTTTGCTGCGCCATGAGATGAGTTTCATCAAGGAGCTCCTCAAGCCGAAGATGGGCATTTTCTTCATTCATCAGCTCGTATCGAGCTACCACTCGTAAAGAAGGTAACTCTATCTCCAAGGGGAGTACCGCTTCCATGCCGAATACCAACACGAATGGCGTTGTATTCATGGCCGTTTTGAACGTGGTTCAATACGCCCAGAGAGCTTCATGCAGTCTCTCATGCCAGTCCTTTTTATTTCTGGACACCGTTTTCTTTATGATCTTTGTCAAGGTCTTGTTGAAAGACTCAGCTAGACCGTTAGCTCGGGGATTATAGACTGAAGAGTATCTCCGGTCTATATTATGCTGTTGTGCGAAGCGGCTAATCTTATGGCTTCTGTAGGCCGGCACATTATCCGAGATGATCCGTCGCGGAGTGCCGAACCGGTAGATGACATGTGTCCTAAAGAAATGGAGGATGTTCTCCGTCTTCACTTCTTTTAGCGGTACTGCCTCTGCCCGCTTAGAGAAGTAATCGGTTGTTGCCGATATAAACCGATGTCCTTTGGATGACGCTAGTTCAATGGGGCCGATTATATCGGTTCCCCACATTTCGAACGTCCAACTAGCTAATGTTAGGTGTACTGAATTTGGATGCTGGTGGATGAAGTCCCCCGTGAACCTGGCACGAGTGACACTGCTTTGCATATTCGAGGAGTCCTGAATCATTGTGGGCCAGTATTAACCCATTATTTTGATATTCAGCTTCATCTTTGGCTCGGCTTGATGAGAACCGCAGAGTCCGTCGTGGGTTTCTTGGACGACTCTCCTTGCTTCTTCTGGTCCCAGGCAGCTTAGCCATAAACTGTCGAACGATCTCTTATATAGAGTATCATTGACGAAGGCAAAAGACAGAGCTCGTTTCATGAGCTGATGTCTTGAAGATGAGTTTTCGGGTGTTCGATTGGATTTGAAGTAGTCTATGAAGACTTCTCTCCAATCCTCAGCCTTTTCTTCATTCTGTAATTGGAAGGCTGCATGTTTGGTCGCTTCCTTTCTTTCAGACAACTCCGGAGATATTTCTGCTGGCGCAAGAATTTAGCGGCTTTGCACAATGATCCTTATGTCATCGAGACTTTCGTCGGCCAGTTCTTTAGTGAGCTTTGCTAACGCATCCGCCTTGCTATTTTCCGCACGCGGTATGCTTTCCAACATGTTGGAGGGAATTTGAGTCAGCAGTTGCTGCACTCTTTCGCCATATTTTACCAACTCCGGTTTACACGTCTGATAGTCGCCATTTACTTGGCTAAAGACTAGCTGGGAGTCTCCATATACGAGGAGGTTTTCGATGCCCATGTCGACAGCAATCTCAAGACCTGCTATCAAAGCTTCGTACTCAGCCTCATTGTTTGTCCTGGGCTCTGTTAAGGAAAGGGCAAAATGCATTATCCCTCCTTGCGGAGTCACGAAGATGAGGCCCACCCCGGCTTTGATTATGGGGGTACTTTACTTTCGCTTCTTCAAGGAAGATGCTCCGTCGAAGTAGAGTTCCCGTTGATCATTATTTTCCTCCTTCTTCCCTTTGATTGTGTCGAACGTGTGTTCGTCTTCGCAATTTAAGGGAGAGTCGGCTGGTATTGGATGCTCGGCGAGAAAGTCGGCGATGGCCTGGCTTTTCACTACCTTGAAGGGTCGATATGTTATCGAGAATTCCATCAAGAGGAGGGCCCATTTGGCAAGCCTTCCTATTAGTATGGCTCTTGACATTAAATATTTGGGAGGATCCACTTTTGATATAAGATAGACCTCATGTGCCAAGGCATAATGTCGAAGCTTCGTAATTGCGAAGATCGGTACCAGACAATGATTTTCAATGAGGCGTAGTTGTTTTCTGCCCCCAGGAAACTCGACTCAAATAGTAGAGAGCTCTCTCCTTTCCCTGGTTGTTCTCCTGTGCCATAACACGCCTAAAGAACCTTCAAGGGCTGTTGTGTACAGGATGGGGAGCTTTTCCTTGACCAGAGCGGTCAGTACCGGCGGGTTCTACAAATATTGCTTGATTTCTTCCAGTGCACTTTGGCATTTATGATCCCAGACGAACGGGGTCCCCTTTTTCATTAGATGGCTGTAGGGGCGGCATTTGCCGGAGAGGTTGGCTATGAACCGCCAGATATATGCAAGCTTTCCTTGGAAAGACCGCAGTTGTTTGAGAGTTCTTGGCGCGGGAATTTCCATAATCGCCTTGATCTTTGATGGGTCTATTTCGATACATAGGTGTCGTATGATGAATCCCAGGAATTTGCCTAAGGAGACTCAAAATGCACATTTCAGAGGATTTATCTTTAGACTGTACTTCCAAAGACGCTGAAACGCTATGTTTAGATGTTCCCAGTGCTCCTCGTACGATTTGCTTTTCGCCACAAGGTCGTCAATATAGCATTCGACAATTTCATGTAAGAGGTCATCGAAGATCTTCCTCAAGGCCCTCTGGTAGGTAGCACCTGCGTGCTTCAAGCCGAAAGGCATCACCTTATAGCAGAATATGCCTAGCGGAGTCCGGAAAGTGGTGTGCTTTTGGTCTTTATGATGAATTTTTATTTGATTGTGGCCTGAAGATCCATCTATGAAGGAGAAAACCTCATGAATGGATGTATTATCGATCATCAGCTCGGTAACAGGTACTGGGAAGTCATCCTTCGGATAAGCGTTCAGTCGAAAATATTGCATTCTCAACACGACAATTTCCTTAATCTTTCTAATCATCTAAAGGTGTTTGTTATAAATATAACACATATTTGCAGTTTGTATGGAAAAGATCATTTAACATGTGTTATACTTTATAACCGGCATTATGGAGGGAAATTGTGTGTTTATTACTTCACGCATAATATTTTGTATCTCTCACATTCTTTACTAAGATCTTGTGCCAGATTATTCAGGTCAAAAATAACTGGAATCAGAAAACTACCAATATAATACAGGAAACCAAAGAATCAAATACCGGCAGCAACCAAGCAAACATTAGAAGATTCCAGACATCAAAAGAATACCTCAAGTCCAACTCCAAAACACCCCAGAAAAACCATACAGTGATCTTACTACTTGGCCGTGGATCCGCGGCCGAGTTGGCCGAGTTGCCGTGGATCCGCGGCCCAGTCAAGGGCTTAGTGGATCGGGAAATCTCCAGAAGTTTCTTCTCAACTTCTTAGCTTGCTGAGGATGCCTCCTTGTAACAACCTTATTCTAGAAGGCTCCTTGTAACAATGTAGCTTATGAGGGAAGCTTGATTTGAGATCTATAAAATGGGATCTAGGGCTAAGGTAAAAGTTTGTTGATGGTGGTAAAATTCTAGCACAAAAACTAAATTCAAATCCAATTTCAAATCAAGATCAAGAATCATTGAGAGTTCATCAAGCAACGACATTCAAAGATCCTTTATCACAACGCCGATCGTCATCAAGAGCAAGAGATCCGCGACCGACCCACGACTCATGGCGATTGAGCCATGTAAAGATCGACAATAAATTCACCTCTTCAAAGGAGTGATCGAGAGCTTAGCCTTATACCTCGAATTGAGGAATTGTGTAAATTTGAAGAAGATTTAACAATGGTGATCATTACTCTTAGTCTTGCTTTCTTTAGATTCTTACATTATGAAATTTCTAATTCATGATTCTACTATTTTCATAATGTGTGAGTAAATTTCTGCTTGTTTAGGATTCAAAGGAAATTGGTAGTTCAAATGATGATGAAATCCTAAACTAAATCTTAAGACTTATAAGAATTATGAAGTTTAGCAAAAAGAATCGTCAATGACCAAATTTGTAGCGAAATCACAATTCTTGATAATTTTTTTACAATTTGGGAATTAAATGATTGATGATTCTTTTTTATAAAGGCTAGATTTGAACGATGATCAATGAAAAGATAAGGGATAGTGAAGGAGAAACCCTAGTTTCTTCAATAGATCCCTAATCCTCATCCATCGCCATCGTTCTAGCTATAATTCATTAATAGATAAGATTAGTAATTTTTAGTATTCTTCATTGCTAAGAATTCCTATCGATTCCTACAAGCTTCTCTACATTTTCTTGATAACTAAACTTGAATTTGGACAATTTCTTGATTATGAAATCTTAAACTCTTTTTTAATTTTCTTGAAATGACAACTAAATTAAATCTTGAAATCTCATTTTCTTGAATTTTCTTTTATTTATTATTTTCTTTCAACTCACCTAAAGCAAGATCGAATAAATACTTGCATCTCAGCGGACGATCCGTTCTCATTAACGAAACTACATCAACACCGTAATTGATTGCGGTTATAAATTCTTTGGTTGTGATAACACTTTTCTTTTCATTCAAATCAATCATAAGAATAAAATCAATCAAATAGCCTCGTTGCCTGGGATGCATGCGTAATTTGTTTGTTCTTGTTATTTGAGTTGAAATTTTATTATTCCATCAAATTTTAATTCAAGAATCGTATTGTGTGCTTAACGATTAGTGTTTGAATTTTTGCGAGAGAATCTGGAATCATTGTACTGAGGAAATCAAGATTCGGAGACTTTCTGAAGATTCCAGAGGAGAAAAAGAAGCTGCAGTAAAAATTTAAGCACCTAAGTCATCAATTGAACCGCGGATCCGCGGCTAATTGAGTGTTTTTGAGGCGGTTCCGTCGCCGTTTAGGTGGTTCATTGCTTCAGATTTCTCTGGTATATTCTCTACTTTCTTATCTCCTCTCTGATCTTGTCCAATAACAAATTTTCTGCAGGATTCTTTGCAAAAATTCACCACTCAAAAATAAAAATTTATTGCGTTTCTTGAAATTAGTTGTTTGTGCATATTTTAATACGGAAATTAAGGGCAAAGACCAAATTCAGATTAGGTAGGGATTTCATTACCCTTCCTAAGCCCCGGAAATCACAAAATTAGCATCCGCATCACTCTCATTAACTAAAAAATATCTAGACAATACTCTAAAGACCGTCGCGCTCAATTAGGACAGAAGAAGGTTATGGGTAATCTATTGCTTATCCGCATTTCTTTTGTAGTGTCTAAGGCAAGTTGTTACTTAATTAGGCCCGCTACTTACGTAGCGGAGAACCTCCCACTTACCTGGCACTTACCTGGCCACAGAAGGGATAAAGAGGCAGTAGAGGATTTGTCCTACGATTTGTCTTCTGGAAGTCTAGGAGCGGTCTAGTGACTTGACCTAGGTGACCATTAGATCTAGGGTTGCTTGTGCATTTTTTATGATTTGATTTTTCAAAATCCGTCTTTTTCAAACAAAAAACCAAAACCGCATTTCTCTAATTATCACAAACGCTGCCACTTATGCTACAACCGTTTAGCACATGTTAGGCTGGACACGGGATTCAATTGCCCTTCTTGTCCGCGTTTCTTTTATCGACCCCAGAGTAGGTAATTCTTCGTCTTCTTTCCCACCACCCACCACGACCGAGATGGACAGATATCCATCGAATTTCAATAACACCACTCTGCCACCGCCCGCAGGTGCGCAGAATCCTCTACGCATTTCCCTCCAAGAGAGATGCTACCCTACACGTGGTCCTCTTCCTACCTGTCTTTCTATACCGCCAGCCAATGGGGACAATTTCGAAATTAAACCTCATTTCATCAAACTTTTACCCAAATTTCACGGGCTCGAGTCTGAAGACGTAGACGTTTTTATCACCAAATTCGAAAACATATGTGCTTTGATGAGTACATTACAACTTTCTGTGGATGCTATACATTTACGTCTTCTCCGGTTCACTTTGTGAGATTTAGCCGAGAAGTGGCTTTATAACACAATCGCACATTCTATTTCAAAATGGGATGAATTCGTTGTAGCATTCCTTAAGAAATTTTATCCCAATCATAAGATCGCCCGCATTCGAATAGAGATCTTCCAATTTACCTAACTTCCCAATGAACCATTTTGGAAATGCTTTGAACGGTTCAAGGATGTTCTTATCCAATGTCCTCATCACGGAATCCCTAGATGGGATCTGTGTCGCATTATCTATGAGGGTATTGATCTCACAACAAAACAGATGCTTGAAACCATGTGTCAATGTCAATTCCTGTCTAAAGATGATGGTGAAGCTTGGAAATACCTTGAAGATCTTGCCCAAAACACTTTACAATTGGAAAGTGTTAGTTACCCATCGTCTAGGGAAGGTAACCATCAGCTCGATGTTTCCATCGCATTGAGAGCCGAAATGGCCTCAATACAAAGGAAACTCGATGCTATAGAAAATAGAATCTCTTCAGCCTCCCTAAACCAATACACACTTCCCAAAACCATGTGTGGATGTTGTTCTGATCCATCACATTTGACGAAAGAATGTCCATTTAATTCTCCGTTTCAAGGCCACACTAATGCTGCATTTCAGCAACAATCTAGAAACTATCCTTCTTCTTCCACATATAATCAAGGTTGGAGGAATCATCCAGATTTTGTTTGGAACCAACACCAAACTCAAAATACGGTTCCAAACTAGAATAATTTTCAAAGGGTCCCTCCACAACAATAGCAACCACCACAACTGAGTTAGCACCCTTTTCAACCACAATCTTTACAAAATCCGGCCAACAATTTTGATCAATCTTCTGCCGGTACCGATAAACCCTCTGCACTCGACATGTTTATTAAACATTCCATGCAAACAAATGATATTTTAACGTCTTCTATCCAAACGTTACTTCAAAACACTGTCTCCCACGATGAGAGTATTAAAGCGATAGAAGCATAAATTGCACAGTTGAATGCCGCGATGAGTGCTAGAGAGAAAGGGAAACTTCCATCTCAACCCTTACCTAATCCAGGCTACGTACATCATGTGAGTGCTATGACCACGTTGAGATCTGGAAGAGTGCTGGATAACTATGTGGGTGAACAGTTTAATAATGATGAATTGATCATTAACACCCCGGCTTCCACTTCCACTTCTGCGTCTGGCCCTATTTCGTTTAGTTTACCTTCTTCTTCCGAGCCTATTCTCTGTTTTCCCCAAGGCTTGAACCCTCCACCCATTTCATCCTTCCCACCCCCACAAACTTCTCCACAAATGTTGGACCCAACACTTATTGATAAAGCTCCATTTCCAAACAGATTGAGGGCCAACAAACCTAATGCATAAATGGAGAATATTGTGGACATGTTTAAGAAAGTTAACATAAATATCCCTCTCCTAGATGCTATACAACAAGTTCCAGCTTATGCGAAAATCCTTAAGAACTTGTGCACTAGGAAAAAGAAGACTCAAGTGCCGAAAAAAGTTTTCATGTCGAGTAATGTAAGCACAGCTTTTACACAGCAATTACCCAAGAAACATAAGGACCCTGGCTGTCCTACAATCCCTATTTCTATTGGGGGTAAAAATATCAATCGTGCTTTACTCGATTTAGGCGCTCGTCTTAACTTACTTCTATATTCTATGTATGAGCAATTGGGTATCGGAGAATTATAACCATCGCAATGCACTTTACAGATGGTAGATCGGTCTATCACCAAACCAAGGGGTAAGCTAGAGGATGTGTTAATAAAAATCGGGGAGTTTATCTTCCCTGTGAACTTTATTGTTCTAGATACACAACCTGTAGCAAACCCACGGAACCAAATTCCGGTAATTCTGGGCCGACCTTTTCTTGCGACTTCCAACGCTGTAATCAATTGTCAAAACGGTTTTATGACCCTATCCTTCGAGAATAGGTCAATTGAACTTAACATTTACAAGTTGAGAAGTGAACCCTCTGAACCCTATGCTCATGTATGTTCTGTTGAATTAATGGATGGCGACAGCAGCGAACTTGAACAGCTTCACGATACTGATCTAGACTCTTTTCATACGTTGTTGTTTGACCCAGAAATGTATTATACACATACGGACCCTTTGTTTGAGTTGTCCGGGTCAACATCTAACGCTTATTCTGAACTTTTCATGGAGTCTGAGTATCATCCCGTTCTTTCCGATGACATTATTCTTCGGGATATCGATGAAAGCCTCGCTGATGAACTCGCGTTCTTAGCTGACACGGGACTTGTGATGAATAAAACCCAAAACAATGAAATTGAACCACCTCCCCTTCTTCTGGACTATAAAGAGAATGCAAGTAATCCATCACAATCATTGAGTCATCTCTCCAAAACGAGACGCAAACACATTCTATTACACCACTTATCTTTTCCCCATTTCTTCTTGGCTCTATACAACATGTTCTTCCAGCAACCAGTGCACTACACTGATAAAATTTTCGAATGGTTGGTATTGACTTTCGGACTTTGCAAAGCTTGGCATTGACCAATAACTTTACCCCCCCTCTTATGATTTTAAAAGATTAACATTGTTTAACTCAAGTTTGGGGGGGTATATTTTTGGCTCTTGAAAATAAAAGTTGTCCTCAAAATTGTGAGCCAAAAATAAGTTTGGGGGAGGATTTTCCGGTTCACTTATTCTTGTCCCCGTTAATAACTTTTCCTCCCAAGACTACAAGTTTTTGAGATTTAACAGATGACAACAGTGAGGATACTGTTGTAAACAAGTTTGGGGAAGTATGTGCTTATTTACGCATTACTTTGCATCATACTTTGCATAAGCACAAAACATATAATAAATAAAAAAATGTGTACATAAATAAGATAACAAAAGATTAGAAAGTGAAAAATTACATTTAAAAGATTGGAAAAATTTAAGAAAACCAAGAAAGTTAGATGTTTTCTTAAACGAAACCAGTAATAAGTAGTTATGAGCCGTTGTCCCAAGGGTTAGTAAGATGAAAGAAGTCACTAATCTGAGGATAAAAATAAGTCTGAAAAATAGTTCCTATTCTGGAAGCCAAACATTTGAATGTTGATACCCTACTATACGCACTTACACACGTCTTGAAACTCGGGATAGTAGAGGATACCTTAAAATGCTCTTATCTAAAAGCCAAAGTACGCAAATAATAAATGGAGAATAAAAATATAAAATGGTGAAGAAAAATGAACACTGGTTTTGTAATCACCAAGGCAGCATAAAAAAATATAGCGAGGGTGCTTCATCACCTAGTGTCTTAGACCAACTGGTTTGGGAGTCACTGCTAAGCCTTAGGTGTTGCAAGACGAGGAAAATACGATTTACGCCTAATCAGCAAGCACATGAGTAATCGGTCGGTTAGTACCTCAAGAAGTATTAACGGTCGCATGAAAAATGTGTGAGCAAGTCCATCCAAAATATTCACCAATTAAAAGGTACTAAGGTAGATGGACAAGAGTATGATAGCTTGAATTGAATTCTCCGAGCGTAAGGATGTCTTTTACACATACATAGGGGTATATGATCGGTGTTTGGAAGAAAAGTAGGGATGAATAATAAAGGCGATGTTTTATTGAGGGATGATGTGACTTCTAACATCTTTTCATGACTATTAAGATAAGGCTCATGACAACCGAAAAACTAGTGTAGTTGGAAACTCTGATTTTCAAAGTCTCTTTGTTCATATCAGAATTTTGCATTATTATATCACCCATTCTTATGCATATTACATATTAATAGGTGCTTTTGATCCATGTCTGCTAAATAGTTGCAGGTTACAGGTTCTCAGATCATTACAATGAAATTCATGAAAAGACGCTACAAATGTGAGACTAAGACCAACAATAGATGAATCCGTATGATGTCGCCTACCGGTTCAAGGAACAAATGAAGATTAGTAGACAGTTCAATGCACAAAGCAAAGGGTAGCACAAGATTCAAGACTTCAACACGAAGATCACAGCAAAAAGTCCACAACATTCTGCACTGTGCAAATCTGGAATAAAATAGATGAGATTCTGAGGAACCAAGTGAAGAAAACAGAAAGAAAAAGCAACTTGAAGCAACCTTGAGAAGTTAAGCCAGAGATCACTCAATATGGCCGCGGAACCGCGGCCAAACATAGCTTTCTGTCGCGGTTCCACGGCCGTGCAGTGCACGTGTCGGTGCACGTGTCGGTGGGTGTCGGTGTTTTGACCCGGCTTTCTTAGGGTAGTCTTGTAAATTCAAATATGGATCAGATGTAAAACTTAGGGTTTCTCCTATCTATAAATAGGAAAGCCGAAAGCCTAATTAGGCATGTCTATTTTTAATTTCGTAGATTTAAAACTTTTAATTTCCTTGTAATCGTTGAAGAGGTATCAATAAAGTAAGTCTTCTTTTTCTATCTTGCATTTTTTTAATTCGTGCAATTTTTTATCTGTCTTTTATTATCTGCAAGTTAGTTTACTAAAAAGAAAAGTTATAAAAATGAATTCTTTTGTCACTTTCCTAATGAGTGAGTAATTCCTCACTTGTTAGGGTTAGGATAGGGAAGGTTTGAGAGAAGGAAATCTCTCTCACTCCTTTCTTTGCCCATATAATTTTTTATAGTACGGACTCTATTTAATTCAGCCATACACCGCTTACTACGGCACCCTATCCTAAATGATAGTGGTAATTCCCTAGTTAGACCGGTTGTGGTTGAATTAACCGGAGGTTAGGGCTAAGAACCAAGAAAGGACGGACAAGGACCAAATGGAAGAAACTAAGTTTCTTCCTAGTCGTGCTAATCCCCTTTGTTGACTATTACCCTAACACGTATATTCTTAACTAGGGCATTAAAAGCAGTGAGTAGAATCCCTATTCCAAACTAACCTAATCCTAACTCTAGCAAGATTTTAAATCAATCGAATCTCATTCTTAGTTTTTAAAACAAAACCTACCACAAATAGGACTTAACTCGTTAGAACTTAAAGAAAGAACACTTTTTCCCTATGGACCGACCCGTACTCAACCAGCTAGCTACCAAGCAACACCATCTTGATTGCGGTATTCTTAATCTTAAATTTAAAACGCACGTACGCAAAACATCAAACAATCAAATGGCGCTGTTACCGGGGAAACGGTAGTTTATTTCTTTTTATAATTTCAGGTTAATTAAATAAAAAATATAAAAATTGAAAATATAAAAAAAATACATTAAAAAATCATCTTGTTCTTTTTGATCGGTTTTTGTGCGAATTGTGCAGGAACGAAAGACGGACTGATTCAGATCTGGAAAAAGCCCAGTGAACAAATCAAGGAACAGAGGATCTGAAGAGACAGAGAAGAACCATAACAGCACACAGGAAAATTTTGGAGGGCAAAACCTACCAAACCGCCGCAGAAATACGGCATAAGCAGGTGTTTGACCGCGGTTCCGTGGTCAACTGCTGACGTCAGCACTCCAAATTTCTCTGTGAGTATTTTTGTCTTCTTTCCTACCCTCTGATCTCCACTAAAAATCTTTCCTGCAGGCTTCATTATGCAAAACTTCTTCTCTCTCTCCAATAAATCATTTTATGCAGGATTTTTTGTGCCGCAAATAAAAAGAAAAAATTTTGGCAAGTGTTTTAGATTTTGTGTGTTACTTCTTTGCATTTTTAAAACGGAATCAATGGGGCTATAACACCAATCAAGATTGGGTGGGGATTTCATTACCCTTCCTAAGACCCCAGAAATCACAAAAAGGCATATGCATCACTCTTGAGCTAATTAAAAAATATTTAGACTCAGCCAATTAAAGAATGTCGCGCTCATTAGGACAGAGGAAGGTTGTGGGCATTCAGTCGTTTATCTAAACCTGATTTTGTGGTGCCTAGGCTAGACAAGTGAGAAAGGTAACTTTAAAAGGCCCGCCTCACGGTGATCCATGAGCGGAACCCTCCTTTCTTCATTTGTTCTTACCTGGCCACAATTGGCGGTGAAGAGGCGATTTGAGAGATATCTCACAACTTGTCGCTTTGGACCAGTTAGGAGCAGTCTAGTTGACTTAGGAGACCCTAGTTTTAGGCTTGATTATGCATGCTTAAAATTGTGATTGTTTGAAAGTATGTCGTAGTTCCGTACAAAATTTTTGCAAAACTATTTATAAAAAAACACAAAACAAAATTTTTACAAAAGCTTGCCCTTTGTCGCTAGAATTCCATTGCATCCAACCTTTATTCACATTTCCCCATTGACGTTTTCTTACTCTCACATTCTACGTTTGACTACACTACAACTCGTTTAGTATATGTCCGGTTGGACTAGGGACACTAGCGCCCATTTAGTCCGTGTCTCGTTAGTCTTTACTAACGACGCGTTCGACTCCGAAGTCGAAACTCCCTCCACTTCTTTTTCATCTTTACCTTCATCTTCACATTCATCATCTTCTAAGTAAATGTCAGGATTCAAACCTAACAATCCTTTACCTGCCTTGGGACTGATTCCACCTCAACTGGGTGTGAATAACCCGCAACAACCTCCTGTTGAAGCGTCCCAGTGAATCGCGCTTCAGGATCGTTTCTATCCTACCCGCTCCACACTTCCTACTTGTCTTTCACTCTCGCCGGCAGATGGGGATAATTTCGAAATTAAGCCCCACTTCATCAATATGTTGCCCAAATTTCACGGGCTAGAATCTGAAAATGCCTATATCTTCATTAACAAATTTCAGAATGTTTGTGCAATGATGAAGACCACCCAACTGTCCGATGATGCTATAAGGCTACGAGTCATTCCCTTCACATTATGTGACCTAGCTGAAAAGCGGCTATATAGTACTGCATCGCATTCCATAAATAGTTGGGACGAGTTTGTTAAGGCATTTCTTAAAAAGTTTTACCCACATTACAAGACCGCTAGAATTTGTAATGAAATTAACCAATTTCCCAGCTTCCTTCCGAACCTTTTTGGAAGTGTTTTGAACGATTAAAGACCTTCTTGTTCAGTGCCCTCATCATGGTATTGAGAGATGGGAACTTTGCCAAACTTTATACGAAGGACTGAACCTAGCAACTAAGCAGTTGCTGGAAACCATTTGTCAAGGTCACTTCTTAACCAAATCTGACGAGAAAGCTTGGCAATTTCTCGACGATCTTGCTGAACAAACACTTCAGTAGGAAAGCACTAGACAGACCGCTTCGTCCACTTCATTTACTTCCACCGATCCGTCTAGGGCAGGCGTTCATCAACTTGATATGTCAATTGCAATGAAGAACGAAATGGCCGCAATTACACGAAAACTAGAAGCAATTGAGAGCAAATTCTCATCGCCTTCTCCTGCCCCTGCTTTACCCCCTCGCACTATATGCGCTTGTTGTTCGGATCTGTCCTATTTTACCGAGGAGTGTCCTTACAACCCGCCTGCTCAAGGACTGGATCAAGTCAATGCTGCCTTTCAGTAAAGACAAAGAAATGATCCATACTCTTCAACTTACAAACCTGGTTGGAGGAACCACCCCAATTTTGCTTGGAATCAAAATCAACAACAATTCTAAGGAAACAACAATTTCCAAAGGCCTCCTCCACAACAATAAGCTCCTCAACAAACTCAATATCAGCAACCTTTCCAGCCCTAACCTTACCAAAATCAAATGAACAATTTTGCACCCAACAACTCTTTTCCTCAAAACAATTTTGTTCCACCAAATAACGATAAGGTTTTCTCGCTGGAACGAAATTTGGATGCGTTTTTAAAACAATCCACACAATCCTCAGCCAATATCCAGTCTTCCATGCAGTTTTAGGTGCAACACACTGCATCACATGGGCAAAGCATCAAATCCATTGAAGCCCAAATTGTACAACTGAATGCTGCTTTAAGCGAGCGAGAAAAGGGAAAGCTTCCATCTCAACCACTGCCAAATCCTGGTCACCTACAAAATGCACATGTTGCTCATGAACAACAAAACCATAATGTGAGTGCCGTGACTACATTGAGATCTGGAAGGATGTTGCACAACAATGTTGGCACTAATGATGACACCCCGGCCGCCGCTTCTTCTTCTTCATCACCGTCAGAGCCTGTTCTCCATTCTTCACAAGGTTCTAATTCTTCTACTACTCCGAACGGACCCACATCTCACTCTACAAAAACACCAACACTGGGATCCGTTCCAACTCTGCAATCTCCTCCATAAATATTGGACTCAACCAATTTTCAAAATGATCCATTTCCAAGCAGGTTGAGATCCAATAAACAAACTCCACAAATGGAGAAGATTGTGGAGTTATTTAAACAGGTTAGCATAAACATTCCCCTCTGGGATGCAATCCAACAAGTCCCTTCTTACGCTAAAATCTTGAAGGACTTATGCACCAAGAAGAGGAAATCACAGGTATCTAAGAAAGTTTTCTTGGCTAGTGCAGTAAGTGATGCTCTTACCCAACCTTTACCTCAAAAACGAAAGGACCCTGGCTGTCATACAATTTCAATAACTATTGGGGATAAGAACATCAACCGCGCACTTTAAGATCTTGGTGCCCGTGTTAACCTGCTTTCTTATTCAGTATATGAGCAATTAGGCGTTGGAGAGCTAAAACCCACACATTGTACTTTCCAAATGGCCGACCGATCCATCACCCATCCTAAGGGTGAGTTAGAGGATGTGTTGATTAAAGTAGGGGACTTCATATTCCCCGTTGATTTCATTGTTATGGACACACAGCCTGTAGCTAACCCCCGGAGTCAAATTCCGGTGATACTCGGTCGACCATTCCTTGCAACTTCTAATGCGGTGATCAATTGTCGAAATATTTCGATGAACCTATCTTTTGGAAATATGACAATTTAGATCAACATTTTTAAGTTGGGGAATCAGCCCTCCGAACCTAGTGCTAATATACTTGATATTTGCTCGATCCAAGAGATCACCCAGGAGGACTGTGAGCTCAAAAAATTTCTGTTCGATCACAGCAATTTTGACGCTACTAGTGCGTTCCTTCTTGAATCTGATATTGCTTTCACGCCGGATAATGATTACTAGTGTTTCACTTTCTCGAACGATTTTGAAGAATCACCACCCGAGTTTGAATCCTTTGAATTTTCGGATGAGTTAGCTGAACCATCCGACTCGGTTGCTTACACTCGTTTTGAACCTCTGTTGGAATCCTTCGAGTTTGAGACAATCTCACCGATTTTACCTTCAATTGTTTCGCCTCCAACACTCGAACTCAAACTATTGCCGTCTCACCTTAAATATGCTTACTTAGGTGAGAATGAGACCCTTCCTGTTATCATCTCGGCTTCTCTAGCCCCCGAGCAAGAGAAAACCCTTTTAACGGTCTTGCACAGCAATCGGCAAGATTTTGGCTGGACTATGGTGGACATCAAGGGGATTAGTCCCCTAATAGTTGAACATCATATTCATATGATGGATGATGCCAAACCAGCAAGGGATCCACAGAGACGACTCAACCCAGTAATGAAGGAGGCTGTTAAAAAGGAGATCGTAAGATGTCTTGATAGTGGTATCATTTACCCTATCTCTGATAGCCAGTGGGTTAGCCTATTCACGTTGTCCCAAAGAAATCGGGCATAACGGTCATAACTAATGAGGCGAATGAGTTAATACCTACTCGCACCCAAACTGGGTGGCGAGTATGCATCGATTATAGAAAACTCAATGCCGCGACACGGAAAGATCACTTTCCATTATCTTTTATTGACCAAATGCTAGAACTATTGGCTGGGCATGAGTTTTATTGCTTTTTGGATGGCTACTCCGGCTATAATCAAATCCCCATCGCCGAAAGGACCAATACAAGACCACATTCACTTGTCCTTTCGATACGTTTGCTTACCGTCGCATGCCCTTTGGGTTATGCAATGCACCCGCTACCTTCCAGCGGTGTATGATGGGTATTTTTCAGACATGGTGGAAAAATTCTTGGAGATCTTCATGGATGATTTCTCCATTTTCGGCGACTCTTTTGATGAGTGTTTGCTACATCTAGACGCAGTCCTTACCCGGTGTAAGAATAAGAACCTTGCTTTAAATTGGGAGAAGTGCCACTTCATAGTATGAGAAGGTATTGTCTTAGGACATATCATCTCGCAAAATAGCATTGTGGTGGATAAAACTAAAATTGAAGTCATTTCCAATCTCCCTCCTCCCAAATGCGGCCGAGACATTCGAGCCTTCCTTGGCCATACCGGTTTCTATAGACGGTTCATCAAGGATTTTATCAAGATAGTTAGACCCTTGACTCTTTTGTTGGCCAAGGACACCACATTTGATTTTGACTCAAGCTGAATGAAGGCGTTCGAGTCATTGAAAAACTCACTTACTTCTGCTCCAATTCTTTCGTCTCCTGACTGGACCCATCCATTAGAGATTATGTGCGATGCATCTGATTTTGCCATTGGTGCTGTCCTTGGACAGCACATTAATAAGATGTCGCATGTGATCTATTACGCTAGCCAAACCTTGAACGAGGCCCAATTAAATTACACAACAACCGAGAAGGAATTCTTAGCTATTGTGTTTGCATTAGAAAAGTTCAGGCCCTACTTAATCAGCTCTCCAGTCACCGTTTACACTGACCATTCAGCTCTTCGCCATCTTTTTATGAAGAAGAACATTAAATCTCGGCTGATACGTTGGATCCTCTTACTACAAGAGTTTGACATTGTCATCAGAGACAAAAGAGGATGCGAAAACGTAGTTACCGACCATCTTTCACGCCTTCCTTCTTCGCCAATGCTTCAATTTCCTATAAAATACGTTTTTCCAGATGTGCAGCTCTTGACTGTATCATGCGAACCTTGGTTCGCAGATATCGTGAATTATTTGGCCACCGGACTTATACCAAATGAATGGTCGAATAAGGACAGATTCCAATTTCTATCCCAGGTAAAACATTTTTACTGGGATGAACCATATCTATTCAAATACTGTCACAACCAAATCATTCGTCGGTGTGACCCCGACAATGAGTTTAAGAGCGTACTATCATTCTGCCACGATCAAGCGTGTAACGAGCATTTTGGCCCTAAAAAGACAGCCGAAAAGATCTTGCAGTGTGGCTTCTACTGGCTACAACTTTTTAAAGACGCGCATGATTACTGCAAGACATGCTCCCGGTGCCAACACTTGGGCCGGATATCTAGGAGAAACGAAATGCCGTTCCAACCAATATTGGTTGTTGAAATTTTTGATGTTTGGAGGATAGATTTTATGGGACCGTTTTCCAATTCTTTTGGGAACATGTATATTCTCCTCGCTGTTGATTATATTTCTAAGTGGGTCGAGGCTGTGCCCAGCCGGACTAATGACAACAAGGTTGTCGTTAGGTTTCTCAAAGAAAACATTTTCTCTCGGTTTGGGCACCCCCGCGCAATCATCAGCGATAATGGAACTCATTTCTGTAATAGGACTTTCGAGTCCTTAATGCTGAAATATTCCATTAATCACATCTATCAACGCCCTATCATCTCCAAACTTGTGGGCAAGCCGAGATTTCAAATCGGCAAATTAAACAGATATTGGAGAAAACGGTTTCCAAAAACCGTAAAGATTGGTCGTCAAAACTTATTGATGCCCTTTGGGCATTTCGAACTGCCTATAAGACCGATCATGGCATGTCTCCGTATAGGCTTGTTTATGGAAAGGCTTGCCACCTTCCAGTTGAAATTGAGCATCGCACATTTTGGGCGATAAAAGAGTTGAATCTATCTCTCGGAGATGCGAGCAGCCATAGAAAACTGCAATTAAATGAATTAAACGAGTTTCGGGATGAAGCTTACGAGAACGCGGTTGTCGTCAAAACCGAACGAAAGTGTTTCACGATAAACACCTTATGCGCAAAACTTTCAAACCTGATCAACAGGTTTTACTGTACGACACCCGGCTACATTTCTATCCCGGCAAACTTAGATCTCGATGGAAATGGTCATTTTTGGTACGCACCGTATATCCGCAAGGTGCGGTCGATTTAGAAAATCCTGAGGACGGTTCAGTATTTAAGGTGAACGGATATAGACTTAAACCGTTCCTTACTGCGGACCCTTCAGAGGAGCTCTTGCTTTTGCAGGAGCCGATTTTACATTAACTGATATTCCTCCATCTACCCCCAAATTTCGGATATCCAGCCATAAACAGTGGAAACACTGTTTCAAATAAATTTGGGGGTATGTACCACTTGTAATTATATAAAAATAAAAAATAATATAAAAAGTAAAAATATAAAAAATTCCAATTTTTGGGGGTAATTTTGTAAATTTTCAGTTTTAAATAAAAAATAAAAATAAAATTTTTATTTACAAATAATTTCCACTTTTTAAGAGGCCCTTTTTGCAAATAACCAAAACACCCCCTATAAATAGAAATCGACCCCTCTCTGCATTTTACCAAATCCAAAAGTATTCATTTCTGAAAACCCTAGCCGCCGCAGTAGCCAGAGCAAGGAGATCGCCTCACGCCGCCGCGCTTCCGCCGCCATACCCCGCCTTCGACCGCGCAACCGCCGTGCATTGGTGTCTGCTCCCTCTGAAATCTTCAGAGGAGGTTTGCTTTCTTCGATCCTTTCTGTTAAAATTTTTAGAAAAATCTGTATTCTCTGTATTCTCTGTGATGGCACCTACTTTGCAATTTGAGAAGGAATTTTCCCAAATCTTTGCACACACGATCTACGGTAGCTATTTCGGTGAAGAGATCCGAAGGCGAGAGTGGAATCTCTTATTTTTTAACCATCCAAACTCCTTCGTGCTTCCAGATCTCGTCACCCGATTTTATGAGTGCATGGAGAATGGTTGCCTCTCACAACACGGATACATTAGGCTAATTTATGGTGATAGGGAAATAATAATCGATAGGGACTTCATCCATGAAGTCACCTTAATACCTAGACTTCTGCCGCGGTTCCGCCGCGCTTTAAACATATCATGAGATAATTTTTGCACCGTAATTCTTAGAATTCCCTGCTGAATTTTTTAAGCAATTTTAATCTGGAAAAAACCCAGTTTTTGAAAAATGTCCAGAGAGCAATTTGGGTTTAGGGTTTCGGTTCGATTCGGATTTCAAACGTCGTCTACTCATTGCCTAAGGCTCTAGCTAGGCTCTGATACCACTGTAGGGTTCCTAGGCACTCTAATGAGGTCTCATAAGGCATCAACCATGCCAATTTCAAATTTTTCCGGTGCCGAGAAACCCTAATACGGATCGTTAACTAGAATTTTAGGCGAAAAGTGAAACTAGTTAACATCTTAACTAAAAGTAAGAAACTACAACCTTTGTAGATCCGGTTCTCCACTTCCTTAGCTCCACGTAGACGTCCTTTCGCTGTCCAAGTCGGATCTCGGACTCTAGCATCGGCTTCATCGGAGAAATGAGCGGACTAGTCGTCGGCTACGATGCCGAAGATGATCTACGTCGAGGTTACACAAGATCAAGCTCCAACTTCACCAAGTTGTGAAACTTGTGAAGAAAACACCCTATACTACTTGGCAAGAGGTAGAGGGTGAAGAAATAGGAGGTGGGTTCACTTTAGAATTGGATTTCTCACTCATTTTCTCAAGTTGCCATTGTTGGTAGCAAGCTTTTCTTCATGTCAAGAAGAAGAAGAAGATGAAGATGATTATGATAAGAATAATCAAGAAAATAGAAAATAGATTATACTTATCATATAGCAACCATGGTCAAGATAACTAGTGTAGAGAATCAACTATGGTTCAAGTGAATGGTTAGGGTTAAGAAAAGAGACAAAATGGTCAAACCATTCAAAGCTTCATGAAGTTTCAAAAGAAAGTCCAAAATGAGCCACCATTTCATTTCTTTTCCAAATATAAATGAAAAGAAATAAATAAATAAGTAAATCAAATATAAACAAAACCCTAATCATTAACTTAACCATGGTATAATTCTTTACACAAACCCAAGTGAGCATGCATCATCAAACATGATACAATCAAGTGCACAAAAGTATATCACATATACAACTTGTGAACTTCAAGTGAGAAAATCCTTTTAAAGTGAACCAATACTAGTTAATGCAAAGTAATATATCAAATATATAATTATACATTAAATCATTAAATCAACACTTGATTCAATGATCCGGTCATATCGCACATAACCGACTAGTATCCAATGTATCGACTTATCGAATCAATCTTCGATTCGATAACTAGGTTATATCGCATATAACCAATCGAAACATTCATCGCGAGAATGAAATACAGTATCACATACACGCATCATTCTCGGTCCCGCACATATCTCATATGCGCCCCTATTTCATTTCGCTTGAGCGAGGAAACCTATGTGTAGGACTCTAAAGACTCGTCAATACGCCGGCAGCAGATGATGATCATATCAATCACCCACAAGCCGCAAGCGGTCTGCTAAATGTAACGGCCACCCGGGTATTGAGCGATCAGAAGATCGACGAGCTAGTCCGCTCACACTCCTGTGAATCCAACCAGTAACACTTACCGTACAGTCCGGTCTGTTCGTCTGATATGTCGCATATCAAGTCTAGGGGTGGTAAACGTCAGACCCCAATAACCGATAAGTCGTGCCGATGTGAGGCTCATAACGGGTCGAGAAACTACTGGTAACACTTACCAGCAAATCTCTGATCAGCCCTGGCCAGGGACTTCCCTGTTACGGCCAATCGAGCACAGCGCAACATCAACCCCCAATACCGGGAGAGACGAAACCCCTCCTATCGCTCATTGCCTCCATGTGACTCGGGACTGTACCCAAAAACCACCGTTTTGCACACCCTCATGGACGTGGTAAGGTGGAGATCAAAGCACAGTGGGAATCACACAAGACTCTATGACGATCTCGGGTCTACAGACTAACCTGCACAAGTGTCACCTGAGAACTGCCATCTGACGTGAGGTATAATACCATCTGGGAGTTCTCGACGAGTCCGTCCAGTGTACCCAGTCTCCACTGAGCACCCGTATACCATCTCTGATGTTAAACACCAATGGATATGGGATCATCCATCGCCCATCTCATGGGTCGAGAGGCGTATACGCTAGTCTACACTGGTATATCGATGCCCCGTCTCGATACACCCACGACTAGGGACCTTGAAGGATGTACTTATGGACTACCATGTCCCCACTAGTATGATCTTCATCATAGTCCAGGTAGTCAAGTACACATCCTAAGGGCTTTATCAACATGTAACTATAAGACAGTTTAAAGAGACTAGTATACATGTTAAGATAAAGAGCAACCAGATAGCATACTATCATATCGAGCAAGAAAGTCATCTCTATATATGTCCAAGCATCCAATATAATATACATCATCTGTACAATACTGGCCTCTAGGGCATACATACAACTAATAACTACTCCCCCATTGAAAAACACTGCCTGGCATTGATCTTCGCGATAACAAAGCTCAGGCACTATGCGTTGGCGCACGAGGTCCGTCTCATTTCAAAAGTAGACCCTCTTAAGTATTTAATGTCAAAGGCCATATTGACGGGTCGACTCGCTAAATGGGCCCTGCTCTTGATGGAGTTCTCGATAACGTATCAACCTCTCAAGGCAGTGAAAGGCCAGGTCATCGCCGACTTCCTTGCTGAGCACCCGATACCTGCTGATTCTTCTTTGAATTACGATCATCCAGACGAACATGCGTTTGATGCGATCGACGGCGGTGATGCCCGATGGGAGCTTTATTTCGATAGGGCATCTTCCCTGAAAAAGCGCAGACAAAACGCCCCTATAATCAAATCGGGGGTAGGCCTCATCTTCGTGACTCCACAAGGAGGGATAATGCGCTTCGCTTTCTCCTTAACAGAGCCGATGACAAATAACGAAGCCGAATACGAAGCTTTGATAGCAGGCCTCGAGATCGCCATTGACATGGGAATTGAAAACCTCCTCATATACGGAGATTCTCAACTGGTCGTTAGTCAAGTAAACGGCGACTACCAAACGTGCAAACCAGAATTGGTGAAGTACGGTGAAAAGGTGCAGCAACTGCAGACCCAAATTCCCTCCTATACTTTGGAAAAATACCGCGTGCAGAAAACAGCAAAGCGGACGCGTTGGCCAAGCTCGCTAAAGAACTGGCCGACGAGAACCTCGATGACGTAAGAATCGTGGTACAAAGCCATCGGGTGCTTGCCCCAGCAGAAATATCTCCGGAATCATCCGAAGAGAAGGGGGCGACTGAACAGACAACCTTGCAAATAAAAGACCGGGAAAAGGCTGAGGACTGGAGGGAAGTCTTCATAGACTACTTTAAGTCCCACCGAATGCCCGAAGATGCGTCCACAAGACATCAGCTCATGAAACGAGCTCTGTCTTTCGCCTTCGTCAATGATACTCTATACAAGAGGTCATTCGATTCTCTGTGGCTGAGATGTCTGGGACCTGGCGAAGCGAAAAGAGTCGTTCAGGAAGTTCATGACGGAATCTGTGGTTCTCATCAAGCAGGCCCAAAGATGAAGTTGAAGATCAAGCGGATGGGCTACTACTGGCCCACGATGATTCAGGACTGCCTCGAATATACGAAGCAGTGCCACTCATGTCAAATTCATGGGGATTTCATCCATCAGCATCCAAATCCACTACACCCGACGGTGGCTAGCTGGCCGTTCGAAATGTGGGGAACTGACATAGTCGGACCGATCGAACCAGTATCGTCCAAGGGACATCGTTTCATCCTGGCTACGACTGATTACTTCTCCAAATGGGCAGAAGCAGTACCGTTGAGGGAAGTGAAGACGGAAAATATCCTCCATTTCTTCAAGACGCACGTCATATATCGGTTTGGAACTCCGCGACGGATCATCTCCGATAACGGGCCAGCCTACAGAAGCCACAAGATCAGTCGCTTCGCGCAGCAGCATAATATAGACTGGAGATATTCTTCGGTTTATAATCCACGAGCTAATGGTCTAGCTGAGGCCTTCAACAAGACCCTGACAAAGATCATGAAAAAGACGGTGTCCCGAAATAAGAAAGACTGGCACGAGAGACTGCAAGAAGCTCTTTGGGCATATCGAACAACGTTCAAGACGGCCACTAACGCAACGCCATATGCGTTGGTATTCGGTACAGAAGCAGTACTCCCCCTCGAGATAGAATCACCCTCTCTACGAGTGGCAGTCCACTACGAGCTAACAGATGAAGAAAACGCTCACCTTCGGCTTGAGGAGCTTGATGCCCTTGAAGAAACATGGCTCATAGTGCAACAAAATCTGGAAGCTTATAAAGCAAATATGACGCGCTCATATGAAAGATTGACCCGACCGAGGACATTTCGCCAAGGCGAACTCGTGCTAGTGGTCAAAAGGCCTATGATCCCCAATCGCGCCAAGCGGGGAAAGTTTGAGCCAAACTATGAAGGCCCATACATCATAGATAAGGTCTACCAGGGTGGGGCCTATCTACTCATAAATATGCACGGTGAAAGGCCTTTCAGGCCAATAAACACTCGCTTCCTAAAGAGATACTACGCTTGATGAGCCACAGCCTAGGTCAATGATAGATGACGACGACTATGTTCGCTCGCTATCTTCCTAAGCTCAAGCTTTATAAGCAATAACCAGCCTTCTCCATGACGGACCGAAACGTCCTTAAACTAATAGCGGACCGAAATGTCCTTAAACTAATACCGCAGCATCCGTAGGCTGACGAGATAAAAAAAAAGAAGAAAAATACAATAAATAAAAACGGTATGTTCATAAGCAAAAAGGGCACGGATGAAAATCCGAAAGGGCTCCGTGAGTAAAAACAGTAGGGCTACCGGCGAGTGTTCGTGAAAACCCGAAAGGGCGCGACCTCGTAAAAAAAAGTAAATAAAAAAAATAAATAAAAAGAATAAAAAAAAGGTATGTCCATAAGCAAAAAGGGGCACGAATGAAAACCCGAAAGGGCTCCGTGAGTAAAAACAGCAGGACTACCGGCGAGTGTTTGTGAAAACCCGAAAGGGCGCAATCTCGTTAAAAGACACTTACAGGGTTCCCTCGACCTTGTAAGGAGAAACCACCTGCGTGAGATCCTTACGACTCACAAGGGAGCAACACACATAGGGATCCTCACGATTCCTAAGGAAAAAACACACTTACGAGATCCTCACGACTCGTAAGGAGAACTCTCTTATGGGACCCTCACAGCTCATAAGATTTGTAAGTCTTAAGTTACAGAGACCTCAACCTGTGCTTAAGCAACCCCCACAACTTCCAATATTTCCCTACAAGTGGCTCAATACTGGCCCTTGTATACAATCCACGGGCGCTGTTCATATCATAATATTGCATTTTATATTCCCCATTCTTATGCATTTTAGAATAAAAACAGGTGCTTTTGACCCATGTCTGCTACATGTTACAGGTTACAGGTTCTTGGAGCAAAAACAGTGAAAAACACAAAAGACGACGCAAAAGAGGGATTTTTGACCAAAAAATAGGAGGATCTTAGTAAAGCCTAAAAGAAGAACAGTTCACCATCAACAAGGCAACGCAAGGTCCAAGAATACAAAGCAGACGGTTAAAAATCCATAGCAAAGTGTTCACTGAAGATCTGGAATCAATGCAGAAGCCCAAATAGAGAAAAAACTGAAGAAATGAGAAGCCCAAAGAAACCTGAAGCAGCCCAGAAAAACCCATCAGAAGATCTCATTAAAGGGCCGCGGAACCGCGGCCCAAGCCCTCCATTGCCGCGGTTCCGCGGCCATATGAAGCCCGTACATCGAGAAAATTTTACCAAAGTCTGTGGCGGCTCTGCAAAGATTTCCTAAGGGTATATTTGTAATTGTAGACATGTGGATCAACTGTAAACCTAGGGTTTCTATGTCCTATAAATAGAACCCAAACCATTGTATTTTTCCTATGCCTCTATTCATCAATAAAATTCTGTTTTCTTGAAGTTAGAGCGCATCAATCGTAAGTAGGTTATTTTTCTTGCCCTAGCTCTAGTTTTTTTTATCTGCCCTAGGTAAATTATTTTCTTGCCCTAGTTTAATTTAATTTAGAATTTTATTAACTTGCAATAGATGTTTCTTCTCTTTAATAAAAACAAAACAAAATTCATGTCTTTCTTAATCCCCTTAATGAGCGAGTAGTTTCCTCGCTTGTTAGGGTTAGGAATAGGGAAGGATTTGAGAGATGAAGATCTCTCATCTCTTTTCTTTGCCAATCTTTTATGAACATTAGAACTCCATGCATACCTTCTTATTCCGCTCCCTACGGCACTCTACCCTCGAGGTAACGGTGATTCCGTAATCTAAAGGCCCGGATTTTAAGGTTTTCCATGGAGGTTAGGGTAAAGATTAAGAAAGGAAGGACAAGGATCTAGAGGAAGAATCATCTTCCCAATCATCATAATCCCCTTTATTAAGATTTACCATAACACTAATATGATATCTTTAATTAAAGGCATTGGAAAGAGGTGTAGATCTTTGTTTACCAAATTTTCCCTAAACCTAATCCTAGCAAGTTTCTAATCCTAGTATCACACAACTTCAATTTTTAGGTTTAATTATAAGACCAAACACCATTTGGAATTAACTCGTAAAAACTTAAAGGAGATTTACAACATCCCTGTGGACCGACCCGTATTCACCGGCTAGCTTCATGTGACGCCGTTCTTGATTGCGGTAAATATTTTTTGATCGATAAAACCTCTTTAAATCAGGCGCAAATAAACATTTCCCTAACCAAGTCCCATCCGTGACTGGGTATATGTTCGCATGGTGAACAACCCTTGTAAATCCTCTCGATTTATGAGGAGAAAACCCTCCTGTAGCATCCTTACGACTTACAGAGGAACAAACACTTTCCTAAGGAGAAAATACACCTACAAGATCCTCACGACTTGTAGGGAGAAATACCTTTGTGAGACCCTTACGGTTCATGAAGTCAAAAGCCTTAGCCGACAGGACCCTAACCCTGGTCGCTAAGCCACCTTTGTTCGACATCGACAGAGGCAGATGATGATTTGCTCCTGGCAATATCCCAGTTGTAGCGGTGCTGATGCCGAAATCGGTGTCTAATTTTAGGTTTACGGCGAAAAGCAAGTAGGCCGCACATGCATGCAAAATAGCTGAAATGATGGGGCAACTTGCAATAAAAAGCAGCAAGTAAAAATGTATGCATGCGAAATAGCCGAAATGATTGGGCAACTCGCAATAAAAAGCAGCGAGTAAAAATAAGATAAACCGCCGAAATGATTGGGCACCGCAAAAAATAGCCGAAATGATGGGGCAATCGCGACCTTCGCGATATAAAAGCTGAAATGATAGAGCATCGCGGAAATAAAAAAAAATGATGATAAAACTTTTGCCCTACAGTTAAGATCACATCGATCCCTGTATACAATCCAAGGGCGCAAACGAAAAGGGAACCATACTTTCCCAACAGGCTCCGCCAGAAAACGAAGCCAGATCTCGACGACTCATCCCAACTCTGAAGAAACCAGTGTCTTCGGCAAATACCTCAACTCAGGGAAACAAACAATCCTTGACGAGAGCCTCCTGATCCGCGTCGACTCGCAGAGCGACCAGTGCCTCCGTGGGAAATTCTCGACTCGTTTCAACACCAGGGAAACAAATAATCCTTGGCGCTAGGGAAACAAATAATCCTTAGCAAATACCTCAACTCAGGGAAACAAACAATCCTTGACGAGAGCCTCCTGATCCGCGTCGACTCGCAGAGTGACCAGTGCCTCCGTGGGAAATTCTCGACTCGTTTCAACACCAGGGAAACAAATAATCCTTGGCGCTAGGGAAACAAATAATCCTTAGCAAATACCTCAACTCAGGGAAACAAACAATCCTTGACGAGAGCCTCCTGATCCGTGTCGACTCGCAGAGCAACCAGTGCCTCCGTGGGAAATTCTCGACTCATTTCAACACCAGGGAAATAAATAATCCTTGGCGCTAGGGAAACAAATAATCCTTAGCAAATACCTCAACTCAGGGAAACAAACAATCCTTGACGAGAGCCTCCTGATCCGCGTCGACTCGCCGAGCAACCAGTGCCTCCGTGGGAAATTCTCGACTCGTTTCAACACCAGGGAAATAAATAATCCTTGGCGCTAGGGAAACAAATAATCCTTAGCAAATACCTCAACTCAGGGAAACAAACAATCCTTGACGAGAGCCTCCTGATCCGCGTCGACTCGCAGAGCAACCAGTGCCTCCGTGGGAAATTCTCGACTCGTTTCAACCCCAAGGAAACAAATAATCCTTGGCGCTAGGGAAACAAATAATCCTTGGCAAATACCTCAACTCAGGGAAACAAACAATCCTTGACGAAAGCCTCCTGATTCGCATCGACTCGCAGAGCAACCAGTGTCTCCGTGGGAAATTCTCGATTCGTTTCAACACCAGGGAAACAAATAATCTCTGGCAAATACCTCAACTCAGGGAAACAAACATCCTCGACGAGAGCCTCCTGATTCGCGTCGGCTCGCAGAGAAACCAGTGTCTCCACGGGAAATTCCCGATTCGTCTCAACTTGCAAGATGAAGCCTCGGGCAGCAGGGATTAAAAAACTTGCTTCCTGAACAATGGGACCCTGCAAGTCGGTCTAAAACGGTCTCTTACATACTATTCACGGGTCTCGCTCTCCAAAGTCGAGTTTCGATAAGGAGGGAAACAACCGTTTATGGGTCCTCTCGACTCGTAAGAGGGAAAAATTCTCTTATAGGATCCTTACGACTTATAAGAGAAAACACACTTAGGAATCCTCACGATTCCTAAGGAGAAAACCCACCTAAGAGATACTCTTGATCCGTAGGGAGAAAAGTCTCTATGAGACCCTCACGGCTCATAGAGTTGAAAAGTCTTGGGCGGCAGATCTGAACCTGCGGCCTAAGCCATCGCTATCTCGTGAAGAAATCAAGGTGCTTACTCTATTATCTGCTAATTGTGACAACATGCTGATAATAAGAGAAAGAAGAAAGCGACAGAAAGAGCATCCGATTTACATTTGATCTGGCGTTCGAGACACACTCATTCATGCATAAGCAAAAGATTCAGAACGAAAAATAGAGACAAGCTGAGATAAAAATTTTCCATTAATATTGCCAAAAGTTCTTACAATCATAAAAGCAATAAACGAAAAATATTATTACAATTGAATAACCTCAGATCCAGGGCACGGATTGAGGAATTCAAAAGTAAGGCCATCCAGAGTTCTTCTGGCCTTTCTGATTATTCTGGTGCGCAACCTCTCGCGCTCCTATGTGCCAAGATCCTCGGCAAGCCCTCCCAGCCTTCGATAAGCAGCGACTATCGTCGTCTGCTGGAAAATTTGATTTAGGATGTCGATGAGGCTGTCCCGCCGTTTCTTCAAGATCAGCCCCGTCAGATACACTGAATGCACCTTGTCTTCGGCATCATCCAGCGCATTGAGCGGTAGGGCCTCGTGAAACCACGGAAGTGCTCTCCATATTGCACCCAGCACGACCTTCAAGAGAGCTGAACGACGAGGAAGCAGCCAACCACCGCTTGCGTTGAGGCGACCCATGACCTCCGCACACTAGACGTCCGTAAACTCCTGGTTTTGATGACGGCCCTGTGCGCGGATATCGTCATAGGTGATGAACTCATGCAAACTGTATAGACGCACCGCCATTATGCCTGGAGGAAATACCACAGGAAAATTAGCGATAAAAAGAAAAATAATATACACAGAGAGTTAAACTCCCCGAGAGCAGTGCTCTGCAAACAGGACTGATTACCAGAATCCTAATAATAGGGGGAATTTAAATAAATCCCCCGAGAACTCTAAGATTGTTACTATTAAAAGATGATATAATCCGTTAATTACAAAACTCCATTTTTAATTCTCATTATCCATATCCGAACTCTTAAGAGTTCATTTTTTTTTTAGATCAAAGAGATCTATGTTTTGCCAAAGACGCAAGATTCTGTTCATGAGTTAAGAAACCCTGAAACAGATTCCTGAGAGCAAGGCTCTATTTGGTGAAACCCTAAAAGGATTTTCTTTAGATCAAAGATCTATGAGAGTAAAGCTCTATTAATTAAAATTGATTTAATTTAAGATTAATTCTTACTTAAATAGTTTCTCTTAAAGAAAATCTAACTCTGAGAGTTCTTGAAGGCAAGAGCAAAGCTCTGAAGTTTCTGAAAATGAGAATTTTAAAGATGATAATCATCTATGCAGAACCAAAGGTCCTATTTATTGGCATCAAGTGCCCTTTCAACTTCCAAAGTTGCCGCAACGGTTGGAATTCCGCCACCGTTGCGCTCACGTTTGGGGCCACGTAAGCGTGACGGTGGGGGGGTATTTGTTTACCCCAATCAGAGCAAAACTCTGTTCAAATTCCGAGGCTGGAGATGAAGCAACGCTTCATCTTCCCCCAATCAGAGCAAAACTTTGCTTTGAAAATTTAAACTTTAATAAATGAAGCGACACTTCAGATCTTTTGCGCTGCGCGCAACGCGCCACTTGTCAGGCGCAGATGCATCAGCGCAGCGTCCAAGAAGGCGCGCCCAATCAGAGCAAAACTCTATTTAAACTAAAATTAAAGGAAGCAACGCTTCAGTTGCGCAAGCACTGCGCTGCGCGACACGTGTCGGCGCAGATGCGCTAGCGCAGTTGCGCTGCGCGACACGTGTCGGCGCAGATGCGCTGCGCAGTGCGCTGCGCGACACGCGTCACGCGCTGGGGCATTTGCGCCAAACAGAATTAAGATTTTAAAGAAATCTTTCTGTTCTTGTTAAAACAAGAAGATTTTCTTCTGTAAAACAGAAGCCCTTGGATCAAAGATCCAACGGAGGGGAAAATTCCCCAAATCACTCAGAGAAAGATCTCTTTAACAAATTTAACTAATTTATGGGCACTATAAAAAGGACCCTAGACCTCAATTCAAATGCATGAACATTTTGTGAGAAATTAAACAGAGAGAGCTCTGAAGAATTGGAGAGAAATCCTCAAGAACAAAAAAAAAAGGTAAAAAGCCTTTAGAAAAAGAGAAAATTCTCTTATGAACAGATCATGGATCTAAAAACAAGATCAATGATCTTCAATAAAAAAACAAATAAAAACAGTGCTTTGCACTTTTTATGAACCTTTGGTTCTCTGAGATAAGAAAAACAAGAGAAACTTATTTTCTTTGATCTAAATTAGATCAAGAAAGCAAACAGTGCTTTGCACTACTTTTATGAACCTTTGGTTCTTGAATCTAAAAGATTCTCAAATTTAGAGTGCCTTGCACTTGCAAACTGCGCTGTTGCGCTCTTGGGAGAGCGCCACGTGTCAGCGTCTGAACCATTTGCGCTATGCGCTTTTGAAATAGAGCTTTGCTCTCTGAAATTGGCGCAACTCACTAGAGCGCGCCACGTGTCAGCAGCGCAAGCGCAGCGCACTGCGCTTGCATGACACGTGTCGTCACCACAAGCGCTTGCGCTCTTTGATTGGCGCAAAGCGCCTGAAATGTAATGCATTATTTAAAAAATGGGCCAAGCCCAAGTCAAAAAGACCTAACTGGCCAAGTTAAATTGCAAAGCAATAAAGGGCAGAGCCTAAGTAAAATTGATGCTGCGCATCATTTATAAATGGGCAGAGCCCAAAACAAATTGATGCCCTGCATCCTTTATGGGTAGAACCCAAATAAAAATAAAATACAATGCAAAAGCAAATAAAATGTTGAACATTTTCAACTGGACTTAGCCCAATCATGGCCGTAAGTCCTCAAATTAAATTGACTGAATCAATTTACAACCGGTTCGAGGGTACATCTCCGAACTCCTCTAACACCTATCGTTGTAATTCCTCAACGACGTCAGAGAGGTGACGGGTCCCAACGACCACTCATTAATATCGGACCGAAACGTCCCCAAACTAATATCGGGCCGAAACGTCCCTAAACTAATATCGGACCGAAACGTCCCTAAACTAATGTTGGACCGAAATGTCCTTAAACTAATGACGGACCACCACGTCCCTAAACTGGAATACGGACCACCACGTCCCTAAACTGGCAATGGACCTCCATGTCCCTAAACTGGAACACGGACCACTACGTCCCTAAACTGGAACAATAGAGCCTCCAAATGCTCTTTTGTCGGATCTAAACGATCCCGTTTAAGTTGATCTTAGCCCCAAACACGGCTAACGTATCCTTAAACATTCAAACAGACTACATATTCCCTAATCAACTTCGGTTCAAGGGTACATCTCCGAACTCCTCTGACAACTATCGTTGTAATCCTTCAACGACGTCAGAGAGGTGACAAGTCCCGACGGCCATATATTAAATGGATCACCATGTTAAGTTGATCTTAGTCTCAAACAGGACTAACGTATCTTTAACGAACGTTTAAGTTGATCTTAGCCTCAACACGGCTAACGTATCCTTAAACCAAAAACACCAAACCCAAATCTAAGTAAATACGGATTTGGACTAATCCACGTCCTACGGGCGACGGCATAACTTAGTCTCCGTATACAATCCACGGGCAACCATAAACAAAACAAACACACACGACATGAAGTGAAATTCTGGAGAAGGAGAAAGTGGCTGCCGCGATGCGGTAGCGTAATTAACTGCAGGGGCTTGCGCCTGCAGGGAAGAGCGTCCCCACAATCAAAAACCCCTCTAGCGAGGGGGAATCTGATGGAGTCTGCTACATCGGCCGCATCCGTCTAAACCTCCGATACACGGTGCCATAAATCAACTTGGCATCTTCGGAGAGGTGGACGGATAAAACCATATAGCATCTGCCCCGAATCTCAGGCCAGACGTCCTCACGTCGTCGCCGTCTTTCGGAGGGGAACAGTTACCAGGACACACAAGAAAAACCACTGACTGATTCTTGCATTCCGATTTTAGAGGAGGAATCTTGTGGTTTTTACGGGTATGGTTTGGATAGGTTGTCAGAAGAGATCAATGATCAGGAACCCACAATTTTTGTATCATCTAGTGATATTGTTTCGGAAGAAATGTTAATGTAGGAACCAACCTTTTTGGATGACATATACCTACCCATTTATGAATGTGATGAGGAAGAAATGGTATTGGCAGAGTTAGAAAACCATAGTGATAAAAATAGGATTGTGAAAAATCATAGGGAGGATGACAACATTGAAAAATATTATTTCATATCGAGTTTTGAGGAAATTTTGGCGGATGAACTTGATATTCTTGGTAAGTTTGAGTCAGGGTCAATTTGAGAACATCCTAAAAACCTTTCTTCTGCCGAACTTTTTGCGGATGAACTCCAGTTTTTAAACGAACCTGACTTCGAAACTCAACATGTGTTTTTTGAACATTCAATTCATCCGGGCAATAATTCTTTGACCTCTTCAAAACTTCATTTTCACTTTCAACGTCTTCAGATCCTTACTTTTACACGCCCATGCCCTTCAGTAACATCTAACATATACCTTTCTTTTTCTTTTTCTTTTTCTTTTGTATATACATTTTCTTTTACCGGCCATTGCACTATATAAACAAAATCTTTAAATGGATGGTATTAATTTCTGGACTAACCCAACCTTTTAACATGTAAATATTGTAATTAGTCTTAGGTCTTTTCTTTTCTTTGAATAAAATTCTCACCCTGATGTCTAACTCTAGCTACCGTAGACGGAGGCAACGATGAGGACATCGTAAAACTCAGGTTTGGGGGTGAGCACCGCATTTATTTTTGCTGCATCATGTGTATATTGTATATTCTGCATTGCATACGTATTTTAAAAACCCATAAAAATTGAAAAAATTTCGTAAAAATATAAAAACTCTATCATGTTAGCTAACGGGGAAACTTAGACTCGAATTCTGATGGTGTAGGGTGTTTTTCGTCACCCCATTGAGATGGAAATACACGCGCGCTTGTCAGGCGTACTACAGATTCACCCTGCCTAGGGTAGGCTGGGGTTTAATGATTGTGGGGATCCGAATCTCCGGCAGCCGCGAACTAAACTGCCGTTAATTACCCCTCACCTTTGGAGAGAAGAAACCTCCGATTGACGGGTTAAACTGGGCATGCGAATTCAATGTGCAGTGTGCGTGTGATGCGTTTTGAAAGTGGGTTTTGGATATGTCGGGAGCCACGCAGAGTTTTTATGCGGGTCTCGCTACCCGGATAGCGGGCTGGGGGTCAAGGGGGCTAGCAGCCCCCTTGCGGGGTGCGGGGCAGCGCCCTGTTAGAAATTTTTTCTAACAGGGACAATATCGCGGAGTATGTGTGTGTACATATATATACATATGTATATATATGTGTGTGCGTGTGTGAGTGTGTGTGTGTGTATAAAAAAGAGAAAAGGCATCCAAAGGATGTGTGGGGCCAGCGCCCGCGCTATGAGCGCCAGCACACTACATGTCAACACGTGGGCGCTCGGACGCTAGCGCGCCACGTGTCAGCACGTGGGCGCTAGTATGCTAGTGCTTTAGGCGCTAGCGCTCTGAGCGCAAGAGCGCTGGCGCACTGAACGCTAGCACGCCACGTGTCAGCACGTGGGCGCTCGGGCACTAGCGCTTTGGACGCTAGCACTCTGAGCGCAAGAGCGCTAGCGCACTGAGTGCTAGCGCACCACGTGTCAGCACATGGGCGCTCGGGAGCTAGTGCTCTGGGCGCTAGCGCTCTGAGCGCAAGCGCGCTAGCACTTTGAGCGCTAGCGCGCCACGTGTCGACACATGGGCGCTCTGAGCGCTAGCGCGCCACGTGTCGACACGTGGGCGCTCGAGCGCTAGCGCTTTGGGCGCTAGCGCTCTGGGCGTAAGAGCACTAGCGCACCACGTGTCAGCACGTGGGCGCTCAAGCAGCAAAAGGGACTTGGCCCCTGCAATGGGAGTTGTACTCCCAGAAAGGAGCACTTATTATTCTCTGTGTGTGTGTGTGTGTGTGTGTGTGAGGAGTTAAACTCCTAAGATTCTCCCCTTGAGCCCTAGTTCTTCCCCAAAGTGGGGTTTCTGGAGATGGGTCTCCTTCTTCCTCCTGTTGTTTGGCCGGATCTTGAAGGTCAAGAGATGTGAGATTTTAAAAATCTCTTCTTTTTGAGATCTAATGACAGATCCAAGTTCCCCTTTGTGGGTTTTGTGGTGAAAAACTATTTAGTTTTGGAAAAGGAAGAGTAAAACTCTTGATTTAATTCAAAAGAATGGAGAAGGTTTGGAACCTTCAGAAAGGGGAAAGAGGCACAAACCCTAGGTTTTTGAGAGAATGAAAAGTATATGCTTTATTCATCATCATTTTGCCTTATATAGGCTTATATATTTACATATAGCCCCCTTGGGCTTCACAAAATGGCATTTTGCCCATCTCATGGCTCATGTGCCATTTCTTTTTTGCACATAAGCCATGGGCTTACAAAATATTGGCTTTATGCCCATTTTTCATACATTCATGCATAAAAAATTACATAAAATTATTTATTACATGATTTTGTTGTTGGCATGGGGAGGCTTGGCCGCGGGCTCGGCTTGGGCATGGGCCCGCTTGACCTGGGCTTGGGCCTACCTGGTTTGGTGTTGACCTTGACTTTGACTCGGTCAACCAGAGTGCAAATTTTGACCCCAACAGACGGTTTGGTTGATAAGTTAGAAATAACTAAATTCTTTTTGCGAGACCGACGACCCGAAAAATAACCTTCCCTTGTGTTTAACCGTTGCTAATATATGTCTTTTATATCACTTACACGTGTCATATGTGTTTTGAGAATTTGATAAATGCCTGATATGTCTGAAAATCTTTTAAAAATTGATAAACATCGTTAGGATCATGCAGATTTGTTCTGAGTTAAGCTAATATCAAGAATAGTTCATACAGTGAAGTAGATATGAAGAATATTATTGAGGTTTTAACATAAGCTATAAGTATGAAAAATAATCCATCTGAAACCTTGTTGGAGTAATTACACACCTTATCCACATGTAACGTCTTCAGATTTAAAAGAAAAGGCTGGTTATATCTCCGTTTTCACCGAGTTCAGAATATTTTAAAATAAAATGAGTCTTTTGTTTTGTGGCCTTGGTAACTTGGGTAATTAAGTTCTTGGGGTGTCTCCACACCTAATGCCCTAAAACCATCTAGTTTGGGAGTCATTGATCCAAAGCTCGCTAAGTTTTCAATCGCCAAATAAAAGAAGCTAAGCAAGTGTTCTCTCCGAGTTAAAAGTCCTCATGGTTCTTTGTGGGAGAATAATCTTGGCAAAGACAAGTTTTCTATTAAAACAGTTTTTTCGCAGAGATATGAAGGTATATTTATTAAGACGTTTTGCACGATAACGAAGCGTATGTATGAACAACAAACAGGTGAAAGGTAGGAGTGAAAAATAAGATTTAGGTTCTCTGTTAAAAACGATTGAAATTCTGATTTGAAACCTAACTTGAGAATAAAAACTTGAGAAAACTTTAACTCCTTTCAAACTCGTGTAATCCTTTAGAAGTTTATCCTGATCTGTAATTATGACATAATGACCCTAATCAAAGTTCTTAAAACCTTATAGACACTATCTGCACAATCACGTAAAGACGCGTATGAGCTTGTCTTAAACAAATTGTGAGGAGTGAAAAATAAGGTCTAACGTTTCTAACTTAGGTGATAGAACTTCTAACTTTGATCTCTAACCTAAGATTAGAATCAAAAGTTTCTCCACGATGCTAACTTGACTGGATTTTATGGGTGTAATATGCTGAAAACCCTCAGGAGACAACACTCTTCCTACAAGGGACACCTAGAGGTTTAACAGCTTGTTGCACATGCTCAGTGCAATCGTGTTCCCTGCGAAAGTGAGGCTAGGATTTTTTGTTTTTCTCGGGAAGAGCAAAAGATAAGTTTGGGGGTATTTGTTCATCTCAGAAAACTGTATTTTAATACCACTCATTCATTATCTATTTTGTTATATATCGGTGCTATTAACCAGTGTCTGCTCAGAAATTACAGATTACAGGTGTTCGTGATTAAATACTGGAAACAAACTCAAAATCACGGATATAGCGTTTGGAAGCCGACACTGCAAACAGAACAGAAAACCGACCGATATCCAAAGAGCTTTTGCAAAATAAATGTCTGCACACAATTTTGGTCCAATACATACAAGTGTGCACATGACTCTTTGGTGGCTTGGACTATGGTGGGGCTGCCCTTGGCACAAAATGAGCATGTATAAGTGTGATGTGCACTGATTGTGCATTGAATGCATAAAGTTTTGATGTGATGCATTGCTTCATGTTTCCCTCCAAATCTATGGATGCAAATCAGGTTATTTTAGACAAATCTAATAGCACCAGAATGATGTTGGAGTTGACACATGACCACCACATGAATACAAGCCTTTGTGCTCAGTTTTGGACCAGTGACAACACATGAAGATCCGAGCTCGCCGGCCCCCCTTGCCCAATTTGTCCCCATCTTTTCACAGTCCCTTCGTTGTAGTCACATCACCTTATTTCTATTACTTGTTTAATCTTTTTTGGTGCCTATAAAATCCAGATCAGTGAGCAAGGTAAGGGGTCTCACGTATCATACATTTTCTTGTTATCTTTTGCTTTTGGTTTAGGCTTGAGAGTGAGTGGGCTATCACTTGGTTTCTTCTTCTTCCCTCTTGAAGCTTTCTCTTGAGAGCTTCATTATGGAGGTTGAACAAATTATCAATATCATGTACCTCTTCTTCAAGTGTTAATAATATTTGTGTTTCTTTGTTTACTTGTTTTTCTTTTTATAATGTGTAACTAATCTTCTTTGGTTGTGGTAATGGTAAGGAAGTAAGATGAAAGGTTTTGCCTCCTCCTCCTCTTGTTAATGTTTAATGTGCTTATATATATGATTCTAACTTAAAGATTGTTTATGTGTTGATGTGATATGGTATTTTGAAACATGGTTACTTTGTAACCTCCTCATATCCCATATTCACTCCCTTTCCCCATTTCAATATTTAAGTTAAAATCAATTTAGTGTTAAGATTGCTAGGTTTTGATGTGGTATTTTGTGATTAAGTGACTTAACAAATCTTTTGGTTTCATATACCATATACCATCACAATCACTTAGCAAACTCAACACTAAAATCATTTTCTCTTACTCACTACTTTGTGTTTTTGATGTATGCTTGCAAACCCTTGTGTTTAGTGTTGATACCCTAAGGTTGGACATACAAATGGTAAGTGAACAAACGGACTCATTTCTTGTTTTGTGGCGAATATCGGAATTTGATGATTTGTGCTCCGCAACCGCCTTGACAAATCATGCTTCATACCAGGATCGACGTAAGGACGGACAACTCATGATCAAAGGAGCGTCGAAGGAATCGTCGCGATTCGACCTTCCGAGCTAAAGACACGGCCAATTTCTTTCTTAACTTCTTTCTTTATTTTCCTTGTTTTCGTATTATTTATTATTGTGACAAAACCAACCATTCGTTATTTGTTGAACCTTAAATCGTAAGACCCAATACCCAATTCCCTGTGGATCGACCCGTACTTGCCGGCTTGCTACAACGCGCCGTGCACTTGCGGTTTATAAATTTTAAAACGAGAACAATTTCGCGTGTGCAATTCCGTTTCCTCAAAATCATATCCGTTTCCATAGCATACGTGTTTGTGTGCGCGGGTGAGTTCCCAACAGTTAAGGAAATGGCAAAACGCATTATCCCTCCTTGTGGAGTCATGAAGATAAGACCCACCCCAGCTTTGATTATAGGGGTTTTTTACTTTCGCTTCTTCATGGAAGACACTCTGTTGAAGTAGAGTTCCTATTGGACATTATTTTCCTCCGTCTTCCCTTCGATTGTGTCGAACGCGTGTTCATCTGGCAATTCGCAATTTAAGGGAGAGTCGGCTGGTATCGGATGCTCAGCGAGAAAGTCGGCGATGGCCTGACCTTTTACTGCCTTGAGGGGTCGATATACTATCGAGAAGTCCATCAAGAGGAGGGCCCATTTGGCAAGCCTTCCCGTTAGTATGGCTCTTGATATCAAATACTTCAGAGGATCCACCTTTGATATGAGATGGATCTCATGTACCAAGGCATAATATCGAAACTTCGTTATCGCGAAGATCGGTGTCAGGCAATACTTTTTGATGGGGAAGTAGTTGTTTTTTGCCCCTAGGAGAACTCGACTCAAATAATAAAAAGCTCTCTCCTTTCCCTGGTCGTTCTTCTGTGCCCATAGTGCACCTAAAGAACCTTCAAGGGTTGTTTTGTACAGGATGAGAGGCTTTCCCTTGACCGGAGCGGTCAGTACTGGCGGGTTCAGCAGATATTGCTTGATTTCGTCTAGTGCACTTTGGCATTTACGATCCCAAATGAACGAGGTTCCCTTCTTCACTAGATGGCTGTAGGGGCGGCATTTGCCAAAGAGATTGGTTATGAACTGTCGGATATATGCGAGCTTTCCTTGGAGAGACCGCAGTTGCTTAAGATTTCTTGGCGAGGGCATTTCCATAATCGCCTTAATCTTTGATGGGTCTATTTCGATGCCTCGATGTTGTACGATGAATCCTAGGAATTTGCCTGAAGAAACTCCAAATGCGCATTTCAGGGGTTCATCTTTAGGTTGTACTTCCAAAGAATCTGGAACACTATTTTTAGATGTTCCCAGTATTCCTCGCACGATTTGCTTTTCACCATAAGGTCGTCGATATAGCATTCAACGATCTCGTCGATGAGGTTATCAAAGATCTTCATCATGGCCCTCTGGTAGGTAGCGCCAGCGTTCTTCAGACCGAATGGCATCACTTTATAGCAAACTATGCCCAATGGAGTCCGGAAGGCAGTATGCTTTCGGTCTTCGAGATGCATCTTTATTTGATTGTACCCTGAAGATCCGTCCATGAAAGAGAAGACCTCATAAGTGGACGTGTTTTCGATCATCAGCTCGGTAACAGGAACTGGGAAGTCATCCTTCGGACAAGCTTTATTAAGGTCTCGAAAGTCCATGCAAATGCGCACCGTTCCATTTTTCTTCATCACTGGGACAATGTTGACGATCCAGTCGGGGTATTGAACTTCTTGGATGAAGCCAAAGTCAATTAGCTTCTTGACTTCGGCATTGATACTCATTTCAAGTTCGAGACGCATTCTTCTTGGCGCCTGCTTGACTGTCTTAATGTCTGGTGATATAGCCAGTTTATGCACAGCTATCTCTGGATATAATCCCGACATTTTGGAATAGTTCCATGAGAAGCAGTCTTTATACTGCGTAAGCACGTCTTTTAGTGTAGCCACCTGCTCTTCAGACAGCAGCTCACTGACGAACTTTGGCCTCGGATCGTTTGTCTTCCCCAAGTCGATTTTCCTCAGATTGTCCGCCGTGGTATGTATCCCATCCTCCAGCTCTTTTGGCACCGGTGGAAATTCTGAGATCACCTCGTCCTCATCTTCATTTGTGAAGCACTAGGAGAGGTCGTCCACATTCTCATGCTCTCCCTCCTTTGATAATGTTATCATGTGGCCGGTACGAGCTCGTTTCCAACCTGGATGTTGATGTGGACTTTCCCTCGCAGTGTAGGTTGCTCTTGGCTCATGCCTTTATGGTGGGGCTACCCTCCAATTGTCGAACAGAGTGAACCTGCCTTACTAATACTGGTCTTCGACCCAGTCTTTGAAGATGAAGCAATCTTCAAGAAGATGTCATATTGCTCGGTGGTAGGAGAAATAAGCCGGATGATACACCTTGTTTATTTGCTCAGAGCGCCGAGAATCCGGGAGTGTCATCATTTGATGCTTCATGACAAGGTAAAATATTTTCCTTGTCTTGTTTTGGGGGAACGAGTACTCTCGATCCATCTTCTTCATAAAAGATGGATTCCAGCTGACCTTTTCTCGATCGCGTGGCTTCTTAGATTCGCTTCGCTGTTTTTGAACATCATTTCCTCCCTTGATCTTGTTGTTGCTTCTGCGTCGGGCCTTTTTCTTGCCATGAGAGCGCACAGCGGGCTGAGCGTGAAGGGCATCATCGTCTTCTCTTTCTGTAGCCTGATAAATGAGACGTTGCGTTCTGGATTTCTCGTAAATGGCCATTTCGCGGCTGTGGTCATCCCGAACCTTCTGACCCGCTTCCCTTATTAGCTTGTCAATCTGTTCTTCGAATGATGTGCTTAGTATTCTCACGGCGGGATTTCGCTCTGGTTCGATATTAGCGCTATCCGGAAATGCATTTGCTTCTCCACAGAGGTTATTTATGACATGTCAACCATGGAATCTCTCCCGTTTCTTGGACCGAACGTATCCAAGCCCAGTCGTCCCCATCCTCCCAGTGGGCATCTTTTGCTGAGTCCCGGGAACGTCCTAAATCTTGTTGTAGAACTGGGCTTGTCGAGAAGTTTGTTTGAAGGGCACACCCTGGTATTTTAGTAGCCTTTTCAATCCCTCTGTATAGTATCTGGGCAGACGGATTGGTTGAACCCTGTCAAGCGTAAGACCGGCACCATGCCAGACTCCTTTCTCCATTTTGGTCTCCGTGAATTGATAGAAGAGGATCGCCTTTTCACCTCTTCACCTGGGAGGGACGTAGAAGGTCTGCAGCTCTTATACACTATATGTATCAAGCGCATCGAGTTCCCTGTAATGCCGTTGCAAAACTATGGTAATTTTTAAACTCTGATCAGTTCCAGCGAAGATTTGTGCTGATGGGCTAGTGGAGAACACAGCGTTGACCTCGTCCTCAGAGTCACTACCAAACACCAACATAGGAGTAGCTGGCCCTGGCCTGCTGTCCTGGGGTCGCCTCGAGAAGACTATCTCTTCTTCCTCTTCAGTATCGCTCCTAAAGATCGGGATAGTAGCGATGGCTTTTTGTTTATTCTCCGGTTTACGACATCTTTCCGTGTCTTCAAAATCTGGTAAGAAGTACTTGGCGTCTTCATATTTGCAGACTTCATTTACGGAGAATGGGTTTAGCTCCCCTGTAACTATGTACTCGAGGCCATCTTTGAAGTACTTCATACACTGATGTTGTGTAGAAGGGATGATGTTGTATTCGTGTAACCAAGGCCGGCCGAACAGAGCGTTATAGCAAGTCTTAGCGTCAATGATATGAAATTCGATGTCAGTGATGAGCATCCCAAAGCGTAACGTCAGTATCACGAACCCGAGCGTCCGTGATGACTGCGAGTCGAACCCAGAGATGGCAATTTTGTCTCGAGTCAGGTGCTGAACGTTCATGCAGATCTCTTTTAGCACCCTCACATTGAGAAGGTTGACAGAGGACCCGTTGTCGACTAGGATCTTGTATATCTTAATGTCGTGGCAGTATCCGGTGACATATAACGGACGGTTGTGCTCGCACGTTCCAAGGAGGAGATCTTCATCGTCGAATGTAATGTTAACTGTATGAACTTCTTCCAACTCGTCCTTTATCTTTTCTTCTGCAAGGAAGGCTTGAAACTGATTTGGCTCTTGTAATGCCTTGATCAGAGAATCTCGTGCCTCTTTGGACTAGAAAAGGGCATCCAGTATGCTCAATTGTGAGGGTATCTTCCTCAAATGTGTCAGGACATTGTAATCCACCTTGTTTTTCTTAGGCGGGTCTTTGGCTGCGAGCTCTTTGACGACTCTATCATCGAGGGTGATTTCCTCTGGGACTTTTTTCTTTCCCTTGTCTCTTTTGTTTGAATCCTTACTTGTAGACCCGAGATTCTTTTCAGGTAACGCACGATTATGCAGCTGAATGTTCTCGCAGTTCTCCTCCCCTTCTTCTTTTCCATAGGTGAATTATTTGAAGAGAGGGCCGAGAGTTATTTCTTCATCAGAATCGCTCCTGAAGGTAAGAACTTGAGATTTCCTGGTATCAACCATATAACAGCTGCCAGTCGTTTTTCCGCACTCATCTATCACATTTTTTCGCTGTCGACGAGCTTCACACTTCATCCTATTGAAATGTTGTCGGTGGACTACGTATCCCTGCCACCACTTCTTGAAGGCGCTGCACTCATCGGTGGGGTGTATAATCCCCCGATAGTATAAACCGCGGTCTGGTTGTACATCCACTTCATCGAGGCACGTACTCCCGGAAGCATTTATTTTGACAGGTGGCAGCTTCATACCCAATGAGAGGGCTTTGGTGAATCGTTTCTCCATCTTAAACCTGCTTTTTTCTATCGCGGGTGTGCTTCGATATGTTTTAAGTACTTTGTGACTCTTCCTCACCGCAGCTTCTTCGTCCTGACGTCGACGCTTGACCTTTTCATATATGGTCGTTTCACGCTCTCGGTCGGCTTTGCTCTTTTGAAGGGCTTCGTTCAGCAGTTTATCTATCAAGTCGTCTGACGGCTCTAGGAATTTTAATGCCGGTCCTGCCCCCGGTTCCTCTGCGTTGCTTTCCACCGCCGAAGGAGCTTCTTCGTCTTTTAATGATAGGTGAGAGATCATATGGCAACTTGCTACATAATCCTCGAATTCTTCTGATGAGTCGTTTCCTTCATCAATGTCACTGTCTCTGTTCTCAAGAATATGCTTGAGGAACTCTTCAAGTGTGACTGGGGTCTGCGTCTTTTGGTTGTATTCCTCCAGTGTGTCGATGTATTTCTGCAAGTCTGTGCGCTTGTCATCAGGCTGCACAGGCTTCTTGGTCTTCTTCCTTTTCTTCGAAGACTTTGAAGGCGTAACCTGGGTGTTTTGCCCATCGCTACCAACTTTCGGTGTTGGGCGCGGTTTCAGCATCCCGTCAATGATCTCGGGCTCCAGCGGGCTTTTCCACCTGATTGTCGGACATGCTTAAAGATCCTTCAGCGTTCTTTTAGTTTTAGCCGAAAGGACAACTTCCCACGGAGCTTCTTCTATAAATGAGCATGATGCCCTCGGCGTGTCCACCTTTTTAGGAGCGTGCTGCTGTGGCGGGTTTACCTTCCAGTTTCTGGACAGCGTGAACTTGCCTAGTTGGTATTGGTCCTCAACCCAGTTTTTGAACACATAGCAATCTTCGATTAGGTGGCCCATTACTCTGTGGTAGGGGAAGTAGTTAGGACCGTTGACGTCACCAGGCTGCAACGGGCGTCTTGGATCCGGCAGAGTGATGATCCTGTTGCGCACTGCCAGTTCAAACAGTCTCCTCGTTTTATCCCGGGGAAATGAGTAAGGGCGTCTCAACTTCTCTTCGAGAGATCGTGGTTTGTTGCTTTGGCAAGCAACCGGTTTTGGGTTACTCGGTTGTTATTGAGCGTTGTCAACGAAGGTCGCTTTCCCTTTGCCCTTTTCATTCCGAGGATCCGTTTTCGAAGAGGACGACCTATGGCTCATCTGGTCCATTTAGGCCAACTTGTCAAACAAGGCTTGGAAGGTGGTCGGCTTGAAGTACATCATAAATTGGGATATAGTCGCCTGAGGATCAAGGGTCCCAATGAACATACCCACGGCAGGAGCTTCTTCTATGTGTTGTTCACATTTTGACCATAGGTTCCACCACCAAATTGCATATTGAACCCAGGTTTCTCTCGGCTTCACCCTGGCATTGAGTAATGCGGTGATCGAGGTGCACTCGCTTGCACTTTCAAAACGCAGCATGAACAACAGCTCCATTTCTGTAAATGTTTTGATTGAGTCATTCAGAAGCTCCGAGTACCATTCAAATGCTATCTCCGCCAAGCTGCCGACGAACTGGCAAAGCAGCAGTTTGTCGTCGCCTCCAGTATTGCCGCATAGAGCTCTGAACTGAGCGACGTGCTGATGGGGATTTCTTGTCCCCTTATACACGTGGAATTTAGGGATCGTATATCCTGGCGGGTATTTGATTTGATCGTACCATCCTGGATAAGGTCGTCCAGTTCTCACGACTTGGCCAGCCGCTTCGCTTGCCTGATGAGCTCGTATTTTTTGAGCTATGTAGTCATCAAGGGCAGCCTTGGAAATTGTCTCTTCCTGGGTCATTGAGCCGTTCGGAAGAGAGTTTGACGTTTCCCCTCTGTCGTCTTCGATGATTATTGGAAGGTCTTCGACTGGAGGTTCCGGCTGGATCATCATCCCGACCATGTCTTGAAACAGAAGCGCCATCTACATTATATTAGCAGCTTGTTCCACGGTCTCCTTATCCTTCCTTTCTAGCACCCTTCGCAAGAACTCCGTATCAATCTCCTGCTCCCGGCGCTGTTCAGAAGATGCTTCCGGGCTTTCTTTTTGCCCAGTGAGTGCTGACATCTTCATTAGCATTTCTTAGAGCTTTTACTGCTACTCTTGAGCTTTTGTCAACGATCGAGTGAGTGGTCGATGACTCACGGAAGCATGAATATCCTCTTTTCCGGAAGCCATGTAGATGGTATATACAACCATGCCCCCAGACTTGGGGCGTTTGGGTCCACTGCCTTTGAAATTTACCGCAGGCATGGGAATCTTCTTCGGCCTTCTCTTCTTATGGGAGGTCGAAGTTGAGGGGGTCATTGCAGCAGGTACCCATGTGGACGATACCTTCCGTAGTATGACGGCAGGGTGGTCCTCCTCCTGCCAAGACTTTTTTTTCTCTAGTCGGCGAGAGTAATTTTTGTCACTTACATAGTCTTGGACTTTCCGCCAAACCCTATATATTTTGGAGGACGGCCGCTGAGGGGGTTTCTCCGGCTTCACCTGTGTCATATTTTCAGCAGGTGGAGGCGACTTCTTCAGTACAGCGGTTGGAGAGTTCTTTCACACCCTCCTGAGCGGATCAAAGTTGTTCCCAGTTGGAACAGCAGCGTCAATTTCCACCATTGGAGCTGGTGGGATAAGTCCAGAGGGGGAATTTCCCCCAGCTCTTCTCACCCGGCGCCAATGGCGAAGTCGAGCATATCGTGCAGACGGGATTGCTTCCATTACGGAATGGCTTCGCCATGCCCCTTGCTCTGATGAAGGGCTACTGCTGGTGCCAGCCTATTGAAGACTGGCGTCCGTTGAGAGGGGACGGTCAATCTTTCGAAGGCCGACCTTTTGGTCAAGGGATTAGTATTGATGACTTCTCCGGAAGCAGGAGTTAGAACGGCCAGTCTTGTGAAGTCTGATCCTTTAGTAGGAGAAGCCCTTTCGACGACTTTATCTGCGGATACTGGAATGGCTATCCGCTTCGGGATAACCCCTTCAGGTATCGCGAGCCTCTTTGCTAGCCCACTGGAGCTTTGTCTTAGTCTGTCAACGACCGAGTTGGCAGACTTGGACGACCCATTGAGAAGGGCCATGGTGGTTGCAAGTCGATCAAAGACCGACTTCTTCGAAGCTTCTTATGATGGCACTGGGGCACTGAAGCTTGCTGGCGGGATCATGGTCCCAAAGAATAGTACAGTGGTAGCCTGAGTCACCTGTTCCACTGGCATTACAAAGATGGAGGCCTCTTAGGGCCCATAGGTCACTCCTCCGGTGGGGACGGAGTGGGAGTTATTATTGCAGTTGGTGCAGCTGGAAGCCATCGATGTTATCTTCTGCAGAGGAGAAAGACGCCAAATCTTAGTACCTTGAATCCAGGGGCAACCATATTAAACCGTGATTTGTTCACGAACACAACACACGAAGTGTGGAGTGGAAAGAGAAAAAGGTCCCACCGGATGTGCCAGAATCTGTTTACCACCGAAAACTGGGAAGACAGAACCGCGTAGGTCGTCTTGCCTGAATTTGGGGGCAGATGCTATTTGGTTTTATCCGTCCACCTCTCTGAAGATGCCAAGTTGATTTATGGCATCGTGCATCGGAGGTTTGAACGGATGCGTCCGTTGTAGCATACTTCGTCAAATTCCCCCTCGTTTGCGAGGGGTTTTGATTGTGGGGACGCTCTTCCCTGCAGGCGCAAGCCCCTGCAGTTGATTACGTTACCGCTTCGCGATAACCACTTTTTCCGGCTCTAGAAGTTCACTTCGTGTCGTGTGTGTTTATTTTATTTTCGGTTGCCCGTGGATTGTATACGGAGACAAATTTATGTTGTCGCCCATAGGGCGTGGATTATTCCAAATCCGTATATTCTTAGATTTGGGTTTGGGTTGATTTAAGGATCGTAAATATTGTTTGAGATTAAGATCAACTTAAATGTTTGTTGAGGATACGTTAGACTAATTTTAGGCTAAGATCTACTCAACGGGATTTTGGGATCATTCAGACCCAATAAAAGAGCATTAGGCTCCATTGTGTTAGTTTAAGGACGTTGCGGTCCGTTGCTAGTTTAAAGACGTTGCGGTCCGTTGTGGGATGTGCCCGTCAATTTGGGAGTGCACCAAAAAGTTGTTGGTTATCGGGACCCACTACCTCTCTGAAGGCGCTGAAGAATTACAACGACATGTACCAGAGGTGTGAAGAGATGTACCCTTGAACCAATGTCCGTTGGGAGATCTGTAGTCATGTTTGGGACTAAGACTAATTTGGAAAATGATGAGCACATGGGCTCGGTTGATCAGAATTGGGGATTTGGTCAACTTAGACTCAACCCACTCAGTCTCTGAATAAAGTGTTAAACACATATTTGGGCCCAGTCCCTTTTCTGTGCAAATAATGCTGAGCATTCATATAGGTTATGACACTTATACTTTGCTTTACTTTCCCCTTTCTTTTTTTTGTTCTTTTATTTTTATATTGTGTTAAACACTCTTTATGGTGCCCTCGTGCGGAGCACATGAGGCGCTTGGCTCTGAGCGCCAACCACTGAGTGTTAGGCACTCCTTATTGAGCAGCGCCCACATGAGGGACACGTGAGGCGCTTGGCGCTGAGCGCCAAACATTGAGTGCTAAGCACTCTTTATTGAGCAGCGCCCACGTGAGGGACACGTGAAGCGCTTGGCGCTAGGTTTTCTTTATGTATTCTGTTCTAAAGAGTTCAATTCTCTTTTCTTTTCTGGATTTTTGATCCCCAAGAACAAATTCATCCCCATGAGAATTAAATTCTCATTTGTAGGAGACTTGTCTCATGGATCTCAGATCCAGGGAAAGAACTATGTTCTTTTATGAGGGTTAAACCGTTGGATATGCAAATGAGATGCTCTGATCTCTATTATTATTTTTTATTTATCTCGAAGAAAGGTATTCTTCTTTCTTCCTTCTTAAAGCTTTCTTCTTGCTTTCTCTAAAGCTTATGGGTGGTTTCTCTCTCTACAAGACTTGAAGTCTTGGGTCATTTATATAGTGGAGGCAAGTTTGTTGATTTAGTTAAAGAAATCTCTCGTTGAGAGATCTTTAATTGATTTGGGGATTTTATCCACCATTGGATCTTTGATCCAAGGACTTCTGTTTTACAGAAAATATCTTTCTTGGTTTTAACAAGATTAGGGAAATATTTTCCCATGCAGAATTTTTCTATATATATGGGTGATTTTTAATCACCGTTGGATTTTTTAATCCAACAGCACTCTGTTTTACAGAAAGTAATCTTTCTTGTTCAGAAAAATTTGAGGAATATTTCCTCAACAGAATTTAATTCTATATTTTGATGATTTATCATCTCTGTTGGATCTTTGATCCAATGGCTCTGTTTAACAGAGAAATTTTAGTTCTGGCGCCGGCGCCCTCGTGCGAGGCACGTGAGACGCTGCCTCAGAGTTTTTAACTCTGGGCACAGGCGCCCTCGTGCAAGGCACGTGAGGCGCTGCCTCAGAGTTTTTAACTCTTGGTGCCGGCGCCCTCGTGCAAGGCACGTGAGGCGCTGTGATCGCTCGCTTTTGGCATGTCGGAGTTCAAAGTTCTAAAATTATTACCGCGATCAAGGACAGTGTCGCTTTGCAGCTAGCCAGTTGAGCATGGGTCGATCCACAGGGAGATGGCTGTATGTCCATTCGTATTTTAGACGAGTCAATGAAGAATGTGTATGTGTATGTTCAATTCAATCCTAAGTGTCGTATTTTATGTTCAAGTAAACTTGTTAAGGTTAAGGTTGGTTAGTAGAGTTAGGATTAGTCTTGTGCTTATCTTTTGCCATTCTTAAAATGATGTTGGGATAATCGAAAGTAGCGGGGATTAGGAGGACATAAGAATGGGATTTGCGAGTTTAAGCGAGCTTTCCAACGCTAAATCCATTCTTAGTGCCCCTTGTCCGTCTGCTAAATACGCTTGTTTCCTACCCTCGGCGAAACACCCGCAACCATGTATCCAATTAAGTCACTACTACATGTCACATTGTAGTGCGCTTAAAGAACTTCTCGACTTAGGTCGCGGCTATATTCACGTATAGCGCGCCTAAATGAGGGGGTTGCGTTTGTTTAGTTGGGGTTTGTTTCAAGATATTTGGCGAAGAGAAGCACAAGGGATTTTTCCGCCCCTCATACCACCTTCCTTAGCCTTAACAAGTGTGAAATTATTCACACATGAAAATGAAAAGAAAACAAAACAAGAAGGAAGAAAAGAGAGAAAAGGAAAATACGGTTTTACAAATGGTGCAAGCTAACTCTTGGGTCCTCGCCTTAGCAAGGAACTCCGTCGAGTATCATCGCTTGAAAATAATACGGAAAAGAGAGAGAAGGAAAAAAGTAAGAAAAGAAATAACAACAACTAGTTAACAACAATAAATAAAATTACAATACAAGATAATAAAATTACAAGGCAAGAAATAAAAGAGACAAGATACTAAAAACCCTCATCTTCATTGATCTTCCACTCAAAAATCTCTCACTACAATTTTCATGGAGGAAAGAATGAAGAAGAAGAAGAAGAAGCTAAACTAAACTACACTAAAACCTAACAAAAAGAGGCATGAAAAGAAGACCTTTGGCTTGGCACAAAACTGGGCTATTTATGGGCTGAGTGCTGAAACCCTAGGGCAAGATTCTGAGCCCAAATGAAATGACCAAACTACCCCAAAAATATCTTCTGGCACCGAATCACCACTTTGGTCGCGGTTCCGCGGCCATGTTGAGGATTTGGGTTGTCGGATTTTGTTGGGTTTCTTGTGTTGCTCTCTTCTGTTGCTTTACATGTTTCATATTGCAAATTGCTTCAACAATTTCTTCAGATCCGCAACAGTCCAAAGTGGCATCAAAAATAATACTTTTGACCTCATCTCCCTCGAGCTCCGCGCACCCATTGATTCTTGTGCTGCCCCCTGTTTCTCTGTGCTTGTCCGAGACACGAATGACCACTATCATATGTCTTGTCTCTGGAACTAGTACGCGGCACTGGACGGATACGGATGACCGGAACCCGGGTTTTATCTGTTGTCAATAGATGTTCTGGATTTTGGCGTAACAGTGGAGATTTTGTATGATTTGCATTATTTTGGACTAGGAACCTGTAGCCTGTAAATATATAGCAAACACGAATTAAAAGCACCTACCTATAAACAAACGAGCGTAAGAATGGGCGGTATTAAATAAAATATTCTGGTATGAATAAATACCCCCAAACTTAACTTTTGCTCGTCCAGAGCAAAACCAATTATTCAAAAAAAGTTCTAACCTCACTTTCATAGGGAACGCGATTACACTGAGCTCGTGCAACAAGCCGTTAAAGCTCTAGGTGTCCCTAGTAGGAGGAGTGTTGTCTCTTGAGTGTTTTCAGCGGATACTGCCCACAAAATCCCGCCAAGCTAGTTTCATAAGTTAACGTCGATTCTACTCCTACGGATTAGTATCTAGGTTAGAAGTTCTATTATCCTAAGTTAGAAATATTCAACCATTATATTTCACGCCTCCTATTTTTTCAAACCCAGATCCTATACGTTTTACAGTTTAGAAAGATCTTGGTCTCTCCTGAGTTTTCCTTCTAAAGTGCGGTCTCCAATCAGGGATTTTTATCAACTATACAGAAAACATAAGTCTTATTATTTATTTCTATTTTTCCTCCAAATATCGATTGTATATCCCTACGTGTGTGTATTATTTCACCCCTACACTTGAGAATTCAATTCAAGCTATAGTAGCCTTGTCCTAATACCAAATATTACTTCTTTTCATTAATGATGGACGGTGTTGCTTACACACCTTTCATGAGACTATTAATACTTCTTGAGGCACTAATGGTCGATTACTGAATGTGTGAGTTTAAAGCGTAAATAGCAATTTCCAGGTCTTGACTTTATTCTAATTTTTTTCTTTTTTTTCTTTTTTTCTTTTCAAGACCGGATATATTTTTCAATGATGCTCTTTTAGTGGTTAGCTTTAAATACCGTTTTTTCTTTCATACTAGGTTTTCAGGCAAGAGTATTTCTAGGTATCCTCTACTATCCCAAGTTTCAAGGTGCATGTATGTGCAGTTTGTAGGGTATATACTTTCTAAATTTGAACTCAAGAATAGAAACCATTTTTCAGACTTATCCTTCAGTAAAGCATCAATACTTTCCCTTCATTTCGACTTAACTCAAGAACTGAACTCAAGATTACCTATTTCTCAAAAAAAACTGCAAGAATGTATAATTACCAAGGTTAAACAGAAGGAGGGTTATTTTTAGGGTTTTCAATTTCTAAGACTCGGATTTAGTTATTTCTAACGTATCAATTAAAATTTCGGAAAAAAATCTAAGTTACCTTATTAGCTAATTTGACGACAAAGTTTTTATATTTTTGGAAAATTTTCGATTTTTATGGGTTTTTAGAATAAGTATGCAAATGCAAAATATACACATGAATGCGAAGGTAGAAAGCTTACCGAGCACACCCCCAAACTTAAACTTGGCAATGCCCTCGCTGTCAAGCTACACCAAGAGGGTCAAAATTGTCGGCGCTCTCCTGTTTTTTGTTTTTCTTTATGAACAGAAAAACAAAATATATATACACCAAAAGTTTCCCCCCAAACATAAGTGAAACAGTGTTTCCATTGTTTAAGCGTTAAAGTTCAGAGTTAGGGGGAGAGAACAGTATTAAACTATACAAGGCCTTACAAAGGCCAAAAGTTAACACCAACCATTCAAAAATTTTATCGTTATAATGGTGTGGTTGGTGAAAGAATACGGAGAGAAAAGAAATGGAGAATACACGAGACCGTGTGGAGATAGAAGCGGCATCCGGTCTCGGTGGAGGAGAAGAATGGCGAAAGGGAGAAAGAAGTGGAATACGAACTTGAGGGTGGAAATGGATTGAATAAATTAGTACAATCTGTAATGATCGATGTGAAAAGATGGATTGTACTAATCTATCAATATGGCGAGAAATTGGGTCAAATCCCTCAAGATTCGTGAGAAACCATGGGTACGCCGAGCTTAGTAAACCAGACATATGAAATGAAAGTGATACGGTTTCTTGCAAGGTCGGAACAATGGAAAGGATGTGGGGAAGTGATTGAGGAAGGGTATCGGGTAAAGGTTCAGGAGGGTGTACACAGTTAATGGAAGGGATAGGATGAATTGGAAAATCCGACTCATCAAGCAAAACCGGTTCATCCTCAAAATTCTCTTCAATGTTAAGCTCATCCATGCATTTATCATCAAATTCCAGATGCATACGAGGTTCGGGAAAAACATTTAATGACTCGGGATGATGAATTAGAGAGAAAAACTCATTCAATCCTGCTGGTTCATCATCCAAAATATCCCAAGCGTCAATATCCTCAATCAAGTGAAAATCAATATTCTCAGACCCCTCATCAAAAGCATGGAGTTCAATCAATTGTGGTTCTAAGATGGAGGTGTAGAGGTCAAAAGGATTGGTGATGGTTTCACTCGAAGAGACCCTTCATAATCAGTTAAATCAAACACTACAAAGTCGCACAACTCATTAAACGTTCTATCTTCAACTGGTGAATCATTTGGAACACTTGATAGACAATAAAAACTGGAGTTGTGGGATTCGAGTTGAAATGGGTAGGTTTGATTTGGAAGCGTATACAGCTCACTCTCGCCACTCAAATTCTCAACCTGTCCAACCGCCTCATCATACATTGGAAAATTAGGAGCTAGTTGGAAACTGGCTACCGGATCACTAGGTTGTATGAGGGCAGCCATCGATACATTCAAATCCATCATCTGTTGACACGAAGCTACCCGAAAGTCTTCCAATGACTGTTCCAGACTAGACCTGGGTTGTGAAGGGGTTTCAGTAAAAGATTCAAAGTTGTTTGGATACTGAAAACTCCCAAATGACGGTTTAGAAGCAATGTCTAGGGAAGGTGCAAAAGTCGGGTAGGACTGGTAGGAATTGAATGGCTGGACAGGAGGAAGATCAACATTTGGATAAGGAGGCGATTGAAATTGTTAATCAAAAGAATTGGCAGCGGTGAAAAGAGTGAAAGATTGGCTACGGAATTGTTCGATACATTCAGCAAGGGACATAGGTCTTGGAGTTACAACAGGACTCTCAAAAGGGGTATCAACGTAAGAAAGTGGTGGAAGTTGAAACAGTTGATACAAAGTGGATTGCGGGCTCCAGTCGTTCGTCCTAGACGCGTCTATCCGATCTTTCAAAGAAATTTTTGGCATGGAGGGATCGTTCGAAGTTCGGCCAAAGCAAGAACCGTAAGAAGAAATGTCTGGTTGTAGGTACCAAAGTTCGGCAAGAGTTTTGCGAGGTGGGGTACCCATGTTAGAAGAGTGAAAAAGTAGGGAGGGAGGGAAGATGTATTTTTTTGTTTTTTGTTTTGTTTTTTATTTTGTTTTTTATTTTTTTTATTTTTTTTTATTTTATAAAAAAATGTTTGTTTTTGGAGTTTTGAATTTGTTTGTTTTGAAAGAATACGGAATTATGGGACTAACTTTTTACAAGCACAATCACAATCACAATATACACAAATAATACCTAGAGTTAGGGTCTTTAAAGTCTACTAGACTACTCCTAGACTTCCAAGCGATAAGTTGCAGGATAACCCTCAAATCGCCTCTTCACTGGCAATTGTGGCCAGGTAAACACAGGTGAGGTAAGGAGGGTTCCGCTCATGAATCACTGTGAGACGGGCCTTTTAAAATTACCTCCTCACTTGACTAGCCTAGGCACCACAAAATCAAATTTAGATAAACGACCGATTCCCCACAACCTTAACTTGTCCTAAATGAGCGCGACAAGTCCTTATAGGCTTGGTCTAGATATTTTTTATTAACTCAAAATAATGCATATGCAATTAGTGATTTGTGGGGTCTTAGGAACGGTAATGTAATCCCCACGCAATCTGAATTGATGTTCAAGCCCCTTAATGTCCGTATTATTATATGCAAAGCGTATAAACAAACAAAATCTAAAACAACAAAAAAAAATTATTTAGCGGCGGCGTAATCTGTGCAAAGAAACCTGCAGAAAATGCAATTCAGTGGAGTTTACGGAGAATATTAAAAGAAGGAGAAGGGGTGGGAAAAAATTAGGGCCAAAAACCCACAATACAACCGCGGAACCGCCGCACAACCCAAGCTTTGACCGCGGTTCCACAGTCAAAATGTGGAATTGTGGTCTGAGACTTTGGTTTTACACTCCTCTTGTCACGACCCGAAAGAGCACGTGACTGGCCCTTGAACCATATGAAGTCTATAGGACCCCATCTGATCCAAGTAAGCCAAAAGCCCAGAAATCTAAAACCATTTTAAGGGTAAATAAAGAAAAACTGGTTTTTAATAAGCAAAGAAACATATTTTGTAATTAAAGATTTTAAATAACTAAGCCGAAAATGCATTTTTAAAATGTGTAGTCTTTTCTAAAAATTTTGGCAGAGTTTCTCTTGTAAATGCTGGCCCCGAATGGGGTACAACATAAATATATATATGCAGTGATAAAAGGCATCCCGAAGCGGGAGCTAGCTCTTCGTCAATCGACGGTCACAACCACACAAATAATATAATATACCACGCCGAATGGCAAGGATCAAAACTCAAAAAGAAACTCAATTAAGCATGAAAACCGTAATACTACTACGCGTGACTCTAAGGTCGAAATAATACATCACTAGTATCTAAGTCTGAAATAATATACAAGTTTTGGTTGATGGAATTCTAGATATAATGAATAATACATATACAATGGCGGTTCTGATACAAAAGAACCCACCTACCAAAAGCAATTCACCCGCAAAAGAAGCAGTGTGCCAGAAATGCCGCTATGGAACCTGTACGGCAAAACGTGTAAGAACTGTGGCACAACGGGGGTGAGTTGCCAACTCGTGAATAGAAAATATCTACAAGCAGAAATCGAATGCATGACATACTCCTAGGTCAATACGATCAGATATATAAACCTCAAAGAATAAGCCTGAAGCATGGTAAGGTGGCAATGTAACATCTAAACATGTAGGTAGTGCCAAATACTCGTGCCAGTGCCTCAGGTAATAACATGTCGTAAATATAAGGTATGTCTGCATGAAGTAAATATGATGAAGTATCAAAATGGATATCAATACACATATATTAGCGTCCCATTCCACTAATATTGGTGTAAGGGTATATATAACAGCGCCCTCATACCCTGTTATATATACAAATGAAGTATGATCAATGTAATAAAAGCCTATATGTGATCAAAGCCTGTATAACCGTGGATCCCGTCCACCCGTCACCTAATGACAATAAGCATCATGCATGTAAATGTGAGGATATAATCAAAATCATGGAAAACATCATGAAACCTGTGCCTAGCATCGGCACGTAAATCCTCATATATCGGGCATCCGTCAGTCCGGGTCAGCCCACTCTCTCATATATCAGGCATCCGTCAGTCCGGGTCAGCCCGCTCTCTCATATATCGGGCATCCGTCAGTCCGGGTCAGCCCACTCTCTCATATATCGGGCCCCACCATGTACCCTCATACGGCACCCACTCCTCGTATGGGGTATAAAATCAGAACCGATAAATCTCATAGTGGCAGCGCAAATAATATATCAAGGAAACCGGGTTTTTCAAATAAGTACATACTTTCCTTTGAAATTATCCACGGTTCCCAAATCCAGAAATATCATGAAAACGAATATCTCGATGCATATAATCAGAAAGCATGATGTATGTGACATATTAATGAAATGCAAGTATAACAGGATATCATGCAACATGGAATAATAGTATGCATATACAAGGTCATATCCTGATGCAATAATACTACTGTGTAGTGACATGGCAATTATCGATGATGAAGTGTGTGAGCCGGCAAGCAAGTGTGCGTGGGACATATGCATCATCGATAATGGTGCTGGTATCCTAACAGCATGATTGCAATATAGAAATAAACACATGCAATGTGATGCGGAATCGAATAAATCAATGCAACAGTGAAGAATCTACACCAATATGTATATGTCATGCAGTGGTGCCATTTGAAATAAAACGAATCGGGGTTTTGGTAAAATAAGGGTTACGGTGTTTTTAAGAATAGATGCGTCTTTTGAAAATACCCGTAGAATCCCTTTACTTGTCCTTAAGATATTCCCGATTCGTTAGTTTTGAAATTGGTATGACTCGGGTCTAGTCTAACATCTACTAAGCCAAGTCCATCAGGAGGGGTATGGAAACCATCTAAATCTGAGTCGATATATATATATATATATGTATATATATATATATATATATATATATATTATAATAGTCGGTGATCCCGCCTCAATAGTATCGCATACGATACAGTATATCATATGCCAATCCTCAAGTCATGAGTGCGGATCTATCATCAATATAAAGCTCGTACGGTAAATCGTCGTACGGTATCCCAATAGCTGGGTACGGGTCAATATCACATTCCTCTCATCACATATCAGGTATCATTATCATCATATCACATAATCTGGGTACTGATCATAGTTTAGTACAAATCGATACCATCATCACTGTGTGTGTAAACACACGCCCAAAGGCCCGCTAGAGATCACATATCGTATCCCAAATACGAGTCACATCACATCACCGATCTCACGGCACAATGCCCAAATCATCGACTCGTCTCCAAAGTCATCCAATATCATCAAACACAGTGCAAGTATAATGAATATGCAAGGGTGTACGTGTAGGTGTAAATCTATTTTAGGGTTCGCGACGATGAACTACACTAGTTGCTTCTAACCCTAAACTATCCATAATACACCTAACACAATATTCACGACACACTATAACTATCATATATATAACATATATATATGGTATACTAACTACGGACTGCGGGGTGCTATACGCCATCCACCCGACTCCTCCCTGTAGATATAATATACTCACCTTGCGTCTTCATTTGTCGACGTCGCCACGCGCTTGCTTGTCGTCCCGAAATCTTCATGGGGTACCTATACATCAAAGTATCGTATATACACATTAAAACCAAATCAAGCTAAAAAGATACACGAAAACCGAAACGATACGCTAAGGGGCCTATAGGTTAGAACCTATGGATACGCTTTCAAAACCATCAATCAAACCTCGATATTGTCGTATAAACGCCAAGTATTCGAGGTAAAACGCAATACCCAAATTCAGAATTAAAAATACGGAATACAGAAACACGAATCCAAAACAGCAACTAAGGAAATAGGCTCCAGATTTCACCCTAGGTCAAATTAGACAAATCTACACATGCCAGGGGCCTAATCTATACATGTAGGAGCTACAGAACCAAAACGACACAAAATGGTCCAGGTATGGCCGCAAATTACGGCCAATAGGATTAAATCTGCGGCCGAGGAAGAGAGTTAGGGCCTGGGGTCTTGGTGGTAGCATCCTGGGTGCCTGCACATCTCACTGTCCAACCAAAATAATTTTCAGAGTCTCGGGGTAACAGCAGATCTCATATAACCTTCACAGAATTCACACATTTTCCGATATCGGTTTCTAAATCCATATTCCGGGTTTCAAGCCTCAGGTTTGGGTCTCAATTCACGCACTAGGATGTTTGTATAACCTCTACTGAGCTCAATTGCTCACCACAACTCAGAATTCCCTCAAACCCTAACTAGGTTCTCCAAAATCCACAAAATCACCCGATATCGATTCTAAACTTGCATAGGGGTATAAGTAATGCAAAACTAGGCTAATGGTCCAGAAAAATACCTCATTTGGCAACTCAAGTTCTTGAGTTGCCCCTAGTGGCCAAAATCCTTGCTTTCTTGGTCCAATGTGTAGATCTTGAGCTTGTGCATCTTTTTAGTGAAAGGAATATAGGGTTTTGGGGTTGTTTTTGTGATGATTTGGGGGCTTAAAGGTTGAGGGTGAAGAGGGAGCAGCAGCAACTGAAGAAATGAAGAGGGAGAGATGGGGGAAATGAGAGGGAGAGAGAGATCCAAGCCAATAAATTCCCCCCATACCACATAAATGCCATGTCCCCTTTTTTTTTCCTTTTCTTTTTCTTTTTCTTTTCATTTCTAATTCCCCAAATTCCTTCTCACAAGAATAGTAACCCCAAAAGAAACATGGTGGAAAAATGCACAAGTGTAAGAAAAATGATATGTGCATGTTTTGCACAAAAAAGCTAAAAACCCGATTAGCGATTTTTAATCGCGATTAGCGCTAAATTAGGATATAAATGATCATAAAAACTTTAAAATGACATAATTCCATAAAATAACCTATTTTGGAATTTTCCATAATTTTTTCCAAATTTTTCTGTATTTAATTATACCAAAATATTAAAATATTCAATAAAATAATATTAAATTATAAAAATTCCCAAAAATTAATATTTTATTTTTTTGAAATGTTACAATCTCCCCCCCTTAAATAAATTCGGTCCCCGAATTTAAATTTAAACCCCCAAATTCTAAAACATTTCAGTAAAAATCCGAATTGTCGGGGCTCCGAAATCATCAATACATAAATCACATCATAGCGCAATGCATGCGCATAAGTAATGAGAAGATAACTCAAAATCGAAACTCCGTCAAGCATCCTACAATCATCGGAGTCATGGTAAAGACACAATTGTCAAATCCAAAACAAAACCCGTATGATGTACATCAAGATTATACATGTATATATGAAAGCTATATGTGTAAATAACTAAAGTAAATACATGCAAAAGTATGCAGGTACTGTCCTCTGACTAGTCCCGCTCAGTATGAAAACACATAGCAAATATCATAAAACGTAATGCTCTATAAGGAATAAATCTCAAAATGTATATATGAATATCCGGTGCGTCTGGTGCGCACGGAAATCAAAATCCATATATGTGCCATACATGTGCACAAAAACAACATCTAGGTGTAACTGGTGTGCACGAAATATCTGTCATAGGCAACGTGTGTGCCTGACAGCAAAATCAGGTGTATCTGACATGCACAAGGAATCCCGATTTAGCGCATCTGGTGTGCACTAAAATCGTATCAAAACACTAAAGGTGCATGAAAACTATGCTGGAAGCGTAAATCAAATCACTGACATAAAATAGGTATGAAATCACAATCAATACCTCAAATGTAATAACTATGCGCAAAATATAAATACCCAGTGGGTGCAACCATGGTGCATAAAAACAAATATCATGAAACTCAGCCATCAAAACTAAATCATGAAAATAGAACACCCAAAATACCGAAATCCAAACTGACGGATACGTGATAATCGAATCACAAAATCACAAATCATAAATACCGTCGTCGGTAGTCCCTCCTTCAAAGTCGAGAAGGTGTCGGTGCATCCAATGCTAGCAGTGCAAGATATCTACTTGCCTCTTGCTCACGGTCTGGCGTCCTCTGCCTCTGGGTCCTTATCTTCTCTGTGGATTACCCATCTCACAATCAATCGGCTCATCGGCCCTGTTAGGTGTGCTAACGGGGACGATTCCGTTCTAGCACTTCTCTGGTCATCTCTCGGTCAACCATCACGACCACTCATAAAGCAGCATGTCACTGGCGTCGGCCTCTGGCTCTCTGAATGCACATCACACCTCTGATCCTGGATGCAAATGTCATTGCAGCAGAGTCCTGGAAGGAATTCCGCTCAATGTCTCTTCCGATCTTGCCTATGCCGGTCTGTACGGAGGCTGGTACTCTTGCATAATCTCTTCTCGCTCGATGGACATCTGCGTCCTCAGCATAGCATCTCCTCAGAAGATGGTCGCGTCCCAACGCCTCTGTAGACATATCCGACCTTTAATCTTAACGGGGAGTAGTAACAGCTCGTCTGCATCATGCACAAACTCCTTGTCCCGCTTGTCTGTATCATCGTCCATTTCGACGTCACGTCTCTATCTGCGCACTGCAACTGTTCTTGGCTACGGTCAATCCTAAGTATCTCTCAAATCTCTTTTCTGCCGAATTGCCCAGAAGTCATCGTCCTTTACTGAAGCAAATTCTTGTTTCCGGAACGGCTGCATACACATCACAACTCCTTCTGGAAGGTATATCCGTACACAATGCCTCTGTGTGCGTATCGCATCTCTAATGTCAGCGGAGTGGGACGTCATCTCGTCAAACTCTCTTGCGAACTCTTTACTTCCCTCTGCTTCAATATCGACTGATTCAGACTCATCTCATCGTGGCTGCACGGACTGTGCTCCAACGGCTATCCTCGTATCTGGAGTCTCCCAAGAAAAGCATCTCACCACCTAGCATCCAAAGGAAGTCGAACCATTCGATCGATTCGTCAAAACCTCATAATCCCCCAAGAGCTCAACATCTTGGGTACAGTTTAACAGCATCGAGTACATACCACCGCATCAATGGTCCATCCGTAGAAGGGCAAACCCAAGCCTCACTAATGGCGCCGCAGAACTGCCGCAAACCCTAAGGTTCAAAGGCTTTCACACGGTCATTATGTCGAGTTAGGCTTTCATTCTTCTAGAGGGTCCGTAGAATTGCCTGCATGTCTTTCCGAATACTTTAAACTTGGAATAGCAGGTTTCTGAAATTCGATCGTCTCTCTCGACTCTCAACGTCTCCGCGTGAAGTCGTCTCTAGCTGGAAGCAATCTATCTGATGACCTCGCATCGGTAAGCGAACGAACCACACGTCCTAGTCATCCATCCTCAGTGACTAGCGACCGTCCATCATATCTCTAAGTATATACTCATGCTGCAGTAGCTCCAATCATCTGGGAGATATCTCGTCATTTGCAGCAACAACTGGCTCATTCGTCTGTACGCTGAACAGCGCCTCAATCCTCCAGGAAAGGCGATACATTGGCAATCATCTCTAAATCGGCCTGCTCTAGATCTGAGTAAGACTCTCCATACCGAAAATCTTTGACTCAACTGGGCCTGCTCCGGCGCATAAATCGAACGAATCACCTTCGTCTCTCAAATTGGGTAGACTAGTTATCATCTGTCTCATATCTTCCTGGAAGCTCCGGCGATCTCAGCTCGTAAGCTCCGGAAGAGACATCCTATCAATCTCGGCAACAGCTGGTCCAACTGCCTGCACGGTAGGCGACATCATAATCTCTGAGGTATGTTGTACATCAACAGTCCTCTCTCAACTGGCAGCTCTAACAATGGCCCGATCATCCGGTGTAAAACCAAGCACTCGCCTCCACAATAGGTCACAATCATCAATACTAACTCGAGACGTTCCCAAGTCACCAGAAAACATAATGGTCGGCTCTCGTACCAGACGAGCTCTCCTTGACCGTAACACTAGCAGCAGCTCAACTGCGCTCAAACAATGGCGACAGGAACCTCAATCGAGTATCAAAGAGAGCGAATCAATAGCAAGAAAGAAAACAACAGATCCAGAATGGATACATGATCACAAGAAAGAATAGCATCAATGAAAGTATGATCATGGAACTAATAGAATCGAGGATCTCAAATGGATGTATAATCATGGATATGAAGAGAATCACTGATCTCAAAAATATGTGCATCCTAAGGTTCCTTAAGCGGAGTAGCGTATCGTAAGTATGCCGCGGAACATACCCACGGTACGTCACTCTACTTTAGTCATCTATTCCATCAACCAAGGGTCATCCTACGCGACGAAAGTTCGGGTCTAATACCCCCTCGACTAAGTCTAAGTTCCGTAAGGTCAAGCCTAAGTTCCGTATATATATAGACGCCCTAGGCTCCACATAGTCAAACTTAGACTCGAACCAAGGTTAACCTAGCGCTCTGATACCAACTTTGTCACGACCCGAAAGAGCACGTGACTGGCCCATGAACCATATGAAGTCTATAGGACCCCATCTGATCCAAGTAAGCCAAAAGCCCAGAAATCTAAAACCATTTTAAGGGTAAATAAAGAAAAACTGGTTATTAATAAGCAAAGAAACATATTTTGTAATCAAAGATTTTAAGTAACTAAGCCGAAAATGCATTTTTAAAATGTGTAGTCTTTTCTAAAAATTTCGGCAGAGTTTCCCTTATAAATACTGGCCCCGAACGGGGTACAACATAAATAATATATATATGCAGTGATAAAAGGCATCCCCAAGCGGGAGCTAGCTCTTCGTCAATCGACAGTCACAACCACACAAATAATATAATATACCACGCCGAATGGCGAGGATCAAAACTCAAAAAAAAACTCAATTAAGCATGAAAACCGTAATACTACTACGTGTTGGTGTATATGCCCTAGAGGCCATTACTGTATCATACTAGTATGTATATTACTTGATGGATGATTGGGATATTCACAGTTGTATAGACAATCTTGCTCGATATAGTAGTATGCTACTTGGTTTGTCTCTGCTTTAATGTGTACATGTGTGTTTATTCATTATATCACCTATACGCATTAGTAGAGCCCTTAGGATCTTTGCTTGATTACCGGCGTTGTGATGGCGATCACACTCGTGGGGGCTGGGTAATCCACAAGCACATCCTTATACACGTCCCTAGTCGTGGGAGTATCGAGACAGGGCATCGATACTCCGGAGTAGACTAGCGTATGCGCTTCTCATCCCAGCACGGGAGACGGTCTGTCCCACAGCCGTCAGTACGCCGTACTTGAGATAGTATGCGGGTGCTCGTTAGGTTACGAGTACACTGGACAGGACTCGTCGGGAACCGATGGTTGGTATTATACCTATCGTCAGTTATCAGTTCCCAGGTGACATGAGTACAGCTTAGTCCGCTGACTTGACACTGTCACTTCGCCTCGAGTGTGTTCCCACTGTTCTTTGATTACTACCCTACCACGGCTCTACTGAGTCGTGCAAACAGGTAGTAGTTGGGAGCAGTCCCGAAGCACTTGGAGGCAGTGACGGTTAGACAGGATTCGTCTCTCCCGGTATTGGGGGTTGACATCGCGCTGTATCTAGGAGAGCCATTACACGTGTAGTTCCTGGCCAGGGCAAGCGAGGTATACTGGTAGGTTTCCAGTGTTATCTCAGGGTGTTCTGGGCTTCACTCCGACACGACTTGTACCGCTTTTGGGGGACTGACGTTTACCGCCCCCTAGGCCTGACATGCGATGTATCAGACGAACAGACCGGACTGTACGGAGATTGTCACATACAGACTCGGTAGGAGTTCGGATGGGTTTACCTCATCGGCCTTCTTGTCGACATCTACCTGGGGACCGTTACGTACAGCTAGTGCCGCTTGCGGTCTGTGGTTAAACCCACTGCCAGCGTAGTGTCGAGTCTTTAGAGTCCCACACAGAGAGTTTCCCTGCACTGAGCGAAACGTGTAGAGGCCGTATGGTTTTACGGCAGGGCTGCGATCACTTACGTACACTTGTGTGCGTGTGGTGTTCGGGCAGGCAATACTGGTGGGCTTTGGTTTAAGCCGGATCCTGGTATTGCACGGATGGATTTGTTTTGTCTTCTGTGCATCCGCATTCTACGGAATACGGATGCAGGTGTGTATGCACAGTTTTCTGGAGCGATGAAGGAGGAGGTGCCTCATTAGGGTTTTGGCAGTTGGTTCGGCCAAAACCGTTATGTGGTAGGCTCATTAGGGTTTTGACAGTTCGTTTTGGTCAAAACCATTATGAGCCGGGGACATTATTTACTAATCCTTTCATTGATAATTATGTTATGGCTAATTACATTGACCATTTGACCATCTTGACTTTGTTGACCGTTTGACCAAAGTTGATTAGGATCTTCTTGAAAGATCTAAAGTATTCTTTGGTTTTCTTTTTTTTTTTGTTATGATAATGGTCATGTCATTTATAGCCATCAACTTTATCTGGATGGGATTAGTAATGATAATGTTTTTTTTTGCATTATTGCAACCATGGTTGGTTTTTCTCTTGGTTAGGTTTTTCATTTGCTCATTCTCATTCTCTCTCTTAAAATAAGAAGCTCCATGGTTGTTAGCTAGCTCCTCCTTCTTCCTCCTCTTGATTCATCTTTTGATCTCATGTGTTGAGAGATAAAGATCCCACAAAGACAAAAGCATTCATCTATCACTTCTACACAACCTAGGGCTTCTAGATTAGCAATCTCTTTGCCATAGTTACCTCGGCTCGAGATGGAGCTCGGTGTACATCTCTCGGGTGGATCGTCTTCGACTCAAGGAGGCCGCGGAGGTGACCAAAGTCCGGATCAACCATCGAGCAAGCAAAGAGAAGAACAACAAGAAGAGAAGAACAACAAGAAGAGAAGGACTTCAAGTTGAGGTATAACCCCTAACCGAGTAGATAAATCTCTAGTTAGGATGCTAGTGTATTGTTTAGTAAAGATCCGGCTTTTACGGTCCATGTTGCCAAGTCCAGAAAAAAATTTGTTTTACCGTTTCCGCAACCCCGAAAATACCGGGAGAGGTAACGTGGACCTAACAGTGGTATCAGAGCCTAACTAAACACACCCTAGCATGTTAGCAAAGTATTAAGAAAATCGACCGGACGAAAAACCGCAAAATCACCCCGAAAAATTCAGTTTCTGCCGATTTTCAGATCTGTTCCAAAATTAAAAATTTATGCACTAAAAATCGGCTCGGGCTTTTATTAGAAAACTGCAAAAATTTGATCACCCAACTAGACTAAACCGCCGCGGTTCCGCGGCATAAGCTTGCTTATGCCGCGGAACCGCGGCCAGTTTGGCTCCGTTGGGGGATCTTCTTCTTGCAGTTTTCTTAGATGGGTATTTTGGGATTTTTTCAATATGATGTTTCTGCCCAGATTTTCCAGAAAGCAAAATTTGTTTTTGGGGCTCAAAAATCCGTATTTTTGGTCGATGTTCTGTAGACTTTGGCTAATGGTTATATCTGTAATGTTATATGTGTATTGAACGTCTACTAATCGCTATACGTCGATTAGTGGGGGTTATACATATCTGTGATCTGTGTTGTTGATGGTTTGTGTATATGAACTCGTTGGATTGTCGCGGATGAATAGCCGGGGTGGATGTGAGATGAGAGTTTCTTTTTCTTTCATTCATGTAATAAATTTATAAATTGATGTAATATTATTTGTATGGCCGCACAACCGGGTCGGGGTTGTAGCCGTCATTGTATAATTCTTTTTACTGTTTTTGCTCCTAGGATAGACCCATGGAGGGGGTGCACAAACTACCGGGTATCTCGAAGTGCCGAGTGGCCTACTCACGGCGTTGAGGGAGGTTGCTTCGCTTCGGGTACTTGGCGGGTAGTTTGTCGCACCCGTAGGAGTCTTGGGTGGGGTATTGGCTATTCATCGCGACCGTATAATCCGCTTTTCGTTGCAGGCTCGAACGAATCGCGGGTTCCTAGTATATCCAAAGTGTTCATCTGTGATCTGGATTGGCTATCATTGCTGTATATCTATATATAATAACTATTTAGGCGTTGCTTATGTTTTACAGCCGCGCTAGCCCAGCCCCCGCTCTGTCGTTAGTTAAGTAACCTAACGGGTGATGACGGGGCCCAGTGGCGAATGCGAATGGCATAAGCGTACGTCATATTTTGGTTGTTTTTTGCAATGGTAGGATTTAAATGATGGGACGCATTAAAAGAACTAATGCAAGAAAATAAACCTAAAAGACGTTGTTGGAACAATTTTTCAAAAAGCTGTTATTACAAGGACGTTCATCTTTTTGTTTTGCATCGAGGTATTCGGTTATGAATGCCCAGCACCTCAATCGACGAGGCAAGGGCCGAGATCCCCTCATCGGGAGTGACCCCTTGGACAAAAGGTTTGCGTCAGGGTAATATCTTCACCATAGTCGATTATTCTTGCTTTGCATCGAGGTATTCATCTTACGAATGCCCAGCACCTCACTCGACGAGGAAAGAGCCGAGATCCCTTCACAGGGAGTGACCTCTTTAGCAAAAGTTTTCGCCACTATGTTTTCAAAAAGTGTATCACGTTCCTTCAACGACATCAAGTTCATTACGTTAACGGGTTTTCGCCAAAACCCAGTCGTAGCCCTCCGTCGTTTCGGATTGATATTGCTTAGTATTCGTGCTACGTATTTCGTGCTCAGCCGAGGCGTAGTGTACGGTAGCTATGTAATATCTTTCCGTAGGATACAAAGTGATTGGTTAGGACAGTCGTACGGTCATTTTGGCTCAGTCAAGGACTCGTACGGATGGGTCTAATACAGTCAAGATAATGACGGGTTGAACTTGACTAGGATCCTTTGATATGTTGGCTCAGTCAAGGTCACTTGGGTCCTAGGGGCAAAAACCACATCGGGAGTTTCAAAAGTACTGAGATTTGCAGATTTAGCATACCTTCTGGAGTGTGGTGACTAGAGTGGATTCCATCTAGGTCATCACACAATGATAGTTGGATCTCGATCCCGCTGATGAGTTGGATTACTCTCGGGAGATTATTTCACTTAACAATCAATGCTATAAACCTAGTAGGTGACTAGAAAGGTGTTAGCGGGATTACGCCCCCAGGAAAAAGAGGTTCTTAAATTAAGGAACTTCGCGAAAGCGTTGGAAAACCTCCCTCGAAGTACCGACACTAGCCTGGCTGAAAGGTTAAGCAAGTATTGTGACGTGAATTAAATCCCGGCCAGTTCTTCTTTTAAAAAGGTTTTAAGAAGAATTTGAGGAAACAGTGGGAGACATCCTGGTTAGATAAATTAAACCAATCTAATCTTGCAAGAGAATACGCTGAGTGTTTCTTTTCTCCCTCTCCAGGTAGCAACCATTTCACGCCCTAATCAAGATAATAAAATGTATCGCTTGACCGATCCGAATTCTTATTCGGGGCTGGGGAACGTTGGTTCAGCTCTAACTTGTGGCAACAGTCATGAGTATGAGAATGGGAAAGGGGATTGCATGGATTTCCAGGATACCCAGTTGAAGAAGATGCATGATTTTGCATCTACTTCAGGTGTTCTTGTTATTGAGAACTGTTTTACGGTCAGCCCTACCACCTGGGTACTTGATACCAGATGAGGATCTCATATCTGTAATTTATTGCAGGGACTGAGAAAAAGTAGGAAAGTTGCACCGGGTGATATGTCGCTCAGAGTAGCAAACGGAGCACAAGTAAATGCGGCAGCCGTCGGTGAATATCACCTAGTATTGCCAAATGGCAAGACTATGATTTTGAACGATTGCTACTATGTACCCTCCATGGTTTGCAACATCATATCAGTTTCTTTACTCGATAAAGATGGATATAACTTTGTTCTTGACAAGAATATCATGAACATTTACCTTCATAAGGTACTGGTTGCAGAGGGTACACTGTGTAATGGTATCTACGTTCTAAATCAGAATACAGTTCTCAATATACAAAACACACGCAAGAGGAAGAATTCAGATACGAATGAATCCTACTTGTGGTATTGTAGACTTGGTCATATCGGAGAGAAAAGACTGAGTAAGTTGCATAAAGATGGACTCTTGGATGCGTTCGAGTTTTCATCTTATGAAACTTGTCAGTCTTGTCTCAAAGGGAAGATGACCAAATCTCCGTTCACCGGACATGGAGAAAGAGCAGCAGAGCTCTTGGGACTCGTACATAGTGATGTATGTGGTCCGATGTCTATACATGCAAGGGGTGGGTTCTCGTACTTCATCACATTCACTGATGATCTCTCTAGGTTCGGATATGTGTATCTGATGAAACACAAATCTGAAGCTTTTGAGAAATTCAAGGAATTCAGAAACGAAGTAGAGAACCAGACAGGCAAAATTATCAAGATCCTCCGGTTTGACAGGGGAGGGGAGTACTTAAGCACGGAATTCCTAGATTACTTAAAAGAGAATGGTATTCTCTCTCAGCTTACTCCTCCTTATACACCACAGCACAACGGTGTATCGGAGCGGAGGAATCGTACCCTACTGGATATGGTTCGCTCCATGATGAGTAATGCCGAGTTACCTCTTTCATTTTGGGGACATGCGCTGTTGACGGCAGCATATCTATTGAACGATGTTCCGTCTAAATCTGTGCCTAAGACACCGTTCGAGATATGGAATGGTAAAAAGCCGTATCTTAAACGTATTAAGGTATGGGGTTGTCCGGCCTATGTAAAAGTACAAAATCCGGACAAACTTCAGGCACGTTCAGTTCTATGTAAATTTGTGGGATATCCTAAGAACTCCACAGGATATCTGTTCTACCACACCGAGGAACAGAAGGTGTTTGTATCTCGCCACGCCACCTTTTTAGAGTGGCAATTTCTTGCAAAAGAAACAAGTGGGAGTTCGGTAGAACTGGAAGAAATTCAGCGACCACAAAATGAAACTGAAGATTTGACAGAACCTCAGAATTCAATAACCCCAGAAGAACCTCAGCCACTCCGCAGATCTGGTAGGATTTCTCATCCGCCCGAGAGATACTACGGTTTTCTCATAGACGGGGATCGAGAGGATTGCATCTTGGAAGAAGATGACCCTACCAGTTTCAGGAAGGCCATTATCAGTAGGGACTCTGATAAGTGGCAGGAAGCAATGCAATCCGAAATGGAGTCCATGTACGCCAATAAAGTGTGGACCTTGGATATTGCTCCACCTGGGGTAAAACCCGTTGGATGCAAATGGATCCACAAAAGGAAACTTGGTGTAGATGGGCAGGTGGAAACCTATAAAGCTAGACTCGTTGCAAAAGGTTTTCGTCAAAGACCTGGTTTGGACTATGACGAAACTTTTTCTCTGGTGGCTATGCTCAAATCCATCCGGATCTTACTTGCCATTGCTGCCTTCCATGACTATGAAATCTGGCAGATGGATGTTAAAACGGCTTTCCTAAATGGTTGTTTGGAAGAGTGCGTTTACATGGATCAACCAGAAGGTTTCGTAGACAGTGGGAGCAGCGGGAAGGTGTGCAAGTTGCTTAAATCCATTTATGGATTAAAGCAGGCATCGCGGAGCTGGAACATCTGTTTTGATGGGACAATCAAGGAATTTGATTTCATCAAGAACGAAGATGAACCTTGTGTCTATAAGAAGATTGTAGGACGAACTGTCGTATTCCTAGTCTTGTATGTGGACGACATTCTCTTGATAGGAAATGACATTCCTATGCTACAATCGGTCAAGCTATTTTTGTCACAACGGTTCTCCATGAAGGACCTGGGTGATGCCTCGTACATTCTGGGGATCAAGATCTATAGAGATAGATCCAAGAAACTATTGGGACTTTCGCAGTCCAGGTACATAGAGACCGTACTAAAGAGATTTAGTATGGAGGGTTCCAAGCACGGTAACATACCCGCATTGCACGGAATTACCCTCTCCAAGAAGATGTCTCCCAAGACTGACGAGGAGAGGGTTCGCATGAGCACTATACCCTACGCTTCGGCGGTAGGATCTATAATGTATGCGATGCTATGTACAAGACCAGATGTAGCTTACGCGCTGAGCGCAGTAAGCCGGTATCAGTCAGACCCAGGTGAGGACCACTGGACAGCAGTGAAGAACATTCTCAAGTACCTAAGAAGAACTAAGGAGATGTTCCTGGTTTACGGTAATGGAGACCTCAGGGTCGAGTCCTTTACCGATTCAAGCTTCCAGAGTGACAAAGATGACAGCAAGTCTGTCTCGGGTTTTGTGTTTACCCTCAACGGAGGGGCGGTATGTTGGAGGAGTTCCAAACAGGATACCATCGCAGACTCGACGATGGAGGCTGAATACATTGCTGCAAGCGATGCCGCAAAAGAGGCGGTCTGGATAAAGAAGTTCATTGGTGAACTTCAGGTGGTTCCATCCATTGTTGACCCAATACCTTTGTATTGTGATAACAATGGGGCTATAGCTTTAGCGAAGGAACCAAGGTCCCATCAGAAATCCAGGCACATCTTAAGGCGGTATCACCTGATCAGGGAGATCATTGATCGCCAAGAGATCGAGGTGCGGAGAGTGGACACAAAGGACAACACAGCGGACCCATTCACGAAGGCCTTACCCCAGACTCAGTTCGAGCGGCTGATCGAGATGATAGGTCTTCGATACGCCAGTACATGGCCTTAGTGCAAGTGGGAGATTGTTGGTGTATATGCCCTAGAGGCCATTACTGTATCATACTAGTATGTATATTACTTGATGGATGCTTGGGATATTCACAGTTGTATAGACAATCTTGCTCGATATAGTAGTATGCTACTTGGTTTGTCTCTGCTTTAATGTGTACAGGTGTGTTTATTCATTATATCACCTATACGCATTAGTAGAGCCCTTAGGATCTTTGCTTGATTACCGGCGTTGTGATGGCGATCACACTCGTGGGGGCTGGGTAATCCACAAGCACATCCTTATACACGTCCCTAGTCGTGGGAGTATCGAGACAGGGCATCGATACTCCGGAGTAGACTAGCGTATGCGCTTCTCATCCCAGCACGGGAGACGGTCTGTCCCACAGCCGTCAGTACGCCGTACTTGAGATAGTATGCGGGTGCTCGTTAGGTTACGAGTACACTGGACAGGACTCGTCGGGAACTGATGGTTGGTATTATACCTATCGTCAGTTATCAGTTCCCAGGTGACATGAGTACAGCTTAGTCCGCTGACTTGACACTGTCACTTCGCCTCGAGTGTGTTCCCACTGTTCTTTGATTACTACCCTACCACGGCTCTACTGAGTCGTGCAAACAGGTAGTAGTTGGGAGCAGTCCCGAAGCACTTGGAGGCAGTGACGGTTAGACAGGATTCGTCTCTCCCGGTATTGGGGGTTGACATCGCGCTGTGTCTAGGAGAGCCATTACATGTGTAGTCCCTGGCCAGGGCAAGCGAGGTATACTGGTAGGTTTCCAGTGTTATCTCAGGGTGTTCTGGGCTTCACTCCGACACGACTTGTACCGCTTTTGGGGGACTGACGTTTACCGCCCCCTAGGCCCGACATGCGATGTATCAGACGAACAGACCGGACTGTATGGAGATTGTCACATACAGACTCAGTAGGAGTTCGGATGGGTTTACCTCATCGGCCTTCTTGTCGACATCTACCTGGGGACCGTTACGTACAGCTAGTGCCGCTTGCGGTCTGTGGTTAAACCCACTGCCAGCGTAGTGTCGAGTCTTTAGAATCCCACACAGAGAGTTTCCCTGCACTGAGCGAAACGTGTAGAGGCCGTATGGTTTTACGGCAGGGCTGCGATCACTTACGTACACTTGTGTGCGTGTGGTGTTCGGGCAGGCAATACTGGTGGGCTTTGGTTTAAGCTGGATCCTGGTATTGCACTGATGGATTTGTTTTGTCTTCTGTGCATCCGCATTCTACGGAATACGGATGCAGGTGTGTATGCACAGTTTTCTGGAGCGATGAAGGAGGAGGTGCCTCATTAGGGTTTTGGCAGTTGGTTCGGCCAAAACCGTTATGTGGCAGGCTTATTAGGGTTTTGACAGTTCGTTTTGGTCATAACCATTATGAGCCAGGGACATTATTTACTAATCCTTTCATTGATAATTATGTTATGGCTAATTACATTGACCATTTGACCATCTTGACTTTGTTGACCGTTTGACCAAAGTTGACTAGGATCTTCTTGAAAGATCTAAAGTATTCTTTGGTTTTCTTTTTCTTTTTGTTATGATAATGGTCATGTCATTTGTAGCCATCAACTTTATCTTGATGGGATTAGTAATGATAATGTTTTTTTTGCATTATTGCAACCATGGTTGGTTTTTCTCTTGGTTAGGTTTTTCATTTGCTCATTCTCATTCTCTCTCTTAAAATGAGAAGCTCCATGGTTGTTAGCTAGCTCCTCCTTCTTCCTCCTCTTGATTCATCTTTTGATCTCATGTGTTGAGAAATAAAGATCCCACAAAGACAAAAGCATTCATCTATCACTTCTACACAACCTAGGGCTTCTAGATTAGCAATCTCTTTGCCCTAGTTACCTCGGCTCGAGGTGGAGCTCGGTGTACATCTCTCGGGTGGATCGTCTTTGACTCAAGGAGGCCGCGGAGGTGACCAAAGTCCGGATCAACCATCGAACAAGAAGAGAAGAACAACAAGAAGAGAAGGACTTCAAGTTGAGGTATAACCCCTAACCGAGTAGATAAATCTTTAGTTAGGATGCTAGTGTATTGTTTAGTAAAGATCCGGCTTTTACAGTCCATGTTGCCAAGTCCAGAAAAAAATTTGTTTTACCGTTTCCGCAACCCCGAAAATACCGGGAGAGGTAACGTGGACCTAACACTATGCGCGACTCTAAAGTCGAAATAATACATCACTATTGTCTAAGTGTGAAACAATATACAAGTTTTGGTTGATGAAATTCTAGATACAATGAATAATACATATACAATGGCGGTTCTGATACAAAAGAACCCACCTACCAAAAGCAATTCACCCGCAAAAGAAGCAGTGTGCCAGAAATGCCGCTATGGAACCTGTACTGCAAAACCTGCAAGAACTGTGGCACAACGGGGGTGAGTTGCCAACTCATGAATAGAAAATATCTACAAGCAGAAATCGAATGCATGACATACTCCTAGGTCAATACGATCAGATATATAAACCTCAAAGAATAAGCCTGAAGCATGGTAAGGTGGCAATGTAACATCTAAACATATAGGTAGTGCCAAATACTCGTGCCAGTGCCTCAGGTAATAACATGTCATAAATATAAAGTAAATATGATGAAGTATCAAAATGGATATCAATACACATATATTAGCGTCACATTCCACTAATATTGGTGTAAGGGTATATATAACAGCACCCTCATACCCTGTTATATATACAAATGAAATATGATCAATGTAATAAAAGCCTATATGTGATCAAAGTCTGTATAACCGTGGATCCCGTCCACCCGTCACCCAATGACAATAAGCATCATGCATGTAAATGTGAGGATATAATCAAAATCATGGAAAACACCATGAAACATGTGCCTAGCATCGGCACGTAAATCCTCATATATCGGGCATCCGTCAGTCCGGGTCAGCCCACTCTCTCATATATCGGGCATCCGTCAGTCCGGATCAGCCCACTCTCTCATATATCGGGCCGCACCATGTACCCTCATACGGCACTCACTCCTCGTATGGGGTATAAAATCAGAACCGATAAATCTCATGGTGGCAGCGCAAATATCATATCAAGGAAACCGGGTTTTTCAAATAAGTACATACTTTCCTTTGAAATTATCCACGGTTCCCAAATCCAGAAATATCATGAAAAAGAATATCTCGATGCATATAATCAGAAAGCATGATGTATGTGACATATTAATGAAATGCAAGTATAACAGGATATCATGCAATATGGAATAATAGTATGCATATACAAGGTCATATCCTGATGCAATAATACTACTGTGTAGTAACATGGCAATTATCGATGATGAAGTGTGTGAGCCGGCAAGCAAGTGTACGTGGGACATATGCATCATCGATAATGGTGCTGGTGTCCTAACAGCATGATTGCAATATAGAAATAAACACATGCAATGCGATGCGGAATCGAATAAATCAATGCAACAGTGAAGAATCTACTCCAATATGTATATGTCATGCAGTGGTGCCATTTGAAATAAGACGAATCGGGGTTTTGGTAAAATAAGGGTTACGGTGTTTTTAAGAATAGATGCGTCTTTTGAAAATACTCGTAGAATCCCTTTACTTGTCCTTAAGATATTCCCGATTCGTTAGTTTTGAAATAGGTATGACTCGGGTCTAGTCTAACATTTACTAAGCCAAGTTCATCAGGTGGGGTATGGAAACCACCTAAATCTGAGTCGATATATATATATATATATATATATATATATATATATATATATATATTATAATAGTCGGTGATCCCGCCTCAATAGTATCGCGTACGATACAGTATATCATATGCCAATCCTCAAGTCATGAGTGCGGATCTATCATCAATATAAAGCTCGTACGGTAAATCGTCGTACGGCATCCCAATAGCTGGGTACGGGTCAATATCACATTCCTCTCATCATATATCAGGTATCATTATCATCATATCATATAATCTTGGGTACTGATCATAGTTTAGTACAAATCGATACCATCATCACTGTGTGTGTAAACACACGTCCAAAGGCCCGCTAGAGATCGCACGTCGTATCCCAAATACGAGTCACATCACATCACCGATCTCACGGCACAATGCCCAAATCATCGACTCGTCTCCAAAGTCATCCAATATCATCAAACACAGTGCAAGTATAATGAATATGCAAGGGTGTACGTGTAGGTGTAAATCAATTCTAGGGTTCGCGACTATGAACTACACTAGTTGCTTCTAACCCTAAACTATCCATAATACACCTAACACAATATCCACGACACACTATAACTATCATATATATAACATATATATATGGTATCCTAACTACGGACTGCGGGGGTGCTATACGCCATCCACCCGACTTCCCCATATAGATATAATCTACTCACCTTGCGTCTTCATTTGTCGACGTCGCCACGCGCTTGCTTGTCGTCCCGAAGTCTTCATGGGGTACCTATACATCAAAGTATCGTATATGCGCATTAAAAACAAATCAAAGCTAAAACGATACACGAAAACCGAAACGATACGTTAAGGGGCCTATAGGTTAGAACCTATGGGTACGCTTTTAAAACCATCAATCAATCCTCGATATCGTCGTATAAACGCCAAGTATTCGAGGTAAAACGCAATACCCAAATTCGGAATTAAAAATACGGAATACAGAAACACGAATCCAAAACAGTAACTAAGGAAATAGGCTCCAGATTTCACCCTAGGTCAAATTAGACAAATCTACACATGCCAATGGCCTAATTTATACATGTAGGAGCTACAGAACCAAAACGACACAAAATGGTCCAGGTATGGCCACAAATTGCGGCCAATAGGATTAAATCTGCGGCCGAGAAAGAAAGTTAGGGGCTGGGGTCTTAGTGGTAGCATCCTAGGTGCCTGCACATCTCACTGTCCAACAAAAATAATTTTCAGAGTCTCGGGATAACAGCAGATCTCATATAACCTTCACAAATTTCACACATTTTCCGATATCGGTTTCTAAATCTGTATTCCGGGTTTCAAGCCTCAGGTTTGGGTCTCAATTCACGCACTAGGATGTTTGTATAACCTCTACTGAGCTCAATTGCTCACCACAACTCAGAATTCCCTCAAACCCTAACTAGGTTTCTCCAAAATCCACAAAATCACCCGATATCGATTCTAAACTTGCATAGGGGTATAAGAAATGCAAAACTAGGCTAATGGTCCAGAAAAATACCTCATTTGGCAACTCAAGAATTTTCTTGAGTTGCCCCTAGTGGCCAAAATCCTTGTTTTCTTGGTCCAATGTGTAAATCTTGAGCTTGTGCATCTTTTTAGTGAAAGGAATATAGGGTTTTGGGGTTGTTTTTGTGATGATTTGGGGGCTTGAAGGTTGAGGGTGAAGAGGGAGCAGCAGCAACTGAAGAAATGAAGAGGGAGAGATGAGGGAAATGAGAGGGGGAGAGAGATCCAAGCCAATAAATGCCCCCCCATACCTCATAAATGCCATGTCCCCTTTTTCTTTTCCTTTTCTTTTTCCTTTTCTTTTCATTTCTAATTCCCCAAATTCCTTCTCACAAGAATAGTAACCCCAAAAGAAATATGGTGGAAAAATGCACAAGTGTAAGAAAAATGATATGTGCATGTTTTGCACAAAAAAGCTAAAAACCCAATTAACGATTTTTAATCGCGATTAGCACTAAATTAGCATATAAATGATCATAAAAACTTAAAATGACATAATTCCATAAAATAACCTATTTTGGAATTTTCCATAATTTTTTCCAAATTTTTCCGTATTTAATTATACCAAAATATTAAAATATTCAATAAAATAATATTAAATTATAAAAATTCCCAAAAATTAATATTTTATTTTTTTGAAATGTTACACCTCTTACTCTGTAAGACAGAATAAAAACCTCTATCTCTGGATTTGAATACTGTATTTGCTCCAAATAACCTGCATACTTGCACAAAAAAAAATCAAAAATAACAAAAAGGGGGTTTTTTTGTTATATATTTTTTTATATATATACAAAAAAGAATATTAAGCCGAATAATAAGAAAGAAAATACATTACCGTCGTTGTAGTATAGTGGTGAGTATTCCCGCCTGTCACGGGGGTGACCCGGATTCGATCCCCAGCAACGGCGCCATTTGATCGCTCGCTTTTGGGGTGTCGGAGTTCAAACTTCTAAGTTATTACCGCGATCAAGGACGGTGTCGCTTTGCAGCTAACCGGTTGAGCACGGGTCGATCCACAGGGAGATGGTTGTATATCCGTTCGTATTTTAGACGAGTCAATGAAGAATGTATATGTGTATGTTCAATTCTATCATAAGTGTCGTATTTTATGTTCAAGTAAACTTGTTAAAGTTAAGCTTGGTTAGTAGAGTTAGGATTAGTCTTGTGCTCATCTTTTGCCATTCTTAAAATGATATTGGGATAATCGAAAGTAGCGGAGATTAGGAGGACATAGGAATGAGATTTGCGAGTTTAAGCGAGCTTTCCAACGCTAAATCCATTCCTAGTGTCCCTTGTCCGTCTGCTAAATACGCTTATTTCCAACCCTTGACCAAACACCCGCAACCATGTATCCAATTAAGTCACAACTACATGTCACGTTGTAGTGCGCTTAAAGAACTTCTCGACTTAGGTCACGGCTATATGTCACGTATAGCGCACCTAAGTGAGGGGGCTGCGTTTGTTTGGTCGGGGTTAATTTCAAGATGTTTGGCGAAGAGAAACACAAGGGATTTTTCCGTCCCTCATACCACATTGCTTAGCCTTAACAAGTGTGAAATTATTCACACATGAAAATGAAAAGAAAACAAAACATAAAGGAAGAAAAGAGAGAAAAGGAAAATACGGTTTTACAAATGGTGCATGCTAACTCTTGGGTCCTCACCTTAGCAAGGAACTCCGTCGAGTATCATCACTTAAAAATAATACGGAAAAGAGATAGAAGGAAAAAAGCAAGAAAAGAAATAACAACAATTAGTTAACAACAATAAATAAAATTACAATACAAGATAATAAAATTACAAGGTAGGAAATAAAAGAGACAAGATACTAAAAACCCTCATCTTCATTGATCTTCCACTCAAAAATCTCTCACTACAATTTTCATGGAGGAAAGAATGAAGAAGAAGAAGAAGAAGAAGCTAAACTAAACTACACTAAAACCTAACAAAAAGAGGCATGAAAAGAAAACCTTTGGCTTGGCACAAAACTAGGCTATTTATAGGCTGAGTGTTGAAACCCTAGGGCAAGATTCTGAGCCCAAATGAAATGACCAAACTACCCCAAAAATATCTTCTGGCACCAAGTCAACTCGGCCGCGGATCCGCGGCCGAGTCGCCACTTTGGCCACGATTCCGTGGCCATGTTGAGGATTTGGGTTGTCGGATTTTGTTGGGTTTCTTGTGTTGCTCTCTTCTGTTGTTCTACATGTTCCAAATTGCAAATTGCTTCAACAATTTCTTCAGATCTGTAACAGTCCAAAGTGGCATCAAAAATAATATTTTTGACCTCATCTCCCTCGAGCTCCGCGCACCCATTGATTCTTGTGTTGCCCCCCTCATGCTCTGTGCTTGTCCGAGACATGAATGACCACTGTCATATGTCTTATCTCTGGAACTGGCACGCGGCACTGGATGGATACGAATGACCGGAACCCGGATTTTATCTGTTGTCAACAGATGTTCTGGATTTTGGCGTAACAGTGGAGATTTTGTATGATTTGCATTATTTTGGACTAGGAACCTGTAGCCTGTAAATATGTAGCAAACACGGATTAAAATTACCTACCTATAAACAAACGAGCATAAGAATGGGCGGTATTAAATGCAATATTCTGGTATGAACACGCTGCCTCAGAGTCTTTAACTCTTGGCGCTGCCTTTCAAATTTTGAACAGAGCTTTGCTCTTTTATTAGGGAAACATGGTCATCGACTTAGTTTTTGAAGACGTAGCAATCCTCAATTGGATGGCCCACTACTCTATGGTAGGATCAGTAGTTGGGATTATTGACGTCACCGGGCTGCAGTGGACATCTTGGATCCGGTAGCGTGATGAGTTTGTTGAGCATTGCCAGTTCGAACAGTCTTCTCGTTTTATCACGGGGAAACGAATAAGTACATCTCAGCTTCTCTTCGAGGGATTGGCGCGGGCGCGCGTTACCTTGGCGAGCAACCGGTTTCGGGTCACTTGGCTGTTGTTGGGTGTTAGCAACGAAGGCTGCTTTCCCTTTACTCTTTACATTCCGAGGATCCATTTTTGAAGAGGACGGCCTATAGCCCATCTGGTCCATTTGGGCCAGCTTGTCGATCAAGGTGTGGAAGGTGGTCGGCTTGAAGAACATCATAAACTGGGATACAGTCGCCTGAGGATCGAGGGTGCATACGAACATGCCCACGGCAGGAGTTTTTTCTATGCGTTGTTCGCATTTTGACCATAGGTTCCGCCACCGGATTGCGTATTGAACCCAGGTCTCTCCTGGATTCATCCTGGCATTGATTAATGCCATGATCGGGGTGCGCTCGCTTATGCTGGTGAACCGCTGTGTGAATAGCAGCTCCATTTCTGTGAATGTATTGAGGGAGTCATTTGGGAGCTTCGACTACCATTCAAATGTCGTCTCTGACAAGCTGCCAATGAACTAGCGAAGCAGCAATTTGTCATCGCCTCCAGTATTGCTGCATAATACTCTGAACTGGGCAACGTGCTGATGCGGGTTGCATGTCCCCTTGTATACGTGGAACTTGGGGATCATATATCCCGGCGGGCACTTGATTTGATCATACCAGCCTGGATACGGTCGCCCAGTTTTGACGACTTGGCCTGCCGCTTCACTTGCCTGATAAGCTCGTATTTGTTTAGCTATGTAATCATCAAGGGCACCTTTGGAGATCATTTCCTCCCTGGCTGTCGATAAAGCTAGAAGAGGGTTTGATGTTTCCCCTCTGTCGTCGTCGATAATTATCGGTGGATCTTCGGCTGGAGGTTCTAGTTGGATCATCATTCCAACCATGTCTTAGAATAGGAGCGCCATCTGTTTTATATTAGCCGCTTGTTCCACGGCCTCCTTATCCTTTCTCTCCAGCACCCTTCGCAAGAACTCCATATCGGTCTCCTGCTCCTGGTGCTGTTCTGACGCTGCTTCCGGGCTTTCTTTCTGCTCGGTGAGTGCTTCCATTTTCGTCAGCATCTCCTGGAGCTTTTGTTGTTGCTCCTGGGCTTTCTTCAATGACCGAGTTTGCTGCCGATAACCCACGGAACCACGGCTCTCCTCTTTTCCGGAAGCCATGTAGACGGTGTGCACAATCATGCCCCCAGACTTGGGGAGTTTGGATTCATCACCCTTAGGATTTGCCGCCGGTGGTGGGAGATTCTCCGGCCTTCTCTTTTTGTCAAAAGTCGAAATCAAATGAGCTATTGTAACAGGTGCCTGAGAAGTCCCTCGCTGCATGCTGGAGGGATGATTGTCCTCTTGTCGAACCTTCATTTTCTTCGGGCGACGAGAGTAATTCTTATTGATCACAGAATCCTGGACTTTCCGCCAGACTATGTGGATTCGGGAGGACAGCCGCTGAGGGGGCTGCTCCGGCTTCGCCTGTATTATATTTTCAACAGGTGGGGGGATTTCTTCAGCACTGCGGTCGGAGAGTTTTTTCGCACCCTCCTTAGCGATTCAGCGTCAACTTCCAACATTAAAGCTGGTGGAGTAAGTCCAGAGGGAGAGTTTCCCCAGCTTTCCTCACTCGACGCCAGTGGCGACATCGAGCATGCCTTGCATATGGGATTGCCTCAGTTGTGGGAGTGGCTTCGTCATGCCCCCTGCTCTGATGAAGGGCCACTGTTGGTGTCAGCCTGTCAAAGACCGACATCCATTGATAGGGGACTGCCAATCTTTCAAAGGCCGACTTTCTGGTAGGGGAAGCTTTTTTATGACTTCGCCCATAGCAGGAGTTGGAACAGCCAATCTTGTAAAGACCGATCCTTTAGTAGGGGAAGCCCATTTGACGACTTCACCCGCCAGAGGTAGAACAGCTATCCGTTTCAGGATAACCCCTTCAGGTATTGGGAGCCTCTTTGCAGGCCCACTTAAGTTTTGGTTCAGCCTGTTGAAGACTGAGGTGGCATACTTGGACGACCCGTTAAGAGGGGCCGTAGTGGTTGCAAGTCGATCGAAGACTGACTTCTTTGGAGCTTCCTGTGACGGCACTGGGCCGTTGAAGCTTGCTGGCAGGAGCATGGTCCCGAAGAACAATCCAGTGGTGGCCTGAGTCACCTGCTCCACTGGCATTGAAAGGATGTGGGCCGCATTTTGCCCGTATGTCACTCCTCCAGCGGGGAAGGAGCGGGAGTGGTGGCCTAAGTCACCTGCTCCACTGGCATTGAAAAGTTGTGGGCTGCATTTGTCGCGTATGTCACTCCACCAGCGGGGACGGAGCAAGAGTTGTTGTTGCAGGTACACTTGGAAGCCATTGACCTTCTTTTCTCTGCACAGGAGCAAGACACCAAATCTTAGTAACTCGAATCCAAGGGCAACCATAGTAAACCACGATTTGTTCGCGAACACGACACACAATGTGTGGAGTGGAAAGAGAAAAAAGTCCCACCGGGAGTTCCAGAATCTGTTTACCGCCGAAAACAGAGACGAAACCGCGTAGGTCGTCTTGCCTGAATTTGGGGGCAGATGCTATTTGGTTTTATCCGTCCACCTCTCCGAAGATGCCAAGTTGATTTATGGCATAGTGTATCGGAGGTTTGGACAGATGCGGCCATTATAGTAGACTTCATCAGATTCCCCCTCGTTTGCGAGGGGTTTTTGATTGTGGGGATGCTCTTCCCTGCAGGCGCAAACCCCTGCAGTTAATTACGTTACCCCATTGCGATAACCACTTTCTCCTTCTCCAAAAGTTCACTTTGTGTCGTATGTGTTTTTATTTGTTTAGGTTAGCCGTGGATTGTATGACTAATTTATATTGTCGCCCGTAGGGCATGGATTAGTCCAAATTCGTATATCTTAGATTTGGGTTTGGGTTGATTTAAGGATCGTTGATCTGTTTTGAGATCAAGAACGACTTAAATGTTTGTGAGCAGTTGAGGCTCGATTGGTTTTTTGTTAAGGATACGTTAGTCCAATTTGAGACTAAGATCTACTCAACAGGGTGTTAGGATCATTTTTGTTTTAGATCCAACAAGAGAGCATTTGGGGCTTTGTTGTTTTAGTTTAAGGACGTTTCGGTCCCTTATCACCATTTTATAGGCGAGGTTATAGTTTGAGGACATTTCGCTCTCTAGATCATCATTTTTTAGGTGAGGTTATAGTTTAAGGACGTCACGGTCCGTTGTCGCCATTTTGGAGGCAACGTTTAGTTTGAGGACGTTTCGGTCTGTAGATCACCATTTTTGAAGTGAGGTTTTATTTTAAGGACGTTACGGTCCGTTGTCGCCATTTTGGAGACAACATTTAGTTTGAGGAGGTTTCGGTCTGTAGATCACCATTTTTTAGGTGAGGTTTTAGTTTAAGGACGTTACGGTTCGTTGTCGCCATTTTGGAGGCAATGTTTAGTTTGAGGACATTTCGGTCTGTAAATCATCTTGCACGCACGTGTGTTTGTTACATGTCGGGATGAGCAACGATGATATGGGATACATCCAGTTTGGGATGTGGTTTGATCTGGGATATGCACGTCAGTTTGGGAAGTGCACCAAAAAGCAGTTGGCTGTCGAAACTCGCTACCTCTCTGAAGACGTTGAGGAATTACAACGACATATATCAGAGGTGTGGAGAGATATATCTCTGTAAGAATTAAATTCTTTGAACTCGGTTCTTTCCCCTAGGTTTTGAATCTGCATGAAAGAATCTTCCCGATGAGAATTAAATTCTCAACTTATGGGAAGATCTGCTTCTACAGATCTCAACCAGAGGAAGAACTAAGTTCTTATGTGAAAGGTTAAACCCTCAGGAAGGTCAAAAAAAATAGAACGGTCTCTGTGTATTTTTTTCTCACCTAGAATGTTATGATGAAACAAGTCTTTTCTGAGACTTAAATTCTCTTTTCCCCTTTCTTTTTTTTTTGTCTTCTCTCTCTCTCTTTCTCCGTCTGTCTTCCCTCTCCTCCTCCCTTTCTGTTTGCTGATATTTATAGGAGAAGAACAAGATTCAATTTGTTAAGAAAATCCCTCATTGAGAGATCATAATTGATTTCATAATCAATCCAATTTTTCTGGTGAATTTTATTCACCGTTGGATTTTTAATCCATAGGCTTTCTGTTTAACAGAGAAGATTTCTTATTTGTTTTTAATCAGATTAGGAAGTATTTTTCTAAGATAGAATTTTATTCTGTCATATGAATATCTTGTTAGTTTTAACAAGATTCGAATTCTATTCTATCATAGAATTTTATTTATATGAATATTTTTTATAGAATTTTATTCTATCGGACGATCACCGTTGGATTTTTGATCCAAAGATCTTTCGTTTAACAAAGAAGATCATTCTAGTTTAAAAAAGATCAGGGAAATATTTCCTACATATATAGAATTTAATTCAATCAGATAGTTCATCCAAGATTCTTTGTTAGAAAAGGATCTTTCCATATTAGAAAGACTTAAGGAAATATCTTCCAAACAGAGTTTTAATCATTTTATTTAGAATTTAATTCTATCAGCTTGGAAAGTGTTTAGGAACACTCACGTGTAGCACGTGATCCCAATAAAATTAATCTTGTTTGCTTATATGCAACAGCATAAGACTGTATCACATGTTAACACGTGAGCCTTTTTAGCTTGCCATCTGTTTGAATGCAGCGCCTATATATATACTTTGCATATAGACGCTCACGTGCTTACACGTGAGGCTCAATTTTAGCCTATCAATTGCTTAAATGTAGCGCTTATAATCTTTGAATATAGGTGCTCACGTGTGGGTACGTGAGGCTCCATTAGCCTAGCAAATGTTTTAACTGCAGTGCCTATATGCGTTGCATATAGGCACTCACGTGTTAAACACGTGAGGCTCTTTTAGTCTAGCAATTGTTTTAATTGCAGTGCCTATATGCGTTGCATATATGCACTCACGTGTTAAACACGTAGGGCTCTTTCGGTGGGGATCTTTCTCTCATCCCTTTTTTTATAAGGGAACAAGGCGTTTTTCGCCACCCCATTGAGATGGGAATACGCGTCGCTTGTCAGGCGTGTATAGATTCTCCCTGCCTAGGATAGGCTGGAGTTTATTGATTGTGGAGATCCGAATCTCCGGCAACCGTGGACTAAGCTGCCGTTAATTACCCCTCGCTCTTGAACGAAGAAACCTCCGATTGACAGGTCAAAATAGTCATGCGAACTCAATGTGAAGTGTCGGTGTTTGAAAGCAATGCAGAAGAGTATGTTTATTTCATTTTATCTATTCTATTTGTGACAAATGATTTTTCTTTTTTTTTATTATTATTATTATTATTTATTTTTATTCAAAAAAAAATTAATGGAGTTAAACTCCAAAATATTTTATTTGGAGTTAAATTTCAAAAACAAATTTATTCGGAGTTAAACTCCCCAAATTTTCTGTATGGAGTTAAACTCCCTTTTATTCAAAAAAAAACATTTTTTTATGGAGTTAAACTCCAAAACATTTCATTTGGAGTTAACTCTCAAAATTTCTACATGGAGTTAAACTTCAAAAAAACATTAAAAAAGGAAAAAAGGAAAAAAGAAAAGAAAAAAAGAAAAAATAGAAAAGAAAATGGGGAAGCCCCCCTCCACTCACGTAAAGGGGAAAGGGGCTCCCACTAAGTGGGAGCCCCCCTCCCCCGCTTGAGAGGGAGTGGGGAGCTCCCACCTAGTGAGAGCTCCATCTCCCTCACATGAGAGGGAGCAGGCTCCCACAAGGCGAAAGCTTCCCACTTAGTGGGAGTTCCATCTTCCTCACGTAAGAGGAAACAGGACTCCAAAAGACTCCCCATTTTATTTTAATGGAGTTAAACTCCAAAAGATTTTTTTATGGAGTTAAACTCCAAAAGCATTTGTATGGAGTTAAACTCCGAAAGAAATTTTTTTATGGAGTTGAACTCCCAAAGATTTTGAAAATATGGAGTTAAACTCCAAAAGATTTTTTTTATTGGAGTTAAACTCCCAAAAGCATATTTGTATGGAGTTAAACTTTAGAAGATTTTTCAAGAAGTTAAACTCCTAAAAAGTTTTTGTATGGAGTTAAACTCCAAAAGATTATTTTTATTGAAGTTAAACTCCCCAAAGCATTTGTATGGAGTTAAATTCCAGAAGATTTTTCATGGAGTTAAACTCCCCAAAAGTTTTTGTATGGAGTTAAACTTCAAAAGATTTTTATTTTATAGAGTTGAACTCCCCAAAGCATTTGTATGGAGTTAAACTCCCTAAAAGTTTTGTATAGAATTAAACTCCAAAAGATTGTACGTGGAGATAAACTCCCCAAAAGAATTTTGTATGGAGTTAAACTCCAAAAGATAAAACTTTTTTTTATTTTGAAGCCTCCCCCTCACGTGAAGGGAAGTGGGGAGCTCCTACTTAGTGGGAGCTTTCTCCACCTCACGTGAAAGGGAACAAGGGCTCCCTCCAAGTGGGAGCCTCCCCCTCATGTGAGGGCACGTGAGGAGGAAAATCTCCCACTTAGTGGGAACTCCCTTCCCCTCACGTGAGGGGGGATCCAAAATTTTTTTAAGGAGTTAAACTCCAAAATATTTTATTTGGAGTTAAACTCCCAAAACAAATTTATCTAGAGTTAAACTCTCAAAAGTTTTTATATGGTGTTAAACTCCAAAAGATTTAAGGTGGAGTTAAACTCCCCACAAGGATTTTTATTGTAGAGTTCAACTCAAAAAAGATTTTTTTATTATGGAGTTAAACTCCAAAAGGATTCTATTGTGTAGTTAAACTCCAAAAGATATTTTTTTATTGTGGAGTTAAACTCCAAAAGATTTTAAATGGAGTTAAACTCCTAATACGATTTTTATTGTGAACTCCAAAAGAATTTTTATCGTGGAGTTAAACTCCAAAAGATTTCCTGCTTTCTCTTTTGAGAAGAAACCCAAAATGTGTTCTCTTGAAATTCCAAGATTTAGATCTTGGATGATGAAAAGAGGCCTCTTTTCTTCTCTTGATGGAGTCTTGGGAGGTGGATTTTCCTTCTCCTTTTTTTTGATCGGATATGAGAGTTAAACTCTCCATCAATGAGTTTATAGTGAAACTTTATTTAGTTTTGAAAAAAAAAGAGCTAAGCACTTGATTTAACTGGAAAATGAAGAGGAAGAGAAAGAACTTGAGAGGGTGAGAATGGAGGCTCAAACCCTAGAGATTTGATGGGGAATGAATTCTCTTTGTTTTCTTCATTTCTTCATGTTGTCTTATATAAGCTTACAAATTTATACATAGCCCCTTGGGCTTTACATTGCATTTTGCCCATCTCATGCCCCATGTGCTTATTTCTTTTGCACATGAGCCATGGGCTTTATAAAAAATTTGGCTTTATACCCATATTTCTTACATTTATTCATAAAAATTAAATCAAAATTATTTATTACATAATTTTCATTTTGGAATGAGGCAGACCGGCCGCGGGGCTCGACTTAAGCATGGGGTCACTTGACCTGTACTTGGGCCCACTTACCTTGGGTTGACTTTGATTTTGACTTGATCAACGGGGTGTAATTTTTGACCCCAACAAAGTGTCCCCCATCAATAAATGCACATCGCGTATATGAGTAGTGTGCATAAAATTGATGAATCTTGTTTCGCAGAAGTCTGACATTGAGGTGGAGCATTATTCCGGGGGCGGAGCACATTCCGAAGAGCGGAGCATAATTTCAGGGCCAGGGTATCATTCCGAAGAGCGGAGCATAATTCCGGAGGTCAGCGCATCATTCCGATTTGCGGAGAATAATTCTAGTATGTCCTGAGACGAAGTATAATTCCGGCGCAGGGGTGAGCATTCCGAACGAAACATAGTTCCGATGCAGAGGTTGATTCCAGGACGAAACATGATTCTGACATGGAAGGCGGACACTCCGAGGGGAAACTTGATTTCAACACGGGGTATATTCTGAGACGAAGCGTGATTCTGACGCAGAGGTCATTGGTTGACTTGATTCCGAGGTGGAGCATGATTCCGACAGGGAGGTTGCTGGTTGACTTGATTCTGAGGCGGAGCATGATTCCGACAGGGAGGTTGATACTGCCCTTTTTACGACTTGGACGGTCGGTGCTCGACGTATCTCCGAGACGAAGTGTCACTGGTTGACATTTCCCCAAGACGGATTGTCTGTGCATGATGTGTCCCCGACACAAAGTGTCGCTGGTTAACGTATCCCCGAGATGGAGTGTCACCGGTTGACTTGTCCCCGGTTGACTTGTCCCCGGCACGGAGTGTCTATTTGACTTGTCCCCGGCACGGAGTGTCTATTTAACTTGTCCCCAGCACGGAGTGTCGCTGGTTGACTTGTCCCCAGCATGGAGTGTCACTGGTTGACTTGTCCCCAGCACAGAGTGTCTGGTTGACTTGTTCTTCGCACGGAGTGTCTGTTTGATGTTTCCCCAGCACGGAGTGTCGCTGGTTGACTTGTCCCCAGCACGGAGTGTCGCTTGTTGACTTGTCCCCGGCACGGAATGTCTGGTTAACTTATCCCCGGCTTGGAGTGTCTGGTTGACTTGTCCCCGGCACGGAGTGTCGCTGGTTGACTTGCCCCCGGCATGGAGTGTCTGGTTGACTTGTCACCGGCACGAAGTGTCGCTGGTTAACTTTTCCCCATCACGGAGTGTCTTGATGACTTGTCCCCGGCACGGAGTGTCACTAGTTTGACTTGTCCCCAGCACGGAGTGTCGCTGGTTGACTTGTCCCCGGCACGAAGTATCTGTTTGAATTGTCCCCGAAACGGAGTGTCGCTGATTGACTTGTCCCCGGCACGAAGTGTCTGGTTGACTTATCCCCGGCACGGAGTGTCGCTGGTTGACTTGTCCCCGGTGCGGAGTGTCTGTTTGATGTTTCCCCAGCATGGAGTGTCGCTGGTTGACTTGTCCCTGGCATGAAGTGTCGCTTGTTGACTTGTCCACGGCACGGAGTGTCTGGATGACTTGTCCCCGGCACGGAGTGTCGCTGGTTGACTTGTCCCTGGCACGGAGTGTTTGGTTGACTTGTCTCCGGCACGGAGTGTCGCTGGTTGACTTGATTCCAAGGCGGAGCATAATTCTGGTACGGAAGGCAGATATCCCGAGACGAAGCATGATTTCGACAAGGGGTACATTCTGAGACAAAACATAATTTCGACGCAGAGATTGTTGATTTTATTTGATTTGGGACTTTCTTATCCGTCCAACGGGGCTTTTGAGCCTGGGACTTGGAATTTGGGTTTTTGTTTGGTGTCAGCATCGTTATACTGGAATATGGTATCAGGAGCGAATCATCATTTTCCATGAAGAACATGGGATTTGGGTTGGCACCAGCATCGCTACACTGGAATATGGCACCAGAAGCGAATCATCACTTGCCATGAGAGGATTTGGGGATTTTGGTTTTGGTTTGGCATCAGCACCGCTTACACTGGAATATGGTATCAGGAGCGAATCATCATTTTCCATGATGGGATTTCCCTCATTCCCAGTTTAACGACTTAGGGATCATCTGTTCCTAGTTTAACGACTTAGAGGTCATCTGTTCCCAGTTTAACGACTTAGGGGCCTATTGGATCGAAAGTTTAGAATTTTTAGGGTTGGGGTCGGCATCAGCGTTGCTATCACTGTTGAGGAGTGATGGCTTAGGAGACAGATTTAAGTCCATATCACCTAAGGATTTTCAATTTTATGAGCCGTAAAAATCCCATAAAAGAATTTTCTCCCTACGGATCGAAAGGATCTCGTAGGTGTATTTTCTCCTTAGGAGTCGTGGGGACCCCCAAGTGTGTTTTTCCTTTGTGGGTCATAAGGATCCCACGAAGGTGTTTTCTTATGAGTCGAGAGGATCTCGCAAGGCTTGTTCTCCTCATGTATCATGAGAACACATGAGTGGGTCTTTCCAAATAGAGCATAATTCCATGGGTGGAAACCGGTTGTGGGACTGGTGATTGCGGTGAGACATGGGTGTGATGAGGGTTATTTGAGCCCGTGGATTGAATACGGTAGTCAATTTGGGGACTGGCCGTAGGGCTGGGAGAATTTTTGGAATTTGGGTTTTGGTTGGCATCTGCATCGCTGCACTGGAATATGGTACCATGAGCGACTCATCATTCGCCGTTTGGGAATTTAGGGTTTGGATTTTGGTTGGCGTCTGCATCGCTAACACTGGAATGGTACAAGGAGCGACTCATCATTCGCCGTTTGGGAATTTAGGGCTTTGGATTTTGGTTGGCATCTGCATCGCTACACCGGAATATGGTATCAGGAGCGACTCATTATTCACCGTTTGGATATTTGGAGATTTGAAATTTTGTTCGCGTCTGCATCGCTAACACTGAAATATGATTTCAAAAGCGACTCGTCATTCGCCTTTGGAGTTTTTTTTTACCGTGATTGCTATGTTATTTCATCTTTTCTTGTCGTGAAAGTAGCGATTGCCTTATCATTTCGGCTATTTATTCACGGCTGCCCCCATCATTTCGGCTATTCTTTTATTTATAAATTTTTTTTACACTCCCGGTTTAACGACTTAGGGGTCGAATGTTTCCAGTTTAATGACGTGGTGGTCAGCTGTTCCCGGTTTAACGACGTGGTGATCATTTGTGTCTGCTTATCTCAGCTCCTCAAACTTTGATCTTGGCGAAGTTGTGTTGATGACCATAACTTTGTGGTTGCTTCCGGGCTTTCTTTCTGCCCAATGAGTGCGGCCATCTTTGTCAGCATCTCCTGGAGCTTTTGTTATTGCTCCTCAGCTTTTGTCACAGATGGTGTGAGCGGTCGATGACCCATGGAAGCACGGCTTTCCTCTTTCCCGGAAGCCATGTACACCGTGTGCACGATCATTCCCCCAGACTTAGGGTGTTTGGGTCCAGTGCCTTTGGAATTCACCGCAGGCAGTGGAGTTTTCTCCGGCCTTCTCCTTTTGTGGGAGGTTGAAGTCGGAGGGGCCATTGTAAGAGGCACCCATGTAGACGAGGCTTTCCATGGTACGACTGAGGGATAGTCCTCCTCTTGCCGAGCCTTCTTTTTCTTTACTCGGCGAGGGTAATTTTTGTCAATTACAGAATCTTAGACTTTCCGCCAGACCCTGTGGATTTTGGAGGACAGACGCTGAGGGGGCTGCTCCGGTTTTGCCTGCGTTGTATTTTCAACAGGCAGAGGAGACTTCTTTAGTACAGTGGTTGGAGAGTTCTTGCGCACCCTCCTGAGCAGCTCGAAGCCGTTCCCAATTGGAACGGCAGCGTCAATTTCCACCATTGGAGCTGGTAGGGTAAGTCCAGAGGGGGAACTGTCCCCAGCTTTCCTCACTCGGTGCCAGTGGCGACATCGAGTATGTCGTGTAGACGGGACCACCTCTGTCATGGGAGCGGCTTCGTCACGCCCCCCGCTTTGATGAAGGGCTACTGCTGGTGCCAGCCTATTGAAGACTGACGTCCGTTGAGAGGGGATGGTCAATCTTTCGAAGGCTAATCTTTTGGTAGGAGAAGCAGTCTTGATGACTTCGCCGGAAGCGGGAGTTGGAACGGCCAATCTTGCAAAGACCGAGCCTTTAGTAGGAGAAGCCCCTTCGACGACTTTATCTGCTGGAACTGGAATGGATATCCGCTTCGGGATAACCCATTCAGGTATCGCGAGCCTCTTTGTAGGCCCACTGGATTTTTGTCTTAGTCTGTTAAAGACCGAGGTGGCAGGCTTGGACGACCCGTTGAGAGGGGCCATGATGGTTGCAAGTCGATCAAAGACCGACTTCTTAGAGCTTCTTATGGTAGCATCGGGACGCTGAAGCTTGATGGCGGGATCATGGTCCCAAAAAACAGTCTAGTGGTAGCCTGAGTCACCTGTTCCACTGGCATTGCAAAGATGGAGGCCGCTTGGGGCCCGTAAGTCACTCCTCCAGTAAGGGCGGAGCGAGAGTTACTGTTGCAGTTAGTGCAGCTGGAGGCCATCGATGTTATCTCCTTTTCTGCATGGAGCAAGACACCAAATCTTAGTACCTTGAATCCAAGGGCAACCATATTAAACCGTGATTCGTTCGCGAACACGACACACGAAGTGTGGAGTGGAAAGAGGAAGAGGTCCCACCGGGTGTGCCAGAATTTGTTTACCGACGAAAATTGGGAAGATAAACGTCTTGGCTGAATTTGGGGGCAGAAGCTATTTGGATTTATCCGTCCACCTCTCCGAAGATGCCAAGTTGATTTATGGTACCGTGCATCGGAGGTTTGAACGGATGCGGCCGTTGTAGCAGACTTCGTCAGATTCCCCCTCGTTGTGAGGGGTTTTGATTGTGGGGATGCTCTTCCCTGCATGCGCAAGTCCCTACAGTTAATTACGTTACCACATCACGGTAACCACTTTCTCCTGCTCCAGAAGGTCACTTCGTGTCGTATGTGTTTGTTTTATTTTCGGTTGCCGGTGGATTGTATACGGAGACTAATTTATGCTGTCGCCCGTGGAGCGTGGATTAGTCCAAATCCGTATGTTCTTAGATTTGGGTTTGGGTTGATTTAAGGATCATTAATCTCGTTTGAGATTAAGATCAACTTAAATGTTTGTTGAGGATACGTTAGTCTAATTTTAGGCTAAGATCTACTCGACAGGATTTTGGGATCATTCAGACCCAACAAAAGAGCATTTGAGCTCCATTGTGTTAGTTTAAGGACGTTGCGGTCCGTTGCTAGTTTAAGGACGTTGTGGTCTGCAGTGGGATGTGCCCGTCAATTTGAGAGTGCACCAAAGAGTTGTTGGTTATTAGGACCCACCACCTCTCTGAAGACGCTGAAGAATTACAATGACATGTATCAGAGGTGTGAGGAGATGTACCCTTGAACCAATGTCTGTTGGGAGATCTGTAGTCGTTTTGGGACTAAGACCAATATGGAAAATGATGAGCACATGAGCTCGGTTGATCTGAATTGGGGATTTGGTCAACTTAGACTTAACCCACTCAGTCTTTGAATAAAGTGTTAAACACTTGCTTGGGCTCAGTCCTTTTTTGTGCAAATAATGTTGAGCATTCATATGGGTTCTAACACTTATACTTTGCTTTACTTTCCCCTTTCTTTTTTTTGTTCTTTTATTTTTTATGGAGTGTTAAACACTCTTTATAGCGCCCCTCGTGCGGAGCACGTGAGGCGCTTGGCGCTGAGCGCCAATCACTGAGTGCTAGACACTCCTTATTGAGCAGCGCCCACGTGAGGCGCTTGGCGCTGAGCGCCAACAATTGATTGCGAAGCACTCTTTATTGAGCAGCGCCCACGTGAGGAACACGTAAGGTGCTTGGCGCTGAGCGCCAACCATTAAGTGCTAATCACTCTTTATTGAGCAGCGCCCACGTGAAGGACACGTGAGGCGCTTGGCGCTAGGTTTTCTTTGTGTGTTCTGTTCTGAAGAGTTCAATTCTTTGTTCTTTTCTGGATCTTTGATCCCCAAGAACGAATTCATCCCCATGAGAATTAAATTCTCATTTGTGAGAGACTTATCTCATGGATCTCTGATAAACTATGTTCTTTTATGAAGGTTAAACCCTTGGATATGCAGATGAGATGCTCTGATCTTTATTATTATTTTTATTTACCTCGAAGAAAGGTATTCTTCTTTCTTCCTTCTTAAAGCTTTCTTCTTGCTTGCTCTAAAGCTTATGGGGGGTTTCTCTCTCTACAAGACTTGAAGTCTTGGGTCCTTTATATAGTAGAGGCACATTTGTTGATTTAGTTAAAGAAATCTCTCGCTGAGAGATCCTGATTGATTTAGGAATTTTATCCACCGTTGGATCTTTGATCCATGGACTTCTGTTTTACAGAAGATATCTTTCTTGTTTTTAAAAAGATTAGGGAAATATTTCCCTATACATAATTTTTCTGCAGATAGGTGATTTTTAATCACCTTTGGATTTTTAATCTAACGGTACTCTGTTTTACAGAACGTAATCTTTGTTGTTTGGAAAGATTTGAGGAATATTTCCTCAACAGAATTTAATTCTGTATTCTGATGATTTATCATCTCCGTTGGATTTTTGATCCAATGGCTCTGTTTAATAGAGAGATTTTAGTTCTGGCGCTTGGTCTCTCGTGCGAGGCACGTGAGGCGCTGCCTCAGAGTTTTTAACTCTCGGCGCTGGCGCTGGCGCCTTCGTGCAAGGCATATGAGGCGCTGCCTCAGAGTTTTTAACTCTTGGAGCTGGCATTCAAATTTTGAACAGAGCTTTGCTCTTTTATCGGGGAAACACTGATCATGTTCATTTCATGTGGCCTCTTTGGAATAGGTAGTTGTAGACCGTTGTTCAAGGCGTCCTTGAATATTATGTGAATTTCATCCCTCCTGAAGGAGTATACTTTCTTCCTTCTCTCCATTAGAGCAGGTGCCTTTCATGATGCTAGTTCTTTAGGCCGATTGATTTTTGGTTCACCTACTGTCCGCTTACCATGTTCAGTGTATGTATCAGAGGGACTGGAGGCGAATTGCGGCCGTTTTTCGCAAAGGTGTTCCGCTCTTGGGCTGGAGAGGGCATCGGTTGGCTATTTCAGGGTATCAATCCCTGGCTCAAGAACCAAATTTTGATTTTGCTGCAATTGTAATCGGACGATTTGGGTCGTGAGATCTGCCACGACGTTTGCCAGCTCATCGACTTTGGAATGGACCTTGGCCAACTTCTCGTCTCTGTCCTGAAGCTGCTTTTGAAGCCATTGGAATAATACTTGCTCTATAGTTCCAAGTATGATGACCGGGTCATCCTTACTGCCTGAGCCCGATTCTGCAGGAACCACGGGCCCCTTTGGCTTAATGGCCTGAGCGGGCTCTTCATCATTTAGACCGAGTCGATGCTGGGTAGCAATAGCCACGTCATCATCACGGGTATTAGTTGTAGGAGGACTTGTTCTTCTGGGCTCTACCATGTAGATCGTATGGATTATGTACTCGTCTACCGCATCTTCATTAGTAATGTTGCTCGTTGGGCTTTTGGCTTGTTGCCATGGCCTGCTCTTTTCTAAGAAGGGTAGACGATTGAGAGCAGCAGAATCCCGAAGGGCTTCGGTCTCCGTTTGGATGAAATTGGTGGTCGTAGCTTGATTGTTCGCTAGTACGATTTTAGACAGTTCTATCTCTCCTGCCTTATATTGCTTTTCGACCTAATCTTTGAAGACAAAGCGGTCCTCGATGGCATGACCTATCACTCTATGATAGGGGAATATTGGGGGTCGTCAGTCATATTTGCTTCTCGCGGTCTCTTTGATTCTGGCAATTGTAGACCGTTTCTTAGGGCGTCCTTGAATATCTTGTAGACTTTGTCCCTTTTGAAGGAATAGACCTTATCCAGTTTCTCTTTCAGAGGCGATTCTCATCTCTCTCCCAACACTGGCTTCCGAAGCCGGTTGGCATTAGACCTGCTCATCCCTCGCGTATTTCGGTTAACCGAAGCGTTGAAAGATTCAGCATCATCGGAATTTTCGCCTTTGCGATTATCGTCCTTTCGGTTTCTCCAGGATCTATTGTTATTTTGGGAATCTGAGGGAGAATCCTGCTTTGAGCGTTCCAACATTTGAAATTTCTTGGTCAGTTCTTGAAACGTCTTGAGACCTGCGATACATAGAAAAGGATTCATCCAGGTACCGAGATTTCCGATGAGGAGATTGACGGATTGGTCTTGCTCCAATGGCGGTTCACATTTGATAGAGTGATTGCGCCATCGGACTATAAAATCCATGTTACTTCCATTATTCTTTGGCTCGGTCCTTACGAGGTCGGCAATGGTGATTTTATCACTGACGCTCATGAACCTTTGCTTGAACATAGATTCTATTTGAGCGAACGTCATGATCGAGTCATCTGGTATGCTTGCATACCAATCGAAAGCAACATCGGTCAAGCAATTGACGAACTGGCGGAGAAGGAGCGCATCATTGCCCCAGTGTTCACGCATGATGCTTTAAATTGGGCAATATGTCGGTTCGCATTTCCTGTCCCATTGAACCTTTCAAATTTGGGGACGACATAGCAAGTAGGAAACTCCACAAGATCATACCGAGCAGGATATGGTCTCCCGCTACTGCTGACATCTTTTTGCTCTCCGGGTTCGGCTACCAATGTTTTGAATTTGTTGGCGACCAAATCCATGATTTGATCTTGCGTTAGCGGGTTGCTGTCATCGGTAGTCAACACATTTCCCAAGATAGGATGCGACCGACTTTCATGCGGTTTGCCCACCTTTGGATTTGAGGGAGTTGGCGTCAGCTGCCTCGAGACACCTTTTCCCGGTTCATGAGCAGAGCCCTGCACTTGATTGGGCGGCTGAGAAGCAACTTGGGCCATGAGCTATAAAACGACGTTTTTCAAGTCGTCAATTTTCGAGTAAAGCTTGGCTATCTCCTTGTCTTTGTTTTTGAGCTGCTTCTGGAGCTCTTGGAGAAGTTGCTGCTCTGCGGTCTTGGGACGGAAGATTGGCTCCTCTTCGCTTTTCAAGCCCGACTCCTCATGAACTGAGGGATCTCTCTGCTTATCAGCCTCACTAGAAGGGTTTTCATTACCTTCCAGAAGAGGCTGGTCTTGAGAAGTGGCAACCACATTCACACTGATTGGATTTAAGATGTGGTGTCCCCGTCTTTGCTCTTATTCCGCGCTCCCACCATGTAAATAGTGTGGATCACATATTCAGCCGTCTCTTTGTCATTGGCGGCTGATCTTTCGGACCGTCGTCGTGGCCCTTCCTCTTCGGGAGAGAACAGGCGACTGAAGACGGTTGGCCTGGCTGGGTCCTTGGGTGGCACGGTCTGGATCGCAGTTTTCCTGACTCTTACGATCATGGTATTCTTCTGAACCAATTTCAGCGGTTCGAAAGCGTTAGAGAGCCTTACAGCCGATTCAGCTATTGTTGCGGGGTAACCGCGCTCTTGGAACCCCACAAAGTTCAGATTAGCAGGAGCCATAGCCCTTTTGTTGACTCTGTATCTGAGCCTTTTCTGTCTTAATTTCTCGATTTTGAGGGCTTGGCGGGCATCCAGTACCCAGGAAGCCATTGTGAGTCGATTGACGGGGAGCTTAGAGAAAATACCCGATTGAGCAGTTGTCAGGGACACTGCCGGAGCTTGCCCAAAATGCCTTGTTCCTTTGTTGATGTTGATGGCCTTGCCCCCAGCTGGAGCAATAGAGTTCGGAAACGGATTTGTGCTTGGGCTGAGGTGCCTTCACGACCATGACATTTGGCATTTTCCCTTTTGAGGCCGGTTTGTCTGTTACTGGAACTTGAGGAGCAGGGATGGCGTTAGCTAGCACGAACAGAATAGAACCAAATGGTAGCAGCGGCTCCTCCCACTGTCGCCCAAGACTGGCCGGAAGGACCTTCCGGATGTCCATCTTCATCGTGTAGGAGATGGGAGCTATGTTGAGAGTCGAGCTTGTCCTTGGGGACATTTTGTTGCATCCGAAAATTGCAATTGGAAACTGTTAACCTGCACAAAGAAGTATAATTTCGGTACACGAAATCGATGTATACGTTGATTGAGTTACCATGAATGTTTAACCCAAAATATGGGAGGAGTGAAAAGGTCCCAACGGGCGTGCCAAAATCTGTAGGGTGTTTTTCGCCACCCCATTGAGATGGGAATACGCATCGCTTGTCAGGCGTGTACAAATTCCCCATGCCCAGGATAGGCTGGGTTTTATTGATTGTAGGGATCCGAATCTCCGGCAGCCGCAGACTAAACTGCCATTAATTACCCCTCGTTTTTAAAGAGAAGAAACCTCCGATTGACGGGTCAAAATAGTCATGCGAACTCAATGTGAAGTGTCGGTGTTTGAAAGTAATGCAGAAAGGCATATTTATTTCATTTTATCTATTCTATTTGCGACAAATGATTTTATTATTATTTTTTTATTCAAAAAAACATTTTTTTAATGGAGTTAAACTCCAAAAGATTTTATTTGGAGTTAAACTCCAAAATCAAATTTATTCGGAATTAAACTCCCAAAAGTTTCTGTATGGAGTTAAACTCCCTTTTATTCAAAAAAAATATTTTTTTATAGAGTTAAACTCCAAAAGATTTTATTTGGAGTTAAACTCCAAAAACAATTTTATTTGGAGTTAAACTCCTAAAAGTTTCTGTATGGAGTTAAACTCCCTTTTATTCAAAAACAACATTTTTTTATGAAGTTAAACTCCAAAACATTTCATTTGGAGTTAAACTCCCAAAAATTCTGCATGAAGTTAAACTCCAAAAAAATATTAAAGAAAAAGAAGAAAAGAAAAGAAAAGGAGGAAGCCCCCTCCACTCATGTGAGAGGATGAAAGCTCCTGATCAGTCGAAAATACTGCATTTTTAACACGGCAATTTCCCTATCATTTGCACTCATCTAGAAGTGTTCGGTATTCATATTGCACATAATAGCAAAACGTCTCTGAAATACCAGATTGCATGTGTTAGACTTTAAAACCGGCACTTTTAGGGAAATTGTGTGTTTATCATGGCATCGCATCATTCTTGTATAGCGCAACTCTTGTCTCGAGAAATTATGCAGAAAATTGCAGGAACAAAGCCAAAATTGGGAAAAGAGCTGATCAAAAATACACCAACTCCAAGATGTGAGATCTGGTAGTGGTACAGAAAGCCAAATAAAATTTAACATATCAAAAAATGGCCCATATGTCAGCCCAAAATCAACACAGAAGACTCAAGCCCTGAAGCTTCAATAGCGTCGCGGTTCCGCGGCGGGAGCGCGCTTGAGCCGCAGTTCCGCAGCGGCTTGATGGCTTCAGTTGCTCCAATTTCCTCCACGTGTCTCCTCTAACGGTACAAGCTTCCAGAAGACTCCCGATTCTCCACGTGGCTAATCTAGAAGGCTCGGCTTAACAAATTATTTCTAGAAGGCTCACTTTAACAAACTTTTGGAGGGAAAATTCAAATTTAAAATCCTAGATCTAGGGTTTTGAGATCTATAAAAAGGAGCCTAGATCTAGGGTTGAGGTTGTTCAAGAAATTCTCCATCTTCTTCCACCCACAAGTTGAGTGACACGACTTGTGCCTTAAAACCCTAACCCTAATTCCAATCCAAAATCAAGAATCCCGAGTACCATTCAAGCGAGAAGCCTTCAACCTTTTAGGAGCGGAGCCGATTTTCAATCGAGCAAGTGATCCAAGCCGATCCGCGACTCAAGGAGACGAGCGAAGCCAAATCGACGATCGAGTTCTTCCTCTTGTAGTTCTTGAGTGAATTGTAAACGGAATTGTTGATAAATAAAATGTGAAATTTTTTAATCTTGCTTTCTTTAAATTCTTGCATCATGATTCGATCTCAATTTGTGATTGTGGTTCTTGTTGTGATGTTTGAGTAAAACTCCGCTCGTAAAGGAGTCGAAACGATCAATAGAATGATGATGTAACAAATCTTAAAACGATTCTTAAGTCCTACGAGTTTTGTAAACCCTAGCAAATTGAAGAATCGACGACCTAGTTTCGTTGCGATGCTTTCTTGATTGTGATCGCTCGAAATTAGGGAACCACGATCGATTCTGGAATTTACTAGAGGCTGGAATGTGAATGATATCGACGAAGGAACAAGGGATAAATGATGAAACCCTAGTTTCACTAGAAATCCCTAATTCTCGTCGATCATCATCGATCTAGTATCAATTCATCGAAGGATAAGAATACGTAATCGCTAGATTTCATTACATCTATAGATCCGATAGATTCCTACGAGCCTCGCTTCGATTCTTGATATTTGATTTGGAAATCATCACACATCTCAATTCTTGATTTTAATGTTTTCTTAGATTTAGATTTTTCTAATTCTTGAAATTCAATTACAAATCATGAATTGTTTGTTTTCTTTTCTTTAAAGTTTCAACTCATCTAAATCGAAACACGAACGATTACACTTTCCTTATGGACGATCCGCACTTACTAACGCGCTACATTCGACACCGTTATTGACTGCGGTCAAATAATTTTTGGTTGTGATTTCTATACAATTTTCATACTACACAATCGGAAAATCGTTAAACAATCAAATGGCACCGTTGCCGGGGATAGTGCGCTAATTGTTCGTATTTTGAAATTTGAGTTGAAAAGTTTATTCCATCTATATTTTTTTTTAATCAAAATTCGCGCAAACACTAATACGAGTTGTTGTGATTTGTTGCGAGGAAATCTAGAATCATTTGAGCTGGAGAAAAAAATTTCTGAAATTTCCAGAGAGCAGGGAAAGTGAACAGGAGCCTTCTGTCAAAATTTTGTGCTGAGATCCCCTAACTCCACCGCGTTTCCACGGTTTAAGCAAGCATCCACGGCGGATCCACCGTGCTCTGACGTCATCCCTGCACCAAAATTTTTCTGTAAGCTTCTTACTTTCTTATCTCTTCCCTCATCTGCTCCAATTAACAAATTTCTGCAGGTTTCTTTGCAAAAAATCGCAGCGCCGCAAAAAGCAAAATAAATTGTGCGTGTTTTTGATTTCTTGGTTGTTTGCATATTAATACGGACATTAAGCGGCACGGCCAAATCCAGATTAGGTGGGGAGTTCATTACCCTTCCTAAGCCCCAAAAATCACAAACTTGCATCCGCATTACCCTCATTAATTTAAAGAAATCTAGAGATGACTCTAAACACCGTCGCGCTCACTTAGGACAAGAGAAGGCTGTAGGTAATTCATTGCTTATCTGCGTTTCTTTTGTGGTGTCTAAGGCAAGTGTGTCGAAGGCTAGTGGTTACTTAATTAGGCCCACTACTTACGTAGTGGAGAACCTCCCACTTACCTGGCACTTACTTGGCCACAGGAGAGACAAAGAGGCAGTGGAGGATTGATCCTGCGACTTATCTTTTGGCAGTTAGGAGCGGTCTAGAGTTTTGACCTAGGTGACCACTAGATTTTAGGATTGCTTGTTGCATTTGTTGTGATCGCATCATTTTTTCAAAAATCCGTATACTTTTCAAAACAAACACCAATCACATTCATTCTTTCCCCTAATTATAAGTCACGCTGCCACTTGTACTAACCATTTTTAGTGCAAGATAGGCTGGACACGGGATTCTAGTGCCCGTTTAGTCTGCGTCCCCCCGATCGACCCTAAAGTCGGTATTTCTACATTTACCTCTTCTTTACCCACCACCACACCCACATCGATAGATCCGTCTCCATCGAATTTCTTTACCACTACTCTGCCGTCGTCCGTTGGTGCGCAGAATCCACCTTGGATCTCTCTCCAAGAGAGGTGCTATCCTATTCGAGGTCCCCTTTCGACCTGCTTATCCATTCCACCAGCCAACAGGGATAATTTTGAGATTAAACCCCAGTACATCAACCTTCTACCCAAATTCCACGGTCTCGAGTCTGAAGACGCATACGTCTTTATCACCAAATTTGAAAATGTATGCGCAATGATGGGTACGTCACAACTTTCTATGGATGCTATGCGTCTACGTCTTCTTCCATTTACCTTGTGCGATATAGCCGAGAAGTGGCTGTATAACACCACCGCACATTCCATTATGAATTGGGAAGAATTCGTTGCGGCATTCCTTTAGAAATTCTACCCTATGCAAAAGACAGCTCGAATCCGTAGCGAACTATATCAATTCACCCAGCTTCCGACTGAACCATTCTCAAAATGCTTTGAACGCTTCAAGGATCTTTTGGTTCAATGTCCACATCACGGCATCCCGAGATGGGATCTTTACCGAATCATATATGAGGGCATTAACCCTACCACTAAACAAAACCTTGAAAACATGTGTCAAGGCACCTTTATGACCAAGGATGATGAGGAAGCTTGGAAATTTTTAGAAGAGTTCGCTGAAAAATCCTTACAGTGGGAGAGTGGAACCCGGCCATCGTCTAGGGATGGCGTACACCAAATTGATGTGTCCATAGGTGTTCGAGCTGAGATGGCAGCAATGCAAAAGAAGCTCGAAGCTATGGAACACAAATTTTTAGCAGCCTCCCTAAACCCAATGTCGCTCCCCAAAACTGTATGTGGGTGCTGTTCTGATCCTTCTCACTTAACGGAAGAATGTCCATTAAACTCTCCGTTTCAAGGTCACGAGCATACCAATGCCGCATTTCAAAGACCTAGAAACGATCCATATTCTTCCACGTACAATCAAGGTTGGAGAAATCACCCGAACTTTGCTTGGAACTAATCCCAATCTCAAAACACGGTTCCAAACCCGAATCATTTCCAAAGGGTCCCTCCACCACAACAGCAACCACTTCAACTCACTCAGCACCCCTACCAGTCACAAAATTTTCAAAATCAGGTCAACCCTCCTGCACCGTCTAATCTTATGCAGTCGACCTGTTCTGACGAGTTCTCTCAATTCACTCAAACCATGAAGTCACTCTTGTCAAATTTCATGGAAATGTCGGCTGAGGTTAGGTCTTCCGTCGGTGAGATAAAGAAAAACTCAGCGTCCCAAGCTGAGAGTATCAGAACGATGGAAGCAGAAATTGCACGACTTAAAGCCGAAATGAGTGCGAGAGAAAAAGGGAAACTTCCGTCTCAACCCCTACCGAATCCTGGGCATTACAACGTAAATGCCGTCACAACGTTGAGATCAGGAAGAGTGCTGAATAACCATGTTGGGGAAGAAGTTGATGATATTGAAAATCCTATCAACACCCTGGCTGAGACCTTTCCTCACACACACACTTCTGCTTCTGATCCTTGTTCTTCTACCCCACCGCCTTCTCACGAGCCTATTCTCCATTTCCCTCTAGGCTCGACACCTCAGCAACCCTCTTCTAGTTCTCCACAGACAATCCCCACTCCTCTTTTGGGATCACGTCTACCCCCACTTCCTTCTCCTATGATGGACCCAGCGCTTATTGCTAAAGATCCTTACCCGAATCGGTTAAGGGCTAACAAATCGAGTCTACATATGGAGAAAATTATGGAAATGTTCAAACAGGTTAACATCAACATCCCTCTCCTAGATGCGATTCAATAAGTCCCCGCTTATGCGAAAATTCTTAAAGACTTGTGCACTAGGAAGAGGAAGACCCAAGTGCCGAAGAAGGTCTTCATGTCTAATAACATTAGCACTGCTTTTATCCCACAGCTACCAAAGAAACGTAAGGACCCAGGATGTCCTACGATATCGATTTCTATTGGGGGTAAAAACATCAACCGTTCTCTTTTAGACCTTGGCGCAAGTGTTAACCTACTTCCATACTCTGTCTATGAGCAGCTAGGGATTGGAGAGTTGAAACCAGCTCACTGCACTCTCCAAATGGCAGACCGTTCGATCACCAAACCTAGGGGTGAACTAGAGGATGTGTTGATAAAGGTCGGGGAATTTGTATTCCCTGTGGACTTCATTGTTCTCGATACACAACCTGTAGCAAACCCCCGGAGTCAAATTCCAGTGATTTTGGGTCGACCATTCCTTGCCACTTCCAATGCGGTCATTAACTGTAGAAACGGTTCGATGAACTTATCATTTGGAAATATGACCATTGAACTGAACATCTACAAAATTGGAAGTCAGCCATCAGAACCCTCTGCTCATATCCTTGATGTGTGCTCTGTCCACGAGATTGCTCCCGAAAGTTGCGGAGTTGAGGAACTTTGCTTTGAAGATCTCGACGACACTACCACATCACTGTTTGACCTTGCACATGATCTTAGTGAGGACACCATTTCCACGCTTGAGTCTGACACTCCTGACTCATCACCATCTGAGTCTGTATCTTTTACAGGCTATGAGCTTCTTTGTGACCCCGAAAATCATTCAATGATCCCACCTTCTATTATTTCTCCGCCAGCATTAGATCTCAAAATTTTACCTTCTCATCTTAAATATGCATATTTAGGTGAAAATGAGTCTTTACCGGTTATCATATCCGCTTCTCTAGCATCAGAGCAAGAGAATGCACTTTTATCGGTATTGAGATCTAATAGAGAGGCGTTTGGTTGGACTATGGCGGACATCAAAGGGATTAGTCCCTTGATTGTAGAACATCATATACATGTGATGGATGATGCCAGACCAACCCGAGAACCACAGAGACGGTTGAACCCCGTCATGAAGGAAGCGGTGATGAAAGAGATCGTCAAATGCCTTGATAATGGTATCATTTACCCAATCTCCGATAGCCAATGGGTAAGTCCAATACATGTCGTCCCTAAGAAATCTGGCATCACTGTTATTACCAATGAGGCAAATGAGTTGATTCAGACACGCGCCCAAACTGGGTGGCGTGTATGTATTGATTACAGAAAACTCAATGCCGCCACGAGGAAAGACCACTTTTCTCTACCTTTCATTGATCAGATGCTGGAACGCTTAGCTGGACGTGCGTATTATTGCTTTATGGACGGATACTCTGGCTATAATCAGGTCCCCATAGCCAAAAATGATCAAGATAAAACCACTTTTACTTGTCCTTTTGGTACCTTTGCTTATAGACGCATGCCCTTTGGGTTATGCAATGCTCCCGCTACCTTTCAGCGGTGTATGATGGGGATATTCTCTGACATGGTCGAGAATTTTTTGGAGATTTTCATGGACGATTTCTCGATTTTCGGAGACTCTTTTTCTGACTGCCTAACGAATCTTGACGCAGTTCTTACTCGTTGCAAAGAGAAGAACTTAATCTTGAATTAGGAAAAATGTCATTTCATGGTCCAAGAGGGAATTGTGCTTGGACATGTTATCTCACATAAAAGCATTGAGGTTGACAAAGCTAAGATAGATGTCATTCAAAACCTTCCTCATCCCAAAAGCGTCAAGGATATCCGATCATTTCTTGGCCATGCGGGCTTTTATAGGAGATTCATTACGGATTTTAGCAAAATTGCTAGACCCTTAACTCTTCTCTTGGCCAAGGATACGACCTTCCACTTTGACTCGGATTGTGAGGCAGCATTCGACTCACTCAAACACTCCGTCACTACAGCCCCCGTTCTATCGTCTCCAAATTGGGACTACCCCTTTGAGCTTATGTGTGATGCATCAGATTTTGCAGTTGGTGCAGTCTTAGGACAGCACATTGAAAAGATGCCACACGTGATCTATTACGCAAGTAAGACCCTGAATGATGCTCAAATCAACTATACAACTACCGAAAAAGAACTTTTGGCAGTTGTATTTGCATTAGAAAAATTCAGGCCTTACTTGATTGGCTCACCAATAGTTGTGTACACTGACCACTCCGCCCTGAAACATCTTCTAGCGAAGAAGGATGCTAAAGGTAGGCTAATACGTTGGATCCTTCTATTACAAGAATTTGATCTTGTTATCAAAGATAAGAAAGGATGTGAAAACGTTGTAGCCGACCATCTTTCACGCATCTCTTCTTCCCCTGTGACCCTGCCGATCAATGATTTTTTCCCAGACGAACAACTCTTGAGCGTATCCAATGAACCTTGGTTCAGGGATATTGTGAACTATCTTGTCATGGGACTGATACCCAGCGATTGGTCAAAACAGGACAAACACCGTTTTCTATCCCAAGTAAAACACTTTTATTAGGATGATCCATATTTGTTTAAGTATTGTCCTGACCAGATCATTCGCCGGTGTGTCCCGAATGAGGAGTTCAAGAGTGTTCTATCTTTTAGTCATGATCAGGCCTGTGGGGGTCACTTCGGTCCTAGAAAGACGGCGGAGAAGGTTTGCAATGCGGATTTTATTAGCCGACCTTGTTCAAGGACGCATTTGATTATTGCAAAACCTGTACACAATGTCAATACACGGGTAGGATTTCCCGGAGAAATGAGATGCCCCAGCAACCCATCTTAGTGGTTGAAATTTTCGATGTTTGGGGCATTGACTTTATGGGTCCCTTTCCCAACTCCTTTGGGAATTTGTACATACTAGTTGCGGTTGATTATATCTCGAAGTGGGTTGAAGCCATTCCATGTCGCACTAATGACAAGAAGGTTGTCATTAAGTTCTTAAAAGAAAACATCTTTTCGCGATTTGGACACCCACGCGCTATCATTAGCGATAACGGGACACATTTCTGCAACAGGTCTTTCGAGACTCTGATGCGGAAATACGCAATCAACCACAGACTTTCTACACCCTATCATCCCCAAACGAGCGGGCAGGCTGAGATTTCGAATAGACAGATCAAACAAATTCTGGAGAAGACTGTTGCTAAGAATAGAAAAGATTGGTCGACCAAACTGACAGATGCTCTTTGGGCATTTCGAACTGCATTTAAAACCGACCTAGGGATGTCTCCATATAGGTTAGTATTTGGGAAGGCATGTCACTTGCCAGTCGAGATAGAGCATAAAGCATTGTGGGCTATTAAGGAAATCAACTTTGACTTAAACCAAGCCTGCAACTTTCGGAAGTTGCAATTAAATGAGCTAAGCGAACTCCGCGATGAAGCTTATGATAACGCTGTAATCATAAAGAATAGGACCAAGGTTTTTCACGATAAAAACATTTTGAGGAAAACATTTTCACCTGGTCAGCAAGTCCTTCTTTATGATTCACGACTACACCTTCACGCGGGTAAGCTTCGATCTCGGTGGAAGGGACCTTTTGTTGTGCGGTCTGTATACCCGCACGGGGCAGTAGAGGTAGAAAATGTTAAAAACAATACATTTTTCAAAGTGAATGGACATAGACTAAAGCCGTATTTTTCTACTGACCCCACGGAGGAGCTCCTGTTCTTACAGGAGCCATTTTATCTTGATTAAAATTCTTCCGTCTCACCTCCATGTCCTGTATATTACTGTATCATCTTTTTGAATGGAGGTGAATGAAAAGAATAAGTTTGGGGGAGGATCTTCACTTATATATTTTGCCCCCACTAATAAATTCCTCCCAGGCTTACAGGTTTTGTAGATATAGCGGTTGGCAACAGTGAGGACACTGTTGAAAACAAGTTTGGGGGAGGTTTGTGCTTATTTTTGCATCATTTGCATATCATTTGCATAAGCACAAAACATTTCTTTAAAAAACCTATAAAAATTTAAAAAATTTCAAAACCTATAAAAATTTTGTGTAAAAATTTTTTTTTGGCTCATCATTTTGTGTAAAAATTTTCAAACCCCATAAAAATTTTAAAATTTTCAAAAATATAAAAATATTTTTGTACATAAATAAGATAATAAAAGATTAGATAGTGAAAAATTACATCCATGAGATTAGAAAAATTTAAGAAAACCAAGAAAATTAGAAGTTTTCTTATACGAACTAGTAATAAGTAGTTATGAGCCGTTGTCCCAAGGGTTAGTAAGATGAAGGAAGTCACTAATCTGAGGATAAAAATAAGTCTGAAAAATAATTCTTATTTTGGAAGCCAAACATTTTGAACGTTGATATCCTGCTATTCGCACTTACACACGTCTTGAAGCCCGGGATAGTAGAGAATACCTTGAAATGCTCTTGTCTTAAAGCCGATGTATGAAGAAAATAAAAAAATGATGAAGAAAATATAAAGTGGTGAGAAAAATGGACACTGGTTTTGTTATCGCCAAGGGCAATAAAAAAATATATAGCGAGGGTGTCTCTTCACCTAGTGCCCTAAGGCCAACTGGTCTGGGAGTCACTGCTATGCCTTAGGTGGTGCAAGACGAGGAAAATACACCAAATAAGCAAGCACATGAGTAATCGGTCGGTTAGTACCTCAAGAAGTATTAACAGTCGCATGAAAGTGTGTGAGCAAATCTCATCTAAATATTCATTAATTAAAAAAGTACTGAGGCTGATGGGCAAGAGTATGATAGCTTGAATTGAATTCTCCGGGTGTAGAGATGTCCTTTACACACACATAGGGTGAATATCGAAGAAAGATAGGAATGAAGAATAAGACGATGTTTTATTGAGGGAGGACGTGATTTCTGACATTTTTTTTCATGACTATTAAGATAGGGCTCATGACAACCGAAAAGCTAGTTTAGTTGGAAACCCTAATTTTCAAGGCTTTTCTTTTACAATTCTTTTCTTTAAATGTAATATTCATGATCTTCCTTTTATTATTGGATTTTGTGGGTGCAATCCGCTGAAAACCCTCAGGAGACAACACTCCTCCTACTAGGGACACCTAGAGGTTTAAAGGCTTGTTGCACGTACTCAGTGCAATCGTGTTGCCTACGAAAGTGTGCTGGTTAGTTTTTCTCTTTCTTTATTTTCTCCTTCTCTTTTTAATAAAACAATTCGATCGATACGATCGAAAATAAGTTTGGAGGAATTTGATCAGTCGAAAATACTGCATTTTTAACACGGCAATTTCCCTATCATTTGCACTCATCTAGAAGTGTTCGGTATTCATATTGCACATAATAGCAAAACGTCTCTGAAATACCAGATTGCATGTGTTAGACTTTAAAACCGGCACTTTTAGGAAAATTGTGTGTTTATCATGGCATCGCATCATTCTTGTATAGCGCAACTCTTGTCTCGAGAAATTATGCAGAAAATTGCAGGAACAAAGCAAAAATTGGGAAAAGAGCTGATCAAAAATACACCAACTCCAAGATGTGAGATCTGGTAGTGGTACAGAAAGCCAAATAAAATTTAACATATCAGAAAATGGCCCATATGTCAGCCCAAAATCAACACAGAAGACTCAAGCCCTGAAGCTTCAATAGCGTCGCGGTTCCGCGGTGGGAGCGCTCTTGCGCCGCGGTTCCACGGCAGCTTGATGGCTTCAGTTGCTCCAATTTCCTCCACGTGTCTCCTCTAACGGTACAAGCTTCCAAAAGACTCCCGATTCTCCACGTGGCTCATCTAGAAGGCTCGGCTTAACAAACTATTTCTAGAAGGCTTTCTTAAACAAACTTTTGGAGGGAAAATTCAAATTTAAAATCCTAGATCTAGGGTTTTGAGATCTATAAAAAGGAGCCAAGATCTAGGGTTGAGGTTGTTCAAGAAATTCTCCATCTTCTTCCACCCACAAGTTGAGTGACACGACTTGTGCCTCAAAACCCTAACCCTAATTCCAATCCAAAATCAAGAATCCCGAGTACCATTCAAGCGAGAAGCCTTCAACCTTTTAGGAGTGGAGCCGATCTTCAATCGAGCAAGTGATCCAAGCCGATCCACGACTCAAGGAGACGAGCGAAGCCAAATCGACGATCGAGTTCTTCCTCTTGTAGTTCTTGAGTGAATTGTAAACGGAATTGTTGATAAATAAAAGGTGAAATTCTTTAATCTTGCTTTCTTTAAATTCTTGCATCATGATTCGATTTCAATTTGTGATTGTGGTTCTTGTTGTGATGTTTGAGTAAAACTCCGCTCGTAAAGGAGTCGAGACGATCAATAGAATGATGATGTAACAAATCTTAAAACGATTCTTAAGTCCTACGAGTTTTGTAAACCCTAGAAAATTGAAGAATCGACGACCTAGTTTCGTTGCGATGCTTTCTTGATTGTGATCGCTCGAAATTAGGGAACCACGATCGATTCTTGAATTTACTAGAGGCTAGAATGTAGATGATATCGACGAAGGAACAAGAGATAAATGATGAAACCCTAGTTTCACTAGAAATCCCTAATTCTCGTCGATCATCATCGATCTAGTATCAATTCATCGAAAGATAAGAATACGTAATCGCTAGATTTCATCACATCTATAGATCCGATCGATTCCTACGAGCCTCATTTCGATTCTTGATATTTGATTTGGAAATCATCACACATCTCAATTCTTGATTTTAATGTTTTCTTAGATCTAGATTTTTCTAATTCTTGTTTGTTTTCTTTTCTTTAAAGTTTCAACTCATCTAAATCGAAATACGAACGATTACACTTTCCCTGTGGACGATCCGCACTTACTAACGCGCTACATTCGACACCGTTATTGATTGCGGTCAAATAATTTTTGGTTGTGATTTCTATACAATTTTCATACTACACAATCCGAAATCGTTATACAATCAGCTCCCACTTAGTGAGAGCTCCCTCTCCCTCACGTGAGAGAGAGTAGGCTCCCATAAGGGGAAAGCTTCCCATTTAGTGGGAGCTCCCTCTCCCTCACGTGAGAGGAAGCAGGGCTCCAAAAGACTCCCCCTTTATTGATGGAATTAAGCTCCAAAAGATTTTTTTATGGAGTAAAACTCCAAAAGCATTTGTATGAAGTTAAACTCTAAAAGAGATTTTTTTTTATATGGATTTGAACTCCTAATGATTTTTAAAATATGGACTTAAACTCCAAAAGAATTTTTTTTATTGGAGTAAAACTCCCAAAAGCATTTGTATGGGGTTAAACTCCAGAAGATTTTTCGTGGAGTTAAACTCCTCAAAAGTTTTTGTATGGATTTAAACTCCAAAATATTTTTTTATTGGAGTTAAACTCCCAAAAGCATTTGTATGGAGTTAAATTCCAGAAGACTTTTTATGGAGTTAAAATCACCAAAAGTCTTTGTATGGAGTTAAACTTCAAAAGATTTTTTTTTATAGAGTTGAACTCCCAAAAGCATTTGTATGGAGTTAAACTCCAGAAGATTTTTTGTGGAGTTAAACTCCCCAAAATTTTTTGTATGGAATTAAACTTCAAAAGATTTTTTTTATAGAGTTGAACTCCCAAAAACATTTGTATGGAGTTAAACTCCAGAAGATTTTTCGTGGAGTTAAACTCCCCAAAAGTTTTGTATGAAGTTAAACTCCAAAAGATTTTACGTGGAGTTAAACTCCTCAAAAGAATTTTGTATGGAATTAAACTCCAAACGATAAAACTTTTTTTTATTTGGAAGCCTCCCCCTCATGTGATGGGGGAAAGCTCCCACTTAGTGGGAGCTCCCTCCCCCTCACGTGAGGGGAGCTCTAAAATATTTTATTTTGAGTTAAAACTCCCAAAACAAATTTATTTGGAATTAACCTAACAAAAGTTTTTATATGGAGTTAAACTCCAAAAGATTTAAGGTGGAGTAAAACTCCCCAAAAGGATTTTTATTGTGGAGTTCAACTCCAAAAGATTTTTTTATTATGGAGTTAAACTCCAAAAGGATTTTTATTGTGGAGTTCAACTCCAAAAGATTTTTTTATTGTGGAGTTAAACTCCAAAAGGATTTTTATTGTGGAGTTAAACTCCAAAAGATTTTAAATGGAGTTAAACTCTTAAAACGATTTTTATTGTGGAGTTAAACTCCAAAATAATTTTTACTGTGGAGTTAAACTCCAAAAGATTTCCTGCTTTCTCTTTTGAGAAGAAATCCAAAATGGATTCTCTAGAAATTCCAGGATTTAGATCTTGGATGATGAAAAGAGACCCATTTTCTTCTCTTGATGGAGTCTTGGAAGGTGGATTTTCCTTCTTCTTCTTTTTGATCGGATATGAGAGTTAAACTCTCCTTCAGTGAGATTATGGTGAAACTTTATTTAGTTTTGATAAAAAGAAAGCGAAGCTCTTGATTTAACTGGAAAATGAAGAGGAAGGGAATGAACTTGAGAGAGTGAGGATGGAGGCACAAACCCTAGAGATTTGATGGGGAATGAATTCTTTTTCTTTTCTTCATTTCATCATGTTACCTTATATAGGCGTACAAATTTATACATAGCCCCTTAGACTTTACAAAATTGCATTTTGCTCATCTCATGCCCCATGTGCTTATTTCTTTTGCACATGGGCCATAGCTTTACAAAAAAATTGGCTTTATACCCATTTTTCTTACATTTATTCATAAAAATTATATCAAAATTATTTATTACATAATTTTCATTTTGGCATGGGGGAGGCCGGCCGCGGGGCTCGACTTAGGTATGGGGTCACTTGACATGTACTTGGGCCCGCTTATCTGGGGTTGACTTTGATTTTGACTTGGTCAACGGGTGTAATTTTTGACCCCAACAAGTAATAAAATAAAACAGCAATTTTATTTACATTCAACTTTACACACAACTGTTTATTATAAAAAGATATATTGATAAAACAAATGCCTAAATAATTGGCATAATGAAAGTAAGTACAGGTGGTAAGAAGTTAGTAGTCTTACTGAGTAGCAAACTGGTCCAAATCTTCCTTGCGTGGCTCGATGTCCTCAGGGTCCGATCCTCCTGACGAACATTCCAAAGAAAGAAAACAGAGAGGAATGTCGTCAGCGAACTAACGCTCGATAAGCCCCAAAAGAAGTAAGAGAAAATAGTATATAATGTGAATAGAAACCTAATAAATAGTGGGCGGTAAAATTGTATATGATCATTCACAGGTATAAGATAGTTATCCTAACGTGGTTATTTGCAGTTTGATAAAAAGGATATTCATGTATACGAGAGGAGTCTATCTTACCCCGTGGACTATGGTAACATGTAGTATAGGGCCCCGTCATAACCCACGGGACAACGGCACATGAATTCATGTAGATGTCTTTTAAAGTGACCTCTCGTGTCACGATATACGTTCTGTACCAATCTACCCCTTTATCCCTGTGCATTGTATTGTATAGATTAAAATTAGAGGTCTTGACCAAATTTATGGACATAAAATGTATAGGTTCATGTTCAAAATATAATCATGTGTTCAGGTATTCATTTCAAGTTCATGTCAAGTTATAACTATGGTTCGGTCAAGTCGAGTCAAGTGTTCAAGTTCAAGTTTGATATTTGAATTCGAGTGTTCAAAATCAAGTATTCCAGTTCGTATTTGATTTTGGATTCTGGTTTGAGTTTGGATTCAAGTTGAAGTCAGAATCTTATGAAAAAATTTAGTTCTTGAAATTTTTTAAGTTCGGGAGTAATCGGGCAACTGCTGCATATAGACGACAGGATTTGTGTTTTTTTCAAGACAATTGCCATTGATAACTCCGTTAAACTTGTCTAATCTGAATAGGTAAGCACTCACTTTCTTCGGCTCTCTGGGGCTCAAGAGTAATGATACCGCTTAAATCTATATTAATTTATAGTTCTTAAATATTTATTGTTGTTGTTTACATTGTATTATATTATTTGCATCTCTCGAGGGGTTTTATAAAAAATACTTTAAAATTGTTTTAAAATAACCTCGATGGCGATTTATAATATTTAGAGTTTTTATGAACATGTATTTTAATTGTTGTGGTGTTTTAGTAATAAAACCTAGTTTTTAAAAGTTTATGGTATTTTTATGAAAACTAGCTCTTTTGGAAACTTGATGGTATTTTATTAAAATTTCAATCTTCATTTTAAAAATATATTTTCGTAAGTTGTTTTTATTGAAAATACGGATTCATAATTATATATAATTTTCCAAAATTTAATTTTGTTTAGAAAAGTCGTATTTCTTAAAAACCGTATTTTTATTTCCTTTCAAGACCGAATACTCCGTGAAGAGTTTTGCATCTCGCTCTACTATTCCAAGAATGTGCGATAAGCTGCACTATCTATAAGCGGGTCCCCTAACGAGAGTTGTAGAGACGTATTTGCCAAGAATTTAAAAAAAATCGATTAAAAGAAACCCGTTTTTGAAAAAATGTGGTATTTTGATGTAAGACTTATTTCTTAAATAAACTATAAATCTAGAATCTCATGTTATGAAAGCATAGTGTGTGTGGGGGGTAGATCGTTACCCCGTGAAGTTTTCCTAAAGGCGGGTAAACTAGTTATCGAAATAGGGGTTATACTAAAATTCATGGTATTTTTATGAAAACTTCGTTTTATAATTATTTCATATGGAAATTTTTATTATGCTAAAAAATTAAATGATGTGAATAAAGTTAAGAGTGGTTTTATAGTGTTGTTGTGATTTATTTTGCTTATCAAGTGGGTGAAAATGTTTGAAAAGAAAATAATATCGGATCTAACTCTATTTTATCGATATATTTTAAGAATGCAATTTTAGTTGAAAAGAATGAGGGAGGAACGGACTAACGACTTTATAACGTCAAGAAAAAGATAAAAAAGAGAGAGGGGGCTCCGTGGCATCACGGTAGCTCCGGGATTGATTCCGATCTTCAACAAAAGAGAACTCGATTGCTAACTCTACTTGACTCCACTTGCACTTAAAAAATTTTGAGAGAAATTGAATAGAAATTTCAGAATGGGGGAGAGCTGGGGTATAGGGTGGTATTTATAGGGTAAAAATGAAAGAGAGTGTGAAATAAAATGAATTAAAATAAATTTAATGATGTTAATTAATTAGGGATTTGAAGAGTCTCTGTTTGATTGCGGAAAAATCAAACATTCCCGGGAAGTTTAGAGGAGCTGAAGAGACGAGTGTGCAAAGCACGGAGGCTTTTGGAGGCATCGGGACCGGCGGCGGCGGCCATAAGGGAGAAATGGGCTGTCAGATCTTTTTAAGGGTTTGCCTCGAGATTCGTGTCACGTGTCTAGTTTGATGTTTATTTCTCTTTGCGCCTGTTTGATTTTCCTTAAATATTTCGTTTCTCCATAAATTGCACGTGCAATTTTTGGGCTTCCGAAAAATTAAAAAGAAAAATCTTAAAAAATAATTGGAACTGATGGGATTCGAACATAAAGATTACGTCACAGCAGTGTAGAGGTTTTACTAATGAACTACAAATTACTTCTTATTTTTATTGAACAAAAATAATTTATAACTCCACAACAGGCTGAAATACCTTTTTCTATACATTTAAATAAATAATTCTATACAATGATTTCAAAGTCATTACAGGTTGGTTTAAGAATTGGGGATATTGGATAAACGGTGGTATGGTTTATATATTAAAAGTTGAAGTATTTCGGGTTCGATTTGCGTTCATTGGTGGTGCGGAGATTTGGAGGTTGGGAAGAAGGGGATAATTGTGGAGAGGGTAAAAAAGATTGAACGGTTGTGGAGGAAGACGAGGGCCAAGTTCTTATAAAATCACGGTGTAAAGAAGGAATTGAGATGACGAACTTACAAAACTCCGTTCTTTTTTAGTTTAGGAAAAGGAAATCCATGGCCAAAATATTGTATTTTGGTTACCAAAGAAGCCATGTTATCAGCATTGGTTATAGGTTGGGTCAAGCAAGAAGTTTCTCATTCAGACATTGCAAAGTTGATACTTGATAATATATGGAGTTGGATTGGATGGCTTGATGGTTTGTGAGCCTCTCACAATGAAATGTTAGTGTCGACCGCATGGGGAGCACTGGATGGTGTGGTTGGGTTTGACCAATGAAGTGAGGGTTTATTTTAGTTGGTCCGGAATAACCGCCAGAGTTGCATTTTTTATCATATCTTGATAAGCGTTTTTGCACCGATAAAAAAAGGTAAATTGTCAAAAAGCCCCTATCCCATTCGGGTTGTCTAAAAACCCTTGTAATTTTCAAAATTGTTGTGAATGATCTACTGTTCAAAATCTTTGTGAAAAACCCCTGAGCTGTATTTCATTTAGGCTTTGTATTCCTTCAACTGCTTGGACATTATATGCAATTGTTTAGATATTACAAGCAACTGAAACAGCTTAAATATTCTGGCAACTACTTAGTTATTACAGGCAACCGCTTACAGGCAATTGGTATTAGGGAATTTTGATTGGCCCAAGAGTTTTTTTAACAAGAGCGAAAAACCCAGGGTTTTTACACTAGTTTGAAGCAGGCCAGCCCAGGGACTTTTTGACAATTTAACCAAAAAGAGAAGCAGCCATTGTATCATTTTTTGGTGATAGGTATGGTAACCATGAACCTGGATTTGAGGAATCATGACCCCCTTGCCAAAACGAGGTCTAAAAGGCCCCATTTTGTTCCATTGGATTCCATGAAAGAAAGAGGGAGGTGACAAATAATTTGAGGGTTTTCTTTCCATCACAATTCAAACCCTAATCTACGAACTATGGGGATGGTGAAATTGAAAAATAAAAAGAGATTAGAAAACAGGAGGCGGGCACCAAGTGATCTGCTCCAAAAAGAGAGCAGGGATTTTGAATAAGGCCAAGACAACTTTTCTTATTAACGAAGGTCAAAGCATAATTTACAAATTTACAAGCTCTTTTCTTTACTTTAATGTGCATATAGGTTTCGTATATCGATAATTTGATTTAGTGCAAGCGAACTGCCTTTGCAAATGATTTCAACTCATAACATGGATGAAAGAAAGAAATAACAAATTCCAGTACGTATACTATTTGTGTAGTAATTAGCTCGGTAAATTATATAACACTCTGTGAAAGATAGACTTGTGACTCAACGTTTTGCCTAGTTATGTCTCGGTGGGATATGGTTGGAGTTTGCAAATCTTGTTGCTTGGTTTCACTTGGAAATATATAAATGAATTTTGTTGAGGTTAACCAAAACTAGTTAAGAACCAAATAAATAAGGGACATGGGAGTTTTCGTGTTGCGGTGGTCATTACACATCTTGAGTAGCGTGTGATGAGATTTGACGGAATTTTGACAGAACTCGATATGAAGAAGGATGGTTTATCAATATGGGGGTTATGCCGAAGGTTTTGAGTAGTTGACAGGGTCCAGCCACCTCATCACATAAACTTATGATTCAGCTTGTTCTTTGTTCATCCAATGAAGGAAACTGGCAACATAACCATCAAAGTTTTGATGCCTAAGTCCTGAATTTACAAACAATTAGGAGATTAGTAACAGGTGGTTTTGCATTGATCGACTCTAGTTTTTCGTAATTGCAAGACCATCGACCAATGCGAGGAGACTTAATCGGAACCACCATCATCTCTCTTGATATTCAGATTTATCTAATAGATCCATACATGATTTTTATGGTTATGTTGTAATATTTCTGCACGCCCGTTTCATTAACTTGTTTTTAATACAATAAAATGTGCTTAATTATTTCATTAACTTCTCCTTCTCTCACACACCGACGCACATATATACGCGCATTGATCATGCTCTCTCTCATAATCATAGCGAGATATTATTATTACTATTATGTGTGCGCGCGTGCCTGGGTGTGTGAGAGAGAATTTGCAATATTTACTTGCTAGTGTAATTGTACAGGTAATAGAGCAATCAATATTGTATGTTGAAAACCGAGTAATTCTGGATACAACCACTCCTAATTAAGATCTCCAAGCTCCTCTGCGATACACTCTTTTCTTGTTTCCTTGTGTTTTCTGCAAGTCATGCTTTTCCGGGGATCTGATGCGTCTTAAATCGACTCTACATGCACAAGTATTATTTCCTTCAACTGCTTGAGATTAGCTGTAAATATGTCAGCTAGGATTTCGCGGTATTCTGCCATGACCTAAACTACTTTCCTTGATGTGAAAAGAAAGTAATTGTACCATCATCGTCAGTTCAAAGCAAAGGCGGAATGTGGTCAGAAGTTTGTCTAACCATGGATTTAGCTAGTAAACTCTCTTATTATCGTCATCGTTGTTAGATAAATGATATAGACACTTCTTCTTGTTCCGTCTTTTTCTTTCGGTAGGCCCAAAAATTTTCTCGTACTGGTGTGAGATAGTAATTGCAATATCAGTGGTATTTATGCTTTGATTGACCATGGAAACAAGCAAACATGCATACAGAATATTACACTGATATTATATAGATCAAGCTGCACTGTACCCTGAAACCTCCCATTTCTTTCCTCATTCCATCATGTTACAAGCCATTTTGAATGCACATAGTGTACACAAAAGTACCATAAAAAGGTACAAACCTACAGTTTCTCATTTGAATGTTTGGATGATGGTGTTGTGCCATGGGTCAGAGAGATGCTGCAGCAAGTTCTCAAATGGTCCTTTGCCCGTCACATTGTGTTGCACCAGAAACCCTAGGAATGCCAACATGGCCAATCTCCCTGTTCAAAACACAAACAGCAAAGCCATCGGCGTTATATATCACTAATTATATATCAATTAAGTTGGTTCAATGAGATAGTTTTAGTTACCATTGGCAAGCTCTTTCTCCTTGGCTTCAAGTGTCGGCTCAAAAGGGGTTGAAGATGCCGCCCGGGTATCCTACCTCGCCCTTGGGCAAGCTGTATTGCTTAAAGATCGGGTCCTGGTTTACGCTTCCTGGGTTCTTGATATCTTGCCACCTTCTGATCTCGACGTAGTGGAACAATATGAACTCTATCACGAAAAGGGTCGAAGAGGAGGCGAAGTACTCAGATTTGCCGGCGTCGTACCATTCGGGGGCATTGATGATGCCAATCTTTGTGAAGACCTCAGGAAGAAGCATGCCGGCAACACCTAGCATTGCCCATCGCCCGTTCACAAGCTCTGCTTGCACAAACCATTTTAGGTTTTCAGGGTCCTCTGCTAGGCCGAGCGGGTCGAACCCATTGTCACCTGGTAAGCTGTAGAAATTAAAGAAAAAGAAGTCAGTGGAGTTACAGAGTCGATTTTTTGTTCAGATTGTGTTGTTATTGCATTTTCCGTGTTTGATTTTGTCAACAGCTAATTTATCCAAAAACTTAAACTATTAGGTTGGAAATAACTAGTAGGACTTTGAGCCACATGAATAGTTATTTGGCAGAAACTACCATATGTAAAGACAAAATATAGATATATTTTCGAATCAACAATGATGAGGTTTGCAACCAAGAATTTTTGGAAACTAGAGCTTTGATACTGTTTCAACTTTGCATACTTCTACCAGGGGTATAACAAGAAGACTCTCAAATAGGTGGAGCCTTTTCATCCCATCAACTACAGACCTCTCCTATCAACTAGAACAAAGTTTGGTGCAAAAGAACTTTTCTTTAACCGGTAAATATATATCAAAATAACATAATACTTAACAGACCCGCCGGTGAGGTAGCCGGGAGAAGCAAGGCCTGGGAGCCACTCGCCTTTCTTGGCTTCTACCTTGAAGGAGGTCGTGATTGTTGAAGTTGGCAAAGATCTTGCGACAAATTCTCTCGGGAGTTTCCCTACAGAGCCGGTGAGAAATTTCGATCTTGATGCAACCGGCCGGAGAGTGGCAACCGAAGCTTGGGTGGTGACTGTTGCCATTTTCTGCCCCTTGATTGAAGTTTGGAGAAAGTGGTGTGGTTTGGGACTCTAGCTCGATCAATAGGCTCTCATTTGTATTGAATTGGAGAGGGATGGTTGTGGTGTGAGATGATTGAGAGAATTGGATGGTCTGAGATTTGGATTTTTTGGCAAATGGAGGGATGAGATGTTGTGGAGAGTTGAGAGGGACCAATGAGGGGTCTTGGTGCTTATCCCCTCCCTTATCCTGTGGTTTGATACAGATATCTATTTGAGTGATGCTATTGGTTGGATGGAGCCAGGTGGGCCAGGGTTGATGCCACGTAGGACGATAATTCTTCTTGGTTATTAGGGGCTGTTTGGTTGCAGGATTATGGGTTTGGATTAGGATTTTGGATTGTGGAATCCTAGGATTCCACAATTTTGTGTTTGGTTGTAGGATTAGGATTTCTAGGATTCCTTTGTTTTATATGGGGGGCCCACCACAAAAGAAGGATTCATGAATCCTAAAAATTTTCATGGATTTTCAAGGATTTGGCACTATTCATTGTACTTTTAGATGGGGCCCATGCACTTTATTTATTTAACAATCCTCTCTCTCTCTATCTCTCTCTAAAATCCTCATATCCAAATCCTATTTTTTTTTCCAACAACCAAACAAAGATTACAAGGATCTACAAATCCAGATCTACAAATCCAAAACCAACCAAACAACAAATTACCAAATCCAGAAATTTCAACCGTACTATTTTTGGAATCCAAATTACATAATCCTGCAACCAAACAGCCCCTTAGCAGGAGTGGCTTGTGGTGGGTTGTCTCATCCAATGGAAAGCAGGGCCAAATGGTTGGCTGAAAATCTGTTTAAATTTGGTAAGGAAAAGTTTTTTTTTAAATAGGGTATTATAAAATTAAAATTATTAAAATAAAATGATTTTTTTTAAATTTATCGAAATAGGAGGGTTTTGAGCCCGATCCCACCCCGGTGTTTAGAGGGCGGGTTCCGTCCCATACCCTATATAGGAGAGGGCGGGTTCCTCCTATATTGGGAAGAGGGCGGGTTCCTATTTTTAAAAAAAAGATTAATAAAAAACAGAAAATCAAATAAATATCGAATAAAAAAATAAAAATTGTATAATATTATTGTTGTTTAAATATGAATCTGGTATACACTCTAATAACAAAATGAATCCGTCAAATTTATAATACAAAAAAATCATATCTGTTTGTAAAAGTATAGAACTATCGCTTTCCCTTTCCCTTTCCCAATCCGAGGAGGCTTGAAATAAGCTTATGCCTCTTGGGATGACTAGAGGACCCTCCCGTTTCTTAGGTATATAGCGGCGGCGGCGGCGACTGCTTTTCTGCTTCGGCTTCGGCTCCGGCTTCAGCAGCATCTTGAACAGGCTGTTGTTCCGCAAATCCTGAATGTGGGACAAGTGTCGGATATGTGCTGCCTCCCAACAACTGTATGTATGACAAAAAATTCGTCTCCCAACTGGGCAGTTGTTGCGAAAAACCTGTCTCGGTTTCATGCGGCTGCTGTTGCACAAAACCTGGGCCCCATGGCTGCGCAAATCCTGACCTCCAAGATTGCTGTTGTTGCGCAAAACCCGACCCCCAAGACTGTTGTTGTGCAAAACCTGACCCCCAAAACTGTTGTTGCTGCGCAAAACCGGTCCCCCAAAACTGTTGTTCCTTCGGTTGTTGCGCTTGTTCGGTATACCAGGGTTGGTGCTGACAGTATGGTGATTCAAACCACTGATCCCGCTGCTCTGGATCTCCCTGATGCTGCGGCTCTGGTGCCGGCTCATGCTGCGGCTCTAGTGCCGGCTCATGCTGCTGCTCTGGTGCCGGCGATAAATGTGGAAGCATATTATATGAACCGAATATACCACCAATATATGAGTCTATATTTGAAAATAAAGCCTGAGTATCCAGACCAGCATCAGTCGGATATGGATCCTGCATCATTGATTATATATAATGCAACCCACGAGCCTGTCGTTATATTAAAAATAAGAAATAATTATTTACTCATACCGCCGGATGTTAAAAACTAATATAATTTAAAGAATTTAACTTACCATTTCTCGTTCCACGTGGCCTCTAGGCTCGTACCGCTGGATATTTGGGAAGTCGTTAGGGGGAGTAGAAAAATATCTTATAGTGACATGCTTATACCACTGTAGATATGTTTCGGTAGCGTCGGTGGTTATTTGGTCGCCTATTTACTGTAAGGCAATATTACGCTGCCTATCCTCCCATCTCAGCAAATATTGATGATGATGCTCCCTCCAATCACGCTCCGTCTTTCCTCCTCGCATGTCTCCCTCTATTGTTATAGGCGCAGGCGGCGGGACAGAAATATGTTGCAATCTACTGAACTGTCGCAACATCCGGTCCGGTAGGTGCATGACCACGATATTAATGCAGAGGAGTGGGCATCGAACCCACCAAACCGGCTCTCATTCGATACAAATGACGGGTAATCCTTGCAGACAATATGCTGTATAAGGCGTCCACGTGAACTGCGCAAATAATATAGTACAAAATTGTAATGAAGGTAATTTAAAATTTTAAAACAAAGTTAATTACCTAAGTTATGGTTACCTGAGTCGCCTCCATGCGATCCAACTCATCTCTATAGTATCTAAGTACTCGACGAGGAGCCTTATAAGATTTCTTGTCATTCCACCATAAGCCGAGAGGCTTTCCAGAGGTATCCACGGCAGAAATATTAACTCGATCCGGTCTTTCCATACACATGTGCTCCCATGACCAAATCTATAAATAAAGTGTCAGATGATAAGAGAAAGAACCAATATTACAATTTTCCAAATGTCTAGCTGTTAAAAACAAGGAATGTAGCTGAAGTAATGTAGTGCAGCCACAAATTTTATTTTTCGTAGGAGCACATACTTTATCGAGTTCCTTGTAAAGATAGGTCAGGACCCCTGCTCCCCAAGCATACTGGCCACACATATCAAAGTCCGTAAGGAACCCAAGGTATAAAGGATGGATATGCGTTGCCGATTGGTCCAGTATCAACCAAGAACCGATCATGTACAGAATGCAGGCATGTGCATGTCTATCCAAGGCTTCATCGGTGGCTTCATCAGGGATGTTAGTAAATGTATCTTTTAGCCAGTTTAAACTGATCTTATACCCCTTAGTATAGCCTCCTAGTGCCTGAAATTTACAAATAATTGTTAATTAATATAACTGTAACATACTTAAACTTTTGTTTTAATAAATTACGAATTATACCTGTCCGAGAGCAGACTTGGCATATGTATCCCAGTATAGGTGGTCGGTATCTGGACCAACAATTTTTCCTCCGACCAATCCAAGCTCATTGATCAGTAAACCGAGTAAGAGGCCAATATCCTGGAATGTGATAGTGGCATCACCCCATCTTAGATGAAAAGTGTGGGTCTCTTTTCTCCAACGCTCAATAAGAGAGATAACGAGACTGTGATCGATTTGGATATGACGAAACAACAAAGTTTCATAAAATCCGGCTCTTCGAATCCGCTCGATTATACGCTGATCGGTAACATGCCACTTGTCAGAACTATGGCTGCCGACTGTAAGATTTGTTAGTTATATGTATGCCCTAGATGCCATTACTGTACATACGATGTATATTGTAGTGGATGCTTAGACATATATATGGAGGACTTTCTTGCTCGACATGATAGTATGCTATCTGGTTGCTCTTTATCTTAACATGTACACTGATTGTCTCTATATTACATGTTGATAAAGCCCTTAGGATGAGTACTTGACTACCAGGATTATGATGCAGATCATACTAGTGGGAACAGAGTAGTCGCTAAGTACATCCTTCAAATGTTCCTACTCGTAGGTGTATCGAAACAGGGCATCGATATACCAGAGTAGACTAGCGTATAGCTTCTCGACCCATGTAGATGGGCGATGGATGATCCCATATCCATTGGTGTTTGACATCAGAGACAGTATACGGGTGCTCAGTGGAAACTGGGTACACTGAACGGACTCGCCGAGAACTCTCAGATGGTATTATACCTCACGTCGGATGGCAGTTCTCTGGTGACACTGGTACAGGTTAGTCTGTAGACCCGAGATCGTCATAGAGTCTTGTGTGATTCGCACTGTGCTTTGATTTCCACCTTACCACGTTCAAGAGAACGTGCAAAACGGTGGCTTTTGGATACAGTCCCGAATCACATTGAGGCAATGAGCGATAGGAGGGGTTTCGTCTCTCCCGGTATTGGAGGTTGATGTTGCGCTGTGCTCGATTGGCTATAACAGGAAGTCCCTGGCCAGGGCTACTTCAGAGATATACTGGTAAGTGTTATCAGTAGTTTCTCGACCCGTTATAAGCCTCATATCGACACGACTTATCGAGTTACTGAGTTCTATGCGACATATTAGACGAAGAGACCGGACTGTACGGTAGTGTTACTGATTGGATTCGCAGGAGTATGAGCAGGCTTGTTTGTTGATCTTCTGATCGGTCAATACCCGAGTGGCCGTTACGTTTAGCAGACCGCTTGCGGCTTGTGGGTGTTTGATATGATCATCACCTACCGCCAGCGTATTGACGAGTCTTTAGAGTCCTATACAGAGGTTTCCTAGCTCAAGCGAAACAGAGTAGGAGCACATATGTGATATGTGCGGGACCGAGATTAATACGATATGAGATACCGTATTCAATTCTCGTGATGTGTGACATGATTGGTTATATGTGATATAACCGGGTTATCGGATCAAGTATTGATTCGATAAGATGTTACATTTGATATTAGTCGGTTATATGTGATATAGCCGGATTATTAAATCAAGTATTGATTTAATAATTTAATGTATAATTATATATATGATATATTACATTACATTAACTAATATTAGCTAACTTAAGATTTCTTTTCTCATTATGGATACATTGATATATATGTGATATATGTTAAATGTATCATGCTAGGTTACAAATGCAACTAGGGTTTATGAGAATTAAACCATGCTAGGGTTAAGATTAGGGTTTATATTTTATTATTACGTAATTCAAATATTGTGGATTTCGTCATGGTTGATATTTGTTCAAAGCTTGTAGAAACTTGTGAGCATCTTTAACTTTGTCCACTCTTTTTGTTTAGCTTAAGATATTTTTTACCTAACCTTTAACCCTAACTCATGGTTAACTCTCTACAAGGGTTAAGCATGACATGCTTAACCCTTGATTGCATTTCTAACCACAACAATAATTCATCATAACTTCACTTGATCTTCTTCTTCCTCTCACTTGAAACTTTCTAGCTTTTCTGTTTGTGATGAAAACTTGTGAGAATATGAAATCTAAAGTGAACAAAATTCCTACTTCATCATCCTCTACTACTTGCCATTTAGTATAGGGTGTTTGCTTCACTAATTTCACAATTAGTGAAGAGATAGTTTGGGTTAGTGTCTCCTCGACGTAGATCATTTTCGGTCTCGAAAATTTCGAAGCAAGCTTGTTCTATTCTTCTTATGGAGCCTATCTAGAGCCCGGAGTTTATGATCGCAGCGAAAGGATAACTACACGGAGCTAATGAAGTGAAGGATTGGTCTATAAAGGTTGTATTCCTTGTTCTCTTTTAATTGCAAAGTGTTTGCATTTACATTCCGTCGATTTCTAGTATACGATTCTAGGGTTAGGGTTAGCTAAAACGGCAAAATTTTAATATGGCATGAGAGATGCCTCCTGAAACCTTGCTGCCGTGCTAGGAAACCCTGCAAGATTATCTCCACCCTGCAAGATTCAATCATATTATTTTCAACTATTAGAATTAAAAGAAATGGGGAATTAAAAAAATTGAATAAGTTTTGAATTTTTCCTTCCCGTATAATATATTGAAAGATCTGTATTCATTTTGATCTACGAGCAGTGATTTGTCGAATGGTTGATTCTCCATTGAAATTATTTTGATATTTTAATCCCTGAAAGATTTAGATAGGAGACGAAGGTTTAGAAGGGAATTTGGACACAGAGTTAATTTGGACACAGAGTTGCGAAAATCATACTGAAGAGGGCGGGTCTTTATAGGGAAAGGAGGGCGGGTTCTCGAAACCCGCCCTCATCTTTGCAAACAGAGTTGTCATGTCAAATCAATTCCACATTCATGATTTTTGTTTTTTAATGTTTTTTCTTTTGTTTTTTTCTAGTGCTGTCAAATCATGTTTTTTTAGTGTCATGTCAAATCATGTTTTTTAATGTGGATTTCTTAGTGTTGTTAGAACTATGACTAATAATTTTGCTATCATAGTGAAGAGGACGGGTTTATAGAATGCGCCCCCTTCAATAATTTAATGCGGGCGTGTTCCAAGAACCCGCCCTCATCTTTTATTATTTTTCCCTTTTGTTTTTTTATAGTGTGTTGTCAAATCAAGCAAAATTAATAATTAACATTTTGAAACGAAGAGAGCGAGTTCTTAGAACGCGCCCCCTTCAATAATTTAATGCGGGCATGTTCAAAGAATCCGCCCTTATCTTTTATTATTTTTTCCTTTTGTTTTTTTACCCTTTTGTTTTTTACAGTGTATTGTCAAATCAAGCAGAACTAATAATTAACATTTTGAAATGAAGAGGGCGGGTTCTTAGAACGCGCCCCCTTCAATAATTTAATGCGGACGTGTTCCAAGAACCCGCCCTCATCTTTTATTATTTTTCCCTTTTATTTTTTACCCTCTTGTTTTTTTACAGTGTGTTGTCAAATCATGTGTTGTCAAATCAAGCAGAAATAATAATTAACATTTTGAAACGAAGAGGGCGGGTTCTTAGAACGCGCCCCCTTCAACAATTTAATACGGGCGTGTTCCAAGAACCCGTCCTCATCTTTTATTATTTTTCCCTTTTGTTTTTTTACAGTGTGTTGTCAAATCAATCAGAAATAATAATAATCATTTTGAAACGAAAAGGGAGGGTTCTTAGAACGCGCCCCCTTCAATAATTTAATGCGGGCGTGTTCCTATAAATACAGCTCTCTCTCCTCTCCATCCGCTCTCCATTCCGCTCCAATTACCTTTATTCTGAAATCTATAGCAAAAATTCTCTAAAAATTTCCAAGTCCAAGAGGAGTTAAACTAGTTAAGTGGAGTTAGCTCGATTCAAATTAGTTCTTTCTAAGACCGGAGCCCTTCTCGACGCTACCACGATTTCACGAAGATCTCCTCCCCTCTCCCTCCCTTTTTAAAGCTCGAAAACCCGTAAGTTCCTTCTTTCTCTCCTTCATGTGGAGTTTATTTATTTCTCAATGAATTTAATCATTATATAAGTTGTTAACGCTTTTTTTATTGTTTGCTTGATATTGTTTGATGCAGATAATTGCAAGTTCAAGTTTATTTGTTGTATGTAAATACGATGGCCGGATTATCACAAATGCATAAGGTCCCGAGTATATGGGCGGGTGCGCAAGAATTATGCGATTAGAACCTGCAACGACTTATAATGAAATCGAGAAAAAAGTGTTTAAAATCACGAAATACGATCCCCGTGAAATTAAGCTTAAGTTAAGTTGTATATAGCCTATGTTTAGTGGAAATGCATTCGTTGAAATTATAGACGATGTATCAATATTTTCGATGATAAACTTCGGTCTGGCAAATACTCAGCATTCTTTTAAACTTTTGGTTCAGAAGGAACAATTAGAAGTATCAGATGTCGCTCCAACGGGTAATTTTGATGGTATGCTGGAGGTAGTTCCAGGGGGTACGGTCACATGGTTAACGATGATACCGTTAGTCTTAGTGGATATGACTATACACAATATTATTCAAACCTTCAAATTCAAGAGTAAACATTTTATAAATCCACCTTTTGTAATACCAAAATATTAATATATTTTATATATTGAATACAGGTTTTCCCAATCGACTGCTGCAGTTACATGCACTCCTGAAAAACAACAAGGATTACCATATACAACCTTCCAAATGTAAATAAATCTGAAACAAGTGGTGATTCTGATTATATTCTTCGTAATACGAAAATATTAAGGAATAATTATATAAGAACAATTTATATACTGAACGCAGATTTTCCCATACCCCCGCATCATTCCAACACGATCCAAGTAGCGCATTCCAAGCATGTCCGTCCACATCTTTCCAGTCTTTTCACCCCGAACCATCCACATTACACCGACCTCAACCATCATATATTGCACCCGAGCCTTATGTTGCTACGGGTGACATTGATATGTGTGGCAGTGATGATGATGAAACTGGTGAAGGTCATCAAGGGGAGGATAGCGTGGAATATGCCGCTGGATTGAATGAAGTAGTATTGTTTGATGATATGGCTACGAATAATGATTTTGTCGAACTAGAAGAGCCCGGCCTCGATCCCCTGGAAGATGATAGTTGGGTAGACTTAGCCATGGCAGAAGTAAATACCGAACTCTATTTGGAAGTGACAGTAGCAAGCGAAAATTGCGTCACTGTTGGGGATATGTTTCAGGAAAAAGAAAATCTTATTTATAAGCTGAAGTCTTGGGTTATTCAAAAAAACGTTATATTTAAAACCGAAGAGTCAAATAAGACGTACTATACCGTGGTATGTACGAAAGCTCCTGGATGTAAGTGAAGATTGCATGCATGTTGTTCCAAAAGAGCCAAAGCTTGGAAGGTCACGAAATACAACCAAGAACATACTTACATCAATTCTATTATGTTAAAAGATCACAGGAATTGCACTTCATCTTACATTTTCTCACTAATCATGTCACTAATCCGTACAAATGTGGCGATAACTCCCCGAGAGATACGGCTCTACATTAGCGGAGAGCACAAAATTCAGATTTCGTATGTGAAGGCATAAGATGCTCGTAGAAAGGTTTTATGCAAGATATTTTGGGATTGGGAAAGCTCATACAACTCACTAGTCCTTTTTATGGAAGCCATGAAAGTATCAAATCCGGGGTCCGTATACCGGTTAAAAACCATGGAAACAGATGTCGATGGCTGTGTCAGGTTTCAAAGAATTTTCTGGTGCTTTGCTCCTTGTGCAGCTGGTTTCACACACCGTCGGCCGATATTGTGCATGGATAGGACATATCTATATGGTAAGTACAGAGATTGCATGTTAATTGCTGCAGGTGTTGATACTAATAACGGTATATTTCCGTTGGGATTTTATATTGTCGATGGTGAAAATACATCATTCTGGTCATGATTTTTCCGTCAACTGAAAAGTATCCCATCTGTTATTGATAAAACAGATTTATGCATCATATCTGATAGACATCTAGGAATACTAGCTGCAACGAGAGCTATATTTCCGACGACCCCCAATAGGTTTTGCCTGTGGCACTTCAGGCAAAATTTTGATAAAAAATTTAAAAATTTAGATCCACGTAACCTTATGTACAAAGCCGGTGAAGCGTCTGACCCTAATATTCATGACATGTACATAGAGAAAATTGGAGAGATGAGTCTGTAAGTGCACGGCAGCGCCCCGGCCGTCATCCCGAGGCCAAAATGCGGAAACAATACTTTTCTTTAAACTATAAAACCGTCGCTACCGCGTACTTTAAACCCGGATCGGGCCATTAACCTACTCCTAGCGAACAAGAGAATGGGTAGAAAGTTATACCGAGCGATCCGTGTCCTTCGGTCTTCGGCCTCCATCCCGATCTCCCCGCGGAATCTCCGGTCTTCATCTCCTCGTCGGAACGGGCACCACATCGCCGGGTTCTTTTACGGGCTTCCACCTCTGGACCGAGGCAACTCGGGCACGAACTTAGCGAGTCGACGTGTCCAAGAATACTATAGGCTAGTGTAGAATAGTTTGTCTCTAGCGGGTATGAAGTTGCCATAGTGATGATGGAGGTGAAGAATGAATTTTTGAGAATGGGGCTCTTTTTGTAGCATGAATGGAAAAATGAGATGCCAAATATTTCTCACACCAAAAATGAATCTCTCTCAACCTCTCAAAATTTGTGGCCGGCCCAATCAAGAGGAAGAGGGAAAGGAGAATAATAATGCAAAAGAGAGAAAGGGTGATGATGATGAAATATCATTACTTACAAAGTCAAAACCAAAACCCATCACCTAAGTAATGATGCACAAAGAATCATCATATACTAGAACCATCATGAGAACCATCATGTCAAAAAGTCTTCTCCTTTATAAAATGCACAATTGCAAATAACCCCCTCCACCAAAATTCAGCCAAAGAAAAAAACAAAGGAAAATGGCCGAAACGGAAAGCAAACCGGCAAATTCAAAAAACCGATCTCGTAATAAATTACAGGAAAACCCCGCGACTGTATATACATACCCGCATTTGTAATCCGACTGAATACAAATGTAATGAGACAAAATCTACACAGTACAATACTAGGATCCGGCTCAAACCTAAACCCGCTAGTATTATCCGTCCGATCATGATCCGTGCAATACCGCACGTATATGATCGAACCCTGCCATATCTCCATACGGCCTCTACAGCCTTTCGTCCGAAACTTGAGAAACTGTCTGTGGGGGACTCTAAAGACTCGTCAATACTTTGGCTGTGAATTTAACCACTAGCACGTCAGAGGTATTAGCCATACGTAACGGGCTACCAGGTATTGACCAAAAGGGACGTCGATGAGCGAACTCATCCTGACACCCTACTGAGCCTGTCGGTGACAATATCCGTACAGTCCGGTCCGTTCGTCTATGAGCATCGCATGGCGGGCCTAGGGGTTGAAAAAAGTCAGACCCCCAAAAGCGGTACAAGTCGTGTCGGAGTGTAGCCCAGAACACCCTGAGATACTACTGGAATACCTACCAGTAAATCTCCTGCCTTGGCCAAGGTCTTCGTGTAATGGCTCTCCTAGACACAGCGCGACCTCACCCCCAATACCGGGAGAGACGAACCCATGCAGATCCGCTCACTGCCTCCATGTGGCTCGGGACTGTACCCAACTAAAACCTGTTTGCACGACTCCTTTGAGCCGTGGTAGGGTAGTAATCAAAGTACAGTGGGAACTCACACGAGACAAATGACGATCTCAGGTCGATGAACTAACCTGTACACATGTCATCAGGGAACTACTATCTGACGTCAGGTATAAAACCAACTAGTATGTTCCCGACGAGTCCTGTCCGGTGTACTCATAACCCAATGAGCACCTGTATACATCTTAGGTGAACCAACTGACACCAGTGGCTTGTGAGACCGGCCACCGCCCCTCGTCGGGGTCTCGAATGTATACACTAGTCTACTCTGGAGTATCGATGCCCAGTCTCGAAAACTCCCACGACTAGGGACCTTTTAAGGATGTGCTTATAGACCCCAGCTCCCACGTATATGATCGCCATCATACTGCTGGCCGTCAAGCAAGAATCCTAAGGGCTCTATCAATGCGCAATAGTGACCTGTAAAGTCACCTAAAGCAGTACACGATGATAAAGATAAACCAGATAGCATACTATCATCTTGAGTAAGACTGTCCTACCAGCATAGGTCCTCCCTCAATCATTGCAATCACGTGCCTGTGATCCAATAATTGACTCTAAGGGCACTATCTCCAACAATCTCCCACTTGCACTCAAGGCTAATTATTGCGATGTCGCATACTCACAGCCCGTGTGATACCGAACACCCAACTCCTCTACTAATCAGTCTCACAAAACCCGTTTGCGAAACTATTGCGTTTGAGGAATAGCCTCAGTGAGTGGATCCGCCCTAATGTTTCTTTCTATGTCTCTCTTTATCTCAAGTTCGCGGAGAAACCCATCTCCCGAAATGAGCAATACCTGTCTAAGAATATGTCTGGATATCTGATGGGATCTAGCTCATAAATGAACTCCAAATCCAAACTTGTTAGACTGTATCGTCAACTAAACTTAATCAGTATCCCGCGTAATGCCTCCCTCAGTGTCCGCTTGGATCACCTGTCCAAAACACTGCCCCTCGTCAGAGGGAAAACTATAACTCTGACAGTCACTCTGTCATCCAGGTCACCTTGGAAGCCTGGAATGATAACTGTCCCCCGAATGAGGCTGTCGTTATCATATCCCTAGAACATCCACTTATGTTCTAAAACTGCTTCCGAATGTTTCTCCAGGATTGGATCAATATCAACTTATTGCATCTCGTGCAAAAAACAACATCTGGTGTGGCACTTGACATCTCATGATCAACTCAATGGCCAAAGTAAGTGATCTGCCGATCATGCACATCCCTCTCCCCTTTAGTCTGTAAGACACCTTCAGAGAGGGTGACTCCATCACCTGCAGGTACACTACCATGCCAGGAGTCGTCCATTCTAAAACACCTTTAGAATGCTGTTTAAGTACCCAGATTGGGAAACTATCCAAATCTAGATCTAAAACCATAGATCTAGTAACCAGAATGTCTGATATAATATCCATATCCTTTGTGGAGAAACCACTGTGTGACAACCAAAGTATAACCGACCGTAGTATAGGAATTTCACTTCCTACTCTGTGTATGTCATCCAAATACCAGGACATCACACCCTACTACCTTCTTAACAGATCCATCCCCTATTCTGATGAAGTCAAACCTATGACTGTCACATCAGAAATAGATGATCTATCTCCGCTATATCTGCTTTAGTCTATAAATAGACATAAACCACTTGTCCACTAATGCTTCCGCTGCTCCCACTGACTACGACAACCCTCTGGCAGAATCATATACACGTGCACTTCTAAAACTTGTTTAGAACGACGCTATACTCATCCTCCTGCCGGGTCTCACAGTCTGGAACAACAGCAATGGCATGTCTGGGTAAACAAGAACCTCCCTGTCACCGTCTTTGAGCATACCGAAGTACCTCTCGAGTGCCTGAGGTTACCCACCTAATCTGCGGAGTGGCCAATGGAATGTCAAACCAGATTGAATCTTTAGGTTCTTATCAAATTTTCAGTAATCGTTTGCGGTTCTGGAATCACTTCCAGTTCTACCATACTCCCACTACCGTTTTCTGAAAAAATCCATTTTTATTAAAACTGTGGCGAGTCAAGAACAATATCACTATTGATCTTCCAGATGGTAGAAAATTAACCCTCGTCATAGCCTGGGTCAACCCACAAACAGCCATTACAGAAACGTGCCTTGAGTTGTCCAGAGTGTGGTTTTAAGCATAAGCCGGACAACTCCCTGTACCTTAACATAGTTAAGATGTGAACTATTCTATATCCAATATAGAAATAGAGGCACTGATTTAATTGAACCAGATTCAAATCATGCAGCTGTTTCCAGTGCATGTCAACTAAATGGAAAAAGGCCGATCAGCATTACTCAACTTAGGAATACTTCCAATTAAGAGTAACCTGAAAGAGAAGCAAGTTCTCTTAATCATTACTATCAACTGAATACCATACACAAGTATCTACATCTTCGATCACCTTGAAGAATCCTGATACTTGCAACACCTGGTTCTCTACTTTATTCATATACCTATTACTTCTCAAAACTTGGACCTTGTGTTTCTACGAAACACTTGTCTAAAAACTAGAGAAGTCATAAGTAAAACGAATATAGTACGAGGACCAACCCCTTTATCTTAATGGACACTGGACAACATACAATACTCTTTATGAGTCCCTTGAGTCTAATAACTCATTCTCTGTGTGTCGTAGGTTGAAAACTGTACTTATGATTAAGAAGAATTACACCGCTGTTTAATACTTCTTACCTAACCATCCACTGATATAGGTAAATGTCATCGACATAATTTCAAAAAGTTATATCTCACTTCATAAAAAATGAACGTACAGATATATCAATTTGAAATTGGTGCATAACAACGGATATTCAAAATCAAATATTCGCCGTTCGGCAAACAACCCAGGTGACTTCCATAAATATCACCAATTACAACGAATTCCGATATAATGAGGATAATCACCTAATTCCCAATAGCTTACTCCCACTCATCATCTGTAAAACCATACAGATGTGAGAATCACACCTGGTAAATACATACCCTGGAACAATGGCTAATTGGGAAATCAGTTTTCTTTTAACAGTACAGAGTGAAACTGAAACATTGAAATGTTTCGTAGGGGTATCCTGGTATTCCTAGTAATACCTCTTCCATTATCCAGATTCATAACTGTAACCGTATATCTCTTTGCCATCTCTCCAAATCCCTTTATATGTCTTTTAGTCATTACCTTCTGCACACCCCTTTAGGCCAAATGGTTTTCTTCTTTCCCTACCGTTCGGCACCAGCCTATGGTTTGGAAGAAGACTATCCAATAAGCATAATGGGTATACCGTCCTAATCCTAGGAGCACTCACAACCCGAGAGAAGGTAAAGATAAAAGACACCTGAATAAACCTTATTCATATTTCTCCTGAACCAGAATCCATCCCCGAACTGGAACAAGTTCCTTTCGAGTTCGTATATAACCATACGATGGAATATCCAATAAACTGTGGATTTTCGTAGTGATACGGAGTGTCCTGAAGAAATACAAAGGTGAAGTGGGAGTGGTAATGAAATACTTGGTTTGGTCGTGAATAGCAGTCGCAATTTACTTTGCCCTCCTTCTAATCCCTTTATTTGTCTTAACTTAATACCTTCTGTACACCACACTTAGGATAATCGGCTTTCTTCATTCCCTACCGTTCGGCACCAGCCTAAGATTTAGAAGAAGACTATCCAATAGGCGTAACGGGTGTACTATCCCCTAATCCAAGGAGCACTCGCAACCTGAGAGAAGGTAAAAGGAAAAGACAACTGAATAGTCATATTCATTTTCTCCAGAACCGGAAACCATCCTCGAATAAATTCCTTCGAGTTCGTATATAACCATACGATGGTTTTATCCAATGGAAGTGGACGTTCGTAGTAATACGGGGTGTTCTGAAGAAAAGGGTAAAAGTAGGAGTGGCAATGAGATATGCAACTCTGACAATCCAAAAGTCGGTGTTTAAGAAGGTTCGGTTAATTTTGGTCACTGAGTCATAGTCTAGGGTCAGGCCATGGTCGCTGCCAAAGAGAGAGAGAAAAGAAACACTCTGCGTGCACTCTAGCCTAGATCAGAATGGTTATCACTTTATCTAATCAGGAAACCTCCCACTGTAGCCTCAAATTCTCCTCCAAACCTGAAAGAAAAATTAGTCGGGATCACCCGAGGAGTAAACCAACTCATCAGTGGGAATCGGGATCCAACTACCATCGCATGATAATGTGATGGAATCCACTCACATTATCACACTCTAGAAGGTATGCACATATCTGGAAAGTTTCAGTTTCTTTAGAAACTCCCGATGTGATTTTTACCCTATGCTCTTATGACCTTGACTTTAGCCAACAGATCATAAGTCACATATCAAGTTCTACCCGTCATTACCCAGGTTGATTTGAACCCATCCGTACCTACCCTTGACTTTAGCCAACAAGACAGTACGACTGTCCCAAACCAACGCATCTATCTATGCTGCAGAAAAGTAACAAATAGCTACCATACACTATGCCTTGACTTTGGCCAACAAACATAGCATGAATACTACTTGCTACCCGTCTGAAATGACGGAGGGCTACGAATGGTTTTTGGCGAAAAACCTTTAACGTAATGAACTTGATATCGTTGAAGGAACCGGATAGCTTTATAAAAATATAGTGAGGAAAACCTTTACTAAAGAGGTCACTCCCGGTGAAGGGATTTAGCTCTTTCCCCATAGAATGAGGTGCAGGATATTCCAACTGAATACCACAATGCAAAGCAAAAGTAGTCGACTATAGTGAAGTTATTGCCCTGACGCAAACTTCTGTCCATGGGGTCACTCCTGGTGAAGGGATCTCGGCCCTTGCCTCGTCGACTGAGGTGCTGGATATTCATAACCGAATACCACTGTACAAAACAAAAGAGAACGTCCTTGCAATAACAGCTTTTTGAAAAATGTTCCAACAACATCAGAATAAGTTTGTTTAGCTTGCATTGATCCGAATCAATGCAGTCCCATCAATTGATCACACCAATAAAGAACGAAAATAATGATGTACGTATATGCCATCCGCATTCGCCACTGGGTCCCGTCATCACCCGTTAGGTTACTTAACTAACGACAGAGCGGGGATTGGACTAGCGCGGATGCAAAATATATACAACATCTACTAGTATATATATCAATATATAATATTCGCTCAAGGCGTGATAAAAATGCAATATCACATAAATGTAATAAGTATCACATAACAATACAGATATCTGGGATCTCTGGGTTTCATAGAGCCGCTACTGAAACCCGACGTTCCCCTGGTCGTGTGGATAGCCTGTGCAATGAAATCCTAGACCCCTACGGACGCGGCAAGTTACCCGCCAAAACCTGAAGCGAGGCAGCCCCCTTCAGCAACGTGAATGGACCACCCTGCACTTCATGGAATCCGGTAACTTAGGCACCCCTCCTTGGGTCAACCTGTACCCCCTACAAATGAGGCGAATAGCCCACCAATTCTAGAGTGAAGCCCCCTCCGTCTCAACGCCATGAGATGCGGGCCCGTTGCCCTCTAGAACCCGGCTATCCGTGCACCCCTTCGCGGGGTAATCCTAGTACAGAAAGTAAAATATACATATAACGGGTACACCGACCTCAGCCCGGTCGTGCCCCAAAAGAATAATATACAAACAGGCAGTGACGGCAGTCCACATGCCGGACGCTCGCCCCGCAATATCAAATGTACATATACAACCAAACTGTACTAACATTGCATCCAGGCTATCCACCACGACAAATCCACAACATCACAGCACAACACAGAACATCAACGTAAATGTCACGTTCGCAAATCCGTCTAAAAGGGCTATAGCAGTTAGACAGGATTTACCGATCAAATGACATTCACGGTCGCAGATATAATGTAAATACTGTGAACTAACATGTTTAAAATTTTCGATCGACTAAATTTACCGAAGTGAGCCCCAAGCACTACTGTAGCACTCAAAATAAATCTGGGCCCAAACAAATTATTCCAGAAACCCCTTTTTCAAGTCATGAACCCCTGTAGAAATAATGGAGAACTGTTGCTACAGTTCGGCCGAGGAACCGCGGCCAAAAGGGGTGTACGGCCGCGGTTCCGCCGCGCTACAGTAACATCAGAACACCAAATTTTCACAGATTTCATAAAAAAAACCTGCCTGAATTTATGCAATGTACCAAATAACTTTTTGACAACAAACAAAATTCGACAGAAACTGTTACATTTGAAAACGCGGTTTCGGAATTTTTGTTCGATCGAGTTCTAAACACGTTAGAGCAAGCTAGACTAGGTTAATGGCGTGGCTCTGATACCAATATAAGTGCACGGCAGCGCCCCGGCCGTCATCCCGAGGCCAAAATGCGGAAACGATACTTTTCTTTAAACTTAAAACCAGTGTAGGGTTCCTAGGCACACCCATGAGGTCTCACAACAGATCAAACATGCCCAAATCTAATTTTTTCATATGCCAACAAACCCTAATACGGATCATTAACTAGATGATAAGGCGATGCAAGCAAGTAAACGACTTTATTGCTAAAGGAAAGTGACTACAACCTTTATAGATCCGGTCCTCCACTTCCTAGGCTCCGAGATGACGTCCCTCCGCTGTACCTATCGAAATTCGGACTCTGGCGATGGTTTCGTCGGAGAAATGATCGGGCTAGGTCGTCGACTTCGATGCCGAAGATGATCTACGTCGAGGCAACTCAAGATCAAGCTCCAACTTCACCAAGTCATGAAACTTGTGAAGAAAACACCCTATACTACTTGGCAAGTGGTAGAGGATGAAGAAATAGGAAGTGGGTTCACTTTAGAATTGGATTTCTCACTCTTTTTCTCATTTCGCCATTGAAGCTAGCAAGCTTTTTGAAGCTTGATGAAGATGATGAAGATGAAAGAATAAAAAGGATTAAGTTAAAAAGAAAATCCCATTCATTCTTATCATATAGAAACCATGGTTAAGTGTAGAGAATAAACTAGGGTTAGGTTTAATGGTTAGGTTAAGGTTAAGAAACAAAATGGTCAAAGCTTCAAAGCTTCATGAAGTTTCAACAAAAGACAAAAGAAGCAACCATTTCATTTCTTTCCAAAATAAATGAATAAATAAAAATAAATAGATAAGTAATTCAAAACCTTAACCATTAACATAACCATAGTTTAATCATACACACCCAAGTTTGCATGTATCATCAAACATGATACAAACTAGTGCACAAAACTATATCATATATATACAATGTGCACTTCAAGTGAGAAAATCCATCTAAAGTGAACAAATATTAGTTAATGTAAAGTAATATATCTAATATATAATTATACATTAAATCATTAAATCAACACTTGATTTAACGATCCGGTCATATCGCATATGACCGACTAATATCCAATGTATCGACTTATCGAATCAATCATCGATTCAATAACTAGATTATATCGCATACAACCAATCGATACATTCATCGCGAGAATAGAATATGGTATCACATACACGCATTATTCTCGGTCCCGCACATATCTCATATGCGCTCCTATTTCGTTTCGCTTGAGCCAGGAAACCTCTGTGTAGGACTCTAAAGACTCGTCAATACGCCGGCAGCAGATGATGATCATATCAAACACCCATAAGCCGCAAGCGATCTGCTAAACGTAACGGCCACCCGGGTATTGAGCGATCAGAAGATCGACAAGCAAGCCCGCTCACACTCCTGTGAATCCAACCAGTAACACTTACCGTACAGTCCGGTCTGTTCGTCTGATATGTCGCATATCTTGCCTAGGGGTGGTAAACGTCAGACCCCAATAGCTTGATAAGTCATGCCGACGTAAGGTCCATAACAATCGTGAAACTACTGATAACTCTTACCAGTATATCACTGCAACCCTGGCCAGGGATTTCCTGTTATGGCCAGTCGAGTATAGCGCAACATCAACCCCCAATACCGGGAGAGACGAATCCCCTCCTATTGCTCATTGCCTCCATGTGAATCGGGACTGTACCTAAAAACCACCTGTTTGCATGACTCAGTAGAGCCGTGGTAGGGTGGAAATCAAAGCACAGTGGGAGACACACAAGACTCTATGACGATCTCGGGTCAACAGACTAAGTTGTACCAGTGTCACCAGAGAACTGCCATCTGACGTGAGGTATAATACCATCTGGGAGTTCTCAGCGAGTCCGTTCAGTGTACCCAGTCTCCACTGAGCACCCGCATATCATCTCTGATGTCAAACACCAATGGATATGGGATCATCCATCGCTCATCACATGGGTCGAGAAGATATACGCTAGTCTACTCTGGAATATCGATGCCCCGTCTCGATATTCCCACGACTAGGAACATTGAAGGATGTACTCATGGACTACCCAGGCCCCACTAGTATGATCTACATCATAGTCCTGGAAGTCGAGTACATATCCTAAGGGCTTTATCAACATGTAACAGAGAGACAGAAAATATACATGTTAAGATAAAGAGCAACCAGATAGCGTACTATTATGTCGAGCAAGAAAGTCCTGCCTATATATGTCCCAGCATCCATTACAATATACATCCAATGCACAGTAATGGCCTCTAGGGCATACATATAACTAACAATCTCCCACTTGCACTAGGGTCATCTGTAGCAGTAGTTGCAGTATCACATACTCAACCATCCCATATAAGTCTCTCTCTGGGAAAAAGCCTTTGTGAGTGGATCCGCCGTATTGTCCTCTGAGTCTACTCTCCTAACCTCGATCACCCTGGAGATCATCTATCTCCATGATCAGGTGATGCTGCCTCAGAATATGTCTGGGTCAGTGATGGGACCAGGGTTCCTGGGCCGAAGCCACACTTCCATTGTCATACAATGGTAGGAACCGAGTTCATCTCATGAACTAATATACACCCAGACAGCCTCTTTGGTAGTATCTTAAGTAGCGATGTATCCAGCCTTAATCGTCTAGTATGCCACGGTATCTAGCTTGGAACTCTTCCAACATACCGTCCCTTTACTGAGGGTAAAGACAATGCCTGTGACTAACATTCAGTCGTCTTTATCACCCTGGAACCCTTCCAGTGATTCTCCCCAGGATCGATTGATACCATCTCACTGCATCTAGTGAGAATCCTAGCATCCAATTGCATCTATCTCATAGATGAAAACTCAGGATTTAGGAGGTATCACTTTGATCCTATTGGAGAATCCTTGTGATAAGCGGAGATTGACCGAGCATAGCATAAGAAACTTTTTTTCCTATTAAGAGTATGTTGTCCACGTACAATACGAGGATGTACACCTTACTCTCTACTACCGTTTTGTATATACAAGGTTCATCTACCATTTTGATGAAGTCAAACTTTTTGACTACCACATCAAAACAGACGTTCCAACTCCGCGATACCTGCTTTATTCTCTAAAGCAACTTGCACACGTTTCTGCCGCTCCCACTGTCTACGAGGCCCTTTGGCTGTGTACTTATAGACGTTCTCTTCTAAATTAGTATTTAGAAAAGCAGTCATGACACCTAACCACCAGATATCGTAGTCATGGTATGTAGCAATGGCAAGTAGGATCTGGATGGACTTAAGCATAGTCCCTGGAAAAGGATTCATCATTATCCATGCCTGGTCGACGACGAAAACCTTTAACAAGTCTAGCTTTGAAAGTCTCAACTTTTCCATCTACACCAAGTAATCTTCTCAAGATATACTTGCTCCTGATGGGGATTTAACCCTTCAGATATAGCAACTAAAGTCCATACTTTGTTGGTGTACATGGATTCCATCTCAGATCACTATGCATCCAGCCATTCTTACAGAGTCTCACTCCTGATGGCCAGCTCGAAACTAGTTGGGTCATCATCTCATGATGCAATCCTCGCTCCCACTATCATCGAGAAACCGAAGTATCTCTCAGACAGGTGAGGAACCCTGCTAGATCGGCGGAGAGGCTGAGGTTCGTTGGGGACTATTGAATCCTTTGGTTCTGTCAAATCATTAGCTGCAGTTTTGTATAGCTGGAACCTTTCCAGTTCTACAGAACTGACCTTGCCTCGATCTTGTCCGGATTTTTGCTTTTGACATAGGCCGGACAATCCCAAATCTTAACTTTCTTAAGAGATAGGCTCTTCCCACACCATATCTTATATGGAGTGGTAGGCACTGATTTGATTCGAACCCTATTCAATAAGTATGCAGCTCCTTAAGTGCATAACTCCCAAAAGAAAATAGGAAACTCAGTAGTACTCATCATAGAGCGCACCATATCATATAGGGTGTGATTGCTCCGCCCCGATATACCATCGTGCTATGGTGTATACGGAGGAGTAATGCTGAGAGAGAATCTCATTCTCCTTTAGAATAGTCCAGGAATTCCATGCACAAGTATTCTCCTCCCTGATCTCATCATAGGACATAATACATATACCCGGTTTTTGGTTCTCTACTTCTAACTTATATTCTGTGAATATCTCAAAAGGTTCGGACTTATGTTTCAACAGGAACATATGACTGAATCTTAAGAGATCATCAGAGAATGTAGTGAAGTACAAAGAACCGGCCCTGGCATGTGTAGACAGGGGACCTTACATACATCATCATGTATCAGTCCCAAGAGTTCACTAACTCTTATTCTGTTTCCAAAAAACAGAGCTATGGTCATCTTATCTTTGTGACATGGCTGGCAAGTTTCACAAGATGTAAATTCAAACTGATTTAAATATGCATCTATTATGTAACTTAAGCTAGTCGGGTCACATTGATATGACCTAGTCTACAATACCTCAAGAAGGAATCGTTCATTTCTGAACTCTTCCTCTTGTGTGTGTTCTGTATACTAAGAACTGTAGTTTGATTTAGAAAGTCAATGCTTTTAGATAACGTGTCTGAACCGATCAACTTTTGATATAGGAAATGTTCAAAATATTATCCAACAATACAAAATTTTATCATTTCTTTAGTAATAAAGAGACTGATATGATTTTGCATATCAGGTTCGGTATCTAATAACATTCATTCAGAATCAATGTATTTGGAATACAGGGTGACAGTGACCAACATACTTGGCTGCAACACTTGCACCGTTTTCTGCCTCATGAAACTTATCACCCTTTCTCAATTTTCTACCTTTCTATAGCCCTATATAACAGATTGCATATCTGGGATCCTTATCCGGTATCAAATACCGAGGATGCAGAGGATACTGAGAAACAGTTCTGTATAATGAACATACCCGAAGGAGATGCATCATATGCACTTTCTTCGTTTGGGCGGCATAGGAATTCTGGTATTCCCCCATTTCCTGCTCTGTCTTATAACAATTATAAGTTGAAGCGGGACCAACGTTCCCCAGCTCAGTATAACAAGCGGGTTCGGTCAATACATCCATATTATTATCTTGATTAAGGCGTGATATGGTCGCTACCTGGAGAGAGAGAAGAAAACACTCTGCGTGCGCTCTTGCAAGATCAGATTGGTTATATATTTTATCTAATCAGGATGGCTCCCACTGTTTTTATCAAATCTTCCTTCAAACCCTAAAAGGAAAGACTAGGCGGGATTAATTACACTCTACAAGTTCGCCAATCTTTCAGCCAGGCCAGTGTCGGTACTTTGAGGGAGGTTTCCCGTGCTTTCGCACGGACCTAATTACAGTAAACCTCGTTTTCCCAGAGGCGTAACCCCGTTGACACCTTTCTAGACACCTACTTGATCGGCTAATTGTAAAGTGCAAAACTCTCCCAGGAGTAACAATTACTCGCAGTGGGTATCGGGATCCAACTATCATATAGAAAGTATGCAATCTCATTGCAAATTTCAACACTTGAAACTCCCGATAAAGGTTTTTATCCCTAGCACCTATGACCTTGGCTAAGGTCAACAAATCATAAGCACTAGTCAAGTTCTACCCGTCATTTCGTGATTAGTTAGACCCACCCACATGACCCTTGGCTAAGGTCAACAAAGCCACATGACTGTCCTAACTAATCGCATCATATGCGATGTATGAAGACATCACTTAGCTACCGTACACTACGCCTTGGCTATGGTCGACAAACGTAGCACGAATACTAAGTACTCTACTTCCTAAAATGACGGAGGGTTGCGAATGGTTTTTAAGAAAACCTTTAACGCTTTGAACTTGATCTCGTTGCGGAATCAAATGGTTTTAAATGGAGTGTTTTTGAGGCTTTTCTAGTTTTGCTAAAGGGGTCACTCCCGGTGAAGGGATCGTCGGCCCTTTCCTCGTCGAATGAGGTGCGGGATATATCATGTATATCACTGTGCAAAGTAGAAACTATAGAAGCAATCAAAATACAAACCGAGTGCGTAGCATCTGCCAGTTACTGCTAAAGGAGTCACTCCCGGTGAAGGGATCTCGGTCCTTTCCTCATCGAATAAGGTGCAGGATGTTCTACAAGGAACACCGCGATGCAAAGCAAGAACTGTAGCTACCTGGTTTTATTTTGAAATTCGATTCCACAACATCTTTTAGGTTTATTTTCTTTCATTAATCTCATTAATGAATGTTCCATCATTTAAGTCCATCTAAACATCACAGATAAATATAACGTACGCTTATGCCATCCGCATTCGCCTCGATGTCCCGTCTGCTCCGTTAGGTTAGGTAACTAACGCTAGAGCGAGGCAGGACTAGCGCAGGTGTAAAACATAAGCAACGTCTATATAATATATCATATATACTATATACAATATCTATCTGAACAAATCACATGATCACATCACAGATAACGCAGCAGAAAATATCATATGAAATATTGGATATACTAGGACGTCCGTGTTTTCAATACGAGCCAGTATAAAACACGGATTCCACGGTCGTGATGAATAGCCAATCCCACACCCCTAGACCCCTACGAGAGCGGCAAGCAACCCTACCAATTCTAGGGTTAGGAGACCCTGACTCGACTCCTCGAGATAGTCTCCCACTGGACCCTAGAACCCGGTTACTTGTGCTCCCCTCCTTGGGTCTATCCTAATGCGGAAAAGTAAATAATATACATCAACGGTGACATCTTCCGCAACCTGGAAGTGCCCCAATAAAAGAATATTACATACAAGTTTTTTACATGAATGAAAATGAAAAAACACTTATCTCACATAAAAAAAACCGGCTATTCAAACACGACGATCCAATATAACATATCCAGTAACACATAACATCACATGCCATCAACGTAAGTAAATATGCGCATCCCAATTGTCGTTGACATATAGCAACGAAACTGGCGATATCACATATTACACTTACGGTCACAGAAAAGAAAGTGTAAAAATACAACAGTTGGAATCCGCAAACTCTTTAGACATCGCATGTCTAACCAAATGAATTCCTTAGACATCGCATGCCTAACAATTATAAACCCCGCATTTTAGTCTCATTATCGAAAACGCTTTTCAATATCAGGTCGGGCAATTCAACAAGATTCCCGACATCCTGAACGAATGCTCGTCGCAAACTTTAGTAGACGGTCGCACCCCCGATACCGTCGACGAAGTGCACCAAGGCGGAACACCGCTGCCGCGAGCATCCGAACAGATGCTTTCGGCGACGGGGTTCTCCTACAGTCACTTGGTCGGGGCTATGGGGTGTAGCTGTCTATTAAGTTTATCCAGCGAGTATCCGCGTACGCTACGCGATTGCGACGGACTTTTGATCACATCAAAATCCCGTGGCAATCGATCAAGTGAGACTAAAGTGCTATGTTTATAACATCCAAATCAGTTATCTCATAACAACTTGTGGATTCCAAGTATTGTATCACATTCCGGATAAATAGAAAATGTTAAACTTTCCGATCGAACAATCAAACACCCAAGTTTTCCCGAAACAGCTCAACACATGAAATAAGTTTAAAAAACATTCACTTCGTGCCTCAGTACCAACAGTCCAGCCGGAGAAGGGTCAAACCAACGCCTCACATGTGGCACGCCGTACTGCCCCAAACCCTAAGGTTCAAAGGGCAGTTCAAGACGGTCACATAATCGAGTTAAGGTTTGTTGTCTTCTAGAGGGACCATCGCGTTACTTGCACTACTTAGAACGTCATTAAACTACGGAAAATTCCAACAATTGAAAATTTCCCGGCAGGGAAAAAAGTGGGTATTTATATCCGGTCGAACTTTTTAACATGCTCTAAAAATACCCGGAAAAAACACAGACAAAATTAGACAATTCGATCGAATCTCCGAACTCCCAATACAACCCAGAAAACTCAACTCTTGAGTAAGATTTAAAAATTCCCAGAAAATACAGCACCAAAATATAGGAATTACTGTGCAAAAATCAATTGAAGAAGCGACTAAGAGGCCGCGGAACCGCCGCATTAGCCATGCTAATGCCGCGGTTCCGCCGCGCTTTGATTGAATCAGGCGTACGGGCTTCACAGTAATTCTTAGAAACGCCTGCTGATTTTTCTGCATATTTTTAATTCTCCAAAATCCCCGATTTCAAAAAATGTACAGAGAAGGAATTTGCATTAGGGTTTCGGTTCGAACGGACTTCTAACTCCGTCTACGCATCGCCTAAGGCTCTAGCTAGGCTCTGATACCACTGTAGGGTTCCTAGGCACACCCATGAGGTCTCACAACAGATCAAACATGTCCAATTCTAATTTTTTCATGTGCCTACAAACCCTAATACGGATCGTTAACTAGATGATAAGGCGATGCAAGCAAGTAAACGACTTTATTGCTAAAGGAAAGTGACTACAACCTTTGTAGATCCGGTCCTCCACTTCCTAGGCTCCGTGATGACGTCCCTCCGCTGTACCTATCGGAATCCGGACTCCGGCGATGGTTTCGTCAGAGAAATGATCGGGCTAGGTCATCGACTTCGATGCCGAAGATGATCTACGTCGAGGCAACTCAAGATCAAGCTCCAACTTCACCAAGTCATGAAACTTGTGAAGAAAACACCCTATACTACTTGGCAAGTGGTAGAGGATGAAGAAATAGGAAGTGGGTTCACTTTAGAATTGGATTTCTCACTCTTTTTCTCATTTCACCATTGAAGCTAGCAAGCTTTTTGAAGCTTGATGAAGATGATGAAGATGAAAGAATAAAAAGGATTAGGTTAAAAAGAAAATCCCATTCATTCTTATCATATAGCAACCATGGTTAAGTGTAGAGAATAAACTAGGGTTAGGTTTAATGGTTAGGTTAAGGCTAAGAAACAAAATGGTCAAAGCTTCAAAACTTCATGAAGTTTCAACAAAAGACAAAAGAAGCAACCATTTTATTTCTTTCCAAAATAAATGAATAAATAAAAATAAATAGATAAGTAATTCAAAACCCTAACCATTAACATAACCATGGTTTAATCATACACACCCAAGTTTGCATGTATCATCAAACATGATACAAACTAGTGCACAAAACTATATCATATATATACAATGTGCACTTCAAGTGAGAAAATCCATCTAAAGTGAACAAATATTAGTTAATGTAAAGTAATATATCTAATATATAATTATACATTAAATCATTAAATCAACACTTGATTTAACGATCCGGTCATATCGCATATGACCGACTAATATCCAATGTATCGACTTATCGAATCAATCATCGATTCGATAACTAGGTTATATCGCATACAACCAATCGATACATTCATCGCGAGAATAGAATACGGTATCACATACATGCATTATTCTCGGTCCCGCACATATCTCATATGCGTTCCTATTTCGTTTCGCTTGAGCCAGGAAACCTCTGTGTAGGACTCTAAAGACTCGTCAATACGCCGGCAGCAGATGATGATCATATCAAACACCCATAAGCCGCAAACGGTCTGCTAAACGTAACGGCCACCCGGGTATTGAGCGATCAGAAGATCGACGAGCAAGCCCGCTCACACTCCTGTGAATCCAACCAGTAACACTTATCGTACAGTCCGGTCTGTTCGTCTGATATGTCGCATATCTCGCGTAGGGGTGGTAAACGTCAGACCCCAATAGCTTGATAAGTGATGCCGACGTAAGGTCCATAACAATCGTGAAACTACTGATAACTCTTACCAGTATATCACTGCAACCCAGGCCAGGGATTTCCTGTTATGGCCAGTCGAGCATAGCGCAACATCAACCCCCAATACCGGGAGAGACGAATCCCCTCCTATCGCTCATTGCCTCCATGTGAATCGGGACTGTACCTAAAAACCATCTGTTTGCACGACTCAGTAGAGCCGTGGTAGGGTGGAAATCAAAGCACAGTGGGAGACACACAAGACTCTATGACGGTCTCGGGTCAACAGACTAAGCTGTACCAGTGTCACCAGAGAACTGCCATCTGACGTGAGGTATAATACCATCTGGGAGTTCTCGGCGAATCCGTTCAGTGTACCCAGTCTCCACTGAGCACCCGCATACCATCTCTGATGTCAAACACCAATGGATATGGGATCATCCATCGCCCATCACATGGGTCGAGAAGATATACGCTAGTCTACTCTGGAATATCGATGTCCCGTCTCGATATTCCCACGACTAGGAACATTGAAGGATGTACTCATGGACTACCCAGGCCCCACTAGTATGATCTACATCATAGTCCAGGAAGTCGAGTACACATCCTAAGGGCTTTATCAACATGTAACAGAGAGACAGAAAGTATACATGTTAAGATAAAGAGCAACCAGATAGCGTACTATCATGTCGAGCAAGAAAGTCCTACCTATATATGTCCCAGCATCCATTACAATATACATCCAATGCACAGTAATGGCCTCTAGGGCATACATATAACTAACAACCGGCGCTACCGCGTACTTTAAACTCGGATCGGGCCATTAACCTACTCCTAGCGAACAAGAGAATGGGTAGAAAGCTATACCGAGCGATCCGTGTCCTTCGGTCTTCGGCCTCCATCCCGATCTCTCCGCGGAATCTCCGGTCTTCATCTCCTCGTCGGAACGGGCACCACATCGCCGGGTTCTTTTACAGGCTCCCACCTCTGGACCGAGGCAATTTGGGCACGAAGTTGGCGAGTCGACATGTCCAAGAATACTGTAGACTGGTGTAGAATAGTTTGTCTCTAGCGGGTATGAAGTTGCCATAGTGATGATGGAGGTGAAGAATGAACTTTTGAGAATGGGGCTCTTTTTGTAGCATGAATGGAAAAATGAGATGCCAAATATTTCTCACACCAAAAATGAATCTCTCTCAACCTCTCAAAATTTATGGCCGGCCCCATCAAGAGGAAGAGGGAAAGGAGAATAATAATGCAAGAGAGAGAAAGGGTGATGATGATGAAATATCATTACTTACAAAGTCAAAACCAAAATCCATCACCTAAGTAATGATGCACAAAGAATCATCATATACTAGAACCATCATGAGAACCATCATGTCAAAAAGTCTTCTCCTTTATAAAATACACAATTGCAAATAACCCCCTCCACCAAAATTCAGCCAAAGAAAGAAACAAAGGAAAATGGCCGAAACGGAAAGCAAACTGGCAAATTCAAAAAACCGATCCCGTAATAAATTACAGGAAAACCCCGCGACTGTATATACATACCCGCATTTGTAATCCGACTGAATACAAATGCAATGAGACAAAATCTACACAGTACAATACTAGGATCCGGCTCAAACCAAAGCCCGCTAGTATTATTCGTCCGATCATAATCCGTGCAATACCGCATGTATATGATCGAACCCTGCCATATCTCCATACGGCCTCTACAGCGTTTCGTCCGAAACTTGAGAAACTGTCTGTGGGGGACTCTAAAGACTCGTCAATACTTTGGCTGTGAATTTAACCACTAGCACGTCAGAGGTATTAGCCATACGTAACGGGCTACCAGGTATTGACCAAAAGGGACGTCGATGAGCGAACTCATCCTGACACCCTACTGAGCCTGTCAGTGACAATATCCGTACAGTCCGGTCCGTTCGTCTATGAGCATCGCATGGCGGGCCTAGGGGTTGAAAAAAGTCAGACCCCCAAAAGCGGTACAAGTCGTGTCGGAGTGTAGCCCAGAACACCCTGAGATACTACTGGAATACCTACCAGTAAATCTCCCGTCTTGGCCAAGGTCTTCGTGTAATGGCTCTCCTAGACACAGCGCGGCCTCACCCCCAATACCGGGAGAGACGAACCCCTGCAGATCCGCTCACTGCCTCCATGTGGCTCAGGACTGTACCCAACTAAAACCTGTTTGCACGACTCCTTTGAGCCGTGGTAGGGTAGTAATCAAAGTACAGTGGGAACTCACACGAGACAAATGACGATCTCAGGTCGATGAACTAACCTGTACACATGTCACCAGGGAACTACTATCTGACGTCAGGTATAAGACCAACTAGCATGTTCCCGGCGAGTCCTGTCCGGTGTACTCATAACCCAATGAGCACCTGTATACATCTTAGGTGAACCAACTGACACCAGTGACTTGTGAGACCGGCCACCGCCCCTCGTCGGGGTCTCAACTGTATACACTAGTCTACTCTGGAGTATCGATGCCCAGTCTCGAAAACTCCCACGACTAGGGACCTTTTAAGGATGTGCTTATAGACCCTAGCTCCCACGTATATGATCGCCATCATACTGCTGGCCGTCAAGCAAGAATCCTAAGGGCTCTATCAACGCGCAATAGTGACCTGTAAAGTCACCTAAAACAGCACACGATGATAAAGATAAACCAGATAACATACTATCATCTTGAGTAAGACTGTCCTACCAGCATAGGTCCTCCCTCAATCATTGCAATCACGTGCCTGTGATCCAATAATTGACTCTAAGGGCAACAGAGTCAAGCCGCGAAAGCGTGGTTAAAAGAGTATCCAGTACGCATGTGGTCACAAGCACATGATAATGGATGTAGATATCTACTAATGACCACTAATATGTCTGAAAGTTTCAACAGGGTCTTTAAAGGTGTTAGAGCCTTACCGATACATGGGTTGATTGCTCGAACCTTTTTTCCGAGTGAATACTTAGTTTGTGCAAAGAAGAGAATAGTCTTTGGCGATGGAGACTCCACTCACCGCATATTACGAATATATATTCCGAAAAAGAGAGCGCGGAGCACAATAATACAGATCTGAAAGGTTTGACACGGCGGAGTTTCAAGTTACAGGGAGTAATGGGAATCAATATACCGTAAATTTTAGAGATGAAGGGCTCTCTTCGTGTACTTGCGGTGTTTTCCAGTAACAACATTTACCTTATGACCACGCAATTGCTGCTGCAAGCAGCATGCATAACTCACATTACAATTTTGCTTCCCGTTACTATATAGTTTCCAATTACCAAGACGCATACGATCCAAAATTTCATCCTATACCAGACAGTCGCTATAGCACTATTATACTGGGAACAGACAAACACCGACTGTATTACCGCCGGAAAAAAATATAAGGCCCGAAAGACCTAAGGTGCGTCGAGATCGAATGACAATAGATTCTGATCCTCAGAAAAGACACGCCAGATGGAGCATATGCAAACAACCAGGTCATTATAGGACCAGATGTCCAGGACAGTCAACAGGGACGTGACCTTTGAGATCGTGACAAGTGCACCGGAAGAAAATCGGTTAGCGCTTGTAAAGAAACTTGTACAATTTACATTTTATAAACAGATATGATTTTTTTGTATTATAAATTTGACGGATTCATTTTGTTTTTAGAGTATATACCAGATTCATATTTAAACAACAATAATATTATACAATTTTTATTTTTTTATTCGATATTTATTTGGTTTTTTGTTTTTTATTAAAAAAAATTAAATAAAATAAGGCGGGCTCTGGGAACCCGCCCTCTTCACAATACAAGGGAACCCGTCCTTTTCCCGATATAGGAGAGGGCGGGTCCTCTCCTATATAGGGTAGGGGGCGGGTTCCTAGAATCCGTCCTTTAAACACCGGGATGGAGTCGGGCTCAAAACCGTCCTATTTTGATAAATTTTAAAAAATCATTTTTTTAATAATTTTAATTTTATAATACCCTATTTCAAAAAAACCCTAAGGAAAACTATTTTTCAAGGTTGTATGGTCTAACACATCTTTCCCTGTTTCAAAAGCAATGCATCTAAAGAAAAGATATAGATACGACCGAACACATCCTATGTAGAGAGGAGGATGAAACCGTTGAAACTTATTTGTTTCGTGACGTAAGGTTTTTAGGATAGAATAAGACAGGTTATGCTAGCGGTGCTTTGGTCGATCACATAAAGATTGTTTCGAAATAAAAGAAATTCCAAGATTGACTGATTCTATTTTCGGAATTTTAGCTATTTCGGTACGAATTTGATGCATCTTGAAATATTCCTATTCAAATATACGAGCAGCGATGGGCATGGTAACGAGTAGTGGAGTAGGTCTATGGGCGTTTGAGGCTGGATGTCGCAATTTTGGATATGTGTAGATGGGTTTATGAAGGTTTCAGTGCTCTGCTTTCATCTTGTTTGAAGCATATATGTATATGTTAATAGAGGTTACGGAGGGAAGATCCATAGGAGGGAATTTCCTCCTATGGCGTCGAAAAAATATGTCCTTCTTCATTTTTTCCGGTGATCGGCATCTATTATCTTCATCGTTATCATTTAAGACGTGGGTACACCAAATTTCATGTGATTCTACAACTTTTTCACCATTGATTTTGCAATGTAAAAAGTTCTGTTGTCGGCAGAACTTTTTACATTGCAAAATCAACGGTGAAAAAGTTATAGAATCGCATGAAATTTGGTGTACCCGAATCTTAGATGATAACGATGAAGATGGTGGGTGCCGATCGTCGGAAAAAATGAAGGAGTGTGTACCTTTTCGATGTCATATGAGGAAATTCCCTTCCATGACATCTTTTCTCCATTATTCTCATGTTGATATTAAGGAGTAGTTTTGAGTTGATTGGTCTCTGCAGCATTAGACAAGGCAGTTCTACTTGATGCTGTTGCTTATACGTGTTCATAATGTACTTGTATGATACTGTTGTTATATCCATATCTCAAGAACAGTAAAATTCTATAGTTTAGTAACTTAACAGCTTCAAAATTTTATTACAACCTACAGACTATCCAATGATTTATTGGGTCTTCACATCTTTTGATGAAGCATTCGAAGTTCTGCTTCTTCTTCTCATGGTTCTTCCCTTTTCCTTTGTGGTTTTTTTATTTTTTTTTGAAGAGATAGCATGGCATGTCTTTGGCCATCATCTATTTTCCTTTCTTCAAGAAGTTAACCACATACTCACAAATTCGTTAGTCCTGGGATAATTCGGCGAGGTCGAAAATTCGGATTCGGAGAACTATTCGGAAAAACTCGGCAGGTATTCGTGAAAGATTCGGTAAGTGTTCGGGAAATGTTCGGGAAGGATTTCAAGTAAGAAATTAATATATGAGACGCTAGGTTTTGATTTTGTGAATTATTTGCTTTTTTTGAATTATTCGCTGTTTTTTCACATAATTCGCGAATTATTCGGCCCGCCGATTAATTCAGCCGATCAAAAATTCGCGAATTATTCGCGAATTCGGCGAATAATTCACGAATTATATGACTATGGTTTACCAAGATGCATTTTATCTCTACTGCTCCCTCATCCTCGTTTTTTACTTGACGTTTTAAGGAATGCACACCGATTAAGGAAAGCGTTATCACTTTCTTAATTTCAGTAATTAATCTACCGTCACATCACTAAAAAATTCATACCATGTCATATCACTAAAAAATCATACCATTTCTGTCATCAGTTTACTATATCAGCAATTAATCTACTGCCACATCACCACTAAAAATAAAATTTTTAAGCAATTTTTTGTACTGTGTCATTTATTGATATTTTTATCATTAATGATATCCTTTTTATTCCAAATCGTCAGGTAAAGTGAGACAATTTTTTCTCTCCAAAACGCCAAGCAAAAAGGGACGGAGAGAGTATTATAATGTCACAATTTCTTTGCAGCTCACTCATATGTCAATCTTTTTTAAGAATACAAGAAAAACATGAGAGAAAAGGTTGATATTTATAATGAATTGGAGAATGTCATGTCATCACAATAAGACAAATTAGTAATGACGTCAACCTCATTCTATTCTCACAAACTTTTCAAAATTGAACTCAAACAAAATCTCCATTATAGAGTTTTCTTCAACACCAATAAAAATATTTATGTGGCCAATATTTGATCAAAAAAGATACAGTGAAGAAAGGAGAAACTCAGATCAAAATGAGTATGAATCATGAATTGCGTGCAAAATACTAGCACTTTTAAAAGTTCAGCTGCCGTGATTTGGAATCATCTATGGAAGAATTATTAATTAGCTTGCACTGTCGTTCCAACAACAAAAAAATAGCTTGTACTATTACCTTGTTCCTTGTTATTATTTTCCTCAATCTGGCTTTAGTGTACTTGAATATGCTTACGAATGATGATGATGATGATGATGATGAAAGTTAATACTCAGTCCCTTGCAGTTTATTTTTCCACTTTTTGAACTTTCACAACTATTAAGAAAATTTAAAATTCTCATATGTTAATAAAAGTTTGGCTGCAAAAACTTCATTTTAACGCTATTAAATGTTCATGCATTGGAGATAGCATGAGTCTAGTTGAGGGTTAGCTTAGATGAATCAATTAAAATTGCTTTGTTAATGTCAAATCTTTTCTTGGTAATTTAAAAGACAATTTTGGGAATTAGCGATTTTTTGAAAAAAATCAGCAAAACTTTAACTTTCGGATCCCTCTGAACGTATGGAGTTAGATTGAAACTGCAATTTGAAAGTGTGGTTTCACTCTTGAACCCTTCGAGAGAGCAAATTGCTCTCTGGATGGTGTGGTTTAAAACCTCACTTTGAAAGTGTGGTTTTAAACCGAGGCATATTCCAGACAGCATTCTCTGGATCGTTACCCATAAACTGGATTTGCATCATAAATTCCCTACATCATTGAACAAAAACATAGACATATTCGGTAATTCAACATACACAACAATATTCAAACATCCAATGTTCCAATATAACTAAAATACATCGCAAATTCAAATACAAACAAACATGCGAGTCCATCTTAAATTCAAACACATTACAATTCCATTGCAAGTTCACTTTAACTCCGTCCGTTGCTCCTACAAATACAAATATGCGATATATAAAAATTCAAATCGAAGCAAACATAAACGTCCATTACCTATTATTCTATGGGCATCTTCTCTTGTTGTGTCCATATTCGTGGCACTTGGTACATTGATTTTGTCTCGCCTTCCCCTCACAGTTGCAAAGTCCAACTTAGAGGTAGACAGTTTGCAGTCTAAAACCACACTTTTTAAGTGATGCTTTAGTTAAAAACTGTCAATTCGTACTAATCACCCAGGCAACACATATTACTAAATATTTCTAAACCAACATCATTTTGCTAAATTCTTTCAAAATACCGTTAATCCCCAAAAATTGTCTAAATTTAAATGTACGAATATTTTAAAACAAAAAAAAGGTACAAAAATAGACAAATAAAGTGAAAGGAGGGAGTACATGAACTAAATCACTTTATTATTACACTCCTGGAAAATCTGTAGTATCTAACAATATATCTAAGTCTCTTAAATTCACAACATAAAGATTCTATATCCGACTGGTAATAGGATCCTAGCTAATATATTCAAACATCATTAGGTTTTAATAATTAATTGGCTTAAATTGCATAAAAATACCTCCAACTATCACGATTTTTATAATAACTATCTTCATCAAATTTTATTAGAGAAAATTATCTCAAACCATCCCTTTCAATTGCAAAATATACCTATTATTGGACGTTTGCATATGTTAACTCAGGTTGGCACATCATCAAATGAATACATGATCTTCTTATTTTATCTGTTTTGAAAAGCCCTACTTTCACTCTTTTATTTGATCTTTCCTCCTTTTCTCTGCCTTTTTTTAAAGATCTAGAGCAAAAATCATGTTTTCTTCTCAAACAGACATCTTGGAATGTTTTGCATTTGTGGGCCTTTTAAACCCACTAATCACAAGAATAAAAGGTGGGGTACTTTTCAATTGTAGAATCATCCTCCTCCTCCTTCAACCCTAATTACATGCTCAAAGTACAAACAAAAAACCCTGACCGTATTGAAAGATTAAAAAAAATATATATCCCTAATCACATGATTAACAGTAAAATAAACTTAGCCTTACCCTAAACTATCAATTAAGATACAAGATTGAGATCACAAACCACATATTTTGGAGGGATCACCAAATTTCTGCAAGAAATATGCCAGATCCTATAATTGAGTACAAGAGAGCTCCAGATCGAGGGAAAATTACCGTGGTATATAATGGGTTACCGGTATATAATGGGTTAGGATAAAAGGTAATGTGTACGAGTAATTGGAGGGTATAACGCCGTATCGTATAATGATGGTTGATGGCCTTTTCATGCAGCTTAGCCTAACTAATTCATTCGTATGATATAATATGAAGAACACGTCTAGTAGTAGCTCAGTTGATATGGCATTTGCTCTCATGCGGAGAGTGAGAGATTCAACCCTAGAAAGAAAAATGGTGACAAATTAATACTTTCGGGATAAATTCATAAGGTCCACCGGTGATTGTGTGTGCTGTGTGCGTGGATCTGATGAGCCTTACGGCCACTTCCAACCAGAAAATAAAAAGAGATAGTAAAGCCTAAGCCCATCCAAAACTTCACCTCATAGTCAACACACCAGCAGAGGCTGGGAATCTTGGCTCCCAAAGGTTAATCTAATAGGACAGCAGAGAGTATCCAATGAATATAAGTTGGAGAGTGAAAACCCTCCACTTGAAATGACAGAACAGAGATGATTAGAACCAAGACAATATCTCATTTTTTAAAGATTCAACAAGTTGCAGTCAAAAAAGCAAATAACAGATTTGTCTTGAGAAGTGAGAATCTGTTGTTGGTTGCTGCTGTGTTTTACTCAAACCTCGATCTCTGTGGAAAAAAAATTTTGAGGGAAGAGATGAAGAAGCTCACAAACACATAAAACAGTTGCATTTATCATGGGTTTCTAAAGAAAGACAAAACATTGATCAACTTCCCATGCTTTCAATGTTGTTACCGACACCATCAGTAATCGGAATCTCTGTTTATTTTTTATCCTATTAACAAGATTCTTAGTGCACGTCATCAATCAAAAAAAAATACTAAGAAAAAATGGATCCAACTCTATAGGCTTAAAAATCAATAGTAAAAACTCTTTAGGTGAAAAACTCAAATGAAAAACTTTCTAAATCCCAAAAGTTACAGGTTTAAGTGCCTATAATACAACCAACCATATTTTACTTTTTAATATTCCTGTATCATCCTTGTCAACTTCTGGCAGATAACTGCTACATTGACTGCTACACTTAGTAGATAACTAATGCATTTGTCAGATGTAGCAGTTTATATTAACGGTTATATTTATCAGATGTAGCAGTTTATCTGTTAAATATAGCAGTTTACGTGCCAAATGTTGCAGTTATCTGCCGTAAGTTGAAAAGTGTAATATGAGAATATTAAAATGTAAAAAGTGGTTGGTTGTACTATAAGCATTTAAACCTATAACTTTTTGGATTTAAGGGTTTTTCACCAGATTTTTTTTTGACGAGGCAATTTTTCATTGGTTTCTGGATCCAATAAGTTAAACCCATTTCCCCCAAAATACTAACTTATAAACCTTTTGTTTTACCCATTTATTCACCGTTGGATCTTAATACTACCTAATGATAGAGGAAAATAATAGCAGACACTTCGAATCCACGACTCTACGTCAAATCTTACTAGGTTGTTTTCTCTTTTGTATTTTAACTCAAAAAAAATTATATCACCAATTTAAATTTCTAATTTGATTAATGGGTGATTTATATTTGTAGATTTGGACATATACAAATTTTCATTTGTGCAGCTCAAATACTTTAAAACATTGGGAAATGGGCTTAAATACACTTATGGTCGAATATCCATTTGACAGTCAAAATGGATGATCTACAAGCTTTAGAATAGATGCATACAAAAAATTCATGTGATTGGAACATTTACATTTGATTTTCAATGCGAAGTGGACAGCAACCATAACTTAATGTTTGTAAAAACTAAAAATTACTCTGGAAAGACCGTTAATTTTGCACCTACTAAATCAACAGTTAAAAATAATAGAAATGCGGTATATTTAGATGAATATTAAGATGAACGATAACAATCAGCCAAAAATTAGAAGCATCCGCCGTAGGAGGGTATCCCTCCCTTTACCTTTGTCCTCCATTATTCCGATATAAATATATCACAGCCAATGTTATTCAATATCAACCCAAGTAAGTCGCTTATCTTTTGTAAGAATCTCACATGGCTTAATGGGTTCATGTTGATTAACTTTTGACATGCAGTTCAAAATCAAAGGAGATGTCTGTGAGAAAGAAAGAAAAAATCTTGCCTATGTTCTTTTTATACACACAAGCTGAATCGTGCAGCTTAAAACTGGTTACAAACAACAGAAAGTAAAAGACAATACTGCCTTCCCTTCATAGAAGAAGATTGGACAAACACACTACAGTAGTCTCATAGTTTTGGTAAAGATACCATGAAACTCATACACTTGGCACTCAGCAAGCTGCTGATTACAGTGACAGACTTACCATAAAACTCAATACACTTGCAAACTTTTACAGAAGTTTCTTAAAAAGAAAATAAAGAACAAGGAATTTTTTTTTGGAGGCAAAGAGTTTCTTTTTTGCGGGTGGGTAACAGACCCACGTATGCCAAGTTTACGGTTAGCATGCACGTAGGCTCAAAAGTAGAAAGGGAATTCAAAGTTCAATGAGATATTGCCAGGTCAACGTTCACTGTAGGTTCAACGGAATTGTGCCCCGGAAAACGTTTGGCCAAAGGACCAACTAGGAGGAGCAGCATTGTAGGAAACCACGGATCTGCCGTCACTGGTGGCGACCTTGAAGGAGAGGCCTTGGCCATCGAGGTACGTGTTGCTCTGCCAGTTCTGGCCCCAGTTCCTCGACATTGCCTGCCATCTTGTCCTTGAACCCTTGATGTAAACGGCATGCACATCTCCAGCCCCGCCGACATTAGTGACGAGCACCAGGTTGAAGTAGGAATGCCCATTGATTGTGAACCTGATCCCACCCCTTTTCCTGCATTGGACCCTTCTGTAAGCAACAGGAACAATACCAGCCCTGTACCGAGCAATGTGCTGGAAGACAGGCTGAGAGAGATCAAAGTGGTGAAGAGGAGGATTGCACCACCCTCCTGCATTGTTTGGTGGGCAGATATTGGTGGCTGTCACAACTATGGCTCCCGGCAGGCACCACTTGGGACCACCAGCGCACATGATCTCATAGCATGACCCACAGCTCAGCCCATTGTTGAACAAGGCTGTACTTAGAGCAGCTGTGTTTGTTCCATATCCTTGGCTGTAGAGGTTTCCATAGCCACAAGCCCCGCCTGCAAGGGACAATGAGAGCAGAAGGCGTTAGCACTGCACCAAAACTCTAAAGCTGTGATAAGAATTGGAAGGTACATTTTATATTATATATGTTCTCATGAGAGATTTTGTGTAACATTTAACTTTTCATTTTTAGATACACGGCAGATCGGATTTAAAATCTAGGTTGCTCTGCTACTGTCTTAATGTCGTTCCAATTGCACCAAAACTCTAAAAATTGTGGGAAAGGATGTATATTTCTTCTTCTTTTTTCCGTTCAACCCTCATCACAACTATGAAGTTTTGACCCAGTGCAAGGATGGCAGCAAAGCAACAGACGGTTAAAAGAAAGAAAAAATTGTGTAAATGTCTGGGTTTTTCGTCCCTAGAAAAGGCATCATACTGCAGAGATGTGTCAAAAGATTCAACTTATCCATCAACCTTAACCATAACCTCGAAATTTCACAATGGAAAGACTAACAATTACATTCAACTGGCCAACATATAATCCATAGATATAGTAAATTGCATACCCATAGTTCCAGAAGCATCACCCCCTCCATAGAAGGTGGCATGGGCACTGGTCCATCCTCCTTCATGTCCATACCCATGTGCATGACAAGACAATGAGAGTAGACTTAACAAGAGCAGCACAAGGCTGCCCATTTTTACTCCTTTTCTTATCTTTCACAAGAAATGAGAGAAGGTCTGTGTTCTCTTGGGAGAACGAGAGGCTGGGAGAGAGTATATATAGATCTTTGGAAGAGGGACAAGGTGTGATGTCTTCACTCTCCTTTTTGCAAACTAAGCAACTGACATTTGGGGCTATTATAAATAGTTATCGGTGTTATCAGGAATTTATAATTGGTTGAAAATACATCTCATGTGGTAATGAAGGCGGTTCTATGATTTGAAAGATCTCCGTCTTGGAGGCAACCTGAGGATGAATATGGAAAGGAAAGAGCTTCAAACATAGAGGGTAAAATTGAAAAAGTGAGGCAGTCTGCTGCTAAAATGCCATTGGCTCCAATTTAGTTTAAAAGGCATTAAACATTATACAATAATTTGGAGATCACGACTATGTTTTCAAGCATCCCTCATTTACTGACATTCTAAGTTTGCAACAAATTTTATATATTCACCTGTTTTCATTGAGGCGGAAATGTGGCTGGGGCTGACCGAAGCCTCATGGCTGCGGTCGCATGACAAAGTGCTAGGAGTGGGTCCCGTCCCAACTTAAACCAAGGGGACCCCCTCCTTTTAATCCTTTGGGTGCGGTCGCCCGGAGCCTCATATATATATCTCTTATTAAACCAGCTAGAATGCTTCGGATTTTGAAATGTCCTAAATCAATTATATAAAAAAAATTGGATAACTTATCTTAAAATAGATATCGCATCAAACAAGTGTTCCTCTTTTTTATTCCAGCAAATCAAATAACCCCTTAGACAAAACTATGAGGCCTCCCAAAATATTAGAAAGCTCAAGTTGTAACGAATATTGTGGACAACCCCCTGACTTCTAAGCATAGTAGAATGTTACCTTTTTAAATCTTAACTTGAAGAAAGCAGGCCTTGAAGCCATGGCTTCTTCCTTCACGAACCACAGCAGAATCAGGCATTAATATTATTCATGTTAGAAAATAGAAACCCAAATTAATACCATTCAAATCCACTACAACCTATGTGACTTAATAATAAAATAAATACTAGAAACCCAAATCAGTGCCACTCAAATCCACTACAACCAATGTGACTTAATAATAAAATAAATACAAATCATTGAATCCCGTTGTATTAAAACAAACAGTCTTCTGGCTTGGTTTCACATACCCTCAAGGTCAAATATGTTGAGGAGAAAAACTGAATTTTTTTTGGGGAATCATTTCAGAAGTTAATCTGGTCTAACAAATAATCACTTAGTAATGTGAATAAGAACTCTATCATTTTCCTCATATGTTACACACCATCTTATTAAAGACAAGCCCGGTTTCTGATGAAAATGTGAGCAGCTAGACTTCGTTCCAAATTTCAAGTACATGATAAAGAGAGTCGTTGGAAGACTGACTTACAAACCCGAAGTAGGGAAATTGCATGTTAAGAATATGGTTGGTTATTAAGAGCCCAGAGCAATACTGGTTATATTCTGAACATATTACTACTTCGGTTGTTTGTATTGTTTTACTTAAGTAAATTATGTTCTGAATCTCCTAGTTTCTCTTCGGAAAGTATTACTAATCTGCACCGTTGCTTAATAAATTGCTTAATAAAGGAGCAGGCAAAACTCTAGTATGACAAGTTTAAGTTGCATTTTGAAAAATACGTGCATGTAATCTAGACCGTGAAACTGATAGAGATTGATTGTTATTTTTTTCTACCGGTTGTAAAAGCACGTGCATCTGTTTGGGACCTTTTTGTATATCAGTACATATATGAAAACATCTGCACAGATAACTATTTTTATTAAAAAAAATTGAAAAAAGTTGTGAAGCATACATTATGCACAAGTAATCAAGAAACACATAATATAGTACTGGAAGAATATGCATAAACACACATACAAGAATAAATCCTTCACGACGGGGTCTAGAAGTTAGTGTCACTTAGATATAGAAGTATATAACCTTCTGAAGTGTCATATTGTCCTGTAAATTTCATAGAAAATGACTCCGAAAAATTAAAAAATCATACAACATTTTATATACTTAGCCTTTATACCACAAAATTATAGAGATCATCTCTATAACCACCAAATAACCAAAACGACGTTCTTTGACAAAAACCTGATTGGTACTACTTTGCCTAGAAAATAAAAGTGAGAATTGTGTGTTTTGATTTTGATTAAATTAGGTGGGCCTTAGCTTAACTTGAAACCGACACCTCTATCTACAAGCATTTGGTGTGCTTGCTTTCCAAAATTTTCCTTCAATTTTAATTTAACAAAAAAGCTTCAAGTGTTCCCTACAATTGAATGACACTGATCCAAAGTGTACCAGAAACACAGCTTTTATGTGCGATGCAAGAAAATTTCAAACTTTCAATGCTACCCATTAGAAATTTAAAAAAGAAAGGTTTGGTGAAATAGTCTTGTACCTGATGGTCCAGTTTTGATTTTGCGCAGAGGAACAAATACTTCAACTTGGGCATTGATGCTTGCCTGCTCGGCTATCAAAATTCTACACAAGCAACACCAAATCAAATTCTTCAGTAATTTTAGTTTCAATTCGATGGTTAAAATCCCAATCACTTGAATTCTCATGTGCTGAGGATCGTTTGGACATCTGATGGAACCTGCACATGAGTACACACGTGAATGCTGAGGATTCCTTGCCTAATCTTTATTTATCACGAACATAATCATTGTATATGATTACCTTGGACACATCTCGTCTTCTCATAAACAAAATAATTGAACATGCATGCATTGATTGGGGGAGCAACAAACTTCAAATGACAGAATAACGACAGTGACTAATCAAAAAACTCGAATTTGAGGGAAGGAATCTGTGGTCTGTGTGTTGTCAATAGCGTAAGCAAATGGACAAACTATGTTTAGCGATATTTTGATTTTAGTCAATCAGGACATAATAATATACGTGTTACGTTTTAGGAAATTAATCAGTGATGCACATGAGCACAACAAAAAACATAAATATTGACGACAAATCAATGATAGATTTTGCTCAAAGTTTCAATCAATGAGCTGCTTCGACAACTTTAGAAGTCCATTCTGGACATGTATTAGGTAAAGATGCATTGGGTACATGAAAGCTTGGCTCACATCAGTATGAAGCTTGTAATCCTAGTTATGTTCACACCAAATTCAAGCCTTAGCAATAACAAAAAGATCGTACATAATCCAATTGGAATTAGCATTTTACTCCATCCTTCGAACTATAAAGGTGACAAACTTTTGATCCATGCCTCGGTAAGACTGTAATGCATCCAGCTATACAAGGCATTACATGCTTCAACTGTTTTTCTCTCAGAAAAGCATTTTGGTGAAAAGTTAAGGAATGAAATCTAGTCCCATGACAAGCTAAGTATCAAATGAGCCACAATTACCCATTGGGATTATAGGAGTCAAATTTATATGATTTTATGTGATTCTTTTGTACAGTAAAAAGGATATGTAGCTGGCCCATAGCAGGATCAGGAAGTTATAGAATTGTGTTATTAGTTGGAGTATAACTAAATGTTTTAGAGTGTCCTGTGTGTGTAGAGTTGCTTAGACAAAGGAACCAAAGGACATTCAGAGATACCAAACAAGTATGAGGTCAGGAGAAACTCAAATGGCCAGTCTCCACATGGCCAATCACATGGTTTGGCCAATCACATGGTTTGTCCTTTCATTCAAGTGTACAAAAGATCTCTCACTAAGAACATTTAGGGCTCAGTTCACAAAAGAAGGCACAATTTGCTTGTATTCAACAAGTAACGTGACTGGTTGTGCTTGAGATTGTGTTCTTATGGTCCAAATGCAATAGCCCTTCTAAGTTCCAAGTCTCAAAAAATATGCGGGATTAATCAGAAGCATGAACCAATTGAGATGAAAATAAAATGCTTTTCAGAGATGATAGATTTGAATTATCAGGTGTCGTTTACAGCCAAGCATCTAAAGCAAAATTTAAAGGTTCTGCCACTCTGTCCTGGAATTTGACGGTGTTTGGCATTGGCACATCAACTCACTAGCATAGATCGAATTCAGCTTTAGCAAATTGTAGAGAAATGATAGGCATCTAGATGTAGCCAAGTCGAGAAGATGGGGAGGGAGTGGTATTAAATATTGATACTCTTAAATGTCTTTATCACTACATCAAAACCATGCTATAATGGGGTTCGTGTTTTGGGGGTGTTCATAAGGAGACACATGTTCCCTTCCGAAAGACGCGGACGAAGACGCGATGTACGTCTAGCCTGAATTTCGGGACAGATGCTAATTGGTGCTATCCGTCCACCTCTCCGAAGATGCCAAGTTGATTTATGGCACCATGCATCGAAGGTTTAAACGGATGCGGCCGATGTAGCAGATTTCGTCAGATTCCCCCTCGCTTGAGAGGTTTTTGATTGTGGGGACGCTCTTCCCTGCAGGCGCAAGCCCCTACAGTTAATTACGCTACCGCATTGCGGTAACAACTTCCTCCTTTTCCAGATGGTCACTTCGTGTCGTGGGTGTTTGTTTTGTGTTTGGTTGTCCGTGGATTGTATACGGAGACTGAGTTATGTTGTCGCCCGTAGGGCGTAGACTAGTCCAAATCCGTATCTTTCTTAGATTTGGGTTTGGGAGGGTTGAGTTTAAGGATACGTTAATCACATTTGAGACTAAGATCAACTTAAACGTTTGTTAATGATACGTTAGTCTAAATTTAGACTAAGATCAACCTAACAGGACCATTTAGATCCAGCAAGAGAGCAATTGGGCTCTATTGTTTAGTTTAGTGACATTGCGGTCGATAATTAGTTTAAGGACATTACGGTCCATTGTTAGTTTAAAAACATCGCGGTCGAGGTTATGGACATCATAGTCCGTGAGTTTAAGGACCTCACAGTCCGATGTTAGTTTTAAGATATCACGGTCGAGATTAAGGACGTCATAGTCCATGGGCTTAAGGACCCCACAGTCCAATTTTAGTTTAAAGACATCACGGTCGAGGCTAAGGACATCATAGTCCGTTGTTAGTTTTAAGATATCACGGTCGAGGTTAAGGACATCATAGTCCATGAGTTTAAGGACCCCACAGTCCGTGAAATGTGTGGTTGTCGGGACCCGTCACCTCTTTGAAGACGTTGAGGAATTACAACGACAAATATCACAGGAGTGAAGAGATGTACCCTTGAACCAAGGTTGATTGGGGATCTGTAGTCCAATTTGGAACTAAGATCAATTAATTAGATTATGAGCACATTGGCTCAGTTAAATCTGAATTGAGGACTTATGGCCAACTTGGACTAAGTCCAATTAGATTTGAAGTGTTGGCCCTTTATTGGACCATTAGACATTTGTCTGGATTCGAGCCCATATTGTTCAGCAATGCTAAACAAGAGTTCGAGGGCTTTGGCAACATTTTTATCTTTGATTTCCTCAATTTTGAGATTCATTTGGAGGAGGGACTTTTGCCTCTGGAAAATTAGCCAATTTGGCTAAAAGTAGTGTTAAACTCTAAAGAACAACAGTGTTAAACACTGGAGACAGAACTCTCAAATTAGTGTTAAACACTAAAAGACCATCAGTGTTAAACACTGGAAATATAGAATCCCAAATTAGTGTTAAACACTAGAAAATAACAGTGTTAAACACTGGGAATAAGGTTTTCAAATTAGTGTTAAACACTAAAAGATAATCAGTGTTAAACACTGGGAATAAAGCTCTCGAATCAGCGTTAAACATTAAAGAAAAAGGGGTCACGTGTGGACACGTGAGGGCGCCCAAAGGTTGGACCAGATTCCTTTTCTTCGTTTTGCAATTGAGTGTTAAACACTTTTTATATTTTTATTTTGAGCATCACGTGTTGACATGTGATGGGGATTTATGCGCTGACTATTAAAACGTTTGCCAAGGGGTCACGTGGTAACGTGTGAGGGCGCCCAAAGCCTTCATTTCTTTTGCTTTTCTTTCTGCGTTTTGGAAGTCACGTTGGAGCACGTGAGGCATTGCCTCAAAGCCTTTTTCCTTCAGGAATCTTTTCAAGGGTCACGTGGGGACACGTGACCTTGGTTCTTTGCATGCATAGAGATCTTTTAAGTCTCCTTATTATATTTTTTTAAGAATTGAATTCTCTGTAGGGTTAAACCCTGATTATGACTTTGGAGGAATTAAATTCCCATTTTGAAAGAATTAAATTCTTATGTACGGTTAAACCCTAGTTTTCTTTGGAGGGATTAAATTCCCATATATGTAAAAGAATCAAATTCTTTGTGTAGGGTGAAACCCTAATTTCATTTTTAGGAGGAATTAAATTCCTATGAATTTTAGAGAATTAAATTCTCAATTAGGGTTAAACCCTAGTTTTATCCATCTTCAAGGAATTAAATTCCTATAATCTTAGGAGAATTAAATTCTCATATAGGGTTAAACCCTAATTTTGTCATGAAGGAATTAAATTCCTATAAATTTGGGGAGAATTAAATTCTCTGAACTCAATCCTCCCTCTAAGTCTTGGATCTGCATGGCAAAATCTCAACCCGATGAGAATTAAATTCTCAACCTATGGGAAGATTTGCTTCTGCAGATCTTCAACCAGAAGAAGAACTAAGTTCTTTTTTCAAAAGAGTTAAACTCTTAGATTTTGAGAATTAAATTCTCTAATCTGAAGTTTTGATCCCCTTTCTTTTCTCACCTAGGGTTTTCTTTGTTGAGAATTAAATTCCCCTTTCTTTTCTCTTTGAAATTTCAAGATACCAAAATTCTATTTCCCGCAAAAATTCTCCTCTTTTCTTTTTTTTTCTCTCCTCTTGGCTCCTATTTATAGGAGAAGGAAAAGAATCAATTTGTTTAATGAATCTTTCATTGAAAGATTTTGTTTGTTTTTCGTGATTAATATGATCCTTTAGATCATTCAGTGAATTTTATTCACCGTTGGATTTTCAATCCAAAAATATTCTGTTTGTTATTTTCGGTGAGATTTAGGAAAATCTTTCTTTATCTAAAATTTTTCCATAAATTGGGGATATTTAATCACCCCTGGATTTTTAATCCAACGGTTCTCCCTAATCCTTTCCCATTTGGAAAGATTTTAGAGAAATTTAGAATTTTAATTCTATTAAACTGTAAGGCTTTCAAAGCCTGTCACGTGCTAGCACGTGACCCTTGGTCATGTGTGAACACGTGACCTCTGGCTTCTCCTTCAGCCGTTTGTTTTCATTTCTGTTTGATGAGAATTTAACCATCACGTGTCAACACGTGACCATTGGTCACGTGTGAGCACGTGATACCTCATTGAGGTAATTCCCGATTTTTAGAATTAAATTCTATTAAGTTATAAGGCTTTCAGAGCCTGTCACGTGCTGGCACCTGACCCTTGGTCACGTGTGAGCACGTGACCCCCAATTGGGTCCTCATTCGGCCGTTTGTTTGTGCTTTTGTTTTAACCATCACGTGTTAACACGTGACTATTGGCCACGTGTGAGCACGTGACCATTGGCCAAGTGTGAGCACGTGACCATTGGTTGGGTCCTCCTTCAGCCGCTTGTTTATGATTCTGTTTGCTTAGATTTTAACCTTGTAAATAAATCACGTGTCAACACGTGACCCTTGGTCACGTGTGAACACGTGATGCCTCTTTGAGGAAAACCCTGATTTTTAATCAGGGAACAAATGCCCCCACAGCGTTGCTCTCACGTGTCTGCACGTGAGTGCAACGCTGTAACTTTTATGACCGTTGGATCCATCTAGGGAATAGGGGAGATGAAACGTTTCCATCACATCCTATAAATGCAGGGGTCTCTTCAGAAGTGCCTCCACTCTTTCATCTTCTTCCTTGCAAACTTTTCCCTTTGAGAATTTAATTCTCCTTCTCAGAGCTTAGTTCTCTGCCTTGAATATTTTCAGAGTTTAACTCTGTTCAAAGACTCTTTCTTCAGGTAATGATCTTTAAACGATCGAAGAACTTTCACAGAAACCTTCACTGGATTTTAAATCCACACCAAGAGTTTTCCCTTTAATCAAGAACCCATTTTTTGAAACTCTCTAAAAAAAACAAAAAAAACATTTAATCTTCAAATCATAGATCTCTTAGGGGTTTTCTGATCTTCAGGGGTCAATGGTGATGTTTGTCTTTCCCCTGGAATTTAATTCCATCCCCAAAGAGCTCTGGCTCTGGAAAAAGAAGTTTCTGGGAATTTAATTCTCTCTTTCAAAAGGAATTTAATTCCTATGAAGAACTCAGTTCTTCCCATAGAACTCCTTAGGTTTTCTTGTCCTGAGTTGTCTTCTTCACAACCAAGAAGAAGAAGTTTACAATGTTGTTTTCTAGGAATTTAATTCCCTTGATTCTGTTTGATTTATCACAGAGTCCAAGATGGATTTCTTTATAGGGGAATGTGTAGGGTCATTTGAAATCCACTGTCTATTTAATGAGAATCTTCCTTTTGTCTCATTGTAATTGCTTTGCCTCATCATTAGCAAGCCGTCATCTTGATTTTGTGGGACCCATGTATTTTGTAACCAATGGTCCCATAAAATGAGTCCTCCGTCGCTTTCTTCCACTGTCTTTTTATATATATATACATTTATAAACATATATATATACTGCCGGCTTCGCTTTAACAGTTTCCCCTTATTTTATTTCAGGTACAATGACTTCCGTTCCATATTTCCCTTTTGCTCGCTCGGAGGCCACTTTTCCTCAGTCGCCATCTGACGAGGAAGTGATGACGATGATCAGGGCTCATGACCCGAATTGCACCAACTTGCTTTTGTGGGGGACCTGGTATGGTCACATCATCCGTGGTCGCCGAAGTTTCCTTTGCGAAGTACCGACGGAGCCTACCTATCCGTTCCTGCCGATGGATCCTCCAAGGGCAGTCTTTGCCGTGGAGATGCCTAATTGGACTCCGATGGGACGACTTGAGCCTTCGACGACGGGCATCTCGAATCATCCTATCCCGGCCATAGATATTCTGGGACGCCGCATTTGCCAGGGCGAAGCCCAGCCATGGGGGCAGATCTACAAAATAGGGCTCACCACTCGACACCCCACGGGCTATCTCCTTTGGGCTCGATACATCCTGTCCGCCCATCGCGCGCGACTGCAGAAGGTTAGGCTTTATCAGGCTATATATGCGTCTCTCTTCCACTATCAGTCTCCTCATGTGTGGTGGGTTAAGGCTTTCCTGAACCAGTGGAATCTCCCCACCAACACTTTTCTCCTAGGGGACCGCGAAGTTTCGATCTCCTTGGAAGAATTTTACGAGATTTCAGGGCTGCCAATCAGGGGGACACTTCATGAAGAGTTGCTGCCTCCCGACGAGTACGTCTTTGAGACCGAGCTCCAATGCTCGACGGCTTGTCTACCGAGAACGCCGTCCGCCACAAGCGTCCGAGTTTGATCAAGGCCCTGGGAATCTTTGACAAACTGTTCACAGAGTCGGAGGAGCAGGGCGTCACCTTTAAGAGCTTCATCGCTTGCTTCCTTCGCGAGGGTGTCTTATCAAAGACGGCTCCGAAGTTTGCGAATATCAATGACCCCTTTGGGTTTGGTCTGGACAGGCGGCCGACTAAGGAAGAGGATTTATCGCAATTTTACATTCCTATTATGTCGCCGGTATCTTTCGAATCGATTGCAGCTCCAGGCATGGATGAGGAGACATTCTTTGTGGGTTTCATTAGTGTCTGGCTCAGCTGGTTCATCATCCCCATGCATCGCCGCTTCATAAGAGTCTCGGTTATCTATCCGGCTCATCGTATCGCTGAGGGGACACGGCTAGCCGTAGGCATCCCGGTGCTAGCGCATCTCTATCATGGGTTGGGCGCCGCGGCCAATACCTCAACTCCGGGTGTGGACGTAGTAAACTTCTCCCTTCATTACTTCACATCTTGGATTGAGATGCACGTGTTGGGGGCTTTTGCTACGCACCAGAGACCTGCATTTTACGACGCTTACACTTTCCCACGGCTCATGCGGTTAGTGTGTAAGTCGATGTTCAACACCCCAATACTTATGGGGAAGCGGAAATATGAATAACAATCTTGTTCTATGATCAAACATCGATTAACCGTATGAATCGTTTGCTAAACAAGTTTTAACAAAAGCTATAGAGTTCTAAACTACTATGTTAAGAGATTATACCAAACGGTTCTAGTCCTTCGTCTTAATGTTATCTACGGCCTCTTTGGATCTCCACGTCCTCTTCGGCTTTCTCCCGTGATAGACGATCCACCCGAGAACCCTAATCCAAGCTATAACCTCTAAACTTGAGGTTACTTAGTTTCTCTAGTTGCTAAATAGAGTAGCTAAGGTGATGTAGAGATAGGTTATGGAGTAATTAGTCTTTCCTAATCCTTGTTCTCAACTCATGAGGGGTAGGATTAGGCTTGGTGAAGGAGAGAGAACTTGAAGAGAGAGAGTGAGAAGATGATAATGATAATAATAATGATAATGAAAAAGCTTCTCACTTGATATATGAAACATAATGAATAAGAAAGAAATGAATAATATGAGATTATTCATCATGTTTCATTAATGCAAGTGGGTGATTCATTATGTGAGTCATTAAGCATTTAATAATGCATTAATGACATGATGAATCACTCACAATGAGTCACTAATTCATTAAATGAAAATGCCACCTCTCTCTCCATGTCACATCCTTCTAGAAGCTTCTCGGAAAATTACGAGAACGCCCCTCTCATCCGTGAAAACACGGAAAAACTTTAGACTGTATAAATCCAATAACCTGATACTAGAATCTGGCTTAAACCAAAGCCGACTAGTAAAAACTGTCCGAATGTCGTACGTGCGTTCAAACACGTATGCGTCCGAATCTTTGTCGTAAAACCATACGACCTCTATATCTTTTCGCCTGGGTTTGGGAAATCTCTGTGTGGGACTCTAAAGACTCAACTACTACGCTGGCAGTGGGTTTAACCACAGACCGTAAGCAGCACTAGCTGTACGTAACGGTCCCCAGGTAGTTGTCGATAAGAAAGCTGATGAGGTAACCCATCTGAAATCCTACTGAGCCTGTCTGTGACAATATCCGCGCAGTCCGGTCTGTTCGTCTAAGAGTATCGCATGTATGGTCTAGGGAGGTGGTGGACGTCAGACCCCTAATAACCGTACAAGTCGTGTCGGTATGGTTCAAGACCACCCGAGAATCTACTGATCATTCCATCAGTAATTCTCAATCAGCCCTGGCCAGGGACTTATGGTAATGACCAACCGACCACAGTGCGATATCAACTCCCTATACCGGAAGAGACGAATCCCTAACAGTCGCTCACTGCCTCCACGTGGCTCGGGACTGTGCCCAACGGAAACCTGTTTGCACGACTCCTTTGAGCCGTGGTAGGGTAATAATCAAAGCACAGTGGGAACTCACACGAGACAAATGATGACCTTAAGTCAACGGACTATCTGCACACATGTCACCTGAGAACTGCTATCTGACGTTAGGTATAATACCATCCAGTCAGTTCTCGGCGAGTCCTGTCCGGTGTACTCACACCCAGTGAGCATCTGTATACAATCTTAGGTAAACACCACCAATGGTTGCGGGACCAATCCATCGCCCCTCGTCAGGGTCTAGATATGTATACACTAGTCTACTCCGGAGTATCGATGCCCAATCTCGATACTCCTGCGACCAGGGACATCTAAGGGTGTGCCTATTGACTATCCAGCTCCCACTAGTATGACTGCCATCACAACGCCGGTAGTCAGACAAACACCCTATGGGCTTTATCAACATATATATATAAATACCAAGTAAAATATATTATACGTTAAGACAAAGTCAAACCAAATAGCGTACTATCATATCAAGCAAGACTGTCATGTACATACATATCCCAAGCATCCTATACAATGTAGGCCTCTAGGGCATATATATCCAACAATCTCCCACTTGCACTAAGGCCTATAATTGGCGCAATGAGTACCCACTGTCTCTACCAGATCCAGTTGCTTGCGTACCGCATGCCCAACATCTCAAAAAGTCTCTCGAACTGTACTTGAGGAATGGCCTTGGTGAATGGATCTGCCGTGTTGTCTTTTGTGTCCACTCTCCGTATCTCGATCTCCGGATGATCCACGATCTCCCTGATCAGGTGAAACCGCCTTAAGATATGCCTGGATTTCTGATGGGACCTTGGTTCCTTCGCTAAAGCTACAGCGCCATTGTTATCGCAATACAAAGGTATTGGATTGGCAATGGACGGAACCACCTGAAGTTCAGAAATGAACTTCCTTATCCAGACAGCCTCTTTTGCGGCTTCACTAGCAGCTATATACTCAGCCTCCATAGTTGAGTCTGCGACGGTATCTTGTTTGGAACTCTTCCAACATACCGCCCCTCCATTGAGGGTAAACACAAAACCCGAAATAGATTTAGAATCATCCTTGTCACTTTGGAAGCCGGAGTCGGTAAAAGCCTCTACCTGGAGGTCCCTATTACCGTAAATCAAGAACACCTCCTTAGTTCTTCTCAGGTACTTGAGAATGTTCTTCACCGCTCTCCAATGTTTCTCACCTGGGTCAGACTGATACCTGCTTACCACACTAAGTGCGTAAGCTACATCCGGTCTGGTACATAACATCGCATACATTATTGATCCTACCGCCGAAGCGTAGGGTATAATGCCCATGCGTGCCCTCTCTTCATCAGTCTTTGGAGACATCTCCTTGGAGAGGGTGATTCCGTGACAAGCGGGCATATTGCCGCGCTTGGAATCTTCCATACTAAATCTCTTTAGTATAGTGTCTATATACCTGGACTGCGAAAGTCCCAATATTCTATTAGATCTATCTCGATAGATCTTAATGCCCAGAATGTATGATGCATCTCCCAAGTCTTTCATAGAGAATTTCTGTGACAAGAAGAGCTTTACTGATTGTAGTATAGGGATATCATTCCCTATCAGTAGTATGTCGTCGACGTATAAAACGAGGAAGACTACTGCTCCTTCTACAATCTTCCTATAAATACATGGTTCATCTACATTTTTGATAAAGTCAAATTCCTTGACTGTTTCATCAAAGCAGATGTTCCAACTCCGCGATACTTGCTTTAACCCATAAATGGATTTAAGCAATTTGCACACTCTTCCGCTGCTCCCACTGTCTAAGAAACCTTCTGGTTGATCCATGTAAACACTCTCTTCTAGATGTCCATTTAGAAAAGCTGTTTTTACATCCATTTGCCAGATTTCATAGTCATGGAAGGCAGCAATGGCAAGCATGATCCGAATGGATTTAAGCATAGCTACTGGTGAAAAAGTTTCATCATAGTCCAATCCTGGTCTTTGACGAAAACCTTTTGCTACTAGTCTAACTTTGTAGGTTTCCACTTGTCCAAATGTACCAATCTTCTTTTTGAAGATCCATTTGCACCCAACTGGTTTTACCCCAGGAGGAGCAACTTCTAAAGTCCATACTTTATTGGTGTACATGGATTCCATTTCGGATCTCATTGCATCCAGCCACTTCACTGAGTCGTTACTTGTGATAGCCTGCTGAAAACTAGTAGGCTCATCATCATCGATGATGCAATCCTCTCGATCCCCATCAAGAAGAAAACCATAGTATCTTTCAGGAGGATGAGAAAGCCTACTAGATCTGCGGAGTGGCGTTGGTTCGTCATGTTCTATTGAAATCTGAGATTCTTCTAAGTCTTCGGTTGCAGTTTGAGGTTCTGGAATTTCTTCCAGTTCTACCGCGCTCCCACTAATTTCTTTTACAAGAAATTCGCTTTCTAAGAAGACAATGTGACGAGCGACAAACACCTTTTGTTCTTCAGTGTGGTAGACCATGTACCCCCTTGAATGCTTGAGGTATCCTACAAACTTGCATAAAACCGATCGTGCTTCGAGCTTGTCCGGATTATGCTTTTTAACATATACCGGACACCCCCCATATCTTGATATACTTGAGATATGGTCTCTTCCCACACCACATTTCATATGGAGTGGTAGGTACAGACTTAGTTGGAACTCTATTTAATAGATATGCGGCTGATTCTAGAGCAAATCCCCAGAAGGAAAGTGGCAACTCAGCACTACTCATCATTGAACGCACCATATCTAATAGCGTGCGATTCCTTCTTTCTGATACACCATTATGCTGAGGTGTATAAGGTGGAGTAAGCTGAGAGAGAATTCCATTCGCTTTCAAGTATTCAAGGAAACTGGTACTTAAGTATTCTCCACCTCGATCAGATCGAAGTGTCTTGATGCTTTTACCAGTTTGTTTCTCTACTTCATTTTTATACTCCTTAAACTTCTCAAAACCCTCGGATTTATGCTTTATTAAGAACACATGTCCATACCTAGAGAAGTCATCGGTAAAAGTGATGAAGTAGGAGTGACCACTTCGTGCATGTATAGACATCGGACCACATACATCACTGTGTACTAGTCCCAAGAGTTCAGTGGCTCTTTCTCCGTGTCCGGTGAACGGAGATTTGGTCATTTTTCCTTTGATACATGATTGACAAGTTGCATATGATGAATATTCAAACGGATCTAGATATCCATCTTTATGTAACTTAGTCAATCTTGTTTCATTTATATGACCAAGTCTACAATGCCATAGGAAGGCTTGATTCGAATCTGGAGCCTTTCTTTTACGCGTGTTTTGAATATTGAAAATTTGTGGTTGATTAAGTATGTATATGCCGTTTTCCAGTGTGCCAAACCCAATCAGTTCTTGATTTAGGAGAATGTTCATGACATTTCTTTCAAGCACAAAATTATATCTTTTATTAGACAACAAAGATACTGATATAATATTACACAACATACTGGGAATACAAAAACAGCTATACAATACCAAAATGTGTCCACTATTCAACCCTAGGTGATATTCCCCTATTGCAACTGCATCTACATGCATTCCATTGCCCATCCGGAGAGTCATATCACCTGCCCCCAGTACTCTACTATTTCTCAGATCCTGCAAAGAATTACAGATGTGAGAACCAGAACCGGTATCAAGTACCCATGAAGTAGAGTTAACTGAAAGACAATTTTCGATTACGAACACACCTGAAGCAGAAGCAACAGCTTGCTTCATGTCCTTGGCTTTAAAGACCAAACAGTCCTTCTTCCAGTGCCCTTGCTTGTGACAATAGAAGCACTCGTTCTTTTCTGCCTTCACCCTTCCTGCCTTGTTCGTTCCCTGCACCTTCTTGACCCCACCCTTCGGTTTGGTGGCTTTCATTTTCTTCTTCCCTTTAGCTTTCGCTTTAGATTTAGAAGAAGATGATTGGCCAACATACAGAACGGGGGTCTTCTCCTTTTTCAAGGAGGTCTCTGCTACCCTCAATATATTGAGGAGCTTTGAAAGATCCGCTTCCATTTCGTGCATGTTGAAGTTCAGCACGAACTGAGAGAAGGTGTGGGGAAGGGACTGCAAAATCAAGTCGATATACAAATCATTCTCTAGCACGCATCCCAGGTTTGCGAGTTCCTCAATGAGGGTGATCATTTTGAGGACGTGCTCTCCAACAGGCGATCCTGGAGCTAACCTCATCTGGAAGAGTTTTCTTGAGGTTTCGTACCTCGCGATACGGGAGTGTTCACCATACAATTCCTTGCAATGGAGGAATATGGATACAATATCCATACTCTCGTGCTGTTTCTGGAGTTCATTATTCATGGACGCCAGCACGATACACTTAGCTCGCTCACAGTCTAGATCCCAGGTTTTACGAACTTCCTTGTCCGCAACTGAGAAATCTGGTCCTGGGATAAGGGGAGGAACAGCGGTGGTAACATATGCAACTTTGTCATAAGTCAGCGCAATATTGACGTTTCTTAGCCAATCTTTAAAGTTCTGCCCGGTTAGTATATTCTTTTCAAGTAATAGTTTTAGTCCAGTCATGGTAGCTGCCAGAGAGAGAGAAAAGAAAACACTCAGCATATGCTCTTGCAAGTTTAGATTGGTTAATATTTTATCTAAACAGGATGGCTCCCACTGTTTCCTCAAATCCTTCTTCAAAACCTAAAAGAAGAACTAGTCAGGATTTAATCACACGTCACAATTCTTGCTTAACCTTTCAGCCAGGCTGGTGTTGGTACTTCGAGGGAGGTTTTCCAACGCTTTCGCGAAGTTCCTTAATTAAAGAACCTCTTTTCCCTGGAGGCGTAGCCCCTCTAACACCTTTCTAGGCACCTACTTGGTTTATAGCATTGATTGTTAAGTGAGAGAAATTCCCGAGAGTAATCCTACTCATCAGTGGGATCGGGATCCAACTATCATTGTATGATGCCCTAGATGGAAGCCACTCTAGTCACCACACTCCAGATGGTAAGCCAAATCTGCAAGTTTCCTTTATGTTTGAAACTCCCGATGTGATTTTTACCCCAAGCTCTTATAGACCTTGACGTAGGCCAACAAGTCATAAGACGCAAGTCAAGTTCTACCCGTCGTTGTCCTGATCAATTTAAATACATCGTACAAGCCCTTGACGTAGGCCAACAAGGTGTACGTCTGTATTAAACTAATGCATCTATCTATGCAACAAATAGGCACACACACTGCTACCATACACTATGCCTTGACGTAGGCCAACAAGCATAGCATGAATACGATGTGCTGTCTATCTGAAACGACGGAGGGTTACGGCTGGTTTTTGGCAAAAAAACGTTAACGTAGTGAACTTGATTTGATCGAAGGAACTAAGATAGCTTTTAAAAGGAGTGGTTTAAGCTCCGCATTTAAAATTTTGCTTTTTCAAGAAAACCAAGTGGTTTTTAGAAATTGTTCCAACGATTCAGTTTAGGTTTTATTTTCTTTGCATTAATAATAATGCGTCCCATCTTTAACCTATCATTACAGATAACAACGAAAATACGACGTCCTCTTATGCCATCCGCATTCGCCACGGGGTCCCGTCATCACCCGTTAGGTTACTTAACTAACGACAGAGCGGGGGCTGGGCTAGCGCGGGTGTAAAACATAAGCGACGTCTAAATAGCTATCATATATATAGATATTTTACATTCGTCTGACGCAATGATATTCATTCCAGATCACAGATGAACTTAATTGGATTTGCAAGCAATCCGTGTTTGTTTTGAGCCTGCAACAAAATACGGATTACACAGTTGTGATGAATAGCCATTACCCCACCCAAGACCCCAACGGGTACGGCAAACTACCCGCCCGGCAGTTTGTGCACCTCACCTTGGGTCTGTCCTAGGAGCAAAAACAGTAAAATGAAATAATACAACGGTGGCTACAACCGCAACCTGGATGTGCCCCGCAAAATAATATTACAACAAATTACATTTACATCAAATGAATTAAATAATAACCCATCACAAAACCCCGGCTATACATCACAACAGTCCAACACAGTTCATATGCACAAACAGATAAAATCCATTTTAGAAATGTGCAACCCCCTGCCAACTGACATACTAGCAGTTAGGGGAGGTTTACGAACACATTATACAAACACAGATATAATCCAACAAGCAAATACTGTATAATTTCGATCGATTAAACACTTTTAATCTTGCTCCAATACTTCTCTGCAAATCTGAAACCTGAGCAAAAATTAAATATTCCAGAAAATCCCAAATATTACAGAGAACCAACACAAGAAAAATGGGTCCCTGGATCGTCAAATCGGCGGCGGAAGCGCGGCGGGATCAGTGCTATCCGCCGCGGTTTCGCGGCGCCGTAGGCGATTCAGGGGACCAAATTTTTTGTGTGTTCTACTACTATCATTTTAAGCTTTCTGAACATCCCTGAAAAATTTTTGGACTTCATTTAAAAATCGACAGAAACTGATATTTTCGGGCTTTTCCGGTTTCGTTTTTTTTCGTTCGAAATTCATACAAATTTGCAAGTAAGTTATTTATTGTTTAGCGAGGCTCTGATACCACTGTAAGTCAATGTTCAACACCCCAATACTTATGGGGAGGCGGAAATATGAATAACAATCTTGTTCTATGATCAAACATCGATTAACCGTATGAATCGTTTGCTAAACAAGTTTTAACAAAAGCTATAGAGTTCTAAACTACTATGTTAAGAGATTATACCAAACGGTTCTGGTCCTTCGTCTTAATGTTATCTACGGCCTCTTTGGATCTCCACGTCCTCTTCGGCTTTCTCCCGTGATAGACGATCCACCCGAGAACCCTAATCCAAGCTATAACCTCTAAACTTGAGGTTACTTAGTTTCTCTAGTTGCTAAATAGAGTAGCTAAGGTGATGTAGAGATAGGTTATGGAGTAATTAGTCTTTCCTAATCCTTGTTCTCAACTCATGAAGGGTAGGATTAGGCTTGGTGAAGGAGAGAGAACTTGAAGAGAGAGAGAGTGAGAAGATGATAATGATAATAATAATGATAATGAAAAAGCTTCTCACTTGATATATGAAACATAATGAATAAGAAAGAAATGAATAATATGAGATTATTCATCATGTTTCATTAATGCAAGTGGGTGATTCATTATGTGAGTCATTAAGCATTTAATAATGCATTAATGACATGATGAATCACTCACAATGAGTCACTAATTCATTAAATGAAAATGCCACCTCTCTCTCCATGTCACATCCTTCTAGAAGCTTCTCGGAAAATTACGAGAACGCCCCTCTCATCCGTGAAAACACGGAAAAACTTTAGACTGTATAAATCCAATAACCTGATACTAGAATCTGGCTTAAACCAAAGCCGACTAGTAAAAACTGTCCGAATGTCGTACGTGCGTTCAAACACGTATGCGTCCGAACCTTTGTCGTAAAACCATACGACCTCTATATCTTTTCGCCTGGGTTTGGGAAATCTCTGTGTGGGACTCTAAAGACTCAACTACTACGCTGGCAGTGGGTTTAACCACAGACCGTAAGCAGCACTAGCTGTACGTAACGGTCCCCAGGTAGTTGTCGATAAGAAAGCTGATGAGGTAACCCATCTGAAATCCTACTGAGCCTGTCTGTGACAATATCCGCGCAGTCCGGTCTGTTCGTCTAAGAGTATCGCATGTATGGTCTAGGGAGGTGGTGGACGTCAGACCCCTAATAACCGTACAAGTCGTGTCGGTATGGTTCAAGACCACCCGAGAATCTACTGATCATTCCATCAGTAATTCTCAATCAGCCCTGGCCAGGGACTTATGGTAATGACCAACCGACCACAGTGCGATATCAACTCCCTATACCGGAAGAGACGAATCCCTAACAGTCGCTCACTGCCTCCACGTGGCTCGGGACTGTGCCCAACGGAAACCTGTTTGCACGACTCCTTTGAGCCGTGGTAGGGTAATAATCAAAGCACAGTGGGAACTCACACGAGACAAATGATGACCTTAAGTCAACGGACTATCTGCACACATGTCACCTGAGAACTGCTATCTGACGTTAGGTATAATACCATCCAGTCAGTTCTCGGCGAGTCCTGTCCGGTGTACTCACACCCAGTGAGCATCTGTATACAATCTTAGGTAAACACCACCAATGGTTGCGGGACCAATCCATCGCCCCTCGTCAGGGTCTAGATATGTATACACTAGTCTACTCCGGAGTATCGATGCCCAATCTCGATACTCCTGCGACCAGGGACATCTAAGGGTGTGCCTATTGACTATCCAGCTCCCACTAGTATGACTGCCATCACAACGCCGGTAGTCAGACAAACACCCTATGGGCTTTATCAACATATATATATAAATACCAAGTAAAATATATTATACGTTAAGACAAAGTCAAACCAAATAGCGTACTATCATATCAAGCAAGACTGTCATGTACATACATATCCCAAGCATCCTATACAATGTAGGCCTCTAGGGCATATATATCCAACATAGTGGATGCTTCTGCCCCTGACTCGACTCAATTTGGAGCCATTCGCGCGTTGATTGCTCCTTACGCTACCTCGGGCGGCTTGGTATTCGTTGATCGGGTCCTATTTGCTCCTTCAGGTCCAGTTCAACAACCCTGCGACCTGTCAAAAGATAAGGTGCCTTCTTTGAAGCCCCGGGAGGCCACGCACTTGTACACGATCAGGCCAGGTTATCTGGTATTCCGTCAGAACAATGCGGCCCTCTTTATGCGGTACAATCCGCATCGCTTCGCCCGGCAGTTTGGATATGATCAGGGTGTCCCGTTCAAGGCTTTTACAGTCGCGCCGGTCTCTTCACCTGAAGCTGTTCGCGATGCTGCTCACCACTTTGTGAGGCTGAACACTGGTTCCCGCTTCATGATTCCTGAAGCCGACCATATTCCCCGATGTGTGGGGTCCTTCACGGGCTGGTACCTTCATCGGGTCAGCCCGATTATTGCCGAGGAGAAGAGGGTGCTTCTTGGATATGGCGCTCCTGCTCCGGTTCAGGCCACGGGAGTTCCGTTGCGACCGCACGCACCGGTCTGCTTTTCCCTGAGGGACACCAGTGTTGCGCTCATTCCGGGGGAGTCGAAGGTGGATCTCACTCCCACAATTGGTATGCCATTGGATACCCAAGCTCAGTCGAGGGGCAAAAGGGCGCCAATAGCAGTACCACCGCCCGCGGCATAGACGATGGCCGTGTCGTCCTCAGTCGCAGCGCCAAGCGAGGGTAATGGGAACGAGGGTGTTGAAGGTGAGGTGGGTCGGCGTCGTGCCAAGGCTCCACGGGGGAGGAAACGGTCGTCCTCGGCGGCCGGTTTTAGATCCAAACGGCGGAGGAAAGTGGCTGCCAACTTGCTCGATTCTTTAGTAGAGTCTGAGCCCATTTTTCAGGACGAACCATTGGCCTTGCAGGAGTCGGATGCTGGCCTGCTTTTTCCAAATTCAACTGCCAAGGAAGCCGCACAATTGGCTGAGGCTATAAGACGTTCTCAAGACGAGTCGAAAAATGTAAGTATTCCGAAGAAGCCTTATCCCGCCGTCATATTTTATGAAGACCCTCCGTGGATCCGGCGACGATTCATCGGCCCTCTGGAGGAATGGGGCGAACGGGCTCTTAAACAGGCTACTTCGGAGGATGCCGCAGACGCGTGGACCGGCGGCCACGAGTCCACCCTCGGACCTCGGCGAGCACACCTTCTTGGGAAGGAGCGTCGGCTTGAGCAAGCTATACTGCAAGCCTCCTTGCGCATTGGTATGTTCCTGTATCTCTTTGTGATACTTCATATTGTCTGCACGCATATATATGCTTTCTTATCCTCGTGTAAACTGAGCAGAGACTTCGGCGATGGCGAAGGCTTCAGGCCGTATTCTGGCCGTAGAGCCTGCTGATATCCCCAGTGAAACACTTCTCAGTGTGGAGGGGGTTAATGAAACTGCCCCTCTCGCGATAGAGCCTCCTGCGATGGTTCCTGTGCCCGAAGCTCTTGCTCCCTCAGGAGAGGCACCTTTGGTGGTTGCCGTTCCAATGGGTCTACCTGAGGGCGGCCCAGAGTCTAGGATGGAGGTAGTCGAGGATATCTTCCTTCCGTTGGAGCCCGCAGCGGCAGCCACTGCTCCCTCCTCAGAGGCCGTTACACTAGCCCGTGTCCCCGATATTATGCCCGAGGTTGCGGCGGAGGCCGTTGAAGCTGTTGTCCCTCCAGCTCAGAATGGGAGGAGCGTTGAAGGTAACCTTCTACATTTTAAATTAGTAATCTTTCCGTTATCTGAACTCTTTTTGTCTTTTCAGAATTGCGCGGGTTGGCGGCCTCGATTGTCGACTTGTCTCCCAGGCAGTCTTTTCAGCGCCTGTTGGAGATGGCTGCTCCACAAGCAATATCTCCTCAGCGCATCGTCCTCTCTTCTGGGCAAGGTTAGTATTGTCCGCCTTCTTTCCACAGCATTATCACTATTTTATAAAATGACATTGATGTCTTTTACAGTTCTGGAGGCTGATGACGAGGTTGAGGTTCTTGAAGGGCCAGGGGAGTCTTCAGCTCATTCTTGCATGACTGTGGGTAAGTAAAGTCCCAACATTGTTCCTTTTGTTCTTGATTCACAAGTTTCGCTGACTGTTTATAAACCTGAACAGCCCTGCCAGTTCTCACCGCGCCGGAGTCGTGCATCATTATGCCACCCGACCCCTATGCTCTGCGAGCCTCGAAACGTTTGGCCAAGTTAAGTCTCGCCTCTCTGTCATCTTTGATCGAGGAGCTTCGTGCTGGCAGCGTGATTACGGCCGAAGCATTTGCTGCCGAAGCTAACGGCTCCCTTCCCTTTCTCGCCACTTATCATAGCGAAGCGGTGGTGCAAGTCTGGGTTGAGTTCTGCCGGCAGGTGGAGGCTTGCTTGCATGTGCTCGAGTGTACCCGCCTTTCTTCGGAGGCTGTGGCTGCGAAGGTGAGCTTGCGGGGTATAATAGAGCGGTGCGCAGCGAACATGGTGTCGTGCGAGAAGAGGCTCAGCCGCAAATTCTCGGAGAGGGAGCTGGCTTCTAAGGCATTGAACGAGCTCCAAGCCAACCTTACAGTCAAACCCAACAAAGTGTATGAACTCTGGCGAGTACTTCAAGAGGCTATCAAGGAGGTGATGGCCATCGACAAAGCCGCCGTGTTCACTCGTGAAAGGGTTGAGGCCCACAAGGCTACCGAGAAGGAGCTCGAAGGTCGGCTTGCCTCATATCAGGCCCAGCAGGCTCAGGCGGAGGCCCGTCTTTTGGCGATATTGAACCATGAAGGCGAGGCCCAGCGAAAGAGGGATGAGCTGGCCACTCTGCTAAATCGCCCGCCGGCTTGAAGACTTGTAGATGTACATTTTTGTTCTTTCTTGGTACATACTCCTACATAAGAGTATATTTTTTTTTCTTTTGCTTCTCTCGCAAATTGTACTTTGTAGTCATTTTGGTTCATGAATAAAAGACATATTTTCCTTCTCAATGATGTGTCCCTTGTTATTGAATATATTTCTGTGGGCAGTCTATCTCGGTTTTTTTTGCAGGACAATGATGGCTTAGGATTCAGGGTTAAGATCTGCCTCCTAAGACTTTTCAACTTTATGAGCCATGAGGATCTTACAAAGAATTTTCTCCCTACCAGTCGAGAGGATCCTGTAGGTGTAATTTCTCCTTAAGAATCGTGAGGATTCCTAAGTGTGTTTTTCTCTTGAAAGTCGTAAGGATCTCACAAGAGAATTTAGTCCCTTACGAGTCGTGAGGACTCGCAAGTGATGGGTGAAGTTGCCCTTATCCGCATTTCACGGAGTCAGGGGTTGCTCTGGATGCTTTCCACGAGTTCACTGCCGTGTTCTGCGAGGACCAGGCTCCGCTCTGGACGTTTTCCAGGATACCGTAGTTTACAGACGTTGCGGTCAAGGTTAAAGACATCATAGTCCGTGGATTTAAAGACTCCACAGTCCGTTGCTAGTTTGCTCTGGATGCTTCCCACGGGTTCACTGCCGTGTTCTGCGAGGACCAGGCTCCACTCTGGACGTTTCCCAGGATACCGTAGTTTAAAGACGTTGCGGTCGAGGTTAAGGACATCATAGTCCGTGGATTTAAGGACTCCATAGTTCGTTGTTAGTTTTAATACTTCACGGTCGAGGTTAAGGATATCATACTCCATGAGTTTAAGGACCTCACAGTCCAATGTTAGTTTTAAGACATCACGGTCGAGGTTAAGGACATCATAGTCCATGAGTTTAAGGACCTCACAGTCCAATATTTGCTCTGGATGCTTCCCATGGGTTCACTGCCGTGTTCTGCGAGGACCAGGCTCCGCTCTGGACGTTTTCCACGGGGTCAGAAGTGACATAATCCACGTTCCACGCAACCAGGAATTTTGCTCTAGATGCTTCCCACGGGTTCACTGCCGTGTTCGGCGAGGACTAGGCTCCGCTCTGGATGCTTCACACGGGATCATTGTCGTGCTCTACGAGGACCAGGATCCGCTCTGGACGTTTCCCACGGGGTCAGGATTGACATAAGCCGTGTTCCACGTAACCTGAAATTTGCTCTAAATGCTTCCCACGAGTTCACTGCAGTGTTCGGCGAGGACTAGGCTCCGCTCTGGATGCTTCACACGGGGTCATTGCCGTGCTCTGTGAGGACCAGGATCCGCTCTGGACGTTTCCCACGGGGTCAGGATTGACATAAGTCGCGTTCCACGTAATCAAGAATTTGCTCTAGATGCTTCCCACGGGTTCACTGCCGTGTTCGGTGAGGACTAGGCTCCGCTCAAGATGCTTCACACGGGGTCATTGCCGTGCTCTGTGAGGACCAGGATCCGCTCTGGACGTTTTCCACGGGGTCAGGATTGACATAAGCCGCGTTCCACGTAACCAGGAAGGATTGACTTTATCTGCATTTCACGGAGTCGGGGTTTGACTCTCGATCATCTGTGCACCGCCGAGTCATTGAACTGGGAGTTGCCGCTATTCCGCTTTGCTTGATGTTGTGTTTGTCGTAATGAGACGGATGTTGAGATGATCTCCAGGGTATCTGTGAACCGTTGAGATTTGGCTTTTTCTTCTGATGAAGCCTGGGGAGGAAAGGTATGATTCCCTCTTTGTTTGGGCCCCTGGATTGTATACTCGCCCAATCATTTTGGCTATTTTTCGCGGTGCCCAATCATTTCGGCTATATTTTATTTTTACTCGCTGCTTTTTTATTGTGAGTTGCCCAATCATTTCGGCTATTTTGCATGCATATATTTTTACTTGCTAATTTTGTCTGCAAGTTGCCCCATCATTTCGGCTATTTCGTATGCATGTGTGGCTTGCTGGCTTTTCGCTGCAACCTCAGAATTAGACACCGATTTCGGCATCAGCACCGCTACTACTGGGATATTGCCGGGAGTGAATCATCATTTGCCTCTGTCGATGTCGAATAAAGGTGGCTTAGTAAACAGGGTTAGGATCCTGTCGACTAAGGCTTTTGACTTCATGAGCCGTAAGGGTCTCATGAAGGTATTTCTCCCTACAAGTCGTGAGGATCTCGTAGGTACGTTTTCTTCTTAAGAGTCGTGAGGACTCTAAGTGTATGTTCTCCTGTAAGTCGTAAGGATCTTACAAGAGGGTTTTCTCCTTATAAATCGAGAGGACTTACAATGGTTGTTCACCATATAGACATATCCTTAGTCACGGATGGGACTTCGTTAAGGAAATGTTTATTCGCGCCCGTGGATTGTATACAAGGGTCAGCGTTGAGCCGCTTGTAGGGCAGTATCGGAAGTTGTGGGGGCTGCTTAAGAACAAGTTCAGATCCCTGTAGCTTAAGACTTTCAAATCTTACGAGCCGTGAGGGTCCCATAAGAGGGTTCTGTTAGTGTATATGCCCTAGGGGCCATTATTGTATCATACTAGTTTGTATATTACTTAATGGAAGCTTGGGATATTCACATGTATATAACAGTCTTGCTAAATATGGTAGTATGATACTTGGTTTTTCTATCTTAATATGTGAGTATATGTATTGATAGAGCTCTTAGGATCTTGCTTGACTACCGGCGTTGTGATGGCAGTCACACTAGTGGGGGCTGGGTAGTCTACAAGCACATCCTTATTCAGGTCCCTAGTCGTAGGATTATCGAGACAGGGCATTGATACTCCGGAGTAGACTAGTGTGTACGCTTCTCATCCCAGTTGGGGAGATGGTCTGTCCCACAGCCGTCAGTACGTCGTACTGGAGATAGTATGCAGGTGCTCGTTAGGTTACGGGTACACCGGACAGGACTCACAGGGAACTGTTGGTTGGTTTTATACCAGTCGTCAGTGAACAGTTCCCAGGTGACATGAGTACAGCATAGTCCGCAGACTTGACACTGCTACTTCGCCTCGAGTGTGTCCCACTGTTCTTAGATTGCTACCCTACCACGGCTCAAAGGAGTCATGCAAACAGGTAGCAGTTGGGTGCAGTCCCGAGCACTTGGAGGCAGTGGCGGTTAGACAGGATTCGTCTCTCTCGGTATTGGGGTTGATATCGCGCTGTGTCAGAGAGCCATTACGCAAAGTCCCTGGCCAGGGCAAGCGAGATTTGCTGGTAGGTTCCAGTAGTTTCTCAGGGTGTAATGGGTTTCGCTCCGACACGACTTATACCGCTATTAGGGGACTGACGCTTGCCGCCCCCCTAGGCCCGATATGCGATAGTCTTAGACGAACGGACCGGACTGTACGGAGATTGTCACATCAGACTCAGTAGGAGTTCGGATGGGTTTCCTCATCGGCCTTATTATCGACATCTACCTGGGGACCGTTATGTACAGCTAGTGCCGCTTGCGGTCTGTGGTTAAACCCACTACCAGCGTAGTAGTTGAGTCTCTAGAGTCCCACACAGAGAGTTTCCCTACTCCAGGCGAAACGATATAGAGGTCGTATGGTTTTACGACAAGGGTTCGGACGCATACGTGTGTTTACGTACGTACGACTTTCGGACAGTTTTTACCAGTCGGCTTTGGTTTAAGCCAGTTACTGGTATCCGGTTATTGGATTTATACAGTCTAAAGTTTTTTCGTATTTTTGCGGAAAGGAGGGGCGTTCTCGTAATTGCGCGAGAAGCTTCTAGAAGGTGGTGACTAAGGAGGTTTAGGTGGCATATACAATGAATGTGATTAGTGAGTCATATGGATGATTCATCCATGTCATTAATGCATCATAAATGCTTAATGACTCATGGAGATGAATCATCACTAGATATTATCAAGCATGGTTGTTAAATTGATTTATTTTCTTTTCTTGATAAAAAGAAATGCTTGATATATATTATGATAACTCATTATTCTCACTTCATTATTATCTTCACCTTCTCTCTCCTCAAGCTCTCCCTCTTCAAACCCTAATCCTCCCCTCTCATGTGTTGAGTACAAGGATTAGTTAGACTTATTAAACCATAACCCTCACTCTATTTCACCTAGCTTCTTTGATTAGCACTTAAAGAAGTTTAGTTGCCTCAAGTTTAGAGGCTAAGCTTGGAGTAAAGCTCTCGGGTGGATCGTCTACTACTTGGAGAAGGCCGAGGAGGAGGTGGAGTTCGTAAAGACGAAGGACACAGTTCTTTAGGTATAATCCCTTTACATAGTAGTTGTTAACAACTATGTTTGATGTTAGTTATCGTTTAGCTTCGATTCATGCGGTTAGTCGATGTTTAGCATAAGAACAAGATCGTTTTTCATATTTCCGCCTCCCCGCAAGTCGTGGGGTGTTGTACATGGACTTACAGTGGTATCAGAGCCTCGCTAAACAATAATTTTTATCGATTTTCGAACGGAAAAAACGAAACCGGAAAAGCCCGAAATCACAAGTTTCTGTCGATTTTTAAATGAAGTCCAAAAATTTTTCAGGGATGTTCAGAAAGCTTGAAAAGATTGTAGAAGAACACCCAAGAAAATTGGGCCCCTGAATCGCCTAAAACGCCGCGGAACCGCGGCGGATCCCACCGATCCGCCGCGATTCCGCCGCCGAGTTGGCGATTCAGGAACCCAATTTTCCTGTGTTGCTTCTCTGTGATATTTGGTATTTTCTGGAATTTTTTATTTTTGCTCAGGTTTCAGATTTACAGAGAAGTATTGGAGCAAAATTAAAAGTGTTTAATCGATCGAAATTATACAGTATTTGCTTGTTGGATTATATCTGTGTTTGTATAATGTGTTCGTCAACCTCCCCTAACTGCTAGTATGTCGGTTGGCAGGGGGTTGCACATTTCTGTAATGGTTTTTACTGTTTGTGGATATGAACTGTGTTGGACTGTTGTGATGTATAGCCGGGGTTATGTGATGGGTTGTTATTTAATTCATTTGATGTAAATGTAATTTGTTGTAATATTATTTTGCGGGGCACATCCAGGTTGCGGTTGTAGCCACCGTTGTATTATTTCATTTTACTGTTTTTGCTCCTAGGACAGACCCAAGGTGGGGTGCACAAACTGCCGGGCGGGTAGTTTGCCGTACCCGTTGGGGTCTTGGGTGGGGTATTGGCTATTCATCACAACTATGTAATCCGTCTTTTGTTGCAGGCTCAAAACAAACACGGATTGCTTGCAAATCCAATAAAGTTCATCTATGATCTGGAATGCCTTTTATTGCGTCTGACGAATGTACAATATCTATATATGATAGCTATTTAGACGTCACTTATGTTTTACACCCGCGCTAGCCCAGCCCCCGCTCTGTCGTTAGTTAAGTAACCTAACGGGTGATGACGGGACCCCGTGGAGAATGCGGATGGCATAAGAGGACGTTGTATTTTCGTTGTTTTCTGCAATGATAGGTTAATGATGGGACGCATTATTTATAATGCAAAGAAAATAAACCAAAAAGTTTAATCGTTGGAACAATTTAAAAGAAACCACTCGGTTAATTTTAAAAACAGATATTTTTTAAATGCGGAGCTTTAACCACTCCTTTTAAAAGCTATCAGGTTCCTTCGGTTATATCAACTTCACTACGTTCACGGTTTCGCCAAAACCATTCGTAGCCCTCCGTCATTTCATTTGGGTATTCAGTAGTATTCAAGCTATGCATTTTGGCCAAAGTCAAGGCATAGTGTTTGGTAGCTGCTGGGTTTTCATTTGTTGCATAAGATAGATGAGTTGTTTTGGGACAGTCGTATTATCATTTGACCAAAGTCAGGGGTATATACGGATGGGTTCAAATTGACAAGATAATGACGGGTAGAACTTGACATGTGACTTATGACATTTTGACCAAAGCCAAGGTCATAAGAGCATGGGGCAAAAACATATATCGGGAATTTCTAAAGAAACTGAAATTTGCAAAGAGATGCATACCATTTGGAGTTTGATGAATGTTGGTAGCATTCCTTCAACATTATCATACGATGATATTTGGATCCCGATCCTACTGTGAGTATATGCTACTTATCAGGAGATTCGTCACTTAACGATCAATACTATAAACCAAGTAGGTGTCAAGAAAGGTGTCAGCGGGGTTACGCCCCCAGAGAAAAGAGATTATTTAATTAAGGAACTTCGCGAAAGCGTTGGAAAACCTCCCTCGAAGTATCGACACTAGCCTGGCTGAACGGTTAAGCAAGTATTGTACGGTGAGAATAGTCCTGGCTAATTCTTCTTTTATGGTTTGAGGAAGGATTCGAGAAACAGTGGGAGCCATCCAGTTTAGATAAACTAAAAACCACTCTAAACTTGCAAGAGCATCATGCTAAAGAGTTTTCTTCTCTCTCTCCTATTTGCAGCGACCCTGAAAATGACTGGACTTAAGTTACTTTTAGAGAAAAATATACTAACAGGGCCAAACTATAAAGATTGGCTGCGGAATGTCAAAATGGCTTTGACCTATGACAAATTGGGGTACGTCCTCACCGCTACGGCACCTGCTGTCCCTGGTCCCAAATCCAGCAATGCGGATAAGGAAATCCGTAAAACCTGGGATTTAGATTGCGCGAAAGCCAAGTGCATCGTGCTTGCCTCGATGAACAATGAACATCAGAGGAGGCACGAGGATATGGACCTAGATGGCATATTTCTCCATACAAAGGAACTTTATGGAGAGCAATCTCGTATAGCAAGATACGAGACCTCTAAGAACTTGTTTCGAGCAAGGTTGGCTGTCGGATCATCGGTAGGAGAACATGTCCTAAAGATGATCGGCTATATTGAAGAGCTCGCAGACCTTGGGACGATTTTGGATAATGAGCTCTATACAGACCTTATTCTCCAGTCCCTTCCTCACACCTACGCCCAGTTTATCCTGAACTTCAACATTCAAAGAAAAGAAGTTGAACTTCCGGAACTCCTGAACATGTTAAGGAGTGCAGAGGGCACCTTGCAGAAGACAAGGGAAACACCCGCTATGTTTGTTAGCGGTACATCTTCTTCCGGGTCCAAGGCTAGGGCCAAAGGAAGGAAGAAGAAGGCCGCCACCAAACCTAGAGGAGGTGTTAGTAAGGTGGGAGGCAAAGGAAAGAAAAGGTTTGCAGTACCGGTAGTAGGCCAGGATGAGTGCTTCCATTGTCACAGGAAATGGCACTGGAAAAAGGATTGCAAGGCGTGGAACGCCAAGAACCAGGAACCGAAGCAAGCTGTGGCTTCGACTTCAGGTGTGTTTGTAATTGAGAATTGTCTGTCGATCAACTCTACTTCCTGGGTATTGGATACCGGATCAGGATCTCATATTTGCAATTCATTGCAGGCACTGAGAAACCGTAGAGTGCTGAAGGAAGGTGATATGACCCTAAAGGTTGCTAACGGAGCTAGCGTGGGAGCTGCGTCCGTCGGGGATTATCACCTAGGATTGACAAGTGGACACATTTTGGTTTTACATAACTGTTTTTTTGTACCAAGCTTAACGTGTAATATCATATCAGTTTTCTTGTTATCAAATAAAGGTTATGATTTCACGTTTGTAAGAGATGTTGTTAACATCCATCTTAATCATGGTTTGATTGGGTCCGGTACACTAAATAACGGTATATATGTTTTAAACCAACTCCAAATTTTCAATGTCCAGAACACACTTAAAAGAAAGTCTCCAGATTTAAATAAAGCTTTCATATGGCATTGTAGACTGGGTCACATCAATGAGAGAAGGTTGACTAAGTTGCATAGAGAAGGATATTTAGACTCGTTCAAATATCAAACTTATGACACTTGTCAATCTTGTCTCAAAGGAAAGATGATAAAGACTCCATTCACTGGACAAGGAGTAAGAGCGAGCGAGCTCTTAGGACTCATACACAGCGATGTATGTGGTCCATTGTCTACACATGCAAGAGGTGGTTTTTCCTATTTCATTACTTTCACGGATGATTACTCAAGATACGGATTCATTTATCTGATGAAACATAAATCCGAGACTTTTGAGAAATTCCAAGAGTATAAGAATGAAGTAGAAAACCAAACCGGCAAAAGTATCAAGACACTTAGATCTGATCGAGGTGGTGAATACTTGAGTGCCGAGTTCCTAGGTTACCTAAAAGAGAAAGGAATTCTCTCTCAGCTTACTCCTCCATACACTCCACAGCATAACGGTGTATCGGAGAGACGGAATCGAACCCTATTGGATATGGTACGATCCATGATGAGTAATGCTGAGTTACCGCGATCTTTTTGGGGTTATGCGCTAGAATCAGCAGCATATCTTCTGAACAGGGCTCCTACCAAGACTGTGCCTACCACTCCATATCAGTTGTGGACTGGGAAGAAACCCCATCTTCAGCATATGAAGATTTGGGGATGTCCAGCTTTTGTTAAAAAGCAGCATGTGGACAAGCTCGAGGCACGATCAGTAAAATGTATGTTTGTGGGATATCCAAAGAACTCCAAGGGATATTATTTCTATTACGCAGATGAACAAAAGGTTTTTGTTTCTCGTAATGCCCATTTTCTAGAACATCAGTTTTTAGAAAAGGAAATAAATGGGAGCGAAATAGAACTGGAAGAAATTCCAGAACCACAAGCTGCTACTGAAAGTTTGGTAGAACCGGAAGTTCAAGAAGAACAGGACATTCCCGCACCCCTCCGCAGGAGTAGTAGGCCGTCTCATCCGCCTGAGAGATACTACGGTTTTCTCATAGATGGGGATAGAGAGGATTGCATCATAGGTGATGATGAACATACTGACTTCCAGCAGGCCATCCAGAGCGGCGACTCGGTACGATGGCTAGATGCAATGCGGACCGAAATGGAGTCCATGTACACCAACAAAGTATGGACTTTGGACTTTGCTCCAGATGGGGTAAAACCCATAGGATGCAAATGGATCTTCAAGAAAAAGATTGGTGTAGATGGACAGGTGGAAACGTATAAGGCTAGACTTGTTGCAAAGGGTTTTCGTCAAAGACCTGGTTTGGACTATGACGAAACTTTTTCTCCAGTGGCTATGCTCAAATCCATTCGGGTCCTTCTTGCTATTGCTGCCTTCCATGATTATGAAATCTGGCAGATGGACGTAAAGACGGCTTTTCTGAATGGAAATTTAGAAGAATGCGTCTATATGGATCAGCCAGAGGGTTTCAATCAGAGTGGGAGCAGCAGGAAAGTATGCAAGCTGCTTAAGTCCATTTATGGACTAAAGCAGGCATCGCGGAGTTGGAACATCTGTTTTGATGAGACAGTCAAAGAAAATGACTTTATCAAAAATCCAGATGAACCGTGCATATATAGTAAAGTTGTAGCAAGAAGTATCGTATTCCTCGTCTTGTACGTAGATGACATTCTATTGATAGGAAATGACATTCCTATGCTACAATCTGTCAAAGGATTCTTATCACACCGGTTCTCCATGAAAGACCTGGGTGATGCCTCTTACATTCTGGGGATCCGGATCTATCGTGATAGATCCAAGAGGATGTTGGGACTTTCGCAGTCCAGGTATATCGACACTGTACTGAAAATATTCAGTATGGAAGATTCTAAGCGCGGTAATCTACCGGCTTGTCATGGAATCACCCTCTCCAAAGAGATGTCTTCCAAGACTGATTTGGAAAGGGAACGCATGTCTATTATACCCTACGCTTCTGCGGTAGGCTCTATAATGTATGCGATGTTGTGCACCAGACCAGATGTAGCTTACGCACTGAGCGTGGTAAGCCGGTATCAGTCAGACCCAGGGGAGAAGCACTGGATAGCAGTAAAGAACATTCTCAAGTACCTGAGAAGGACTAAGGAGATGTTCTTGGTTTACGGCGGAAAAGACCTCAGGTTGGAGGCCTTTGCTGATTCCGGCTTCCAGAGTGATAAGGACGATTCCAAGTCCATGTCGGGTTATGTCTTTACCCTCAATGGAGGGGCGGTGTGCTGGAAGAGCTCCAAGCAGGACACCGTTGCTGACTCGACGATGGAAGCGGAGTATATAGCTGCTTGCGATGCCGCAAAAGAAGCAGTCTGGATGAAGAAGTTCCTAACAGAACTTCAGGTGGTTCCTACCATAGTTGATCCAATACCTCTGTATTGCGACAACAACGGAGCTATAGCTTTAGCAAAGGAACCAAGGTCCCATCAGAAGTCCAGACACATCTTAAGGCGGTATCACCTGATCAGGGAGATCATTGATCGTTAGGAGATCGAGGTACGGAGAGTTGCTTCTGAAGAGAACATTGCTGATCCATTCACGAAGGCCCTACCTCAGATTCAGTTCGAGAGGCTACTCGAGATCATCGGTCTTCGATATGCCAGTACATGGCCCTAGTGCAAGTGGGAGATTGTTAGTGTATATGTCCTAGGGGCCATTATTGTATCATACTAGTTTGTATATTACTTAATGGAAGCTTGGGATATTCACATGTATATAACAGTCTTGCTAAACATGGTAGTATGCTACTTGGTTTTTCTATCTTAATATGTGAGTATACGTATTGATAGAGCTCTTAGGATCTTGCTTGACTACCGGCGTTGTGATGGCAGTCACACTAGTGGGGACTGGGTAGTCTACAAGCACATCCTTATTCAGGTCCCTAGTCGTAGGATTATCGAGACAGGGCATCGATACTCCGGAGTAGACTAGTGTGTACGCTTCTCATCCCAGTTGGGGAGATGGTCTGTCCCACAGCCGTCAGTACGTCGTACTAGAGATAGTATGCAGGTGCTCGTTAGGTTACGGGTACACCGGACAGGACTCACAGGGAACTGTTGGTTGGTTTTATACCAGTCGTCAGTGAACAGTTCCCAGATGACATGAGTACAGCATAGTCCGCAGACTTGACACTGCTACTTCGCCTCGAGTGTGTCCCACTGTTCTTAGATTGCTACCCTACCACGGCTTAAAGGAGTCGTGCAAACAGGTAGCAGTTGGGTGCAGTCCCGAGCACTTGGAGGCAGTGGCGGTTAGACAGGATTCGTCTCTCCCGGTATTGGGGTTGATATCGCGCTGTGTCAGAGAGCCATTACGCAAAGTCCCTGGCCAGGGCAAGCGAGATTTGCTGGTAGGTTCCAGTAGTTTCTCAGGGTGTAATGGGTTTCGCTCCGACACGACTTATACCGCTATTAGGGGACTGACGCTTGCCGCCCCCCTAGGCCCGATATGCGATAGTCTTAGACGAACGGACCGGACTGTACGGAGATTGTCACATCAGACTCAGTAGGAGTTCGGATGGGTTTCCTCATCGGCCTTCTTATCGATATCTACCTGGGGACCGTTACGTACAGCTAGTGCCGCTTGCGGTCTGTGGTTAAACCCACTGCCAGCGTAGTAGTCGAGTCTCTAGAGTCCCACACAGAGAGTTTCCCTACTCCAGGCGAAACGATATAGAGGTCGTATGGTTTTACGACAAGGGTTCGGACGCATACGTGTGTTTACGCACGTACGACTTTCGGACAGTTTTTACCGATCGGCTTTGGTTTAAGCCAGTTACTGATATCTGGTTATTGGATTTATACAGTCTAAAGTTTTTCCGTATTTTTGCGGAAAGCAGGGGCGTTCTCGTAATTGCGCGAGAAGCTTCTAGAAGGTGGTGACTAAGGAGGTTTAAGTGGCATATACAATGAATGTGATTAGTGAGTCATATGGATGATTCATCCATGTCATTAATGCATCATAAATGCTTAATGACTCATGGAGATGAATCATCACTAGATATTATCAAGCATGGTTGTTAAATTGATTTATTTTCTTTTCTTGATAAAAAGAAATGCTTGATATATATTATGATAACTCATTATTCTCACTTCATTATTATCTTCACCTTCTCTCTCCTCAAGCTCTCCCTCTTCAAACCCTAATCCTCCCCTCTCATGTGTTGAGTACAAGGATTAGTTAGACTTATTAAACCATAACCCTCACTCTATTTCACCTAGCTTCTTTGATTAGCACTTAAAGAAGTTTAGTTGCCTCAAGTTTAGAGGCTAAGCTTGGAGTAAAGCTCTCGGGTGGATCGTCTACTACTTGGAGAAGGTCGAGGAGGAGGTGGAGTTCGTAAAGACGAAGGACACGGCTCTTTAGGTATAATCCCTTTACATAGTAGTTGTTAACAACTATGTTTGATGTTAGTTATCGTTTAGGTTCGATTCATGCGGTTAGTCGATGTTTAGCATAAGATCAAGATCGTTTTTCATATTTCCGCCTCCCCGCAAGTCGTGGGGTGTTGTACATGGACTTACAGGTTCTCCTTACGAGTCGTGAGGATCTCGCAAGTGTGTTTCTCCTTAGGAATCGTGGGGATCCCTAAGTGTGTTGCTCCCTTGTGAGTCGTAAGGATCTCACGCAGGTGGTTTCTCCTTACAAAGTCGAGAGGACCTTGCAAGTGTCTTTTAACGAGATTGTGCCCTTTCGGGTTTTCACAAAACTCGCCGATAGCCCTGCTGTTTTTACTCACGGAGCCCTTTCGGGTTTTCATCCATGCCCATTTTGCTTATGGACATGTCGTTTTCTTTTTTCTTTTTTTTTAACGAGGTTGCGCCCTTTCGGGTTTTCATAAAACTCCCCGATAGCCCTGTTGTTTTTACTCACGGAGCCCTTTCGGGTTTTCATCCGTGCCCATTTTGCTTATGGACATACCGTTTTCTTTTTTCTTTCTTCTTTTTATTCTCTTTTTTTTATCAGCTTTGGGATGCTGCAATTTACCGTAGTTTATCGACATCTCGGTCAACGGCTAGTTTTAGGACATAGTGGTCCTTTGTTAGTTTAAGGACGTTTCGGTCCGTTAGCCGGCTATTTCTTATAGAGTTTGGGCTTAGGAAGATAGCGAGCGGACATAGGCGTCGTCATCTATCATTGACCTAGGCCGTGACTCGTCAAGCGTAGTACTTCTTCAGGAAGCGACCGTTTATTGGCCTAAAGGGCCTTTCACCATGCATGTCCATGAGTAGATAGGCTCCACCCTGGTAGACCTTGTCTATGATATATGGGCCTTCATAATTCGGCTCGAATTTCCCCCGTTTGGCACGATTGGGGATCATAGGTCTTTTGACCACTAGCACGAGTTCGCCTTGGCGGAATGTTCTCGGCCTAGCCAATCTCTCGTATGAGCGCGTCAACTATGCTTTATAAGCCTCCAGATTTTGTTGCCGGTGAGCAACATATCCCTGCCGCCATCTTTTAAAAGCGTTGCACTCTTCGATGAGGTGTGTCATCTTTCGATGATATAGGCAGTAGCTAGGATGCATCTCTGCTTCACCGAGAGTGTTTCCTTCGGAGGGTGGTGGCTTCATTCCCATTGATATGGCATGAGCAAACCTTTTTCTCGTCTTGAACTTGTTTTTATCCGCAACGGATGTCCCTGGATTCGGTGGAAGTGTCTCGACTCTTTCGTCCAGTCGCCGGTCTTTGGCCTTTTCAAATATGGCCATCTCACGCTCCCGATCAGCTTTACTTTTCAGGAGAACTTCGTTTAGGAATGCGTCGATCATTTCATCTGATGGCCCCGGAAGCTCCGGTTCGGGATCTGCCCCCGGTTTCTCTGTGTAAGGAGCTTTTTCATCGTCTGTAGCCGAGTGAGAGATCATATGGCAACTTGCTATGTAATCCTCGGATTCATCTGATGAGTCTTCTCCATCATTTCCGTCTTCAAGGACATGGCCAAGAAATTACTGGAGCGTGATTGGAGTCCGCGCCTTCTGGTTATACTCTTCCAGCGCGTCGATCTGTTTTTGTAGGTCCGTGCGCTTGTCGCCAGGCTTCACGGGCTTTTTGGATTTCTTCTTCCTTTTCGATGATTTCGACGGCTAGATATGAACAGTTTGCTTATCACCACCAACCTTTGGAGTTGGTTGCGGCTTCAGCATTCCTTCGATGATTTCAGGTTCCAACGGACTCTTCCACCTGATCACCGGGCATGTCTGGAGATCATTCAGCATCCTTTTGGTTTTGGCCGAAAGAACGACCTCCCATGGAGCTTCTTCAACAAAAGAGCACGTTGCTCCCGGTGTGTCCATCTTCTTAGGAGTATGCGGTTGTGGTGGGCTCACTTTCCACTTCTCAGACAGCGCAAACTTGCCTTATAGGTACTGATCCTTGATCCATCCCTTAAAGACGAAGCAATCTTCGATTGGATGGCTTACCGTTTGGTGGTAAGGGTAATAATTGGGATTATTCGTTTCGCCGGGTTGCAATGGCTGCCTTGGATTCGGCAGATTGATAAGCCGGTTGCGCATCGTCAGCTCGAAGAGTCTCTTCATTTTGTCCCGTGGGAACGAGTAAGGGCGCTTCATTTTCTCATTATAATATCGCCGTCTCTCTTCCAATTGATCCGTTAGTCTTGGAGCACTGGGCTGTTGTTGGGTGTTCGCAACGAAGGTCGCCTTCCCTTTATCCTTTTCGTTCCGCGGTTCCGGTTTCGGAGGAGACGGTCTATGCCCCATCTGATCCACGGTTTGCATGATAGTATTAACTTTCTCCACGGTTTGCACGATCAAATCCGGTCCCAACAATCTTCGTTCTCTAACATCATCCCAACAAACAGGTGAGCGACACTTGCGACCATACAACGCTTCAAATGGAGCCATCTGAATAGTCGCCTGAAAACTGTTATTGTAAGAAAACTCCACTAAGTGTAGATGATCCTCCCATGAACTCTTGAAGTCTAACATGCAAGATCTCAACATGTCTTCAAGAGTTTGGATCGTTCTCTCCGACTGGCCATCTGTCTGAGGTTGATATGCCGTGCTAAGCTTCAATCGAGTCCCCAAACTTATAAACTCCTCCAGAAGTGTCATAAGAAATGGGTGTCATGGTCTGACACGATGCTCACCGGTACACCATGCAATCTCACAATCTCCTGCATGCACCGTTCTGCTAACACTTCCGTTGTCCGACCAACTCGAAACGGTATGAAATGAGCTGCCTTGGTCAATCGTGTAAGGTTAGTATAGCACCCTATGAAGTGTTTTGAAGCATCACATGACCCAAAGTTATAATTTTTAAGGTGCTAAACTAACATGCAAGTGGATCGATCCTAGAAAATTAGGGTTATTAAACTTTAAGCTAGAAAAGATTAGGGTTTGAAGGCTACAACCTTTGTAGCTCCCCTTTGCTAGACTCCTTGGTGTCTTGGGTGTTGAGTCGAGGTTCTCTCGAAGTTCCCTTGCGTCCACGACGATCCACCACGGAGCACTCCGTCCAAGCTCGCAATTTCGACAAACCGAAAAGAACACTCTAAACAAAGCGGCTAAGCTTGTGTAGAATGATGTTGTGGTTGGGTTTCTCACTTCAAAAACCTTTCTTTTGTTGTATTTCACTCACTAGAAAAGACTAGAGAAGAAAAGATGAAGGAAGATGAAGATGGTGGCTAATATTAACAAGAGATAAAAGATAACCCTTGAGTTAAGAAGAAAAAGAAATGAATATCACTATATATATTTATTTTCTTCTTGACTCCAACCATGATTAAATGATGGATAGTTAGTTTAACTTGGGTTTTAAATGATAAAGAGAAAGATAACCATAGGTTAGTGGTAGTTGAGCATGGTTAGGTCAATGGAAGAATGTGGAAGCATGAATGATTATCCTTTCTTTTTCATTTTCTTTTTAAAACCAAAATTAAATAATTATCCATTGTTTAATCTATGGTGTGAGGCTTATATTGCCACCATTTCCATATATAATCAACCATGATGGTTTGATGTATGTATGTGTACATGTATGCACATTTACATGTGCATGAAACTAGAAAAGAAGAAAGAAACACATGCATGCATGCATACATCCATCAAACCCTAGAAAGGTTTTAAGTGAGAAAACTAATGGTTAAATGATAAATCAACACTTGATTTATCAATCCGGTCATATCTCATATGACCCCACCAAAAGCAGTTCACCCGATCAATGTTCGGTATCATATACGCACATTTCAATCGGGTGCATGCGCATATCGCATATGCGCACCACAACGTTTCGCCTGGACTGGGTAACTCCTCTGTGGGACTCTAAGACTCGTCAATATGCCGGCAGAGGGTAATGATCATATCAAGTGCCCTCAAGCCGCAAGCGGTCAGCTAAACGTAACGGCCACCCGGGTATTGAGCGATCAGAAGACAACAAGCGAACCTGCTACAACTCCCGTCGAGCCATCCGGCAACACTACCGTACAGTCCGGTCTCTTCGTCAGATATGCTGCATATCGAGCCTAGGGATGGTCACGTCGACCCCAATAACTCAATAAGTCGTGTCGGTGAATGGTCTATAACAGATCGAGAAACTACTGATAACACTTATTAGCAAATCTCAGCAGCCCTGGCCAGGGACTTGCTGTTATAACCAGTCGGGCACTGCACAGCATCAACTCCCAATACCGGGAGAGACGAAACCCCTCCTATCGCTCATCGTCTTCATGTGTCTCGGGACTGTACCCAACGGCCACCTGTTTGCACGACTCAGTAGAGCCGTGGTAGGGTGGCAATCAAAGTGCAGTGGGAGAACACACAAGACTCCATGACGATCTCGGGTCTACAGACTAACCTGTACCAGTGTCACCTGAGAACTGCTATCCGACGATAGATATAATTCCATATAGGAGTTCTCGGTGAGTCCGTCCAGTGTACCCAGTCACCACTGAGCACCCGTATATGATCTTGATGTCAAATATCGATGAATGTGGGAACATCCATCGCCCATCGTATGGGTCTAGTATCATATACGCTAGTCTACTCTGGTATATCGATGCCCCGTCTCGATATACCTACGACTAGGGACGTTCCAGGATATGCTTATAGACTACAGATGTCCCACTAGTATGATCTCCATCATAATCAGAGTAGTCAAGCCGATATCCTCAGGGCTTTATCAGCATGTATGAATGAATAAAAGCATGATCAAATCAACATGTCAGATAAAGAAGAACCAGATAGCATACTATCATGTCGAGCAAGAATGCAAACTGAATATATATACATGTATAGATACATCAACTATCACATAATGGCCTTTAGGGCATACATATATCCAACAAATCGATCAACAATCACCCAAACTGCGTTGTTGCCCTTTGGACTCCGCGGTAAAGCCGTCACGAAATCCATGGTTATATGTTCCCACTTCCATTGAGGAATCGGAAGTGGTTGCAATAAACCAGCAACCCTTTGATGTTCAGCCTTAACTTGCTGACACACCAAGCACTTCGCTACAAAGCGGACAATCTCCTTTTTCATGCCTTCCCACTAGAAATGCTGTCTTAGATCGCGGTAAATCTTCGTGCCTCCTGGATGTACGGAATATGCGGAACTGTATGCCTCCTTCATCACTTCTTCGTAAATATCTCCTTTTGGCACACACAAACGGCTACCATACCGCAACGAACCATCTTCACGAATCAACAAGTCCGTTCGAAGTCCAGCTTCAACCTGTTCTCAAAACTTCTACAATCTTGAGTCCTGTGACTGCGCTGCTATAATACTCTAGTTCAACAACGACTGTACTTGCAGCTGCATCAACTGTCCCGAAGAATGCGGTAGCACAATCTCCAACTTAAATCTCCGAAAGACTTCGATAAGCTCCTTCTGAGCAGTCAACATCTGAATTGCTGGCAACCGACTAAGCGCATCCGGCACTACATTAACTTTCCCCGGATGGTACTTAAGATCAAGATCATAGTTAGCCATCAGCTCCAACCATCTATGCTGCCTCATATTAAGCTCTTTCTGTGTGAACACGTACTTTATGCTTTTATGATCGGTGAATACTTCGACCCTTTCGCCCAATAAGTAGTGTCTCCAAATCTTCAAAGCTAAAATCACTGTTGCAAGCTCAAAATCATGAGTTGGGCAATTCTTCTCATGGGTCTTCAACTGTCTCGATGCGTAGGGTATAACCTTCCCATGCTGCATCAGAACACATCCCAAACATTTCCCAGATGCGTCGCTGTGAATCACCAATCTTTCGGAACTGTCTGGTACGGTCAAAATAGGAGCGGTTATCAATCTCTGCTTCAATACCTCCAAAGCTGACGCACATTTATCCGTCCATACGAATGGTACCTCCTTTCACGTAAGCTTGGTCAAAGGCTCAGCCAAACGGGCAAAATTCTCCATGAACCTTCTGTAATATCCTGCAAGTCCAAGAAAACTTCTGATCACTGCTATGTTCTTCGGAATCGGCCAATCTTGAACTGCTGCAATCATCTCGGGATCAACGGCTATTCCATATCCAGCTACGACATGCCCCAAAACTTCACTTCTTCAAGCCAAAACTCGCACTTGCTCATCTTTGCATACAGTCTTTCTTGCCTCAATATCTGCAATGCGATCTTCAAGTGTTCTGCATGCTCTTCTATGCTCCTCGAGTAAACCAGAATATCATCAATGAACACCACTATAAACTGGTCCAAGAATGGTGAAAAGATTCGGTTCATCAAGTCCATAAATATCACCGGTGCATTCGTTACTCCGTAGGGCATCATTAAATACTCGTAATGTCTATACCGAGTTCGGAACGCAGTCTTGCAAATATCTTATGATTTAACTCGGGCCTGATGATATCCGGATCGCAAATCCAGGTTCAAGAATACTCTCGCGCCACTAAGCTGCTCGAACAGTTCGCCAATGCGAGAGATCGGGTACTTGTTCTTAATAGTCACCCGGTTTAATTCTCGATAGTCGATGCACATCCTCCTTGTGCCATCTTTCTTCTTGACTAGAAGAACTGGAGCTCCCTAAGGTGAATTGCTGCTGCGAATCCAACCCTTCTCAAGCAATTCGGTAACCTGCATCTTTACTTCTTCCAACTCCACTGGTGCCATCGGATAGTACGCCTTTGAGATTGGCGCTGCACCAGGAATAAGATCGATCGCGGACTCCATATCTCGTTTGGCGGTAAACCTGAGATGTCCTCAAACACATCCGTGAACTCTCGAACTATAGCTGGCGCTTCCTCCTTATCAACTTCTATCGACGAAAGAACACTGTTTGTCGGCCTAGCCCTAAACTCGACTGGCCCGACAGAACTGCTTCCTCCAGTGAAAACAAACTCCGGATGTCCGGGAATCTGGAAAATCACTTTCTTTGCCTACAATCAATGTGAGCGTGGAAAGTGCCGAGAAAATCCATTCCCAAGACAACTTCATAACTGCCGGTATCGATCACCAAGAAATCTGCAAAACATGAACTGGTAAGCAATGAAACTGAGAGAACCAAGGGAATTTCACGACCATGAATCAAGGAAATGAATCAAGACCAGGACTCCTTTCTACTCAGAGGTGCATGCCTACGTACCTTCAGCTAGCGATCGCCACCTCGACTTCGGAGCCATAAAGACGCCGACCTTACAACGGTCTTTGCACACTTGGAAAATAGTTGGATTTAACTCGACGTGCGATTGCCAAATGGAGGACCGGTCACCGACCTAACGTATCGTGAAAGCATTACCACGCAAATAGAGACTTTACCACAAGGAAAATGAAAACGTTACGCAAAGATTTCTATAAAATGACTTTATTCACAAAGCTCGGAAGTCTTTATAGAGGTATTGTGGGCTCTCCAGCCTTACAAAACCGCCCGGAGGCTTACAAGATTCCAAAACAAACAAAACAAAAAGAAGAAAAAAGAAGGCAAGGAGGCTCAGGCCTCGGGTCCGGGGAGGACCTCTACGTGCTCCGTAGCGGCGTCGGGAGCCGGGTTGGTGGCTTGAGGGTTGGCGCCCACAGCCGGAGCTTCGGCACTGGGAGTCGGGGTGACCACCTTCTCCCCAACGCCCCCACCAGGAGCCTTCCCCCCGGCAACGCTTCCGGCGGCATCCCCCTGCACCTCACCCTCGAGGGGGTACTCGAGCCGGAGCTTACCATCTGGAAACTCCGGCATCAATACCTTGACGGCGTCAAGGGCATCATGCTAAACGAGGGCCGAGGCTTCCGCGAGGTCGGCGTAGAATTGATCCAATGTCTTATAGATCTCCACCGTCTTCGCAGCCCGGAGGTCGGCGTGCCTCATTCCTTCCTTTATCGTCTCGTTTTCCCTCTTGAGGCTATCCCGCATCTTCTTCAGCGTGGCGGCGAGCACCCTAGCATCCTCCAACTTGGCCTCAACAACCTCGTTGGACTCTATCAAATTCCGGATGGTCTCCCGGCAGTTGGCATTCACCGGTCCTCGGTTGCCACCCGGTCTTCGAGGATGACGATCCTCTCTTTCACCTCACGCAGCTCCCGGCTCAAGCTCTCCTCCCGCAAGGAAGACTCACCCGCGATCTGCATCGCCGGGGCAATTTCTTCGTGCTCCATGCTGGCAACAAGGGCGCAGTGCTGGAGGACCTGAGAAAAACAAAAGGAGGGGTTAAAATGGCATCCGATCCTGCGAACAAAAAGTACTTAATAAAAACCCGAACGGGAGGCGGACACTGACCTGCACGACCTCCTTGGCTATGGCCGCGATTTGGGCCTTGAGGGTCCCCCGGGAGATTTTGCCCCCAGCCGACCTTTCCATCTCCGAGAGTAGGCTCCCCTTCATCCACGAAGATCGGGGAAGATGGGGAACGGGGCACCATCTTGTGGTGCCTCTTGAGGAGCGGCGCGGGAGGATCGGCTTCGTCTCACATCTCCAAGACCTGGGGTTCCTGCTCCCGAGCGCGTTTGCGGCTCTGCCCATGGCCGGCCTCTAAGGCCTGGGGCGTGCTGGAGCGCCTGGCCGGAGCAGCCGCCGATGGGGCCGGGCTCACAGCGGGGCATGACGGGCCGGTGCCTCCGGCCTTCCTCCTTTTCTTCTTGGTCATGGCAGCCTGGAATTTAGATCGGTCTATCGGCTCTGCAAAAAAGCGAAAAAACAAAGAGGGGGTTAGCAATACCAGAAAGAATAGAAGAATACACAAGTCTAAACATGTCGCCTAAGCTCCTAACTTACCCGCAAACTGAGCGGGGCTGAGCCCGGCCCAACTGAGGGCCTGCTCGGACAGCAACACATCGGCCCGATGGACAGGCTCCCATGCCGACACCGCCATCGCATCGGGATCGGACGACCGTCACCCGTAGGCAGTTGGCCATGTTCCACTGGATAGGCATAGGCCAATCCTCACCCTCGGGTGGCCCGCCAAACAAGAACTTCTCCTTCCATTCATGAATGGAAGAAGGTACTGCTATGACCCCTGACCCGGCCACCCCTCCTCTATGTTTTTGAAAAGAAACGTATACCTGGCTAGGCTCGTCCCTACGAGTACCGGGGTGATTTTTGTAGCAGAGGGAGGAATGAGAAGGTTCAGGCTGAAAGGGATCTCCTGCAATCTCAGCCGGACCAGGAACCCGAAGAGAATCCTCAACGAGTTCGGCACTAACTGGCCCGGGACTAATTGAAAGCAACGCAGCGCTGCACTCACCTTGGGGGAGAAGGGCAGACGCATTCCGGCCCAAAAGGCTTCCAAGTACAAGGCAGTCTCCTTGCCCCGTACCTGGTCTGCCCACTTTCCCTCTCCGACCAAGCGAAGCGAGTAGCCGGGGGGAATATGGAAGCGAGCCCGGATTGTGGTGAGCTCGTCCACATGCCTCAGGAGGGAAGGCGCGTCACGGACACTCCTGACACGCGCTTTGGGGACCGTTCCCGCCGCGCGACCCCGAGTGGGATGACTAACCCTAACTCCTTGGGGGGATTCCGACTCGGACAAGGAAGAGGAAGAAGCAGAAGAGGAAGCCGCAGAAGAGGAAGCTGCATAATTTTAGTTATATGTATGCCCTACAGGCCATTACTGTACATACGATGTATATTGTAGTGGATGCTTGGACATATATAGGGATGACCTTCTTGCTCGACATGATAGTATGCTATCTGGTTGCTCTTTATCTTAACATGTACACTTATTGTCTCTTTATTACATGTTGATAAAGCCCTTAGGATTAGTACTTGACTACCAGGATTATGATGCAGATCATACTGTAGGGACAGAGTAGTCGGTAAGTACATCCTTCAAATGTTCCTAGTCGAGGGTGTATCGAGACAGGGCATCGATATACCAGAGTAGACTAGCGTATAGCTTTTCGACCTATGTAGATGGGTGATGGATGATCCCATATCCATTGGTGTCAGAGATAGTATGTGGGTGCTCAGTAGAGACTGGGTACACTGGACGGACTCGCCGAGAACTCTCAGATGGTATTATACCTCACGTCAGATGGCAGTTCTCTGGTGACACTGGTACATGTTAGTCTGTAGACCCGAGATCGTCATAGAGTCTTGTGTGATTCCCACTGTGCTTTGATTTCCACCTTACCACGTTCAAGAGAACGTGCAAAATGGTGGCTTTTGGATATAGTCCCGAGCCACATGGAGGCAATGAACGATAGGAGGGGTTTCGTCTCTCCCGGTATTGGGAGTTGATGTTGCGCTGTGCTCGATTAGTTATAACAGGAAGTCCCTGGCCAGGGCTGCTTCAGAGATATACTGGTAAGTGTTATCTGTAGTTTCTCGACCCGTTATGAGCCTTATATCGGCACAACTTATCGAGTTACTGGGGTCTGACGTTTACCACCCGTAGACGAGATATGCGACATATTAGACGAAGAGACCGGACTGTACGGTAGTGTTACTGATTGAATTCGTAGGAGTATGGATAGGCTTGCTTGTTGATCTTCTGATCGCTTAATACCCGGGTGGTCGTTATGTTTAGCAGACCACTTGCGGCTTGTGGGTGTTTGATATGATTATCACCTACTGCCGGCGTATTGACGAGTCTTTAGAGTCCTACAAAGAGGTTTCCTGGCTCAAACGAAACGGAGTAGGAGCACATATGTGATGTGCGGGACCAAGATTAATACGATATGTGATACCGTATTCTATTCTCGCGATTTGTGACATCGGTCGGTTTTATGCGATATAGCCGGGTTATCGGATCAAGCGTTGATTCGATAAGATGTTACATTTGATATTAGTCGGTTATATGTGATATAGCTAGATTATTAAATCAAGTGTGGATTTAATAATTTAATGTATAATTATATATATTTGATATATTAAGTTACATTAACTAATACTTGCACACTTATGATTTCTTTTCTCACTTGATGTGCATATTGTATATATGTGATATGGATATTTGTGTACATGTTCGTGTCATGCTAGGTTATATATGCAATAAGGGTGTATGAGACTTATACCAAGCTAGGGTTTATGTTTGGGTTTTATTTATCATTAAGTAATTCACAAAACATTTGAATTAGTCATGGATAAGCTTGTAGAAGCTTATGGATACATTGACTTATTTAACTCTTTTGTCATTGTTTAAGATATTTGTTAACCCAACCCTTAACTTTAGTCCTTGGTTTATTCTCTACATGATTTAGGCATGAGAGGATAACTCACTATGGTTGCATTTCTAACCTCTTGAATTATTCATTCATAACTCCCATTCATCTCTCTTCTTTTTCTTCTTGATGAGATCAAGAAAAATGTTTTCTAGGGTTTCGAGAGATGATGAAATATTATGAGAAAAATAAATCTAAAATGAGCCCACTTCCTACTTCATCATCCTCTACTACTTGCCATTTAGTATAGGGTGTTTGTTTCACTAATTTCATAATTAGTGAAGAGATAGCTTGGGTAAGTGTCTTCTCGACGTAGATTATCTTCGGCCTCGAAGTCTTCTAGCAAGCTTGATCCGTACATCTTGTGGAGCCTCTCTAGAGTCTGGAAGTTCATGATCGCAGTGAAGGGACGACTACACGGAGCTAATGAAGTGAAGGACCGGTCTACAAAGGTTGTATTCCTTGTTCACTTTTAGTTACAAAGTGTTTGTATTTTATTCCGTCGGATTTCTAGTATATGATTCTAGGGTTAGGGTTAGCTAGAACGGCAAAAATTTTAATATGGCATGGATGATGCCTCCCGAAACCTTACTGCCGTGCTAGGCAACCCTGCACAGAAGACTCCATAGACTCTACCCAAACTATTTCTACGTACTCATCAGAGGAAGACATCTAACCTGAGCAAAGGAAGGAGTTCCCCGAGGAAAGAACGCAAGAAATCCGACCTAAATGGAAGAGCGCCGAGCTAACACACGAAGGGATGAGGAAATTATAGCGAAGTGTGGACCCCTTGGAGGGACCCCACCTTTATTTATACCAGTCGGTAAGCGCATCCTACGGCGCCGATCGTTTCCCGCCAAAGCAACGCTTCGCGTTCGATGGCCATCAACGTTTCACGTGTCACACGGTCAGCGGGCGCGTCCTCTCAAGCGCAAAGGACACCGGCGGCCCGTCGCGTCAACCAACCAGCGCCGGACGCGTGGCTTGGCGCCTCAACGAACGTACGATCGAATCGGCGCTTCCTCTTTAATGCACGATCTCTTCTCTGATCCGCTGACGTCATAAAAAAATACAACTAATTGCTTGGGAATCGACACCGACGATGTCTTCAAATAAGAACTTAGCCCGGGTGACCGATCAGACCACTCTCGACCCGACCCATAAATAGGTCGGGACGAAAGTGGGTGGCTAATGATGATGCTCGGTACTGAAAACTCCCCAGATCATGACATGTAGCAGATGACATGTCCCAAAGCTTACGAGAAAGGAGCAAGAACGGTACATTGGAAGCATACCCCGGGGCTTTCGACCCAAGAATGTTCTCGACCTTCGATGACCTCCCAGAACACTCTTATGCTCGTCCTACAAACAACCATTGGCTCACCTTCGAGCCCTCCTACACGATAGGCGTCCTCGGCCCTCCCAGCTCGCCTCCGAGCTATCACAGAACCAAGGTAGCTCGGCCTCCCGCTCACCTCCGAGCCTCCCGCCGAGCTCAACTTCCTCGGTCTCATCAACCGACCCAGAGCGCAGATTGTAAGCGTCCTGGACATGGCTCCACGAATCTCGCCATACGCGAGATATTCGCCGCCCCACGATCCCGCGTCCTATGCCATCGCATTCTCCTGTTAACGGTTGTATCTCGCCATTAATGGAGGATCCCGCCATTTGTGCGTACGCGGATTCAAGGGCGTAACGGCCGGCGTAAATCTTGCGCCTGCCAGCCCATGGCTGCCACTATATAAACCCCCTCTCAGACGACTCAGGTAAGGTAATTATTATCTAATAGGTCGCTACTCTGCCCAAATACCTCGACTAACTTGATCGTCAGAGGGTCCACGGTGGTAGAGCCACCCTGGGACTTCCTTGCAGGTAGCTCGGCTTCATTCCAAATCAAGCTTACTGAGATCCACACGCACCAAGAGGCAACCCTCAAATCCAATCTCAACCACTCATCACTGCTCGTGACAGACCAACGGAAAACAACATCTGAAGGAGATCAAGACCTCCATCACCTATATAGTGCCAAAACTGCTGAAATGGGCTGAAAATAGGGATTGAACTGACGTCTCAATCTCTCTTAGGATTCGGCGAGGATTCCCATCGCTTCCCATGATGGTGAGGAAGTAAGGGCGCTGGTAGGCTCCCCATTAAGTTTTTTTGCCCTTTTAAAAAATATGATGGCCCTCACCCCCTTAAAAAAACTTCTTCCTGAGGATGGTGGGCCCCCTACAAAATTAATTTGTATGCAACTCGTTTACTTTATTTTTTTTAACATATTAAATTTTTAAATGGGACCCCCATTTACTATATTTACAAAACTATGGTTTCGCACCGTTCACCCGAACACACCCCAAAATATGGTTTGGTTACAAAACCATAGTTTCACAACTATAGTTTCAAAATCATGGTTTCACACCGCTTATCCGAATTAGCCCCATAATATCTTTCCTAGCATATTTTTATCTTCAAACCATACAGAATAATGGTTATTCTTACTTTTTCTTTCTACTTTTATCTTGAATACAAGCAATAGAAGGATGAAAAATAAACTTTTTGGAATTGGTTTTAGGCATGGAGGGATGGAGGGAGGGGTGTAGTGGCGATCTTTCCTATTGTTGGATATAGGTGCTCTCAAGGTAATTATTGTAATTGAAAGAGGACATATACGAGAGAACAATCTTACTCGAGATAATAACATACCATCTGGTTTGTTTTTATCTTTCATGTGATATGTTTTATTCATTATTACGTATCATTTAGACATGGGATAAAACACTAGGATTTTGCTTGACTACCAGGACGATGATGGAGATCATACTAGTAGGGCCTGGATAGTCGATAAACACAACCTTAAATATCCCTAGTCATAAGAGTTTCGAGACTGAGTATTGGTACTCCAGTTTAGACTAGTGTGTATGTTTTCTGTCCTGGTTGGAGAACGATAGCTGATCCTGCAGCTATTGGTGTTTGACATCGAGAATTACACTGTACGGATTCACCGAGAACTCCTAGTTAGTAATATACTAATGTCAGGTAGCAGTTCTCTGGCGACATGAGTACAGGGTAGTCTCTAGGACCTGAGATCGCCATAGTGTCTCATGTGTGTTCCTACTATACTTAGACTTCTACCCTATTACTGCTCAAAGGAGTCGTGCAAACAGGTTTTTGTTGGGTATAGTTCCGAAGCACGTAGAGATAGTGAGTGATCGAGAGGATTCGTCTCTCCCGGTAAAGGGTGTTGATATCGCGCTGTGCAGGTCATGACTACAACCATAAGTCGATGGCCATCACGGTGGAGATAAACTGATAAGTGTCATCAGTTGTATCTCCGGTTGGTTATGAGTACTATGTCGCACGACTTATCGAGTTATTGAGGACAGCCCTAAACCCAATATACAATACTCTTAAACGAAGAGATCAGACTATACGGTAATGTCACTGATAGACTTTGCAGGGTTCTGATGAGCTTGCTCGTTGACCTTCTTTCGATTATTACATGGGTAGCCGCTACGCATAGGTAATACTGCTGATGTACTTGCGGGCTATGGATATGATCCTAATCTACTGCCAGCGTATTGTCGAGTTTTTAGAGTTCCACACAGAGGCTTCCCAGCACATGTGAAACGATATAGGGCACGCAAAGGGATACGTGCAGGGGTTCGATTAAACACGTGTATTGATACACGTATTTTAATCGGGTGTTTATTGATATTAGCCGGTATATATATATATGATATACCTGTAGCATTAAATCAAGTGTTGATTTAATAATTAAATGTATATTGATATATTGATATATTAACTAATATCATACTCACGTAATTATTTTCTTCTCTTTAATAATATTTATATATTATATAAATATTGTGACATGTATGTTGATATATAAATGATGGGAGTATGAGAATTATATGGAAGAATGAAAATGAGTCATGCATTTAAAATGGTTGTAGAATTCATGAAGTGTTTTATTGATGACTCATTTTATTTTGACTCGTTTTTGTTTTTAATTGATATTGAATCTTATCTTCTTCATACTCTCGTCATCTCCTCTATGTTTTTTCTTCTTCCTCTTGATTTTTCCTCAAGTGAAGAAAAGAAAAGAATAGGGAAAAATTTAGTGAGCTAATCATTCCAAATCTCCTACTAATCATTCTTAGCAAGTTTAATTAGCGGGTTGCTTCATTTTGATAAGATCAATTTGAACCTAAAGTTTATGTTGGAGTTATCTCAAGATGGATCATTTTTGGCGAGAAGATCATCGAGCAAGCTTGTGCCAAGCTTCGTGAAGATTAGCCGAAGTCCAAGGAGAGATGGCTAACACGCTACAAAGGCTGTAACCCGCAAAACTCTTTGTTTAGCTTATTAGTTTTGTTGCATGTTGTAGTTGTTTTTCATGATCCTATATTTGCTTGTAGTTGCTCTCTAGATTTTTAAATTATCGCTTCCGCCATGTTATAAACCCCATTGTAAAGAGCATAGTGAACATACGGTGGTATCAGAGCCGGTCCAATGACTACAGCGTATTTTCGTGGCAAAATAAATCTCTAAATCTATTTTACAATTCACATTAAAAACAGTTTTTTGTGTGCTTCAAAAACCATTTTTAAAGTGTTTTTTGTCGCTCCCGGGGTTAATCGAAGGGTTCAATATGAAGTTAGAGGTGTTACGGAAGTTAGAGAGGGCCACCCCCACCCGGGAGCACCAATTGGTGCTCTCACGGGAGGGTGAACACCCGATAGCACCATTTTGGTGCTCTCAAGTAAGCTATGACCCGAGGCCACTTTCGGGTGGGTTTGGGCCATGGTATCTCTGAGCCTTCGAAATGTCGATCTAATTTTTCTCCGGAGCTTCAAAAAAAATTTGGGCGCGTTTTTGGTTCGTTTGGACTCGTTTCGGTGCTAAAAAGTGATGATTTTGTGTCGAACTGAATAGTGTTTTTCAAGTGTTGAAAATTAACGTTTCGGTTTTGAAGTTTTTGGGATTCATTATCCATCTATGATGAGTTTAATAGATTAAAATGTTTAATAGATATAACTCGTCGGCGTATGCGATACGTAGTGTTTAACGCCGATGAATTGAAGTGTTCAATTCATCGGGGTTGCATAAGTGAGTCTGGTTTGTTGGAATACGTTAGTGTTAGGGTAAAAAATTACACCCCGGTTGACCAAGTCAAAATCAGTCAACCCCCAGCCAAGCGGGCCTAAGCCCAAGTCAAGACTAATCATGGAAGAAGTAGGCTCCATACCAAGAATGAAGTAATAAATTAGTTCAATGCAATTTTTTAGAAATAGATGTATGAAAAATGGACAAAAAGCCAAAATTTTATAAACCCCATGGCTTATATGCAAAAAGAAATAAGCACATAAGGTATAGGGTGGCACAAGTTCCATTTGGCAATGCCCAAGGAGCTGTATGTAAAGTGTGTATCCTATAAAAACAAACATGATGAAAAAATCAACAACTTTTTCACTCTCTCAAAAATTAGGGTTTTGTGCCTCCTCCTCCTTCCACAAGGTTCTAAACCTTTATTCTTTTTTTTTGAATTAAATCAAGAGTTTAACTCTTCTTTTTCCAAAAAGAAACAGTTTTTCACCATAAAACCCTTGAAGGGGAGCTTGGATTTTCCATCAAATCTCCAAAAGGGGAGATTTTTAAGTATCACCCCCATTTTCTTTAAGATCCATCCAACAGAGGGGAGGAGAAGGAGACTCATCTCCAAAAACTCAACTTCGGGAAGATCCAAGGCTCAAAAGAAAATCCAGGGCTAAGGAGGAGAAGAAAGGGGTCCACTTTGATCATCTCTAAAGATTTGTGTGAGTTCTTCATTTGTCAAGATCTTTTGGAGTTTAGCTCCATAAATAAAACCCTTTTAGGAGTTTAACTCCATTCAAAATCTTTTGGTGTTTAATTCCATAAATAAAAAATCTTTTTGGGGTGTTTAACTCCACTCAAAATCTTTTAGAGTTTAACTTCATAGATAAAAATCCTTTTCGGGAGTTCAACTCCTAATTCCGGGACTAAGCCCCTTCTTTCTGTAGGCGCCCAGCGCCCACGTGGCGGGCGCGTGAGACGCTGGCGCCCATCGCTCACACGTCCTTAGGACGTTACCCACTGTTTTTTCTCTTTTTTTTTCTTTTTTCATACACTTCACACTCAAAACACGTCCCCCGCTAGAAAAAATTTCTAACGGGACGCTGCCCCGCACCCCGTAAGGGGGCTGCTCACCCCCTTAACCTCCAACCCGCTAGCGGGGCCCCCGTTAATTCTGTGAGTCCCCTGATATATCCAAAACCCTTCAAAATACAACACACGTACACAACACATTGAGTTTGCATAACCATTTTGACCCGTCAATCAGAGGTTCCCTCACTGCAAAAGGTAGGAGTAATTAACGGCAGCTTAGTCCATGGCTGCCGGAGATTCGGATCCCCACAATCAATAAACCCTAGCCTACCCTAGACAGGTGGAATCTATATATGCCTCACAAGCGCGTGGATTCCCATCTCAATAGGGTGACGAAAAACATCCTACAGTTGGATTGTCGCGAAATGGATAGCCCCCATGCAGAAGTGTGATGTTGCGATAAGCGTTATTTCCATTCATGTTTGTAGCCATCTTGTATATTCATTTGTTCGAGACAAGCTCCAACTTGTGGACGCCATTTCCGCTTAATGTATATTCTTTGTTTCGGGACTTAGCGGTTCACATGTAGTTGTAGTCACCATTTGATGTATTATTATTTATCGAGACACGATCAGATTGCGATCATTGTTGTCGTTGTATTAGTACAAATTAAGGATTACCCCGCGAAAAAGTGCACGAACAACCGAATTCTAGATTGCAGCGGGTGGCCATCTCAATGAGTTGAGATTGGGTCACTCGAGTTTAGGAATGGCGGGTTGCTTGTCGCGCTTATAAGGGGTATATGATAGACCCGCGGAAGAGTGCTCAAGTCACCGGATTTAAGAAAGTGTCGGGTGACCCCTCATGATAATGATGTTTGGTTGCCTCATTTCATGGGTTACCTAGTAGTTTGCGGCACTCGTAAGGGTCTGCTTTTGGCTGCGCACGGGCTATTCACGCAACCGGAGAATGTCGCATTTCGTTTGTGGCTCGAACGAAAAGAGGGATTCCTAGGTGATCCAGCCGTTCCAATTCTATGATGTACATTATTTTCTTATGATATGATTACCTGCTTGTGATGATATTTATCGCTTAGCTGAAATGATGATTATCTGCTTGCCATGTTTTATATGATGATATATTGATATATATGTGATATATAAATAGGAGAGGAGGAATCGCACCCTATTAGATATGGTGCGTTCTATGATGAGCACTGCTGAGTTACCTATTTCCTTCTGGGGGTATACGCTTGAGACAGCCATACACCTATTGAATATGGTTACTACCAAATCAGTGCCTACCACTCCATATGAGATATGGAAAGGGAAGAGACCATCTCTTAAGTATGTTAAGATATGAGGTTGTTCGGCCTATGTCAAAAGGCACAATCCGGACAAACTCGAGGCAAGGTATGTCATATGCAAGTTTTTAGGATATCCCAAAAATTCATAAGGGTATATCTTCTACCACCCCGAGAAACAAAAAGTGTTTATTTTTCGACATGCCACTTTCTTAGAAAAAGGTTTTCTTATGAAACAAATTAGTGGCAATGAGGTAGAACTGGACGAAGTTCCAGCAAAACAAACTACAACAGATGATTTATTGGAACCAGAGGATTCAGTAGCACCCGACGAACCCCGGCCTCTCCGTCGATCTAGTAGGATTTCTCATCCACCTGAGAGATACTACGGTTTTCTCATTAATGGTGGGAGCGAGGACTGCATCATGGAAGATGATGACCCGACTAGTTTCAAGCAGGCCATTACGAGTGGTGACACTGTGAAATGGCCGGATGCAATGCGATCTGAGATGGAATCCATGTACACCAACAAAGTATGGACTTTGGAAGTTGCTCCTGAAGGGGTAAAACCTATTGGGAGAAAATGGATCTTTAAGAAGAAACATGGTGTAGATGGAAAAGTTGAGACTTACAAAGCTAGACTTATTGCAAAGGATTTTCGTCAACGACCAGGTGTGGACTATGACGAAACATTTTCTCCAGTGGCCATGCTTAAGTCCATCCGGATCTTACTTGCCATTGCTGCATACCATGATTACGAAATCTGGCAGATGGATGTTAAGACCGCCTTTCTAAATGGTGATTTAGAAGAGTGCGTGTACATGACTCAGCCAGAGGGCTTCGTAGATAGTGGGAGCAGCGGAAAGGTGTGCAAGCTGCTTAAATCCATCTATGGATTAAAACAAGCATCGCGGAGTTGGAACATCTGCTTTGATGTTGTAGTCAAAGAGTTTGACTTCATCAAAAACGTAGATGAACCTTGTATATATAAAAAGGTTGCAGAGAGTAAGGTTGTATTTCTCATATTGTAGGTCGATGACATACTCTTGATAGGAAATGATGTTCCTATGCTACAATCGGTCAAGCTCTTCTTATCACAAAGATTCTCAATGAAAGATCTAGGTGATGCCTCCTGCATACTGGGAATTATGATCTATAGAGATAGATCTAAACGGATATTGGGATTGTCCCAATCCAGGTACATTGACACCATACTAAAGAGATTTAGTATGGAAGAATCCAAGCATGGGAACCTACCCACGATCTCTGGACTCACTCTTTCCAAAGAGATGTCTCCCAAGACTGATTTGGAGAGAACTCGCATGCAAGGGATACCTTATGCTTCGGCAGTAGGCTCTATCATGTATGCGATACTATGTACCAGACCCGATGTAGCATACTCACTAAGTGTAGTGAGTAGGTATCAAGCAGATCCTGGAGAGAGTCACTGGATAGCTGTGAAGAACATTCTCAAGTACTTGAGAAGAACAAAAGAGATGTTCTTGGTGTATGGTAACGGAGAACTCCAGGTGGAGTCCTTTACCGATTCGAGCTTCCAAAGTGATAAGGACGACTCTAAGTTGCACTTGGGATTTGTCTTTACCCTCAATGGAGGGGCGGTGTGTTGGAAGAGTTCCAAACAGGATACCGTTGCAGACTCGACGATGGAGGCTGAATACATCGCTGCCAACGATGCTGCCAAAGAGGCTGTCTGGATAAAGAAGTTCATTACTGAACTTGGTGTGGTTCCGTCCATTGAGCATCCAATACCTTTGTATTGCGATAACAATGGAGCTGTGGTTTTGGCCAAGGAACCCAGGTCCCATCAGAAGTCCAGACATATTCTGAGGCGGTATCACCTGATCCGGAAGATAGTTGATCGCAGGGAGATCGAGGTCAGGAGAGTTGATACGAAGGACAACACTGCGGATCCACTCACGAAGGCCATTCCCCAGACACAGTTTGAGAGACTCTTCGGGATGCTGCGTATGAGATACTACAACAGCCGGCCTTAGTGCAAGTGGGAGATTGTTAGTTATATATATGCCCTAGAGGCCATTGTTGTACATATGATGTATATTATAGTGGATGCTTGGATATATATAGAGAGGACTTTCTTGCTCGTCATGATAGTATGCTATTTGGTTTCACTTTATCTTAACATGTTGACTTGTATTAGTTTACTGTCTTGTTCTCACATGTTGATAAAGCCCTTAGGATATGTACTCGACTACTGGGACTATGATGAGATCATACTAGTGGGGCCAGGGTAGTCAACGTGTACATCCTATAACTGTTCCTAGTCGAGGGTGTGTCGAGATAGGGCATCGATACACCAGAGTAGACTAGCGTATACGCATCCTGACCCATATGATGGGCGATGGATGATCCCATATCCATCGGTGTTTGACATCAAAGATGGTGTACGGGTGCTCAGTGGAGACTGGGTACACTGGACGGACTCGCCGAGAACTCCCAGATGGTATTATACCTCACGTCAGATGGCTGTTCTCTGGTGACACTGGTACAGGTTAGTCTGTAGACCCGAGATCGTCATAGAGTCTTGTGTGATTCCCACTGTGCTTTGATTTCTACCTTACCACGTCCAAGAGGGCGTGCAAAACGGTGGCTTTTGGGCACGGTCCCAAATCACATGGAGGCAATGAGCGATAGGAGGGGATTCGTCTCTCCCGGTATAGGGAGTTGATGTTGTGCTGTGTTCGATTGGCTATAACTGGAAGTCCCTGGCCAGGGCGGATATTGAGTACTACTGGTAAGAGTTATCAGTAGGTTCTCGACCTGTTATGAGCCTCACATCGACACAACTTATCGGTTATTGGGGTCTGACGTATACCACCCCTAGACTAGATATGCAACATATCAGACGAAGAGAACGGACTGTACGGGAGTGTTACTGATTGGATTCACAGGAGAATGTACATGCTTGCTTGTTGATCTTCTGATCGCTCAATATCTGGGTGGCTGTTACGTTTAGCTGACCGCTTGCAGCTTGTGGGTGTTTGATATGATCATCACCTACTACCGGCGTATTGACGATTCTTTAGAGTCCTACACAGAGGTTTCTTGACTCAGGCAAAACGGAGTAGGAGCACATATGTGATGTGTGCGGGACCGAGGATAATACGATATGAGATACCGTATTATATTCTCGCGATATTTGATATCGGCTGGGTATATGTGATATAGCCGGGTCATCGGATCAAGTGTTGATTCGATGAAATGATACAGTTTATATTGGTCGGTTATTTGAGAAATAGCCGGATTGTCGGATCAAGTGTTGATTAGATAATTTAATGTATAATTATATATGTGATATATTACATTACATTATCTAATATTGGCTCTCTTTATTAATTCATTTTCTCACCGGATAATACATTGGTATATATGCGATATATGTTAATTGTATTATTTTCTTTTGTTACAAAAATATATTATATATGTGATATATATTATTGTAACATGTTATGATTACAAATGCAACATGATTAGTAGAGATTAAACATGATTAGGGTTTGATTTGGGTTAATTATTTCTAGAAGCTTCTAGAAGCTTTTGTTTTGTTTCTTACAAAGATATTTTGTGTAACCCTAATTTTCTTATACACTTTTTCTATACAAATTTTTTTTCAAATATTTCTTTTAAAAATCCATAAAGGGGTATTTATTGCCTGAGCACAAGACTTAAGTAATTGATTAGTAATTTAATTACAAGAAGGAGCTTGTAGCTCATTGGTAATATCTTGCACTGCTGAACCAAGCCACCAGAGTTCAAATCCCATACCCCACATTATTTTTAATATTTATTTTGTTTTAAATTTTATGGAAGCCCAACAGTCCACACAAGATAACTCCAGATTTTCCCACTACACTTTAAAAACTAAATATACCATATGCTACACTAGATGACCCCCACCTCCCCATGCCCTGACTCGGCCGAGTCGGCCGGCAGACCGGCCGACTCGGGCCGGCGCTGCCGGCCGGACTCGGCCGGACGGCCGAGTTCCCTTCTTCAATGTTGTGTCTCTTCATCTTCTAAACCCCCCTGTACACTTCAAATTCCTAGATCGGTTTTAGAGACCTTTGAAATCCCCATTTACTCCATTTTAATGATTTTTTAATACATTTTACATTAAAACCTTTCATATACCCTATTTACTCCAATTTTTAATGATTTTATACATTTTTACTTTTTTTTATTTAAAACCCTTCACCTACCTTACCCCTAGCCTACCCTATAAATACACCTCCTCCCCTCTACCCTCTCATCCCAAAATCTTAAGCTCACTCTCTCAAAAATTTCCAAGAGTTGTGTAATTTGAAAAAAAGTGCGCGGCGAAGCTCCAACGAAATTCCGGCGGAAATTCCGGCGACGTTTTTAGGAACAACCGGCGACGAAGCAACACCTCGGCAACCTCTCTAGTCCCCCCTTCACTCCTTTGCCTAATCGAACCCATATGTCCCATTCTATCCCCCTTTCTATTTCTCTAAAATACGAAATTACGAAACCCGACGGAATCGGAACAAATCCGATTTCCGATTCGGTTTTCTATAAAATTTTACTTCTCATCAATACTTTCATACTTAAACATCTTATTGTTGACTATTAAACACTTAACAAATAATTTGAACAAGTTTTCTCACATGAAATGATAGCCTTTCCAATTTATCGTATTTTTCACTTTAATACCACAATGTCTCGATTTCACATTTAACCCTCTTAACCTTACTATACATTTAAAGTAGAGCACGAGGTAATGACCTACCTCCACACACACGCAAATACAACCCTAAACGATATCATCAAAACTTAGCATACAATAAAACAATACTTTCATTTAAATACCATATTCTTAATAAAATCATTTCTAAAAGTTTTAGCTTTGATACACTTTTAAATAAATACCTCTTATAAGGAAAACACGATAAGTTGTGGACATCGATCGTTTATCTAAACCTGACTTTGTGGTGTCTAGGCTAGACAAGTGAGCAAAGGTAACTTTAAAAGGCCCATCTCACGATTCGTGAGCGGATCCCTCCTTTCCTCATTTGTACTTACCTGGCCACAATTGGCGGTGAAGAGGCGATTTGAGGCTTCTAACGACTTGTCGTTTAGACCCTTTAGAAATAGGCTAGTTGGCTTAGGAAACCCTAGAATCTAAAATATGGAAAATTACACTTTGCAAATAAATACCTTTTACTTTATAAAACCGTTTTCTAAAGGATTAGTATTTTACAATCTTTACAAAGCGCCGCTACAACCCATTTTTGGGGAACTCGTTCGGGATCGTGTGGTTTATCGCGCACCCTCGGGCTAGTAGTGCGAAATTCAGATCTCCGCAAGGAGCATTCGGTCTCGAAAGGTTTAAAATACATCTTAAGAAAATGAGATTTTTGGAATATAAAATATTTATTAAAATTATTTTTGTATAAACATATGTATATTTATCATTTAAATATCTATTTTATTATAATATAAATTTTCCACATTTTTCTAAAAAATCACAAGAATAAAATTTACACTAAAATATTATGAACTTCAAATAATCAATATTACAGATAAATACCCTATTCATTAAACTAGGATATTTTCACTAGAAATGTCACAACATAAAATCCACCTCATTACAACTCTAAAGACGAACAATAAATACTTGAGGTGTATTTTGAAAAGTATATAAAAGTATTTTTACATAAAAACAAGTTTTATAAATTACCCTAAGTACCCTAGCAATTATAAGACTTCGATTCACATTCATGATTGTCTGACTCGGGTTTGAGTCTGATTAATCTGACTTTAATATGATTCAAGTCAATCTATAATCTACAAGATTCCAATTCAATGTGAACACATGAATACAATCATCAATTTATAAAACTTGACCGAACTGAACTATGGAAATATATTCCTTTTACATGATTCTCAGTATTCCATTTACATGACTCTATGGTTATAACCGTTTCCTGATATCATGGTTTCGGTCAATCACTCATACAATCAATACAATTTACAAGATAACAATACAAATAAGATATCGCGGGGTTTAAGGGGTAGATTGGTACGGAAGGTGTTAAAAGTGGCACGAGACGGTAAAATTAAGACACCTAACATGAATACAGTCGCTGTTGTATTGTGGCATAAACGGTTCCTTGAGTTCCTGATACCTTAGCCTCCGGGGCAAGTGAGACTCCTCTCGTATATACTGGCATCCTTCTGTACCAAGCTACAAACAACAGCGTTAACACAATACTACAACAATATAACAATATAATACAACTGTAAAAGCAACTGTCTCTCTCTCTCTTACTCTCTGTCTATTCTATTCCCCCTTATCTTTGGGACTTACCGAGCGACCTGTTCGCTGACGACATTCTATTTCTTTCTTCTTTGAATGTCGGCAGGTTATTCGGACCCGACAGAGATCGAGCCATCTGCAAAAGACTTAGAGCAGTTTGCCGAATATCCAGCACTTTAGTTTCATTGTACACTTTTCCTCTCTGTACTTTTCATTTCCTGTTATGCCACTGTTTAGGCATCTTTTTATTTCAATTGTATTTCCTTTCATGCATTGTACAAAGAATATTAATAAATAAAAGTTGATGTTCTTTTTTATTTCTTGTCTCTTGTGTATTTATTTTATATTGCTTAGATACGCTTAGCGTATGTACTTCTGAGTATATACGTAGCGGACCTCGTCGCGTCTCCTTCGCCATACACTGGGAAGTGGGGCGTGACAGGTTTTGTGTAGATATTTTTGTCAGATATTTTCTTAACCTAACACACACCCTTTAACCCTAGTCAAATCTCTACAATGGTTAAGTCTTGCTTGACTTAACCATGGTTGCAATTGTAATGATATAACAAAATCATTATTCATCACAAAAGAATAATTCATTCTTCTTCTTCTTCCTTGAGCTCTAAAAAGCTTTCTAGGTTTTTCTTTTGTGATGGATTAGTGTGAGATATTGATAATAAAAGAGAGCATAAATCCTACATCATCATCCTCATTTAATCTAGCCAATTAGATTAGGGTGTTCACTTCATTAATACTTGATTAGTGAGTGAGAGTTTGAGTTAAAGAATTTCAAGGTAGATCGTCTTCGAAGAGGAAGACTTCAAGCAAGCATGGATCATTCGGGTTGTGGAGCTTCTCTTGAGTCCGGGAGATCATGGATCGCGGCGAAGGGACTACTACTCGGAGCTTATGAAGCGAAGGAGCGGACTACAAAGGTTGTAATCCCTCTCTCTTAGTTGTAAAGATGTTTGCTTGCATGTTTAACCCTAATAATCTAGCAAAGATCCTCGCTTTAGGTTGTTTGGCATGTCTAAATTTTAAATTGGGCATGGTTGATACCTTATAGACCCTTGTGACAATGCCTAGTAACCTTACAGTGGTATCAGAGCCAAGTTAGAGCATTAGGCGACGTGTATACGAAGTTAAAAGTCCGATCGAACCCCGAAACATCAATTATTGACCCCTCTCTGGAAATTTTTTAAAAATATGATTTTTTCTGCATTAAAAATACTCAGAAAATTCAGCAGGCAATTCTAATGATTACTGTAAAATACGAGCCCCCAACTCCCTAAAGTCGTCGCGGAACCGCGGCAGGAACATGCTTCCCGCGGCGGTTCTGCGGCCGTACTTGGGAGTTAAGGCCTCGTATTAGTAGGGTTGATCCGTAGGTACTTGTATATACTTCTAGGAATTTTTAATATTACTCAAGTGTTAAGTATTCTGGAGATCCTTTGTATTCATTGATTCGATCGGAAAGTTTAATTTCGTTTAGTTTTCCGGATAATTTAGAACGTGTTAAAATGTTCGAACGGATATCAATAACTCGCTTTTTCCCGACACGAAAAATTTTCAAGTGTTGAATATTTCTTGAGTTTAAAACTTTCGGAAAAATATGCAAGCATATCTGTGGACCCTCTAGAAGAACGTAACCTTAACTCGATTATGTGACCGTCAAAACTTCCACTGAACCCTAGGGTTTGTGGTAGTTTGGCGTTGCCACATGTGAGGCGTTGGTTTGACCCTTCTACGGCTGGTTCATTGGGGCGGTGACATGTTCTGGGTTTTTTGAACCCCGCTCAAGTGTTGAGCTATTTAGGAAATCTTGGGTATTTGATTATTCGATCGGAAAGTTTAATATTGTATATTTATCTGGAATGTGATACAATATGTGGAATTCATATAGTTAGGCATGAAATGCGAAGTATGTGATATTTCGGATTTACGATGTCTGAAGTGATTGTGGATTCCAAATGTTGTAGTTTTACACTTTCTTTTCTGTGACCGTAAGCGTAGTATGTGGTGTATCGCCGGCTTCGTTGCTATACATCAACGACAATCAGGATACGCAAACTTGCTTACGTTGATGATATGAGATATTATGTGTTGCTGTGATATGTTATATTGGATCGTCGTGTTCTGAATAGCTGGGGGGTTTATGTGAGATGAGGGTTTTTATTTTCATTCATGTAAAATTCATTTGTATGTAATATTCTTTTATTGGGGCACTTCCGGGATGAGGATGATGTCACCATTGTATATTATTTACTTTTCCGCATTAGGTAGACCCAAGGAGGGGAGCACAAGTAACCAGGTTCTAGAGTACAGGAGGCCATCTCGAGGAGTCGAGACTGGGTCTCCTAATCCTAGAATTGGCAGTGTTGCTTGCCGCTCTCGTAGGGGTCTAGAGATGTGGGTTTGGCTATTCATCGCGACCGTGAAATCCGTGTTTTATATAGGCTCGATGTAAAACACGGACGTCCTAGTATATCCAATGTTTCATATGTTATCTTCTGCTGCAATGTTCTGTGATGAGATCATATTACTGCCTGAAACGAATATAAATATTACAGCTTTCGTTTCTTCTGTGATGGTTAGGAAGCATAATTGATGGGATTTTATTAATGAGATTAATAAAAGAAAAGAAACCTAAAAGATGTTGTAGAACCAAAACTTTATAAAAAGGGTAGCTACAGTCTTACTTTGCACAGCGGTATATATGATATACCCTGCACCTTATTCGATGAGGAAAGAGCCGAGATCCCTTCACCGGGAGTGACCTCTTTAGCAGAACTGGCAGATGCTACAAACTCATGGATTAGTTTTTGAATGCTTCTATAGTTTTGCTTTGCACAGCGGTATATATGATATACCCTGCACCTTATTCGATGGGGAAAGAGCCGAGATCCCTTCACCGGGAGTGACCTCTTTAGCAAAACTATAAAAGCCTCAAAAACACTCCTTTTTCAAAATCACTTATTTCTACAACGATGTCAAGTTCTTTACGCTCATGGTTTTCTGAAAAACCTGTGTAGCCCTCCGTCATTTCAGATAGGTATTAATTAGTATTCGTGCTACGGTAGTTTGGCATTCGTCAAGGCGTAGTGTACGGTAGCTATTTACTACTTATCTGTAGCATGAGATGCGATCGAATTAGAGTATTCGTACGGCGTTGTTTGGCATTCGTCAAGGGTCGTGCGGGTGGGTTTAATTCAATCAAGAAATGTATAGGTTGAACTTGACTAGCGGACTATGGGTTGTTTGGCATTCGTCAAGGTCATAGCACGTTAGGGGTAAAAGTATTATCGGGAATTTCAAGTGTTGAAATTTGCAATGAGATTGCATACCTTCTATGAGATAAATGGATCCTGATACCCACTACGAGTAAGAGTTACTCCTGGAAGAATTTTATAAAGGACAATTAGTCGATCAAGTAGGTGTCTAGAAAGGTGTTAACAGGGTTATGCCTCTGGGAAAACGAGGTTTATTTTAATTTGGTCCGTGCGAAAGCACGGGGAACCTCCCTCAAAATACCAACACTATCTGGCTGAAAGATTGATGAAATTGTAGGGTGTAATTAATCCCGGCTAATCTTACCTTTTAGGGTTTGAAGGAAGATTTGATAAAAACAGTGGGAGACATCCTGATTAGATAAGATAATAACCAATCTAATCTTGCAAGAGCATATGCTAAAGTGTTTCCTTCTCTCTCTCTCCAGGTAACGACCATGTCAGGCCTTAATCAAGATAATAATATGGATGTATTGACTGAACCCGCTTATTATACTGAGCAGGGGATCGTTGGTCCCGTTTTTTCTTATAAGAGTTATAAGACTGAGCAGGAAACAGGAGAATATCTGGATTCTCATGCCGCCCAAACGAAGAACAAGTATGTTGATGCATCTTCTTCGGGCGTGTTAGTTATTGCGAACTGTTTCTCAGTTCACCCTATGTCCTGGGTATTAGATACCGGATCGGGATCCCACATATGTAAATTGTTACGTGGGCTATGTAAAGGTAGAGAACTGGGAAAGGGTGATCATTCCGTACAAGTAGGGAATGGTGCAAATATTGCAGCCAAAGCAGTTGGCGAATATCACCTTGTATTACCAAGTAGTAATACATTGATTCTGAATGAGTGCTATTATATACCGAACATGATGTGCAACATTATATCAGTTTCTTTATTAAGTAAAGAAGGGTATAATTTTGTAATACAGGATAATGTTATGAACATCTTCCTAAATCAAAAGTTGATTGGATCAAGCTCGTTACATAATGGCATATTCATTCTCAATCAAAATACAGTCCTTAATATACAAAACACACACAAGAGGAAGAGTTCAGAAATGAACGAATCCATCTTGTGGCGTTGTAGACTTGGTCATATCAATGCGACACGGCTAGCTAAGTTACATAAGAATGGATATTTGAATCCGTTCGAATTATCATCTTATGATACTTGCCATTCATGTCTCAAAGGTAAAATGACCAAAACTCCGTTTAGTGGACACGGAGAAAGAGTTGAGGAACTCTTAGAACTGGTACATAGTGATGTATGCGGTCACATGTCTACACTTGCCAGGAACGGTTCTTCCTACTTTATTACATTCACTGACGATCTCTCTAGATACGGACATATGTTCCTGATGAAACACAAATCTGAAGCTTTTGAGAAATTCAGAGAATATAAGAACGAAGTAGAGAACCAAACGGGCAAAAGAATTAAGATCCTTCGATCTGATCGAGGAGGAGAATACTTAAGCTATGAGTTCCTAGACTATCTAAAAGAGAATGGGATTCTCTCTCAGCTTACTCCTCCTTATACACCACAGCACAACGGTGTATCGGAGCGAAGGAATCGCACCCTATTAGATATGGTGCGCTATATGATGAGCACTGCTGTGTTACCTATTTCCTTCTGGGGGTATGCGCTTGAGACAGCCATACACCTATTGAATATGGTTCCTACCAAATCAGTGCCTACCACTCCATATGAGATATGGAAAGGGAAGAGACCATCTCTTAAGTATGTTAAGATATGGGGTTGTCCGGCCTATGTGAAAAGGCACAATCCGGACAAACTCGAGGCAAGATCTGTCCTATGCAAGTTTGTAGGATATCCCAAAAATTCATAAGGGTATATCTTCTACCACCCCGAGGAACAAAAAGTGTTTATTTCTCGACATGCCACTTTCTTAGAAAAAGGTTTTCTTATGAAACAAATTAGTGGTAATGAGGTAGAACTGGACGAAGTTCCAGCAAAACAAACTACAACAGATAATTTATTGGAACCAGAGGATTCAGTAGCACCCGACGAACCCCAGCTTCTCCGCCGATCTAGTAGGGTTTCTCATCCACCTGAGAGATACTACGGTTTTCTCATTGATGGTGGGAGCGAGGACTGCATCATGGAAGATGATGACCCGACTATTTTCGAGCAGGCCATCACGAGTGGTGACTCTGTGAAATGTCTGGATGCAATGCGATCTGAGATGGAATCCATGTACACCAACAAAGTATGGACTTTGGAAGTTGCTCCTGAAGGGGTAAAACCCATTGGGAGCAAATGGATCTTTAAGAAGAAACATGGTGTAGATGGAAAAGTTGAGACTTACAAAGCTAGAGTTGTTGCAAAGGGTTTTCGTCAACGACCAGGTGTGGACTATGACGAAACCTTTTCTCCAGTGGCCATGCTTAAGTCCATCCGGATCTTACTTGCCATTGCTGCATACCATGATTACGAAATCTGGCAGATGGATGTTAAGACCGCCTTTCTAAATGGTGATTTAGAAGAGTGCGTGTACATGACTCAGCCAGAGGGCTTCGTAGATAGTGGGAGCAGCGGAAAGGTGTGCAAGCTGCTTAAATCCATCTATGGATTAAAGCAAGTATCGCGGAGTTGGAACATCTGCTTTGATATTGTAGTCAAAGAGTTTGACTTCATCAAAAACGTAGATGAACCTTGTATATATAAAAAGGTTGCAGAGAGTAAGGTTGTCATCCTCGTATTGTACGTCGATGACATACTCTTGATAGAAAATGATGTTCCTTTGCTGCAATCGGTCAAGCTCTTCTTATCACAAAGATTCTCAATGAAAGATAGGTGATGCCTCCTGCATACTGGGAATTATGATCTATAGAGGTAGATCTAAACGGATATTGGGATTGTCCCAATCCAGGTATATTGACACCATACTAAAGAGGTTTAGTATGGAAGAATCCAAGCTTGGGAACCTACCCACGATCTCTGGACTCACTCTCTCCCAAGAGATGTCTCCCAAGACTGATTTGGAGAGAGCTCGCATGCAAGGGATACCCTATGCTTCGGCAGTAGGCTCTATCATGTATGCGATGCTATGTAACAGACCCGATGTAGCATACTCACTAAGTGTAGTGAGTAGGTATCAAGCAGATCCTGGAGAGAGTCACTGGATAGCTGTGAAGAACATTCTCAAGTACTTGAGAAGAACAAAAGAGATGTTCTTGGTGTATGGTAACGGAGAACTCCAGGTGGAGTCCTTTACCGATTCGAGCTTCCAAAGTGATAAGGACGACTCTAAGTCGCACTCGGGATTTGTCTTTACCCTCAATAGAGGGGCGGTGTGTTGGAAGAGTTCCAAACAGGATACCGTTGCAGACTCGACGATGGAGGCTGAATACATCGCTGCCAACGATGCTGCCAAAGAGGCTGTCTGGATAAAGAAGTTCATTACTGAACTTGGTGTGGTTTCGTCCATTGAGCATCCAATACCTTTGTATTGTGATAACAATGGAGCTGTGGCTTTGACTAAGGAACCCAGGTCCCATCAGAAGTCCAGACATATTCTGAGGCGGTATCACCTGATCCGGAAGATAGTTGATCGCAGGGAGATCGAGGTCAGGAGAGTTGATACGAAGGACAACACTGCGGATCCACTCACGAAGGCCATTCCCCAGAAATAATTTGAAAGACTCTTCGGGATGCTGCGTATGAAATACTACAACAGCCGGCCTTAGTGCAAGTGGGAGATTGTTAGTTATATATATGCCCTAGAGGCCATTGTTATACATATGATGTATATTATAGTGGATGCTTGGATATATATAGAGAGGATTTTCTTGCTCGTCATGATAGTATGCTATTTGGTTTCACTTTATCTTAACATGTTGACTTGTATTAGTTTACTGTCTTGTTCTCACATGTTAATAAAGCCCTTAGGATATGTGCTCGACTACTGGGACTATGATGAGATCATACTAGTGGAGCCAGGGTAGTCAACGAGTACATCCTATAACTGTTCCTAGTCGAGGGTGTGTCGAGATAGGGCATCGATACACCAGAGTAGACTAGCGTATACGCATCCTGACCCATATGATGGGCGATGGATGATCCCATATCCATCGGTGTTTGACATCAAAGATGGTGTACGGGTGCTCAGTGGAGACTGGGTACACTGGACGGACTCGCCGAGAACTCCCGGATGGTATTAGACCTCATGTCAGATGGCTGTTCTCTGGTGACACTGGTACAGGTTAGTCTGTAGACCCGAGATCGTCATAGAGTCTTGTGTGATTCCTACCGTGCTTTGATTTCCACCTTACCACGTCCAAGAGGGCGTGCAAAACGGTGGCTTTTGGGCACGGACCCGAATCACATGGAGGCAATGAGCGATAGGAGGGGATTCACCTCTCCCGGTATAGGGAGTTGATGTTGTGCTGTGTTCGATTGGCTATAACTGGAAGTCCCTAGCCAGGGCGGATATTGAGTACTACTGGTAAGAGTTATCAGTAGGTTCTCTACCTGTTATAAGCCTCACATCGACACGACTTATCGGTTACTGGGGTCTGACGTATACCACCCCTAGACTAGATATGCAACATATCAGAAGAAGAGACCGGACTGTACGGGAGTGTTACTGATTGGATTCAAAGGAGATTGTACAGGCTTACTTGTTGATCTTCTGATCGCTCAATACCTGGGTGGATGTTACGTTTAGCTGACCGCTTGCAGCTTGTGGGTGTTTGATGTGATCATCACCTACTACCGGCGTATTGACGATTCTTTAGAGTCCTACACAGAGGTTTCTTGACTCAGGCAAAACGGAGTAGGAGCACATATGTGATGTGTGCGGGACCGAGGATAATACGATATAAGATACCGTATTATATTCTCGCGATAGTTGATATCGGCCGGGTATATGTGATATAGCCGGGTCATCGGATCAAGTGTTGATTCGATGAAATGATACAGTTTATATTAGTCGGTTATTTGAGAAATAGCCGGATTGTGGGATCAAGTGTTGATTCGATAATTTAATGTATAATTATATATGTGATATATTACATTACATTATCTAATATTGGCTCGCTTTATTGATTAATTTTCTCACCGGATAATACATTGATATATATGCGATATATGTTAATTGTATTATTTTCTTTTGTTATAAAAATATATTATATATGTGATATATATTATTGTAACATGTTATGATTACAAATACAACATGATTAGTAGAGATTAAACATGGTTAGGGTTTGATTTGGGTTAATTATTTTTAGAAGCTTCTAGAAGCTTTTATTTTGTTTCTTACAAAGATATTTTGTGTAGATATTTTTGTTAGATATTTTCTTAACTCAACACACACCCTTTAACCCTGGTCAAATCTCTACAATGGTTAAGTCTTTCTTGACTTAACCATGGTTGCAATTGTAATGATATAACAAAATCATTATTCATCACAAAAGAATAATTCATTCTTCTTCTTCTTCCTTGAGCTCTAAAAAGCTTTCTAGGTTTTTATTTTGTAATGGATTAGTGTGAGATATTGATAATAAAAGAGAGCATAAATTCTACATCATCATCCTCATCTAATCTAGCCAATTAGATTAGGGTGCTCACTTCATTTATACTTGATTAGTGAGTGAGAGATTGAGTTAAAAAAATTTCAAGATAGATCATCTTAGAAGTGGAAGACTTCAAGCAAGCATGGATCATTCGGGTTGTGGAGCTTCTCTTGAATCAGGAAGATCATGGATCGCGGCGAAGGGACTACTACTCGGAGCTTATGAAGCGAAGGAGCGGACTACAAAGCTTGTAATCTCTCTCTCTTAGTTGTAAAGATATTTACTTGCATGTTTAACCCTAATAATCTAGCAAAGATCCTCGCTTTAGGTTGTTCGGCACGTCTAAATTTTAAATCGGGCATGGTTGATGCTTTATAGACCCTTGTGACAGTGCCTAGTAACCTAACAGAATACCCGGCCACCCTTTGAAACATTATGATATTTTAAGTTTTTCTATGTGATTGTAATCAAAAAATGTTTTCCAAATAATTCTGAATTCTGAGTATATAGATACCGGATTGACATCCCACTTATGTAGATCGTTACAGATGCTGAGAAGGATTAGATTATTGGAAAGGTGATTTGATCCTCAATATCGGATATCGAAGCAATTATTGTTATTGGGGAAATCACGTGGTTTTGCCTTTCGGTAAACTTTTGGTTTTGAATATATGTTATCATTGTAACAACCCCAAACTTTCTGTACAACTTTCTGTACAATTTTTTTCCAAAATTACAGAAAGGGGTATTTTTGCCTGAGCACAAGATATAAGTTTGTTTTGCTTTTTAATAACAAGAAGGAGCTTGTAGTTCATTGGTAAGACCTTGCACTGCTGAACCAAAGCACCAGAGTTCAAATCTCATCCTCCACATTATTTTTAATATTGTTTTCTTTTTAATTTTTAAAATTCCAAGGATCTACACGTGCATAACTCGTAAAAACCCCACTACACAAATAAAACAAACTATCCCAGGGGTACACTAACAGTCTCTGGACACGTGGAGGCTTCGAATCGGCCTGACTCGGCCGACTCAGGCCGGCGGCGCCGGCCGGACCGAGTCGGATCGCCGAGTTGCCAACAGCAAAAGTGTGTCTTTTGGCCTCCTCTAACCCCCTGTACACTTTAATTTCCCTGTAATTTAACAGAGCCTTTTAAATTCAATTAAAACCCCATCAAACCATATTTTAATACAATTTTTCAATACAACCTTTCACCTAACCTAACCCTAGCTTTACTCTATAAATACCACCCCAAGACACACACACCCTCACTTACAATTCTGTACAAACTCTCAAGAAATTCCTCTAGAAATTTATGTGCAATTGAAGTTAGCAAAGGGCGAAGCTCCAGCGAAATTCCGGTGATGACCCTAGGAGCTTACAGCGATGAAACGATGCACCGGCGCCTCCTACCGTTTCCTCTCCCTCTTCTATATACTACAAACCCGTAAGTCCCATCCCCCTCTCTCCTTTGCTATTCTAAAAAGTTCTTTTTCTAAAACCCGACGGAATCGGAGTTAATCCGATTTCCGATTTGGTTCTTCCTAAAAAATCTTACTTTTCTTAAATATAATCATACTAAACCCTTACATGTTGACTATTAAATATTAACAAGTCATATTGAACAAGTTCCATATCAAAAGGGTTTCTATTTCAATTTTTATCGTATTTTTTCATTAAAATACCATGTAGTATGGTTTCGACTTTAAAACATCCTTAATCTTGCTATACCTTTAGATAGATCACGAGATAATGACCCACCTCCCCACAACACTCATATGCAATATAGCACAATACCTTTCGGGAACATAGAATACGGGAAAACGAAACTTTACATATAAATACCACTAACTATTAAAACCGTTTTCTACAAGATTACGTATTTTTTTATAAATCTTTGTAAAGCGCCGCTACAACCCATTTTGGGGAACCCGACTGGGATGGTGCGGATTATCGCACATCCCTGAGCTTAGTAGTGCGAGATGCAGACCTCCGCAAGGAGCATTCGGTCTCGAAAGATTTAAAATACAAATATCTTAAGAAAATGAGATTTCTAGAAATAAAATATATATTAAAATTATTTTTATATAAATATATATATGTATCATTAAAATATCTATCTTTGTGGTAATATAAAGATTCCAATCTTTCTAAATCAAAAGAATCACCTTATATTAAAATACAATGAATTCCATATAAGTTCAATATTACACTTAAATACCCTATATTATGAAATTATGTTATTTTCACTAGAAATATCACAAATATAAAATCTACATTTATGACAACTCTAAAGACGATAATTAAATACTTGGGGTGTATTTTAAAAATTATACAAAAGTATTTTTACATAAAACCCCCTCAAGTTCTATAAATTACCCTAAGGACCCTAGTAAATATAGGTTTAAGCGGGATCAATCTATTGAGCCTTAGGGAGCCGGAGAAGTGGGTGCTTTCCTATTTAAGGTAGATAACTTAACAACGGTGTTATCAACATGGTAATCGTCTTTGAAAAAGACACAAATTCTGCCGTCCATGTGCAGCGGTTACCGATAACATCAAAACAATCAGGACTTCAATTTCTTTTCTAATTGTTCTGACTCAGACCGAGTCTCATTATAATAATCTGACTTGAATATGATTCAAGTATAATTTACAATATTACAATTCAATATGAATCCATATAATCAATCGGATCAAACTATTCAATCTATATTGACCGAACCGAACCATGGATATATTTCTATTTACATGATTCTCCAGTTACATCCATGATTCTCCAGTTACATCTATTTACCGATATTATGGTTTTGGCAAGTCATCTAATTATACAATCTTTATTACAAGACAATATAAGTTACAATTCAAACAATACAAATAAGACATCGCAGGGTTTAAGGGGTAGATTGGTACAGAAGGTGTTAGAAGTGGCACGAGACAACAACCATAAGACGTAATTACATCCATATCGTTGTTTCGTGGTATTATCGACGGAGCCTTGTAGTTCCATTTGCATTAGTCTCTGGCATATAGAGACTCCTCTCGTATACACTGGCATCTTTCTGTACCAAGGTACAAACAATAGCGTTAACACTAAATACAACATTATAACAATATAATACAACTTCAAAAGCTACACTCTCTCTCTTTCTGTCTTTTCTACTTCTCCCTTATCTTTGGGACTTACCGAGCGATTGTTCGCTGACAACATTCCTTCTCTTTCTTCTTTGGAATGTTGTCAGATGATCTGGACACTCAGGAGATTGAGCCTACTAGTGAGGACTTGGATCAGCTTGCCTATGAACCAGAGCTCTAGCTTCATTGTACACATTTTTATTTCAGTACTTTTCATTTCTGTTATGCCACTATTTAGGCATTGCCTTCATTCAGTTGTATTTACTTTTCCATGTATTGTAAAAAGAATGTGGATAAATAAAGTTGATGTTTTATTATATCTTGTCTCTTATGCATTTATATTTATATTTCTTAGATACGCTTAGCGTATTTACTTCACACTAAATACGTAGCGGTCTCGTCGCGCCCCCTTCGCCTACACCGGGAAGCGGGGCATGACAATCATGCACCAACTTTTAAAAACCGATATATCCGTCTCTTTATTTGATAAAATAGGATATAAATTTTCAAAAAATATGGTATAAACATGTGTCTTTATCATTTGATGATGGGGCAAGATGCATTGAATAACGGGATATACATTCTTAACCAAAATACAGTTTTCAAATTACAACACACAGAAAATGAGTTAGTGAACTCATAGGGTTTATACATAATGATTTATGTTGTCCAATGTCCGTCTGGACAAGGGATTGGTGCTCATATTTCATTCCGTTTTATTATGAGTTCTCTTGTTTTAGACACGCATTCTTGTTGAAATGTAAAGTCCAAATATTTTGAGAAGTTCATAAGATATATGAATAAAGTAAAGAACCAAACGTTGCAAATATTAAGATTTTTCGAAGTATTCGAAGATGTGGATACTTATATCATGTATTCCATTGTTATATAATCGAGAATTTGATTCTCTCTCAGATTACTCATCTGTGGGTGCGCTCTTTGATGAGTAATGCTAAATCATCTTGTTCAATAAAGAGACGCACTAGAAATTGATGCATATCAATTGATACTGGTTCCATCTAAATCAGTGCCTCAAATTCTATATGTGATATAGAATGAGTTATCATTTTAAGATTGTTAAGATGTTGAATTGACCGGCATATGATTAAAACCAGAATCCGGATTAACTCAATGCACGTTTCAGTAATGGCAATCTGTGGGTTATCCCGGGTATTGACGAGAGTTTAATTTTCTATTATTTACGAGATCAAAAGTTGTTTTGTTCTCGGCATGCCACCTTTTTAGAAAAGGAATTTCTTGCAAAAAAAATTGGTGGGAGTACGGTAGAACTGAAAATAATTCCAAAACCATAAACAGTTATCAAAGATTTAGTAGAACATGGAGATTCAATTGACCCTGACAAAACTTAGCATACTCTGCAGATTTAGTAGGTGACCTCAGCCACCTGAGAGGTACTACGGTTTTCTCGTTGACGGTGATAAGGAGGCTTGCATTATATGATGATCACCCTACTATATCAGCAGGCCATGGGAAGTGGTAACTTTCGATTGATGACTGGATGCCGAGTTATTCTAGCTGGACTCCATGCACAGTAACAAAGTGTTGATTTTGTTGGGTGCTCCTGAAAGGGTAAAACCTATAAGGAGTAAGAAGATCTTTCGTGATCAGTGCAAATGAAAAGGTACTAACCTAATAAGGCTAGAGTTGTAGTAAAAAGTTTTCATCAAATACCCGTTGAGGATTGTGATTAAACTATTATTTCAGTGTCTGTGCTGAAATTCATACGGATAAAACTTGCTAATGTTGTCTTTCATGACTATGATATCTGCCATGTGGATGACTATAATGTATTTCTAAATTGGATTTAGAAGTGTATGTGTATATAACTCTGTTAGAGAGTTATCTTAGTCAGTGGGAGCAGAGGTAAGCTTGTAAGTTGCTTAAGTCTATCTTTAGGCTAAAGCATGCATAACGGAGAAGGATCGTCTGTTTTGATGATACGGTCAAAGCGTTTGATTTCATCAAAATGAGAGATGAACCTGGTATTTGTAAGAAAGTAGTAGGGGGTGTTGTCAGATTCCTCATATGGTATGTGGATGACATACTCATGATAGAAAGTGATGACCCTATGCTGCAAATCGGTAAAATAATGGTGGTCATACGTGTTTCTCCATATTGGATATGGATATCAGTTCAATCCTAGAGAAACATAAGGTAGCAGTGAAGAGCATTTGATGTTCGTGGTGTTTGGTAATGGTAGCCTCCTGAAGGAGGTAGTTACTGATTCTAGCTTCCTAGGTAACATGGGAGGCACAGCGTCTGTCGCGAGCTATAAATTCTGTAGGGTTCCTAGGCACACTAATGAAGTCTCACAAGTGATCAAACATGCCCAATTGAAATTTTACATGTACCGAGAAAACCTAATACGGATCGTTAACTAGATATATAGGCTATGCGACGCAAGTAAAAGAGTTTATCTAAAAGGAAAGGGGCTACAACCTTTGTAGATCCGGTCCACCACATCCTAAGCTCCGCGATGATGTCCCTCCGCTGTCCCAATCGGATTCCAGACTCTAGCATCGGCTTCATCGAGGAAATGGGCGGGCTTGGTCGTCGGCTTCGATGCCGAAGATGATCTACGTCGAGGCATCACTAGATCAAGCTCCCACTTCACCAAGTCATGAAACTTGTGAAGAAAACACCCTATACTACTTGGCAAGAGGTAGAGGATGAAGAAATAGGAAGTGGGTTCACTTTAGAATTGGATTTCTCACTCTTATTCTCAAGTTGCCATTGATGGTGGCATTGTTTTCTTCTTGTTCAAGATGAAGAAGAAGATGAAGATGAATATGATAAGTTAATAAAAATAGAAAAGAAATATAATACTTATCATATACTAACCCTTGGTTAAGTGTAGAGAATGAACTAGGGTTAGTATAAATGGTTAGGGTTAAGCATGAGACAAGAATGGTGACTTAGTCAATGCTTCATGAATCTTCAACTAAAAACAAACATAGCCACCATTCATTTATCTTTATCATTTTCTTTTGCCAAAATAAACAAAAAGAATAAATAAATGAATAAGTAAATAAAATGAAACCCTAACCATTCATATAACCATGGTCAATTCTTTACACAAACCCAAGCATGCATGTATTATCAAACATGATACAATCTTGTGCACAAAAAATATATCACATATACAATATGCACATCAAGTGAGAAAATCCAATTTAAGTGAACCTATACTAGTTAATGCAAAGTAATATATCAAATATATAATTATGCATTAAATCATTAAATCAACACTTGATTTAACGATCCGGTCATATCGCATATAACCGACTAATATCAATAGTAACAACTTATCGAATCAACACTTGATCCGATAACCCGGCTATATCGCATATAACCGATCAATGTTACAAATCGCGAGAATCAAATACAGTATCATATACTGGCATTATTCTCGGTCCCGCACATATCTCATATGCGCTCCTATTTCGTTTCGCTTGAGCTAGGAAACCTCTGTGTAGGACTCTAAAGACTCGTCAATACGCCGGCAGCAGATGATGATCATATCAAACACCCACAAGCCGTAAGCGGTCTGCTAAACGTAACGGCCACCCGGGTATTGAGCGATCAGAAGATCGACGAGCAAGCCCGCTCACACTCCTGTGAATCCAACCAGTAACACTTACCGTACAGTCCGGTCTGTTCGTCTGATATGCCGCATATCTCGCCTAGGGGTGGTAAACATCAGACCCCAGTAGCTCGATAAGTCATGCCGACGTGAAGTCCATGACATGTGTGAAACTACTGATAACACTTACCAGTAGGTCACTGCAACCCTGGCCAGGGATTTCCTATTATGGCCAGTCGAGCATAGCGCAACATCAACCCCCAATACCGGGAGAGACGAATCCCCTCCTATCGCTCATTGCCTCCATGTGAATCGTGACTGTACCCAAAAACCACCTGTTTGCACGACTCAGTAGAGCCGTGGTAGGGTGGAAATCAAAGCACAGTGGGAGACACACAAGACTCTATGACGATCTCGGGTCAACAGACTAAGTTGTACCAGTGTCACCAGAGAACTGCCATCTGACGTGAGGTATAATACCATCTGGGAGTTCTCGGCGAGTCCTTTCAGTGTACCCAGTCTTTACTGAGCACCCGTATACCATCTCTGATGTCAAACACCAATGGATATGGGATCATCCATCGCCCATCGCATGGGTCGAGAAGATATACGCTAGTCTACTCTGGAATATCGATGCCCCGTCTCGATATTCCCTTGACTAGGAACATTGAAGGATGTACTCATGGACTATCCAGGCCCCACTAGTATGATCTGCATCACAGTCCTGGAAGTCGAGTACACATGCTAAGAGCTTTATCAACATGTAACAGAGAGACAGAAAGTATACACGTTAAGATAAAGAGCAACCAGATAGCGTACTATCATGTCGAGCAAGAAAGTCCTACCTATATATGTCCCAGCATCCACTACAATATACATCCAATGTACAGTAATGGCCTCTAGGGCATACATATAACTAACAAATTTACCCTCTTTTGAAGAGCAGTATATTGGAAAGAGTTCCAAGTGGGATACTGAGGTAGTCGTGGCGCTAGATGCTGATTGTGAATCAGCAAAGGATACCGCCGTAGAATTCGCTGGATATAATTGTTCATTTATGAATATGATCTCATCGTCTGTCTAAGCAAATACTAAGTCAGGTATCGCTCAGCTCGAAAGATATTCGATCTCAGCAAAGTTGAGATTCAGGGAGAAACAGAGAGATGCGCTGTGTTGGGTCCACTTATTGAGGCTAGTTCTCGAACACAGTTTACGAAACTGTTAGTACAGAAATTGGGTATGAGACACCGCAATAATTGGTCTTAAGTGCAAGTGGGAGATTGTTGGATATAAGTGCCCTCAAGATAATTATTGTAATTGAAGGAGAACCTATACGAGAGAACAATCTTACTTGAGATGATAGTATATTATCTGGTTTGTTTTTATCTTTCATGTGATGTGTTTTATTCATTATTACGTATCATTTAGATATGAGATAAAACCCTAGGATTTTGCTTGACTATTAGGACGGTGATGGAAATCATACTAGTGGGGCCTGGGTAGTCGATAAGCATATCCTTAAATGTCTCTAGTCAAAAGAGTATTGAGACTGGGTATCAGTACTTCAGTTTAGACTAGTGTGTACGTTTCCTGGCCCAGTTGAAGGGTGATAGCTGATCCTGCAGCTATTGGTGTTTGACATCGAGAATTGTATACATGTGCTCATTAGATGAGTTACACTGGACGGACTCATCGAGAACTCCTAGTTGGTAATATACCATTGTTAGATAGCAGTTCTCTGGTGACATGAGTACATGGTAGTCCTTAGGACCTGAAATCGCCATAGTGTCTCATGTGTACTTAGACTTCTACACTATCACGGCTTAAAAGAGTCGTGGAGACAGGTTTTTGTTGGGTATAGTCCCGAAGCACGCGGTGGCAGTGAGCGGTCGAGGGGATTCGTCAATCCTGGTACAGCGAGTTGATGTCGCGTTGTGCATGACATGACTATAACCATAAGTCGATGGCCATCGCGGTGGAGATAAACTGATAAGTGTTATCAGTTGTATCTCCGGTTGGTTATGAATCCTCTGTCGCACGACTTATCGAGTTATTGGGGTCTGACAGATTCCAAACCCTAGACCCGATATGCGATACTCTTAGAGGAAGAGACCGGACTGTACGGTAATGTCACTGATAGACTTTGTAGGGTTCTGATGAGCTTGCTCGTTGCCCTTCTTTTGATTAATAAATGGATAGCCGTTACGTGCAGTCAGTACCGTTGATGTGCCTTGTGGGCTATGAATATGATTCTAACTTACTGCCAGCGTATTGTCGAATCTTTAAAATCCCACATAGAGGTTTCCTAACACATGCGAAACGATGTAGGGCACGTATAGGGATACGTGTATGGGTTCGATTAAACACGTGTATTTGATACACGTATTTTAATCGGGTGTTTATTGATATTAGCCGGTATATATATGATATAGCCGGATTATTAAATCAAGTTTTGATTTAATAATTAAATATATATTTATATATTTATATATTTATATATTAACTAATATCATGCTCACTTAATTATTTTCTTCTCTTTAATAATATTTATATATGATATAAATATTGTGACATGCATATTGATATATAAATGATGGGAGTATGAGAATTATATGAAAGAATGAAAATGAGTCATGCATTTAAGATGGTTGTAGTATTCACGAGGTGTTTATTGATGACTCATTTTATTATGACTCATTTTTGTTTTTAGTTGATATTGAACCTTATCTTCTTCATACTCTCATTTTCTCCTCCATGCTTCTTCTTACTTTTGATTTTTCTTCAAGTGAAGAAAAGAAAAGAGAAAAATTTAGTGAGCTAATCATTCCACATCTCCTACTAATCATTCTTAGCAGATTTAATTAGTGGGTTGCTTCATTTTGATGACATCAATTTGAGCTAAAGTTTGTGTTGTAGTTATCTCAAGATGGATCATTTTCTATGAGGAGATCATCGAGCAAGCTTGTACCGGACTTCGTGGAGACTAGCTGGAGTCCAAGAAGAGGTGGCTAACGCGCTATAAAGGTTGTAACCCGTCAAACTCTTTGTTTTAGCTTACTAATTTTGTTACATGTTATAGTTATTGTTCATGATCCTATATTTGCTTATAATTGCTCTCTAGATTTTTAAAATTATCGCTTCCGCCAAGTTATAAACTCTATTGTAGAGAGCATAGAGAACTTACATCCCTCACCTCCTATAATTTTTGCGTTCCTCTCCTATAATTTCTGTTTGAAGTTAAAAACCGCTAACAAAGATATAATAATTATCCTATAATTTCTGGTTCATTATTAAAGAATATCCTAACAAACTAAATAATTATCCATACTTTTGTCTTGTAAGTATCTTTTTGATTCTAATTCTAATTGTAATTTTGATACTTATCATAATATATTAATTAATGATCACAGTTAATAATATTTACCAAAGATATTTAACCACAATCGATAATGTTATATAACAAAAACAACTGCTTTAATATCCTCATAAAGCAAATCCTATTTGTAAACGCACCTATTGATCATAGCTATCTAATTATATGATTGCATTTGCCTGTAAAACAAGGTTTTTTTGTTAGCCGTCCTCATACTTCAATATTTTTCTCTGTCCCTCCCTATAATTAGTATTTACCTGTAGCCTCCTCTATACTTATAAGTTACTTCTGCAGCCCCCTACTTCATTTTTGAAAATTATTCCTCCTTCTCCGCCATCGCCGCCGTCTCCACCACCACTACATTCTTTCTCCTCCTTTTCAACACTGTCACTGTCAACACCACCACCATCACTATCTTCATCCTCCCCCTCTTCTTCTTCAACCCATTAACACCAACTTCTTCTTTCTTCTCTTCAATGCCACCGCCACCATCATCAACACCATCACCACCACCTTCTTCTTTCTCTTCTTTTTCAACCCACAACCGCCATCGCCGATATTCTTGGAGGAAGAAGGATGGCGGCGGCGGTTGTGGGTTGAAGAAGAAGGTGGTGGTGTTGAGAAGGAAGAGGAAGAAGAAGATTGCGATGGGTGGAAGAGAGGAAGGAGAAAAATGATGGTGGTGATGATGGTGGTGACGGAGGCGTTGAGGAGAAGGAGGAAGATGATGGCAGTGGCGGTGGCGTGGAGGAGAAACAAGGAGGCGATGGGTTGAAGAAGAGGAGGAAGAAGGCGGCGGCGGCGGGACGGCGGCTGCCGGAAAGGAGAAGGAATAATTTTCAAAAGTGAAGTAGGGGGCTGCAAGAGTAACTTATAAATATAAGGGGTCTACATGTAAATACTAACTATAAGGAGGGACAGAGAAAAATAATGAAGTATGAGAGGGGCTAACAGAAAAAAAAACATAAATCAAAAGGAAAAGAAATTCAATTAGGATTAATATTTGATCACATTTTTTTTAGTTCATTTCTTAATTCCATTGAAAATTCTGAACTACTTTAAAATTAAGTTTTCTAATCGTCATCTTCTTCATACATTATATAAGGTATATTATAAATTTTTTTCTTGATTTTACTGTTTCTTATATTTCAGTTTAATTATTCATACAGTATATGGTTGCTATGAAGATATGCAGATATATGATATGCAGGAGATATATATTTTTATAGATATATATGCTTGTTAAATCTAAATATTCAAATTGAACCTTTGAATAACTCATAAATCTTAGTAAATTACATAATCAAATCCATTTAATCAAATTAAAGATCCGACTTTTGAGGTTTGATAGTTTATATACATAACTTGGATGGTTTTATTAGTATTTTCTTTACCTACGTTTGTCCCTACTTGCATGGTTTTACCTACGTTTGTCCCTGCAAACTTAGAAACTTAGAATCCTGGTTTTGTCCTTTTTAAGGCATGTTTGGTTACAGGAAAGTGTTGGAGAAAATAAGAAAGCGAACCTCACTTTCTAACTCTTTTTGTTTGGGAAAAAGAAAAAGAAATTGGAAAGTATTTTCTTATTTTCTTTCACATCATCTTTTTTTCTCATTTCACTTTCTTTCCAGAAAGCATAAGAAGTGAAAGAAGGTGAATATTTTGATTTCAATTTTTCACTCACACTTTGTTACTTTCTATTAGGGGCTGTTTGGCTGTAGGATTTGTGTGGATTTTGCACATTTTGAATATTAGGATCCTTGGATTAACAAATATTGTGTTGGTTGTAGGATTAGGTAAGTTTCGATTTGGTTGTTTTTAATGAGGGCTCCACAAGAAATCAAGGATCCTCAAATCCTTCTTTTTTGGCTGGATTTTTGTCGATTCAAGCAAAATATGTGGGGCCCATTGCACTTTATATATTAAAAAATTAACTCTTTCTTTAAAATCCTTAAACCCAAATCCCATTTTTTTCCGCAACCAAACAAGAATTATAAGGATCTACAAATCCAATACCAAGAATCCAATACCAACCAAACACAAAATTAGCTAATCCAAATTTTTTTAACAGTACTATTTGGGAATCCAAATTTCATAATCCTGCAACCAAACGGTCCCTTATTCTAACCAAACAATCTAATCAAACTTTCTATTGCCACATAAACGTCAACTAGGTTTCTTTTCAACTTTCTATTTAACAAAACAAACATGAATTTATACTTTCTTTTCATTTCACTTTTCTGCCGGTTTCTTACTTTAATACTTTTTTTTCCACTTTTGCCGCCCTTATTCCACAAGTGCCTGATTCCATTAAGTTTTAATTGAATCCAAGCAGCATCCTAACAACAGCAAGTGTTTTGACATGATGCTTGTGCGATAGTAATTAAATTAAATAATCTGAAGCTGCCTACTATTTAACATTTCATGATATCCCAGCAATTAAAATCAACGGTTCAGATTTTGTCCATGTCAAAATCAACAGTCGTGATTAACGTAAAATAGAGGATATGAGTATTGGATGTCTTGCACATGTTTCACACGTATGATCGTGTGGTGAGGATTGGATAAAAGCATCAATATTATCATTTTGATGTTCATGGTCCATTTTGGACTGTTGTTTCCACAGCATTCCAGCGCCCCGTCAAATGAGGATTGGGCCGGGCTAATTGACAACAGTCCATTAGGACGATCTCATCGAGAAAACATCTCTATATAATGAACCCCAAATAATGCTCAATCTCATAAACCCTAACCCTAGCCGCCTCCATCTCCTTCCTCTCCGTTGGAGCTGGTAATTGTGCTTCACTTTCAATTCTTAATTCTTGAAATTGTTTTACTTCTATCTTTGAATGCCTATGATGGTGTTAAATATACTTTGAGTTTGTTCCCAAACTATGAAAAGCAACCAACCTCTGAGGCATTTTTAAAAAAAAAAATTGTATTTCCCCCCCTTTTTTGAAGAAAATCATTATTGATCTATGTGCAAGTGATGAGGAAACAGACAGGGACATCAGCAACTCATTGGAGAAAGATCTCTAATGAGGATGATGAGCAAGTCTTGATGGGAATCTCTCTGATGTTCTTACAACTTTAATTTCATATAACGTTTAAGCTTAATTTCTAAAAAAATTGTTTATTATGTTTAGACACATTTGAATTGAAGACATGGCATCCGATGATGCATTAATATGCACGTATTATCGGATACACGATGACGATCCATTTATATTGTCACTACCACTGAGGATGTCGATGAATTCTATTTGATCTCATTTGCTATGTTTAATTTATTAAATTCCTTTTATTGATTCACATATAAATTTTTAGCTTATTGAATAAGTCCTTATATGTTTAGTATGTAAACACTAGGCTCTGTTTGGGTATGGAGATAGGATAAATAGAGTTTATTTTTAAGTGGAGTTGGAGGGTTTGCAACCCCTAGGCCACATTTATAAATAAACTCGAGTTACTTATAAGATGTATGTTTGGAAAAATGGAATTAGAAAACTTAAACACGACTACGGCTGTCTCACCTTTGATGATGAGATAAACAATGTTATCTCGACTCTAAAATGAATGCCAAATAGGGCAAAATTAGCATTTTCGAAGTTGTTTTGCTACGTTATGAAACTCTAGTGTAGAAAACTTGAAAACTTAAGATCCGTACATAAACATGGCCTAAGGGTATTCGTAGTTTTTGTTCAAATATGTTTTTACAATTAAATATAATTAGTCTTTGTGTTTTTTATACACTTTTCAGTATTGAAGCTTATCAGTTTAAGTGTGGTATAAATATATGGAGTTGAACTCTGAAGAAATTTGATTTAAGTTTAGTATCTTTGAATTCAAAGAGTTTTCATCTAAGCATATATGTTTTGAGCTAATTATATGGAATTTGAATTTAATAATATAACCCAAAGTAATAATGGAGATGATATGATGCTAGGACCATTCGTCTTGCGCTTGATCCGAACTTGTTAGCATCCAACTGGTAAATGGCTGGTTTGACATTTGCTTAAAATCCCTTTGAAGGTCAAAAGATAATTTCCCGAGGAATCGTGTTATCGATAAAAAATTTGAAACTTCAATAGGGTTTCTATGGCAGTGACCAGCGACTCTGCCCTACATTTGGTTGATCTGTTGTTTTGATTATCTTTATAAATGTCCTTTTTTCCCTACATGAGTGTTCGTGTTTTTGTCAATTGTGATAAGTTATATATAGCGTTTTTAGTTAATGAAATAGGAGGTTGCAATGATGGTTTTCTCGTTAATCTGAATTTTTCTTTGAGGAAAATCTTCAATCCATTCTAATTGAATCTCTGAGCACCTCCTACCTCATGTTATACCATCCTCGCTAAACTTCTTTGTTTGCCAAAATTGTGTTTACAAATATTTCAGTTGCACATGATTGAATCATTTTCATTCAGTTGTCTATATAACGCAATGCAATTTGTCTTTATCTTTATTGTGATTTCTTGCCTAGTTTAGAATGCTTTACTGTATAGAAACTTTTGGTCTATGAAATATTTCAATGCGTTCACATCATTCTTCATTTGTTCAAACCCTTGTATATGAAAAGTCAAAGGATTTGAAGGTTCATAACACATTCAATGAGTGAAATTGATATTGGATTATCAAAAAATACGTTCATGTATGTTTTAAGTTGTCTTCAAATTCTTTGCCTTTTCATTAATGAGGTTTGAAGGTAGAGGTAACTTAAACTAGTTGGTTCGATCAAATATGTTGTGGATTTGAAGTTTCCTTTTTTATTTTAATTCTTTTGGACTGGTTTTCTTTGCTTTGTTCCCTATTTGCTAGGTTTTAAGTTTCTGTTGTTTATTTCATCAGCATTTTAAAACCTATCTATTAATTATCTTTGGATTGTTAATTTTTGATTCAGTTGTTTATTTTCTATTTATTTTCTTTTACCTAAATTTTTGATGTTGTTCATCCTGTAAAATAAATTAATTTGCAAGTGATGAGGAAATAGACAGGGACATCAGCTACTCATCAGATTTCTATTGAGAATGATGACCAAGTCTAGATGGGAATCTCTCTGATGTTATGACAAATGTACAACATTATTTCTTATGTCCTCCATTTGCTTTTAAATATTTATCTTGTCGACTTCGATATTTTTTTTTATTTTGGATCAAAACATTTCAAGATTTTGAAATGAGAACTGGACCAACAGTGAAGTAATTGTTGATATATGATGCCAATAATTTTGGAACGAAATATTTCATGATTTTGAAATGAAAGCTTGGCCAACAATGAAGTTAATCTTGGATTTGAGTAGGTAGTTTTTAGAACCTTATGTCTGTTTAAATGAATTGTGCGGTTTCAAATCCTCTCAAGATTTTTTTTACTTGTAATCTATTCATTTCTAATGCTACTGGAGGATAGATAATTTACTATGATTTATTTATATTTACTACGATTTATTTATTTAAAGAGTTGTGCATGATTTAGCTTTGAGTCCATTTCCGATTTACCCAAGCATCATAACATCTCTTAAAATATGTGTTCCACACAACACAGTAGTTGAGTATTTATGTCTATGTTTAATGTACGTCGAGGATTGTTGCTTCCAATTGACCATCCTTGTTTGAGGAGGGACTGTAACTTCTAATAAATAGTAGTGGTTTACTTATGGTTCTCACGCTGTTCTTCAATATTTAATCTTGAATTATTGAATGTAAAACTCTTTTCTATCAAGTAATCATTATTTATTATGTGTAAAGAAGCTGCATGAGAAATGTTTTGGGCATTTGCAAACCTTCTTCTATAGCTTTTGCTGTACATTAGAGCCTTAGATTGGTGGAGAGCCGGGAATGCTTTGATATCTAAAGTTTTTGTATTCTATAAAAGCTGGAATCTTATCAGATAAACTTTGTGTTGTCGTAATTTTCGAATTGCTTGTGGCGACTTTGGTCCATCTGCTGGTGTTTATTTGCTCATGAGTTTTTTTGGTATTTTGTAATCTTATCAATGGAGTGCAATCCTGATGATTAACCACAAGAACGGAGATCTGATACATCTTCTCGGTCGAAGCCTAAACATTTTTGGGCTCCGGAGAACATCCATGAAGAAAAGCACTAGTAATAAATGAAGGATTGCACCCGTTTGAATATTTTTGGAGTTTATTATTTGTGAAATGCCTCTAGCAATGACTTGCATCTTACTGTATCTATAGGTTTTATTCCTACTGTTTCTAGAAGGTTTTTTCACATGTGTAGGTTCTTTCTTGAACTCATGAGCACGATGTTTCCTTGAATGCACTTATTTACAATGAATTGATGTTTAGGTGCAGTCCCTCCATGAGCATATTTCCTGAGTTGTTGAAGATTGAAGTTAAAATTGCTTTAGTCAAGCGTGTATTAATTTGTGGAATGCATATTGGCAAGTCTTAATATTGTATCTATGTGATATTTCCTTAGCAATATGTTCAAAATTGTAAGCGTCTTTTATGATAGTTTTGTTTTGTATTTGGTAAAGTTTAGTTATGGTCTAACGTACTGTACAAATTTGGATGTTTTAGAGAAACCGGATGCTTTCATTTAGGGCGTGTTTGTTTAGGGCGTGTTTGTTTGTATGTAAGTACTGGAAGTAAGACTTCAGTGTTTTGACGGAAGTAAAGCTTGGAAGTTGCTATATATTGATGAGGTGGATCATTGTATGGTTACTTTGGAAAAAATTTCTCCTTATTCTGGATGGGAAATGATCATAAAAAATAAGAAAAAGAATTAACTATTTAATCATTCGCTTTATTAGTTCTAAAAGGTTGCGATATATTACTATTAGAAAAGTACTTTTTATGTTAGTTTTCTTTATGAAATAAACCTTGTAAATTGCTTCATTTTTTAGTCTTTAAAAAGCACACAAACAAGTATTAGAGATATGATTTAAGTCTATTTTCATGATAACATATTTGGAACCCATATCGATTTTACTTCACAGTGCCTTAGTTACATTAACATTGATACATTGGGCAAATGATACATTGAGCAAATGATATATTTGATCTTTTACTTGATTAGTTCACTTTATTTACTAAATTATACCTTACTTCGTGTCAAGGTATGCAACGGGTCGGGCCGGCCCAAAAAATGGCCAGGCCCGAGTGCCACATGGTGGAGACCATTGCCCCGGCCCGGTTGGGGCTCGACCAGCCGTTTGACGGCCCGGCATGGCCAAATTCAAATTTGGTCATTGGGCCTGAGGTGTGGGGTGGGACCGGTCGATGTATGGGAGGGTTTTAAATGAGGGTGGGTTTCTCTGGTTGGTTTTTTGAAATAAAATTTGAATTTAAGTAGAGTTTGTAAAAATTATCTAAAATCCCTTCACTCAAAATCATACATTTCAATACCTCCAATCCAAAACTCTATAAATATCTCTCAACACTTCTCATTCTTCTCACTATTCACAACAATTTTTTTTTAATCTTCCAATATTTTTTTAATTTCCGAAAAGTTTACTATTAAATTTGGAATCACGCAATCTTAATTTCTGCAGTCTCAATCTTCATTTCAGTTCCACTAATTTGATTCTGCTATTTAAAATCAGTTTTTTTTGGTATTGATTCTGTATTTTTCGCGTATGTTTTTTATCATCTCTTTCTCTCTTACTAATATTTTTAATTACGAATGTCAGGTGCATCTTTACAAGGTAACAGGGGTGCTTCATCTTCAGGGAGATGTTTTTTTTATCAAATTGATATGGATTCAAAAGAGGGACATAATTTAACTAATATGCTGTACACTAATTTTAATTCTGATTCTCCGAACTATAAATCTTCTAATTATGAGATACCGTCTACGTCATAAAGTCATGTCCCTGAATAAGTTTCTGCTCCCATCGTTCCTAAAGCAAGAGTTTTTGCCTCTAAAAGTAAAAGAGCTAACACTTCTGATGTTTGGAAATATATTGAAGTATAAACAGTTGCAGGTAAAGACGAGCGGACGGTTTGAACCCATTACCGAGCAGATTTTACTTGTGCTATTTCAGGTGGAACTATCCACTTAAAATGACATTTAATCAAACATGAAAAATCAGATTCTCGGTAGACAACAAGTGTATCATCAACTTTTTAATTAGTTTTTCTTATTCACAAGATACTAATAGACGAGAACTTGCAAAATATGTTATATATGCTGAACAACTATTTGGTTTCGCAAAAGACGAAAAATTTGATAGATTGGTAAAAAATGCATATAATCCAGCATTTTAAAGAGTATCAAGAACAACACTTAAAAGTGATGTTTTAAAAAATTTTCTTAATGGCAAAACCAATTTGATTATTATTTTTGCAAATCTTAATAGTAAAATTGCATGTACTTTTAATATTTGGACTATAAAATGGGACATGAATTATATTTGTGTTACTGCACATTTCATTGATAATGATTGGTTTTATATAAAACAATTATTGGTTTTTCAAAAATGAAACATCCACATAGTGGAAGTAATTTTATTTTGGCTACTATATGTGAATATAATATTTAAAAGATGTATTTTCAGTTAGTTTTGATAATGCTATTAATAATAATTCTGTTATAGCAATTTTAAAAAATAATTTAAATCATGTTTTGAATGGAGAATCATTTCATCAAAGATGTGCATGTTATATTTTAAATTTAATTGTGCATGATGGTCTTAGTATAATTGATCATCATTTAGCGAAACTTAAAGATGAAATGATGTTTATTGAAAGCTCTGGACCCAGAAAACAAATTTTTAAGTAAACTTATACTCACTTAAATTTAAAATTTAAGTCTTTCAAATTCAATATTCCAATTAGATGGAATTCCACTTATAAGATGTTGAAATTTGTTTTAAATATCGTATTACTTTATTTTATGAGGACAAATGCCGCAATAATAATCTGGAGGATTATGAATGGTTTGTTTGTGAATATGTTTTGAGATTTTTATATTTTAAAATGCAACAAAATGTTTATCTGATATTTATTATTTTACTACATGTTTATCGGCAGAACAATTATTTTATGTTAGTAAAGCTATTAATGAGCATGTTATTGATCCTGAAAGTGCATTTGTTAGAATGTTACATAGCATGGTTACGAAATTGAATAAATATTGATGAAAAGTTCCTACATTGTTTTATTTAGCTTCTGTTTTTTATCGTAGACTTTAAAAAGATAAATTTTTTTATTAGATGGATACCATGAAAACTTATGTACTGATATAGGGGATTATAAAAATGTTTTAGATTCTTATATACAAGATTTGTATGCCATATATGATGCACAGTATGGTCAAAACAGAACTTCTCGTTCATCTTCCTTTTCACAGCAAACTTCTAAAAAAGAAATATTTCAATTTTTGCAGCAGAAAAAACAAAGAACTGTTTCTACTTCTTTCACTTATAATGTGCTTACAATGCATTTGCGAACTGATTTTAGTAATTTTCTCACCGACAAACAAAACGAAAATCTTTATATTTTGGATTGGTGGAAAAAACATGGATACATGTATGTGCTTTCTGCCATGACTCGTGATTTACAGACAATTCCGGTGTTCACAATAGTTTCGGAGTCTGCTTACAGTGCAGGTAACATGGTTCTGAGCAACAAGAGAGCGAGACTGTCGGATGACACATTGGAAATTGCAGTGTGCCAAAAATATTGGTTCTATACAGAAACTAGACAATAACACGTTAAAAGTATTGAAGACTCCGACACCGATGAAGAGTAAAGACCGATAGGAGCTCACAAGCTAGTGTTTTTTTTTATGAATTGTATTTTTAATTTTATTGGCAATTGTATAAGGGGTAAGACTTGCCAACTTATGTTTTCTCACCAGACCAGATGTAGCATACGTATTGAGCGTTGTAAGCCGGTATCAGTCGGACCGAGGGGAGAAACACTGGATAGCAGTAAAGAACATTCTCAAGTACCTGAGAAGGACTAAGGAGATGTTCTTGGTGTATGGTGGAAAAGACCTCCAGATCGAGGCCTTTGCTGACTCCAGCTTCCAGAGTGACAAGGATGACTCCAAGTCCATGTCGGGTTATGTCTTTACCCTCAATGAAGGAGCGGTTTGCTGGAAGAGCTCCAAGCAGGAAACCGTTGCTGACTCAATTATGAAAGCGGAGTACATAACTGCTTGCAATGCCGCAAAGGAAGCTGTCTGGATGAAGAAGTTCCTCATGGAGCTTCATGTGGTTCCTACCATTGTTGATCCAATACCGCTGTATTGTGACAACAACGGCGCTTTAGCTTTAGCGAAGGAACCCAGGTCCCATCAGAAGTCCAGACACATTTTGAGGCGGTATCACCTGATCAGGGAGATCGTAGATCGCCGGGAGATCGAGGAGAAGAGAGTAGATTCGGAGAATAACACTGCAGATCCATTCATGAAGGCCATACCCCAGACTCAGTTCGAGCGGCTGATCGAGATGATAGGTCTTCGATACGCCAGTACATGATCCTAGTGCAAGTGGGAGATTGTTAGTGTATATGCCCTAAAGGCCATTACTGTATCATACTAGTTTGTATATTACTTAATGAAAGCTTGGGATATTCACAGTTGTATAGACAATCTTGCTCAAAATGGTAGTATGCTACTTGGTTTGTTTCTACTTTAATATGTGCATGTGTTTCTTTTAGCATATCGCTTATACATATTAGTGGAGCCCTTAAAATCTTTGCTTGATTACCAGCGTTGTGATGGCAGTCATACTTGTGGGGGCTGGGTAATCTACAAGCACATCCTTATACAGGTCCCTAGTCGTAGGATTATCGAGACGGGGCATCGATACTCCGGAGTAGACTAGCGTATGCGCTTCTCATCCCAGCAGGGGAGATGGTCTGTCCCACAGCCATCAGTACGTCGTACTGGAGATAGTATGCGGGTGCTCGTTAGGTTACGAGTACACTGGACATGACTCGTCGGGAACTATTGGTTGATACTTTATCTATCGTTAGATAACAGTTCCCAGGTGACAGGAGTACAGCTTAATCCGTCGACTTGACACTGCTACTTCGCCTGTACTTTGATTACTACCCTACCACGGCTTAAAGGAGTCGTGCTAACAGGTAGTAGTTGGGTGCAGTCCCGAAGCACTTGGAGGTAGTAGCGGTTAGATAGGATTCGTCTCTCCCGGTATTGGGGGTTGATATCGCGCTGTGTCTAGGAGAGCCATTACACAAAGTCCCTGGCCAGGGCAAGCGAGAATTACTGGTAGTGTTTCCAGTAGTTTCTCAGGGTGTTCTGGGCTACACTCCGGCACGACTTGTACCGCTATTAGGGGTCTGACGTTTACCACCCCCTAGGCCCGACATGCGATACTCATAAACGAACAGACCGGACTGTACGGAGATTGTCACGTTCAGGCTCAGTAGGAGTTCGGATGGGTTTATCTCATCGGCCTTCTTATCGACATCTACCTGGGGACCGGTACGTACAGCTAGTGCCGCTTGCGTTCTGTGGTTAAACCCACTGCCAGCGTAGTGTCGAGTCTTCAGAGTCCCACATAGAGAGTTTCCCTGCACTGGGCGAAAGGTGTAGAGGCCGTATGATTTTACGGCAGGGCTACGATCACTTACGTGCATTTGTGCGCGTATGCTGTTCGGGCAGACAATGCTAGTGGGCTTTGGTTTAAGCCGGATCCTAGTGTTGTATGGATGGACTAGTTTTGTCTGCTGTGCATTTGCATTCTACGGAATACGGATGCGGGTGTGTATGCACGGTTATGAGGAGCGAAGAAGAAGGAGGTGCCTCATTAGGGTTTTGACCGTTGGTTCGGTCAAAACCATTATGAGGTGAGGAAAATATTTACTAATCTTTTTAATGATAATTGTGTTATGGCTAATTGCTTTGACCATTTGACTATGCTTGACCATTTGACCTAGTTGACCATTATTGACTTGAACTTTTCTTGAGAGCACTAAATCCTTCTTTTGCTTTTGGTTTTATTTTTGTGATGATAATGGTCAAATCAAGTGTAGCCATCAATTTTATCATGATAAGAGATTAGTAATTATTATGCTTATGGATCATTGTCTCTTGCTCATTCTTTCTCTTCAAGTGAGAGCTCCCATGGTTTCTCCTTCTTCTTCCTCTCTTGATTTTTGTATAGCTCTCATGTGTTGAGAAAAATAGAAACAAAATAGACAAACAAATCCACCATCATTTTCTACACCACCTAGAACTTCAAGAATAGCAAACTTGTTGCCCTAGTTACCTCGGCTTGAGGTGGAGCTCGGACTACAGACTCTCGGGTGGATCGTCTTCGACTCTAGGAGGCCGCGGAGGTGACCAAGATCCGGATCGATTCTCGGAGCTTGTATGGACGAGGAGGACAGCGGAAAGAAGACCCGAAAGACTTGTTGCATGAGGTATAATCTCCTAAATATAGTAGATAGAAGCTCTTGTTGTTTGTTAGCAATGGTTTGGCAAAGATCCTCAAGTTTTAGTCCATGTTACCTTGTGTTAAAAATTTGATTTTTACCTGTTTCGCTTCCCCGTAACCACCGGGGTGGGTAACGTAGACTTACAGTGGCATCAGAGCCTCGCTAAACCGTTACTAACTTGTTAGCAAAGTGTTAGAAATTCGATCGCCGAAAAAAATCGCAAAACACGTCAAAAATTGCACTTTTCTGTCGTTTTTAAAAACTGGTCCAAATTTTTTTCCCAGGGACCTTAAAAATACGTGCAGGCTTTTTAGAGAAAAGTGTAGAAATTTGGGCGCTTGAGTCGCTCAGAAGACCGCGGATCCGCGCCCGATCCAAACGATCCGCCGCGGATCCGCGGCCGAGTCAACTCGGCTGCGCACCAAATTTCTTCTAGGGTTCTCTGTGTTGGTTTTGTGATTTTTAAGATAGTTTGTTTCTGCCCAGATTTTGCTGAGTACTGTGTTGTGCTTGGGGTAGTTTCAAATCAAGTTATCGATCGAAATTCTAAGTACTTTTGCTAATCGGATCTTCTGTGATGTAATATATGTACTGAACGTTCACTAATCCCTATACGTCGATTAGTGGGGGTTGTGCATATCTGTGATCTGTAATGTTGGTTTGTGTATATGAACTTGTTGGATCGTCGTGATGAATAGCCGGGGATGTGAGATGAGAGTTTTCATTTTTCATTCAATGTAAAATTTGTAATTTGATGTAATATTATTTTATGGCCGAACATCCGGGTTGAGGTTGTAGCCGCCATTGTATATTATTTCTTTTACTGTTTTTTGCTCGTAGGATAGACCCAAGGTGGGGTGCACAAACTACCGGGTATTTTGAAATGCCGAGTGGCCTACTCACGTTGTTGAGGGAGGTTGCTTCACTTCGAGTACTTGGCGGGTAGTTTGCCGCACCCGTAGGGGTCCAGGGTGGGATTTGGCTATTCATCGCGACCGTGTAATCCGTCTTTCGTTGCAGGCTCGAACGAAACGCGGATTCCTAGCATATCCAATGTGTTCATCTGTGATCTGGAATGGCTATCATTGCATCTGACGAATGTATATATCTATATATGATATCTAGTAGGCGTTGCTTATGTTTTGCATCCGCGCTAGTCCAGCCCCCGCTCTGTCGTTAGTTAAGTAACCTAACGGGTGATGACGGGCCCCCGTGGCGAATGCGGATGGCATAAGCGTACGTCATATTTTCGTTGTTTTCTGCAATGGTAGGATTAATTGATGGGACGCATTAATTAATGCAAAGAAAACAAACCAAACCTGAATCGTTGGAACAATTTCAAAACCACTCGGTTTTTTCAAGATAGAAAAAACTTTTAAAAACGCGGAGCTTAAACCACTCTTTTTAAAAGCTGTCAGGTTCCTTCGATTATATCAAGTTCACTACGTTCACGGTTTCTCCAAAACCATTCGTAGCCCTCCGTCATTTCATATGAATATTCAATAGTATTCAAGCTATGTTTGTTGGCCTTAGTCAAGGCATAGTGATTGGTAGCTGCTGGGTATTCATATGTTGTATAGATAGATGCGTTGGTTTGGGACAGTCGTATTACTTTGTTGGCCATAGTCAAGGGTATATACGGGTGGGTTCAAATCAACCTGGACAATGACGGGTAGAACTTGACATGCGACTTATGATTAGTTGGCCTTAGTCAAGGTCATAAGAGCATGGGGCAAAAATCCACATCGGGAGTTTCTAAGGAAATTGAAACTTGCTAGTGCTGCATTCCATTTGGAGTTTGATAATGTTGGTAGGATTCCTTCAGCATTATCGCACTATGATATTTGGATTCCGATCCTACTTTGAGTATCCGCTACTCCTCGGGAAACTTTTCACTTAACGATCAATGCTATAAACCAAGTAGGTGTCTAGAAAGGTGTTAGCGGGGCTACGCCCATAGGGAAAAGAGGTTATTTAGTTAAGGAACTTCGCGAAAGCGTTGTAAAACCTCCCTCGAAGTACCGACACCAGCCTGACTGAACGGTTAAGCAAGTATTGTACGGTGAGATCAATCCCGACTAATTCTTCTTTTATGGTTTAAGGAAGGATTCGAGAAACAGCGGGAGCCATCCTGTTTAGATAAACTAAAAACCAATCTAAACTTGCAAGAGCATCATGCTAAGTGTTTTCTTCTCTCTCTCTTAATTACAGCGACCCAGTGACCAGACATAGGTTACATCTAGATAATAAAATGACTGAATCTGACTGTTATGACTGGTAAAGATCTGTCCAGATGTCCATTACCCATGACAAGCTGGGACACCTCTTAATTAATCAAACCCCTGTCGTCTCAGGACCAGTTTTCCCTGTCACGGATATTGACATCCGTAAGACATCGGAAAAGGACTGTGTGAATGCCAAGTGTCTCGTGTTGGCCTCAGTTGATGGTACATACCAGAGGTGGCACGAGAAGATGGACTTTGTTTCTATCTTCCTCTATAACAAAGATTTATATGGAGAGCAATCTCGTATCGCAAGATATGAGACCTCGAACGAATTGCTTCAAGCGAGGTTGGCTGTCGGGTCATCTGTATGGGACAACGTCCTTACAGAGACTAGCTATTTTGATGAGCTCACGGACCTGAAGACCACGTTGAAGAACGGGTCAAATACTGACTTGATTCTACAGTCTCTACCCTCTACTTACATCCTGAAGGAAACTAGGGAAGGAGGAAAGGGAAGGGCAAAAGTTTCGGGACTAGATGCAGTGAAGGAGGGACGTTCCTATTGTTACAGGAAAGGACATTGGCAGAAGGATTGTAGGGCTTTTAAAGCCAGTAGCCAGGATTCGAAGTATGTTGTGGCTTCAGTTTCGAGTGTGTTTGTAATAGAAAACTGTATGTCAATTAACCCTACTTCCTGGGTATTGGATACCGGATCAGGATCTCACATCTGTAATTCATTACAGGCTCTGAGAAACCGTAGAGTTATCAGGATAGGTGATATGACACTCAGGGTTGCCAACGGAATGAGCGTTGACGCTGAATCCGTAGGGGAATATCACCTTGGATTGACAAGTGGGCAGATATTGATTCTGCGTAACTGTTTGTATGTACCTAGTATGGCTTGTAATATCATATCTATATCCATATTTTTTAAGGAAGGATATGATTTTACTTTTGTAAACGATGTGGTCCACATCCACCTAAATCAAGTTCTGATTGGGTCAGGTACATTAGAAAACGGAATATACGTTCTGAATCAAGCTCAGGTTTTCAGTGTCCAGAACACACTTAAAAGAAAGTCTCCGGACACAAATCAGGCTTTCTTATGGCATTGTAGACTGGGTCACATTAATGAGACACGGTTAACAAAGTTACATAAAGAGGGATACTTGAATCCGTTCGGGTATCAGTCTTATGCTACTTGTGAATCTTGTCTCATGGGAAAGATGACAAAGACTCCGTTCACTGGACACGGAGTAAGAGCGAGCGAGCTCTTGGAACTCATACACAGTGATGTGTGTGGTCCAATGTCTACACATGCGTGAAATGGTTATTCATACTTCATTACTTTTACAGATGATTTCTCTATGTATGGACATGTCTTCCCGATGAAGCATAAATCCGAGGCCTTTGAGAAATTTCGGGAATATAAGAATGAAGTTGAAAAACAAATAGGCAAAAGTATCAAGACACTGAGATCTGATCGAGGTGGTGAATACTTGAGTGCCGAGTTTCTGGGCTACTTAAAAGAGAATGGAATTCTCTCTCAGCTTACTCCTCCATACACACCACAGCACAACGGTGTATCGGAAAGGCGGAATCGAACTCTATTGGATATGGTTCGTTCCATGATGACTAAGGCTGAGTTACCGCGATCTTTCTGGGGTTATGCACTAGAAACAGCTGCATATCTTTTGTCACGCCCCGCTTCCCAGTGTACGGCGAAGGGGACGCGGTGAGATCCGCTACGTATGTACTCAGAAGTACATACGCTAAGCGTAGCTAAGCAATATAGAAATAAATACACAAGAGACAAGAGTATAAAAAGAACAGCAACTTTTACTTATTAACATTCTTTTTACAATACATGAAAAGGAAATACAACTGAAATAAAGATGCCTAAACAGTGGCATAACAGGAAAAAGGAAAGTACTGAAAATAAAAGTGTACAATGATACTACAGTGCAGGGTCCTCAGTAAACTGCTCCAAATCTTCTTGTGATGGCTCAACTTCTGCCGGGTCCAAGTCACCTGACGACATTCAAAGAAGAGAGAAACAGAATGTCGTAAGCGAACAGATCGCTCGGTAAGTCCCAAAGGTAAGAGGGAAGTAGAGAAGACAGAATGAGAAGATACATTTTAAAGTGTAAACTATTGTTGTAATGTTATGTTAACGCTGTTGTTTGTAGCTTGGTACAGAAGGATACCAGTGTATACGAGGGGGGGTCTCTATATGCTAGAGACCAGGGCAAACGGAAAGTACAAGGAACCGTTAAGCCACGGTACAACAGCAACGGGATACAGGTTAGGTGTCTTAATCTGACCACCTCGTGCCACCTTTAACACCTTCCGTACCAATCTACCCCTTAAACCCCGTAGTGTTTTAACAGTATTGTTGTATTGTATTGTGTAAGTTGGATGACTGACCAAAACCATGATATCAGTAAACATGTTGTAACTGCATAATCAGGTAAATGGAATAACAGGATAATAGATGTATATCCATGGTTTGATTCAGTCAATATATATTGTTAACTGGATTCTGGGATTCATGTGTTCATATTGAGTTGGAATATTAAAAAATATAGATTGACTTGAATTATATTCAAGTCAGAATTAGTCAGACTCTAACCCGAGTCAGACTAAAAAAAGGTAATTTGAAGTTCTATAATTGTTAGGGTCCTTATTGTAATTTATAAAACTTGAGGGTTTTTTTAATGTAAAAACGTACTTTTGTATAGTTTTCAAAATACATCTCAAGTATTATTTATTCGTCTTTATAGTTATAATGAGTGTAAATTTTATTTGTGTTATTCTAGTGAATATATCCTAATAAAAGTATTAATTTATTTATTTGAAATTCATGGTATTTTAATGTAACTTTTAATCTTGTAATTTTTAGGAAAAAGTGGAAACTTTATTTTATAATAAAATAGATGTTTAAATGATAATTATATATATATATTAATACAAGAATAATTTTAAATAAATATTTTTATTTTCTAAAATCTTATTTTTCTTAAATGTCGTATTTTAAACCTTTCGAGACCGAATGCTCCTTGCGGAGGTCTGAATCTCGCACTACTAGCCCGCGGGTGCACGATGAACCGTACTATCCCTAACGGGTTCCCCAAAGGTGGGTTGTAGTGGCGCTTTGCAAAAATTTAATAAATACTATTCATTTAGAAAACGGTTTTATAAAGATAAGGTATTTATTTGTAAAAGGATGTAAATTTCCGTATTTTAGTTTCTAGGGTTTCCTAAGCCAACTAGCCTATTTCTAAGGGTCTAAACGACAAGTCATTAGAAGTCTCAAATCGCCTCTTCACCGCCAATTGTGGCCAGGTAAGTACAAGTGAGGAGGGAGGGATCCGCTCACGAATCGTGAGGCGGGCCTTTTAAAGTTACCCAAGCTCACTTGCCTAGCCTAGACACCACAAAGTCAGGTTTAAATAAACGATCGATGTCCATGACATATCGTATTTTCTTTTAAAAGATTTTGTTTTAGAATTGTGTACAACTTAAAGCTTTCAGAAAAGATTTATAAAGAAAATGGTATTTTAATGTATGTCTTGTATTTTCGTATTCTAAGTTTTGATGATATCAATTAGGGTCGTATTTGTGTGTGTGTGGAGGTAGGTCATTACCTCGTGACTTATTTTAAGGTATTGTGAAGTTTATGGGTTAAACATGATATATTAAACATGAGGGTATTTAAGTGAAAGAATACGGTATTTGTAAAAGTTATCATTTCATGTGTGAAAACTCATTCAAATTGATTTTTACAAGTTTAGTGGTCAAGATGAACATGTTTAGGAATGAGGGAATTGATTAGAAGAAGAAAAATAAACTTTATGGTATTATTATGAAAAGAATACGATATTACAAGAAAGTTATCATTTCATGTGAGAAACTTTGTCCAAATTGATTTTTATGTAATTAATAGTCATCATGAATATGTTTAGGTGTTATGGAATTGGTGACAAATGAAATTTTGTAGAAAAACCGAATCGGAAATCGGTTTGTTCCAATTTCCATCGGGTTTCATAATTCCGTATTTTGAGAAGTAGAAAAAAGAGAAGAATGAGACTTACGGGTTTCAAACTCTTCTAAAGAGTATAGAGGAATAAGAGAAATGGCCGAGGTGTTATCTCGTCTCCGGTTGCTTCAAAGAACGTCGCCGGAATCCGTCAGCGCTTCGCCGTGAACTCGGTTTCAAAGCACACTTTCTTGTGGAAATTTCAAGAGAGTAAATCTAAGGTTTTGGGATGAGAGGGTAGAGGGTAGGGGTCTATTTATAGGGTAGCTAGGATAGGGTAGGTGAAAGGTTTTGTTTATTAAAAAAAATTGTAAAAATTTAAAGAAAATCATTAAAATTTTGTAGTAATTAGGGTGTATTAAAAATTCTGGAACTGATATAATAATTTGGAGTTAACAGGGGGTTATGGGAGACGAAAAGCCACACTTTTCGTTTTGGGACCCCGACTGTCCGACTAACTCCGGCCGGAGGAGCCGGCCGATTCGGCCGGTCGGCCGGTCGAGTTGGCCGATCCCGGCCGGGTTCGGCGACGGTTGGGTGCGGGGTTCTCTGACTAAGATTTTGGCATACTCCGTTTTTGGGGTTCAGTTCAACATTTGGGAGTTATGGCCTGTGGATTGTTGGGCTTCCAAGAAATTTTAAAGAAAAAATAAACTAAAAATAATGTGGGGCATGGGATTTGAACTCTGGTGGCTTGGTTCAGCAGTGCAAGGTATTACCAATGAGCTACAAGCTCCTTCTTGTAATTATTGTAGGGAAATAGATACTTAAAGTGTTATCAGCAACATTAATACTCCAAGTATACTTCAAATTTAAATCAAATTTAGGTATAAAAAATTGGAGTTGTTACAATCTACCCTTCTTACAAAAATTTTATCCTCGAAATTTACAACTTTCATTTGAGGACTAGTTTACAAAAAGGTGAGGATATCTTGCACGCATTTTATCTTCCCTTTCCCACGTGGATTCTCCTGGAGTATCTTTTCTCCACATTATCCGGACCAAGTTAACTTCCTTGTTCCGAAGTGTCTTCACTTTCCTGTCCAGGATTTCCACAGGTTGTTGCTCACAAGACAAGTCGGGCTGTATAGTAAGCTCGGAATGATCAAGTACATGGCTGGGGTCACTCACATACCTTCTGAGTTGGAATATGTGGAACACGTTATGCACTCCTTCCAATGAGGGTGGAAGCGCTAATCGGTATACCACTTCTCCGACTCGTTCGAGTATGTCGAACGGTCCAATGTATCTTGGACTTAGCTTACCCCGTCTTCCAAATCGGATCAGTCCGCGGTTCGGAGATATCTTCAAGAATACATGGTCTCCTGGCTGGAACTCCAAGTGTCGTCTCTTCGCATCAGCCCAGTGTTTCTGTCTATCTTGGGCTATGCGCATTCTTTCCCTGATAGTACGAACCACATCAACGGTCGCTACTATCATCTCTGGTCCAAGAAGTTCCCTATCTCCGATGTCGTCCCAACTTAATGGTGATCGACACTTTCTTCCATATAATGCTGCAAAAGGTGCCATTCCTATGCTTGCTTGGTAGCTGTTGTTGTACGCGAACTCCACAAGATGCAGGTGATCTTCCCACGATCCTTTGAAGTCGAGCATACATGCTCTGTGCATATCTTCCAAGATCTGAATAGTTTGTTCCGACTGACCATCTGTTTGTGGATGATAAGCCGTGCTGAATTTCAGACTTGTTCCCAAGCTAGCTTGCAGACTCTGCCAAAATTGCGATCGGAACCTGGTGTCACGATCGGAGACAATGCAGATCGGTACTCCATGAAGTCTCACAATTTCCTGTATGAGTTCATGGGTATCAGAGATAGTACATTATGAAGTGTTTAAATCTTAATTAGATTATTACCTCCATGTACTTTTTTGCCAGTGTCTCAGTTGATTGTCCAACTCGAAATGGGATGAAGTGAGCCGACTTTGTGAGTCGATCCACAATGACCCATATCGCATCGTTACCCTTTGTGCTGCGAGGAAGAGCAGTTACAAAGTCCATCGTGATGTGCTGCCACTTCCATTCTAGAATTGGTAACGGTTGAAGTAGTCCAGCTGTCCTGTGATGTTCAGCCTTTACTTGCTGACACACCAAACATTTTGCGACGCTTCTGGCTACTTCACGCTTCATTCCATGCCACCAATAATTCTGACGTAGATCTTTGTACATTTTGGTACCTCCAGGATGTACTGAATAGGGAGAGCTGTGAGCTTCTTTCATTAACTCTTCCCGAACAGGACCTTTTGGTACACACAATCTGCTGCCGTATCTCAAAGATCCGTCTTCATGGATGATGAAATCTGTTCTGAGTCCATTCTCCACTTGTTCTCTGATCTTTTGCAACTTAGCATCGCTGGCTTGAGCTGCTTTGATCTGATTGACAATGGTTGATTGAACTTGTAGATTCATCAAACTTGAAGCATCACCTGGCATGACTAGTTCAATCTCCATCTGATGTAAGTCTTGCTGAAGCTTCCACTGAGCGGTGAGATTCATTGATAATGGTTGGCGACTAAGAGCATCAGGTACTACGTTCACCTTTCCTGGGTGATATTGCAAGTTGATGTCAAAGTCCGCCATGAGTTCTAACCATCTTCTCTGCCGCATATTCAACTCCTTCTGAGTAAACACGTACTTCAGACTTTTATGATCTATGTAGATGTTCACTCGTTCACCAAGTAAGTAGTGGCGCCAAATCTTGAGGGCAAAGATGACGGCTGCCAACTCCAGATCATGCGTCGGATAATTGCGCTCATGAGTCTTCAATTGTCTTGAAGCATAAGCCACAACCTTACCGTGCTGATGTAGAACACATCCTAATCCCTTACCGGATGCATCGCAATGCACTTTGAATCCTCCAGATTGATCCGGTATTACGAGAATAGGTGCAGATGTCAGTCTTGACTTGAGTTCTACGAAAGCTTGCTCGCATGCTTTTGACCACACAAATTCTTCATCTTTTCGTGTGAGCTTGGTCAGGGGTGTTGCTATCTTCGAAAAGCCTTCAATAAACCTTCTGTAATATCCAGCTAAACCCAAGAAACTTCGAATATCCTTCACTGACTTTGGTGTAGGCTATTCGCTAACTGCCGAAACTTTTGCTGGATCCACAGAAATTCCTTCTCCTGATACGATATGTCCAAGAAAACCAACTTGATTTAGCCAAAACTCGCACTTGCTGTACTTGGCATAAAGTTTATGTTGTCGAAGAGTTTCCAGGACAATTCGTAGATGCTCCGCATGCTCTTTCCAATTCTTAGAATATACCAGGATGTCATCAATGAAGATGACAACAAACCTGTCTAAATACTCCCGGAAAACTTGGTTCATTAGGTTCATGAAGATTGCGGGTGCGTTGGTCACTCCAAATGGCATTACTAGAAATTCGTAATGTCCATAACGAGTTCTGAAACCTGTTTTGTGAATATCAGCTTCCTTGACCTTCACTTGATGATAACCTGAACGAAGATCCAATTTAGAGAAAACACAAGATCCACTTAGCTGATCGAATAAGTCATCGATGCGCGGAAGTGGATACTTGTTCTTTATAGTGACTTCGTTCAAGGCCCTATAATCGATGCACATTCTGTATGAACCTTCCTTCTTCTTCACCAATAGTACAGGTGCTCCCCAACTTGAAGTGCTGGGACGAATCCATCCTTTCGCCAGTAATTCGTCCAACTGTGTTCGAACTTCCTTCAATCCTTCCGGACTTAGTCTATAAGGTGCTTTGATCACCGGTTGTGCTCCTGGTACTAAGTCAATACTGAATTCAAGAGCTCGATCGGGAGGCAAACCTGATATATCGTCAGGAAATACATCGTCGAACTCTCGAGCTACCTCTAGTCTTGGTTCTTCCTCTGCTTGAGCTGCTGCAACTACTGCTTCCCTTGGCTTCGCTTTATAGGTACTTGGCTCCAGTGTACGGTCTCCACTCTTGAAATAGAAGACCGTATGGTCTGGAATCTCGAATACTACCTTCCTTTGACGACAGTCGATGGTAGCATAAAAGGTTCCAAGCCAGTCCATTCCTAGAACCACATCGAAGTTCGGTATGTCCAGTACTTTGAAATCAGCATAAAACTCTCGACTGCAAACAACGACTGGACACATGCTGTATCCCATAGTTGCCTTTAGAACGCCATTTCCGGAACTAACGTTCCAGCTGGATACAAGCGGTGAGACTGGAATTGCATGGGTTCAGACAAACCGTTGCGACATAAAGCAGTGGGATGCTCCAGTATCAAACAGTGCAAGTGCAGGTAGTGAAGCTACTAGGATTGTACCTAAGGTATATGGGATAGGTTTTAGGTATAGGGAAAGTGTGTAGGTAAACAAGACTAAGAGATAAGTTTGAGAAGGAAATTTACTAGTAATGACTTGGCCAGTGGGCTCAGCTTCTTCCACAGACATCATGAAAGCCTGGCGCTTTGGCACATTCCTCCTGGCCTGAGGAGCATTCCTCGGAACGTTCCTTTGAGCTTGATGGAATTGACGAGGAGGTGGTGCAGCTTGTGGTCCCCTGGGTGGTGCAGGCAGTACAAGTCTGGGAGCAGGTGCCTGAAGAGCTGGTCGCTGTGGATAGGTATTTGCTGGCCTGGGTGCAGCAACTGGGTTCTGTCTTTGAGGACAAGACCCAATATCGTGAGTAGCTGAGCCGCAGACTAAGCAAAGACGGTTGGCTCCACGGCAGTCCTTCATCATATGTCTAGTTCTCTTGCAGTAGGTGCAAAAGGCTGTATTAATACGATGGGTTGGTACTCCGGGTCGCCTTGGCACGAAAGGTGGTCTGGACGAGACTCCACCTGCTATCTGGTTGGCAGGGTGTTTGACTCCTGCCGACTGAGGTCTGCCCCTCTCTTTTATCACTGCCTCATAACTGCGGGCAGCTTCTAGAGCTTCCTCATGAGTCAAAAACTTTCCTGTGGCTAGGGCAGCCTTAATCTCTGTGTCCAAACCTTGTTGAAAGCGACGGGCTCTGATCTCGTCCGTCGGTATCAAGTGTGCCGCGAATCTGTTTAAAGATTGTGTTAGCTGTGTAGTATGTGATAATTAAAAATTGAACCATTGCGACATATCTTACCGGATCAACATGGTGAATTCAGCGTCGTATTCATCTACCGATTTGTCCCACATTGATCCCTGTTGTAGATGAATAAACTGCTGCTCCATTGCAAACCTGGCAGTCACAGGGAAATATTTCGTGTCGAACTTCTCGCGAAACGTTTTCCATTCAATCGGTTGTACCAGACGGCTTTCTTCCGCCTTCCACCAATTGCGAGCATTATCCGTGAGCTGTAGTTTTGCTATACGGACCCAAGCGTTGTCTGGCACTTGAGTTGCTGCCAGATCGTCTTCGATGCTTTGTGCCTATTCTTCCGCTTCAAGAGGGTTTCCTTTACCAGAGAACTGCTTGGGGTGTAAAGCCCTGAATTGCTTTACTCCCGGTGCATCGGTCTCAGGACGGTTCAGAAGTTGTTGCTGTCCCTCGAGAAGACTGCGGATCGCCTCAAATAGCATTGTTTGCTCGGTGGATGGTGCAGGAACAGCTGGTGTAAGAGGTAGTGCTGAAGGGGTATTGTTGACGTTGGTGCTGGTGTTGTTCGGGGAATCCATAACCTTGAAAAAATTTTTGGGTTAGGACAGATTCAAATACTTGAAATGATAAGATTCAAGGAATAGAAATTTGCAAGATTCAAGGAATATGAATTGTAAAGAATATTTTAGTTGCTGGTTCTTGTGTTATATTGCTTAGGTTGTTCACGCAGACCAGAACTGCATGACATGGATTCATACAGCTCTGACCTGCATGGGCCACCAACAAAACCTGTCACACCCCGCTTCCCAGTGTACGGCGAAGGGGACGCGGCGAGGTCCGCTACGTATGTACTCAGAAGTACATACGCTAAGCGTAGCTAAGCAATATAGAAATAAATACACAAGAGACAAGAGTATAAAAAGAACAACAACTTTTATTTATTAATATTCTTTTTACAATACATGAAAAGGAAATACAACTGAAATAAAGATGCTTAAACAGTGGCATAACGGGAAAAAGGAAAGTACTGAAAATAAAAGTGTACAATGATACTACAGTGCAGGGTCCTCAGTAAACTGCTCCAAATCTTCTTGTGATGGCTCAACTTCTGCCGGGTCCAAGTCACCTGACGACATTCAAAGAAGAGAGAAACAGAATGTCGTCAGCGAACAGATCGCTCGGTAAGTCCCAAAGGTAAGAGGGAAGTAGAGAAGACAGAATGAGAAGATACATTTTAAAGTGTAAACTATTGTTGTAATGTTATGTTAACGCTGTTGTTTGTAGCTTGGTACAGAAGGATACCAGTGTATACGAGGGGGGGTCTCTATATGCTAGAGACCAGGGCAAACGGAAAGTACAAGGAACCGTTAAGCCACGGTACAACAGCAACGGGATACAGGTTAGGTGTCTTAATCTGACCACCTCGTGCCACCTTTAACACCTTCCGTACCAATCTACCCCTTAAACCCCGTAGTGTTTTAACAGTATTGTTGTATTGTATTGTGTAAGTTGGATGACTGACCAAAACCATGATATCAGTAAACATGTTGTAACTGCATAATCAGGTAAATGGAATAACAGGATAATGGATGTATATCCATGGTTTGATTCAGTCAATATATATTGTTAACTGGATTCTGGGATTCATGTGTTCATATTGAGTTGGAATATTAAAGAATATAGATTGACTTGAATCATATTCAAGTCAGAATTAGTCAGACTCTAATCCGAGTCAGACTAAAGAAAGGTAATTTGAAGTTCTATAATTGTTAGGGTCCTTATTGTAATTTATAAAACTTGAGGGTTTTTTTTAATGTAAAAACGTACTTTTGTATAGTTTTCAAAATACACCTCAAGTATTATTTATTCGTCTTTATAGTTATAATGAGTGTAAATTTTATTTGTGTTATTCTAGTGAATATATCCTAATAAAAGTATTAATTTATTTATTTGAAATTCATGGTATTTTAATGTAACTTTTAATCTTGTAATTTTTAGGAAAAAGTGGAAACTTTATCTTATAATAAAATAGATGTTTAAATGATAATTATATATATATATATATATATATATATATTAATACAAGAATAATTTTAAATAAATATTTTTATTTTCCAAAATCTTATTTTTCTTAAATGTCGTATTTTAAACCTTTCGAGACCGAATGCTCCTTGCGGAGGTCTGAATCTCGCACTACTAGCCCGCGGGTGCACGATGAACCGTACTATCCCTAACGGGTTCCCCAAAGATGGGTTGTAGTGGCGCTTTGCAAAGATTTAATAAATACTATTCATTTAGAAAACGGTTTTATAAAGATAAGGTATTTATTTGTAAAAAGATGTAAATTTCCGTATTTTAGTTTCTAGGGTTTCCTAAGCCAACTAGCCTATTTCTAAGGGTCTAAACGACAAGTCATTAGAAGTCTCAAATCGCCTCTTCACCGTCAATTGTGGCCAGGTAAGTACAAGTGAGGAGGGAGGGATCCGCTCACGAATCGTGAGGCGGGCCTTTTAAAGTTACCCAAGCTCACTTGCCTAGCCTAGACACCACAAAGTCATGTTTAGATAAACGATCGATGTCCATGACATATCGTATTTTCTTTTAAAAGATTTTGTTTTAGAATTGTGTACAACTTAAAGCTTTCAGAAAAGGTTTATAAAGAAAATGGTATTTTAATGTATGTCTTGTATTTTTGTATTCTAAGTTTTGATGATATCAATTAGGATCGTATTTGTGTGTGTGTGGAGGTAGGTCATTACCTCGTGACTTATTTTAAGGTATTGTGAAGTTTAGGGGTTAAACATGATATATTAAACATGAGGGTATTTAAGTGAAAGAATACGGTATTTGTAAAAGTTATCATTTCATCTGTGAAAACTCATTCAAATTGATTTTTACAAGTTTAGTAGTCAAGATGAACATGTTTAGGAATGAGAGAATTGATTAGAAGAAGAAAAATAAACTTTATGGTATTATTGTGAAAAGAATACGATATTACAAGAAAGTTATCATTTCATGTGAGAAACTTTGTCCAAATTGATTTTTATGTGATTAATAGTCATCATGAATATATTTAGGTGTTATGGAATTGGTGACAAGTGAAATTTTGTAGAAAAACCGAATCAGAAATCGGTTTGTTCCAATTTCCATCGGGTTTCATAATTCCGTATTTTGAGAAGTAGAAAAGAGAGAAGAATGGGACTTACGGGTTTCAAACTCTTCTAAAGAGTATAGAGGAACAAGAGAAATGGCCGAGGTGTTGTTTCGTCTCCGGTTGCTTCAAAGAACGTCGCCGGAATCCGTCAGCGTTTCGCCGTGAACTCGGTTTCAAAGCACACTTTCTTGTGGAAATTTCAAGAGAGTAAATCTAAGGTTTTGGGATGAGAGGGTAGAGGGTAGGGGTCTATTTATAGGGTAGTTAGGGTAGGGTAGGTGAAAGGTTTTTTTTATTAAAAAAAATTGTAAAAATTTAAAGAAAATCATTAAAATTTTGTAGTAATTAGGGTGTATTAAAAATTCTGGAACTGATATAATAATTTGGAGTTAACAGGGGGTTATGGGAGACGAAAAGCCACACTTTTCGTTTTGGGACCCCGACCGTCCGACCAACTCCGGCCGGCGGAGCCGGCCGAGTTGGCCGATCCCGGCCGGGTTCGGTGACGGTTGGGTGCGGGGTTCTCTGACTAAGACTTTGGCATACTCCGTTTTTGGGGTTCAGTTCAACATTTTGGAGTTATGGCCTGTGGATTGTTGGGCTTCCAAGAATTTTTAAAGAAAAAATAAACTAAAAATAATGTGAGGCATGGGATTCGAACTCTGGTGGCTTGGTTCAGCAGTGCAAGGTATTACCAATGAGCTACAAGCTCTTTCTTGTAATTATTGTAGGGAAATAGATACTTAAAGTGTTATCAGCAATATTAATACTCCAAGTATACTTCAAATTTAAATCAAATTTAGGTATACAAAAATTGGAGTTGTTACATCTTTTGAACCAAGTTTCTACTAAGTCAGTGCCTACCACACAATATCAGATATGGAGTGGGAAGAAACCCTGTCTTAAACACTTTAAGACATGGGGATGTCCAGCTTTTGTCAAAAAGCAGCATGCGGACAAGCTTGAGGCACGCTCAGTACAGTGTAAGTTTGTGGGATACCCAAAGAACTCCAAGGGGTATGTTTTCTATTACGCAGAGGAGCAAAAGGTCTTTGTTTCTCGTCATGCCCCCTTCTTGGAAACTGAGTTTTTAGAAAATCAGATAACTGGGAGCACAATAGAACTGGAAGAAATTCCAGAACCACAAGCTATTACTGAAAACTTGGTAGAACCAGAAGTTTCAGGAGAACCAGATATCCCAGCGCCACTCCGCAGGAGTAGTAGGCAGTCTCATCCGCCCGAAAGATACTACGGTTTTCTCATAGACGGGGATCGAGAGAATTGCATCATTGAAAATAATGAGCCTACTAGTTTCTAGCAAGCCATTCAGAGCGGTGACTCAGTAAAATGGCTGGATGCAATGCGGACCGAGATGGAGTCCATGTACACCAACAAAGTTTGGACTTTGGACATTGCTCCAGAAGGGGTAAAACCCGTAGGCTGCAAATGGATCTTTAGAAAGAAGATTGGTGTTGATGGGCAGGTTGAAACCTATAAAGCTAGACTTATTGCTAAGGGTTTTCGTCAAAGACCTGGTTTGGACTATGACGAAACCTTTTCTCCAGTGGCTATGCTCAAATCCATTCGGATCCTTCTTGCCATTGCTGCCTTCTACGATTATGAGATCTGGCAGATGGATGTGAAGACGGCTTTTCTAAATGGAAATTCGGAAGAGTGCGTCTATATGGATCAGCCGGAGGGTTTTATTCAGAGTGGGAGCAGCGGTAAAGTGTGCAAGTTGCTTAAGTCCATTTATGGACTGAAGCAAGCATCCCGGAGCAGGAACATCTGCTTTGATGATACTGTCAAAGAATTCGACTTTATCAAAAATCCGGATGAACCATGCATTTACAGTAAGATTGTAGGGAGAACCGTGGTATTCCTCGTCTTGTACGTGGATGGCATTCTCCTAATAGGAAATGCCATCCCTATGCTACAGTCAGTCAAAAGATTCTTGTCACAGAGGTTCTCCATGAAGGACCTGGGCGATGCCAACTACATTCTGGGGATCCAGATCTATCGTGATAGATCTAAGAAGATGTTGGGATTTTCGCAGTCCAGGTACATCGACACCATACTGAAACAATTCAGTATGGAAGATTCTAAGCGCGGTAATCTACCGGCTTGTCACGGAATCACCCTCTCCAAAGAGATGTCTCCTAAGACTGATTTGGAAAGGGCTCGCATGTCATCTATACCCTACGCATCTGCGGTAGGCTCTATAATGTATGCGATGTTGTGTACCAGACCAGAAGTAGCATGCGTATTGAGCGTTGTAAGCCGGTATCAGTCGGACCCAGGGGAGAAACACTGGATAGCAGTAAAGAACATTCTCAAGTACCTGAGAAGGACTAAGGAGATGTTCTTGGTGTATGGCGGAAAAGACCTCCAGATCGAGGGCTTTGCTGACTCCAGCTTCCAGAGTGACAAGGATGACTCCAAGTCCATGTCGGGTTATGTTTTTACCCTCAATGAAGGGGCGGTTTGCTGGAAGAGCTCCAAGCAGGAAACCGTTGCTGACTCAACTATGGAAGCGGAGTACATAGCTGCTTGCGATGCCGCAAAGGAAGCTGTCTGGATGAAGAAGTTCCTCACGGAGCTTCAGGTGGTTCCTACCATTGTTGATCCAATACCGCTGTATTGTGACAACAACGGCACTATAGCTTTAGCGAAGGAACCCAGGTCCCATCAGAAGTCCAGACACATTTTGAGGCGGTATCACCTGATCAGGGAGATCATAGATCGCCGGGAGATCGAGGTGAAGAGAGTAGATCCGGAGAATAACACTGCAGATCCATTCACGAAGGCCATACCCCAGACTCAGTTCGAGCGGCTGATCGAGATGATAGGTCTTCAATACGCCAGTACGTGGCCCTAGTGCAAGTGGGAGATTGTTAGTGTATATGCCCTAGAGGTCATTACTGTATCATACTAGTTTGTATATTACTTAATGGAAGCTTGGGATATTCACAGTTGTATAGATAATTTTGCTCAAAATGGTAGTATACTACTTGGTTTGTTTCTATTTTAATATGTGCATGTGTTTCTTTTAGCATATCGCTTATACATATTAGTGGAGCCCTTAGGATCTTCGCTTGATTACCAGCGTTGTGATGGCAGTCACACTTGTGGGGGCTGGGTAATCTACAAGCACATCCTTATACAGGTCCCTAGTCATAGGATTATCGAGACGGGGCATCGATACTCCGGAGTAGACTAGCGTATGCGCTTCTCATCCCAGCAGGGGAGATGGTCTGTCCCACAGCCATCAGTACGTCGTACTGGAGATAGTATGCGGGTGCTCGTTAGGTTACGAGTATACTGGACATGACTCGTCGGGAACTATTGGTTGGTACTTTACCTATCGTCAGATAACAGTTCCCAGGTGACAGGAGTACAGCTTAGTCCGTCGACTTGACACTGCTACTTCGCCTGTACTTTGATTACTATCCTACCACGGCTCAAAGGTGTCGTGCAAACAGGTAGTAGTTGGGTGCAGTCCCGAAGCACTTGGAGGCAGTAGCGGTTAGATAGGATTCGTCTCTCCCGGTATTGGGGGTTGATATCGCGCTGTGTCTAGGAGAGCCATTACACAATGTCCCTGGTCAGGGCAAGCGAGAATTACTGGTAGTGTTTCCAGTAGTTTCTCAGGGTGTTCTGGGCTACACTCCGGCACAACTTGTACCGCTATTAGGGGTCTGACGTTTACCACCCCTTAGGCCCGACATGCGATACTCATAGACGCACAGACCAGACCGGACTGTACGGAGATTGTCACGTTCAGGCTCAGTAGGAGTTCGGATGGGTTTACCTCATCGGCCTTCTTATCGACATTTACCTGGGGACCGTTACGTACAGCTAGTGCCGCTTGCAGTCTGTGGTTAAACCCACTGCCAGCGTAGTGTCGTGTCTTTAGAGTCCCACATAGAGAGTTTCCCTGCACTGGGCGAAAGGTGTAGAGGCCGTATGGTTTTACGGCAGGGCTACGATTACATACGTGCACTTGTGCGCATATGTTGTTCGGGCAGACAATGCTAGTGGGCTTTGGTTTAAGCCGGATCCTAGTGTTGTATGGATGGATTAGTTTTGTCTGCTGTGCATTCGCATTCTACGGAATGCGGATGCGGGTGTGTATGCACGGTTATGTGAAGCGAAGAAGAAGGAGGTGCCTCATTAGGGTTTTGACCGTTGGTTCGGTCAAAACCATTATGAGGTGAGGAAAATATTTACTAATCTTTTTAATGATAATTGTGTTATGGCTAATTGCTTTGACCATTTGACCATACTTGACCATTTGACCTAGTTGACCATTGTTGACTTGGACTTTTCTTGAGAGCACTAGATCCTTCTTTTGCTTTTAGTTTTATTTTTGTGATGATAATGGTCAAATCAAGTGTAGCCATCAACTTTATCATGATAAGAGATTAGTAATTATTATGCTTATGGATCATTATCTCTTGCTCATTCTCTCTCTTTAAGAGCTCTCATGGTTCCTCCTTTTTCTTCCTCTCTTGATTTTTGTATAGCTCTCATGTGTTGAGAAAAATAGAAACAAAATAGACAAACAAATCCACCATCATCTTCTACACCACCTAGGACTTCAAGAATAGCAAACTTGTTGCCCTAGTTACCTTGGCTTGAGGTGGAGCTCGGACTACAGACTCTCGGGTGGATCGTCTTCGACTCTAGGAGGCCGCGGAGGTGACCAAGATCCGGATCAGTCCTCGGAGCTTGCATGGACGAGGAGGACAGCGGAAAGAAGACCTGAAGGACTTGTTGCATGAGGTATAATCTCCTAAATATAGTAGATAGAACCTCTTATTGTTTGTTAGCAATGATTTAGCAAAGATCCTCAAGTTTTAGTCCATGTTACCTTGTGTTAAAAATTTGATTTTTACCTGTTCCGCCTCCCCGTAAGCACCGGGGTGGGTAACGTGGACTTACAGTGGTATCAGAGCCTCACTAAACCATTACTAACTTATTAGCAAAGTGTTAGAAATTCGATCGCCGAAAAAAATCGCAAAACACGTCAAAAATTGCACTTTTCTGTCGTTTTTAAAAACTGGTCCAAAATTTTTTTCCAGGGACCTTAAAAATACGTGCAGGCTTTTAAGAGAAAAGTGTAGAAATTTGGGCGCCTGAGTCGCTCAGAAGTCCGCGGATCCGCGGCAGAGTCAACTCGGCTGCGCACCAAATTTCTTCTAGGGTTCTCTGTGTTGGTTTTGTGATTTTTAAGATAGTTTGTTTCTGCCCAGATTTTGCTGAGTACTGTGTTGTGCTTGGGGTAGTTTCAAATCAAGTTATCGATCGAAATTCTAAGTACTTTTACTAATCGGATCTTCTGTAATGTAATATATGTACTGAACATTCACTGATCGCTATACGTCGATTAATGGGGGCTGTGCATATCTGTGATCTGTAATGTTGGTTTGTGTATATGAACTTGTTGGATCGTCGTGATGAATAGCCGGGGATGTGAGATGAGAGTTTTCATTTTTCATTCAATGTAAAATTTGTAATTTGATGTAATATTATTTTATGGCCGCACATCCGGGTTGAGGTTGTAGCCGCCATTGTATATTATTTCTTTTACTGTTTTTTGCTCGTAGGATAGACCCAAGGTGGAGTGCACAAACTACCGGGTACTTTGAAGTGCCGAGTGGCCTACTTACGTTGTTGAGAAAGGTTACTTCACTTCGGCTACTTGGCGGGTAGTTTGCCGCACCCGTAGGGGTCCCGGGTGGGGTTTGGCTATTCATTGCGACCGTGTAATCCGTCTTTCGTTGCAGGCTCGAACGAAACACGGATTCCTAGCATATCCAATATGTTCATCTGTGATCTGGAATGGCTATCATTGCATCTGACGAATGTATATATCTATATATGATATCTAGTAGGCGTTGCTTATGTTTTGCATCCGCGCTAGTCTAGCCCCCGCTCTATCGTTAGTTAAGTAACCTAACGGGTGATGACGGGGTCCCGTGGCGAATGCGGATGGCATAAGCGTACGTCATATTTTCGTTGTTTTCTGCAATGGTAGGATTAATTGATGGGACACATTAATTATTGCAAAGAAAACAAACCAAACCTGAATCGTTGGAACAATTTCAAAACCACTCGGTTTTTTCAAAATAGAAAAACTTTTCAAAACGTGGACCTTAAACCACTCATTTTAAAAGCTATCAGGTTCCTTCGATTATATCAAGTTCACTACGTTCACGGTTTCGCCAAAACCATTCGTAGCCCTCCGTCATTTCATATGAATATTCAATAGTATTCAAGCTATGTTTGTTGGCCTTAGTCAAGGCATAGTGATTGGTAGCTGCTGGGTATTAATATGTTGCATAGATAGATGCGTTGGTTTGGGACAGTCGTATTACTTTGTTGGCCATAGTCAAGGGTATATATAGGTGGGTTCAAATCAACCTGGACAATGACGGGTAGAACTTGACATGCGACTTATGATTTGTTAGCCTTAGTCAAGGTCATAAGAGCATGGGGCAAAAATCCACATCGGGGGTTTCTAAGGAAATTGAAACTTGCTAGTGCTGCATGCCATTTGGAGTTTGATAATGTTGGTAGGATTCCTTCAGCATTATCACACAATGATATTTGGATCCCGATCTTACTGTGAGTATCCGCTACTCCTCGGGAAACTTTTCACTTAACGATCAATGCTATAAACCAAGTAGGTGTCTAGAAAGGTGTTAGCGGGGCTACGCCCACAGGGAAAAGAGGTTATTTAGTTAAGGAACTTCGCGAAAGCGTCGTAAAACCTCCCTCGAAGTACCGACACCAGCCTGACTGAACGGTTAAGCAAGTATTGTACGATGAGATCAATCCCGACTAATTCTTCTTTTATGGTTTGAGGAAGGATTCGAGAAACAGTGGGAGCCATCCTGTTTAGATAAACTAAAAACCAATCTAAACTTGCAAGAGCATCATGCCAAGCGTTTTCTTCTCTCTCTCTTAATTACAGCGGCCCAGTGACCAGACATAGGTTACATCTATATAATAAAATGACTGAATCTGACTGTTATGACTGGCAAAGGTCTGTCCAGATGTCCATTACCCATGACAAGCTGGGACACCTCTTAACTAATCAAATCCCTGCCGTCTCAAGACCAGTTTTCCCCGTCACGGATATTGACATCCGTAAGACATCGGAAAAGGACTGTGCGACTGCCAAGTGCCTCGTGTTGGCCTCAGTTGATGGTGCATACCAGAGGCAGCACGAGAAGATAGACTTAGTTTCTATTTTCTTCCATAACAAAGATTTTTATGGAGAGCAATCTCGTATCGCAAGATATAAGACCTCGAACGAATTGCTTCAAGCGAGGTTGGCTGTCGGGTCATCTGTAGGGGACAACGTCCTTACAGAGACTAGCTATTTTGATGAGCTCACGGACCTGAAGACCACGTTGAAGAACGGGTCAAATACTGACTTGATTCTACAGTCTCTACCCTCTACTTACACCCTGAAGGAAATCAGGAAAGAAGGAAAGGGAAGGGCAAAAGTTTCGGGACTAGATGCAGTGAAGGAGGGACGTTCCTATTGTTACAGGAAAGGACATTGGCAGAAGGATTGTAGGGCTTTGAAAGCCAGTAGCCAGGATTCGAAGCATGTTGTGGCTTCGGCTTCGGGTGTGTTTGTAATAGAAAACTGCATGTCAATTAACCCTACTTCCTGGGTATTGGATACCGGATCAGGATCTTACATCTGTAATTCATTACAGGCTCTGAGAAACCGTAGAGTTATCAGGATAGGTGATATGACTCTCAGGGTTGCCAACGGAATGAGCGTGGACGCTGAATCCGTAGGGGAATATCACCTTGGATTGACAAGTGGGCAGATATTGATTCTGCGTAACTGTTTGTATGTATCTAGTATGGCTTGTAATATCATATCTATATCCATATTTTTTAAGAAGGATATGATTTTACTTTTGTAAGCGATGTGGTCCACATCCACCTAAATCAAGTTCTGATTGGGTCAGGTACATTAGAAAACGGAATATACGTTCTGAATCAAGCTCAGGTTTTCAGTGTCTAGAACACACTTAAAAGAAAGTCTCTGAACACAAATCAGGCTTTCTTATGGTATTGTAGACTGGGTCACATTAATGAGACACGGTTAACAAAGTTACATAAAGAGGGATACTTGAATCCGTTCGGGTATCAGTCTTATGCTACTTGTGAATCTTGTCTCATGGGAAAGATGACAAAGACTCCGTTCACTGGACACGGAGTAAGAGCGAGCGAGCTCTTGGAACTCATACACAGTGATGTGTGTGGTCCAATGTCTACACATGCGTGAAGTGGTTATTCATACTTCATTACTTTTACAGATGATTTCTCTAGGTATGGACATGTCTTCCTGATGAAGCATAAATCCGAGGCCTTTGAGAAATTTTGGGAATATAAGAATGAAGTTGAAAAACAAACAGGCAAAAGTATCAAGACACTGAGATCTGATCGAGGTGGTGAATACTTGAGTGCCGAGTTTCTGGGCTACTTAAAAGAGAATGGAATTCTCTTTCAGCTTACTCCTCCATACACACCACAGCACAACAGTGTATCGGAAAGGCGGAATCGAATTCTATTGGATATGGTTCGTTCCATGATGACTAAGGCTGAGTTACCGCGATCTTTCTTGGGTTATGCACTAGAAACAACTGCATATCTTTTGATCCAAGTTCCTACTAAGTCAGTGCCTACAACACCATATCAGATATGGAGTAGGAAGAAACCCTGTCTTAAACACTTTAAGACATGGGGATGTCCAGCTTTTGTCAAAAAGCAGCATGCGGACAAGCTCGAGGCATGCTCAGTACAGTGTAAGTTTGTGGGATACCCAAAGAACTCCAAGGGGTATGTTTTCTATTACGCAGAGGAGCAAAAGGTCTTTGTTTCTCGTCATGCCCGCTTCTTGGAAACTGAGTTTTTAGAAAATCAGATAAGTGGGAGCGCAATAGAACTGGAAGAAATTCCAGAACCACAAGCTATTACTGAAAACTTGGTAGAAGCAGAAGTTTCAGGTGAACCGGACATCCCAGCGCTACTCCGCAGGAGTAGTAGGCAGTCTCATCCACCCGAGAGATACTACGGTTTTCTCATAGATGGGGATCGAGAGGATTGCATCATTGAAAATAATGAGCCTACTAGCTTCCAGCAAGCCATTCAGAGCGGCGACTCAGTAAAATGGCTGGATGCAATGCGGACCGAGATGGAGTCCATGTACACCAATAAAGTTTGGACTTTGGACATTGCTCCGGAAGGGGTAAAACCCGTAGGCTGCAAATAGATATTCAGAAAGAAGATTGGTGTAGATGGGCAGGTTGAAACCTATAAAGCTAGACTTGTTGCTATAAGGGTTTTCGTCAAAGACCTGGTTTGGACTATGACGAAACCTTTTCTCCAGTGGCTATGCTCAAATCCATTCGGATCTTTCTTGCCATTGCTGCCTTCCACGATTATGAGATCTAGAAGATGGATATGAAGACGGCTTTTCTAAATGGAAATTTGGAAGAGTGCGTCTATATGGATCAGCCGGAGGGTTTCATTCAGAGTGGGAGTAGCGGTAAAGTGTGTAAGTTGCTTAAGTCCATTTATGGACTGAAGCAAGCATCGCGAAGCTGGAACATCTGCTTTGATGATACTGTCAAAGAATTCGACTTTATCAAAAATTCGGATGAACCATGCATTTACAGTAAGATTGTAGGGAGAACCGTGGTATTCCTCGTCTTGTACGTGGATGTCATTCTCCTAATAGGAAATGACATTCCTATGCTACAGTCAGTCAAAGGATTCTTGTCACAGAGGTTCTCCATGAAGGACCTGGGCGATGCCAACTACATTCTGAGGATCCAGATCTATCGTGATAGATCTAAGAAGATGTTGGGACTTTCGCAGTCCAGGTATATCGACACCATACTGAAACGATTCTGTATGGAAGATTCTAAGCGCGGTAATCTACCGGCTTGTCACGGAATCACTCTCTCCAAAGAGATGTCTCCTAAGACTGATTTGGAAAGGGCTCGCATGTCATCTATACCCTACGCATCTGCGGTAGGCTCTATAATGTATGCGATGTTGTGTACCAGACCAGATGTAGCATACGCATTGAGCGTTGTAAGCCGGTATCAGTCGGACCCAGCGGAGAAACACTGGATAGCAGTAAAGAACATTCTCAAGTACCTGAGAAGGACTAAGGAGATGCTCTTGGTGTATGGAGGAAAAGACCTCCAGATCGAGGCCTTTGCTGAATCCAGCTTCCAGAGTGACAAGGATGACTCCAAGTCCATGTCGGGTTATGTCTTTACCCTCAATGGAGGGGCGGTTTGCTGGAAGAGCTCCAAGCAGGAAACCGTTGCTGACTCAACTATGGAAGCGGAGTACATAGCTGCTTGCGATGCCGCAAAGGAAGCTGTCTAGATGAAGAAGTTCCTCACGGAGCTTCCGGTGGTTCCTACCATTGTTGATCCAATACCGCTGTATTGTGACAACAACGATGCTATAGCTTTAGCGAAGGAACCCAGGTCCCATCAGAAGTCCAGACATATTTTGAGGCGGTATCACCTGATCAGGGAGATCGTAGATCGCCGGGAGATCGAGGTGAAGAGAGTAGATTTGGAGAATAACATTGCAGATCTATTCACGAAGGCCATACCCCAGACTCAGTTCGAGCGGCTGATCGAGATGATAGGTCTTCGATACGCCAGTACATGGCCCTAGTGCAAGTGGGAGATTGTTAGTGTATATGCCCTAGAGGCCATTACTGTATCATACTAGTTTGTATATTACTTAATGGAAGCTTGGGATATTCACAGTTGTATAGACAATCTTGCTCAAAATGGTAGTATGCTACTCAGTTTGTTTCTACTTTAATATGCGCATGTGTTTCTTTTAGCATATCGCTTATACATATTAGTGGAGCCCTTAGGATCTTTGCTTGATTACCAGCGTTGTGATGACAGTCACACTTGTGGGGGCTGGGTAATCTACAAGCACATCCTTATACAGGTCCTTAGTCGTAGGATTATCGAGACGGGGTATCGATACTCCGGAGTAGACTAGCGTATGTGCTTCTCATCCCAGCAGTGGAGATGGTCTGTCCCACAGCCATCAGTACGTCGTACTGGAGATAGTATGTGGGTGCTCGTTAGAGTACGAGTACACTGGACATGACTCATCGGGAACTATTGGTTGGTACTATACTTATCGTCAGATAACAGTTCCCAGGTGACAGGAGTACATCTTAGTCCGTCGACTTGACACTGCTACTTCGTCTTGAGTGTGTTCCCACTGTATTTTGATTACTACCCTACCACGGCTCAAAGGAGCCGTGCAAACAGGTAGTAGTTGGGTGCAGTTCCAAAACACTTGGAGGCAGTAGCGGTTAGATAGGATTCGTCTCTCCCGGTATTGGGGGTTGATATCGCGCTGTGTCTAGGAGAGCCATTACACAAAGTCCCTGGCCAGGGCAAGCGAGAATTACTGGTAGTGTTTCCATTAGTTTCTCAAGGTGTTCTGGGCTACACTCCGGCACGACTTGTACCGCTATTAAGGGTCTGATGTTTACCGCCCCCTAGGCCCGATATGCGATACTCACAGACGAACAGACCGAACTGTACGGAGATTGTCACGTTCAGGCTCAGTAGGAGTTTGGATGAGTTTACCTCATCGGCCTTCTTATCGACATCTACCTGGGGACCGTTACGTACAGCTAGTGCCGCTTGCGGTCTATGGTTAAACCCACTGCCAGCGTAGTGTCGAGTCTTTAGAGTCCCACATAGAGAGCTTCCCTGCTCCGGGTGAAAGGTGTAGAGGCCGTATGGTTTTACGGCAGGGCTACGATCACTTACGTGCACTTGTGCGCGTATGCTATTCGGGCAGACAATGCTAGTGGGTTTTGGTTTAAGCCGGATCCTAGTGTTGTATGGATGGATTAGTTTTGTCTTCTGTGCATTCGCATTCTACGGAATGCGGATGCGGGTGTGTATGCACGGTTGTGAGGAGCAAAGACGAAGGAGGTGCCTCATTAGGGTTTTGACTGTTGGTTCGGTCAAAATCATTATGAGGTGAGGAAAATATTTACTAATTTTTTTAATGATAATTGTGTTATAGCTAATTGTTTTGACCATTTGACCATGCTTGACCATTTGACCTAGTTTACCATTGTTGACTTGGACTTTTCTTGAGAGCACTAGATCCTTCTTTTGCTTTTGGTTTTATTTTTGTGATGATAATGGTCAAATCAAGTATAGCCATCAACTTTATCATGATAAGGGATTAGTAATTATCATGCTTATGGATTTATCTCTTGCTCATTCTCTCTCTTCAAGTGAGAGCTTCCATGGTTCCTCCTTCTTTTTCCTCTTTTGATTTTTGTATAGCTCTCATGTGTTGAGAAAAATAGAAACAAAATAGACAAAAAAATCCACCATCATCTTCTACACCACCTAGGACTTCAAGAATAGCAAACTTGTTACCCTAGTTATCTCGTCTTGAGGTGGAGCTCGGACTACAGACTCTCGGGTGGATCGTCTTTGACTCTAGGAGGCCGCGGAGGTGACCAAGATCCAGATCGATTCTCGGAGCTTGCATGGACGAGGAGGACAGCGGAAAGAAAACCCGAAGGACTTGTTGCATGAGGTATAATCTCCTAAGTATAGTAGATAGAACCTCTTGTTGTTTGTTAGCAATGGTTTGGCAAAGATCCTCAAGTTTTAGTCTATATTACCTTGTGTTAAAATTTGATTTTTACCTGTTCCGCCTCCCCGTAAGCTCCGGGATGGGTAACGTGGACTTACACCATGAACACCATGTGGGTGATGGAACAGTAAATTGAACTCAAATCTGCTTCTTTGGAAAGAGAATAGGCACCGATAATCCGAATTGTCATATAAGTCAGTAATAGAAGCAATCGGTAGAAAAGGAATCGGCAAACAAAGGTATTGGAAATCATACTTACCACAATGCTTCTGATTCTTTAAAGTAACAAGATTCCCTCCAACGAGGGTGCAATAGCCGGATCTGTAACCCTCGAAATTTTTGACAACATGGTTCCTGCTTCCGTTTTGAGTTGCGCATCTTTCTCCCTGGGTCATACTATATATAGTATCACATCGTAGACCCCAACCCCAACTCTATCTTCCTTATCAGTGAACCGGAACATAGTGCATAGGTACTCTTCGATACCGCGAGGACGAGACGGCATGACATACTTCGATCACGTATAGAAGTTCTGCCCTTCGGATGGAACCTCTCAACTGCTCCCTTTATGGGATCCTATCGGGATAGGTAGCCCCAAGCTTTCCCCTCCCCCCGCCTCAGACATAAAGGCGGTAGTTCCTCACGGCTGACAAATAAATGGAGGAGTCTAGGCCGTCAAAAGCCACCGGCCCCACTTCCCCCCACTGGGATTTTGCTTTCCTTATCTACGCGCGCACTCGTCTTAAGCCATCCTCGAAGGAAAACACGAGCAACAATGAAACTCAGGAACTTGTGAATCATTGCACCCGAACCTCTTGAAAACCTGTCAAGCCCTACCTACCGGTGCTTTAGACGCGGAGTAAAAACAGAAAGTATCGAACAGAGATTTGATGATAGAAGTTCACTACCTGACGAGAAGGATATTCAAAACAGCCGGTTGCTTCATATAAACCTATACGTTTCAAATGCCATGCAGAAAGGCATTTTTGACATCCAGTTGTCGTATCGGTCAAGAACGCCTTGCCACAGCAGACAGGGCGACCATAGGGAGCCTCTGTCGTCGCCGGCTTGGCGAGCAGACCGTAGGATAAGTTGCTAAAACAAACGGAGGGAGGAAGCCGTTCAGTAGAATGGCTCGTATTGGTTGAAACTGCTGTCTTTTTGTTAAAATGCTTGCATTACATGTTAAAGGCATATACAAATTACATGTTAGAGGCATATAAAAATAATGCATTAGTTATGAAGCGGCTGCAAAATAATAAATTGGAAAATAAATAGTTCCGTTATTTTAGCTGTCTCGGGCGTTTACTAATTAATACTAACTTTGGTTGGATATCAGTATTTCTTAAAAAGTGCATATGTTGTGGATCCAGTCTGCCATGCAAATAAAAAAGAAAGAAAGAAATAAATATTTGGTTTATGTGTACGGGGAAGCTGCAGTCGCCGAAAGAGGAAGCAGTAATTTGGCAGCGTCAAAGGTAACAGTTAAAAATCAATCGAAGATAAAAGGAAGAAATTTAATAAGTTAATAAATAATGAAGCATCTGTAGCAGTACAGTACCATAGCCGTATATATAACAACCCCCCCCCCCCACCCCCTCCCCCCTCCTCTCACTCTCTCTCTCTAACTTCGTACACAAAAAGACCATCACTTTTCCGTATTCTTTGATATTTAGTCCGCGTCATATCAATATCAGTAGTTGTCTCTAAATGAGGGAGCTGTGTCCTCGTGGGTTTGTACCACCACAAGCTTCATTGCAATTTTTGGGGTTTACTTGGGTTATGCGGTGCCTGCCCATGTAGTTACTCTGCCATTAGGGGAGTATTAGATTCAACGATGAAGAGTAGGTAAAGCAGGAAGGCCCCGTGATATATGGTTAGGATCCAAAATTAGCTAAAAAACATGATAAATTACAAAGAATAAGAGTAGATGTTCCTAGTTCGTTAATACGGTCAAACCAACTAGAAATGAAGTGCAAGGGTTGCGGTGAAAAATATATATTGGAGTCATCCATCTGAATTCGTTTTCTTCCATTATGATCTTTCGGGATATCACTTCGGTTGAATTGATAAATAACACATCGCTGTTAATTGCCTCCATTCGTGTTCATTTAGGTGTATTTCTATCTTTAGTTATCTCATAAACTATAATTCTGTCATTTTTTTTCAAACCGAAAAATTAATTGATCTCCACCGCACATCTCAATTGGTGTTCTTTCAACTTATTTGTTATGAGGGCGATTTTTAACTTGTTACAAATACAATTATTTGTTATCCTTTCAATTACAACAATATCATATTGATTCTTAGAAAGAAGAAGGTCCTTGATAGGCTGGAAGTTGTTTTCCCCTTCCTTTCATTCTTTTGCACCTATGACGAGTATCAACGAATTTATGAAATTTTTAGACTGAATCAGAGAAATCTTTGAAGGGAGCAAAATTACTGGTGTTGTTTTAATATTAATGAGTATAAATTATTATTTGCTGATGCGTCGCTCAACATCACCAAAATTGTGAAGTTATAAGAGTCAGTGAAACTAGAGTTTGAATGAGAAATTAAAGCCCTTTTACAGGTGGTTTTTCTTTCTCAAGTCATCTTTTTTGGAAACATATAAGAAAACGATCTCTTGCAAACCAATACAAGAAATGCAAAAAACCAAAATATATGACATATTTTGGATTTTTGTTCTCTCTTTGTGCAAACAAACATTCTCTTAATCCCTAATTTATAATGAATGGAAAATGTCATTGAGAAGATAACTTATCGGGGTTAGAATTAATTTCTCTACAAAATTTTATACCTGCATGCTGGTTTTAGATCATGCGCTGATCTCTCTTATTGAATCAACTATTCTTCTCTCATCTCCCGAATATAACATCTTTCAATCACCAACTACTCATTAATGATTCGCCAATTTACAGTCTATCTTGTATTTTAAAGAATGACAATGCAACCATTTTACAACACCGCATTAACTATGGATGTAGGGTAAATTGCATAATAATACCTTAATATTTGAAGCATTCTGCATTTTAATATCTTAATGTATTTTTGTTGCACTTTAATACCTTATAGTTCAATATTGCACTTTGCCACCATAACGGTGTGAACAACAATAGTAAAATCACATTTTTATCCCTGGTCTGGTCAAACGAATAAAAACAGTACTCATAAAATTGGATATTAATATAAAATAAAATCCCTGAGAACACGAGAAGACTCTGTTGGAAGAAGAACCCGAAGCTCTCAAAGAGCAAGCCATGAAGAGAACACGAGATACGAATGTGAAACGGATAAAATCTAGAAAAAAGAGACTTTAAAGCATAATGGATAGGAAATTGTTTTTTTTGTTGGGATGTGTGTGGGGTGGGGTGGGGGGAGGTGGTGGGTTCCCGATCCTCGGCTCGTTTGGATGAGCAGAGATCTCAGGATCGAACGACAGCCAATAGGTGTGAAATAGAAGGGGTCCTTGGTTGGTAGGGTCCACTTGAAGATCCAATTGCTGAGGGAATCAAAGAGCACGCTGCTCTTGATTTTTCAAGAGTAGAGTGTAACAACCTTGAATTTGGAATACCTTTGTATTAAGTCAATATTAATAAAATGTGTGCTTCTAATTCTGATTATGAGTTACAAGTATTTTTTGAGAAATAAATGCAAGAAATTACTTGTAGCCCATTGATTAAGACTTTCCACTACCGTCAGCCCACGTGTTTGAATCTCATCATCCTTAAATATTTTATTTTTGTTTTGGACGTTTGGAAAGCCCAAGAGTTTGTACGAACATTACACGGAGATACGAAGGAGATATGAAAAGTTGCAACAGAAAAGAGGTACATAAATGTGATGTTTAAACCCAACCCGAAACATGGCACAAACAACAAGGCAAATGCCCACAACATGGCTGAGCCCTGGCTGAAATCGGCGGCCCCACTGGTCCCGATAACCTCCATCTTTTGCACGTATGACTTTTAGTCTCCCCTCTACACTCTTTCATATACCAAAACCTCTGATTTAAACCAGTTCAACTCTTCAATTCTCAATTAAGCCCATTTTTAATGTCTTTCAAATTCTTTTTAGCTTATCATATCTCCATTCCATCATCTCTGTATAAACCCAATCAGTCCACACTTCTTCCCCTCTGAAAATATTCAGAAAACCATTCTCAAAACTCTTGAAGAATATGCTCAAGTGAAGTGCGCAAGCTTCCGAAGTTGAAGCCTGCCCGATCAAACTTTCTTCCGTGCAGCTTTGGTCTCGGTTCTACCAATCGAGACATCTCTTTCCCTTTGGTTTCAAGCGCAACCCATAGGTTTCCATCCTCATCTTCCTTTGAATCAATCCTTCAGCTGCGTAACCAAATACCCTATGTTTTGGAACTACATCCATTTATCTCATGTTTAAAATAATTTTCTTTTTATCAAAATCACTTCATCATAAAACATTTCTTGGAACAAAAACTTGTAAATTTAACTTGCTAATCAAGTCCTTGGAATCGTCGCTGTAACATTTCAGAAAATGAAAAATATTATTTTAGAATTTAAATAATAATATAATGAGTTATACGGATATTATACCGAGTATGGATTTGAGTTTTCGTAAATTGGTATAATTATATACCTCTATATTGGAAAATAATTGGAAATTAAAATTAGTTATTATTTATGAAAGTATTTATTTAATTGAGATTTTCATAAATTAGTATATAATTATATCCATACAAATTTAGTGTTAAAATTAAATTGCGTTTTCCTATTTTGTGCACTAAACTAAGTTTGATTTTTGTTAAACATGTTTTAAATTGCCATGAGATGTTATGAGAGGGGTTAACATTTCATTTATGGTTTTATAATTTTCGAAAGAAAAAAAAAAGAAAAGAAAATGAGAGAAAGATGGAGACATGAGAGTATGGTGGGTATTTAAAAATAAGGTATGAGCAAGTGAGAGAGAGTGAAGGATTTATGGTTACAACCATTGTTTCCTCTACTCATTTCCTTCATTTTCTTCTTCCTCTTCTCCTTCTTCTTCTCTACCTCCTCCATCCTCATCCACAAACACAAGCACCCATCCAAACCTCATCAAAATACCTTGGAGCCTTTACTGAAAATGTTTATACTCTTATCCTAAACATGATATGGTGATCAAGTCTCCACTTTGAGGCCTTTTTGCAAGCTTGGAAGTTTCCTTAGTTTCCATCTTGAGATAAAAATCCCTCTTTTACCAAAAGTTTTCATAACACTTGCCTTTACGATCTAGTTTTGAAGTTTATGTGCATGTTTTCTAGTCTTGAATTTTCAAAAGTGAGATTTTGTGGATACAATATATAGTGGTGCTGTAGTAGAGCATTAGTGAGTGATTACAACCCTATTAGTGATAGATGAGAGTGTTTTAGTGGAAATAACATTGGTTCAAATGAGCTTTGGTGTTTTAAAACTTGCTTTTTATTGAGTTTTTGATGTTGGATTTGAATCTGGAGTAGCTCGAGATCTCTAAAACATATTTAGCGTATAGATTAGACCTAATTAGACTACTAGGAGACTCCACCATGAAAATGAGACCCTAACTCCATACTTGAACAGCAAATTGCGGGAAAATTGATTAAATCTGTGGTTTATTGTAGCAATTATGTGTCGGGATTTGGTTAGTAGGTGTTTTACATTATATACATACCTATTTTATATGCTAAATTGCCCCAGATTCTCTTAGTTAAAATCTGGAGTTTTTTACTTGGCTTTTAATGATATTTTGTGAGTTTTGAAATTTGGTTTTCAGATTTCTATGTTGTGTTTTAGTCATTCGACGTTCGTACGTCGACGCCGGGAGTAATTTATCGGATTTACCATGCGTTGATCATAGGTTCTAACCTATGTGCGCTTCGCTCGTCATATCGGTTTTTTATATGGATTTTTTAATGTGATTTTGTATGGTTTCGATTGTAGGTACGATTGCGGAAACTTTCGAGACGAAGAAGGGTAAGGCATCCGTCGGCTTCGACTAGGATGAGGCGTTTAGGTGAGTAGATGTATATCTACGGAGGAAGTCGGGTGGATGACATATCGCACCCCCGCAACCGTAGCAATTAGGATACGATGTATATCTACGGAGGAAGTTGGGTGGATAGCATATCGCACCCCCACAATCGTAGCAATTAGCCATTGAGCTATATATATATATATATTATGATAAGTATATATATGACATAAGATGATATGAGACGATATGAGACGATATGATATGAGATGATATTGGATGATATGAGATGAGCTGATGCATGCGACTATAGATCCGTACCATATTGATTGGATGATACCGTACGAGGGATATGCCGTACGTGATATGATGAGGATTGATTGCCGATTACGGCCGATTTCGATTTGAGAAGTCTTGTTTAAAATCACAAAAGGGAAATTCATGTGATGTTTAGAGCCATACTTATTTTCAAAACTAACGATTCATTACGTACTTTTTATGATAACGTCAAGGGTGCGCTATGACTTTTCAAATGATATTTATTTCAAAAATATCGTAGTCCCTTATTTTCAAAATAATGTTTCATATTATTTTAAACTATAACTGTATGGCTCATACGTAGTTGGATATTTTACTACTTATTCACATTATGATTTCATTATTCTGCATACGCTCGCATTTCGATTTCCTTATTTTTGCATACGCTCACACTTCGATTATTTACAATATATACTACATTCATACCTTTAACTCTACTTAACTTCATGTGTTAGGACACGCGTACCATTACCGATGATTCATGTTACACTTGCACATACTCTTATGTTACAACTACACTTCATCGGTAATTACCATGCAACGTACACATATAGAATTTGCTATGTCACCCGTCTCACAATATACCCCGTTGGCATTATAGATTACTGTTTAATACCCAACACCACATACTGTTCCGGATATTGTATTTTCTTTACATTGCTTATATGAACACGGTTATATGAACACACCTGCCATACTATATTTCTGCCAGTATCTTAGATTGCTGCTCAATTCACATCAGTATGCTTTATAGACTGTTCTGTGCCTTTACAAGTTGTTTCATTATTACCATGTTTTATGAGATAGTGTTTTCATGAGATTTTTGAGATTTAAAGAACCGCTGATACGATTTTATAAAACTTGTGAATATTTTAAAAATGCGGTTTTTTCTTGATATGATATTTCGGCGTCCGCTGTGAGTTTTCTTGGTTCGAGCTATGATTATTATCTGAGTCGAGGAGTAAGGAGTCACCGTCTGCGGATACATGGTGGACCCGATACGGTACACAGGGACAAGAAAATCGTATAGAAAGGCGTTGAGCCTGGTTGGAAACACTACCTATCGGTGACAGTATGGGACTCGGCGGATATCCGGAGGATACTAACCGGAGTGATATGATACAGATGGATATGAGGGCCGATCTGATGAGACGATGCCTGAGAGAGGGCCGATCCAAGAGACGGCGTCTGGGATATGAGGATTTACGTGTAGATATTGGATAGGGGATTTATGAGGATTTCGAGTGTCGATACTGGACACCCAGTATTTTATGATGATTTCGAGTGTCGTTGATGGACACTCATTAGATGGTATATATATAACATGCTATGAAGGACATGTTACCACATATTGATACAAACACGATATTTTATACACACACGTACACATTCGTTACCACATAGTATGATATCATTATACAATATGACCTAGGTAGATCGTTATACATTCGATTTCTACTTGATGATGTCTTCTACTCACGAGTTGGCAACTCACTCCCGTTGTGCCATAGTTTTCTTACAAGACCGACCGCTCGGATCAGTAGCGGTTTACTGGCACACCTTTTCTTTTAGGTGATTGCTTGGTAGGTGGGTTATATTATAGATCATAACCGCCGCTTGTATATTTATATTCATTTGTAATCTAGTTAAAAACTCTATTGACTAGACTTGTATATTTGTGGACTTAGAAACCAGATTTGTATATTCTTTTGGATTTAGAGCAAGACTTGTATGCTATATTCTTTAGTTGAGTTGATGATGATATAGTTGTGTTTTGATGGGGTTTTGGTATCTCTTTTATATTTTTCTTATGTTGATCTTCGCCTTGGGCGTCGTATATACTGTGTGGTTGTGATTACGCCGATTGGCGATGAGATAGCTCCCGATTGGGGATGATGATATTATTATTGTTTATGTACTGGTTTTCATCAAAATTTACAGGGAGGTGCTGTCAAAATTTCAAATGACGAAAATGTTTTCAAACCTTAATATACAATCCATTTGTATTTTCAACGAACTTTATTTATACTTTAAAAAGCGGAACTTGATTTCATTAATAATCATTTTCCAAAACTTCAACTCCATTATTTACTTAAAAGATTTAGATTCCTGGTTTTTGACCTACTTGGGTTACGGTGGGGTCCTGTAAACTTCACGTGATTCAAGTGCCAGTCAGGTGCCATTTTCGGGTCATGACAGTCGCATATCAAGTACTTTTATAACATGTAACTAATCTTTTAATGATAGTTTTATTCACATATGCAAGTTTCCTATAACTTCTACTTTAACATAAATAAGTTGATATTGTTAATATTCTAGATAATATTTTGCATGGGTAACGACTTACCATACATGCACATTTGGGAATCATAGCACGATATTATGGTTGTAACTTTTTTTTATATAGAATCGTTTTTCATTAAAATGCTCTCAAGTCTTGAAACATAGTGATGATGCTCAATACTGAAAACTTCCTAGATCACGACGTGTGGCAGATGACGTGTCCTACAGCTTACGAGAAAGGAGCAAGAACGATACATTGGAAGTATACCCCGGGCCTTCAACCCGAGTATGTTCTCGACCTTCTATGACTTTCCAGACCACTCCTATGCTCGTCTTCCAAATAACCAATGGCTCACCTCCGAGCCCTCCTGCACGCTGAGCTTCCTCAGCCCTCCCAGCTCGCCCCCGAGCTATCACAGAACCAAGCTTGCTCGGCCTCCCGCTCGCCTCCGGGCCTCCCGCCGAGCTCAGCTTTCTCGGTCTCATCGACCGCCCCAGAGCGCAAATCATCAGCGTCCCGGGCATGGCCCCGCGAATCTCGCCATACGCGAGATATCTGCCGCCCCACGATCCTGCGTTCCACGCCATCGCGTTCCCCCGTTAACGGGCGTATCTCGCCATTAATGGAGGATCCCGCCATTCGCGCAGGCGCGACTCCAAAGGCATAACGGCCGGCGTAAATCTCGCGCCCGCCAGCCCATGGCTGCCACTATATAAACCCCCTCTCAGACAACTCAGGTAAGGCAATTATTACCCAATAGACCGCTACTCTGCCCAAATACCTCGATTAACATGATTGTCGGAGGGTCCATGGTGGTATAACCACCCCGAGACTTTCTTGCAGGTAGCTCGGATTCACTCTAAATCAAGCCCACTGAGATCCACACGCATCAAGAGGCAAGCATCAAACCCAATCTCAGCCACCCATCAACGCTCGCTACAGATTAACGGAAGACAACATCTGAAGGAGATCCAGACCTCCATCAGTTGGCGCCGTCTGTGGGAAATTCGAAAATTCCACTCAACGAAAGTTAATCTTCCGATCTTGGGGTTATGGCGAGTGATCACCGCGACGATCCCAGCACTAGCCGCCGCCCTCCTCACAACTGGGGCGACGGATCTCCTGTAGGGTTACGTAGCACGACAACAAGGTTTCGGGAAGCATCATCCATGCCATTTTCAAAAATTTGCCATGCTAAACAACCCTAACCCTAGAATCTTAACTAGAGAATTAGACAATACAATATGTAAACAACTTTACATCTAAGTGAACATAGAATATAACCTTTGCAGACCGGTCCTTCACTTCAATAGCTCCGTGTAGTGGTCCCTTCGCTCCAAGTAGTGATCTTCCGGACTCTAGAATGGCTCCACAAGACGAAAAGAACAAGTTTGCACGAAGTGTTCAAGGCCGAAGATGATCTACGTCGAGAAGACACCGACCCAAGCTAGCTCTTCACTAATTAGGGATTAGTGAAGCTAACACCCTAAACTAAATGGCTAGTTTAGTAGAGAATGATGAAGTAGGAATTTTGCTCACTTTAGAAATATTTTTCTCACTAATTTTCCTCACCTCCTCAAAAGCTAGAGAGCCCACTCTTGATAAAGAAGAAGGTGAAGAGAATAATGTTATGAATGAATCATGTGAGAGAGGCAACCATGGGTGAGAAATATCTCATACAACTCATGTAGAGACTTGACCATGGTTTAAGATAATGCTCGGGTTAATAAATATCTATAGTAAGACAAAATTAGTGGACTAAGTCAAAGGTTTCTACAAGCTTCCACTAAGCTTCAACCATGACAAATTCTTACCAATTTTGTATTTACGTTAAATAAATAAAACCCCAATTATCTTATGTAATGGTATATGTCTCATACACCCATGTTGCATGTATAATCAAGTATGACACAAAAAGAAATACAATTAATATATATCACATATATATTAAGTGTACACTTGTGAGAAAAAGAAATGGATAAGTGAGCTAATATTAGTTAATGTAAATATATCAAATATATAATTATACATTAAATTATTAAATCAACACTTAATTCAATAATCCAACTATATCACATATAACCACTAATATCATATGTATCCACTTATCGAATCAACACTTGATTCGATAACCCAACTATATCACATATAACCGACCGATATCACATATCGCGAGAATAGAATACGGTATTATGTATACGTATTAATCAACACTTGATTCGATAACCCAAGTTTGGATGTGACCGGCACTTAGATTGTATCATATCTAAAGATATGCACACAGTCCAAGTAAGCCGAAAACCAAGACCAAAATCCATTTTGCGGAATTCTTTATATAGAAAATTTAGTTTTTAGTAAAAATCACAGTTTATGAAGTTAAATATTAAACAAGTATAAGGTGTTAAGTTTGGTTGCATCCCTAGTTGGGATCAACAATATCAACAACGGAAAATAAAATCTCAGTATATAGGACATCAATACGAATCCCAGACGTAAAGAAAAGAAATAACAATTTATAGAACTAAACGATCTCAACTGTCACATAATATACATATCATCTCTCACTCTAAGTCATATACAAGTCTGATGGAGATTTTCTAGATACAAAATACAATATCAAAAGAGAAGGTTACTACATATATAACTCACCTATCAAAAATGCGATAAAGCTGCACAAAGTAGATCTGCACCGCTGCTAACCGTCCACTCTACCCCTGCAAGGAACTGTGGCACAACGGGGGTGAGTTGCCAACTCAGTGAATATAACTAACATATAACGGTTAATAATATAAATATGACGATCATACTAACTGAAATGTGAACAAGTATAATGTATGATTATCTGTAGAAATCATGAATCTACAATACGAATCTCATAATCAAAACTGAAATCTCATCATTTATTTCCAATAAAATTTCAATTCCCCGTGTCCATCATCGACACAAAACTTCCATTTCTTACAGGAATCATTCCTCGAATGATCCTGAAATCAACAATACCGGTCGTTATCATCTAGATATACGCCGTATTTTTATCACTATCTCCGGTATCGAGTAACCTTGCTAGGCTCCCCCGCCTCAAATACGGCTATCCTGCCCCTCGGTCTCGACCGGGTCCACCATGTACCCAACTGTATATCTTGTTAGTTATATGTATGCCCTAGAGGCCATTACTGTACATACGATGTATATTGTAGTGGATGCTGGGACGTATATAGGGAGGACTTTCTTGCTCGACATGATAGTATACTATCTGATTGTACTTTATCTTAACATGTACTCTGATTGTCTCTAATACATGTTGATAAAGCCCTTAGGATATGTACTCGACTACTGGGACTATGATGAGATCATACTAGTGGGGTCACGGTAGTCGACAAGTACATTCTATAACTGTTCCTAGTCGAGGGTGTATCGAGACAGGGCATCGATGCACCAGAGTAGACTAGCGTATACGCATCTTGACCCATATGATGGGCGATGGATGATCCCATATCCATCGGTGTTTGACATCAAGGATGGTGTACGGGTGCTTAGTGGAGACTGGGTACACTGGACGGACTCGCCGAGAACTCCCAGATGGTATTACACCTTACGTCAGATGGCAGTTCTCCGGTGACACTGGTACAGAGTAGTCAGTTGACCCGAGATTGTCATAGAGTCTTGTGTGATTCCCACTGTGCTTTGATTTCCACCTTACCACGTCCAAGAGGGCGTGCAAAACGGTGGTTTTTGGGTACAGTCCCGAATCACATGGAGGTAATGAGCGATAGGAGGGGATTCGTCTCTCCCGGTATAGGGAGTTGATGTTGTGCTGTGTTCGATTGGCTATAACCGAAAATCCCTGGCCAGGGTTGCTGAGATTTACTGGTAAGTGTTATCAGTAGTTTCTCGAACTGTTATAGACCTCATATCGACACGACTTATCGAGCTACTGGGGTCTGACGTTTACCACCCCTAGGCGAGATATGCGACATATCAGATCTACAAAGGTTGTATTCCCTTTCACTTGTAGTTAAAGTTGTTAACTTGCTAGTTTTCGCAAAATCTCTAGTATACGATCTTAGTTAGGGTTGTTCGGCACGACTAATTTTTGAATCGGGCACGGTTGATACCTTGTTAGAGTGCCTAGGAACCTTACAGTGGTATCAGAGCCAAGCTAGAGCTTTAGGCGAAGTTTAAAGTCCGATCGAATCCGAAAACCTCGATGTAAACCCTTCTCTATACATTTTTTGAAAATGTGATTTTTTATGAATTAAAAATGCTCAGAAAAATAAGCAGGAAAAACTAAGAATTACTGTGAAGTACGGTCCACTAAGTCCCTGAAATGACCGCGGAACCGCGGCCAAACCAAGGGTTTGGCGGCTGTTCCGCGGCCAAAATTTGGACTTAGTCCCTCATATTTCATATATTTATTCTTAGGTCCTTTCTTGTCAATTTTTTCTGGGAATTTTTTTATTCCACTCAAGTGTTGAGTTTTCTAGGGTTGTATTGGAGACTCGTTGATTCGATCGGATAATTTAACTTTGTTTAGTTTGTTCCGGATATTTTTAGAAACTGTTAAAAAGTTCGAACGGATATCAATAACTCACTTTTTCCCGACCCGGAAAATTTCCAAGTGTTGGATTTTTCCATTGTTTGAGAACGTCTGAATCGTGCAAGTTACGCAATGGACCCTCTAGAAGACAACAAACCTTAACTCGATTATATGACCGTCTTGAACTGCCTTTTGAACTTTAGGGTTTGGGGCAGTACGGCGTGCTACATGTGAGGCGTTGGCTTGACCCTTCTACGGCTGGACCATTGGTACTGTGGCATGTGATGGATGTTTTTAAACTCCCCTCAAGTGTTGAGAACTATTTGGGAAAACCTGGGTGTTTGATTATTCGATCGGAAAGTTTAACATTGTCTATTTATCTGGATTGTGATACAATATTTGGAATCCACATGTAGTTATGAGATAATTAATTTGAATGTTATAAACATAGCAGTTTAGTCTCAGATGATCGGTTGCCACGGAATTTTGATGTGATCAAAAGTCCTTCGCAATCACGTAGCGTATGCGGATACTCGCCGGGTAAACTTAATAGACAGCCATACCCCATAGCCCCGACCAAGTGACTGTAGGAGAACCCTGTAGCCAAAAGCATCCGTTCGGGTGCTCGCGACAACGGTATTCCGCCTTAGTGCACTTCGTCGACGGCATCCGGGGGTGCGGCCGTCTACTAAAGTTTGCGACGAGCATTCGATCAGGACGTCGGGAATCTTGTTGAATTGCCCGACTTGATATTGAAAAGTGTTTTCGATAATGAGACTAAAATGCGGGGTTTATAATTGTTAGGCATGCGATGTCTAAGGAATTCATTTGGTTAGGCATGTGATGTCTAAGTAGGTTGCAGATTCCAACTGTTGTAGTTTTACACTTTCTTTTCTGCGACCGTAAGTGTAATATGTGATATCGCCGGTTTCGTTGCTATATGTCAACGACAATTGGGATGGGCATATTTACTTACGTTGATGACATGTGATGTTATGTGTTGCTGGATATGTTATATTGGATCGTCGTGTTTGAATAGCCGGGTTTTTTTTTTGTGAGATGGGTGTTTTTCATTTTCATTCATGTACAAACTTGTATGTAATATTCTTTTATTGGGGCACTTCCGGGCTGAGGATGATGTCACCATTGTATATTATTTACTTTTCCGTATTAGGATAGACCCAAGGAGGGGAGCACAAGTAACCGGGTTTTAGGGTCCAGTGGGAGACCATCTCGAGGAGTCGAGTCCGGGTCTCCTAACTCTAGAATTGGTAGGGTTGCTTGCCGCTCTCGTAGGGGTCTTGGGGTGTGGGTTTGGCTATTCATCGCGACCGTGGAATCCGTGTTTTATAGAGGCTCAAAATAAAACACGGACGTCCTAGTATATCCAATATTTCATATGATATTTTCTGCTGCGTTATCTGTAATGTGATCATGTGATATGTTCAGATAGATATTGTATATGGTATATATGATATATTATATAGACGTTGCTTATGTTTTACACCCGCGCTAGCCCTGCCTTGCTCTGCCGTTAGTTACCTAACCTAACGGTGCAGACGGGACATCGAGGCGAATACGGATGGCATAAGCATACGTTATATTTATCTGTGATGTTTAGGTGACTTAAATGATGGGACTTCATTAATATGATTAATGAAAGAAAAGAAACCTAAAAGATGTTGTGGAATCGAATTTTCAAAAACAGGTAGCTACAGTTCTTGCTTTGCATCGCGGTGTTCCTTGTAGAACATCCTGCACCTTATTCGATAAGGAAAAGGCCGAGATCCCTTCACCGGGAGTGACCCTTTAGCAATAACTGGCAGATGCTACACACTCGGTTTGTCTTTTGATTGGTTCTATAGTTCTTGCTTTGCATAGTGATATTTGTGAAATATCCTGCACCTTATTCGATGAGGAAAGGGCCGACGATCCCTTCACCGGGAGTGACCCCTTTAGCAAAACTAGAAAAGCCTTAAAAACACTCCATTTTAAAATCATTTGATTCTACAACGATATCAAGTTCATTACGCAATAGGTTTTCAGAAAAACCTGTCGCAGCCCTCCGTCATTTCAGATAAGTCCTGCTTAGTATTCGTGCTGCGTTTGTTGACCTTGTCAAGGCGCAGTGTGCGGTAGCTGACCAGTATTTATCTGCTTATGCATATGATGCAGATTGGATTAGGGTAGTCGTACGGCCTTGTTGACCTTGTTAAGGGTCGTGCGGGTGGGTTTAATTCAATCAAGAAATGACGGGTTGAACTTGACTTACGGTCTATGGTTTATTGACCTTGTCAAGGTCATAGATCGTTTGGGGCAAAATATTATCGGGAATTTCAAGTGTTGAAATTTGCAATGAGATTGCATACCTTCTATGAGATAGTTGGATCCCGATACCCGCTGCGAGTAAGAGTTACTCCTGGGAGAGTTTTACACATTACAATTAGTCGATCAAGTAGGTGTCTAGAAAGGTGTTAACGGGGTTACGCCTCTGGGAAAACGAGGTTTACTTTAATTAGGTCCGTGCGAAAGCACGGGGAACCTCCCTCAAAGTACCGACACTGGCCTGGCTGAAAGATTGACGAACTTGTAGCGTGTAATTAATCCCGGCTAGTATTTCCTTTTAGGGTTTGAAGGAAGATTTGATTAAAACAGTGGGAGACATCCTGATTAGATATATTAGATAACCAATCTAATCTTGCAAGAGCATACGCTGAGTGTTTTCTTCTCTCTCTCTCCAGGTAGCGACTATATCACGCCTTAATCAAGATAATAATACGGATACATTGACCAAACCCGCTTGTTATACCGAGCTGGAGAACGTTGGTCCCGCTCCAACTTATAATTGTTATAAGACAGAGCAGGAAATTGGGGATTACCAGAATTCCAGTGCCGTCCAAACGAAGAAAGTGCATACTGATGCATCATCTTCGGGTGTGTTCATTATAGAGAACTGTTTCTCAGCATCCTTTACGTCCTGAGTATGAGATACCGGATCAGGATCCCACATATGTAATCTGATACATGGGCTACAGAAAGGTAGAGAACTGAGAACGGGTGATAAGTTTCATGAGACTGAAAACGGTGCAAGTGTTGCAGCCAAGTCTGTTGGTCACTGTCACCCTGTATTACCAGAATACATTGATTCTGAACGAATGTTATTAGATACCGAACCTGATATACAACATCATATCAGTCTCTTTATAAGTAAAGAAAGGATATAATTCTGTGCTGTTGGATAATGTTTTGAACATTTCCTATATCAAGAGTTGATCGGTTCAGGCACGTTATCTAAAAGCATTGACGTTCTAAATCAAACTACAGTTCTTAGTATACAGAACACACACAAGAGGAAGAGTTCAGAAATGAACGACTTCTTCTTGAGGCATTTTAGACTAGGTCATATCAATGCGACCCGGCTAGCTGAAGTTACATTTAGATGCATATTTAAATTAGTTTGAATTTACATCTTATGAAACTTGCCGGTCATGTCACAAAGATAAAATGACCACAGCTCTGTTTATTGGAAACAGAGAAAGAGTTGGTGAACTTTTGGGATTAATACATGCTGATGTATGAAGGTCCCCTGTCTACATATGCCAAGACCGGTTCTTTGTACTTCATTACATTCACTGATGATCTCTCAAGATTCAGATATATGTTCCTGCTGAAACACAAGTCCGAAACTTTTGAGATAATCACAGAATATAAGTTAGAAGTAGAGAACCAAAATACGGGTATAAGTATTATGTCCTTTGATGTGATCAGGGAGGAGAATACTTGAGCACGGAAATCCTGGACTATTCTAAAGGAGAATGAGATTCTCTCTCAGCATTACTCCTCTGTATACACCATAGCACGATGGTATATCGGGACGGAGCAATAGCACCCTATGTGATATGGTGTGCTCTATGATGAGTACTACTGAGTTTCCTATTTCCTTTTGGGAGTTATGCACTTGAGAAGCTGCATACCTATTGAATAGGGTTCAAATCAAATCAGTTGCCTACCACTTCATATGTGATATGGAAAGGGAAGAGCCCATATCTTAAGTTTGTTAAGATTTGGGGTTGTCCGACCCATGTCTAAAAAGCAAAATCTGGACAAGCTCGAGGCAAAGTCAGATCTGTGGAAGTTTGTTGGATATCCCAAGCATCAGCAAGGTAATATCTTCTACCAAACCGAGGAACAAAAATGTTTTGTTTCTCAACATGCCACCTTTATGAAAGGGAATTTCTTGTGAAGAAATTAGTGGTCATGAGGTAGAACTGGAAAGAGTTCCAACTATACAAACTACAGCAGATGATTTGGTAGAACCAAAGGATTCAGTAGATTCCAACGAACCTCAGCCTCTCCGCTGATCTAGTAGGGTTCCTCACCCACCTGAGAGATACTTCGATTTCTCTATGACAGTGGGAGCGAGGATTGCATCATGAGATGATGACCCAACTAGTTTCGAGCTGGCCATCAGGAGTAGGACTCTGTAAGAATGGCTGGATGCTTAGCGATCTGAGATGGAATCCTTATACACCAACAAAGTATGGACTTTGGTTGCTTTATCTGAAGGGTTAAATCCCCATTAGGAGCAAGTATATCTTGAGAAGATTACTTGGTGTACATGGAAAAGTTGAGACTTTCAAAACTAGACTTGTTAAAAGTTTGCATCATAGACCAATTGTGGCTAATGATGAAACCTTTTTCTGGGGCCTATACTTAAGTCCATCCAGATCCTACTTGCCACGGCTACATACCATGACTACGATATCTGGTGGTTGGGTGTCATGACAGCTTTTCTAAAATGATGTTTTAGAAGAGAGCGCCTATAAGTACACAGCCAGAGGGCTTCGTAGACAGTGGGAGCAGCGGAAACGTGTACAAGTTGCTTTATAGGATAAAGCAGGCATCGCGGAGTTGGAACGTCTGTTTTGATATGGTAGTCAAATAGTTTGACTTCATCAAAATGTTAGATGAACCTTGTATATACAAAAAGGTAGTAGGGAGTATGGTGGTGATCCTCGTAGAGTACGTGGATGACATAATCTTGATAGGGAAGGAGTTTCCTATGCTACGCTCCGTCAATCTCCGCTTATCACAAGGATTCTCCATATAGGATCAAAGTGATACCTCATAAATCCTAAGTTTTAATCTATGAGACAGATCTAATTGGATGTTAGGATTCTCACTAGTTGTAGTAATATGGTATCAATCGATCCAGGGGAGAATCACTGGAAAAGTTCCAGAGTGATAAGGACGACTGAATGTCAGTCGTAGGCATTGTCTTTACCCTCAATGGAGGGACGGTATGTTGGAAGTGTTCCAACCCAGATACCATGACATAATAGACGATTAAAGGCATGATACATCGTTACCAAGGATGCTACCAAAGAGGCAGTCTGGATAGATATTAGTTCATGAGATGAACTTCGTTCCTACCATTGTGTGACAATGGAGTTGTGGCTTTAGCCAAGGAACTACCGTCCCATCAGAAATCCAGATATAATTCTTAGGCAGTATCACCTGATCATGGAGATGGTTGATCTCCAGGCAGATCGAGGTAAGGAGAGTAGACATAGAGGACAACAGCGCGGATCCACTCACAAAGGCCTTTTCCCCAGTAGAGACTTTTATGGGATGGTTGAGTATGAGATACTTCAACCACAGCTAATTGCTGGGTATGTGATACCACAACAGATGGCCCTAGTGCAAGTGGGAGATTGTTAGTTATATGTATGCTCTAGAGGCCATTACTGTACATACGATGTATATTGTAGTGGATGCTGGGACGTATATAGGGAGGACTTTCTTGCTCGACATGATAGTATGCTATCTGGTTGTACTTTATCTTAACATGTACTCTGATTGTCTCTAATACATGTTGATAAAGCCCTTAGGATATGTACTCGACTACTGGGACTATGATGAGATCATACTAGTGGGGTCACGGTAGTCGACGAGTACATCCTATAACTGTTCCTAGTCGAGGGTGTATCGAGACAGGGCATCGATGCACCAGAGTAGACTACCGTATACGCATCTTGACCCATATGATGGGCGATGGATGATCCCATATCCATCGGTGTTTGACATCAAGGATGGTGTACGGGTGCTTAGTGGAACTGGGTACACTGGACGGACTCGTCGAGAACTCCCAGATGGTATTATACCTCACGTCAGATGGCAGTTCTCCGGTGACACTGGTACAGAGTAATCTGTTGACCCGAGATCGTCATAGAGTCTTGTGTGATTCCCACTGTGCTTTGATTTCCACCTTACCACATCCAAGAGGGCGTGCAAAACGGTGGTTTTTGGGTACAGTCCCGAATCACATGGAGGCAATGAGCGATAGGAGGGGATTCGTCTCTCCCGGTATAGGGAGTTGATGTTGTGCTGTGTTCGATTGGTTATAACCGGAAATCCCTGGCCAGGGTTGCTGAGATTTACTGGTAAGTGTTATCAGTAGTTTCTCGAACTGTTATAGACCTCATATCGACACGACTTATCGAGCTACCGGGGTCTGACGTTTACCACCCCTAGGCGAGATATGCGACATATCAGACGATGAGACCGGACTGTACGGGAGTGTTGCTGATTGGATTCACAGGAGTATTAGCAGGCTTGTTTGTTGATCTTCTGATCGCTCAATACCCGGGTGGCCGTTACGTTTAGCTGACCGCTTGCGGCTTGTGGGTGTTTGATATGATCATCACCTACTGCCGGCGTATTGACGAGTCTTTAGAGTCCTACACAGGGGTTTTCTGGCTCAAGCGAAACGGAGTAGGAGCGCATATGAGATATGTGCGGGACCGAGATTGATACGATATGAGATACTGTATTCTATTCTCGCGATTTGTGACATTGATCGGTTGTATGCGATATAGCCGGGTTATCGGATCAAGTGTTGATTCGATAAGTTGTTACTTTTAATATTAGTCGGTTATAGCCGGATTATTAAATCAAGAGTTGATTTAATAATTTAATGTATAATTATATATTTGATATATTACATTACATTAACTAGTATTAGCTCACTTAAGATTTATTTTCTCACTAATTTGTGCACATTGTTTATATGTGATATATGCAAGTGTACATGTTTGTATCATGCTTGATGATACATCAAAGATGGGTGTATGAGACTTGTACCAAGATTAGTTTTAAGATTAGGGTTATTCTTTTATCATAACATTTAACAAAAGGGTTAAACTTAGTCAAAGTAATCAAGCTTGAAGAAGCTTGGAGAAACTTTGACAAAGTCAACTCTTTTGTCATTTGTCTTGATATTCTTTAACCTAACCCTTAACCTAATCTCTTGGTCAATTCTCTACATGAGTTAAGCATGATAGCTTAACCCACCCATGGTTACATTATTAAGGATAATAATTCATATGATGGATTTTATTCTTTCTTCTTCTTCTTCTTCATCAAGCTCCATAAAAAGCTTGCTAGCTTTAATGGTGCCATGAGAAAAAGTGTGAGAAAATCAATTCTAAAGTGAGCCTACTTCCTACTTCTTCATCCTCTACCACTTGCCATGTAGGAGAGTGTGTTCTCTTCACAAAGTTCATAACCTAGTGAAGGAATAGCTTGAGTTAGTGTCTCCCCAACGTAGATCATCTTCGGCCTCGAAGTCAACGAAGCAAGCACGTTCGTTCTTCTTGTGGATCTTCTCCAGAGTCCGAAGTTCACGATCGCAGCGAAGGGGACATCTACACGGAGCTATTGAAGTGAAGGACCGGATCTACAAAGGTTGTATTCCCTTTCACTTGTAGTTAAAGTTGTTAACTTACTAGTTTTCGCATAATCTCTAGTATACGATCTTAGTTAGGGTTGTTCGGCACGGCTAATTTTTGAATCGGGCATGGTTGATACCTTGTAGAACCTTATTAGAGTGCCTAGGAACCTTACATATCTCCCCCACTCAGTATGGATAACGTAAAATCCGCGACCGTATATCTCCCCCACTCGGTCCGGAATAAAACCAAATCATAAAACATCTCATGGTGGACATGACACATCAATCATAAAATCACTGGATTTATGTAATAGTATTCAAAACTCAAAACCATAAATCCTCAATAATAAATTTACCTCTTATACCAACATGAAATACGCAAATACTAACATGATATTAATGATGCAATTTACTACTATTATTGCTATGTAAGATACGATATGAATCATTTTAACAAGAATTTTGCTAAGTGTAAAAGTGACATGGTAATATCGACGAGGTGTGTGTAACATATAAATTGTACGTGTGGCATGACTCGTCGATACTTGTGTAGTGTTCTAGCAACTAAGCAAAATATATATGAGTCATGAATTCAAGTTGTCAATTTAGCATAACAAAATAAAGCTTTTATTTAAATAAAACTACGGGCGTAACACGCCATCTATACACAATTCCCCGGTAGATATTTAGTCTACTCACCGGAAAATGTCGAATCTATTCAGGAATTTCCAATCCTTTCTCTTTCCTCGCTGCCTCCGAAAATCCTGTATTCGAATCTAACATCACAATTTAACTTCTATAAGGAAACGGCTACTCCGACATGACGGAAATGAAAAACATCCGTTCCCACGTACTAGTTATATTGTATACGACTATATCGAGCTATTAAACACTTAACCTTATTAGATTTTAACCCAAACCTGTATCGCTACAGAAATTAAATCGCGATACGTTTTAACCGTGTCGTATTTTGTGTGTTTAGATATCTTTTCCGATATGCGCTTCCAGATTCCATCTGTAGTGAAACTAATTTGTTTAAATAACACCAATATAGCCAAAACAATACACTGAAACCTACCCAACAAGCCAAACCCACCTAGCTTCCCATAAATCCGGCGACGCCGGATTTCCCTTTTTGGTCGCCGGCCCAATTCCGAGCCTTCGGGTTCGTGATCCTATGGGTTGCTCTAGGTGTTACATACATCATTTAGGTCTTGTTTAGTTGAGTTAATTATCTTCCAAACAATAGCAGATTTCAACAGAGCTTATAATTTACTAAAATACGATATTATGGAACTTTGTTCAATTCAAAATAACTAAATCTCCTACTGTGATTAAGAAATTACCCACAATAAGTTGTTGGAATAACCCCTCCAAGATGCTAAGCCCCTTGTTCTAGCTTGATGGTGAAGAAAACCTAGAACCTAGCTTCCTTCATCTACTTCTTCCTTTTGTTCTTTCTTTCTCTCTTTAGTTTTGTTTTTCTTTTAGAAATTTTCAGAATTTTAATTAACTATTGATCTGAACAAGGTTTATATATGGCAAATGAAAGGGATAAGGTGAAGGAAGAGGTGCCATCAAGCTAGATGTGTAGGTTTCATGCAAGGAGGAGGTGGTGGGTGTGTGTGTGCATGCAAGTAAGAGGTGTGCTAACCTTATCTTCTATTTATTGTTTTAATTTACACTAAAATTCTGAGCTAATTGATTTTCCAACCCATTTCCATTTACACCCTTAACCATTTTCCATTTGCACAAAAATCCTAAATTTTATCTAAAACCCCCTCACAACTTAGTTTATTATAAACCACACATTTTATTAAAATGAAGCTAAAATTGTTACCAAAACCCTTATAACTTATTTATGTTGCAGACTAAAATTTTAATTTAAATTGTTTTACATACAAGTCATGAAATTGACTTATTGGTTTTTAACAACTTTGTGATTCATCATTTTTATTATTTAATTAATTTTATTTATTTCTAAATTTTCAAAATGCTACAATCCAGATCAACCCCAGCCCTTTTCCTTCCTTCTTCTTCTTCTCTTGCTTTTCTTGATCTCGTACTTTTTCCGGTGATTGCCGGAGCCGTGCCGCTGCCGACGATCCGAACAATCCAGTTGACATGCCCATCCAGCGTGGTCGTGTTCTTTCTTTGCTTGGTTCAGTTCTTTACGCCCGTGTGTGCATCGCAACTTTTACCGACATCCGACGTGCCGTACGTATCCGTATTGTGATCCATCGAGGCAAGTTAATCTTGCTACATGCTATATTACTATATTCTATATCCATTTGAATAATAACACTCCATAATGATTAGTTATGCATCCACATTATCATTTCGGCATGTTTACCATTTTCGGACATTCGTATGCGTCCGTACAATCTATTTCCTATTTAGTGCATACAAACTTATCTTGTTACATACTATGCTACAATATACTGCATCCAATTGAATATTTCCATTTCATATTATTTAGTTGTGCATCCCGCATTTACCAGTTTATCATTTTACGATTATATGACATCCGTATGCATCCATCATTATTTACATATTTATTCGCATGCTAATTCATCTTGCTGCATGCTAGGTATAGTATTGTGCATCCATATGAGTAAAATGTTACCCGTTTATCACATTGTACATCCATTTTACAGTTTTACCGTTTCGGATACCCGTTTGCATCCATATCATTTAAAAAATATATATAACTGCATCTATAGATCATATTAATTCATGTTATTATTGTTGTAACACCCCATGCTTAATAATGTGCATCCTAAATAATCATGGAACTGTAGTTGTAACCCGTGATAATTATTTGAGCATCCATGTTCATTTGTGTCTACATACCATTAATTCTGCATACCTAATTGCACCCCATATTGCATTAACTCATATTATTAATACATTATTACCCTATGTTTGATATTGTGCATCCTGCTTAGTCATGGTATAACCCCTAGTGGATATTTTTACACCCATGCTGTTATCATACATCCGTATTCTACCATGATTCAATACTTGCTACAGTTTGATTATGAGCAACCGCTTGATACCTGTGCACTACTTGACATGACCTGATACACCACTACTTGACATGACTTGATACAAGTACACTACCTAACATGAATTGATATATCACTACTTGACATGTTACCTGATTCTGTTTCTAATGCCGACAATCCTGACATGTTATCCCGATGGACATATACTGTTGTCTGTATAGACAAACATGTTCCTACTTGATCCTGTATTGTCATTACCTTCAGATTTATCAATACCTGACTTGAACACATAACTTGGGGGTATGGGAAAATCAATGATGAAACCTGACTTGTAACTCGACAGTTCGATGCTTATACTGATCGGTTTTAGGGGCTAGGCCAGCCCTGGGATGCTGCTGCTGACATCATTCATCTGTACATGTTTCCTGTTTAGTGCCTAGCGGCATGTCTCGGTTTCAGCCCGAGAATTTGGACCGTGGTCCCGGGCATGCACGGGATACTATTGAGTTACATCGATGATTCATCAAATTGATTTTACAGACTTGAGAGTAGTTAACCCAGTAGCACGGTTTAGTTTCACCACTGCACTTCACATATACTGTTACACTCCACTGTTCTATATCCCTGCTCACTTATTACATTCATTTACCTTTTTATAATTCATGCTTGCATTCCTGTTACCTCCTGATTGTATTATTATTGATATTGTGACGCTCTGACGTCTGGGTTTTGCATGGCCCAGATCCTCTACCTTTGTCGCAGGCCGAGCAGGAGTATTTCAGCCAACAGGCCGAGCAGTGAGGACCTGTTATTATTTTTAGTTTAGTTTTTCTTTCAGCATTTTCATTCCTGATGTGAGCCCGTATTTGAGGACGTACATTCCAGATTATTATTGTTTATTGGATCTATTGCTTCCGCATATTATTTCTTGACTCGTTTATTCTGGCTCATGGACATGTACTAGATAGTTTATTTTATTTGTATTGTTCTTGATATCTTCTAGACAGCCGTAATATGACTGTGGAGGGATCTTTCCTAACCATAGGTAGCATGGTTGGCTCTGTCACGTGCCGACCTTAGCGCACTCTGGGAAGCGGGGCGTGACAATAATGTTATGAATAAATATGTGAGAGAGGCAACCATGGGTGATAAATATCTCATATAACTCATGTAGAGACTTGACCATGGTTCAAGATAATGGTTGGGTTAATAAATATCTATAGTAAGACAAAATTAGTGGACTAAATTAAAGGTTTCTACAAACTTCCACTAAGCTTCAACCATGAAAAATTCCCACCAATTTTGTATTTACTTTAAATAAATAAAACCACAATTATCTTATGGAATGGTGTAAGTCTCATACTCCCATGTTGCATGTATAATCAAGCATGACAAAAAAAGAAACACAATTAATATATATCACATATATATTAAGAGTGCACTTGTGAGAAAAAGAAATGGAAAAGTGAGCTAATATTAGTTAATGTAAATATATCAAATATATAATTATACATTAAATTATTAAATTAACACTTGATTCAATAATCCGGCTATATCACATATAACCGACTAATATCATATGTATCCACTAATCGAATCAACACTTGATTCGATAACCCGGCTATATCACATATAACCGACCGATATCATATATCGTGAGAATAGAATACGGTATCACATACACGTATTAATCTCGGTCCCTCACATATCATATATGTGCTCCTACTTCGTTTCTCCTGAGCCAGGAAACGTAGGACTGTAAAGACTCGTCAGTACACCGGCAGTGGGTGATGATCATATCAGTCACCCACAAGCCGTCAACGGTACTAGCTAGATGTAACGGCTACCCGGGTATTGAGTGATCAGAAGATCAACAAGCAAGCCTGCTCATACTCCTGTAAAGCTTGTCAGTAACACTACCGTACAGTCTGGTCTCTTTGTCTGATATGTCGCATATCCAGTTTGGGGTGGTAAACGTCAGACCCCAGTAACCGATAAGTCATGCCTATCTGAGGCTCATAACGGGTCGAGAAACTACTGATAACACTTACCAGCAGATCTCCGTATCAGCCCTGGCCAGGGACTTCCTGTTATAGCCAATCGAGCACAACGCAACATCAACCCCCAATACCGGGAGAGACGAATCCCCACCTGTCACTCATTGCCTCCATGTGACTCGAGACTGTACCCAAAAGCCACCGTTTCGCACGTTCTCTTGAACATGGTAAGGTGGAAATCAAAGCACGATGGGAATCACATAAGACTCTATGACGATCTCGGGTCTACAGACTAACCTGTACATGTGTTATCAGATAACTGCTATCCGACACTGGGTATAATACCATCTAGGATTTATCGGCGAGTCCGTTCAGTGTACCCAGTCTCCACTGAGCACCCGTATACCATCTTTGATGTCAAACACCAATGGATGTGGGATCATCCATCGTATATGGGTCAAGAAGCGTATACGCTAGTCTACTCTGGAATATCGATACCCTGTCTCGATACACCCTCGACCAGGAACAATTAAAGGATGTACTTGTGGACTACCCTGGCCCCACTAGTATGATCTCCATCATAGTCCTGGTAGTCAAGTACACATCCTAAGGGCTTTATCAACATGTGAGAGCAAGACAGTATCACAATACAAGTCTACAAGTTAAGACAAAGGGGAACCATATAGCATATTATCATGTCGAGCAAGAAAGTTCTCTCTATATATGTCCAAGCATCCACTATAATATACATCATTGTTCGCCGCCGAAAGACGCGACCGGGACGTTGGGACGTCTGGCCTGAATTTTGGGGACAGATGCTATTTGGTTTTATCCGTCCATCTCTCCGAAGATGCCAAGTTGATTTATGGCACCGTATATCGGAGGTTTAGACAGATGCGACCGATGTAACAGACTTCGTCAGATTCCCCCTCGTTGTGAGGGGTTTTTGATTGTGGGGACGCTCTTCCCTGCAGGCGCAAGCCCATGCAGTTAATTACGCTACCGTATCGCGATAATAACTTTCTCCTTCTCCAGATGGTCACTTCATGTCGTGTGTGTTTGTTTTATTTTCGGTTTCCCGTGGATTGTATACGGAGACTAATTTATGTTGTCGCCCGTAGGGCGTGGATTAGTCCAAATCCGTATTTTCTTAGATTTGGGTTTGGGTTGGTTTAAGGATCGTTAATCTTGTTTTAGATTAAGATCAACTCAAACGTTTGTTGAGGATACGTTAGTCTAATTTTAGACTAAGATCTACTCAACATGATTTTCTCTAGTTTATAGGGACATTGCGGTCCATTGGGTTTAAGGACATTGTAGTCCATGGAGTTTAAGGACCTCATAGTCCGTAAAGTTTAGAGACATCGTAGTCTATATGGTTTAAAGACATCATAATCTATAAGGTTTTAGTTTACCCGTTTGGAGATGCACTAAATGTTATTGGTTATTGGGACCCTCCATCTCTCTGAAGACGTTGAAGAATTACAACGATATGTATCAGAGGTATGAAGAGATGTACCCTTGAACCAATGTTGGTTGGGAGATCTATAGTCAGGTTTGGGACTAAGACCAATTAAAGAGATTATGAGCACATGGGCTCGGTTGATCCGAATTAGGGACTTATGGCCAACTTGGGCTCAGTCCACTCAGTTCTGAATAGAGTGATTGAACACTTGTTTGGGCTCAGTCCTTTTTTTGTTCAATAATGTTGAGCATTGATTTGGGTTCAGACACCCCTTTTTCATTTTGTCTTTTATTAAGTGTTGAACACTTTTTGTGGCGTTGGGGCCTTATTTACATAGCGCTTTGTGATTCCTTAGCGCCCACGTGAGCAGCACATGGAGCGCTTGGCGCTGAGCGCCAGACTTGGAGCGCCAAAGCGCTTATTATAAAAGGGCGCCCATGTGAGGAGCACGTGGAGCGCTTGGCGCTGAGCGCCACACTTGGAGCACCAAAGCGCTTATTATAAAAGGGCGCCCACGTGAGGAGCACGTGGAGCGCTTGGCGCTGAGCGCCAGACTTGGAGCGCCAAAGCGCTTCTTTGTCAGCTCTGATCAGTTCTGTGCTCTGAGAATTAAATTCTCGGTTTATAAGAGATTTTGTCTCATGGATCTAAGAACTAAGTTCTTCTCTTTCTTGATGAGATGTTGCGATCTCTTTTACTTTTGTGAAAGACCTTGTCTTATAGATCTGTGACCTAGAAAAGAACTATGTTCTTATGATGTGAGAGTTAAACTCTCAAATATGAAGGAGATGTTATGATCTCTCTTCTTTTTCCTCACCTTGAAGAAAGTTCTTCTTCTTAGAGCTTGCACTTCTCCTTACTTTTCTGAGAACTTGAAGTTTATGGGGGGTTCCCATGTTTTTCTTCTTTCGATTTGAGAACTTGTGGGAAGGTTTCTGTGTACAAGACTTGAAGTCTTGGGTCTTTATATAGGGGAGGCTGGCTTGTTGAATCAGTTAAGGAAATCTCTCATTGAGAGATTCTGATTGACTTGGGGAATGTTTACCACCGTTGGATCTTTGATCCAAGGGTTTCTGTTTTACAGAAGATAGTTTTCTTGTTATTAACAAGATTGAGAAAATATTTTCTCCTACAGAACTTATTCTGTATCTCGGTAATTTTTAATCATCATTGGATCTTTGATCCAACGGTGCTCTGATTTACAGAGCACAATCTTTCCGGTTTGGAAAGATTTGAGGAGTATTTCCTCAACAGAATTTTATTCTGGTAATTTGATGATTTATCATATTCGTTGGATCTTTGATCCAAGGGTTGAGAACTTTTAGTTCTGGCGCTGGCGCTCTCGTGCTTTGCACGTGAACGCTGCCTCAGAGTCTTTGACTCTTAGCGCTGGCACTCTCGTGCTTTGCACGTGAGCGCTGCCTCAGAGTCTCTGACTCTTAGCGCTGGCGCTCTTGGCGCCAGTGCCCTCGTGCTTTGCACGTGAGCGCTGCCTCAGAGTCTTTGACTTTTAGCGCTGGCGCTCTTGGCGCTAGCACTCCTGGCACGAGCGCTCTCGTGCTCTGCACGTGAGGCGCTGTCTCTTTACTGAAGGTGTCTTTTCGTCTTCTTTCTCTGCTTTTCCTGAGTCAAACTTCTCTTTCCCAATGCATTCTCTTAACCGAGCTTGGAAACAGTTCCATCATGCACAAAATTTTCTGTGCTTAGACTTAAATGTCTCTCTTTATAATTTGAAACAATGCTTATCTTCTCTTTCAGATAATTATCTTAACAGAGAAGAGCTATGGTTTGTAATCGTCCACATGCTCGCCGGCAACCATGGGAGGTGCCTATTGAGAAAATCGTTCCTCGTTTTGCTCAACGCTTGGTGAACCCTGCTCTTACGGATGACCAATGCGATACGGTGTTGTACGAGCTTTTGACTCGTAGAGGATCTCATCTCCCCATCGGCTCCATTTGGCTTCGGATGGTCTTCTTGTCCGTGCTTGATGACATCCCTCCTCATCCAGCGGAAATGACTCCGGCAATGCTCGACGCCGCAGAGGAAAAGATCGAGTGCTTTCACGAAGCACTTTTGATTACCACAGCTCTGAGAGATCGCTCCGTTCAGCTGCTAAGCCAGATACGGGCTCAGCGGGTTGTTATATCTGCCTTCGCTGATGGGAACAGCGCTGGCCGATAGGAAGGACTGTTCGTGAAGATCTCCGCTTTGACATGGTGGAGAAGGCAGAGAGGGCGTTAGATAATTTTATCCATAGTTTTGTGAATCCCTGTACTTTCGATCCCAGATTTGGTGATCTATTTCCTGTAGAATAAAATGTTCAATTAAATGTTTTCTTTTTGTCGTTGACCACCAAGTGCTCCCTTTCTAACACATGTTCTTTCTCTGATGTGTGCATGTGCATATATGAATGAGCCCGATTTCACACATATCTGTGAACGAAAGTTAAACCAGTGTAAACAGGAACAAATGGCTCTTGTACGGAGATTTTGGCGGGAACAAATGCCCCCCACTACTTTGCCCACGTAAGTATGTACATGGGTGAAGTAGTGCAGAGTCATGCTTGGCCATAAAATTGAGGGCATAGGAGACAAGTTTAGGGTCCTTGTAGCCTAAGACTTCTTTCATCTTCATGAGCTGTAAATATTTCAAGAAGATTATTTCTCCCTACGAGTCGAGAGGATCTCATAGGTGCGAATTCTCCTTAGAGATCGTGAGGATCTCTAAGTGTTCATCACCTCCGTGAGTCGTGAGAATCTCACTCGGGTATTTTTCCTTATGAATCATGAAGATTCGTAAGTAGCTTCTTTGTTTCATTGGCGAATGCGGCCCGTAGATGGTAGATAACAGTCCATCTTGTTCTCCTTGTGGGGCAGCGATGGCTTAGGAAACAGATTCAGGACCGCCACCTAAGACTTTTCAACTTTATGAGCCGTGAGGGTCTCATAAAGACTTTTCTCCCTACGAGTCGAGAGGATCTTGTAGGTGTATTTCCTCCTCAGGAATCGTAAGGATGCCTAAGCGCATTTTCTCTTGAGAGTCGTAAGGATCTCACAAGAGAATTTTCTCTCTTACAAGTCGAAAGGACTCGTAAGTGGCTGTTTCCCTCCTCGTCGATATTCGACTTCGGAGAGTGTGGCCTATAGATAGTCCATCATGACCTCCTTACAGGACAGTGATGGCTTAGGTGACAAGGTTAGGATCTGCCACCTAAGACTTTTCAACTTTATGAGCCATAAGGGTCTCATAAAGACTTTTCTCCCTACGAGTCGAGAGGATCCCATAGGTGTCTTTTCTCCTTAGGAGTCATGAGGACTCCTAAGTGCGTTTTCTCTTAGGAATCGTAAGGATCCCACAAGAGAATTTTCTTTATGCGCAGGGATACTAATTTCCCCGCAGGTTGAGACGAATCGAGAGATTCTCGTAAAGACACTGTTTTTCTTGCGAGTCGCAATGAATTGAGGAGTTCTCGCCAAGGACGCTGATTTTCCTGAATCGAGAGGTTTTGGCCAAGGACACTGATTTCCCTGGGGTCGAGACGAATCGAGAGATTCCTGCAAAGACACTGATTTCCTTACGGATCGACGCGATTCGAGGTTCTCGCCAAGGACGCTGATTTCCCTGAATCGAGAGGTTTTGCCAAGGACACTGATTTCCCTGAGGTCGAGACGAATCGAGAGATTCCTGCAAAGACACTGATTTCCTTGCGGGTCGACGCGAATCGAGAGGTTCTCGCCAAGGACGATGATTTCCTTGAATAGAGAGGTCTTGCCAAGGACACTGGTTTCCCTGGGGTCGAGACGAATCGAGAGATTCCTGCAAAGACACTGATTTCCTTGCGGGTCGACGTGAATCGAGAGGTTTTAGCCAAGGACGCTAATTTCCCTGGGGTCGAGACGAATCGAGAGATTCCTGCAAAGACACTGATTTACTTACGGGTCGACACGAATCGAGAGGTTCTCGCCAATGATGCTAATTTCCCTGAGTCGAGAGGTCTTGCCAAAGACACTGATTTCCCTGGAGGTTGGTTGGCTTGTTTCCGAGACGGAGTCATTGGATGACGTATTTCCGAGACGGGATCATTGGATGACGTATTTCCGAGACGGGGTCATTGGATGACGTGTTTCCGCGACGGGGTCATTGGATGACGTGTTTCCGCGACGGGGTCATTTGGTGACGTGTTTCCGCGCGAATCGAGAGGTTCTCGCCAATGATGCTAATTTCCCTGAGTCGAGAGGTCTTGCCAAGGACACTGATTTCCCTGGAGGTTGGTTGGCTTGTTTCCGAGACGGAGTCATTGGATGACGTATTTCCGAGACGGGATCATTGGATGACGTATTTCCAAGACGGGGTCATTGGATGACGTGTTTCCGCGACGGGGTCATTGGATGACGTGTTTCCACGACGGGGTCATTTGGTGACGTGTTTCCGCGACGGGGTCATTGGATGACGTGTTTCCGCGACAGGGTCATTGGATGACGTATTTCCGAGACGGGGTCATTGGTGACGTATTTCCGAGATGGGGTCATTGGGTGACGTATTTTCGCAACGGGGTCATTGGATGACGTATTTCCGCGATAGGGTCATTAGATGAGACGGGGTCATTGGATGACGTGTTTGCCCGATGGGGTCATTGGATGACGTATTTCCGCGACGGAGTCATTTGGTGACGTATTTCCGCGACGGGGTCATTGGATGACGTATTTCTGAGACGGGGTTATTGGATGACGTATTTCCGAGACGGGGTCATTGGGTGACGTACTCCACTTTCTGTGGTGTCAGGGTTGACGTACTCCACTTTCTGCGGTGTCAGGGTTTCGACTCTAGGTTGTTTGTGAGCCATAGCGTCTTGGAACTGGGGATTCTGCCGTGGCTCCGATTGGTGATGTCGCGTCTGTACCCTATTGGCACGAGGAGGAACGCCGTTGTTGGTCTTCTGGGATACAGATGTCGTCGTCGAGATCTGACTCTCCCTTTGACAAGGTTCGGTGGGGAAATGTGGTCCCCTTTTTGTTTATGCCCATGGATTGTATATAGGGGTCAGTATGGACTTACCTTCAAGGCAAGAGTATCATTCTTTCATTATTTTTTTATTTCTTTCCGCGATGCTCTATCATTTCAGCTTTTTATACCGCGAAAGTTGCGATTACCCAATCATTTCGGCTATTTTTCGCGGTGCCCAATCATTTCAACTATTTTTCTTTTTACTCGCTGCTTTTTATTGCGAGTTACCCAATCATTTTGACTATTTTTGTATGCATATCTTTTACTTGCTGATTTTGTTGCAAGTTGCCCTATCATTTCGGCTATTTCATATGCATTTACGGCTCGCTGACTTTTCGCCCCGAGTATGGAACCTGGGATCTGATACCAATCTTAGCATCAGCATCGCTGCGACTGGAATATTGCCAGGAGCGAATCATCATTTGCCGTGAAAGGACTTGGAATTTGTTATCGATTTAGGCATCAACATCGCTACTACTGGAACATTGCATTGCCTCTGTCGATTCGAACAAAGGTGGCTTAGCAAACATGGTTAGGATCCTGTCGACTAAGGCTTTTGATTTCATGAGCTGTAAGGGTCTCATAAAGATGTTTCTCCCTACGAGTCATGAGGATCTCATAGGTGCGAATTCTCCATAAGAATCGTGAGGATTCTTAAGTGTATGTTCTCTTGTAAGTCATAAGGATCTTGCAAGAGTGTTTTCTCTTTATAAATTGAAATGACCTACAAGTGTTTGTTCATCAAATGAGGGCATTCCTCGTCGTTGGTAGGACTCGGCAAGGAAATGATTATTTGTGCCCGTGGATTGTATACAAGGGTCAGTATTAAACCGCTTGTAGGGTGGTCTGGGAAAAGTGATGGCTTAAGAAACGGTTCAGATCCCTATAACTTAAGGCTTTTGAATCTTATGAGCCGTGAGGGTCTCATACGAGGGTTCTCCTTACGAGTCGTGAGGATCTCGTAAGTGTAATTTCTCTTCAGGAATTGTGGGGATCCCTAAGTGTGTTGCTCCCTTGTAAGTCGTAAGGATCTCACACAGGTATTTTCTCCTCATAAGGTTGAGAGGACCTTGCAAGTGTGCATAAATTTTTTTAACGAGTCTGCGCCCTTTCGGGTTTTCACAAACTCGCCGGTTGCCCTGCTGTTTTTACTCACGGAGCCCTTTGGGGTTTTCATCCGTGCCCATCTTGCCTATGGACATACCGTTTTTTTGCCACGTCGGCCTTGGGATGCCGGGGTTTGCAGTAGTTTAAGGACATTTCGGTCCGTAGCTAGTTTCAGGACATTGCGGTCCATTGTTAGTTTAGGAACGTTTCGGTCCGTTGTTAGTTTAGGGACGTTTCGGTCCATTGTTCATCCTGTATGCACGTGTATTTGTTACGTGACAGGATACGTAACGATAAAGTGTGATACACCCATTTAGGGTGTGATTTGGCTTGGTTGGGGTGTTTTGTGATCCATCCCTATCGCGACTTCTTCCACTTGACGTCGATGCCTAGCTTTTTCGAATATGTCTATTTTGCGTTCTCGATCAACTTCGCACTTCTGACGGGCTTCGTTTAGCAGCACGTCAATCAGCTCATCGGACGGTTCCAAGGATTTTGGTGTTGATTCTGCCCCCAGCTTCTCTGCATCAGGAGCTTCTTTATCATCTATTGACGAGTGAGAGATCATGTGACAACTTGCCACGTAATCTTCGGGTTCTTCTGACGTGCCGTCTCCCTTTTCATTGTCATTGCCTCTGTTCTCAAGGATAAAGTTGAGAAACTCATGGAGTGTGACTGGGGTCCACGTCTTCTGGTTGTATTTCTCCAGCGTGTCAATATGCTTTTGCAGGTCCGTGCGTTTGTCTTCAGACTGCGTGGTCTTTTTGGTCTTCTTCTTCTTCGAAGACTTTGACGGCTGGACCTGGGTATTTTGCCTATTGCTACCAACTCTCGGTGTCGGGCGCGGTTTCAGCATTCCCTCAATGATCTCAGGCTCTAGCGGGCTTTTCTACCTGTTGTGGGGCATGCTTGAAGATCCTTCAGTATTCTTTTCGTTTCTGCCGAAAGAACTACTTCCCATGGAGCTTCCTCAATGAATGAGCATGATGCCCCCGGCGTGTCTACCCTTTTAGGAATGTGGTGTTGTGGCAGATTTACTTTCCAGTTCTCGGACAGCGCGAACTTGCCTTGTTGGTACTGGTCTTCAACCCAGTTTTTGAAGACGTAGCAGTCTTCGATCGGATGACCTAATATTCGGCGGTAGGGGCAGTAATTGAGATTGTTGACGTCATTCGGTTGCAGTGGGTGTCTCGACTCCGGTAGAGTGATGAGCCCGTTGCGCACTGCCAGTTTGAACAGTCTCCTTGCTTTAACCCGGGGAAACGAGTAAGAACGTCTCAACTTCTCATCGAGGGATCGCCTCTTGTTGCTTTGGCGAACAACCGGTCTCGGGCCACTCGGTTGTTGTTGAGCGTTGGCGACGAAGGTTGTTTTCCTTTTGCTCTTTTCATTCCGAGGCTCCGTCTTTGAAGAGGAAGGCCTATGGCCCATCTGTTCCATTTGGGCCAGCTTGTCAATTAAGGCCTGGAAGGTAGTCGGCTTGAAGAACTTCATGAATTGGGATATGGTCGCCTGCGGATTGAGGGTTCCCACAAACATGCCCACTGCAGGAGCTTCTTTTATGCGCTGTTCGCACTTCGACCATAGGTTCCGCCACCGTATCGCATACTGAACCCATGTTTCGCCTGGCTTCACCCTGGCATTGATCAACGCCGTGATTGGGGTGCGTTCGCTGAAGCTTGCGAAATGCTGGGTGAATAACAGCTACATCTCCGTAAATGTTTTGACAGAGTCGTTGGAAAGTTCCGAATACCATTCGAAGGCCGTCTCCGCCGGGATATCGACGAATTGGTGAAGAAGTAGCTTATCGTCACCTCCAGTATTGCTACACAGAGCCCTGAATTGAGCGACATGTTGATGGGGATTGCCTGTCCCCTTGTACACATGGAATTTGGGGATCGTATATCCCGGCGGGTACTTGATTTGATCATACCAGCTGGGGTATGGTCGTCCCGTTCTGACGACTTGGCCAGTAGCTTCGTTCGCTTGATGAGCTCGTATCTGTTGAGCTATATAATCATCGAGCACAACTTTCGAGATTGTTTCCTCTTTTGCTGCTGAAAAGGCCGGAAGAGGGTTTGATGTCTCTCCTCTGTCGTCTTCAAGAATTATTGGAGGCTCTTCAGCTGGAGGATCCGGCTGTATCATCATCCCGACCATATCTTGGAACAAGAGCGCCATTTGTTTTATGTTAGCCGCTTATTCCACGGCCTCTTTGTCTTTCTTCTCGAGCATTCTTCGGAAGAACTCGGCGTCGGTTTCCTGTTCCTAGCGCTGCTCCAACGATGTCTCCGGGCTTTCTTTCGGCCCAGTGAGTGTGGCCATCTTCGTTAGCATCTCCAGGAGCTTTTGCTGTTGCTCCTGAACCTTTGTCATAGATCGGGTGAGTGGTCGATGACCCGTGGAGACACGACTATCCTCTTTCCCGGAAGCCATATAGATGGTGTGCACTACCATGCCCCCAGACTTGGGGCGTTTGGATTCAGCACCCTTGAAATTCGTCGCAGGCATAGGGATCTTCTCTGCCCTCCTCTTTTTATGGACGATTGAAGTTGAGGGGGCTGTTGATGTAGGCACCCGTGCAGAAGACACCTTTCGTGGCGTGGCGGAGGGATGGTCTTCCTTTTGCTGAATCTTTATTTTCTTCTGTCGGCAGGAGTAGTCCTTATCGATTACGGAGTCTTGGACTCTCCGCCAGACCTTATGAATTTTGGAGGACAGCCAATGAGGAGGCTGCTCCAGTTCCGCCTTTGAAACATTTTCCACACGTGGAGGAGTTTTCTTCAATATAGTGGTTGGAGAGTTCTTGCGCACCCTCCTGAGCGGCTCAAAACTATTCCCAATTGGAACAGCAGCATCAACTTCCACCGTTGGAGCTGGTGGGGTAAGTCCGGAAGGGGAACTGCCCCCAGCTTTCCTCACTCGGCGCCAGTGACGACGTCGAACATGTCTTGTAGATGGTACTGGCTTAGTTACGGGGGTGGCTTCGTCATGTCCCCTGTTCTGGTGAAGGGTTGCTGTTGGTACTAGCCTATCAAAGACTGATGTCCGCTGAGAGGAAACGTCCAACCTGTCGAAGACTGACCTTTGGGCAGGGGAAGTAATTTGAACGACCTCACCCGAAGAAGGAATTGGGGTGGCCAGTCTCGCACAGACCGATCCCTTAGCAAGAGAAGCCCCTTTGACGACTTTGTCCGTCGGAGTTTGAATGGCTATCCGCTTCGGGATAGCTCCTTCGGGTATTGCAGGCTTCTTCATAGACCCACTTGAGATTTGGCTTAGTCTGTTAAAGACCGAGGCAATAAACTTAGAATTGGACGGCCCGTTGAGAAGGGCCGTGGTAGTTGTAAGCCGATCGAAGACCGACTTCTTCGGAGCTTCCTGTGACGGTATTGGGACGCTGAAGCTTGTCGGTGGGATCATGGTCCCAAAGAACAGTCCAGTGGTGGCCTGAGTCACCTGTTCCACTGGCATGGGGAAGATGGAGGCCGCTTGGGGGCCATAGGTCACTCCTCCAGCGAGAACGGAGTGGAAGTTGCTGTTGAAGTTGGTGCAGTTGGAAGCCATTTCTTCTTCTTTTCTCTGCACGGGAGCAAGACACCAAATCTTAGTACCTCGAATTCAGAGTCAACCATGTTAAACCGTGATTTGTTTGCGAACACGACACACGAAGTGTGGAGTGGAAAGAGGAAAATGTCCTACCGGGCGTGCCAGAATCTGTTCGCCGCCGAAAGACGTGACCGGGACGTTAGGACGTTTGGCCTGAATTTTAGGGGCAGATGCTATTTGGTTTTATCCTTCCACCTCTCCGAAGTTCCCAAGTTGATTTATGGCACCGTATATCGGAGGTTTAGACAGATACGACCGATGTAACAGACTTCGTCAGATTCCCCCTCGTTGTGAGGGTTTTTTATTGTAGGGACACTCTTCCCTGCAGGCACAAGCCCCTGCAGTTAATTACGCTACCGCATCGCAGTAACAACTTTCTCCTTCTCTAGATGGTCACTTCATGTCGTGTGTGTTTGTTTTATTTTCGGTTGCCCGTGGATTATATACGGAGACAAATTTATGTTGTCGTCCGTAGGGCGTGGATTAGTCCAAATCTGTATTTTCTTAGATTTGGGTTTTGGTTGGTTTAAGGTTCGTTAATCTTGTTTTAGATTAAGATCAACTCAAACGTTTGTTGAGGATACGTTAGTCTAATTTTAGATTAAGATCCACTCAACAGGATTTTCTTTAGTTTATAGGGACATTGCGGTCCATTAGGTTTAAGGACATTGTAGTCCATGGAGTTTAAGGATCTCATAGTCCGTAAGGTTTAGAGACATCGCAGTCTGTTTGGTTTAAAGACATCATAGTCTGTAAGGTTTTGGTTTACCCATTTGGGGATGCACTAAAAGTTATTGGTTATTGGGACCCTCCATCTCTCTGAAAATGTTGAAGAATTACAACGACATGTATCAGAGGTAGGAAGAGATGTACCCTTAAACCAATGTTGGTTGGGAGATCTATAGTCAGGTTTGGGACTAAGACCAATTAAAGAGATTGTGAGCACATGGGCTCGGTTGATCTGCATTAGGGACTTGTGGCCAACTTGGGCTCAGTCCACTCGGTTCTGAATAGAGTGTTTGAACACTTATTTGGGCTCAGCCTTTTTTTTGTTCAACAATACTGAGCATTGATTTGGGTTCTGACACACCTTTTTCTTTTTGTTTTTTATTAAGTGTTGAACACTTTTTGTGGTGCTCGGGCCTTATTTACAGTGCGTTTTGTAATTCCTTACCGCCCACGTGAGGAGCACGTGGAGCACTTGGCGCTGAGCACCAGACTTAGAGCGCTAAAGCGCTTATTATAAAAGGGCGCCCACGTGAGGAGCACATGGAGTGCTTGGCGCTGAGCGCCAGACTTAGAGCGCTAAAGCGCTTATTATAAAAGGGCGCCCACGTGAGGAGCACGTGGAGCGCCAAAGCACTTATTATAAAAGGGCGCCCACGTGAGGAGCACGTGGAGAGCTTGGCGCTGAGCGCCAGACTTGGAGCGCCAAAGCGCTTATTATAAAAGGACGGCCACGTGAGAAACGCGTGGAGCGCTTGGCGCTGAGCGCCAGACTTAGAGCGCTAAAGCGCTTATTATAGAAGGGCGCCCACGTGAAGAGCACGTGGAGCGCTTGGCGCTGAGCGTCATATTTAGAGCTCTAAAGCGCTTCTTTGTTAGCTCTGATCAGTTCTGTGCTCTGAGAATTAAATTCTCGGTTTATGAGAGACTTTGTCTCATGGATCTAAGAACTAAGTTCTTCTCTTTCTTGATGAGATGCTGCGATCTCTTTTACTTTTGTGAAAGAGCTTGTCTTATAGATCCGTGATCTAGAAAAGAACTATGTTGTTATGATGTGAGAGTTAAACTCTTAAATATGGAGGAGATATTATGATCTCTCTTCTTTTTCCTCATCTTGAAGAAGGTTCTTTTTCTTAGAGCTTGCTCTTCTCCTTTCTTTTCTGAGAACTTGAAGTTTATGGGGGGTTTCTCTGTTTTTCTTCCTTCGATTTGTGAACTTGTGGGGAGGTTTCTGTGTACAAGACTTGAAGTCTTGTGTCTTTTATATAGGGGAGGCTGACTTGTTGAATCAGTTAAGGAAATCTCTCATTGAGAGATCTCTGATTGATTTGGGGAATGTTTCCCACCATTGGATTTTTGATCCATGGGCTTCTATTTTACAGAAGATAGTTCTCTTGTTATTAACAAGAATGGGAAAATATTTTTCCCTATAGAACTTATTCTGTATCTCGATGATTTTTAATCATCATTGGATCTTTGATCCAATGGTGCTCTGATTTACAGAGCACAATCTTTCCTGTTTGGAAAGATTTGAGGTGTATTTGCTCAACAGAATTTTATTCTGGTAATTTGATAATTTATCATCTTCGTTGGATCTTTGATCCAAGGGTTGAGAACTTTTAGTTCTGGCGCTGGCGCTCTCGTGCTTTGCACGTGAACGCTGCCTCAAAATCTTTGACTCTTAGCACTGGCGCTCTTGGCGCGAGTGCTCTCGTGCTTTGCACATGAGCGCTGTCTCAGAGTCTTTGAATCTTAGCGCTGGCGCTCTCGTGCTTTGCACGTGAGCACTGCCTCAGAGTCTTTGACTCTTAGCGCTGGCGCTCTTGGCACCAGCGCTCCTGGCGTGAGCGCTCTCATGCTCTACACGTGAGGCGCTGCCTCTTTACTGAATGTGTCTTTTCGCCTTCTTTCTCTGCTTTTTCTGAGTCAAACTTCTCTTTCCCAATGCATTCTCTTAACAGAGCTTGGAAACAGTTCCATCATGCACAAAATTTTCTGTGCTTAGATTTAAATGTCTCTCTTTATAATTTGAAGCAATACTTCTCTTCTCTTTCAGAGAATTATCCTAACAGAGAAGAGCTATGACTTGTAATCGTCCACATGCTCTCCGGCAACCATGGGAGGTGCCTATCAAGGAAAAGGTTACTCGTTTTGCTTCATGCTTGGTGAACCCTACTCTTACGGATGACAAATGCGATACGGTGCTGTACGAGCTTTTGACTCGTAGAGGATCTCCTCTCCCCATTGGCTCCATTTGGCTTCGGATGGTCTTCTTGTCCGTGCTTGATGACATCCCTCCTCATCCAGCGGAAATGACTCCGGCAATACTCGACGCCGCTGAGGACGAGATCGAGCGCTTTCACGAGGCACTTTTGATTACCACAGCTCTGAGGGATCGCTCTGTTTAGTTGCGAAACCAGATACGAGCTCAGCGGGTCATCATGTCTGCCTTCGCTGATGGGCACGACGCTGACCGATGGGAAGCGACTGTTCGTAAAGATCGCCGCTTTGACATGGTGGAGAAGGCAGAGAGGGCGTTAGATAATTTTATCCATAGTTTTGTGAATTCCTGTACTTTCGATCCCATGTTTGGTGATCTATTTCCTGTAGAATAAAATGTTTAATTAAATGTTTTCTTTTTGTCGTTAACCACCAAGTGCCCCCTATCTAACACATGTTCTTTCTCTGATGTGTGCATGTGCATATATGAATGAGCCTGATTTCACACATATCTGTAAATGAAACTTAAACCAGTGTAAACAGGAACAAATAGCTCTTGGCTAGAGATTTTGGCGGGAACAATCATATGTACAATAATGGCCTCTAGAGCATACATATAACTAACATCTCTTCCTCCCCCGAACGCCATTCAAACTCTGTCTGCACGAATAGATCGGTTCGCGTTCGTCGTAAATGCGCTTGTCTGTGTCCAAACGGTGGGACAAGCTTCCCAAGTCGCCGCTCCCTTACCTCGGGAGCGACACATAGGGAGAGAAGACACTGTCCGTTCCGGCGCATCCGAGCACAGCCACGCTATCTCCGGCGGCCACAGATCCCCCGTGGCGACCAATTCGATGACCCTGTGGGCACCTCACAGCTCGACGCCGAGGTCTTATGAAAGACCATCCCGTCCTGAGGCCCATCACACTCCTGTCCCTCCCGAGGAGTTATCGGTCAACTCGCCTGCTCCCAGGCATGGCCGGCGTCCTCTCCCTCGACAGGTTCTTGCGGACAGGACTCACCACGGCAGCTCGAGGACAACCTCGCCAGGGGACCTGAGGAACCACATAAAATGGAACCGGAACCGCGGCCAGGCGCTGGTCGCCAGCAGCAGGGGCCATAAATCCGAGTATGCTGAATCCTCAGGATACCACGACCGGCTCGATGCCCTTGAAAAGAAAATCGAGGGTATACATCGGGAGAGTCGTCCTTCAAGCGACGGGGCTAGATATGCCGCGGACTCGCTTACGAAGCCCTTCACCGAAGAGTTGCTCACTGTCCGCGTCTCCTCCGGGAACAAGCCCCCGAAGGTATCCCTTTTCTACGGAAAGTCCGAGCCAAAAGACCACTTGGACGTGTTCACGGTAGAGATGAGCTTCCAGGATAACTCCGACGCCGCATAATGCCATGCATTCCCAGCCACTCTCATCCGCTCTGGACGAGACTGGTTCTGAGGAATCACGCCACGCTCCATCTCTACCTTCGATGAGCTGGCCACCCAGTTCCTCGGCCATTTCGTCGGGAACAGACGGCAGAAGCGGACCGTCGATCATCTGTAACAACCCTAACTTTCTGAACTAACTTTCTGTATAATTTTTTTCAAAAATAAAGAAAGGGGTACTTTTACCTGAGCACAAGTTATAAATTTGTTTTGCTTTTTAATAGCAAGAAGGAGCTTGTAGCTCATTGGTAAGCCCTTGCACTGCTGAACCAAAGCATCAGAGTTCAAATCCCATCACCCACATCATTTTTAATATTGATTTCTTTTTTAATTTTTAGAAATCTAAGAGTCTACACGTGCTAAAACCGTAAAACCAAAAGTCAAAAATAAAACAAACTGTCTCAGGAGGTAGACCTATCGACGGTGAACATCTGGCGTCGAGCTCGGCCCCGACTCGGCCTGACTCGGCGGGCGGACCGGCCGACTCGGCCGCCGCCGCCGCAGGCCGATTCAGCCCGGATCGGGTTTGACTCTTCTGGAAAAGTGTGCCTTTTAGTCTTCTTAACTCTCCTATACGCTTTAAAATACCTGCACATTGACAGAGCCCTTTAAAATCTCAATAAATCCAATTTTTAATACAATTTAATACATTTTTTCTTCACACCCTTTCACCTGCCCTAACCCTAGTTTTACCCTATAAATACCACTTCTAAACACACCCCCTCACTCAAAATTCTATCCAAACTCTCAAGAAAACTCTCTAAAATTTTTGTGTACAAGTGGAGTTAGCGAAGGGCGAAACTCCGGTGAACTTCCGACGACAACTCTAGGAGCACCCAGCGACGAAACGACGCACCGAAAACTCCTACTTCCTCTTCTTCCTCATCCCTAACCTCTAAGCTAGTAAGTCCCACCTCTCTCTTCTTTAATCTATTCTTAAAACTTCTTTTACTAAAAACCGACGGAAGCGGAGTTAAATCCAACTTCCGATTCGGTTTTCTTTGTAAAGTTCAATTTTCCTTAACACAACCATACAAAACTCTTACATCTTGACTATTAATCATTAACAAAACATATGGAACAAATTCCTTTTCAAAAGAATGTATATTTCAACTTTTATCGTACTTTTTCAGTAAAATACCATGTTGTATAGTTTCGACTTTAAAACATCATTAATCTTGCTATACCTTTAGATGGATCACGAGGTAATGACCTACCTCTTCACAACTCTCATATCCAACATAGCACAATAATTTTTGGGAAATATAGATTCGGGAAATACCGTTTTTCACAAAACTACCTTTAACTTAAAAAAACCGTTTTCTACAAGAATACGCATTTTTTTTACAAATCTTTGCAAAGCACCGCTACAACCCATTTAGGGAACCCGTTCGGGATGGTGCGGATTATCGCACATTCTCGGGCTTAGTAGTGCGAGATGCAGACCTCCGCAAGGAGCATTCGGTCTCGAGAGATTTAAAATACAAATATTTTAAGAAAATGTGATTTCTAGAAAATAATAAATTAAAATTATTTTTATAAATATATAAATATATATGTATTATAAAAATATCTATTTTTGTTACAATATCAATATTCCAACTTTTCTAAGTCAAAAGAATCATTTTACATGAAAATACCATGAATTCTATACAAGTTCAATACTTTACAACTAAATACCATGTATTATGAAAAATATGTTTATCTCACTAGAAATGTCACATATATAAAATGTACATCTATGAAAACTCTAAAGATGATAATAAAATACTTGAGGTGTATTTTGAAAATTATACAAAAGTATTTTTACATAAAACCACCTCAAGTTCTATAAATTGCCCTAAGGACCCTAGTAAATATAAGTTTAAGCGGGACCAATCTCTTGAGCCTCAGGGAGCCGGAGAAGTGGGTGCTTGCCTATTTAAGGTAAACAACTTAATAAACGGAGTTATCAACACGGTAATCGTCTTTGAAAAAGACACAAATTCTGCCGTCCATGTGCAGCGGTTACCGATAACATCATAACCTAATTGAGAATTCAATTTCTTATCTAATTGTCTGACTCAGACTGGGTCTCATTAATAATTTGACTTGAATATGATTCAAGTACAATCTATAATATAACAATTCAATATGAATCCATGGATACATCTATTCAATCTGTATTGACCGAACCGAACCATGGATATATTTCCATTTACATGATTCTCCAGTTACATCCATGATTCTCTAGTTATATCCATTTACTGATATCATGGTTTCGGCAAGTCATCCAATTATACAATCTATATTACAAGACAATATAAGTTGCAATACAATACAACAATACAATCAAGACATCACGGGGTTTAAGGGGTAGATTGGTACGGAAGGTGTTAGAAGTGGCACGAGACTGCAAGATTTAAGACACCTAACCTGAATTCAATTGCCGTTATTCCGGGTTGTATAACGGAGCCTTGTACTTCCATTTGCCTTTAGTCTCTGGCATATAAAGACTCCTCTTGTATACACTGGCATCCGTACCAAGCTACAAACAATAGCATTAGTAAATACAACAATATAATAATATAATACAATTTTAAAATTTACACTCTCTCTCTCTCTGTCTATTCTATTTCTCCCTTATCTTTGAGACTTACCGAGCGATTTGTTCGCTGACGACATTCTTTTTCTTTCTTCTTTAAATGTCGTCAGGTGTTTCGGACCTTCCAGAGATCGAGCCTAGCACTGAAGACTTAGACCAGTTTATGGAAGATCCTGAGCTGTAGTTACACTTGTATACATTTCATTTCAGTACTATCCATTTCTGTTATGCCATTGTTTAGGCATTGCTTTCATTCAGATGTATTTACTTTTCCATGCATTGTACAAAAGAATGTTGATAAATAAAGTTGCTGATTCATTACATTTGTCTCTTGTGTATATTTCTCTTATATTGCTTAGATACGCTTAGCGTATTTACTTCAGAGTAAATACGTGGCGGCCAGTCGCGTCCTCTGCCAGTATACTGGGAAGCGGGGCATGACATCATCTCTTCACCATAAAGTGCGGGGACAAGAAATCCTTCAAAGGATACGTCACCCGCTTCTATAACACTATTCTTGAAGTCCCAGAGCACCTGGACGAGACGGTCATCATGGCCCTTAGGTCGGGTCTCAGACACAAGGAGTGGCTCCGCTCCTTTGCATTGGCGCAACCTAAGACCGTGGCCGAGGTAAAATCCTGGACCGAGCGAGAGATCCACCTCGAGTCTGAGGTGAACGCGAACCTACCCTGGACCGACCAGGCCGATCAAAAGAAGAGAGCCAGAGAAGATAAAAAGAAGATTGAACGGCCAAAGCCGTACTCCCCGAAGTTCCAGTAGTATACCCCGCTCAACATCTCCCAGACAGAGCTATTGGAGGAGGCGAAGGGCGAGAGATTCTTCAAACTTCCCCCGGTCAACAATAGGCGGCCAAACGGATGAGAGGCCCCTATTGCGCTTTCCACAGGTCGAAGGGACATCCCACCAAAAACTGCAAACAGCTCTGAAATTACATTGAGGAGCTAATTCGCTCAGGGCACCTGGAAAAATACTTGCGGGAAAAGCGACAAGCAGACCGAGAGCAAGAGCAGCGTCCCCCTCCCGGCGAGTTGATGGTTGACCAAATCATGGTCGTATCGGTGGGGGGTGCGTCTGGAGTCGACGAGATCTGACGCCTCTTGCCGGTCGAAGGGACAAGCAGCCAGCCCATGAAGAGGGCCAAAGTAGCCGAGCCCATCACCTTTACCAACGAGGAACTCCACGGGATATCCCTGCCTCACAACGACCCCATGGTGATTACAGCGCGGGTCCACCGCTACGAGGTTCAAAGGATACCGGTTGACTCGGGAAGCTCGGCAGACATCCTCTTCTACGACTGCTTCCTACGTATGGAGCTTAGCCCGTCGTACCTGAGGCCGACCGCCCACATCCTGTCAGGGATCACCAACCACTCCATCCCGGTAGAAAGGGTGGTCACCCTGCTGCTTAACATCGGGGAGGCAGGACGCACGCGTACCGTGCCTGTGGAGTTCATCGTTGCCAGAATTCTATCGGCCTACAACATCCTCCTGGGACGCCCGACGCTGAATTCCCTCCCAGATATCGACCTACCACCTAGCAATCAAGTTCCTACTCGACCAAGGAGGGATAGGTCGGGCCTACAAGAACCAGCAAACCGCGAAGGTTTGCTTCACAGCGACATCTGTTCCCGAAGAGAGAAACGATGACCTTGAAAGCATGGGTGATTTCACGGGGTCTTTGGATACTCAGGACGAGCATAAAGAGATCCGATGAGCCTTGGTGGAGCCGCTAACAGAGGTCCCCCTCGTCGAAGGGGGCGATGAACGAACCATCCAAATCGGGTCACTCTTAACGGGGGGCCGGCGCGACGACCTGGTCCACTTCCTCAGAGAAAACTCAGACGTGTTCGCCTGGACGCCCGCCGACATGCCTGGGATCGACCCCGAAATAATATAACATAAACTCGAGGTCGACCCGGTAGTCCGACCCATCAAGCAGAAGAAACGAAGGTTCGCCCCAATCAAGCAAAAAGCAATCGAGGACGAGGTCAACAAGCTGCTCGCAGCCAACTTCATTCGGAACATGGCTTACTCGGAGTGGTTGGAGAATGTGTTCATGGTTAAAAAGGTGAGAAGGAAGTGGTGCATGTGCATCGACTTCACTGACCTCAACAAGGCCGGCCCGAAGGAAAACTACCCCCTCCCTCAGATAGATTAGCTCGTCAACAGTTCGGCAGGCCACGAGCTACTCAGCTTTATGGACGCCTTCTTCGGCTACAATCAGATCCGTATGAATCCGGCAGACGAAAAGCTCACCACATTCACAACGGACCAGGGGCTATACTGCTATAAAGTGATGCCCTTGGCCTTAAAAACGCAGGGGCTACGTACCAACGCTTAGTCAACAGGATGTTCAAGCCTCAGATCGGTAGGAACATGGAGGTTTACGTCGATGACATGCTCGTCAAATCGACCTCGTCAGATCAGCACGCCAAAGATCTGGACGAGGCTTTCAAGGTCCTGCACAAATACAAAATGAAACTGAACACCGCCAAGTGCGCGTTCGGGGTCACTAGTGGAAAGTTCCTCGGGTTCATGGTCACCCACCAAGGAATCGAGGCTAACCCGGAGAAAATCAGCGCCATCCTCAACATGGCAGCGCCCAAGACCAACGTCTAAATCATACGGCTTACGGGGTGGGTAGCCGCTCTGAGTCGTTTCATGTCAAGATCTGGGGAAAAGTGCCTCCCGTTCTTCAAAGCTCTGAGGAAGATCCCAAGGTTCGAATAGTCGGAGGAGTGTCAGATCGCCTTCGAGCAATTGAAAGTGCACCTGGCAAATCCCTTACTACTCACCCGTCCAGTTGAAGGAGATGAGCTATCGCTGTATCTGGCGGTGTCCGATCAATCTGCAGGTTCGGTGCTCGTCCGAGAAGTCGAGGGAGTCCAGAAACCGGTCTACTATGTAAGCCACGTCTTCAAGGACGTGGAAACAAGGTACCCGGCCATAGAAAATATTGTTTAGCTCTCATCGTGGCCTCGAGGAAACTACAACACTATTTCCAGGCGCACACCATTCTTGTCCTCACCGAACGCCCTTTAGGGGCAATCCTCGCCTCCTCCGAGTCTTCTGCTCGTTTGGAGAAGTGAAGGTAGGAGTTTTCCTAATTCGACATCAAGTACCGCCCGAGGCAGGCTATCAAGGCACAAGCCCTGCCCGATTTTATCATCAAATTCACTATCCCTAACAAGAAGGCAGTGTCCGTGCCGGCCCCCGGATCTCAACCCTCGATTGAAGAGAGACCCGACTCCGTCCCCAACTGGGTCCTTTATATCGATGGGTTATCAACCGAGGAGAGCTGTGGTGCCGGCATCATCATTCAGGGCCCGAATGATACAGAGATAGAGCATTCTTTAAAGCCCGGGTTCAAAGCCTTAAACAACGCAGCGGAGTTTGAGGCTCTGCTCGGTGGACTGCGGATCGCCTCCGGAGTGGGGCTGAAAACGATCCGAATCCGTAGCGACTCCGCTCTGGTCGTCGGCCAAGTGACCGGCCATTTAGAAGCACGGGAGCCCCTGATGGTGAAGTACTTAGCCAAGGTAAGAAGGCTGCGAAAGGACTTCGACGAAGGTCTAGTGGAGCAGATCTCCCGGCACCAAAACGCCCAGGCCGACGCCCTGAGCAAGCTAGCTTCCTCCTACTCGGCCAACAACAAGAGAAATATCCTCTTCGAGGTCTTGCCACGGTTGTTCCCGCCAAAAATTTCTGCGCAAAAGAGCCCAAGGTATCAAATGGCAGCGATACGCTTAAGATAATGCAAACCAATATTCTCCGGGCTGTATTTTGATAAAATATCGAATGGTAAATAGATAAATTCTGATGGTATCAAAATAGTCTCGAAAAATCCTTCAATTTGATATATTATGGGCCTCATAATTCATCCGGGATCAAAAGTTATGAGCAAATATGCTACGCACGTGTAATCTAAGGAAGAAAATGCGAACCGGTATTTTCCGAGCTGTATTTTGACAAACTTCCGAATGAGAAAAAGTTAAATTCTGATAGTATCGAAAGCGTCTCAAAAAATACTTCGATCTGATATATTATTGGCTTCATAATTCATCCGGGATCAAAAGTTATGAGCAAATGTGCTACGCACGTGTAATCTAAAGTAATGCTCTACTACATGGGAGATGCATTTTTAGTCCCATATCGGGAAAAGGAGAGATCTCTTCTCTACGACTCTCATATAAATAAGAGGGATACCTCTTAGAAAAGGTAGAGAATTCAATTCTCAAAAGAGCTTAGTTCTCCAAGTTAGGGCCATAGCTGCCCCCTATAATACGCATATGCGCAAGCGCCATGTGCGCCACGTGCAATGCACGTGCGTCCGCCACATGCGCGCCTGCACGTGAGCCAAACATGTGCAGCGCACGTGGGAGAATTTAATTCTCAATGGAGCTTAGCTCTCCATGTTAGGGCCTTAGCTGCCTCCCATAATGCGCATATGCGCAAGCGCCACGAGCAATGCACGTGCGCCCGCCACATGCGCGCCACGTGCAACGCACGTGAGCCAAACATGTGCAACGCATGTGGGAGAATTTAATTCTCAAAGGAGCTTAGTTCTCCATGTTAGGGCCTTAGCTTCCCCCCCATAATGCGCATATTCGCAAGCGCCATGTGCGCCACGTACAATGCACGTGCGCCCGCCACATGCGCGCCACGTGCAACACACGTGAGCCAAACATGTGCAATGCACGTGAGAGAATTCAATTCTCAAAGGAGCTTAGTTCTCCAAGTTAGGGCCATAGTTGCCCCCCATAATGCGCAAGCGCCATGTGCGCCACGTGCAATGCACGTGCGCTCGCCACATGCGCACCACGTGCAACGCACGTGAGCCAAACATGTGCAACACACGTGGGAGAATTTAATTCTCAAAGGAGATTAGTTCTCCATGTTAGGGCCTTAGCTGCCCCCCATAATATGCATATGCGCAAGCGCTATGTGCTCCACGTGCAATGCACGTGCGCCCGCCACATGCGCGCCACGTGCAACGCACGTGAGCCAAACATGTGCAATGCACGTTGGAGAATTTAATTCTCAAAGGAGATTAGTTCTCTATGTTAGGGCCTTAGCTGTCCCCCCTAATGCGCATATGCGCAATTGCCACGTGCGCCACGTGCAATGCAGTGCGCCCACCACATGCGCGCCACGTGCAACACACGTGAGCCAAACATGTGCAACGCACATGGGAGAATTTAATTCTCAAAGGAGTATAGTTCTCCATAGGAGCTTAGTTCTCCAAGTTATGGCCTTAGCTGCCCCCCATGATGTGCAAGCGCTACGTGCGACGCACGTGCGCCCAGCACGTACGACGCATGTGCGCGAACGCAAAGAAGCCTTTTTCAGCAGTTAGGAGTTTACTTTTCAACATTTTTTTCCTCCTGATAAGTGGGACATGGTTCAAAAGGTATATCCCTCCACACCTTTGATATATGGCGTTGTAATCCCTCAGCGTCGTCGGAAAGGTGGTGTGTCCTAACGACCAATAATCTCTTTTTCTAAATAACAGAGGGACCCCGATAAACTCCAAGTTCAAAAAGAGGGGAGACACATACCCAGACAGAGGGAGAGGGGAAGAAAAATAGAGAGAGAATTTAATTCTCTAAAGAAGAGGAACACCTCCCAAAAGCTCCCACAAAAAGAGAATTTAATTCTCAAACCAAGAGTTTAACTCTTCTCAAAGAACTGCAGAAGCAGATATCCCCACAAGTTGAGAATTTAATTCTCATCAGGGAGATTATGTCATGCAGATTCAAAACCTATGGGAAAGAACTGAATCCAAAAGAGTTTAACTCTTACAAAACAAATAGGAATTTAATTCCTCTGGAACTAGGCTTTAACCCTTTAAAAAGAATTTAATCCCTGCAAAGAACAAAAGGAGAACTTGATCTCTCGGAACCATAGAAGAACAGTCTGATGATTCATTAGCGTTCAAACGCTACATAAAAGCTCACGTGACCCCACCTGACCCCTGAGAAGTGCTCAACACTTATAAAAGAGAAAAGGGAATAAACCCTATTGTTGGGGCGTCTCATGTGACCCCACCTGACCCCTGAGAAGTGCTCTGCACTTATAAAAGAGAAAAGGGAATAACCCTATTTTTAGGGCGCCTCACGCGACCCCACGCGACCCCTAAGAAGTGCTCAGCACTTATAAAAAAGAAAAGGGAATAAACCCTATTTTTGGGGTGCCTCACGTGATCCCACGTGACCCAATAGTGCTTAGTATTCAGAAAAGAAACAAGGGAATAAACCTAAAGGAGCAGCACCAACTTCAAGCGCCTCACGTGACCCTACGTGAGCGCATCAAATTCTTAGTGTTTAACACTATTTCAAGGCCTCATGTGGGAGCACGTGAGTGCTGATCATACACTAGTGTTTAACACTACTTTAAGGCCTCATGTGGGAGCACGTGAGCTCCGATCATATATTAGTGTTTAACACTATGAGAGGCCAATATTAGCCAAACTTAGATCAAATCTCCCGAGGGCAATCAATTGAGCTCCCCATGCTCAGGGTCCCCCAAACCGATCTCAGTCCCAGAGATAGATAATGAGCTCCTAACGGTTGGCATCTAAAATGATGTTCATCCCACCATGATCTCTCCTCTCGATATGGAATTTGGTTCAAAGAGTACATCTCTCCACACCTCCGATTCATGTCGTTGTAATTCTTCAACGTCTTCAGAGAGGTGGAGGGTCCCAATAACCAATAACTCTTGGCACACCACCGAACAAGCTTTTCAAAAAGGGGAGTAAATCTAAAACACATCTCAATTTGGAGACGTCTCACGTGACCTCGCGTGATCCCTTGATAGTGCTTAGCACTCAGAAAAAGAAAAGGAGAATAAAGCAAAGGCAATTTTCATTCTTCCAAGTGCCTCACGTGATCTCACGTGACCCGATAGTGCTTAGCACTCAGAAAATGAAAAAGGGAATAAACCCAAGATAGCTCCCATTTTGGGGGCACCTCACGTGTTCCCACGTGACCCCCAAACAGGGAGAAAATTCCAAAGACAGCGCTCGCATTTTGAAGGCACCTCACATGTCTGCACGTGACTGTTTGATGAACCAAGTACTTAGCACTTACAAATGAAAAAGGAATAAAATCCAGAGAACAGTTCTCACCTAGGGCGTCTCACGTGACATCACGTGACCCCTTAATAGTGCGTAGCACTTTTCAAAAGAGAATCAAAGAGGCAGGGCCCAACTCTAAGCGCCTCACGTGACCCCACGTGAGCGCTCCAAATTTTCAGTGTTTAACACCACTTCAAACACCTCACCTGACCCCATGTGAGCGCTTCAAATCTTCAGTGTTTAACACTATCTCAAGCGCCTCACGTGCCCACACGTGAAGGCCAAAGTGTTTAACACTTATATGCATCACGTGCGACACGTGAGCATTCTCAAATTCCAGTGTTTCACACTGCCTCAGAGTATCACGTGGGAACACGTGAGCGCTGAATAAACATGTTAGGTCCGAACGCTATGAAGGGCTAACATTAGCCAGAATCAGACCAAATGTTCCCAGGACCATCAATTGAGCCCTTCATGCTCAGGGTTTCCAAAGCTGATCTCAAAACAACTAATAAGCTCCCAACAGATGACATCTAAACTAATGTTCATCCCATTTCCCCAAATCGGGACATTGGTTCAAGGGTACATCTCTTCATACCTCTGATACATGTCATTGTAATCCTTCAACGTCTTCAGAGAGGTGGAGGGTCCCAATAACCAATAACTTTTGGTGCATCCCCAAACGGTAGAACCGAAATCACACAGACTATGATGTCTTTAAACTAGACTATGACGTCCTTAAACTTTACGGACTGTGGGGTCCTTAAACTCATGGACTATGATGTCCTTAAACTTTACAGACTATGATATCTCTAAACTACCATGGACAGTGAGGTCCTTAAACTCATAGACTATGATGTCTTTAAACTTTACAGATTTTGATGTCTTCAAACTCTATGGACTATAATGTCCTTCAACTTTTGGACCGCAATGTCCCTAAACTAAAGCAATAGAGCCCAAATGCTCTTTTGTTGGATCTAAACGATCCTGTTAAGTAGATCTTAGTCTAAAATTAGACTAGCGTATCCTTAACAAACGTTTAAGTTGATCTTAGTCTTAAATGAGATTAACGATCCTTAAACCTAACCCAAAACCAAATCTAAGAAAATACGGATTTAGACTAATCCACGCCCTACGGGCGACAACATAAATTAGTCTCCGTATACAATCCACGGTCAACCAAAAACAAAACAAACACACACGACACGAAGTGACCATCTGGAGAAGGAGAAAATGGTTACCGCGATGCGATAGCGTAATTAACTGCAGGGGCTTGCGCCTGCAGGGAAGAGCATCCCCACAATCAAAAAACCCCTCAACGAGGGGGAATCTGACGAAATCTGCTACATCGGCCGCATCCGTTTAAACCTTTGATGCATGGTGTCATAAATCAACTTGGCATCTTCGAAGAGGTGGACGGATAGCACCAAATAGCATCTGCCCTCGAAATTCAGGCCGGACGTCCCAACGTCCCGGTCGCGTCTTTCGGCGGAGAACAGATTCTGGCACGTCCGGTGGGACCTTTTCCTCTTTCCACTCCACACTTCATGTGTCGTGTTTTTCCTGTGATCAGATAATCGCTGTGTGTATATTTGTGGTTGCCCCTTAGGGGAGTGGATACTAAAGTCGGCGCTTCGTCTCTATGAAGAATGGCGTTTGTTCCCACCTTAGCAACACAGGCTCTGTCATATCTGGTGGAGTCAAGTACGGGCCACTTGCAGGCTCAAATCTCTGCAATCCAGCTCTTCAAGAAATCAACGGGCTTCTCTTTGGATCGATGCTCCTACCTCCCACCCTCGGTGCCCCAACAGTAAGCCCAGAGGAAGTCTGTCTTCCACAGGCGGGCTCTCCAAGCAGCAGCTTTGCCGACGGGATCAGTCCTCAAATAACTGGCACATGCCAAGGACCAAGGTCGACGCACGGGGCAGAATATTCAAGCTCTCAAAGGAAGCAGGGGGTGGGCTCGGCAAAATCCTGAAGCTAATCAAACCTCGGCCGTAAGAAACGGTCGACGTCGATATCAGCGCCATAGAAAATAAGCTGGGGGCACTTCTCCGTATGGTCCTGTTTCAACCCTAGTGGTGAATATTGTTGTTCCAACTGGGAACAGCTTCAAACTGTTGCAAAGGGTCAGACAAAATTCTCCTACCGCAATATTGAAAAAGTCTTTGCAGCCCAAGGAGATCCTACGAGAGCAGAAACCAGTTCGCTCCCTGAGACGACTTTCCTCATCTATATATAAGGTGTGGAAGCAGGTAAATGGGACTTACCCCAAGACAGATCCTGATACAGCGGTTCCTCCCAGAACCAAAGCGGCTTTTCACAACAAGAGGCCTAATAAAGCTCAAGTGCCCAAGGGTATGGCTGACCTCCCGTGGTGCTTCGAAAATGATGATGACGAAGTGATCTCAGAGTTTCCACCAGCACCAAAAGAGCTGGAAGATGGGATACATACTACTGCAGATGACCTCAGAAAAATCCACTCGGGAACGGAAAACGACCTACGGCCGACGTTCATCAGTGAACTGTTGTCTGAAGAAATGGAGGCCACTCTTAAAGACGTGCACATGCAGTATAAAGATTGCTTCGCATGGAACTATTCCGAGATGCCAGGACTAGATCCGGAGATTGCTGTGCACAAATTGGCGATATCTCCGGACGTCAAGCCGATCAAACAAGCACCGAGAAGAATGCGGCTCGAGCTTGAGATGAGCATCAACACTGAGGTCAAGAAGCTAATCGACTCCGGTTTCATCCAAGAAGTTCAATACCCTGACTGGATCGCCAACATCATCCCAGTGATGAAGAAAAATGGGACGGTGCGCATCTGCGTAGACTTTCGGGATCTCAAAAAAGTTTGCCCGAAGGACGACTTTTTAGTACCGGTCACCGAGCTAATGATAGATAATACGTCCACTCATGAAGTTTTCTCCTTCATGGAAGGATCATCAGGGTATAATCAGATAAAAATGCATCCCGAGGGCCAGAAGCATACCGCTTTCCGGACCCCTTTGGGTATATTCTGCTACAAGGTGATGCCTTTCGGTCTAAAGAACACCGGTGTCACCTATCAGAGGACCATGACGAAGATTTTCGATGACCTCATACATGAAATCATCGAATGCAATATCGACGACCTCGTAGTTAAAAGCAAATCATACGAGGAACATTTAGAGCATCTGAAGATCATGTTTCAGCGCCTTCGGAAATACAACTTGAAGATGAACCCTCTCAAATGCACGTTCGGAGTTTCCTCGGACAAGTTCCTAGGATTCGTCGTCCGACACCGAGGCATCGAGATAGACCCGTTGAAGATCAAGGCGGTCATGGAAATGCCTCCACCAAGGACACTCAAGCAACTGCGGTCTCTCCAAGGAAAGCTCGCGTATATCCGGCGATTTATAGCCAATCTCTCCGGCAAGTGCCGTCCTTACAGTCACCTAATGAAGAAGGGAACCCCGTTCGTCTGGGATCGCAAATGCCAAAGCGCACAGGATGAAATCAAGCAATGCTTGCAGAATCCGCCGGTGCTGACCGCTCCGGTCAAGGGAAAGCCTCTCATTCTTTATACAACCGCCTTTGAGGGTTCTCTAGGCGCATTATAGGCACAAGAGAATGACCAAGGGAAGGAGAGAGCCCTCTACTATTTGAGTCGAGTTCTTCTGGGGGCAGAAAACAATTACTCCCCCATTGAAAAACACTGCATGGTGATCAGTCGAAAATACTGCATTTCTAACACGGCAATTTCCCTACCTTTTGCAGTCAAGTAAAGGTATCCGGTATTCATATCACACATATTTGCAAAACACATGTAAAATACTGGATTACTTGTACTGTATACTAAAACCGGCACTTTTAGGGGAATTATGTGTTTTTCATGGCATCGCATCATCCTTGTATTGTGCAACTCTTGTCCGGGGTCTAATGCAGGAAATCACAGAAGCAGAGCCCAAAATTGGGAAAAGATCTGATAAAAGATGCGCCAACTCAAAGGCTGAAGATCTGGTAGTGATACAGAAGGCCTAATAAAAATCCACACATCAGAAAGAGGCCCATATGTCAGCCCAAGTCAACAGAATAAAACTCAACTTCCAAAGCCCATAAAGGACCGCGGATCCGCGGCCCAAACCCCTTTGGCGCCGCGGATCCGCGGCCATTTGAAGAGATCAAACCACCCAATTTTTTCACTTGCCTATTTATAACGGCTAAAGCTTCCAGAAGACCCCAGAAGATCCACGTGGCACATCTAGAAGGCTCGGCTTAACAAACTCTTGGAGGGAAATTCAAATTTTGGGATTAACTAACTCTTGGAGGGAAATTTAAATCTTTTGGTTAACTAACTTGTGGAGGGAATTCAAATTTCAATTCTAGATCTAGAGGTCTATAAAAAGGGGCCAAGATCTAGGATGAAAATGGTTCAATTCTTCATCTCTCCTTCTTCCCCCCACAAGTTGAGTGACACGACTTGTGCCAAATTCCAATTCAACTTCAAGATCAAGATCCCGAGATCAATTCAAGCAAGAAACCCTTCAACCTTTAGAAGCGACGCCGGATTTCAACGGAGCAAGAGATCCACGCCGATCCGCGACTCAAGGAGCCGAGCGAAGCCCAAATCGACGATCTAGTTCCTTCCTTTTGTAAATTCAAGAGAGTTGTAACGAAAATTGTCGATAAATAAAGGTGAAATTTCTATATCTTGTTTATCTTTGATTCAACATTATGATTCGATCTCAATTTGTGATTTCGTTTGATATCATGATGTTTGAGTAATCTCCGCTCATGTAGGAGTTGTGACGATCTTTAGATGATGATGATTTAGATATTTTTACAATTCTTAAATCCTATAATGTTTTGAAATTCTAGTGCATCAAATGATTAATGACCTAGTTTCGGGATGATCCTTTCTAGATCGTGTTCACTCGAAACTAGGGAACAACGATTGACCATTTGATTAACTAGAAGCTAGAATTTGAATGAGATCTATCGAAAAGGTAAAGGATAAGACGAGGAAACCTTAGCTTCTTCGCAAAAATCCTTAACCTCGATGAATTATCATCGATCTAGTATCAATTCGTTAATGGATAAGAATGAGTAATCATTAGATCTCATCATATCTATAGATCCGATCAACTCCTACGAGCTACACTTCGAATCTTGAGTGTTGGTTGGAAATCATCCCAAATTACCACTTCTTGATTTTAATGTTTTTCTAGATCTATATTTTTCTTATTTCTTGATCTTCAATTATAAATCATGAATTGTTTTCTTTTCTTTTCCTTAAATTTTCAACTCATCTAATTCGAAAGACGAATGATTACACTTTCCCTGTGGACGATCCGCACTTACTAACGCGCTACATCCGACACCGTTATTGATTGCGGTCAAATATTTTTGGTTGTGATTTCTAAATTCTATTTTCTCAAAACCAATACACATCCTAAAAATCAATTCAATCAAATGGCGCCGTTGCCGGGGATCGTGTGCTATTTGTTCATTTTTTGAAATTCGAGTTGAAAAGTTTATTCCATCTACATTTTTAAAGATCAAAACTCGCGCAAAACACTAAACGATTTGTTGTGGTTACTTGCAAGGAAATCTGGAGCTTGCTGTGAAATTGGAAAATTATTTGGAGAATTCCAGAGAGCTAAGGAAGTGTTCAGGAGTGCTCTGGTGAAATTTTGAGCAGAGAGGAGCTCAAGGCGCGGCGGAAGTGCAGCATTAGACGACTTGTGCGGCGGAAGCGCGCCCTATTGAGGGCTTCTCAGTAAAATTTTTAGCAGGTAATTTCTATCTTTCTTATCTCCTTCTTAAAATCTGCTCCAATTAACAATTTGTTGCAGGCTTCTTTGCAAAAATCGCAGCGCCGCAAAAAGCAAAATAAATTGTGCTTGTTTTTGATTTTGTGGTTGTTTGCATAATTAATACGGACATTAAGGGGCACGGCCAAAATCCAGATTAGGTGGGGAGTTCATTACCCTTCCTATGCCCCAAAAATCACAAACCTGCATCCGTATTACCCTCATTAATTAAAAAATATCTAGAGATGACTCTAAGGACCGCCGCGCTCACTTAGGACAGAAGAAGGCCGTGGGTAATTCATTGCTTATCCGCATTTCTTTTAGTGGTGTTTAAGACAAGTATGTCGAAGGCTAGTGGTTACTTAATTAGGCCCACTACTTACGTAGTGGAGAACCTCCCACTTATCTGGCACTTACCTGGCCACAGAAGAAATAAAGAGGCAGTGGAGGATTTTATCCTGCGACTTGTCTTTTGGAAGTTAGGAGCGGTCTAGAGTTTTGACCTAGGTGACCATAGATTCTAGGGTTGCTTGTTGCATTTGTTGTGATCGCATCATATTTTCAAAATCCGTATCATTTTTCAAAACAAACACCGCATTCATTCATTCATTTCCCCTAATTATAAATCACGCTGCCACTTGTACTAACCCCTTTTTGTGCAAGATAGGCTGGACACGGAATTCTAGTGCCCGACTTGTCCGCGTCCCCTCGATCGACTTCGAAGTCGGTATTTCTCCATTTACCTTTCTTTTACCCACCACCACACCCACACCGATGGATCTGTCTCCATCGAACCTCTTTTCCGCTGCTCTGCCGCCGTCCGTTGGTGCGCAGAATCCTCCCCGCATCTTTCTCCAAGAGAGGTGCCACCCTTTGCGAGGTCCTCTCTCGACCTGCTTATCCATTCCACCAGCCAACGGGGATAATTTTGAGATTAAGCCTCAGTACATCAACCTTCTACCCAAATTCCACGGTCTTGAAACTGAAGACGCGGACGTTTTTATCACCAAATTTGAAAACGTATGCGCAATGATGGGTACATCATAACTTTCTGTGGATGCCATGCGTCTACGACTTCTTCCATTTACTTTGTGCGATACAGCCGAGAAGTGGCTGTATAACACCACCGCACATTCCATCACAAATTGGGAATAATTCGTTGCAGCATTCCTTAAGAAATTCTACCCTATGCAAAAGACAGCTCGAATCCGTAGCGAACTATATCAATTCTCCCAGCTTCCGGCTGAACCATTTTCAAAATACTTTGACCGATTCAAGGATCTTTTGGTTCAATGCCCACATCACGGCATCCCGAGATGGGATCTTTGCCGAATCATATATGAGGGCAGTAACCCTACCACTAAACAAAACCTTGAAAACATGTGTCAAGGCACCTTTATGACCAAGGATGATAGGGAAGCATGGAAATTTTTAGAAGAATTCGCTGAAAGGTCCTTACAGTGGGAGACTGGAACCCAGCCATCGAGTAGGGGTGGCGTACACCAAATAGACGTGTCCATAGGTGTTCGAGCTGAGAGGGCAGCAATGCAAAAGAAGCTCGACACTATGGAACACAAATTCTTAGCAGCCTCCCTAAACCCAATGTCGCTCCCCAAAACTATTTGTGGGTGCTGTTCTGATCCTTCTCACTTAACGGAAGAATGTCCATTAAACTCTCAGTTTCGAGGTCTCGAGCATACCAATGCCGCATTTCAAAGACCTAGAAACGACCCTTTTTCTTCTACATATAATCAGGGTTGGAGGAATCACCCGAATTTTTCTTGGAACCAATCCCAAAACATGGTTCCAAATCCTAATCAATTCCAACGGGTCCCTCCACCACAACAGCAACCACTTCAACTCACTCAGCACCCCTACCAGTCACAAAACATCCAAAACCAGGTCAACCCTCCTCCACCTTCTAATCCTATGCAATCGACCTGTTCTGACGAGTTCTCTCAAGTCGCTTAAACCATGAAATCACTCCTGTCAAATTTCATGGAAGTGTCGGCCGAGATTAGGTCTTCTATCGGTGAGATAAAGAAAAACTCAGCGTCCCAAGCTGAGAGTATCAGAACGATGGAAGCTGAGATTGCACGACTTAAGGCCGAAATGAGTGCAAGAGAGAAAGGGAAACTCCAAGCTCAACATTTGCCTAATCCTGGCTATTCACATCATGTGAATGCAATCACCACGTTGAGATCTGGGAGAGTGCTGGATAACCATGTTGGGGAAGAAGTTGATGATATTGAGAATCCTATCAACACCCCGGCTGAGACCTTTCCTCACACACACACTTCTGCTTCTGATTCTTGTTCTTCTACCCCACCGCCTTCTCGCGAACCTATTCTCCATTTCCCTCTAGGCTCGACACCTCGGCCCACCTCTTATAGTCTACCACCGACGATCCCCACTTCTATTTTGGGATCAGGTCCACACACACTTCCTTCTCCTATGATGGACCCAGCGCTTATTGCTAAAGCACCTTACCCGAACCGGTTAAGGGCTAACACATCGAGTCCACATATGGAGAAGATCATGGACATGTTCAAGCAAGTTAACATTAACATCCCTCTCCTAGATGCCATCCAACAAGTTCCGTCCTATGTGAAAACTCTTAAGAACTTGTGCACTAGGAAGTGGAAGACTCAAGTGCCCAAGAAGATATTCATGGCAAAGACTGTAGACACGGCTTTCCCCCAATAATTACCGAGGAAACGTAAGGATCCTGGATATCCTACTATTTCCATTTCTATTGGGGAAAAACACATTAACCGTGCTCTACTAGATCTGGACGCTAGTGTTAACTTGCTTCCATACTCAGTCTATGAGCAATTAGGGATCGGAGAGTTGAAACCAGCCCATTGCACTCTCTAAATGGCTGACCGATCAATCACCAAACCTAGGGGTGAACTGGAGGATGTGTTAATAAAAATCAAGGAATTCGTATTCCCTGTGGATTTTATTGTACTTGATACACAGCCTGTAGTAAACCCACGGAATCAAATTCCGGTGATTTTAGGTCGTCCCTTTTTGGCCACTTCCAACGCTATCATCAACTGTCGTAATGGCTCTATGACCCTATCTTTCGGGAATAGGTCAATTGAGCTGAACATTTACAAGTTGGGAAGTGTACCCTCCGAACCTACTGCTTATGTCTGTTCTGTCGACTTAATGGATGTCGACAGCAGCGAATTTGATGATCCTCCTGATATCGATCTTGACTCTTTTCATACGTTGTTGTTTGAACCAACTATGTATCATATACATACGGACTCTTCCATTGAGATGTCCGGGTCAACAACTAACACCGATTATGAACTGCTTATAGAGTCTGAAGATCACCCCGCACTTTGTGATGACATTATTCTTTGGGGTATTGATGAAACCTTTGAGGAGATCTTCGCTGATGAACTCGCATTTCTGAATAACACGGGTGTTGAGATGAATCATATCCCAATCATTGAAATTGAACCTCCATCCCTTCTTCTGAATTGTAAAAAGAATGCGAGTAATCCACCACATTCACTGCATCGTCTCTCCAAAATGAGATGCACACACATTCTGTTCCACCACTTACCCTTTCCCCACTTCTTCTTCCACCAACCCGAGCACTGCATTGATAAAATCTTCGAATGGTTGGTGTTGATTGTCGGTCTTTGCAAAGCTTGGCATCGACCACTGATTTTTGACCCCCTCATATGATTTTCAAAAGATTAACATTGCATAACTCAAGTTTGGGGGGGGGGACATTTTTTTTTCTGGCTCTTGGAAAGAAAAATTTTGAGTGAAAAAAAATAAGTTTGGGGGAGGATCTTCACTTATATATTTTGCCCCCACTAATAAATTCCTTCCAGGCTTACAGGTTTTGTAGATATAGCGGTTGGCAACAGTGAGGACACTGTTGAAAACAAGTTTGGGTGAGGTTTGTGCTTAGTTTTGCATCATGTGCATATCATTTGCATAAGCACAAAACATTTCTTATAAAACCATAAAAATTTAAAAATTTTCAAAACCCATAAAAATTCTGTGTACATATTTTTGGCTCATCAATTTTTGTAAATAGTTTTCCAAAACCCTTAAAAACCTATAAAATTTTTAAAAAAATTTAAAATCCATAAAAATTCAAAAAATTTCAAAACTCATAAAAATTTAAAATTTTCAAAATATAAAAATATTTAATATTTATGATAATAAAAGATTAGATAGTGAACAATTACATCCATGAGATTAGAAAAATTTAAGAAAACCAAGAAAATTAGAAGTTTTCTTATACGAACTAGTAATAAGTAGTTATGAGCCGTTGTCCCAAGGGTTAGTAAGATGGAGGAAGTCACTAATCTGAGGATAAAAATAAGTCTGAAAAATAGTTTCTATTCTGGGAAGCCAAACATTTTGAACGTTGATACCCTGCTATTCGCACTTACACACGTCTTAAAGCCCGGGATAGTAGAGGATACCTTGAATTGCTCTTGTCTTAAAGCCGATGTATGAAGGAAATAAAAAAAATGAATAAAATATAAAGTGGTGAGAAAAATGGACACTGGTTTTGTTATCACCAAGGGCAATAAAAATATATAGCGAGGGTGCCTCTTCACCTAGTGCCCTAAGGCCAACTGGTCTGGGAGTCACTGCTATGCCTTAGGTGGTGCAAGACGAGGAAAATATACCAAATAAGCAAGCACATGAGTAATCGGTCGGTTAGTACCTCAAGAAGTATTAACGGTCGCATGAAAGTGTGTGAGCAAATTCAGCTAAATATTCATTAATTAAAAAGTACTGAGGCAGAAGGGCAAGAGTATGATAGCTTGAATTGAATTCTCCGGGTGTAGGAATGTCCTTTACACACACGCAGGGTTATATGGTCGATGTTTGGAAAAAAGATAGGAATGAAGAATAAGACGATGTGTTATTGAGGGAGGACGTGATTTCTGACATCTTTTCATGACCATTAAGATAGGGCTCATGACAACCGAAAAGCTAGCTTAGTTGGAAACCCTAATTTTCAAGGCTTTTCTTCTACAATTCTTGTCTTTAAATGTAATATTCATGATCTTTCTTTTATTATTGGATTTTGTGGGTGCAATCCGCTGAAAACCCTCAGGAGACAACACTCCTCCTACTAGGGACACCTAGATGTTTAAAGGCTTGTTGCACGTGCTCAGTGCAATCGTGTTGTCTACGAAAGTGTGCTTTTCTCTTTCTTTATTTTCTCCTTCTCTTTTTAATAAAACAATTCGATCGAGACGATCGAAAATAAGTTTGGGGGAATTTGATCAGTCGAAAATACTGCATTTCTAACACGGCAATTTCCCTACCTTTTGCAGTCAAGTAAAGGTATCCGGTATTCATATCACACATATTTGCAAAACACATGTAAAATACTGGATTACTTGTACTGTATACTAAAACCGGCACTTTTAGAGGAATTGTGTGTTTTCATGGCATCGCATCATCCTTGTATTGTGCAACTCTGGTCTGGGGTCTAATGCAGGAAATCATAGAAGCAGAGCCCAAAATTGGGAAAAGATCTGATAAAAGATCCGCCAACTCAAAAGCTGAAGATCTGGTAGTGATACAGAAGACCTAATAAAAATCCACACATCAGAAAGAGGCCCATATGTCAGCCCAAGTCAACAGAATAAAACTCAACTTCCAAAGCCCACAAAGGACCGCGGATCCGCGGCCCAAACCCTCTTGGCGCCGCGGATCCGCGGCCATTTGAAGAGATCAAACCACCCAATTTTGTCACATGCCTATTTATAACGGCTAAAGCTTCCAGAAGACCCCAGAAGCTCCACGTGGCACATCTAGAAGGCTCGGCTTAACAAACTCTTGGAGGGAAATTCAAATTTTGGGCTTAACTAACTCTTGGAGGGAAATTTAAATCTTTTGGTTAACTAACTTGTGGAGGGAATTCAAATTTCAATTCTAGATCTAGAGGTCTATAAAAAGGAGCCTAGATCTAGGGTAAAAATGGTTCAATTCTTCATCTCTCCCTCTTCCCCCCACAAGTTGAGTGACACGACTTGTGCCAAATTCCAATTCAACTTCAAGATCAAGATCCCGAGATCAATTCAAGCAAGAAACCCTTCAACCTTTAGAAGCGACGCCAGATTTCAACGGAGCAAGAGATCCACGCCGATCCGCGACTCAAGGAGCCGAGCGAAGCAGAAATCGACGATCTAGTTCCTTCCTTTTGTAAATTCAAGAGAGTTGTAACGAAAATTGTCGATAAATAAAGGTGAAATTTATATATCTTGCTTATCTTTGATTCAACATTATGATTCGATCTCAATTTGTGATTGCGTTTGATATCATGATGTTTGAGTAATCTCCGCTCGTGTAGGAGTTGTGACGATCTTTAGATGATGATGATTTAGATATTTTTACAATTCTTAAATCCTATAATGTTTTGAAATTCTAGTGTATCAAATGATTAATGACCTAGTTTCGGGATGATCCTTTCTAGATCGTGTTCACTCGAAACTAGGGAACAACGATTGACCATTTGATTGACTAGAAGCTAGAATTTGAATGAGATCTATCGAAAGGGTAAAGGATAAGACGAGAAAACCTTAGCTTCTTCAAAAAAATCCTTAACCTCGATGAATTATCATCGATCTAGTATCAATTCGTTAATGGATAAGAATGAGTAATCATTAGATCTCATCACATCTATAGATCCGATCTACTCCTACGAGCTACACTTCGAATCTTGAGTGTTGGTTGGAAATCATCCCAAATTACCACTTCTTGATTTTAATGTTTTTCTAGATCTTGATTTTTCTTATTTCTTGATCTTCAATTACAAATCATGAATTGTTTTCTTTTCTTTTCCTTAAATTTTCAACACATCTAATTCGAAAGACGAACGATTACACTTTCCCTGTGGACGATCCGCACTTACTAACGCGCTACATCCGACACCGTTATTGATTGCGGTCAAATATTTTTGGTTGTGATTTCTAAATTCTATTTTCTCAAAACCAATACACATCCTAAAAATCAATTCAATCACATGGCGTTGATCTTCGCGATAACGAAGCTCTAACACTATGCGTTAGAACATGAGGTCCATCTCATATCAAAGGTGGATCCTCTCAAATATTTGTTGTCAATGGCCATATTAACGGGACGGCTCGCTAAGTGGGCCCTACTCTTAATGGAATTCTCGGTGACATACCGACCCCTCAAGGCAGTGAAAGGCCAAGCCATCGCTGACTTCCTCGCTGAGCATCCGATACCTGCCGATTCTCTTTTGAACTGCGAATTGCCCAACGAGCACGCGTTTGACACGATCGACGGGGAGAGAAGAGAGAATGATACCTGGTGGGAACTATACTTTGATGGAGCATCTTCCATGAAGAAGCGCAAACAAAGCACCCCCATAATCAAATCCGGGGTAGGCTTCATCTTCGTGACTCCACAAGGAGGGATAATACGCTTTGCCTTCTCCTTAACAGAGCCGAGGACGAACAATGAAGCTGAATATGAAGCTTTGATAGCAGGTCTTGAGATCGCTGTCGACATGGGAATCGAGAACCTTCTCATATACGGAGATTCCCAGCTGATCGTTAGTCAAGTAAACGGCGACTATCAAACGTGCAAGCCAGAGCTGGTGAAGTACGGCGAGATGGTGCAGCAACTACTGACTCAAATTCTTTCTTACACCCTAGAAAGCAGACCGCGTGCGGAAAATAGCAAAGCGGATGCATTGGCCAAACTCGATAAAGAACTGGCCGACGAGAACCTCGATGACGTAAGGATCGTGGTACAAAGCCATCGGGTTCTTGCACCGGCAGAAATATCTCCGGAGTCGTCCGAAGAAAAGGGAGCGACCGAGCAAACGAATCTACAAATAAAAGACCAGGAAAAGGCTAAGGATTGGAGAGAAGTCTTTATAGACTACTTCAAATCCCGTCGAACACCTGAAGATGCGTCCTCAAGACATCAGCTCATGAAACGAGCTCTATCTTTTGCCTTCGTCAATGATACTCTGTATAAGAGATCATTTGATTCTCTGTGGCTAAGATGCCTGGGACCTGAAGAGGCAAAGAGAGTCGTCTAAGAAACTCACGACGGACTCCGCAGTTTTCACCAAGCCGGCCCAAAGATGAAACTAAAGATCAAAAGGATGGGCTACTATTGGCCCACGATGATCCAAGACTGCCTTGAATACGCGAAGCAGTGCCACTCGTGCCAAATTCATGGGGATTTTATCCACCAGCATCCAAATCCACTACATCCAACGGTGGCTAGCTGGCTATTCGAAATGTGGGGAACTGACATAATCGGCCCCATCAAACCAACATCGTTTAGAGGACATCGGTTCATATTGGCAACAACTGATTACTTCTCCAAGTGGGCAGAAGCAGTACCACTAAGTGAAGTGAAGACGGAGAATATCCTCCATTTCTCCAAGACACACTGTTCGACACTCCGCGACGGATTATCTCCGATAACGGGCCAGCCTACAGAAGCCACAAAATCAGCCGCTTCGCACAACAGCATAATATAGATTGGAGATACTCTTCGGTCTATAATCCCCGAGCTAACGGCCTAGCTGAAGCCTTTAACAAGACCTTGACGAAGATTGTGAAAAAGACCGTGTCTTGAAATAAGAGGAACTGGCACAAGAGACTGCATGAAGCTCTTTGGGTGTATCGAACTACGTTCAAAACAACCATGAACACAACGCCGTATGCATTGGTATTCGGCACGGAAGCAGTACTCCCCCTCGAGATAGAGTTACCCTCTCTACGAGTGGCAGTTCATTACGATCTAACGGACGAAGAGAATGCTCACCTTCGGCTTGAGGAGCTCGACGCCCTTGAAGAAACCCGGCTCATGGCGCAACAAAACCTGGAGGCTTACAAAGAAAAGATGACGCGCTCATACGAGAGATTGACTAGGCCGAGAACATTCCGCCAAGGCGAACTCGTGCTAGTGGTCAAGAGACCTATGATCCCCAATCGTGCCAAACGGGGAAAATTCAAGCCGAACTATGAAGGCTCGTACTTCATAGACAAAGTTTACCAGGGTGGAGCCTATCTACTCATGGACATGCATGGTGAAAGACCTTTCAGGCCAATAAACGGTCGCTTCTTGAAAATATACTACGCCTGACGAGTCATGGCCTAAGTCAACGATAGATGACGACGCCTATGTCCGCTCGCTATCTTTCTAAGCCCAAACTCTATAAGTATTAGCCGGCAAACGGACCGAAACGTTCTTAAACTAACGATGGACCACTATGTCCTAAAACTGGCTATTGACCGTGACATCGATAAACTACTATGGACTGCGGCATCCCAAGGCTGACAGAAAAAAAATATATAAAAAAAAGAAGAAAAAAAAAGAAAACGGTATGTCCGTAAGCGAGATGGGCACGGGTGAAAACCCGAAAGGGCTCCGTGAGTAAAAACAGCAGGGCTACCGGCGAGTGTTGTGAAAACCCGAAAGGGCGCAATCTCGTTAAAAGACACTTGCAAGGTCCTCTCAACCTTGTGAGGAGAAAATACCTGCGTGAGATCCTTATGACTCATAAGGGAGCAACACATTTAGGGATCCCCACGATTCCTAAGGAGAAGTCACACTTACGAGATCCTCACGACTCGTAAAGAGAATTCCCCTTTGAGACCCTCACGGCTCATAGGATTCAAAAGCCTTAAGCTACAGGGATTTGAACCTGTTCTTAAGCCATCACAACCTCCAGTGTTGCCCTACAAGCGTCTCGATATCGACCCTTGTATACAATCCACGGGCGCGAATAAACATTTCCCTAACATAGTCCCACCAGAGACTGGGGATATGCTCATATGGCAAAAGACACTTGTAAGTCCTTTCGACTTATAAGGAGAAAGCACTCATGTAAGATCCTTACGACTTATAAGAGACCATACATTAAAGACTCCTCACGATTCTTAAAGAGAAAATGCACCTACGAGATCCTCACGACTCGTAGGGAGAAATACTTTTATGAGACCTTTACGGCTCTTGAAGTCAAAAGCCTTAGTCAACAGGATCTTAACCCTGTTTACTAAGCCACCTTTGTTCGAACCTACAAAGGCAAATGATGATTCGCTCCTGGCAATATCCCAGTTGTAGCGATACTGATGCCTAAATCGGTATCAAATCCCAAGCTCGCAGCAAAGCAAATGCATATGAAATAGCCAAAATGATTAGGCAACTTGCAACAAAATCAGGAAGTAAAAATGTATGCATGCAAAATAGCCGAAATGATTGGGCAACTCGCAATAAAAAGCAGTGAGTAAAAAGGAACAAAAAGCCGAAATGATTGGGCAACTCGCAATAAAAAGCAGAGAGTAAAAAAAATAGCCGAAATGATTGGGCACCGCGAAAAATAGCCGAAATGATTGGGTAATCGCGACTTTCGTGATATAAAAGCTGAAATGGTAGAGCATCGTGGAAAGAAAAATATATAAAATGAAACTTTTTGCCCTACAGGTGAGATCACATCGATTCCTGTATACAATCCAGGGGCACAAGCAAAAAGGGAACCATGCCTTCCCACCAGGCTCCATCAGAAAAAGAAACAAAATCTCGATGGTTCACAGACAGCCTAGAGATCACCAACAGCGTTCCTCCTCATTCCAGCAGGATTCAGATGCGACAATCAACTTTGGAGCCATGGCAAAGTCCCTGTTCCAAACCTCGACGGTTCACAGACAACCGAGAGAGCATATCCTAGTCGCGTAGAACACGGCTAATGTCACTCTTGACCCCGTGGGAAACGCCCAGAGCACATCCTGGTCTCGTGGAACACGGCTAATGTCAATCCTGACCCCGTGGAAAACGCCCAGAGCATATCCTGGTCTCGTGGAACACGGTTAATATCAATCCTGACCCCGTGGGAAGCGTCCAGAGCAAATTCTGGTCCCGTAGAACACGGCTAATGTCAATACTGACCCTGTGGGAAACGCCCAGAGCACCTCCTGGTCCCGTAGAAGACGGCTAATGTCAATCCTGACCCCGTGGGAAACGCCCAGAGCAAATTCTGGTCCCGTAGAACACGGCTAATGTCAATCCTGACCCCGAAGGAAACGCCCAGAGCAAATCCTGACCCCGTGAAATGCGGATAAAATCAACCCCTGACCCCGTGAAATGCAGATAAAGTCAACTCCTGACCCCGTGAAATGCGGATAAGGTCAACCCCCCGACTCCGTGAAATGCGGATAAAGTCAACCCCCTGACTCCGTGAAATGCGGACAAAGTCAACCCCTGACTCCGTGAAATGCGGATAAGGTCAACCCCTGACCCCGTGAAATGCGGATAAGGTCAACCCCCTAACCCTGTGAAATGCAGATAAGGTCAACCCCTGACCCCGTGAAATGCGGATAACGTCAACCCCTGACTCCGTGAAATGCGGATAAAGTCAACCCCGACCCCGTGAAATGCGGATAAGGTCAACCCCTGACTCCGTGAATTGCGGATAAAGTCAACCCTGACCCCGTGAAATGCGGATAAAGTCAACCCCTGATTCCGTGAAATGCGGATAAAGTCAACCCTCGACTTCCCCGTCAAAGCAATTCTTTGATTCGGGAGCAAGTCAACTCATCAATCACTTACGGGTCCTCTCGACTTGTAAGGAATAAAATTCTCTTCTGAGATCCTTACGACTCTCAAGAGAAAACACACTTAGGAATCCTCACGATTCCTAAGGAGAAAATTACACTAACGAGATCCTCACGACTCGTAAGGAGAAAATTCTTTATGAGACCCTCACGGCTCATAAAGTTGAAAAAGGCTTAGGTGGCAGATCCTAACCCTGTCTCCCAAGCCATCGTTGCCTCGCAGAGAGGTCAAGGTAGATTTTCTACGGGCCACACTCTCCGACAAGAAAGAAAACAATCACTTATGAGTCCTCTCGACTTGTAAGGAAGAAAATTCTCTTGTGAGATCCTTACGACTCACAAGAGAAAATACACTTAGGAATCCTCATGATTTCTAAGGAGAAATTACACTTACGAGATCCTCACGACTCGTAAGGAGAAATAACTTTATGAGACCCTCACGGCTCATAAAGTTGGAAAGCCTTAGGAGGCAGATTTGAACCTGACTCCTAAGCCATCGCTGTCCTACAAGGAGATCAAAACAGATTATTCACCAAATGCATTTACTAAAAGGGACACACCACCCTGAAGCAAAATATATCTTTTATTCATGAATCAAAATGAATACAAAGTACAATTTATGAAAGAATAAAAAAAATACTCTCATTCAGGAGTATGTACAAAAGAAGAATAAAAAGAAAAAAATATACAATTCTTCAAGCCGGCGGACGATTTAATAGATTTGCCAGTTCATCCTTTTTCCACTGGGCCTCGGCTTCATGATTCATTATCGCTAAGAGACGGGTCTCTGCTTGAGACTGTTGGGCCTGGTACGAGGCAAGCTGACTTTCAAGCTCCTTTTCGGTAACTTTATGAGCTTCGACCATTTTGCGAGTAAAAATGACGGCTTTATAAATAGCTACCACCTCCCTGATAGATTCTTGAAGCACCCGCCAAAGTTCGTACGCCCGAGTGGTCTTGGCCGTAAGGTCAGCTTGAAGTTCCCCCAATGCAGTTGAAGCCAGCTTCCTCTCTGAAAATTTTCGGTTGAGACTCTTCTCACATGATTATAGATTTGCGGCGCACCGTTCAATCAGCCCCCGCAATCTCGTCTTTGCAGCCACGATCTCTGAGGGAAGGCATGTGCACTTGAGATCATGTAAACAGACCTCCACTCGACGCCAATTCTCGATTCAAAACACGCACAAGCTACTTTCTCTTTCTGGCAACAAGGAAAGTTTTCGTGTTCGTACTTAAAGAAAATTCCCAGGGGTCAAGTATGAAGCTCGTGTACACAGGTGGGATGCACGTACGAATACACATCAAGCAGAAAAAGCCAACAGAGAATATTCAACGATTAATGATAAGAGAAAATACATTGATATTACTCTAAAGGAAAGAGATCACCAAACAAGGGATCGGAAATACAAGGATTAACAAAGCAAAACACAAAATTTTCCAGCTCCCTCTCCGCCTTCTCCAGCACGTCAAAACGACGGTTTTCACGAGGAGTCGCTCCCCATCGGTTGGCACCATGCTCATCTGCGAAAGCGGACATGATGGCCCGTCGGGCCCTTATCTGACTCAGTATATGAACTGAATGATCCTTCAGAGCTTGAGTGATTAGACAAGCCTCGTGAAAGCACTCGTGCTTGTCCTCCGCTGCATCAAGGATCGCCGAAGTCATCTCCGCCGGATGAGGGGGTATATCGGCATGCATAGACAGAAAGATCATCCGGAGCCAAATGGAGCCCATGGGAAGAGGAGAGCCCCGACGAGTCAGAAGGTCATACATCATCACGTCACATTGAGCGTCGGTGAGGAGGGGATCTGCCAGCCGCGCAGCGAAGCGAGGGATTATCTCCTCAATGGGCACCTCCCATGGTTGCCAACGAGCGTGGGGACGATTGCAAGCCATAGCAATTGATCGGTTTCTCAAAGATGATCACCTTAAGGTACAAATGGGTTTCTCTGTGAGGAAAGGAAGAAAGGCAGGGTTTCAGGTTATAAAGGGGAGCATTTAATACTATGCACAAAAAATGTTGTGCATGGTGGAACTATTCTCAAAACCCAGAAAAAAGGGGAGAGCGTTGGAAATGAAAAGCAATGACGCATTGAAATCGGATCAGGAAAATGAAACGTCCCCATCAAGAAGAGCCCCATATGCGCAACACGTGAGCACAAGCCTTGATTGGAAGATAAAGCGGCACTGCACATACATGACACAAAACTGAGCTCTAAGAAAGAGAATTAAATTCTCAAGGCAAGAACAAGGAAGGAAGAAGATAAAAGAGTGGAGGCGCTTCTAAAGAGACCCCTGCATTTATAGGATGTGATGGAAAACGGTTCATCTACCCCCTTCCCCAGGCAGAACCAACGGCCACAAAAGTTACAGCGTTGCACTCACGTGCAAACACGTGAGAACAACGCTGTGGGGGAATTTGTTCCCTCATAAAATACAAGGAAAAACCCCAATGTGGTATCACGTGCGCATACGTGATCGGGGGTCACGTGCCGACATGTGATGGCTTCCTGAAGGCTCTGAGATGATAAGAATTGAATTTTAATCAAATGGGGTCACGTGCCCACACGTGATAGGCCTTTAAGCCTACTGAAGTATAATAAAACAGCAAGGAAAAACCCCAATGGGGCATCACGTGCTCACACATGACCAAGGGTCACGTGCTGACACGTGATAATTCCTGAGTTCTTTAAAATAACAGAATTAAATTCTGGTTAAAAGCTTAATCAGTGGGTCACGTGCCACCACGTGATGGGGTCTTAAAAACTCTCTGAGTTAGAGGAAAGAAAACCCTAAATGGGGTATCACGTGCCCACACGTGACAGAGGGTCACGTGCCAACACGTGATGGGTTCCTAAAGATCTCTGAACTAATAGAATTAAATTCTAATGAAATGGTCAATTAGTGGGATCACGTGTCAACACGTGATAGGCTCTTAAACCTTCAGAACTAATAGAATTAAATTCTAATTAAGGGAAATCATAAACTCTAATATTTCCCTAGATCTTTCCAAACAAAAAGATTGCGTTCTGTAAAGTGGAGCACCGTTGGATTAAAAATCTAATGGTGATTAAAAAATCACCAATTTATAGAAAGATTCTATACAAGGAAAGATTTCCCTGAAATTTGCCAGGAATAACAGACAAAATATCTTTTAGATTAAAAATCCAATGGTGAGTAAAATTCACTGACTGGTCTAAAAGATTATGTTGTTTACAAAATCAATTAAAATCTTTCAATGAAAGATTGACTAAACAAACCGATTCTTTTCTTTCTCCTATAAATAGGAGCCAAGAAGAGAAGATAGAGAGGAGATACAAGAATAGAGAGAAAAAAGAAGAGAATTTAATTCTCCAGAGAAAAAGAAGATTTCTTCAGAAAAAGAAAGAAACCCTAGGTAAGAAAGAGAAAGAGATCATTCTATAAGCTCTCATAACCCTATAAGAGAATTTAATTCTCAAACTAAGGGTTTAACTCTTCTGAATAAGAACTTAGTTCTTCCTCTTGTTGAAGATCTGCAGAAGCAGATCTTCCCATAAGTTGAGAATTTAATTCTCATCGGGGAGATTCTGTCATGCAGATCTAAAACCTAAGGGAGGACCTAAATTCAGAGAATTTTATTCTTCCAAAAAGCACATAGGAATTTAATTTCTCCAACAAAAATAGAGTTTAACCCTTAATACAAGAGCTTAGTTCTTCTTCATGGTTGAAGATCTGCAGAAGCAGATCTCCCTATAAGTTGAGAATTTAATTCTCATCGGGGAGATTTTGCCATGCAGATCCAAAACTTAGAGAGAGAGTTGGGTTTAAATAATTTAATTCTTCCAAATACATAGGAATTTAATTCCTCTAAATAAATTAGGGTTCAACCCTACAAAAGAATTTAATTTTGAAATAAGGGACTTAAACTTTTCATGCACGTAAAAGCATCAGTATCCAACCTGATCACGTGTGTCCACGTAACTCCCCTCCTCGGTGATCAAAAGAGAACGAATGAAATTGGGTCACGTGCTCCAACGTGACCCTTGGATAAATTCCTCAAAATAGAGAGAACAAAGCAAAGGCAGAACAGACTTTGGGCGCTCTCACGTGTCCCCACGTGACCTCTAACAAATCTTGTTAATATCCAGTGCATGGGTGCCCATCACGTGCCCACACGTGATGGCCATGAAGACTAAAAAGTTTTTAACACTTATTTGAATATTCTGAGAATAAAATAAAGGAATCTTGGTCCAATCCTAGGGCCCCTCACGTGTCCTCACGTGAGCGCCTCATTTTTCTAGTGTTTAACACTATTTTGAGCATTTCATTCCTAGTGTTTTCCACTTTTTTAAATGCATCACGTGGGAACACGTGACCGCCGGATATGTGCTAGTGTTAAACACTATTTTCAAATCAGTCTTAGCCTAAATTGGCTAAATCTTCCAGAGGCAAGACTCTCCTTTTTGACTGAGCCTCAAGTACACCCTTGTTTTCCAAGATTGATCATCTCATATGGTATATAAGTGCTCAGCACTGAATAAAAGATAAAATACGGTCAGAACCCAGACTCATGCTTAGCACTGCTAAATAATGGGGGGCTGAGCCCAGACAAATGTTCAACAGTCCAAACAAAGGTCCAACATTTCAAATCTAATTGGATTTAGCCCAAGTTGGCCATAAGTCCTCAATTCAGATTTAATTGAGCCCATGTGCTCATAATCTAATTAATTGATCTTAGTCCCCAAATTGGACTACAGATTTCCCAATCAACATTGGTTCAAGGGTACATCTCTTCACTCCTTTGATATTTGTCGTTGTAATCCTTCAACGTCTTCAGAGAGGTGACGGGTCCTGATAACCAATCATTCCATGGACTATGGGGTCCTTAAACTCATGGACTATGATGTCCTTAAACTTTATAGACTATGACGTCTTTAAACTACGGACTGTGGGGTCCTTAAGCCCATGGACTATGATGTCCTTAACCTCGGACTGTGGGGTCCTTAAGCCCATGGACTATGATGTCCTTAACCTTTACAGACTATGATGTCTTTAAACTAGACCACCATGTCCTTAAACTGGTAATCGACCGCAATGTCCCTAAACTAAACAATAGAGTCCAAATGCTCTCTTGTTGGATCTAAATGATCTTGTTAAGTAGATCTTAGTCTAAAATTAGACTAACGTATCATTAACAAACGTTTAAGTTGATCTTAGTCTGAAATTAGACTAACGTATCCTTAACATATGTTTAAGTTGATCTCATTCTCAAATGAGACTAACGTATCCTTAAACCCAACCCCCAAACCCAAATCTAAGAAAATACGGATTTGGACTAATCCATGCCCTACGAGCGACAACATAAATTAGTCTCCGTATACAATCCACGGACAACCAAAACAAAACAAACACCCACGACATGAAGTGACCATCTGGACAAGGGGAAAGTGGTTACCGCGATGCGGTAGCGTAATTAACTGCAGGGGCTTACGCTTGCAGAGAAGAGCGTCCCCATAATCAAAAACCCCTCAACGAGGGGGAATCTAACGAAGTCTGCTACATCGGCTGCATCCGTTTAAACCTCCGATACACGGTGCCATAAATCAACTTGGCATCTTAGGAGAGGTGGACGGATAGCACCAATTAGCATCTGCCCCCAAATTCAGACAAGACGAACCTACGCGGTTCCATCTCTGTATTCGGAGGAGAACAACGGCCCAGCATGGAAGACAGAGCGACATCACTCTAAGTTTACACAGCCCGGGAGGAGGTCCAAGATTGGAGGAATCCCATCGTGGAATTCCTGAAGGAGGGTACACTCCCCGGAGATCGTAGGGAGACCCGTCGGCTCCGAGCCAAATCCCGCCATTTCGTTTGGAGCAATGGGAACCTCTACAAGAAATCCTTCACTCAACACCTGCTTTGGTGCGTCGACCTCTACAAAGCCGACTATGTCCTCCGTGAGGTCCACGAAGGGGTTGGCGGAGCACATCAAGGGGCCCGCGCCTTAGTCCAGAAGACGCTCCTCCAAGGGTACTATTGTCCGACCGTCTATCATGACGCTCAGAAGCTCGTCAGAAGGTGCAAGAGTTGCCAATTCCATGGCAACATACCCCGCCTTCCGGCTACCGAGCTAACTACCCTGACCTCCCCATGGCCGTTTGACCAGTGGGAAATGGACATGATAAGCCAACTCCCTACAGGTATGGGTGGGCACAAATACATGCTCATCGCGGTGGAATACTTTACGAAGTAGATCGAGACCGTCCCCATCAGAAAACCGGACGCTACCACGACCATCAAGTTCCTGCAGAACAACATAATATTCAGGTTTAGGATCCCGAGGTGTATCATCACCGACCACGGGACGAATTCGAAAATGAGAGAGTTAAAGCATTCTGCAGCGAATACCATATACTGATGAAGTTCGCCACGGTCGCGCACCCCCAATGCAACGGGCAGGCCGAGGTCGCCAACCGAGACGTCATTCGAGGTCTTCGAGCTCGCCTGGAAGTACGACAAGGCAGTTGGGTCGACGAATTTCCCGGGGTCTTGTAGGCCTTCTGCACATCGAAGAAGACCCCCACTGGAGAGACCCCCTTTAGCCTCTGCTACGGCACCGAGGCGATGGTCCCAGAAGATATCGGGCTGCTTAGTTACAGGGTCGAGCACTTCGACGCGTAGCAAATACCTCGGCCCTCCGGACTAGTTTGGACGTCTTGCTGGAGAAGCGGGACCGGGCACAGATCAGAGCTACCGCTTACCAACGACAGACTGCCCGCTACTACAACGCTCGGGTCAAGCATCGCGCCTTCAAAACCGGAGATTTGGTCCTAAGGCGGAACAAGTTTGTTGATCAGGGCAAGTTACACAAGTTTTCTCCAAAGTGGGACTTCCTGTTCCTCGTTTCAGAAGTCTTGCCCGGCGGGGCCTATCGCCTACAAGACGCTGCAGGTCGCAAATTTCCGTGGCCTTACAACGCCGAGAAGCTCAAGCTGTACCTTTGAAAAGTATATCTGTGAATACATGTTTATTCATTGACAAAGCGACGTAAACTTTTTCAAGTCTTTCTCTGAATAAAAATAAAACTTCTCCTACCTGTTTCCCTCTTCCTCGTTTCAAAGGCCACAGATTCCAATTCGTGAAAATACTCAAACGCACTCAAAGGATAATAAAGAACAATAGAATATCGCAAAAAGGAGAACTTTATTCATCAAAAAGGTATTGTGGGCTCCTCAGCCTTACATATTAAGAAAAATTATTACAACAGAGGGGGAATGAGGTTAAGGAAATACTCCTCATGATACTCCGAGGAGATCTCCTCCAGCCGAGTCCTGGCCTCTGCAACCCGCTCCCGCTGATGCTGCACGCGAACCTGGGACGCCACGGAACGGCCGGGCGCTCCACCAGCCGAGCCTTAACTCACGATCTGTCTCTTTTAGAAGCATTCCAAAATGAAAGCCACATATCAGTCGTGCCTGGTCTTCGAGATGAGGCCGATGACGTAAATTGTACGGACCTTATCGATGGCCTCGTCCAGCAGCTCCTTGGCAAGGGGGTTGTATAAAACCGGGGACCTCTTCCAAATTGCGTACATTAGCAATTGGATGAGGGGCGATCGGCGAGGGAGTAAACGGCCAATGTGATCCTTGATGCGCTGGATCATGCCCCGATACCTATCCTCGGAAACGGATTGCTCGTACAGGTAGACATCATTGGGAGTGACGATCTTTTCAATCGAGTAAATACGCCCGGCCATCTCGAAGAAGCAATGCTGAAACCAACCCCTCTCCTTCTCTATTTATATCCTTCACGGCATCTCCAAGAGTCCAAATTTGCGCGCGCATGGGCGCGAATCTAGGGATTCGCTCAATTCTTCAAATACCGTACCGCCACGTGGCGGGCATCCCGTATCTCTCGGCAAATCGAATTCGGAACGACACGGATCTTGGAACGCCTCGCCTCACCAATGCGTTTCTACCACGTGCCGCCTGCGACGGTCACTCTTCCCGATATTCACACATCCAGGAAGGTCAGGCAACGCCTCACAAAACTGAGCATCTACCCTGCTCAGTCCATCCTTGGTTGGTAGTTTACTACCCACCGACGCCAAGGATCGAAGCCCTCGTCAAGAGGCAACCGAGCAGCTTTCCTGCTTGGTCCATCCTTGACTGGTAGTTTACTACCCACCGATGCCAAGGATCGAAGCCCTTATCAAGAGGCAACCGAGCAGCTTCTCTGCTCGGTCCATCCTTAGTGGGTAACTCCTTACCCATCTACGCTAAGGATCGAAGCCCTCGTCAAGAGGCAACCGAGTAGCTTCCCTGCTCGGTCCATCCTTGGTTGGTAGTTTACTACCCACCGACGCCAAGGATCGAAGCGTTCGTCAAGAGGCAACCGAGCAGCTTCCCTGCTCAGTCTATCCTTGGCTGGTAGCTACTACCTACTGACGCCAAGGATCGAAGCCCTCATCAAAAGGCAACCAAGCAGCTTCCCTGCTCGGTCCATCATTGGATGGTAGTTTACTACCCACCGACGCCAAGGATTTAAGCCCTCGTCAAGAGGCAACCGAGCAGTTTCCCTGCTCGGTCCATCCTTAGTGGGTAACTCCTTACCCGTCTACACTAAGGATCGAAGCCCTCGTCAAGAGGCAACCGAGCAGCTTCCCTGCTCGGTCCATCATTAGCTGGTAGTTTACTACCCACCGACGCCAAGGATCGAAACCCTCGTCAAGAGGCAACCGAGCAGCTTCCCTGCTCGGTCCATCCTTGGCTGGTAGTTACTACTCATCGACGCCAAGGATCGAAGCCCTCGTCAAGAGGCAACCGAGCAGCTTCCCTGCTCAGTCCATCCTTGGCTGGTAGTTTACTACCCATCAACGCCAAAGATCGAAGCCCTCGTCAAGAGGAAACCAAGCAGCTTCCCTGCTCAGTCCATCCTTAGTGGGTAACTCCTTACCCATCTATGCTAAAGATTGAAACCCTCGTCAAGAGGCAACCGAGCAGCTGCCCTGCTCGGTCTATCCATGGCTGGTAGTTCACTACCCACCGACGCCAAGGATCAAAGCCCTCATCAAGAGGCCATCGAGCAGCTTCACTGCTCGATCGATTCTTAGCGGGTAACTTTTTGCCCATCTACGCTAAGGATCAAAACCCTCGCCAAGAGGCCACCGAGCAGCTGCCCAGCTCGGCCCATCCATGGCTGGTAGTTTACTACCCACCGACACGAAGGATCGAAGCCCTCGTCTAGAGTCCACCGAGCATCTTCCCTTCTCGTTCCATCCTTAGTGGGTAACTCCCTAACCATCTGTGCTAAGGGTCAGAAGTCCTCAACCTCGGTGGTTGCCGGTCCAACTCGACGTATCTTCAACGAGCGATCGCCACCTCGACTTCGGGGCCATAAGGATGCCGACCTTATACCGGCCTTTGTACACTTCAAATAATTGGATTTAACTCGACGCGCGATCGCCAACTAAAGGACCTGCTTCCAACCTAGCGCTCATCAGGTAAACAAAATGAAGACATTACCACGGAATGAAAACATTACGACACAAATTTTTGCAAAAGGGCTTTATTTACAATTCGGGAACCTTTACAAAGGTATTGTGGGCTCCCCAGCTTTACAAAATCTCCCGAGGGCTTACAAAATTCCAAGACGAAAACAAAAAATATACAAAAAAGTGGGCAGGGAGACTCAGGCCTCAGGGTCGGGAAGGACCACGACATGCTCCGCGGCCACCTTGGGAGCCGGGGTGATTGCTTGAGGGTCGGCGCCCACCGCAGGAGATTCGGCACTGGGAGCCGGGGTGACCGCCTGTAGGGTTCCTAGGCACTCTAATGAAGTCTCACAAGGCATCAATCATGCCAATTTCAAAAATTATGGGTGCCGAGAAACCCTAATACGGATCGTTGACTAGAAGTTTAGGCGAAAAGATAAACTAGTTAACACTTTAACTAAAAGTTAGATGCCACAACCTTTGTAGATCCGGTTCCCCACTTCCTTAGCTCCACGTGGGTATGCTCTCACTGTCCATCATGAATCCTAGACTCATTCGTCGGCTTCATCGGAAAAACGGGCGAGCAAGGTCGTCGGCTTCGTGTCAAAGACGATCTACGTCGAGGTTGCACAAGTTCAAGCTCCGACTTCACCAAGTTGTGAAACTTGTGAAGAAAACACCCAAAACCACTTGGCAAGAGGTAGAGGATGAAGAAATAGGAGGTGGGTTCACTTTAGATTTGGATTTCTCACTCTAGAAATGAAGTTGCCATTGATGGCATCAAGCTTTTCCTTTTTGAAGTGAAGAAGAAGATGAAGAAAGAATATGATAAGTGTTGAGATAAAATAAAAATAAATCAATACTTATCATAACTAAACCAAGGTTAAGTGTAGAGAATAAACCATGGTCAAATGAGAATGGTTAGGGTTAAGGATGATGACAAAATAGTCACTTTAGTCAAAGCTTCATGAAGCTTCATCAAGCTTCATGAAAGAAACCATTTTGTTATCATATAAATTTATTTATCAAAAAAGAATAGATAAATAAATAAGTAAATAAATAAAAACCCTAACTATTATCATAACCATGGTTTAATTCTTAACACAACACCAAACTACATGTATCATCAAACATGACACAAAGTAGTGCACAAAAGTATATCATATATACTTCTTGCACATCGAGTGAGAAAATCCATATAAAGTGAACCAATACTAGTTAATGCAATGCAATATATCAAATATATAATTATGCATTAAATCATTAAATCAACATTTGATTCAATGATCCGGTCATGTCGTACATAACCGACTAGAATCCAATGTATCGATTTATCGAATCAATGATTCGATAACTAGGTCATATCGAATATAACCAATCGAAACATATATCGCGAGAATGAAATGTGGTATCACATACACGCATTATTCTCGGTCCCGCACATATCTCATATGCGCTCCTATTTCGTTTCGCTTGAACCAGGAAACCTCAGTGTAGGACTCTAAAGACTCGTCAATACGCCGGTAGCAGATGATGATCATATCAAGCACCCATAAGCCGCAAGCGGTCTGCTAAACGTAACGGCCATCCGGGTATTGAGCGATCAGAAGATCGACGAGCTTGCCCGCTCACACTCCTGTGAATCCAACCAGTAACACTCACCGTACAGTCCGGTCTGTTCGTCTGATACGTCGCATATCAAGTCTAGGGGTGGTATACGTCAGACCCCAATAACCGATAAGTCGTGCCGATGTGAGGCTCATAACGGGTCGAGAAACTACTGGTAACACTTACCAGCAAATCTCTGATCAGCCCTGGCCAGGGACTTCCCTGTTACGGCCAATCGAGCACAGCGCAACATCAACCCCCAATACCGGGAGAGACGAAACCCCTCCTATCGCTCATTGCCTCCATGTGACTCGGGACTGTGCCCAAAGACCACCGTTTTGCACGCCCTCATGGACGTGGTAAGGTGGAGATCAAAGCACAGTGGGAATCACACAAGACTCTATGACGATCTCAGGTCTACAGACTAACCTGTACAAGTGTCACCTGAGAACTGCCATCTGACGTGAGGTATAATACCATCTGGGAGTTCTCGGTGAGTCCGTCCAGTGTACCCAGTCTCCACTGAGCACCCGTACACCATCTCTGATGTCAAACACCAATGGATATGGGATCATCCATCGCCCATCTCATGGGTCGAGAAGCGTATACGCTAGTCTACACTGGTATATCGATGCCCCGTCTCGATACACCCACGACTAGGGACCTTGAAGGATGTACTTATGGACTACCATGTCCCCACTAGTATGATCTTCATCATAGTCCAGGTAGTCAAGTACATATCCTAAGGGCTTTACCAACATGTAACTATAAGACAGTATAAAGAGACAAGTGTACATGTTAAGATAAAGAGCAACCAGATAGCATACTATCATATCGAGCAAGAAAGTCATCTCTATATATGTCCAAGCATCCAATATAATATACATCATCTGTACAATACTGGCCTCTAGGGCATACATACAACTAACACCGCCTTCTCCCCAACGCCCCCACCAAGGGCCTTCCCCCCGGCGACGCTTTTGGTAGCATCCCCCTGCACCTTACCCTCGAGGGGGTACTTGAACCGGAGCTTAGCGTAGGGAAACTCCGGCATCACCGCCTTGACGGTGTCGAGGGCATCGTACCAGACGAGAGCCGAGGCTTCGACGAGGTCGGCGTAGAATTGATCCGACGCCTTGTAGTTCTCCACCGCCTTCGCAGCCCGTAGGTCAGCGTGTCTCATCCCTTCCTTCAGCGCCTCGTTCTCCCTCTTGAGGGTGTCCCGCGTCTTCCTCAGAGTGGCGACGAGCACCCTACCATCCTCCCACTTAGCCTCAACGACCTTGTTGGACTCCATCAAAACTCGGATGGACTCCCGGCAGTTAGCGTTCACCGTTTCCTTGGCAGCCACCCGGTCTTCGAGGGCTGCGATCCTCTCCCTCGTCTGACGTGGCTCCCAGCTCAGGCTCTCCTCTCGCGAGGAAGACGTGCCCGCCAGCGCCAACGCCGGGGAGATTTCCTTGTGCTCTATGTTGGCGACGAGGGCGCAATGCTGGAGGACCAGTGGAAAACAAAGGAGGGGTTAAAAAGGTATACGATCCTGCAAACAAAAAGGCTTAACGAAAACCCGAACGGGAGGTGGACACTAACCAGCACGACCTCCAGAGCTATGGCCACAATTTGGGCCTTGAGGGTCCCCATGAGATTCTGCCCCCAGCCGACCGCTCCACCTCGGAGAGCAAGCTGTCGGCGACAGAAATCCCCAAGGGCACCTCGTAGCGAAGATCCCCCTCCTACACGAAGATGGGGAAGACGGGGCTCGGGACGCCGTCCTTTTGCGCCGCTTGAGGAGGGCCACGGGAGGGTCGGCCTCATCCGCCAACTCCAGGACCTGGGGTTCCTGCTCCCGAGCATGTTTGCGGCTCTCCCCGTGGCTGGTCGCCAGAGCCTGGGGAGTAGTGGAATGCCTAGCTGGAGCGGCCGTCGATGGGGTCGGGCTCGCTGCAGGGCATGACGGGTCGGCGCCTCCGGCCTTCCTCCCTTTCTTCTCGGCCAGGGTAGCCCGGAATTTAGATCAGTCCATCGGCTCTGCAAAGAAGCAAAAATACAAAAAGGGTTAGCAATGCCAGAAAAGGTGGAAGAATAGACAAGTCTAAATAGGTCGTTTAAGCTCTTAACTTACCCGCAAACTGAGCGGGGCTGAGCACGGCCTAACTGTGGGCCTGCTCGGACAACAACATATCGGCCTGATGGACGAGCTCCCACTCCGCCACCGCCACCGCATCAGGATTGGACGACCGCCTCACCCGTGGGCAGTTGGCCCTGTGCCACTGGACAGGCACATGCCAATCCTCACCCTCGGGTGTCCCGACGAACAAGAACTTCTCTTTCCATTCATGAATGGAAGAAGGTACTGCTACGACCCCCGACCCGGCCGCCCCTCCTATGTGTTTTCTAAAAGAAACGTATACCCAGCTAGGCTCGTCCCTACGAGTGCCGGGGTGATTTTTGTAGCAGAGGTAGGAAAGGAGAATCCTCCACGAGTTCGGCACTATCTAGCCCGGGGCTAATTGAAAGCCATGCAGCGCCGCACTCATCTCAGGGGAAAAAGGCAGACGCATTCCGCCCTAAAAGGCATCCAAGTACAAGGCAATCTCCTTGCCCCGTACCTGGTCTGCCCTCTCTCCTTCCCCGGCCAAGTGAAGAGAGTAGCCGGGGGGAATGTGGAAGCGAGCCCGGATTGTGGTGAGCTCGTCCACATGCCTTAAGAGGGAAGGCGCGTCATGGACACTCCTGACACGCGCTTTGGGGACCATCCCCGCTGTACGGCCCCGGAGAACATGACTAACCCTAACTTCCCAGGAGGATTCCGACTTGGACGAGGATGAGGAAGAAGCAGAGGAATAAGCGGCAGAAGACTCCTTAGACTATACCTCTACTATCTCAACAGACTCCTCAGAGGAAGACATCTAACCAGAGCAGAGAAAGGAGACGTTCGAGGGAAGAACGCAAGAAATCCGACCTAAAGAGAAGAGCGCCGAGCTAACACACACAGCGATGAGGAAATTATAGCGAAGTATGGACCTTGGGGGGTCCCACCTCTATTTATAGCAGCCGGCAAGCGCATCCAACGGCGCCGATCGATTCCCGCCAAAACAGACGCTCCGCGTCCGACGGCCACCAACTTTACACGTGGCTCAAGAGCATTGGACGCGTCCTTTCAAGCACCAAGGACGCCGGCGACCCGTCACGTCGGCCAACCAGCGCCAGACGCGTGTCCTGGTGCCTCAACGGAAGTACGATCGAATCGGCGCTTCCCCTTTAATGCACGATCTCTTCTCTGATCCGCTGACGTCATAAAAAAAATACGACTGATTGCCCGGGAATCTACGCTGACGATGTCTTCAAATAAGAATTTAGCCCGAGTGACCAATCAGACCACTCTCGACCTGACCCATAAATAGGTCGGGATGAGAGTAGGGGGCTAATGATGATGCTCAATACTGAGAACTCCCTAGATCACGATACGTGGCAGAAGACGTATCCCACAGCTTATGAGAAAGGAGCAAGAATGGTACATTGGAAGCATACCCCGGGCCTTAGACCCGAGGATGTTATCAACCTTCGATGACCTTCCAGACCACTCCTATGCTCGTCTTCGAAATAACCGTTGGCTCGCCTCCGAGCCCTCCTGCACGCTGAGCTTCCTCAGCCCTCCCAGCTTGCCCCCGAGCTATCACAGAACCAAGCTTACTCGGCCTCCCGCTCGCCTCCGGGCCTCCCGCCGAGCTCAGCTTCCTCGGTCTCATCGACCGACTCAGAGCGTAGATCATCAGCGTCCCGGACATAGCCCCGTGAATCTCTCCATACGCGAGATATCCACCGCCCTACGATCCTGCATCCCACGCCATCGCGTTCCCCCGTTAACGGGCGTATCTCGCCATTAATAGAGGATCCCGCCATTCGCGCAGGCATGGCTCCAAGGGCGTAACGGCCGGCGTGAATCTCGCGTCCGCCAGCCTATGGCTGCCACTATATAAACCCGCTCTCAGACGACTCAGATAAGGCAATTATTACCTAATAGGCCGTTACTCTGCCCAAATACCTCGACTAACTTGATCATCGGAGGGTCCACGGTGGTACAACCACCCTGAGACTTCCTTGCAGGTAGCTCGGCTCCACTCCAAATCAAGCCTGCTGAGATCCACACGCATCAAGAAGCAACCATCAAACCCAATCTCAGCCATCCGTCAACGCTCACCACAGATCAACGGAAGACAACATCTGAAGGAGATCCAGACCTCCATCATATAGAATTTTAATCCAAAACCCTTTTCTTTGGCAATTTCGCCCTCACAACCCTTGTTAGGGGAACCTGCGAAAATATGGTGTGGATTATCGCTCATCTTGGATCTAGTGGGTGAGACTGAAGCTCTTCACGGAGTGCATTCTAGAAGGAAAAGAAATACGTTTTTAAACAAAATAAAACAACACTAAATTAAAAACCATAAACTTGTAACTTAAAACAAAGCAATTTTTTTGTAAATCTAATTTCAATAAGATATTCTAAATTAAAATATTAAGTTTTTATTAAAATATCTCAAGTTTTCCAAAAGATAGATTTTCATAAAAATACCATAAACTTTTAAAAGCTAGGTTTTATTATTAAAACACCATAAAATCTAAAGTATATTTTTATTAAAACTCTTGACGTTCTAATTAACGTATTTTACCAAAAACACCTTCGAGTTTTATTTTTAAAAGTAAAGCATTTTACCTAAAACACGCTCGAGTTTTCAAATGAACTATTTACATAGATGCCTAATTGATGTGAAAATTTTGTCTTTTATCGTTTCCTAATTACCGCAATCAACACGGTGTAGCATAAGCTAGCCGCGGTAAGTACGGATCGTCCACAGGGAGATAGTAATATTAAAAATCATGTTTTAGACGAGTTTATGGAAAAGATTTGGATTTTTGTTTTAATCTAAAAAAGATAAAATTTCAATGATAAAAGAACTTATTAGGGTTTTCGGATTGGGCAGTCAAGAGATGGTATTATAAAAATATTCCTTTTAACCTTTAATTTAATTGAAGCAAGAGTAATAACGAACAATGTGGATTAGGATTCATAGAGGGGTACTAGGGATTCTCTCTATTGACCATTGTCCTTTCATTGAGCCCTACCATTTTAAGCTTTCAACAAAACAAGCATAACTCGACTCAAATCTGGGTCGTAACTATCATGAAAGGATAGAGCGTTCAAATAAGAGAGTTAATACTCACTTTGCCTATAAAAAAATTTAAAAAGAAAAATAAGAAGAGTATAATGGATTTTTCCATCTCTTATGCTACCCTTTCCTACAACCCTAATAAGTGAGAAATTACTCGCTTATTGAAAACAATTCGAAAAGAATTAAGGAAAAGGAAGAGAAGAAAGATCGAAGAATAATTGAAAAGATAACTACTTAAACCCTCACAATAGCAAGGAGCACCTTCGAGTATCATTGGTTTATATAAGAAGAGGAGAGAAAAAAATCCATAAAACAAAATCAAGTTAATTTAACTTGTAAAATGCGATAAATAAAATTAAAAAACTTTAAAGTGCAGAAATTAAAGATCAGAAAAATAAAGGTGTCACATCCCGTTTCCCAAAATACGGAAGCAGGTATGTGACAAGGCACGCGACATATTTATTTCGAGAAGGTCATTTTCCGGAATAAATACGCTAAGCGTAATTGAGCAATATAAAATGATAAGAAATTAACATGAGATTTAAATTTCAATAACTTTATTTACATCCAAACTTGATACATTTATAATACATGAGTTCAACTGAAAGGGAAATACAAGAAAAGAAATTCCAAAATAGGTGGAATATATAAACTGAAAGAAAAGATGAGTTAAGCTAAGCTTGAGTAGTGGTCTGGTCGTAATTCCCTACAGTCGCTTCTATCTCCTTAGTCTCTAGACTACCAGACGAACATCTAAAAAGAAAGAGATGGGTGGATGCCTGTCAGCACACTTTCGCTCGGTAAGTCCCCAAGGAAAGGTGTGAAGTATAAAAGTATAATGACAAGTTGGAAAATGGATATCATGAAGCAATGGACTAGGAGATATGGTGTTTAAACATGTCATTTAAGATAATCATGATAATTCTATGTAACATGCAGTTCTATTGGCAAGGTATCATGAGTATGACAATATGTTTATAAGTATGGTAAGGTAACATGAGATAGCAAAATAGTTTAGCATGACCATGTAGTGTAGGTATAGTGAACATGAAGTGCATGTAAGTGTCCTTTTTTTTAAGGGCCTTCATTTCTGTCCAAAAATGTCTCTACATTGGTAAACTAATTTAACATAAGTTCAAGGGTGAATGTCAACCAATCTCAAGAGTGTTCTCGAACCCAACATCCAGGGTTAAAAAATCACGAGCCCGAATCAAGTATTAGTAATGGGATTTCAAGCTAGTGTTGAACTATTTCAAACTCAACAGGCTATAATTCAGAAGTAAGGAAACACGGACCCTCATGATATATTGCTTATGTTATTAGATATGGATTCATGATCTAGGAGGACTCCTGAGATTTCGTTGGATTTGCACTTTAACTACCCCAACACCCCATATATTCTAGATTATATTTAAAATTACCAGTCTTGCTCGAATCCATGAATATATCAAGTTGCAAGATTGAGTTCATGTTAAAATCAAGTATTCATGTCAAGTGTTCATGTATTCATGTCAAGTTGTATTCATAGTTCGAGTCAAGTCAGTTCAAAAGTAGTCAGTGGTTTCAGATATTCATGTTAAGTTCAAGTGTCAAGTTCAGATTCATGTTTAATTTCTAGTTTGAGTTCGAGTTTAAATTTAGGTTCGAATTTGGATTCGAGTTATAGTCATTTCATATTACTAGATTTAAATCTTTTGAATAACTTTAATCTTGTTAACTCTTAAGTTCAGGAATAATTGGACAACCGCTTGATAGAGGGATTTGTGTCTTTTTCCAAAACGATTGTCATTGATAATTCCGTTAATTTACAGTGTTGTCTAACCTGAATAGACAAGCACTCACTTTCTCCGGCTCTCTTAGGCTCAAGAGAAATGATACCGCTTAAACGTATATTAATCTAAGGTCCTTAAAGATTTATTCTAGTTTGTTTATTATGTATTTACAGTATTTGTATTTCTCGTGGGTATTTTCTGTAAAATATTTTAATATTGTTTAAAAATAAATCTCGATGGTGATTTAGAATATTAAGAGTTTTTATAAAAAGGTACTTTGGTTTTAGTGATATTTTAGTGATAAGATCTAGCTTTTTAAAAGTTTATAGTGCTATTATAAAAACTACTACTTTTGGAAATTTGATAGTATTTTGTTAAAATTTTAATCTTTCATTTAAAAAATATAATTTTCACAATTTGTTTTTATTGAAAATACGGATTCATAATTTTATATAATTTTCCAAAGTTTTAATTTGTTTAAAAAAGTTGTATTTCATTAAAACGTATTTTTATTTCTTTTCGAGACCGAATTCTCTGTGAGAAGTTCTGTATCTCACTCTACTATCCCAAGGACGTACGATAACCCGAACCATCCGTAAATAGGTTCCCCTAAAAGGGTTGTACAGGCGCAATTGCAAAGATCTTAAAAATATTGATTAAAAACGTTTATTTGTAAAAATAATGGTACTTTATTAAAAACCGTATTTTTTAAATTAAACATACATCTAAAAAGTTCTTGCTATAAAACCATAGTGTATGTGATGAGTAGATCGTTACCCCGTGAATTTCTATAAGTATCTATTCTAGCTATCGGAAAACTGTACTTTTAAAATTCATGGTATTTATTTGTTATTTGTAATCTACATGTTATTTAACATAACAAACATCATATTAAAATTGTGAGACATGTATAGAGTTATAAATTCGTATTTTCTTGATATCATGGCATGAAAATTTATGATGAACATGTCGAATTATAATGAATATATATATATATATGTATATATATATATATATATGTATTTAATTTAAACTTTGTTTATAATACTGTATTCTTTCGTGTCTATGTAAGAGGAGAAAATGTCACGCCCCGCTTCCCAGAGTGCGCTAAGATAGGCACGTGACAGAGCCAACCATGCTACCTGTGGGTAGGAAATATCGCTCTACAGTCACATTACGGCTGTAGAGATATCAAGAACAGTAATAAACTATCTAACACGTGTCCATAAGCCAGAATAAACGAGTCATGAAATAAAATAATGCGGAAGCAAAAGATCCAATACAATAATAATCTGGAATGTACGTCCCATAATGCGGGCTCACATCAGAAATGAAAATACTGAAAGAAAACTAAACTAAACTAATAAAAGGTCCTCACTGCTCGGCCTGTTGATCAAAATACTCCTGGACTGCCTGCGATAAGGATAAGGGATCCGGGCCATGCAAAACCCAGACGTCAGTGCGTCATAATATCAATAATTCTAAGCAAGCAGGATGTGATGAAATATGCAGGCATGAAGTATGAACAGTAACAAGTCATAAGTAAACCGTAACATGAATATAGATCAGTGAACAGAATATAAACAGGTGAAGTGCAGTGAGTAGTCTAAACGGTGCTATGGGGTTATCTATTCTAAATTTATTCGAAATCAATTAATGTAATCCTCATCGTAACCCATCGGTCTATGCCCCGTTCAACCCCACGGGACCACGGTAACAAGATATGATAGACTGTGAGTCTATGTCCCGTTCAACCCCACGGGACCACGGTAACAAGATGTAATAGCCCTTTGAGTTACGTTCAGCTACATTCTTGATTTCCCCATACCCCCAAGGTTATGTGTGTAAGTCAGTTATTGATAAATCTGGAGCTAATGCCAACACAGGATCAAGCAGGTACAGGTTTGTCTGTATAGACGACAGGATATGTCCGTAGGGACAACAGGTCAGGATTGTCGGCATTAGTAACAAGATCCGGTATCAAGTCAAGTAGTGATATAATCAGGTCATGTCAAATAGTGCACATGTATCAAGTTATGTCAAGTAGTGTATTAGGTCATGTCAGGTAGTGCACAAGTATCAAGCGGGTGCTCATAATCAAACTGTAATAAGTATGGGTCCACAAAATCAAGTATGGAGTACTAATATAACAATAAAATGAAATAATGTGACATGTTATGCAAATAGATATAAAATCAATGATATGGATGCACAATTATCGATTAGGGTTACATTTATAGTTCCAATACTAATTAGGATGCACTTTATTAAAAATGGGGTGTTAATATCACAATATTATGTATTAATGTGATCTATATGTAACAACCTTAATTTTTATACACTTTTTTCCTATACAATTTTTTTTTTCAAAATATTTTTTTTAAAAAATCCACAAAGGGGTATTTAAGCCTGAGCACAAGATTTAGGTAATTATTTTTGTTTTTAATTACAAGCTACAAGAATGAAATAACTCCATTTTTAGTGTACAAGAAATTACTTTAAATTTAATGAATACTAGGAGTATTTATTCTTGCTGCTATCAGTTTAAGTAATTAAAAACCACAATAATTATAAGAAGGAGCTTGTAGCTCATTGGTAATACCTTGCACTGCTGAACCAAGCCACCGGAGTTCAAATCCTATGCCCCACATTATTTTTGTATTTATTTTGTTTTAAATTTTTTGTGAAGTCAAACGGTCAAACAGCCATAACTCACAATTTATTGCGAATTATAAAAAATAAAGTATACTAAAATCTCCCCCAGACCAAACCCCACCCGACGGCGCCTGACTCGGCCGAGTCGGCCGGCGCTGCCGGCCGGACTCGTCCGGTCGGCCGAGTCGTCAACACGAAAAAGTTTCGTGTTGACTTGGTCAACCCCCCTGTATACTTTAATTTTCCAGTACTGTTACCAATTTTCCATTAAACCTCTTTTAAGTCCAAAATTAATGAATTTTTAATGATTTTTACATTTTTTAAAAATTTTTTTTAATCCAAACCTTAACCCTAGCCTAGCCCTATATAAAGACCCCTACCCTCTATCATTTCACCTCACAACTCTAAGTCCACTCTCCCAAATTCTCGAGAACTCGGTACGAAGAGCGAGAAGCGAAGCGTTGCCGAAACCGACGACGGATTTCGGCGACCGGATCAGAACCTTCGCGACGTTTTCGACGAATCGACAACCACCACATCTCTTAGCTTCCTTAGCTTGTCCAAACCATAAGTCCCATCTCTTCTATCTCTCTTTTCCTTAATGTGAAAATACGACTTTTTGGAACCCGACGGAAATCGGAACAAAACGATTTCCGATTCGGTTTTTCTACAAATTTCCACTTGTCACCTAATACATAACACCTACCTATATTCATGTTGACTATTAATCACCCATAAATCAATTTAAACAAACTTTCTCACATGAAATGATAGCTTCTTTGCAAAACCGTATTCGTTTCATAAAAATACCATGAAGTTCATTTTTCTTAGTTTAATCAATTACCTCACTCCTAAATATGTTTATCTTGATAAATAAACTTGTAGAAACCAATTTGAATGAATTTACACACATGAAATGATAACGTTTTCGAATACCGTATTCTTGCGCTTTAATACCTTCAAGTTTAACATAACATGTTTTACCTCTAAACTTCACCAAAACTTAAAATAAGTCACGAGGTAATGACCTAGCTCTACACACACTCAAATATAACCCTAATTGATAAATATCAAAACACAGAATACGAAATTACAGGAATTTTCACTAAAATACCATAATCTTTATAACCTTTATTGAAAGGTTTAAGTTGTAAACATTTCTAAATAAAATATTTTAATAAAATGAAAGCACGATTGGTTATGGACATCGATCGTTTATCTAAACTGTCTTGTGGTGTCTAGGCAAGTGTGTCTAAGGCTAGTGGTTTTTAATTAGGCCCACGACTGTGGTTCCTTCCCACTTACCTGGCACTTACCTGGCCGCAATTGACGGTGAAGAGGCGATTTGAGGCTTCTAATGACTCATCGTTTAGACCTTAGAAATATGCTAATTGGCTTAGGAAACCCTAACAACTAAAATACGGAAAACTATACTCTTTTGCAAATAAATACCTTATATTTATAACACCGTTTTCCTAAATGAATAGTATTTATAAAACCTAAGCAAAGTGCCGCTACAACCCACTTTTGGGGAACCTGTTAGGGATAGTACGGTTCATCGTGCACCCGTAGGCTAGTAGTACGAGATTCAGACCTCCGGAAGGAGCATTCGGTCTCGAAAGGTTTAAAATACGATATTTAAGGAAAATGAGATTTTTTCTAAATAAAATATTTATATAAAATTATTCATGTGTTAATATATATATAATTATCATTTAAACTCCTATTTTATCATAAGATAAAGTTTCCACCTTTTTCTAAAATTAAAAGATTAAAAGTTACATTAAAATACCATGAATTTCAGATAAAACAATTAATACTTTTATTAGGATATATTCACTAGAATAACACAAATAAAATTCACATTCATTATAATTATAAAGACGATAATAAATACTTGAGGTGTATTTTGAAAACTATACAAAAATACTTTTTACATAAAACCCCCTCAAGTTTTACAAATTACAATAAGGCCCCTAACTAATATTGAACTCCAAATTATCTTTCTTTTAGTCTGACTCGGGTTAGAGTCTGACTATTTCTGACTTGAATATGATTCAAGTCAACCTACATTCCTTAATATTCCAACACAATTTGAATACATGAATCCCTGAATCCAGTTAACAATATATTCCTTTTGACTGAATCAAACCATGTATATTCATCCATTATCCTGATATTCCATTTACCTGATTATACAGTTACATCATGTTTACTGATATCATGGTTTTGGTCAGTCACCCAACTTACATATTCCAATACTACAATACTGTTAGAACACTACGGGGTTTAAGTGGTAGATTGGTACGGAAGGTGTTAAAGGTGGCACGAGGTGGTCAGATTAAGACACCTAACCTGAATCCTATTGCTGTTGTACCGTGGCATAACGGTTCCTTGTACTTTCCTTTTGCCCTGATCTCTAGCATATAGAGATCCCCCTCGTATACACCGGCATCCTTCTGTACCAAACTACAAACAACAGCGTTAAACAATGTTTCATAATGTTCAACAATATAATACTTTAGAAAATACTGTTACTCTGTCATTCTCATTCTTCTTATTCTTTGGGACTTACCGAGCGACCTGTTCGCTGACGACATTCTATTTCTTTCTTCTTTGAATGTCGTCAGGTGCGTTGGACCAAGCTGAGATCGAGCCCACCGGTGAAGTTTTGGAGCAGTTCCAAGAAGATCCAGAGCTCTAGATAATTGTACTTTCATTTTCTGTTATGCCACTGTTTAGGCATTGTTTTTTTTTCATTTCAGTTGTATTTTCCTTTCATGCATTGTACAAAGAATGTTATTAATAAAAGTTGCTGTTATTTCTATATTATTCGTCTCTTGTGATTTACTTTATATTGCTTAGCTATGCTTAGCGTATGTACTTCTTAGTACATACGTAGCGGACCTCGTCACGTTCACTTCGCCGTACACTGGGAAGCGGGGCGTGACACTATAGATGCATATATATATATATATATATATATATATATATATATTAAATGAGATGGATATAAACGGGTATCCGAAAACAGTAAAATGGTAAAGTGGGATGTACAACTAAGGGATGGGTTAAAGACGATGGGTTCTATGGGTTTTGTGGGTGCAGGGTGAGCTCGGGGAGGAGGAAGGAGATGGCGAAGGAGGAAGAAGAGAGGCTCTGTGAGGTGAGGAGGTGATGAGATGAAGGAGTTTAAGGTTAGGGTTGAGGAGATGTGAGTAGTGGTGATGGGTTAAAGGCGAGGGCTCGGGTTTTATAAGGGGAAGAAGAAGAAAATATAGGGATCTCGTGAAGGGAGGTAAGAATAAGCTTGAGGGAGGTGACCCGACTCGTTCTCACCGCGAGAGGAGAGAGAGAGAATACGCGAAAGGAGAGAGAGAGTAAGTGAGAGGGGAAAGAGAGAGGAGGAGGAGAAAGAAAATTGGAGGGTAGCGGGGAGAGAGAAAGAGAGAAGAGAGAGAGAGATCTGCGTAGGTGAGAGAGAGAGAAACAGAGAGAAAAGGAAGAGAGAGGGAGTGTGGGGCCCAGGGCACAGAGAGAGAGCTGAGTCTGTTTTAAGAAGTTAAGATATAATTTATAAAAATATTTAGTTAGTTTTAAATAAATTTGAACTGTTAAATGAAAATTTAAATATTAAATAATTTGAATTTTGGCGGGATATAAAAATATTCCAAAACGCGTCCGGGTCGGGTCTAAAATTTAGTTTTAAAAATATGAAAAATATATGCGACGTCCAAATTTCAAAATGAATGCTCGGGTAACGAAAATGCATACCCCCAAGAACGGATGCACGTACGTGCGCGTAACCATCCAAACACGTCCGTTTCACTGAATGGGACGAGAACAAGATGCGTGGATGCTACCACGGGGTTAGGGGTATCAGGCAGGCCATGTTATGTAATTTTAAATTATTTTATATGACTTAAAATGTTATACGGTAAAAGATGCAATACCAGATAAAATGCCGTATGCAGTATTCATGAAAATGCACGTGTCTATATAACAAGTCAGGATAATTCATAAATATGAATCAAACAAGTTTCAAACAAGCGGGTCGGGTCGGATGCAATACTAATGTGAATTACCACTCGCACCCAAAACACGATAAAATCAAGAAAATACCAAAAATAAGCAAATACGAGAATTGGAACTGGTATAAATGAACTAGGGTGTTACAGAAAAAGAGAAAAAAGTATATGGAGAAGTTAGCGTAATTACAAGTGATGAGGAGCGGTGATGTGGAAAAAATAGAAGAGAGTATACAAGAGGGAAAAGAAAAGAGAATGAGAGGACTTACGGTTTCCTCTTGTACTTGTACAAGTGAGAGAAAAAAGAGAAAAAGTCTCGGTTGAAAAATCGAGACCTACGGTGCGTGGAAACATGAGCTTGGGTCCGATTATATGTATAAGAACGAACTCTAGATAGCTAACGCACGAAAGAACGAATTTGAGCAACGGAGTTGGCTTGGACTTGTGCGCTTGATTTCCTTTGCTAGAGTGAGACCTGAGAGATAGAATTTTGAATGGTATTTTCAAACTAATTTAGGAAAATAACTAATGATAAACACTAGGTATTTATAGGGGAAAATATAGGTGTAGAGAGAGTTAAAAAGATAATAAAAATGTATTGAAATTGAAGGTAAAGGGGTAGATGAAGGTTCTAGGGTTCTCTGGTTAATTGCAGGAAAATCAAATAGGAAAAATGAGTAGTAGGGAGTTGAACAGATGCACGTACAAAGAATGGACGATTTTGGAGCTAAGCGGGCCGCTGGTGGCGGTTTTCTGGCTGTCAAAAAAGAGGCAATTGCCTCGGGGTTTGTACAGTGCATTCATCTGGGTATTTATATATCATTTATATTTTTTGATTTATTTGCAACTCTTTGTATCTTCGTGTAATACACGTGCAACTCTTGGGCTTCCAAAAAATTAAAAAGAAAAAATCTTAAAAATAATTGGAATTGATGGTATTCGAACTTGCAGGCTAAAGAACAACAGTGGAGAGGTTTAACCAGTGAACTACAACTTGTTTCTTGTACATAAGTTATCAATAATAACTTATAAGTCGAAACCAAAACAGAAATACACTCTTTTATTAATATTGGATCAATAAATGTGTATAGAAATCTTAGGGTCGTTACATCCTATCCACCTTAGAAAAATTTCGTTCTCGAAATTTACACAAGGGGGATGTTGTAATAGATTTAAGAAAATTTAGGTTAAACCAGTGGTGAAGGTAGGGACTACTAATATCGTAACGAAAGTGCATGAAAAAGTTCAGGTAGATCAAACAACAAAAGGATGCAAGAATTTGAAAAGGCTAAAAAAGATGGAAGGAAAATTTACCAGTGTTATCTTGACCCATGGCTTCGTCCTCTACGGCCGACAAAGTGAAAGCCTGGCGTCTCGGCACATTACTCTGTGCATGCTGGTATATTGATGGTTTACGAGGTAAAGATGGTCCGCTCGGAGGTGGTGCAGGAAGAGCTAAACGGGTAGGAGGAGCTTGAATAGTTGGTCTAGTTGCGGGGGCTGGGCCAGCTCGTTTTGTGGGCAAGTCCCTACACTGTGTGAGAGAGATCCACATATCAAACAAAAACCATTGGCTCGACGGCAATTCTTGATCCGGTGTCTGGTCCTCTTGCAGATATAGAAATTTGGTTCAGTCTTAAAAAATGGTCATCCTGACCTCATGGGTGGTACTAAAAGAGTTGGTCTAGAAGAGGCTCCTCCAGTAATTTGGTTGGCGAGACATTTCATACCGGCCGACTGTGGCCTTCTCTTCTTCTTAATGACAGCTTCATAATGACGGGCTGATTTCAAAGCTGCTTCATGTGTTAGGTATTCTTTTGTTGCTAGGGCAGCCTGAATCTCAGGGTCTAATACTTGCCAGAAACGCCTGGCTCTGATTTCTGCTGCAGGAATTAGATGGGCAGCGAATCTGCCGAGCATGGTGAATTCGGTATTGTACTCATCCACCGACTTATCCCACATTGATCCTTATTACAGGTGTATGAATTTATGTTCCATCTCGAAATGTACGGTTTTCGGAAAGTACTTGGCGTCGAAGAGATCACGAAAAATCTTCCACTCGATCGGCTGCTCAAGACGGCTCTCCTCGGCCTTCCACCAGACTCTGGTATTATCAGTAAGTTAGAGTTTTGCTACTCTGACCCAAACCACTTCTGGAACTTGGGCTGCTACTAGGTCGTCTTCTATTGCTTGAGACCATTTCTCGGCTTCAAGCGGTTTCTCTTTCTTTGAGAAGTGCCGACTTCAGAGTCAATAGCAAAGACGGGGACAAGACCGGCACTAGAATTCCGTGTCCAGCCAATCATGCATTAAGCGGGTTTAGTGCACATGGCAGCGTATGTGAGAACGATTAAAAAAGGTTTGTTTTGAAAATGTGTCGGACGTGAGGCTTGACCCCACAAATCACAAAAATGCACAATCAATCCCTAGAACTAGGGTTACTAAGGTCAAGTCACTAGACCGCTCCTAGACTTCCAAAGGACAAGTCGCAGGATCTCCTCTACCGCCTCTTTATCGCTCTTGGGGTCAGGTAAGTGCCAGGTAATTGGGAGGTATCCGCTATACGAATCACCGAAAATAGCGGGCCAAATTAAGTAACCACTTTCCTTAGTCACACTTGCTTAGACACCACAATAGAGATGCAGATAAGCGATAGATTATCCACGGCTCTCCTCTGTCCTAATTGAGCGCAACGGTCTTTAGAGCCTTGGTCTAGATATTTTTTAATTAATATAAGGTGAAAGTATGCACGTTTTGTGATTTGTGGGGCCTAAGAAGGGTGATGAAATCCCCACCTAATCTGGATTTTGGTTATTGCCCCTTAATGTCCGGTTAAGATATGCACAAACAAACTAATATCAAAACACGCAAAAAGATTTTTGAGCGGCGCTTTTTGCAAAGAATTCTGCAGAATAATCAGATTATTGGATCTTAGAGGAGAGAGAAAGATTAGAAAGATACCAGAGGATTTTGGGGAAGCAACTCCTCCACTTTGTCGCGGTTCCCCCGGCAACGGCGCCATTTGATTGATCTGTTTTTTCTAAGGAGTTAGGATATGGTATGGCCTACTCCATATGAGATATGGTATGGGAAGAGACCATCTCTTAAATGAGTTAGGATACGGGGTTGTCCTGCTTTTGTTAAAAAGCAGAATCCAGACAAACTCGAGACACGATCGGTTTTGTGTAAATTTATGGGATATCAAAAACATTCATATGGATATCTTTTCTACCACAAGGAGGAACAAAGAGTGTTTGTTTCTTAATATGCCACATTTTTAGAAATTGAATTTTTTATAAATGATACTATTGGCAATACGGTAGAACTAGAAGAAATTTCAGAGCTACAAACAACTACTAACGATTTGGTTGAACCTGAAGTTTCGATAGAACCCAACGAGCTTCAGTCACTCCGTAGATCTAGTAGGACTTCTCGCCCACCAGAGAGATACTATGGTTTCCCCATTGATGGTGATAGAGAAGATTGCATCATGGATGATGATGACCCTACTAGTTTTCAGCAAGCTATCACGAGTAGTGACTTGGTGAAATGGCTGGATGCCATGAGATCCGAAATGGAATCCATGCACACCAACAAAGTATTGACTTTGGATGTCGCACCTTCTGGAGTAAAACTCGTAGGGTGCAAATGGATCTTTAAGAAAAAGATTGGTGTGGATGGACAGGTATAGACCTATAAAGCTAGACTTGCAGTGAAAGGATTTCGTCAAAGACCAGGATTGGTCTATGATGAGACTTTTTCTCCAATTGCAATGCTTAAATCCATTCGAATCCTACTTGCTATTGCTGCTTACTACGACTATGAAATCTGGAAAATGGACATTAAAACTGCATTTCTAAATGGTGATTTGAAAGAATGTGTTTTTATGGATCAGCCGGAAGGCTTTATTGACAGTAAGAGCAGCGAAAAGGCATGGAGGTTGCTTAAATACATCTATAGATTAAAGCAGGCATCACGGAGTTGGAACATCTGTTTTGATGATACAATCAAATAGTTTGATTTTATCAAAAATGTAGATGGACCTTGCATTTATAAGAAGATTGTAGGGAGTACAGTCACATTTCTCGTATTGTACGTGGATGCTATTCTCTTGATAGGAAATGACGTTCCTATACTACAATCGGTCAAACTATTCCTATCACAAAGGTTCTCCATGAAGGACCTAGGTGATTCCTCGTGCATTCTAAACATTAAGATCTATAGAGATAGATCTAAAAGATTGTTGGGATTGTCCCAATCTAGATATATAAACACCATACTAAAGAGATTTAGTATGGAAGATTCCAAGCGAAGTAATTTACCCGCTTGTCAGGGAATCACCCTCTCCAAAGAATTTTGTCCCAAGTCTGATGAAGAGAGGGCTCGCATGAGTGTTATACCCTACGCTTCCGTAGTAGGGTCTATCATATATGCGATATTATGTGCTCGCCCAGATGTAGCTTACGCACTGAGTGTAGTAAGAAGGTATCAATCCAATCCAGGGGAGAAACACTGGACAGCTGTGAAGAACATTCTTAAGTACTTACGAATGACTAAAGAAATGTTCTTGGTGTATGGTAACGGGGATCTCCAAATGGAGGCCTTTACCGATTCCAGCTTCCAGAGTGATAAGGATGACGGCAAGTCTGTCTCGGGTTTTGTATTTACCGTCAATGGAGGGGCGGTTTGTTGGAAAATTTCCAAACAGGACTCCGTTGCATACTCAACGATGGAAACTGAGTATATTGCTACAAATGATGCTGCCAAGAAAGTTGTCTGGATGCAGAAGTTCATCTCAGAGCTTGGAGTGGTTCCAACCATTATTGATCCAATACCCTTATATTGTGATAATAATAGGGTTATGGCATTAGCCAAGAAACCCAGGTCCCATCAGCGTTCCAGATATATCCTGAGCCGATATTACCTGATCGGAAGATAGTTGATCGCCGATGTTCCCCCAGTAAAAGAGCAAAACTCTGTTCAAAATTAATGAGGCAGCGCCTCACGTGCCCTCCACAAGGACGCCAGCGCCAGAGCCAATCTTATATGATTAAATTCTATGATGGCGCCTCACGTGCTCCTCACGCGGGCGCTAGTGTGCAAAGCACAAAAGAATCTATTAAATAAAAGTTAAAACTCTAAGGCGGCGCCTCATGTGCATAACACGCGAGCGCCGGCGTCCAGGTGAAATTAAATTCTACTCTCTGTTAAACAGAGCCGTTGGATCAACGATCCAACGGAGATGATAAATCATCAAAAATGCAGAATTAAATTCTGTCGGGAGAAAACATTCCCCAAATCTTTCTTAAAAAATGAGAAAAATACCTTCGGTTGGATCATAAAATAAAATTCTATTTTAGGATATATTCCCTCAATTTTTCTAAATAAGAAAGATTGCCCTCTGTAAAACAGAAACTCTTGGATCAAAAATCCAACGGTAGGTAAAATTTCTCAAGTCAATTGGAATCTCTCAATGAGATATTTTCTCAAAGCTAATTAACAAATTGCCTATAGTATATAAAGGACCCAAGACTTCAAGTCTGAGAAAGAGAAACCCCACATAAGCTTCTAAAAAAAAGGATAGAAAGCTTCAAAAGGAACAGAGAATTGAATTCTCAAGGAAGAAGATCTCCATCCTCAAAAACTCTAGGTAAATAAAAAAATAGAGATCAAAATATCTCATTTACCTATTGATGGGTTTAACCCTTTTAAAAGAACTTAGTTCTTTCTCTAGATCTGAGATTTTCGAGGCAAGTCTTCCACAAGTTGAGAATTTAATTCTCATCGGGAAGAACTTATTCATGAGAATCAAAGATTAAAAAAAGAACCAGAAATTGAGTTCCTAAAAAACAAAAGCATATAAGAGAAACCCAGTTCTTACAAAAGAACTTAGTTCTTAAAATTGAAGCTTGATCCTAGTTCTTCAAAACAAAGATCCTGGTGATCATTAATGGGCAAAAATGCCATCAACGGAGGAGAAAGGAATTCAGCACCCCCACGGGCTTCCCACGTAGACACATCTAAAACTGCCTGGCGCCTCACGTGCTCCTCACGTGGGCGACACAAAAAAGAAGAGTGCTTAGCACTCATTGGGCAGCGCCCAGCGCCGCACGTGAAAATCACGAGGGCGCCATAAAGTGCTCAGCACTCTATAAGAAAAAGATAGAGCCAAACGGCTGAGTATTCAACACTCATTGGGCAGCGCCCAGCGCCTCACGTGTTCCCCACGTGGACGCCATAAAAAGCACCTGGCACTCCATATAAAGAAAAAATGAGTAAAGTGCTCAACACTTATTAGGCAATGCACATGACTGAAAGCTCCACATGTTTATATGTGGACATCAGAACTCGTATAAGTGCTTAGCACTTTTTGCATAAAAAAAGAGGGACTGAATAAACAGAGCCCAACCTAGTGCTTAGCACTTTTTCAAAAAAAAGGGGGAGACTAAGCAGACTAAAGCCCAAATTGGCTAAGTTGCTAAAGTCTTACAACTGTGTCCAAATGCTCTGTTATTGGATCTCAAATAAAATTTGATGGTCCTTAAATGTTGCTAAGTTGATCTTAGTCTCAAATAAGACTAATGTATTCTTAGTTAAAAATAAATTGAGCCCAAACACTCATATGTTTAAGTTGATCTTAATCTCAAATTAGATTAACGGTCCTTAAACCAAACAAAACATTTTTAGCCCAAATTGGTTAAGCATATATTTATGATATCCAAACTGATCTTAGTCTCAAACATGACTAATGATCTCCCATTAATGATATCCAAAATGATATTCATCTCATGTCTCTTAAGTTAATCGTAGTCTCAAATATGACTGACGATTCTTAGGTCCATCACACCCTTTTCCCCTCAAATATGGGATTTGGTTTAAGGGTCCATCTCTCCACACCTCTGATATATGTCGTTGTAATTCTTCAACGTCTTTAGATAGATGGCGGGTCCTGACAACCAACAACTCTTTGGTGCACTTCCTAATTGACGTGCACATCTCAAATCGGATCGTACCCTAAATTGGGTGCATTCTATATCACCATTGTTCGCTTCGTCACATAACAAATACACGTGTGCGCAAGATGAACAAAGGACCGAGAAGTCCCTAAACTAATATTCGTCTTCAAAATGGCGATAATGGAACGAAATATCCCTAAACTAACAAAGGACCGAGAAGTCCCTAAACTAATATTCGTTCCAAAATGGCGATAATGGATCGAGATGTCCCTAAACTAACAACGGACCGAGAAGTCCCTAAACTAATATTCGTCTCCAAAATGGAGATAATGGACCGAGATATCTCTAAACTAACAATGGACCGAAATGTCTCTAAACTAATATTCGCCTCCAAAATGGCGATTATGGACCGAAATGTCTCCAAACTAATATTTGCCTCCAAAATGGCGATAATGGACCGAAATGTCCCCAAACTAATATTCGCCTCCAAAATGGCGATAATGGACCGAAACGTCCTTAAACTAAAATAATAGAGCCCAAACACTCTTTTGTTGGATTCTAAATAAAAATGATCATGAAAGCTCGTTAAGTGGATCTTAGTCTCAAATTAGAATAATGTATACTTAACAAAAACAAATTGAGCCCCAAATGCACACAAACATTTAAGTCGATCTCAATCTCCAAATTGATTAACGATCCTTAAATAAAAACCCAAATTCTAAAATATACGGATTTGGATTAATCCACGCCCTCCCGGGCAACAACATAAAATAGTCACCGTATACAATGCACGGGCAAACCAAAATAAAACAAACATACACACGACACGAAGTGAACCTCCGAAGCAGGAGAAAGTGGTTATCGTGATGCGGTAACGTAATTAACTGCAGGGGATTGCACCTACAGGGAAGAGCGTCCCCACAATAAAAAAACCCTCGCAAACGAGGGGGATCTGATAAAATCTGCTACAATGGTCGCATTCGTTCAAATCTCTGATACATGGTGCCATAAATCAACTTGGCATCTTTGGAGAGGTGGACAGATAAATCCAAATAGTATCTAATCCCAAGATTCAGGCCAGACGTCCCCAACGTCCTGGTCCGTCTTCCGGCGGAGAACAGCTGCGAGATCGAAGTTCGGAGAGTAGACACGAAGAACTATATCGTGGATCCACTCACCAAGGCCCTTCCACTGGTGCAATTTGAGCGACTTTTTGAGATGTTGGGTATAAGATACGCCAATAATTGGCCTTAGTGCAAGTGGGAGACTTGTTAGGAATATGTATGCCCTAGAGGCCATTATTGTATATTATAGTGGATGTTTGGACATATATATAGAGGACTTTCTTACTCGATATGATAGTATACTATCTGGTTGCCCTTTATCTTAACATGTTCACTTGATTGAGTTTACTGTCTTTTTGATACATGTTGATAAAGCCCTTAGGATGTTAGCTTGACTACCATGACTATGATGCAGATCATACTAGTGGGGCATGTGTAGTCCACAAGCACATCCTTAACTGTTCCCAGTCGAGAGAGTATCGAGACAGGGCATCAATATTACAGAGTAGACTAGTGTATATGTTTCTTGACCCAGTATTGGGGGCAATGGATGATCCCATATCCACTGGTGTTTGACATCAAAGATTGTATACATGTGCTCATTAGAGACTAAGTACCCTGAACGGACTTGCCGAGAACTCCTAGATAGTATTATACCTATCGTCAAATAGCAATTCTCCGGTGACACTTATACAGGTTAATCTGCAGACCTGAGATCGTCATAGTGTCTTGTATGGTTCCCACTGTGCTTTGATTTCCACCTTACCATAGCTCTATTGAGTCGTGCGAACAAGTGGATTTTGGATACAGTCCCGAGACACATGGAGGCATTGAGCGATAGAAGGGGTTTCATCTCTCCCGGTATTGGGAGTTGATGTTGTGCTATGCGCGATTGGCTATAATCGCAAGTCCCTGGCCAGGGATGATGAGATTTACTAATAAGTGTTATCGGTAGTTTCTCAATTGGTTATAGGTCACATATCGGCATGACTTACCAGTTATTGGGGTCTGACAATTCTATCCCCCAGACTTGATATGCGACATATCAGACGAAGAGACCGGATTATACGGTAAGTGTTACTTGTTGGCTCTACGGGAGTTTGAACAAGTTTGCTTGTTGATCTTCTATTCGTTCAATACTTGGGTAGCCGTTACGTCCAGCTAGTGTCGTTGACGGCCTGTGGGTATCTGATATGATCATTAACTACTGCTAGCGTGTTGACGGGTCTTAAGAGTCCCACATAGAGGTTTCTAAACTCAAGCGCAATGAAGCAGGGCATATATGGAGATATGTATGGGAGCTTGATTAACTACGAGTATATGATACCGTATTTTAATCAAGCGTTTTTTATATTAGTCGGGTTATATATGATATGACCGGATTATTAAATCAAGTGTTGATTTAATAATTGACTAATTACTCATTATAATTCCTTTCTTTACACACACACACACACACACACATATTTGTATCATGGTTGAAGATACATGGAACAAGGCAATGCAAGAATCACATTAGAGATAAAATGAAGATTTTGATAAATATAAATAAATAAGAAAAATATCTAGAGATGAGTCAGGCTTCTATGAGGTTCTAAAATGATCTAGCAATCGTGACTCACTCTTTTGATTTGTTTTTATTCATCAATACTTATCTATTAAACATTCATCTTATCTCCAAGGTTCATTCATCTCTTGCCAAGTTCATTCTCTTCTTCATTCCTCTCTAAATATTTTTCTAGGTTGGAAAAAGAAAAGAAAAAGAAAGAATTTTAGTGAGAAAAATCCCACTTCATCAAGTTATACTAGAATAGCAAACTAGTGTAGGTTGTTATCTTCACTTATTCATAGATAAGTGAAGTAAGAGCTTAAGAGTGAGAAGCTTCGTGATGGATCATCGTAAACGACGAAGACCTCAAGCAACCTCGTTCCAACTTCAATCGGAGTCGTAAAGAAGCTCAAGGACTTCCACACGGAGCAATTGAAGTGAAGGATTGATCTACAAAGGTTGTAGTTCTCATTCACTTAGAATAAAACCCTAGTTTCTTTATTTGAAACCCTAATCTCTAGTTCGGTTCGTGTTTTGTATACTTAGCTCTCTAGAATTCTAAAAATTGCTCCCATGATTTTGTTAAAACCCTAGTAGAGGTGATAAGACATACTAACAAGACTAACATGTACTCATGTCACATGAGAACTGCTATCTAACAATAGGTATAATACCATCTAGCATGTTCCCGGCGAGTCTGTCCAGTGTACTCACTTCCAGTGAGCACATGTATACCATCTTAGATGACCAACTGACACCAATAGTTTGTGAGACCGGCCACTACCTCTCATCAGGGTCTCGAAAAGTATACACTAGTCTAATCCGGAGTATCGATGCCCAGTCTCGATACTCTCTCGACTAGGGACATTTAAAGATGTGCTTATAGACCACCCAGCTCCCACGTATATGATCGCCATCATAATACTGGTAGTCAAGCAAGAATCATATTGGCTCTATCAACATGTAATAGTAATATGTAATACCATATAATGCATGTATATGATAATAAAGTCAAATCAGATAGCATACAATTATCTCGAGTAACATTGTTCTACCCATATAGGTCCTCCCTCAATCATCATCGCTTTCCTGCGATTACAATAATTGAATTGAGGGCACTATATCCAACATTAAAAGTGAGGGTAAATGGGTAAATGAAGGGTCTGGGTTCTCTGATTAATTGCAGGAAAATCAAATAGGAAAAAGAAGTAGTGGAGAGGTGAAGGGATGCACGTGTATAGAATGGAGTTTGTGAGACCAATAGTTTGTGAGACCGGCCACTACCTCTCGTCAGGGTCTCGAAAAGTATACACTAGTCTACTCCGGAGTATCGATGCCCAGTCTCGATACTCTCTCGACTAGGGACATTTAAGGATGTGCTTATAGACCACTCAGCTCCCACGTATATGATCGCCATCATAATGCTGGTAGTCAAGCAAGAATCCTATAGGCTCTATCAACATGTAATAGTGTTATCTAATACCATATAATGCATGTATATGATAATAAAGTCAAATCAGATAGCATACAATTATCTCGAGTAATACTGTTCTACCCGTATAGGTCCTCCCTCAATCATCATCGCTTGCCTGCGATTATAATAATTGAATTGAGGGCACTATATCCAACATTAAAAGTGAGGGTAAAGGGGTAGATGAAGGGTCTGGGTTCTCTGATTAATTGCAGGAAAATCAAATAGGAAAAAGAAGTAGTGGAGAGGTGAAGGGATGCACGTGTATAGAATGGAGGATTTTAGAGCTAAGCAGGCCGCCGGTGGCGGTTTTCTGGTGGTCCAAAAAGAGGCAATTGCCTCGGGGTTCGTGTAGTGCATTCATCTGTGTATTTACGTAGCATTTATATTGTTTGATTTATTTGCAACTCTTCTTTTTTCGGTGTAATGCATGTACAACTCTTGCGCTTCTGAAAAATTAAAAAGAAAAAATATTAAAAATAATTGAAACTGATGGGATTCGAACTTACAGGCTAAAGAACAGCAGTGGAGAGGCTTAACCAGTGAGTTATAAGTTGTTTCTTGTACACAAATTATCAATAATAGCTTATAAGTCGATACCAGAACAGAAATACACTTTTTTATTAACATTGGATCAATAAAAATGTACAGAAATTTTAGGGTCGTTACAAAAGGAGATATGAAAGAAAATTAAACCCTACCTTTATTAATAAACTTCATTATACAAACTATTTAATGGATAAAAGAAAAAATACAAGAATTCTAAAACCATAGAAAGAAAACCCTAGATGCCCTCTCTTGGTTGCTCCTCGATTGTATTTATAGGCTCTGAAATCTGAAACCCTTATTTCGATATTGACGCTTGAGAAAAGACGATTCTGCCCAAAAAAATCCTAGATTGTACAACCAAAATCCTGTCGCTGATCCGCTGGCGTCGATCCTTCACAAACCGCTGCCATTCCGCCGCATGATTTTGACTTTAGGCCTCCAGATTTTTTCAGCATCCTTCTCGCTAATTTAGAAGGCCTTTCATATTGTAATACCTTGAATATCTTGCCGGATCTCTGCAGTTGCGTGGATCCTCAGATTGTTGCTAAATTAGGGAAATACGATTTGCTGAATTTGATTTAATATGATCTCTTGAATTGATATGGCTGCATTTAAACTTAAAAAATATCTCAAAACAAATCATTAGCTGCACCATATTTTATTTAGAGAAATATTCAAGCCAATTAACTAATAAATATTTCATTTATTATTTAAGAAACACATAAATGTATTTTTAACAAATTACTCCACATATGTTCTTAAATTATAAATAATGATATTTATTAATTAATAAAAGATAGGGAAAAGAATGTAAAAATATGCAATAAATGTACCTGATCAATGACCTAAGTTCACTAAAATACCCAGACTATATAAACTAATTTCTAAGATGTCACACCCCACTTCCAAGTAGGCGGATATGGTGACGTGGCAGGCCGCAACGTATTTACTAAGAAATAAATACGTTAAATGTAATTAAGCAATATATAAAATGAACAAGAATGACAAGTGATATAAAATAACAGCAATTTTATTTACATTCATCTTTACATACAACTGTTTGAAAAGAAAAGATACAATGAGTAAAGCAATGCCTAAACAATGGCATACCAAATGAAAGTAAGTATAAAGAACTAGAAGACTGGCTGTGCCGCAAGCTGATCAAAGTCCTCCTGGTTAGGCTCAATCTCCTGAGAATCTAGTCCTCTTGACGAACATTCCAAAAAAAGAAATAGAAAGGAATGTCGTTAGCGAACTAACGCTCGGTAAGTCCCAAAAGAAGAAAGAGAATATAACAAGTGATGTAAAATGGACAGGTAAGTTGTATATGATTGATTACCGGTATATGATGGTTATTATAACGTGGTTGTTTATAAATTGATAAAGAATGTATTCTTGTATACGAGAGGAGTCCATCTTACCCGTGGAATATGGTAACATGTAGTATAAGGCCCCATCATAACCCACGGGACAACGGCTAGGTGTCTTTTAAGTGACCTCTCATGTCATGATATATGTTCCGTACCAATGTACCCCTTTATTCCCGCGTATTGTATTGTATAGATTTTGTTTATAAGTCTTGCCTAAACCATGCATACAAAATGTTCAAGTAGTCATGGTCAGGATGTAATCAAGTATTCAAGTAGTCAAGTCAAGTTATAATCATGGTTCGGTCAGGTCAGGTCAGGTCAAGTATTCATGTTCATGTTTGATTTCAAGTATTAATGTTCATGTTTGATTTCAAGATTTCAAGTATTCATGCTCCGTGAGGAGGTCTGCATCTTGTTCTACTAGCTCAAGCATATGCGATAATCTACACCATCTATTAGCGGGTCCCCTAAAGAGGGCTGTAGATGCGTAATCGCAAAGGAAATGAAATACCGTTTAAAAAGAAATCCGTTTTTTAAAGTATGTGGTATTTTATTGTAATATTTTTTCTTTGAAATGAAAATACATTCAATGAAACCAAGTGTGCATGTGGGGTAGGTCATTACCCCGTGAAATTTTCCTAAAAGTATTGTTAAAAATGACTAAAAGGAGTGATATCAAAGTTCATGGTATTTTAATGAAAAAGTTAAATTAAGGTTGTTACACATGAAATTCTTGATTAAAATTTATTCTAAACATTGGTATTTAGGATTACAAGTATTGTGTAAAAGTGGTTTGACCCAAATAATAAAAGAAAATGGAGTTATGGGTTTTTATAAAAGAAGATATCAGTATAACTCCATTTTTACCGATATTGGGTTTAAAGTGAAAAGCAATAAAAAAAAGGAGGAGGATTGGGAGGGACTGACGGTTTAGAAGGTTTAAAGAAAGGTTGAAGAAGAGGGTATGTGCTTCGTAGCGTCGGAATTAGTTTCGATCTTCGCTGGAAGTTTCTTGCTCGCTAACTCCTTTTTACTCCACTTGTACTTAGGAACTTTTTGAGAGAATTTTGCTATAATTTTCAGAATGGTGCTGAGCCAAACTAGGGGATGGTATTTATAGAGGAGAATTAGGGTTTGGGAATTAAAAATTTGGATTAAAAAGCATTAAAATATGGTTTAATTATGAAATGAAAGGTCTCTGTTTGATTGCAGGAAAATCAAACAGTGCAGAGGAGTTAGGAGTAGGTGAAGGGACTAGTGTGCAAAGCCCAGGGCCATTTGACCATGATCTGACCGTCGGTGCCGGCTATATTGTCATTTTGGCCAGTCGATTTAGGGCTTTGGGGCTCTAGATTCGTGCCGCGTGGATTATTCAGTGTGTACACCATTTTGTGCCTGTTTGATTTTTCTGAACTTTTCATTTCCCTGTGTATTGCACGTGCAATTTTTTGGGCTTTCAAATCGAAAAATTTCAGAAAAAATAATTGTATCTGATGGGAATCAAACACAGGAGTTACATCATAGTAGTGCAAGGCTTTACCAGTGAGCTACAAGTTGTTTCTTGCTGTTATTTAACAAAACTAACTTATAACTCAAACTCAGGCTGTAAAACTCATTTCTTGTATATTAACAGTAAAATTTCCGTCCAAGATTTTAGAATCGTTACATAAGATATTTAGGTAACAATGGGTTTAAGTGGTATCTTTTCTCCAGGCCTTAGGAAGCCGGAGAAAGCGAGTGTTTACTTAGTTTAGATTAACTAGCAATCGTCTGGCAATCGTCCTTAAAAATGGCACAAATGCTGCCAGCCATGTGCAATGGTTGCCATCTGAAATTACATGAATATCGAATCATATATAATCAAACACATGACATCCTACTTGACTTGACTTGAACAATTGAAATTTGACTTAAATCTGAACTTGACTTGAACTCAAAATTTACTTGAACTTAAACATGAATTCTTGAACTTGAACATGAATCCTTGAATTTGAACTTGGCTTGAATACTTGACTTGACTTGACCCGAATCATGAATATGACTTAGCTTAAACTTGACATGAATACTTGAACCTGAACTTGTATTCTCTATATTCATGGATTCGGTCAAGACCGGTAAACTTGATCTATACAATAAAATACGTGGGGATTAGGGGGGTTGATAAGGAATGTATGACGTGGCACGAGTGTCCACTAAAAGACATCTCTTGAATATACTTTTGTTGTTGTTCCGTGGGTTTTGAAGGAGCCATGTACTCTCTTGTACATTTGGTCTGCGGGGTACGACGGACAACTCTTGTATACATGCATACCTTCTTTATCAAATTATAAACAATCACGTTAGAATAAAATAACCAGATTTTTATACCTATCATGCTTAAGATACCTTAACATACGCATATCTAATTAATACCCTTACATCTCCATTTTTGTTTATGATTCATGTTTTAATTACATATATTTCCTTTATCATACTTTATATCTATACTCTTTTGGGGACTTACTGAATGCTAGTTCGCTGACGACATTCATTCCTCTATGTTTTTCTTGTAATGTTCGTTAAGTGTAACATTTCAGAAATATAAAATATTATTTTTGAAATTTAAATAATAAAATAATATATTTCACGAAAACTATTCGAATATGAATTTGGGGTTTTTGTAAAATGGTATAATTATATACCAATATTTGGAAAATATTTGGATATTAATATGAATTATTAATTATAAAGGTATTTATTGGATTTGGACATTCTATAAATAATTATGCAAGTTTATATTAAACTTAATTAGTGCACTACTAATCATGATTAAGCCAAATCCATCTTTTTAATAACCATGGCTGGTACACCATGACATATTTCATGTTTCATGCATGGTTCATTTGTATTTGTGATATTTGGGTTTTAAAAGAAAGAGAAAAGAAAAAGAAAACAAAAGAAAATATGATATGGAGGGGGGACAAGTGAGCATGGGCAAGAGAGAAAGAGAGAGAGAGAAGGGTTATCCTTTGACCATGGCTTCTCCACCATCCACCATCATTTCAATTATTTTTCTTCAATTCCTTTTTCAACTTCATCTCCTCCTCCTTCACCTCCCCTACCACCCCAAAACATTTCAAAAACCACCTTAAAACCCATGGCTTCCTTCACAAAAAATATGCACAATCTCATCCTACACCCCATAGCAAGCTCAAGTTTGGATTTTGAGCACATTGAGCCATCTTGGAATTTTCTTCCGTTGCTCCAAGAGGTAAACCCTTCACTTTTCTTCTTGTTATCAAGTTTCTTCATCTCCTATTTGTGTTTAGAGTTCGATTAAGTTAGACTAGCGACCTTGGAAATTTCTAGGATGATTTTAGTGGATGTTTTGACTTGTAGAGATATATTGAGGTTTACTTAGTAACCCTAAACACTTAGTGATGATATTCTAAACAAACTTGAGACTAGAACTCTAAAACACGAACTTAGAATTTTCCCGATGTCGATTTTTGACGAATTGTGATGACTCTGTAGAATCTGCTTTGATCCGAGAGCTCTATAAAATAAGTTGCCGTCACAGTGAGGTGTGCAGGCTACTAAGAATTTACCCTAGAAACCCAAGCCCCAATATTCTTATTCAGGCCGCAGATTTATTGCTTGTGGCCGCAAATTGCGGCCACATTGTGGAGTTTGGAGTTGGATTTTGGACCATGGTTCCCTTATCTGATATGTAGACAAACCCTATATGCAAAATCTCTTAATTTCACCTCGGGTAGAATCTAGGAGTGTTTTCCCATGTTTCTGATTTTGAGTTTCCGAATTTTGAAAACTGGGTTCTGGAATTTGAGTTTGGACACGATCGTTGGATGTTCGTACGTTAACGGCGAAGCTTATTTTGTTATTCTTGCATGTGTGGGCCATAAGTTCTAACCTATAAGCACTTCGCGTGTCGTATCGGTTTTCGGATTTGGTTTTGATATCGTTACGATGTGTATTGATTGTAGGTACCTTCGCGTAGACTTCCGAGACGACGAAGGAGAACAAGAAATTCATCGACTTCGGCTAAAGCAAGGATATTGCAGGTGAGTAGATCTATATCTACGGGGGAAGTCGGGTGGATGGAGTATAGTACCCCGACAACAATAATAATGGGAGAACCGATATATAGAACATATTATGAGAAACCTATGCTTATGAACTTACGAATATAATCACGAGATTGAGCACAAGATGATATAATGAAAAGAGGACATGAGTGGATATGTTGATTTGAGAATGTGAGGCGATATATATAATGAAACGAGATGACATGAGTTGAGATGTTGGCTTGAGGATGCAAGGCTATATACATATTTTCATTCATATGCCAAGATATAATGTGAGATTATATATATACACATGCAATGATATGATATGAGATTGAGTTATATATATATATATATATATATATATATATATATGAGATTGAGTTATATATATATATATATATATATGAATGAGAACAAGAGATGATAGAATGTACGAGACCATAGATCCGTACCTTTATTTATGTATAGGACGATAGATCATTAATCTAATTTGATGACACCGTACGATGGATTACCGTAAACGATATGATATACCGGATGATTGATCCGCTCTCGTGACTTGAGGATGTTGTTCGATGATATTGCCACATCTGATACTGTGAGGCGGGATCGCCGACTTTTGGATTTGTCTTGATTCGGAGAATCATTTCTTCTAAACACCTTAGTGAATAATGGGTTATATTTGGATAATCCAGGTGTAGTTACGTACCTTATACCGTTCATGCTTATGTTGTATTATTCCCCGTGGTATACGTACTATGTTTCCAGCATTACCTTTATATGGCATCGTCTGCTAATACACCTGCACTATTACCGATGATACACATGTTACACATACACAGATTTACCGGCTCACATATTCATCATCATAATTGCCATGCCACTTACACAGTAGAACTGTTACATCATTGTATTGCTCTTAACTGTAAATTACAATCATTGTTCAGTAATTATCACATGATAATACTTGAGATACTTGTAGTACTGTTCTATATTTGCATATACTGTACTTTATTGTTACATGCACATGAGATGCTGTTTTCATGAGGTCTCTGGATTTGAGAACCGCTGATATATTTCAAAAGTCTTATGATTGTTTTAAAAACGCGGTTTCTCGTGATGTGATTTGTGGCATCCACCATGAGTTTCTCGGTTCTGAGCCATATGTATACCCGATTCGAGGAGTGAGGAGGCACCGTCTGCGGGTATGGTGGACCCAGTACGGTACCCTGGGGCAAGAAGATCGTATAGATAGACGATGAGCCTAGCAGGGGATGCACTACCTACTGGTGATATTTTGGGCTCGGCGGTTATCCGGAGGATATCGACCGGAGTCGTGAGATCAGATGGATACAAGGGCCGATCCGAGAATACGGCGTCCGAAATATGAGGATTTACGTGTCGATACTGGACATGGGTTTTATGATATTCTCGAGTGTCGATGTTGGACACTCAGGTTTCATGATGATTGATGTGACATTGATAGACACACGTTGGTTAATACACATGCATACATGCATATATATTCAGATAACTATCATTACATACTGATATTGGCACGACTCTATTGTACACATATGCATACATGATCACCCTAGACACCATAGTTTTACCTTCATGATACAGTATGACATAGGGATCGTTGTTCATTCGATTTCTACCTGCTGATATTTTCTACTCACGAGTTGGCAACTCACTCCCGTTGTGCCACGGTTTTCTTACAGTTTCGACCGCTTGGATCAGTAGCGGCTCGCTGGCATACAGCTGTCTTCGGGATGTTTTGCTTTGGTAGATGGGATACGCATTTGGATCGTGACCATCCTTGTACCTATTTATTTCCGTTGTATCTAATTAAAATTCTATCAACCAGAAACCAGACTATGTATATTTGGTAGACCTACACACAGACTTGTTTATTCTTGAGACTTGGAGCGAGATGGGTGTATGTTCGCTATTTGAGCGGGATGATATCTTGGTTTTACTTATTCTCTTTCTGTGATTGATCTTCGCCGTAGGGCGTCGTATATATATTTTTTATTGCATGGTTATGATTCCTCCAATTGGCGAAGAGATAGCTCCCGCTTGGGGATGCCTATATTATTGCATGTATATGGTTTTGGATCAAAATATACAAGGAAGGTGCTGCCCAAATTTCAAGGACAAAATGTTTTCAAAGATAATATGCAAACGGTTGCATTTTTATATGATGTTACTTATATTTTAAAAAGAAGGCTTAAATTCATTATGCCGATATTTCAAAACCGCACCTCCATTATTTTCCGCAAAAACGTTTAGATTTCTGGGTTTCGGCTTACTTGAATTACGATGGGGTTCTATAGGCTTCACGTAATTCTCGTGCCGGTCTCGTGCCGGTCACGTGCCAGTTCCTGGTCGTGACACTTGAACTTGAACACGAATTCTTGAACTTGAACATAAATCCTTGAATTTGAACTTGGCTTGAATACTTGACTTGACTTGAGCCGAATCATGAATATGACTTAGCTTGAACTTGACATGAATACTTGAACATGACTTGAACATGAACTTGTATTCTCTATATTCATGGATTCGGTCAAAACCGGTAAACTTGATCTATACAATAAAATACGCGGGGATAAGGGGTGGGTTGATAAGAAATGTATGACGTGGCACGAGAGTCCACTAAAAGACATCTCTTAAATATACTTTTGCTGTTGTTTTGTGGGGTTTGACGGAGCCTTGTACTCTCTTATACCTTTGTTCCGCGGGGTACGACGGACCACTCTCGTATACATGCATACCTTTTTTATCAAATTATAAACAATCACATTAGAATAAAATAACCATATTTGTATACCTGTCATACTTAAGATACCTTAACATACTCATATCTAATTAATATCCTTACATCTCCATTTTTGTTTATAATTCTTGTTCTAATTACATACATTTCCTTTATCATACTTTATATCTATACTCTTTTGGGGACTCACTGAACGCTAGTTTGCTGACGATATTCCTTTCTTTTTGTTTTTCTTGGAATATTCGTTAGGTGGCTCAGAGATAGAGGAGGTCGAGCCAAGTCAGTAGGAGTTCGATTAGATTACAGTACAGTCAAATTTCTAGTTTATTTCAGCTTATTTTTCTTGTATGCCACTTATTTATGCATCTTCTTGCATTTGTACTTCTGTTTCGAATATCTTGTAATCAGTTAAATCCTTATGGAAGTGAATGTAAATAAAGTTGTTGAATTTTAATCACCCTTGCTAATTCTTGTATGTTTTTATATTGCCTATAAATGCTTAGCATATTTGTTTTGAGAAATGACGTTCTCTTAATAAGTACGGTGCGGCTCTCTCATGTGTTGTTACTGTCTTTAAGGAAGCAGGACGTGACACGGAAGATCCTGATTGGAAAGGGGGTTGGCTATAAGGTCCAAGAGAGTAAACGAGGGGAAATTTATGGCAAGAGGAGTAGAAGAATATGAATGGTGGTAAAAGAAGAAAAGAGTTAAATTGAGGTGGGACCGGTAAAAACTTTTAGAATTTAGTTCCAAGCGCAATACTGTCCATAAAAGAATGCGTACAGAGCACGTGGGGAGTTTTTGGGTATATTCGAACGGAATGATGACAGAAGGTATCAAAGTGCTAACGGCTAAAAACTATAGAGTTTTGAAATGCTGGGTAAAAAAGCATTATGGTATTAAAGTGCAGAATGTGTGAAACATTAAGATATCATTATACAACTTACTCATAGATGCACGAAGAAAATTGAATAATTTACACATCCAACAATTGAATCAAGAACACAAAACCACATGGGAGACAAACTATAACCCAATTTTGTATCGTAACTAAGTGGGCTTAGAGCAGTTGGTATCCATATACTCTACATACATAGTTCGCAACAAAAAAAGAAAAAAAAAAGGAAAAATTGAAGAAACATTGGCCATGATCTCAAATTAAAGTGAGGGAAAAAGCATCTCAACCAAATGTTTGCAAGTACAAATAGGGGGTTCAGTAGTTGTATGCTATAAAGATGGCCTCCTGCTATACTTTTTCCATGGTAGTGATGGAAAGCAGTTATCACCACAGGCCTATGATCTAATCCAGCTCCTGTCACTGCACTGCTGCCAATGTCAAATCCAAGGGTCTTATCTCTATTACCACAGTATCCATCATACAAATATCTCTCAACCCTTTCTCTCTATTTCCCACTGGTTCAAATGAAGTATGCATTAATTTCCCTTTGCTTATATGAAACTACTCCTGTTTTCACTTCTTCATTTCTTCTATTGGGGTGTTTCTTTTCTCATCCTCAAACATTCTCTCCCAACTTCTTTGCTCTTTTAGAGCAATGATATATATACATATATAAGGCCTTGCCTTTTTGGTTGGTTAGTTTTTAGTTTAATTACTCTCATTCATGTGAAATGTGAGAAGCTTGTGATTGGCCAATATATATTATCAATCATTTTATATATTCATCAATAGGTCTTGCATGTGGAGATGAGGTTTCTTATATCTTGCAGCCAAGGATGACTTGCCGGCCACCAACCATATAAAACTTATTATTTTTCAAATTAATTATTCTTCTTTAAATTATTTTTTTGATAAATTTTTCTTCTTCTTTTTTTCACTATAATTAGTATAGTGTTTTATCTATTATGCATGGTTATATTTTTTAGCTATAAATGGATGAACGCCAACAAGTTTTCATCGGCCGTTCGTTTTATATTATTTGTAACGTTTTGTTGTATCTTATGATTAATGATTTGGTCGGCAAGTTGATTCTTTGGCTAGGAGATTTACCTCCTTTTCTCATGCTAGATCCGTGATGATATCATATATATCTTAAAGGATCGTTGCATCCATTTTCATGGATCACAATAAATGGTAAAATTAATTTGTATTAGTAAGTTTCTGCCGAATGACATGTTAAGCTAATGTTTATAGTATTCATATAGCTGTTCTATTGTTATAGAGGGTTGCGATTTCTTATCTATTGCTTCTTCTTCAAGTCCAATTCAAAAAATATAACCTGTTCAAGTCTTTTCTTTTTTATGCGCTAATTATTTCTGCCAATATTAATTATCAAGAAAATCTTTCCAAGGCATGTTGTGACCAGTCCTTGTGTGGACAGCATTTGTTTTAAAGACTTTTGTGCGTGGATATTTATTGAGATCATATGAACATCATTTTTGTGTTCTTGTTATCGACAGAGATTTTCCATCAGATAGAAATATTGACCAATCATGTAAGCCATTTTCTCTAAGGTGTTAAGTCATTTTTTGTATTTCTTTTTTTTTTTTTTGCATGCTTATGTATTATTGATACAATCGAAATTTCTTGTCAGACATTAAGAAGGCAATAACATAGAGTTTACAAAACATTGATCAGAGTAGAATTGAGATAACTTTATCTCAACATTTGGGCTAAGACTCCAAAATGGTATCCAAACACTCCAAAGTTAGGATTTTGAAGTTTGGCTTGTTAACTTTATGAAGCCGCAGCTTAGAAACCTTAACTCCATTCCTAAACACGGCCTGAGTAAATTATCCACCGCTGCTACAAAATCTTTATAGAGTAAACTGTTGTTGTGGTCGAGTGCAGCTAACTCGCTGCAGCTGCAGCAATAAAATTTGGGGATAACATGGAGCTATGGCCGGAATCTTTCGTGGGTGGAATTGATTTTAATGGGGCTGGAACTTGGAATTTGCCACGGTCGACCGCGTCTCAATTAAAATCATCTTAATAATATATCCTATCCTTCACGATATTTACATAGAAACAATACAAGAACATGGTAGCATAATGTAATGTTTCAGTTAACACCCTCATCAAATTCCCAGTGAATCGAATACCAAAAACATGAGCAATCAAATAAAGATGGAGAAATAAAATTAAGTTGGGGGAAGCAAGCAAGCAATTTTGCACACAATACTATATTTTTCTTCCTCAAGCCAGCCATGCATGCATGAATCAAAATAACAACACAAGACAGAACCATTAAACATAATTCCAATATTACAATTAAGCTAACTAATCACCGGGCGGAACATGAAAATTGCTTCTTTCAAGCAATGAAGAAAAATGATATTGTATCAAACCAGTTAGGAGGCTGGATGCATGCATGCATGTATGATATCAAAGAGAGAAGAAGCCTTCTTTAACAAAGAGGCCGAAGACGAGGATGAGGAGTCCGACGGTGATGCATTGAGTCGACGACATTATCGTCTGTGAATATGCTCCCACAGTGAAGCCAGCTCCAACCAATCCTATCAATAACCCAATCAAGTTTCTGTTCATTTTGATTAATTCCTTTTTCATCTTCTCCTTCTTCATCAAAAATTAATAGAAGAGATCTCAAGCTTTTGAGAGGTATGAAAGGTCAAAAGTCAACTTGTAGGTGCCCCAACTCTTAGGTCTAGAGATTCAATTTAGAGAGTATATGACTAAATTAATAAGGTCAATGGTATATGTGCACCTCTCAATGGAACTAAGTACATTTGGACTTTCCTTGCAAAAATTTATGCACCAATGGCTCAAGATGATGCTAAGGATGTGGACATCTTGATATTAAGGAAGATAAAAAGTCTAGCTAGTGGAAACTTATGTTTCATGACAACTGTGACAAGAGCCATGAACAATTTTTACTAAAATTAAGTAGAGCCCTTCACACATTCATATGGTTAAACACCCACATGTAAGATAGGTTTTTCCGTATATGCATGCTAAGGTGTATGGTAACTATGGAAAACCAAATCCTTAATTCAATATTCTTTGATTTTTAAATTATTAGATAGTAGAGAGATACACGGTATCTATTGACTACCGGTATAAGTTAAACAACGCCACGGTGGCACTGTTTACAAACCAAGGCGGTGTTTATTACACACCCTATTTAATTTCTGTCGGCCTGCTAGGATCATTCCTAGACGTCAGAGGAATTCTGTCAGTATATCGGACTCATTTATGATATTGTACCTTCCATCTGAATGTATGTATATAACCAACCTTAATTTTCACATATTGAATTTTTCCTAATTTATTATGTACATGAGACCAGCAGATTTCAAGCAACAACATATTATATACTTTAAATGATGATCACGAAAATGGCCTTCTATTATCCTCAACATTTAATTTTTGAAGGAAGAATCGCTTTGTTTGTGCTTTTCTGCCTCTTTAGAGCAGTAATTAATTCAGTTAATTTAATATTAAAATAATTGTGGATCCATCGTTTAACAGCTTAAGCAATTGGATAAAATATTAACATAATAAATGATTATGGACTTTCTTCGTCCTTTGATGAATCCTTCACACATTCACGGGGATATTTATTGTTTTCCACATGAAAAACAATTCGTGTGTCCTCTTCAACGTGATGACCACCAAATTTGAAATCAACTTGTTCCCCGCAGAGTCTTGGATTTAGCGAATCAATAGACTAAGAGCCAAATTAAGCTCAATGAGCTTTGCAATTCAAATGGGACCGAGTCCATGAATGGAGCAAAAAAATCCTTCACTCATTCATATGGATGCATTCACATGTAAGATAGGGTTCTCACATATATTAAAGGTACGATAATTATGGAGTAAAATTCTCAAATCTAATTAGAAAAATATAAAATTATCAAAAGATTGTTAGCATAAGTTAAGAAAAACTACGCCACGACCACACGATAAGCACCAACTAAGGATGTGCTTATCACAAACCCTAATAATTTTTTTCCGGCTTGCTTGGATCATTCCTAACGTGGGCATTAGAGGGTTTTGTCAGTACATTGGATTCATTTATGATATTGGATCTTCCATCTGCGTATGTATATAAACAACCCACTCACATACTGAAATTTTCCAAATGTATCATATATGTATGTGCGATCGGATTTCAAGCAACAAAATATTCCATCTCTTAAATGATGATAATAGATGTGCTTCAGTGACCACAACATTTTATTCATAAGTAACATTTCTTATTATTTATGTTCCTTCATTATTGACTAATAGTATTAGATGGTATAAAACAATTGATAATGCATCATTTAACAGCTTAAACTTTTGGATAAGTTGTTCACACGATATCAAAGCTTTAGAAATCAAATGACCGTATTGTCTTACAAGTTCATTTACCAACTCAACTCCCAACAAATGGAAGCAATCCAGGTCTCATATGTGGTGTCTTCTATGTAATGACCCCCAGATTTCTAGTCAACTTGGGCAAAATTAAGCTAAATTAATAACCTCGATTAACTTTGCAACTCAAATGATACTAATGCTCAATGAGAAGAACTACCAGCGGGCAATTTTCAGCCTAGCCCAAAAACTTTCAATCCACATGATAAGATTACGACGAGGGGCATAGTTACTCTGTGAAATTATTTGGTATGTTGAGTGCAATGCATCCGGATAGAAAAGAGAGAGAGAAGGAGATGAGACTTTTCAGGCATCATTCGACCGGCTTCATAGGACTCTCGATTTCTTTCATGAGTGGACATATGCATATGGCTGCACAATGAGATTTTTTCCCAATACTCTATGTACCACTACAACTAATCATCGTGTTTGCTACGGGTGTGTATGGTTAATAATGGAATCATATCTTCGATTCAATATTTTCTGACTATTCAATTATTGGTTATTAAGGATATGCAAAAAGTTTTTAAGAGTATCAATATAAATTGAGTAAAACAACACGAACTGAGGCTATGCTTAAACTTAGTTAATTTTGGTCTGCTTATAAGGATCATTTCTAACATAATTAAGTGTAAGAAGGATTCCGTCCGTATATATATCGACCACATTTCGGATATTAATGTTTTCTCATATGTAGGCACGCTCATGCAATCTCAAACATGCATAGATTTAATCTTAGTTAAATTTTTGTCGGCTTACTCGGACATTCCTAACATAAAAGCCAAAAAGTGATTAAGTAAAGCATATTTTGTTTTCGCCATGCATCCGTGGGTACATTCAGGTAAACTTATTCTGTAAGCATAATATATAACGAATGTGTAACCAAATTTCAAGAAACAAACATACCATCCTTTAAATGTCAATAATAATTAAAGGATGGTATTATCTGGTCTCTAATGCTTTATTCTTAAAGTAGTTAACATACCATACTGCATGTTATGATCTCTTGTAATTAATTCCATCTTAATTTCATCCTTTAAACTAAGATGGTGCTTATCACAAACCCTATTTAATTTTTGTCGGCTTGCTGGGACTATTCTTAATAAACGTCAGCGGAATTCTGTCGGTATATATATCGGACTCATTTATGATACTGTATCTTCCACTCGTATGTATATAGACAACATTTTCACTTATTGAATTTGTACTAATTTATCATGTGTGCGGCCCGATTTCAAACAACGATATATTATATCCTTTACATGATGATAATAAAAGGATGACCTTCTCTAATTCCAAACATTTAATATTTGAAGAAAGAAACATTTTGTTTGTGCTCTTTTGTTTGATTCCAGCTTAATTTCAGTTATTTTAGAATTGGATGATATAAAACAATTGTTGATCCATCATTTAACAGCTTAAGCAATTGGATAATGTGTTTATCTAAGGAATATTCGTTGCCACATGAGTACTTTTCATGAATCCTTGACACATTCATAAGGATATTTGTGGTTTTCCACATGCAAAACAATTCGTGAGTCCTCAATGTGATAGCCACCAAATATCGAGTCAACTTGTGCTCCCAAGTCTTGGGTTTTAAGAATCAATAGACTAAGAAACCAAACTAAGCTCAATGAGCTTTGCAACTCAAATGGGACCGATTACATTTGGCCCCCAAAAAAAGACCTTCTGATGACGTTCAATATTGGCGATCTTCAAGATCAGGACACGTGGCAGATGACGTGTCCCAAGACTCAAAAGAAAGGGCCCATAGAGACCGACCAGGCCACCCCTGTACCCGACCTGCAAGCACAAGCTGGCCCTCCTCGGTCCCCCCTACAAATTGACCTCCTCGGCCCCTCAGCTCGCCCCGAGCTGCCACAAGACCAAGACTCCTCGGCCCTCTTGCTCGTCTCCGAGCTCCCCAGCCGAGGCCGTATTCTTCGGTCCCTCCGACCGACCAACTCCACCACTCACAGGCGTAACCGCCGCTCCGCAAATCTCGCCACGCGCAGATTCTCTGCCAGCAACGCCCCACGTTCCACGCCATCACGATCCCCATTAATGGGCGATCCGCTCTTTACGCGGGCGTGACGTCGGGAGCGTAACTGCCGGCGAGATTCTCACGCCTGCTGCTGCGTACTGCCACCGCTATATAAACCCTCATCACAGAGGGGTCAAGTAAGCCATTTTTTACTCCACTTAGCCGTTACTCTGCTCGAATCTAGCACTAACTTGATCGTTGGAGGGTCATCGGTGGTACCAAACCACCCCGGGACTTCTTTGCAGGTACTCGGCGCCAAACTCCTCCAAATCACCAATCTCCTCAAAACCCATTGAGACCCACACGCAACAGAGGATTACCTCCAAAATCCACAGGGAGATCGACGGGAGACAACATCTGACGGAGACCCTAAAAGGACCTCCATCTGTTGGCGCCGTCTGTGGGAAAGAAACTCCACAAAAAACAAAGTTGGCCTTCTGATCTCCATCCACATGGCAAGCAATAACCCTGAAGATCCAGGTACCAGCCGTCGCCTCCCCTTTACCGGAGGCGCGGATAAACCTCCTCCGGTGACCATCATCAACGCCCTCGCCAGCCGAATAGATCGGCTACAGTCCCTCGTGGAGGCGCTCGTCCGCGTCCAGATGGCCGGGCCGTGGTTCTAGATCGCCGCTCCTCCGCCTCCAAAAGGCTCTGCCCTCGTCGGCACGGCTGACCATCAGCGGGCTACGACCCCTGGCCGCAGATCCCACGAGCCGATATTCCTGAGGCCCGCTGGGCGCCCCATGGCTCCACACTAAGATCCGCCGCCAGAGCGCCTCGTCTCGAGCCTCCTCGCGACCCTTACCCCCCCTGAGGAGATGTCGATCACCTCGCCTGTCCACAGGCATGATCGACACCCCCTCCCTCGACGGGGTCGCACAGAAGGGGCTCGCCATGACGGCTCGAGAGCTATCTCGCCCGGAGATCTGAGAGACCTCATCAAGAGGAACCGGGGCCGCGCCCAGACGCAGGTCTCCCACAGCAGAGGCCAGAGATCATAAGGCGCCGAATCCTCGGGGTACCACGGCCGACTCGACGCCCTCGAAAAGAAGATCGAGGGCATGCGCCGGGAAAGTAACCTCTCAGGCGACGGGGCTAAGTACGCCTCTGACTCGCTCACCAAGCCATTTACCGAGGGACTGCTCACTGTCCACGTCTCCTCACGCAACAAGCCCCCGAAGGTCTCTCTGTTCGACAGGAAAACCGACCCCAAAGACCATTTGGATGCTTTCACCGCGGGGATGAGCTTCCAGGACCATTCCGACGCCGCCCAGTGCAGGGCCTTCCCAGCCACCCTCATCCGCTCTGGTCGGGACTGGTTCCGAGGACTCGAGCCTCGCTCAATCTCGACCTTCGACGAGACTTCGTTGGGAACCGTCGGCAGAAGCGCACGGTCGACTACCTCTTTACAATCAAGAGCGGGGACAAGGAGACGTTCAAGGCTTACATCACCAGCTTCTACAACGCCCTTCTCGAGGTCCCCGAGCACCGGGACGAGACCGTCATCACAGCGCTCAGGTCTGGTCTTAGGCACAAGGAGCGGTTACGCTCCTTTGCGTTGGCACAGCCTAAGACCATGGCCGAGGTCAAGGCGTGGACCGAGCGCGAGGTCCAGCTGGAGTCTGAGGTGAACGCGAACCTCCCCTGAGCAGAACGGTCCTACCAGAAGAAGAGGGCTCGGGAAGAGAGGCCGGAGCGTCAGCAGCCCTATTACCCGAAGTTCCAAGAGTACACCTCGCTCAACGTCTCCCTCGCAGTGTTACTAGAGGAGGCCCAAGGCGAGGGGTTCTTCAAGTTCCCTCCAATCCCGCATCAGGCCTCGAAGCGAACCCGGGGCCCTTACTGCGCCTTCCACCAGACGCTGGGCCACGCCACGGAGGATTGTAAGCAACTCCGGGACTACATCGAGGAGCTCATCCGATCAGGGCACCTCGCCGCCTACTTGAGGGACAAACGGCAGGCCGACCGAGAGCAGGAGCAGCGTCCCCCTCCTGCCGAGCTGTCCATCGGCCAGATCATGCTCGTTTCGGCAGATGACCAGTCCGGCGCTCAGGGAGCCCCGTACCCGGTGCCGAAAAAAGAAACCAACAAGCCCCCGAGGAGCTCGGGCTGCGCTAATAAGGTCATCTATTAGCATGTACTTTTCTTCTAGGGAAATGTAAACTCTTCCTAGGGTTTGTTGTTAATTTAATAAAGATCAATGGAATATTGCGAAAAAGAAGGAAAGATCTCATTTATTCAAAAAAAGGGGATATTATGGGCTCCTCAGCCATACATACAAAAAGAAAAAGAAAATTACAACGGTTTTCAAAAAAAAGGGGGTATTATGGGCTCCTCAGCCATACATACAAAAAGAAAAAGAAAATTACAACGGTGGGGGAAGGGGGTGCAGAGAGCACTGCTCATGATACTCGGTAAAGATCTCCGCCAGCCGAGGCCTCGCGAGATCCAACCTCTGCCCTCGATTCCTCCCGCGCGCGTTGATCCCGAGCCTCAGCTCGTAGCACTCGCGGACGAGCGCCTCTGAGAGAGCCAGCCGGTTTGAAGAAATCAGGCCGAAGCGCCTCAGAAACCGCAGCTTGCCCACGACCTCGTCATAGAGCTGCTCGGACAGGGGGTTGTAAAGCCCCGGCGACGCCCTCCAGATGGAGTATATCAGCAGCTGCAGCAGGGAGGAGCGTTGGGGGAGCAGCCGGCCAAAGTGGTCCTCGATGCTCCCATAGACCAACTGCACCGTGTCCTCGGTGCAGTTCTGGTCATAAAGGTATACGTCTTCGAAGTGGATGATCTCGCGGATGGTGTTCAGTTGATAAAACTGCACATTTGTATTACATTTTTCCTACCATTTTCATATTAAAAAAGGACTTTATTATGATATATTATACATATGAGGGTTTATGTGTAAAAATATTATTTTCCATGTGTTAATATATTTTAATTAGTATTTGGTAGAAAAATGTATGCAAATAAATCTATTGACCAAATCCTAGTAGAACTAAGTCTACTAAATATTATTTGAGATTATTGTGCAGAATTTTCCAAGTTGTTATGAAGAATTTATCAAACAAATCACTTTGTTGAAGAAAACTTGCCAAATTAAGAAGCAAAACTTGGAGATCAAGTCTGGAAGCAACCGAAAGAATATTTCTGAATTCTGAAGGTGCCTAGGATTGCCACATGTCACAAGATGAAAGCACAAGAAAATTTATCAAGAGATCTCACCCATTGGCCGCGGATCCGCGGCCATACCCCCCCTTTGGCCGCGGATCCACTGCACTTCTAGGGAATTAGGAGGCAAGATTTTGGGGCATGATTCTCTGCTACATTTTACCAACTTTTGAAGCAAAAGATTCTGGCCATGCACTATAAAAAGGCACCGAGAGCCTCTTGGAAAAGCCATCAAGCCGAAGAGATCACGAAGTCCCAGACGCTCACGCATCCAGGCTGATCATTGACTGTTCGACTACCTCCTTAGGAAAGATCGAGAAGCAACTAGTTTGTAATCATTTTCTACGGATTAAAGTGTAGTTTGTTCAAGTCGATTAATAAAGGTAGTTATTTTATTTAATTGTTCTTGCATTTTACATTATGTTTTCCCTCTTTGTCTTTTCATCTTCTTCTCCCAACATGCGCGAGTAATTCTCCGCTTGTTAGGGTTCGTAGGATTAGGGTAGGCTAATGGATGATAAAAATCCCTAAACCCTTTTTAAGTCCTATAAAGTTTAGGAACTTTATCAAAAGAATCATTAACTTCCTAATCGGGCGCGCTAGCAATTCTTTGCTAGTTCCGACCGCGATTAGAGATTAGATTAATGATTGTTTTGGTAAAGGCTAGATATGAACGGAGTTCCGTGTCGAGATAAGGGTTAAGAGTGGGATTCCTTTTCCCTCCAGAAACCCTAATCTACACGCATCACCGTCGTTCTAGTTCTAAATCTATTAATGGATAAAAATGGTAAATTTTAATTAATCGTCCATAACTACTAAATCCTAACGAACCCTACAAGCCCTCTTATTATATTAATTACATCTTTAAAATAATCTAGATCTATATTTTACATTCTTGTTTAACGTAGATCTAGAAAACATTCTATAAAATTCTTTATCCCTCCTCTCTTTCTCAACACATCTAAAGTAAAAGTAAAAGGTTCAACGTTTCCCAGAGGACGACCCGTACTCATCTCGGTCTAGCTACACGCGACACCGTTATTGATTGCGGTATAACTACAAACACTTTTTCGTATCAATCAAATGGCACCGTTGCCGGGGATACGTGCGTAATTCTTTATTTTTACTATTTGTGTTGAATTCTTAGACGAGCCATATCATTATTAAAACAAAACTGCAAATTGCATATTTAACGATTTGTGCGTGAATTTTTGCAAGGAGATCTGGAGTCACAGAATTAAGGAGAACAGGAAAAAGAGACATTTTTAGAGATCCAGAGGAGCACAGAAGGCTATACAAAAAATTTCATCAACTGTTCCTTCTGCCACGCGGCGGAACCGCGGCAAAAGCACCCCTTCTGCGGCGGAATCGCGGCAAGTTGGAGGAATTAGGGAATCAATCTTCTCTAGTATCTCTCTCAACTCCTTCTCTCTCTCCTCAAATTCAATAAAATCTATTTTCTGCAGGATTCTTTGCAAAATTGCGCCGCTCAAAAAAAAAATCTTTTTGCAAAAGTTTTGTGATTGGTTTTGTTTTGCATATTTAATACGGACTTTAAGGGGCAAAGACCAAATCAAGATTAGGTGGGGATTTCATCACCCTTCCTAAGCCCCACAAATCACAAACTGAGCATATAGATCAACCCTTCATTAATTTAAAAAATATCTAGACCAGACTCTAAGGACTGTCGCGCTCAATAAGGACAGAGGAAGGTCGTGGGTAATCTATCGTTTATCCGCATTACTTTTGTAGTGCCTAGGCAAGTGTGACAAAGGCTAGTGGTTTTTAATTAGGCCCATGACGTGGTTCCTTCCCACTTACCTGGCACTTACCTGGCTACAAGGGTAGTACGGAGACGGTAGAGGATTTATCCTGCGGCTTGTCCTTTGGAAGTCTAGGAGCGGTCTAGAGACTAGACCTAGGTGACCTTAGTTCAAGGGTTGCTTGTGCATCTTAGGGTGATTTGTCTTGAGTCCCACTTTTTCAAAAACAAGCCAATTTTAAAATCACGCACACGCTGCCACTTGCACTAAACCCGCTTAGTGCATGCTCGGCTGGACACGGGATCCTAGTGCCCGTCTTGTCCGCGTTCCTGCTATCGACGCCGAAGTCGGTACTTCTTCATCTTCTTTTCCCCCACCATACACCACATCGACCGTGATGGACGGCACTCCATCTAATTATAACACCACGCTGCCACCGTCCGAAGGTGCGCAGAATCCACCGCGCATCTCTCTCCAAGAGAGATGCTATCCTATTCGTGGTCCCCTTCCTACTTGTCTATCTCTTCCACCACCTAACGGGGATAATTTCGAAATTAAACCCCACTACATCAATCTGCTGCCCAAATTTCACGGGCTTGAGTCGGAAGACGCGTACGTTTTCATCACCAAATTCGAAAACGTATGCGCAATGATGGGTACTTCACAATTGACTTTAGATGCTATGCGCTTACGTCTTCTCCCATTCACACTGTGCGACTTGGCAGAAAAATGGCTTTATAATACTGCCGCACACTCTATCACTAATTGGGATGAATTCGTCGTAGCATTTCTTAAGAAGTTTTACCCAAACCATAAGACTGCCCACATTAGGAGCGAGATCAACCAGTTCACCCAGCTTCCCAATGAACCATTTTGGAAATGCTTTGAACGTTTCAAAGATCTGCTTGTCCAATACCCCCATCACGGAATACAAAGATGGGATTTATGTCGGATTATATATGAGGGCATTAATCCAGCGACAAAGCAGATGCTTGAAACAATGTGTCAATGCAATTTCATGTCTAAAGATGATGGTGAAGCATGGAAATATCTGGAAGATCTCGCTGAACACACGTTGCAGTGGGAAAGCGTAAGACCACCTACAACTAAGGGAGGTATTCACCAGCTCGACGTTTCCATCGCAGTGAAAGCCGAAATGGCAGCGATACAAAAGAAACTCGACGCTATTGAAAACAAGTTCTCATCATTCTCCCTAAATCAGGTCACGCTTCCTAAGACCGTCTGTGGTTGCTGTTCGGATCCTTCACACTTAATGGAAGAATGTCCTATGAATGCATCGTTTCAAGCTAATGCTGCTTTTCAGCAGCGACCTAGAAACGACCCTTATTCTTCGACATATAATCAAGGATGGAGGAATCATCCTAACTTTTCTTGGAATCAAAACCAACAAAGTAATTTTCAAAGACCTCCTCCACAGCAACCACAACCACAGAATCTGCCCCCCTTTCAGTCACAGAATTTCCAAAATCCGGCCAACATTTCTACACCACAAGTGGCCGGTACTAACAACTCACTTGCACAAACTTTGGATATGTTCATGAAACAATCCATGCAAATTTCGGCTGAGATGAGGTCTTCTATTGATACCCTAACGAAAAACTCCTCCTCCCATGGTGAGAGTATCAAATCAATGGAAAACCAAATCGCACAGTTAAACGCCGCAATGAGTGCGAGAGAGAAAGGGAAACTCCCATCTCAACCCCTACCGAATTCTGGCCATTCACAAAGTCATAATGTGAATGCCGTCACTACGTTGAGATCGGGAAGAGTGCTGAACAACCGAGTGGGTGAGCAATTTGATGATAGTGACACATTTGATACCCCTTCTTCTTCTTCTTCTTCTAGTCTTCCACCTTCATCCGAGCCTATTCTCCGTTTTCCCCAAGGCTCAAACATTTCACCAAATCTATCTAAGTCGATGCCCACTCCAATTTTGGGATCAAATCCGTCGCCACAGTCTTCTCCACAAACGTTAGACCCAAAACTTATTGATCGAGCTCCATTTCCAAACCGATTAAGGGCCAACCGACCTAACCCGCAAATGGAGAAGATTGTGGAAATGTTTAAGCAAGTGAGCGTGAATATTCCTCTCCTAGATGCTATTCAATAAGTCTCATCTTATGCAAGAATCCTTAAAGACTTGTGCACTAGGAAGAGAAAAACTCAAGTGCCTAAAAAGGTTTTCATGACGAGTAATGTTAGCACAGCTTTTACCCAACAAATACCAAAGAAACATAAGGACCCCGGCTGTCCTACAATCTCTATTTCTATTGGGGGTAAAAATATAAATCGTGCTTTACTCGATCTAGGCGCTAGCGTCAACTTGCTTCCTTATTCAGTATACGAGCAGTTAGGAATTGGAGAGTTAAAACCCGCCCATTGTACTTTCCAAATGGCAGACCGATCTATCACCAAACCTTGGGACGAACTAGAAGATGTGTTAATTAAAGTCGGGGAATTCATATTTCCCGTGGACTTTATTGTTTTAGATACACAACCTGTGGCAAACCCACGCAATCAAATCCCGGTGATACTTGGTCGACCCTTCCTAGCAACTTCTAACGCTGTAATTAATTGTCGTAACGGTTCTATGAACTTATCCTTCGGGAAAATGACAATTGAGCTTAATATTTACAAGCTAGGAAGTCAGCCATCAGAACCTACTGCTCATTTGCTGGATGTTTGTTCCATCCACGAGATAGCTATCGAAAGCTGCATGGATGAGGAGCTTTGCTTTGATGTTCTCGACAACATTAATGAGACATCGTTTGATCTTGCACCACTTTACAGTGAGGATATGTTCAATGAGTCCGACCTTGAGATTGAACCCGTTGACTCGTTGCAAAAGTCAGCAGCACTTTCCGAGTCAATATCTTATGCAAGTTTTGAACCTCTTCAGGAGTCCGAATATCATTCGCTTACCCCACCTTCTATAGTCTCTCCGCCAATTCTTGATCTCAAACCGCTACCTTCTCATCTTAAATATGCATATTTAGGAGAGAATGAGATTTTGCCAGTGATTATTTCCGCTTCTCTAGCCTTAGAGCAAGAGAATGCACTTTTGGTAGTGTTGAGATCGAATCGGGAAGCATTTGGTTGGACTATGGCTGACATCAAAGAGATTAGCCCCTTAATTGTTGAACATTACATACATCTGATGGATGAAGCCAAACCAACCCGAGACCCACAAAGACGGTTAAATCCCGTTATGAAGGAGGCGGTAAAGAAAGAAATCGTCAAGTGCCTTGATAGTGGAATAATTTACCCCATATCTGATAGCCAATGGGTAAGTCCAATTCATGTGGTCCCTAAAAAGTCTGGCATCATGGTCATCACTAATGAGGCTAATGAGTTAATCCAAACACGCACCCAAACTGGATGGCGCGTATGTATCGATTACAGGAAACTCAATGCCGCGACGAGGAAAGATCATTTCCCTCTACCTTTCATTGACCAGATGTTAGAACGATTAGCGGGACACGAATACTACTGTTTCTTGGAAGGATACTCTGGTTATAACCAGGTCCCCATCGCCGAAAAGGATCAAGATAAAACCACTTTTACTTGTCCTTTCGGAACTTTTGCTTATAGACGCATGCCCTTTGGGTTATGCAACGCTCCCGCTACATTTCAGCGGTGCATGATGGGGATATTTTCAGATATGGTGGAAAATTTTCTGGAAATTTTTATGGACGATTTCTCCATTTTTGGGGACTCCTTTGAGGACTGCCTTCGTAATCTTGACGCTGTTCTTACCCGCTGTAAGGATAAGAACTTGACTTTGAATTGGGAAAAATACCATTTTATGGTCCAAGAAGGTATTGTACTTGGACATATAATTTCACATAAAGGCATTGAGGTCGACAGAGCTAAAATAGATGTCATTCAAAACCTCTCTCGTCCCAATTGCGTCAAAGATATACGATCCTTCCTTGGTCATGCAGGATTTTATAGGAGATTTATTAAGGACTTTAGCAAAATTGCTAGACCCTTAACCCTTCTATTGGCCAAGGACACTACTTTTCACTTCGATTCGGATTGTGAGGCTGCTTTTGAATCGCTTAAAGAATCACTCACTACAGCCCCCGTTCTATCATCTCCGGATTGGAACCACCCGTTCGAGCTTATGTGTGACGCATCAGATTTTGCTATTGGTGCTGTCTTAGGACAGCATATTGATAAGATGCCACATGTAATTTACTATGCAAGTAGGACCTTGAATGATGCACAAATAAATTACACAACTACCGAGAAAGAACTCTTGGCAGTTGTATTTGCATTAGAGAAATTCAGGCCCTACTTGATTGGCTCGCCTATTGTGGTTTACACAGATCACTCCGTCCTACGACATCTTTTATCGAAGAAGGATGCGAAGGCCAGGCTAATACGTTGGATCCTATTGTTACAAGAATTTGATCTTGTCATCAAAGACAAGAGTGGATGTGAAAACGTTGTAGCCGACCATCTTTCACGCATAACTTCTTCGCCAACTGTGACCGTGCCGATAAATGACTCATTTCCCGACGAACAGCTCTTGAATGTATCTTACGAACCTTGGTTCGTGGATATCGTGAACTATCTTGCGACGGGACTTATACCTAGCGATTGGTCGAAACAAGACAAACTTCGATATTTATCCCAAGTAAAATATTTTTACTGGGATGAACCATATCTATTCAAGTATTGTTCCGATCAAATCATTCGCAGGTGTGTCCCTAACGATGAATTCAAGAGCGTGTTATCATTTTGTCATGATCAGGCATGCGGCGGTCACTTTGGACCTCGAAAAACGGCGGAGAAAGTTTTGCAATGTGGCTTTTATTGGCCAACATTATTTAAAGATGCATTTGAACATTGCAAAACTTGTCCGCAATGTCAGCATTTGGGTCGGATTTCACGAAGGAATGAGATGCCGCTCCAACCTATATTGGTTGTGGAAATATTTGATGTTTAGGGTATTGATTTTATGGGCCCTTTTCCCAACTCCTTTAAGAATCTATATATCTTGTTAGCGGTTGATTATGTCTCGAAGTGGGTGGAAGCTGTACCGTGTCGCACTAATGACAACAAAGTTGTCATTAAGTTCCTTAAAGAAAATATCTTTTCGCGATTTGGACACCCTCGCGCTATCATTAGCGACAACGGGACACATTTCTGCAATAGGTCTTTCGAAGCCTTGATGCGGAAATATTCAATCACTCACAAGCTTTCTACGCCCTATCACCCCCAAACAAGCGGGCAGGCTGAGATCTCAAATAGGCAGATCAAACAGATATTGGAGAAGACGGTTTCGAAAAACCGTAAGGATTGGTCAACCAAATTGACGGATGCTCTTTGGGCATTCCGCACCGCTTATAAGACCGATCTTGGTATGTCTCCATACCGTCTTGTGTTTGGGAAAGCATGCCACCTCCCTGTCGAGATTGAACATAAGGCAATGTGGGCTATTAAAGAGCTTAATTTTGATCTTGATCATGCAGGCAGCTATCGGAAGCTGCAATTGAATGAGCTAAGCGAACTCCGCGATGAAGCTTACGATAATGCGGTGATAGTAAAGAATAGGACTAAAGTATTCCACGATAAAAATCTTTCTAGAAAAACCTTCACATCGGGGCAACAAGTCCTTCTTTACGATTCCCGTCTCCATCTTCATCCGGGTAAGCTTAAATCTCGTTGGAAAGGACCTTTTGTGGTGCGGTATGTACACCCGTACGGGGCAGTTGAAGTCGAAAATTTGAAAAACGGTTCAATTTTTAAAGTAAATGGGCATAGATTAAAACCGTATTTTTCTGCTGACCCCACGGAGGAGCTCCTGTTTTTACAGGAGCCGCTTTATCAAAACTAAATTTCCTCCGCCTCACCTCCATGTTTTTGTAACATTTTCTCATTTTAAGAATGGAGGTGAGTAAAAATGGATTTGATTGAATATTTGTGCGTGTCAAAGAATAAGTTTGGGGGAATTTTTCATTTAACTATTATTTTACCCCTTGTATCTCTCCCTTAGTATACAGGTCCATGTTCTCAAAAGGCTACATCAGTGAGGACACTGCTGAAAACAGGTTTGGGGGGGAGGTTTGTATTCACTAAATTATCTTTGACACCGGGCATTAAAATTTTTTTTTTATAACAAAAGATAGGAGTAGTTTAAGAAAACCAAGAAAATTAGAAGTTTTCTTATACGAACTGGTAATAAGTAGTTATGAGCTGTTGTCCCAAGGGTTAGTAAGATGAAGGAAGTCGCTAATCTGAGGATAAAAATAAGTCTGAAAAATAGTTTCTATTCTGGAAGCCAAACATTTGAATGTTGATACCCTACTATACGCACTTACACACGTCTTGAAACTCGGGATAGTAGAGGATACCTTGAAATGCTCTTGTCTAAAAGCCTAAGTATGAAGGAAATGAAAAAAAAATGAAGAAAATATAAAAATGGTGAAAAAAAAGAAAAAAATGAACACTGGTTTTGTATCGCCAAGGCAGCAATAAAAAAATATAGCGAGGGTGTCTCTTCACCTAGTGCCCTAAGGCCAACTGGTCTGGGAGTCACTGCTAAGGCTTAGGTGGTGCAAGACGAGGAAAATATTATCACATAATCAGCAAGCACATGAGTAATCGGTCGGTTAGTACCTCAAGAAGTATTAACGGTCGCATGAAAATGTGTGAGCAAATCTTAATATTCATCAAATTAAAAAGTACTAAGGTAGATGGACAAGAGTATGATAGCTTGAATTGAATTCTCCGAGTGTAGGGATGTTCTTTACACACACGTGGGGTTATATGATCAATGTTTGGATGAAAGGTAGGAATGAAGAATAAAGACGATGTTTTATTGAGGGATGATGTGATTTCTAACATTTTTTCATGACTATTAAGATAGGGCTCATGACAACTGAAAAGCTAGTATAGTTGGAAACTCTTCTTTTCAAGGCTTTTCTTTTATGGTTCTTATCTTTATATGTAAATTTCACCATCTTTCTTTTATTATTGGATTTTGTGGGTGTAATCCGCTGAAAATCCTCAGGAGACAACACTCCTCCTACTAGGGACACCTAGAGGTTTAACGGCTTGTTGCACGTGCTCAGTGCAATCGTGTTGCCTACGAAAGTGTGCTTAGTTTTCTCCTTTCTTTTTCCCCTCTTGAATAAACTAGTTTGCTCGGGACGATCAAAGATAAGTTTGGGGGTATTTGTTCAGTTGATAAAACTGCACATTTGTATTACATTTTTCCTACCATTTTCATATTAAAAAAGGACTTTATTATGATATATTATACATGTGAGGGTTTATGTGTAAAAACATTATTTTCCATGTGTTAATATATTTTAATTAGTATTTGGTAGAAAAATGTATGCAAATAAATCTATTGACCAAATCCTAGTAGAACTAAGTCTACTAAATATTATTTGAGATTATTGTGCAGAATTTTCCAAGTTGTTATGAAGAATTTATCAAACAAATCACTTTGTTGAAGAAAACTTGCCAAATTAAGAAGCAAAACTTGGAGACCAAGTCTGGAAGCAACCGAGAGAATATTTCTGAATTCTGAAGGTGCCTAGGATTGCCACATGTCACAAGATGAAAGCACAAGAAAATTTATCAAGAGATCTCACCCATTGGCCGCGGATCCGCGGCCATACCCCCCCTTTGGCCGCTGATCCGCCGCACTTCTAGGGAATTAGGAGGCAAGATTTTGGGGCATGATTCTCTGCTACATTTTACCAACTTTTGAAGCAAAAGATTCTGGCCTTGCACTATAAAAAGGCACCGAGAGCCTCTTGGAAAAGCCATCAAGCCGAAGAGATCACGAAGTCCCAGACGCTCACGCATCCAGGCTGATCATCGACTGTTCGACTACCTCCTTAGGAAAGATCGAGAAGCAACTAGTTTGTAATCATTTTCTACGGATTAAAGTGTAGTTTGTTCAAGTCGATTAATAAAGGTAGTTATTTTATTTAATTGTTCTTGCATTTTACATTATGTTTTCCCTCTTTGTCTTTTCATCTTCTTCTCCCAACATGCGCGAGTAATTCTCCGCTTGTTAGGGTTCGTAGGATTAGGGTAGGCTAATGGACGATAAAAATCCCTAAACCCTTTTTAAGTCCTATAAAGTTTAGGAACTTTATCAAAAGAATCATTAACTTCCTAATCGGGCGCGCTAGCAATTCTTTACTAGTTCCGACCGCGATTAGAGATTAGATTAATGATTGTTTTGGTAAAGGCTAGATATGAACGGAGTTCCGTGTCGAGATAAGCGTTAAGAGTGGGATTCCTTTTCCCTCCAGAAACCCTAATCTACACGCATCACCGTCGTTCTAGTTCTAAATCTATTAATGGATAAAAAGGGTAAATTTTAATTAATCGTCCATAACTACTAAATCCTAACGAACCCTACAAGCCCTCTTATTATATTAATTACATCTTTAATATAATCTAGATCTATATTTTACATTCTTGTTTAACGTAGATCTAGAAAACATTCTATAAAATTCTTTATCCCTCCTCTCTTTCTCAACACATCTAAAGTAAAAGTAAAAGGTTCAACGTTTCCCAGAGGACGACCCGTACTCATCTCGGTCTAGCTACACGCGACACCGTTATTGATTGCGGTATAACTACAAACACTTTTTCGTATCAATCAGATGGTAAAGGGGAAGTCTTACATTCTCGACGATCTGTTTATGAAGGAAGGAAGGACCAGTACTCCCTCATCCTTATATAGCCCACTGCGCCCCAACGGAGCTCAACAGTCGCCCGCTTTCGTCCAAAAAGTCGCTGCCACGCGGCGATCATTGAGCCTTCTCTGGCGGAATCGAAACGATGCGATCCTGGCGCTTCGCCTCCCTCCACATTCAATGCGCGTGCTACGCACACATTCGCCACGACTGTTCCCGTTCCCCATACCTGCAACTAGATGGTCGGGCGAAACCTCGTGAAGAATCAGCCAGGCAGCTACCCTGCTCGGCTAAGGATCAAAGTCCTCCGTAGAGGCAGCCGAGCGGCTTCCCTGCTCGGCTATCCCTGGCCGGTAGCTTCCCTACTCGCAACGCCAGGGATCAAAACCCTCGGCAAGAGGCAACCGCGCAGCTTCACTGCCCGGTTTTCCTCGGCTATCCCTGGCCGGAAGCTTCCCTACTCGCAACGCCAGGGATCAAAACCCTCGCCAAGAGGCAACCGCGCAGCTTCACTGTCCGGTTATCCTTAGCAGGCCTCCTACGGCCCCTCCAACGCTAAGGATCCAAGTCTTCCTTAGAGGAAGCTCAGCATCTACCCTGCGCGGCTATCCCCGGCTGGTAGCTTCCTACCACGACTGACAGGGATCAAAAGCCCTCCCAGAGGCAGTCGAGCCCGAGGATCCCTCGCTCGGCTATCCTTCAGGACAAAAGCCCTTGCCAAGAGGCACCGGGCAGTAACCCTGCCCGGCCAAGGGTCCTTGGTAGGCTTCTTACAGCCCTTCCCGCGCTAAGGACCAAAGTCCTCCCAGAGGCAGTCGAGTCCTTGCTCGGCTATCCCCGGCTGGTAGCTTCCTACCACAACCGACAGGGATAAAAATCCTCGCCAAGAGGTACTGGGTAGTAACCCTGCTTAGTCCCGTCCTGAAGGATCAAAGCCCTCGCAAGAGGCAACCGAGCAGCTACCCTGCTCGGTCATCTCCGGCTGGTAGCTCCCTACCCATGACGCCACGGATCGAAGCCCTCGCAAGAGGCATCCGAGCGGCTACCCCGTCCGGTCATCCCAGGCTGGTAGTTGCCTACCCACGACGCCAGAGATCAAAGCCCTCACCAAGAGGCAACCGCGCAGCTTCACTGCCCGGTCATCCTTAGTGGGCTTCTTATAGCCCCCCCAACGCTAAGGATCCAAGTCCTCCTTAGAGGCAGCTGAGCAGCTACCATGCTCGGCTATCTCAGGCTGGTAGCTCCCTATCCATGACGCCAGGGATCGAAGCCCTCGCGAGAGGCATCCGAGCGGCTACCTCGCTCGGTCATCCCAGGATGGTAGTTGCCTACCCACGACGCCAGAAATCGAAGCCCTCGCCAAGAGGCAACCGCGCAGCTTCACTGCCCGGTCATCCTTAATGGGCTTCTTACAGCCCCTCCACGCTATGGACCCAAAGTCCTCACAGAGGCAGTCGAGCCCGACCCTCACTCGACCATCCCCAGCTAGTGGTCGTTGCTCGCAACGCCAGAAGTGAAAGGCCCTCGCCAAGGACAACCGAGCAGCTTCACATTCATGCTCGGCACGAATACGGCGGACAGCCCTCTGCCCGTCACATGCAAAGAATCTGAGGCCGCAACAGGGGACATCAAGTCTATCCGAGTCTAAGCAATCCCCCTCGACTTCGGGGCCATGGAAACGCCTCCTTCTCGGCAGCGCTTGGCAAGTGATCGAAATCAACTCGACGAACGATCGCTAGACAGATGGCCGACCTGACATGGAAGCCCAACAGTGCAAACCGATGAAACCAAAGAAAAAGTTTTTACTAAAAGGCAAAGTCTTTACAAAGGGTATTTTGGACTCCCCAGCCTTACAAAATGCTCGGAGGCTTACAAAATTCCAGAAGCAACAAAACAAAAGGAGGAGGAAGACGGGGGCTTTAGGCCTCGGGGCCAGGCGCGACCTCGGGGCCCTCGACATCCACCACGAGACGAGCTGGGTCCTCGGCGACTTCCTCGTCAAGAATCTCCTTCCCCTGCTCATCGGCATCTGCAAGGGGGTATTCGGCGCGGAGCTCTTCGTCGGCGAACCCCGGCATCCGGGCCTTAACGGCGTCGAGGGCCTCATGCCAGATGAGAGTCGTGGCAATGGCCAGGTCATCATAGAAGTCCTTCGACTTCTTGTAGCCCTCCACCGCCTTCGCCGCCGACAGATCGGCCAACTTCGCCGCTCTTAGGTCGTCCGCCGCCCCCAGCTCCTTCCGAAGGGTTTTCACCGTCTTCTTCAGGTTGCCGACAAGAACCTGAGCGTCCTCAAACTTGGCCTCGGCAGCCACGGCGGCCTTGCGGTACCGGGGGACCTCCCGCTTCCCGGCCTCCACCTCGCCCTCCAGGGCGACGACCCTCGCCATCACCGCCTCCAGCTCCCGCTTGGAGCTCTCTTCCAGCGAGGCGAGCTGGCCCGCAGCCTTCATCGCCGGGGCTATCACCTCGGCCTCCATATGTAAGGCAAGGGCAACGTGCTAGAGAACCTAAAAGACAGGAAAGAGATCAGAAATACGAAGGAGGCACCGAATCTCATAAAAAAAACACTTTCCAGCATGGACTCCTGGACGATGGATGCCAGCTGAGCCCTGAAGGTCCCCCCGGGGACTCTACCCCTGGCCGATGTCCCTATTTCATGCAGCAGGCTATCCGCGACGGATAGCCCCGAAGGCACTGCGAAATGGATGCCCCCTTCCTCCACCATGATCGGGGAGGACGGGCCCCGGGAAGGTCTCCGGGAACTCCTCTTGAGCGGCTCCGAAGGAGAGCCGATCTCCTCCTCCGAGGCCGGCTCCTCCAGAATCCGAGCCCGCTTCCAGCCCGACACTCTGCTAGGCCCCGGGGCGGGATCCGCCCCCGAACGCTCACAGGACGCGACCACCGGAGAAGAAGGAGCCGGGGTAGGCTTTGAGCGGGAAGAGCTGGCGCCCCCAGCCTTCGCGACCTTCCTCGGCTGGCACATGGAAGATCGGAGCGAGTCCATGTCTATGGGTCCTACACAAAACCAAATGTAAAGAAGTCAGCGACACAAGCAATATACAAGCCAAAAAGCAAGCCTAAACTTACCGACGAACTCAACGGGGCTGAGCCCGGCCCAACTCAGGACTCTCTCAGACAGTAGCATGTCGAAACGGGGGATGGGCTCCCACGACGCCACTCTCACCGCGACGGGTTCACTGGACTGGTTCCCCGGCAAGCATTTCTCCCTCGACCACTTTGTAGGCACGGGCCAGTCCTCGCCCTCGGGAAGGGAAACGAAGAAGAACTTCTTCTTCCAGTCGTGAATGGAAGAAGGCAGGGCCATAAACCCGCCCTGGTGGCGCCCCCCTGTCACTTTCTGAAAGAGAGGTAGACCCATCTCGGGTCACCCGCTCGACCACCAGGGCGATTTTTGAAGACAATGGAAGAATCAAGGAGGGAGAGGCTGAAGGGAACCGCCTGCAACTTCAGGCGGATCAGGAACCCGAGGAGAATCCTCGACGAGTTCGGCACTAACTGGCCAGGGGTTAACCCGAAAAAGTTCAGCGCTTCGACGACCTCGGAAGAGAAGGGCAGGCGCATTCCACCCCAAAAAGCTTCCAAATACAGGGGGATCTCCCTGCCCCGTACTTGGTTTGCCCTATCTCCCTCCTTGGCCAGACGAAGCGTATAACGTGAGGGGATGTGGAAGCGAGGCCGAGCATTGGCGAGCTCGTCCTCATGCCTCACCCAACACGAAGCGCTGGGGGCAGCATCTACCGCCTCCTCCCTGGAGGCTGCCCCCGCCGCACGATCCCGGGAAGAGAATCCGACCTCTGCTCCCCGGGAGGACTCAGGCTCAACTAAAGGGTTCCTAGAGCCTACTCCGACGACATCTACTGACTCTACAAAGGAAGACATCTAACCTTGAGAAGAGGGATCCTCGGGAAATGAAAACGGACGAAAGAAGACGAGCACCGAGCAACCAGGACTTAGAACGGGGAAATATGAAGGAGTAGGGGCCCTGGAGCGGGCCCCACCCCTATTTATCACCGCAGACGACTTCATCCAACGGCGCCCTTCATCTCCCGCCAAAACGCCTCCTCGCGTCTGTAGGGTGTTTTTCGTCAACCCATTGAGATGGGAATACGCGCGCGCTTGTCAGGCGCATTACAGATTCCCCCTGCCTAGGGTAGGCTGGAGTTTATTGATTGTGGGGCTCCGAATCTCCGGCAGCCGCGGACTAAGCTGCCGTTAATTACCCCTCGCCTTTGGGGCAAGGGAATCTCCGATTGACGGGTTAAACTGATCATGCGAATTCAATGTGCGGTGTGCGTGTGTTGTGTTTTGTTTTGAAGGGGGATTTTGGATATGACGGGAGCCACGCAGAGTTTTTACGGGGGTCCTGCTACCCGGATAGCGGGCTGGGGGTCAAGGGGGCTAGCAGCCCCCTTGCGGGGTGCGTGGCAGCGCCCCGTTAGAAATTTTTTTTCTAACAGGGACAGTCTCGTGGTGTATGTGTGTGTGCACATATGTATACATATGTATATGTATATATATATGTATATATGTATATATATATGTATATATGTATATATATATATATGTATATATGTATATATATATATATGTATATATAGGGAAAAAAAGGGAAGAAAAGGCATCCAAAGGATGCGTGGGGGCAGCACCTTGGGCGCTGTGCGCCTAGGTGCTGTGCGCTCAGGCGCTAGAGTGCCACGTGTCGGCACGTGGGCGCTTGAGCGCTGGGAGCTTGAGCGCAAGCGCGCCACGTGTCGGCACATGGGTGCTTTGCGCTTCAGCGCCTGAAGCTTGAGCGCAAGTGCGCCACGTGTCGGCACGGGGGCGACTTGCGCTTGAGCGCTGGGCGCTTGAGCGCAAGTGCGCCACGTGTCGGCACGGGGGCGACTTGCGCCTCAAGCACGCCACGTGTCGGCACCGGGACGACTTGCGCTCGTGCGCTCGCGCTCGAGCTCAAGCGCGCCACGTGTCGGCACCGGGGTGACTTGCGCTCGAGCGCAAGCGCGCCACGTGTCGGTACGTGGGGGTTTCGCGCTTGAGCGCAGGCCGCTGTAGTGCAAGCGCGCCATGTATCGGCACGTGGGCGCTTTGCGCTCGAACACTGAGCGCTTGAGCGCAAGCGCGCCACGTGTCGGCACGCGGGCGCTCTGCGCTTGAGCGCCGGCGAGAAACGCAGAGCGCCGGCGAGAAAAAGAGGCTTTTAGCCTAGAAAATTTCTCGGAAGAGAAATCAGAGAGGAGTTGGACTCCTGAGTGTGTTTTTTTTGGAGGGGTTTAGTGAAAGGGGTTCTTCTTCTTCCTCCTCTGTTAGCTGGATCTTGAAGATCAAGAGATGTGAGATATCAAAATCTCTCCTTTTGGGGATCTAAAGACAGATCCAAGTTCCCCTTTGTGGGTTTGGTGGTGAAAAACTATTTTTTTTTTGAAAAGGAAGAGTAAAACTCTTGATTTAATTCAGAAGAAAGAGGAAGGTTTGAGACCTTCAGAAAAGGGAAAGAAATACAAACCCTAGGTTTTTGAGAGAATGAAAGTGTCCCTTTTTTTATTCATCATGTTGCCTTTTATAGGCTTACAAATTTACATATAGCCCCTTGGGCTTTACAAAATGGCGTTTTGCCTATCCCATGGCTCATGTGCCATTCATTTTTGCACATAAGCCATGGGCTTACAAAAATTTGGCTTTCTACCCGTTTTGTATACATTCATATATAAAAAATTACATAAAAATTATTTATTATATGATTTTGTTGTTGGCATGGGGAGGCTGGCCGCGGGTTTGACTTGGACATGGGCCCGCTTGACCTGGGCTTGGGCCCACCTAACTTGGGGGTTGACCTTGACTTTGACTCGGTCAACCGGGATGTAAATTTTTACCCCAACAAATTGCCCCCATCAATAAATGCACACAGCATAGGTGGATCGTGTGCATGAAATTGATGGATCTTCTTTTGCGTAGAGGCGACTTGCTTTGGTTCCCACTTTTCGGGATGCTCTGCCCTTTTTACGACATGGACGGTCGACGCTTGACGCGTCTCCGAGATGGAGTGTCTATGGTAGATGTTTCTCTGGCCCAGAGTTATTCGGTAGACGTGCCCCCGGTATGGAGTGTCGGCTGGTTGACATGTCCCCGGCACGGAGTGTCGTTGTCGGACGTTTTCCTGATGCGGAGTGTCTGTGTTGGACGTTTCCCCGATGCAGAGTGTCGCTGGTTGGCGTGTCCCCGGCACGGAGTGTCAGTGTTGGACGTTTCCCCGAGATGGAGTGTCGTTGTCGGACGTTTCCCCGATGCGGAGTGTCTGTGTTGGACGTTTCCCCGATGCAGAGTGTCGCTGGTTGACGTGTCCCCGGCACGGAGTGTCGTTGACGTTTTCCCGGCACGGAGTGTCGTTGACGTTTCCCCGGCATGGGGTGTCTGTGTTGGACGTTTCCCCGATGCAGAGTGTCGCTGGTCGACGTGTCCCCGGCGCGGAGTGTCTGTTGGTTGACGTTTCCCCGAGATGGAGTGTCGCTGTTGGACGTTTCCCTAATGCGGAGTGTCTGTGTTGGACGTTTTCCCGATGCAGAGTGTCACTGGTTGACGTGTCCCCGGCTCGGAGTGTCGCTGATCGACTTTTCCCCGGCGCAGAGTGTCGCTGGTCGACTTTTCCCCGGCGCGGAGTGTCGGGTTGACTTTTTCCCGGCACGGAGTGTCGCTGATCGACTTTTCCCCGGCGCGTAGTATCGCTGGTTGACTTTTTCCCGGCGCGGAGTGTCGCTGGTCGACTTTTCCCCTGCGTGGAGTGTCGGGTTGACTTTTCCCCGGCACGGAGTGTCGCTGATCGACTTTTCCCCGGCGCGGAGTGTCGTTGGTTGACTTTTCCCCGACACGGAGTGTCGCTGATCGACTTTTCCCCGGCGCGGAGTGTCGCTGGTGGACTTTTCCCCGGCACGGAGTGTAGCTGATCGACTTTTCCCCGGCGCGGAGTGTCGGGTTAACTTTTCCCCGGCACGGAATGTCGCTGATCGACTTTTCCCCGACGCGGAGTGTCGAGTTGACTTTTCCCCGGCACGGAATGTCGCTGATCGACTTTTCTCCAGCGCGGAGTGTCGCTGGTTGACTTTTTCCCGGCACGGAGTGTCGCTGATCGACTTTTCCCCGACGCGGAGTGTCGGGTTGACTTTTTCCCGGCACGGAGTGTCGCTGATCGACTTTTCCCCGGCACGAAGTGTCGCTGGTCGACTTTTCCCCGGCGCGGAGTGTCGCTGATCGACTTTTCCCCGGCGTGGAGTGTCGCTGTTTGACGCGGAGGTCGATGTTGGAATTGGTTGGTTTGATTTGTTTGATTTGAGTTGACATCAGTATCGCTATACTGGAATATGGTACCAGGAGCGAATCGTCATCTGTCTTGAGAGGATTTGGGAATTGGTTTTTTTTTGTTTGGCATCTGCATTGCTGCACTAGAATAATTCCAGGAGCAACTCATCATTTGCCCCGAGAGGATTTGGGAATTGGTTTTTGTTTGGCATTTGCATTGCTGTACTGGAATAATGCCAGGAGCAACTCATCATTTGCCCCAGGAGGATTTGGGAATTGGTTTTTGTTTGGTATCTGCATTGCTGCACTGGAATAATGCCAGGAGCAACTCATCATTTGCCCCGGGAGGATTTGGATTTGGTTTGTTTGGCATCTGCATTGCTGCACTAGAATAATGCCAGGAGCAACTCATCATTTTCCCCGGGAGGATTTGGATTTGGTTTGTTTGGCATCTGCATTGCTGCCCTGGAATAATGCTAGGAGCAACTCATCATGTGCCCCGAGAGGATTTAGGAATTGGTGGCTTAGGAGACAGGTTTAGATCCCTGTCACCTAAGGCTTTTCCATTTTGTGAGCCGTAAGGGTCTCACAAAGCATTTTCTCCCTACGGGTCGTAAGGATCCCGTAGGTGTATTTTCTCCTTAGGAGTCGTAGGGACTCCTAAGTGTGTTGCTCCTTTGTGAGTCGTAGGGATCTCACGCGGGAATTTTCTCCTCACAAAGTCAAGAGGACTTTGCGAGTGCATTTCATTTCTTTTTCTTCTTTTGCGAGTTTGCGCCCTTTCGGGTTTTCACAAACTCGCCGGCAGTCCTGCTGTTTTTACTCACGGAGCCCTTTCGGGTTTTCATCCGTACCCATTTTGCTTGTGGACATACCGTTCTTTTTTTTTTTTTTGGAGGGATCGGGATTGTTTTACGCCCGTGGATTGTATACGGTTTTGCAGGATGTATGATCCAGACCGTAGGGCCAGAAAAATTTCAGGACCTTGTTGGCGTCTGCATCGCTGCACTGGAATATGGCACCAGGAGCGACTCATCATTCGCCATTGGGGTATGGGATTTGGAATTTGGTTGGCGTCTGCATCGCTGTACTGGAATATGGTACCAGGAGCGACTCATCATTCGCCACTTGGGGGTTGGGGAGCGATGGCTTAGGAGACAGGTTTAGATCCCTGTCACCTAAGACTTTTCAATTTCATAGGCCGTGAGGGTCCCATAAAAGCATTTTCTCCTTACGAGTCGTAAGGATCTCGCAGGTGTATGTTCTCCTTAGGAGGCGTGAGGACTCCCAAGTGTGTTTTTTCCTTCGTGAGTCGTAAGGATCCCACGAAGGTTTGTTCTTCCTCATGTATCGTGAGGACACATGAGTGGATTTTCCTAATGGAGCATAATTCCAAAGGCGGAGGCCAGCCGCGTAACTAGTGGTTGCGGTGTGGCATGGGTATGCTGAGGATTATTTGAGCCCGTGGATTGTATACGGCAATCAATTTGGGGACTAGCCATAGGGCCGGGAGAATTTTGGAAATTTGAATTTTTGGTTGGCGTCTGCATCGCTGCACTGGAATATGGTACCAGGAGCGACTCATCATTCGCCATTGTTTTGTTTTTGGTTTTGGTTTTGTTTTGTTTTTTTTTTGTTTTACCGCGATTGCTCTATCATTTCAGCTTTTCTTGTCACGAAAATCGCGATTGCCCTATCATTTCGGCTATTTATTCGCGGTTGCCCCATCATTTCGGCTTTATTTTCATTTTTATTTTACTCGCTGATTTTTATTGCGAGTTGCCCCATCATTTCGGCTTTTCTTTATTTTTCTTTTATTTACACATTTTTGTTTATTTACATTTTTTTTTACATTCCAGTTTAACGACTTAGAGGTCGATTGTTCCCAGTTTTATGACGTGGTGTTCGACTGTTCCCAGTTTTATGACGTGGTGTTCGACTGTTCCCAGTTTTATGACGTGGTGGTCGATTGTTCCCAGTTTAATGACGTGGTGGTCAGCGGGTGTTCCCAGTTTAACGACGTGGTGGTCCTTTTTGCTTATCCCAGCTCCTTGAATTTTGATCTTGGCGGAGCTGTGTTAATGACCTAGCTCTGTGGCTTGCCGATACATCCGAGAATTATGAGATTTTTCCAAGCTTATATTGGTCCTCTGCCCAATCTTTGAAAATATAGCAGTCTTCGATGGTATGACCCACCACTCTATGATATGGGCAGTATATGGGATTGCCGGTCATATTCATTTCATGTGGCCTCTTTGGAACAGGCAGTTGCAGACCGTTGTTCAAGGCGTCCAAGAATATTTTGCGGACTTCATCCCTCCTGAAGGAGTATACCTTCTTCTTTCTCTCCATTGGAGTAGGTGCCTTTACTAATGCTGGTCCTCGAAGCCGATCGGTCTTTGGTTCGCCCTTTTCAGATAATGGCACATGTCTGGGAGGATTAGGTTCCCGAAAGGCTTCGGTCTCCATTTTCATGAAATCGGCGGTCGTAGCTTGACTGTTTGCTAACGCGCCTTTAGTCAGTTCTATCTCTCCCGTCCTGTATTGCCTTTCGACCCAATCTTTGAAGACAAAGCAGTCCTCAACGGCATGACATATCACCCTGTGATAGGGGCAATATTCTGGGCCGTCGGTCATATTCGCTTCTTGCAGTCTTTTTGATTCCGGCAGTTGTAGACCGTTTCTTAGGGCGTCCCTGAATATCTTGTGGACTTTTTCCCTTTTGAAGGAATAGACCTTTTCCAGCTTCTCTTTCAGAGGTGATTCCCTCCCGGCGTATGTATCGGAGGGACTGGAGGCTGATTGCGGCCGTTTTTCACGAAGGCGCTCCGTTGTTAGGTTGAAGGGGATATCAGTTGGCTGCCTCCGGGTATCAATCCCTGGCTCATGAACCAAAATTTGACCCTGCTGTAATTGCAATCGGGCGAATTGGGTCGTGAGATCTACCACGACGTTTGCCAGCTCATCGACTTTGGAATAGACCTCGGCCATCTTCTCATCCCTGTCCTGAAATTTCCTTTGAAGCCATTGGAATAGTGCTTGTTTTGTAGTTCCGGCTATGACAACCGGGTAATCTTTATTGCCTGAGCTCAATTCCGCAGGAACCACGGGCTCCTCTGGCTTATCGGCCTGAGCGGGCTCTTCATCATTTAGATCGAGCCGATGCTGGGTCGCGTCAACCATATCATCACCATGGCTGTGAAGAAGAGGAGGGTTCGTTTCTTCATATCCGGCCATGTAGACAGTGTGGATAACACATTCAGCCATTCTTTCATCACTGGCAGCTGATTTCGCGGAGTGGTCCGGGCTCTTAAATTTTAACATGGCCAGAGCCCTAGCCCTTTTGTTGGCTTTGTATCTGAGCCGCTTCTGCCTCAGCTTCTCTGCCTTGAGAGCTTGGCAGGCTTCTGCTCTTCGGGAAGCCGCCATGGGCTGAGTGATGGGGAGACTTGAGAAGACACCCAATCGAGCAGTTGTCAGAGGCGTCGCCGGAGCTTGCGCGAGACGCCCTATTGCTTTGTTGGTGCTGATGGCCTTGCCCCCAGCTGGGGCCATGGAGAGTCGTTCAAACACCGACTTGTGTTTGAGTTGGGGCGCCTTCGAGACCACCACATTCGGCCTCTTGCCTTTCGAGACCGGTTTGTCTGTTACCGGAGCTTGAGGAGCTGGGATGGCGCCAACTGGTACGATCATAATAGAGACGAATGGTAGCAGCGGCTCCTCCCATTGTCGCCCGAGACTGGCCGGGAGGACCGTCCTAGAGTCTATCCTCATCGTGTAGGAGACGGGAGCCGTGCTGAGAGCTGAGTTCATCCTTGGAGACATTGTTGAAAAGTGATTGCTTGACGACCTGCATAAAAGAGCATTATTTTAGTATAAATACAGATATGTACATCGATTGAGTTTGCATGAATGCTTAACCCGAAATATGGGAGGAGAGATTGGTCCCACCGGACGTGCCAGAATCTGTCGGGTGTTTTTCGTCACCCCATTGAGATGGGAATACGCACGCGCTTGTCAGGCGCATTACAGATTCCCCCTGCCTAGGGTAGGCTGGGGTTTATTGATTGTGGGGCTCCGAATCTCCGGCAGCCGCGGACTAAGCTGCCGTTAATTACCCCTCGCCTTTGGGGCGAGGGAACCTCCGATTGACGGGTTAAACTGTTCATGCGAACTCAATGTGCGGTGTGCGTGTGTTGTGTTTTGTTTTGAAGGGGGGTTTTGGATATGTCGGGAGTCACACAGAGTTTTTACGGGGGTCCCGCTACCCGGATAGCGGGCTGGGGGTCAAGGGGGCTAGCAGCCCCCTTACGGGATCCATGGCAGCGCCCCGTTATAAATTTTTTTTCTAACAGGGACAGTGTCGTGGTGTATATGTGTGTGCACATATGTATACATATATGTATATATATATATATATATATATGTATATAAGAAAAAAAAAGGGAAGAAAAGGCATCCAAAGGATGCGTGGGGGCAGCACCTTGGGCGTTGTGCGCCTAGGTGCTGTGCGCTCAGGCGCTAGAGTGTCACGTGTCGGCACGTGGGCGCTCTGCGCTTGAGCGCTGGGAGCTTGAGCGCAAGCGCGCCACGTGTCGGCACGTGGGTGCTTTGCGCTTCAGCGCCTGACGCTTGAGCGCAAGTGCGCCACGTGTCGGCACGGGGGCGACTTGCGCTTGAGCGCTGGGCGCTTGAGCGTAAGCGCGCCACGTATCGGCACCGGGACGACTTGCGCTCGCGCTTGAGCGCAAACGCGCCACGTGTCGGCACCGAGGCGACTTGCGCTAGAGCGCTCACGCTTGAGCGCAAGCGCGCCACGTGTCGGCACGTGGACGCTTTGCGCTTGAGCGCAGACCGCTGTAGTGCAAGCGCACCACGTGTCGGCACGTGGGCGCTTTGCGCTCGAACGCTGAGCGCTTGAGCGCAAGCGCGCCACGTGTCGGCACGCGGGCGTTCTGCGCTTGAGCGCCGGCGAGAAAAAGAGGCTTTTAGCCTAGAAAATTTCTCGGAAGAGAAATCAGAGAGGAGTTGGACTCCTGAGTGTTTTTTTTTTGGGTTTAGTGAAAAGGGTTCTTCTTCTTCCTCCTCTGTTAGCTGGATCTTGAAGATTAAGAGATGTGAGATCTTAAAATCTCTCCTTTTGGGGATCTAAAGACAAATCCAAGTTCCCCTTTGTAGGTTTGGTGGTGAAAAACTATTTTGTTTTTGAAAAGGAAGAATAAAACTCTTGATTTAATTCAGAAGAAAGAAGAAGGTTTGAGACCTTCAGAAAAGGGAAAGAAATACAAATCCTAGGTTTTTGAGAGAATGAAAGTGTCCCCTTTTTTTTATTCATCATGTTGCCTTTTATAGGCTTACATATTTACATATAGCCCTTTGGGCTTTACAAAATGGCGTTTTGCCTATCTCATGGCTCATGTGCCATTCATTTTTGCACATAAGCCATGGGCTTACAAAAATTTGGCTTTCTGCCCGTTTTGTATACATTCATGTATAAAAAATTACATAAAAATTATTTATTACATGATTTTGTTGTTGGCATGGGGAGGCTGGCCGCGGGCTCGACTTGGACATGGGCCCGCTTGACCTGGGCTTGGGCCCACCTAACTTGGGGGTTGACCTTGATTTTGACTCGGTCAACCGGGATGTAAATTTTTACCCCAACAGCATCCAAAGTCTCTGATTGCTCCACTTGTCGTTCCCGCACTGGACCGCACCCCATCAGACGCCGCAGGTCTGCACACGTCGCATCGGCCAACCGACGCTTGCCACGTGGACCATCTCTTCAGTGGCAGGATGCACGAACCGGCGCACCTTCCTTAAATGCAGAGTCTCGCCCTAATTCGCTGGCAGAAAAGACAACTGACAGCCCGGGAACGCGTCCTGACGAAAACATAGGAGGGAGCTTACCCTGGACTGCCCGGCAGTCCACTCCTGACCTGACCCGCTAGCTGGTCGGGACAAGAGTGGGGGGCTAATGATGATGCTCAATATTGGCAATCTTCAAGATCAGGACACGTGGCAGATGACGTGTCCCAAGACCCAGAAGAAAGGGCCCACAGAGACCGACCAGGCCACCCATGTACCCGACCTCCAAGCACAAACTGGCCCTCCTCGGGGCCCCCTGCAAATTGGCCTCTTCGGCCCCTCAGCTCGCCCCGAGCTGCCACAAGACCAAGACTCCTCGGCCCTCTTGCTCGCCTCCGAGCTCCCCAGCCGAGGCCGTATTCCTCGGTCCCTCCGACCGACCAACTCCACCACTCACAGGCGTAACCGCCGCTCCGCAAATCTCACCACGCGCAGATTCTCCGCTAGCAACGCCCCATGTTCCACGCCATCACGATCCCCATTAATGGGCGATCCGCTCTTTACGCGGGCGTGACGTCGGGAGCGTAACTGCCGGCGAGATTCTCGCGCCTGCTGCTGCGTGCTGCCGCAGCTATATAAACCCCCATCACAGAGGGGTCAAGTAAGCCATATTTTACTCCACTTAGCCGTTACTTTGCTCGAATCTAGCACTAACTTGATCGTCGGAGGGTCCTCGGTGGTACCAAACCACCCCGGGACTTCTTTGCAGGTACTCGAGGCCAAACTCCTACAAATCACCAATCTCCTCAAAATCCATTGCGACCCACACGCAACAGGGGATTACCTCTAAAATCCACCGGAAGATCGACGGAAGACAATATCTGACGGAGCCCCGAAAAGGCCTCCATCACCTTCACACATTCATATGGATGCATATCCACATGTAAGACATGTTTCTCACATCTACTAAATGTATGGTTTCAAAATTACTATTGAATAAAATCCTCAAATTAATACTCTCCTGCTTTCTAATAATTAGTAGACATGAGAGATGCAAAATATCCTTCGTGGCTATGAGTTAAGAAAAACCATGTCGCTGATCACACGATTCCCAACTAAGGCCGTGCTTATCACAAACCCTAATTAATTTTTTTCGGCTTGCTGATTCAGTCAGCATATCAGACGATAATTTATGATATTGTATCAATCCATTAATTACATATTGAAGTTTCCAGATGTATCATGTATGTGTGATCGGATTTCAAGTGATTACATTATCCATCCCTTAAATGATGATAAATAAAGGATGGCCTTTTCTCGCCTCAACATTTTATTTGGGGGTTATTTCTTATAAAGAACGTTATGAGCTTTCTTTGTTACCCAATACCCCATAAACTTTAATTTTGTTACCTCTTAACCCATTCCATTAAATCCCAGCCAAAAGGCATATTTGTATTCCCCAAAATGAAAAGGCGTGTTTTTGTCCTTAAAATTTCGGTTGCAACTATAAAACAGGATTTCTTGCACGATGGACGCTGTTGGAGCTCTTCCCAATCAAGTGAGTAGATCTCTGCCGAGAATTTTCCATCATTTGAGCCATCCTACAGTGGAAAACACCAACAAAAAAAAACTAAGGCGTGCTTGCAAAGTTTGCAACTTTAATGGGTATAAAGTGTAATATCGGAGGGGAAAAAGAAACAAAAATAAGGACACGCCCGCAAACATTAATTTTCCATTGTTTTTTTCGCAGGCCTTAACGGAATAAATTAAAATATAGGGAGTTAAAGAGATAGCAGAATTAAAGTTTAGAAAGTTGAGATTGAGAGGTAATGAAATTAAAGTACAAGGAAATATTAGGTAACAGAGAAAGAAAGATTCTTCTATGTAATTGATCCCTCAGATTTCAAGTCAACTTGAGCTAAATTAAGATGAATAACCTCGATTAGCTTGGCAACTCAAATGAGACTGAGCACATTTGAACCATTAATTCTTAATAATTTTTATGCACGATGGTCCAAGATGTTGCCGAGACTAACGTTCCATGAGAAGAACCAGCGGACCCATGAATTTTCCCCAACACACCCACGCACGCATGTGACCTGTGAATTTGCCTCGAAAGCATTAATTTATGGCCGCCGCCCCTCTGGGGTTTCTAGAATTCGAACTACGTACTTTTCCCAAGAAGGAAAGTGCTCATACCAACTGAGCTATTGCTCATTGGTATTCTTTAAGGAGTTAACAAACCTTATTGCATGTTATGCTCTCTTGTCATTGATTCCATCTTAATTTCATCTTTGTAGCATCGGATGGTATAAAACAATTGTTGAACTACCATTTAACAGTTTAAGATTTCAGATGAAATGTCAACATGATATCAACCTTTTAACATGTAAATGGGTCATGGTCTCATGAATTCATTCAGTTTCCCAAATCTCCAGCACATCTTATTATATGTTTTGTATTTCATATGTAAAGCAATTCATATACGTATTCAATGTGATTGACAATGTAGTGTGGTAGAAAATAATTGTTGGTTCACCAACCCCAAGCTAATTTTTAGGTAAAGTGCAGGGTTACCTACATGTTTTCAGAGATGCAAGAAGTGAAATCATCATAGATCAACTCTACCATCAACATCCTTTACCAATACCTCTACTCATGCATCGCACCCTTTTTAAAGCACTGGATCTGGAAGTGGAGCAAGGGAGATGAAAGCAGCAATCTCCTATCATTAATTAACGTAACCACATTTTCTATGCAACAAAACATCACAAGGCATGCAACATGAAGACGGTAAATTTTGTATGCTTAAACGTGGTAGCCATGTAAATTATCACACCTAAAGAGGCATTCATATATCTTCAAACAATTCGATCTATCAATGTTCAGGCTAGCATCGCCACAAGTTCATCGAGCGACTTGAGCGTCTTCTCGTAGTAGAGGTACGATTCGTACACTTTGGGGCTGCGAACATATCGATCTAGCTGTAAAATGTAACACAAGGATATCTTTTACTTAACTAACTTGAGAAATAAACAGGACTAATTGACAATTAATTAATTACCTCAGACATGTTGTCCACCACCTCGTTGGCCGTTTTGATATATGACTTACGACGACCCTCCGGCAATGTAGCCATAGCATTCTTGAGATCGGAGTCGAGGTATGCCGATTTAAGCCTAATGTAGAACATAACATACCTGCAGTCAAAATTAAACTTGAATGTCATTAACGAGTTCCCCGGTCAACAACATGGCATCGGAGCCTAAATTAAGGTTACCTCCATGACATGGTGTCAAGCATGTGGCGCATCTCCCTGAGCCCCTCCGTGGTCTGCCGGATCCTGGCCGCCGCTTCCTCCGGTGAAAGCCCGGGCTGGAAGTACTTCTCCTGTATGAAGGAGCGGGTCCCCCAGCTCTCCGCTCTCGCTATTGGCCTTCGCGCTTCGAGCATCGCGGTCGTTCCTAGAACCATTAACGCCGATCGACGACACAGTGTCGGTGTGGGCTGAGGTTGAGACTGAGCCTGAGCCTGAGTCTGAGGCTGCATTGTGTCTGTTTTTGTTTGAGGGAGGATGGTGCTGTGGAGATGTGGTTTGGGGATGGAGAAGCCCATGATTGCCTTTGTCATTGGTTTGATTTTCAGAGGAATATTGAATGAGAGGTAGCTCAGTGTTAGTTTTTCCTTTTTAGTGAAGTTCATGAGTGAAGAGGAGGGAATGGATAAGGGGTTAGTTTTGGTGGGAAAGCTTTAATTTCCACACAATCTCAATGGACTGCAACTGGATAACATAATTTGTCCCTTCGTTTATTTTTTGGCTGGAGGCGAGCTTCTTTAGGGCTCGAACGGGTGATTGAGAATATACCTGTCCTAACAGTTGGTGTATACTAGAATGGAAATGTATATCTAAAAACCGGTTCTTCAAACATTGCTGATGCATCGATAAATACCCATGCCAAAATGTAAATGTTATTGTTTACACCAAAATTTGGTATAAGGGCCGATAAAACACCATATAAGCTGAGTGAGCCATATAAGTGCACGATCAAGCGCTTGTCAAGTTAGTGGGCCGAGAGAATGGTTTTCTGGAGGAACATGAGTTAGGACATGAAATAGTGCACAATACGGTTAGAGCCACGAGGCCATTATGATAGGGCCATAAGAGGGATTTGCAGCTATAACTCCAGGCATAACTGCAGCTCGATAGAACTATAAATACAACAAAAAAATATAGAATGGTATGGCTTGATCAATCAACCAAAAAGTCACATTGAATTTATCAAATCATTATCACTATCAAGCTTCAAGCTTCTTTATGGCATAGTTACTTTTTGTTATTGTTGTTCTTGACGAATATGTTGGCCGAGGCCCTATCTAGGTAGAGTACGAAGCCTTCAATACAGGTAAACCTGTCATCACCATGACACCGGCCACTAACGAGAGCCAGGTCGAAAATGAGCTTGAGCCCTCACTCGCCATGGCGCCGTCAACAATCAACCGTGATCCTCGAGCTCCGGTCGAGAGAGGGTTGGGTATACCACATTGGTCCTAATACCTTTAGACATGCTTTCGAAGGCAGGGTCGGGGATGACACCTTCCGATAGGCCTATCAATGAGTCGAATCTTGACCCGGACTGAAACCCGCTAATAAAATCCGGGTTTGGTATAAGCTTGTTTAGATCCTGACCTGACCCGACCCGATTCGACCCATACCCATTTAACTACCTAACCCGTATATCTTATATTAATAATCAATCTAGGTCTTAATCTTTGAATGAAAGTATGTAGTTATTAACTTCTTGTCTCTCTCATCTGCAACTTTCTTCAAGTTAGTTTTATATATGCTGTGAATTATAATTATTAAGTCATATTAGCTGCTAATTTCAGAAATAGGATTATTAATCCTTCAGGCTGATTTTATTATATTTTTACTGTTTGAAAGTTATTCCTAAACTTTTGAGTTACAATACTGCACCCATTTAAAATAAAATTGATAAATGACTCCGGATAAATGGGTCTGACCTAATTAATAATGGGTCCGGATCTGGATCCATTTCGTACAGTCCTGTCGGGTAAATGGATGGGTCTGAGTCCATAAGAAATAAACGGGTATGGGTATGAGATATGCAAGACCCGACCCGACCCATTTACTGGTCTGCCTCCTGATACATTTTAGACATCTTTAGTGGAAAGCTCAAGTGTCAACCCACCACTTGGCTTACAGGATGATATGCCCGTACGGTAGGATATGGCGCTAAGAGCTTAAATGATTATAAACCGGCTTATTGGTCGACTATGATTGAATCGCTTCTTACTGTAAAAGGCCGAGAAATGGTCCCGGCATGCATCACGCTGTGCCCTGATGTCTCAATATGTATTTGGCGTGGCGTAGCTTGGATAAATATTATTCTACGGATGATTCAGGACATGTGCCATCCCACAAAGACAGTGATAAACCCTAGTGCACATTTAGGTAGAGGAAATCCTCCAAATTTTGTTAACCAATAATATGCATCAAAAGAAGATTAAAAAGCTTTTAAATAGTCAAAAGCTTAATAACGCAAAAGTATGAAAAGAACCCGAATTCGAAAATAAAAAACAAGAAAAACAACTAAATTAATAAAATCGTAAAATCCGCACAATAAACTTCAAAGCCTCCGTAAATCTTTCTAATGAACCCAGAATTGAGGAAAATCCGAAACACCAACAAGGTTCAAGGGATTTAAGAAAACCTTGTTGGCCATATTGTAAGGCTTTGGATGCCATTTCAGAAAAGGAATAGAGATCACGATTCTGACCGGAATGAAAGCTTTGGTCTTCAGAATTTGACATAATATCAGCACATCTTATCTGTAGGTTTAGACTTGTTTCGGTCCAAACAATATAGATATTCTTCTGCAACCTGTTCTACATCGGTTTTTATGTTGTATTTGGCCGCTGTTTAGACTGACTGTAGTTTGGTGATGATAATAATGATATCGGTCATTCGTAATTGATGTGGTCACCTTTTGTTTTATTTGCAATAACTAAATTAGTATAACCAATGTATGCGACCTGTAATATAATATGACGGTCTTAACAGCTTGCTAATGAGTCTTTGAGGGTGAAACTCACCGAGAAAAGATTTCTTTTCCCTAAAACAACTTAAGCATGATTAGATAGGAAGATTTATGGTTCCTTTGAATATAAGTACTTGGTATGTGTGCACTAATTAATAGGATTATTGAAAAACATTTAGAGCCAACATTTACCTACATAATACATTTATATATAAATCAACCCTTTTTGAAGATCGAACTTGCGAACTTTCACATTGGAGAGTGATGATGCTTACAAATGGTGTCTCCTCAGATTACGACACGTGGCAGATGACGTATCCCGGATTTCACAAGGTGGAATAAATGAGCCGCATCGGGAACATTCCCCGGGGCCTCTTCTCGGAAGACGCCCCCAACCTTTCGGGAGACCCCTGAAAGACATTCCACCTTCATCTAGCAGACTACCGACAGCTCGTCTCCGAGCTTCCTCGATCTCCTCACTCATCTCCGAGCCTTCTCTCGTGCCGGGCTTCCTCGGCCTACCGCCCGTCTCCAAGCTCCAAGAATGCCGAGCTTCCTTGGCCTCCCCCGACCAACCGAGGTTACAGAGCCCTAACGCCTCCGCAACGGCTCCGCGTATCTCGCCAAAGCGTGATAACCGCCGCCCTACGTCCTGCGTCCCGCGTCCCACACTGGCGCGCCTCCCATTAATGAGCGTATCCCGTCATTAGTGAAGGGATCGCGTCATTCATGCACGCGTAACGTCAGGGGCGTAACCAAAAGCGAAGATCTCACGCCTGCTTGCTCCATACGACCACTATAAAACCCTTCTATCAGACGACTCAGGTAAGACAACTTGAACCCAATAAGCCACTACTCTGCTCAAATTTCTCGGCTAACTTGATCATCGGAGGGTCCTACGGTGGTCACCCACACCGGGACTTTTTTGCAGGTAGCTCGGCTTCTACCTCAAACTCAACCCATTGAGATCCACACACTCAAGGAGGCAACCTCTGAATCCAATCTCAACCGTCCAGCAACGCTCGCGACAGATCGACGGAGGACAGCATCTGAAGGAGATCTAGGCCTCTATCAGTTGGCATCCAAGCTAAGGATCAAAGCCCTCCTCACGAGGCCACCGAGCAGCTTCCATGTCCGATTCTTCCCTAGCGGGTAGCTTCATACCTATCTACGCTAAGGATCCAAAGCCCTCCTCATGAGGCAACCGAGCAGCTTCCCTTCCCGGTCCATCCTTAGCGGGTAGCTTCCTACCTATCCATGCTAAGGATCAAAGCCCTCCTCACGAGGCCACATGTTCCCTCATAAAAAAATCAGGAATACCTCAATAGGGCATCACGTGTTCATACGTGACCAGAGGTCACGTGCAGACACGTGATGAGTCCCTGTAATCTCTAAATTATAGTGTTAAACTCTAGTCAAACAATCAATCAGTGGAATCACGTGTCTACACGTGACGGACCCTTCAACCCACTAAAAAGGAATTAAAAGGCATGATAAAACAGTAAGGAAATATCCCAACGTGATGGTTCCTTAGTTCTTTGAAACGGCAGAATTAAATTCTGATTAAAATGCTTAATCAGGAAAGTCGCGTGTCAGCACGTGACCCGTGCTTAAGTTCTTTAATTAATAGAATTAAATTCTATTTAAATGATCAAACAATGGGATCACGTGCCAACACGTGATAGGCTTTTAAGCCTTCTGAACTAATAGAATTAAATTCTAATTAAGGGAAATCAAAAACCTTCATATTTTCCTAGATCTTTCCAAACAGAAAGATTGTGCTCTATAAAGTGGAGCACCGTTGAATTAAAAATCTAATGGTGATTAAAAATCACCAATTTATGGAAAGATTTTATACAAGGAAAAATTTCCCTAAAATTCACCAAGAATAACAGACAGAATATCTTCTGGATTAAAAATCCAATCGTGAATAAAATTCACTGAGTGATCTAAAAGAACATGTTGGTTACAGGAACAACCAAAATCTTTCAATGAAAGATTGACTAAACAAATTGATTCTTTTCTTTCTCCTATAAATAGGAGCCAAGAAGAGAAGAGAAGGATTTTGGATTTTTGGAGAAAAAACAACAACAGAGAGAAAAAAGAGAGGAGAATTTAATTCTCAAGAAAGAAAAGAAGTTCTTTTCAGAGAAAAGAAACCCTAGGTGAGAAAGGAGAAAGAGATCTGACCTCCATAAAACAAAAAAGAGAATTTAATTCTCAATTTAAAAGTTTAACTCTTCTGAATGAGAACTTAGTTCTTCTTTTGGTTGAAGATCTGCAGAAGCAGATCTCCCCACAAGTTGAGAATTTAATTCTCATCGGAGAAATTCTGCCATGCAGATCCAAAACTTAGAGAGAGAATTGAGTTTAGAGAATTTAATTCTCCCAAATTCATAGGAATTTAATTCCTCCAAATGAAATTAGGGTTTAACCCTATATAAGAATTTAATTCTTCCAAATTCACAGGAATTTAATTCCTCCAAATGAAACCAGGGTTTAACCCTATATGAGAATTTATTTCTCCCAAATTCATAGGAATTTAATTCCTCCAAATGAAATTAGAGTTTAACCCTATATAAGAATTTAATTTTTCCATATACATAGGAATTTAATTCCTCAAAACAAGATTAGGGTTTAACCCTACTAAAGAATTTAATTCTCAAACAAAGGACTTAAATTATACATGCACATAAACGTGGTCACGTGGCAACACGTGACCCTTCCTTTAATAATCAGAAAAGAAAGGACAAGGCTAGATCGCGTGCCCCCACGTGACCCCTAAAACAGATTCCTCAAAATGGAAAAGAAAAACTTGGAGGCAATACCTCACGTACTTACACGTGACCTTCAAAAATAAAGGGAACAAAGCCAAAAGCAGAATCAATTTTAGGCGCCCTCACGTGTCCCCACGTGACCCCTAATAAACACTTTAATAATCAATACATGGATACCCATCACGTGCCAACACGTGATGGCCTGAAGACCAAAAGTATTTAACACTTATTTGAATATTCTGGGAAGAAAATAAAGGAAGTCTGGCCCCATCTTCAGATGCCACACACGACCCCATGTGACTACCTCCTTTCTAGTGTTTAAACACTATTTTAAATGATTCGTCCCCAGTGTTTAACACTATCTTAAACACATCACGTGGGAACACGTGACCGCCAAATGTCCTCTAGTGTGTAATATTATTTTAAAACCAATCTTAGCCCAAATTGACTAATTTTTCCAGAGGCAAGCCTCTCCTTCAACTGAACCTCAAAATTGATCATTTCATATGACATGCAGAGTAGAACCCAAAACTATAATAGAGGGTTTAATGCTCAGCTAAAGACAAATGTTCAACAGTCCAACAAAAGGCCAACATTCAAATCTAATTGGCCTTAGCCCAAGTTGGCCATAAGTCCTCAATTCAGATTTAACTGAGCCAATGTACTCATAATCTAATTAATTGATCTTAGTTCCAAATTGGACTACAGATTTTCCAATCAATTTTGGTTTAAGGGTACATCTCTTCACTCCTTTGATATTTGTCGTTGTAATCCTTCAAGTCTTCAGAGAGGTGACGGGTCCCGATAACCAATCATTCCATGGACTGTGGGGTCCTTTTAATCCCATGGACTATGATGTCCTTAACCTCGGACTGTGGGGTCCCTTTAAACTCATGGAATATGATGTCCTTAACGTTGGACCGAGATGTCCTTAAACTAACATTGGACCACCATGTCCTTAAACTGGTAATCGACTGCAATATCCCTAAACTAAACAATAGAGCCCGAATGCTCTTTTGTTGGATCTAAACGATCCCGTTAAGTCGATCTTAGTCTGAAATTAGACTAACGTATCCTTAACATACGTTTAAGTTGATCTTAGTCTCAAATGAGACTAACGTATCCTTAAACCCAACCCCCAAACCCAAATCTAAGAAAAATACGGATTTGGACTAATCCACGCCCTACGGGCGACAACATAAATTAGTCTTCGTATACAATTCACGGGCAATCAAAAACAAAACAAACACTCACGACATGAAGTGACCATCTGGAGAAGGAGAAAGTGGTTACCGCGATGCGGTAGCGTAATTAACTGCAGGGGCTTGCGCCTGCAGGGAAGAGCGTCCCTACAATCAAAATCCTCTCAAATGAGGGGGAATCTGACGAAGTCTGTTATATTGGCCGCATCCATTTGAACCTTCGATACATGGTGCCATAAATCAACTTGGCATCTTCGGAGAAGTGGATGGATAGCACCAATTAGCATCTGCCCCGAAATTCAGGCAAGACGGACCTGCGCGGTTGTGTCTCCGTGTTTCGGCGGCGAACAGATTCTCACACGCCCGGTGGGACCTTTTCCTCTTTCCGCTCCACACTTCGTGTGTCGTGTTTGCGAACGAATCGCGGTTTGATATGGTTGCCTTTTGGTTCGAGGTACTAAGATTTGGTTTTGCTCCTGTGCAAAGAAGCTTAAAGCTCGACAAGGAGAAAACCATCATGTCAAGCCACAAAAGGCAACAGCCATCTGGGTGCCCGCTGCAATGGCTCCCTCAACGTCAACCGCTCACAAGAGAAGGAGGCAGGAGAAAGCCCCCGTGACTGCGGCGAACCGCAAGGATGCTGAGTCTAAACGCCCCAAGTCTGGGGGCATGGTAACACATACCGTTTATATGGCTTTCGAAAAAGAGGAAAGCCGTACTTCTACGGGTCATCGACCGCTTAATCGATCGATAACAAAGGCTCAGGAGCAACAGCAGCAAAAACTTCAGGAGATGACGACTGCAATGGCCGCACTCACTGGGCCGAAAAACAATCCGGAGACCTCAGAACGGCATCAGGAACAAGAAACTGATGCTGATTTCCTCCGAAGAATGCTCGAGAGGAAAGAAAAAGAGACCGCGGAACAGGCGGCCAACATAAAACGAATGGCTCTTTTATTCCAAGACATGGCTGGAATGATGTTACAGCCAGAACCTCCGGCTGAAGACCCCCCGATTATCATTGAAGACGACAGAGGGGAGACATCGAACCTTCCTCCGGCTCTTTCAGCGGCCAGGAGGAGACCATCTCCAAGGCCGCTCTGAATGATTATATCGCTCAGCAAATACGAGCTCATCATGCGAGCAAGACGGCCGGGCAGATCGTTAAGACTGGACGACCCTATCCAGGCTGGTATGACCAAGTAAGGTACCCGTCGGGATATACGATCCCTAAATTCCATGTATATAAAGGGACGGGCAATCCCCACCAGCATGTCTCTTAGTTCAAGGCTCTATGTGGAAACACTGGAGGTGACGATAAATTGTTACTTCGCCAGTTCATCAGCAGCTTGTCGGAGACAGCGTTCGAATGGTACTCTGAACTCCCGAACGACTCTGTCAAGACTTTTGCGGAGATGGAGCTACTATTCACCCAGCGTTTCGCGAGTGCTAGTGAACGCACCCCGATCACAGCATTGATTAACGCTAGGGTAAAACCTGGAGAAACATGGATTCAATACGCAATACGATGGCGGAATTTATGGTCGAAATGTGAGCAGCGCATCGAAGAAGCACCGGCAGTGGGCATGTTCGTGGGCACTCTTGACCCTCAAGCAACCATCTCCCAATTCATGATGTTCTTCAAGCCGACTACGTTCCAGGCCTTGATCGACAAACTGGCCCAAATAGACCAGATGGTCCATAGACCGTCTCCTTCAAAGCCGGAGCCACGGAATGAAAAGGGCAAAGGGAAAGCGACTTTCATCGCAAATGCTCAACAGCAGCCTAGTGGCCCAAAACTAACTGATCGCCTTGACGAGAGATGGCAATTCTATAATGAGAAAATAAAGCGCCCTTATTCGTTTCCCCGGGACAAAACGGGGAGATTGTTTGAACTATCGGTGCGCAACAGGCTCATCAATTTTCCGAATCCAAAACGCCCATTGCAACCCGGTGAGGCTACTAACCCTAATTACTGCCCCTATCACCAAGCGATAGGCCATCCAATTGAAGATTGCTTCGTCTTCAAAAGCTGGATTGAGGACGAGTATCAACAGGGCAAATTCGCACTGTCCGAGAAGTGGAAAGTAAGCCCGCCTCAACCGCATGCTCTTAAAAGGGGGGACACACCGGGGGCATCATGCTCTTTTGTGGAAGAAGCTCCATGGGAGGTCGTTCTTTCAGCCAAGACTAAAAGAATGCTGAAAGATATCCAAACATGCCCGGCGATTAAGTGGAAAAATCCACTGGAACCTGAGATCATCGAGGGAATGTTGAAACCGCGCCTAACTCCAAAGATTGGTGGTGATAGCCAAAGCGCTCACGTCCAGCCGTCAAAGTCTTCGAAGAAGAAGAAAAAAGCCAAGAAGCCCGTGAAGCCTGGTGACAAGCGCACGGACCTACAAAAATATATCGACGCGCTGGAAGAATATAATCAGAAGGCGCAGACTCCAGTCACACTCCAAGAATTTCTCAGTCACGTCCTTGAGGACGGAGATGATAATGATGGAGAAGACTCGTCGGATGAGTCTGAGGATTATGTGGCAAGCTGCCATGCGATCTCTCACTCGTTGGTAACGTTGGAGAAGTTCTGGACGCAGAGAAACTGGGGGCAGATCCTGAGCCGGAACTTCTAAGACCATCAGACGAAATGATCGATGCATTCCTAAACGAAGCTCTTTTGAAAAGTAAAGCTAACCGGGAGCACGAAATGACCATATTTGAAAAGGCCAAACGCCGACGACTGGACGAAAGGGTCAAAGCACTCCCAGCAAATCAAAATACATCCGCCGCAAATAAAAGCAGGTTCAAGACAAGGAAAAGGTTCGCCAAAGCCATATCGATGAGAATGAAGCTGCCACCCTCCGAAGGAAACACTCCTGATGAAGCGGATGTAAATCCTAGCTACTGCTTATATTATCGAAAGATTGTGCACCCCACCGAAGAGTGCAACGCTTTTAAAAGTTGGTGGCAGGGATATGTTACTCACCGACAACATTTCAAGCGGATGAAACACAAAACTCGTCGGGAACAAAGAAATACGACGAGGAGCGTAAAAGAACTACCGGCAACTGTCACATGGTCGACGCTGGGGGATCGCAAGTTCTCACCTTCGAGAGCGACTCTGACGAAAAAATGACTCTCGGCCCTCTCTTTAAAGAATCCACCTCAGAAAAGAGGAAGAACCGAAGAGCTGTGAGAACATTCAGCTGCGCAATCACACATTACCTGAAAAGAATCTCGGACCCATAAACAAGGGGTCGAACAAAAAGGATAAGGGAAAAGAAAAGGTCCCTGAGGATATCGCCCTCGATGATCGAGTCGTCGAAGAGCTGGCAGCCAAGGACCCGCCCAAGAAAAGTAAGGTGGATTATAACGTTCTTGCACACCTGAGGAAGATACCCTTGCAGCTCAGCATTCTCAACGCCCTTCTGCTATCCAAAGAGGCGAGAGATTCGCTAATCAAGGCGTTACAAGAGCCTGAACCATTCCAAGCTTTCCTCACCGAAGAAAAGATGAAGGACGAGCTGGAAGAAGTGCACACAGCCGATATCACTTTCGGTGATGAAGATCTCCTCCTCGGGATGTGTGAGCATAATCGTCCCCTTTATGTCTCCGGATACTGTCATGATATTAAGATAAGCAAAATCCTGGTGGATAATGGGTCTTCCGTCAATCTCCTCAATGTAAAAGTGTTGAAGAAAATCTGCATGAGCGTTCAACACCTCGCGCGGGATAAGATCACTATCTCTGGGTTTGACTCCCAGTCATCGCAAACGCTCGAGTCTGTGATACTGACGCTGCGCTTTGGGCTGCTTGTCACGGACATCAAGTTTCACGTCATTGACGCCAAGACTTGCTACAATGCTTTGCTCGGCAGGCCTTGGCTACATGAGTACAACATTATCCCTTCTACACAACATCAGTGTATGAAGTACTTCAAAGATGGTCTCAAGTACACTGTGACGGAGGAGTTGAACCCATTCTCCATGAATGAAGTCCGAAAGTACAAAGGTGCAAAATACTTCTTACTAGATTTTGAGTACACGGAAAGATGTCACAAACCGAAGAACAAAACTATCATCACTATTCCGGTCTTCGGGAATGATACCGAAAAGGAAGAAGAAATAGTTTATTCAGGGCCGCCCCAGTGCAACAAGCCGGGACCATCCACCCCTATGTTGATCTTTGGCAGCGACTCGGAAGATGAGGTCAACGCTGTATTTTCCGCTCGGCCATCAATGCAAGCCCTCCCTAGCGATGAGCGGATTTTGCAAATTGCCATGATTCCGCAAGAGCATTACAAAGAGCTTGACGCGCTTGATACCTATAGTGTGCAAGACCTGCAGACATTCTACATCCCTCCCAGGTGAAAAGATGAAAAGACGATCCTCTTTTATCAATCCACGGAAACCAAAGTGGAGAGAGAAATTTGGCATAGTGCCGATTCTACACTTGACAGGCTCCAGCCCATTCGTCTGCCTAGATATTACACAGAAGGTTTAAAAAGGCTATTGAAACGCCAAGGTGTACCCTTCAAACAGACTGCTCGACAAGCTCGGTTCTACAACAGGATCCGGGACGTCCCCGGAACTCAGCGAAAGTTGCCAAACGGGAGAATGGAAACGATCGGGCTCGGATATGTTCAATCCAAGAAACGGGAGCGAGTCCATGGCAGCTACGTCATACATGACTTCGATGAAGAAGGAGACGTTCTGTTAAAAGACGCTGACCCTGAACCAAAACAAGGTCATGCCATCAAAATGCCGAGTCCGTCGTTTGAAGAATAGATGGACAAGCTAATAAGGGAAGCGGGTCAAAAGGTCCGGGATGACCATAACCGCGAAATGGCCATTTACGAGAAAGCCAGGAAGCAGCGCCTCCTTCAACAGGCCGCTGAGAATGACAATGCTCCTCGTCGCCAACCCGTCATGCAAAAGACCCGGCGCAGAGGCAAAAATAAACCAAAGAACGGGAAAAACGTTTGACAGCAGCATAACAGGTCTGAGAAGCCACGCAATCAAGAATCGAGCAGCCGGTATCCGTCTCTTATAAAGAAGATGGGTCGAGAATATTTTTTTCCTCAAGACAGGACAAAGAAGATATTTGATCTTGTCATGAAACATCGGATGATGACACTCCCGGAGTCCAAGCATCCCGGGCAAGCAGACGAGGTCTCTCACCCAAACTATTGCTCTTATCACCAAGCAATAGGGCATCCTCTCGAAGACTGCTTCACCTTCAAGAACTGGGTCGAAGACCAATATCAACTCGGCAGGTTCGCTCTATCCAGCAGCTGGAGGGTAATCCCATCGCAGAAGCATGAACCGAAAGCCACGTATGCGGCGAGAATGGAACCAAATCAATATCGGTCTTGGAAGCGATCTCGTACCTGCCACGTGATAACGCTGTCAGAAGAAAAACCCTAGAATATGGACGACCTCCCCTGGTGCTTCGAAAACGATGATGGCGAGGTGATCACAGAGTTTCCACCGGCGCCAAAAAAGCTGGAAGATGGAATATATACTACTGCAGATAACCTCAATAAAATTGATTTGGGGAAGGCAAGTGACCCGCGGCCGACATTCGTCAGTGAGCTGTTGTCTAAAGAAAGGGTGGATACGCTAAAGGACGTGCTCATGCAGCATAAAGATTGCTTCGCATGGAACTATTCCGAGATGCCAGGACTAGATCCAGAGATTGCTGTACACAAATTGGCAATATCCCCAGACGTCAAGCCGATCAAACAAGCACCGAGAAGAATGCGGCTCGAGCTTGAGATGAGCATCAACGACGAGGTCAAGAAGCTAATCGACTCCGGCTTCATCAAAGAGGTTCAGTACCCTTACTGGATCGCCAATATCGTCCCAGTGATGAAGAAAAATGGGACGGTGCGCATATGCGTAGATTTTCGGGATCTCAATAAAGCCTGCCCGAAAGACGACTTTCCAGTACCAGTCACTGAGCTGATGATAGATAATACGTCCACTCAAGAAGTTTTCTCCTTCATGGACGGCTCATCGGGATACAATCAGATAAAGATGCATCCCGAGGATCAGAAGCATACCGCTTTCCGGACCCCTTTAGGCATATTTTGCTACAAGGTGATGCCCTTCGGTCTAAAGAACGCCGGTGCCACCTATCAGAGAGTCATGACGAAGATCTTCGACGACCTCATACATGAAATCGTCGAATGCTATATCGACGACCTTGTAGTTAAAAGCAAATCATACGAGGAACATTTAGAGCATCTGAAGATCGTTTTTCAGCGCCTTCGGAAATACAACTTGAAGATGAACCCTCTCAAGTGCGTGTTTGGAGTTTCCTCGGGAAAGTTCCTAGTATTCGTCGTCCGACACTGAGGCATCGAGATAGACCCGTCGAAGATCAAGGCGATCATGGAAATGCCTCCGCTAAGGACTCTCAAGCAACTGCGATCCCTCCAAGGGAAACTCGCATATATCCGACGATTTATAGCTAATCTCTCCGGCAAGTGCCGTCCTTATAGTCACCTAATGAAGAAGGGAACCCATTCGTCCGGAATCGCAAATGCCAAAGCGCACTAGACGAAATCAAGCAATACCTACAGAATCCGCCAGTACTGGCCGCTTCCGTTAAAGGAAAACCTCTCATTCTGTATACAACCGCCCTCGAAGGTTCCTTAGGCGCGCTATGGGCACAAGAAAACGACCAAGGGAAAGAGAGAGCCCTCTACTACTTGAGTCGAGTTCTTCTGGGGGCAGAAAACAATTACTCTCCCATTGAAAAACATTGCCTGGCGTTGATCTTCGCGATAACGAAACACAGATACTATGCGTTGGCATACGAGATCCATCTCATATCAAAGATGGATCCTCTCAAATATTTAATGTCAAAGGCTATATTAACGGGACGACTCGCTAAATGGGCCCTGCTCTTGATGGAGTTCTCGATAACTTATCGACCCCTCAAGGCAGTGAAAGGCCAGGCTATCGCCGACTTCCTCGTTGAGCATCCGATACCTGCCGAATCTCCCTTGAATTGCGAATTGCCAGACGAGCACGCGTTTAACACAATCGACGAGGAGAGAAGAGAGAATGATTCCCAGTGGGAACTCTATTTTGATGGGGCATCTTCCATGAAGAAGCGCAAACAAAGCACCCCTATAATCAAATCCGGGGTAGGCCTCATCTTCGTGACTCCACAAGGAGGGATAATGTGCTTTGCCTTCTCCTTAACAAAGCCGAGGACGAATAATGAAACCGAATATGAAGCTTTGATAGCAGGTCTTGAGATCGCCGTCGACATGGGAATTGAGAACCTCCTCATATACGGAGACTTCCAACTGATCATTAGTCAAGTAAACGGCGACTATCAAACGTGCAAGCCTGAGTTGGTGAAGTACGGCGAGAGAGTGCAGCAACTGCTGACTCAAATTCCTTCCTACACCCTGAAAAGCATACCGCGGGCGGAAAATAGCAAAGCGGATGCATTGGCCAAGCTCGCTAAAGAATTGGCCGACGAGAACCTCGATGACGTGAAGATCGTTGTGCAAAGCCGTCGGGTTTTTGCGCCGGCAGAAATATCTCCGGAGTCGTCCGAAGAAAAGGGAGCGACCGAACAAATGACTCTACAAATAAAAGACCAGGAAAAGGCTATGAATTGGAGAGAAGTCTTTATAGACTACTTCAAATCTCGTCGAACACCTGAAGATGCGTCCTCAAGGCATCGGCTCATGAAACGAGCTCTATCCTTCGCCTTTGTTAATGATACCCTGTATAAGAGATCATTTGATTCTCTATGGCTAAGATGCCTGGGACCCGAAGAGGCAAAGAGAGTCGTCCAAGAAACTTATGACGGACTATGCGTTTCTCACCAAGCCGGCCCGAAGATGAAGCCGAAGATCAAAAGGATGGGCTACTATTGGCCCACGATGATACAGGACTGCCTCGAATACGCGAAGCGGTGCCACTCGTGCCAGGTTCACGGGGACTTTATCCACCAGCATCCAAATCCACTACACCCAACGGTGGCTAGCTGGCCATTCGAAATGTGGGGAACCGACATAATTGGGCCCATCGAACCAACATCGTCCCGAGGATATCGATTCATTTTGGCGACAACCGATTACTTCTCTAAGTGGGCAGAAGCAGTACCACTAAGAGATGTGAAGACGGAGAATATCCTCCATTTCTTCAAGACACACGTCATTTATCGGTTTGGCACTCCGCGACGGATTATCTCCGATAACGAGCCAGCCTATAGAAGCCACAAAATCAGCCGCTTCGCACAACAGCATAACATAGACTGGAGATATTCATCGGTCTATAATCCCCGAGCTAACGGTCTAGCTGAGGCTTTTAATAAGACCTTGATGAAGATCGTGAAAAAGACGGTGTCTCGAAATAAGAGGGACTGGCACGAGAGACTGCATGAAACTCTTTGGGCGTATCGAACTACGTTCAAAACAGCCAAAAACACAATGCCGTATGCATTGGTATTCGGCAAAGAAGCGGTACCCCCCCTCGAGATAGAGTTACCCTCTCTACGAGTGGCGGTTCACTACGAGCTAACAGACGAAGAAAATGCTCACCTTCGGCTTGAGGAGCTCGATGCCCTTGATGAAACCAGGCACATAGCGCAGCAAAATCTGGAAGCTTATAAAGCAAAGATAACGTGCTCATATGAGAGATTGACTGGGCCGAGAACATTCTGCCAAGGCAAACTCGTGCTAGTGGTCAAAAGACCTATGATGGACACGGATGAAAACTCGAAAGGGCTCCGTGAGTAAAAACAGCAGGGCTGCCGGCGAGTTTTTGTGAAAACCCGAAAGGGAGCAATCTCGTTAAAAGACATTTGCAAGGTCCTCTCGACCTTGTGAGGAGAAACCACCTGCGTGAGATCCTTACGACTCACAAGGGAGCAACACACTTAGGGATCCCCACGATTCCTAAGGAGAAATTACACTTGCGAGATCCTCACGACTCGTAAGGAGGACCCTCCTAAGAGACCCTCCCGGCTCATAAGATTCAAAAGTCTTAAGCTACAGGATCTGAACCTGTTCTTAAGCAGTCATACCTCCAATTTTTCCCTACAAGCGGTTCAATATTGACCCTCGTATACAATCCACGGGCGCGAATAAACATTTCCCTGACAAAGTCCCACCCGCGACTAAGGATATGTTTACACAGTGGACAGCACTTGTAAGCCCTCTCGACTTATAAGGAGAAAATACTCTCGTAAGATCCTTACGACTTATAAGAGAACATACACTTAGGAATCCTCTCAATTCCTAAGGAGAAAGTACGCCAACAAGATCCTCACGACTCGTAGGGAGAAATACCTTTATGAGACCCTTACGGCTCGTAAAATTAAAAGCCTTAGTCGACAGGATCTTAACCCTGTTTGCTAAGACACCTTTGTTCGACATCGTCAGAGGCAAATGATGATTCTCTCCTGGCAATATCCCAGTTGTAGCGGTGCTGATGCCGAAATCGGTGTCTAATCCCATGCTTGCAGCGAAAAGCCAACGAGCCACACATGCATACGAAATAGCCGAAATGATGGGGCAACTTGCAACAAAATCAGCAAGTAAAAATGTATGCATACAAAATAGCCGGAATGATTAGGCAACTCGCAATAAAAAGCAGCGAGTAAAAATAAAACAAATAGTCGAAATGATTGGGCACCACGAAAAATAGCCCAAATGATTGGGCAATCGCGACTTTCGCGATATAAAAACTGAAATGATAGAGTATCGCGGAAAGAAAAATATATAAAATGAAACTTTTTGCCCTACAGATGAGATCACATCGATCCCTGTATACAATCCAGAGGCACAAACAAAGAGGGAACCATACCTTCCCTGCAGGCTCCATCCGAAAGAAGCCAAGTCTCGACGGTTCGCAGACAACCTGGAAATCATCTCAACATTCGTCTTATTACAACAGACACAACATCAACAAATTGGAGCTACAGCAAAGTTCCCAGTTCCATGACTCGGCGATGCATAGACAACTGAAAGTCAACCCTTCCTGGTCACGTGGAACACGGCTATGTCAATCCTGACCCCGTGGGAAGCATCCAGAGCAAATCCTGATCACGTGGAACACGGCCTATGTCAATCCTAACCCCGTAGGAAACGTCCAGAGCGGAACCTGGTCCTTGCGGAATACGGCTATGTCAATCCTGACCCCGTGGGAAGCATCCAGAGCAAATCCTGATTACGTGGAACACGGCCTATGTCAATCCTGACCCCGTGGGAAGTGTCCAGAGCGGATCCTGATCCTTGCGGAACATGGCTATGTCAATCCTGACCCCGTGGGAAGCATCCAGAGCAAATCCTGGTCACGTGGAACACGGCCTATGTCAATCCTGACCCCGTAGGAAACGTCCAGAGCGGAACCTGGTCCTTGCGGAACACGGCTATGTTAATTCCGACCTCGTGGGAATCATCCAGAGCAAATCCTGGTTACGTGGAGCATGGCCAATGTCAATCCTAACCCCGTGGGAAACGTCCAGAGCGGAACATAGTCCTTGCGGAACACGGCTATGTCAATCCTGACCCCGTGGGAAACATCCAGAGCAAATCCTGGTCACGTGGAACACGGCCTATGTCAATCCTGACCCCGTGGGAAGCGTCTAGAGCGGATCCTGGTCCTTGCGGAACACGGCTATGTCAATCCTGACCCCGTGGGAAGCATCCAGAGCAAATCCTGGTCACGTGGAACACGGCCTATATCAATCCTGACCCCGTGGGAAGCGTCCAGAGCGGATCCTGGTCCTTGCGGAACATGGCTATGTCAATCCTGACCCCGTGGGAAGTATCCAGAACAAATCCTGGTCATGTGGAACACGGCCTATATCAATCCTGACCCCGTGGGAAGCATCCAGAACAAATCCTGGTCATGTGGAACACGGCCTATATCAATCCTGACCCCATGGGAAGCGTCCAGAGTGGATCCTGGTCCTTGTGGAACACGGCTATGTCAATCCTGACCCCGTGGGAAGCATCCAAAACAAATCCTGGTCACGTGGAACACGGCCTATGTCAATCCTGACCCCGTGGGAAACGTCCGGAGTGGAACCTGGTCCTTGCGGAACATGGTTATGTCAATCCTGACCCCGTGGGAAGCATCCAGAGCAAATCCTGGTTACGTGGAACACGGCCTATGTCAATCCTGACCCTGTGGGAAACGTTCAGATAGGAACCTGGTCCTTGCGGAACACGGCTATGTCAATTCTGACCACGTGGGAAGCATCCAGAGCAAATCCTGGTCACGTGGAACACGGCCTATGTCAATCCTGACCCCGTGGGAAGCGTCCAGAGCGGAACCTGGTCCTTGCGGAATATGGCCTATGTTAATCCTGACCCCGTAGGAAGCGCCCAGGACGGATCCAGGTCTTTGCGAAACACGGCCTATGTCAATCCTGACCCCGTGGGAAGCATCCAGAGCAAATCTTGGTTACGTGGAAAATGGCCTATATCAATCCTGATCCCGTGGGAAGCGTCCAGGGCGGAATCTGGTCCTTGCGGAATACGGCTATGTTAATCCTGACCCCGTAGGAAGCATCCAGAGCAAATCCTGGTCCCATAGAATACGGCTAAAATCAATTTTGACCCCGTGGGAAATGGCCAGAGCAACCCCTGACTCCGTGAAATACGGATAATGTCAATCTCATCCATCACTTACAGGTCCTCACGACTTGTAAGGGAGAAAACACTTTTGTGAGATCCTTACGACTCTCAAGAGAAAACCCACTTATGAATCCTCACGATTCTTAAGGAGAAATTACACCTACGGGATCCTCTCGACCTGTAGGGAGAAAATTCTTTATGAGACCCTCATGGCTCATAAAGTTGAAAGTCTTAGGAGGCAGATCTTAACCCTGACTCCTAAGCCATAGCTGTCCTACAAAGAAATCAAAGTAGATTATCCACAAAATGCATTTACTAAAAAGGACACGCCATCATGCAACAAAATATGTCTTTTATTCGTGAATCAAAATGAATACAAAGTACAATTTATGAAAGAATCAAAAAAATACTCTCATTTAGGAGTATGTACAAAAGAAGAATAAAAAAAATATATACAATTCTTCAAGCCGGCGGATGATTCAATAGGTTTGCCAGTTCATCCTTTTTCCGCTGGGCCTCGGCTTCATGATTCATTATCGTCAAAAGACGGGCCTCCGCTTGAGCCTGTTGGGCCTGGTATGTGGCAAGCCGACTTTCAAGCTCTTTTTCGGTAACCTTATGAGCTTCGACCATTTCGTGAGTGAAAATGACAGCCTTATCAATGGCTACCACCTCCTTAATAGCCACTTGAAGCCCTCGCCAAAGATCATATGCCCGAGTGGTCTTGGCCGTAAGATTGGCTTGAAGTTCCTTCGGCGCTTTGGAAGCTATCTCCCTCTCCGAAAACTTTCGGCTGAGCCTCTTCTCGCATGACAGCATATTGGAGGCGCATCGTTCGATCAGCCCCCGCAAGCTTGCCTTTGCAGCTACAACCTCTGAGGGAAGGCGTGTAGATTCAAGAATATGCAAGCAAGCCTCCACCTGACGACAGAACTCAACCCAGACTTGCACTAAGGTCTCACTATGGTAAGTAGCAAGAAAGAGAAGAGAACCGTTGGCTTCAGCGGCAAATGCTTCGGCCATGATCAGACTGCCAGCACGAAGGTCTTCAATCAGAGCTGACAAGGAGTGAAGGCTTAGCTTCGCCATCCGTTTCGAGGCACGCAGAGCATAGGGACCGGACGGCATCACGATGCGAGATTCCAGCATGGTAAGAACTGGCAAAGCTGTTAAGATTCATAGAAAACAATTAGCGAGATTCACAAGTAAAGAGCGAATGGAACAATATTAAAACTTTACTTACCCACGGTCATGCAAGAAGGGTTTGAAGGCTCCCCAGGCCCATCAAGAATCTCAACCTCGTCATCGGCCTCCAGAATTGGAGAAGACATCAGTATCGTTATATGGAATAATGATAATGCCGTGAAGAAGGCGAACAACACTAACCTTGTTCGGAAGATAGGACGATGCGTTGAAGGGATATTGCCTGCGGAGAGACCATCTCCAGCAGATGTTGAAAAGATTTCCTGGGAGACAGATCAGCAATAGACGCTGCCAACCCGCGCAATTCTGAAAAGACGGAAAGGTTCAGATAATGGAGAGATTATCAAAATAAAATATAGAAGGATACCTTTAATGCTTCTCCCGCTTTGGACTGGAGGGATAGCAGCTTCGGCGGCCTCCTCCGTGCCCCCAGGCACATCATCGGGGATGTAGGCCGGTATAATAACTTTCAGTTGTGGAGCAGTGGCCATCGCCGTAGGCTCCGATGAAAGGACGGTGGCCTCAACTACCTACCCCACGGCCTCCGGGCTGTCCCCAGAAAGATCCATTGAATCGGCGGCCAATGAGGATGCCTCTTCCGGGGGAGCAAGCACTTGAGGAGCGGGAATCACTGAGGGTAGCTCCATCGCAGGAACAACAGTTGCATCGACCCCTTCCACACTGATTAGTGTCTCATCGGGGATATTTGCGGAGTCCACAGTCAAAGCGCGACTCAAACTCAGATCCTCCGCCATTGCCGAAGTCCCTGCAAAGTTTGCATGAGGATAAGGATGTGTGTGTGTGTGTGTGTGTGTATAAGCAGTGCAAAATACTACAAAAGGATATATAAGTGTACCAATGCGCAAAGGAGCTTCTAGTATGGCTTTTTCAAGCCGACGCTCCTTCCTGAGGAGGTATGCTCGCCGGGGTTCGAGAGTAGACTCGTGGCCACCGGTCCACAACGAAAGCGCGTCTTCAGCATCGACCGAGATAGGCTGTTTAAGAGCTCTCTCGCCTCCCTCTTCCAAAGGACCTATAAATATCCACCGTATTGATGGAGGGTCTTCGTAAAAGATGACGGCAGGATAAGGCCTCTTCGGGATCTTTACATTCTCGGATTTATCCTGTGAGCGTCTTATAGCCTCAGCCAATTGTGCGGCTTCCTCGGCAGATGAACCCGGGAAAAGTAGACCACCATCTGATTCTTGCATGGCTAGTGGTTCGTCTTGGAGGATAGGCTCTGATTCCACTAAAAAGTCGAGTAGATTGGTAACCGTCTTCTTTCGCCTCTTGGACCCAGAACTAACTGCAGAAGACGATCGCCTCTTTCCCCTCGATGCTTTAGCGCGACGTTGACCTACTTCGCCTTCAATATCCTCGCTTGGCGGTTCCACCGACGACGACACTGCCATTGCTCACGCCGCAGCTGATGATACTGCTACTGGCGCCCTATTGGCCCTTAATTGAGCTCTAGTTCGCGGAGGCATACCAGCTGTGGGAGTTAAATCCACTTCCGCCGCCTCCGGAATAAGCACGATACCAGTATCTCTCAGGAGAGGGCGAACCACTGCACGTGGTCGCGGCGGAACTCCTGTGGCTTGGATCGGAGTGGGAGCCCTATATCCGAGGAGCATCCTCCTCTCCTCGGCAATAATGAGACTGACTCGGTGGAGGTACCAGCCCGTGAAAGACCCCACACATCGAGGAATATAATCAGTTTTAGGAATCACGAAGCGAGAGCCGGTGTTCAGCTGCATGAAGTGATGAGCAGTGTCACGAACAACTTCTGACGACGGGCTAGGCTCCACTATAAATGCCTCAAAGGGGACACCCTGGTCATATCCGAGTTGACGAACAAAGCGGTGTGGGTTGTACCGCATAAAAAGGGCCGCACCGTTCTGACGAAATACCAGATAACCCGGTCTGATCGAATGTAGGTGCATGGCTTTCTTGGGCTTTAGAGAAGGTACTCCCTCTTTCGACGAGTCGCAAAGCTGTTGAATCGGTCCCGAAGGAGCAGAGAGGACTCGATCGTTGAATACCATCCCGCCCGTATTGGCATAGGGATTAATCAGCACGCGAATAGCCCCGGACTGAGTCGGGTCAGGAGCAGAAGCGTCCACCAGCTGCATGAGTCGCGGAAAAGTGTAAGCGTCATAAAAGCTGGGTCTTTGGTGCGTAGCAAATGCCCTAGCACGTGCATCTCAATGCAGGACGTAAAGTAATGAAGAGAGAAATTTACCACATTTATGCCTGGAGTTGAAGTGTTGGATGCAGCGCTTAGCCCATGATACAGATGCACTAGCCCAGCAATGCCCACAGCTAGTGCGTCCCTTCGGCAATACGATGGGCATGGTAGATAACTGAGGCTCTTATAAAACGACGATGCGTGGGAATGGCGAACCAGCTGAGCCAAAAACTGATGAAGCCCACGAAGAAAGTCTCCTCATCCATACCAGGAGCTGCGATCGACTCGAAAGATACGGCCGACAGGATGGGAATGTAGAACTGCGGCAAGTCCTCTTCTTTAGCCGGTTGCTTGTTTAAACCGAACCTAAAGGGGTCGTTGATACTAGCAAACTTTAGAGCCGTCTTTGATAGAACATCCTCGCGAAGAAAGCAGGCGATAAAACTCTTGAAAGTGACGCGCTGCTCCTCTGACTCTGTGAATAGCTTCTTAAAAATGCTCAGAGTCTTGATTAAACTTGGGTGCTTGTGGCGGATGGCATTTTCAGTCGACAGGCCGTCGAGAATAGCAGACTCGGTTTCGAAAACATACTCATCAGGAGGCAGCAGTTCCTTATAGAGCGTCCCCCTGACCGGCAACCCCGAGATTTTGCGAAACTCTTCCAGAGAAATTGAAACTTCGCGGTCCCCCAGAAAGAAGGTGTTGGTGGGAAGATTCCATTGGTTTAAGAAAGCCTTAACCCACCAGACATGGGGGGACTGATAGTGGAAGAGAGACGCGTACACTGCCTGATAGAGCCCGACCCTCTGCAGCCATGCACGATGGGCAGACAGGATATAACAGGCCCAGAGAAGGTAGCCCGTGGGATGTCGAGGGGTAAGCCCTATTTTGTAAATCTGTCCCCATGGCTGGGCTTTACCTTGGCAGATGCAACGCCCTAAGATGTCTATAGCTGGCACAGGGTGGTTCGGAATCCCAATTGTAGACGGTTCAAGCCGTCCTGTAGGGGTCCAATTCGACATCTCCACAGCAAAGGCGGTCCGTGGACGATCCATCGGCAGAAATAGATAGGTAGGCTCTGTCGGTATCTCGCAAAGAAAGCTGAGGCGACCGCGGATGATATGACCGTATCAGGTCCCCCATAAAAGTAGATTGGTGCAATTCGTGTCATGAGCCCTGATCATCGCCATCACCTCTTCGTCCGACGGCGATTGAGGAAAAGCCGTATCTGAACGAGTAAAGGGAAAGTATGGGAGAGAAGCCATTACTCCTGAAACGAAGGGAAGGAAGCTGTTAGTGAAGCCCATGCGTATATATGTATTTATAAATATATATGTATATATATAAGACAGTGGAAGAAAACGACAAATAACTTATTTTATGGGACCATTGGTTATAAAACACAAGGGCCCCACAAAATCAAGTTGGCGGCTCACTAATGATGAGGCAGGGTAATCATTATGAGAACAAAAGGAAGATTCTTAATAAATGAACAGTGGATTTCAAACAACTCTACACATTCCACACAGAGAGAAGACCCACTGCAGAACCCTATGCAAATCATGGGGGATCTTTCTGAAAACTTTTTGCAAAAAACAACTAAGGGCAAGAAAATCCCAAGAAGTCTTCTCTTAAGAACTAAGTCCTTTAGAGGAATAAAATTCCTTTTGAACGGAGGAGTTAAACTCCCAGAATACTTTTTTAGAGCTAAGACTCTTTGGAATGGAATTAAATTCCAGAGAAAGGTCAAGTATCGCCATCGATCCCTGAGATCAAAGGAGCCCTAACAAAAGTGGTTTATTATTTAAAGATTTAACAGTTTTTTAAAGAACTTGGAAAATATGGGTTCTTGTTAAAGGGGAAAACCCTTGGTATGGATTTAAAATCCAAGATAAAATTTCTACAAGGAATTCTTCAGCCGTTCAAGATCATTACCTGAAAAAGGGAATCTTTTGTTAACAGAGTTAAACTTTGGAAATTTGTGAAACAGAGAACTAAGCTCTGAAGAGAGAGAATTAAATTCTCAGAAGAAAATGAGCAAGGAAGAAGATGAAAAGTAGAGGCGCTTTTGAAGGGACTCCTACATTTATAGGATGTGATGGGAACGGTTCATCTACCCCCTTCCCTAGGCAGATCCAACGGCCACAAAAGGTGACAGCGTTGCACTCACGTGCAAACACATGAGAACAACGCTGTGGGGGTATTTGTTCCCTCATAAAAAAATCAGGAATACCTCAATAGGGCATCACGTGTTCACACGTGACCAGAGGTCACGTGCAGACACGTGATGGGTTCCTGTGATCTCAAAATTATAGTGTTAAACTCTAGTCAAACAATCAATCAGTGGAATCAAGTGTCCACACGTGATGGACCCTTCAACCCACTAAAAAGGAATTAAAAGGTATGATAAAACAGCAAGGAAAGATCCCAATGAGGTATCACGTGTCTACACGTGACCAAAGGTCATGTGCTGACACGCGATGGTTCCTTAGTTCATTGAAATGGAAGAATTAAATTCTGGTTAAAATGCTTAATTAGAAAAGTCGCGTGTCAGCACGTGACCCGTGACTAAGTTCTTTAATTAATAGAATTAAATTCTATTTAAATGATCAAACAATGGGATCACGTGCCAACACGTGATAGGCTTTTAAGCCTTCTGAAATAATAGAATTAAATTCTAATTAAGGGAAATAAAAAACCTTCATATTTTCCTAGATATTTCCAAACAGAAAGATTATGCTCTATAAAGTGGAGCACCGTTGGACTAAATCCAATGGTGATTAAAAATCACCAATTTATGGAAAGATTTTATGCAAGGAAAGATTTCCCTAAAATTCACCAAGAATAACAGACAAAATATCTTCTGGATTAGAAATCCAATGGTGAATAAAATTCACTGAGTGATCTAAAAGAACATGTTGGTTACAGGAACAACCAAAATCTTTCAATGAAAAATTGACTAAACAAATTAATTATTTTCTTTCTCCTATAAATAGGAGCCAAGAAGAGAAGAGAAGGATCTTGGATTTTTGGAGAAAAAACAACAACAGAGAGAAAAAAGAGAGGAGAATTTGATTCTCAAGAGTGAAAAGAAGTTCTTTTCAGAGAAAAGAAACCCTAAGTAAGAAATGGGGAAAAGATCTAAGCTCCATAAAACAAAAAAGAGAATTTAATTCTCAATTTAAGAGTTTAACTCTTCTGAATAAGAACTTAGTTCTTCCTTTGGTTGAAGATCTGCAGAAGCAGATCACCCCACAAGTTGAGAATTTAATTCTCATAGGGGAGATTCTGCCATGAAGATCCAAAACTTAGAGAGAGAATTGAGTTTAGAGAATTTAATTCTCCTAAATTCATAGGAATTTAATTCCTCCAAATGAAATTAGGGTTTCTGACGAAGTCTGCTACATCGGCCGCATCCGTTTGAACCTTCGATACATGGTGCCATAAATCAACTTGGCATCTTCGGAGAGGTGGACGGATAGCACCAATTAGCATCTGTCCCGAAATTCAGGCAAGACGAAACTACGCGGTCATGTCTCCGTGTTTCGGCGGGGAACACCACCGAGCAGATTCCCTGTCCGGTCCATCCCTAGCGGGTAGATTCCTATCCATCCAAACTAAGGATCAAATCCCTCCTCACGAGGCCACCGAGCAGCTTCCCTATCCGATCCATCCCTGGCGGGTAGATTCCTACCCATCTACGCTAAGGATCCAAAACCCTCCTCACGAGGCCACCGAGTAGCTTCCCTGCCCGGTCCATCCCTAGCGGGTAGATTCCTACCCATCTAAACTAAGGATCCAAAGCCTTCCTCACAAGGCCATCGAGCAGCTTCCCTGCCCGGTCCATCCCTGGCTGGTAGATTCCAACCCATCTATGCTAAGGATCCAAAGGCCTGCTCACGAGGCCACCGAACAGTTTCCCTGTCCGGTCCATCCCTAGCGGGTAGCTTCCTACCCATCTAAGCTAAAAATTAAAGCCCTCCTTACGAGGCCACCGAGCAGCTTCCCTGCCCTGTCCATCCCTAGCGGGTAGCTTCCTACCCATCCAAGCTAAGGATTAAAGCCCTCCTCACGAGGCCACCGAGCAGCTTTCCTGCCCGGTCTATTCCTAGCCGGTAGCTTCCTACCCATCCAAGCTGAAGCTGCCCGGTCCATTCCTAGCTGGTAGCTTCCTACCCATCCAAGCTAAGGATTAAAGCCTCTTCACGAGGCCACCGAGCAGTTTCTCTGCCCGGTCCATCCCTAGCGGGTAGCTTCCTACCCATCCAAGCTAAGGATCAAAGCCCTCCTCACGAGGCCACCAAGTAGCTTCCCTGCCCGGTCCATCCCCAGCAGGTAGCTTCCTACCCATCCAAGCTAAGGATCAAAGCCCTCCTCACAAGGCCACCGAGCGGCTTCCCTGCCCAGGACATCTCTAGCGGGCAGCTTCCTACCCATCCACGCTAAGGATCAAAGCCCTCCTAAAGAGGCCACTATGCAGATTCCTCCTCGGCTAGTCTCCGAGGGGTAGGTTTCTACCGTACAAAGGCACTAGTCTAGGAACCACCTCATGGGGGAATCGGTCAACGCCGACCTATTCTACGTTTTTCAACTCATTCTAAGAGACGTGGTTGTTGACCCGACTCTGAGGAATGGACTGATACCGACCTTCCTACATTTGGATATCTTTCGGTCCATCGTAAATGAACGATCGCGACCTCGACTCCATGGAGCGGGAGGGCACTGACCTTCCTACACTTGAATATCTTTCGATTCATCGTAAATGAACGATCGCGATCTCGACTCTGGGGAGCAGGAGGGCATCGACTTTCCTACACCTGGAAATTAATCGACTTACACTCGATGCGCGATCGTCATATAAAAAGCTGGGCATTGACCTATGGCTTACTACTCGAGTCGAGTGTAAAAAGACTTACGAACTGAAGTACTCACGCAGAAAGCACACAGTTAAGCTCAGCTTTATTTATTGTCACGCCCCGCTTCCCAGTATACGGGCAGAGGACGCGACGAGGCCGCTACGTATTTACTCTGAAGTAAATACGCTAAGCGTATCTAAGCAATATAAAAATAAATGCACATGGGCGGCAGGATTTGTGTTTTTTTTCAAAGACGATTACCGTGTTGATAACACCATTGTTAAGTTGTCTACCTTAAATAGGCAAGCACCCACTTCTCCGACTCCCTGAGGCTTAAGAGATTGGTCCCGCTTAAACCTATATTTACTAGGGTCCTTAAGATAATTTATAGAACTTGAGGGGGTTTTATGTAAAAATACTTTTGTATAATTTTCAAAATATACCCCAAGTATTTAATTGTCGTCTTTAGAGTTGTTATAGATGTAGATTTTATATTTGTGATATTTCTAGTGAAAATAATCTATTTTTCATAATACATGGTATTTAATTGTAATATTGAACTTGTATGGAATTTATGGTATTTTAATGTAAAGTGATTCTTGTGATTTTTAGAAAAAATGGAATATTTATATTATTACAAAATAGATATTTTAATGATACATATATATATATATATTTATATAAAAATAAATTTTAATATATATATTATATTTCTAGAAATCTCATTTTCTTAAGATTTTCGTATTTTAAATCTCTCGAGACCGAATGCTCCTTGCGGAGGTCTGCATCTAGCACTACTAAGCCCAGGGATGTGCAATAATCTGCACCATCCCAGCTGGATTCCCCAAAATGGGTTGTAGCGGCACTTTGCAAAGATTTATAAAAAAATACTTAATCCTTTAGAAAACGGTTTTATTAATTCATGGTATTTATATGAAATGTTTCGTTTTCCCGTATTCTATGTTTCCGAAAGGTATTGTGATATATTGCATATGAATGTTGTGAGGAGCTAGGTCATTATCTCGTGATCTACTTAAAAGTATAGCAAGTTTGTGATGTTTAAATGTCGAAATGAAACTATATGGTATTTTAGTGAAAAAGTACGGTAAAAATTACAAAATGAATTAGATTGTCGTGAAACTTGATCAATATATTTATTAATGTTTAATAGTCAACATGTAAGAGTTTTGTGTGAATGTATTTAAGAAAATGTTGGATTTTTAGAAAGAACTGAATCGGAAATCGGTTTAACTCCGATTCCGTCGGGTTTTGAAATTTCGTATTTTTAGAACAAGATTAGAGAAGAGAGAGGAGGACTTACAGGATTGAAGCTTAGAAGAGAGAAAGAGGGAACGGTAGGAGGTGCCAGTGCGTCGTTTCGTCGACGGGAGCTCCTAAGGTCGTTGTCGGAAAATCGCAGAAGCTTCGCCCCTTTGCTAACTTAAATTGCACACAAATTCTCTAGAGTTTTTTTGAGAGTTTTGTTCAGAATTTTGGAGTGAGGAGGGTATGTGTAGGGGTTGTATTTATAGGGTAAGGTTAGGGTTAGGGTAGATGAAAAGTTGAAATGAAAAAATGTGATAAAATGTATTAAAATGTATTAAAAGTGGAGTAATTGGTGTTTTAAAATGTCTCTATTACTGGTCAGAAGAAATAAAGTATGCAGGTGTATAGGGGAGCTGAAAAGACACCACTTTGATGTTGATGACTTGGCGGTCTGGCCGAGTCCGGCCGGCGTCGGCGGCCCGAGTCGGCCGGTCCGCCGGCCGATTCGGTCGAGTCAGGTGGTCGGAGTGCTCCTTGTCGGTTCATGTAGCCCCTGGTACAGTTAGTTTTTCATGTGTAGTAGGGTTTTTGTGAGTTATGCACGTGTAAACCCTTGGTATTCTAAAAATTCAAAATAAAATAATATTAAAAATAATGTGGGGTATGGGAGTTGAACTCTGGTGGCTTGGTTCAGCAGTGCAAGGTATTACCAATGAGCTACAAGCTCCTTCTTGCTATTAAAAAGCAAAACAAACTTATAAGTTGTGTTCAGGCAAAAATACCCTTTTCTATAATTTTGAAAAAAATCGTACAGAAAGTTTGGGGTTGTTACATTTATATTCTAAATGTTTCTACAAGGTATTCTGGGCTCCTCAACCTTACAAAACGCCCGGAGGCTTACAAAACTAAAAAAAGGAAAAGGCAAGAAAGCTCAGGTCGTAGGCCCGGGGAAGATCTCGCCCTACCCGACGCCAACTTCGGGAACCAAAACGATGACCTCTGGGTCGGCGCTTCCATCGGCAGCCTCACCCCTGGCGCATCCCCGGCAGCTTCCACCTGCGGCGCATCCTCGAAGAGAGGCTACTGGACCCGGAGCTCACTGTCGGCGAACCCCGACATCAGCGCCTTGACGGCGTCGAGAGCCTGGTGCCAAACAATGGCCGAGACGTCGGCGAGGTCGGTGTAGAACTGGTCCGACACCTTGTACCTCTCCATGGACTTTGATGCTCGGAGATCGGCAAGCTTAACTGCATCGAGCGTCGCCTGGGTGTCCCTCCCGCTGGCATCCCTCGACTTCTTCATCGCGGCGTAGAGCTTGCTGACCTCCTCCAACTTAGCCTGGATGGCCTTGTTGGATTCACTCAGAAGTCGGTGAGACTCCTTACACTTGGAGTTCATCAACTCCTCAGTGGCCACCCGGGTTTTGAGGACGGCTATCCTCTCCTTCGCCTGCTGCAGTTCTAGGCGCACATCCTCCTCCCGTGAAGACGATTCGTCCGCCTTTTTCATGGCCGGGGCAATCTCCTCAGATTCCATATTAACGATGAGGGCGCAGTGTTGGAGAACCTGAGAAAAGAAGCAAAAGGAGTCAGAAATGTTCAAACTAAGAAAAAATACTTAACAAAATTCTTAAAGGAAAACGGATACTGACCTGAACCGCCTCCTGAGCGATGGCGGCCACTTGGGCTTTTAGGGTCCCTCGAAGAATTTTTCTCCCGGCCGATTGCTCCATATCGGAGAGCAGGTTGTCGGCGACGGAAAGCCCCGAGGGCACCTCAAAAAAGACGTCCCCCTCCTGTAAGGGGATCCCGGAGGGTGGCGAGCGAAAGATCGTCCTTTTGTACCTCTTGAGGAGGACCTCGGTGAGGTTGGCTTCATCCTCCACTCCCTTCGCCCGGGGCTCCAGTCCCCGTGCATGCTTCTGGCTCTCCCCAAGGTGGACTTCCGAGGCTCGGGGCGCGGCGGACTTCCGGGGCTCGGGGCGCAGCGGAAGTATACGCCGGTGCAGTTGGTTTCGGGGCCGAGCTCGGACCGGGACGGGACGAGCTAGCGCCTCCGGTCTTCTTTCCTGCCTTCGCAGCCATAGCAGCTAAGAATTTGGATCGGTCCATTTGCTCTGCAAAAAGGAGAAAACACGAAAGAGAGTTAACGATGCTGGAAAGGGCAACCAAAACCTATTAACGTCAAAATAGATCGTCCAAAGACCTAACATACCCAGGAAGCACGCGGGGCTGAGCCCGGCCCAGCTAAGGGCCTGCTCGGAAAGCAGAGCGTCGACCCGCTGGATCGGCTTTCATATGGATACCGCCCTCGCCTCAGGTGAGGACAACTGCCTCGCCTTCGGGCAGTCGGCCCTGTGCCATTGTATAGGCACAGACCAATCCTCACCCTCGGGTGGCCCGACGAATATGGACTTCTCCTCCCATTCATGAATGGAAGAAGGGATGACCACTACCCCCAATCCGACCATCCCACCCTTGCGTTTTTTGAAAGAAAAATACACCCAGCTTGGCTTATCCTTACTTGTACCGGGGTGGTTCTTATAACAAAGAAAGGAGACTAGGAGGGTCAAACTAAAGGGGATATTTTCAAGTTTCAACCGGACCAGAGACCCGAGGAGGATTCTCCACGAGTTCGGCGCTAGCTGGCCCGGAGCAAGATGGAAGCAACGAAGCACCCCACATATCTCGGTTGGGAAGGGCAGATGCATTCCCGCCCGGAATACTTCCAAATACAAGGCAGTCTCCTTGTCCTGCACCTGGTCCGCCCGCTCACCCTCTCTGGTTAAACGAAGAGAATAGTTAGAGGGGATATGGAATCGAGTCTGGATCTCGGCAAGCTCGTCCACATTCCTCAAGATGGAGGGCGCATCACGGGCATTCCCGACGTGCACCTTGGGAGCCCTTGTTGCCGCTCGACGGCGGGTGACAGGGGCGGCCCTGACTCTCGGATGCAAACCCGACACAGAGGACGAAGAAAAAGAAGAAGAAGAAGAAGACGAACCCTCTTGGCTATCTGAAGCCGAAGAGGAGGAAGACCCTCTGGACTCAGCTCCAACAACTGGAGCCTCATCGTCCAACCCTACCCTAACTATCTCTACAGACTTCTCAGATGAAAACATCTAATCTGACTTAAAGGAATGGGCTGGCCAAGGAAAAAACACGGGTGATCCGATCTAAAAGGAAGGAGAGCCGGGCAATCTCTGACAACGAGGGTGGATTGTAATGGAAGTGTTGGCCCTAGGGGGTCCCCTCCTATTTATGCACTCCGCAGAAAGCATCCAACAGCCCAGATCAATTCCCGCCAAAACGAAACGTCGCACCTGCCAGCCGTCAAAGCACCACGTGGCGATCAGCCATTAGGGACGCCCCATCGTTTGCAGGTGACATCGACAGCCTGTCGCGTCCACTAACCCGCGTCGGACATGTGGCCTGTAGCCCAACAGACGAACAAGCAAAATGGCGCACCCTCTTTAAAGCGTGATCATTTCATTGATCCGCTGACGCCGTCGTGGATACACACGAAGATTCAGGCGAATGATGAGGCGACATGTAGGCCTAAAGATCAAAACGACGTAACCACCAAACGCCATGCCGTTCCCGGACGATCCGCATTACGATTCCTTGGCACCAAATTGAGCAAAAGAAAGTGCCACGCTCCGCTTCCCGGTGTACGGAAAGGGGACGGGGCGATACCGCTACGTATTTACTCTAAAGTAAATACGCTAAGCGTATCTAAGCAATATAAAGTTAATGTACACAAGAAAAATAACAATAAATGTAATTGAACATCAACTTTTATTTATTAACAATTCTTTACAAGTACAACTGGAAATGTAAATACATGAATAGAAAGCAATGTCTAAACAATGACATAAACTGAAATGAAGAGTATGCACAAGTATCTAAAGCTCGGGGTCAAAGGCTAACTGCTCCAAGTCTTCAGTACTGGGCTCGATCTCCAGTGAGTCCGATCCACCTGACAACATTCCAAAGAAAGAAGAATGGGAATGTCGTCAGTGAACAATCGCTCGGTAAGTCTCAAAGATTAGTAGAGATAGAATAGACAGAAAGAGAGTATAACTAGTAATGTTTGATTATAATATTAACGCAATTGTTTGTAGCTTGGTACAGAATATGCCAATGTATACGAGAGGAGTCCCACTATTCCGGAGACTAAGGTGTACGGAGCATAAGGAACCGTTCAGCCACGGTACAACGGCAAGGGATATTCAGGTTAGGTGTATTAAGGTTACAGTCTCGTGCTACTTCTAACACATTCCGTACCAATCTACCCCATTAAAGCACCGTAATGTCTTTTGTATTATTTGTTATATAGATTGATGACTTACCGAAATCATGATATTAGTAAATGTAATGGATATAAATGGATAGTCATATAGACGGAGTATATCCATGGTTCGGTTCGGTCAATATAGATTGATATAGATTGAATAGACGGATTCACGTTGAATTGTAGTTTATACTTGAATCATATTCAAGTCAGATTGATTAGATTGAGACCCAGTCTGAGTCAGACACTTTGAAAAGAAATTGAAGTCCTGAATTAGTTTTGATGTTATCGGTAACTAGTGCACATGGACTGCAGGATTTGTGTCTTTTTCCAAGACAATTACCATGTTGATAATACCGTTTGTTAAATTGTCTACCTTAGATAGGCAAGCAGTCACATTCTCAGGCTCCCTGAGGCTCAAGAGAATTGGTCCCGCTTAAACCTATATTTACTAGGGTCCTTATTGTAATTTAGTATAACTTGAGGGGGTTTTATGTAAAAATAGTTTTGATACATATTCAAAATACATCTCAAATATTTAATTATCGTCTTTAGGGTTTTCATAGATGTATATTTTATAAAAATGAAATTTCTAGTGAGTAAAACCTAGTTTTCATTGTATATGGTATTTTATTAAAATATTGGAATTGTTTTGTATTTAAATGGTAATTTCATGTAATTGTGATTCCTTTGATTTAGAAAACATGAAATATTTGTATAATATATTTAAAATAGATCTTTTGATAATATTCATATATATCTATTTAATAAAAATAAATTTTATTTATTTTCTAGAAATCTCATTTTCTTAAAAAGCATTAAAAATCCCATCGAGATCGAATGCTCCTTTCGGAGGTCTGCATCTCGCTCTACTAGGCCCGAGGACATGCGATAACCCGCACCATCCCGATCGGAGATCCCCAATATGGGTTGTAGATGCGTAATTGCAAGGAATTAGTGAATACTCTTTTTAAAGAAAACGGTTTTGTAATAGTTTAGGGTATTTTATTGTAACTCGTGATATTCCCACAAATATTATCAAAAAGTAAATCGTGATATGTCTAATATGTGTGTTTTGATAAGATAGGTCATTACCTCGTGAGTTTTCTAAAGGTAATACAAGTATTATGTTGATTTGTGTTGAAAATAAAGCATATGGTATTTTACCGTAAAAATACGATAAAAGTAACATAAAAGATTCTTTTGATATGAAACTTATTTTAATGTGTTTGTTAAATATTATATGAGAGTATGGTATTTTATTGTTTAAGAAAAATTAGGATTTTTAAAGAAAAACGAAACGGAAGTCGGATTAACTCCGCTTTCGTCGAGTTTTAAAAATGAAAGTTTTTAGAATAGAAAAAGAGAGGGAAGAGGGGACTTACTGGCTACAAGGTTAGAGGGGAGAAGGGGAAAGACTAGAAAAGTGTCGGGGCGTCGTTTCGTCGCCGGAATCTCCTTGGAACTTCGTCGGAATTCCGCCCCTTGCTAACTCCACTTGCACAACTTCTTGAACTTGAGAATTTTGGAGAGTTTTGGCACTTGATTTTAGAATGAGGAGTACCAAATGGTAGGGTTGTATTTATAGGGTTGGATTAGGGTTTAGGATACGAATTAAAGAATTAAAATGCATTAAATCATGGAGTAATGCTCGATTTTAATTCTCTGGAAAATGTGCAAAGAAAATAAACAGCATGAGGGAAGTGGGGTAGGTGAAGAGGTGCTCGGGCAAAGAAATGGGGATCATCCCCTACGGGGGGCCCGGCGGTGCCGATCTCCTACACTAATCTCGCCGGTCATTTTCCGGCAGGGGGTGTTGGATCTTTGGCCACGTGTCCCTTTCGATTCATATACTCTCGTGCACATGTTTGTTTATTCTGTAACTTATCATCTTACGTGTAGTGCACGTGCAAACTCTTGGGCTTCTAAAAGATTAAAAGAAAAATTAAATAAAAAGATAATGCGGTTGGGGGGATTCGATCACAGGGGCTACGTCACATCAGTGCAAGGCTTTACCAATGAGCCACAAGTGCTTTTTTACTGTTCAAAAATAAAACAAATACTTATAGTATACACATGATTGCAAATACTCTATTTGTACATTAACTTTTAAACAATTTTCTGTACATTGAAATTGGAGTTATTACAGAAAGACCGAGCAGATCACTCTCGACCCGACCCTTGGATAGGTCGGTCCGAGAGTGGGGGGCTAATGATGATGCTCACAAGTGGTGTCTCCTCAGATTATGACACGTGGCAGATGACGTATCCCGGATTCCACGGGGGTGGAATAAATGAGCCGTATCGGGGACATTCCCCGGGACCCCTTCTCGGGGGACGTCTCCGACCTTTTGGGAGACCCCCCTGAAAGACATTCCACCTTCTTCTAGGAGACTACCGACAGCTCATCTCCGAGCTTCCTCAGTCTCCTCATTCGTCTCCGAGCCTTCTCTCGTGCCGAGCTTCTTCGGCCTCCCGCTCGTCTCTGAGCTCCAAGCATGCCGAGCTTTCTCGGCCTCCCCCGACCAACCGAGGTTGCAGAGCCTCAGCGCCTCCGCAATGGCTCTGCGTATCTCGCCAAAGCGGGATAACCGCATTCCCACGTCCCGCGTCCCGTGCCGGCGCCCCCCATTAATGAGCGTATCCTGTCATTAGTGAAAGGATCCTATCATTCATGCACCGTAACGTCAGGGGCGTAACCGAAGGCGAAGATCTTGCGCCTGCTCGCTCCATGCGACCACTGTCAAACCTCTCTCATATGACTCAGGTAAGACAACTTGAACCCAATAAGCCACTACTTTGCTCAAATTTCTTGGCTAACTTGATCGCCGGAGGGTCCTACGGTGGTCACCCATCCCGAGACTTCTTTGCAGGTAGCTCGGCTTCCATCTCAAACTCAACCCATCGAGATCCACACACTCAAGGTGGCAATCTCCGAATCCAATCTCAACCGTCCAGCAACGCTTGCGATAGAACGACGGAGGACAGCATCTGAAGGAGATCTAGGCCTCCATTAGAGAGGAAATTTATACCAATTAAGCTAAGGTCGTGTTTGATTCATTGAAATTGGTCCAACATTGTATTTCTAACTACATGTTGTTTCAACAACCGTTAGATCTGGAATTGTTGTTCAGTTGATTTAAATAAAACCTTGATTGTTACTTTATGATTTTTGCAGCTAGAAAACAAAACACGGGTTTTACAAAAACATGTAATGTGTTGATGGTAAAAAAAAATTATTTAAAGAATTAGTAAGATAAATAAAAACAGATAATTAGATAAGTTATAAATTTCTATATAGTTTCTTATATAATTCAGTGTGGCCACATATTAAGATTCTCTCAATATGAGATTTGATACAATGAATACATCAATTCACCTTGTAAAACAAAAGTTTGAAAATTATGCACCGACCGTGGGTTATTGAATAGCACCAATACTATGTATTCAAAATAGCACTCATCCCAGATTTTAGAGGTTTGGATATTAGTCCCAATACTATTAGTATTTTCTCTAAATTACCCTAAGTAAAGAGAAGCTGTCAGTTTTGATCCACGAATAAGTAAATATCAGATTAGGTTATAATTGAGCGGTTAGATTTATTTTTCTTACCCTTATCTTTGTTTTTATTTTTGTTAATTCACTCATTCAATTCTCATTCAAATATAACCTTCAATTGATCTTATTTTTCTTCTCCTATAACCACATAACAACTGATCTAAGGAATTCTGATGTTACTTACGCAACAACCGATTATTTGGTAATGGAAGTGTTGATGCTCATTATTGGCGATCCCCAAGATCAGGACACGTGGCAGATGACGTATCCCAAAACTCAGAAGAAAGGGCGGACCGACCAGGCCACCCCTGTACCCGACTTACACGCGCGAGCTGGCCTTCCTCGGGGCCCCTGTAAATGGGCCTCCTCGGCCCCTCAGCTCGCCCCGAGCTGCCACAAGACCAAGACTCCTCGCCTTCTCTCTCGCCCCTGAGCTCCCCAGCCGAGAATGTCTTCCTCGGTCCTCCGACCAACTCCACTGCTCATGGGCGTAACCGCCGCTCCGCAAATCTTGCCATGCGCAGATTCTCCGCCGGCCATATCCCACGTTCTACGCCATCACGATCCCTATTAATCGGCGATCCTCTCTCCACGCGGGCTTGGCGTCGGGAGCATAACTGCCGGCGAGATTCTCACGCCTGCTGCTGCGTGCTACCACCGCTATATAAACCCCCATCACAGAGGGGTCAAGTAAGCCATTTTTTACTCCACTTAGCCGTGGCACTGCTCGGATCTAGTACTAACTTGATCGTCGGAGGGTCCTCGGTGGTACCAAACCACCCTGGGATTTCTTTGCAGGTACTCGGCGCTAAGCTCCTTAAATCACCAATCTCCTCAAAACCCATTGAGACCCACACGCAACATGGGATCACCTCCAGAATCCACCGGGAGATCGACGGAATACAACATCTGAAGGAGACCCGAAAAGGACCTCCATCAGTTGGCGCCGTCTGTGGGAAACGCAAACTCCACAAAAACAAAGTTGTCCTTCCGATCTCCATCCACATGGCAAGCAACCATCCTGAAGATCCGGGTACCAGCCGCCGCCTCCCCCTCACCGGAGGCGCGGATGAAGCCCCTCCGACGACCATCATCAACACCCTCGCTAGCCGAATAGATCGGCTGCAGTCCCTCATAGAGGCGCTCATCCACGTCCAAACGGCCGGGCCTGGGCCCCAGATCGCTGCTCCTCCGCCTCCAGAAGGCTCTGCCCCCGTCGGCACGGCTGACCACCGGCAGGCTACGACTCCAGACCACGGATCTCACGGGCCGATACTCCCTGAGGCCCGTTGGGCGCCCCACGGCTCCACACCAAGGTCCGCCACCGGAGAGCCTCGCCTCGAGCCTCCTCGCAACCCGTACCCCCTTTAGGAGATGTCAGTCACCTCGCCTGCCCACAGGCATGACCGACGCCCCCTCCCTCGACGGGGGCACACAGAAGGGGCTCGCCACGACGGCTCGAGGGCCACCTCGCCCAGGGATCTGAGGAACCTCATCGAGAGGAACCGGGGCCGTGCCCAGACGCAGGTCTCCCACAGCAGAGGCCAGGGATCGCAGGGCACCGAGTCCTCGGTGTACCACGGCCGACTCGACGCCCTCGAAAAGAAGATCGATGGCATGCGCCGGGAAGGTCACCTCTCGGACGACGGGGCTGAGTACGCCGCCGACTCACTCACCAAACCGTTTACCGAGGGACTGCTCGATGTCCACGTCTCCTCGCTCAACAAGCCCCCAAAGGTCTCTCTGTTTTACGGGAAGACCGACCCCAAAGACCATTTGGATGCCTTCACCGCGGGGATGAGCTTCCTGGACCATTCCGCCGCCGCCCAGTGCAGGGCCTTCCCAGCCACCCTCATCCGCGCAGGTCGAGACTGGTTCCGAGGGCTTGAGCCTCGCTCAATCTCGACCTTCGACAAGCTGGCTACTCAGTTCCTCGGCCACTTCGTTGGGAACCGTCGGCATAAGCGCACGGTCGACTACCTCTTCACAATAAAGAGCGGAGATAAGGAGACGTTCAAAGCTTACATCACCCACTTCTACAACGCCCTCCTCGAGGTCCCCGAGCACCGGGACGAGACCGTCATCACGACGCTCAGATCTGGCCTTAGGCACAAGGAGTGGTTGCGCTCCTTTGCGTTGGCACAGCCTATGACCATGGCCGAAGTCAAGGCATAGACCGAGTGCGAGGTTCAGCTGGAGTCCGAGGTGAACGCGAACCTCCACCAAGCAGAACGGTCCGACCAGAAGAATAAGGCTCGGGAAGAGAGGCCGGAGCGTCAGCAACCCTATCACCCGAAATTCCAGGAGTACACCCCGCTCAACGTCTCCCTCGCAGTGTTACTGGAGGAGGCTCAAGGCGAGGGGTTTTTCAAGTTCCCCCCAATCCCGCGTCAGGCCTCGAAGCTAATCCGGGGCCCTTATTGCACCTTCCACCGGACTCTGGGCCACGCCACGGAGGATTGTAAGCAACTCTGGGACTATGTCGAGGAGCTCATCCGATCGGGGCACCTCGCCGCCTACTTAAGGAACAAACGGCAGGCCGACAGCGAGCAGGAGCAGCGTCCTCCTCCTGCCGAGCTGACCATCGGCCAGATCATGCTCGTCTCAGCAGATGACCAGTTCGGCGCTCGAGAAGCCCCATACCCGGTGCCGAGCACGAAGACCCGTAAGCCTCCGAGAATATCGGGCAACGCTGATAGGGTCATCTATTAGCATGTACTTTTCTTTTGGGGCAATGTAAACTCTCCCTAGGGTCTATTGTTAATTTAATAAAGATCAACGGAACATTGCGGAAAAATAGGAAAGATCTCATTTATTCAAAAAGAGGTATTATGGGCTCCTCAGCCGTACATACAAAAAGAAAAAGAAAATTATAACAGCGGGGGAAGGGGGTGCAAAGAGCACTGCTCATGATACGCGGTAAAGATCTACGCCAGCCGAGGCCTTGCGAGATCCAACCTCTCCCCTCGGTTCCCTCCGCGCGTGTTGACCCCGAGCCTCAACTCGTAGCACTCGCGGACGAACGCCTCCGAGCTAGCCAGCCAGTTCATGGAGATCAGGCCGAAACGCCTCAGGGACCGCAGCTTGCCCACGGCCTCGTCATAGAGCTGCTTAGACAGGGGGTTGTAAAGCCCCGGCGACGCCCTCCAGATGGAGTACATCAGCAGCTGCAGCAGAGAGGAACGTCGGGGGAGCAGCCGGCCGAAGTGGTCCTCGATGCTCCCATATACCAACTGCACCGTGTCCTCGGTGCAATTCTGGTCATAGAAGTATACGTCTTCAAAATGGATGATCTCGGGGATGGTAAAGGGGAAGTCCTGCATTCTCGACGCTCCGTTTACAAGGAAAGGAAGGACTGGTGCTCCTTCAGCCTATATAGCCCGTTGCGCCCCAACGGAACTCAACGGTCGGCCGCTCTCGCCCAAGAAGTCGTTGCCACACGGCGATCATCGAGCCTTCTCTAACGGAATCGAAGCGACGCGACCCTGGCGCTTCGCCTCCCCCATATTCAATGCGCATGCTGCCCGCCCGCCCGCCGCGACCGCTCCTGTTCCCCATACCCGCAACTGGATGGTTGGCCGAAACCTCATGAAGATTCGGCCGAGCAGCTACCCTGCCCGGTTGTCCTTAGCCGGCCTCCTCAGGCCCCCCCAGCGCTAAGGATCAAAGTCCTCCGCAGAGGCAGCCGAGCGGCTCCCCTGCTCGGCTATACCTGGCCGGTAGCTTCCCTACTCACAACGCCAAGGATCAAAGCCCTCACCAAGAGGTAACCCAGCAGCTACCCTGCTCGGTTATCCCTGGCGGGTAGCTTCCCTACCGCAACGCCAGGGATCAGAAAGCCCTCACCAAGAGGCAACCCAGCAGCTACCCTGCTCGGTTATCCCTGGCGGGTAGCTTCCCTACCGCAACGCCAGGGATCAGAATGTCCTCCCAGAGGCAGTCGAGCCCAACCATCGCTCAGCTATCCCTGGCGGGTAGCTTCCCTACCGCAACGCCAGGGATCAGAAAGCCCTCCCAGAGGCATTCGAGCCCAAGGATCCCTCGCTCGGCTATCCTTCAGGACAAAAGCCTTCGCCAAGAGGCACCGAGCAGTAACCCTGCCCGGCCAAGGGTCCTTGGTAGGCTTCTACAACCCCTCCCGCACCAAGGACCAAAGTCCTCCTAGAGGCAGTCGAGTCCTTGCTCGGCTATCCCCGGTCGGTAGCTTCCTATCACAACCGACAGGGATCAAAGTCCTCGCCAAGAGGCACTGTGCAGTAACCCTGCTCGGTCCCCATCCTGAAGGATCAAAGCCCTCGCAAGAGGCAATCGGGCAGCTACCCTGCTCGGTCATCTTCGGCTGGTAGCTCCCTACCCATGACGTCAGGGATCGAAGCCCTCGCAAGAGGCGTCCGAGCGGCTACCCCGCTCGGTCATCCCAGGCTGGTAGTTGCCTACCCACGGCGCCAGAGATCAAAGCCCTCACCAAGAGGCAACCGCGCAGCTTCACTGCCCGGGCATCCCTGCTCAGTTATCCCCGACGGGTACCTTCCCTACCGCAACGCCAGGGATCAGAAAGCCCTCCCAGAGGCAGTCGAGCCCGAGGACCCCTCACTCGGCTATCCTTCGAGACAAAAGCCCTCGCCAAGGGGCACCGGGCAGTAACCCTGCTTGGTCCCCGTCCTGAAGGATCGAAGCCCTCGCAAGTGGCAACCGAGCGGCTAACCTGCTCGGTCAACTCCGGCTGGTAGCTCCCCACCCATGACGCCAGGGATCGAAGCCCTCAAAAGAGGCCTCCGAGCGGCTACCCCGCTCGGTCATCCCAGGCTGGTGGTTGCCTACCCATGACGCCAGAAATCAGAAGCCCTCGCCAAAGGGCAACGGAGCAGCTTCCATCCACCCTCGGCACAAATAAGGCGGACAGCCCTCTGCCCATCGCATGCAGAGGATCCGAGCCACCAACAAGGGGCATCAGGTCTATCCAAGTCTCGAGCGATCTCCCCTCGACTTCGGGGCCATGGAGACGCCTCCTTTTCAGCAGCGCTTGGCACGCTTAGCAAGTAATCGAAACCAACTCGACGGACGATCGCTAGGCAAGTAGCCGACCTGATATGGACCTGACATGGAAGCCCAACAACGCAAGAAGAGAAATTTTACGAGCATTCTTCATGAACAAAAGACAAAGTGCAAACCGATAAAACCAAAGAAAAAGTTTTATTATTAAAAGGTAAAGTCTTTACAAAGGGTATTTTTGGCTTCCCAGCCTTACAAAATGCCCGGAGGCTTACAAAATTCTAGAAGCAACAAAAGAAAAGGAGGAGGAAGACGGGGGCTTTAGGCCTCGGGGCCAGGAGCGACCTCGGGGCCCTCGACATCCACCACGAGGCGAGCTAGGTCCTCGGCGACTTCCTCACCAGGAACCTCCTGCCCCTGCTCATCGGCGTCCGTGAGGGGGTATTCGTCCCGGAACTCTTCGTCGGCGAATCCCGGCACCCGGGCCTTAACGGCGTCGAGGGCCTCGTGCCAGATGAGGGTCGTGGCAACGGCCAGGTCATCGTAGTAGTCTTTCGACTTCTTGTAGCCCTCCACCGCCTTCGCCGCCGAGAGGTCGGCCAACTTCGCTGCCCTCAGGTCGGCCGACTTCGCCGACCCGGCCGCCCCCCCAGCTCCTTCCGGAGGGTTTTCACCGTCTTCTTCAGATTGCCGGCAAGCACGTGAGCGTCCTCGAGCTTGGCCTCGGCAGCCGCGGCGGCCTCGCGGTGCCGAGCAGCCTCCTGCTTCCCGGCCTCCACCTCGCCCTCCAGGGCGGCGACCCTCGCTATCACCACCTCCAGCTCCCGCTTGGAGCTCTTTTCCAGCGAGGCGAGCTGGCCCGCAGCCTTCATCGCCGGGGCTATCACCTCGGCCTCCATGCGTAAGGCGAGGGCAACGTGCTGAAGAACCTGAAAGGCAGGAGAGAGATCAGAAAGAAGGGGGAGGCACCGAATCTCAAAAAATATATAATAATAAAAACAAAGCACTTACCTGCACGGACTCCTGGGCGATGGACGCCAGCTGAACCCTGAAGGTCCCCCCGGGGACTTTACCCCCGGCCGATGTCTCTATCTCGTGCAGTAGGCTATCCGCGACGGATAGCCCTGAAGGCAATGCGCACTAGAGGCCCCCTTCCTCCACCATGATCGGCGAAGACGGTCCCCAGGATGACCTCCTCTTGAACGGCTCTAAGGGAGAGCCGATCTCCTCCTCCGAGGCCGGATCCTCCAGAATCCAAGCCCGCTTCCGACCCGACACTCTGCTGGGCCCCGGGGCGAGATCCGCCTCCGAGCGCTCGCGGGACACGACCACCGAAGGAGAAGGAGCCGGGGCAGGCTTTGAGCGGGAAGAGCCGGCACCTTCCGCCTTCGTGACCTTCCTCGGCTGGCGCATGGAAGCTCGGAGCGAGTCTATATCCATGGGTTCTGCACAAAACCGAATGTAAAGAGGTCAGCGACACAAGCAATATACAAGTCAAAAAGCAAGCCTAAACTTACCGACGAACTCAACGGGGCTGAGCCCGGCCTAACTCAGGACCCTCTCAGACAGCAGCATGTCGAAATGGGGGATGGGCTCCCACGACGCCGCTCTCACCGCGACGGGGTCACTGGACTGGTTCCCCGGCAAGCATTTCTCCCTCGACCACTGTGTAGGCACAGGCCAGTTCTCGCCCTCGTGGGGGGAACAAAGAAGAACTTTTTCTTCCAGTCGTGAATGGAAGAAGGCAGGGCCACAACCCCTGTCCCGGCGGGGCCCCCTTGTCGCTTTTTAAAGGAAAGGTAGACCCACCTCGGGTCGCCCTCTCGACCACCAAGGTGATTTTTGAAGACGAGGGAAGAATCAAGGAGGGAGAGGCTGAAAGGAATCTCTTGTAACTTCAGGCGGATCAGGAACCCGAGGAGAATCCTCCACAAGTTCGGCACTAACTGGCCAGGGGCTAACCCGAAAAAATTCAGCGCTTCGACGACCTCAGGAGAAAAGGGCAGGCGCATTCCACCCCAAAAGCTTTTAAGTACATGGCGATCTCCCTGCCCCGTACCTGGTCTGCCCTCTCTCCCTCCTTGGCCAGACGAAGCGTATATCGCGGGGGGATGTGGAAGCGAGCTCGAGCATTGGCGAGCTCGTCCTCATACCTCACCCAACACGAGGCGCCGGGGGCAGCATCTGCCGCCTCCTCCCTGAAGGCTGCCCCCGCCGCACGATCCCGGGAAGAGGTCTCGACCCCTGCTCCCCGGGAGGATTCAGGCTCACCTAAAGGGTCCCTAGAACCTACTCCGACGACATCTACTGACTCGACAAAGGAAGACATCTAACCTTGAGAAGGAGGGTCCTCAGGAAACGAAAGGGGAAGAAAGAAGACGAGCGCCGAGCAACCAGGACTTAGAACGAGGAAATATGAAAGAGTAGGGGCCCTGGAACGGGCCCCACCCCTATTTATCACAGCGAGCGACCTCATCCAACGGCTCCCTTCGTCTCCCTCTAAAACACCTCCTCGCATCCAACGGCTCCGATTGCTCCACTTGTCGTTCCCACGCTGGACCGCACCCCTGCAAGCGTCGCAGGTCTGCACACGACGCGTCGGCCAACCGACGCTTGACACGTGGACCGTCACTTCAACGGTAGGAGGCACGAACCGGCGCACTTTCCTTAAATGCAGAGATCTCGCCCTGATTTGCTGACAGGAAAGACAGCTGACAGCCCGGGAACGCGTCCCGACGAAACCTTAGGAGGGAACTCACCCCGGGCGGCCCGACAGTCCATTCCTGACCCGACCCGCTAGCTGATCGGGACAAGAGTGGGAGGCTAATGATGATGCTCAATATTGGCGATCTCCAAGATCAGGACACATGGCAGATGACGTATCCCAGAACTTAGAAGAAAGGACCCACAGGGACCGACCAAGCCACCCTTGTACCCGACCCACACGCACGAGCTGGCCCTCCTCGGGCCCCCCTGCAAATGGGCCTTCTCGGCCTTTCAGCTCGCCCCGAGCTGCCACAAGACCAAGACTCCTCGGCCTTCTCGCTCGCTCCCGAGCTCCCCAGCCAAGGACGTCTTCCTCGGTCCTCCGACCAACTCCACCGCTCACGGGCGTAACCGCCGCTCCGCAAATCTCGCCATGCTCTCCGCCGGCCATATCCCACGTTCCACACCATCACGATCCCCATTAATCGACGATCCGCTCTCCGCGCGGACGTGACGTCGGGAGCATAACTGCCGGCGAGATTCTCGTGCCTGCTGCTGCGTGCTACCACCGCTATATAAACCCCCATCATAGAGAGGTCAAGTAAGCCATTTTTTACTCTACTTAGCTGTGACGCTGCTCGGATCTAGTACTAACTTGATCGTCGGAGGGTCCTCGGTGGTACTAAACCATCCCGGGACTTCTTTGCAGATACTCGGCGCTAAGCTTCTCAAAACACCAATCTCCTCAAAACTCAATAAGACCCACATGCAACAGGGGATCACCTCCTGAATCCACCGGGAGATCGACGGAAGACAACATCTGAAGGAGACCCCAAAAGGACCTCCATCAGGAAGAATTTTGGAAAACATAAGTAGTATGTGAGAAAGAATTTAATGATAGAATATAAAGTCTTTTAAGAAAAAAATTGGAAATATTCAACGATATAGAAGACGATATAAAGCAGCAGCAAGGGTGGTCAAGAGTTGAATATGGAACGAAGTTCGTGAAGCAAATACCAAGGCCTAGGGGCTAATATCAAAATCACTAAAGTTTGATGGACTTACTTGGAAAAAACAGCCGGTGGATGATTTTTCCATGATGGATCGATCGGTGGAAATAAATGCTAAACTGAGGAAATTAAGTTCATAGTCCTGAAAAACAACAGCCAGCCAGCTACCTGCCAGATTTTCTCGTGCTTTCCTCTTCCCCTTCACCCCTCCTCCCGCCTTGGTGATGGTTTGGACCTCAACCTTGGCTTTTTATTCGCTCTAATTAATTTATGCCCTCTTCTATCTTCTCTTGGATAAGAAGGCCGGGCCGATCTGCATCCTTTGCTGCTATGGAGGCGATCTCCTCGCCGCCCGTCTCGGCTTCTCGCTGGCATGGATGGTTTGCTTGCTTGCGTTTGATTCCATTAATTTTCCGTGTTTTTTTCGAATTAATTGATTATGTTAGAATAATGGACACTTTACAAGGGTAAACAATAGTTATGTTGTTCAATTAGTGTTGGATCCTAGAATTAATTATGGATCTTCTCATCCTGGGGCCAAAAGTTTTGGGCAGTAGCTATGAACCCTGTGGACCATCCCCATGGGGGTGGGGAGGGGAGAGCTCGATCGATCAATTTGGTACGAAGAAAACTGATATCGGGATAATTTTCCTTTTATGTGATTATGACAGTCAAAAGACAGTTTATTCCACTTTTTGGATAATCAATTCCCTCACTTTTTGGATAATCGATTCCGTCCATCTCGATCTCTATGACATGAACGATAGATGCACCAAAGTTCATGTAAGAATTCATTACTTTCGGCTCATGGTTCTAGAGGTGTGAAATGTTCTATTATCGAAAAGCCGTTAATTTTTGAACCGTCTGGTGGAAAAGCAAAAAACAATGGAATGCATCATTTTCGTTATATATGCTGTTTCCGTCAATCTTCATTCAAGATTGATGGAGTGATTGTTGGTTAAAAAATGTTGCAAAAATCAATTTTTGATGCCATGGGAGGAACATGATACCCTTTACCCTCTACCTGATCAAGATTAGGTGCATATTGTTCCGACTTCGATCATATTAACTGGGTACTTCTTGTTTCTATTATTTCTTCCTCTTTTTAGGCACATCTGAACATCCCCATTAGTTGTAGCTATGCTAATTGGAGATACTATCCAATATGGTTTACTCATTTTTCATTATGTATCTAATATTAATTTAATGAGAGTGCGCCGTGCACACACACTTCGTTATATATCAAGGGATGCTAATGTTCTTTAGTAAAGGGACACCTTTGTTCTCTTTGGCAACTTAGGTATCGACATATTTCTTTCCTTCAAGCAATTCTTTAGACCTTGCCCCAAACTCCTAAATTAATAAGGCCCTGGAAAGTTCTCTATCATTCATCATTTTCCATCTTTATCATTCTTCTGTCACACTCTGAAGCACAAATGCTTGCAAGGTGCAATATCCACGTCCGACATGTCTCAAACACTGAAAAGCTTTAGACATTGTGTAGGACACCTTTTGTCCTTCAATAAATAGGCTATGCCACTTTGTCTGTCCTTTCTTTTGTATACCCATTATTCCATCTTGATTTGGTTTATTTTGTTTAATATATACTTGATGATGTGTGAGAACTTATTTGAGGGATTAGCACTTAGGATTGAGATATATTTGGATTTAGTATTTATTACAATTTTTTTAAAAATCTTTTCTAGATTTAGTTGGATTGTGTTCTTTTTTCTTATAAACGTATATGATTGTTATTTCAAGATTGACCCATTGCTTTCGGTTTCCTGGATTGACCATGTGATTTGTACACTATGATTTAAGGCTAAAATGCATGAAGAGTATGAGTATTTGTTCAATCTATATTAACTATTTACTATCCTGCCCCCACACGTAGATGTGTGCAGGGACGGAACCAGCTTTTAGGTGTTGGAGGGGCGAAATTAAGTGCCTCGAAGATAAACCGAAGTTTATTTAGGATCTCAACAAGCCATTCAAAATTTGTTCATATATACTAAGGCCCTACTTACTTCTTGACAAAAACAGATGCAAAAGAAAGCCCTTATTCCTTCACATTACAAAGAGAAGCAATATGTTTATTTAAACATTGATTTTGCTCTTTTTAACTAACACAAAATATTGACAATTTGATCTATCAAGAACATAAAAATAAATCTTACTTGGATAAATATCTTATTACTGATTTTGAGATAAATTTTAAATATGATTTACTATGTTCATTAATAATATATCATACACTAATTGAAGCTACAATTAAAACTACATAGATATACCTGTATGTTGATAATTAATAAATTATGCATAAAGTTAGAGGTATTTGAAGTAAATTGTTTATTAATCGTGTAAGCAATTTTTGTTTTTTGGTGAAAATCATGTGAGCAAATTGATTACCATAATTAATAAGATTTACTTTGGTTTTGGTTGATACAAATATAGCATGTTTAAATACAATCTGTTTTGATTCTATTGTTATTTAGATTATCAAACTTAATAATTACAAAAAATATGCTATTTTTAAGGTAACTGTTTTGATTCTATTCCTATTTGAATGAAATCTGTTGCTAAACCTACCAGTCATCCAATCTGTATATTCATTGACGGAATTTGATTGCCAGTTTGGCACATGTCTCATTTTTGAGGCTAATTTTGCATCAATCTCACATGCCAGTACTCAGATTCAAGAGTGGCTGTTTCGTTAAAAGAGAAGGGGGGGGGTTGAGAGCATTAACTTATGCTTCTTTACAGCCCTTTTGTCAATCTATTATAAAGTGTATGAATAAACAATTCTGATTCTAAAATATAGGATACTGGGACACAGTGTGATACAACGACAAGACAAAATCCCAAAATATAGGATACCGAGACTCGGCTTTATATATAATCTTATAAAGATAATAAGATATCAAACTGTTATGACAACATTAAACAAGGAAAAATTAACAAGGCCAACATGTTATACGCTAATAACATACTAAAAATATGTTTATACACATATGACACACATAGAACACATATTATAGGTATAATACGTATAAGACATATATACAATACGTCTGATATGCGTCGTGCAAGTGTCTTTTAAGTGTCGGTGCCGATACATGTCGGACACGGATACGGCAACCTGTTGGAAGTGTTCGTGTACTCTAAGAATAAGCTAAAGCCTGAAACGCATCTCTTAATCAGGTTGCCTTCCCCTTGTATCAAACTTAATGTCATATCCATATCACATCTATCTGTTTAGGATAAGTGCAGCGTGTGTGAGACTGTGTCTCAAAATAAGATGGCATTTGAAGTACCGGCAAGTCGCATCTATTTTATCTTATGGGTAGTTCCCAAAAAAATGCATTCCAATTCCATCTTAGGAAGGTGTTTTTTGTTTTATGACATACCAAGAGTTAGATACAACTGAACGGACATCCTGCACCACATGTATTTGGTCTTCACAAGTTTTCTATTGAAACCACTAGTTTTTGGGCAATTCACCTATCGACACTCTTAAGAAATATAAAATATTCTCTTCATTTCTCCTATATTAGATCCATGATGGTTGAACGAAATGAGAAATTTTCTTATATTGATCGGGAAAGGTAACATATTTAGCACATTCATCTTGGCATTTTTTTGACAACAAATTCTCCAAGTCGCAATATCCAACAACAGAAGTTTGCATTATAATTGAAGAAGCATTAAGTTTACATCACATTTGAAATTTGTTTGAATGAGTAATTTTGTATAGCTAACAACACTGGAGAAATCGAATGTATATAAACATTTATTAGATAATGTAATCGGAAGTCTCATGTCGGTGAATCTGGATTGTGGTTTACATTGAGTGTGCACTTAGGCATCAAGGGTTTAGGTTATAAATTTCAATGCATATTGTGCTGCTACAATAAAAAATAAAGTCTTTTAAGAACGAGATTGGAATTATTACACGGGATAGAAGACGATATAAAGCAACAAGTGTGGTTAAGAGTTAACTATCGAATGAAATTCTTACTTGGATAAAGTCAAACGACATGGGAGACCGTGAAGCAAATACCAAACTTAGGGGCTGTTTGTTTCATGGAATTGGGGCTTGAGTGGAGAGGCAATTGGGGACAATCACTGGAGCATCACAGTCATGTCTTTTTATGTCTTTTTGGTTCCTTTGAGTGCAAAGTTTGTGTTTGTTTTCTTGACTTGAAATTATGACTTGAGTGCATTTTATATCAGCACACATCATGTTTTGAGTCAATTTTGCAAGAGTTGAAGTCAAGAATTTTGGAACCAAACTTGGTTCTTTGACTCTTGTCATGTCATTATAACTTTTGGTTATGGTCATCCACCTCTTTCTCTCTCTTCAATTACTATAACAAATATTTTTTTGTTCTAGTAATTTTAAGGGGTAAGGGTCCGTTTGGTTCCTTGAGTCCCAAAAATTGAGTCTAAAAATTGTCATAAGTCAAGAGAATGGTGTTTCCTTGACTCCTAAGTTGTGTTTGTTTGCTTAAATTTTGTCCTCTTGACTTAAAAAGCCAATTCTAAAGTTTAAGGAATTTGATTGCCAGTTTGGCACATGTCTCATTTTTTGGGCTAATTTTGCTTCAATCTCACATGCCAGTGCTCAGTTCAAGAGTGTGGCTGTTTCGTTAAAAGGGAAAGGGGGATTGAGAGCATTAACTTATGCTTCTTTACATCCCCTTTGTCAATCTATTATAAAGTGTATGGATAGACGATTTTAATTCTAAAGTATGGGATACAGGGACACAATATGATACAACGACACGACAAAATCCCAAAATATAAGATACTGAGACTCGGCTTTATATATAATCTTATAAAGATAATAAGATATCAAACTGTTATGACAACATTAAATAAGGAAAAATTAACATGCCTAACAAGGTATACGCTAATAACATTCTAAAAATATGTTTATGCGCATATGACACATATAGAACACATACTATACGTATAAAACATATATACAATACGTCTGATATTCGCGTCGTGCAAGTGTCTTTCCAATGTCGGTGCCGATATGTGTCGGACACGGATACAGCAACCTGTTGGAAGTGTTCATGTACCTTAGGAATAAGCTAAAGCCTGAAACGTATCTCTCAATCAGGTTGCTTTCCCTTTGTATCAATCTTAATGTCATAGCCATATCACATCTATCTGTTTAGGGTAAGTGCAGCGTGAGTGTGTGACTGTGTCTCAAAATAAGATATGGCATTTGAAGTACCAACAAGTCGCATCTATTTTATCCTATGGGTAGTTTCCAAAAAAAAAAAAAAATGCATTCCAATTCCATCTTAGGAAGGTGTTTTCTGTTTTATGACATACCAAGAGTTAGATACAACTGAACGGACATCCTGCACCACATGTATTTGGTCTTCACAAGTTTTCTATTGAAACCCCTAGTTTTTGGGCAATTCACCTATCGACGCTCTTAATAAATATAAAATATTCTCTTCTTTTCTCCTATATTAAGTCCACGATGGTTGAACGAAATGAGAAATTTTCTTATATTGATCAGGAAAGGTAACATATTTAGCACATTCATCTTGGCATTTTTGAGACAACAAATTCACTCCAAGTCGCAATATCCAACAGCTGAAGTCTGCATTATAATTGAAGAAGCGTTAAGTTTCCATCGCATTTGAAATATGTTTGAATGAGTAATTTTGTATAACTAACAACACTGGAGAAATCGAATGTATATAAACATTTATTGGATAATGTAATCGAAAGTCTCATGTCGGCGAATCTGGATTGTGATTTACATTGAGTGTGCACTTAGGGATCAAGGGTTTAGGTTATAAATTTCAATGCTGTAATCGAAAGTCTCATGTCGGCGAATCTGGATTGTGATTTACATTGAGTGTGCACTTAGGGATCAAGGGTTTAGGTTATAAATTTCAATGCATATTGTGCTGCTGCAATAAAAAGTAAAGTCTTTTAAGAACGAGATTGGAATTATTGAACGAGATTGGAATTATTGAACGAGATTGGAATTATCAACAAGTGTGGTTAAGAGTTAACTATCGAATGAAATTCTTGCTTGGATAATGTTAAACGATTTGGGAGACTGTGAAGCAAATACCAAACTTAGGGGCTATTTGTTTCATGGAATTGGGGCTTGAGTGGAGAGGCAATTGTGGACAATCACTGTAGCACCTGTCATGTTTTTTAATGTTTTTTGGTTCCCTTGAGTGTAATGTTTGTGTTTGTTTTTTTTTTACTTGAAACTATGACTTAAATGCATTTTATATCTGCACACATCATGTTTAAAGTCAATTTTGCAAGAGTTGAAGTCAAGACTTTTGGAACCAAACTTGGTTCTTGACTCTTACCATGCCATTATAACTTTTGGTTATGGTCATCCATACCTTTTTCTCTCTTCTATTACTATGACAATTATTCTTTTGTTAGTAATTTTAGGGGGTAAGGGTCTGTTTGGTTCCTTGAGTCCCAAAAATAGAGTCTAAAAATTTGTCGTAAGTCGAGAGAATGGCGTATCCATGACTCCTAAGTTTTGTGTTTGTTTGCTTAAATTTTGTCCCCTTGACTTAAAATGTCAACTCCAAAGTTTAAGTAAAAGCAAGTTTTGTGTTTGTTTTACTTTTGAATAAAAATCTGAGTAGATTCAATACCCCCTAAGGTTGCTTGAATAAAAATTCATTGTCATAGTAAACAGAGAGCAGAAAAGAGGGTGGTGATCAAAACCAAAAGTTCTGATGACATGGTTAGAGTAAAAAAACCCAAGTTTGGTCCCAAAAGTCTTGACTTCAACTCTTGCAAAATCGACTCAAAAGATGATGTGTGATGATGTAAAATGCATTTGAGTTATAGTTTCAAGTCAAGAAAACAAACACAAATTTAGGACTCAAAGGAACAAAAAAAACACAAAAAGACGTAACTTTGGTGCTACAATGATTGCCCCTTCTTGACTCCCTATTCAACCAATTCCATGAAACAAACAACCTTTAAGCTCACCCATAAGGTTATTGAATCTACTCAAATTTTCACTCAAAAGCAAAACAATCACAAAACTTGAATTTCACTTAAACTTTGGAGTTGGCTTTTCAAGTCAAGGAAACAAAATTTAAGCAAACAAACACAACTTATGAGTCAAGGGAACAATACTCTCTTGACTTATGACATCTTTTAGAGTAAATTTTTAGGTCTCTAAGGAACCAAACAGGCCCTTAGGGGACTAACAGGCCCTTAGGGGACTGATATCAAAATCAATAAAGTTTGATGGACGTATATGGAAAAACACCTGGTTGAAAAGATAATGAATCAATCAGCCTAAATAAATGCTCAACAAAGAAATGGACCAAGCCTACAAAACCTAGGCTGAATATTACAGCAAGCTACCTGTCAATTTTGCTTGTGCTTTCCTTTCCCCATCTACTCCCTCAATCTCTAGGACCGATATTTTCCTTTCTCTCGTTCTTTCAATTTTATTCTCAGTGAGATCTCCAAACTGCTGTGTTTCAATAGGGAGGGGATTGTTTGATCTGGAGAAGCACATTGCCTTCTATGGTGCATACCACAGCAATCCATACAATGTCATCGTCCACATGATCTTCGTTTGGCCCATCTTCTACACCTCCCTCGTCCTCTTCCACTTCACCCATCCTCTCTTTCACCTTGGTGACGGTGTCAGCCTCAGCCTTGGTTTTTTCTTCGCTCAAATTTATGCCCTTTTCTATGTTCTCTTGGATAAGAAAGCCGGGTCTGTTACTGCGCTGCTCTGCATCCTTTGCTGGTAAAGAAGCGATCTCCTCACCACCCGTCTCGGCTTCTCGTTGGCATGGAAGGTTTGCTTGCTTTTGATTCTGTTGAGTTTACCTCGTATTTTCTGAGCCCTGGGGATTGAGCCGGCTCATGACAATCTTGAGTCGGCTCACAGGTCGTTTGGAAATATCAATTGTTATCTGTTTGCAAAAGACGACTTAGGACAATATTGAGCTGGCTCGACCCAATGATGAGACCGATCAAGTGAAGTATGAGACGGCTTATAATATGTCTGGAACTACAGATTTATCTCTATTCGTATGAGACGGCTTAAGGTAAGTTTGAGTCGGCTCAAAATCTGTTAGGCCGAATTCTGGGCTGTTTCGGGAATCCCATTTCTAATCTGATTTGCCTCATACTATATATATTGTTGTTTGTAATCCTAATTGGGTTAACCCTTTTGTAATCAGAATTAAGAGGGGAGGATAGGATTCATTGTTAGGGATTTTGTGAGAGTTGGTCCACCATTGGAATCCTTCATATTTGTTCAATTAGAAAAACTTTTCTTTCACCCGTGGTTTTTCCCATAAGGGTTTTCCACGTAAATGTAACGACCACAAAACCTTAGTACTTTTCTTGTATTTTCCTTTCGTCAAGAAATGCCATTTTCTTCGAAACACTTGTATGTATATTTATTTCCGTTCAAATTATATACATGGTCCATTTTTATATATCTTGGTTATAACACAGCATTGCTATTCCATAAGCCATAGGTTCGAATCCCGACTGAAATATTTTAATTTTAATTTTAATTTCTTAAATTTTAAAACTAATATTATATTTTTATATAACCAATATATTTATTAATATTTAAAAGAAAGAGAAAAGATTTTCTTCTAATTAAAAATAAAAATTTATTTGTTTATTTGAGTTAGTTTGTTGTTTTGATAGGCTTATTTTGATTGTTTTTTTTTGTTGGATTTTGGGGGATTGATAGGATTTAATAAATCTTAACCCCTTAACTTTGTTCGAATATTAGGTATTATGTAGGTATATACATTCCAACGTTTTATACTTGCAATTGTTTATATAGTGCATAAATTATTTTAGTACTAACATTTCATGCATATACATTCAATTAAAAGTTAGGTTTTAGTCAGATACAAGTTCTAAGATAATAATTGTAATACATATAGCTGTAGTATGATTAGATTTGAATTTAATGTTATATCATATGAAATTGTACACATAATTAGTATATTTAATGTATATTATATTCACAAGTAAAACTTGTTAAGAGTTTTTGTCATATTTTCAATCATTTGTGTATAGTTATCAGTTTAATATTATACATTTTGCAGCTAATGTTATATACGTTTTATACAAATTTAGACATTTGTTAGTTTATATTATATTTGTTTTTATATTTGTTACAATTTTATGGGATTAAATCTATTATACAGAAAATTTTATATATTAGTTACAATTTTATTTGGTTAGTGTTTTTACAAAAATACTAACAATGTGTTTTATTGGTCTTTCAAAAAAAAACGCTACACCTCTGAGTGTAATATTTTTTTTAATAAAACAAACCAAATATTTTAGTCTTATTTTTATTTTTGTTTTTTTAAAAAACAAATATCGAAATGGTTGTCAATCTCATTATTTTTGTTCAGATTTTATTTCCAATATCCGATATTGCGATTTGATATATGCATTACCGATTTGAAATTTAAAGAAAATCTAGATCTTTTAAACAATCAGAAACCTTCTTTCTTTCTGCCATATATTAAAAAAAATAGCGTAAGTCCAAAATTCTTCTTCTCTGCCCTCTTGTTCATCTCTGATCAGAAGCTTGATGACGAGAGAATCGCACAAAGGGAGAAGAAAACCCATCCTCTCGTCTCGATCTAATCGCGACATTTTTCACCTGTCAAGAAACGATCCTAGATCGTCCCTTTATGCTAAGTTCCTCTCATCTTTATTTCTTTTACATGTTTAAAATTTGCATTTTAAAATAAAAGAAATGGATTTTAACCAAACCCTAAATTGTTTAAATAAAAGGATTGTTCTTTTTGGTTTAAAGTTATAATTTTTATAAAAAGGTTATTTTTATAAAGGAACATCAACCCTAATTCTTATTTGTAAGGAAAAGAAAAGTTTTATAAGTATATTATTTTATGGTGATGGTTGACATTATTGATGCATTATCACGTTTTGGTGTATTATCAATACATGTATCATAGGGATTTAAGAAATGGTTAGAATTTAATATTAAAGATTTAGTAAGTAGATTATTATCAATTTGCTTCGTATAGTGTTATCCAATCTTTCAGTTTTTTAGGTGGTTAGTGCACATATCAGTATGGTGATTTTCATATTACATGTTGCGTGTATATTTAATTCTATTTAGATTAAGTGATACTAATTTTAGTTTGTTATATTTTTGCTATTAGATAGTTATGGTTGTTAAGTGTTATATCATCAGCATATATCATATGATTATCTAACTACTTTATTATTTTCTTGACATGATAATAAATTATTAATTCTGTATACAGTTCATGTCTTTTTAATATTTCAGATTATTATATATGTGATCAACTGTTATCTGTTATTTTAATTCAAATATGTTTTTGTTAGTATATTGAAACTGATTTTCCCTTGTCTTAGAATAGACATATCTCTCAACTTTGGATTTCAATTTGAGCAAACTCAAGTTTCTGAAACATCTATAGAGAGTTAGCTAAATTTTATTCCTAATCTGAAAAGTTGCGGAAATTTATGAAAACATGGTCCTAACAAAATGTGACGAATCTGGATTGCAGCGGAAACTATCTGCACGGTTATAGTAAAATAAGCATAACTTCCTACTCGTTGATCTTAATCGGGATTTTCTTATTGATAATCGTTCATGACTCGTCGACGCTTAATTTTATGTTTAATAGGGAAAATCGGAATATGAACGAAAACCTACCAAAAATGCAAAATATTATCGGTGTATGGATTCTGAAATCTGCACTGACCTGCTCTACGCAGCGTTACGGAAACTTCCGTTCCTCTTTCACTAGGAACCCGATAGAGGTAAACTCAGTCTTGTTATTTATACGACCCTCTAAACTATAATTTATTCCTTATATAAGATTTCCTAATTCTAAACCAAAACTATAGATTTCTGCATGCGACCTTATGATTATTTCTGGCCTGAAATTGAATTAGTATTACCTGCCTATTCTATATACATAGAGACTTAGAATTGCATTTAGGATTTGACCTGTATTCTCAGGAGTCGCACGACCAACTCATGAATGAGCCAGTGTTTTCTGGCCCCTGGATGATAGCCTTGGATCTGTGAATACTCCTGCGGTTGTTGGAGTCCCATTACATGAGCGGGCCTGTGTTTCCTTATCTCTGGATGATAACCTTGGGTCTGTGATTACTCCTGCGTTAGATTATACTATCTTGGCATGAACCCGACATGAATCCATAAATCTTGAATCTCGTGAATCTCATGAATATCGTGAATCTAATGAATATCTTGAATCTCATAAATATCGTAAATCTAATGAATCTCGTGAATCTTATGAATACGACATGTGCACTATTTATTGGATATATATATATATATATATATATCATAGGGATGGGGTAGCTTAAAAATTGGGTATTTATGTGTAATGGAGGATCATGTTTTGTTTCTCGTGGTACCGAAGAAAAACGGTACATTGCATTATATATATCTTTAATCTCGTGAATCTCGTGATGCTGTTGTTCCGTGGCATCACGGAATATGCTAGTTACATAATAAAACTCCCACAATCGAGATTATATTTATAGTTACATTGCACTGATTAACTCATACTATTTATTTGACATGTCTACGACCGTTTACTGTTCACAGTTATTCTCATGCATATTATTATGTATACCATGTTTCGTGTCAAATATCGTTTAATGATTATATTAATACATCATAATTTAACTAGTATACCAAAAATAATTCTACACCACATTCTTGTTAGTATGACATAATACTTAACTAAACTAATTTATAATCAAATAATTTAAAATAAAATATACTTTATATATTTTTATAATCATGAATCTTTGTATCTTGTTACCTTTTGATGATGTTAATATTAACCCTATAGCTATGGTATTCCTAAATTACAAAACCTAATTATTACTATTTTTTATAAATTAAACAAGCATTATTATTGTGTTACATTTATTTCAACTGATTGAAACCCTGTATTAAACCTATTAGATTATAAACATTAATAACCAAATTGTAGCCAAAGTATAATGTTTCATTGTAAATACTGTTAATATAGAAAATATTGTTTTCTAATAAAATGGGGACTTATCGAACTTTAGTTCGTTGACAGCATTCCTGTTTTCATGTTTTCTTTTCTTGAGAATATTGTTAGACAATTTTGGGATAGGTGACGAGGCTAGGTACGAGGTGGTTCCAACCGAGGAAGACTGTCAATATCTTTCAAGTTAGGCCGAGCTCTAGTTTTCCTTTTCAGTAAGCATGTCTTTTGTTTAAGGCCATCTTTTATTCCTAGTTTCTTGAATTTTCGAACTACGTTCAGTTATCGTTTTTAGGACTATTATAAATATTGTTGGATATTTTATAAGTTTTAAAATTCTTGTACTTTGATTTCTTGTACTGCTTATATAGACGCTTAACGTATTCATGTTGAGAAATAGTACTTCTTGATATGAATACGTTGCGTACTTGTCGCTTCCGTTTCTCGTTATTAGGAAGCTGGGCGTGACAGTAAATCTTGTGCCTTTTGGTTTGTGCTTTATTTATATCGTTTTTCATTATTTGTTTTTTTCTTTATCGTTTGTTTATTGCTTCGTGGTCGTATTTGCCGCAACAAACTGGGATCAGAGCTAAGTTGTGTTTGGAAGATTTGGTGTTTTGTTTGAACCGTTTGGTCTTCGATCTCACGATATAAGTTTACGGTGGGTAACGACGCTTGTGTGCTCTTCCCCATTTTCTTAGATTGTGATCTTGAAGTTTTAGGGTTTGTAAATACTCAAGGTGTCTTTTTTTGATCTTATATCATGGCTCCAACGATTATGAAGTTTGATATTGAGAAGTTTGATGGGAATATGAGTTTTAGTCTATGCCAAGTCTGTATGATTGCCGTATTTACACAGAATAATTTAAGAAAGGTGATTCTTGGGAAAGATTCAAGGCTTTCTACTGTGACGGAGGAAGCATGGGAGTTGGATGAAAAGGCTCTCGCGGCTATCCAATTGTGTTTGACAAACAAAGTTTTGCAAGTTTTGATGGAGAAGATAACGGCTAGTTTGTGGTTGAAGTTAGAGGAGTTATATTTGAACAAGTCTCACAAATCGACAAATCGACTCTTGTTGAAATAGCGTCTTTACACACTTCGTATGTCAGAAGGCTCTTTTATCAAATCTCATATCAGTGAGTTTAATTCAATCATTACAGATCTCGGTAAGATCGATATTAAGATTGCTGATGAAAATCAAGCACTTTTATTGTTATGTACTTTGCTACTCTCTTATAAGCACTTTCGTGACACCATGGTCTATGGACGAAATACTATCTCGATCAAGGATGTCAAAAAAGCTTGATGATCAATGAGAAGATCGATAAGGATTTAACTTCTAACGAAGGTGATGGTCAATTTTCAGGCTTATTTGTTCAAAGGCGAGCGGAGAAGAGAGATCCGGAAGATAGCAAGAAAAAATCAAGGCCGAAATCCAAGAATAAGAACTTGATCTACAACTATTGTAAGAAAAGGCGTTTCAAAATCGATTGGTACAAATTGCAGAACAAGTAGAAGTAGGAAGATAATCAGAGGAAGAAGTTTTCAGCTGAAGCAAGTATTGCGGAAGGAGATCTGCTTATGGTTTTTGACAACATATATCGATCCAAAGACGAATGGATTATTGATTTGGGTTATTCCTACTATGTGTCCCAATAAGGATTTGTTCATCGCCTATGAGTCTGTTAATGGTGGAGTGGTTTTGATATGCAACAATAGTTCGTGTCGAGCTATTGGCAAGGGAATGATCCAAATCAAAATGTTTAAGGGCGCTGTGAGAACATTAGCGGAAGTTAAGCATGTACCTGACTTGAAGAAGAATCTTATCTCGTTGGGTACACTCGACGTTAAGGGTTATAAATTCTCCGCTGAAGGTGGAGTTTTGAAAGTAACCAAAGGTGCTCTCGTCGTTACGAAGGGCTTGAAAATTGTGTCCTTATATGTGTTGCAGGGTTCGAAAACTACCGGATCGGTGGCAGTTTCATCATTTAAATCTATGTTGGGTTCAGATATTACCAGATTATGGCATATGAGGCTCGAGCATATGAGAGAGAGGTATGACCGAGTTATTGAAGTAGTGCCTACTTTGTGGTCAAAGTACATCGAAAATGGTGTTTTGTGAGTTGCATTTTTGGAAAGCAAAAATGAGTTAGCTTCAGTTCGACGGCGCACAACACAAAAGGTACCCCTGACTATATCCATTCGGATCTTTGGGGACCCTCACAAGTTGCTTCTAAAAGAAGCCGTGCAAAATATCTGTTTATTTTTATCGACGATTTTTTGAGAAAGATTTGGGTTTATTTCTTTAAGTACAAGAGTCATGTGTTTCTTACGTTTAAGCAATGTAAGAGGTTGATTGAGAAGCAGACATGCAAGCAAATCAAGAGACTAGGGGCGGGCAACGGATTAGAATTTTATGGTGGGGATTTCAATGAATTCTACAAAAATAAAGGTATTGTTCGGCATCATACCATTGTCCACACACCATAGCAAAACGGAGTTGCGGAGTGCATGAATCAGACTTTTTGGAGAAAACTCGGTGCATGTTATCGAATGCAGGGCTCAGTAAGGATTTTTGGGCAGAGGCGGTGAATACGGCATGCTACGTGGTGAATCGATCATCTCATATATCGCTCGGTAGTAAAACACCGGAGCAGTATAGTCTGGTAAGCATGCCGATTAGTCTACACTTAGAGTGTTTGGTTGTCCCGCATATACATATTGTGGTGAAAGCAAGTTAGATCCTCATGCGAAGAAATGCATTTTCTTGGTTATGCTATCAGGGTCAAAGGTTATAGGTTGTGGTGTCCAGATCCTAAGTCACCAAAGTTTATGATTAACAAAGATGTCACTTTTGATGAGTCTGCTATGTTAAAGCCGAAGACTACGAAATCTCCAATTCCAGACAATATAAGGAAGGACGAGCCGAGTGTTGAATTTGAGGTCGGTGAAAGCTCGGGTTCACAGGAGATCTCTCCTTTACCATCATCTGTTGAAGAACAGTCCCAAGATGAATAGATCTACTCGCTCGAGACCGACAACGAAGGGACATGCTGCCACAGAAATATGGTTACAATGATCTAGTGGTGTATGCGCTGTCCGTTACAAAGACAATTGATAGTAGTGAATCTACGAGTTATTAAGAAGCTATCTCATCCGATGAGTCAGCTCGTTAGCTAGTCGTTATGAATGAAAAGATTGAGTCTCTTCACAAGAACCAAATATGTAAGCTCGTCAACCCCAAAGGAGGAAAGAAAGTAATTGGTTGCAAGTGGGTTTTCAAAAAGGAGATCAAAGGGTTGTAGATACTCGATATAAGGCACGGTTGGTAGCTAAAGTCTATTCGCAGGTTCGGGGGTGGACTTCAATGAAGTATTTTCTCGGGTTGTAAAACACCTCTATTCACGTCTTGTTTGGCTTGATAGCTATGCAAGATTTGGAGCCCGAGTAGCTCGATTTTAAGACCGCTTTCTTGCACGGTAATTTGGTAGAAAAGATATAAATGCAACAACCCGAAGGCTTCGAAATTGAAGGTAAGACCACGCTTGTTTGTTAGAGAAGTCTCTCTTGGTTTGAAGCAGTCGTCTAGACGGTACAAGAAATTCGACTCTTTCATGAAGGATATTGGGTTTACGAGAAATAAAGGTGACAATTGCGTTTATTGCAAGAAACTCGCCGATAGTTCTTTCATATACTTGTTACTTTATGTTGATGATACGTTGATAGCAGCAAGGTATAGTTGATATTCAGAAGCTTAAGTAACAGTTGAAAGGTAAGTTCAAGACCAAACATTTAGGAGCGGCCAAGAAAATTCTCGGTATGAAAATTATGCGCGATCATAAGGGAGGTAAACTTTACTTGTCTTAACAGCGATACATTGAGAAAGTTTTGGAGCGTTTTGGCATGGCAGACGCTAAATCAGTAAATACTCCTTTGGCAGATCATTTCAAACTTTCAACTCGTTTATCACCGCAAACAGAGAAAGAAATTCAGTATATGTTGCGTGTTCCTTATTCGAGTGCGGTTGGTAGTATTATGTATGCCATGGTTTGTACCCGACCCGATATTTCACATGCAATTACTGTTGGTTGCTATATGGCATTTCCTAGTAAAGACCATCAGCAAGCAATGAAATGGATTTTATGATACCTACAAGGTACGTTTGATGTAGGGTTGGAGTTTGTAAGGAACAGTGACGGCTTGGCTAGTTTCAGCGATTCTGACTATGCAGGTGACCTCGACAGGCAAAGGTCGATCACCAGCCATATATTCTTTTTAGGAGAATGTGCCATTAGTTGACATACTTCGTTTCGGCCTACAGTAGTGTTGTCTACAACGGAGACAGTATATGGCTGTTATTGAGGCTGTTAAGGAAGCAAACTGGTTGAAGGGACTATTCTCGGAACTTGATATCCAAAAAGATATCATAATAGTTTATTGTGATAGCCAAAACGTGATTCATTTGACAAAAGAACAGATGCATCATGACATAACGAAGCATATCGACGTTCGGTATTGGTCTGTTTAGGATGTCGTTGAAGAGAAAGAGATAATTGTAAAGAAGCTTGGTACAGTGGATAATCCGGCCGACATGTTAACTAAGTCTCTTTTGTTTGTTGAGTTTGAGTATTGCTTGAACTTAATTGGAGCGAATCGCACTCATTGAGCCTTTTAGGGGTTTTGTGGAAAAGGTGGTGCTATTGCTAATATTATGAAAGAGTTTTGTGACGAATGCGAGGTAAGGTGGAGAATTGTTAAGTTTACCTCTTGTTTTCTGATCCCTGGGAGTTGAGCCGGCTCACAAGTCATTTGGAAATATTAATTGTTCTCTGTTTGCAAGAGACGGCTCAGGACAATATTGAACCGACTCAACCCTATGATGAGACGGCTCAAGTGAAGTATGAGACGGCTCATAACATTCTGGAATTACAGATTTCTCTCTGTTCGTATGAGACGGCTCAAGGTAAGATTGAGCCGGCTCAAAGTCTGTTGGGCCGAATTCTGGGCTGTTTCGAGTATTCTATTTCTAATCCGATTTACCTCATACTATATATATTGTAGTTTGTAACCCTAATTGGGTTAATTCTTTTGTAATCAGAATTAAGAGAGAGAAGGTTAGGATTCTTTGTTGGGGATTTTGTGAGAGTTGATCCACTGTTGTAATCCTCCATATTTCTTCAATTAGTAAAGCTTCTCTTCCGCCGATGATTTTTCCCGTAAGGGTTTTCTACGTAAATCTTGTGTCTTTTGGTTTGTGCTTTATTTCTATCGTTTTTATTTGTTTCTTCTCTTTGTCGTTTGTTTACTAATTCGTGATCATATTTGTCACAACCGATTCCATTAGTTTTCTGTGTTTTTCGATTAATTATGTTGGAATAATGGATACTTTAGAAGGATAAACAATGGTTATGCTGTTTAGTGTTGGATCCTAGCATTAATTATGGATCTTCTCATCCTGGGGCCAAAACGAAGTGTCGGTTAGGCAAGCGTCCTGTATTAAGAGCAGTAATTAAGAACCGTGTAGACCATCCACATGGGGGTGGGAAGGGGAGAGCTCAAATTGGTTGGGAAAAAATTGACATCAGAAGAGATGGGAGTAAATTTTCCTTCTATGAGACTATGACGGTCAAAAGCCAATTATTTCCGCACTTGTTGGATAATCAATTCCGTCCATCTTGATCTCTATGACATGAATGATAAATGCGCCAAAGTTCATGTAAAAATTCATTATTTTCGGCTCATGGGTCTAGAGGTGTGAAATGTTCAACGAAAAGCCGTTAATTTTTGAACCGTCGGGTGGAAAAGCAAAAAACAATGGAATGCATCATTTTCGGTATATATGCGGTTTCCGTCAATCTTCATTCAAGATGTATGGAGCGATTGTTGGTTAAAAAATGTCGCAAAAATTGATTTTTGATGCCATGGGAGGAACATGATACCCTTTACCCTCCAACTGATCAAGATTAGGTGCATATTGTTCCGACTTCGATCATATTAACTGGGTACTTCTATTCTTTCTTCCTCTTTTTAGGCACATCTGAACATCACCATTAGTTGTAGCTATGCTAATTGGAGATACTATCTAATATGGTTTACTCATTTTTCATAGTGTATCTAATATATTAATTTAACGAGAGTGCACACGTGCACACACACTTCGTTATCAAGGGATGCTAATGTTCTTTAGTAAAGGGACACCTCTGTTCTCTTTGGCAGCTTAGGTATCAACATATTTCTTTTCCTTCAAGCAATTCTTTAGACCTTGTCCCAAGCTCCTAAATTAACTAGGCCCTGGAAAGTTCTTTGTCATTCATCATTTTCCATCTTTATCATTCTTCTGTCATGCTCTGAAGCACAAATGTTTGCAATAAGGTGCAATATCCACGTCCGACATGTGTCAAACACTGAAAAGCTTTAGACACTGTGTAGGACACCTTTTGTCCTTCAATAAATATGCTATGCCACTTCGTCTGTCCTTTCTTTTATATACCCATTATTCCATCTTGATTTGGTTTATTTTGTTTAATATATACTTGATGATGCGTGACAACTTATTTGAGGGATTAGTACTTAGGATTGAGATATTTGGATTTAGTATTTATTATAACTTATTTTGAATCTTTTCTAGATTTAGTTGGATTGTGTTCTTTGTTATTACAAATATATAAGATTGTTATTTTTAGAATGATTCATTGTTTTTGTTTTCCTGGATCGACCATGTGATTTATACACTATGATTGAAGGGTTAAAATGCATAAAGAACATGAATACTTGTTCAGTCTATATTAAATAAATTTCGTTTACTATCAAGAAATATATAGGAAGGATTTAGATGTAAATCCTTTAGAAGGAAACCATCCATCATACCACACCCCACACACATGTAGATGTATGTATTTATGTATGTACATCTGCATGTACGTATGTATTTTCGTATCTCCATGACTCCATGACCCTTCTTTAAAATAATTTTTCCATGTTAATCTTTGTGTCCATTCCCTTTATCCATGTCCTTATATGGTGAGCCACAAGTCAAACTCAATGCCATCTTTTTTCAATTGTTTTTGTATCCTACCATGTGGATGCGGAAGGTGTACTTCAGTCATCCAATCTGTATATTCATAAAGGGATTCTGATTGCCAGTTTGGCATACGTCTCATGTTCTCTTTGCTAATTTTGCATCAACCTCACACGCCAGTGCTCCGATTCAAGAGTGTGGCTGTTTTGTAATAAAAGGAAGGGAGTTGGGGGATCAGAGCATTAACTTCTGCTTCTTTACAGGCCCCTTTGGCACTTTGATTGCCAGTTTGGCATACGTCTCATGTTTTCTTTGCTGATTTTGCATCAATCTCATATTCCAGTGCTCAGATTCAAGAGTGTGGCCGTTTCATAAAAAGAAGGGGGGGGGGGGGGCTAGAGCATTAACTTCTGCTTCTTTGCAGGCCCCTTTATCACTCTATTAGATTTTCATTCTAAAGTATTATCTTCTGTGAATAAGCCAAAGTTGCATGGACACACAGCAATACGACACGATGCTATACGGCGACACGGCAAAATCCCAAAATATTGGATATGGGGACACGATAATATTATAAAAACAATAAGATATCAAACTATTATGACAATATCAAATAAGGAAAAATTAACAAGTTTAACATGCTAAGCGCTAATAACATATTAAAAATATGTTTATACGCATATAACACACATAGATCACATACTATACGTAGATGATATATATACAATGCGTCTCATACGTGTCGTGCAAGTGTTGGTGTCCAATACGTGTCGGATACGGATACGACAACTTGTTGGAAGTGTCCGTGCACCCTATGAATAAGCCTAAAGCCTAAAATTTATCTTAATCATGTTGCCTTCCCCTTGTATGAAACCTAATGTCATATCCATATCACATCTATACGTTTAGGGTGGAGTTCAGTGTGAGTGTGTCTACAAAGTAAGATATGCCATTTGAAGTACCAACAAGTTGCATCTATTTTATCCTAAGTGTAGTTCCAAAAAAAATATGCATTCCTGAAGGTGTTTTCTGTATTACGACATTAGACATACCATGAGCCAGATACAACTGAACTGGCATCTTGTGCCACATGTATATTTTGGTCTTTATAAGTTTTCCATTGAAACCTCTGTTTTTTGGGCAATTCACTCATCGGCTCTCTTAAGAAATATACAATACCGTCTTCTTTTCTCCTATATTAGGTTCATGATGGTTGTGAACCAAATGAGGAATTTTCCTATATCAGGTGCATGACGGTTGAACCAAATGAGGAATTTTCTTACTTAGCACATACAACCTGACGTTCTTGAGACAGCAGATCCTCACTCCAAATGGTAATCTCCAATGGCAGAAGTTTGCATTATAATTGAAGAAGAGTTTACTTACCATTGCATTTGAAATCTGTTTGAATGAGTATCGAATGTATATAAACATTTATGAAATAATGTAATCAGAAATCTCATGCTGACCAAGTGGTTCACATTGAGTGTGCACCAAGGCATCAGGATTTAGGTTATAAATTTCAGGAAAAGACACCATTCTACCCTGAGTTGGATGTAAATATGCATATTCTGCTGCTACGATAAAAAAATATATGGATTCTGTAGGGTTTTGGCTGATCCATTTTCAGCCTTCTATGTTTGAGTTTTGAGTTCTCTACCACCGATGATCCGTGATCTTCATTTTAGAAATAACAATATATTTAAAAGAAGACATACATTTATATCGTGTATTGTTTAATCTGTGGGTAGAACTTGATGATTTTGCTGTGACATAGGTCGTTCTAGTGGCACAGATATTTTGCTGGACAGGGCAGTTTCTTGGCCATGGCTTGTTTTGAGGTATCCACAGCTCTCCCTAATGATGGTCATTTTCTTGTTTGCTATAGAATTTCAGGAAACTATTGTTAGATAAAACAGTGATTAATGATCCTATATATCTTTCACAGAAGCGGGCGCCAGCTCTTTTGGATAACCTTTCTCAAGCTTTTCTGATGGCTCCATTCTTTGTTTTGCTAGAGGTAACCATCGAATTTTTTAAAAATATAATAGAATCTATTTCTAAGAGTTCGCTAACACTAGTGCCGATCTAGGCACTTCAAAGCTTTCTCGGGTATGAAACCGTATCCAGGTATTCACACGAGCGTCAAAGCAAAGATCGCAGCTGACTGCAAGGAATGGCAGGATATAAAGCGGAAGAAAGCTTCGTAAATTTTACGCTCCCATTTCGAATCATTCCATAATTATGTTGTTCTCTTGAGTACGCAGGTGTTAAATAGCCTATGTATGTATTGAAACACCTCAGACTGTGAATAGACTATGAAACCTTTTGTAAGTGGGTTTGTTTATATAGAGCTAATAAAGGGGTTTAAAGCTTTTGCAATCATGCATGACTCACTATGTATAAATTTGAATCAGTAGACTGTGCAAAGAAATCAATTTTCCATTATTTCAATCTGGCAACATAACCGCTGTAGGTTTTGATTAACCGATGTACAATTTTAATAAACCCATGTAAAATGTTAGGACTCAGCAACAAAGTGGAGAGGCAGTTACCAGGTTCCGGCTTGTGAACTCCTTGCCCTCTCATCGTCTCTCTTAGATCATAAACATCGCTCCATTGATCTTTACTCGCATACATATGCGAGAGAAGAACATAATCGCTGCTATGATCAGGCTCGAGCTGAGACGCTTCTTTGCAATTTCTCCAACTTCAACATTTCCATGTACTCGACACCTCCTAACAGTGTCCTCCACACGATAGCATTGCTCTCCATCGGCATCTCTCTCATTATCAACTCATAAGCCTCTTTCACAAGCCTTGCTCTCGTGAGAATATCAACCATGCATCCAAAATGCCTGACGCTCGGACTAATCCCGTAATCTCTCTTCATGCTTTCGAAATATCTCCTCCCTTCTTCAATCATTCCTCCATGGCTACAAGCAGAAAGAACTCCAAGAAACGTGATTTCATTGGGATCATCGTTACACGCTCCCATTCGACCGAACAGCCTTAGCGCATCTTCTGAATGACCGTGCATGGCGAGCCCTAATATCATCGCGTTCCATGAAACCGTGTTCCTTTCCATCATACCCTCAAACAGTCGCAATGCTTTGTCAATTGCTCCGCACTTCGAGTACATAACGATTAAAGAGTTGGACACCGAGATGTTCTGATTCAAAATAGAATTCCTAATAGTTGAATGGATCCATTTGCCGAAATCTAAATCGCCCAGCTCTGAACAAGCAGAGAGGACCACAACTAAAGTTGCCTCATCGGGTTTTAGACCGCTTCTATTCATTCTCAAAAACAGGCTGTGGGCTTCTTTGCATTGCCCGCAGTGCACGTAAACATCTAGGAGAGTGTTCCAAGAAACCAAGTCCCTGTTGGGTATTTCTTCGAACAGGTTTCTGGCGACGGCCGTTTGTCGAAAAAGTCCATACATATGGATGAGCGTGTTGCACACAAAGACATGGGAATCAAACCCCTGCTTCACTATAGAACAATGAAGCTGCTTTCCGAATTCAGTCTCCACGGACCGCCCACAGATCTTGAGCAGGAAACAGAATGTGAAGTTGTCTGCGCTCTTGTTAAACACCATCTTCTTGTACAATGAAAATGCATCATGGGTTCTGTTTCGCATTCCGAATCCTCTGATCAGTGTGTTGTAGATGAACCCATCCGGATACTGGATCTCTTCAAATACCGAGGACCCGTAATCCATGGATTCTGGTGAATCCGAAACCGAGCAGCAGAAGCAGATGATTCGGCCCGCGACATATACATGCTGATCGAAGCCGGCCCTTATGATTTGTGCATGAATTTGTGTTAGATCTCTTATGGTGGAGCATTGGTGTTTGAGAAGAGAGATGAGGCTCTGCTCTCTTGAGTCTATGAGAGAAGAAGTATGATAGCTTTGTTTGATTACTGACAACAGCATTGAAGCAGCAGCAGGTGATTTATATTTGAGATACTTGAATAGAGCCATGAGTGAGTGCTATCATTCTTGCAGAATCGAAGCAAACGTCTGCTGCTGGTAAATATGCCTCGTCAAATCCGAGGAAACCATCCAACATTTCGATGTTAGCCACAAACTTAGCTCATGCATTTTCTTTAAACTTCGATAAGAGAAATTTGGTGTTTGGTGCGTAACACAGATGACAGCTTTATTTATTTCAAAAGAAAAATAAAAAAAAAGAAGAGAGACAAGAGATGGTTGCTCTTTTCGTGCTAAATGTTCAAAAAAAATCTTGATTGGAAAGTACAAATTATTCACAAGTTTATGGGAGGATGAAAATGAGTAATTGAAGATGGCAGTATGCCATAAGGTAGGAAAATTTTGGGAATTGATCATTTTTCAAGAAAAAATTAGCAAAATGTAGTTGGAAATAAAATATCTAGCAATGGTGTTGATGGAAGTAATTAGGGTGTTTTAATTAAAACTGCACTTTCATAGTGCGGTTTTAGAGTGCGCCTTTAGTTAAAACCCGTTAAAACTCCCTACTCATCCCACAATACCATTTTTCTGAATATGTTTTTTCCACCGCAATTTTGCTTATATTTTTTATAAAAAAAAATTGGTTAATTCCCAAAAATTGTCCTCCAATAACCCTTCATCGACGAGGAACTATGGAAAGATAATGCGATGGTGAAAATTGGAATCACCCTATAGTTCTGAGTCCGTTCAATTGCTAAAAATATTCTATATCTTTTGAGATTGTCTGGTTGATTGTAGTTATAGTGCCGCACATTTCAACCAGATCAAAACTTATAACTAAGTGTTTAGCGTGAAGTAGCGTTTCTCAAACATGTAGTTAGAACAAATATTTGAGTTAGAAAATATGTAGTTGCATTTGCGTTTGAATTGAGCGCTTGTGTAACTAGATATTGGAACATTAAAAATATGGAATAGCAGTATAGTATCACCTCTACATTCAAACAAGGGATTTTTACTCAACATCCCCACCCCTAACCCCCAAATGTACTAATCACTATAAAAAAAACCCTAAAATTGATAATTACTTATCACCCTAAAAAATATTTATGTTGTTACTTAATACCCCTGTAGCCAATTCCTTCGCTCCGTTAGTCTTTTAACGACAAATATCGGGCTAGGTCTTTTTAAGCCCCTGGCCCTTCTTCTTTAACGAAGCATCCCCAATTTTAGTCTCAAATTGAAATTATGGTTAGAGAATTGCTCCAGTGATATTGAACTGGAGATTGAATCCGGGTCTTCTTCCTCAATCTTCTCAAACCATACTCTAGTCGAGTGTTGTTGTGGTCTCAACTGCAGGATTCGAGTCAGTGGGAAACCTAAAATGAAGAGAGAAGAATTCTGTGGATGTCCTGAATATAAGGGAAGACCAACCCGGATGCGGTTTCTTTTCGTGGTTGAAAGATTTTCCTAAGTATTTAGAGAAGAAGAAGCTGGAGGAGAAGAAGATGGAGCAGACTAGAGTCCAAAGCTCAAGTTTGTCAAGCTATATAGATCTGAAAGGAGACATTGAACTGCTAAAATTAAGGGTGGAGGAGTAGATGGAGAAGAATATGGAGGCGAAAAATAGTTTGTTGAATCCAACAATTCAACTTTTTTTAGGGGTTTTTGTTGTTGCTTTTGTTTTCCTTGTTTGCATGAATGCTATCAAAATGTACTTTTAAGGTTGATGTAATAGAAATCATGAAATGTATCAATGTATCAGAATTTCTTCAAAGAATGGATGTGTTATTTTGGAGAATTGACATTATTTCATTTTTTACATTAAGCTTAAAACTGAAATCCGAGATGAGTTCTGATAGTATGCTGTTACTTTAAGTCGATCTGAGATGATCTGACATGATTTTTGGTGAATTACTTTAAGTAATGTTTCGGAATTTCTTCAAGAAATGGACTTATTATCTTCAAGGATGAAAACACTACATGTATGGAAATAGATGATGAACTTGATTACGCAAACATGATAACACAAATACTGCATGAACCTAAAACCTGAAGTCATCAATAAAAGATGAAAATATTGCATGTATGGTAACTGAAAATTCTAAAAACTGAACCTGAAACCTGAAAAAAATATGAAAACACTGCATGTATGGCAACTGGAAATTCTAACAACTGATAGCACAAACCTGAAAAGCTTTTCAACTTGAAAAATACAATCCATAATTATTCATCCTGAAAAATGGATTCAACATGAAAAATGTATACAATAACGTGAAAATTCTGCAGGTATTCAACCTGAAAATGCATCTAGAATAAAAACTTATTGCATACACTTTAGAACAAATCTGAAATTGGAATCTTGGCCATGTTTCCCCTCTTTGGGATCTCCAGCGTTTGAATATTGAAACAAAGGTGAGTTTAAACAAAACAAGTTATTTTTGTGTTTTAAGAATTGACCAGAATGTCCTGAGTTCGAAACTTCCAGCAGCGCAAGCGCGTACTGTTAATTACACCATATTGTTGTAGGACGCATCTGGATGGGATACCATACTAGCTCGTTTCAAATTGTATCATTATAGTGTGGGGGTTCATATATATATATATATATATATATATATATATATATATATATATATATATATATATATATATATAAAGCAAATACCAAGTAAAGGTCAAACAAAAGAATGTATATGTTATTCATTTTGTTCAAGTTTATATAAAATTTGAATGTAAATACATTGACATTTGAAAAAAGAATGTAAAATATATTGGGCTCTCATTTGAAAGTTGAATGGAAATACTTGAAAGTATTTTAGTATCAACTTGGTGAAAGTTGATGGGCACTGCCCTACTTGGGGACCACATCATTTCTGCTGGTGTGCAAGTGGGACACTCTGAGTGGGGTCCACACTATGTCCTTTAAGGTAAGGGTATCATTTCATTTAAAATATAGATAATACTTTATTTGAAATATATGTGGCATTTCATTTGAAATGCAAGTGGGACACCCTAAGTGGGGTCCACATCAATCATGCATGAGTGAGACATTTTGGATGGGGTCCACACTACTTCATTTGAAGCAGGGAACACTTCATTCCAAGTGTAGATGGGATCCCTAGATGTGGTCTACATATGTTAAGAAAACAAATATGGTTCCATTTAGGGAGGCCTATTTAGAGCCTCCCGAAGGACCGGGGGGTCCCGAAGTAGCTTGGAGGCCATTTTGGGGCCTTCCGAAGGCTGCTTCAAGCCAAATCAGAAAGCCCTGTAATGGAGTTTTCTGACATGAAACTCATTTATTTTGAGTTTCAAGCACCTATTGGGAATGTATGATATCATTCTCAATGGTTTGTGCAAAAATGAATATACGAGTTTATGTTCAAAAGATAATAACATGGTTTTGGGGGCCATGTTCATGTGATGAATGCACCGCATTCACTGAAACAGACATGCTCCGCAGGTTTGATAAGGGAATAGGGTATTTCTATTCAAAAATGAGTTGAGAATGGGGTTTTCTTATTTATAAAGATCTTGAAGAGATGATTTTCATGTCTCAAGACATGAATGGAGTATTCCATTCATATATGTCCGTTATAGACATATATCATACACAGACATGTTTATATTTGAAGATGAATAGGGTTTTTTTATTCACATGTCAGGAGACATGATTTCCATATCTCATGAATAGGATTTTTCTATTCATAGGTATCCTAAAAACATATTTTTATGTCTTAGGGAATGAATGGGATTTTCAATCATATGATTTAGAGACACATATGTATGTCTCAGAATAAATAGAATGTTCTATTCACCGTTTCTGTTTAAAAGAAAGAGCATAGGGTTTTGACCTATGGTTTTCAAGAAATAGTTCATCTATTTCTATTTATATGTTAGGAAACATGGTGTTGGATATAGTGCCTTCAAGGCAATTATTGTAATTGCAGGCATGCGATTATGATAATTGAAAGATGACCTATACAGGTAGAACAATCTTACTATGATAGTATACTATCTGGTTTTTCTTTGTCATTATGTGTATATGTTTTACTCGTTATTACGTATCGCTAATACATAATGATAAAGCCCGTAGGATCATTGCTTGACTAACAACATTGTGATGGCGATCATATATGTGGGAGCTGGATAGTCCATAAGCAAATCCTTAAATGTCCCTAATCGAGAGAGTATCAAGCCTGGGTATCGATACTCCGGAGTAGACTAGTGTATACTTTTCGAGACCCCGATGAGGGGCGGTGGCCGGTCTCATAAGCCATTGGTGTTGAGTCACCTAAGATAGTATATAGGTGCTCACTAGATGTGAGTACATCAGACGGACTCGTCGAGAACTTCTAGATGATATTATACCTATCTGGCATGAGTATAGGTTAGTCGTTTGACCAGAGATTTTCATTTGTCTCATGTGAGTTCTCACTGTACTTAGATTACTACTCTACTATAGCTCAAAGGAGTCATGCAAACAGGTTTTAGTTAGGTACAGTTTCGAGCCACATGGAGGAAGTGAACAATCGTCAGGGATTCGTCTTTCCCGGTATTGGAAGTCGATGTCGTGCCGTGTTTGGTCAGCTGTCACCATAAAATCCTTGGCCAAGGCGGATGAGATTTACTGATATGATATCAGTAGTTTCTCAGTAGGTAATGAGCTTAAGACCGGCACGACTTATCGGGTTAGTAGGGGTCTGACGTTATCCACCCTTAGACCCGGTATGTGATTATCTTAGACGAAAAGGCCGGACTGTACGGAGATTGTCACAGACAGGTTCAGCAGGGGTACAGATGAGTTTGCTCGTCGGCCTTCCTTTCGTTCAATACCTGGATAGCCGTCACGTACAGCTAGTGTCGCTGACGTGCTTATAGTTAAACCCACTGTCAGCGTATTGACGAGTCTTTAGAGTCCCACACAGAGGGTTTTTCCAGTTCAGGCAAAATGATGTAGTAACCGTATATTGATACGTGCAGGGTTCCGATTAAGTATGTGTACTGGCTATATGGATTTTAGTTGGGTAGATGATAATACTAGCAGGCTCAGGGTTAAGCTGGATTATTAAATCAAGTTTTGATTTAATAATTTACACATATATGTATTTCGATATGTATATTCTAGTATTATATTCATTATATTTTTCTATCTCTTGGATATTCGTATTTTGATACGAATACGGACATGTATTTGCGGGATGTATTTTTGTATTCATACAAAAATACATTCTAGAAGGTGGATACCTCATTTGTGTTATACGAAAAGATATGGTTGCCAAAGGTCTCAATGAAAGTATATTGTTCTATAGGAGTGAGTGGGGACAGAGCATTCATATGCTAGACCCGGCGTGATTCTCATGTTGGTTCATATAGCCTACCCCATATGCTTGAGATAATAGGCTCAGTTGTTGTTGTTGCTGTTAGATACCTCATTTGTGTTGATTTTCCATTTTTGGAAAATAGATATTATGAAATGAGGTGGAAGGGAGAAATGGTAGAGGGTATGGGCAAATAAATTATTAATTCATTTGCTTATACTTTTCAAGCATGGTTGTATTTTTTATTTTGGAAAATCCTTTTAACAAAAGAAAAGGTGTATGCATGAATTTAAAAAGATTATTCATTCAACCATTCTAGCTTTTCTCTCCTCAAATGGCTCTTTCTTCATCTTTATCTTCTACCCTCTCATGTGATGAGAATCAAGAAGAGAAAGAGAAAGAAAAAATACTAGAACACTCACACTATATCTCTAAGCTTCACTTCTTTTCAAATTGTGAACCTTAGTTGCTTCACTAGGTTTTTGGGTGTGAAACTAGAGCTTGGACAAGATTTCCTCGAGTGGATCATCTTCGGAGAAGGAAGACCGGCCTACAAGCGCGATCCGGATCTTTTGAGAGCTTACTAGAGTCCAACCCAATTGAAGCAAATGAAGACACTACAAAAGTTGTAATTTCAACCTTGTATGGTTTTTAGTTTTCTAATTTGATATTATAGTAATGGTCCTTTGTTATTTGACTTGGAGCTCTCTTGATTTTTGAAAATATTATGTTCGCTTGCTTGCAAAATATGGTAGAGAGACCTAGGTACAACAACATGATTTCAGAACCAAACTAGATTATTACGATGCCCCGAAACCACAATTTTCTGCCCAAAAAATTTCTATCAAAACCGGTAACTATTCCATGCTAATTTAATGTTTTCACCCCTCGCAGGCTCTCGGTTTAGATCAGGAAACCGCGGGGAGGTGCGTGGGGACCCCGGGGACGCCCGGGGGGGACCGAAGGAGGGCCTACCTCCACTCCCCACCCCCCTGGAGACCACCACATGGTGGCCTTTTGGGGAGTGGGGACCCGAGACCAGTCCATAGGGCAGGCTCGGGTCTGTCTAGCCCCTTGGGCCATCTTATGGTGGCCTCGGGGTGGGTACCCCCTAGGATCCCTCCAAGTCGTCATTAATTATGTGTCGGGGCCCTTTGCGAAGTTTCGGCTCGATCTGAGCTCATTTCAACCTTCCGGAGTGGATTTTAGCATGAAATTTTTGCGAGTTTTTAGCACACTTGATTTTCGGTGTTTTGGAAAATTAAAGTGTTGACTATTTGTGTGCGGTATTCAAATGTCGTAGGCTTATGTTGGTTGCGTATATCATAATGTTTGGTAAAACGTCGTCTAATTGCTATATGTATCAATTAGACGGGGTTACGGAATTGATACTCGCAAGTTTGCATGTTCTGTGATGGATAATGGTTTGTTGATTATGGTTATGTTGGACTGTCGTGATGGATAGCCCGGTGTATGTGGTATTGGATGTAATTCTCTATGATGAAATGTATATTCATATTGTGTGGCAAACGTCCGACTTGTGGATGTTTTTTCCTAGTGCCTTCGCCGCTAACCCGCGGCCGATGCGGAATTCAAAAACAATTTTTTTATGGCACTAGAAACTTACACCCAAGAATCTAACCGAACACCTAAATTACCAAGAACAAAAAGATAGAAATCACAACCTTTGTATCATATTCATTTGCTCCAATTGGGTTGGACTCTAATATACTCTTAAGAGCTCTGGATCGCACTTATAAGCCGGTCTTCCTTCATCGAAGATGATCCACACGAGGGAACCGAGTTCAAGGTTCAACTTCATCAATGAAATAATTAAAGATCTTAGGTTGCTAATTTAGAATGCTCAGTGATGTGTGTGAGTGTGTTGGATTACGCCAGCGCCTCGGCCATCAATCCGTGGGCAAATACGAAACAAAAACTTTAAAAAACCGGCGCTAACGGAACCCGATTCCCCGGATCGACCATTAACCCTACACTAGCTATATGAAAAGGAGTTTAGAGAGGTTATACCGAATGATCCATGTCCTTCGGTCTTCAACCTTTGTCCCAAACTCCTCGCGGCTTCCTCGATCATGTTTGATCTCCGGTCTCCCCCATCGAAGATGATCCACCTCGAGAGTTTGTAATACGGGGTCCGACCTCAAATCTGAGGCAACTCGAGTATCTAGTTTGCTAATCTAGATAGCCAAGATGAAGTAGAGAGTGTGTGTGATTAGATTGTCTCAATACACCATAGGTTTCTCAACACATGAGACATATAGGGTGGAGGTTGAAGAAGATGCCAAGAGAGAAAAGTGTGAAGCAAAGTTTGGCAAGGCAAGAAAAGAATGGTGGCTGACTCTTTTTCTTTTTGAGTTGTGTGTGTGAGTTATTTGTTGTGAGTAATAATGTAATGTGTTACCAACTAAAGAAAACAACTCAAGAATAAATATCTACAAGTTCACAACAAATATCTCACACTACAAACCAAGAATTCATCATTCCACCACGAGTCACAACATGACCCACCACCATGAGTCACACCCATGTGGCATGCATGAATCAAAGCCAAAATAATAATTCACACTTTCCACCCAATAAACATTTAACCTAAATGTTTATAACAAAAAAAGAAATGACATCTACTAAAGTAATCTTGTAATAGAATTACAAGAATACCTCTCATCCGTATATACATACCCGCATCTGTATTCTGAAAGAATACGAATACAATAAGACAAAAATAATTCAACAATATAATACTAGGATCCGGCTTAAACCAAAGCCCACTAGTATTATGCGTCCGAATCATGATCCGTGCACAAGTGCACGTATATGATCGAACCCTGCCATAAAACCATACAGCCTCTACAACGTTTCGCCCAAAGCAGTGAAACCCTTTGTGTGGGACTCTAAAGACTCGTCAATACGCTGGCAGTGGGTTTAACCACAAGCATGCTAGCGGCACTAGCTGTACATAACGGCTACCCAGATATTGAGAGAAAGGGAGGTCGACGAGCAAACTCATCCTGAAACCCCTACCGAGCCTGACAGTGACAATATCCGTATAGTCTGGTCCGTTCATCTATGAGTATCGCATATCGAGTCTAGGAGGTGGATAAAGTCAGACCCCTAATAACGCGACATTTAGTGTCGGTAGGAAACCTATCACCACCTGAGAAACTACCGATCCTAGATCAGTAATTCTCGACTATCTTAGCCAAGGATTTCTGGTGATGGCCACCCGTGCACACCGCGATATCAACCCCCAATACCGGGAGAGACGAATCCCCTGACGATCCGCTCACTGCCTCCATGTGGCTTGGGACTGTACCCAACTAAAACCTATTTGCACGACTCCTTTGAGCCATGGTAGGATAGTAATCAAATCACAGTGGGAACTCACACGAGACAAATGACGATCTCAGGTAGATAGACTAACCTGTACACATGTCACCAGGGAACTGCTATCTGACAATAGGTATAATACCAACTAGCATGTTCTCGGCGAGTCCGTCCGGTGTACTCATAACCCAATGAGCACCTGTATACATCTTAGGTGAACCAACTAACACCAATGGCTTGTGAGACCGGCCACCGCCCCTCATCGGGGTCTCGATCAGTATACATTAGTCTACTCTTAGAGTATCGATACCCAGTCTCGAAACTCCCACGACTAGGGACATTTTAAGGATGTGTTTATAGACCATCCAGCTTCTACGTTTATGATCGCTATCATACTGCAGGTAGTCAAGCATGAATCCTAAGGGCTCTATCAACATGTAATAGTGATATGTAATGTCACATAAAGTATATACACGATGATAAAGACAAACCAGATAGCATACTATCATCTCGAGTAAGACTGTTCTACCGGTATAAGTCATCCCTCAATTATTGCAATCACGTGCCTACGATCCAATAATTGACTTGAGGGCACTATAGCCAACAGAGTGTTCTAGCATTTTTTTCTCTTTTATCTTGATAATTTTCAACTCATGAGAGGGTTGAAAATAATGAAGAAGATGAAGGAGGAGGAGCTATGGAAGAGAGAGAAGCTAAAATGGTAGAATGAAATTCTCGCTTCACAAATTCAAGTATGCTTCAATTGTTTTGTTAAAAGAATTTTTACCATTTTAAAATTACAACCATACTTGAATAGTATATGCAAATGAATTAATAATTCATTTACCTATACTCTCCACCATTTCTTTTTTCAACCTCATTTCATAATTTCTTTTTAAAGAAAAACCTAGAAATGAGGTGTCCTCCTTTTGTATGAATACAAAAATACGTCCCCGCAAATATATACCCGTATTCGTATCAAAATACGAATACCCAAGAGATAGAAAAATACAATGAACATAATACTAGAATATACAAATCGAAATATATATGTGTAAATTATTGAATCAAAACTTGATTTAATAATCCGACTTAATCCTAAACCAGCTAGTATTATCATCCGCCCAATTAAAGTCCGTGTGGTTAGCACACATACCTAATCAGAATCCTACACGTATCAATATACGGCCACTATATTATTTTGCCTGAACCGGGAAAACCCTCTATGTGGAACTCTAAAAACTCGTCAATACGCTGGCAGTGGGTTTAAGCATAAACACATCAACATCACTAGCTATACGTAACGGCTACCCAGGTATTGAACGAAAGGAAGGCCGACGAGCAAACCCATCCGTACCCCTATTGAGCCTGTCAGTGACAATTTCTGTACAGTCCGGTCTGTTCGTCTAAGAGTATCGCATACCGGGTCTAGAGGGTAGATAAAGTCAGATCCCTAATAACATGATATTTCGTGTCGGTGTGAAGCCCATCACCTACTGAGAAATTACTGATCCAAATCAGTAAATCTCGTCCACCTTGGCCAAGAATTTCTGGTAATGGCCACCCGTACACGGCGCGACATCTACCCCCAATATCGGGAGAGACGATTCCCTGACAATTCGCTCACTGCCTCCATGTGGCTCGGGACTATACCCAACTAAAACCTGTTTACACGACTCCTTTGAGCCATGGTGGGGTATTAATCAAAGCATGGTGGGAACTCACACGAGACAAATGACGATCTCAGGTTGACAAACTAACATGTACTCATGTCACCTGAAAACTGCTATCTGACAATAGGTATAATACCATCTAGCATATTGTTCATATCAGATTTTTGCATTTTTATACCGCCCATTTTTGATCACATTGCTTATAGGTAGGTACTCTTGATCTGTGTTTGCTAGATAATTGCAGGTTACAGATTCTCAGCTCTAAACAGTGAAATTCATGGAAAAGCGCGACAAATTCTGGATTACTGCCAACCACAGATAAAATACGGGTCTCCGCTCTCTATCCGTATGTTGCCGGACACCAGTTTAAAGGACAAAATGGCAAATCAATGGTCATTTTCATGCACAAAGCACAATGTCAACACAAGATCCAAGATATCTACGTGGAGCTCAAGAAAATCATGGCAAAAGATCCACCTTTTGATCTGCTGAAAATCTGGAAGAAATGTGAAGAGATTCTGAGAAACCAAGTATACCACACTGAAGATAACAGCAACCCAGGGAAACCCACCAAAATGATGAGCCAAATCCTCTAAATGGCCGCGGATCCGCGGCCAACATGGCGACTCGGCAGATGATTATTTTCTGGGGGCAGTTTGGTCAATTCATTTGGGTCCAGAATGTTGCCCTAGGGTTTCAGTTTCCTGCCTATAAATAGCCCAGACCAATGCCAAGTGTGGGTGCTTATTCTTGTGTTAACTTTTAGAATAGACGTTGTAGTTCTTCTTCCTCTTTTCATCTTTTCTCCATTAAACCTTGTAGTGAGCTTTTATGAGTGAAGTGATGAATAAAAGAGTTCTTTTCTTGATCATGCTTGTTTTGTCTTGTTACCTTGTTAATTATATTTGCTTGTAATTTTCATTTGATAATCTAGTTGTTGTTATTTGTTGTTTGTTTCTTTCTTCTTCTATTTTTCTTTATCCTTAACAACAATGATGCTTAAGCTTGATCCTTGCCAAAGTGAGGTCTCAAATAGCTAGTTGTAATCTTCTAACCTATTTCTTTCTATCTTCCTCCTTTTGTTGTATTTTCCTTTTTTTGTGTGTAATGGATGAGTAGTTTCTCACTTGTTAGGGTAGGATAAGGGAAGTTTGAGAGAAGGAAATCTCTCTCACTCTTTTCTTGCCCAACATCTTAATTCGGACTCCCGTTAATTGAACCACAATCCGCTCCCTACGGCACCCTATCCTACATGATAGCGGTGATTCCTTAGCGAGACCGGTTGTGGTTGAATTAACCGAAGGTTAAGGCTAAGAGCCAAGAACGGACGGACAAGAACCAAAAGGAAGAAATTAAGCGTTGGAAAACCTAGCTTATACTCGCAAGTTCCTTCCTAGTCGTGCTAATCCCCGTTGTTGCCGATTACCGTAACACCGATATTAAGAGTGGAAACGAAAGAAGTGGGTGACTCCTATCTCAAACTAACCTAATCCTAACCTTAAGAAGCTCTCTTTATATATATTTTAGCATGTAGTTAATCTCAAACAAAACTGGACATTTGGACTTAACTCGTTAAAGCATATAGAAAAAGATTCCCATCTCCCTGCGGACGATCCGTACTCAACCGGCTAGCTACCAAGTAAAACTGTCTTGATTACGGTAATTAACTAAGCACGTAAAAACTCTAACAATCAAATGGCGCCGTTGCCGGGGAGACGGTAGTTTATTTCTTTGTGTAATTTCGGGTTAATTTGTGAATATAAATATAACCGAAAAACAAAACAAAAAATATATTGTAAAAATCATCTTATTATTTTTGATTAGTTTTTGTGCTAGTGTGCAGGATAAAAAGAAGGTCGAGTTCAGTGCTAAAGACGTGGGAAGTTAGACCCATATCTCGTGGCTACACCGCGACGGATCAAGACAAGAACCAATGGTCTACTGTAAAATTCTGGAGCAAACCCAGTGATCCAATCAGGATTCAGGGGCTCGAAACAAGAAGAGGACTCCCAACTCAGCAAAGTCAAGAAAACTGAAGGCCCAAGTCCACTTTCCTGCCGCGGAACCGCGGCTATAGAGCTTGTTTGGCCGCGGATCCGCGGTTGTTTGCTGACATCAGCAACAAAAATCCACTGTGAGTATTTCAAACCTCTTCCCCACTCCTCTGAACTCCACTGAACTATTTTTTCTGCAGCATTCTTTGCGCAAACTCTCTTCCCCTTCCAATAAATTGTTCTTGTGCAGGATTCTTTGTGCCGCGCTAAAAAATAAAAAATTTGATTGCAATTGATTGTTACTGCTTTGCATATTTCTAATCGGACTTTAAGGGGCTTGAAACCAATCCAGATTGGGTGGGGATTTCATCACCCTTCCCAGGACCCCAGAAATCACATAAGGTATTTGCATTGACCACATCTTAATTAAAAAATATTAGACTCAGTCCTAAGGACTTCGCGCTCAATAGGACAGAGGACTAGTTATAGGCATCGGCCGTTTATCCTAACCTGACTTTGCGGTGTATAGGCAAGTGTGTCTAAGACAAGTGGTTACTTAATTAGGTCCACTACTTGTAGTGGAGAGCCTCCCACTCACCTGGCACTTACCTGACCGCAATTGGCGGTGAAGAGGCGGTTTGAGGTCCTATTTCTAGCCCTTTGGAACAGTTAGGAGCTGTCTAGCTGACCTAGGTGACCCTAGATCTAGGTGTGATTGTGCATATTTTGTCTGTGATTGTTTGAAGCCGTAAGTTCGTACATATTTCTGCAAAGCTCTTTATAAAAAAAAATAAAAAAATACAAAACAAAATCTTTTATAAAAACATGCCCTTTATCGCCAGAATCCCATTTTTTTCACCCACCTCCCATCGTATTTCTCCATTGACATTTTCTTACCTTCACCTTCTCCGCTTTGACTACACTAAACTCGTTTAGTGTATGTCCGGTTGGACTCGAGACACTAGTGCCCGTCTAGTCCGCGTTACGTTAGTCGCTACCAACTACGCGATCGACTCAGACGTCGAAACTCCTTCCATGCCTTTTTCACCCTTACCTTTGCCGGCCAACTCCGACGTTGACCGGGATTCTGTTCATACATTCTCAACTTCACTATCACCAACCTCTTCTTCTGCGATGTCAGGATTTAATCCAAACATCCCTTTGACTCCCCCAGGATTGATTCCACCTCCTATGGATGCGTATAACCTACAACCACCGCCTGTTGTAGCGCCACAGCGAATCGCGCTCCAGGATCGTTTCTATTCCACTCGCTCTGCACTTCCCACCTGTCTTTCCCTTCCACCGGCCAATGGGGATAATTTCGAAATTAAGCCCCACTTCATTAACATGCTACCAAAATTTTATGGGCTTGAATCTGAAGATGCCTATATTTTCATCAACAAGTTCCAGAATGTTTGTGCCGTGATGAAAACGACCCAGCTGTCAGACGATGCTATACGGCTATGGGTCATTCTGTTCACTTTGTGCGATCTTGTTGAAAAGTGGCTGTATAGCACTGCTTCCCATTCCATAACCAGTTGGGACGAGTTTGTGAAAGCGTTTCTCAAGAAATTCTATCCAAATCACAAAACCGCGAGGATCCGTAACGAAATCAACCAATTTTCCCAGCTTCCTACTGAACCTTTTTGGAAGTGCTTTGACCGATATAAAGACCTTCTTGTTCAGTGCCCTCACCACGGTATTGAGAAATGGCAACTTTGCCAAACTTTATATGAGGGCCTGAACCCAGCAACCAAGCAGTTGTTGGAAACCATCTGTCAAGGCCACTTCCTATCCAAATCTAACGAGGAAGCATGGCAATTCTTCGACGACCTTGCGGAACAAACGCTTCAATGGGAGAGCACCAGACCAAGTACTTCTTCTTCTTCCTCTACTTCTACTGGTCAGTCTAGGGTAGGCATTCACCAACTCGATGTCTCTATTGCAATGAAAGCCGAAATGGCTGCAATAACGAGAAAACTTGAAGCGATAGAGAGCAAATTTTCATCTCCTGCTCCTGCCCCTGTTCTTCCCCTTCGTACCATTTGTGCTTGTTGTTCCGATAATCTCACCTAACCAAAGAGTGTCCTTACAATCCACCATCTCAAGGACAGGATTAGGTTAATGCTGTATTTCAGCAAAGACCAAGAAACGATCCATACTTTTCTACCTACAATCCCGGTTGGAGGAACCACCCCAACTTCGCCTGGAATCAGAACCAACATCAATTCCAAGGCAACAATTTCCAGAGGCAACCTCCTCCGCAGCAACAAGCGCAGCAACAAACTCAACATCAATTTCAGCAGCCCTTCCAACCCTAACCTTTTCAAAATCAGACGAACAACTTTGCACCCAACAATTCTTTTCCTCAAAACAACTTTGTTCCGTCAAACAACGATAAGGTTTCCTCGCTAGAACGAAGTCTGGAGGCGTTCGTTAAACAATCGACACAATCCACCGCAAACATCCAGTCTTCTATTCAGTCTTTGGTGCAATACACTGCCGCTCACGGGCAAAGCATCAAAACCATCGAAGCCCAGATAGCACAACTGAATGCGGCCTTAAGCGAGCGAGAAAAAGGGAAGCTTCCATCTCAACCACTCCCAAATCCTGGTCACCTACATAATGTACATGTTGCTCTTGAACAACAGAACCATAATGTGAGTGCCGTGACTACATTGAGATCTGGAAGGATGCTACACAAAAACATTGGGACACGGATAGATGATGACACCCCGGCCGCTTCTTCTTCTTCTTCTTCTTCTTCTTCTTCTTCTCCGTCTTCTGAGCCTATTCTCCCTTCTTTAAAAGGCTCTTCTTCTTCTTCTGCTCTGAACGGACCCACATCTCACTCCACGAAAACTCCAGCTCTGGGATCCGTTCTAACTCCACAATCTCCTCCACAAACATTGGACTCAACTAATTTCAAAAACGTTCCATTTCCAAACCGGTTGAGGTCCAATAAACAAAATCCACAAATGGAGAAGATTCTGGAGTTGTTTAAGCAGGTTAACATCAACATTCCCCTTTTAGATGCTGTCCCCCTTCCTACGCAAAATTTTTAAAGGACTTGTGCACGAAAAAGAGGAAATCTCAGGTACCCAAGAAAGTTTTCTTAGCTAGTGCTGTGAGTGATGCTCTTACCCAATCTTTACCTCAAAAATGGAAGGACCCTGGCTGTCCTACGATTTCTATTACTATTAGGGATAAGAACATCAACCGCGCACTTTTGGATCTTGGGGACAGTGTCAACCTGCTTCTGTACTCAGTATATGAGCAACTAGGTGTAGGAGAGCTGAAACCCACACACTGTACTCTCCAAATGGCCGACTGATCAATCACCCATCCTAGGGGTGAGCTAGAGGATGTGTTAATCAAGGTTGGGGACTTCATATTCCCCGTTGACTTCATTATTTTAGACACACAGCCTGTAGCTAACCCCCAGAATCAAATTCCGGTGATACTCGGTCGCCCATTCCTTACAACCTCAAATGCTGTGATCAATTGTCGAAATGGTTCGATGAACCTATCTTTTGGAAACATGACAATTGAACTTAACATTTTCAGGTTGGGGAATCAGCCCTCTGAACCTAATGCTCATATACTAGACGTTTGTTCAATCCAGGAGATCACCCCAGAGGACTGTGAATTCGAGGAGTTTTTGTTCGATCACAGCAATTTTAACGCCACTAGTGCGTTCCTCTTCGAACTTGCTGCTGCTTCTGCGCCCGACAATGACTACGAGTGTTTTACTTTCTCGAACGACCTGAGCCAGTCACCACCCGAGTTTGAATCCTTTAATTTTCCGGATGAGTTAGCTGAACCATCCAACTCGGTCGCTTACACTCATTTTGAACTTCTGCTGGAATCCTTTGAGTTTGAGACCTTTTCACCAATCTTGCCTTCAATCGTTTCACCTCCAACGCTCGAACTCAAGCCATTGCCGTCTCACCTTAAGTACGCTTACTTGGGTGAGAACGAGACCCTTCCTGTTATCATCTCGGCTTCTCTAGCTCCAGAGCAAGAGAAAGCCCTTCTTATGATCTTGCACAGCAATAGGCAAGCTTTTGGCTGGTCAATTGCGGACATCAAGGGGATTAGTCCCCTGATTGTTGAACATCACATTCATCTGATGGATGATGCCAAACCAACCAGGGATCCACAAAGGCGACTCAATCCAGTCATGAAGGAGGCTGTGAAAAAGGAGATCGTAAAGTGTCTAGATAGTGGTATCATTTACTCTATCTCTGATAGCCAGTGGGTTAGCCCCATTCATGTTGTCCCCAATAAATCAGGCATAACGGTCATAACCAACGAGGCGAACGAGTTAATCCCTACTCGCACCCAGACTGGGTGGCGCGTATGCATCGATTACAGAAAACTCAACGCCGCAACGCGGAAAGACCACTTTCCGCTACCTTTCATTGACCAAATGCTTGAACAATTGGCTGGACACGAGTACTACTGCTTTCTTGATGGCTACTCCGGCTATAATCAGATTCCCATCGCCGAAAAAGACCAGGATAAGACCACATTCACTTGTCCTTTCGGCACGTTTACATATCGTCGCATGCCCTTTGGGTTATGCAATGTGCCTGCTACCTTCCAGCGGTGTATGATGGGAATCTTCTCAGACATGGTGGAAAAATTCCTGGAGATTTTCATGGATGATTTCTCCATTTTCGGCAATTCCTTTGATGAGTGTTTGCTACATCTCGACGCTGTCCTTACCCGGTGTAAGGAAAAGAACCTCACTTTAAATTGGGAAAAGTGCCACTTCATGGTGCGCGAAGGTATTGTCTTAGGACATATCATCTCGCAAAATGGCATTGAGGTAGATAAAGCAAAGATTGAAGTCATTTCCAATCTCCCTCCTCCCAGACGCGTCAGAGACATCCGAGCCTTCCTTAGCCATGCCGGTTTTTATAGACGGTTCATTAAGGACTTTAGCAAGATTGCTAGGCCCTTGACTCTTTTGCTGGCCAAGGACACGGCATTTGACTTCAACTCGAGCTGTGTGACTGCGTTCGAGTCATTAAAAAGCTCACTCACTTCTGCTCCCGTTCTTTCTTCTCCTGACTGGACGCACCCATTTTAGATTATGTGCGATGCATCCGACTTTGCCATCGGTGCTGTCCTTGGACAACACATCAACAAGATGCCGCACGTAATCTATTATGCTAGCCGAACCCTGAACGACGCCCAACTAAACTATACAACAACCGAGAAGGAATTTTTGGCTGTTGTATTTGCCTTAGAAAAATTCAGGCCCTACCTCATCGGCTCTCCAGTCATCGTCTACACGGACCACTCTGCTCTACGCCATCTTTTTGCGAAGAAGGATGCAAAATCTTGGCTGATACGTTGGATTCTCTTGCTTCAAGAGTTTGACCTTGTCATCAAGGATAAAAGAGGATGTAAAAACGTAGTCGCCGACCATCTCTCACGACTTCCTTCTTCGCCGTCGCTTCAAATTCCGATCAACGACGTTTTTCCGGATGAACAGCTCTTGACAGTATCTTGCGAACCCTGGTTCGCAGATATTGTGAACTATTTGGCCACAGGGTTACTACCGACTGAATGGTTAAGTCAGGACAGACTTCGATTCTTATCCCAAGTAAAACACTTTTACTGGGACGAATCCTATCTGTTCAAGTACTGTCCCGACCAGATTATTCGTCGGTGTGTCCCTGACGATGAATTCAAGAGTGTGCTGTCGTTTTGCCACGATCAAGCATGTGGCGGGCATTTTTTCCCTAGAAAGACAGCCGAGAAGATCTTGCAGTGTGGTTTCTACTGTCCACAATTCTTCAAAGACGCTCATGACTACTGCAAGATTTGCTCTCGGTGCCAACACTTGGGCCGGATATCCAGGAGAAACGAGATGCCGCTCCAACCAATCTTGGTTGTGGAGATTTTCGATGTTTGGGGGATTGATTTCATGGGGCCGTTTCCCAGCTCTTTTGGGAACTTGTACATCCTTCTCACTGTTGATTATGTCTCTAAGTGGGTCGAGGCTGTGTCCAGCCGGACTAACGACAACAAGGTTGTCGTTAGATTTCTTAAGGAAAACATTTTTTCCCGATTTGAGCACCCCCGAGCGATCATTAGCGACAATGGAACTCATTTCTGTAATAAGACTTTCGAGGCCTTGATGCGGAAATATTCCATTAATTATAAGCTATCTACGCCCTACCACCCCCAAACCTGTGGGCAAGCCGAAGTTTCAAATCGGCAAATCAAGCAGATACTGGAGAAGACGGTTTCCAAGAACCGTAAAGATTGGTCATTAAAACTCACTGATGCCCTTTGGGCATTTCGAACTGCTTATAAGACCGATCTTGGCATGTCTCCCTATCGGCTTGTTTACGGAAAGGCTTGCCACCTTCCTGTGGAAATAGAGCATCGCGCATTTTGGGCGATAAAGGAGCTGAATCTGTCTCTCGAAGATGCGGGCAGCCATCGGAAGCTGCAGTTGAACGAATTGAGCGAGCTTCGGGATGAGGCTTACGAAAACACGGTTGTCGTTAAGAACCGAACGAAGGTGTTTCATGATAAACACCTTTTGCGCAAAACATTCGCACCTGGTCAACAGGTGCTGCTTTACGACACCCGGCTACATTTCCATCCAGGTAAGCTCAGATCTCGCTGGAAAGGCCATTTTTTGTGCGGAATGTATATCCGCATGGCGCTGTGGATTTGGAGAATCCATAGGATGGATCATTTTTCAAAGTAAATGGACACAGACTAAAACCGTACCTTTGCGCCGAACCAACAGAGGAGCTCATGGCCTTACAGGAGCCGGTTTACCCTGCATAATCTTCCTCTGCCTACCACCAAACTTTGGTTATCCAGCCAAAACAGTGGACACTGTTTCAAATAAGTTTGGGGGTATGTATATACCATTTTGTATATATATGTGGATATTCTTTTCCGGTGCATATCCATTTTTAATATTTTCTTTTCTTTAAAAAACGAAAAAATAAAAAATTGTGTATATCTAACCGACAATTTTGATCCTTCAATAATTTTTCATGCAATGACAGTGAGGACACTGTCCAGTTTAAGTTTGGGGGTACGCTCGGTACGCATTTCTAACCTTCGCATTCATATGTATATTTTGCATCTGCATACTAAAATCCATAAAAATCAGAAAATTTTCTAAAAACATAAAAACTTTTTCGTCACGTTAGCTAGTGGGAGAACTCAGATTCAACATTTCGACGATTTTGTTTGATAAAATAAGAATAACTAAATCTTATTTTTAGATTTTGAAAACCTGAAAGATAACTCTCCTTTGAAGCTAACTATAGCTGATATACGTCTTTACATCACACTACACGTGTCGTGAGTTTTGAAAATTAGATGACAAGTCTATTTTGTCTGAAAACTTTTAAATGGATAAATTATTTTCTGAGGATCAAATAGCTTTGTTCTGAAATAAGTAATATCAAGAATAGTTTATGAAGTGAAGCGGATATGAAGGGATGTTATTGATGCCTTAATTGGAACTAATTCTGAAAAATAACCCATCTGGAACTTGATTGGAATGATTACACACCTAACCCACTAAACACGTCTTTTATCCAAAAAAATAATTGGACTGCCGGTTATATCTCCGTTCGTATTAAATCGTCATGATTTTCACGCTAAATTGTCTTTTGTTTTTGGGCCTAGGTAACTTGAGTGATTAAGTCCGCTGGGGTGCCTCTACACCTAATGCCCTAAAGCCAACTGGTTTGGGTGCATTGGCCCAAAACTCGTTAAGAAGCCTAGAAAGTCCAGATTAAAACAAAGTCAAGCAAGTGTTCTCCCCGAGTTAAAATTCCTAACGGTTCTTTGTGTGAGAATAATCTTGACAAAAGACAGGTTTTTATAAAAAAGTATTTCTAGCGGAGATATGAAGGTTTTATTCTATGATAAAGACTATTGCATGTTCACAAAGGTGTGTATGAAATGAAAACAAGAAAAAGGTGGAGTGAAAAATAAGACCTAGTTTCCTGTTAAGGAAGACAGAAATTCTGAAATTGAAACCTTACTGGAAAACGAAACTTGAAAAATTCTTAACTCTTTATAAAACTTATGTGATCCTTTTTAAATTTTTATCTAGGCTTTATTTTGTGACATGATGACTTTAATCGATCCTTCTGAAACTTAACGACACTATTTGCACTGTACGTAAAGACATATAAAATCTTAAGTTAAATAAGAAGTGAGGTGTGAAAAATAAAGGTTCGATAGTCTAGAATTAGGATAATAGAATTGTTATTTTTAGAAAACAAAACCTTAGGGTTTGAATCATAGTTATTTCGCAAAACTAGCTTGACGGGATTTTGTGGGTAGTATCCGCTGAAAAGCCTCAGGAGACAACACTCCTCCTATTAGGGACACCTAGAGGTTTAACGGCTTGTTGCACATGCTCAGTGCAATCGCGTTCCCTGCGAAAGTGAGGTTAGGAATTTTTGTGAATAAATTGGCTTTGCTCGGGACGAGCAAATGATAAGTTTGGGGGTATTTGTTCATATCAGATTTTTGCATTTTTATACCGCCCATTTTTGATCACATTGGTTATAGGTAGGTACTCTTGATCCGTGTTTGCTAGATAATTACAGGTTACAGGTTCTCAGCTCCAAACAGTGAAATTCATAGAATAACGCGACAAATTCTGGATTACTGCCAACCACAGATAAAATACGGGTCTCCGCTCTCTATCCGTATGTTGCCGCACACCAGTTTAAAGGACAAAATGGAAAATCAATGGTCATTTTCATGCACAAAGCACAATATCAACACAAGATCCAAGATATCTACGCGAAGCTCAAGAAAATCATGGCAAAAGATCCACCTTTTGATCTGCTGAAAATCTGGAAGAAATGTGAAGAGATTCTGAGAAACCAAGTATACCACACTGAAGATAACAGCAACCCAGGGAAACCCACCAAAAATGATGAGCCAAATCCTCTAAATGGCCGCGGATCCGCGGCCAACATGGCGACTCGGCCGTGGATCCGCGGTCGAGTTGACTCGGCAGATGATTATTTTCTGGGGGCAGTTTGGTCAATTTATTTGGGTCCAGAATGTTGCCCTAGGATTTCAGTTTCCTGCCTATAAATAGCCCAGACCAATGCCAAGTGTGGGTGCTTATTCTTGTGTTAACTTTTAGAATAGATGTTGTAGTTCTTCTTCCTCTTTTCATCTTTTCTCCATTAAACCTTGTAGTGAGCTTTTATGAGTGAAGTGATGAATAAAAGAATTCTTTTCTTGATCATGCTTGTCTTGTCTTGTTACCTTGTTAATTATATTTGCTTGTAATTTTCATTTGATAATCTAGTTGTTGTTATTTGTTATTTGTTTCTTTCTTCTTCTATTTTTCTTTATCCTTAACAACAATGATGTTTAAGCTTGATCCTTGCCAAAGTGAGGTCTCAAATAGCTAGTTGTAATCTTCTAACCTCTTTCTTTCTATCTTCCTTCTTTTGTTGTATTTTCCTTTTTTTTGGTGTAATGGGTGAGTAGTTTCTCACTTGTTAGGGTAGGATAAGGGAAGTTTGAGAGAAGGAAATCTCTCTCACTCTTTTCTTGCCCAACATCTTAATTCGGACTCCCGTTAATTGAACCACAATCCGCTCCCTACGGCACCCTATCCTACATGATAGCGGTGATTCCTTAGCGAGACCGGTTGTGGTTGAATTAACCGGAGGTTAAGGCTAAGAGCCAAGAACGGACGGACAAGGACCAAAAGGAAGAAACTAAGCGTTGGAAAACCTAGCTTATACTCGCAAGTTCCTTCCTAGTCGTGCTAATCCCCGTTGTTGCCGATTACCGTAACACCGATATTAAGAGTGGCAACGAAAGAAGTGAGTGACTCCTATCTCAAACTAACCTAATCCTAACCCTAACAAGCTCTCTTTATATACATTTTAGCACGTAGTTAATCTCAAACAAAACTGGACATTTGGACTTAACTCATTAAAGCACATAGAAAAAGATTCCCATCCCCCTGTGGACGACCCGTACTCAACCGGCTAGCTACCAAGCGAAACCGTCTTGATTGCGGTAATTAACTAAGCACGTAAAAACTCTAACAATCACATATTCCCGGCGAGTCCGTCCAGTGTACTCACCTCCAGTGAGCACATTTATATTATCTTTAGTGACTAAATAACACCAATGGCTGTGAGACCGGCTATCGCCCCTCGTCGGGGTTGAGAAATGTATAACCTAGTCTACTCCGGAGTATCGATGCCCAGTCTCGATACTCTCTCGACTAAGGATATTTAATGACGTACTTATGGACTACCCAGCTCCCATATATATGATCGCCAACATAATTCTGATAGTCAAGCAAGAATCTTATTGACTCTATTAACATGCAACAGTGATCCGTAATACCACATTATACATGTACATGATGAGAGAGATGAACCCGATAGCATAATATCATCTCGAGTAAGGCTGTTCTACCCGTATAGGTCCTCTCAATCATCATAATCGCCTGCCTGCGATCACAATAATTGCCTTGAGGGCACTATAGCCAACAGTGGACCGCCATTACTGCGACTTGTACTTTATACTTTTGGGCGCGTCCTGATTGCGGACGTAATCACCGTTGTATATTCTGGTTTTCATTACATGAACTAGGTTTACCCCGTGGCGGAGTGCTCGAGTAGCCGGATTCTAGAGGGCAATAGGACGCCGTCTCATGGCGTTGAGATCGGGATGCCTTCCTCTAGAATTGGCGGGCTATTCGCCGCACTCGTAGGGGGTATAGGATTGATCCGTGGAGGGGTGCCCAAGTCACCAGATTTTAGAAGTGATGAGTGGCCCACTCACTTCGTTGATTGGGGTTGCCTTGCTTCTGGGATTGGCGGATGGCTTACCTCACTCGTAGGGGTCTAGGATACGATACTACGGGCTATCCACACGACCCGAAAAATTGAATTTCATATTTGGCTCCATTGAAATGTACTTTTCCTAATTTATCCGCATTATCATATTGTGTTTGCTTCTGTTGTGATTCTGTGTTTGCTATATCATCATGCGTGAGGAAAATATTACTATATATATATTATATATATATTAGACGCTATATATGTTTTGCATCCACGCTAGTCCTGTCCCCGCCCTGCCGTAAATTAAGTAACCTTACAGTAAAGACCCGGGACTCTATGACGAATGCGGATGTCATATATGTGCGCGTCTATTTTCGTTTCTTTTGGCATGATGTGATTAATTGATGGGACTGCATTAATTATGATTAATGCAAGGAAAACAAATCTAAATGATGTTGCGGAAACTGATTTTGTTTTAAAACTGACATTACAGGCGTTTCCTTTTGCTTTGCATAGTGGTATTCGGTCATGAATATCCGGCACCTCATTCGACGAGACAAGAGTCTAGATCCCTTCACGGGGAGTGACCTCTTGAGCAAAAGTTTGCGTCACTGTAATAACTTCACTATATTCAATTTTTTTGCTTTGCATAGACATATTCGGTTAGGAATATCCAGCATCTCATTCGATGAGAAAAGAGCCTAGATCTCTTCATAGGGAGTGACCTCTTTGGAAAAAGTTTGCGCAGCTATATATTTGTAAAACCACTCGGTCCATTCAACGATATCAAGTTCATTATGTTAAAGGATTTTCGCCAAAAACCAGCCGTAGCCCTCTGTCATTTCTTATAAATATCACCTAATATTCATGCTATGTAAGTTGGCCTACGTCAAGGCATAGTGAATGGTAGCTGGGTAATACTTGTTTGCAGTATAGAGTTATTTAGGATAGTCGTACAGTTATTTTGTCCTACGTCAAGGACTTGTATAGGTGGGTCTTGTTAGTTATATGTATGCCCTAGAGGCCATTACTGTACATTGGATGTATATTGTAGTGGATGCTGGGACATATATAGGAAGGACTTTCTTGCTCGACATGATAGTACGCTATCTGGTTGCACTTTATCTTAACATGTATACTTTCTGTCTCTCTGATTACATGTTGATAAAGCCCTTAGGATATGTACTCGACTTCCAGGACTATGATGTAGATCATACTAGTGGGGCCTGGGTAGTCCATGAGTGCATCCTTGAAATGTTCCTAGTCGAGGGAATATCGAGACGGGACATCGATATTCCAGAGTAGACTAGCGCATATCTTCTCGACCCATGAGATGGGCGATGGATGATCCCATATCCATTGGTGTTTGACATCGAAGATGGTATGCGGGTGCTCAGTGGAGACTGGGTACACTGAACGGACTCGCCGAGAACTCCCAGATGGTATTATACCTCACGTCAGATGGCAGTTCTCTGGTGACACTGGTACAGCTTAGTCTGTTGACCCGAGATCGTCATAGAGTCTTGTGTGTCTCCCACTGTGCTTTGATTTCCACCCTACCACGGCTCTACTGAGTTGTGCAAACAGGTGGTTTTTGGGTACAGTCCCGATTCACATGGAGGCAATGAGCGATAGGAGGGGATTCGTCTCTCCCGGTATTGGGGGTTGATGTTGTGCTGTGCTCGACTGGCCATAACAGGAAATCCCTGGCCAGGGTTGCAGTGATATACTGGTAAGAGTTATCAGTAGTTTCACGAATGTTATGGACCTCAAGTCGGCATGACATATCGAGCTATTGGGGTCTGACGTTTACCACCCCTAGGCGAGATATGCGACATATCAGACGAACAGACCGGACTATACGGTAAGTGTTACTGGTTGGATTCGCAGGAGTGTGAGCGGGCTTGCTCGTCGATCTTCTGATCGCTCAATACCCGGGTGGCCGTTACGTTTGGCAGACCGCTTGCGGCTTGTGGGTGTTTGATATGATCATCATCCGCTGCCGGCGTATTGACGAGTCTTTAGAGTCCTACACAGAGGTTTCCTGGCTCAAGCGAAACGAAATAGGAGCGCATATGAGATATGTGCGGGACCGAGAATAATGCGTGTATGTGATACCGTATTTCATTCTCGCGATGAATGTGTCGAATGGTTATATGCGATATAACCTAGTTATCGAATCAAGGATTGATTCGATAAGCCGATACATATGATACTAGTCGGTTATATCCGATATGACCGGATCATTGAATCAAGTGTTGATTTAATGATTTAATGTATAATTATATATATTTGATATATTGCTTTGCATTAACTAGTATTGGTTCACTTTAAATGGATTTTCTCACTTGAATTGTGCACATTGTATATGCGATATGGTTTTGTGCACATGTTTGTATCATGTTTGATGATACATGCTTACTTGGTTAAGTGTAAAGAATCAAACCATGGTTTAAGTTAATGATTAGGGTTTTGATTACTTATTCATTTATCTTATTTATTTATATCCATTTTGGAAAATGAAAAAGGTAAATGAATGGTTGCTTATTTTGTTTTTAGTTGAAGCTTTGACTTAGTCTTCATTCTTGTCTTATACTTAACCCTAACCATTTAACTAACCCAAGTTAATTCTCTACACTTAACTATAGTTGAAGTCATGATAAGTATTGATTTAATTATCTCATTTTTAATTAACTTATCATATCTTCTCCTTCTTCTTCATCTTCTTCAACAAAAGAAAAGCTTGCTACTCCAATGGCAACTTGAGAAAACAAGTGAGAAATCCAAAACTAAAGTCTACCCACTTCCTATTTCTTCATCCTCTACCTCTTGCCAAGTGGTAGAGTGTGTTTCCTTCACAAGTTCTCAAGACTTGGTGAAGGTGGAGCTTGATCTAGCGATGCCTCGACGTAGATCATCTTCGGCATGGACATCGACGACCTAGCTCGCCTATTCTCCGATGAAGCCGACGCTAGAGCCCGGATTTGATTTGGACAGCGGAGAGGACCTCATCTCGGAGCCGTGGAGGTGGACAAACGGATCTACAAAGGTTGTATATCCGTTCCCTTAGTTAAAATGTTAACTAGTTTGCTTGTTTCGCCTAAATATCTAGTAAACGATCCGTAGTCGGGTTTGTAGGCACCCGTATAATTTTATTTGTGTATGTTTGATCACTTGTGAGACTTCAATAGAGTGCCTAGGAACCCTACAGGTCTAAATTAATCCAGGACAATGACGGGTTAAAATTGACTAACGACTTATGATATGTTGGCCTGCGTCAAGGTCATAAGCGATAGGAGAAAAAACCACATCGGGAGTTTCAAATATAAAGAAAACTTGCTAAGTTTGCGCATACATTTTGGAGTATAGTAATTTTGGTCGGCTTCCGTCAAAGTTATCACCCAATGATAGTTCGGTCCCGATTCCCACTGATGAGTAGGTATTACTCTTCGGGAGATTTTCACTTCACAATTAGCTAACCTATTAGATGTCTAGAAAATGTTAACGAGGTTACGCCTCTGCGGAAACGAGATTATTTAATTGGGTCCGTGCGAAAGCACAAGGGACCTCCTTCAGAGTACCAACACTGGCCTGGCTGAACGGTTAGCGAACTTATAAGGTGTATATGATCCCGATTAGTTCTCCTTTTAGGGTTTGAAGGAGAATTCGAGAAAATAGTGGAAGTCGTCCTGATTAGATAAAGTAATTAACCAATCTAATATTAATAGAGTGCACGCTGAGTATTTCTTTTCTCCCTCTCTCTGGTTACAGCGACCCATGACTGACCTTAAACTAAAACTCAGTAACCAAGTTGACCGAACATTTTTACAACTGGTTTTGGATTGTCATGATTCATGGCAAAGTCGCATATATCCTTACTACTCCTGCATTCCTTTTGCTTTTCTCAAGAACAATCCATATAACTATGGAGATCCATATTGCTTAGAATGACCATCTCGTATAGTTAAATACGAACTCGACAAATTTATTTCAATTCGAGAATGGCTACGAGTTCTGAAGAAATTGAATTGTATAATTCGGTTGTCTCTCCTTCTTCACCTTCTCTCTAGTTGAGAACTTCTTGTATTATGAGAGTACACCTGTTACGTTAATTAGATAGTCTTCTTCCAAACCTTAGGCAGGTGCCCAAAAGTAGGGATGGAAGAAAACCAACTAGCCTAAGTATGGTATACAGAAGGTAAGATATAGAGATATATGAAGGGTTGAAGTGGGGAAAAGGAATTTGCAATTATTGTCGTAAATCGGGATAATGGAAAAGGTATTATTAGGAATACCCGGCCACACCCTTGAAACATTTTCATGTTTCAGTTTTTCTATGTAGTTATTATTGAAAACCGTTTTCCCGATTAATTCAAACTCAAGGGTATATAAATATACCAAATTAGGTTCTCACATCTACATGGCATTACAAATGCTGAGAAGGAGTATAATATTGGGAAATGGGTGTTTTGATTCTCAATATCGGAATTCGTAGTAATTGATGATATTGGATTAAATCACCTGGTTTTGCCTTTTGGCAAATATTTGGTTTTGAATAACCGTTGTTATGCATCAATTTTTAAAATTGAATATCTATATCTTTAATTTATAAAGTGAGATATAAATTTTGAAAATTGTGTTCTAAATATTTACCTTTATCAATTGAGGATAAGGTAAGCTGCATTGAATAACGGTATAGACATTCTTAACCAAAATGCAGTTTTTCAATTTATAACACAGATTATAAGTTAGTATACTCTTGGGACTTATACATGGTAATGTATGTTGTCCGGTGTACTTTAGGACAAGGGGATGATACTCTTATTTCATTCAGCTTTACTTCTGAGTTCTCTGGTTTTAGACACGCATTCGTTGAAATACAAGGTCCAAATATTTTGAGAAGTTTATAGATATAAGAATATAGTAGAGAACCATACGTTGGAAGTATCAGAATTCTTTGAAATGATCGAAGATGTAGATATTTATACTAGGTATTCCATTGTAGTAATATTGAGAACTTGATTTTCTTTCTGTTTACTCATCCGCGGGTGCGCTCCATGATAACTAATGATGTATGGCCTTTTTCCATTTAGGTGATATGCACTGGAAACAGCTACATGACTTTTGAATCTGGTTGCATCTAAATTAGTGCTTTTGATTCTATGTGGAAATGGAATGGTTGTATATCTTGAGAATGTTAAGATATGGAGTTATCCAGTTTCTGTTTAAAAGCAAAATCCGGACAAATTCATGGCACGTTTCAGTAATGGCAGTTTGTGGATTATTCCAGGTTTTTAGCAAGGGTTTAATTTCTACCATTTCAAGATCAAAAGTTGATTTGTTCTTGACTCGCCACCTTTTTATAAAAAGGACTTCTTTTTGCAAATGAAATAAGTGGGAGTATGGTAGAACTGGAAGTGATTCCAGAACCACAAACGGTTACTGAAAATTTAGTAGAACTTGGAGATTTAATTGGACTTGATAAACCATTAGCCACTCTGCAGATTTAGTGGGTAAGCTCAACCACCTGATAGGTACTTTGGTTTCCTCAAAGATGGTGACATGGAGGTTTTGATAACTCAAGCTTATCACTACTGATGTCCTTAACTATGAGATCTAACATGTGGATAACTATAACGTCATTCTAAATTGAATTTAGAAGTGTGCGTGTATATGACTCTACCAGAGGATTGTTGTAGTCATGGGAGTAGAGAAAGCATGGTGGGCAAGTTGCTTATGTCTATTTATAGACTAAACTAAGGAGAGCGGAATGGGTCATCTAGTTTGTGTTGGGTTGCGGCATCGTCCTGGCCATCAAACCGTGGCCGAATGCGGAACAAAAATTTTACAAAGTGGCGCTACCACGACCCCGAATACGAATCGACCATTAACCCTAAATCTAGCAAACATAAAAAGGTGTTGAGATGTTATACCGAATGATCCGTGTCCTTCGTTCTTTAACAAGCTTCCCAAACTCCTAGTGGCCACCATGACCAAGTTTGGTCGCCGGTCTCCCTCCATCGAAGATGATCCACCCGAGAGTCTATGAATCGAGCTCCTACTTCAAAACCGAAGTAACTAGGGTATCTAGTTAGCTAAACTTGATAGCCTAGAAGATATAGAGTCTAATGAGGGATTAATTTATCTCTAAACACCCTAGGTTTCTCAACACATGAGAGGGTTAGGGTGGAGGAAGAAGAAGAAGCCATGAGAGATAAGAGTGTGAAGCTTTAGCAACTCAAGAAAGAATAATGCTTGTGTTGTGAGAGAGTGAGAGTGGGATTATCAACTAAAGAAAATATCTCAAGTTCACAACTAATATCTCACACTCAAAATAAAACATCAAGCATGCCACAATAGTGTTTCATGGGTCACACATGAGTCACCACATGAGTCACCACCATGAGTCACTAAGTGGGCATGCTTGAATAAAGCCAAGTACACTCATTTCTCCACTTCAATTAACCATTTAATCTAAATGGTTAATAAACCAAATGAAGTGTAAGCTTCTAGAAAACAATCTTGTAATAAATTACAAGAATACCCCTCAATCCGTAAGTACATATCCGCATCCGTATTCCGAAAAATACGAATACAATGAGACGAAAATAATCCAACAATATAATACTAGGATCCGGCTTAAACCAAAGCCCACTAGTATTATGCGTTCGAATCATGATACGTGCACAAGTGCACGTATATGATCGAATCCTGCCATAAAACTATACGGCCTCTGTATCGTTTCGCCCGAAGTAGGGAAACCCTCTGTGTGGGACTCTAAAGACTCGTCAATACGCTGGCAGTGGGTTTAATCATAAGCAGTCAGCGGTACTAGCTGTACGTAACGGCTACCCAGGTATTGATTGAAAGGAAGGCCGACGAACAAACTCATCATGACCCCTACCGAGCCTGTCCTGTGACAATATCCGTACAGTACGGTCTGTTCGTATAAGAGTATCGCATATCGAGTCTAGGGGGGTGGATAAATCCAGACCCTTAATAACGCGACATTTCGTGTCGGTATGAAGCCCATCACAAACTGAGAAACTATTAATTCTAGATCAGTAATTCTCGACTACCTTAATCAAGGGTTTCTGGTGATGGCCATCCGTGCACTGCGCGACATCAACCCCAATACCGGGAGAGACGAATCCTCGACGATCCGCTCACTGCCTCCATGTGGCTCGGGACTGTACCCAACTAAAACCTTTTTGCACGAGTCTTTTGAGCCGTGGTAGGGTAGTAATCAAAGCACAGTGGGAACTCACACGAGACAAATGACGATCTCAGGTCGACAGACTAATCTGTACACATGTCACCTAAGACTGCTATCTGACAATATGTATAATACCAATTAGCAGGTTTCCGGCGAGTCCGTACGGTGTACTCATAACCCAATGACCACATGCATACTATCTTAGGTGAACAAACTAACACCAATGGCTTGTGAGACCGGCCACCGTCCCTCGTCGGGGTCTCGATCAGTATATACTAGTCTACTCTGGAGTATCGATACCCAGTCTCGATACTCCCATGACTAGGGACTTTTAAGGATATGCTTATAAACCACCCAGCTCCCACCTATATGATCGCCATCATAATGCTGGTAGTCAAGCAAGAATCCTATGGGCTCTATCAACATGTAATAGTGAACTGTAATGCCACCTAAAGCATGTACATGATGATAAAGATAAACCAGATAACATACTATCATTTTGAGTAAGATTGGTCTACCCGTACAGGTCCTCCCTCAATCATCTAATCACGTGTCCGTGATTATAATAATTGACTTGATAGCGCTATAGCCAACAGTTTGATATAAAAGTCATAAAGTTTGACTTCATCAGAACAACAAATGGACCTGGTAAGAAAATAGCAGTGAGTGATATCCCGGTATTTGGATAACGTGCTCTAATAGGAAGTGATGTTCCTATACTACAATCGATCAAACTTTGGTTGTCATAAGGTGTTTTCTCCACATAGGATATGGACAATATATCAAGGATTCTGGTAACTGGATCTATGTCGTTAGATCTAGATGTGAGAAGTGTCCCAATTTGCGTATTTAGACACTATTCTAAAGGATTTTGGAATGGAGGACTTCTGGCGTGGTGGTGTACTTGTAGGTAATGGAGTCACCCGCTCTAAAGTGATGTATTCTAGACTAATGAGGAGAGAGACTTGCATGAATGGCATATCATTTGCTTAGGCAATTGAGTCAATCATGCGACGTCATGTACTAGACCAGATGTTGCTTTTTGCACTTGTTGTAGTAAGCGGATATTAATCCAATCCTGGAGAAAGAAAGGGAAGCGGTAAAGAACATAAGAGGATGTTCTTGGTGTATGGTAATGGCAGCCTCCTGCAGGAGGCAGTTACCTGTTTAGGCTTCCAAGATGACCTTGATGATAGAGTAGCTGTCGGTGTTATAAGTTTACCCTCTTCTATAGGGCAGTATGTTAGAATGAATTCCAAGCATGATACTGAAGTGGTCATGGCGCTGGGTGCTGATTACATCAGCAATTAGATCCAACCTAAGTCGTTTATTGGATTTGGATGTTCATTTATGAACATGATCCCATCAGCTATCCAGACAAATTCTAAGGCAAGCACCGCTCATTTCGGGAAATAGTCGTTCTCCGGGAAGTTAAGATATAGAGAGATAAAATTAGAAATATTGTAGCGGATCCACTTACTAAGGCTATTTCTCGAACACGTAAGTTTCTTAAAACGAGTTTTAAGAAACTGATTAGTAGAGAAGTTGGGTAATCGGTAGCACACGAGCTGTGAGTATGCGATACCGCAATAATTGGCCTTAAGTGCAAGTGGGAGATTGTTGGATATAGTGCCCTTAAGGCAATTATTGTAATTGCGGGTAGGCGATTATGATGATTGAAAGAGAACCTATATAGGTAGAACAGTCTTACTCGAGATGATAGTATGCTATCTGGTTTGTCTTTGTCATTATGTGTATACGTTTTACTCATTATTACGTGTCGTTAACACATAATGATAAAGCTCGTAGGATCATTGCTTGACTACCAGTATTATGATGGAGATCATATACGTGGGAGCTGGATAGTCCATAAGCAAATCCTTAAATGTCCCAAGTCGAGAGAGTATCGAGACTGGGCATCGATACTCTGGAGTAGACTAGTGTATACTTTTTGAGACCCCGACGAGGGACGGTGACCGGTATAAACCATTGGTGTTGAGTCACCTAAGATAGTATACAGGTATAGTATACAGGTGCTCACTGGAGGTGAGTATACCGAACGGACTCGCCGAGAACTTTTAGATGGTATTATACCTATCGTCAGATGGAAGTTCTCTTGTAGCATGAGTACAAATTAATCTTTTGACTTGAGATTTTCATTTGTCTTGTGTGAGTTCCCACTGTACGTAGATTACTACCTTACCACGGCTCAAATGAGTCATGCAAATAGGTTTTAGCTGGGTACAGTCCCGAGCCACATGGAGGCAGTGAACAATCGTCAGGGATTCGTCTCTCTCGGTATTGGGAGTCGATTTCGCGCTGTGTTTGGTCAGCTATCACTATAAAATCCTTGGCCAAGGTGGATGAGATGTACTGATGAGATATCAGTAGTTTCTCAGTGGGTGATGGGCTTCAGACCGGCACGACTTATCGGGTTAGTAGGGGTCTGACGTTATCCACCTCCTAGACCCGGTATGCGATTATCTTAGACGAAGAGACCGGACTGTACGAAAATTATCACAGACAGGCTCGGTAGGAGTACGGATGAGCTTGCTCATCGGCCTTTCTTTCGTTCAATACCTCAATAGCTGTTACGTACAGTTAGTGTCGCTGACGTGCTTATTGTTAAATCCACTGCCAGTATATTGACAAGTCTTTAGAGTTCCACACAGAGGGTTTTCCCAGTTCAGGAAAAATGATGTAGTGGCCATATATTGATATGTGCAGGGTTCCGATTAGGTATGTATACTAGCTACATGGACTTTAGTTGGGCGGATGATAATACTAGCCGGCTTAAGGTTAAGTCGGATTATTAAATCAAGTTTTGATTTAATAATTTACATATATATATTTCAATATGTATATTCTAGTATTATATTTATTGTATTTTTCTATCTCTTGGGTATTTATATTTTGATACAAATACAAACATGTATTTTTCGGGGACGTATTTTTGTATTCATACAAAAATATATTCTAGAAGGTGGACACCTTATTTATGTTGATTTTCCATTTTTGGAAAATAGATATTATGAAATGAAGTAGAGGGCGGAAATGGTGGAGGGTATGGGCAAATGAATTATTAATTCATTTGCTTATACTATTCAAGCATGGTTGCATTTTTTATTTTGAAAATTCTTTTAACAAAAGAAAAAGTGTATGCTTGAATATAAAAAGATTATTCATTCAACCATTCTAATTTCTCTCTCCTCAAGTGGCTCCTTCTTCATCTTCATCTTCTACCCATTCATGTGATGAGAATCAAGAAGAGAAAGAAAAAGAAAAAATACTAGAACACTCACACTACATTCCTAAACTTCACTTCTTAGTAAGCTGTGAACCTTAGTTGCTTCACTAGGTTTTTGGGTGTGAAGCTAGAGCTTGGACAAGATTCCCTCAGGTGGATCATCTTAGGCGAAGGAAGACCGGCCTACAAGCACGATCCGGAGCTCTTGAGATTTTGCTAGAGTCCAACACAATTGGAGCAAATGAAGATGCTATATAGGTTGTAATTTCAACCTTGTATAGTTTTTAGTTTTCTAGTTTGATATTCTAGTAACGGTCCTTTGTTATTTGAGTTGGAGCTTTGATTTTTGAAAATGTCATATTTGCTTGCTTGCAAAATATGGTAGAGAGTCCTAAGTCCAACAACACAGGGTGACCCGTTTCTCAAATATGCAGAATATGTGATGACCCATATTTTTGGTTCAGTTCATACTAGTCAAGAACACCTTTATATTCTAAGCCTCCTTCATCATTGAGGAAGCCATTGCCATAGCTCCTAAGGTCCTCTGTTGAGGCTGAAAAATTATATAAGTTTGCACGATTCTCTCTCTAATCATAGAAAGAGAGAGAGAGAGAGAGAGAGCGAGAGAGATTAGAAAAGTGAAGGAATTGGATATCCTATTCCTGTATTCTCACCTTCTTTTTCTTCTTCTTCTTCCTTCTTTCGAGAACTTTAGGAAAGGTTTTAGAGCTTCGAGACAAAAAAATTCTCTCCGTTTTAGTTGCTCACAAGGGGGTATTTATACCCCCATGTGAGTAGAGAGTAGTGGTAACTACTCTCTCGATATCAGGAAAAGTGGGGATGGAAGTTAAAAGATCTTGAAGAAGTTGCAATTTATGATTTGAACTTAATTGATTGTATTGAATCTGAAAGGTGTACCTATACACTTTATATGATAAAAAAATAAAATAAAATCTTTCCTAACAAGAATAAAATCTTTCTTAACAAATAAAATCTTTAGTAACAAATAAAATCAGAAAAGTTATTGAAAGATTTATAATCACAAAAATCTGCATCGGTTATGTAAATCTTTCCTAATACGCCCCACAAGATTGAGACTCCGTCGGAGACTCCGATCTTGGAACGAAGTTTGAGAAATTAATTGCGTCCAAGTGCTTTTGTGAGAATATCCCCAAGTTGATCATGAGTGCTGATGTGGTGAACATAAATGGTGCCATCTTCAACGCATTCCTGAACAAAGCGATGGTCGAAAGCAATGTGCTTCTTCCGAGAGTGAAAGACTGGGTTTGCACTAAGATAAGTAGCCACAGTATTATCACAGTATAGAGAGTGTGGTTTTTGTAGAATTACATTGAGTTCATACAGAAGATTTTTCACCCATAGTACCTCGGCCGTAGCATTCATAAGGGCTTTATATTCAGTTTCGAAGGAGGATCGAGAGACGGTCTTTTGTTGAGTTGATTTCTATGAGATGGGATTCGAGTCTAGATAGAGAATATAGACAGTGGTGGAATGAACGTCATCGCGACTTCCATCCCAGTCAGAGTAACTGAAGGCCTGAAGAGTTAGAGGGGATCGTCGGTAGAGGTAAAGATCATGATTTATCATACCTTTGAGATAACGAAGAACACGTTTGAGGGCCATCCAGTGAAGCTCTATGAGAGAGTGAATGAATTGGGAGAGACAGTTGACGTCAAATGAAACGTCGGGCCAAGTGAGAGATGTATTGAAGAGCACCAACTAGCTGACAATATGGCGTGGGGTCGACAGATGAAGACCCGTCATGGCGAAGTAGAGGGGTGGTATTGCACATTGCGGTGATAACTTCTTTAGCTCCTTCCATAGAGAACTTTTCCGAAGATCGGCAATGTAGCGATGTTGAAATAGAAAGATTCCTTGTGTCGTGGGAATAGCTTCTACTTAAGAAAGTGATGAAAATCGCCTAGAACTTTTAGAGAGAAACATTGTCCAAGTTGACAAACAAAAAATTGAAGGAACTATACATTGTTACCTATGAGAATAATGCCGTCAACATATACCAAGAAATAGGCTATGATGGCGTCTTTGGAGTAGATAAAAAGAGACGTATTCACCATGGAATTTGCGAAGCCATTTTGTTTAAAAGATAGCCTTTGAGCTCTTGATACCATACCCTTGGCGCTTACTTGAGACCATAGATAGCTTTACATAGTTTACAGACATGGTTGGGTAGGGAAGAGTAGAGAAAGCCGGGTGGTTGAGCCATATACACATCTTCATGCAGAGTACCATTGAGAAAAGCATTGTTAATGTCGAGTTGACAAAGATGCCATCCTTGAGTGAGTGATAGGCATAATACTGTATGCAGTGTTGTCGGCTTGATAACAGGGTTGAATGTGGCAGAATAGTCTAGACCAGGCCGTTGATGGAAGCCATTGGACATAAGGCGAGCTTTGTATCGGGCAATAGTTTCGTTGGAGTTGCGCTTGATTCGGAAGACACACTTACAACCTACAAGATTTTGATTTGATTTGGGAACAAGATCCCATGTTCTATTCTTCATGAGGGTGTCAAACTCTTCGGATATTGCAACACACCAGTTAGGATCCTTCACAGCTTGAGATACACATGTTGGTTTAAGGATTTAGGGTATTGGGTGAACAGTGGTATGGTTTATATATTGAGAGTTGAAGTATTTTGGGTTCGGTTTACGTTCATTATTGGTGTGGAGATTTGGGGGTTGGGGAGAAGGTGATAATTGTGGAGAGGGTAAATGGGATTGAGCGGTTGTGAAGGAAGGTGGGGAGGTAAGGATTGGGAGGTTGGCAAGGTTATCGAAATTTGAGGATGAGGATTATGATGTGTTAGTGGAGGGGGAGAGATCGAGAATATGAGATGTTGATGATTAGGGTTCAATGGGGGTTGAATTAGGTAAGGTGGGTAGAATATGAAGTTTGGTGGATTGGGTACACTTGATTGGTTATGTTGCCGCGTCAGGGGAGGTCAAATCTTGCGGAAGAGCCTCTTAATGTCTACTAGATATCTACATAGGAAAATTGGTTTCGACGAATTTTATATGATGAGAAATGTAAATTTTATGCGTGGCAGGATCTAAACATTTATATGCATATTGAGATGTTGAATAAGCTAGAAAAATGCAGGGAGTCGATTTAGGTTGAAGTTTGGAGGAGGTGTACGACCTTAACTAGGGATAGCAAAGATATCCAAAAATCTTGAGACGTTTGTAGTTTGAGGGACGCTGAAATAGCTTTTCAAATGGGGATTGAAAATTAAGAACCGGCGTAGAAAGACAATTTATGAGATAAACATCGGTTTTAAAGGCTTGAATCCAATATTTAGAGGGAAGAGAGGACGTATGTAAGAGTGTAAGACCGATTTCGATAACATGACGATGGTGACGTACTGACGTGTCATTGTGTTCGGGTGTGTGTGGAGGAGTGGTGAGATGAGAGATGTCGTAAGATGTGAGAATGGAGGCAAAAGATGTGCATTCACCGCCATTATTAGAGTATATTGATATGAGCGGTAATGGAAAATACTTTTCGACATGCTTTTTGAATTGGGGAAAAATGATGGCAACTTCAGATTTATGTTTCATAGGGTATAACCAGACAAATTTTGTGTAATAATCAATAAAAATTACGTAATAGCAAAAACCGTCAAAAGACAATTCAGTAAGTCCCCAATCATCATTGTAAATTAATTGCAAAAGCTTAGAAGTACGAAGTGAATTTTCTGAAAAAAGAAGTTTATAACTTTTATTGCAATCACAAGAGTTGCATTGAAGATTATTAACTACCGAGAAATTAGACACTAACTTATTTTTCCTAACAACTGACTGAAAAATACGGATGGAGGGATGACCAAGACGACAATACAACTCATTTATTTCTGATTTGGAGGTAGAGTGAATTTGAGATTGGATGGAGTATGAGAGGTAATAGACATCATTATAGCTATCCCCGTGAAGAAGAGATGCCCCCGTGCGAAGGTCTTTCACCAAAAAATTAGAGGAAAAAAATCAAGTGAGACTTTATTTGATTTGCAAAATTTGGCAACAGAAATTAAGTTTTTAGTAATAGATGGTGCACATAGAACATTATCTAAAAGAAAGGGTTTTTGGGGTTAGTACAGTGTTGTTTTACCAATGTGGGAAATTTTCAAATCCGAACCATCACCTATGTTGATCTCATACGGACCACCGTAATCGATGTAGCCGTGAAGAGTCCTAACATAAGACGTAACGTGGTGAGAAGTATCGGTGTCCAATATCCAGGAGGAGGGAGCGGGCTGGTTGGCGTTGATGTTGTTGGCAACTGGTGAAGAGGGGGTCTGCGGGCGATTGACTTTCACTGCGTTCTCACGAAAGAAGCGAGCGAGTTGGCGACAGTCTTTGGTGTTGTTGCAGAGTGTTTTTCGTCACCCCATTGAGATGGGAATACGTGTCGCTTGTCAGGCGTATACAGATTCCCACTGCGTAGGGTAGGCTGGGGTTTATTGATTGTGGGGATCCGAATCTCCGGCAGTCGTGGATTAAACTGCCGTTAATTACCCCTCGCTTTTGGAGCGAGGGAACATCCGATTGACGGGTCAAACCGGTCATGCGAACTCAATGTATCGTGTGCGTGTGTTGTTTTTTAGAAGGGACTTGGATGTAACGGGGGCCACGCGGAGTTTACGGGGGTCCCGCTACCCGTTAGAAATGCTGGGGTCAAGAGGGCTACCAGCCCCCTTGCGGGGTGCGGGGAAGCGCCCCGTAAGAAATTTTTTCTAACAGGGAACGTGTTTTGAGTGTGGAGCGTGAGGGAAAATGTAACGACTCTGAAATCTCTGTACAAAAATTTCTTGTTTATTGTACAGAAAAAGAGTATTTCAGCCTGATATGAAATTATAAGTTATTTTTGTTCAATAAAAGTAAGAAGTAAGTTGTAGCTCACTGGTAAAACCTCTACACTGCTATGACATAACCTGTGCGTTCGAATTCCATCAGACCCTATTATTTCTTTTAGATATTTTTTTTAATTTTTGGAAGCCCATGAGTTGCACGTGCAATACACGGAGAAATGAAAAGTTTCAGAAAAATCAAACAGGCGCAATGAGGTGTACACACCCAAAAACTTACGTGGCACGAATCTCGAGGCGATTGCCTCAAATCCGACTGCCTATTCTCCCATATAGGCCGGCGCCGACGGTCCATAATGCTCTAATTGGCTCCGTGCTTTGCACACACACCCCTTCGACTCCCCTTAACTCCTATGCACTGTTTGATTTCCCTGCAATCAAACAGAGACCCTTCATTTCACCAATTAATACCTTTTTAATGCTTTTTAATCCAAAATTTTAATTTCCAAACCCTAATTCTTCACTATAAATACCACCTCATGCCCTAACTCCCCTCTATTCTGAAAATTTCTATTAAAATCACCTCAAAAGTTCCTAAGTGCAAGGGGAGTTAGCAACCAAGCTCCTTCTATCAAAGATCGAAGCCGTTTCCGGAGCTTCCGCGACGCCACGAAGCCCCTTCCCTTCTTCCTTACTCTCTTCTCGATATTACCAAGCCGTAAGTCCCTCTCATCCCTTCTTCTTTTCATCCCAATTCATCTCCTAAACATATATCGGTAAAGTGGAGTTACTTCCGATACATTTCTTTTTAAACTTAGAATTCCCTTTTCCTTTATACATATGTCAAACAAATTTTACCACCCTACTTGTAATTTTAATTACAATCTTCTAACTTCGAGTTTAACCAAAATTTTCATGTGAAACAAACATAAACGAACTTTTTCATTAAATACCTTGAACTCTAGTATAAACCTCTTTTCAATAATTGTTAAAGCAATACCTTAGGAAAACTTCACGGGGTAACGACCCACCCCACACGCACACCATGGTTTCATAGCACGATATATATATATATATATGGTTGGCTCAAAGAATAACTTTACAATAAAATACTATATCTTTTAAAAACCGGGTTTCTTTTAAAGCGGTATTTTGTAATTCTTGGCAAATACGCCTCTGCAACCCTCGTCAGGGGACCAACTAATGGATGGTGCGGATTATCGCACATCCTTGGAATAGTGGAGCGAGATGCAGAACTCCTCACGGAGTAATCGATCTCGAAAAGAAATAAAATATGGTTTTTAAGAAACGCGACTTTTCTAAACAAAACTAATTTTTGAAAAAATTATATAAAAATTATAAATCTGTATTTTCAATATATTATGAAACTATATTTTTAAATGAAAAATTAAAATGTTGATAAAATACTATCAAGTTACCAAAAAGGGCTAGTTTTCAATAAAATACCATAAACTTTTAAAAGCTAGGTATTTATCACTAAAATACCCCAATAATTAAATATATGTTCATGAAAATCCTAAATATTATAAATCACCCTCGAGGTTATTTTTAAAACAATATTAACATATTTTTCATAAAACCCTCTCGAGATATGCAAAACAATATTTTAAGAACTCTAGTTTAATATAGGTTTAAACGGAATCAATTCTCTTGAGCCCCAAGAAGCCGGAGAAGTGAGTACTTGCCTATTCAAGTTAGAAAACTTAACGGAGTTATCAATGGCACTTGTCTTGGAAAAAGACACAAATCCTGCCGTCCATGTGCAGCAGTTGCCGATTACTCCCGAACCAAAGAAAGTCAAGAGTTAAATCCATTCACAAGTGTTTGACTCAATCTGAGTCCAAACTCAAACTAGAATCTAAAATCAAACACGAACTTGAATCCTTGATCATGAATCAGAACACTTAAATTTGAATATCCCAAAACCTGAATAATAGAATGCTATAACTTGACATGAACTTAACATGAATACCAGAACACAATGACAGCTCTTGAAACCGACTTGACTCGAACCATGAATACAACTTGACATGAATACATGAACACTTGACACGACTACTTGATATTAACATGAACTCAATCTTGCAACTTGATATATTTATGGATTCGAGTAAGGCCGGTAATTTTAACTGTAACCTAGAACACACGGGGTGTTGGGGTAGTTCATGTGTGAATCCAACGAAATCTCAGTAGTCCCCCTAGATCATGAATCCATGTCTACTAACACAAGCAAACTATCATGAGGGCCCGTGTTTCCTTACTCCTGGATTATAGCATATTGAGTTTGGAATATTTCAACACCAGGTTGAAGTCCCGTTAGTAACACTTAATTCTGGCCCGTGGTTCCTTACTCCTGAATTACAGCATGTTGGGTTCGAGAACACTCTTGAGATTGGTTGACATTCACCCTTGAACTTACGTTACATTAGTTTATCCATGTAAAGACCTTTTAGGACACTTACGTTCACTTCATGTCCACTACATGGCCATACTATACTATGCTTATATTATTTTACCATGATATATATATATATATATATATATATATATATATATATATATATAACTGCATATTAAATAGAATTGCCATGCTTATATTAAATAACATGTTTAAACACCATATCTCTTAGTCCACTGATTCATGATATACATTTTCTTTGTCATTATACTTTTATACTTCACACCCTTTTCTTGGGGACTTACCGAGCGAAAGTTCGCTGATGGACATTCCATCCATCTTTGTTTTTTGGGATATTCGTCAGATACTATGGAGACTGAGGAGGTGGATACCACCGAGGAGGAGCACAATCAGATCGCGAGTCAGGCCTAGACTAGTTATCATCTCTTTCAGTTTATGTATGCCATCTGTTTAGGCATTTCTCTTCTTATATTTTCTTTCAGTTGAACTCCTGTATTGTAAATGTATCAAGTTAAATGTAAATAAAGTTGTTAAAGTTTAAATCCCATGCTAATTTCTTGTCATTTTATATTGTTTATTTTACGCTTATCGTATTTACTCCGGAAAGCGACCTTATCGAAATAAATACGTCGCGGGCTTGTCGTGTGCCTGTTTCCGTCTTTTTGGAAGCGGGGCGTGACAGAAAAAGAGGGGTGAGGAGCGTCTTAAGGACGCATAAATGGCGCATGGGTGCCACCAGTCATATGCGTGGCGCATGGATGCTGAGCGCCCGAGGGTCACATGCGAGGCGCTGGGCGCCAACGACTCACGCGCTCGGCACATGGGCGCTGGGCACCCGCGCGCCACGCCCGAGGCGTGTAGGCGCCAGCGCCTCACGCGCCTGCGGAAAAAGGGGCTTGGAGTTAAACTCCCGAGGGACTTTGAAAATTCCCAGAAAAAAGGGAGGATTTTTATTTTTATGGAGTTAAACTCCCAAAAAGGTTTTGAGTGGAGTTAAACTCCCCAAAAGATTTTGAGTGGAGTTAAACACCCAAAAGGATTTTATTTATGGAGTTAAACTCCAAAAGGTTTCAACAAATGGAGTTGAACTCCCAAAAATCTTCGAGGATGATCAAAGGGGACCCTTTTCTTCTTCCTTGAGCCATGTATCCTCTCCTAAGCCACGGATCTTCCCTAAAGTGGGATTTTAGGAGATGGGTCTCCTTCTTCCTCCTCTCTATTGGCTGGATCTTGGAGAAAAAGGGGTGAGACTTAAAAATCTCCCATTTTTTAGAGATTTGATGGGAGATCTGAGCTCCCCTTTGTGGGTTTTATGGTGAAAAACTATTTCTTTTTAGGAATGAAAGAGTTAAACTCTTGATTTAATTCAGAAAAGAGAAGAAGGTTTAGAATCTTGAGGAAGGAGAAGGAAGCATATAACCCTAATTTTTTGAGAGAATGAAAGTTGTTTTCTATTTTCTCATCATGTTTGTCTTTTATAGGCTACACACTTTACATATAGTCTTTTGGGCTTTTCCATATAGCACTTGTGCCTCCCCATACCTCATGTGCCTATTTCTTTTTACACATAAGCCATGTGGTTTACAAAATTTTGGGCTTTTTCCCCCTTTCTATACATTTATTTAAAAAAATACATTAAACCAATTTATTGCTTTATTCTTTTGTCATGGGGCCGATCCCCTCCATGCTCGGTCTTGACCTGGGCTTGGGCCCACTTGGCTTGGGCTCGGACCCACTTGACTTGGGGTTAACTTTGATTTTGACTTGGTCAACCGGGATGTAATTTTTGACCCCAACAGTTGTGACCGGAACGCTTGCAGAAGTTGCAGTAGGAGTTAGAGCGGGACGGGTTGTTGTTGCAGGTGCCGGAGTACTGGTTTATTGTTGTTGTGAGCGAAGTTGTTGTTGGTGTTGCGATTGTAGGAGGCACTTCCATATTATTGCGGAGGGCGATAGGAGAAGCGATTGGGTTGGTTGGCATAGTTGGCACTTGAGAGAGGGAGACGCATATGTGTCTTCCTTCTTGAGATGGTGTTCATAGTCTATGAGTTTTTCATAGAGCTCGTCAAAGGTGATGGCGTTATCACGAACTCTAATAGCAGTGGAAAATTCTTTGAATTCAGGTCTAAGGCCGGCGAGGATATGAAGAACAAGACCATCTTCAGAAAGAGGGTGGTCGGTGAGAGCGAGATCGTCGGAGATAGATCTCATCTCGTGTAAGTACTCGTTTATAAATTGCGAACCGCGTTGATTGTTGACGAGGCATTCCTTGAGCGACATAACCCGTGAGCAAGATTTGTTTGCAAGGAGAATAACAAGTCGATCCCATGCTTCCTTAGAGGAGGAAACAGAGGAGATGTGGAGCTGGATCGTCTCGACGCAGCTGTCGAGGATAGCATTGAGAATAAGTTGAGTCTGGTGGTACCATTGATGGTAGTCGGGATTTTCGACACATTTGGTGATGTCATGGACATCAGTGATAGTCCTCAGAGGAGGAGACTTGGAGCCGTCGATGTGTCCAATAAGATCGTAGCCGATTAAGGTAGATTGAATTTGAGATCTCCACACAGTGAAGTTTGTGTGTGAAAGTTTTGTCGGGAAAGGGTTTTTGGAGATGAAGGAGGTTGAGTTTTGAAAAGAGGTTATGGATCAAAAAATTGAGCTTTTAATCGTAAGGCTCTGATACTATAAAAGATCTTAAAGAAGATGCAATTTAGGGTTTAAATTTAATTAATTTGTATTGAATCTCAAAAGTGTATATATACACTTTATATGATGAAGAAATAAAATAAAATCTTTCCTAATAAGAATAAAATCTTTCCTAACAAATAAAATCTTTTGTAACAAATAAAATCAGAAAAGTTATTGAAAGATTTGTAATCACAAAATTTTTCGTCAGTTATGGAAATCTTTCCTAATAGAAATCTTCCCATTATCTTTTGAAGAATAGGTCAAAACCATTCTGAAGAAGAAGGCCCTTAAACTATTTAGTGTCGAAACACCCTAATCAGGGGCCTCCCGAGCTCGGAAGGAGGTATCCCGATAGGTGATGCATCAAATCAACTCTATTTTGAGTTGAGAAAACTCAATTTTGAGTTGCATTAAGGAGGGACTCCCTAGGCAAGGGGTCCCATCCGTGATGAACAAACCTTTGGCTTGTTCTTTATCATGTTTTGATCAAAGATTTGATTATTGGGGGTGTATTTTTATAAAAATACTTATATGAGTATTTTTTTTATATTTGAGAGTTATTTTAACTCCAACAGGCCACACTTACACAGATAGCACAAGCACATTTGCCACACATACACTGAATAGGACAAGTACATTTGCCACACTTGCCACACTTGCCACACATACATAGATAGTACAGAAACTTATCACATACACATTTGCCTCAAATACACAGAAATTGATCACATACACAGAAATTTAAAAGAACATGAACATAGATATCACAAGCACATTATACACAAAATTAGTGCACAAAAACATATTGTATTACAATTTAACAGTAACAAGTAACAGTGCACATACACATCTGATAATATACACAAGTCATAAATAAAACGACATTGTTTCATAATAGTTTCAACATACTATCCAAGAACAAACAAATACATCCAAGCACATAGACATCCAACAAAACATTGTTGCTTGTCACTAAAAAAATCAACTGCACAAGCACATTGGCAGAATTGATCAACTGCAAAACACTGTAGTTTGTCACTGAACTTCAGAGTTAACTTCCAGAACCCCTTATGAATGGTATCTTTGATATCCTTTCTTCATCTTGTCTCAAATCAGAGCTGTTCAAAACACACCAAACAAATTTCATAAGTTGAACTGCAGCAAAATTAGAAGCAAAAAACACCAAACAAATATGACAACTGCTAATTTATGGATAATATGTAGCGAAGGTATACCTATATGCTACATCTCTAAGTATCAAAGCATTATCTTGAACATTCTAAGAAACTTGAGTAACTTGGAGATCTTGAGAAGCTTTGGACTAAAGAAGCTTGGCCTTTAGAACCCCTAATTTAAGAAGCTTAGTTCCGAGAACCTCTACCTTGAGAAGCTTGGCCCTGAGAACCCCCAACTTGAGAAGTTTGACCTTGTAAACCCCTGACTTGAGAAACTGGTTGTGAAGAAGACCGAGAACCCCTTCTATTTTGAGATCTCTGCATTGTTGCTTGATTGTTTGAGGATGATGGATTGATTGGTTGTTTGCATATCCTTTTGTTGTGTCCAAATTTGCCACACTTGTCATATTTATTTGGTCTTCTAGTGACTTTAGCAACTTTCTTACCAGTTTCTTCATCTTTTCCTCTGATTCTTTTTTAGGCCTACCCCTTGGTCTTCTAGCATGCCACGTCCCGCTTTCCAAATGACGGCAACGACACGTGACGAGACCCGCGACATATTTATTTCGAAAATATCATTTTCCGAAATAAATACGCTAAGTGTATTATAAGCAATGTAACAACATGATAAGAATTAAAATTCAACAGCAATTTTATTTACATTCAACATTTACACAAAGTTTAGACGGATACAAGATAACATAAAGCAAACATGTATAGGAAATGCCTAAATAAGTAGCATACTTGAACAAATAAAAGCTGAAGAAACTAGTTATCGGTCTGTGCTTCAAGCTGGGCGTAATTCTCCTGACTCGACTCGATCTCCTTAGTTCCCAGGTCATCTGACGACATCCCAAAGAAACAAAATACAGAGTTGAATGTCATCAGCGAACTAACGCTCGGTAAGTCCCCAAAAAGAGTATGGATATAAAGTGTGATGAAAGACATGTATGTGAGAAGAACATGAATCTAATGTAGTAATAAACAGGTAAAAATGTCAATTAGACATGAGTGCGTTAAAGTATCTTAAGCATGTATATAAACTTGGTTATTTTATTCTAACGTGGTTGTTTGTAGTTCGATAAGAAAGGTATGCATGTATACGAGAGTGGTCCGTCAAACCCACGAACCCACAACACAAGAAGTATAAGGCCTCGTCAATCCCACGGGACAACGGTACAAGATATTCAAGAGGTGAATTTTAGTTAACTCTCGTGCTACGACATACATTCTTTACCAAACTACTCCTCATCCCCGCGAATGTTAATTTATAGATTAAGTTTACAAGTCTTGCCCAAAATCCATGAATACAAGAGTACAATTCAAGTTCAAGTCCAAGTTTTCAAGTCAAGTTCAAGCGTTCAAGCCAAGTCGCACTCATGGTTCAAGTCAAGTTTCGAGTTCAAGTCAAGTCAAGTGAAAATTCAAGTTCAGGCTTAAGCTCAAGTCAAGTTTCGAGTTCAAGTCAAGTTCGATTTCAAATCAAGTTCAGGTTTAAATTCAAGTCAAGTTTCTATACGATTTGATTTTCGTGAAGTTACAAATTATATTTAGGGAGTAGGCAAGTGGTTAAACATCATCGTTTCCGGCTCTCCAAGGCTCAAGAGAGAAGATGTCATTTAAGCCCATTTGCAACCTAAATATCTAGCGTAGACTAGTCCTAAGAATTCTAAGGTATTTACGTGAAAGATGACATTTTGAAATTTCTTTGTATTTATGTGAAAATAAGCCATTTAGAAATTTGTTACAAAAAATTTATTGGATTATGATTCAAAAGTAATTGTGAGTGTGAGGTAGGTTGTTAGCTCGTGCTTTCTCAACGACTGATGTTTTACAATATCAACAATACTATTCTAATAGTTAGCTAATATTTAAATAACTTGCTAGAGCAATATTAATACTGTTTAATCATATCATGTTCTTTTAATTTCAAACAACTATACTAATGAATAACTATCAATATGTGAACTACTAAATTATCATATTAAAACACTATCAGTATATTCTAATTGACATACTATTACTGATTAAATTACTAAGAATGTTTATATAAAATTTCCATATTTAAAATCGTGAGGATGTTTTATGTGTGTGTATAGAAAAAAGTATTTATTGGAAAGATTCATATCATATGCAAAGAATAGGAATTACATGGGTGAGAGTGAAAAATAGAACTCAAGAATAAGATACATAATACAGTGAACATAAAAATAAGTATCCATGTAAAAAAACAATTGAACCGTTTAAACTATTTAACCTTAGTAGAATGTATAAAAGGGGGACATAGGTGTATTAACTAAGAAATTCTTAATTCTTTGTCCCTTCCATCAATTTGATGAGCTGGGATTGTCAAAAATGGCCCTGAAGATGGATGCCATGCTGCATTCAAGCAGAAGATAAAATACTGGCTTCGACAGAGGCTACATCAGCAAGAAGCAAGGACACATGTTCATTGTACTCTACTGAGTATCAATATACATACCACCATTGTCTACTAACTTTATCCTATGCTTAAAATCTAACTAAGACAATAAAATAAAATATCATGCCATGAATCTTCTCTAGAACTATCACATGTAAATCACAGTGATACACTACAAAATATCGAGGAGGAGCATGATAACGGAAGAAAAGTGAGAAAGAACGAGAAAGAGAACGAGGGAGAGGACTTACTAGCGGTTTAGAACGAAGGTTCATTAGGGCATTTCATCAAACACCATTCCGCGCAAATTCGAAACATCAACTGAATGGAGATCCGGAGGTATGGAAATGACCGTCGTTCTCACGCAGACTTGGGCCTGGCCTTGGAGCCTCGGTACTCTGCCCGGAACACGTCGAAAAAGCGAACGAAAGCTGATGGTTGATGTCGTTATGGTTGTCGCGGTTGCTGTTGTCGTTGTGGGGTGATGGTGATGATGACGGGCTCGGTTTTGGCTGTGATGGTGGTGTAGATGGGTGTTGGTTATTATGGTTGAATAAGAAAATATAGAAGAAGTGGAGGGAGAAAAAGGTAGGTCTAGTTTTGTTTTTTTTGAGAGGAAAAGAGAGGTGATGGAGTTGTTGCTGGAGAGAAGGGAAGAAGAAGAAGGTTGCATGGGTTATTATAAGAGACGAAGAAAGTGAAGGCGGGGAGAGAGAGGGTGGTCGCCGGTTATGAAAGGGAGAGTAGCTCATGGGTTTTCGAAGTGTGGTATGAAAAGGAGTGTTTTAACTGGTGGTGGGGTTTGGAAGTTAAAGGGACAGAAACTTAATGTTGCGCTTGCTGGGGGGTTATTTAGATGGTAATTCTTGATTACCATGAAATATTATCCCACTTGTTTAGGTGTAAAAGATATTTCCGAGAATATAGCATTACCATGATAATCAAATGACCCAATTTCATAGTAATCCTATTTCCCCCAAAACATATGTCTATTCTAGATTACCACTAAATGTTCACGCCTAACATGAATTAGCGATGACCATTCGCCGTCGGCCTCCCTCGTCATCCGCCGGCCGGCCTACCCCATCGCCCATCATCGGTCGTCCACCGGTCATCGTCGATCATTCACCGGCCGGTCGGCCGGCTGCCGATCGGACTTCCGCCACCGATCGCTCGTAGTTAATCACCGGAAGTTCGTCGGCGGTGCCGGCCGTTGCCAGCCACTCGCCGGCCTGTTGCCGATCGGCCGTTCATCGTCATCCACCAGCCCTCCTCTGGCCACACCGCCGGTCGATGGTTGCACATACATATATTGCCATGAATGATTAAAGTATACCAAGTGCGTTAATGCAAAATTCCTTAGAATTAGATGTCTGGACATCCCATTCCCGAAAATGCAAGAATTTCCGGGAATCTTTGTAGGGTTATTTAGCACGACAGCAAAGTTTCGGGTGGCATCGTTCATACCAAATTAAAATTTTGTCATGCTAAAAGAACCCTAACCAAGGATGTTTAACTAGAGATTTAGACAATACAACATGTAAACAACTTTACAACTAACTGAACTAATAATACAATCTTTGTAGACCGGTCCTTCACTTCAATAGCTCCATGTAGTAGTCTCTTCGCTCCAAGTAGTGATCTTCCAGACTCTAGTATGGCTTCACAAGAAGAAAGGAACGAGCTTGCATGAAGTTTTCGAGGACGAAAATGATCTACGTCGAGAAGACACTAACCCAAACTATCTCTTCACTAATGTGAGATTAGTGAAGCTAACACCCTAAACTAAATAGCTAATCTAGTATAGGATGATGAAGTATGATTTTTGCTCACTTTAGAATTAATTTTCTCACTCTTTTTCTTCTTCTCTCAAAAACCTAGAGAGTTTTTCTTGAGCTTGAAGAAGATGAAGAAATAATGGATGAGAGAGTCAATGGCAACCATGGGTGGGTTTGTATCATATACTAACTCATGTAAAGACATAACCATGGCTAATTGATAATGGTTAGGTTAATAAATATCTTAGGTAAAACAAAATTAGTGGAATAAGTCAATGCATCCACAAGCTTCTACAAGCTTCATGCATGTGACTAATTTCCATCTAATTTTGGATTTACTTAAAATAAATAATCCTCACAATTATCATAAGCATGGTATAAGTCTCATACACCCATGCAGTGTGTATCATCAAGCATGACACAAAAATGTAAATTAATATATATCACATATACACTATATGCACACAAGTGAGAAAAAGAAACGTTTAAATGAGCTAATTGTAACAACTCCAATTTTTGTATACCTAAATTTGAATTAAATTTGAAGTATAATTGGAGTATTAATGTTGCTGATAACACTTTAAGTATCTATCTCTTTACAATAATTACAAGAAGGAGCTTGTAGCTTATTGGTAATACCTTGCACTGCTGAACCAAGCCACCAGAGTTCGAATCCCACATCCCACATAATTTTTTAGCACATTTTTCTTTAAAAATTCCTGGAAGTCCAAAAGTCCACAGGCCATAACTCCCAAACATTGAACTGACCCCAAAATTTGGAGTATACCAAAAGCCTAGTCAGGAGACCCCCCACCCGACGCCGGCCGGACTCGGCCAACTCGGCCAGCGGCCGACCGGCGCCGCCGGCCGGAGTTGCGCCGACGGTCGGGGTCCCAACACCAATGTTGCGTCTTTTGGCCTTCTGAAACTCATGGGTTACTCCATTTTTAATGTAGCAGTTCTGAATGTTAAATATAACCCTTTTAATGCAAAATTTTAATGTTTTTCTTTAATTTTTATAAGTTTTTTTAATAAAAGAAGACCCTTCACCTACCCTACCTAGCTACCCTATAAATAGACCCCTACCCCCTACCTTTTCATTCCAAAAACCCTAGAAAAAACTCTCTTGAAATTTCCACAAGAAGTGTGCTTTGAAATCGAGTTCCCGGCGAAGCCCTGACGGAATTCCGGCGACGCGTTTTCACCCCTCGGTCTTCCTCCCAGTTCTCTTTACTCTTTAGAAGAGTTTAAACCCGTAAGTCCCATCCTTCTCACCTTTCTATTTCTTAAAAAATACGGATTTATGGAACCCGACGGAAATCGGAACAAACCGATTTCCGATTCGGTTTTTCTACAAAATTTCACTTGTCACCTAATCCACAATACCCTAACATATTAATGTTGACTATTAATCACCCATAAACCAATTTAAATGAAGTTTCTCACATGAAATGATAACTTCTTTGCAAAACCGTATTCTTTTCATAAAAATACCATAGAGTTTATTTTTCTTGTTCTAATTAATTCCCTCACTCCTAAATACGTTTATCTTGATCACTAAACTTGTAGAAATCAATTTGAATGAATTTTCACACATGAAATAATAACGTTTTCAAATACCGTATTCTTGCGCTTTAATACCTTCAAGTTTAATATATCTTGTTTAACCTCTAAACTTCACAATACCTTAAAATAAGTCACGAGGTAATGACCTACCTCTACACACACAAATATAACCCTAATTGATAAACATTAAAATATAGAATACGAAAATACAGGACTTTTCACTAAAATACCATATTCTTTATAAATCTTTTCTAAAAGCTTTAAGTTGTACACAATTTTAAATGAATCTTTTAAAATGAAAGCACGATAGGTCATGGATATCGATCGTTTATCTAAACTGTCTTGTGGTGTCTAGGCAAGTGTGACTAAGACTAGTGGTTTTTAATTAGGCCCACGACTGTGATTCCTTCCCACTTACCTGGCACTTACCTGGCCGCAATTGACGGTGAAGAGGCGATTTGAGGCTTCTAATGACTTGTCGTTTAGACCTTAGAAATAGGCTAGTTGGCTTAGGAAACCCTAACAACTAAAATACGGAAAACTATACTCTTTTTACAAATAAATACCTTATATTTATAAAACCGTTTTTCTAAATGAATAGTATTTATTAAACCTAAGCAAAGCGCCGCTACAACCCACCTTTGGGGAACCCGTTAGGGATAGTACGGTTCATCGTGCACCCGCGGGCTAGTAGTGCGAGATTCAGACCTCCGCAAGGAGCATTCGGTCTCGAAAGGTTTAAAATACGACATTTAAGCAAAATGAAATTTTGTAAAATAAAATATTTATTTAAAATTATTCTTGTATTAAAATATATTTAATTATCATTTAGACACCTATTTTATTATAATATAAAGTTTCCATATTTTTCTAAAATCACAAGTCTAAAAGTTACATTAAAATACCATGAATTTCAAATAAATCAATTAATACTTTTATTAGGATATATTCACTAGAATAACACAAATAAAATTCATACTCATTATAACTATAAAGACGAATAATAAATACTTGAGGTGTACTTTGAAAAAAATATACAATAGTACTTTTTAAATAAAACCCCCTCAAGTTTCTTAAATTACAATAAGACCCCTAACAATTACTGAACTTCAACTCACCTTCTTTTAGTCTGACTCGGGTTAGAGTCTGACTATTTCTGACTTGAATATGATTCAAGTCAATCTATATTCTTTTATATTCCAACTCAATATGAATACATGAATCTCTGAATCCAGTTAACAATCTATATAACTTGACTGAACCGAACCATGGATATATTCCTGTTACATGTTTCCCAGTATTCCATTTACATGACTCTACGGTTATAACCGTTTCCTGATATCATGGTTTCGGTCGGTCAGTTAATCAATCTTACAATCAATACAATTTTACAAGAGAACAATACAAACAAGACATCGCGGGGTTTAAGGGATAGATTGGTACGGAAGGTGTTAAAGGTGGCACGAGGTGGTCAGATTAATACACCTAACCTGAATCCTATTGCTGTTGTACCGTGGCATAACGGTTCCTTGTACTACACGTGCCTTAGTCTCTGGCAAGTGAGACTCCCCTCGTATACACTGGCATTCTTCTGTACCAAGCTACAAATAACAGCGTTAACATAACATTACAACAATAGTTTACACTTTAAAATGTTTCTTCTTATTCTGTCTTCTCTACTTCCCTCTTACCTTTGGGACTTACCGAGCGATCTGTTCGCTGACGATATTCCGTTCTCTCTTCTTTGAATGTCGTCAGGTGACTTGGACCCGGCAGAAGTAGAGCCAACAGAAGAAGACTTGGAGCAATTTGCCGAAGACCCAGCAGTATAATTTCATTGTACACTTTCTTTCCAGTACTTTCCTTTTCCTGTTATGCCACTGTTTAGGCATCTTTATTTCAGTTGTATTTTCACTTCTATGTATTGTACAAAGAATGTTATTAAATAAAAATTACTGTTCTTTTATACTCTTGTCTCTTGTGTATTTATTTTATATTGCTTAGATACGCTTAGCGTATGTACTTTTAAGTACATACGTAGCGGGCCTCGTCGCGTCCACTTCGCTGTACACTGGGAAGCGGGGCGTGACACTAATATTAGTTAATGTAATCTAGTATATCACATATACAATTATATATTAAATTATCAAATCAACACTTGATTTAATAATCCGGCTATATCACATATAACCGACTAATATCATATGTATCATGTTATCGAATCAACACTTGAATCGATAACCCGGCTATATCACATATAACCGACCGATACAAGTATCGCGAGAATATAATATGGTATCACATACTCGTACTAATCTCGGTCCCGCACATATCACATATGCGCTCCTACTTCGTTTTGCCTGAGCCAGTAAAGCTCCGTGTAGGACTCTAAAGACTCGTCAATACGCCGACAGTAGGTGATAATCATATCAAGCACCCACAAGCCGTCAGCGGTACTAGCTGGACGTAACGGCTATCTGGGTATTGAGCGATCAGAAGATCAATAAGCAAGCCCGCTCTAGCTCCTGTAAAGCCTGTCACTAACACTACCGTACAGTCCGGTCTCTTCATCTAAAACGTCGCATATCCAGTCTAGGGGTGGTAAACGTCAGACCCCAGCAACTTGATAAGTCGTGCCGATGTGAGGCTCATAACGGGTCGAGAAACCACTGATAACACTTACCAGTAGATCTCCGAATCAGCCCTGGCCAGGGACTTCCAGTTATAGCCAATCGAGCACTGCATAACATCTACCCCCAATATCGGGAGAGACGAAATCCCCTCCTATCGCTCATTGCCTCCATGTGACTCGAAACTGTACCCAAAAACTACCGTTTTGCACATCCTCTTGAACGTGGTAAGGTGGAAATCAAAGCACAGTGGGAATCACACAAGACTCTATGACGATCTCGGGTCTACAGACTAACCTATACCAGTGTTATCAGAGAACTGCTATCTGACGTCAGGTATAATACCATATAGGAGTTCTCGGCGAGTCCGTCCAGTGTACCCAATCTCCACTGAGCACCCGTATACCATCTCTGATGTCAAACACCAATGGATATGAGATCATCCATCGCCCATCTCATGGGTCGAGAAGCGTATACGCTAGTCTACTCTGGTATATCGATGCCCTGTCTCGATACACCCACGACTAGGAACATTAAAGGATGAACTTATGGACTACCATGGCCCCACTAGTATGATCTGCATCATAATCCTGGTAGTCAAGTATACATCCTAAGAGCTTTACCAACATGTAACTATGAGACAGTATCAAGAGACAAGTATACATGTTAAGATAAAGAGCAACCAGATAGTATACTATCATGTCGAGAAAGAAAGTCCTCTCTATATATGTCCAAGCATCCACTATAATATACATCATATGTACAATAATGGCTTCTACGACATACATACAACTAACAATCTCCTACTTGCACTAGGACCAGCTATTGTAGTATCGCATACCCAACGTTCCGAAGAGTCTCACGAACTGTATCTGGGGAATGGCCTACGTGAGTGGATCCGCTGTGTTGTTCTTCATGTCAACTCTCCTGACCTCGATCTCCCAGCGATCAACTATCTCCCGGATCAGGTGATACCGCCTTAGAATATGTCTGGATCACTGATGGGACCTGAGTTCCTTGGCCAAAGCCACCGCTCCATTGTTATCACAATACAAAGGTATTGGATACACAATAGATGGAACCACTCCAAGTTCGGTTATGAACTTCTTCATCCAGACAGCCTCCTTGGCAGCATCGTTGGCAGCGATGTATTCAGTCTCCATCGTCGAGTCTGTCGCGGTTTCCTGTTTAGAACTCTTCCAACAAACCGTCCCTCCATTGAGGGTAAAGACAAATCTCGAGACCGACTTAGAGTCGTCCTTATCACTCTGGAAGCTCGAATCGGTAAAGGACTCCACTTAGAGTTCTCCGTTACCATACACCAAGAACATCTCTTTAGTCCTTCTCAAGTACTTGAGAATGTTCTTCACAGCTGTCCAATGACTCTCTCCTGGATCTGCTTGATACCTACTCACTACACTTAGTGAGTATACTATATCAGGTCTGGTACATAGCATGGCGTACATGATAGAGCCTACCACCGAAGTATAGGGTATCCCTTGCATACGAGCTCTCTCCAAATCAGTCTTGGGAGGCATCTCTTTGAAGAGAGTGAATCCTGAGATCGTGGGTAAATTCCCACGCTTGGATTCTTCCATACTAAACCTCTTTAGTATGGTGTCAATGCACCTGGATTGGGACAATCCCAGTATCCGTTTAGATCTATCTCTATAGATCTTAATCCCCAAGATGTAGGAGGCATCACCTAGATCTTTCATTGAGAATCTTTGTGATAAGAAGAGCTTGACCAAGTGCAGCATAGGAATATCATTTCCTATCAAGGGTATGTCATTCACGTACAATACGAGGAACACAACCTTACTCTCTACCACCTTCTTATATATACAAGGTTCATCTACGTTTTTGACGAAGTCAAACTCTTTGACGACATTAAAACAGATGTTCCAACTCCGCGATGCCTGCTTTAACCCGTAGATGGATTTAAGCAGCTTGCACACCTTTCCGCTGCTCCCACTGTCTACGAAGCCCTCTGGCTGAGTCATGTACACGCACTCTTCCAAATCACCATTTAGAAAGGCGGTCTTAACATCCATTTGCCAGATTTCGTAGTCATGGTATGCAGCAATGGCAAGCAGGATCCGGATGGACTTAAGCATAGCCACTGGAGAAAAGGTTTCATCATAATCCACACCTAGTCGTTGACGAAAACCTTTTGCAACAAGTCTAGCTTTGAAAGTCTCAACTTTTCCATCTACACCAAGTTTCTTCTTAAAGATCCATTTGCACCCAATGGGTTTTACCCCTTCAGGAGCAACTTCTAAAGTCCATATTTTGTTGGTGTACATGGATTCCATCTCAGATCGCATTGCATCCAGCCACTTCATAGAGTCCTTACTCGTGATGGCCTGCTCGAAACTAGTTGGGTCATCATCTTCCATGATGCAATCCTCGCTTCCACTATCAATGAGAAAACCGTAGTATCTCTCAGATGGATGATGAACTCTACTAGATCGGTGGAGAAGTTGGGGTTCGTTGGGTACTATCGAATTCTCTGGTTCCACTAAATCTTCAGTTATAGTTTGTGTAGCTGGAACTTCTTCCAGTTCTACCTCTTTACCATTAATTTCTTTTACAAGAAATTTCTTTTCTAAAAAGGTGGCATGTTGAGCAACAAACACCTTTTGTTCCTCACATTGGTAGAAAAAATATCCATATAAATTCTTTGGACATCCCACAAACTTACAAAGAACTGATCGTGTCTCGAGTTTGTCCGGATTTTGCCTTTTGACATAGGCCGGACAATCCCATATCTTAACTCGTTTAAGATATGGTCTCTTCCCACTCCATATCTCATATGATGTGATAGGTACAGATTTAGATGGAACTTGATTCAATAGGTATGCTGCTGTCTTAAGCGCATAATCCCAAAAGGAAATAGGCAACTCAGCAGTGCTCATCATAGAGCGCACCATATCTAATAGGGTATGATTCCTCCGTTCCGGTACACCGTTGTGCTGTGGTGTATACGGAGGAGTAAGCTGAGAGAGAATCTCATCCTCTTTTAGATAGTCCCGGAACTCATTGCTCAAGTATTCTCCTCCTCGATCAGATCGAAAGATTTTAATACTTTTACCCGTTTGGTTCTTGACTTCGTGCTTGTATTCTTTGAATTTCTCAAAAGCTTCAGACTTGTGTTTCAACAGGAACATATGTCCGTATCTTGAGAGATCGTCAGTGAATGTAATGAAGTACGAGGAACCATTCCTGGCATGTATAGACATGGCACCACATACATCACTATGTATTAGTCCTAAGAGTTCCGTAACTCTTTCTCCGTGTCCAGTAAACGGAGTTTTGGTCATCTTGCCTTTGAGACATGACTGGCAAGTGTTATAGGATGAAAATTCGAACGGATTCAAATATCCATCCTTATGTAACTTAGCCAGTCGTGTCGTATTGATATGACCTAGTCTACAATACCACAAGAAGGATTCGTTCATTTCTGAGCTCTTCCTCTTGAGTGTGTTTTGGACATTAAGAACTGTGGTTTGATTTAGAACGTATATGCCATTATTTAACGAGCATGATCCAATCAACTTTTGATTCAGGAAGATATTCATAACATTATCCTGTACTACAAAATTATATCCTTCTTTACTTAATAAAGAAACTGATATAAGATTGCATATCAGGGTCGGAATGTAATAGCATTCGTTCAGAATCAATGTATTACCATTTGGTAATACAAGGTAATATTCGCCAACTGCTTTGGCTGCAACATTTGCACCATTCCCTACTCTTACGAAATGATCACCCATTCCCAGTTCTCTACCTTTCCTTAGCCCATGTAACATATTACATATGTGGGATCCCGTTCCGGTATCTAATACCCAGGACATAGAGTGAACCGAGAAACAGTTCTCGATAACTAACACACCCGAAGAAGATGCATTAACATGCTTATTCTTCGTTTGGGCGGCGTGGGAATCCGGATATGTCCCTATTCACTGCTCAGTCTTATAACAATTATAAGAAAGAACGGAACCAACGTTCCCCTGCTCAGTATAACAAGCGGGTTTGGTCAATACATCCATATTATTATCTTGATTAAGACCTGACATGGTCGCTATCTGGAGAGAGAGAAGAAAACACTTTAGCGTATGCTCTTGCAAAATTAGATTGGTTATTATCTTATCTAATCAGGATGTCTCCCACTTTTTATCAAATCTTCCTTCAAACCCTAAAAGGAAAGACTAGCCGGGATTAATTACACCCTACAAGTTCGCCAATCTTTCAGCCATGCCAGTGCCGGTACTTTGAGGGAGGTTCCCTGTGCTTTCGCACGAACCTAACTAAAATAAACCTCGTTTTCCCAGAGGCATTACCCCGTTGACACCTTTCTAGACACCTACTTGATCGGCTAATTATAAAGTGCAAGACTCTCTCAGGAGTAACAATTACTCGCAGTGTGTATCGGGATCCAACTATCTCATAGAAGGTATGCAATCTCATTGCAAATTTCAACACTTGAAATTCCCGATAATATTTTGCCCCAAGCGATCTATGACCCTGACAAGGTCAACAAACCATAACCGCAAGTCAAGTTCAACCCGTCATTTCTTGATTGAATTAAACCCACCCGCACGACCCTTGACAAGGTCAACAAGGCCGCACGACTACCCTAATACAATTGCATCATATGCTTTGCAGATAATCACTAATCAGCTACCGCACACTACGCCTTGACAAGGTCAACAAATGCAGCACGAATACTAAATACTACTTATCTGAAATGACGGAGGGCTACGACAGGTTTTTAAGAAAATCCTTTGCGTAATGAACTTGATATCGTTGTAGAATCGAGTGATTTTGAAAAGGAGTGGTTTAAGCTCCGCATTTTAAAATCGAGTTTTTCAAAACAAACCGAGTGGGTTGTAGCATCTGCCAATTATTGTTAAAGAGGCCACTCCCGGTGAAGGGATCTCGGCTCTTTCCTCGTGGAATGAGGTGCTGGATATTCATAATATCACTTTGCAAAGCAACAACTAGAGCTACCTTTTGAAAATTTGATTCCACAACATCATTATGTTTCTTTTCTTTCATTAATCACATTAATGAAGGTCCCATCATTTATGCTTCATAAGCATCACAGAAGAAACGAAAATACAACGTACGCTTATACCATCAGCATTCGCCACAGTGTCCCGTTATGCACCGTTAGGTTACTTAACTAACGGCATAGCGGGAAAGGACTAGCGCGGGTGCAAAGCATAAGCAAAGTTTATTATATATCATATATATAAGAATAAAGCAATCGTCTCAAGCATATAAGTGATCACATCACCGAATATCAGCATCAGAAGATAACGTATGAAATATTGGATATACTAGAAGGTCCGTATTTTATTTTAAGCCTGTATAAAACACGGATTCCACGGTCGCGATGAATAGCCAAACCCGCATCCCTAGACCCCTACGAGAGCGGCAAGCAACCCTATCAATTCTAGAGTTAAGAGATCCGGACTCGACTCCTCGAGATGGTCTCCCATTGGACTCTAAAACTCGGTTACTTGTACTCCCCTCCTTGGGTCTATCCTAGTGCGAAAAAGTAAATAATATACAACAATGGTGACATCATCCTCAACCCGGAAGTGCCCCAATAAAAGAATATTACATATAATGAATTTTACATGAATGAAAATAAAAACTCACATCTCACATAAAACCCCCGGCAATTCAAAACACGACGATCCAATATAACATATCTCAGCAACACATAACATCACATGTCATCAATATAAGTAAATATGCGTATCCCAATTGTCGTTGACATATAGCAACGAAACCGGCGATACACCACATATTACACTTACGGTCGCAGAAAAGAAAATGTCAAACTATAACATTTGGAATCCACAATCACCTTAGACATCATAAACCCGAAATATCACATACTTCGGATTTCATGCCTAACTATATGAATTCCACATATTGTATCATATTCCACAAATAGCTAGACGATTTTAAACATTCCGATCGAATCAACAAACATCCAAAATTTCCCAAAAAGCTCAACACTTGAGCAGTGTTAGAAATACCCAGAGCCATACCACAGTGCCCATGGACCAGCAGTTGAAGGCCCGTCCCAAGCCTCTCAAGTGGCACATGTTTTGGCGGCGGTTCCGCGGTCACTTAGACGAGTTAGGGACTCGTTATTCAGGTGGATCCATGGAATTACCTGCATGATTTTTAGAGTATTTTTAACATGAAAAATTCCAACTTTTGGAAAAATTTCCAGAGAAGGGTCCAAAATTGGGCTTTCGGGGTTCGATCGGACTTCTAACTTCGTCTAGACAACGCCTAAAGCTCTAGCTTGGCTCTGATACCACTGTAGGGTTATTTAGCACGACAGCAAGGTTTCGGGTGGTATCGTCCATGCCAAATTAAAATTTTGCCATGCTAAAAGAAGCCTAACCAAGGATGTTTAACTAGAGATTTAGACAATACAACATGTAAACAACTTTACAACTAACTGAACTAAGAATACAATCTTTGTAGACCGGTCCTTCACTTCAATAGCTCCATGTAGTAGTCTCTTCACTCCAAGTAGTGATCTTCCAGACTCTAGTATGGTTTCACAAGAAGAAAGGAACGAGCTTGCATGAAGTCTTCGAGGCCGAAAATGATCTACGTCGAGAAGACACTAACCCAAACTATCTCTTCACTAATGTGGGATTAGTGAAGCTAACACCCTAAACTAAATGACTAATCTAGTATAGGATGATGAAGTATGATTTTTGCTCACTTTAGAATTAATTTTCTCACTCTTTTTCTTCTTCTCTCAAAAACCTAGAGAGTTTTTCTTGAGCTTGAAGAAGATGAAGAAATAATGGTTGAGAGAGTCAATGGCAACCATGGGTGGGTTTGTATCATATACTAACTCATGTAGAGACATAACCATTACTAATTGATAATGGTTAGGTTAATAAATATCTTAGGTAAAACAAAATTAGTGGACTAAGTCAATGCATCTACAAGCTTCCACAAGCTTCATGCATGTGACTAATTTCCATCTAATTTTGGATTTACTTAAAATAAATAATCCTCACAATTATCATAAGCATGGTATAAGTCTCATACACCCATGCAGTGTGTATCATCAAGCATGACACAAAAATGTACATTAATATATATCACATATATACTATATGCACACAAGTAAGAAAAAGAAATGTTTAAGTGAGCTAATATTAGTTAATGTAATCTAGTATATCACATATACAATTATATATTAAATTATCAAATCAACACTTGATTTAATAATCCGGCTATATCACATATAACCGACTAATATCATATATATCATGCTATTGAATCAACACTTGAATCGATAACCCGGCTATATCACATATAACCGACCGATACAAGTATCGCGAGAATATAATATGGTATCTGTTAATTATATGTATGCCCTAGAGGCCATTATTGTACATATGATGTATATTATAGTGGATGCTTGGATATATATAAAGAGGACTTTCTTGCTCGATATGATAGTATACTATCTGGTTATCTTTGTCTTAACATGTAGACTTGTACTGTGATACTGTCTTGCTCTCACATGTTGATAAAGCCCTTAGGATATGTACTTGACTACTAAGACTATGATGGAGATCATACTAGTGGGGCCAGGGTAGTTCATAAGTACATCCTTCAATTGTTCCTAGTCGAGGGAATATCGAGACAGGGCATCAATATTCCAGAGTAGACTAGCGTATACGCTTCTTGACCCATATGACGGGCGATGGATGATCCCACATCCATTGGTGTTTGACATCAAAGATGGTATACGGGTGCTCAGTGGAGACTGGGTACACTGAACAGGACTCGCCGAGGACTCCTATGTGGTAGTATATCTATCGTCAGATAGCAGTCCTCCGGTGACACTGGTACAGGTTAGTCTGTAGACCCGAGATCGTCATAGAGTCTTGTGCGGCTTCCACCGTGCTTTGATTTCCTCCCTACCACGCTCAAAGGAGACGTGCAAACAGGTGGATTTTGGGTACAGTCCCGAGTCGCATGGAGGTAATGAGCGATAGGAGGGGTTTCGTCTCTCCCGGTATTGGGGGTTGATGTTGCACTTTGCTCGATTGGCTATAACTGGAAGTCCCTGGCCAGGGCTGCTGCCGAAATTTACTGATAAGTGTTATCAATAGTTTCTCGAACCGTTATAGGCCAGACATCGGCATGACTTATCACGTTACTGGGTCTGACGATTTCCATCCCTAGACATGATATGCGACATATCAGACAAAGAGACCGGACTGTACGGTAATGTTACTGATAGGTTTCATGGAGAGTATGGACGAGCTTTCTTGTTGATCTTCATATCGCTCAATACCCGGGTAACCGTTACGTCCAGCTAGTATCGCTGACGGCTTGAAGGTGACTGATGTGATCATCACCTACTGCCGGCGTATTGACGAGTCTTTAGATTCCTACACAGAAGTTTCATGTTCGAGCGAAAAGAAGTAGGGCATATATGTGATATATGCGTGGGCCTGATTAAATACGTGTATGTGATATCGTATTGTAATCTGGCAATTATCTGGTATCGGTTAGGTCATCTATGATATGGCCAGATTATCGAATCAAGTGTTGATTTGATAATGTGATATTCAGATAAATGATATTAGTCGGTTATATGTGATATAACCGGATTATTAGATCGAGTGTTGATTTAATAATGTGATATATATTATATGTGATGTAATTACATCTTAACTAATATCATTAGCTCACTAATTGCTTTATTTATATATGTATATATATATATTAATGTATATTTGATATATATAAATATATATATATATATATTATATGAAGCATGGCATGTTTTTCTATTTTTAGAAAATGGAAAAATGAGGTGTAAATTGTGGAGATATTTTGGGTATGGATGAGGCATGGGCTTATATGGTTTTTTATTAGTCTTGACTCACTATTCAAGCATGGTTGCAATTTAGAATTGAAATTTATTCCATACTTGAATTGGTGAGAAGAGAGAGGATTCATATTATTGTTTTCTACACTTGCTTCATGCTTAATGCCTTAGTCATTTTTCCTTGAGCTTCTTCCTCTTAATCTCTACAATTTCTTCATCTCACATCCAAGATCAAACCCTCACATAAGATGTGAATCATTGAGCTTGTGAGTAACCTAGTGAGCTTATCATATCCCCTACTTCATCATCCCACACCAAACTAGCAATTTAGTGTGGTGTATTTCATACACTAAAGAAATTTAGTGTAGAGTTAGCTTGATCTAGAGGAACTTCGGGTGGATCGTCTTTGGCGCGAAGATCACGAAGGAGGGTCGTTCAACTCGAAGAGGATCCTTGTAGAGTCACGTGGAGTTCAACCCGGAGCTTTAGAAGAGAAGGACTCGAACTATAAAGGTTGTATTCTTGTTCTCTAGATGTAAAGTAGTTTACATTAGCTATTGTCTAAATCTCCAGTTAAATATTCTTAGTTTAGGGTTGCTTAGAATGACAATTTTTTGAAAATGGCATGGACGATGCCTTCCGAAACCTTGCTGTCGTGCTAGGGAACCTTACAGTATCACATACTCGTACTAATCTCGGTCCCGCACATATCACATATGCTCTCCTACTTCGTTTTGCCTGAGCCAGTAAACCTCTATGCAGGACTCTAAAGACTCGTCAATACGCCGGCAGTAGGTGATGATCATATCAAGCACCCATAAGCCGTCAGCGGTACTAGCTGGATGTAACGGCTACTCGGGTATTGAGCGATCAGAAGATCAATAAGCAAGCCCGCTCTAGCTCCTGTAAAGCCTGCCAGTAATACTACAGTACAGTCCGGTCTCTTCGTCTAAAATATCGCATATCCAGTCTAGGGGTGGTAAACGTCAGACCCGAGTAACTTGATAAGTCGTGCCAACGTGAGGCTCATAACGGTTCGAGAAACTACTGATAACACTTACCAATAGATCTCCGAATCAGCCCTAGCCAGGGACTTCCAGTTATAGCCAATCGAGCACTGCACGACATCTACCCCTAATACCAGGAGAGACGAAATCCCCTCCTATCGCTCATTGCCTCCATGTGACTCGGGACTGTACCCAAAAACCACCATTTTGCACGTCCTCTTGAACGTGGTAAGGTGAAAATCAAAACACAGTGGGAATCACACAAGACTCTATGACGATCTCGGGTCTACAGACTAACCTGTACCAGTATCACCAAAGAACTGCTATCTGACGTTAGGTATAATACCATCTAGGAGTTCTCGGCGAGTCCGTCCAGTGTACCCAGTCTCCACTGAGAACCCGTATACCATCTCTGATGTCAAACACCAATGGATATGGGATCATCCATCGCCCATCTCATGGGTCGAGAAGCGTATACGCTAGTCTACTCTGGTATATCGATGCCCTGTCTCGATACACCCACGACTAGGAATATTAAAGGATGAACTTATGGACTACCATAGCCCCACTAGTATGATCTGCATCATAATCCTGGTAGTCAAGTATACATCCTAAGGGCTTTACCAACATGTAACTATGAGACAGTATCAAGAGACAAGTATACATGTTAAGATAAAGAGCAACCAGATAACATACTATCATATCGAGTAAGAAAGTCCACTCTATATATGTCCAAGTATCCACTATAATATACATCATATGTACAATAATGGCCTCTAGGGTATACATACAACTAACAATCTTTCATTCCATATACCAAGCGCAACCTAAATAAAAACATGGTGCATGGGATTTGGTTGCAATTTGCACTCAGTGAAGAAAAAGAAAGCAACAAGGGCTTTTGGGCTAGGAAAGAAAGCATAATTAGAATGGAAATTCTTTTGGGTGAGGGGACTTCGGTTTGGGTTCTTAGCTTTGAAAAAACTATAGAATAGACATAAAAAAAAGTGAATAAATAATATATTTAATAGAGCAGAAAATATTCAAAAATACCCAAAACAAATACAGTATTTTATAGAAGGAAGGATGATATGAAGATTTAGGAAATTTGGGGTCATTACATAGCATGTGGTGGTTGGATCTCATATAACAAATCAACATTCTCCCATTGATCTTTAAAGTGAAGTGGATATATTGGTTCTTGATAAGCCACTTTAAACCTACAAGGTAAGAGTTATAAGCCAGTTTGAACCTACAAGACAAGAGTTATCAAGAATTATAAGCAACAATAAATTAAACAAATGCAAACAAACACACTTGCAATTCTATTGTGTAGTGCTCATGAACATAATCTTCCCATGGCACATTTCTTATTGTGCTAAGAGCTGCGGCTGCATGTATACTGGAAGCCTACTCACTTGCCACTTCCTACAAGTGCAAGTTTTGTTTTGAATGTTCGCCACTCTCCTGATTGCAACATTATGTACTTTAAACATCATATTGTTTGATGTCACAGCTCCCCATTTGTCAATTCTGTTGCTCAAATGAATGAGATGCCTTTAAGCTTGAGGAACTAGCTTCTCTTTCCATTTTATAGCCAATTGTTCATCACGGTTTATTGCATTCTAATACCGCTCATTCTTAGTCTTGTATATATAAATAAGTGCTATTTGATTCATATGTGCAGAAAACAGATGTTGGAGCATTTGATAGACTTTCAAGCTCAAAACGATGCAAAACGGACCAAGTCAAAGTAAACGGTCAACGGTCAAATCCTGCAGAATTCCAAGTTATCAAATTCCAGATTTCAAGTGCTCCAGACCCCCAATAAATCCCAGAAGAATACAGAAAAAATCCCAAGGCCCAACTCCACAACTTGGCCACCAATTGGCGGCCAACCTGGTTCATTTGGTCTCCAATTGGCGATCAAGTTGTCGGCGCACTATGAGAGTTTTTAGATGTATCCTCCTAGAGTTTCACCCTCCAGTCCTTATATATGCCTTGGATCTGCAGCCCAAGGTTTATTTCTTAGTTTTTTCTCTAGTTTAAAAAGCAGTTAGAGTAGGTAGCCTCCTCTTCTTCTTCATTTATAATAGCCATTAAAGAACTTGTAGTTTAGTTTCCATGAATGAAAATCTCTCTTTATTAATTGCAATTGTCCTTTATTTTAGCAGTATAGCTTAGTTAAATTTGTAGTAGTTATTGTTACTTGTAATAGTTAGATTTTCTCTTTTATTATCTTGTCTCTTATTTTCTTTATTGAACAATGATGCTACATAAGTGTTTCTTGCTCTGAGTGAGGAACCCTAAAGCTAGTTCACATTAGCATAAATTAGTGAGCTTGTAATAAATTGTGGTTGCTTGTAATAGCCAGATTGATTTTTCTTCTCTCCTCTTCTCTTCTATGTTAGCCATGATGCTCAATGATGGCTCCTTGCTTTTGTGAGGGGCTCTAGTAGTCTGCTTTCTCTCATCTCTTTCTTATCTTATTCTCTTTCTTCATTTCTTTTCTATAATGAGTGAGTAATCTTCTTGTGCTTGTTGGGGTTTATGTAATACTCTAGTACGGTTAAACGACATTAATTAGTATTTTAACACTTACTTTATATTTCTTCTATTCTATCTATTGGGTCGTGAATAATTCGAATAGTAGTAGTCGTTATCCGACCCGACCCGTAAGTTTAGAACCCAATATGATGCAAGATTGTATCTGAGATTTACCAGTAAAGTGTATCTATGTGAATCTAGTATAATACCTAAATTATATTTTTAGATCTTTATATATCATATATCTAGATCATCATATATCTTTTAATAGCCACAATTTAAGAATAAGTTATATTTTGTTAACTGTTATCATATGGTTGTCATTCCATATCTTATTTTGCTTTTATCTTTTACGTTTAAATCTCAAGATATCTAATATCAAATATTTACTAAATCTTGATATATTTTTAGAATTCTTTTAAATTTTAAATTAGGGGTATGAGTTATTTAAAATATATTCTTGCATTATGGTTGAGAAGTTTACATATGTGATTTATTTTCCAAAATATATTTTTGATGGGATTTTGGTGGAGATTGGTTGTAGTTTGATATTATCTATATACGTTAAAACTAATATATATTTATAACCTAATTTAAACTATATTATATATATTTATATTAAACACAAAACATATCTCTCTCTCTCCATATAACATATCCCTCCCCCATCAATTTATATATTCTCCTTCTTCGTTCTTCAAGCCCACATCCATTCTCGCCGACGCAACTCCAGCCACATCCTAGAACCTTAACCGGGCCATCAAAACTTGGTGTTGATTTATATAGCGTCATGTTGCTTCCGTTCATCGTGTTTGTTTCGAGACAACTTGCTACATACTATACTTTATGTAATTTACTTATATGTTTTCATACTATTATTATTATTATCATCATACAGCTATATCTATATAATTTATACACCGTAATTATTTAACACTAATCAGTTTTATAATATACAATGTATGCAAGGTTACAACTTGCGACATGCTATAACTATATCTATAAATATACATATCGTTGTAATATTTCTTATTATTATCATTAATTAGTTTATAATCTGCATTTTATAACGTTATATAAAATATAGTTTGAAAATATTATGGTTTACAAATGAAACGTCGTCGCAAAGCGGATACGACAAATCTGAAATTTACTGTACACCTTACCTTATAAAATTCATTATAAATCATAGAAAAATCATTAGCATACGTTCTTTAGTTCGTTACGGAGTTAACTCAGAATACTATAACTCTATGAAATATTTACTTGCAAAATAAATTGTTTAGATAACGTAAACTGTAAATGAAAGTACCTCTGAACTGCTGTCCAGGGAAATTCCAGCAGCAAACTTTCAATCTGAACGTTCATAACTTTTTTTAGGAACAACATGAGATATTTTAACTTATAAAAATGAAAATCTTATTGAATTATCTTTGTTTTTATATATGACACATCCTTTTTGGAAGACATTTGCTATTTTTAAGCTATTTTACAAATCAGGGTGACGCTGAATTTCTGAACGAAACTTTCTTGTGCATGGTTAATCAATACCACTTTTATAGTTATTAATCGGATTGAATATGTTATCCATGTTAATGTTATTATATTAATATCTATTTAATAAATAATAGTGCATGTGTTTTAATATTCAGCAAATATTACCGATTAACAGTTTTATAGTATCCGTCTGTATCTGTACTAATAATAGCTTATCTAGTTGCATGCCGGAACGTCACAATATTATCATACTACTATATTAGTTCAATATGTTATTTACATTGCATCATATATGGTAATGGACGTATAATGGTTATTACGGATAGATACATATGCATCCTGGCATTAGTCGTGTTCCGATATTGATTACAGTTTCACATTTGGTATCTATTTTGGGTAATATACATTACATGACATGTTCACGACACATTACCGGACTTGTTACTTGGATATTATTACTAATGCCGACAATCCTGACTTGTTGTCCCGACGGATGTAACTTGTTGTCTGCATAGACAAAACCTGTACCTGCTTGATCCTGTGTTGGCATTAGATTTACATCTTCAATACCTGACTTGAACACAAAACCTTGGGGGTAATGGGAAATCAATAATGAAATCTGACTTGTAACTCAATAGTTCGATACTTATACTGATCAGTTTTTACGGGCTAAGCCATCCCCGGAATGATGCTGTTGATATCATTCATCTGTACATATTACATGTTTACTGCTTAGCGACAGTCTCAGATTCAGCCCGAGAATCTTGACCGTGGTCCCGGGCACGCACGGGATACTATTGAGTTATATCGACGATTCCATTAAATTGATTTCAAAGACTTCTAGAATAGATAACCTAGAGGCACAGACTTTAGGATACACATCACATACCTATATCTCACTGTTTTACACATGTGTTATTTATTTACACTCATATTTAATCATAGCATCCTATCCTGGTTATTACTATTATTTTGATATTTATGACGCACTGACGTCTGGGTTTTGCATGGCCCAGATACTTGATATAGCATGTGAGTATTCGACAGGATCGCCGATAAGTGAGGACCGCCTCATTGATATAGCTCTTATGCGAGTTAGTTATTCCTTAGATCTTTATTGCTTCCGTTATCTTTTCCAGTTATTGTTTTTGTGGCTATTGGACATGTGATGGATAGATTTAGTAGTTTACTGTTCTTGATATCTGATTGACAGCCGTAATGTGACTATGGAAGGATGTTTCCTCGCCATAGGTAGCATGTTTGGCTCTATCACGTGTCGTGTTTACGTATTTTGGGAAGCGAGGCGTGACAGTGTAGGAGAGAGTGGTATAAGGAATGACAACATTCCTTTACCTCTCCTTTATTCAAACTCGGTTGAATGAACCCTGACCTAAATAGCACAAACTTCTCCATTTGGACGCTTTATCTCTCGATGATTTTGCGACCCAAATTCGAGACAAGTTGTGTTTGCTTGGGTGGAGGGCTAGAGTTAAGAGTGAAGAACGGAAGGACAAGGGTCGATGGAAGGGACTTAGCGCTTGGAAGACATTGTCTATACTCATAAGTACCCTTCTAGAGAACCTTAATCCACGTTGTTTTCGATTACCCTAGTATCAACACAAACGAGGAGCTCAAAGGAGAAAATACATTGTTACATGACTTAAACCACCAAATCCGAAGACCCTAACAAGCCCCTTCTTTCCTTTACATATCACATAGTTAAGAACGAACAAACTCGAAGTCTTTTTGCATAACTCGTCTAAGGCTAGAAGTAGAACTCATCTGTTTCTCTGTGGGTGACCCGTAACTCACTTTCGGCTAGCTTAGGCGACACCTTCATTGATTGCGGTCTATACGAACTTCATATATCTCTATCAATCACCAATCTGCTTCTTGTATCCATTCTTTTCATCATTTTGATTTTGATAGTCTCTATAAGATCACATATTAGCCCTGACCTTGCTTCAATAATCCAAGCATTGAATGACTCACGCAAGTTCTTAGTAATATACTGATTTTTGTATGAAAATTGAAATGAGACCTACACCATCTTGCGGTTATCTTCTCAAGTTGAACTATAGCTGCCTTAGAATGTTGCTTTAGCTCTAACATGGCAGCAACTCTGCTAGCATCATTATATGCTCTTGCAGCCTGCCACACAACTCTTTCAAAAAAAATTACCAGGAAAATCTTTTTTGAAGTTTTTCCATACATGCCTCATACATACTCTATGCTCATACATAGACAATATTTCTTGAACCGCGGCTTCAATACAATATTTCTTAGACTCCGGCTTCAATTCCCTTCTCCTGGTCACTCATGAAAACAACATTCTCCACGTATATGTAAGTCCGCGGCGGCGCCCCGGCCGTCGATCCGACGCCGGAAACGCGGAAACAAAAATTTTGCAAACTAGCAAACCGGCACCACCGCGCACTTTTCACCCGGATCGGGCCATTAACCTAGCTACTAGCAAACTAGAAAAGAGTAGAGAAGCTATACCAAGCGATCCGTGTCCTTCGGTCTTCGTCTCCACTCCGATCTCCCGCGGAAACTCCGTCCATCACCTCCTCGTCAGAAAGGGCACCACGTAGCCGGAATCTTTTACGGGTTCTCACCTCTGAACCGAGGCAACTCGGGCGCGAAGTTGGCTAGCCGACGTGTCCAAGATTTGCTGTAGAATAGTGTAGTAGCCATGTCTCTTTGAGGGTTTGAAGTTGCCTTTGGATGGAAGTAGCAATCAAGAACTTTGGAGAGGTGAGAAGGGTTTTTGTGAGCAAGCCAAAAAGGAATGAGATGAATGATAATTTTCCCACCCTCACCAAATGATCTTCTCTCACTCTCCCTTTCAAAGTGGCCGGCCCCTTTTTGAGATGGTGGAGGAAAATGACAAGAAAAACCAAGTGGGAAAAATTTGTGATAAAAAGAAATATATAAATCATCACAAGATAAACCTCACATCCTTTCAATAACCCATCATAAGAAAAGCAATGGAAGAGACTAAAAAGGAATCTCATGATGGTTGAACCACAAATGCAATAAACCCCTTCCATAAATGTTATCTGCAAACTTGCAAATAACCCCTTCCATCACAAAAGTCCGGCCCCGAAGGAACAAAGAAAAACCGGCCGGAACGGAATACAAACTGGCAACTTCAGAAAACTGATCCCGTAACAAATTACAGGAAAACCCCGCTACTGCAAATACATGCCCGCATTTGTATTCCCACTGAACACAAATGCAAAGAGACAAAATCTATACTGTCAAATACTAGGATCCGGCTTAAGCCAAAGCCGGCTAGTAAAAACCGTCCGATCACGATTCGTGCAATACCGCACGTATCTGATCGAACCCTGCCATATCTCCATATGGCCTCTACAGCGTTTCGCCCGAAACCTGAGTAACTGAGTGTGGTGGACTCTAAAGACTCGTCAATACTATGGTTGTGGATTTAACCACTAGCACGTCAGAGGTATCAGCCATACGTGACGGGCCACCAGCTATTGACCAAAAAGGACGTCGATGAGCGAACTCATCCTAACACCCTACTGAGCCTGTCAGTGACAATATCCGTACAGTCCGGTCCGTTCGTCTATGAGCATCGCATGGCGGGCCTAGGGGGTTGGTAAAAGTCAGACCCCCAAAAGCGGTACAAGTCGTGTCAGAGATCAGCCCAGAATACCCTGAGATACTACTGGAATACCTACCAGTAAATCTCCTGCCTTGGTCAAGGACTTTCCATGTTCTGGCTCTCCTAGACACAGTGCGACCTCACCCCCAATACCGGGAGAGACGAACCCCTGCAGATCCGCTCACTGCCTCCATATGGCTCGGGACTGTACCCAACTAAAACCTGTTTGCACGACTCCTTTGAGCCGTGGTAGGGTAGTAATCAAAGCACAGTGGGAACTCACACGAGACAAATGACGATCTCAGGTCGATGAACTAACCTGCACACATGTCACCAGGGAACTGCTATCTGACGTCTGGTATAATCCCAACTAGCAGGTTCCCGGCGAGTCCTGTCCGGTGTACTCATAACCCAATGAGCACCTGTATACATCTTAGGTGAACCAACTGACACCAGTGGCTTGTGAGACCGGCCACCGCCCCTCGTCGGGGTCTCGACTGTATACACTAGTCTACTCTGGAGAATCGATGCCCTGTCTCGAAACTCCCACGACTAGGGACCTTTTAAGGATGTGCTTATAGACTCCAGCTCTCACGTATATGATCGCCCTCATACTGCTGGTAGTCAAGCAAGAATCCTAGGGGCTCTATCAACGTGTAATAGCGACTCATAAGGTCACCTAAAGCAGTACACGATGATAAAGATAAACCAGATAGCATACTATCATCTCGAGTAAGACTGTCCTACCGGCATAGGTCCTCCTCAATCATTGCAATCACGTGCCTGTGATCCAATAATTGACTCTGAGGGCACTATATCCAACAGTATACACCTAATGCTATTTTAAGCTGCTTTAAAAACTAGAGTCAACTCTCCCCATTTTCTGATTCACAAACATCAAAAGCAATAGGAAACTGTCCATTGTTACCATCTAATGCCATAGCAGACAACAATACATCTAAGTATTTACCCCAAAGATGACAGCCATCTAAACCAATAAATGGCCTACAATCTACTTTGAAGCCATCTATACTTACTTTAAATGATACAAAACATTTTAAGAATGCCTTATCATCTTCTAAGACATTCTCAATATGGCTACCTGAGAAAACACGAAAATATACCAAGAAATTAGATACAACTATACTTGACTAGTTAGCCAATTCAAAACTTTAACATGAAGAATCACAATAACTATCTAACAAGTTAAAGGTATTTCTATGACATCATAACATAAGTGAACCAGTTAGCAACATCAGCTTGATGGATTAGAAGATAGGTGTTAATGCAATTAGAAAGTATAACCATAACATCTAAACTTAAGTATAATATTTACCTGGATTTCTTTTAACCTGAGAATTCGTCCTATCAATTCGAATCGTCGAACCAGTCTATCGGTGGTGGTGCTTGTTCTGAATTCTCAGAGAGATCAGGCTCCTCGTTCAGCTCGTACTGATGGATTCTCCGATTTCTCCTTTCTCTCTTAGTGAAAACTTAAGTCTACGCTATCTGGGTTGTTGGGAAGGAAGGTATCTCGGCAAGTCAGGAAAGCCCCTGCAGAACAAGGCTCTTTCTTAGTTCGTGAGAGTTTTCTCGCTAAATATACAGCTTCGCTGAATCCACGGGTCGTGTCATCGTCACCAATGTCTGTCGGCTAGAAGCAATAGGAATGAATCTGACTTGAAAGTCCGGGGAAGAGGGCCCCTTACCAGTGGTGGCATAACGTGTGTAGCTTTTTGATGGCTAGCATTGGTTAGGATGTTAAGCGGATCATAAGAGAAGTGAATGTGTTCCGAAACGACACCCTATTCCGCCTTATCCTTTCCTTCCGTAGCCTTCAATCTTGGAAGTAGTTTGTAGTTCTCCTCCATTATTCCATAGACAGTGTCCTTAGCTATTTCAACACTTCTCTACAACTTCATATAAGGTAAACCTTCCGATCCATACTTCTCATGAAGATATTGCCCTACTTGCCTTGTTGCGTAATTTGCATTGAGCCTAAGATGATAGAGAATTTAAATGCAATCCACTTCTTTGTCATAGACTTGTTGTCAATCTTGTTAATTCCAATGCAGGTGTGTTTCTTCTCTACCTTTGTTATCTAAAAGCTTTTGCCATCAGTCATTAAGGAATCTCTCACCCTTCATGGACAGTCTTCTGCTTTGCAATGTGCCAACAATTGTTTTCTTTCATTATTAGCTAAATACATCTCAAAATTACTCATAATTGCATGCTACTTCAATGACATCCTCCGTGCATTGATGTCTTTAAATTTCTTTCCAATTTCAATTGCAGAATTTTCATCATCGACATCCTAAATAGGAACCCCCATTAACCCATCTACATTGTCAGCTTAATCTTCTTCCTCTTCTGCTTCACTCTCATTTGTGACCAACTCCCAATACCAATCTTATTCAAAGACATCATTGGCTTCGTCTTTTGCATTCTCTTCATTTTCTAATGGAATTTCAATATTTGGATCAAAGTCGGGATCATCACCGCTCTCATCATCAGAATCATAGCTACTTGCATTACTTTTTTGATCTACATCAGCTTCAACACCTGTTTCTCCCTCATCTCCACCGCTTTGTGCTCTGTCATCACTGTCACATGTTTCTCCCTCCATCACAAATGGATTTTTCCCTTTACTTTGTCTTGCATATCGTTAGGGTGGGGGTGGGGAGGGTTGTGATCTATAGGTTGGGTATCTTGGTGGTTTTGGTCTTTTAGGTGGAAAGACTGGTGTAGCTTTCTCAAGAACAACATACATGACCATCATTGTGTTATTCAAATTTCTATTTTTTTCTAACTTCTGAAAGTAATCTTGTTCATTTGTCAACTCATTAAACTTACATGGATTAGAACCAAGTACCAAGTAGGAAATGAGCATCATCTGTCCCGGCGTGACATCAATTTTATCAATTATGAACCTACAAAGATCCAAATTTTATCAATTATGAACCTACAAAGATCCATGTAAGTCGATCTATCCAATTCAGCCTATAGAATTTTAGTTTGACCCACTTCATGTCTCATTCTTGCTGTCGTGGGGATTTTCTTCCAAAATCCACCATATATGACCTTAATTGGCAGCTCTATGTGCACAGCCATGCTACAGGTTAGACCCAATTTTCATTAAACGGAACAATTAAAAAAACCCTAAATAATAGTTCAAGTAAGAAACCTTAGAAATGTCATTTGATCTTTACATGAAATCGGTAGTTAAAATATAGAAATTCCTAACCCTAGTAACTCAAATCAAGTGCTCAAAACCTAAAAATCATAAATTTCTTTAAAAAAAAAAGGGGCAAAACTACAACCGCAACAAAGAAGAAACAGAAGTACCTTAAATCTGAAACCCCTAGATTCTAAATTAAGCTCTTACACGTCTCAACGCTGTCTAAGGAGAACCCCTATTTTCCTTTCAGATTTTATTTTAAAGAAGAGGAAGTATTAAAATGACGGTTTTGAATGATGAAGTAGGGTAGTTCATGGGTTGTTCGTGGAGATGGGGTTATGAAAATTGCCTAACGGCGGGCGTCGACTTTGGATGGAAAACTTGCAGGGTATTAAGTAACAACTTAAATATTTTGGGGGTGGGTTAGTAATTAGTATGTTTTTGGGGGGTTTTAAGTAAAAAACCCTTCAAACAAATACATGTTAACGGGTTAATCGGGTGACTTTTGAGTTAACGGGTCACACTTAACGGGTGAATTTGGCGACCCGATTCCTCAATCCACACAGCTCCTCTTCTCTCTTCCTCCCTCCCAAGCTTCCACCTTCACAGAAACCCTGCTCAAAACCCTAACCCTAGTGCCCATTAGCAGCTAGATCGACTCCTAGGGTTAGGGTTTATGGGGGATTTCTTCAAAGATCACATCTTTGTGAGCCACGCAGTCGCCGCATCTTCCTCCATTGCTCTCTCCTCCTCTCTCACTCATCCCATCGACACCCTCAAGTCCCTTCTTCAGGTTCTCCCATTTTTTTTAATTTTCTTGTTTTGTTAATTTCTCTGCTTTCTTCTGTTTCACTTCTTTGCCTTCATTAATTAATCAATTTCCTTTTTTTAATATAAAACTCATCAACATCAACAGCTTAGTGCTGGGACTTCTCAACAGCTGGGATTCTTTCAAGTGCTTGATAGAGTTCGGTTCGCATCTGGCGTCACAGGTATATCTTGTTATATTAATGCAATTTCTCTTTATTTTTCTATAAGAGAGTTTTTTTTAGTGATTTATCCAGCAATCTAGATATAATAATAAGGAAAATTTGAAGGGAATTATTGGCAACAAATGGAAAGGATAAAAAGAAAACATGTTATAAAGTAGTTGAAGAGGAACGGAAAGGAGAAAGTGTAGAAGCACAAAAAATAAGTAGGTTGCTTAAGCTCTTCGAATCTACAAAGTTAGGCAAATCTGTTTCCATTAGGCAAATCTGTTTATCACTTAATTTCTACAATATATTCCACTGGAGCAGAATCACATAATAAGAATCTTATAACTCGAACATTTTTGCAACTATTTCTTTAACACTGATATAGAGGTGCAATGTTAGGTTCTAGCTGGTCACAAATGTTCAGTCGTTATGTGGAGCCTTTAGCTCCATTGCCGAGCCCATTTTCTTGGAGAAGGGTTAGATCTTAGAGGATGACGAAGATGGTGCTAGAGATGGCACCATTGTTCATCCACCCATCACCAATATAAACATCTCAACATTTTTTTTTATCTCAATGTATATGTCAAAATGGTTAATGCACAAGAATTATTAGCCTATAAACTTGTCATCATGTTTGCCTTGGTTCATTTGAAGTTCTAAGAATCAGATATTCTGCTCTTCCCGTCATGTAGCATGTTTATCAAACTTGAACATATCCTGCTTGTTAAATCATTGAAGAAAAAGTGGAAATACGGGGTTCCGTCACTCATTATTTTGGTGATGGGTATTTCTTTTCTAATATGAGATAAGCTTCCTATCAGTTTTCTAGATTTTAAATTGTATTTATTGGATTTGCAAATGATGGTGATAATGATGTTTACATTGATGTGTTTTTTTCGTCATACATTAGGTAACTGGTGCTTTAGCCAGGTTATGCAGAGTATTATTTATGATGGTAGAATGCATATGCTTCTTAAATTTTCTCCTAAGGCTTCTCAGAGATATTGATTAAACTGGGCTGATTAAACATAACAATCATGCAAATTACTAGAAGGCAATGCATCTTACAAGGACCTCAAAATGATACGTGCTTGTTTATTTATGTTGGCTTTTTAGGTCTGTACAATGGGTTTTGTTGGTCAATACTCGGTAGCATGTCAGGGTTGGGTGCACGCTTTGGAGTATATGAAATTCTAACAGCTTTCTATAAAGGTACGCTTCGAGACATTCTGTTTATATAATCTCTTTGCTTTCCAGCAGAAGCTATTTTTTGCGTTTCTCAATATATATATATATATATATATATATATATATATATATATATATATAGTTGTCTATTCGTTTATTTTAGATGCATTATCTACTTGCATAGAGATTTTCTTAACTCTATGAGATATAATCTTAAAGAAAGACAACATATACTCAACTGAAGGTAAAAATTAATTTGCAATATTATGCAAGGTTAATTCCAGGATAATATCTAACGTTTCACCCCACTTGCAGCTTAATACCCTATTGTTTTTATCCTGGACTTAATACCTCAAAATATGGATTTACATTTTTCTCCTTGGCTCCGTTAGTTGCAAGGATGAAGTGCCTTTTTATCTAATTTAATTAAACACAGTTTTGAATCAATAGATCACTTTAGTATATTACCTACCTCCATCCTCTCTCTCCATGAACCCCCCCTTCTTGACCCCGAAATGAATCTCCCTAATTCAGCAACTTTTTTGAAGCGGGTTGTTGGGTAGCAAAATTTGTTTTTTGGAACTTTAAATGTTCACCAGTAAAGAGAAGATTTTACAGTATGGTAAAATATTCTCCAAACTCTTTGCAATTTCATTATTCTCTAAATTGCGGTGCTGGAAGATCTAAGGTTTGATGGGTTGCAATAATGTGCTTATTCATAGCTATAGAAAAAGTTCAAAATTATAGACTAAAGCTAATAGTGGGTTTGACAAATATGCAAGTTAACGACGGGCATAACATGAGATGAGTAGTAGGACTTGGAAGTTCTATATGGAACCTAAGAATCATACCACCGGAAAAGAAAGTAAATTTCTTCATACTCAATAAACACAAAAGGAGCTGAATAAACAACCCATGCATTTAATTCCTCCTTTTTGAGTGAGCATTTGATCCAAGCATTTAACGGGGACAAAGAAAGAAGATTTCTCTAAACACATATAAGAGGAAAATAAATTAGTTTGGGACTAGAGAGATGAAAAAAAATGAGAGAAAGATGAAATATAGACTTTGGTTTTACAGAAGGAAGAAGAAAGGAGATAAAAAAAGGTAAAATGACAGTTAAGAAGCATTTTGTCTAAAATTAGTCACATGTAGGACATGTGAGTATTTTAAACAGAATAATTTGAACGAGGGTTAATAAAAGATATTGTAGTGTAAGCCTTCAGAACTTCAAGATATATAAACACGGTTTAAATAACAGTTTGGTAGTAATGTGCAAGAAATAAAAAACTTTAGGGTATTAATATTCAATTAGTTTATATTATGCATGCTAATGTAACTGTAGAAAGTCTTGTCAAGGGAATCAATATATATATATATATATATATATATATATATATATATAAATTAGTGTTCAATAGAGAAAAACTTGCAACAAATAACCAACAAAACCCGTCGAATCAAAAACAAATTTAAAACCCAAAATATTGCAAGAACCAATAAAATACAGAATATTTCACTATAAAACATGACAATAAAACCTTAATCAGCTGCAAAGTAACTATGAAATTTAAATGTCAAACTTTTTCAATTGGAAGTAAAACGTTTAATAACTTAATACGACAATAAAACCATAAATTTTAACAAAGAATATAACAAAAAACTAAAAGTATGAACAAAAGTATAAAAGCTCTGAAAGGATAATTGTTATATGTTGATATGACATTGCTTTACTTTTCCATCAAATATGTTGTATTTCATCTTTTATTGTTTTTATATATATTTATATTATAATAAAAACCAAATTACGTTTGCTACTTAGAATATATAATTTCTTTTTAAAATCGCATCTCATGTCTATCATTTGTTTAGAGTTTAGTCTTAAAAAACAATATTTTTTTAAAAAACAACCTTTTTATTATTAAATGTGCAAAATCAATTTCAAAATTTCATAGCACGTGTATAGCACATGTTAAAAATAATAATTACTAATTACATAACTAAAATTAATAGATATGATTTTTATGGTTTATTGAATTGTATGTTCATTTGTTCGCTATTCTTTCAAAGCTTATAATGAAACTCCATAAAAATCTTAACAAAAGAACTTTAACGTCCAGAAAATACATTAATGACAAAATTTTAAAAATGTCATCATCTAAGCATTTTCTAACCATATAGGGTCAGCTATGAAGCTTAGCTCCAGTAAAGATCTAATTAAATTTTATGACCGGTGTCTATTTGCCGCCAACACTCTCCATATAAATGCCAAATTCTTGATTTAAAAAACTATGATAAGAGGACTTGTCATAGTCTTAATTGACCAGTTGACATCTTTCAATTATCGAAAACTATAAAAAAAAAAGTCTACAAGAAGGGGAAAACGCTATATTTACTATATTGAATTATGTTCCACTCTACGACAGATATAACTAAGAGCTAAATAAAACGTTTTACATGATAAAATAAAAAAATATAACCAAATTAAACAAATATTTTTTTTTATATCAAACAATTATCCATGCTTAAAATTAATAAAATGTTCTATTTCTCATCCAAGGAGCAACAAATAAATATATAAATTGAAAAACAAAATATTTTCTTATTCGATATAAGGATTACTTGAGGTATATACTTCGATAGTAGGAGACTAACAATATATCAATTCATTTTTTGTTTGAAAATAAAAAAAACGATAAATGAAAAGAGAATGTTTTTAAAATTAAACAATAACAGGAAAAAAAGAACCATAAAAAACAACACCAAATGTGCCCGTCTAAAACTAATTGGATAGGTTGAAGATTAGCTAAAACAATTTCCGATTTGGGTTTATTTTAAAACCCGTCTGTCTAAACCTTAAACCCAACCTAAATCAAACTGAGCTTGGACCAAAGTGTATATCATGGACATTTAATTCTAAATGTTGAATATACATATTGTAACTTATTATATTGTAAATGGTTTGTGCATAATATATAAATCTAATATATATGATTTAATAGATTCATAAAAATGAAAAGTTTTATGTATATATTTAGTTGGACTCACCATAAGTTTCACATTTTTGAATTTTTTGATAATTTATAATGAATTAAGTCTGAAAACCTTACAAAATCCAACCGGGCCGTTTACAAATCAAATCCTGTCAGAATCATGAATGTTCATGTTTGGGTATAATGCACAGTAAACCCATCGGGTCATGAATGTTCATGTTTGGGTATAATGCACAGTAAACCCATCGGGTTTGGATGAGTTTTGGATTTAAGTTCTAAATTTCGGATTGGGGATAAAAAATTTCGGAACCTGTTCGATTCGCCTTGGTTTCACTAAATGAATTGTTGCTGCATACTGATAAAAAATTAATCAATCCAAACCGATTAATATATTTTATGATTTTAATACAAGAGAAGTTTAAATTTAAGGATTTTATATATTTTTCCACCTTTTTAATTATATTGTTTGGAATGGGACCATTTTTCATGTTCAATCCGAATTTAATTTGTTATTCCAATATTAATATTGTGTTCAATTTTCTAAAATTACCTATATTCAGTTTCTATAAGCCAAAACAAATAAAAATATGGTTACACCCATGTCCGTATGCTTCGATCGCACCACCAGACACTAGCATGATTGTTATTGATGCTAGATTCGATAAAACCATTTAAGGTACCATGTTCTGATACCCCTTAAAAAAACTTTGACGATGCTCTTTCAAAAACTTTTAAGCATGCAAGATAAATAAACTGAAGACAAAGGGAGCACAAGGAATTTAGTAATTTCACCAACTCAATTTATATCCATGAAAAAGCATGAAGATTTCATAATCATGAAGAAGAATACAAGTTGCATTCATCCCGTCCAGTTCCTTATCTCCCTCTCTAGATCCCACCTCAAAAGATGGCAATTACAATCCTCATAAACCACAAATATAATACACAACGGTGATAAAATCAAGTCTTGATCAACTTATTAGTAGAATGACGGTGCATTCACATATAAACGATACTGCTTTATATTTCTAATTTCTGGCCCAGTTGTGTTTACCCTCTGATATCTAACAGGAGTCTACCTGCATATCCCAAGTTATTCGGTCTCATTCATTGCTTCCACATACTATAGTAAAAAAACCTGCTATACCCCCGCTAAAATCTGGTTTAGCGGTAAACAGCCAATAGGTGTGAAGCTGTCTGGATGGGTTAGGTTTGGTAGTTCCTCCTAGAAGTTCAAAATTCAAAGTTCAAACCATCTTGCGATACCAAGTTTATACAAGCTCCTCACATACGTTCACATACGTAATGTTAAAAGAAAATGAAATCCTTACGTATTATTTATACATTTTTATTTTTGTTAAGGAGTACACTTTGTATTTCATTTTCCAACCACCATAGAAGATTGGAGTAAATTGATCAAGCATCTGTTTCTTAGAGGCATTTTTTTGTTGTTAAAACTGGAGCAATTAGTACTGTTTCTAGCTTAGCGTGCTTGTTCTCTTATGCAATTTACCCTCTATTGGACGAATGGTTCACTTTGGCCATATGTGTGCTAAAGCAACAATGAGTACATGCACGATAACTGCATTAGGTATCATCATCACATGTAATCAATGTTACATAAATATAAATTTTATTATGCATCCCCGAAACATACACTTTTGCATGTTTATTACTATAGCACTTTCTTTTCGGCATAGATAATCAATATAATGTTATGCCTTGATCTTATAATTTTTTCGAAACTCTCCTTTGGAATAACAAACTGACAACATCATACCATTATCTTTACTTATTTATGGAAATAAAATTTTTATTGTTGCAAACACATCATAGATAATACATTTTGATTTGGCAGATGGAAGGGATGATAACTGCGTCTATGTTTCTGAGGCTCTATTGGCTGGCATGGCTGCTGGCGCCGTAGAGTCTGTTATATGTACCCCATTTGAATTTCTTAAACTCCGGAAACAAGTGGCATGTGCTTCTAATTATAGAACTACTAGCTCAGTCAAGGCCATTCAAGACACTACACCATTGATTTCAAGACTACTACCCAGTTACACTCCTAATATAAAAGCAAGGAACTATACAGTGGGTATTCTGTCCAACCTCCCCCACAAAAATATTGACATTGTTGGTGCACTTAAGCAGTATCCATGGATGCTGACTGGTTCTGGAAGACCACCACTTGCATCTGAAGTGACACGCCCTCAAGATATTGTATCATTGGAGGGTTGGAGTGCTTTATGGAGAGGTCTCCGACCAGGAATTGCTCGAGATTGTGTTTTTGGTGGAATTTTCTTTTCGACCTGGCAATTCTTTCACATAGCAATGCTTAACTGGAAAGCCATCGATATAAACCCCCCGCCAAGGTTTGTACCCTCCACTCATTTCTCTTTTGATGTTACATATAATGAGCATTTGCGGTTATATCACGTGATCTGGTAAATACATTTATTGTTCGCTTTTGCTAATACAATTATTTATAAGAGAGATTTTGTTTATGAGATTGGGTTTATCTACATAGGTAAATTTAAGTTATGCTAACAGGAAAGTTTGCCCTTCATAGGAATGAATGGTGAAGGGAAAACTGGAGTCAGGGTTATCTAAGAATATCACCAGTTCAGGAATTGTGTCTTCACTTTGTTCATTGGATAATAAACGGTGATGTAAAACCTTTTATTGGTTTGAAGATTAACAACAATACACAGATTGGTGCAGTCTCCAAAAACATTGTTAACATTTCTTACAAGTTGGTAGCAGAATAGGTTTTCCTGATAGGTTTGTTACTAAAAGTTAAAAAATTGATGCTCCTATTCCCATCAACATGGGATTGGTAATGAAACGATGCTCCATTGTGAAAAGGGTCCATATTATAAACCTCTAAATTGGTTGTCAATGTGGAATAATCTCTGAGTTGGAGTCAATTTAAGTGGCATAGGAAACTATGAACTAATGATATTGGTGCTGGCCTTACAATATCACTTGATGAACAGGAAATACCTGCATTATGACTTAAGCAGTTGGTTCATGTTATCATGGAGCACCCCCTATAGAATTCTCGCTGACTAAATACAAGTCTAGAGGAAACAAGGAGTCTACCTATAGGAAATTGCAATGACCTCTGAGTATGATACAGGTCAGACTCAAACTAAAAAAAAACACATTCCTGATTATAGCAAGATACAGATTCAAGAATATGCATATATACATGGCGGACCCAGGAATTTTGGTTAGAGGGGTCACACGCACGCAACAAGTTTTACTGATAAATGCAACTAAATAGCATAAAAATCATTATACAAATTGAAAATTAGACATCAAAATTGCAATTAAATTTAATTTCAGACAAAATAATACTGTTAACAATTTAATGTAGAGACAGATTTCCTGAGAGAGGAGATAAGACTATTGTTCGATATGAACTTGCAAAAAACATAGAAATTAAAAGAGCATATAAAATTTAAACATTATCAACTTAATTTTAGTTTCTTTATATCAAATAATATTAGTTTCATTGTTTAGGGTTTTGACCTTCAAACTTACCAATCACATGTTACAATCCTAAGTCCATAAAACCTGCAAGATTCATACTTGCAAACTCATGAGACACATTGAGAGGTGAATCATTGGATGGGACAGGTGGGTGCTTGATACCAGGGTTGTTTTTTCTTCTCCTCCTTTTTTCTTCGATGATATTGTTGAGGCTGTTAACATTAGACACCAATTGCAACCTGGGTGCTATTTATTTCACAAACCTCAGAGGAGGCACGTGCGCCCTCTGACTTGAATGTGGGACCACCCTTGCATGTATATTGATTACATAATGTTATGATCTATGTACACATTGATGGTTGCGTCCAATAACATTGGAGTGTAGTATAGGAGAATAGGAGATACGGCCACCGACTTCATCACCATCTAAGTATTTTTCCATCAAAATTCTAAACTGTTGTAAGACTGACAAGTTGATGTCAACATCCTAAATTGTTGATAGTTCTTGTGAACAGCATATCTTGAAAGCATGCTCATGCAAACACTTGACCTTTTGATTTTTCCAATTAACATGTAGCCAGGAAGCAATCCTCACAATTTTTTACAGAGACAGGAGATGATAAATAGAGATTGCACTAGGCAAGAATACTTGACCCTACAATTTCTTTCAAGTTACATCAAAATTGAGACCGGTAGCTTTTGTATATTCTTAAAGGATCATTAACATTTTCAAGGATTCATGTAGCCAACCCCAAAAGTCTGGGGTAGAGGCTTGTTGTGGTATTAGAATTTTCAATTTTGTAAGGCTCTATTTCTTGGTTACAGCTATACAAATGTACAATAAAAGAGTGTAACGCTTCTATCTGGTTGTGGAGGGTCCCCATATATGACCAACAGGACAAGTGAATTTACGGTGCGATATTCTTAATTATATCTAGGACCATAGGCCCATGTATAGGATTCTTATAGGTTATTTAATATCCCATCCTTTATAATATCTGCCGCATATTGAGTTAGATCATGCTGTTTATGCATGGCTGATTGCTCCAGTTAACCTAAGAGTTATCTGGTCAAGGTAATAGACCCAGATAGAAGTCTTTTAATCCTTGACAAGCATGATCATGTGCTTACTGTTGTTTGCTTGAGCCTGAAATCTTTGGCTGCACACAAGAAATCAAACTTATTCCGGTTGGGTTAGTTGGGTTCATTCCTATCCTGCAGTACGTTTGGATTCAAGCCTGGGATCCTAAAGCTGTTACTGCCTATGCTAGAAACCATGTAGTGGTTGCATCTCTAGTCAGTTGATTCTAGCATTTCTATAGTTGTTCCTGACATACAGCCATATCTTTGTAACTATTTTTGCATCGGTGTCCCCTTTCCATGATCGATGCTGAAAGGAACATTGTGTTTCTCAATCTTGCTCCCATTTCTACCTTTAGCCTATTTTGGGTATAATTTACTTTTATTTCAGTTATGGTTTCATAGCTGGAAAAGGAGAAACTTCTACAAGTTTTTCAAAAGCTTTAACTAGTACTATTAGTTTACTTAAGACTATAACCCTACCATAATCATAGATAGTTTCTCCTTTTTAAAAAAAAATAATACTACAGCCGTCATTGGTCATATGATGAGCTATTACCTTAATTTAGCTTTATAAAGATAGAGCTTCCTGCGAATATTTTTGTCACGCCCCGCATCCCAAAAGACAGAGAACGAGAGCAGACGAAACCTGCAACGTATTCACAGCGAGAAGCAACCCTCGTCATGCATACGCTAAGTGTAATTGCAAGCAGAATAAAAACAAGAATTACAAGAATTTCAAACAATAGCAAAGTCCAACAATATTTATTACAAAGTTCGGCCAACCAAGAAAAACTAATATTCATCTTGCACAGAAAAATAACTCAACTTCGACTAAGCTTGGTCTCCAGCCTCAAAGTCATCTGGAGACATTCCCCTGAAAAGAAAGCAGAAAACAGGAATACCGTCAACGAACTAAAGTTCGGTAAGTCCCTATTTTATTAAAAAACAGTATTTTAAATGAAACATGGTACATATAATACTAGGTATGAGAATAACTGTAAACAGGAAACGGTAGTGTGCATGTCAAATAAGTAACATGTGTTAATCACTGGAAGGTAACTAGAGTATCACGATATTCGATATTTTAGTATTATTAATTATAAGTATAAGCTCGATTTGTGGGAGTTTTATATGTAACGAAGATATTCCGTTTTGGAACAACAGAAACACGTATTCAAGAGATTCAAGAGTTTGTAATGCATTGTCCCGTAATATCCGGAACCACGACGATCATATATGACTCCCGTTACATGTAAATACCCTCATTCTTCGAACTATCCCACCCCCATGATAATCTTGATATTAAAGTACCGATATATATATATATATATATATATATATATATATATATATATATATATATATATCGCATATAATATCTAATGTGTTATTTATAACTGAGTTTAAATATTAAATTACAAAAAAATTAGTATTAATTGTCAATGTAAATATTCCTGATAGTAGTACTTACTCAACATGAATTAAATAATATAATATAATGCTTTATATAATTACACTAGCGTGTGTATTAGATTGTACTATCATGTTTTAAGTTTATAAACTCGATTGGTGAGGATTTTACACGTAATGAAAATGTTCCGTTTCTTCTCGGAACAACAGAAACACGTATTCAAGAGATTGATGAGTTAGTAATGTATTGTCCCGTAATATCCGGGACCACACCGATCATGTATGTATGCCCCCCATTACACGTAAATATCCCAATTCGTCGGACCTTCTCATCCCCGTGTCAATTACTTATTTAAGATCTAGAGTTCGACACAAATGCTAGCATGAATTCATGAATATTTGATACATTGTATGCTCATGTCAGATTCACGGTTTCACGAGTTCATGAGTTTCATGTATTCAAATGGTTCATGTTAAGTTCATGGATTCAAGTATTCAAATGGTTCATGCCAAGCAATATGAAATGCGACAGCCGAATTCAGAATATAGTTAGTTTTCATAGTGTCAACAACAAGATTTGCAAAAATAGAAGTCATATTGATATAATATATACATAAATTTACAATATCAACAGCAGTTAATGATTATTATGATTCAATATAGTACATAATTGAAATCATCAAAGATAAGAGTGTGTTCAGTAAAGTATACTAAAATATATACTAATAACTATAAATTTACAATTTTAAAAAAAACAATACAATACTTATATACTGTGACCTCCGAGGTTGCATAATAAACACAGTAGCTAATGACACAAAATTGCAAAATGTAAAAGACAAATGTAGAAAATATTATACAGTGTATTCCTAAAATTTATGTATACATAATTAATATATATGCATATTATTCAATAATGTAAGATGAATCATACCTGATGATCGCATATACTATGACATATGCATTATAGTTTAAGTGGATATAGCAGCAAAGTATATTTTCATTATTTTAATGCATTCACTATTGTGTTTTCTATCACCATGTTTTGATTAAGTTATTCATTTTTCTATAACGATAAATACAGATTGCAATTATTATATGATTTTGACATATTTTTGTACAATTCTTAGTTTTCTTTGTATATAAATTGTCAAGTAGACTATTCAATAAAAAAAACTTTAAGAGGGGACTTACAAAGGTGGAATGATCTACGACCGTTCTAAAGCGTGTAAAGGTAGCCTTGAAGTGATTGAGGCTCGTGCGTGAAGCTAAACAAGAAAAAAAACAAAGTGTTGAAAATGGAGGGGCTCGAACTCGCAACCTACGGATTAGCAATACAATGTGATAACGATACAAGAATTGACCATGCATATAAATAGAAAGGAAATAAATTTATATACATGTGATTCAAATAAAAGGGGCTTTACTGAAGAAGGAAAATTATAAGGGAAGTACAAGGATTTTCCGGTCATTACAATTTTTGCGAACCTTTTCATGTTTACCGTTTACTGTTTTTTCAGAAAAAGTTGGTGGCATGCTTTTCTATTTGTAAAGTGCATCTGATGCCTTCGTCTCGTACAATGTCATTCAGGTCCATCGATGAAGTTGGCCCTCTATCTCCTCTAGTTTCTAGTCTTGCTGCTGGATTTTCAGGAGCATTTGCTGCTGCTGCTTCTCATACCTTTGACACCGCTAAAAGCCGGTCACAGTGTATCGTCACACCTAAGGTAAGTATCCATTCTGTCGTGGTAGATGTTTTGTTTTCCGTCAGAACAGTCCTGGTGTATTTTCTTACTGAAATATATCAACTTGCGAATTGCATGATCTGGCGATCCCTATCATACTGTCTGCACAGAACAGATATATTAATTTCTAAAACGAAAAGGTTGATACACTGCGGAATCTTATATAAATAGACGGATCGACAGGGATTTTAATAGAAGACATATAATTAATAAGTTGCAATTGAAAGACCGTTTGGTTAAGAGGATGAATGATTACCTAAATCTCAAACTAACTGTTGCTAAGGTAAAGCTAGCTTGTTTTCTTGATTTCAAATCCTTTGGAAAGTGTTAATATGTGTGCAGCCAGTTCCTGATTTCAAATTGTATATGGGAGACTCAAACTAGACTAGATGGAAGAACAGTTCGTTTGATGTAACTTAGGCAGGAAGGACGACACTACATAGTATGCCACTAATGATTGGTTATTTATGTTAGTCCATTCTATTACTTTTTATCTCAAATAATATTGGCAATTTCCCTTTTTATGTTTAATCTTAGAATAATAATGAAGCCTATACTAATACAAGTACCTCCCAAGTACCTCCATTTCAAGGGAGGAAATAGAAGTTCATGGGTTTCATTCTTGTGATATAGGTAGAAATGGGCGAGTTGTTCGGGATGAACTTTTTGTTCCTGGATGGGATCTGGTTAAACCCAGACTGGAAACATGATAAGGCGAGCAAGACTTGATATTTAAGATATAAACCATGATTAATCAATGGAGTATTCCATTTGGATCTTGTTGATTTAATCTATATGTCCTTGTATATAGCACATGCTAAACACATAATTTCATAATTAAAAGTTAGTGGATGGTTGGTAATGGATCCTTTTACTCTTAAGCATTAAATTTGCAATATGGGAGCCGGGAGGGATGATAATTGATGCTTTTCTAGCGAACTTGTCAGTAGGCTTGATTAAATAGCATTATGCAAGTCATATGGTAGTAATCTGAGATGTAGCGAGTGCCCATAGTGATTGTTCAATGATGGGTGGGTGAGAAATTAATCTGTATTGATTATTGTTATAATTTGTTTGAGCTACTTTCATAGGTATTTTTTCCCCTACCTGATATACATTCGATCCCCCCCCCCCCACACACACACAAAAATAAAAATAAAAACGCTGGATCCGAGAAGAAAATGACCTGAATCAAGATAGTAGTAAATATGATTAAAATATACCTTGATGTTGCTTTATTATCATTGATCTATGATATCATATGGGTTTCTAGTAGGTGTAATTTTTTTTAAGGAAACGGATTATGCCAACATTTTGCAAAATCAAATAGTCAATATAGTAAAAAGTTACTTGCATGTTAGAAGGTGAAGAGTTGAGAATCTTAAACTAAAAATGAAGTGAAAAAGAAAGTAGAAAAGGAGAAAAAAAGTGAGTTGCTTTCTTTACCAGACTTCAATATTTGATTAATGAAAATCGTTACTTCTAGAAAATATAGCCTTGAGATGCTCATGGATTTATTGAAGAGAAGCATGCAGGCATGCACCTATTAATTGTGACGTTATGTTTGTGTGGGACAATATCTTATTGGTGTGCCATATCCATGTACATGACTAATCAAGAATTTCCTATGTGTGAGTATCTTATGATGGAGAAAGTATTCAGTGCATATAAGCCAATAAGCCATCATGTCATCATTTCACATGTGGAATGTTTAGAGCAATTGAGAAACAGACCCCCAATTATCAACGCGATTGCCAGCTTAGCAGTATCTTCTTATGTCCTCGCTATACTGTCAGTTTTTATTTCGCTTTTTCTCTGCCTCATCCAAACAGCTTTGCTCTCAAAATCTTCCCGATTGCTGCCTAGCTTGGCCCACCTTTTTCTGCCTCTTTCTCGCTGCATTCGCTTGCCTTGATTGCATCCTTGCAGTTTCTCCATCTTGTTCTTGATGCCTTTTGCACCATGTTCGCTGCCTTCCCTATCTCCTCAGGCACCTCCTCTTCTAGAGACAAAGGTCCGTCTAATGTTCCTCATCTCTTCCAGGCCTCCAACACAATTTCATCCTTTAAGAATAGAATTTTGTTAACCTATGACTATGAGAATAATCAAGTGATAACTGATAGAACCAATGCCAATATCCATTTCAAACATTTGAAGTCTAATTTCCATCAAATTTACTGATCAAGAACACTAACATTATTTGCATGAGTATCTCGTTATAATTACCCAGATATAACTAATTCCCTATGACCACGATGAAGAGATGTAATTAGTGTTTTGGAAAAATATGAGATTGCTTACTGGAAATTTGGACTCTATGAGGAGATAGTATCCAGTGCCTTAAAAAGCACCATAAAATTTTTGCCTTGTGGTGACTTCAACTTATCATTTACCTTGAATAGCCGGATCAACAACCCTTTCTATTTTCTGTGGATTGCCAGCTAATTTTACATGTTATATGTTTCAAAAGCCGCCTCGTTAGCTTCACCACCAGGGCAATTCATAATAGTCACCATCTTCTTCCATCATCATTTTTTGTCATCCTTAATCATGTTACAAAATTCATGCATCAATTCTCTCCCATACCTTTAATCCACGATGTCATCATTCACATGTGGTACCTACAAGGCAATTAAAAATTAAACTCACAATTTCCAACTTATTATTGCCAGCTCAACAATATCTTCCTTTACATCCTTACTATCATGTTCATCTGCAGTCAGCATGTTGCATCTGGCAGATTCGATCTGATTTTGCTTCTTCTCCATGGTGTTCTACCCATTTCCGCTTACAGACTCTTCGCATTCACTGCCTTATTTTGGCCGCCTTTTGACGCCGTGTTCTCTCTCGCTTCATTCACTAGCCTTGTTCGCTGTCTTTCCCATTCTGTTTTCCCCCTTGTTCTCGATGCCTTTTGCATGCTGCTCTCTTTTACCGTGTTTGCTCATTGTTCCTTCCCTGTCCCTTGTGTCGTGAATGAACTGGGACATTTTACTTTTTTCACGACTTAATACAGAGAGTCACATCAGCATGACTGAATGTTCTTCGAACATATTTCAGATGATTATTACGACTATTTTAAATCTATCATCATTGCCCTTTTCTAGACCTTTCCCTGTTCAATAAGAATATGGTGGGCACCAATTGGTATTTCAGATTATGGCAAGCCCATTATCATCCATGGTTCCCTCCGACTAGGAAGTGATTGCTAATAGAAAGTGTGTTGACTGCATGTTGGCAACTGCCCATAAAACTTAACTTCTTGATGGGGCCTTACTTCCTAGTTGACCCTGTTTTGATGGGGAAAGGCTTAGATGACATCGACGATGATGTATTGTAACTATTGGGCTGAAATCCGGTTTTCGCTACTAGCGAACCATTTTTCATTAGCAAATTAAAGATGTGTTTATCAACTGTGAACCTTCTTTGTAAAGATCCTTCACTTTTCACTCCGTTGCGCTTGCAGTCATTCCATTATTACATGCTTCCTGCATTGAAATTTTTGACTCTGATTAAAAGGAATCCGGCTTCAAATATATTCTATAAAAACCGAATCATTTGGTTTTACTCCCTATCTCAGAAATAAAGTTGTGTGTGTGTGTGTGTGTGAGAATAATGGAGGAAAGATGCCATAGGAGGGAATTTCCTCCTATGGCGTCGAAAAAATACAATCTCCACCGTGTTTTCCGACAATCGGCACCCATCATCTTCATCGTTATCATCTAAAGATTTGGGTACGCCAAATTTCATGTGATTCTACAACTTTTTCACCGTTGAATTAGTAGGTTCAAAATTAACGGTTTACCGACAATAGAACTTTTTACATTGCTAAATCAACGGTGAAAAGTTGTAGAATCACATGAAATTTGGGTACCCACATCTTAGATGATAACGATAAAGATGATGGATTCCGAACGTTGGAAAACATGATGGAGGGCGTATTTTTTCGACACCATAGGAGGAAATTCCCTCCTATGGCCTCTTCCCTCCATTATATATATATATATATATATATATATATATTTGTGTGTGCGCGCGCGCGCAAATTGGTATAGCATATATAACTTGTACAACCTCCATCTCATTATTAGGATGACATATTAAAAAGCATAAAGCCCTAGAAAATTTCTCAGCATATGGATGGTAGTCAATTTACTCTCTGTTTTGAGAGATTACCGGAATTAATTTTGTTTGCACAAGAGAGGTTTCCGTAATAGAGAGAGAGAGAGAGCGGAAAAAACAGATCTTTATATAGTTTTTGGGTATTTAGAAAAGTTCACTGGTCTTGCTGAGATTCTAAATATATTAGAATTGTGTCTAGTCTTTTCATCCTTGTTTACGTTTTGAGTGAATTTATTCCATGGTATGTTGTCCATCCACACGATGTCGTACTAGTTGATGAGATTAGACAAGGAAAATTTCTTCTCAGCTGCCTTTAATCTATGATATTATCCATTCCATTCCTTGGATACTCTTTCAACCGTGAGTGCTACAGTAGTACCTGATTACTGGAAATATATAGTTACAACTTTGCAAAAGATAAAGCTTTTTACCTTGTCATCACCAACATTAGAATAAAAGGATTTGCCAATATGTACATATTTTACGACATGAATATAAACATCTCGTCATGGGTTTGGTGCAAGTTAAGCTTTTGCCTCGGTGTTATCTCGAAAATCTTCAATAAAAGAATTCTTGCCGTTTGCTTGTACAGTACATCGAGATGGAGAGAAAACTGCTGAAATGGAAAGCACCAGGAATATGGTTTGAGAGAGTTACGGGAATGTCTCCTGCTGATAGAAACATAATGTTCCGTGGTATTTGGTTGCGGATGGCCCGTAGTGGAATCGCATCTTCTGCAATTGTTGGAACCTACCTATTAGCCATCGATCTTCTCTTGTGACTTATAAAAGCACTGAAAATGCTTTTTCAAAACAGTTACAATTGGTAGTGCTAACGTTGCAACCACCATCTTCTATCTGTCTCCATTTGCAATTGTTGCTGCTCATATTATTTGTTTTGATTCTGCAGATTGCCGCAGTGATTTAGAATTAGAAAGCAACCAGATCTGCCGACAATAATATCAATCAATAATATCAATCGGTCGTGTAGAATTGAGGTGGTTGTGAAATTGGTTGATTGTCCTTGTATTTTTGTTTTCCAAGAGATAAAGCGAATAATTTTCAATCTCTGTTAAGAAAAGGAGAGAATTTTCCTTTAAGCTTATATGTTGCATGGTTAAAGCTATTTTTAAGCATATATTCAAGTTTCCTCTTTCTTGTTAAGTTCAATTCTTACCCTTTTGATGCAGTAAATCTGCAGTGGAACTTGACTTCTGCATAGTAAAATAAAAGACATATTTTTGCAATGTATAATGAGCTGACACTTAATTGCTTTTTTTTTAATCATATTGTCTTTGTAAATCCTTCTTCGATAAAAGTAATAAACACTTCCCACGGTTGGATGTAAAAATCTTTGCACATAGGCAAGTTAAATTTGCACGTGTTTTCTCTTCTTTCGTTGCAATTTGTTGAATCAAGATGATGGCAACTAATATCTTTGCACAAAGGCAAGTTAAATTTGCATTTGTTTTCTCTTCTTTCGTTGCAATTTGTTGAATCAAGATGATGGCAATTAATATCTTAATTCACAGGTAGCATAATAATGATATTTTTCTCGCAATTGAAATATCATATTCTGCTTCTAAGTTGTGAACATATATAATCAAGATGTGAAATCGAAATTCAAGAATAAACATAAAACTTTTATCTGATAATCAACTTGTGAATTCGAAATGCAAAAACAAACCTTAAAGTTTTATTGTAATTGTGAATTTAAAAAACAAGAAATAATTAAACACTCCAACAACCATATAATATATTGTAAGTCTATTGGTTTAAAAGGGTAGGCATAAGCCTTGAATTGGGGTTTTAATAATATTAAAACTTAGGCAGTTAGTTTCATACGAACCACGGAACGGAACGGAATGGAGACAAGTCGTTATGAATTGTAAGTCTGTATTGGGTTACTAATTTATCAGTCGGTACATATTTTGTAACGTACGAAATGATACGATATGAAACGAAACACGAAACATACGATACACTGTTTAACTACTAATACACTATTTAACTATTAAAAATCATAGCAGGTCTGGTATTTGGGTTTAAAATCTGCTTAGCTATATTAAATTATTAATAATCTATTTGGTCTCACACAACTCAGTAAATTTCTTCGTAATAATTTGCATTTCGAAAATCATTTGCATTTCGAAAATCCCGTTTTTATGATGATAGTCATGACTGATGAGCTAGTCGGTGCAAATTGATTTTCATAGCGTTGACTTTTTATTTGGTAGTGATATTTTGAAAACTTGGTCGGGATGTTTTAGTTATTATTCTTATGAATTATGGAATCTATCATGTTTATTTTCATAAAGTATGACAGATGGATGAATATTTTGGACCGTTTCATTGCAATTGCATGAGTCTGCATGATTTATATGTATGGATATATGCGGTTGTAATTCGGAAATTTGTTTTGGCTTGTATGCGGCTCTAAATTAATCGTTTTTCTAAATTATAATTAGTTTTATATATAATTACTTCGTTATTGTAAAGGGAATTGTTTTCTTACAATACGAAACACGGTCAAATACCAGACACAATAAATAAGAATACGAAATACGAAATGTATCATGATTTGACAACTTTGAACTTAGGCTTAAAATTAAGGAAAACTTGTTTGGGGGCCAGTTTTGAGAAGTGAAACCCACCTCAATATCAAAATACTTTTAAAAAAAAAAACCGTTACTTATAAAATACCAGCTTTACCCTCAGGTTATAGGCATTTTAACTTTATTAATTTTATTAATTCAAACTATAACATTACTTATCAAATCATAACATTGATTATCGAACCATATCAATATTTATCAATTCATAATATTATTTATCATAATATGCTTTATTTATTAAATCATAGCACATGTTTTATGAAAATTTTAAAGGGTATAATTTGCCATACATAAACAAATATATGTATAGATCAAGTTTTGGTTTTAAAAAAAATCAATAATATCTTTTGGCTTTTCCTCATAATTTTGGAACCTTTGGTTTAAAAATAAATCAAGTTAAGAAATTGAGCTCGACTTTCCTTCATAAAATATCTTATTAAAAAGGGTAAAATTATGACTTGATCTTAGTAAACACTTGGTTTATGAAAAGAGAGTCGCACCTTATCATCTTTAGAAGAAGATCAAGTGCAAATCAAATAGACTTTTTTCTGACGGGAGGATAGATAGAGATTGTTGTATCGACTGTAAGATGGTGCCAGGTGAGAGTGTAACCACTCAACATAAACTTTTAGTTCTAAACTTTCAATTTATAAGAAGACCTAAAAAGATTAGACGTAAGGTAGAGTCTAGAATTAAGTGGTGGCGGCTGAAAGAACATAACCAAAAGTTTTTATAGATCGTGTAGTTCAAGAGGCGGATTGACAGTCTGAAAATGATTCAGACACAATATTGAATAAGATGGCTAGTTGTATTAAGAGTGTAGCTAGAGACCTACTTGGTGAGTCAAGGGGTGGTACTCTACCATCTAAGAACATATCATGGTGGAACGAAAAAATAAAGGCTGCTATTAAAATCAAGAGAGATTCTTATAAAAATTTGAAGAAAATCGGAGATGCGGAGAGATTTGAGAATTATAAAATGACTAAAAAGGGAGTTAAGAAAGCTGTTCGGGAAGCTAAAGACAGAGTCTACAAGGAGGTGTACGAGAAGCTGGACACTAATGTCACGCCTCACTTCCTAGTAGACGGAAACGGTGACGTGGCAGGCCGCAACGTATTTACTAAGAAATAAATACGTTAAGCGTAATTAAGCAATATGTAAATGTACAAGAATGACAAGAGTATTAAAATAAAACAACGACTTTATTTACATTCATTTTTACATACAACTGTTTGAAAATAAAAGATATAATGAGTAAAGCAGTGCCTAAACAATGGCATACAGGAAAGTAAGTGCAACGGAACTAGAAGTCAGGCTGTGCGGTAAGCTGGTCCAAGTCCTCCTGGCTCGGCTCGAACTCCTCAGAGTCTGGTCCTCCCGACGAACATTCCAAAGAAAGAAATAGAAATGAATGTCGTCAGCGAACTAGCGCTCGGTAAATCCCAAAAGAAGAAAGAGAAGATAGTATATAAAGTGAGAATGAACGAGTAAAATATATGACTGATTACTGGTATATGATAGTTATTATAACGTGGTTCTTTGTACTTTGGTAAAGAAGGTATTCATATATACGAGAGGAGTCTATCTTACCCCGTGGACTATGTTAACATGTAGTATAAGGTCCCGTCATAACCCACGGGACAACGACACGAGAATTCATGTATGTGTCTTTTAAGTGACCTCTCGTGCCACGATATACGTTCCGTACCAATCTACCCCTTTATCCCCGCGTAATTTATTGTATAGATTATATTTACAAGTCTTGCCGAAACCATGGATACAAAATGTTCAACTATTCATATTCAGGATGTAGTCATGTATTCAAGTAGGCATGTCAAATTCAAGTCAAGTTATAACCATGATTCGGTCAAGTCAAATCAAGTATACATGTTTGAAAATTGATGTTTGCATTCAAGTATTCATGTTCATGATCAAGTATTCGTGTTTGATTTTGGATTCAGATTTGAATTGGACTCAGACTGAGTCAGACGCTTGTACCGATTTAACTCTTGAAATCTTAGGTTCGGGAATTATTGGCAACTGCTGCACATGGATGGCAGGATTTGTGTTTTTTTCCAAGTTGCCATTGATAACTCTTGTTAAGTTTTCTAGCCATAATAGACAAGCACTCACTTTCTCCGGCTCCCTGAGGCTCAAGAGAATTGATCCCGCTTAAACCCGTATTTACTAGAATCTTTAAAATAGTGTTTTATATATCTCGAGGGGGTTTTATGAAAAATATTTTTAATATAGTTTAAAAGTAAATCTCGAGGGTGATTAGTATTTTTTAGGGTTTTCATGAGCATGGATTTTAAGTATTGGAGTATTTTAATGATAAATACTTAGTTTTGGAAAGTTTATGGTATTTTATTGAAAAACTGGCTTTTTTGGTATCTTGATGGTATTTTATTAGCATTTTTTAATTTTTCGTTTTTAGAAAAATATAGGTTCATTATATTTTGAAAATAAGGATTTATAATTTTATATAATTTAAAAATTAGTTTTATTTAGAAATCGTTTTTCTTAAAAACCGTATTTATATTCTTTCGAGATCGAATGCTCCGTGAGAAGGTCTGCATCTCACTCTACTATCCTCAGAATGTGCGATAATCCGCACCATCCATTAGCGGTCCCCTAAAGAAGGTTGTAGATGCATAATTGTAAAGGAGTATGAAATACTGTTTTAAAAGAAACCCGGTTTTAAAGTATGTGGTATTTTATTGTAAATACTATTTTCGAACCAAAAATATATACCATTAGGCATCGTGGTATGAAACCAAATGTGCGTGTGGGGTAGGTCATTACCCCGTGAAGTTTTCCTAAAGGTATTGTTTAAACGATTAGTCGAAAAGGTGTGATAACAAAATTCAAGGTATTTTAATGTAAAAGTTCAATTGTGATTGTTTCACATGAGATTCTTGGTTAAACTTGATTCTAAACATTGGTATTAAGATTACAAGTGAAGTGGTAAAATTGGTTTGACCAAATGATAAAATAAAATGGAGTTATAGGTTTTAGAAAAGATGATATCGACAATAATTTCACTTTTACCGATATTTGATTTAAAATGGGTATCAATGAAAAGGAGGAGAATTGGGAGGGACTTACGGTTTAGAAAGCTTAGGAAGAGGGTGAGGAAGGGAAGAGTGTCGTCGTGGCGTCACGGGAGCTCCGGAATTGGCTTCAATCTTCGCCGGAACCAACTTGCTCGCTAACTCCACTTGCACATAAGAACTTTTTAGAGAGTTTTAGCTAGAATTTTCAGAATGGTGCTGAGCCAAGATAGGGGTGGTATTTATAGTGAAGAATTAGGGTTTGTGAATAAAAAATGTGGATTAAAAATATTAAAATTGTGTTAATTGGTGAATTAAAAGGTCTCTGTTTGATTGCAGGGAAATCAAACAGTGCAGAGGGGTTAGGGGTTGCTGAAGAGTAATGTGTGCAGAGCACGGGCTTCATTGGGCTTGATCCGACCGTCCCCGCCGGTTTTATTACAAGTTTGGCCGGTCGATCTCGAGGCATTTGCCTCGAGATTCGTGACAGCCGATCAACCCTATGTTTCCTCCATTTTCCACATGTTTGATTTTTCTGATCTTTTCATTTTCCCGTGTATTGCACTTGTAATCTTTTGGGCTTCCAAAAAGTTAAAAAGAAAAATAAAAAAAATAATTGTGTCCGATGGGAATCGAACACAAGGGCTACGTCACAGCAGTGCTAGGGCTTTACCAGTGAGCTACAAGTGGCTTCTTGCTTTTATTTAATAAAAGTAACTTATAACTCAAACTCAGGCTGTAAAACTCATTTCTTGTATATTAACAGAAAAATTTCCGTACAAAGATTTCAGAGTCGTTACATTCTACCCTCCTTATAAAAATTTCGTCATCGAAATTTACATTTACATAGGGACTAATTTTCAAATAGGTAAGGGTATCTTGCACGTATGTCTTCTTCTCGTTCCCCATGTTGATTCTCCTGACGAATCCTTTCTCCACATCACTCGGACCAAGTTTACTTCCTTGTTCCGCAATGTCTTCATTTTTCGGTCCAGGATCTCAACTGGTTGTTGCTCGCAGGTTAGATCAGTCTGTACTGTGAGCTCTGAGTGATCAAGTTTATGGCCGGGGTCGCTCATATATCGTCGTAGCTGGGATATGTGGAACATGTTGTGTACTCCTTCCAATGAGGGTGGCAGTGCCAAACGGTATGCCACTTCTCCAACTCGTTCGAGTATGTCGAACGGTCCTATATATCTTGGACTTAGCTTACCCCTCTTGCCAAAACGGATCGCACATCTGTTTGGAGATATCTTTAGAAAAACATGGTCTCCAGGTTGGAACTCTAGATGTCGACGCTTTACATCTGCCCAATGTTTCTGTCTGTTTTAGGCTATGCGCATCCTTTCCCTGTGTAAGTCTATGTTACCCACCCCGGTAGTTTACGGGGAGGCGGAATAGGTAAAAATCAAAATTTTCATAGCAAGGTAACATAGACAAGCCATAAGGATCTTTGCTAAATACTAACTGACAAACTAACTTGGAGTGTTAACTACTAGGTTAGATGATTATACCTCAAGCTTGAACTCCTTGTTCTCCTTGTTGTGCTTCTCCTTGTAGTGAGCTCCTTGGAGTGGTTGTGGATGATACCTCCTCACCGATTTCTCAACGTCAAAGAAGATCCATCCGAAGGTCTCTACCTTGAGCTCCAACTTCTATAATGAAGTAACTAGAGTGCTTGGTGTGCTAAACTAAGAACCCTAGAGTGAGTAGAGAAGGATTTTGGTGGCTTGATCTCAACAACCCATGGTTCTCAACTCATTAGACATATTGGGCTTGAGAGAGGAAGAAGGAGAGGAGAGAGCTTAAGAGAGAGAATGTGTCCTTGATAAATCAAGAGTGATCTCTGATATTAGGAAAAAGAATAATAAGTTTTATTTAGATAATTGTCATGGTTGATGTTGATTTGACCATTATCATGTCACATTTAATGCTAAGCAAAATATCTTTTGCTCAACAAAAAATATCTAAGTCAACAATGGTCAACATGGTCAAACCAAATTAGGTATAACACAATTATCTCTAATAAAAATTAGTAATCAATTTCCTTCACTTCATAATGGTTTTAATCATGTCAATGGTCAAAACCCTAATGAGGTGTCTCCTTCTCTGCCTCTGTCAAATGTATATACATACCCGCATCCGTGTTCCGAAGAACACGAATACAATGAGACTGAACCAACCCAAAATCAAATATTAGGATTTGTCTTAAACCAAACCCACTAGTATAAACTGCCCGAACACCAAACGCGCACAAGTACGCGTATGTGAACGAACCCCGTCGTAAAACCATACGACCTCTACTACGTTTTGCCTAAAGGTGAACAACCCTCTGTGTGGGACTCTAAAGACTCGACACTACGCTGGCAGTGGGTTTAACCACAGGCCGCAAGCGGTACTAGCTGTACATAACGGTCCCCAGGTAGATGTCGATAAGAAGGCCGATGAGGAAAACCCATCCGAACTCCTACTGAGCCTGAATGTGACAATCTACGTACAGTCCGGTCTGTTCATCTAGGAGTATCGCATATCGCGCCTAGGGGGACGGTAAACGTCAGCCTCCTAATAGCGGTATAAGTCGTGTCGGAGTGTAGCCCAAAACACCCTGAGAAACTACTGGAGTACCTACCAGTAAAACTCGCTTGCCCTGGCCAGGGACTTTGTGTAATGGCTCTCCAAACACAGTGCGATATCAACCCCCAATACCGGGAGAGGCGAATCCTATCTAACCACCACTGCATCCAAGTGTTTCGGGATTGCACCCAACTACTATCTATTTGCACGACTCAATAGAGCCGTAGTAGGGTAGTAATCTAAGAACAATGGGAACACACTTGAGGCGAAGCAGCAGTGTCAAGTCAAAGGACTAAGCTGTACTCATGTCACCTGGGAACTGTTAACTGACGATAGGTATAGTACCAACCAACAGTTCCCGACGAGTCCTGTCCAGTATACTCGTAACCTAACGAGCACCTACATACTATCTCCAGTACGACATACTGATGGCTGTGGGACAGACCATCTCCCCTCCTGGGATGAGAAGCGTATACACTAGTCTACTCTGGAGTATCAATGCCCAGTATTAATAATCCTATGACTAGGGACATGTATAAGGATTTGCTTATAGACTACCCGGCCCCCACTAGTGTGACTGCCATCATAACGCTGGTAGTCAAGCAAAATCCTAAGGGCTCTATCAATATGTATTAGCGATATGTTAAAAGAAACATACACACATATTAAGATAGATACAAACCAAGTAGCGTACTACTATATCGAGCAAGACTGTCATAAATCCGTGTATATATCCCAAGCTTCCAAAATGTAATATACAAACTAGTACTATACAATAATGGCCTCTAGGGCATATCACACTAACAATCTCCCACTTGCACTAAGGCCATGTGCTGGCATATCGCAGACCTATCATCTCGAATAGCCTCTTGAACTGCGTCTGAGGGATGGCCTTTGTGAATGGATCTACAGTGTTGTCCTCTGTAGCAACCCTCCGAATCTCGATCTCCCGGCGATCCACGATCTCCCTGATCAGGTGATACCGCCTCAAGATGTGTCTGGACTTCTGATAGGACCTGGGTTCCTTTGCTAAAGCTATAGCCCCGTTGTTGTCACAATACAGAGGTATTGGATCAACAATGGATAGAACCGCCTGATGTTCTGTTAAGAACTTCCTCATCCAAACTGCTTCTTTTGCGGTATTAGAAGCTGCGATATACTCCGCTTCCATCGTCGAGTCAGCAACGGTTTCCTGTTTGGAACTCTTCCAACATACCGCCCCTCCATTGAGGGTAAAGACATAACCTGACATGGATTTGGAGTCATCCTTGTCACTCTGGAAGCTGGAGTCAGCAAAGGCCTCAATTTGGTGGTCTTTTCCACCATAAACCAAGAACCTATCCTTAGTCCTTCTCAGATACTTGAGAATGTTCTTTACCGCTATCCAGTGCTTTGACTGATACCGGCTTACCACACTCAGTGCATAAGCTGCATCTGGTCTGGTACACAATATCGCATACATTATAGAGCCTACCGCAGAAGCGTATGGTATAATAGACATGCGATCCCTTTCCAAATCAGTCTTGGGAGACATCTCTTTGGAGAGGGTGATTCCGTGACAAGCCGGTAAATTACCGCGCTTTGAATCTTCCATACTGAATTTTTTCAGTATGGTGTCGATGTACCTGGACTGCGAAAGTTCCAACATCCTTTTAGATCTATCACGATAGATCCGGATCCCCAGAATGTAAGAGGCATCACCCAGGTCTTTCATGGAGAATCTGTGTGACAAGAATCCTTTGACAGATTATAGCATAGGAATGTCATTTCTTATTAAGAGAATGTCATCCACGTACAAGACGAGTAATGCAACAGTTCGTGCTACAATCTTACTATAAATGCATGGCTCATCTGGATTTTTGATAAAGTCAAATTTTTTGACTGTCTCATCAAAACTGATGTTCCAACTCCGCGATGCCTGCTTTAGTCTATAGATGGACTTAAGCAACTTGCACAGTTTCCCACTGCTCCCATTCTGAATGAAAACCCTCCGGCTGGTCCATATAGACACACTTTTCTAAATTTCCATTTAGAAAAGCGGTTTTTACGTCCATCTGCCAAATCTCATAATCGTGGAAGGCAGCAATGGCAAGAAGGATCCGAATGGATTTGAGCATAGCCACTGGAGAAAAGGTTTCGTCATAGTCCAAGACATGTCTTTGACGAAAACCCTTTGCAACAAGTCTAACCTTATAGGTTTCAACCTGTCCATCTACACCAATCTTCTTTTTGAAGATCCATTTGCAGCCTACGGGTTTTATCCCTTCTGGAGCAATGTCCAAAGTCCATACTTTGTTGGTGTACATGGATTCCATTTCGGTCCGCATTGCATCCAGCCATCTTACCGAGTCAGCGCTCTGAATGGCCTGCTGGAAGTTAGTCGGCTCCTCATTATCAATGATGCAATCCTCTTTATCCCCGTCTACGAGAAAACCGTAGTATCTCTCAGGCGGATGAGACAGCCTACTACTCCTGCAGAGAGGTGCGGGAATGTCCTGTTCATTTGAAACTTCTGGTTCCACCAAGCTTTCAGTAACAGTTTGTAGTTCTGGAATTTCTTCCAGTTCTATTGCGCTCCTACTTGTTTATTTTTCTAAAAACTGATGTTCCAGAAAGTGGGCATGACGAGAAACAAAAACCTTTTGTTTCTCTGCGTAATAGAAAAGATACCCCCTGGAGTTCTTTGGGTATCCCACAAACTTACACAGTACTGAGCGTGCCTCGAGTTTGTCCGCATGCTGCTTTCTAACAAAAGCTGGACATCCCCATATCTTCAAATACTGAGGATAGGTTTTCTTCCCACTCCACATCTGATATGGTGTGGTAGGCACAGTCTTGGTAGGAACTTTGTTCAAAAGATATGCAGCCGATTCTAGTGCATAGCCCCAGAACGATCGCGGTAACTCAGCGTTACTCATCATGGAACGTACTATATCCAATAGGGTTCGGTTCCGTCTCTCCGATACACCGTTGTGTTGTGGAGTGTATGGAGGAGTAAGCTGAGAGAGAATTCCATTCTCTTTTAGGTAATCCAGAAACTCGGTACTCAAGTATTCACCACCTCGATCAGATCTCAGTGTATTGATACTTTTTCCGGTTTGTTTTTCCACTTCATTCTTGTATTCCCGGAATTTCTCAAAGGCCTTGGATTTATGTTTCATCAAAAAAATATGTCCATACCAAGAGAAATCATCCATAAAAGTAATGAAATAGGAATAACCACTTCTTGCATGTATAGACATTGGACCACACACGTCGCTGTGTATGAGTCCCAAGAGCTCGCTCGCTCTTACTCCGTGTCCAGTGAACGGAGTCTTTGTCATCTTTCCTCTGAGACATGATTGACAAGTTGCATAAGATTGATATTCGAACGGATCCAAATATCCTTCTTTATGTAACTTGGTTAACCTTGTCTTATTGATGTGACCTAGTCTACAATACCATAAGAAAGCATGATTTAATTCTGGAGACTTTCTTTTGTGTATATTCTGAATATTGAAAATCTGCGGTTGGTTTAACACATATATACCGTTGCTTAATGTACCCGACCAATCAAACTATGATTAAGGTGGATGTTTACAACATCGCTTACAAATGCAAAATCATATCCTTCTTTAGACATTAAAGATACAGATATGATATTACAAGTCGAACTGGGTACAAAATAACAGTTGTGCAAAACCAAAACATGTCCAGTAGTCAATCCTAAGTGATATTCCCCACGGACACAGTATCCATGCTTGCTCCGTTTGCAACTCTAAGGGTCATATCACCCGCCTTCAAAACTCTACGGCTTCTCAGTGCCTGAAAAGAATTACAGATATGAGATCCTGATCCGGTATCCAATACCCAGGAAGTAGAGTTGATTGACAGACATTTTTCAATAACATACACACCTGAAGCCGAAGCCACAACTTGCTTCGGGTCCTGGTTCCTGGCCCTCCAAGCCCTGCAATCTTTCTTCCAGTATCCTTTCTTATGACAATAGAAGCATTTTTCCTTTCCCACTGTAGGTCCCGCCACTTTTGCCTTTTCCTTGGTTTCCACCTTACTAACACTGCCCCTCGGTTTGGTGGGGGCCTTCTTCTTCTTTCTTTTTGCTTTCGCCTTGGACCTAGAAGAGGAAGCACCACCAACAAACATAGTGGGTGTTTCCCTGGCAATCTGCAGGGTGCACTCTACACTCCTCAACATGTTGAGGAGTTCCGGAAGTTCAACTTCGTTACCCTGAATATTAAAATTCAAGATAAACTGGGCGTAGGTGGAAGGAAGGGACTGGAGAATCAAGTCTGTGTATAGCTCATTCTCTAACGTGGTCCCAAGGTCCGCGAGCTCCTCAATGTAGCCGATCATCTTAAGGACGTGTTCCCCTACAGATGATCCGACGGCCAACTTCGCCTGAAATAGCTTCTTCGAGGTCTCGTATCTTGCGATACGAGATTGCTCTCCATATAATTCCTTGGTATGGAGGAATATGGATTCAAGATCTATATTCTCGTGCCGCCTCTGGTGTTCATTGTCTATGGAGTCCAGCACGAGGCACTTGGCTTTCGCGCTATCAATCTCCCAAGTCTTACGGATTTCCTTATTCGCGACACTGGATTCTGGACCTGGGACGGCGGGGGCGTTAGTAGTAAGCATATACCCCAATTTGTCATAAGTGATCACCATCTTGACATTCCTGAACCAATCTTTATAGTTTGGCCCTGTCAATATGTTTTTATCTAATAATAACTTAAGGCCCGTCATGTTTGGTCGCTGCAATTAGGAGAGAGAGAAGAAACATTTTAGCATGATGCTCTTGCAAGTTTAGAGTGGTTTTTAGTTTATCTAAACAGGATGGCTCCCACTGTTTCTCGAATCCTTCCTCAAACAATAAAAGAAGAATTAGTCAGGATTAATCTCACCGTACAATACTTGCTTAACCGTTCAGTCAGGCCAGTGTCGGTAGTTCGAAGGAGGTTTTACGACGCTTTCGTGAAGTTCCTTAATTAAAGAACCTCTTTTCCCTGGGGGCGTAGCCCCGCTAACACCTTTCTCGACACCTACTTGGTTTATAGCATTGATCGTTAAGTGAAAAATTCTCCCGAGGAGTAGCATGTACTCACAGTAGGATCGGGATCCAAATATCATCGTGTGATAAAGTTGAAGGAATCCTACCAAAATTATCACACTCCAAATGGTATGCAACATTAGCAAGTTTCAGTTTCTTTAGAAACTCCCGATGTGGATTTTTACCCCATGCTCTTATGACCTTGACGAAGGCCAACATATCATAAGTCACATGTCAAGTTCTACCCGTAATTATCCAGGTTAATTTGAACCCACCTGTACATACCTTTGACGAAGGCCAAAATAGCAGTACGACTGTCCCAAACCAACGCATCTATCTATGCTACAGATAAATATTCAGTAGCTACCAATCACTATACCTTGGCGAAGGTCAAAATACACAGTTTGAATACTACTGAACATTTAACTGAAATGACGGAGGGCTACGAATAGTTTTGGCGAAACCGTGAACGTAGTGAACTTGATATAATCGAAGGAACCTGATAGCTTTTAAAAGGAGTGGTTTAAGCTCCGTATTTTAAAAGTTTTGCTGTTTTGAAAAAACCGAGTGGTTTTGAAATTATTCCAACGATTCAACTTTGGTTTGTTTTCTTAGCATTAATTTAATATAGTCCCATCAATTAATCCTACCATTGCAGAAAACAATGAAAATATAATGTACGTTTATGCCATCCGCATTCGCCACGGGGCCCCATCATCACCCGTTAGGTTACTTAACTAACGGCAGAGCGGGGGCTGGACTAGCGCGGATGTAAAATATAAGCAACGTCTACTAGATATTATATATAGATATATACACTCGTCAGATGCAATGATAGTCATTCCAGATCACAGATGAACACATTGGATATACTAGGAATCCGCATTTCGTTTGAGCCTGCAACGAAAGACGGATTACACGGTCGTGATGAATAGACAAACCCCACCCTAGACCCCTAGGGGTGCGGCAAACTACCCGCCAAATACCCGAAGTGAAGCAACCTCCCTCAACAAAGTGAGTAGGCCACTCGGCACTTCAAAGTACCCGGTAGTTTATGACCCCACCTTGGGTCTATCCTAGGAGCAGAAAATAGTAAAAGAAAAAATATACAATGGTGGCTACAACCTTAACCCGGATGTGCGACCATAAAATAATATTACATCAATTTACAATTTACATCAAATGAAAGATAAAAAGAAACACTCATCTCACATTCCCGGCTATTCATCCATGACAATCCAACAAGTTCATATACACAAACCAATATCACAGATCACAGATATGTGCAACCCCCACTAATCGACGTATAGCGATTAGCAGACGTTCAGCATATATAACACATCACAGATATAATCCAATTAGCCAAAGTTTATAGAATTTCGATCAATAACCACATTTGAATCTACTCCAAGTACAATACAGTACACAAAAATTCCTGAGCAGAAACAAAATATCCCAGAAAACACAAAACAACCACAGAGAGCACCAGAAAAAATTTGGACCAACTTGGAGTCGACTCGGCCGCGGATCCGCGGCAGACGCATGGTTCGGCCGTGGTTCCGCGGTGGTCTAACCGAGTTAGGCGCCCAAATTTATTCAGTGATCTTTAAAAAGCCTGCACGTATTTTTCAGGTCTCTAGAATAATTTTTAGACCAGTTTTAAAAATCGACTGAAAATGCAAGTTTTGTTCGTGTTTTCGGGATTTTTTAGTGATCGAAGTTCTAAAGGCTTTGGAAACATGTTAGTTATGGTTTAGCCTGGCTCTGATACCACTGTAAATCTATCTTACCCACCCCGGTAGTTTACGGGGAGGCGGAATAGGTAAAAATCGAATTTTTCATAGCAAGGTAACATAGACAAGCCATAAGGATTTTTGCTAAACACTAACTGACAAACTAACTAGGAGTGTTAACTACTAGGTTAGATGATTATACCTTAAGCTTGAACTCCTTCTTCTCCTCGTTGTGCTTCTCCTTGTAGTGAGCTCCTTGGAGTGGTTGTGGATGATGCCTCCTCACCGATTTCTCAACGTCAAAGAAGATCCACCCGAAGGTCTCTACCTTGAGCTCCAACTTCTATAATGAAGTAACTAGAGTGCTTGGTGTGCTAAACTAAGAACCCTAGAGTGAGTAGAGAAGGATTTTGGTGGCTATATCTCAACAACCCATGGTTCTCAACTCATGAGACATATTGGGCTTGAGAGAGGAAGAAGGAGAGGAGAGAGCTTAAGAGAGAGAATGTCTCCTTGATAAATCAAGTGTGAGCTCTGATATTAGGAAAAAGAATAATAAGTTTTATTTAGATAATTGTCATGGTTGATGTTGATTTGACCATTATCATGTCACATTTAATACTAAGCAAAATATCTTTTGCTCAACAACAAATATCTAAGTCAACAATGGTTAACATAGTCAAATGGTCAAACCAAATTAGGTATAACACAATTATCTCTAATAAAAATTAGTAATCAATTTCCTCTACCTTATAATGGTTTTAATCAAGTCAATGGTCAAAACCCTAATGAGGTGTCTCCTTCTCTGCCTCTGTCAACTGTATATACATACCCGTATCCGTGTTCTGAAGAACACGAATACAATGAGACTGAACCAACCCAAAATCAAATACTAGGATCTGGCTTAAACCAAACCCCACTAGTATCAACTGCCCGAACACCAAACGCGCACAAGTACGCGTATGTGAACGGACCCCGTCGTAAAACCATACGACCTCTACTACGTTTCGCCCAAAAGTGAACAACTCTCTGTGTGGGACTCTAAAGACTCGACACTATACTGGCAGCCATGCTCCTACGGTCAAGGAAATGTCCTGCCGTAGTCACACTTTGGCTTCTAGTTTATCATGGTAAACAGTAAACGGTGCGCAGGTAATGAGAAATGCAGTAACTGAAGGAAAACGATATAAAGACTGACCTGAAGTGGAACAAATGAATGTAACTCGGGAAGACAAGTCAAGAAGTCTGTGATGCACTTCTAGATCTGGTCCAAGCTAAATCTTCTCCTCACACTGAGCATGCATACTCAGGTCGTCAGAGCGACACAATAGCAATATAATGTACATAATCAGGTAACAGTTCTAACAGTAGTGAAGGATATGAATAACAGTAAATCAATAACAGCATGATTATAAATGAGCAGAGATAAATGCAGCGGAGCAGTAAAACAGTATAACGATGTGTTATGTATGTCAACACAGTATATAAGGAATGTAAACGACAGTAACCCTATCAGTCTCTAAGTCTCACTGCACAGGTCAATAAGCCTATCGTCAGTCCAAGTGTGAGAGTCAACCACTCGTGAGTGTCCTCCACCCAAGGGTAGAACCCAAGGGCAAGGGACCACGGGCCCAACATGTAACTAATGTATCACGGTGTCTATAGCACATACCTTGTAAATCTCCATATAACTCCCTAAATATATAAGCCGGCATGGGACTCCCGAGATTCTGTTGAATTCACACTTGAACTACCCCACACCCCGAGGTCTACATCAAACACTAACCATAACCCTAAATACTAATCGATCCGTGACAAGTCTGCGCGAGAACTGGAGGCAGGACCTCCATCAAGCACGTCCCGACTAATACCTAAGATAAATGGCAGTGTCGGATGCCCTATCTGTGACATCCGTGCAAGCGCTTCCATAAGTGTCCCATACCACTTATAGTCACACGTACACGCATCCCACAGACGTCGACAATGCAACAGAAAAAAGGGACACTGATTGTGCACAAGTACGTATCACTTTCACTTAATCACGAATACACGAACACTGACGTACTTGTCACAATCAACACTAAAATCTAACACTGGGTAAATGCACGATATCACTAGGTTATCACTACAATGATATAGGTATGATATGATGCGTGGACAAGTATATAAACATGATGAGGATGTTATGAAACCGCATTCTTTCACTTGCACGATTTATCATGAAACATATGTATATAATTTGGCGAAATGACAAACAGGTAGTAATTAATATGTTCAGTTATCTATCCATAGAATTTTGTTTCAAGCCAATCGGATTTCAGGATCATTAATTATAACTGTTTCATTTTAAGCGCTCGCGGCTGGAAATCCAATTTCAGAATCAGGAGTCCGTTTCGCAACGCATTTTAACCCCAGTTGGGATCATAATTTAGCGATGATACAGTTGGATGAATTTTAGGGTTTTCAGTAAAGTTTTCAACGCAACAAACGGATCTTCAATCGCGTCTGTATGTTAGGAGTTATAATCTGTTTAATATCAACATGTCAATTCTGAATCTGCTGGGACTGTTATGCGTCCCGATATACTAAATTACCGATAAAATATCAAACGGTAACGAAACAGAATGAAACCAGTTGTGTTGTCTAGCTAACAGGTTTCTCTACAATAAACAGCGGAGTTCCGCAACTTACGAGTTAAGGAAATTCTATGGTATCCAATACGAAACAGTAAGCAAAGACTGGAGTCACTCTGGACTGCAGTCTAGAGTCGCACTCCGGTCCGAATATCATTACAGTTTAAATACAAAATGTCTGGAAACTGGTATGGAGTTAAAGTTCATCGAGTCGGCTCCAATTTGAGCCCTCGAACGCACCATTCTACTATGTACTTAATTTATGGTGAATTTAACGGTTTTCAGGTGCAACAGAAATACAGTTTTACGGTTAAACTTTGGGGCAGTTGTTTTGGTCATAAACGATCAATTTATCCAACGAAACTTGCACACGTTGTTCATCACAGCAAGGGCCCAAGTAATAAATTAAGTTCCGTCAATTTAGAAATGTATTTTCTTTGGGAACACGCACCGAACAGGTACGGCACAAAATCAGTTAAACTTGTAACTCTAATAATTTATGCCTTTAACGATTTTAACCTAAGTAAAATAGCATGAAAGCAAGTAAAAACTTGCCTGGGGGCGCCTCGGGTCACACGGTAGCAACGGCGTCACGAACGCGCGGCGAACGTCGATTGGGATGGATGCAAGTGTTCGGCCGCGGTAACGTCTCGGAGTGCTCGATCTATTCTGGCCAGCGGAGAGTGACGTTGGCTGTCCGGAGCAGGGGAGAGACGCCGAGGGATACGGAGAGAAAGTTGTAGAGGGGGAGAAAGAGAGACAGGGTTAGAGAGAGAAAGAGAGAAAGAGAAATGAGATGGAGAGAGAGAGTGTGGGCATAGGCAGAGGGAGATGAGTGAGAGAGAGAAGACTGGGAGAGAGAGAGAGAGGGACTGAGGGAGAGAGAGAGTCGGCAGAGAGAGAGAGAGGAGAGAAACAGTGAGATTGAGAGAGAGGAAGAGAGGGTAGCTTGGGTGAGGTCGGGCATGCAGGTGAGGTGAGGAGGGCTCGGGGCTTTGGAGGGAGGAGAGAGGAAGGCAGGCGAGGGTGAAGGCTCGGTGAACGAGGATCTCGTGGAGGATGAAGGAGGGAGCTCGGGGTGCTGGAAGAGAGGGAGAAGGAGGTGGCCGGAGGCGGTTAGTGGGTTTGGGAGAGAGGGAGGAAGAGAGATGTGTGGGTTGAGCGAGACTGGAAGGAAGCAGGGAAGGGTAGAGAGGCGAGGAGGGGTCGCACTTCGTGGGGTAACGCCTAGGCGACGTGGGCGCAGGCGGAGGAGGCGGCGCGAGAAGCGCGCTCGCGAAGGAACGTGCGCGGGAGAATCGCAACGGGAGGAAGATGAAGTGCTGGGCCGGGTCGGGGTGTGAAGCGGCGCGGGCTGGGGAGAGGAAGGTGGGCCGGGCCAGGAGAAAAACAGAAAAAAGGATTTGTTTAGGGAAAAAGAAGCGGGCCGGGCCAAGGAAACAGGCTGGGGAAATAAAGAATAAGAAATTGAAAAGATTAAAAACAGATGGGGAATTATGGGCTGGGGTGTTTGATTATGAAATTAAATTTAAAAAGAAAGGAAATGGAACGGGCTGGTTTGAAATAAATATAGTTTGGGCTTGGAATTAATAGGATTTTTTTTTTTGGGGATAAATATAGGGAGTGGACCGGGGAAAATATAAGAAAGGGAAAACTCAGTTAAGAGGAGATGGGCTTGCAAAATATAAGAGAATAAATTAAAAGGGAAAAAGAGAAACGGCTGCTGGGTGAGTTGGTCTGGGAATAAAAATATAAGTAAATATTTATGAGAAAAGAATGGAATGGACTCGGCTGCTTTTGGGCTGCAAAATTATAAAAAACAGAATTATAAAGAAACTGTGAGGAATATTTCCGGGGCCGCAGGAAATTTACTTAGAGGGAAAAATGGAATAAAACTGGGGGCAGCTGGGCTGAAGAAAATAAATGAATTAGAGAGGATTGGGAACGGGCCAGGTTGGAATTTATTATGATGAAAAAATAGGGAAGTTAAGAGAGTGGACAGGGGGCTTGGGGTCGGCTTTCTAGAGTGCATATTTTACAAAGGAGGGGAAAAACCGAGGATAAGAAAAATACAGGGTATAACAGGGTTTGGGTTTCAAAAGGAGTTTCAAAATAGATAAACTAATAATCATAAATAAAGTAAAATCTTATATGTTAACGAGAAGTACATATATTAGTATAAATAGGGCTGGGTGTTACATCATACCACCCTTACAAAAATTTCGTCCTCGAAATTTAAAATAAGCGATAAGTTATACAAACGTAAGCGGAAGCTATTAGATTGCACACTATCACCAAGGATTTATTAACAGTACGTGGACGAAGAAATTTGAAAGTTTATATCTGTAAGAACACATTCAAAAATATAGGTTTAAATAGCACATAACAAGAACAGCTACTAAAGCAACCTATGAGAATAGCAATAACAACAATAATGACCAATGGTATTCGAGGCGTACTCGATAAAATCGAAACTCAAATATATGCACATATCTGTATATTAAAAGTAGCACATCAGGAATGGTAAGCATAGAGCACCCTACTCGAAAATAAGGTACCGACAATAAAATAGTGAAAGATTTGGCAGTAGGTTAAAACATTTCAGGAAAACGTATCGAAAAAATAGGTTTAAAATGATTTAGAAAACTGGTATAGTGAAATTAAAAAGCATGGACCAAAAGTATGCGCGGTGTAAGGTTGCGCTACTAAAGTGAGAATAATAATAATGCACTTAAAATACATAAAACGGGATAATCAATAACACGTACCCTCTGACAAATGCAAAATACTAAAACTACATTTAAAAATAATCGTGCCCCTAAATATAGTTGGGGTAACAGGAAAAAGCACAAGTAGGTCTAGGCCTAGGTAGGGTAGGGATTACAATGGGATGTGGCTGATACAAGAGGTCGAAGGGTGACGGCTTTAGTCTGAAGATCAAGGACATCGGGATTGGGTCAGCACGGAAAATAAGGGTGACCAGTAAAGGGCTATAAGGAGAAAAATGTATGGGGAGGATACTGGTCGGTACAACACACGAATCAAGATTTGAAGGGTTAGCTAACTTGAGAATTTTTCACTATGAACTTCTCCTTCCAGAAGGATCTCAATCGAGACACAGACGAAGGATGAGGATGGCTCATTCCAAGGATCAAGGTGCGGTACTTTCTAGTCGAAACGGGGTGAAAACTTTTCAATGAGTAGGGGTGAACAGTCAGGAAATCCCAACAGAAAAAATAAATGGATATGGCAATAAACAAGTATTTAGCGAACCAGTAATCAAAAGGTTTACAAATTCAGAAGATTTATTTCATTCAAGAAAATTTGAAACAAGGCATTCTCCAAGACGAAAAGTGGCCCTAAACTATACACATTTTGTTTGGCCAGAAGACAACATCAAAAGATATTCCGTCAGTCGCGGTTGTGGAGATTCAGTAGGTTGCGGTAGGCTCGCGCACTCAGGTAGGGGCGTCCATTTCCATAGCGTCTCGCAGGTATTGCTAAGGGAAGCTCCTCCTTGGCAGGGTCTTGATCTTCTGGTCCTTCATCCTCGGAAAAAACTTCTTCATCGAGGTCCGATCCCATGTGGTTTTCTTCTTCTGCATTCTCTTCCATGGGATTTACCTCCACTGGGTTTTCTTCCATCGGTTCTTCCTCGGGGTCTTCCTCCATCGGGTTCCCTTCGGGATCTTCTTCTTCTTCGTCAGAACCAACCATCATGTCGAACTCTGGGGCGGCTGCTCCTTCGTCCTCTGAATCGTTGTTTTCGAAGTGGACCTGGGGACCGTTGGCTTTATCATTAGAACTCGTCAATGTGTGATCTAAGGAAACGCAAGACTGTGCATCCTCGTCTAGATGCGGTGCTGCTCCAGGGTGGGCCATGGCCTGAAAAGAGAAGTTCACGATTAGATAGTGAAATACATCAAGGAAAGCTCAGGTTACGAAATATAGGAAAATATGCGGTTGCAGGAACTGAAAGATCAGAATGAAAATACTGTGATAATGAATGGAATTTGACATAGAGAAAGCATGAGAGTGATACATATATTATGATTCAAATTTTATTTTATTCAACTAAAAGTTCAACGGATACAGAGGTTCAAATGGAAAGAAATGTTTATAAAAGGATGACAACATAATACTGAAATTGGGAAACATATAATTCTTCTTTGACTGCCAGAACGCTGCATCTTCGTTGCGCGAGTTGAATCCTGCGTTAGGTTCGCCTTATGGTCGAGGTTCAAACTACGCGATGATCCTCACTTGGTAGGAGTGGGGAGTGCGGATGAGTTTCCTCCTTGTAGTTCTTTCCTTTCCGGGCAACCGTTGATGAGGTGTTCGTTGGAACCGCATATCAGACATTTCCCTTGGGCACGGCGACAATCCTTCTGAAGATGTCCTGGTCTCTTACAATATCCCCAGCAAGGGTTCTTCTGATGCTTCTGTTGACGCTTCATCTTCTTCTTCTTTCCTCGTCCAATAGGGATCCCTTTATGATAGGAGACTCCCGCTGGTGCCTGATTCACCGGTCTTCTCAGTCCTTCAGCCAACAAGTCGTTTGTTCGCTCCTGGGCTTCCTTCAAATCTTGCAGTACACTCAGGATCTCAACAGTCTGATTCTGGGGAGCGGATAAAGATGAAGAGTCGTTGGAAGACATGGTCCTGAAACAACAATTTCGAGAATGATATGAGTCACAAGCTAAATGAATCAAAATATGATATGAATAGAACAAGGATTCAAGAATCTCAGAGATGGTGAATTTCATTACAAGTGGGGAATCAACTGTATCACTTTAAGTCACTTGAATAGAGTACGGTAGTGCAATTGCCACCACGTACCCTTGTCAAGTCACCCGAAACCATAGCGAATGGATAGCTGAACACACGATGTGAATATGGATCAAGAATGACAAGTTTACAATCTAGACCGAGTGATGTCTTAGATTGCCAAACTCTACACGGAAAACTGCAATCTTAATCTATGCAAAACCTGGGCTCTGATACCAACTAAACCATGTCACGCCCCGCTTCCCAAAATACGGAATACGAGGGGTAGACAAGGCCAGCCATGCTCCTACGGTCAAGGAAATGTCCTGCCGTAGTCACACTTTGGCTTCTAGTTTATCATGGTAAACAGTAAACGGTGCGCAGGTAATGAGAAATGCAGTAACTGAAGGAAAACGATATAAAGACTGACCTGAAGTGGAACAAATGAATGTAACTCGGGAAGACAAGTCAAGAAGTCTGTGATGCACTTCTAGATCTGGTCCAAGCTAAATCTTCTCCTCACACTGAGCATGCATACTCAGGTCGTCAGAGCGACACAATAGCAATATAATGTACATAATCAGGTAACAGTTCTAACAGTAGTGAAGGATATGAATAACAGTAAATCAATAACAGCATGATTATAAATGAGCAGAGATAAATGCAGCGGAGCAGTAAAACAGTATAACGATGTGTTATGTATGTCAACACAGTATATAAGGAATGTAAACGACAGTAACCCTATCAGTCTCTAAGTCTCACTGCACAGGTCAATAAGCCTATCGTCAGTCCAAGTGTGAGAGTCAACCACTCGCGAGTGTCCTCCACCCAAGGGTAGAACCCAAGGGCAAGGGACCACGGGCCCAACATGTAACGAATGTATCACGGTGTCTATAGCACATACCTTGTAAATCTCCATATAACTTCCTAAATATATAAGCCGGCATGGGACTCCCGAGATTCTGTTGAATTCACACTTGAACTACCCCACACCCCGAGGTCTACATCAAACACTAACCATAACCCTAAATACTAATCGATCCGTGACAAGTCTGCGCGAGAACTGGAGGCAGGACCTCCATCAAGCACGTCCCGACTAATACCTAAGATAAATGGCAGTGTCGGATGCCCTATCTGTGACATCCGTGCAAGCGCTTCCATAAGTGTCCCATACCACTTATAGTCACACGTACACGCATCCCACAGACGTCGACAATGCAACAGAAAAAAGGGACACTGATTGTGCACAAGTACGTATCACTTTCACTTAATCACGAATACACGAACACTGACGTACTTGTCACAATCAACACTAAAATCTAACACTGGGTAAATGCACGATGTCACTAGGTTATCACTACAATGATATAGGTATGATATGATGCGTGGACAAGTATATAAACATGATGAGGATGTTATGAAACCGCATTCTTTCACTTGCACGATTTATCATGAAACATATGTATATAATTTGGCGAAATGACAAACAGGTAGTAATTAATATGTTCAGTTATCTATCCATAGAATTTTGTTTCAAGCCAATCGGATTTCAGGATCATTAATTATAACTGTTTCATTTTAAGCGCTCGCGGCTGGAAATCCAATTTCAGAATCAGGAGTCCGTTTCGCAACGCATTTTAACCCCAGTTGGGATCATAATTTAGCGATGATACAGTTGGATGAATTTTAGGGTTTTCAGTAAAGTTTTCAACGCAACAAACGGATCTTCAATCGCGTCTGTATGTTAGGAGTTATAATCTGTTTAATATCAACATGTCAATTCTGAATCTGCTGGGACTGTTATGCGTCCCGATATACTAAATTACCGATAAAATATCAAACGGTAACGAAACAGAATGAAACCAGTTGTGTTGTCTAGCTAACAGGTTTCTCTACAATAAACAGCGGAGTTCCGCAACTTACGAGTTAAGGAAATTCTATGGTATCCAATACGAAACAGTAAGCAAAGACTGGAGTCACTCTGGACTGCAGTCCAGAGTCGCACTCCGGTCCGAATATCATTACAGTTTAAATACAAAATGTCTGGAAACTGGTATGGAGTTAAAGTTCATCGAGTCGGCTCCAATTTGAGCCCTCGAATGCACCATTCTACTATGTACTTAATTTATGGTGAATTTAACGGTTTTCAGGTGCAACAGAAATACAGTTTTACGGTTAAACTTTGGGGCAGTTGTTTTGGTCATAAACGATCAATTTATCCAACGAAACTTGCACACGTTGTTCATCACAGCAAGGGCCCAAGTAATAAATTAAGTTCCGTCAATTTAGAAATGTATTTTCTTTGGGAACACGCACCGAACAGGTACGGCACAAAATCAGTTAAACTTGTAACTCTAATAATTTATGCCTTTAACGATTTTAACCTAAGTAAAATAGCATGAAAGCAAGTAAAAACTTGCCTGGGGGCGTCTCGGGTCACACGGTAGCAACGGCGTCACGAACGCGCGGCGAACGTCGATTGGGATGGATGCAAGTGTTCGGCCGCGGTAACGTCTCGGAGTGCTCGATCTATTCTGGCCAGCGGAGAGTGACGTTGGCTGTCCGGAGCAGGGGAGAGACGCCGAGGGATACGGAGAGAAAGTTGTAGAGGGGGAGAAAGAGAGACAGGGTTAGAGAGAGAAAGAGAGAAAGAGAAATGAGATGGAGAGAGAGAGTGTGGGCATAGGCAGAGGGAGATGAGTGAGAGAGAGAAGACTGGGAGAGAGAGAGAGAGGGACTGAGGGAGAGAGAGAGTCGGCAGAGAGAGAGAGAGGAGAGAAACAGTGAGATTGAGAGAGAGGAAGAGAGGGTAGCTTGGGTGAGGTCGGGCATGCAGGTGAGGTGAGGAGGGCTCGGGGCTTTGGAGGGAGGAGAGAGGAAGGCAGGCGAGGGTGAAGGCTCGGTGAACGAGGATCTCGTGGAGGATGAAGGAGGGAGCTCGGGGTGCTGGAAGAGAGGGAGAAGGAGGTGGCCGGAGGCGGTTAGTGGGTTTGGGAGAGAGGGAGGAAGAGAGATGTCTGGGTTGAGCGAGACCGGAAGGAAGCAGGGAAGGGTAGAGAGGCGAGGAGGGGTCGCACTTCGTGGGGTAACGCCTAGGCGACGTGGGCGCAGGCGGAGGAGGCGGCGCGAGAAGCGCGCTCGCGAAGGAACGTGCGCGGGAGAATCGCAACGGGAGGAAGATGAAGTGCTGGGCCGGGTCGGGGTGTGAAGCGGCGCGGGCTGGGGAGAGGAAGGTGGGCCGGGCCAGGAGAAAAACAGAAAAAAAGGATTTGTTTAGGGAAAAAGAAGCGGGCCGGGCCAAGGAAACAGGCTGGGGAAATAAAGAATAAGAAATTGAAAAGATTAAAAACAGATGGGGAATTATGGGCTGGGGTGTTTGATTATGAAATTAAATTTAAAAAGAAAGGAAATGGAACGGGCTGGTTTGAAATAAATATAGTTTGGGCTTGGAATTAATAGGAAATTTTTTTTTTTGGGGATAAATATAGGGAGTGGACCGGGGAAAATATAAGAAAGGGAAAACTCAGTTAAGAGGAGATGGGCTTGCAAAATAAAAGAGAATAAATTAAAAGGGAAAAAGAGAAACGGCTGCTGGGTGAGTTGGTCTGGGAATAAAAATATAAGTAAATATTTATGAGAAAAGAATGGAATGGACTCGGCTGCTTTTGGGCTGCAAAATTATAAAAAACAGAATTATAAAGAAACTGTGAGGAATATTTCCGGGGCCGCAGGAAATTTACTTAGAGGGAAAAATGGAATAAAACTGGGGGCAGCTGGGCTGAAGAAAATAAATGAATTAGAGAGGATTGGGAACGGGCCAGGTTGGAATTTATTATGATGAAAAAATAGGGAAGTTAAGAGAGTGGACAGGGGGCTTGGGGTCGGCTTTCTAGAGTGCATATTTTACAAAGGAGGGGAAAAACCGAGGATAAGAAAAATACAGGGTATAACAGGGTTTGGGTTTCAAAAGGAGTTTCAAAATAGATAAACTAATAATCATAAATAAAGTAAAATCTTATATGTTAACGAGAAGTACATATATTAGTATAAATAGGGCTGGGTGTTACAGTTTAACCACAGGCCGCAAGTGGTACTAGCTGTACGTAACGGTCCCCAGGTAGATGTCGATAAGAAAGCCGATGAGGAAAACCAATCCGAACTCCTACTGAGCCTGAATGTGACAATCTTCATACAGTCTGGTCTGTTCGTCTAGGAGTATCGCATATCGCGCCTAGGGGGCGGTAAACGTCAGCCCCCTAATAGCGGTATAAGTCGTGTCGGAGTGTAGCCCAAAACACCCTGAGAAACTACTGGAGTACCTACCAGTAAAACTCGCTTGCCCTGGCCAGGGACTTTGTGTAATGGCTCTCCAAACACAGTGCGATATCAACCCCCAATACCGGGAGAGGCGAATCCTATCTAACCGCCACTGCCTCCAAGTGCTTCGGGACTGCACCCAACTACTACCTGTTTACATGAATCAATAGAGCCGTGGTAGGGTAGTAATCTAAGAACAGTGGGAACACACTTGAGGCGAAGCAACAGTGTCAAGTCAACGGACTAAGCTGTACTCATGTCACCTGGGAACTGTTAACCGACGATAGGTATAGTACCAACCAACAGTTCCCGACGAGTCATGTCCAGTGTACTTGTAACCTAACGAGCACCTATATACTATCTCCAGTACGACGTACTGATGGCTGTGGGACAGACCATCTCCCCTCCTGGGATGAGAAGCGTATACACTAGTCTACTCTGGAGTATCAATGCCCAGTCTTAATAATCCTATGACTAGGGACCTGTATAAGGATGTGCTTATAGACTACCCGGCCCCCACTAGTGTGACTGCCATCACAACGCTGGTAGTCAAGCAAAATCCTAAGGGCTCTATCAATATGTATTAGCGATATGTTAAAAGAAACATCACACATATTAAGATAGATCCAAACCAAGTAGCATACTACTATATCGAGCAAGACTGTCATAAATCCGTGTATATATCCCAAGCTTCCAAAATGTAATATACAAACTAGTACTATACAATAATGGCCTCTAGGGCATATCACACTAACACCCTGATCGTGCAAACTACGTCCACAGTTGCCACGATCATCTCTGGTCCAAGGAGTTCACGATCTCCGATGTCGTCCCAACTTAGTGGTGAACGGCACTTCCGTCCATAGAGTGCTGCGAATGGTGCCATTCTAATACTTGCCTGATAGCTGTTGTTGTATGAAAACTCCACAAGGTGTAGATGATCTTCTCACGAACTTCCGAAGTCTAACATAGAAGCTCTTAACATGTCTTCCTGTCACACCCCGCTTCCCAAAAGAGTGGTAACGACACGTGACGAGACCCGCGACGTATTTATTTCGAGAAGGTCATTTTTCGAAATAAATACGCCAAGCATCTATAAGCAATATAAAGTAGCAAGAATAAATAGAAGAATGAAATCTAACTTTGATTTATTATATTCAAGATTCACAACTGACAAAATATCTGAATACAAGATACGATAACATGATAAGCCTTAATAAGGAGGCATACATAAATAAGCTAAAATGAAATGAAAAGCTGAATGAAACCATACGTCCGGTTGTGATGCGAACCAGTTGTACTCCTCTTCGACCGTTTCTATCTCCTCTATCTCTATGCCATCTGACGAACATTCCAAGAAAGAAAGAAAGACGGGTGGAATGCCCGTCAGCGAACTAACGCTCGGTAAGTCCCCAAAAGGATGGTGTGATGTATATAAATGAAATGCAAGGTATAATGTGATATATGGTATAGCATGGATATAAATCATGAACATGTAAACAAGTATAGTAGCGTGCATGTCAACTATATTAGAATGGAAAACAAATATAATATGGCCGTGGAGTGTAGGTATAGTAAACATGAAGGGAATGTAAGTGTTCTAAAAGGTCTGTAAAAGGGTAAAAGTAACTGACGTGAGTTCAAGGTGTGAGTATCAACCAAATCTTAAGAGTGTTCTCGAACCCAACTGGCTGTAATTCAGGGGTAAGGAACTACGGGCCCTCATGATAGTCAGTAACGGGACTTCGACCGTTGTCGAAGTATTCCAAACTCAACATGTTATAATCCAAGAGCAAGGAAACACGGGCCCTCATGATTGTTAGTATTCGTGATTGCTTGTATTCGTGATTGTTAGCATAAAACTCTTGAGATTTCATTGGACTCACAACTCAAACTACCCCAACACCCCATGTATATTAGTCTATAATTAAAATTACAAGTATTGCCCGAATCCATGAATACATCAAGTTTTCAAGATTGAGTTCATGTCAAGATCAAGTATTCATGTCACGTTTCAAGTATTCATGTCAAGTTGTATTCATGATTCGGCTTAAGTCAAGTTTAGCATTTAATTGGATTATGTCAAACATATGATATCTAATTATGTTTTCATGTACATACAATAATTTAAAGATCAAGATAAACAAGGTATACATGTTCGAATAGCATGAAATAAGTCAAGTATATTATTCAAGTAACGGCCATAAACAATGCTGTTAAGAAGTGTTGTGTACGACTAATCAATCAAATCAATCAATTTCAGAATATAAATAGAATTATAGATCTATGTGTTGTGCATGCGTGAGTTCCAGTCGCGCCTAAATACAACTACCGGTTTGGGAGATATACCCATTTTCGTTTCATCGCGCAGAACAGATCATCACATATTTTTAAAACACAGTTTGACTTAATTTCTATCAGGTTTCAGATTATGATGATTATTATAAAATTGTATATCTTTTGATGTACTTATCCAAAACACTAAGATTTGCACGATTTGGATTTTTGAAGCTCAAGTTATGATCATTTTAATATCAGCGATTAAAACAGAAATTCAGATTTCTGGACAGCAACTATATGTTATATTTTAAAGCCTATATCAGGTTGTTTCATGCGTTTATAATTAATATAATATACAGAAAATTATAGCTCTATCAATTGTGAATCTACACATCTAAATTTTGTCATGAACGGATATCGGGTGTTCGAGTTATGTCCTATTTAAAAACAGTGTGCGAATCAGGACAGATTCTATCCAGATTCGTCGCTTAATATTGTAACGCGTTTTTCTATATTTTACGTTGGTTTTTAGTAAAAACTGAAAACTAAGAAAATCTAGATCTTTTGATATAGATGTCCAAAACACCTGAGTTTGCTTAATTTGGATATCGGTAGACCGAGTTATGTGTCCTAAAAGTTAATCGATAAAAGTTATTTTCAGATTTCAGAAAAAAAAACAATGACTAAAAGTGTCATGAGTTCAAAACCGTTCTTCAGTTCGATATAATTTTTTTTTATTATAGACCTGAAATTCTATCTAGTATTTATCCTAATTTTCCTAGGATTTCTAGATGTGAAAATTAATTTTTAAAAATTATTTTAAGAATAAAAGTTATCTAGGACCGTATTTAAAGGTGACAAAACTACTGGATTTATTTGCAGGTTCGTTTTTCTCTTTTATATAAAAAAAATTAAACAATTATAAAATAAACGGCATATGCAATATATAATTTAAATTGGATCTCCTAATGTCAATATATGGGTCATGAATTTTGATAAGGTCTTATACCAGGAAAGTCCTAATTTCAAGAGAGGTTATGTAAAGTTGTGTTATCGCGCATCGTTTATTTATATTCAGTCCATGATGTTTCTAGTTAACGTAAAAGTAAATTTATGACATGGATGCATTTTTATTCTATAAGAAAATAATGAATAAACATGAAGATAAAGTATAAACAAACAATATTTTAAATATATATATATGTAACTATATTCATTTGTGTGTGTGTGTGTGTGTGTGTGTGTGTGTGTGTTTATGCACTCAATTAGGTACCACGGTTAAGAAAATGAAATCATGGAGAAGACACAATAACAGAGTGAAAGAGATGGAGAGGGAGAAGAGGGACTTACGGGTTGTATGAGTCGGTATAATAATCGGTTCACCGATTCGATTCTAGCGGAAAAAACGAGTCTATGTGATCTAGGCTTGAGCAACCAAAACAAGGATCAAGTTAGTTTCTAAAAGTATTCTCTATGTAGATTTTGAGAGGAAAGAAAAGAAATGTAAAGCGATGCTTACAAAGTTTGTGTATGGTACAATACTTCGGTCTTGAATTCCTATGGATGAAGTGAGATCCGGTGGCACCGAAACTTTGAGAGCTTTAAGAATGAAGATTTGAAATAATTTTTTTGAACGAGGATGAACAATGAAGGAGAGAACATATAAAACAATATTAATATGGTCATTATAATAATTCATAATCATAACCATACTAATTATTATATGCATTTATTTTGAGAGTTAAAAAGAAGATAAAATGAAAGGTCTCATTTGTAGGTTATGAGAGAGTTTAAAAAAAATAGATAAAAATAATTGCAAGAATGGAAATTTGAACACGTGACTTATGGAATAACAATGTAAGAACTAAACCAATGACCTACAAGGTATTTCATGCACGTATTTAATTAGAATTAAATATATGTTGTTGCTTGAAAAGAAAGTGGGCTTTTGGGCTCATAGTTTTATAAAAGAAAATGAAATTAAGATTGGATTTGGGTTATGGGCTGGGTCAGGTCTTGCGTTTAATTTGAAATAGATTAATATTTAGTTTAATGAAATGGGTTTGAGAAAAATAGATGGAATAATAAAATAATATATTTAATAGAAAACAAAATATACGGAAAAATACTAAGAATAAATAAATACAATATTTTACTAAAGAAAGAAAACACGAAGGTATAGTAATATTGGGGTCGTTACACTTCTAGAATCTGAATTGTTCACTCGGACCGTCCGTCCGTTTGTGGATGATAAGCCGTGCTGAAATTCAAACTCGTTCCCAGGCTAGCTTGCAGACTCTGCCAAAATTATGATCGGAATCTTATATCACGATCGGAGACGATGCAAACAGGTACTCGATGTAATCTCACGATCTCCTGCATGAGTTCATGGGTATCAAATATTGTACATCTTGAAAGTTTAAATCTCACTTTAGATTTATGCTTACATCCATGTACTTCTTTGCTAACGTCTCGGTTGATTGACCAACTCGAAATGGAATAAAGTGAGCTGACTTAGTAAGTCGATCCATAATAACCCATACCGCGTCGTTACCCTTCGTGCTATGAGGAAGGGCAGTCACGAAGTCCATAGTAATGTGCTGCCATTTCCATTCTGGGATTGGTGATGGCTGAAGTAGACCATCAGTTCTATGATGTCCAGCCTTCACTTGCTGACACACCAAACACTTGGCTACGCTTCTAGATACTTCGCACTTCATTCCATGCCCCTAGTAGTGTTGCCGTAGATCCTTGTACATTTTCGTATCACCGGGGTGTACAGAATAAGGAGAGTTGTGAGCTTCTTTCATCAACTCTTCTCGAACAGGGCCGTTTGGTACACATAATCGACTTCCATATCGCAAGGATCCATCTTCGTGGATAATGAAGTCAGTTCGAAGTCCACTTTCTACTTGTTCTTAGATCTTTTGTAGCTTGGCACCATTTGCTTAAGCTGCCTTGATCTGATTGACAAGAGTGGACTGGACTTGTAAGTTCATCAAATATGAAGCGTTACCTGGCATAGCTACTTCGATCTCCAATCCATGCAATTCCTTCTGTAACTTCCACTGAGCGGTGAGGTTCATTGCTAATGGCTGGCGGCTAAGTACATCAGGAACTACATTCACCTTCTCAGGATGATACTGTAGGTTGATGCCGAAGTCCGCCATGAGTTCTAACCATCTTCTTTGCTGCATGTTTAATTCCTTTTGAGTAAATACATACTTCAGACTCTTGTGGTCAGTGTATATATCCACTCGTTCACCCAAAAGATAGTGACGCCAAATCTTAAGTGCAAAGATGACAGCTGCCAACTCCAGATCATGTGTTGGATAGTTGCGCTCATGAACCTTCAGTTGTCTTAATGCAAAAGCCACAACTTTTCCATGCTGGTGTAGAACACATCCTAATTCTTTACCGGACGCATCACAATGCACAACGAATCCTCCAGATTGATCTGGTATTATGAGAATAGGAGCAGAGGTTAATCTTGACTTGAGTTCTACAAAAGTTTATTCACATGCTTCTGACCACATGAATGCTTTATCTCTACGTGTGAGCTTGGTCAGGGGTGCTGCAATCTTTGAGAAGCCTTCAATGAATCGTCGGTAGTATCCTGCTAATCCCAAAAAACTTCGAATATCTTTCACCGTCTTTGGTGTCAGCCACTCACTGACAGCTGACACTTTAGCTGGATCTACTGAGATTCCTTCGCCTGAAACGATATGTCCAAGAAATCCGACTTGATCTAGCCAAAATTCACACTTGCTGTACTTGGCGTAGAGCTGATGTTGTCCAATGTCTCCAGGACAATCCATAAGTGCTCGGCGTGTTCTTTTCGATTCTTTGAATACACTAGGATGTCGTCGATGAAGATGACAACGAACCTGTCTAAGTACTCTCGAAAAACTTGGTTCATCAGATTCATGAAGATGGCAGGTGCATTGTGTTGGTTATAGTGCCCTCAAGGCAATTATTGTAATCGCAGGCAGGTGATTATGATGATTGAGGGATGACCTATATGAATAGAACAGTCGTACTCAAAATGATAGTATGCTATCTTGTTTTCCTTTATCATCATGTACATGCTTTATGTGGTGTTACAGATCACTATTACATGTTGATAGAGCCCATAGGATTCTTGCTTGACTACCAGCATTATGATAGCGATCATATATGTGAGAGCTGGGTGGTCTATAAGCACATCCTTAAATGTCCCTAGTCGAGCGAGTATTGAGACTGGGCATTGATATTCCGGAGTAGACTGGTGTGTACTTATCGAGACCCCGACGAGGGGCGGCGGCCTGTCTCACAAGCCATTAATGTCAGTTTGTCACCTAAGATAGTATATGGGTGCTCATTGGGTTATGAGTACACTGGACGGACTCGCCGGGAACATGCTAGTTGGTATTATACCTATTGTCAGATAGTAGTTCCCAGGTGACATGTGTACAGGTTAGTCTGTTGACCTGAGATCATCATTTGTCTCGTGTGAGTTCCCACTGTGTTTTGATTACTACCCTACCATGGCTCAAAAGAGTCGTGCAAATAGGTTTTAGTTGGGTACAGTCCCGAGCCACATGGAGGCAGTGAGAGGATCATCGGGGATTCGTCTCTCCCGGTATTGTTAGTTATATGTATGCCCTAGAGGCCATTACTATACATAGGATGTATATTGTAGTGGATGCTGGGACATATATAGGGAGGACTTTCTTGCTCGACATGATAGTATGCTATCTGGTTGCTTTTTACCTTAACGTGTACACTGATTGTCTCCCTGTTACATGTTGGTAAAGCCCTTAGGATCTGTACTTGACTACCTGGACTATGATGCGGATCATACTAGTGGGGACATGGTAGTCCATAAGTACATCCTTCAAAGTCCCTAGTCGTGGATGTATCGAGACGGGGCATCGATATACCAGAGTAGACTAGCGTATACCTTCTCGATCCATACAGATGGGCGATGGATGATCCCATATCCATTGGTGTTTGACACCAGAGATGATATACGGGTGCTCAGTAGAGACTGGGTACACTGGACGGACTCGCCGAGAACTCCCAGATGGTATTATACCTTACGTCAGATGGCAGTTCTCTGGTGACACTGGTACAGAGTAGTCTGTTGACCCGAGATCGTCATAGAGTCTTGTGTGGTTCCCACTGTGCTTTGATTTCCATCTTACCACGTCCAAGAGGGCGTGCAAAACGGTGGTTTTTGGGTACAGTCCCGAGTCACATGGAGGCAATGAGCGATAGGAGGGGATTCGTCTCTCCCGGTATAGGGGGTTGATGTTGCGCTGTGTTCGATTGGCTATAACAGGAAATCCCTGGCCAGGGTTGCTGAGATTTACTGGTAAGTGTTACCAGTAGTTTCTCGAAATGTTATAGACCTCATATCGACACGACTTATCGAGCTATTGGGGTCTGACGTTTACCACCCCTAGGCGAGATATGCGACATATCAGACGATCAGACCGGACTGTACGGTAGTGTTACTGGTTGGATTCACTGGAGTGTGAGCGGGCTTGCTCGTCGATCTTCAGATCGCTCAATACCCGGGTGGCCGTTACGTTTAGCAGACCGCTTGCGGCTTGTGGGTGTTTGATATGATCATCGCCTGCTGCCGGCGTATTGACGAGTCTTTAGAGTCCTACACAGTGGTTTCCTGGCTCAAGCGAAACGAAATAGGAGCGCATATGAGATATGTGCGGGACCGAGAATAATGCGTGTATGTGATACCGTATTCTATTCTCGCGATGAATGTGTCGACTGGTTGTATGCGATATAACCTAGTTATCGATTCAAGCATTGATTCGATAAACCGATACATAGGATACTAGTCGGTTATATGCGATATGACCGGATCATTGAATCAAGTGTTGATTTAATGATTTAATGCATAATTATATATTTGATATATTACTTTGCGCTAACTAGTATTGGTTCACTTTAAACGGATTTTCTCACTTGGTTTGTGCGCATTGCATATGCGATATGATTTTGTGCACTTGCTTGTATCATGTTTGATGATACATGCCTTTTGGTTAAGTGTAAAGAATTAAACCTTGGTTAATGAAATGGTTAGGGTTTACTTTTTCCTTATTCATTTTATTCATTTATTTATTCTTTTGGAAAAAGAAAAGCAAATGAGAAAATGGTGGCTTGTTTTGTTTTGTTCATGAAGCTTCATGAAGACTTTGACCAAGTGACCATTTTGTCTCATGCTTAACCCTAACCATTCCATTCAACCATGATTAACTCTCTACACATTACCATGGTTACATTATGATAAGTATTATTATTATTTCCTTTTTGAAAAGGACATATGATAATATTCATCTTCTTCTTCTTCATCTTCTTCACTTGAAGAAGCTTGCTTCATCAATGGTGATTGATGAAAACAAGTGAGAAATCCAATTCTAAAGTCTACCCACTTCCTATTTCTTCATCCTCTACCTCTTGCCAAGTAGTAGAGTGTGTTTCCTTCACAAGTTTTCTTGACTTGGTGAAGTTGGAGCTTGATCTAGCGATGCTTCGACGTAGATCATCTTCGGCACGTCGTCGATGACCTAGCCCGCTTGTTCTCCGATGAAGCCGACGCTAGAGCCCGGGATTGCATGAGGACAGCGAGGAGACTTCATTGCGGAGCCGTGGAGGTAGAGCACCGGATCTACAAAGGTTGTATTTCCGTATTCTTATAGTTAAGTGTTAACTAGTTTGCTTTTCGCCTAGATTTCTACCCAACGATCCGTATTAGGGTTTCTCGGCACCGTTACAATTTGAAAATAGCATGGTTGATGCCTTGTGAGACCTCACTAGGGTGCCTAGGAACCCTACAGTGGTATCAGAGACTAGCTAGAGCCTTAGGCGAAGTCTAGACGGAATTTGAAACCCGAACGAACCCGAAACCCAACTCAAAACTTGCTCTCTGTACTTTTTCTGAAATAGTGGATTTTTCGAAATTAAAAATATGCAGAAAATCAAGCAGGGTTTTCTAGGAATTACTGTAAATTTCGTGGACCTAATTCATCTAAACCGCCGCGGATCCGCGGCATGAGCATGGCTCATGCGGCGGATCCGCGGCCGTACGGTCGATTCACACAGTAAAAGTTTCACAGTAATTCCTCCTTAGTTGTGCTGTATTTTCTGGGATATTTTAATATTTATTATAGAGTTGAATTTTCTGGGATTGTTTTGGGGATTCGGTGTTTCGATCGGAGTATCAGATTTTGTCTATGTGGCTTTCCGGATAAATTTTAGAATATGTTAAAAAGTTCGACCGGATATAAATACCCAATTTTTCCCCTGTCGGGAAATTTCCAAGTGTTGGATTTTTCCGTGGTTTAAAGACGTTCTAAGTAGTGCAAGTAACTCGATGGACCCTCTAGAAGACAACAAACCTTAACTCGATTATGTGGCCGTCTTGAACTGCCCTTTGAACCTTCGGGTTTGGGGCAGTACGGCGTGCCACATGTGAGGCGTTGGCTTGACCCTTCTACGGCTGGACCGTTGGTACTGAGGCACGAACTGAATGTTTTTTAGACTTGTTTCATGTGTTGATCTGTATCGGGAAAACTTGGGTGTTCGATTGTTCGATCGAAAAGTTTAACATTTTCTATTTATCTGGAATGGGATACAATAATTGGAATTCACAAAAATTATGAGATAACTGAATGAATGTTGTAAATCTAGCAATTTAGTCTCACTTGATCGATTGCCACGGAATTTTGATGTGATCAAAAGTCCATCGCAATCACGTAGCGTACGCGGATACTCGCCGGATAAACTTAATAGACAGCCTCACTCCATAGCCCCGACCAAGTGACTGTAGGAGAACCCCGTCGCCAAAAGCATCCGTTCGGATGCTCGCGGAAGTGGTGTTCCGCCTTAGTGCACTTCGTCGACAGCATCGGGGGTGCGGCCGTCTACTGAAGTTTGCGACGAGCATTCGATCAGGATGTCGGGAATCTTGTTGAATTGCCCGACTTGATATTGAAAAGTGTTTTCGATAATGAGACTAAAATGCGGGGTTTATAATTGTTAGGCATGCGATGTCTAAGGAATTCATTTGGTCAGGCATGCGATGTCTGAGGTGGTTGCGGATTCCAACTGTTGTAGTTTTACACTTTCTTTTCTGTGACCGTAAGTGTAATATGTGATATCGCCGGTTTCGTTGCTATATGTCAACGACAATTGGGATGGACATATTTACTTACGTTGATGACATGTGATGTTATGTGTTGCTGGATATGTTATATTGGATCGTCGTGTTCGAATAGCCGGGTTTTTTTTATGTGAGATGAGTGTTTTTCATTTTCATTCATGTAAAAACTTGTATGTAATATTCTTTTATTGGGGCACTTCCAGGTTACGGAAGATGTCACCCTTTGTATATTATTTACTTTTCCGCACTAGGATAGACCCAAGGAGGAGGGCACAAGTAACCGGGTTCTGGAGTCCAGTGGGAGACCAACTCGAGGAGTCGAGTCCGGGTCTCCTAACTCCAGAATTGGTAGGGTTGCTTGCCGCTCTCGTAGGGGTCTAGGGGTGTGGGTTTGGCTATTCATCGCGACCGTGGAATCCGTGTTTTATACTGGCTCGTATTGAAAACACGGACGTCCTAGTATATCCAATATTTCATATGTTTCTTCTGCTGCGATATCTGTGATGTGATCATGTGATGTTCTGTGATAGATACAGTATATAGTATATATGATATATTATATAGACGTTACTTATGTTTTACACCCGCGCTAGCCCTGCCCCGCTCTGTCGTTAGTTACCTAACCTAACGGTGCACGAGGGGACATCGAGGCGAATGCGGATGGCATAAGTGTACGTCGTATTTATCTGTGATGTTTAGGTAATTTAAATGATGGGACTTCATTAATGTGATTAATGAAATAAAAGAAACCTAAGATGTTGTAGAATCGAATTTCAAAAATAAAACAGGTAGCTACAGTTCTTGCTTTGCACAGCGGTATATGTGATATATCCTGCACCTTATTCGATGAGGAAAGGACCGAGATCCCTTCACCGGGAGTGACTCCTTTAGCAATAACTGGCAGATGCTACACACTCGGTTTGTCTTTTGATTGCTTTTAAGAGTTTTTGCTTTGCACAGTGATATATATGATATATCCTGCACCTCATTCGACGAGGAAAGGACCGACGATCCCTTCACCGGGAGTGACTCCTTTAGCAAAACTAGAAAAGCCTCAAAAGCACTCCATTTTTAAAATCATTTGATTCTACAACGATATCAAGTTCATTACGCAATAGGTTTTCAGAAAAACCTGTCGTAGCCCTCCGTCATTTCAGATAAGTACTAGTTAGTATTCGTGCTACGTTTGTTGACTATGTTAAGGCGTAGTGTGCGGTAGCTAATTAGTGCTTATCTGCATAAGCATATGATGTGATTGGATTAGGGTAGTCGTGCGACTTTGTTGACTATGTTAAGGGTCGTGCGGGTGGGTTTAATTCAATCGGGAAATGACGGGTTGAACTTGACTAGCACTTATGATTTGTTGACTATGTTAAGGTCATATAGCTGCTAGGGGCAAAATATTATCGGGAATTTCAAGTGTTGAAATTTGCAATGAGATTGCATACCTTCTATGAGATAGTTGGATCCCGATACCCGCTGCGAGTAAGAGTTACTCCTGGGAGAGTTTTATACATTATAATTAGCCGATCAAGTAGGTGTCTAGAAAGGTGTTAACGAGGTTACGCCTCTGGGAAAATGAGGTTTACATTAATTAGGTTCGTGCGAAAGCACGGGGGACCTCCCTCAAAGTACCGACACTGGCCTGGCTGAAAGATTGGCGAACTTGTAGTGTGTAATTAATCCCGGCTAGTCTTTCCTTTTAGGGTTTGAAGGAAGATTTGATAAAAAGCAGTGGGAGCCATCCTGATTAGATAAAATAATAACCAATCTATTCTTGCAAGAGCGCACGCTGAGTGTTTTCTTCTCTCTCTCTCCAGGTAGCGACCATATCACGCCTTAATCAAGATAATAATACGGATTATTGACCGAACCCGCTTGTTATACTGAGCTGGGGAACGTTGGTCCCGCTCCAACTTATAATTGTTATAAGACAGAGCAGGAAATTGGGGATTACCAGAATTCCCGTGCCGCCCAAACGAAGAGAGTGCATGCTGATGCATCATCTTCGGGTTTGTTCATTATACAGAACTGTTTCTCAGTATCCTTTACGTCCTGGGTATATGATACCGGATCAGGATCCCAGATATGTAATCTGTTACATAGGGCTACAAAGAAGTAGAGAACCAATACGGGTATAAGTATTATGTCCTGTGATGAGATCAAGGAGGAGAATACTTGAGCACGGAATTCCTGGATTGTTCTAAAGGAGAATAAGATTCTCTCTCAGCATTACTCCTCCGTATACACCATTGCAAGATGGTATATCGGGGTGGAGTAGATACACCCTATTTGATATGGTGTCCTCTATGATGAGTACTACTGAGTTACCTATTTCCTTTTGGGAGTTATGCACTTGAGAAGCTGCATACCTATTGAATAGGGTTCCAATCAAATCAATTGCCTACCGCTTCATATGTGATATGGAAGGGGAAGAGCCCATATCTTAAGTTAGTTAAGATTTGGGGTTGTCCGGCCTATGTCTAAAAGCAAAATCTGGACAAGCTCGAGGTAAAGTCTGTTATGTAGAACTGGAAAGGTTCCAGCTATACAAAATACAGCAGATGATTTGGTACAACCAAAGGATTCAGTAGATTCCAACGAACCTCAGCCTCTCCGCCGATCTAGTAGGGTTCCTCACCCACCTGAGAGATACTTCGGTTTCTCTATGACAGTGGGAGCGAGGATTGCATCATGAGATGATGACCCAACTAGTTTCGAGCTGGCCATCAGGAGTGTGACTCTGTAAGAATGGCTGGATGCTTAGTGATCTGAGATGGAATCCATGTACACCAACAAAGTATGGACTTTGGTTGCTATATCTGAAGGGTTAAATCCCCATCAGGAGCAAGTATATCTTGAGAAGATTACTTGGTGTACATCGAAAAGTTGAGACTTTCAAAGCTAGACTTGTTAAAAGTGTGCATCATTGACCAGGTGTGGATAATGATGAAACCTTTTTCAAGTAGCTATGCTTAAGTCCATCCAGATCCTACTTGTCACGGCTACATACCATGACTATGATATCTGGTGGTTGGGTGTCATGACTGCTTTTCTAAATGATGTTTTAAAAGAGTGCGTCTATAAGTACACAGCCAGAGGGCTTCATAGACAGTGGGAGCAGCGGAAACGTGTGCAAGATGCTTTATAGGATAAAGCAGGCATCACGGAGTTGGAACATCTGTTTTGATGGATTAGTCAAAGAAGTTGACATCATCAAAATGGTAGATGAACCTTGTATAAACAAAAAGGTAGTAGGGAGTATGGTGACGATCCTCGTAGAGTACGTGGATGACATACTCTTGATAGGGAAGGAGTTTCCTATGCTACGCTCGATCAATCTCCGCTTATCACAATGATTCTCCATATAGGATCAAAGTGATACCTCCTAAATCCTGGGTTTTTGGATCTATGAGATAGATCTAAATGGATGTTAGGACTCTCACTAGTTGTAGTGAGACGGTATCAACCGATCCTGGGGAGAATCACTGGAAGGGTTCCAGGGTGATAAAGACGACTGAATGTCAGTCACAGGCATTGTCTTTACCCTCACTGGAGGGACGGTATGTTGGAAGAGTTCCAAGCTAGATACCGTGACATACTAGAAGATAAAGGCAGGATACATCGCTACTTAACATGCTACCAAGGAGGATGTTTGGGTGTATAATGGTTCATGAGATGAACTACGTTCCAACCATTGTGAGACAATGGAGTTGTGGCTTATGCCAAGGAACGCCGGTCCCATCAGTGATCCAGACATATTCTAAGGCAGTGTCACCTGATCATGGAGATGGTTGATCTCCAGGGAGATCGAGGTTAGGAGAGTAGACTCAGAGGACAACACAGCGGATCCACTCACAAAGGCCTGTTCCCAGAGAGAGACTTTTATGGGATGGTTGAGTATGAGATACTACAACCACTGCTATCAGATGGCCCTAGTGCAAGTGGGAGATTGTTAGTTATATGTATGCCCTAGAGGCCATTACTATACATAGGATGTATATTGTAGTGGATGCTGGGACATATATAGGGAGGACTTTCTTGCTCGACATGATAGTATGCTATCTGGTTGCTCTTTACCTTAACGTGTACACTGATTGTCTCCCTGTTACATGTTGGTAAAGCCCTTAGGATCTGTACTTGACTACCTGGACTATGATGCGGATCATACTAGTGGGGACATGGTAGTCCATAAGTACATCCTTCAAAGTCCCTAGTCGTGGGTGTATCGAGACGGGGCATCGATATACCAGAGTAGACTAGCGTATACCTTCTCGACCCATACAGATGGGCGATGGATGATCCCATATCCATTGGTGTTTGATACCAGAGATGATATACGGGTGCTCAGTAGAGACTGGGTACACTGGACGGACTCGCCGAGAACTCCCAGATGGTATTATACCTTACGTCAGATGACAGTTCTCTGGTGACACTGGTACAGAGTAGTCTGTTGACCCGAGATCGTCATAGAGTCTTGTGTGGTTCCCACTGTGCTTTGATTTCCATCTTACCATGTCCAAGAGGGTGTGCAAAACGGTGGTTTTTGGGTACAGTCCCGAGTCACATGGAGGCAATGAGCGATAGGAGGGGATTCGTCTCTCCCGGTATAAGGGGTTGATGTTGCGCTGTGTTCGATTGGCTATAACAGGAAATCCCTGGCCAGGGTTGCTGAGATTTACTGGTAAGTGTTACCAGTAGTTTCTCGAAATGTTATAGACCTCATATCGACACGACTTATCGAGCTATTGGGGTCTGACGTTTACCACCCCTAGGCGAGATATGCGACATATCAGACGATCAGACCGGACTGTACGGTAGTGTTACTGGTTGGATTCACTGGAGTGTGAGCGGGCTTGCTCGTCGATCTTCAGATCGCTCAATACCCGGGTGGCCGTTACGTTTAGCAGACTGCTTGCGGCTTGTGGGTGTTTGATATGATCATCGCCTGCTGCCGGCGTATTGACGAGTCTTTAGAGTCCTACACAGAGGTTTCCTGGCTCAAGCGAAACGAAATAGGAGCGCATATGAGATATGTGCGGGACCGAGAATAATGCGTGTATGTGATACCGTATTCTATTCTCGCGATGAATGTGTCGACTGGTTGTATGCGATATAACCTAGTTATCGATTCAAGCATTGATTCGATAAACCGATACATAGGATACTAGTCGGTTATATGCGATATGACCGGATCATTGAATCAAGTGTTGATTTAATGATTTAATGCATAATTATATATTTGATATATTATTTTGCGCTAACTAGTATTGGTTCACTTTAAACGGATTTTCTCACTTGGTTTGTGCGCATTGCATATGCGATATGATTTTGTGCACTTGCTTGTATCATGTTTGATGATACATGCCTTTTGGTTAAGTGTAAAGAATTAAACCTTGGTTAATGAAATGGTTAGGGTTTACTTTTTCCTTATTCATTTTATTCATTTATTTATTCTTTTGGAAAAAGAAAAGCAAATGAGAAAATGGTGGCTTGTTTTGTTTTGTTCATGAAGCTTCATGAAGACTTTGACCAAGTGACCATTTTGTCTCATGCTTAACCCTAACCATTCCATTCAACCATGATTAACTCTCTACACATTACCATGGTTACATTATGATAAGTATTATTATTATTTCCTTTTTGAAAAGGACATATGATAATATTCATCTTCTTCTTCTTCATCTTCTTCACTTGAAGAAGCTTGCTTCATCAATGGTGATTGATGAAAACAAGTGAGAAATCCAATTCTAAAGTCTACCCACTTCCTATTTCTTCATCCTCTACCTCTTGCCAAGTAGTAGAGTGTGTTTCCTTCACAAGTTTTCTTGACTTGGTGAAGTTGGAGCTTGATCTAGCGATGCTTCGACGTAGATCATCTTCGGCACGTCGTCGATGACCTAGCCCGCTTGTTCTCCGATGAAGCCGACGCTAGAGCCCGGGATTGCATGAGGACAGCGAGGAGACTTCATTGCGGAGCCGTGGAGGTGGAGCACCGGATCTACAAAGGTTGTATTTCCGTATTCTTATAGTTAAGTGTTAACTAGTTTGCTTTTCGCCTAGATTTCTAGCCAACGATCCGTATTAGGGTTTCTCGGCACCGTTACAATTTGAAAATGGCATGGTTGATGCCTTGTGAGACCTCACTAGGGTGCCTAGGAACCCTACAGGTATTGGAGGTTGATGTCGCGTAGTGCACCGGTGGCCATCACCAGAAACCATTGGCCAAGGTAGTCGAGTATTACTGATTTGGATAAGTAGTTTCTCAGTTGGTGATGGGCTTCATACCGATACGAAATATCGCGTTATTAGGGGTATGACTTTATCCACCCCCTTAGACTTGATATGCGATACTTTTAGATGAACAGACCGTATTGTACGAAGATTGTCATAGACAGGCTCAGTAGGGGTTCGGATGAGTTTGCTCGTCGGCCTCCCTTTCGCTCAATACCTGGGTAGCCATTACGTACAGCTAGTGCCGCTGACGTGCTTGTGGTTAGACCCACTGCCAGCGTATTGACGGGTCTTTAATGTCCCACACAGAGGGTTCCCCTGCTTCGGGCGAAATGATGCAGAGGCCGAATGGTATTACGGCAGGGTTCGATCATATACGTGCATTTGTGCACGTATCATGATTCAGACGGATAATACTAGTGGGCTTTGGTTTAAGCCTGTAGGGTGTTTTTCGTCACCCCATTGAGATGGGAATACGCGCACGCTTCTCAGGCGTACTACAGATTCCCCCTGCCTAGGGTAGGTCGGGGTTTTATGATTGTGGGGATCCGAATCTCCGGCAGCCGCGGACTAAGCTGCCGTTAATTACCCCTCGCCTTTGGGACGAGGGAACCTCCGATTAACGGGTTAAACTGGTCATGCGAACTCAATGTGCAGTGTACGTGTGTTTTGTTTTGAAAGGGTTTTTTGGATATATCGGGAGCCACGCAGAGTTTTTACGGGGGTCCCGCTACCCGGATAGCGGGTTGTGGGTCAAGGGGGCTAGCAGTCCCCTTGCGGGGTTCGGGGCAGCACCCCGGCCCAAAAATTTTTTGGAGGGGGAGAATGTTGCGGAGTATGTGTATGTGTACATATGTATATATATACATGTATATATAAACAAAAGGGGGGAAAAGACATCCAAAGGATGCGTGGGGCCAGCGCCTTGAGCGCTGTGCGCTTAGGTGCTGTGCGCAAGGCGCTGGAGCGCAAGCGCGCGCGCCACGTGTCGGCACGTGGGCGCTTTGCGCTTGGGCGCAGTGCGCTTGAGCGCAAGCGCGCCACATGTCGGCACGTGGGCGCTTTGCTCTCGGGCGCAGTGCGCTTGAGCGCAAGTGCGCCACGTGTCGGCACGTGGGCCCTTTGCGCTCGGGCGCAGTGCGCAGGAGCGCAAGCGCGCGCGCCACGTGTCGGCACGTGGGCGCTTTGCGCTCGGGCGCACTGCGCTGGAGCGCAAGCAAACGCGTCACGTGTCGGTACGTGGGCGATTTGCGCTCGCGCGCAGTGCGCTGGAGCGCAAACGCGCCACGTGTCGGCACGTGGGTGCTTTGCGCTCGAGCGCTAGCGCACCGGCGAGGAAAAGAGGGCTTTTGACCCCAGAAACTCCCGGAAGAGAAATTAGAAAGGAGTTGGACTCCTGAGTGTGTTTTGTTTGTTTTTTTTTTTTTTGGGGTTAATGGGAGGGGTTCTTCTTCTTCCTCCTCTGTTAGCTGGATCTTGAAGATCAAGAGATATGGGATTTTAAAAATCACTCCTTTTTGAGATCTAATGGAAGATCTGAGTTCCCCTTGATGGGTTTTGTGGTGAAAAACTAATTTGTTTTATAAAAAGGAGAGTAGAACTCTTGATTTAATTCAAGAGAAAGAAGAAGGTTTTGGAACCTTGAAGAAGGAGAAAGATCTCAGATCTGAAACCTTTTTTTTTTGGAGAGAGAAAAGTTATGAGATATTCTCATTATCTTTTGCCTTTATAGGCTACACACTTTACACATAGCCCCTTGGGCTTCACAAAATGGCATTTTGCCTATCCCATGGCTCATGTGCCATTTCTTTTTGCACATAAGCCATGGGCTTTACAAAAATTTGGCTTTATGCCTATTTTTCTTACATTTATCCATAAGATAAAATAAAAGAAATGCGACAAAATTATTTATTACAAAATTTTATCTTGGCATGGGAGGGAGGCCGGCCGCTTCATGTTCGGGCTCGACCCGGGCATGGGCCCACTGGATCTGGGCTTGGGCCCACATGGCTTGGGATTGACTTTGATTTTGACTTGGTCAACCGGGGTGTAAATTTTTACCCCAACAAATTGCCCCCCATCAATAAATGCATATCACATATGTGGGTCGTGTGCATGAAATTGATGGATCTTCTTTCACATGGAGGCGACTTGATTCGGTTCCCACCTTTTGGGAAGCTGGCACTGCCCTTTTTACGACATGGACGGTCGATGCGGCCCTTTTGGTGATGTGGACGGTCGATTCTGCCCTTTTTGCGACTTGGACGGTCGTTGCTGCCCTTTTAGCGACTTGGACGGTCGTGGCTGCCCTTTTAGCGACTTGGACGGTCGGTGCTGCCCTTTTAGCGACTTGGACGGTCGGTGCTGCCCTTTTAGCGACGTGGACGGTCGGTGCTGCCCTTTTAGTGACGTGGACGGTCGATTCTGCCCTTTTTGCGACTTGGACGGTCGTTGCTGCCCTTTTAGCGACGTGGACGGTCGATGCTACCATTTTAGCGACTTGGACGGTCGTGGCTGCCCTTTTAGCGACTTGGACGGTCGGTTCTGCCCTTTTTGCGACTTGGACGGTCGTTGCTGCCCTTTTAGCGACGTGGACGGTCGATGCTGCCATTTTAGCGACTTGGACAGTCATGGCTGCCCTTTTAGCGACTTGGACGGTCGGTGCTGCCCTTTTAGCGACGTGGACGGTCGGTTCTGCCCTTTCAGCGACGTGGACGGTCGGTTCTGCCCTTTTTGCGACTTGGACGGTCGATGCTGCCCTTTTTACTACTTGGACGGTCGGTGCTGCCATTTTAGCGACTTGGACGGTCGGTTCTGCCCTTTTTGTGACTTGGACGGTCGTTGCTGCCCTTTTAGCGACGTGGACGGTCGATGCTGCCATTTTAGCGACTTGGACGGTCGTGGCTGCCCTTTTAGCGACTTGGACGGTCGGTTCTGCCCTTTTTGTGACTTGGACGGTCGTTGCTGCCCTTTTAGCGACGTGGACGGTCGATGCTGCCATTTTAGCGACTTGGACAGTCGTGGCTGCCCTTTTAGCGACTTGGACGGTCGGTGCTGCCCTTTTAGCGACGTGGACGGTCGATTCTGCCCTTTTAGCGACGTGGACGGTCGGTTCTGCCCTTTTTGCGACTTGGACGGTCGATGCTGCCCTTTTTGCGACTTGGACGGTCGGTGCTGCCATTTTAGCGACTTGGACGGTCGGTTCTGCCCTTTTTGCGACTTGGACGGTCGGTTCTGCCTTTTTTGTGACTTGGACGGTCGGTGCTGCCCTTTTAGCGACGTGGACGGTCGGTTCTTGATTTGACTTGCTCTGCTTCTTGCAGTGTCAGGGGTAGACTTGACTTGCTCCGCTTCTTGCGGTGTCGAGATTGGATTCTGACTTGCTCCGCTTTCTGCGGTGTCGGAGTGGAAGTTGCCTTGTTGATTTTGATTTGGGTTGACATCAGCATCGCTATACTGGAATATGGTACCAGGAGCGAATCATCATCTGTCATTGAGAGGATTTTGGGATTGTTTTACGCCCATGGATTGTATACGGTTTTCCAGGATGTATGATCCAGACCGTAAGGCCGGAAAAATTTCGGGATTTTGTCGGCGTCTGCATCGCTGCACTGGAATATGGTACCAGGAGCGACTCATCATTCGCCGTTGGGGTATAGGATTTGGAATTTGGTTGGCGTCTGCATCGCTGCACTGGAATATGGTACCAGGAGCGACTCATCATTCGCCATTTGGGGACTTGGAATTTGGATCTTGTTTGGCATCAACATTGCTGCACTGGAATAATGCCAGGAGCAACTCATCATTTGCCTTGGGAGGACTTGGGATTTGGGTTTTTGGTCAGCATCAGCACCGCTAACACTGAAGCGAAATGCCAGGAGCGACTCATCATTTGCCGTTGCCCGTTGGGGAACGATGGCTTAGGAGACAGGTTTGGGTCCCTATCACCTAAGGCTTTTCAATTTTATGGGCCGTGAGGGTCCCATAGAAGCATTTTCTCCCTACGAGTCGTAAGGATCCCGCAGGTGTATTTTCTCCTTAGGAATCGTGAGGATTCCTAAGTGTGTCGCTCCTTTGTGAGTCGTAAGGATCTCACGTAGGGGTTTTCTCCTCACAAGGTCGAGAGGACTTTGCGAGTGTATTTCATCTCTTTTCACGAGTTTGTGCCCTTTCGGGTTTTCACAGACTCGCCGGTAGTCCTGCTGTTTTTACTCACGGAGCCCTTTCGGGTTTTCATCCGTGCCCGTTTTGCTTGTGGACATACCGTTTATTTATTATTTTTTTTCTTTCTTTTTTTCTTTCTTTTTTCTTTTTCTATTTTTTTTTGCCGCTGTGGGACTTTAAAAGTAGTCTTACCGGTAGGATTTGGGAGAGATAGGGGTCATTTACGCCCGTGGATTGTATACGGTTTTGCAGGATGTATGATCCAGACCGTAGGGCTGATGTGCTCAATTCGCCTGCGACTTGGAGCATTCACGTGTAGTATTTCTTGAGATATCGGCCATTGATGGGCGGCATGGGCCTTTCTCCCTCGGCACTTATTAGTTGGTAGGATCCTCCGTCGAACACTTTCTCGATGACGTATGGTCCTTCCCAGTTTGGCTCAAATTTTCCCTTGGCATGTCGATTGGGGATGATCGGTCTTTTGAGGACCAACACCAATTCACCCTTCTTGAAAGCGCGGAGACGGGTTATCTTGTCATAAGCCCGTGACATTTGGGCTCGGTATAGCTCCAGATTTTGCTGCACCGCGAGCCTCTTTTCTTCGAGGGCATCGAGCTCTTCAAGTCGAAGGAGCACGTTTTCCTCCTCCGTCAACTCGTGCTGAACGGCCATTCTTAAGCTTGGAACTTCGACTTCGAGGGGGAGGACCGCCTCCACTCCGAAGAGCAATGAGTATGGAGTGGACTGAGTTGGAGTACGGTGTGTGGTACGATATGCCCACAACGCCTCGTGAAGTTTGAGATTCCAGTCTCTCTTGTTGGCTGAAGCATTTTTCCTCAGGAGCTTGCATAGAGTCTTATTGAAGGCTTCTGCTAGCCCATTGGCTCTTGGATTATAGATGGAGGAATATCTCCAGTCTATCTTGTGCTGGGCCGCGAACCTTGAGATATTGAAGCTCTTGAAAGAAGGGCCATTGTCGGAAATGATTCTTCTTGGTGTACTGAAGCGGTATAGAATATTATGCTGGAAGAATGTCAGAATATCTTTTGTTTTGACTTCTTTTAGCGGGACAGCTTCAGCCCATCTGGAGAAGTAGTCTGTCGCGGCCAGTATGAACCGGTGGCCTTTAGATGACGGAGGATCAATTGGGCCAACAATGTCGGTGCCCCAAACTTCGAAGGGCCACGACGCCACCGTAGGATGCAATGGGTTGGGATGCTTGTGAATAAAATCACCATGGATTTGGCAGATCTGACATTTCTTTGCGTGCTCTCCGCAATCCCGTATCATGGTGGGCCAATAATACCCAAGCCGTTTAATTTGAAGTCGCATCTTGGGGCCAGATTGGTGGGCACCGCAAACGCCCGAGTGAACATCTTTCATGACCTTTTGGGCTTCGGCCAATGACAGACACCTGAGCCAGAGTTGGTCATATGACCTGCGGTATAGCGTGTCATTTACAAACACGTATCGGAGAGCTCTTTTCTTCAGCTGGATCCTCGCAGATTTTTCTTCGGGCAGCTTGTCGTATCGGAGGTACTCTATGAAGGGTTCTCTCCAATCGGGCTCGTCTTGAATGATCGAAGCTTCTTCGGCAGGACTGCTCTTCTGTTCCGTGCTTTCCTCTTCTCGTAGAAAGACTGGGGGTAGAATTTGTCGGCTCCTGACTGTGATCAGAATTTCGTCCATGTCAGGATCGGCCAGCTCCTTGGCTAAGCGAGCGAGTACGTCAGCCTTTCCATTCAACGCTCTAGGGACTCTCATTAGTTCAATGTGAGTGAACCGTTTCATGAGTTCCACCACTCGGCCTCTGTACCGAGCTAACTCGGGTTTGTATATCTTATAATCACCGCTTACTTGGTTGACGACGAGCTGGGAGTCACCGTAAACTCGTAGCCGGCGGATTTCCATTTCTATGGCGAGCTCCAAACCAGCTATCAGAGCTTCATACTCAGCTTCATTGTTTGTCCGAGGCTCGGTGAGAGCGAAAGAACGCCGTAGGGTTCCCATTGATGGCGTGATGAACACCAACCCTATCCCCGCTTTTACCTCCGGGACGCTTGATCTGCCGGAGCTCCTTATCGATGAAGCCCCATCAAAGTAGAGCTCCCAATATGGCTCGTCTTCCTCGAGGTGCAGCACTTGTTCGTCGGGTAACTCACAATTTAGCGGCGACCCTTCTGGTATGGGATGAGCAGCGAGAAAGTCTGCAAGAGCTTGCCCTTTTACTGCTTTCTGAGGGGTATAAACTATGTCAAACTCAAGTAACATGACAGCCCATCTTGCCATTCTGCCGGCTAGGCTCGCTCTGGTCATCAAGTATTTGAGCGGGTCGACCTTGGAGATCAGCATAACCCGATGAGCAAGCAGATAGTGCCTCAGCTTCTTCACTGCAAATATCAGAGCCAGGCATTGCTTTTCGATTGGGGAATAGTTGTGTTCCGCCCCGACTAGAGTTTGACTGAGGTAGTAGAGGGCATTTTCTTTTCCCTCCTCATTATTCTGGGCAAGGAGCGCACCGAGTGACTCATCTAGCGCGGCAGTGTAGAGAATCAGCGGTTTATTTGGAATGGGAGCGGCCAGCACTGGAGGGTGCAACAAGTATTGTTTGATGCTTTCGAACGCTGCTTGACATTCGGCATCCCAGATAAAAGGAGCTCCTTTCTTCATGAGCTTTGAGAAGGGCCTACATTTCCCCGATAAATTTGAGATAAACCTCCGTATATAAGCAAGCTTGCCTTGAAAAGATCTTAGCTGCGTCAGACTCTTCGGGGGGGGGCATCTCCATGATGGCCTTTATCTTTGATGGGTCAACTTCGATCCCTCGATGCCGGACTATGAAGCCCAGGAATTTTCCCGATGACACTCCAAAAGCACATTTCAGAGGATTCATCTTCAGATCGTATTCCCTCAGTCTGGTGAGAACGGTCCTGAGATCTTGGATGTGGTCAGCCTTGGCTTTAGTTTTGACGACCAGATCATCAACATAGCATTCGACGACTTTATGGATTAGGTCATCAAAGATGTTAGTCATTGCCCTTTGATATGTAGCACCTGCGTTCTTCAGTCCGAACGGCATTACCTTGTAGCAATATATTCCGATCGGGGTTCGAAATGCTGTGTGTTTCTCATCCTCAGGCGACATCTTGATCTGATTATATCAAGACGAGCCATCCATAAAGGTGAACAACTCGTAATTTGAGGTGTCATCGACCATCATTTCCATGACCGGTAGCGGAAAGTCGTCTTTAGGACATGCTTTATTGAGGTCCCTGAAATCGACACAAACTCGGATCTGCCCATTTTTCTTCTTCACTGGGACTATGCATGCGATCCAGTTCGCATATTTCTCTTCCCTGATGAAGCCGGCATCGATGAGCTTCTTAGTTTCCTCGATGACCTTTTCTTCTAGTTCCCTTCTTATTCTTCGAGGAGCTTGTTTGACTGGCTTAGCATCAGGAGATATAGCCAACTTGTGTACGGCCACTTCAGGGGAAAGGCCAGGCATTTCTTTGTATGTCCACGCGAAGCAGTCGACGAACTCATGCAGCAGGGCAATTATCTGCGCTTTCATTTCCTCTGACAAGAGCGAGCTGATGTAGGTCGGCCTTGGATTATCGGGCGTTCCTAAGTCAATCTCGGTTAGCTCATCAAAGGTTTCTTGTCCTCCATCTTCGAGCTCTTGAGGAGCTTCTTCTGGCTCGGCTATTTCGTCATCATCATTTGATCTTTCGCTGGCCTCACCAACATGGATCATGTAGCACGCTTTGGAATCAGGTTGAACGTAGCCTATGCCCCGCCTATCTGGAATTCGTCCATCGATGAGTGCTCGGACCTGGGGTGGGTGCCATAGCCCTTCGTAAAACTTTGCTTCGGACTCCGTTTGATATAACCGGCATCCGCACTTTTTAAAGTATTCCTGCATCTCGGGTGCATAGTATCTGGGATTGAGAACGGCTCTTATGCCTCTCTCATAGGGAAGGCACGCGACAGAAAGATAGTCCGGGTGCACAGCGGGGTTTGACCCATAAAACAGGATGCCCTTCTGTCCACTTTTCCTCCCGGGAACGTAGAAAGTTTTCAGCTGGTCCATGGTGGAGACTGATAACGCATCGAGCTCTTTGCACATCTGCTCTGGTACCCTTGTGACGGCTAGGGACCCTTCTGCAACTTCAAAGGTCTCTCGTAGTTTTGCTTGTTGCATAGGGGGCCAATCTGCACAGCTGTTGCACGACAGGTCCTCTTCTTCTGACTCTTCAGTGTCACTGCCAAGATGAGGGCGGACTTTGCTGCTAGATGGACCTTCAGTAACAGATTCGTCCGTATCGCTGCCGAAACGAGGACGGGTTTTACGGAAGGACGGGCTTCCAGCGTCGGACTCATCAGTGTCGCTACCGAAATGTGGACGCACTTGAGCGTTTTTACTTTTGAAAGTGACAACCGGCGCAGATTTGCTTTTGGGTCTTGGGGCCGGTCTATCCTCAGTCAGTTGTGGCTTAGCATTTTGGTGGTTCATAAAGTACCGAGAATCTTCATAGCAGACTTCATGTACACCGAACGGCTGGATGTCTCCGTCAATGCGTCTTTCTTCGCCATTTTTAGTATACTTCATGCATTGATGGAGAGTTGACAGAATGATGCCGTAAACGTGGAGCCACGGCCGCCCCAAGAGAATCTTATAAGACGTGTCGGCATCGATCACGTATATCTTAGCTTCAGTTTGCAGATCCCCGAATTTGATTGGCAAAGCTATGGACCCCAGAACTTGCTGGCAATTTTGGTTGAAGCCTTGAATGACAATCCTTTCCCTTGACAGGTGTCGGACGTCCATTGACAAACTCTTCAGCGTCTGCAAGTTCATGATGTTCACTGAAGACCCCGGATCAATCAATATGCGATTAATCCGATCTCCGTCGCTGTACCCAGTCACGTAAAGCGGCCGATTATGCTCAGCCGTTCCCAGTAGCAAGTCTTCATCCTTAAATGTGACTGCGGTGGCATGCAAAGCGTGCTGGGCTTCTTTCATGTTAATTTCCGCAAAGTGAGCCTGATACCGTTCGGAGTTTTGTAGAGCGTGAATGAGAACATCTCTAAGCTCCTTAGATAGGACCAAGGCGTCGTAGATGCTCAGGAGAGACGGAAGCTTTCGAAGATGTGCCAAGACATTATAGTCCACTGAGGAAGGACTTATGTTTTCATCAGCCGGTTCTCTGCCATCTTCTTCATTAGCGACTTGTTTTTCCTTCCCTTTTGGGGTGTTGCCCTGATTTTGCGGTAGAGCCCTGCCGCTTCTGAGCTGGATTTGATTGGCCTTTGTGGTGAGCTCCTCGTCTTCTTCGGGAAAACAGAGCTCATCCTCGGAGTCGTTGCCAAGATGGATAGCATAGCAGGTCACCACTGGGATCCCTTCATTGGAGTTTTCTTCCAACTCCTCCAGAATTTCACCCGCTTGTACAGGGAAGAACTCCTTCAATTGAATCAATGTTCTTTCCTTTTGTTCATATTCTTCAAGGGAATCGATATATTTTTGAATGGTAGATCTCCCTGCAGACTCCTTTTCGCGCCGAGCCGCACTTTTCTTCTTCTTGAGTTTCTTGGATTTTGAGCGTGATAGAGCCGCATTGGCAGCTGGACTGGTAGGCTTCTTCTGCCCTTCCCATTCTGTCCTGGGCTCTTTCCGAAGTAGCTTTATCATCTTCTTCGTCTTGTTAGATATGTGCGTACTCCACGAAGACCGCGATGAGTCCGTCTCATTTCTCGGGGCAGCGGGTTCGGCTGTCTGCTCCCAGAAGGCTTCAACTTCTGTCTGTATAAAGTTGGTGGTTGCAACTTGATTGTTCACCAACACGCTTTTGGATAGCTCGATCTCTCCAGCTTTGTATTGCTTCTCGACCCAGTCTTTGAAGATATAGCAATCCTCGATTGCATGGCTCACTACTTGGTGGTACGGAAAATACAGGGGATTGTCGGTCATTTTTGCTTCTTGGGGTCTTTTCGACTCTGGCAATTGTAGGCCGTTGTTCAAGGCATCTTTAAATATCTTACGGGCCTTGTCCCTTCTGAAAGAGTAAACCTTGTTCTTTTTCTCCTCTAGGGAAGGCCCATCTCCTCCCAGCAATGGCTTTCGTGACCGGTTGGTTTTGGATTCGCCCGCCCTTCGCTTTTCTTCATTGTCGGACGCATTGAAGACATTGGTACTGCTGGAACTCCCGCTTCTACGGCTGTCGTCCCGCTTGCTTTTCCAAGTTTTGTCTCTCTGAGAGTCCGGCGGGGACTCTTGCTTCGAGCGTTCCAGCATTTGGACTTTCTTGGTTAGCTCTTGAAACGTCTTGAGGCCTGCTGTACACAAGAATGGGACCATCCGATTGCTGAGGTTCCCAATGAGAAGGCTGACGGACTGGTCCTGCTCCAGCGGTGGTTCGCACTTGACCGTGAGATTACGCCATCGGGCAATAAAGTCGGTGTTGCTTTCATTCTTCCCCGGCTTGGTCCTCACAAGGTCAGCAATGGAGATTTTATCACTGACACTCATGAACCTTTGCCGAAACAGGGACTCCATTTGGGCAAAGGTAATGACGGACCCGTCCGGTATACTCGCATACCAGTCGAAGGCGACGCCGGTCAGGCTATTGACAAACTGACGAAGAAGGAGCGCGTCATTGCCCCCTGTATTTCCGCACGATGCTTTGAAGTGGGCGACGTGCTGATTTGCATTCCCCGTTCCATCAAATCTTCCGAACTTAGGAATAACATAGCCGCTTGGGAACTCAATCATATCGTACTGCGCGGGATATGGCCGCCCGCTACTGCCGATTTCTTTCTGAGCTTCAGCTTCGGCCACCAATGTTTTAACCTTGCTGGTGACCAAATCCATTATCCGATCCTGTGTTAGCGGGATAGTGTTATCTGGGGCCAAGGCGTCCCCAGAAGCGGAATGTGGCCGATTTTCATGCGGCTCGACCAGTCTTGGTCCCAAAGGAACAGGCATTGGCTGCCTCGGATTGTCATCACCCGGCTGATTAGTAGTGGCTTGTGCTTGATTGGGAGGCGCTCGAGCAATTTGAGCCGTGAGCTGCATTACCACGTTTGTTAAATCATCAATCTTCGAATAGAGCTTGGCCATCTCTTTGTCTTTGCTCCTGAGTTGTTTTCGAAGCTCTTGAAGCAGCTCTTGCTCCGCAGTCCTGGGGCGGAAAGTCGGCTCTTCCTCGCTGTCCGAGCTTGACTCTGCATGGACCGAGGGGTCTTTCGGCCTATCATCCTCATCGAGAGGGTTTTCTTCATCCAGCGGGGGCGGCTGTTCTTGGGTAGCGGCAACCACATTCAGGCTAGATTAGGCTTGGGATGTGGTGGCCCTATCCTTGCTTTTGCTGCGAAGGTTGTCGCTGGGGCGCCCGCCCGCCATATAGACCGTATGGATGATATATCCGGCCATCTTTCTATCATTGGCAGCTGATTTCACGAATCGCTGTCTTGACCCTCTTGTTTCGGTAGCTGGTAGTCGATTGAAGGCGGCTGGCCTAACCAGGTTCTTGAATGGTGCTGGCGCTTCTTTTCTGGGTTTGCCCCGGTGCTTTCGTGCGGCACAGAGTGCTTGATAGACTCTTGAAGAGACAGTGTCATACTTCTTCTGTTGGGGCCGGGACACGTCTCTTTGTGGCACTATTCGGACCGCTGTCTTCTTGATTCTGGCGGTCATGGCATTTTTCTGAACCCACTTCAGAGGCTCAAAGGAATTGCTGATTCTTACGTCCGCCTCAGCCGTCGTCGCTGGGCAACCCTGCACTTGGAACTTCACACGATTCCATTTGGCCGAATCCTTGGCCCTCTTGTTGGCTCGATACCTGAGCCGCTTCTGCCTTAACTTTTCTGTTCTAAGCACCTGGAAGACTTCGGCTCTTTGGGAAGACGCCGCAGACCGGTCGATGGAGGGCCTTGGAGATACGCTCGATTGTGCATTTGTTGGAGTCATCACCTAAACTCGTCCGCAACATTTGATGTTGCCCTTTGTACCGGAGTTCTTGCCCCCTGCTGGAGCACCAGAGAATCGTTCAGACACCGTCTTAAGCTTCGGTTGTGGTGCCTTGGCGATCATGACATTCGGCCTCTTGCCCCTTGAGACCGGCTTGGCCACCTATTCCGCCGGGATATCTGCCAGATGAGCGCTTCCGACAGGGTAGATGATGACGGAGCCGAACTGGCGGGGCGGTTCCTCCCACTGTCGACTGAGGCTTGCGGGGAGAACCACACGAGCGTTGATCTTGACCATGTACGGAATCGGGGTCACGTTGGACGCTGAATTCGTCTGGGGAGACATTGTCGTCGAAGGTTGATTGCTTGAAAATCTGCATGAAAAAGCATTATTTTTAGTATAAATACAGGTATGTATATTGATTGAGTTCGCATGAACGTTTAACCCGAAATATGGGAGGAGCGATTCGTCCCACCGGGCGTGCCAGAATCTGTAGGGTGTTTTCCGTCACCCCATTGAGATGGGAATACGCGCACGCTTCTCAGGCGTACTACAGATTCCCCCTGCCTAGGGTAGGCCGGGGTTTTATGATTGTGGGGATCCGAATCTCCGGCAGCCGCGGACTAAGCTGCCGTTAATTACCCCTCGCCTTTGGGGCGAGGGAACCTCCGATTAACGGGTTAAACTGGTCATGCGAACTCAATGTGCAGTGTACGTGTGTTTTGTTTTGAAAGGGGGTTTTAGCGCCTTGAGCGCTGTGCGCTTAGGTGCTGTGCGCAAGGCGCTGGAGCGCAAGCGCGCGCGCCACGTGTCGGCACGTGGGCGCTTTGTGCTCGGGCGCAGTGCGCTTGAGCGCAAGCGCGCCACGTGTCGGCATGTGGGCGCTTTGCGCTCGGGCGCAGTGCACAGGAGCGCAAGCGCGCGCGCCACGTGTCGGCACGTGGGCGCTTTGCTCTCGGGCGCACTGCGCTGGAGCGCAAGCGCGCGCGCCACGTGTCGGCACGTGGGCGCTTTGCGCTCGCGCGCAGTGCGCTGGAGTGCAAACGCGCCACGTGTCGGCACGTAGGTGCTTTGCGCTCGAGCGCTAGCGCACCGGCGAGGAAAAGAGGGCTTTTGACCCCAGAAACTCCCGGAAGAGAAATTAGAAAGGAGTTGGACTCCTGAGTGTGTTTTTTTTTTTTTTTTTTGGGTTAATGGGAGGGGTTCTTCTTCTTCCTCCTCTGTTAGCTGGATCTTGAAGATCAAGAGATATGGGATTTTAAAAATCACTCCTTTTTGAGATCTAATGGAAGATCTGAGTTCCCTTTGATGGGTTTTGTGGTGAAAAACTAATTTGTTTTATAAAAAAGAGAGTAGAACTCTTGATTTAATTCAAGAGAAAGAAGAAGGTTTTGGAACCTTGAAGAAGGAGAAAGATCTCAGATCTGAAACCTTTTTTTTTTGGAGAGAGAAAAGTTATGAGATATTCTCATTATCTTTTGCCTTTATAGGTTATACACTTTACACATAGCCCCTTGGGCTTCACAAAATGGCATTTTGCCTATCCCATGGCTCATGTGCCATTTCTTTTTGCACATAAGCCATGGGCTTTACAAAAATTTGGTTTTATGCCTATTTTTCTTACATTTATCCATAAGATAAAATAAAAGAAATGCGACAAAATTATTTATTACAAAATTTTATCTTGGCATGGGAGGGAGGCCGGCCGCTTCATGTTCGGGCTTGACCCGGGCATGGGCCCACTGGATCTGGGCTTGGGCCCATATGGCTTGGGGTTGACTTTGATTTTGACTTGGTCAACCGGGGTGTAAATTTTTACCCCAACAAAGCCGGATCCTAGTATTATATTATTGGATTATTTTCGTCTCTTTTTATTCGTATTTTCGGAATACGGATACGAGTATGTATATACAGTGAGGGGTATTCTTGTAATTTATTACAAGGGTGCTTCTAGAAGAAAACACCTCATTTGTTTTTAACCATTTTAGTTTAAATGGTTTAATGAGTTGGAGGGATGAGTTGTGTCTTTGCTTTAAATGAAGCATGGCTATGTAGTGACTCATGGGGTGACTCATGGGTTACTATTGTAGTATGCTTGATTTATTTATGTGTTATGAGATATTTTGTGAGGCTTCATTCTTTTGTTCACAACACTTAGATATTTTTAATGGTTGCTTCACTCACTACACTCTCATCTCCTCTAAACTTCTCTTCTTCTACCTCCACCTTAAAAGTCTCATGTGTTGAGAAACCTAGGAAACCTAGGGTGTTATGAGACATATTAATCCATCATTAGACTCTACATCCTCTAGCCTATCTAGTTTAGCGAACTAGGTACCTAGTTACCTCGGCTTTGAGGTTGGAGCTCGAACTACAAATCCTCAGGTGGATCATCTTCGATGGAGGGAGACTGACGATCAAGCTTGATCATGGAGACCACTAGGAGCTTAGGAAGATGGTAAAAGACCGAAGGACACGGATCATTCGGTATAACCATTCTAACTCCTCTTTAGTTTGCTAACTTATAGGTTTATGGTAGATCCGGGTTATAGGGTTGTTCTAGCGCCAGTTTATAAAACTTTTGTTCCGCAAACGGTCACGGTAGATGGCCAGGGCGCTGAAATAACCCAACACATTGGTCACTCCAAATGGCATTACGAGATATTCATAATGACCATATCGAGTCCTAAACGCCATCTTCGGAATGTTGGACTCTTTGACCTTCACATGATGATAACCTGAACGAAAATCTAGCTTCGAAAATACACAAGACCCACTTAGCCGATCGAAAAGATCATCGATGCACGGTAGTGGATACTTGTTCTTGATCGTCACTTCGTTCAGACCTCGATAATCTACACACATCATGTAAGAACCTTTTTTCTTCTTCACGAGTAATACCGGAGATCCCCAACTTGAAGTACTGGGACGAATCCAACCTTTCTTCAGCAGTTTGTCCAATTGAATGCGGATCTCCTTCAATCCTTCTGGACTTAACCGGTATGGAGCTTTGATTACAGGTTGCGCACCAGGTTGTAAATCAATATAAAACTCAAGAGCTCGATCGGGAGGTAAACCTGATATATCTTCAGGGAACACATCCTCGAACTCTCGAACTATTTCGGGCTTTTCTTTTTCTGCCGGTAGAGAGAACACTTCTGCATCTTTCGGTTTAGCACGGTATCTTCCTAGCTCCAAAGTTCTATCTCCACTTTTGAAATAGAAAACTGTGTGTCTAGTATCTCAAATACTGCCTTCTTTTGACGGCAGTCAATAGTAGCATAGAATACTCCCAGCCAATACATTCCCAACACAACATCGAAATTTGGGATGTCCAATACTTTGAAATTCGCGTAGAATTCTCGTCCGCAAACTACAACTGGACACTGATCAAACTCCATAGTTGCTTTCAGAACTCCATTCCTAGAACTGACATTCCAGCTTGAAATAAGTAGCTTCACGGGAATCGCATGCGTTCTCACGAATCGTTGCGACATGAAGCAGTATGAAGCTCCAGTATCGAAAAGTGCGAGTGCAGGAAGGATGGCTACTAGTATAGTACCTAAGTTTTATGAGGTTGGATTTAGATATAGGAAAAGTATAGGGATATACAAGGATTGAAAAATTGAAAGGATGTGGAGTTACCAGTGATGACTTGTCCTGTGGCTTTGTCCTCCTCGACCGTCATTGTAAAAGCCTGACGTCGTGGTACATTCCTCCTTGCTAGAGGAACATTCCTCTGTTCTTGGGTCATGTTTCTTTGCCCCTGAGGCATGTTTCTCTGTGCCTGATGAAATTGATGTTGTAGCTGTGCAGGAGGTCTACGTGGAGTCGGTGCAGGGAGAGTTAGGCGAGGTGCATAAGCTTGAATGGCTGGCCGCTGCGGAACTGTGATTGCGGGTCTGGGTGCTGGAGCTGTGTTGAAACGATATGGACATGCTCCTATGGCGTGAGTGGAAGCGCCACAAACCAAACACAGGCCATTTGCATGCCTGCAGTCTTTTGCCAGGTGTCCCATTCTCTTGCAGTAGAAATAAAAGTCTGGACTGGACCGATTAAATGATCCTCCCGGTCTCCCGGGTGTAAAGATTGGTCTAGAAGAGACTCCTCCTGTCATCTGTATGGCAGGGCGTTTCACACCGGCAGTCTGCGGACTGCCCTTCTTCTTCACAACTGCCTCATATCGTGGGGCAGCCTTCAAAGCAAGTTCATGGGTTGGGAAATCCCCTGTAACGAGTGCAGCTTGGATTTCCGGGTCCAACCCTTGCTGAAATCGTTGTGCCCGGATCTCAGCTGTAGGAATTAGGTGTGCAGCGAACCTATTACGAGCTTGTGTTAGCAGTGTAATGAGTGAGATTAGGAATTTGAATTTGAGACAATATCTTACCTGCTAAGCATGGTAAACTCAGTATCGTATTCATCCACAGACTTGACTCACATTGAGCTTTGTTGTAGATGGATGAACTGCTGTTCCATGTTAAAACGGGCAGTCTCAGGGAAGTATTTTGCATCGAACAGATCGCGAAACACCTTCTATTTTATTGGCTGTATGAGACGGCTTTCCTCAGCCTTCCACCAAACTCTGGCGTTGTCGGTCAGTTGCAACTTAGCAACTCTCATCCATGCAATATCTGGCACTTGAGCTGCTACCAGATCATCTTCGATCGATTGAGCCCATTCTTCTGCCTCAAGTGGGCTCTCTTTCCCCGAGAAATGTTTTGGGTGCAGTGCCCGAAATTACTTGACTCCGGGTGCCTCGGCTTTGGGGCAGTGCATGAGGATAGCAGTCTGCTGCTGCTGGCCCTCCAGTAGGCTCTTGATAGCCTCAAGAAGTACCATTTGCTCATTGATAGGAGCTGCAATGGTAGATGGTGGTGGTAGAGTAGGCGGTGGAGTGTTGCCATCGATATTAGTACTGGTGTTGTTGGGAGAGTCCATTACCTTTATAGAAAAAGGAATGGTTAGGATAGATTCAAGAAATCAGAAATATAAGAAATGTATAGTTGTTGATTCTTAAAATTCTTATAATATATTGCTTAAGACTTCATGCAGAACTGACCTGCATTGGCCGCCAACAAAACCTGTCACGCTTCGCTTCTCAGTAGATGGAAATGGTGACGTGGCAGGCCGCAATATATTTACTAAGAAATAAATACGTTAAGCGTAATTAAGCAATATGTAAATGTACAAGAATGACAAGAGTGTTAAAATTGTCACGTCCCGCTTCTCAGAATGCGCTAACTACGGCACGTAACAGAGCCAACCATGCTACCTGTAGCTAGGAAATATCCCTCCATAGTCGTATCAAGAATAGTAAAATATAAAATCTATCTAATACATATCCATTTGCCAAAATAAAAGAGTCAAGAAAATGTATAAGCGGAAAAGATAAATCCAATAAATAACAACATTTGGAAATACGTCCCAATATGGGCTCACATCAAGAAATAAAAGCTGCCGAAAATAACTAACTAAACATCACTAAACACATTCCTCACTACTCGGCTTGACGGCTAAAATACTCCTGTTCAGCCTGCGATAGAGATAGAGGAACTGAGCCATACAAAACCCAGACGTCAGTGCATCATAATATCAAACAATAGTAATAACCAGGATATAACCAGATATACATGCATGAATATAAATCAACAACATGAATATAAACAGTGAGGTGTGTATATGTCTGTGAAGTGCGATGAGTAATCTCTACTGTGCTACTCGGTTATCTACTCTAATGTTTTTGAAATCAATTTAATGGAATCGTTGATGTAACTCAATAGTATCCCGTGCATGCCCGGGACCACGGTGAAGATTCTCGGGCTGAATCCGAGACGTGCCGCTAGGCAGTAAACAGGTAACATGTACAGATGAATGATGTCGGTAGCATCATCCTGGGGCTGGCCTAGCCCGTAAATACTGATCAGTATAAATATCGAACTGTTGAGTTATAAGTCAGGTTTCATTATTGATTTCCCCTTACCCTCAAGATTATGTGTTCAAGTCAGGTATTGATAATATGGAACTAATGCCAACACATGATCAAGCAGGTACATGTTTTGTCTATGTAGACAACATGTTACGTCCGTCAGGACAACAAGTCAGGATTGTCGGCATTAGTAACAAGATCAGGTAACGAGTCAAGTAGTGTATCACGGCATGTCATGTGGTGTGTATGTATCCAGTGGATACCCAAAAGTAAAACTGTAAACGATATCGGGATCATGATAAATAATGTTGATATCAGGATGCATATGTGTCTATCTGTAATAACCTATATATATCCATGACTACTTATGATGCAAGCTAGATAACATGTCATGATAATATAATAGTGAAATTATATCAGGGTGTTCAGGCATGTAATATGCAAAAGTCGGTATGGATATGTACGGGTATCGGAAAACGGTAAAACTGTAACATGGAATGCACAATTAAACTACATGTAATGTTTTTATTCATATGGGTATAAATATAGTAGCATAGCATGTAGCAAGATGAACTTACCTGATCGGATCTCATGACGGGGTGCGTACGTCACGTTCGACGTCGGGTAAACTTTGCGATGCGAACCACGTGCGTACAGAACTGGACCAGGCTACATAAGGACGTGACCACGCTGGATGAGGACGATGACTGGGTCGCCCGGATCGTCGGCGACGCACGACTCCGGCGATCACCGGAAAAGCAAGAATCAAGAAAAGAAAGAGAAGAAGAAGAAGAGTGGTCTGGGGTTGCTCTGGCTTGGCTCTAGGTTTGGGACAGAGGAGGCGAGGAGATGGTGACGAGGTCTCCGGCGATGAGGGGTGCCGGCGATGGATGTAGACTGCGGTCACGGCTTGCAGGGTTGATGATGAGCTCGAGAATGGGTGTGCAGGTGCTCGGGGTTTGCAGGGATAGAGAAGAAGAAAGGGGGAGAAGATGGAGGTGGTTGTGACGGGGTGACCGATAAGGTGATCGGCAGTGAGTTGCAGGTGTGGGTTAGGGTTTTCTTTGGGTTGGCTCGGGTGTTGGGTGAAGGTGATTGTAACAACTCCAATTTCAATATACAGAAAATTGTTTAAAAGTTAATGTACAATGGGGTATTTGCAAATCTTGTGAATACTATAAGAATTTGTTTTGTTTTTGAACAGCAAGAAAGCACTTGTAGCTCATTGGTAAAGACTTGCACTGCTGAGACAAAGCACCTGAGTTCAAATCCCATCAGCCACATTATCTTTTTATTTTAATTTCTTTTAATATTTTAGAAGCCCAAGGGTTTGCACGTGCACAACACGTAATATGTTAAGTTACAGAATATTTAAACATGTGCGCTAAAGAATACCAAACGACCCCGACACGTGGCCTAAACCCCAGCACCCCCCCCCGTCGATATTGGCCCGGCGAAATGACCAATTTGCCCGGTACCGCCGGTCTAAACCGACGGTAATGCCCCCATCTCTTCACCCCTGCAACCTTTGGCCTAACCTCACTAACCCCATATTGCTTGTTTACTCTGAATTTATCCAGAGTGCAATAAAATGCCCATTTAATCCAATTTTAATGCATTTCTTTCACCCCCTAAACCCTAATTTTTCCTATAAATACCATACTTCATTTCTCACATCCTCACTCAGAATTTCATTATCAAAACTCTACCAAATTCTCAAGTCCTAATTGTGTGCAAGGGGAGTTGGCAAAGGGTGAAATTTCGGCGACGATTCAAGCAGTTTCTGGCGACGAAACGACGTCCCGAGACCTTCCATAGCTTTATTTATCTCTCCTCTAGTTCAAAAGCCAGTAAATCCCCTCTTCCCCTCTCTTTCTCTATTCTAAAAACTTTAAATTATAAAACCCGACGGAAGCGGAGTTAATCCGACTTCCGATTCGGTTTTTCTTCAAAACTCAACTTTTATTAATCAAGAAAATACCATACTCTCATATCATGTTTAACAAACATTAAACAAGAATCATCTCAAAATAATTTTCTATACAACTTTTATCATAGTTTTACAGTAAAAAACCATATACTTTAGTTTCGACATAAATCATTATAATTCCTGTATTACCTTTACATAATTCACGAGGTAATGACCTACCTCATCACACCACACATCTTTGATATAGCACAATGGAAATTTGGGAACATAGTTTTGGATAATACGATATTTCAAATAAATCCCATTAACTTATAAAATCATTTTCTTAAAAAGATGTATTAAACAATTCCTTGCAATTGCGCCTCTACAACGCACTTTTAGGGACCCCGTTTGGGATGGTGCTGATTATCGCACATCCTCGGGCCTAGTAGAGCGAGATGCAGACCTCCGAAAGGAGCATTCTATCTCGATGGAATTTTTATACATTTTCTTTAGAAAATGAGATTTCTACAAGAAAATAAATGAAATTTATTTTTAAATATATATATATATATATATATATAATCAAAATATCTACTTTAATTATATTATATAAATATTCCAAGTTTTCAAAAGGAATCACCATTACATGAAAATACTATCCAAATACCAAACAATACCGATATTTCAAGAATATACCCTATACTATGAAAATTAGGTTCTACTCACTAGAAATTTCACGATTATAAAATATACATCTATGAAAACCCTAAAGACGATAATTAAATACTTGAGGTGTATTTTGAAAATTATATCAAACTATTTTTACATAAAAACCCCTCAAGTTATGTTAAATTAAATTAATGACCATAGTAAACATAGGTTTAAGCGGGACCAGTCTCTTGAGCTTCAGGGAGCCGGAGATATGGGTGCTTGCCAATTTAAGGTAAACAATCTAACAAACGGTGTTATCAACACGGTAATTGTCTTGGAAAAAAACACAAATCCTGCCGTCCATGTGCAGCAGTTACCGATAACATAAAAACTAATTCAGGATTTCAAGTTCTTTTCAAAAGTGTCTGACTCAGACTGAGTCTCAATCTAATCAATCTGACTTGAATATGATTCAAGTATAAACTACAATACAACATGAATCAATGAATCCGTCTATTCAATCTATATCAATCTTTATTGACCGAACCGAACCATGGATATACTCCGTCTACATGACTCTCCATTTATATCCATTCCATTTACTGATATCATGGTTTCGGTAAAGTCATCCATCTATATAACAAAACAATACAATCAATACAAAAGCTATCGCGGGGTTTATAAGGGGTAGATTGGTACGAAAGATGTTAAAAGTAGCACGAGACTGTAACCATAATACACCTAACTTAAATATCCATTACCGTTGCACCGTGGCTGAACGGTTCCTTATGCTCCGTATACCTTAGTCTCCGGAATAGTGGGACTCCTCTCGTATACACTGGCATTTTCTGTACCAAGCTACAAACAACAGCGTTAACAATATAATCAAACATTATAAGATATATTCTCTCTCTGTCTATTCTATCTCTACTCATCTTTGGGACTTACCGAGCGATTGTTCACTGACGATATTCCTTTTCTTCTTTCTTTGGAATGTTGTCAGGTGATTCAGACTCACTGGAGATCGAGCCTAGCACTGAGGACTTGGCACAGTTAGCATTCGACTCGGAGCTTTAGATACTTGTACATATTTCATTTTCATTTCTGTTATGCCATTGTTTAGGCATTGCTTTCATTCCATGTATTTACATTTTAGTTGTACTGTAAGAAAATGTTAAATAAATAAAGTTGATGTTCATTTACATTCCTGTCTCTTGTGTACTTTTACTTTATATTGCTTAGATACGCTTAGCGTGTTTACTTCTGAGTAAATACGTAGCGGCCTTGTCGCGTCTTCTCCCCGTACACCGGGAAGAGGGGCGTGACAGGTTTTGTTGGTGGCCCATGCAGGTATGCGTATGGATATGCAGGTCAGTTTTGCATGGACATGCGGGTTAATGTTGCATGAAGTCCTAAGCAATATAACACAAGAACCAACAATTAAAAACATTCTTTACATATTCCTTGAATCTTACCATTTCATATATTTTGAATATGTCCTAACCCAATTTTTTCTTTCAAGGTTATGGATTCCTCAAACAACACTAGCACCAATTTCAACAACACTCCACTACCACTATAGCTTATACCTACCATCACTGCTCCAATCAATGAGCAGATGGTACTGCTTGAAGCGATCCGCAGCCTCCTGGAGGGACAACAGCAGCAGACTTCAATGTTGATGAACCGCCCAGAAGCAGAAGCACCTGGGGTAAATCAATTCCGGGCTTTGCACCCCAAGCAATTGTAACACCCGAGCCCAATACTACTATTTTCTGTTACTGTTTGAGCATTAGGTGGTACTCATTTCAATCATATTGCTTGTCTGTGGCTTACTGTAAAATTTTACCCGGAAAGGTCATTTCTGCATATAATAAATTTTAGCATCTAAAATTAAATTAAAAATATCCATCTTGGCCTACTCGACACCCCTAGCCTTGTGGTAGCGGCCGTGCTTCGTGTTCTCGTCCCGTTCGGTGAAACGGACGAGTTTGGACGGCTACGCGCGCGTACAGGTGTCCGTCTTGGGGGTATGCTTTTTAATCGTAAAACACTCAATTCTAAAAGTTGGAACCCGCTTAAAATCCTATTATTTAAATTTCGAATTTTTGGACCCGATCCGGGCGTGATTTGGAAATGTTTTATTTGGCGCCAAAATCCCAAATTAATATAATATTTAAAACCATATAATATTTCGTTAACATATATAATCTTACTGTTAAGAAATCTTTAAAAAAAATCTTTTAATCTTTTCTCCACACACCCTTAGCCAATCAGCGAGGGTATAACCCCGTGGGCCCCTCTCCATTATCTCTCTCTCTCTCTCTCTCTATCTTTCTCTATCTCTCTCTCTCTAACTTTCTTTCTCTCTCTCCCCTATTATATATTTTCCCCTCCCATAATTTTTTTTCCAGAACGCAACCTTCACCCATCACGAGCCTCAACCCTAGCCACCTTCACCGTCGCCGCCGCAGCCCCGACGCCGGCGCCAGCGTCACCGTCACCCTCGCCTCCGCCTCCTCCTCTCAACCTCAACCCTTGTCTTCTCCCCCGTGCACCCTGCACGACAGCGACCACCTGCAATCTTCCCTGCAGTCGCCGGAGACGTCACCCGCGACCACCTGCGCCGCCCTGGTCATCGCCGACGATCACCTGACCCCCAGTGATCGCCTCTGTAAGTGTTTCCCTTCTCTCCTCCTCTCCTTCTCCCTCTCTTCATTTCAAAACTGAAAACCTGCGGCTGGATCTTTCTGCAGATCGCCGGAGACACCGTTCTCGCCGCCGTCGATCTCGCCGTCATTGCTAGTGCCCTCTGGACCAGTGAGTATTCCCCCATCTTCTTCTTCTTTGGTCATTTCCTTCTTTCCAAAATCTACACCCGTTCGAAACCCTATTCACTGTTTTTGTGCTCGTCGGAATCCGGCCGTGCCGGCGACGTGTCCCGACAATCCAGCAGAGTACTCTGACCCGCGTGGTTCCTTGGTTCGTTGTTTGGGTTCAATCCGTGAACCGCAGAGTACTCTGACCCGCGTGGTTCCTTGGTTCGTTGTTTGGGTTCAATCCGTGAACCGTGCGTCCGTCGCGAGTTTCCCCGCCGACGTTACGTTCCGTTTTTCCCGGTTCGCGACCCGTCGAGGCAAGTACCCCTTGCTACATGCTAAATAATATTTACATATTCATTAATGACACCCTAAACCTGCTATTTAACTTTAGTATTATAATTTCCCATTTTATGTCAATATTGTTATATAACATTTTATCTTTCAAACTTGGAACTTATAGAAATATATCATTGCATCCATGAAGTCTTAAACTTGTTAACATGATTAAATGGCTATAAATTGTCTTACTGCATTCTTATAATGTTGAAATCATATCTGTGACACAATTGATAACTGTATTGCAAATCGAATGAATCTGCCTATTGCTTAATTCATTACTTATATCATGTTGTTGATAACCATGCTTGATTATATAACTGATTGTGAGCACACCTATGATATTGTTTACATCTTGACTTGACTTGCTACATGCATATTGATTGACCCGACATGGTACCGTATACTGCTTGACTTGACATGATGTACCATGACCTGATCCGTTACCTGATCTTGTGTCTAATGCCAACAAACCTGATATGTAGTCCTCATGGACCGTTCCTGTTGTCTATCCAGACAAACCTGTTTACCTGATCCTGTGTGGCATTAGTTTCTTGATTTCGGGATACCTGACTTGACTTGCACATATAACTTGGGGGTATGGGGAAATCAAAGGTGAAACCTGACTTGTAACTCGACAGTTCACTACCTGTCCTGAGTGTACACATTCCTGTTTTGTGCCTAGCGGCATGTCTCGGTTTCAGCCGAGAATATTGTGGCCGTGGTCTCGGGTATGTACGGGATACTATCGAGTGTACACATTCCTGTTTTGTGCCTAGAGGCATGTTTCGGCTGCAGCCGAGAATATTGTGGCCGTGGTCCCGGGTATGTACAGGATACTATTGAGTTACATCGACGATTCATCAGTTGATTTCAAAGACTTTAGACTAGAAAACCTGATAGAACAGTTTAGTTACCGACTGCACACTACCCTGCACTGCTTGTTTCATATTATTGCTTTATTCATGTTTATTTTTGCATGGCATGTTACATTGTTCATATTATTTTACTTGTTGACATGATGCGCTGACGTCTGGGTTTTGCATGGCCCAGATTCTGTACCGCTGTCGCAGTCCGAGCAGGAGTATTTCAGCTAGCAGGATGAGCTGTGAGTTTAGTAGTAGTTAGTTTTATTTCCTGCATTCATTTCCTGATGTGAGCCCGCATTATGGGACATACTTTCAGTTATTTGTATTGGATCATTGCTTCCGCATTTATTTATTATTGACTCCTATTATTCTGGATTATGGACATGTTTTAGATAGTTTTATCTTGTTCTTGATATCTCTACAGCCGTAATGTGACTGTGGATGGATACTTCCTACCCACAGGTAGCATGGTTGGCTGTGTCACGTGCCCAATCTAGCGTACTCTGGGAAGCGGGGCGTGACATGGTTCTTTTGGTATCAGAGCCAGGTTAGTTGGGTTGATTCTTTTGTAGTTGGGTATTGTACCCAATACACGAATCAGAATGCCCGTGCTTAGGAAACATGTCCTGCCACTTTGCCATTTACCATTCTTGAATCACATTCTTCCTGATTATACCTTTTACGACGTGCAAACTTACTTTGCATGTCGACTCGAAAAACATGATTTCTTGTTATCTCTAGGACTTAGGCGACTTGGGTGGAGTTAAGTAATTGTGGCTATGATACCGCGGCATAGTTACAATGCGGTACTCTATTTAAGTATCTTGGAGTTCTAGCCTTGATCTATATATTAAATCTATCATCATGCTAATGTTGGGTGTTTTGATTTCAGGAATATGGAAGATAAGAATTTCAAGACGTACCAGAGGCGTGTGGACGAAGCCGCCATGCTTGGGGTAATAAGAGGAATGCTGGAGAATCAAAAGAGGCAGACTGAGCTGATCCAGCATCAAGCAGATTCGTTTCAGGAAGGTTTGCAGATCGTTCAGCAGTCTGTAAACAACGTTGGAGCTAAACCAGTTGACCAAGTAGGGACCGTGGCAGATTTCAGACGTTTGGGTCCGTCTACATTTACTGGTTTGGAGGAGCCGTTGCCAGCCGAGCAGTGGCTAGTTGACACGGAGAATTTACTGATTGCGGCATAGATTCCAGAGGACAAAAGAGTTGATGTGGTACGCATTCAGTTAGTGGACTACGCCCGAGAATGGTGGCTTGTGGAGGAGACCCGTTTGCCCAAGCCGATCAAGTGGGCGAGTTTTTCTAAGAGTTTCCTGGAGAAGTTCTTCCCGCGGACTGCACGGGAGGAAATGGAAGAAAAATTTATTGGGCTAAGGCAGAATGGAGCACCCGTGGACGTGCATACAGCAGAGTGGACGAGACTCACCAGATTCGCTGGACCTTTAGTCGCCAACGATGCAGACAGGGCACGAAGGTTCATGCGCAGTTTGGATGTGGACATCCAGAGGCAGATTGTCTCCCTGGGTTTGACCACTTTCTCACAGGTTCTTACGGCAGCTCGGGAACAACAGAGTTTATCTGGGATGAAAGGGAGCTTGTAGCAGACAGCAGTTGCGGCCAGGAAGCCCGCATTTGTACTTAACCGAGCTCATGGTCGCAAAGGTATTCCAGTGGACCGTCGAGGTGTAGCACCAATGAAGAAGCCTGTGATCGTTGATCGAAGAAAGAGCATGAATTGTAACTACTGCAATTTACCTGGCCACATGCAAAAGGATTGTCGAATGAGGCTGGGACTCTGTTTGGTTTGTGGAGCGGCAGATCATGCCGTTAATGCTTGTCCGTCGAAGCTTCGTACGAGAGATGATTTTCAGAAGCCTCCGCAGAGACTGTTCCAAGGGCAGAAACAGCTGACTCAAGGACCTAATCAGGCTCGAGCTTTTACCTTGACAGCTGAGGAAGCCAAGGCGTCAGGAGAAGTGGTTTCAGGTACTTTACTCGTTCATGGTTTTCCAGCATTGGCATTATTTGATTCTGGTGCATCCCACTGTTTTATGTCATCCAAATTTATAACTACACACTCGATTACCTGCACGACCCTGTCTAGTTTCTGGGACATACACACTGGGAATGGGAAAATCATATCTAGTAGGGAGTGTAAAGATTGTACAGTTGTTGTGTGCGGACGGGAACTCTTTGCAGATTTCTTGGTGATTGATACGGGCAGCTATGAAGTCGTCTTGGGAATGGATTTTCTTGGCACTTTCCACGCTCATATTGACTGTAGAGCAAAGAAAGTAATTTTCTAGATTCCCGGACATCCCGAGTTTACCTTCACTGGAGGAAGCAGTTCTGTCGGGCCAGTCGAGTTTAAGGCTAGGCCGACAAACAATATTCTTGCAGCAATGGAAGTTGATAGTGGTGAAGAGCCGGCGGTTGTTCGTGATTTTATGGACGTATTTGAAGATATATCGGGTTTACCGCCGAAGCGAGACGTGGAGTTCACAATTGATCTTATTCCTGGTGCAGCGCCAGTATCTAAAGCGTATTATCCAATGTCACCAGTAGAATTGGAAGAAGTTAAGAAACAGGTTGCTGAATTGCTTGAGAAGGGTTGGATTCGAAGCAGTAACTCTTCTTGGGGAGCTCCAGTTCTTCTAGTAAAGAAGAAGGATGGCACGAGAAGGATGTGCATCGACTATCGAGAATTAAACCGGGTGACTATTAAGAACAAGTACCCGATCCCTCGCATTGGAGAACTTTTTGAACAGCTTAGTGGCGCGAGGGTATTCTCGAAGCTGGATTTGCGATCCGGATATCATCAGGTCCGAGTGAAAGCAGAAGATATTTGCAAGACGGCGTTTCGAACTCGGTATGGACATTACGAGTACTTAGTGATGCCTTTCGGAGTAACGAATGCGCCGGCAGTATTCATGGACATGATGAACCGAATCTTTTCACCGTTCTTGGACCAGTTTATTGTGGTATTCATTGACGATATTCTGGTTTACTCGAGGAGTTTTGAGGAGCATGCTGAGCATTTAAAGATCGCACTGCAGACTTTGAGACAGGAGAAATTGTATGCAAAGATGAGTAAGTGCGAATTTTGGCTGGAGGAAGTGAAGTTTTTGGGGCATGTTGTGTCTGGCGATGGAATTGCCGTCGATCCAGAAAAGATTGCAGCAGTTTGAGACTGGCCGATTCCAAGGAATGTTGCGGAGATAAGAAGTTTTCTTGGACTCGCCGGATATTACAGGAGATTTGTAGAGAACTTTGCTCGCCTGGCAGAGCCGTTGACCAAGCTTACGCGCAAGGAGGTACCTTTTGTATGGACAGATAGATGTGCATTAGCTTTTGAGACGTTGAAGCAGAAATTGATAACCGCCCCTATTCTGACCGTGCCAGACAATTCCGGAGGATTGGTGATTCACAGCGACGCATCTGGGAAAGGATTGGGATGTGTTTTGATGCAGCATGGGAAGGTTGTAATATACGCATCGAGACAATTGAAGACCCATGAGAAGAATTATCTGACTCATGACTTGGAGCTTGCGGCTGTGATTTTCGCTTTGAAGATTTGGAGACACTACCTTTTAGGCGAAAGAGTCAAAGTTTTTACAGACCATAAGAGTTTGAAGTATGTGTTCACGCAGAAGGAGCTTAATATGAGGCAGCGTAGATGGTTGGAGCTGATGGCTGACTACGACCTTGATCTTAAGTACCATCCGGGGAAGGTTAACGTCGTGTCGGATGCGCTTAGTCGGTTACCAGCAATTCAGGTGTTAACTACGCAGAAGGATATCATTGCAGATTTTCGAAGATTTGACTTGGAGGTTGTGCTACCACATTTTACGGGACAGTTGATGCAGCTGCAAGTGCAGTCGTCTTTGATTGAGAAGATTAAGGCAGCACAATCGCAGGATTCTAGACTGCAAAAGTTTCGAGAGCAGGTTGAAGCTGGACTACGAACAGATTTACTGATCCACGAAGATGGTTCATTGAGGTATGGTAGCCGTTTGTGTGTGCCAAAGGGAGATGTTCGTGAAGAGCTTATGAAGGAGGCACACAGTTCAGCTTATTATGTACATCCAGGAGGCACAAAGATGTACCGAGATATTCGACAGCATTTCTGGTGGGAAGGCATGAAATGGGAAATTGCTCGCTTTGTGGCTAAGTGCTTGGTGCGTCAGCAAGTTAAGGCTGAACATCAAAGGGTTGCTGGTTTATTGCAACCACTTCCGATTCCTCAGTGGAAGTGGGAACATATAACCATGGATTTCGTGACGGCTTTACCGCGGAGTCCAAAGGGCAACAATGCAGTATGGGTGATTGTTGATCGGTTGACCAAGGCAGCTCACTTTATTCCTTTCCGGGTTGGTCAATCAACAGAGACTTTGGAAGAGCGGTACATGCAGGAGATTGTAAGATTGCATGGAGTACCGGTGAGCATCGTGTCCGATCGGGACACTCGGTTCTTATCACACTTCTGGAGGAGTTTACAGGAAAGTTTGGGGACTCGACTGAAGTTTAGCACAGCTTATCATCCTCAAACTGATGGTCAGTCGGAGAGAACGATCCAAACTCTTGAAGACATGTTGAGAGCATGCATGTTGGACTTCAAGGGTTCGTGGGAGGATCATCTACACTTGGTGGAGTTTTCTTACAACAACAGTTTTCAGGCAACTATCCAGATGGCTCCGTTTGAAGCTTTGTATGGTCGTAAATGCCGTTCACCTGTTTGTTGGGATGATGTCGGTGAACGAAGACTGTTGGGACCAGATTTGGTGGTGCAGACAGTTGAGAAGGTTAACACTATCAGAAAGCATATGAAGGCAGCTCAAGACAGACAGAAGAGTTGGGCTGACACGTCAAGAAGACCTCTAGAGTTCGCTATGGGTGATTTGGTATTCTTGAAGATATCACCGACTAGAGGGGTGATTCGTTTTGGGAGTCGAGGAAAGCTTAGTCCTCGATTTGTTGGACCCTTTGAGATATTGGAGCGTGTTGCAGAGGTAGCGTACCGTTTGGTGTTACCGCAGTCCTTGGCAGGTGTGCATGATGTGTTTCACGTATCTCAACTACGAAGATATGTTCGAGATGAAACACACGTCTTGGATCATTCGGAGTTAACAGTACGGGAAGACCTGACTTTTGAAGAGTGACCGGTTGAAATCGTGGATCGAAGGGAAAAGGTTCTCAAGAACAAGGTTATCCCCCTTGTGCTTGTTTCTTGGGGTAATCGATCGCATGGAGAGTCCACTTGGGAACGAGAAGATGAGATCCGACAGAAGTTTCCTCACATCTTCTTGTAGTTTCTTTGTATTCTTGGAATTTCGAAGACGAAATTCTTTTTGTAGTTGGGTATAATGCAACACTCGAGCCCAATACTACTATTTTCTGTTACTGTTTGACCATTAGGTGGTACTCATTTCAATCATATTGCTTGTTTGTGGCTTACTGTAAAATTTTACCTGGAAAGGTCATTTCTGCATATAACATATTTTAGCATCTAAAATGAAATAAAAAATATCCATCTTGGCCTACTCGACACCCCTAGCCTTGTGGTAGCGGCCGTGCTTTGTGTTCTCGTCCCGTTCGGTGAAACGGGCGAGTTTGGACGGCTACGCGCGCGTACAGGTGTCCGTCTTGGGGGTATGCTTTTTAATCGTAAAACACTCAATTTTAAAAGTTGGAACCCGCTTAAAATCCTATTATTTAAATTTCGAATTTTTGGACCCGACCCGGGCGTGATTTGGAAATGTTTTATTTGGCGCCAAAATCCCAAATTAATATAATATTTAAAACCATATAATATTTCGTTAACATATATAATCTTACTGTTAAGAAATCTTTAAAAAAAATCTTTTAATCTTCTCTCCACACACCCTCAGCCAATCAGCGAGGGTATAACCCCGTGGGCCCCTCTCCATTATCTCTCTCTCTCTAACTCTCTTTCTCTCTCTCCCCTATTATATATTTTCCCCTCCCATAATTTTTTTTCCAGAACGCAACCTTCACCCATCACGAGCCTCAACCCTAGCCACCTTCACCGTCGCCGCCGCAGCCCCGACGCCGGCGCCAGCGTCACCGTCACCCTCGCCTCCGCCTCCTCCTCTCAACCTCAACCCTTGTCTTCTCCCCCGCGCACCCTGCACGACAGCGACCACCTGCAATCTTCCCTGCAGTCGCCGGAGACGTCACCCGCGACCACCTGCGCCGCCCTGGTCGTCGCCGACGATCACCTGACCCCCAGTGATCGCCTCTGTAAGTGTTTCCCTTCTCTCCTCTTCTCCTTCTCCCTCTCTTCATTTCAAAACTGAAAACCTGCGGCTGGATCTTTCTGCAGATCGCCGGAGACGCCGTTCTCGCCTCCGTCGATCTCACCGTCGTTGCTAGTGCTCTCTGGACCAGTGAGTATTCCCCCATCTTCTTCTTCTCTGGTCATTTCCTTCTTTCCAAAATCTACACCCGTTCGAAACCCTATTCACTGTTTTTGTGCTCGTCGGAATCCGGCCGTGCCGGCGACGTGTCCCGACAATCCAGCAGAGTACTCTGACCCGCGTGGTTCCTTGGTTCGTTGTTTGGGTTCAATCCGTGAACCGTGCGTCCGTCGCGAGTTTCCCCGCCGACGTTACGTTCCGTTTTTCCCGGTTCGCGACCCGTCGAGGCAAGTACCCCTTGCTACATGCTAAATAATATTTACATATTCATTAATGACACCCTAAACCTGCTATTTAACTTTAGTATTATAATTTCCCATTTTATGTCAATATTGTTATATAACATTTTATCTTTCAAACTTGGAACTTATAGAAATATATCATTGCATCCATGAAGTCTTAAACTTGTTAACATGATTAAATGGCTATAAATTGTCTTACTGCATTCTTATAATGTTGAAATCATATCTGTGACACAATTGATAACTGTATTGCAAATCGAATGAATCTGCCTATTGCTTAATTCATTACTTATATCATGTTGTTGATAACCATGCTTGATTATATAACTGATTGTGAGCACACCTATGATATTGTTTACATCTTGACTTGACTTGCTACATGCATATTGATTGACCCGACATGGTACCGTATACTGCTTGACTTGACATGATGTACCATGACCTGATCCGTTACCTGATCTTGTGTCTAATGCCAACAAACCTGATATGTAGTCCTCATGGACCGTTCCTGTTGTCTATCCAGACAAACCTGTTTACCTGATCCTGTGTGGCATTAGTTTCTTGATTTCGGGATACCTGACTTGACTTGCACATATAACTTGGGGGTATGGGGAAATCAAAGGTGAAACCTGACTTGTAACTCGACAGTTCACTACCTGTCCTGAGTGTACACATTCTTGTTTTGTGCCTAGCGGCATGTCTCGGTTTCAGCCGAGAATATTGTAGCCGTGGTCCCGGGTATGTACGGGATACTATCGAGTGTACACATTCCTGTTTTGTGCCTAACGGCATGTTTCGGCTGCAGCCGAGAATATTGTAGCCGTGGTCCCGGGTATGTACGGGATACTATTGAGTTACATCGACGATTCATTAGTTGATTTCAAAGACTTTAGACTAGAAAACCTGATAGAACAGTTTAGTTACCGACTGCACACTACCCTGCACTGCTTGTTTCACATTATTGCTTTATTCATGTTTATTTTTGCATGGCATGTTACATTGTTCATATTATTTTACTTGTTGACATGACGTGCTGACGTCTGGGTTTTGCATGGCCCAGATTCTGTACCGCTGTCGCAGTCCGAGCAGGAGTATTTCAGCCAGCAGGCTGAGCTGTGAGTTTAGTGGTAGTTAGTTTTATTTCCTGCATTCATTTCCTGATGTGAGCCCGCATTATGGGACATACTTTCAGTTATTTGTATTGGATCATTGCTTCCGCATTTATTTATTATTGACTCCTGTTATTCTGGATTATGGACATGTTTTAGATAGTTTTATCTTGTTCTTGATATCTCTACAGCCGTAATGTGACTGTGGATGGATACTTCCTACCTACAGGTAGCATGGTTGGCTGTGTCACGTGCCCAATCTAGCGTACTCTGGGAAGCGGGGCGTGACAACAATTCTTAGGAAAAGAGAGCCCCCTAGAAGCTGAGGAGTGGGCTCAGAGTATTGAAGATGATCTGGCAGCGGCACAAGTGCCAGAGATAGCTTGGGTTCGAGTTGCGAAGCTGCAGCTCACTGACAATGCACGGGTCTGGTGGAAAGCGGAAGAAAGCCGTCTTGACCAACCGATCGAATAGAGGACTTTTCGCGATATGTTCGACGCGAAATACTTCCCAGAGACTGCCCGATTCGACATTGAGAAGCAGTTTATTCATCTACAAGAGGGTTCGATGTGGACCAAGTCAGTAAATGAGTATGACGCTGAGTTCACCATGCTCAGTAGGTAAGATATGTCTTAATATTCGATTTTCAAATATCACATACTACACAGCTAACACAATACCTTTACAGATTCGCGGCACACTTGATACCGACGGATGAGATCAGAGCCCGTCGATTTCAGCAAGGGTTAGATTTGGAAATCCAAACTGCCTTAGCTACAGGGGATTTCCCAACCCATGAGTTGGCCCTGAAAGCTGCCTGCCGATATGAGGCAGTGGTGAAAATGAGGGGCAGACCTCAATCTGCCGGGATGAAGCGCCCTGCCACTCAGATGGTAGGAGGAGCCTCTTCAAGGCCACCATTTGTGCCCAGGAGACTGGGAGTACCAAACAACCGGCCCAACCCAGCCTTTTGTACCTACTGCAGGAGAGATGGACATTTGGCAAAAGACTGCCGGCGTGCAAATCACTTTTGCTTAGTATGCGGCTCAGCTACTCATGACATCGGGTCTTGTCCTCGTAGACACAACCCACATGCTGTACCCAGGCCAGCCATCACTTACCAGCAGCGTCCAGCCATCCAGGCACCTGCTCCATGACTCGTACTACCTGCTCCACCTCCTCGTGGACCGACTGCACCTCCTCCTCATCAGTTCCATTAAGCTCAACGGAACGTACCTCAAGGACTAAGGAACGGACAGAGGAATGCTCCTCCAGTAAGGAGAAATGTGCAGAGGCGATAAGCTTTCACAATGACTGTGGAAGAGGCTGAAGCCACCGGCCAAGTCATTACTGGTAACACTTCCCCATCAAGCTTTATTTTCCATCTACACATACCTATATATTTTCCTTATACCTAAAACCTATCCCACATAATTTAGGTACAATCTTAGTAGCCTCACTCGCTGCACTAGCACTCTTTGATACTGGAGCATCTCATTGATTTATGTCGCAATGGTTCGTCCGAACTCATACGATTCCAGTCACACCGCTTGTATCCAGCTGGAATGTCAGTTCAGGGAACGACGTTCTAAAGGCAACAATAGGATACAACCCATGTCCAGTGGTCTTCTGCAGCAGAGAATTCTATGCTGACTTCAAGGTGCTGGACATACCAAACTTCGATATGGTTCTGGGTATGGATTGGCTAGGAACCTTCTACGCTACCATCGACTGTCGTCAAAGGAGGGCAGTGTTCGAGATTCCAGACCATCCGGTCTTTTATTTCAAAAGTGGAGACCGTGCCCTGGAGCCAGGCACTTACAAGGCGAAACCAAAGAAGGCAGTGATTGCAGCAATTCAAGCGGAGGAAGAATCAAAGCCAGAAGTAGTTCGAGAGTTCGAAGATGTGTTTCCTGAAGACATATCAGGTTTGCCTCCCGATTGAGCTCTTGAATTTAGCATTGATTTAATACCTGGAGCACAACCGGTGATCAAAGCACCATATCGGTTAAGTCCGGAAGGTTTGAAGGAAGTCCGAACACAGTTGGACGAATTATTGGCGAAAGGATGGATTCTTCCCAGCACTTCAAGTTGGGGATCGCCAGTTTTGCTTGTAAAGAAGAAGGAAGGTTCATATCGAATGTGCATTGATTATAGAGCCTTGAACGAAGTAACAATAAAGAACAAGTATCCGCTACCTCGTATCGACGATATGTTCGATCAGCTAAGTGGATCTTTCATTTTCTTCAAATTAGATCTTCGTTCGAGTTATCATCAGGTGAAGGTCAAAGAATCTGATATCCATAAAACGGTATTCAGAACTCGCTATGGACATTACGAATTTCTTGTGATGCCATTTGGAGTGACCAATGCACCGGCTATATTCATGAACCTGATGAATCAATTTTTCCGAGGGTACCTAGACAGGTTTGTTGTCATCATCATCGACGATATCCTAGTGTATTCTAAGAGTCGGAAAGAACATGCCGAACACCTACGAATTGTCCTGGAAACTCTACGACAACATCAACTCTACGCCAAGTACAACAAATGCGAATTTTAGCTAGATCAAGTTGGTTTTCTTGGACATATTATATCAGGCGATGGAATCTCTGTCTATCCAGCTAAAGTTTCAGCAGTAAGCGAATGGCCGACACCGAAGTCTGTGAAGGACATTTGAAGTTTCTTGGGTCTAGCAGAATATTACAGAAGGTTCATTAAAGGATTTTCGAAGATTGCAATACCCCTAACCAAGATCACACGTAAAGATGAAGAATTCGTGTGGTCAGAAGCATGCGAGCAAGCTTTCGTAGAACTCAAGTCAAAATTGACATCAGCGCCTATTCTCGTTATACCGGACCAATCTGGAGGTTTTGTAGTGCATTGCGATGCCTTCGGTAAGGGATTAGGATGTGTTCTACATCAGCATGGTAAGGTTGTGGCTTATGATTCAAGACAGCTGAAGATTCATGAGCGCGATTATCCGACACATTATTTTTAGTTGGCGGCCGTAATCTTTGCTCTTAAGATTTGGCGCCATTATCTTCTTGGTGAACGAGTGGACATATACACAGATCACAAGAGTCTGAAATATGTGTTTACTCAGAAAGAGTTGAATATGCAGCAAAGAAGATGGTTGGAACTCATGGCGGACTTTGACATCAACCTGCAATATCACCCAAGGAAGGTGAATGCACGACCCGAAAGTGGCACGTGACCGGCACTTAAATCACGTGACATCTAAAAACGTCGACGCGGTCCAACTGAGCCGCAAAACCAGAATCTAAATCCTTTTTGAAAATATTGGAGGTGAGGTTTAAAATAGTCATTAGATGGAATCAGTTTAAAATAAACATTTAAGTTTAACTAAGTATGTTTGAAAAAGCATTTATGACGTTTTGAAATTCGACTACACCTCCTTTGTAAATTTTGAATAAAACCCTCTACAACATAAAAGTATAAATAGCATCCCCAACGGGAGCTAGCTTCCACGCCTAAACGGCGGAGCAACCAAACAAACAATATACGACGCACAAAGGCGAAGAAAAGAAAAGCGAAACCAAATTAGCAATATAAACAGGTCGACTCCAAGGAGTACGACGTTCACAGCACACAAATCCATGTCTCGCTTCTAAGTCCACAATAAACCAGTTCTAAGTCGAATGGAGTTTTACCAGATACAAGAATATATAAGTATACAAGTGTGGGTACGAACAACAGAAGCCCATTGCCAAAGCAATCACCAAGAAGAATGGTGTGCCGCAATCCGCTGATAATCCGAGCAGTAAAACCTGCAAGAAACTGTGGCACAACGGGGGTGAGTTGGCAACTCAGTGAATAAAAGTACATTATAAGGTAGAAATCAAAACGCACAATGATACCTAGGTCATAAGTATATTACTATCATATCCTGTACTAATATAATATATGATATGCATATGTATCATAAATGTAACTCTATCCATCACATGAACCCGAAAATAGAATATATCATATGCAAATGACCTGTATCTAGTTATGCACCCATAATTAGCCGAAAATATACCTGTGAAACCTCTTCTTTAAAATAGCCGCAGGATACATATGTCACGGTATAAAAACAGACGTGATAGTATGAAGTATAATAGGTATCTTATTTAAGATATACGTCTTGTTGTTTTAGTGAAGAGTGTTAAGAGGTTTACAATTTAAAAGATCCCAGTGTCATATTAGACACGTCAAATAATGAGGCTATAGCTCGATTTTGAAATCCTTTTTATATGCAACAATCGGTAAAAAGGTTATTCAGGTACTATCCCCCGGATCAGTCCTGGTCGGCTACAATAACTCATAACATAACCGTATACCTCATAAGATAGCAACACATCAACATCTGGATGTCCATCATCGACACCCGAAATCAGAAATCCCTCGTGTCCATCACCGACACGCAAATCCTCAAATTTTTCGTGTCCATTACCGACACGCAAATGCAGATATCGTCGACACAATCTCAACAGATGAACGCTACCCGATATCCCTGGTCCCGGTCGGTATCCCCTGGATATCCGCCGTGCCCAAATCGAGCCCTGGTCAGTATCCCCTAGATATCTACCGTGCTCATCTCTATCTCCGGTATCGAGTATCCTCGTTAGGTTCCCCGCCTCTACTGCGGCTATCCTGTCCCTCGGTCTTGACCGGGTCCACCATATATCCGACTGTATACTCCCGCACACAGCCCGGATAAGTAGCAAGTCCGTAACCGTATATCTCCCCCACTCGGTTCGGAATAAAACAATCAGAAAACATCAAGCTCATAGTGGACGTCAACTCATCATATCCAAAAATATCAAGTAAAGAATAAGAATACTTGCGTAGATCATTCTGATGATATATTATATATATAGATATATAACAGCGTCCCATACCACTGATATATATATCATCAAAATAAATCCTGAAAACTCATACGAACCAAATATGAATATCCACGTTACTGATGTTCATAAAATTTCAGCAGGTAAGGATGGTACTGTATGTAAATATAGACATGCAGGCAACAAACGTATCAATTCTACTGTGTCATGGCAATACTAAGGATGTGTGGTGTAGCATACGCGTCTGTGCTCGTGCAGCATGCCAATCATTAGTATTTGTGCAAGTGCTCTAAAAGTGTATATAGTATACTCGTATCGACATCTACATACGCATTACGTAGTATAATAGTCCTACAGTGACATGGCAGTACCAATGAGGTGTAGTGTAACATATGCATATGTGCTTGTGCAACATAATACTCATTGGTAGTTGTGCAGTGTTCTATCAGAGTGTTCGTATCACGGAAACGTATAACACCGATAATTATATCACGAGCATGTAAGTAATTTTAAGCGTAACTATTACATGTAAGTACTTTCCATGAGCTATACCATTATCTTTGGAAATAGAACGAAACGTTGGTTTTGAAGTAAGGAAGCTGTCTTAGATTAATTAGATATTCGTTTTGGAGACTGGCATTTCATCCTTGTCATTTATCATTAAAAAAGGGAAACGAATCGTTAGTTTTTAAAAGAGTATAGCTCATTCAAGTATTACGTTCTAAAACGAAATAAAACATAACTCAACAAGTTTAAAGGAAACCTGGCCGTTATTTGACATGCTAATCTCATCATCACAAGTACGGTATGATTACTCGTACAATATCCATATTATCACAATATCCATATCGTACGGATCTATAATCACGTACGTATGTCACCAAGACTATGTATGAAACTATATGCATGTGAAGGACATACTAGATGCGAAACTATAACAATAATATTAACAACTAACTAGATAGTATACTATCCTAGTTAAATGGCTGCGGGGGTGCTATACGCCATCCACCCGACTTCCCCCGTAGGTATAAATTTACTCACCAACTTATCGAGCTCGTTGAATCCACGATTGCAATGTCCGTCAACTACCTCTCGGAAACCTTCGCGATCGTACCTATAGTCGTAATTAAATCACATCGATGTAAATATCATATCGAAATCAAAACAACGAGATAGGCACCCGTAGGTTAGAACCTACAGCTTACTTAACCCAAAAACGACAAGATATCCCTATTGTTAACGTACAAACGTCAACAAATCAGTTACGGCACAGAACTACGAAAACCCGTATCGAAATATCGAAAACTTTAACAAACCCTTACTAAAACATTCCCAGATTTCTATGTATGAATATTGGAACAAATCAAACAATACCGTATATCATAAAATAACCAAATACACCTACAGAACAAAAATCAACACCAAACTCCCTCAGAAGTCCGGCGGCGCCGGTCAAAATGAGAATGTCGCCGGGTCAACCATGGAATTAGGGGCTCGGGCTTTAGGGTACATCTCCTAGTAGTCTCATCATGCTACAGTCTTGTTAGTTTTCCTAGTGGTTACACCTAGTGGTTCCAGATTCAGTTTTTGTATGATAAATATCACAGAACAAACTATTTTCTAATATTGCATATGAAAACAGATATTGAACAAGTTTGAATATGCAAAGAAAGAAGGAATTATATCAATGGAGATTGTGTACAAATGAACACCAGCTCAAGAAGTGTAGGTGAAAGCTCCTAGGTGTTGTAGTGAATCAAGATTGTGGTTGTGAATAATTTGATGAAGGGACCATGGCCTAACTCTTTTTGAATTGATGAACACTTGGGAAATTTTGGTGTTGGAGTTTTAAGAATTAAGTTTGTTCAATTGAGAAAGCTAAAGGAATTCCTATATGTTGTGTTGTGTAGAGAGAGCATGAGGTGGAGGGTTGTAAGGTGGAGGTATCAATTGAGAAGGAGGAGGTAGAGGGAGGAGGGAGAGTGTGTGTGTGTTGGTGTGAGGGTTAAACCTAGCAAACATAAACCCATCCTCAACTTAAATAAAAAGAAACAAAAGAAAGCCCATTTTCTTTAATTAAAACCCTTCATGTAAAAATCTAAATCCATGTTTAAAAAAAAATGAAATACTTATCATAACACTTAAATATCATTATTTTAATATAAAATATCATGTCATGTTAAAATATCATTTTTTATGATATCACACACTTTTCTTCATATTTACCAAAATAATTACGTTTTTACGGATATAATACCGATACCCAATTTCATAAGCGATATCATTTTTGTAAACTTATTAAATTCATATTTAAAATTATAAATTAATATTTATAATTTTCTAAAATATTTCAATATCTCCTCCTTAAAGAAATTCGGTCTCCGAATTTAAATTAAACCCCCATCTTAAAACATTTTTCTCAATCCAATCTACTCAATTCAAAACAATTTGCTGGGGTCCAAAATTTTAAAATATATAGTCCGCTCAATATAACGGAACTCCAAAGTCCCATACGAGCTAAAACGTAATATAACGCAACCGTGTGCGTGAAAACTCAAAAAGATAAAAACTCACATAACTGTAACTCCAGCGGTTGCTATGAGAATTACACATGTTATGATGCAAAGTTCCAAATACTAAATCAGCTGTACACGTCCACGCTCGTTACCATAGCCGTAGTGCAATATCTATAGCATACGACCAAGCGAAAGTAAGTTCAAATCCATAATATATCACATCAAGTACAGCGCCCGAAAATGAAATTAACCATATCGGTTTTGCACGAAAATCCACATCACATGCAACGGGTGTGCATGAAAAAAAACAGTGCTAAATGCAACAGGTGTGCACGAAACGATATCCACTGCATCAACTATGCACAGGAGCAAACTCAAGTGCATCTAAAGTGCTCAAAATCAAACTCAAGTGCATCGGGGTGCACAAAACGAATCTTAAGTGCATCAGGTGCACAAAATATCAAAACGTGCAACTGGTGTGCACAAAATCATACCGAGCATATCTAGAGTATATATATATATATATGTATATGTATATGTATATATATATATATATATGTATATGTATATATATATATATATATACATATACATATACATATATATACATATACATATATATATATATACATATACATATACATATATACATATATATATATATATATAATCTCTTAATCATGTGCAACTGATGTGCACCGAAAATATCAGTTTAGTGCATCTGGTATACACAACACTCCAATCGAGTGCAGTCACCTTGCACGAAAATCTCAAACAAGTGCACCTGGTGTGCACAAAATATCGTGTGACCCTCAAATCCTCAAAATACATATGTCAAAATACGGACGTTGAGTTGTCCCCTTTTCAATGTTAAAAACGAAATATTCGGATCATAAAAACGCAAATCAAAAATAAAGGACATCGAAGTATATCTTCTTCAATGTCGAAAGGTGTCTAAACACCCGGAACTGGCATAGCAAGGATTTCTACTTGCCTTCTGCTACGGTCTAGCGTTCTCTGTCTCTGAATTCTTGTCCTTTATGCGGATCACTAACGCCATAGCCTCTTTATACAATCATCTGGTGAGGAGCAACGATGTAATCAGTCCTACTGCTGATACCTCTCACAAAATCTTCTTGACAATTAGTCCAGTCTCTCTCAATACAACATGTGGATGACGTCGATCTCTAACCTCTGCGTGTGCACCCAAAAACTGATCCTAAGTCCAATCTTACTCATTATAAAATTCTGGAAAGAATCCATCAAGTCTCCTACTGATATCATTGATCTAGCCCGCCCGGAACTAGCACTCATTACTGAATCCACTTTCTCTTTCGTAACAACTGCCATCTCTTCAAGATTTTCCTCTGAAAGTGTAGTCGTACATGTCTCTGCATTCACATCGAATCTTCAATATCGACGGTTAAGAACAACTGCCCACTGAGACTTCACACCAATCTCCTGTTCCATTACACTCCCATATTCATCAATTAAGGAGCGTATCATAATAGTCACACGAATTGCAAGTCATACTCCGTTATGACCAAACTCGGAGTCTTACACGACAACTCGGAAATACGAATCTGGCATCTCTGAGACTCTGTGGAAGAATCTGGCTAAGCTCAACTACACGAACTTGTCCCAATTTGTTGAACAATACGATTTCTCTCAAGCGACGTGCATCATGTCTAAGCAAGACTCATCAAAAGAGGCTAATCAACTTCACCGATCCTGCATCGGAGTGCCACAACGGATTAAATATCCTAGTCATCCCACATCTGAACGACTATGAATCCTATGGTCTATCTATATTTGTAAACATCGACAACTTTTTCTGGAAGCAACACCTCGACAATCTCAACAACGATTGGTACCACTGTCTGAACAGTAGGCAATACCACGATCTTCGGAATAGTGTAAACATCAAGCCTCCAAGTTCGGCTGGTCTCCAGAAATGACCCGACTCTCTAGTGCGGATCCCGAAGAAACTCGCTTCAACATTAGAAACCCGATCATATAAGGATAAACAACATGTCCCTATGTCACCGGAATGTCACCCTGGTCAGCCTTCGTCCCAGACAAGTCTGCCCTGACCGTGTCTCTAATAGCAGCCTTCTCGGCTCTATTTCCCCCAATCAGATCAAAGCTCTGTTCAAATTTTCAAAATTTGAAATGAGCAGCGCTTCATAAGAGCGCCAACGCTCTGAGGCAGCGCTCACGTGCAACGCACGAGTGCGCCAGCGCCAGGAGCGCCAGCGCTCTGAAGCAGCGCTCACGTGCAAAGCACGAGTGCGTTAGCGCTGGAACTAAATGTTCCCCACCGTCAGATCAAAGATCGAATAAAGATCATAAATCATCAATTGACCAGAATAAAATTCTGTTAAGGAAATATTCCTCAAAATCTTTCCAAACAAAAAGATTGTGCTCTGTAAATCAAAGCACCGTTGGATCAATAATCCAAAGGTGATTAAAAATCACCAAAATATAGAATAAATTCTGTATGGGGAAAATTTCCCAAGTTAAAAACAAGAAGATTGCTTTCTATAAATCAGAAGTCCTTGGATCAAAAATCCAACGGTAGGGAAATCCCCAAATCAATTGGAGAAAAGATCTCTTTAACCGATTGAACAGATCGGCCTTCACTATATAAAGACCCCAAGACTTCAAGTGTCAGAGGACAGAGAGAAAGATAGAGGAACCCCCCCCCCCAAACTTAGAGAAATTTCAAAAACAAAGAGCAAGCTCTCAGAAGAAGAAGATTTTCTTCAAGGTAAAAAGAAAAGAAAGACGAAATCGTCTCATATAAAAAGAAGAATTTACTTCTTTTTCTAAGATCATAAATCTATAAGACCAAGGTCTTTCACAAAAGAGATCAAAGTATCTCATTATAAAAAATAAGAGGAAGAACTAAACCTTCTTCAAATCATAGATCTATAAGACAAATTGTCTTTCAGAGATCATGGTATCTCATTATAAAAAGGAGGGGAGAATAATTCAATTCTCTTAGGATCATAGATCCATAAAGGCAGAGCCTTTCACCAAAAACATAAGAGATTGAAACATCTCCTATAAAAAATAAGAATTTTGTTCTTAGATGCATAAGACAAAGTCTCTTATAAGAAAGAGAATCTAATTCTCAGGGCGCAAAGCTGCCTAAAAAGAGCCTTAGCGCTTTAACCAAAAGAAGCGCTTCAGCGCTCCAAAACTAACGCATAGCGTTGCAGAGCCTTAGTGCTCCAAAATTCAACAGAAGTGCACTGCGCTCATTGTCTGGCGCACAGCGCCAAGCGCGCCACGTGCTCCTCACGTGTGCGCTACTTCAACAGAAGCACAATGCGCTCATTGTCTGGCGCACAGCGCCAAGCGCGCCACGTGCTCCTCACGTGTGCGCTACTTCAACAAAAGCACAATGAGCTCATTGTCTGGCGCATAGCGCCAAGCGCGCCACGTGCTCCTCACGTGTGCGCTACTTAACAGAAGCGCTATGCACTCATTGTCTGGCGCATAGCGCCAAGCGCGCCACGTGCTTCTCACGTGTGCGCTACTTAACAAAAGCGCAATGCGCTCATTGTCTGGCGCACAACACCAAGCGAGCTACATGATCCTCACGTGTGCGCTACTTAACAGAAGCTCTCTGCGCTCATTATCTGGCGTATAGCACCAAGCGCTCCACGTGCTCCGCACGTGTGCGCTACTTAAACAGAAGCGCTCTGCGCTCTTTGTCTGGCGCATAGCGCCAAGCGCACCACGTGCTCCTCACGTGTGCGCTAAAAGAACATAAACTGTTCTATAAATAAGAGCCCAGAGCTATGATGAATACTCAGCATTCAATAAAAGACAAAAAACAATTGTCAGAAACCGAACTAATGCTCAGCATTGTTAAATGTTTAACATTTTAACTGAATGGGCCGAGCCCAAAGTGGCCACAGAACCCTAGTTCAGATTAATCGAGCCCATATGCTCATAAATCTTTCATCTTAGTCCCAAATTGGACTACAGATCTCCCAACCAATATCGGTTCAAGGGCACATCTCTTCACTCCTCTGATATTTGTCGTTGTAATCCTTCAACGTCTTCAGAGAGGTGACGGGTCCCGACAACCAAACATTCCATGGATTGTGGGGTCCTTAAACTCATGGACTATGATGTCCTTAAACTTTACGGACTGTGGGGTCCTTAAACTCATGGACTATGATGTCCTTAAACTTTACAGACTATGACGTCTTTAAATTACGGACTGTGGGGTTCTTAAACTCATGGACTATGATGTCCTTAAACTTCTGGATCGTAATGTCCCTAAACTAAACAATAGAGCCCAAATGCTCGTTTGTTGGATCTAAATGATTCCGTTAAGTTGATCTTAGTCTAAAATTGGACTAACGTATCCTTAACAAACGTTTAAGTTGATCTTAGTCTCAAATGAGACTAACGCATCCTTAAACCCAACCCCAAACCCAAATCTAAGAAAATATGGATTTGGACTAATCCACGCCCTACGGGCGACAACATAAATTAGTCTCCGTATACAATCCACGGACAACCAAAAACAAAAAAAACACACACGACACGAAGTGGCCATTTGGAGAAGGATAAAGTGGTTACCGCGATGCGGTAGCGTAATTAACTACAGGGGCTTGCGCCTGCAGGGAAGAGAGTCCCCACAATAAAAAACCCCTCAACAAGGGGGAATCTGACGAAGTCTGCTACATCGACCGCATTCATTTAAACCTTCGATACATGGTGTCATAAATCAACTTGGCATCTTCGGAGAGGTGGACGGATAGCACCAAATAGCATCTTCCCCCGAAATTCAGGCCGGACGTCCCAACGTCCCGGTCGCGTCTTTTCGACGGAGAACAAATTCTGGCACGCCCGGTGGGACCATTTCCTCTTTCCACTCCACACTTCATGTGTCGTGTTCGCGAACGAATCGCGGTTTGACATGGTTGCCCTTGGGTTCAAGGTACTAAGATTTGGTTTTGCTCCTGTGCAAAAAAAAGAACATCAATGGCCTTTAACTGCTCCAACTGCAACTGCAACTCCCGTACCTCCTCATCTGGAGGAGTAACCTACGGACCCCAAGCGGCCTCCCTTTTCACAATGCCGGTGGAACAAGTGACCCAAGCCACCACTGGGCTATTCTTCGGGACCATGATCCCGCCTACAAGCTTCAGCGCTCCTGTACCATCGCAAGAAGCTCCGAAGAAGTCGGTCTTTGATCGGCTTGCAACTACTGCGGTCCTTCTCAATGGGTCGTCCAAGTTCACTGCCTCAGTTTTCAATAGACTGGGCTGAAGCTCAGATGGACCTATGAAGAAGCCCACAATTCCTGAAGAGGTTATCCCAAAGTGGATAGTCATTCCTGCCCCTGAAGTCGTCAGAGTGGCTTCCCCTGCTAAGGAGTCGGTCTTTTCAAGGCTGGCCGTTTCAGCTCCCGTTTCAGGCAAAGTCACGAAGGCTGTTTCCATTGTTCGAAAGTCAGCCTTCACAAGACTGACTATCCCTTCTCAACGGACGTCAGTCTTCGACAGGCTAGCGCCAATAACAGTCTCTCATCAAAATAAGGGGCATGAGGAAGCTCAACCAACAGCGGGGGTAATCCCGGCTGTGTGACATGCTCGACATCGCCACTGGCGCCGAGTGAGGAAAGCTGGGGGCAGTTCCCCATCTGGATTTACCCCGCCAGTTCCAACGGTGGAAGTTGACGCTGCTGTTCCAACTGGGAATAGCTTTGAACCACTCAGGAGGGTCCGTAAGAATTCTCCGACTGCTGTGCTGAAGAGATCTCCTTCACCTGTGGAGAATGCCACAAAGGCGAAGCTTGAACAACCCCTTCAGCGGCTGTCCTTTAAAATTTACAAGGTCTGGCGTCAAGTCCAAAACTCGGTGATTGATCAAGATTACTCCCGCCGACCGAAGAAGATAAAGGTTCGGCAAGAGAAAGACCACTCTGTCGTACCACAGAAGGTGTCGTCTACCTGGGTGCCTGCTGCAACGGCTCCCTCAACTTCGACCGCCCACAAGAGGAGAAGGCCGGAGAAAATCCCCGTGCTTGCGACAAATGTCAAGGGCACTGAGCCTAAACGCCCTAAGTCTAGAGGCATGGTGGTGCATACCGTCTATATGGCATCCGGAAAAGAGGACAGCCGTATCTCTACAGGTCATCGACCGCTTACGCGATTAGTGACTAAGGCTCAGGAGCAACAACAACAAAAGCTCCAAGAAATGCTAACAGCCATGGCCGCACTCACGGGACCAAAAGCAAGCCCAGAGACATCCTCAGAGCAGCGTCATGAGCAGGAAACTGATGCTGAATTCCTTCGGAGAATGCTTGAGAAAAAGGAAAAAGAGGCCGCGGAATATGCGGCCAACATAAAACAAATGGCCCTTCTATTCCAAGATATGGTGGGCATGATGATCCAGCCAGACCCTCCAGCCGAAGATGCTCCAGTAATAATTGAAGATGATAGAGGAGAGACATCAAATGCTCTACCGGCTCTGTCAACAGCCAAGGAGGAGACCATTTCCAAAGCCACACTCGATGATTATATAGCTCAACAAATACGAGCTCATCAAGCGAATGAAGCGGCTGGCCAAGTCTTCAGAACTGGACGGCCCTATCCGGGTTGGTACGATCAAATAAAGTACCCGCCGGGATTCACGATTCCTAAATTCCATGTGTACAAAGGGACAGGAAATCCCCATCAACATGTCGCTCAGTTCAGGGCTCTCTATGGCAACACTGGAGGAGATGATAAGCTACTGCTTCGCCAATTCGTCGGCAGCTTGGCGGAAACGGCGTTCGAATGGTACTCGGAGCTTCCCAACGACTCCGTTAAATCTTTTACAGAGATGGAACTTCTGTTCACCCAGCGTTTCGCAAGCGCTAGTGAACGCACCCCAATCACTGCATTAATTAACGCCAGAGTAAAGCCAGGCGAAACATGGGTGCAGTACGCGATACGATGGCGGAATCTATGGTCGAAGTGCGAGCAGTGCATCGAAGAAGCGCCTGCGGTAGGCATGTTCGTGGGTACTGTTGATCCGCAGGCGACCATATCCCAGTTCATGATGTTCTTCAAGCCAACTATTTTCCAAGCCTTGATTGACAAGCTGGCCCAAATGAATCAGATGGGTCATAACCATCTCCTTCGAAGCTGGAATCTTGAAATGAAAAAGGGAAAAGGAAAGTGACCTTCGTCGCCAATACTCAACAGCAGCCCAGTGGTCCAAAGCTAACTGATCGCCAAGATAAAAGACGGCGGTTCTTTAATGAGAAACTGAAGCGCCCTTATTCTTTTCCCCGGGATAAAACGAGGAGACTGTTCGAGCCGGCGGTACGCAACAGGCTCATCACCTTGCCGGATCCGAAATGCCCGTTGCAACCCGGTGAGGCCAATAATCCCAATTATTGTCCTTATCACCAAGTGGTAGGCTATCCAATCGAAGATTGCTTCGTCTTCAAAGGCTGGATTGAGGACCCATACCAACAGGGCAAATTCGCACTGTCCGAGAACTGGAAAGTAAGCCCACCTCAGCCGCACGCTCTTAAGAGGGGGGACACGCCGGGGGCATCATGCTCTTTTGTAGAAGAAGCTCCATGGGAGGTCGCTCTTTCAACTAAAACAAAAAGAATGCTAAGGGATCTCCAAACATGCCCGGCGATCGGGTGGAAAAGTCCGCTGGAATCCGAGGTCATCGAGAGAATGCTGAAGCCGTGCCCAACGCCAAAAATTAGTGTGGATGGTCAAAATGCCCATACCCAGCCGTCAAAGTCTTCAAAGAAGAAGAAGAAGACCAGAAAGCCAGTGAAACTTGGTGACAAGTGCATGGACCTGCAAAAACATATTGACGCGTTGGAAGAATATAACCAGAAAGCGCGAACCCCGGTCATACCTCAAGAGTTTCTCAACCACATCCTTGAAGACGGAGATAGCGACAAAGACGAGAGAGAAGACTCGTCAGATGAACCTGGGGATTATGTGGCAAGCTGCCATGTGATCTCTCACTCGCCGGTAGATGGTGAAGAATATCCTAATATAGAGAAACTGGGGGCAGATCCCGAACCGGAACCTCTAGGACCGTCAGACGAGATGATTGACGCATTCCTAAATGAACCTCTTCAGAAAAGCAAGGCTGATTGAGAGCGCGAAATGGCCATATTTGAAAAGGCCAAACGCCGGCGACTAGACGAAAGGGTTAAAACTCTCCCACCGGATCAAAGCACATCTGCCGCAAATAAAAGCAGGTTCAAGACAAGGAAAATGTTTGCCAAAGCCATATCAATGGGGATGAAGCTGCCACCCTCTGAAGGAAACTATCCAGATAGGATACACCTTAACGGAGAGGACGTACATCCTAACTTCTGCTTATATCATCAAAGGATTGCACACCCTACTGAAGAATGCAACGCCTTTAAAAATTGGTGGCAAGGGTATGTCGCTCACAGGCAACACTTCAAGAGGATGAAGCGTGAAGCTCGTCGACAGTGGAAAAATGCGACGGACGAACATGGAAGAGCTGTCGGTAACTGTTACATGGTTGATAGCAGGGGATCGCAAGTTCTCACCTTCGGGAGCGATTCGGAAGAAGAAATGGCTCTCGGTCCTCTCTTCAAAGAATCCACCTCAGGAAAAGAGGAAGAAACGAAGAGCTGCGAGAACATTCAGCTGCGCAATCGCACGCTACCTGAAAAGAATCTCGAACCCACAAACAAGGGATCGAACAAAAAGGATAAAGGGAAAGAAAATGTCCCTGAGGATATCACCCTCAATGACCGAGTCGTCGGAGAACTGGCAGCCAAGGACCTGCCTAAGAAAAACAAGGTGGATTACAACGTTCTGGCACACCTGAGGAAGATACCCTCGCAGCTAAGCATTCTCGACGCCCTCCTGCTATCCAAAGAGGCGAGAGATTCTCTGATCAAGGCACTACAAATGCCCGAGCAGTTCCAAGCTTTCCTCACTGAAGAAAAGATGAAGGACGAGCTGGAAGAAGTGCACACTGCCGATATCACCTTCGGCGATGAAGACCTCCTCCTCGGAACGTGTGAGTACAACCGTCCCCTTTATGTCTTCGGTTATTGCCATGACATTAAGATAGGGAAGATCTTAGTTGACAATGGGTCCTCTGTCAATCTCCTAAATGTGAGGGTGCTAAAGGAAATCTGCATGAGCGTTCAACGCCTCGCTCGGGATAAAATCACTATCTCCGGATTCGACTCCCAGTCATCACGGACGCTTGGGTCTGTGATACTGACGTTATGCTTTGGCTGCTCGTCACTGACATCAAGTTTCACGTCATTGATGCCAAGACTTGCTACAACTCTTTGCTCGGCAGGCCTTGGTTACACGAGTACAACATCATCCCTTCTACACAACATCAGTGTATGAAGTACTTCAAAGATGGTCTCGAATATACCGTGACGGGGGAGCTAAACCCATTCTCCGTAAACGAAGTCCGAAAGTACGAAGATGCAAAGTACTTCTTACAAGATTTTGAAGACACGGAAAGATGCCATAAAGATGAGGATAAGCAAAAAGTTATCACCACTATTCCGGTCTTCGGGAGTGATACCGAGGAGGAGGAAGAAATAGTCTATTCGGGACCGCCCCAATACAACAAACTGGGACCGTCAACCCCTATTCTGGTCTTTGGCAGTGACTCTGAAGACGAGGTCAATGCAGTATTCTCGGCTCGTCCATCAGTGCAAGCCTTCATTGGAGATGATCAGAGTTTACAGATCGCCGTGGTTCCGCAAGAACATTACAAAGAGCTCGACGCACTCGATACCTACAGTGTGCAAGAACTGCAGACGTTCTACGTCCCTCCCAGGCGAAGAGATGAAAAGGCGATCCTCTTTTATCGATCCGCGGAAACCAAAGTGGAGAAATAAATCTGGCATGGCGCCGATTCTACGCTTGACAGGCTCTAGCCCATCCGTCTGCCTAGATACTACACAGAAGGATTAAAAAGGCTGTTAAGGCGTCAAGGCGTGCCCTTCAAACAGACTGCTCGAAAAGCTCAGTTCTACAACAGGATCTGGAACGTCCCCAGAACTCTGCGCAAATTGCCCAACGGGAGAATGGAAACGATCGGGCTTGGATATGTTCAATCCAAGAAACGGGAGAGATTCCATAGCTGCTACGTAATACATGACTTTGATGAAGAAGGAGATGCTCTGTTAGAAGACGCTAACCCTGAACCAAAACGAGGTCTCGCCATGAAAGTGCCAAGTACGTCGTTCGAAGAACAGATGGATAAGCTAATAAGGGAAGCGGGTCAAAAGGTCCGGGATGATCATAGCCGCGAAATGGCCATTTATGAGAAAGCCAGAACGCAGCGCCTCCTTCAGCAGGCTACGAAAAATGACGATGCCCTTCGTCGCCAGCCCGTCACAAAGAAGACTCGACGCGAAGGCAAAAACAAACTGAAGAACGGAAAAAACGTTCGACAGCAGCAAAGAGGGTCCAAGAAGTCACGCGATCGAAAACTGAGCAGCCGGGATCCGTCTCTTATAAAGAAGATGGGTCGAGCATATTCTTTTCCCCAAGACAAGACAAGGACGATATTTGATCTTGTCATAAAATATCAAATAATTACGCTCCCGGAGTCCAAACACCCCGATCAAGAAAACGAGGTTCATCACCCAGATTATTGCTCCTATCACCGAGCGATAGGACATCCTCTCGATGACTGTTCACATTCAAAGACTGGGTAGAAGACCAGTATCAGCAAAGCATGTTCACTTTATCCAGCAGTTGGAAGGTAACCCCACCACAGAAGCATGAATCGAAAGCCATGTATGCAGCGAGAGTAGAGCCGATCAACATCGGTCTTGGAAGCGATCTCGTACCTGTCACGCGGTAACGCTGTCAGGAGAAGGAGTACGCGAGGATATGGCTGACCTCCCCTGGTGCTTCGAAAACGACGATGATGAGGTGATCTCAAAGTTTCCACCAGTGCCAAAAGAGCTGGAAGATAGAATACATACTACTGCAGATAACCTGAGAAAAATTGACTTGGGGACGGCAAACAACCCACGGCCGACGTTCGTCAGTGAGCTGTTGTCTGAGGAAAAGGTGGCTACGCTAAAAGACGTGCTTGTGCAGTATAAAGACTGCTTTGCGTAGAACTATTCCGAGATGCCGGGGCTAGATCCAGAAATAGCTGTGCATAAATTGGCGATATCTCCGGACGTTAAGCCAGTCAAGCAAGCACCAAGAAGAATGCGGCTCGAACTTGAAATGAGCATCAACGCCGAGGTCAAGAAGCTAATCGACTCTGGTTTCATCCAAGAGGTTCAGTACCCTGACTGGATTGCCAACATCGTCCCAGTGATGAAGAAAAATAGGACGGTGCGCATCTGCGTGGACTTTCGGGACCTCAATAAAGCTTGCCCGAAGGATGACTTCCCAGTACCTGTTACCGAGCTGATGATAGATAATACGTCCACTCACGAAGTTTTCTCCTTCATGGACGGCTCATCAGGGTACAATCAAATAAAGATGCACCCCAAAGACCAGAAGCATACCGCTTTGCGGACCCCTTTGGGCATATTCTGCTACAAAGTGATGCCCTTCAGTCTGAAGAACGCCGGCACTACCTATCAGAGGGCCATGACGAGGATTTTCGATGACCTCATACATGAAGTCGTCGAATGCTACATCGACGACCTCGTGGTTAAAATCAAATCGTACGAAGAACATTGGGAACATCTGAAGATCGTGTTTCAACGCCTTCGGAAATACAACTTGATGATGAACCCTTTAAAATGCGCGTTCGGACCTTCCTCGGGAAAATTCCTAGGATTCATCGTACGGCATTGAGGCATCGAAATAGATCCATCGAAGATCAAGGCGATCATGAAAATGCCTTCGCCAAGAACTCTCAAGCAACTGCGGTCTCTCCAAGGAAAGCTCGCGTATATCTAACGGTTCACAGCCTACCTCTCCGGCAAATGTCGCCCCTATAGTCACTTAATGAAGAAGGGGAACCCATTTGTCTGGGATCGCAAATGCCAGAGCGCACTGGTCGAAATCAAGCAATACCTATAGAATCCTCTGGTGCTAACCGCTCCGGTTAAGGGAAAGCCTCTCATCCTGTACACAACTGCCCTTGAGGGTTCTTTGGGCGTGCTATGGGCACAAGAGAACAACCAAAGGAAGGAGAGAGCCCTCTATTATTTGAGTCGAGTTCTTCTGGGGGCAGAAAACAATTACTCCCCTATCGAAAAACACTGCCTGACATTAATCTTTGCGATAACGAAGCTCCGGCACTATGCGTTGGCGCATGAGGTCCATCTCATATCAAAGGTGGATCCTCTCAAGTATTTGATGTCAAAATCCATTCTAACGGGACGGCTAGCTAAATGGGCCCTACTCTTAATGAATTCTCGGTGGCATACCGACCTCTCAAGGCAGTGAAAGTCCAGGCCATCGCCGACTTTCTCGCTGAGCATCCAATACCTGCCGACTCTCCCTTAAATTGGGAATTGCCAGACGAGCACGCGTTTGACACGATCGATGGGGAGAAAGAAGGGAGTGATACTCGGTGGGAACTTTACTTCGACGGAGCATCTTCTATGAAGAAGCGAAAGCACAACTCCCCCATAATCAAATCTGGGGTGGGCCTCATCTTTGTGACTCCATACGGAGGGATAATGCGCTTTGCCTTTTCCCTAACAGAGTCCAGGACAAACAATGAAACTAAATATGAAGCTTTGATAGCAGGTCTTGAGATCGTTGTCGACGTGGGAATTGAAAACCTCCTCATATACGGAGACTCCCAACTGGTCGTTAGCCAAGTAAACGGCGACTATCAGACGTGCAAACCGGAGTTGGTAAAGTACGGCGAAAGAGTACAACAATTACTGACTCAAATCCTTGCCTAAGCCCTGGAAAGCATACCGCGCGCGGAAAATAGCAAGGCGGATGCATTAGCCAAGCTCGCTAAAGAACTGGCTGACGAAAACCTCGATGACGTGAGGATCGTCGTGCGAAGCCGTCAGGTTCTTGCACCGGCAGAAATATCTCCGGAGTCGTCCGAAGAAAAGGGAGCTACCGAGCAAACGGCCCTATAAATAAAAGACCAGGAAAAGATTAACGATTGGAGAGAAGTCTTTATAGACTACTTCAAATCCCGTCGAACACCTGAAGATGCGTCTTTAAGACATCAGCTCATGAAACGAGCTCTATCCTTCGCCTTCATCAATGACACTCTGTAGAAGAGATCATTTGATTCTCTATGGCTAAGATGCCTGGGACTTGAAGAGGCAAGAAGAGTCGTCCAAGAAACTCACGACGAACTCTGCGGATCTCAACAAGCTGGGCCAAAGATGAAGCTGAAGATCAAAAGAATGGGCTATTACTAGCCCGCGATGATCCAAGACTGCCTCGAATACGTGAAGCGGTGCCACTCGTGTCAGATTCATGGGGAATTTATCCATCAGCATCCAAATCAGCTACACCCGATGGTGGCTAGCTAGCCGTTCGAAATGTAGGGAACTGACATAATCGGGCCCATTGAACCAAAATCGTCCAGAGGACATCGGTTCATACTGACGACAACTGATTTCTTCTCCAAGTGGGTAGAAGCAGTGCCGTTAAGAGAAGTGAAGACGGAGAATATCCTCCATTTCTTCAAGACACATGTCATTTATCGGTTCGGCACTCCGCGACGGATTATCTCTGATAACGGGCCAGCCTATAGGAGTCACAAAATCAGCCGCTTCGCGCAGCAACATAATATAGACTGGAGATACTCTTCGGTCTATAATCCCCGAGCTAACGATCTGGTTGAGGCTTTCAATAAGACCTTGACGAAGATCGTGAAAAAGACGGTGTCCAAAAATAAGAAGGACTGGCATGAGAGACTGCATGAAGCTCTCTGGGCGTATCGAACTACGTTCAAAACGGACACAAACACAACGCCGTATGCATTGGTATTCGGCACTGAAGCAGTACTCCCCTTGGAGATAGAGCTACCCTCCTTACGAGTGGCAGTTCATTACGAGTTAATAGACGAAGACAATTCTCATCTTTGGCTTGAGGAGCTCGACGCCCTCGATGAAACTCGACTCATGGCGCAGCAAAACTTAGAAGCCTACAAAGCAAAAATGACACGCTCATACGAAAGATTGAATAGGCCGAGAACATTCCGCCAAGGCGAACTCATGCTAGTGGTCAAGAGACCTATGATCCCCAATCGTGCCAAACGTGGGAAGTTCGAGCCAAATTATGAGGGCCTGTACATCATAGACAAAGTCTACCAGGATGGGGCTTACTTGCTCATGGATATGCATAGCGAAAGACCCTTCAGGCCGATAAACGGTCGGTTCCTAAAGAAATACTATACCTGACGAGTTACGGCCCAGGATAATGATAGATGACGACGCCTATGTCCGCTCGCTATATCCCAGGCCCAAACTCCAGAAGTGGTAGCCAACGAAACCGTTGCAAAAACGGACCGAAACGTCCTTAAACTAACAACGGACAGAGATTTCCTAAAACTAACAATGGACCAAAACGTCCCTAAACTAACACCTAACCGAGACGTCTATAAACTACTACAGATCGCAGCATCCCGAGGCTGACAAAAAAAAAAGGTACGTCCACAAGCGAAATGGGCACGGATGAAAACCCGAAAGGGCTCCGTGAGTAAAAACAGCAGGGCTACCGGCGAGTTTGTGAAAACCCGAAAGGGCGCAATCTCGTTAAAAGACACTTGCAAGGTCCTCTCGACCCTGTGAGGAGAAAACACCTGCGTGAGATCCTTACGACTCACAAGGGAGCGACACACTTAGGGATCCCCATGATTCCTAAAGAGAAATTACACTTACGAGATCCTCACGACTCGTAAGGAGAACCCTCTTATGCCCCCCCCCACGACTCATAAGATTCAAAAGCCTTAAGCTATATGGATCTGAACCTGTTCTTAAGCCATCACAATCCCCAGATTGCTCTACAAGCGGTTCAATATTGACCCTCGTATATAATCCATGGGCACGAATAAACATTTCCCTGACAAAGTCCCACTAGTGACTGGGGAAATGCTCATATGGCGAACGACACTTGTAAGTCCTCTCGACTTATAAGGAGAAAAGACTCTTGTAAGATCCTTACGACTTATAAGAGAACACACACTTGGGAATCCTCACGATTCATAAGGAGAAAATGCACTTACGAGATCCTCACGACTCATAGGGAGAAATACCTTTATAAGACCCTTACGGCTCGTAAAGTCAAAAAGCCTTAGTTGGCAAGATCTTAACCCTGTTTGCTAAGCCACTTTTGTTCGACATCGCTAGAGGCAAATGATGATTTGCTCCTGGCAATATCCCAGTTGTAGCGATGTTGATGCCTAAATCGGTATCAAATCCCAAACTCGCTGCGAAAAGTCAGCGAGCCACAAATGCATATGAAATAGCCGAAATGGTGGGGCAACTTGCAATAAAATTAGCAAGTAAAAATATATGCATACAAAATACCCGAAATGGTTAGGCAACTCGCAATAAAAAAATAGCGAGTAGAAAGAAAAAATAGCCGAAATGATTAGGCACCGCGAAAAATAGCCGAAATGATTGGGCAATCGCGACTTTCGCGGTATAAAAGCTGAAATGATAGAGCATCGCGGAAAGAAAACAAAAAATATACATATGAAATGAAACTTTTGCCCTACAGGTGAGATCTCATCGATCCCTGTATACAATCCAGGGGCGCAAACAAAGAGGGAATCGTATTATCCCACCAGGCTCCATCAGAAAAGAGAGCCAAGTCTCGATGGCAACATTTGCATCTCAAGAGACCAACAACGTCGTTTCTTCTCGTTCCAACCAGAGGCAGATACGACGTCAACAAACGGAGCCATGGCAGAGTCCCTAGTTCCAAGTCTCGACGGCCACATCTACAGCCTAGAGACCCACAACAACATTCCTCCTAATTTTAGCAGGGTTTGGACACGATAATCAATCACGGAGCCACGTCAGAGTCCCTAGTTCCAAGTCTCGATGGCCACATCTACAGCGTGGAGACCCACAACAACGTTCCTCCGCATTCCAGTAGGATTCAGACGCGACAATCAACCTCGGAGCCATGGAAAAGTCCTTAGTTCCAAATCTTGATGGTTCACAGACAACCTCGAGACCACCTCGACATTCGTCTCATTACAGTAGACGCAACGTCAGCAAAGCGGAGCTGCGGCAAAGTTCCCAGTTCCAGGACTCGGCGGTGCACAGACAACCGAGAGTCAATCCTGACCCCATATGGCTAAAGTCAATCCTGACCCCGTATGGCTAAAGTCAACCCCTGACCCCGTATGGCTAAAGTCAACCCCTGACCCCGTATGGCTAAAGTCAACCCCTGACCCTATATGGCTAAAGTCAACCCTGACCCCGTATGGCTAAAGTCAGTCCTGACCCCGTATGGCTAAAATCAGTCCTGACCCCATATGGCCAAAGTCAACCCCTGGCCCCGTATGACTAAAGTCAATCCTGACCCCATATGGCCAAAGTCAACCCTCGACCTCCCCATCAAAGCAATTCTTTGACTCGGGAGTAGGTCAACTCATCAATCACTTACAAGTCCTCTCGACTTGTAAGGAAGAAAATTCTCTCGGGAGATCCTTACGACTCTCAAGAGAAAAACACACTTAGGAATCCTCACGATTCCTAAGGAGAAAACACACCTACGAGATCCTCTCGACTTGTAGGGAGAAAAATCTTTATGAGATCCTCACGGCTCATAAAATTGAAAAGTCTTAGGTGAAAGATCCTAACCCTGTCTCCTAAGCCATCGCTACCCTGCAAAGAATCCAAGATAGACAGCTATCTACTATCTACAGACCACATTTGCCAAAGTTACATGCTAGAGAAGTGAAGGTGCCACTCAAGAACGCGTAAACTGCTTCGCGCCAAGTCAAAACAAAAGGCATAACCTACAGGCATCAACCACATACCATACAAGACAGTAAAGAGAATGTTCGATTCGCATTCAGTTAAGTATTCAGAGCGCGCCCATTCATGAATATATGAAAATGTTTAACGCAGAAAATAAAGAACGGAAACGCAAAATTTGCCATTCATACTTCAGAAAATTCATACATTGATGAAAACAGTAAACGAAAGCATCATTAAACTGTTTACAATGGTAAGACATCAAATCCAGAGCATGGATTGAGAAATTCAAAAGTTAGGCCATCCAAAAATTTTCGGGCCTCTCGGACCATCTTCGTGTGCATCCTTTCACGATCGCAAGCGTCAGGATCCCCACTGATGTCCTCCGCCCTCCGATAAGCAGCGAGTATTGTCGTCTGTTGAAAAGCTTGATGCAGGATATCAACAAGGTTGTCCCACATTTTTTGAGATTAGGCCCATCAGATACACCGAGTGCACCTTATCTTCGGCGTCATCCAATGCCTTAAGCGGCATGTCCTGATAGAATAAAGGAAGCGCTTCCCAGATCGCTCTCACGATAAGCTTCAAGAGAGAGGAACGACGAGGAAGCAGTCGACCATTATACTCACCAAAGCGACCCATAATTTCAGCGCACTGGGTGTTTGTGAATTCTTGTTTTTGGGAACGGCCGAGTGAGCGGATGCCTCCGTAAGAAATAATCTCATCGAGATCATACAAATGAGCGGCCATAACGTCTGAAAAGAAGATCAAAGAGAGTTAATAGACAGGCTGATTAAGAAAAAGCTTATCGAAACAAACAACGGGATTTAAACAAGTATTGATTAAATCACCCAATGAATTTAATTTTGTGCAATTAAGAAGGGAATCCTAAAATGGATTTCGCATTTAATGAAAAGGTTCCTCGGGCCAAGGAGTTAAACTCCTCGAGAGCAATATTCTGCAGACAGGGGTGACACCTGCTAAAGTCAATTATCAGGGGAATTAAAAATTCCCCGAGAATTCTAAGAGCCATGCTCTGTAAGAATGATGGAATAACCCATCAGAAAACTTAAAGTAAAGTTTTTAATGAATTAAAATTCCATGATTTTCAAGATCCATGAACAAACTCTTAAGAGTTCATTATGAAAGATTAATAAATCTACATGATTTGAAAGAGCAAAGCTCTGTTAATGGTTAAGAAACCCTAAGAAAGATCTAAGATCTAACAAGAGAAAAGCTCTGTTGAGAAACCCTAAAAAGGTTTTCTTGAAGATCTATGATCTAAGTAGAGCAAAAGCTCTGTTAATGGGAGAAACCCTAGATTATTAACTAATCCCTTCAAAGATTTAATCTTTACCTAAATTTTTGACAGAGTTCTGTCCCTAAGAAAGTTATTAAGACGAAGAGCTATGCTCTGAAGGAGAAATAATTCTCAGAAAAAAATAAGAAGATGAACAGAGATCATCTCAAGGGCCAAAGGCCCTATTTATAGGCACTGAGAGCCGTTTCAACTTCTAAGTTGATCTAATGGTGGAGATGCTGCCACCGCTGCACTCACGTGTGAGCCACGTGAGCGCAATGGTAGGGGGCATTTGTTCCCCCAATCAGAGCAAAACTCTGTTCAAATTTTCAAAATTTGAAATGAGCAGTGCTTCATAAGAGCGCCAGCGCTCACGTGCACAGCACGAGTGCGCTCGCGCTAGGAGCGCCAGCGCTCTGAAGCAGCGCTCACGTGCAAAGCATGAGTGCACTAGCGCCGGAACTAAATGTTCCCCACCGTCAGATCAAAAATCCAATAAAGATGATAAATCATCAATTGACCAGAATAAAATTCTGTTAAGGAAAGATTCCTCAAAATCTTTCTAAACAAAAAGATTGTGCTCTGTAAATCAAAGCACCGTTGGATCAATGATCCAAAGGTGATTAAAAATCACCAAAATACAGAATAAATTCTGTATGAGGAAAATTTCCCAATCTTGTTAAAAACAAGAAGATTGCCTTCTGTAAATCAGAAGCCCTTGGATCAAAGATCCATCGGTGAGGAAATCCCCAAATCAATTGGAAAAAAGATCTCCTTAACCGATTGAACAGATCATCCTTCACTATATAAAAGCCCCAAGACTTCAAGTCTTGGAGGACAATGTGAAAGATAGAGGAACCCCCCCCCCAAACTTGGAGAAATTTCAAAGACAAAGAGCAAGCTCTCAGAAGAAGAAGATTTTCTTCAAGGTAAAAAGAACAGAAAGACAAAATCGTCTCAAATAAAAAGAAGAATTTACTTCTTTTTCTAAGATCATAGATCTATAAGACTAAGGTCTTTCACAACAGAGATCAAAGTATCTCATCATAAAATAAAGAGAAAGAACTAAACCTTCTTCAGATCATAGATCTATAAGACAAATTGTCTTTCAGAGATCATAATATCTCATTATAAAAAGGAGGGGAGAATAATTCAATTCTCTTAGGATCATAGATCCATAAAGGCAGAGCCTTTCACCAAAAATATATGAGATTGAAACATCTACTATAAAAAATAAGAACTTTGTTCTTAGATCCATGAGACAAAGTCTTTTATAAGAAAGAGAATCTAATTCTCAGGGCGCAAAGCTGCCTAAAAAGAGCCTTAGCGCTCCAATCAAAAGAAGCGCCTCCGCGCTCCAAAACTAACGCATAGCGTTGCAGAGCCTTAGCGCTCCAAAATTCAACAGAAGCGCACTGCGCTCATTGTCTGGCGCACAGCACCAAGCGCGCCACGTGCTCCTCACGTGTGTGCTACTTCAACGGAAGCGCAATGCGCTCATTGTCTGGCATACAGCGCCAAGCGCGCCACGTGCTCCTCACATGTGCGCTACTTCAACGGAAGCGCAATGCGTTCATTGTCTGGCGCATAGCGCCAAGCGCTCCATGTGCTCCTCACGTGTGCGCTACTTAACAGAAGCGTTCTGCGCTTATTGTCTGACGCATAACGCCAAGCGCGCCATGTGCTCCTCACGTGTGCGCTACTTAACAGAACCGCAATGCGCTCATTGTCTGGCGCACAACGCCAAGCGCGCCACGTGCTCCTCACGTGTGCGCTACTTAACAGAAGCGCTCTGCGCTCATTATCTGGCATATAGCGCCAAACGCGCCACGTGCTCCCCACGTATGCACTACTTAAACAGAAGCGCTCTGCGCTCTTTGTCTGGCACATAGCGCTAAGCGCGCCACGTGCTCCTCACGTGTGCGCTAAAAGAACATAAAGTGTTCTATAAATAAGAGCCCAGAGCTATGATTGTAAGTGCACGGCGGCGCCCCGGCCGTCAATCCGACGGCCAAATGCGGAAGCGGTGATAAACTTTAATTTTTACTTGAACTGGCAAACCGCCGCGCACTAATACCCGGATCGAACCATTAATTAGTCCTAGCTAACTACAAGATGGGGAAGAGAGATATACCGACTGATCCAAGTCCTCCGGTCTTCTCGTCGTCGTCCCGATCTCCTGCGGAATGTCCCGTCTCCTCCTCGTCGCCGGAAGTGCACCACATCGCCTACTTCTTTTACGGGCTCCCACCTCAATGCCGAGGCAACTCGGGCACGAAGCTAGCTAGTCGACGTGCCCAAGATTTGCTGTAGAATATGTAGTACTCAAGTCTCATATGGGGTTTTGGAGCTTTGCCATTTTGGTGGAAGAAAAGAGAGCAACTTTAGGAAATGAACTAGAGGGCTTTTCTAGCAAGCATGAGAAACAAAATGCCACACATAAAATGAATCCATCCCATCCCTTAAGGGAATGGCCGGCCAAAACAAAGAGAGAGTGAGAATGGAGAGAGAGTGTGTGGTGTATGGATGATTGAACCACTATCATAATCATGAGAGAAAAAGAATGGTGAAAAGAAACAATCATCACAACCAAATCCATACTCCACCAACCAATCAACAACAACCATGATGACATCCAAAGTCAAGCTATCATGAAAAAGGAAAGTCAAGTGATGGTGCTCATCATGAAAAACCATCATGATACAAATATATGCAAAGACCCCCTCCACAAATGCTTATTTGCAACAATGCAAATAAGCCCTCCTCCACCAATCTTCGGCCAATGAACGATACAAAGGAAATTGGCCGAAATGGAAAGCAAACTGGCAACTCCAGAAAACTGGTCCTGTAATAAATTACAGGAAAACCCCCGCTACTGTGCATGCACACCCGCATCTGTATTTCGACCGAAATACAAATGCAATGAGACAAAATCTACACTGTACTAAACTAGGATCCGGCTTATACCAAAACCGGCTAGTAATATCTGTTCGATCCTGATCCGTGCAATGCCGCACGTATCTGATCGAACCCTGCCATATAACCATACGGCCTATAGTACAAACTGTCCGATCCTGATCCGTGCAATACAGCACGTATATGATCGGACCTTGCCATATCTCTGTAAGTGCACGGCGGCGTCCCGGCCGTCAATCCGACGGCCGACTGCGGAAGCGGTGATAAACTTAAATTTTTCTTGAACTGGCAAACCGCCGCGCACTAATACCCGGATCGAACCATTAATTAGTCCTAGCTAACTAAAAGAAAGGGAATAGAGATATACCGACGATCCAAGTCCTCCGGTCTTCTCGCCATCGTCCCGATCTCCTGCGGAATGTCCCGTCTCCTCCTCGTCGCCGGAAGTGCACCACATCGCCTACATCGTTTACGGGCTCCCACCTCAATGCCGAGGCAACTCGGGCACAAAGCCGGCTACTCGACGTGCCCAAGATTTGCTGTAGAATATAATGTGGATTACATGTCTCATTTGGGATTATGGAGTTGCCTTTTGTGGAGGAATTAGTGCAAAAAGAAATATCCATGGAGGCTGAGGCTTGCTGGGAATGGAAAAATCAAGCATGCTCTGTAATGAGCTCGGCCAATGACAATGTTTTTGGCTCTAAAAAACAACAGCCCCTGCACACCCCTCAAAAGCTCAATGAAAACTTCTTTATTTAAATCCAACATCTCACCAATTCCAGCACACTCATGATGGGGGGGGCCACGAAATAAACCATGAAGGAATTAACCCACCCAAAAAAAAATAAATCTCACTCCATTCTTCAACAGTGGCCGGCCCCAGCAAAACAATGGGTGGGAAAAAAAATGGAAATGATTAATTCATGGAGAAAAAGAAAAGATAATGATAAGGTCACACCAAATCAAAACCCACACTCAACCATCTTCCACCAACCTCATCATCAACAACCATGATGCTTACAAAGTCAAGCCATCATGAAGTGATCAAGTCAAAGGATGGTGCTATAATCATGACATGATAAAATGCAAAGACCCCCTCCACAATTGCTTATTTGCAACAATGCAAATAAGCCCTCCTCCACCAATCTTCGGCCAGTGAACGGAACAATGGAAATTGGCCGAAACGGAAAGCAAACTGGAAACTCCAGAAAACTGGTCCCGTAATAAATTACAGGAAAACCCCGATACTGTGCATACACACCCGCATTTGTATTTCGACCGAAATACAAATGCAATGAGACAAAATCTACACTGTACTATACTAGGATCCGGCTTATACCAAAGCCGGCTAGTATTATCCGTTCGATCCTGATCCGTGTAATACCGCACGTATCTGATCGAACCCTGCCATATAACCATATGGCCTATAGTACAAACTGTCCGATCCTGATCCGTGCAATACCGCACGTATCTGATCGGCCCTTGCCATATCTCCATACGGCCTCTACAACCTTTCGCCCGAAAGCTGAGTAACTGAATGTGGGGGACTCTAAAGACTCGTCAACACCTTGGTTGTGGATTTAACCACTAGCACGTTAGAGGTATAAGCCAATACATAACGGGCCACCAGGTATTGACCAAAAGGGACGTCTGTGAGCGAACTCAGCCTGACACCCTACTGAGCCTGTCAGTGACAATATCCGTACAGTCCGGTCCGTTCGTCTATGAGCATCGCATGGCGGGCCTAGGGGGTTGGTAAAAGTCAGACCCCCAAAAGCGGTACAAGTCGTGTCGGAGTGTAGCCCAGAACACCCTGAGATACTACTGGAATACCTACCAGTAAATCTCCTTGCCTCGGCCGAGGGCTTCGTGTAATGGCTCTCCTAGACACAGCACGACCTCACCCCCAATACCGGGAGAGACGACCCCTGAAGATACGCTCACTGCCTCCATGTGGCTCGGGACTGTACCCAACTAAAACCTGTTTGCACGACTCCTTTGAGCCGTGGTAGGGTAGTAATCAAAGTACAGTGGGAACTCACACGAGACAAATGACGATCCCCAGGTCGATGAACTAACCTGCACACATGTCACCAGGGAACTGCCATCTGACGTCTGGTATATGACCAACTAGCATGTTCCCGGCGAGTCCTGTCCGGTGTACTCATAACCCAATGAGCACCTGTATACATCTTAGGTGATCCAACTGACACCAGTGGCTTGTGAGACCGGCCACCGCCTCTCGTCGGGGACTCGACTGTATACACTAGTCTACTAATGGAGTATCGATGCCCGGTCTCGAAACTCCCACGACTAGGGACCTTTTAAGGATATGCTTGTAGACCCCAGCTCCCACTTATATGATCGCCCTCATACTGCTGGTGGTCAAGCAAGAATCCTAGGGGCTCTATCAACGTGTAATAGCGACGTGTCAGGTCACCTAAAGCAGTACACGATGATAAAGGTAAACCAGATAGCATACTATTATCTCGAGTAAGAATGTCCTACCGGGATAGGTCCTCCCTCAATCATTACAATCACGTACCTGTGACCTAATAATTGACTCTGAGGGCACTATCTCCAACAATCTCCCACTTGCACTCAAGGCTAATTATTGCGATGTCGCATACTCACAGCCCGTGTGATACCGAACATCCAACTCCTCTACTAGTCAGTCTCACAAAGCTCGTTTGCGGAACTATTGCGTTCGAGGAATAGCCTCAGTGAGTGGATCCGCTTAGTTGTTTCTTTCTATGTCTCTCTATATCTCAAGTTCGCGGAGAAAGCCATCTCCCGAAAAGAGCAATACCTGTCTCAGAATATGTCTGGATGTCTGATGGGACATAGCTCATAAATGAACTCCAAATCCAAACTTCTTAGACTGTATCATCAACTGAACTTAATCAGTATCCTGCGCCATGCCTCCCTCAGTATTGCCTTGGACCACCTGTCCAAAATACTGCCCCTCGTCAGAAGGAAAACTATAACTCTGACAACCTCCTTGTCGTCCAGGTCACCTTGGAAGCCTGGAATGATAACTGTCTCCCGAATGAGGCTATCGTTATCATATCCCTAGAACATCCACTTGTGTTCTAGAACTGCTTCCGACTGTTTCTCCAGGACTGGATCAATGTCAACTTATTGCATCTGGTGCAAGAACAACATCTGGTGTGGTACTTGACATCTCATGATTGACTCAATTGCCTAAGCAAGCGATCTGCCAATCATGCACATCCCTCTCCCCTTTAGTCTGTAAGACATCTTTGGAGAGGGTGACTCCATTACCTGCAGGTACACCACCGTGCCAGGAGTCGTCCATTCTAAATACCCTTAGAATGCTGTCAAGGTACCCTGATTGGGAAACCACCCAAATCTAGATCTAAAACCATAGATCTAGTAACCAGTATGTCTGATATAAAATCCATTTCCTTTGTGGAGAAACCACTGTGTGACGACCAAAGTATAACCGATTGTAGTATAGGAGTTTCTTTTCCTACTCTGTGTATGTCATCCAAATACCAGGATATCACACCCTACTACCTTCTCAACAGATCCATCCCCTATTCTGATGAAGTCAAACCTATGACTGTCACGTCAGAAATAGATGATCTATCTCCGCTATATCTGCTTTAGTCTATAAATAGACATAAGCTACATGTCCACCAATGCTTCCGCTGCTCCCACTGACTACGACAACCCTCTGGCAGAGTCATATACACGTACACTTCTGAAGCGAGTTCAGAACGACGCTATACTCATCCTCCTGCCGGGTCTCACAGTCTGGAACAACAGCAATGGCAAGTGTGGGTAAACAAGAACTTCCCTGTCACCGTCCTTGAGGCTACCGTAGTGCCTCTCGGGTGCCTGAAGTTACCCACCTTATCTGCGGAGTGGCCAATGGAATGTCAATCCAGATTGAATCTTTAGGTTCCTTATCAAATCTTCAGTAATCGTTTGTGGTTCTGGAATCACTTCCAGTTCTACCATACTCCCACTACTGTTTTCTGAAAAAATCCATTTTTAATAAAACTGTGGCGAGTCTAGAACAATATCGCTATTGTTCATCCAGATGGTAGAAAGTCAACCCTCGTCATAGCCTGGGTCAACCCACAAACAGCCATTACAGAAACGTGCCTTGAGTTATCCAGAGTCTGGTTTTAAGCATAATCCGGACAACTCCCCGTACCTTAACATCGTTAAGATATGAACTGTTCTATATCCCATATAGAAACAGAGGCACTGATTTAATTGAACCAGATTCAAATCATGCAGCTGTCCCCAGTGCATGTCAACTAAATGGAAGGAGGCCGATCAGCGTTACTCAACTTGGGAATGCTTCCAATCACGAGTAACCCGAAAGAGAAGCAAGATCTCTTTATCATTACTATCAACTGAATACCATTGACAAGTATCTACATCTTCGATCACTTTGAAGAATCCCGATACTTGCTACACCTGGTTCTCTACTCTATTCAAATACCTATAACTTCTCAAAATTCGGACCCTGTGTTTTCACGAAACACTTGTCCAAAAACTAGAGAAGTCATAAGTAAACCGAATATAGTACGAGGACCAACCCCGCTGTCCTGATGGACCCTGGACAACATACAATACTCTGTATAAGTCCCTTGAGTCTGATAACTCATTCACTGTGTGTCGTAGGTTGAAAACTGTACTTATGGCTAAGAAGAACTACACCGCTGTTTAATGCTCCTTACCTAACCATCCACTGATATAGGTAAATGTCGTAGACATAATTTCATAAAGGTATATCTCACTCTATGAAAAATAGACGTACAGATATATCAATTTGAAATTGGTGCATAACAGCGGATATTCAAAACCAAATATTTGCCGACGGGCAAACAACCCAGGTGATTTCCTCAAATATCACCGATTACAACGAATCCCGATATAATGAGGATGATCACCCAATTCCCAATAACTTACTCCCACTCATCATCTGTAAAACCATACAGATGTGAGAATCATACCTGGTAAATACATACCCTGGAGCAAGTGTCTAATCGGGAAATCAGTTTTCTTTTAACAGTACACAGTGAGACTGAAACATTGAAATGTTTCGATGGGGTATCCTGGTATTCCTAGTAATGCCTCTTCCAGATTCACGACTGTAACCGTATAATTCTTTGCCACCTCTCCAAATCCCTTCATATGTCTTTAGTCTTTACCTTCTGTACACCCCTATAGGCCAAATGGTTTTCTTCCTTCCCTACCGTTCGGCACCAGCCTATGGTTTGGAAGAAGACTATCCAATAAGCATAATGGGTGTACTGTCCCAATCCTAGGAACACTCGCAGTGAGAGAGGGTGAAGATAAAAGACAACCGAATAAACCTTATTCCTATTTCTCCTGGACCAGAATCCATCCCCGAACTGGAACAAGTTCCTTTCGAGTTCGTATATAACCATACGATGGAGTATCCAATAAACTGTGGATCTTCGTAGTGATACGGAGTGTCCTGGAGAAATACAAAGGTGATGTGGGAGTGGTAACGAAATATTTGGTTTGGTCGTGAATATCTGTTGCAATTTACTTTGCCCTCTTACTAATCCCTTACTTTGTCTTAACTTAATACCTTCTGCACACCATCGTTATGCTAATTGGTTTTCTTCATTCCCCACCGGTCGGCACCAGCCTAAGGTTTGGAAGAAGACAATCCAATTTGCGTAATAGGTGTACTACCCCTAAACCAAGGAGTACTCGTAACCTGAGAGAGGGTAAAAGGAAAAGACAACTGAATAATTCTATCCGTTTTCTCCAGAACCTGAAACCATCCTCGAATAAATTCTTTCGAGTTCGTATCTAACCATACGATGGTTTTGTCCAATGGAAGTGGACGTTCGTAGTAAAACGGGGTGTCCTGGAGAAAAGGGTAAAAGTAGGAGTGGCAATGAGATTTGCAACTCTGACAATCCAAAAGCCAGTGTTAAGAAGGTTCGGTTAATTTGGTCACTGAGTCATAGTCTTAGGGTCGGGTCAATGGTCGCTGCCTAAGAGAGAGAGAAAAGAAACACTCAGCGTGCACTCTAACCTAGATCAGAATGGTTACCAATTTATCTAATCTGGAAACCTCCCACTGTACCTCAAATTCTCCTCCAAACCTGAAAGAAGAATTAGTCGGGGTTACCCGAGGAGTAAACTAACTCATCAGTGGGAATCGGGATCCAACTCTCATCGCATGATAACGTGACGGAATCCGCTCACGTCATCACACTCCAGAAGGTATGCGCATATTTGGCAAGTTTCAGTTCTTTTGAAACTCCCGATGCGATTTCTGCCCCATGCTCTTATGACCTTGGCGTGAGGTCAAAATATCATAAGTCACATGTCAAGTTCTGCCCGTCATTATCCAGGTTAATTTGAACCCACCCGTACATACCCTTGACGTAGGCCAAAATAGTAGTACGACTGTCCCAAACCAACGCATCTATCTATGCAACAGATAAATACCCGGCAGCTACCAATCACTATGCCTTGGCGTGAGGTCAAAATACATAGCTTGAATACTACCGAATATTTAACTGAAATGACGGAGGGCTACGAATGATTTCTGGCGAAAACCTTTAACGTAATGAACTTGATATCGTTGAAGGAACTGATAGCTTTTAAAAATATAGTGACGAAAACCGTTGCTAAAGAGGTCACTCCCGGTGAAGGGATCTCGGCTCTTTCCCCGTAGAATGGGGTGCAGGATATTCCAAATGAATACCACGATGCAAAGCAAAAGTAATCGGATATAGTGAAGTTAATGCCCTGACGCAAACTTCTGTCCAAGGGGTCACTCCCGGTGAAGGGATCTCGGCCCTTGCCTCGTCGACTGAGGAGCAGGATATTCCAACTGAATATCACGATGCAAAACAAAAGTGAATGTCCTTGCAATAACAGCTTTTTGAAAAGTGTTCCAACAACATCAGATTAGGTTTGTTTTTAAACTTGCATTGATCCGAATCAACGCGGTCCCATCAATTGATCACACCAAAAAGAACGAAAATATACTGATGTACGTATATGCCATCCGCATTCGCCACTGGGTCCCGTCATTACCCGTTAGGTTAGCTAACTAACGACAGAGCGGGGACTGGACTAGCGCGGATGTAAAACATATACAACATCTACTAATATATATACCAATATATTATATTCGCTCAAGGCGTGATAAAAAATGCAACATCACAGAGAATGAACAGCATCACAGAAACAATACAGATATCTGGGATCCCCGGGTTTCACAGAGCCGCTGAAACCCGACGTTCCCCTGGTCGTGTGGATAGCCTGTGCAATGAAATTCTAGACCCCTACGGGCGCGGCAAGTTACCCGCCAAAACCTGAAGCGAGGCAGCCCCCTTCAGCTCCGTGAATGGACCACCCAGCACTTCACGGAATCCGGTAACTTGGGCACCCCTCCTGGGTCAACCTGTACCCCCTACGAGTGCGGCGAATAGCCCGCCAATCCTAGAGTGAAGCCCCCTCCGTCTCAATGCCATGAGATGCGGGCTTGTTGCCCTCTAGAATCCGGCTATCCGTGCACCCCTCCGCGGGGCAATCCTAGTACAGATAATAAAATATACATACAACGGGTACATCGACCGCAACCAGGTCGTGCCCCAAAATAATAATACAAACAGGCAGTGACGGCAGTCCACATGTCGGACGCTCGCCCCGCAATATCAAATGTACATAATACAACAAAACTGTACTAGCATTGCATCCAGGCTATCCCCCACGACCGATCCGCAACATCACAGCAAAAACAAAATATCAACGTGAATGTCACGTTCGCAAATCCGTCTAACCGGGCTATAGCAGTTAGACCGGATTTACCGATCGAGTGACATTCACGGTCGCAGATATAATGTAAATACTGTGAAAAATGTGTTTAAAATATCCGACCGATCAAAATTTAACAAGTGGGCCACAAAATTTTAATGTTCCAGAAACCCAAATTTATCCCCATAAGCCCACTGTAGAAATCCAGCACCCTGATTCCTTTACTCAGCGGCGGAACCGCGGCCACAAGCAGGGATTGGCCGCGGTTCCGCGCTCTATTTGAAAGATTAGTGCGTCGTATTTCTACAGTAGTCTTAGGTCTCTCTGTACAGTACTTTTATACAACGTGAAAAAATTTTGGGGACCAAAAAAATTCAACAGAAAACTGTCGTGGGCAAATACGGGTTTTTGGACATTTCGATCGATCGGAACTGAAAAACACATTACACAAAGCTAGACTAAGTTAATGGGGAGGCTCTGATACCACTGTAAGTGCACGGCGGCGCCCCGGCCGTCAATCCGACGGCCGACTGCGGAAGCGGTGATAAACTTAAATTTTTCTTGAACTGGCAAACCGCCGCGCACTAATACCCGGATCGAACCATTAATTAGTCCTAGCTAACTAAAAGAAAGGGAATAGAGATATACCGACGATCCAAGTCCTCCGGTCTTCTCGCCATCGTCCCGATCTCCTGCGGAATGTCCCGTCTCCTCCTCGTCGCCGGAAGTGCACCACATCGCCTACATCGTTTACGGGCTCCCACCTCAATGCCGAGGCAACTCGGGCACAAAGCCGGCTACTCGACGTGCCCAAGATTTGCTGTAGAATATAATGTGGATTACATGTCTCATTTGGGATTATGGAGTTGCCTTTTGTGGAGGAATTGGTGCAAAAAGAAATATCCATGGAGGCTGAGGCTTGCTGGGAATGGAAAAATCAAGCATGCTCTGTAATGAGCTCGGCCAATGACAATGTTTTTGGCTCTAAAAACCAATGACAATGTTTTTGGCTCTAAAAACCAACAGCCCCTGCACACCCCTCAAAAGCTCAATGAAAACTTCTTTATTTAAATCCAACATCTCACCAATTCCAGCACACTCATGATGGGGGGGGCCCACGAAATAAACCATGAAGGAATTAACCCACCCAAAAAAAAAAAATCTCACTCCATTCTTCAACAGTGGCCGGCCCCAGCAAAACAATGGGTGGGAAAAAAAATGGAAATGATTAATTCATGGAGAAAAAGAAAAGATAATGATAAGGTCACACCAAATCAAAACCCACACTCAACCATCTTCCACCAACCTCATCATCAACAACCATGATGCTTACAAAGTCAAGCCATCATGAAGTGATCAAGTCAAAGGATGGTGCTATAATCATGACATGATAAAATGCAAAGACCCCCTCCACAATTGCTTATTTGCAACAATGCAAATAAGCCCTCCTCCACCAATCTTCGGCCAGTGAACGGAACAATGGAAATTGGCCGAAACGGAAAGCAAACTGGCAACTCCAGAAAACTGGTCCCGTAATAAATTACAGGAAAACCCCGATACTGTGCATACACACCCGCATTTGTATTTCGACCGAAATACAAATGCAATGAGACAAAATCTACACTGTACTATACTAGGATCCGGCTTATACCAAAGCCGGCTAGTATTATCCGTTCGATCCTGATCCGTGCAATACCGCACGTATCTGATCGAACCCTGCCATATAACCATACGGCCTATAGTACAAACTGTCCGATCCTGATCCGTGCAATACCGCACGTATCTGATCGGACCTTGCCATATCTCCATACGGCCTCTACAACCTTTCGCCCGAAAGCTGAGTAACTGAATGTGGGGGACTCTAAAGACTCGTCAACACCTTGGTTGTGGATTTAACCACTAGCACGTTAGAGGTATAAGCCAATACATAACGGGCCACCAGGTATTGACCAAAAGGGACGTCTGTGAGCGAACTCAGCCTGACACCCTACTGAGCCTGTCAGTGACAATATCCGTACAGTCCGGTCCGTTCGTCTATGAGCATCGCATGGCGGGCCTAGGGGGTTGGTAAAAGTCAGACCCCCAAAAGCGGTACAAGTCGTGTCGGAGTGTAGCCCAGAACACCCTGAGATACTACTGGAATACCTACCAGTAAATCTCCTTGCCTCGGCCGATGGCTTCGTGTAATGGCTCTCCTAGACACAGCACGACCTCACCCCCAATACCGGGAGAGACGAACCCCTGAAGATACGCTCACTGCCTCCATGTGGCTCGGGACTGTACCCAACTAAAACCTGTTTGCACGACTCCTTTGAGCCGTGGTAGGGTAGTAATCAAAGTACAGTGGGAACTCACACGAGACAAATGACGATCCCCAGGTCGATGAACTAACCTGCACACATGTCACCAGGGAACTGCCATCTGACGTCTGGTATATGACCAACTAGCATGTTCCCGACGAGTCCTGTCCGGTGTACTCATAACCCAATGAGCACCTGTATACATCTTAGGTGATCCAACTGACACCAGTGGCTTGTGAGACCGGCCACCGCCCCTCGTCGGGGTCTCGACTGTATACACTAGTCTACTAATGGAGTATCGATGCCCGGTCTCGAAACTCCCACGACTAGGGACCTTTTAAGGATATGCTTGTAGACCCCAGCTCCCACTTATATGATCGCCCTCATACTGCTGGTGGTCAAGCAAGAATCCTAGGGGCTCTATCAACGTGTAATAGCGACGTGTCAGGTCACCTAAAGCAGTACACGATGATAAAGGTAAACCAGATAGCATACTATTATCTCGAGTAAGACTGTCCTACCGGGATAGGTCCTCCCTCAATCATTACAATTACGTACCTGTGACCTAATAATTGACTCTGAGGGCACTATCTCCAACAATCTCCATACGGCCTCTACAACCTTTCGCCCGAAAGCTGAGTAACAGAATGTGGGGGACTCTAAAGACTCGTCAACACCTTGGTTGTGGATTCAACCACTAGCACGTCAGAGGTATAAGCCAATACGTAACGGGCTACCAGGTATTGACTAAAAAGGGACGTCTGTGAGCGAACTCAGCTTGACAACCCTACTGAGCCTGTCAGTGACAATATCCGTACAGTCCGGTCCGTTCGTCTATGAGCATCGCATGGCGGGCCTAGGGGGTTGGTAAAAGTCAGACCCCCAAAAGCGGTACAAGTCGTGTCGGAGTGTAGCCCAGAACACCCTGAGATACTACTGGAATACCTACCAGTAAATCTCCTGCCTTGGCCAAGGACTTCGTGTAATGGCTCTCCTAAACACAGCGCGACCTCACCCCCAATACCGGGAGAGACGAACCCCTGAAGATATGCTCACTGCCTCCATGTGGCTCGGGACTGTACCTAACTAAAACCTGTTTGCACGACTCCTTTGAGCCGTGGTAGGGTAGTAATCAAAGTACAGTGGGAACTCACACGAGACAAATGACGATCCCCAGGTCGATGAACTAACCTGCACACATGTCACCAGGGAACTGCCATCTGACGTCTGGTATATGACCAACTAGCATGTTCCCGGCGAGTCCTGTCCGGTGTACTCATAACCCAATGAGCACCTGTATACATCTTAGGTGATCCAACTGACACCAGTGGCTTGTGAGACCGGCCACCGCCCCTCGTCGGGGTCTCGACTGTATACACTAGTCTACTATGGAGTATCGATGCCCTGTCTCGAAACTTACACGACTAGGGACCATTTAAGGATATGCTTATAGACCCCAGCTCCCACTTATATGATCGCCCTCATACTGCTGGTAGTCAAGCAAGAATCCTAGGGGCTCTATCAACGTGTAATAGCAACTTGTCAGGTCACCTAAAACAGTACACGATGATAAAGGTAAACCAGATAGCATACTATCATCTCGAGTAAGACCGTCCTACCGGGATAGGTCCTCCATCAATCATTGCAATCACGTACCTGTGACCTAATAATTGACTCTGAGGGCACTATCTCCAACAATGATGAATGCTCAGCATTCAATAAAAGACAAAAAACAATTGTCAGAAACCGAACCAATGCTCAGCATTTTTAAATGTTTAACATTTTAACTGAATGGGCCGAGCCCAAAGTGGCCACAAAACTCTAATTTAGATTAATCGAGCCCATATGCTCATAAATCTTTGATCTTAGTCCCAAATTGAACTACAGATCTCCCAACCAATATCGGTTCAAGGGTACATCTCTTCACTCCTCTGATATTTGTCGTTGTAATCCTTCAACGTCTTCAGAGAGGTGATGGGTCCCGACAACCAAACATTCCATGGACTGTGGGGTCCTTAAACTCATGGACTATGATGTCCTTAAACTTTACGGACTTTGGGGTCCTTAAACTCATGGACTATGATGTCCTTAAACTTTACAGACTATGACGTCTTTAAACTATGGACTGTGGGGTCTTTAAACTCATGGACTATGATGTTCTTAAACTTATAGACCGCAATGTCCCTAAACTAAACAATAGAGTCCAAATGCTCTTTTGTTGGATCTAAATGATCCCGTTAAGTTGATCTTAGTCTAAAATTAGACTAACGTATCCTTAACAAACGTTTAAGTTGATCTTAGTCTCAAATGAGACTAACGCATCCTTAAACCCAACCCCAAACCCAAATCTAAGAAAATACGGATTTGGACTAATCCACGCCCTACGGGCGACAACATAAATTAGTCTCCGTATACAATCCACGGGCAACCAAAAACAAAACAAACACACATGACACGAAGTGACCATCTGGAGAAGGAGAAAGTGGTTACCGCGATGCGGTAGCGTAATTAACTGCAGGGGATTGCGCCTGCAGGGAAGTGCGTCCCCACAATAAAAAACCCCTCAACGAGGGGGAATCTGACGAAGTCTCCTACATCGGCCGCATTCATTTAAACCTTCGATACATGGTGTCATAAATCAACTGGGCATCTTCGGAGAGGTGGACGGATAGCACCAAATAGCATCTGCCCCCGAAATTCAGGCCGGACGTCCCAACGTTCCGTCTTTTCGGCGGTGAACAGGCTCGCGTAGACATGGCGACTGGAACAATCAATATGCATCAATGAGGATAGATCAACGGAAGGAATAAAAGAAAAGATCTCAAGATATATATCCTAAGGTAATTTAGGCGGAGTATCATATCGTAAATATGCCGTGGAACATATGTACGGTACGTCACACTACTTAGTACGTACTCCATCAACCAAGGTCATCCCATATAACGAAAGTTTGGGTATAAGACCCCTAAAGTCAAGTTTAAGTCCTATAAGGTAAAGCCTAGGTAACAAAAGTGTATGCCTAGACTCCATATAATCAAACCTAGACTCGAATAAAGGTTAAACCAAACGCTCTGATACCAACTTTGTCATGACCCGAAAGTGGCATTGTTCCCTTATAAAAAAAAGGAAGAGAAAAGAAAAGAAAGAGAGAAAAGCGATGATTTTTTCCCCTAATGGAGGATCACGTGCCTACACGTGATGCACCTATGAACAAAGATTATAAGCATTGGTCTTAACAATTAAGGCTGAAATTGAGCCTCACGTACAAGCACGTGAGTATCTATATACAAAGTATATAGGCGCCTTCTGAAAACAAATAACAGGCCAAAGAAGCTCACGTGTCAGCACGTGATACCCTTTTTGGGCTGTTGCACATAAGCAAATGAGTTTAACTCTGTGGGGTCACGTGCTACACGTGAGAGGTCTTAAACGCCTTCTGAGCTGATAGAATTAAATTCTAAATAAAGGGATCAAAACCCTATTTGGAAAATATTTCCTTAAATCTTTCTAAATAAGAAAGATTACGCTCTGTAAAACATAGTACCGTTGGATTAAAAATCCAATGGTGATTAAAAATCACCTATCTATGGAAAAAATTATGTATGGGAAAATATTTCCTTAATCTTCTTAAAAACAAGAAAGATATTTTCTGTAAAACAGAAGTCCTTGGATCAAAGATCCAACCGTGGATAAAATCCCCAAATCAATTAAAATCTCTCAATGAGAGATTTCTTTAACTAAATCAACAGACTAGCCTCTACTATATAAAAGACCCAAGACTTCAAGTCTTGTACAGAAGAGACCCCCCCGTAAGCTTTAAAAAAAGGAAAAAAGAGAATTCAATTCTCTAGAGAAAGAAAATCCCCCTTTTAAACAAAAATCCTAGATAAGAAGAAAGTACAGAGAATATAATTCTCAAACCAAGAGTTTAACTCTTCAAAAAGAACTTAGTTCTTTCTCTGGTTGAAGTCTGCAGAAGCAGATCTTCCCACAAGTTGAGAATTTAATTCTCATCGGGGAGATCCTGTTATGCAGACTCAAAACTTAGGGGAAAGAACTAAGTTCCAAGAACTTAATTCTTCCAAAAGGATATAGGAATTTAATTCCTCTGATAATACTAGGGTTTAACCCTGCAAAAGAATTTAATTCTTATAAAAAGGGACCTGAAATTCTCAAAACTCAGATCAAGATCTCCATGCATATAAAATAAACGACTAACGTCCAATGCTATAACGACAGATCGTGCGTTCCCACGTGAGCACCTTTGATGAACAAAAAGGAACGACTGAGATCGAGTCACGCGATCTCACGTGACCCCCAAATAGTGCTTAGCACTTATAAAAGAAAATGGGAATAAACCAAAAACGGTTCCTATTTTTGGGACGCCTCACTTGATCCCACGTGACCCCAATAGTGCTTAGCACTTATAAAAGAACAAGAGAATAAACTCAAAAAGATAAAAAGTCAACTTTGGGGCGCCTCACGTGCCCACACATGATGGCCACAAGAATTAAGTGTTTAACACTTATATACAGATGGGGATTTGGATCCAAGTGTCTGGCGCCAACTTTCAGGCGCCTCACGTGCCACACGTGAGCGCTCCAAATTTCAGCGTTTAACACGGTCTTAGAGTATCACGTGGGATCACGTTAGCACCGAGCATACATTAGTGTTTAACACTATAAGAAGCCAACTTCAACCCCAAATTGGCTAAGTCTTCCTGAGATTAAAACATCTTGGATCTCCAAATAGACCGAGCCTCTATGTTCATTACTTCTCAAACTGATGATTCCTCAATCTCCTAAGTTAATCTTAGTCTCCCAAAATTGACTAATGATTCTTAGATGGTCCATTATGATCTCTCCCCTCAATCTGGAATTTGGTTCAAGGGTACATCTCTCCACACCTCTGATACATGTCGTTGTAATTCTTCAACGTCTTCAGAGAGGTGGTGGGTCCCGACAACCAACAACTCTCTGGTGCACTCCCAAACCGATACAGACCGCAACGTCCTTAAACTAGCTATGGACCGTAATGTCCTTAAACTAACGACGGACTGTAACGTCCTTAAACTAAAACAATAGAGCCCAAATGCTCTTTTGTTGGGTCTGAATGATCCCAAAATCCTGTTGAGTAGATCATAGGCTAAAATTAGGCTAACGAATCCTCAACAAACATTTAAGTTGATCTTAATCTCAAACGAGATTAACGATCCTTAAATCAACCTAAACCCAAATCTAAGAATATACGGATTTGGACTAATCCACGCCATACGGGTGACAACGTAAATTAGTCTCCGTATATAATCTACGGGCAACCAAAATAAAACAAACACGCACGACACGAAGTGACCTTCTGGAGCAGGAGAAAGTGGTTATCACTATGCGGTAATGTAATTAACTGCAAGGGCTTCCGCCTGCAGGGAAGTGTGTCCCCACAATCAAAAAACCCTTCACAACGAGGGGGGATCTGACGAAGTCTGCTACAACGGCCGCATCCGTCCAAACCTCCGATACACGGTGCCTTAAATCAACTTGGCATTTTCGGAAAGGTAGACGGATAAATCCAAATAGCATATGCCCCCAAATTCAGGCAAGACGTTTTTCTTCCCAGTTTTCGGTGGTGAACAGGCACGTGACCAGCACTTAAATCACGTGACATCTAAAGATGTCGAGGCGGTCCAAGTGAGCCGAAACCCGGAATCTAAACCCTTTTTTAAAATATTGGAGGTGAGGTTTAAAAAAGTCATTAGATGGAATCAGTTTAAAATAAACATTTAAGTTTAACTAAGTATGTTTGAAAAAGCATCTATGACGTTTTGAAATTCGACAACACCTCCTTTGTAAATTTTGAATAAAACCCGCTACAACATAAAAGTATAAATAGCATCCCCAACGGGAGCTAGCTTCCATGCCCGAACGGCGGAGCAACCAAACAAACAATATACGACGCACAAAGGCGAAGAAAAGAAAAGCGAAACCAAATCAGTAATATAAACAGGTCGACTCCAAGGAGTACGACGCCCACAGCATACAATTCCATGTCTCTCTTCTAAGTCCACAATATACCAGTTCTAAGTTGATGGAGTTTTACCAGATACAAGAATATATAAGTATACAAGTGCGGGTACGAACAACAGTAGCCCATTGCCGAAGCAATCACCGAGAAGAAGGGTGTGCCGCAATCCACTTATAATCCGAGCAGTAAAACCTGCAAGAAACCGTGGCACAATAGGGGTGAGTTGCCAACTTAGCGAATAAAAGTACATCATAAGGTAGAAATCGAAATGCACAATAATACCTAGGTCATAAGTATATTACTATCATATCCTGTACTAATATAATATATGATATGCATATGTATCATAAATGTAACTCTATCCATCACATGAACCCGAAAATAGAATATATCATATGCAAATGACCTGTATCTAGGTATGCACCCATAATTAGCCGAAAATATATATGTGAAACCACATCTTTAAAATAGCCGCAGGATACATATGTCACGGCATAAAAGCAGACGTGATAGTATGAAGTATGATAGGTATCTTATTTAAGATATACGTCTTGCAGTTTTAGTGAAGAGTGTTAAGTGGTTTACAATTTAAAAGATCCCAGTGTCATATCAGACACGTCAAATAATAAGGCTATAGCTCGATTTTGAAATCCTTTTTATATGCAACAATCGGTAAAAAGGTTATTCAGGTACTATCCCCCGGATCAATCCTGGTCGGCTACAATAACTCATAACATAACTGTATACCTCATAAGATAGCAGCACATCAACATCTGGATGTCCAACATCGACACCCGAAATCAGAAATCTCTCGTGTCCATCACCAACACGCAAATCCTCAAATCTCTCATGTCCATCACCGACACGCAAATGCAGATATCGTCGACACAATCTTAACAGATGATCACCATCCGATATCGCTGGTCCTGGTCGGTATCCCCTGGAAATCCGCCGTGCCCAAATCGAGCCCCGGTCAGTATCCCCTGGATATCTGCCGTGCTTATCTCTATCTCCGGTATCGAGTATCCTTGTTAGGCTCCCCGCCTCTACTGCGGCTATCCTGCCCCTCGGTCTTGATCGGGTCCACCATGTATCCGACTGTATACTCCCGTACACAGCCCGGATAAGTAGCACGTCCGTAACCGTATATCTCCTCCCACTCGGTTCGGAATAAAACAATCAGAAAACATCAAGCTCATAGTGGACGTCAACTCATCATATCCAAAAATATCAAGTAAAGAATAAGAATACTTGCATAGTAATTCTGATGATATATTATATATATAGATATATAACAGCGTCGCATACCACTGATATATATCATCAAAGTAAAACATCCTGAAAACTCATAAGAACCAAATACGAATATCCACGTTACTGATGTTCATACAATTTCAGCAGGTAAGGATGGTACTGTAAGTAAATATAGACATGCAGGCAACAAACGCATCAATTCTACTGTGTCATGGCAATACTAAGGATGTGTGGTGTAGCATACGTGTCTGTGCTCATGCAGCATGCCAATCATTAGTATTTGTGCAAGCGCTCTAAAAGTGTATATAGCATACTCGTATCGACATCTACATACGCATTACGTAGTATAACAGTTCTATAGTGACATTGCAGTACCAATGAGGTGTAGTGTAACATATGCGAATGTGCTTGTGCAACATAATACTCATTGGTAGTTGTGCAGTGTTCTATCAGAGTGTTCGTATCACGGAAACGTATAACACCGATAATTATATCACGAGCATGTAAGTAATTCTAAGCGTAACTATTACATGTAACTACTTTCCATGAGCTATACCATTATCTTTGGAAATGGAACGAAACGTTGGTTTTGAAATAAGAAAGCTGGCTTAGGTTAAAATTAGGTATTCGTTTTGGAGGCTGGCATTTCATCCTTGTCATTTATCATTAAAAAGGGGAAACGAATAGTTAGTTTTTAAAAGAGTATAGCTCATTCAAGTATTACGTTCTAAAATGAAATAAAACATGACTAAACAAGTTTAAAAGAAACCTGGCCGTTATTCGGCATGCTAATCTCATCATCACAAGTACGGTATGATTCTTCGTACAACATCCACATTATCACAATATCCATATCATACGGATCCATAATCGCGTACGTATGTCACCAAAGCTATATATGAAACTATATGCATGTGAAGGACATACTAGATGCAAAACTATAACAATAGCATTAACAACTAACTAGATAGTATACTATCCTAGTTAAATGGTTGTGGGGGTGCTATACGCCATCCACCTGACTTTCCCCGTAAATATAAATTTACTCACCAACTTATCGAGCTCGTTGAATCTACGATTGCAATGTCCATCAACTCCGTCTCGGAAACCTTCGCGATCGTACCTATAGGCGTAATTAAATCACATCGATGTAAATATCATATCGAAATCAAAACAACGAGATAGGCACCCGTAGGTTAGAACCTACAGCTTACTTAACCCAAAAATAACAAGATATCCCTGTTGTTAACGTACAAACATCAACAAATCAGTTTCGGCACAGAAATACGAAAACCCGTATCGAAATATCGGAAACTTTAACAAAACCCTTACTAAAACATTCCCAGATTTCTATGTATGAATATTGGAACAAATCAAACAATACTGTATATCATAAAATAACCAAATACACCTACAGAACAAAAATCAACACCAAACTCCCTCAGAAGTCCGGCGGCGCCGGTCAAAATGAGAATGTCGCCGGGTCAATCATGGAATTAGAGGCTCGAGCTTTAGGGTACATCTCCTAGTAGTCTCATCATGCTACAGTCTTGTTAGTTTTCCTAGTGGTTACACCTAGTGGTTCCAGATTCAGTTTTTATATGATAAATATCACAAAACAAACCGTTTTCTAATACTGCACATGAAAAAAGATATTGAACAAGTTTGAATATGCAAAGAAAGAAGGAATTATACCAATGGAGATTGTGTACAAATGAACACCAGCTCAAGAAGTGAAGGTGGAAGCTCCTAGGTGTTGTAGTGAATCAAGATTGAGGTTTTGAACAATTTGATGAAGGGATCATGGCCTAACTCTTTTTGTATTGATGAACACTTGGGAAATTTTGGTGTTGGAGCTTGAAAAATTAAGTTTGTTCAGTTGAGAAAGCTAAAAGAATTCCTATGTGTTGTATTGTGTAGAGAGAGCATGAGGTGGAGGGTTGTAAGGTGGAGGTGTCAATTGAGAAGGAGGATGTGGAGGGAGGGGGTGAGTGTGTGTGTGTGTGTGTTGGTGTGAGGGTTAAACCTAGCTAACATAAACCCATCCTCAATTTAAATAAAAAGAAACAAAAGAAAGCCCTTTTTCTTTAATTAAAACCCTTCATGTAAAAATCTAAATCCATGTTTAAAAAAGAAATGAAATACTTATCATAACACTTAAATATCATTATTTTAATGTAACATATCATGTCATATTAAAATATCATTTTTTATGATATCACACACTTTTCTTCATATTTACCAAAATAATTACGTTTTTACTGATATAATACCGATACCCAATATCATAAGCTATATTATTTTTGTAAACTTATTAAATTCATATTTAAAATTATAAATTAATATTTATAATTTTCCAAAATGTTACAGTGAATGTAGTACCTGACGCCCTTAGTCGACAACCATTAGCATTGAACCTCACCGCACAGTGGAAGTTTCAACAAGACTTGCATCAAATGGAGATTGAAGTGGTCATGCCAGGTAATGCTTCAAGTTTGATGAACTTACAAGTTCAATCTACCATTGTTAATTAGATCAAAGCAGATCAAGCAAGCGATGCTAAGTTGCAAAAGATCAGAGAACAAGTAGAAAGTGGACTTCGAACAGATTTCATCATCCATGAAGACGGATATTTGAGATACGGTAGCAGATTGTGTGTACCTAAAGGTCCTGTGCGAGAAGAGTTGATGAAAGAAGCTCATAGCTCTCCTTATTCAGTACACCTTGGAGGTACAAAGATGTACAAAGATCTGCGTCAAAATTACTGGTGGCATCGAATGAAGCGTGAAGTAGCCAGAAGCGTCGCTAAATACTTGGTGTGTCAGCAAGTAAAGGCTGAACATCACAGGACTGCTGGTTTACTTCAACCGTTAGCTATCCCAGAATGGAAGTGGCAACACATCACAATGGATTTCGTGACTGCACTTCCTCGCAGCACGAAGAGTAACGATGTGGTTTAGGTTATTGTGGATCGACTCACAAAGTCGACTCACTTTATTCCCTTTAGAGCGCACCATATCTAATAGGGTGTGATTCCTCCTCTCTGATACACCATTGTGCTGTGGTGTATAGGGAGGAGTAAGCTGAGAGAGAATCCTATTCTCTTTTAGATAATCCAAGAACTCATTGCTTAAGTATTCTCCTCCTCGATCAGATCGAACGATCTTAATATTTTTGCCCGTTTGGTTCTCTACTTCGTGCTTATATTCCCTGAATTTCTCAAAAGTTTCAGACTTGTGTTTCATCAGGAACACATGTCTGTATCTTGAGAGATCGTCAGTGAATGTAATGAAATAGCAAGAACCGTTCCTGGCATGTGTAGACATGAGACCACATACATCACTATGTATCAGTCCCAAGAGTTTTGTAACTCTTTCTCCGTGTCCACTAAACGGAGTTTTAGTCATCTTGCCTTTGAGACATGACTGGCAAGTATCATAAAATGAAAATTCGAACGGATTCAAATATCCATCCTTATGTAACTTAGTTAGCCGTGTCGCATTGATATGACCTAGTCTACAATGCCACAAGAAAGATTGATTCATTTCTGATCTCTTCCTCTTGTGTGTGTTTTGTACATTAAGTATTGTAGTTTGGTTGAGAACGTATATGCCATTATTTAACGATCCTGATCCAATCAACTTTTGATTCAGGAATATGTTCATAACATTATCCTGTACTATAAAATTATATTCTTCTTTGCTCAATAAAGAAACTGATATAAGATTGCATATCAGGGTCAGAATGTAATAGCATTCGTTCAGAACCAATGTATTACCATTTGGTAACACAAGGTGATATTCGCCAGCTGCTTTGGCTGCAATATTTGCACCATTCCCTACTCTTACGAAATGATCACTCTCTCCCAATTCCCTACCTTTTCGTAGCCCATGTATCATATTACATATGTGGGATCCTGATCCGGTATCTAATACCCAGGACGTAGAGTGAACTGAGAAACAGTTCTCGATAACTAACATACCTGAAGAAGATGCATCATTATGCTTAATCTTCGTTTGGGTGGCGTGAGAATCCAGATATTCTCCTATTCCCTGCTCGGACTTATAACAATTATAAGTGGGAGCAGGACCAACGTTCCCCTGCTCAGTATAATAAGCTGGTTCAGTCAATACATCCATATTATTATCTTGATTAAGGCCTGACAAGGTCGCTACCTGGAGAGAGAGAGAAGAAAACACTTTAGCGTATGCTCTTGCAAGATTAGATTGGTTATTATCTTATCTAATCAGTATAGCTCCCACTGCTTTTTATCAAATCTTCCTTCAAACCCTAAAAAGTAAGTCTAGCCGTGATTAATTACACCTTACAAGTTCGCCGATTTTTCGGCCAGGCCAGTGTTGGTACTTTGAGGGAGGTTTCCCGTGCTTTCGCACGGACCTAATTAGAATAAACCTCATTTTTCCAGAGGCATAACCTCGTAAACACCTTTCTAGACACTTACTTGATCGGCTAATTGTTCTGTGTAAAATTCTCCCAGGAGTAACTCTTACTCGCGGTGGGTATCGGGATCCAACTATCTCATAGGAGGTATGCAATCTCATTGCAAATTTCAACACTTGGAATTCCCGATAATGCTTTTACCCCTAACCCCCTATGACCTTGACAAAGGCCAACAAACCATAGGAAGCTAGTCAAGTTCAACTCGTCATTTCTTGATTGAAATAAACCCACCCGCATGACCCTTAACAAAGGCCAACAAGGTCGTACGACTACCCTAATCCAATCGCATCACATGCTTAAGCAGATAAGTACTAGTCAGCTACCGCACACTAGGCCTTAACAAAGGCCAACAAACGCAGCACGAATACTAAATAGTCTTTATCTGAAATGACGGAGGGCTACGCTGGTTTTTCAGAAAACCATGAGCGTAATGAACTTGATATCGTTGTAGAAACAAGTGATTTTGAAAAGGAGAGTTTTTTAGGCTTTTCTAGTTTCACTAAAGAGGTCACTCCCGGTGAAAGGATCTCGGCTCTTTCCTTATCGAATAAGGTGCAGGATATTTCATAAATATCGCTGTGCAAATCAAGAACTATAGAAGCAATCAAAAGCTAAACCATGAGTCTGTAGCATCTGCCAGTTTTGCTAAAGAGGTCACTCCCGGTGAAAGGATCTCGACTCTTTCCTTATCGAATAAGGTGCAGGGTATATCACATATACCACTATGCAAAGCAAAAACTATAGCTACCCTTTTGAAAATTTGATTCTACAACATTTTTAGGTTTCTTTTTTTTTATTAATCTCATTAATAAATCCCATCATTCATGCTTCCTAAGCATCACAGAAAAACGAAAATACAACGTACGCTTATGCCATCCGCATTCGCCACAATGTTCCGTTATGCACCGTTAGGTTACTTAACTAACGGCATACCGGGACGGGACTAGCGCGGGTGCAAAACATAAGCAACGTTTATTATATATCATATATACAATAGTAAAGCATTCGTCTCAGCATATAATATGATCACATCACAGTATATCAGCGGCAGAAGAAACATATGAAATATTGGATATTCTAGGAGGTCCGTGTTTTATTTCGAGCCTGTATAAAACACGGATTTCACGGTCGCGATGAAAAGCCAAACCCACATCCCTAGACTCCTATGAGAGCGGCAAGTAACTCTGCCAATTCTAGGGTTGGGAGACCCGGTCTCGACCCCTCGATGGCCTTCCACTGGACCCTAGAACCCGGTTACTTGTGCTCCCCTCCTTGGGGCTATCCTAATGCGGAAAAGTAAATAATATACAATGGTGACATCATCCTCAACCCGGAAGTGCCCCAATAAAAGAATATTACATACAATGAATTTTACATGATTGAAAATAAAAACCCTCATATCACATAAAACCCTCGGCTATTCAGAACACGACAATCCAATATAACATATCACAGCAACACATAATATCTCATATCATCAACGCAAGCAAGTATGCGTATCCCGATTGTCGTTGATATATAGCAACGAAGCCGGCAAAACAACACATACTACACTTACGGTCGCAGAAAAGAAAAGTGAAAAACTACAACATTTGGAATCCATAAACACCTTAGACATCGTAAACCCGAAATATCACATATTACGGATTTCATCCCTAACTATATGAATTCCACATATTGTATCACATTCACAGAATATCAAGACGATCTTTAACGTTTCGATCGAATCAACATACACTCACAAATTACCCCCTTGAGCTCAACACTTGAGCAAAGTTAAAACACTCAAAAACCGTGCCACAGTATCTATGGACCAGCCGTAGAAGGAGTTAACCAATGCCTCACCTATGACACCATGGAACTACGGCAAACTCTAGAGTTCGATCGCGGTTCCATGGGCATAGAATCGAGTTAAGGTTAGTATATTCTTCTAGGGGGTCCATAGGGGTACTTGCACGATTTTACGAATATAATCAACTTCGGAAAAATACAACACTTGGAAATTTCAGCGGGGTACAAAATGTGGTGTTTGAAGTTCGATCGAACTGCTAAATATAATCAAGGTTACCATTACAGTGTTAAATAATATGACTACGAAACACTACGAATTAGCCCCGAGTCAAAATAATCATCACATGAAAATTGGGCTAAGCAAACAATACTAGAAACCCTAAAATGAAGACACCAGAGTACAGGAGGAATACGGGGAGCAGAGGAGGCAGGGGAGCCGGCCAGGCCGGAAAACCTAGCCTGGGGCTCGGCCAAAATCCGAGCCCCTCTCTCCGTATTTCACCCATGTTCATAGTTTGTCCCATATATCATTCTGCACCTGTTTGAAAAAATTTTAAATGACTTTTTAGAAAATTTACAGAGAGCAAAATATAGGTTTCATAATACTGTATTTCGGAGTCGATTTCGTTTTCGTAATTGTTTTAACACCGTGTCTAAAATTCTAGCTTGGCTCTGATACCACTGTTGGGCTTCCCTTGCACCTAGTCTAGGGTTTGGTAGTATCACTCATGCCACTTTAAAAATTAGAGAGGTGCAAAGCAAACAAACCATGAATCTTTGCTAAAAATATTAGGGTAACAAGTTTGTATCACATACAAAGAAGTATCTATCACATAGAGTTTAGGATTACAGCCTTTGTAGTCCTTTCCTTCGCTTCATAAGCTCCGTGTTGAGGTCCCTTCGCTGCGATCATCAAGAACTCCGACTCTAAAGAGGCTCCATGAGGTGAATGAGGTATCTTGCTTGTAGTCTTCATGATCTAAGATGATCTACCTTGAAGAATCTCAAACCCAAGCTTACACTTCACTAATGAAGTAATTAGAGAAGTGAACACCCTAATCTAAGTGGTTAGAATAGATGAGGATGATGAAGTAGGAATTTTACACTCTTTAGTTTTCAATTTCTCACTATTAATCACCACAAACTAAAAAGCTAGTGAAGCTTTTTTCAAGAGCAAGAAGAAGAAGAAGAAAACCTTTTGTGATGAATAATGAATTATTGTTGTGGTTACAATTGCAACCATGGGTTAAGAATGAGATCCTTAACCCTTGTAGAGAATTAACCATGGGTTGAGGGTTTGGGTTTGGTTAACAAATATCTCCACAAAATATCAAAGAAAAAGTACAAAGTCAAAGCTTCATGAAGCTTCCTTTAACCTCATCCAAATAGTTAACCCTAATCCAAACCCTAACTTGGTTTAAACTTAAAATCCATGTTGCATTTGTAACCCTAACATGTTACAATATTATATATCACATATATAATATATATGTAACAAAAGAAAATGATACAATTAACATATATCGCATATACATCAATGTATTATCCGGTGAGAAAAAGAATTAATAAAGCGAGCTTATTTTAGTTAATGTAACGTAATATATCACATATATAATTATACATTAAATTATCGAATCAACACTTGATCCGATAATCCGGCTATATTACATATAACCGACTAATATAATATGTACCAATTTATCGAATCAACACTTGATCCGATGACCCGGCTATATCACATATACCCGACCGATATCACATATCGCGAGAATATGATACGGTATCTCATATCGTATTATTCTCGGTCCCGCACATATAACATATGTGCTCCTACTCTGTTTTCCCTGAGCCAGGAAACCTCTGTGTAGGACTCTAAAGAATCGTCAATACGCCGGCAGCAGGTGATGATCATATCAAACACCCACAAGCTGCAAGCGGTCGGCTAAACATAACAGCCACCCGTGTATTGAGCGATCAGAAGATTAACAAGCAGGCATGTACATTCTCTTGTGAATCCAATCAGTAAAACTACCGTACAGTCCAGTCTCTTCGTCTGGTATGTCGCATATCAAGTCTAGGGGTGGTAAACGTCAGACCCCAGTAACCGATAAGTCGTGTCGATGTGAAGTTCATAACGGGTCGAGAAACTATTGATAACTCTTACCAGTATATCTCCATATCAGCCTTGGCCAAGGACTTCCAGTTATAGCCAATCGAACACAGCACAACATCAACTCCCTATACCGGGAGAGACGAAACCCCTCCTATCGCTCATTGCCTCCATGTGATTCGGGACTGTACCCAAAAGCCACCGTTTTGCATGCCCTCTTGGATGTGGTAAGGTGGAAATCAAAGCACAGTGAGAATCAGACAAGACTCTATGACGATCTCAGGTCTACAGACTAACCTGTACCAGTGTTACCGGAGAACTGCTGTCTGACGATAGGTATAATACCATCTAGGAGTTCTCAACGAGTCCGTTCAGTGTACCCAGTCTTCACTGAGCACCCGTACACCATCTTTGATGTCAAACACCGATGGATATGGGATCATCCATCGCCCATCGTATGGGTCAAGATGCATATACGCTAGTCTACTCTGGTGTATCGATGCCCTGTCTTGATACACCCTCGACTAGGAATAGTTATAGGATGTACTCGTTGATTACCCTGGCCCCATTAGTATAATCTCATCATAGTCCTATTAGTCAAGTACATATCCTAAGGGCTTTATCAACATGTGAGAGCAAGACAGTAAACCAATACAAGTCAACATGTTAAGAAAAAGTGAAACCAGATAGCATACTATCATATCGAGCAAAAATGTCCTCACTATATATATTTAAGCATCCACTATAATATACATCATATGTACAACAATGGTCTCTAGGGCATATATACAACTAACAATCTCCCACTTGCACTAAGGCCAGCTGTTGTAGTATCTCATACCCAACACCCCGAAGAGTCTCTCAAATTGTATTTAGGGAATGGCCTTCATGAGTGTATCCGCAGTGTTGTCCTTCATGTCAACTCTCCTGACCTCGATCTCACGGCGATCAACTATCTCCCGGATCAGGTGATACCGCCTCAGAATATGTCTGGATTTCTGATGGGACCTGGGTTCCTTGGCCAAAGCCAAAGCTCCATTGTTATCACAATACAAAGGTATTGGATGTTCAATGGATGGAACCACACCAAGTTCAGTGATGAACTTCTTCATCCAGAGAGCCTCTTTGGCAGCATCGTTGGCAGCGATGTATTCAGCCTCCATCGTCGAGTCTGCCACGGTTTCTTGCTTGGAACTCTTCCAACAAACCGCCCCTCCATTTAGGGTAAAGACAAATCCCAAGTGCGACTTAGAGTCGTCCTTATCACTTTGGAAGCTCGAATCAATAAAGGACTCCACCTGGAGTTCTCTATTTCCATACACCAAGAACATCTCCTTAGTCCTTCTCAAATACTTGAGAATGTTCTTCACAGCTGTCCAATGACTCTCTCCTGAATCTGCTTGATACCAACTCACTACACTTAGTGAGTATGCTACATCGGGTCCGGTACATAGTATCGCGTATATGATAGAGCCTACTGCCGAAGCATAGGGTATCCCTTGCATGCGAGCTCTCTCCAAATCAGTCTTGGGAGACATCTTTTTGGAGAGAGTGAGTCCAGAGATCGTGGGTTGGTTCCCACGCTTGGATTCTTCCATACTAAACCTCTTTAGTATGGTGTCAATGTACCTGGATTGGGACAATCCCAGTATCCATTTAGATCTATCTCTATAGATCTTTATTCCCAAAATGCAGGAGGCATCACCTAGATCTTTCATTGAGAATCGATGTGATAAAAAGAGCTTGACCGGGTGCAGCATAGGAACATCATTTCCTATCAAGAGTATGTCATCCACGTACAATACGAGGAAGACGGCCTTACTCTCTGCAACCTTCTTGTATACACAAGGTTCATTTACGTTCTTGATGAAGTCAAACACTTTGAGTACAACATCAAAACAGATGTTCCATCTCCGCGATGCCTGCTTTAACCCGTAGATGGATTTAAGCAGCTTGCACACCTTTCCACTGCTCCCACTATCTACGAAGCCCTCTGGCTGAGTCATGTACACGCACTCCTCTAAATCACCATTTAGAAAGGCGGTCTTAACATCCATTTGCCAGATTTCGTAGTCATGGTATGTAGCAATGGCAAGTAAGATCCGGATGGACTTAAGCATAGCCACTGGAGAAAAGGTTTCGCCATAATCCACACCTGGTCATTGACGAAAACCCTTTACAACAAGTCTAGCTTTGAAAGTCTCCACTTTTCCATCTACACCAAGTTTCTTCTTAAAGATCCACTTGCTCCCAATGGGTTTTACCCCTTCAGGAGCAACTTTCAAAGTTCATACTTTGTTGGTGTACATGGATTCCATCTCAGATCGCATTGCATCCAGCCACTTCACAGAGTCACCTCTCGTGATGGCCTGCTCGAAGCTAGTCAGGTCATCATCTTCCATGATACAATCCTCACTCCCACCGTCTATGAGAAAACCGTAGTATCTCTCAGCTGGATGAGAAACCCTACTAGATCGGCGGAGAGGCTGGGGTTCGTTGGGAACTACTGAATCATCTGGTTCCACTAAATCTTTAGTTGTAGTTTATGGTGCTGAAACTTCTTCCAGCTCTACCGCTTCGCCACTAATTTCTTTTACAAGAAATTCCTTTTCTAAAAAGGTGGCATGTCGAGAAACAAACACCTTTTGTTCCTCGCCGTGGTAGAAAAGATATCCATATGAATGTTTAGGATATCCCACAAACTTACAAAGAACTGACTGTTCCTCGAGTTTGTCCGGATTTTGTGTTTTGATATAGGCCGAACAATCCCATATCTTAACACGTTTAAGACATTGTCTCTTCCACTCCATATCTCATATGGTGTGGTAGATACAGATTTAGACGGAACTTGATTCAATAGGTATGCTGCTGTCTCAAGCGCATAACCCCAAAAGAAGATAGGTAACTCAGCAGTACTCATCATAGAGCGCACCATATCTAATACGGTGCTGTTCCTCCTCTCTGATATACCATTGTGATGTGGTGTATAGGGAGGAGTAAGCTGAGAGAGAATCCAGGAAGTCATTGCTCAAGTATTCTCCTCCTCGATCAGATCGAAGAATCTTAATACTTTTGCCTGTTTGGTTCTCTACTTCGTGCTTATATTCCCTGAATTTCTCAAAAGCTTCAGACTTGTGTTTCATCAGGAACATATGTCCGTATCTTGAGAGATCATCAGTGAATGTAATGAAGTAGCAAGAACCGTTCCTGGCATGTGTAGACATGGGACCACATACATCACTATGTATCAGTCCCAAGAGTTCTGTAACTCTTTCTCCGTGTCCACTAAACGGAGTTTTGGTCATCTTGCCTTTGAAACATGACTGGAAAGTATCATAAGATGAAATTCGAACGGATTCAAATATCCATCCTTATGTAACTTAGCTAGCCATGTCGCATTGATATGACCTAGTCTACAATGCCACAAGAATGATTCGTTCATTTCTGATCTCTTCCTCTTGTGTGTGTTTTGTACATTAAGTACTGTAGTTTGGTTGAGAACGTATATACCATTATTTAACGATCCTGATCCAATCAACTTTTGATTCAGGAATATGTTCATAACATTATCCTGTACTACAAAATTATATCCTTCTTTGCTCAATAAAGAAACTGATATAAGATTGCATATCAGGGTCGGAATGTAATAGTATTCGTTCAGAACCAATATATTACCATTTGGTAACACAAGGTGATATTCGCCAACTGCTTTGGCTGCAACATTTGCACCATTCCCTACTCTTACGGAATGATCACCCTCTCCCAATTCCCTACCTTTTCGTAACCCATGTATCATATTACATATGTGAGATCCTGATCCGGTATCTAATACCCAGGACGTAGAGTGAACTGAGAAACAGTTCTCGATAACTAACACACCTGAAGAAGATGCATCATTATGCTTATTCTTCGTTTGGGTAGCGTGAGAATCCAGATATTCTCTTATTCCCTGCTCGGACTTATAACAATTATAAATGGGAGCGGGACCAACGTTCCCCTGCTCAGTATAATAAGCGGGTTCAGTCAATACATCCATATTATTATCTTGATTAAGGCCTGATAAGGTCGCTACCTGGAGAGAGAGAGAGACGAAAACACTTTAGCGTATGCTCTTGCAAGATTAGATTGGTTATTATCTTATCTAATCAGGATGGCTCCCGCTGCTTTTTATCAAATCTTCCTTCAAACCCTAAAAGGTAAGACTAGTCGGTATTAATTACACCTTACAAGTTCGCCAATCTTTCGGCCAGGCCAGTGTTGGTACTTTGAGGGAGGTTCCCCGTGCTTTCGCACGGACCTAATTAGAATAAACCTCGTTTTCCCATAGGCATAACCCCATAAACACCTTTCTAGACACCTACTTGATCGGCTAATTGTCCTGTGTAAAATTCTCCCACGGGTAACTCTTACTCGCAGCGGATATTGGGATCCAACTATCTCATAGGAGGTATGCAATCTCATTGCAAATTTCAACACTTGAAATTCCCGATAATGCTTTTACCCCTAACCCCCTATGACCTTGACAAAGGCCAACAAACCATAGCAACCTAGTCAAGTTCAACCCGTCATTTCTTGATTGAAATAAACCCACCCGCACGACCCTTGACAAAGGCCAACAAGGTCGTACGACTACCCTAATCCAATCGCATCACATGCTTAAGCAGATAAGTACTAGTCAGCTACCGCACACCACGCCTTGACAAAGGCCAACAAACGCAGCACGAATACTAAACAGTCTTTATCTGAAATGACGGAAGGCTATGCAGGTTTTCAGAAAACCATGAGCGTAATGAACTTGATATCGTTGTAGAAACAAGTGATTTTGAAAAGGAGTGTTTTTTAGGCTTTTCTAGTTTCGCTAAAGAGGTCACTCCCGGTGAAGGCATCTCGGCTCTTTCCTTATCGAATAAGGTGCATGATATTTCATAAATACCGTTGTGCAAAGCAAGAACTATAGAAGCAATTAAAAGCTAAACCGTGAGTTTGTAGCATCTGCCAGTTTTGCTAAAGAGGTCACTCCCAGTAAAGGGATCTTGGCTCTTTCCTTATCGAATAAGATGCAGGGTATATCACATATACCACTATGCAAAGCAAAAACTGTAGCTACCCTTTTGAAAATTTGATTCTACAATAACTTTTAGGTTTCTTTATTAATCTCATTAATAAATCCCATCATTTATGCTTCCTAAGCATCACAGAAAAAACGAAAATACAACGTACGCTTATGCCATCCGCATTCGCCACAATGTTCCGTTATGCACCGTTAGGTTACTTTACTAACGGCATACCGGGACGGGACTAGCGTAGGTGTAAAACATAAGCAACGTTTATTATATATCATATATACAATAATAAAGCATTCGTCTCAGCATATAATATGATTACATCACCGTATATCAGCAGCAGAAGAAACATATGAAATATCGGATATTCTAGGAGGTCCGTGTTTTATTTCGAGCCTGTATAAAACACGGATTCCACGATCGTGATGAATAGCCAAACCCACATTCCTTAGACCCCTACGAGAGTGGCAAGTAACTCTGCCAATTCTAGGGTTAGGAGACCCGGTCTCGACTCCTTGAGATGGCCTTCCACTGGACCCTAGAACCCGGTTACTTGTGCTCCTCTCCTTGGGTCTATCCTAATGCGGAAAAGTAAATAATATACAATGGTGACATCATCCTCAACCCGGAAGTGCCCCAATAAAAGAATATTACATACAATGAATTTTACTTGAATGAAAATAAAACCCCCCATCTCACATAAAACCCCCGGCTATTCAGAACACGACAATCCAATATAACATATCACAGCAACACATAATATCTCATATCATCAACGTAAGCAAGTAAGCGTATCCCGATTGTCGTTGATATATAGCAACGAAGCCGGCAATACCCCACATACTACACTTACGGTCGTAGAAAAGAAAAGTGAAAAACTACAACATTTGGAATCCATAAACACCTTAGACATCGTAAACCCGAAATATCACATACTACGGATTTCATGCCTAACTATATGAATTCCACATATTGTATCACATTCACAGAATATCAAGACGATATTTAACGTTTCGATCGAATCAACATACACTCACAAATTACCCCCGTGAGCTCAACACTTGAGCAAAGTTAAAACACTCAAAAACTGTGCCACAGTGTCTATGGACCAGCCGTAGAAGGAGTTAACCAATGCCTCACCTATGACACCACGGAACTACGGCAAACCCTAGGGTTCGATCGCGGTTCCATGGGCATAGAATCGAGTTAAGGTTAGTATATTCTTCTAGGGGGTCCATAGGGGTACTTGCACGATTTTACGAATATAATCAACTTCGGAAAATTACAACACTTGGAAATTTCAGCGGGGTACAAAATGTGGTGTTTGAAGTTCGATCGAACTGCTAAATATAGTCAAGGTTACCATTACAGTGTTAAATAATACGACTACGAAACACTACGAATTAGCCCCGAGTCAAAATAATCATCACATGAAAATTGGGCTAAGCAAACAATACTAGAACCCCAAAATGAAGACACCAGAGCACAGGAGGAATACGGGGAGCAGAGGAGGCAGGGGGGCCGGCCAGGCCGGAAAACCTAGCCTGGGGCTCGACCAAAATCCGAGCCCCTCTCTCCGTATTTCACACTTGTTCATAGTTTGTCCCATATATCATTCTGCACCTGTTTGAAAAAAATTTAAATGACTTTTTAGAAAATTTACAGAGAGCAAATTATGGGTTTCATAATACCGTATTTCGGAGTCGATTTCGTTTTCGTAATTGTTTTAACACCGTGTCTAAGATTCTAGCTTGGCTCTGATACCACTGTTGGGCTTCCCTTGCACCTAGTCGAGGGTTTGGTAGCATCACTCATGCCACTTTAAAAATTAGAGAGGTGCAAAGCAAACAAACCATGAATCTTTGCTAGAAATATTAGGGTAATAAGTTTGTATCACATACAAAGAAGTATCTATCACATAGAGTTTAGGATTACAACCTTTGTAGTCCTTTTCTTCGCTTCATAAGCTCCGTGTTAAGGTCCCTTCGCTGCGATCATCAAGAACTCTGACTTTAGAGAGGCTCTATGAGGTGAATGAGGTATCTTGCTTGTAGTCTTCATGATCTAAGATGATCTACCTTGAGGAATCTCAAACCCAAACTTACACTTCACTAATGAAGTAATTAGAGAAGTGAACACCCTAATCTAAGTAGCTAGAATAGATGAGGATGATGAAGTAAGAATTTTACACTATTTTGTTTTCAATTTCTCACTATTAATCACCACAAACTAAAAAGCTAGTGAAGCTTTTTTCAAGAGCAAGAAGAAAAAGAAAACCTTTTGTGATGAATAATGAATTATTGTTGTGGTTACAATTGCAACCATGGGTTAAGAATGAGATCCTTAACCCTTGTAGAGAATTAACCATGGGTTGAGGGTTTGGGTTGGATTAACAAATATCTCCACAAAATATCAAAGAAAAACGACAAAGTCAAAACCTCATGAAGCTTCCTTTAACCTCATCCAAATAGTTAACCCTAATCCAAACCCTAACTTGGTTTAAACTCAAAATCCATGTTGCATTTGTAACCCTAACATGTTACAATATTATATATCACATATATAATATATATGTAACAAAAGAAAATAATACAATTAACATATATCGCATATATATCAATGTATTATCCGGTGAGAAAAAGAATCAATAAGCAAGCTTATATTAGTTAATGTAACGTAATATATCACATATATAATTATACATTTAACTATCGAATCAACACTTGATCCGATAATCCGGCTATATTACATATAACCGACTAATATAACATGTACCAATTTATCGAATCAACACTTGATCCGATGACCTGGCTATATCACATATACCCGGCCGATATCACATATCACGAGAATATAATACGGTATCTCATATCGTATTATTCTCGGTCCCGCACATATCACATATGTGCTCCTACTCCGTTTTGCCTGAACCAGGAAAGCTCTGTGTAGGACTCTAAAGAATCATCAATACGCTAGCAGTGGGTGATGATCATATCAAACACCCACAAGCTGCAAGCGGTCAGCTAAACGTAATAGCCACCCGTGTATTGAGCGATCAGAAGATCAACAAGAAAGCCTGTACATACTCCTATGAATCCAATCAGTAGCACTACTGTACAGTCCGGTCTCTTCATCTGGTATGTCGCATATCAAGTTTAGGGGTGGTAAACGTCAAACCCCAGTAACCGATAAGTCATGTCGATGTGAAGCTCATAACGGGTCGAGAAACTACTGATAACTCTTACCAGTATATCTCCATATCAGCCTTGGCCAGGGACTTCCAGTTATAGCCAATCGAACACAGCATAACATCAACTCCCTATACCGGGAGAGACGAAACCCCTCCTATCGCTCATTGCCTCCATGTGATTCAGGACTGTACCCAAAAGCCATCGTTTTGCATGCCCTCTTGGACGTGGTAAGATGGAAATCAAAGCACAGTGGGAATCAGACAAGACTCTATGACGATCTCGGGTCTACAGACTAACCTGTACCAGTGTCACCGGAGAACTGCTATCTGACGATAGGTATAATACCATCTAGGAGTTCTCGGCGAGTCCGTTCAGTGTACCCAGTCTCCACTGAGCACCCGTACACCATCTTTGATGTCAAACACCGATGGATATGGGATCATCCATCGCCCATTATATGGGTCAAGATGCGTATACGCTAGTCTACTCTGGTGTATCGATGCCCGGTCTTGATACACTCTCGACTAAGAACAAATATAGGATGTACTCGTTGACTACCCTGGCCCCACTAGTATGATCTCATCATAGTCCTAGTAGTCAAATACATATCCTAAGGGCTTTATCAATATGTGAGAGCTAGACAGTAAACCAATACAAGTCAACATATTAAGGCAAAGTGAAACCGGATAGCATACTATCATATCGATCAAGAAAGTCCTCACTATATATATCCAAGCATCCACTATAATATACATCATATGTACAACAATGTCCTCTAGGGCATATATACAACTAACAGTGAGTGACTGTTTACCGCCGAAAGACGCGACCGGAACGTTAGGACGTCTGGCCTGAATTTTAGGGGGGCGGATGCTATTTGGTTTTATCCGTCCACCTCTCCGAAGATACCAAGTTGATTTATGGCACCGTGCATCGGATGTTTGGACGGATGCGGCCGTTGTAGCAGACTTCGTCAGATTCCCTCTCATTGTGAGGGGTTTTTGATTGTGGGGACACTCTTCCCCCGCTTCCCAAAATACGGAATACGAGGGGTAGACAAGACCAGCCATGCTCCTACGGTCAAGGAAATGTCCTGCCGTAGTCACACTTCGGCTTCTAGTTTATCATGGTAAACAGTAAACGATGCGCAGGTAATGAGAAATGCAGTAACTGAAAGGTACAATAATATAAACTGACCTGAAGTGGACAAACGAAAGTAACTCGGAGTAGCAAGTCAAGAAGTCGGTGATGCTCGTCTAGTTCTGATCCAAGCTAAATCTTCTCCTCACACTGAGCATGCATACTCAGGTCGTCAGAGCGACACAATAGCAAATATATATATATATAATAAAGTGATAATTCTAACAGTGGTAATGGAAATGAATAACAGTAAATCAACGATAGCAAGAATATGAATGCGCAGTAATCAAAGCAGCGGAACAGTAAAGCTGTATAACGATATGTCTCGTATGCAACACAGTATATCATGAATAAAATGCCAGTATCCCTATCAGTCTCTAAGTCTCACTGTACAGGTCACTAAGCCTATCGTCAGTCCAAGTGTGAGAGTCAACCACTCGTGAGTGTCCTCCACCCAAGGGTAGAACCCAAGGGCAAGGGACCACGGGCCCAACATGTAACAAGAATATCACGGTGTATATATCACGTACCCTGTAAATCTCCATATAACTCCCTAAATATATAAGCCGGCATGGGACTCCCGAGATTCTGTTGAACTCACACTTAAACTACCCCACACCCCGTGGTCTACATCAAACGCTAACCATCACCCTAAGTACTAATCGATCCGTGACAAGTCTGCGCGAGAACTGGAGGCAGGACCTCCATCAAGCACGTCCCGACTAATACCTAAGATAAATGGCAGTGTCGGATGCCTTATCTGTAACACCCGTGCAAGCGCTTCCATAAGTGTCCCATACCACTTATAGTCACACGTACACGCATCCCACAGACGTCGACAATGCAATAGAACAATAGGGACACTGATTGTGTACAAGTACGTATCACTTTCACTTAATCACGGATACACGAACACTGACGTACTTGCCACAATCATCACTAGAATCTAACACTGGGCAAATGCACGATGTCACTAGGTTATCACTACAATGATATAGGTATGATATGATGCATGAACAGTATAAGAAGCACAACTAAGGTATCATAAAACAACATTCTATCACTTGCACGATTTATCATGAAACATATGTATATAATTTAGCGAAATGATAAACAGGTAGTAATTAATATGTTCAGTTAGCTGTCCATCTAATTTGGTTTCGAGCCAATCGGGTTTCAGGATCATTAGTTATAACTGTTTCATTTTAAGCGCACGCGGCTGGAAATCCGGTTTCAGAATCAGGAATCCATTTCGCAACGCATTTTAACCCCAGTTGGGATCATAATTTAGCGACGCTACAGTTGGATGAATTCTAGGGTTTTCAGTAAAGTTTTCAACGCAACAAACGGATCTTCAATCGCGTCTGTACGTTAGGAGTTATAATCTGTTTAACACTAATATGTCATATCTGATTCTGTTTGGGACCGTTATGTGTTCCGATATATTAAATTACCGATTAAATATCAAACGGTAACGAAACAGAATAAAACCAATTGTGTTGTCTAGCTAACAGATTTATCTATAGTGAACAGCAGAGTTCCGCAACCTACGAGTTAAGGAAAATCCTGTGATACCCATTATGAAACAGTAACCAACTACTGGAGTCGCTCTGGACTGCAGTCCAGAGTCGCACTCCGATCCGAATATCATCACAGTTTAAATACAGAAATGTCTGGAAACTGGTATAGGATTAAAGTTTGTCGAGTTAGCTTTGATTTGAGCCCTCGAAGGCACCATTCTAATATGTATATGATTTATGGTGAATTTAACGGTTTTCAGATACAACAGGATTACGGTTTTACGATTAAACTTGGGGGTAGTTGTTTTAGTCATTATCGATTACAACATCCAACAAAATTCACACACTATGTTCACAGCCCTACGGGCCAACCTACACCAGTGAGTTCCGTCAAATTAGATAATGTTTTCCTAAGGGAACAAGCATCGAACAGTTACGGCACATGATAGTTTTAAACTTGTAACATTATAATTCCATATATTTAACATTTGTAATTTAGGTAAATAGCATGTAAGCAAGTAGAATACTTGCCTGGGAACGTCTTAACGATGCTCGGCAGTGATAACGGCACGATGGTGACTAACAAGGCCACGACGAGGTTTAGCTAGGCTTAGGCTTGTGTCGTGGGGCTCGACTCAATGGAGCTTGGCTCGGAGGTGGAGACGGGGCAGCTTCGGACGACAGCAACGATCCCAATCGATGGCCGGAGTTGCAGAGAGGTGTAGGATCAAGATGAGAGAGAACAGAGAAATAAAGAGTGAGAGAGAGAAAGAGAGAGAGAGAGAGAGAGATCGTGAACAGAGGGAGAGAGGGGAAGCGAGGGAGAGTGAGAAAACAGAGGGGTGAGAGACAGAGAAAATGGAGAGGGAGAGAGAAACTGAGAGTTAGAGAGAGAAAGAGGGAAAGATAGTGAGAAGAGAGAGAGAGAGAGAAAGCACAGGGGAGAGGAGAAGTGATCGGAGGTCGGGGAGCTCGGGAATGGAGAGGGAGATGAAGCATGAGAGAGGGTGTGGAGGTCGTGGTGGGGTCGGTGATGTCGGGTGATGGGACGGTGAAGTTTTCCGGTGACGACTGAGGGATTTCTTGAGTTGGTCTGGAGTGCTCGGGAGTTTGGAGTTGGCTGTTGGGTTCTTGGGGATGGAGAGGAGGTGTAGGTGGTCGGAGTTTTCTCGTGAGAGAGAGGGGAGGTTGAAGTCGAGGAGGGGTTCGTTGTCGTCGGCGTTGACGGCGGAGTGATGAAGGCAGTGGGGGCTCGAGGCAGGGGGTTTTCTGGGGTGAACGTGGGGGAGAATGAGGGATTGAGAGAGAGTGGTGGGTAGAGGAGAGAGGGTCGTGGGGGAAAACGCGCGCGTCATGGGTAACGCTCGCGCGAGAGAGGGCGACGGCGGAGGCGAGGAGCGCGGCGGAGGAAACGCGCGCGGGAGAAGGGGCTAGCCGTTGGAAAAAATTGAAGGAAGATGAACAGGAGTGGGAGTCGGGTCGGGTAAGGAGGAAGCGGGCGCGGGCGTGGAGAGAGAGGACGCGGGCTTGGTGGGCTGGGCTTGCAGAAATTAAATAGAAAAAGAAAATTGGACCGGGCTATAAGAATAATTGAAGAATCATTTTACAGTAAGGTGTGGGCTGATGATGGGAGAAAGGGCCGGGAATTTATATAAGGGATTTATTTAAAAATAACAAGAGTGGGCTGAGGGCAGCGGGCTGAGGCTAAATGATTTAGAGAATTTATTTGGGAGAAAATTTTATGTAGGCTGAGATGAAACGGCTGGGGAAAAATTTAGTAAGGACTTTCTTTTTTTTTTTTTTTTATTGTGCTGAGGGAATTTAGGCTGCTAGAAAAATTGGGAAAAACAAATTGAATGGGGACGGGCTATGAATGGAAAATCAAAGAATAAAATGAGAAAAAGGACGGCTTGGGGTTAAAAGTAACGGGCTGGAAAAATAGTAAGGGAATGAACATAATAGAAATAATGGGGCTGCTGGATTTAAACGGAAAAACCAAGAATAAATGAAAAAGGGAGGGGGCCGGGCTGCGAAAAGTTTGGACTGAAAGAACAGAAAAAAGGAAAACGAATATAAGAGAATGTCTTGGGGTTTTGGTTTAGGGTAAATATTGGATCTAGGGTTTGGGTTTGGTGTTAATAAAGAAATTAAATTAAAAAGGAATGGGCTGGGTTAAATTTTAATAAAGGAAATGGGTTGAGTGAATATATTATAAAAGGGAAAGTGGTATTGGGTTTGATGGAGTTTCTTTAAAATAATTAAATATAAAAAAATAACAAAATTTATAATTTAAAGAGAAATACGGATTTAAGTGTATATAAAAGAACCGGGTATTACATCATACCACCCTTATAAAAATTTCGTCCTCGAAATTTAAAGAAACAATAAGCTATAAACTAATAAGCGAAGGATTATCATATCGAACACTAATACATGTGGATTTACTTAAAATAGTTAGACAAGAGTGAAGGTACTTATATATATGTAAGAACCAGGTAAGAAAAATAGGTATAATAAGTATAATGCAGGAACACTATAAGAGCAACTACAAGTATACGAGAATATAGGTAACAATAACGAACAAAATAATCAAAGCGGGTTCAATAAAATCGAGATTCAAATGGGTGCTTATATAAGTATATCAAAATAGCAAACAGAAATAATAAGTATAAGGCTCAACCATATATAATAGTAATCATAAACACAAAACCCGAAAATAAAGTAACGACAATAAAGTAGTGAAAGCTTAGTCGGTAGGTTAAAACATTTTAGAATAATGTATCGAAAAAATAATTTAAAATAATTTAGAAGGCTTGTAAGTGAAATTTAGGAACATGTAACGAAATATGCGCGGTGTAAGGTTGCGCTACTAAAAAGAATAATAATAATGCACTTAAAATACGTAAAACGGGGTAATCAATAACACGTACTTTTGACAAATGCAAATACTAAAACTACATTTTAAAATAATAGTGCCCCTAAATATAGTCGGGGTAACACGGAAAAGCATAAGTGTGTCCAAGCTTAGGTAGGGTAGAGATTACAATGGGATGTGGCTGATACAAAAGGTCGAAGGATGACGGCTTTAGGCTGGAGATCAAGGAAATTAGGATCAGGTCAACACAAAAGTAAAGGTGAGCCACAAAGGGCTACAAGGGAACCAGTATGGGGAGGATAACTTTCGGTACATCGTATGAATCAAGAATTTGAAGGGTTAGCTAACTCAAGGGTTTCACTATGAACTTCTCCTCCCAGAAGGATCTCAACCGAGGCACAGACGAAAGATGAATGGCGGCTCATTCCAAGGATCAAGGTGCGGTACTTTCGAGGGTGAAAACTATACAATGAGTAGATAGGGACAGTCAGGGATCTCAGCAGAAAAACAATTGGATGTGGGCAATAAACAAGTATCAGGCGAAACAATAATCAAAAGGTTTACGAATCCAGAAGGTTCACTTTATTCAAGAAATTTGAAACAAGACATTCTCAAGGACGATAAGTGGCCCTAAGCTATACACATTTTATTTGGCCAGAAAGACAACATCCCCAAAGGAATTCCGTCAGTCGCGGTTGTGGAGATTCAGCAGGTTGCGGTAGGCTCGCGCGCTCAGGTAGGGGCGTCCATTTCCATAGCACCTCGCAGATATCTCTATTGGAAGTCCTTCCACCACAGGATCTTGATCTTCTGGTTCTTCTTCCTCGGATAGAGCTTCTTCATCGAGATCTGATTCCATGTGATCCTCTCCTTCTGGGTTCTCTTCCATGGGGTCTTCCTCAATTGGATTTTCTTCTATCAGTTCTTCTTCGGGGTCTTCCTCTATCGGGTCCTCTTCAGGGTCTCCTTCCTCTTCGTCGGAATCAGCTATCACGTTAAACTCTGGGGCGGCTACTCCTTCGTCCTCTGAAACGTGGTTTCCGAAGTTGACTTGGGGACCGTTGATCTCATCGTCAGAACTCGTCATCGTGTGGTCTAAGGATACGCATGACTGTGCATCCTTATCTAGATGCGGCGCTGCTCCAGGGCGTGCCATGTCTGAAAGAAAAAAAATCATGATTAGACAATGGAATACATCAAGGAAAGCTCAGGGTACGAAATATAGGAAAATATGCGGTTGCAGGAACTGAAAGATCAGAATGAAAATACTGCGATAATGATGAGAATTTGATATAGAGAAAGCATGAGAATGATACATATATTATGATTCAAATTTTATTGCATTCAACTAAAAGTTCAAAGGATACAAGATTTCAAACGGAAAGAAATATTCATAAAGGATGACAACATTATTACTGAAATTGGAAATCATAGAATTCTTCTTCGATTGCCAGAACGCTGCACTATCGTTACGCGAGTTGAATCCTGCGTTAGATCCGCCTTATGGTCGAAGTTCAAACTACGCGATGATCCTCACTTGGTAGAAGTGGGGAGTGTGGACGAGTTTCCTCTTTGCAGTTCTTTCCTTTCTGGGCAGCCGTTGATGAGGTGTTTGTTGGAACCGCATATCAGACATTTCCCTTGGGCACGGTGACAATCCTTCTGAAGGTGTCCTGGCCTCTTACAGTACCCACAGCAAGGGTTCTTCTGATGCTTCTGTTGACGCTTCATCTTCTTCTATTTTCCTCGTCTAATAGGGATCCCTTTATGATAGGAGGCTCTCGCTGGGGTCTGACTCACCTGTCTTCTCAGCCCTTCAGCTAATAGGTCGTTTGTTCGCTCCTGGGCTTCCTTTAGACCTCTCAGTGCACTCAGAATCCCAACTGTCCGATTCTGGGGAGCGGAAACAGATGAAGAGTTGTTGGAAGACATGATCCTGGGACAACAATTTTGAGAATGATATAAGCCACACGCTAAATGAATCAAAATATGATATGGATAGAACAAGGATTCAAGAATATCAGAAATGATGAACATCATTACAAGTGGGGAATCAACTGTATCACTTTAAGTCACTTGAATAGAGTACGGTAGTGCAATTGCCACTACGTACCCTTGTCAAGTCACCCGAAACTATAGTGAAGGGATAGCTGGACACACGATGTGAATATGGATCAAGAATGACAATTTACAACCTAGACCGAAGGATGTCTTAGATTGCAAAACTGTACACGGAAAACTGCAATCCCAATTGATGCAAAATCTGGCTCTGATACCAACTAAACCATGTCACGCCCCGCTTCCCAAAATACGGAATACGAGGGGTAGACAAGGCCAGACATGCTCCTACGGTCATGGAAATGTCCTGCCGTAGTCACACTTCGGCTTCTAGTTTATCATGGTAAACAGTAAACGATGCGCAGGTAATGAGAAATGCAGTAACTGAAAGGTACAATAATATAAACTGACCTGAAGTGGACAAACGAAAGTAACTCGGAGTAGCAAGTCAAGAAGTCGGTGATGCTCGTCTAGTTCTGATCCAAGCTAAATCTTCTCCTCACACTGAGCATGCATACTCAGGTCGTCAGAGCGACACAATAGCAAATATATATATATATAATAAAGTGATAATTCTAACAGTGGTAATGGAAATGAATAACAGTAAATCAACGATAGCAAGAATATGAATGCGCAGTAATCAAAGCAGCGGAACAGTAAAGCTGTATAACGATATGTCTCGTATGCAACACAGTATATCATGAATAAAATGCCAGTATCCCTATCAGTCTCTAAGTCTCACTGTACAGGTCACTAAGCCTATCGTCAGTCCAAGTGTGAGAGTCAACCACTCGTGAGTGTCCTCCACCCAAGGGTAGAACCCAAGGGCAAGGGACCACGGGCCCAACATGTAACAAGAATATCACGGTGTATATATCACGTACCCTGTAAATCTCCATATAACTCCCTAAATATATAAGCCGGCATGGGACTCCCGAGATTCTGTTGAACTCACACTTAAACTACCCCACACTCCGTGGTCTACATCAAACGCTAACCATCACCCTAAGTACTAATCGATCCGTGACAAGTCTGCGAGAGAACTGGAGGCAGGACCTCCATCAAGCACGTCCCGACTAATACCTAAGATAAATGGCAGTGTCGGATGCCTTATCTGTAACACCCGTGCAAGCGCTTCCATAAGTGTCCCATACCACTTATAGTCACACGTACACGCATCCCACAGACGTCGACAATGCAATAGAACAATAGGGACACTGATTGTGTACAAGTACGTATCACTTTCACTTAATCACGGATACACGAACACTGACGTACTTGCCACAATCATCACTAGAATCTAACACTGGGCAAATGCACGATGTCACTAGGTTATCACTACAATGATATAGGTATGATATGATGCATGAACAGTATAAGAAGCACAACTAAGGTATCATAAAACAACATTCTATCACTTGCACGATTTATCATGAAACATATGTATATAATTTAGCGAAATGATAAACAGGTAGTAATTAATATGTTCAGTTAGCTGTCCATCTAATTTGGTTTCGAGCCAATCGGGTTTCAGGATCATTAGTTATAACTGTTTCATTTTAAGCGCACGCGGCTGGAAATCCGGTTTCAGAATCAGGAATCCATTTCGCAACGCATTTTAACCCCAGTTGGGATCATAATTTAGCGACGCTACAGTTGGATGAATTCTAGGGTTTTCAGTAAAGTTTTCAACGCAACAAACGGATCTTCAATCGCGTCTGTACGTTAGGAGTTATAATCTGTTTAACACTAATATGTCATATCTGATTCTGTTTGGGACCGTTATGTGTTCCGATATATTAAATTACCGATTAAATATCAAACGGTAACGAAACAGAATAAAACCAATTGTGTTGTCTAGCTAACAGATTTATCTATAGTGAACAGTGGAGTTCCGCAACCTACGAGTTAAGGAAAATCCTGTGATACCCATTATGAAACAGTAACCAACTACTGGAGTCGCTCTGGACTGCAGTCCAGAGTCGCACTCCGATCCGAATATCATCACAGTTTAAATACAGAAATGTCTGGAAACTGGTATAGAATTAAAGTTCGTCGAGTTAGCTTCGATTTGAGCCCTCGAAGGCACCATTCTAATATGTATATGATTTATGGTGAATTTAACGGTTTTCAGATACAACAGGATTACGGTTTTACGATTAAACTTGGGGGTAGTTGTTTTAGTCATTATCGATTACAACATCCAACAAAATTCACACACTATGTTCACAGCCCTACGGGCCAACCTACACCAGTGAGTTCCGTCAAATTAGATAATATTTTCCTAAGGGAACAAGCATCGAACAGTTACGGCACATGATAGTTTTAAACTTGTAACATTATAATTCCATATATTTAACATTTGTAATTTAGGTAAATAGCATGTAAGCAAGTAGAATACTTGCCTGGGAACGTCTTAACGATGCTCGGCAGTGATAACGGCACGATGGTGACTAACAAGGCCACGACGAGGTTTAGCTAGGCTTAGGCTTGTGTCGTGGGGCTCGACTCGATGGAGCTTGGCTAGGAGGTGGAGACGGGGCAGCTTCGGACGACAGCAACGATCCCAATCGATGGCCGGAGTTGCAGAGAGGTGTAGGATCAAGATGAGAGAGAACAGAGAAATAAAGAGTGAGAGAGAGAAAGAGAGAGAGAGAGAGAGAGAGAGAGATCATGAACAGAGGGAGAGAGGGGAAGCGAGGGAGAGTGAGAAAACAGAGGGGTGAGAGACAGAGAAAATGGAGAGGGAGAGAGAAACTGAGAGTTAGAGAGAGAAAGAGGGAAAGATAGTGAGAAGAGAGAGAGAGAGAGAGAAAGCACAGGGGAGAGGAGAAGTGATCGGAGGTCGGGGAGCTCGGGAATGGAGAGGGAGATGAAGCATGAGAGAGGGTGTGGAGGTCGTGGTGGGGTCGGTGATGTCGGGTGACGGGACGGTGAAGTTTTCCGGTGACGACAGTGGGATTTCTTGAGTTGGTCTGGGGTGCTCGGGAGTTTGGAGTTGGCTGTTGGGTTCTTGGGGATGGAGAGGAGGTGTAGGTGGTCGGAGTTTTCTCGTGAGAGAGAGGGGAGGTTGAAGTCGAGGAGGGGTTCGTTGTCGTCGGCGTTGACGGCGGAGTGATGAAGGCAGTGGGGGCTCGAGGCAGGGGGTTTTCTGGGGTGAACGTGGGGGAGAATGAGGGATCGAGAGAGAGTGGTGGGTAGAGGAGAGAGGGTCGTGGGGGAAAACGCGCGCGTCGTGGGTAACGCTCGCGCGAGAGAGGGCGATGGCGGAGGCGAGGAGCGCGGCGGAGGAAACGCGCGCGGGAGAAGGGGCTAGCCGTTGGAAAAAATTGAAGGAAGATGAACAGGAGTGGGAGTCGAGTCGGGTAAGGAGGAAGCGGGCGCGGGCGTGGAGAGAGAGGACGCGGGCTTGGTGGGCTGGGCTTGCAGAAATTAAATAGAAAAAGAAAATTGGACCGGGCTATAAGAATAATTGAAGAATCATTTTACAGTAAGGTGTGGGCTGATGATGGGAGAAAGGGCCGGGAATTTATATAAGGGATTTATTTAAAAATAACAAGAGTGGGCTGAGGGCAGCGGGCTGAGGCTAAATGATTTAGAGAATTTATTTGGGGAAAAATTTTATGTAGACTGAGATGAAACGGCTGGGGAAAAATTTAGTAAGGACTTTCTTTTTTCTTTTTTTGATTGTGCTGAGGGAATTTAGGCTGCTAGAAAAATTGGGAAAAACAAATTGAATGGGGACGGGCTATGAATGGAAAATCAAAGAATAAAATGAGAAAAAGGACGGCTTGGGGTTAAAAGTAACGGGCTGGAAAAATAGTAAGGGAATGAACATAATAGAAATAATGGGGCTGCTGGATTTAAACTGAAAAACCAAGAATAAATGAAAAAGGGAGGGGGCCGGGCTGTGAAAAGTTTGGACTGAAAGAACAGAAAAAAGGAAAACGAATATAAGAGAATGTCTTGGGGTTTTGGTTTAGGGTAAATATTGGATCTAGGGTTTGGGTTTGGTGTTAATAAAGAAATTAAATTAAAAAGGAATGGGCTGGGTTAAATTTTAATAAAGGAAATGGGTTGAGTGAATATATTATAAAAGGGAAAGTGGTATTGGGTTTGATGGAGTTTCTTTAAAATAATTAAATATAAAAAAATAACAAAATTTATAATTTAAAGAGAAATACGAATTTAAGTGTATATAAAAGAACCGGGTATTACAATGTTCATCAAAGATTTGATGATCTTGTTTGGGACTAAGTCTAATTTAGAAGAAGACCTATGGGCTCGGTCGATTTTGGGGTTTGGCCAACCTTGGGCTCAGCCCACTTAATCTTTGTCATTTCCCTTTTTTTATAAAGTGTTAGACACTTGCTAGGACACAGTCCTTTCTCTGTGCGCATAATGCTAAACATTTATGTGAATACTGACACCCACTTTCTTTTTGTTTTCCTATGAGTGTTGAACACTCTTCATGGTGCTAGGCTCTTCTTGTGGGACGCAGAGCGCTCTGTGTTAAGTAGAGCCCACGTGAAGGGCACGTGGGACGCTTGGCGTTGAGCGCCAGCATTTGAGCGTTAAGCGCTCTTCTTATTTTGAGCAGCGCCCATGTGAAGGGAACGTGGAGCGCTTGGTGCTGAGCGCCAGCATTTTGGTGCTATGCACTTTTTATTTTGAGTTGAGCACTCTTTATTGAGCATCGCCCACGTGAGGGGAACGTGGAGCGCTTGGCGTTGAGCGCCAGCATTTGAGTGTTGAGCGCTCTTTATTGAGCAGCGCCCACGTGAGGGGCACGTGGAGCATTTGGCACTGAGCACCAGCATTTGAGTGTTGAGCGCTCTTTATTGAGCAATGCCCACGTGAGGGGCACGTGGGGCGCTTGGCACCGAGCACCAGATTTGAGTGCTAAGCACTTTTTATTAAGTAGCGCCCACGTGAGGAGAACATGGAGCGCTCGGCGCTGAGCGCCAGATTTGAGTGCTAAGCACTGAGTTTTTGTTCTTCCCAATTCAATTCTCTGAGAATTTGGTTCTCCCTTGTGAAAGACTTCGTCTTATAGATCTGAGATCTGGAAAAAAAACTAAGTTCTTATGATGTGAGAGTTAAACTCTAAGATGTGGAGGAGATGCTATGATCTCTCTTCTTTTATGAAAGACTTTGCCTTATAGATCTGTGATCTGGAAAAAGAACTAAGTTCTTCTGATGTGAGAGTTAAACTCTCAAATATAGAGAAAATACTATAATCTCACTTATTGTTATTTACCTCGAAGAAAATTCTTCTTATTAGAGCTTGCTCTTCTCTTTTTCTTTTTTGAGAACTTGAAGTTTATGGGGGGGTTCTTCTCTACAAGACTTGAAGTCTTGGGTCCTTTATATAAGGGAGGCTGATTTGTTGAATCAGTTAAGGAAATCTCTCATTGAGAGATCTCTAATTGATTTGGGGATATTTCACACCATCGGATCTTTGATCCAAGGGTTTCTGTTTTACAGAAGACATTTTTCTTGTTTTTAACAAAATTATGAAAATATTTTCCCATACAGAACTTATTCTGTATCTTGGTGATTTTTAATCACCATTGGATCTTTGATTCAACGGTGCTCTGATTTATAGAGCACAATCTTTCTTGTTTAGAAAGAGTCGAGGAATATTTCCTCGGCGGAATTTGATTCTGTAATTTGATGATTCATCATCTTCGTTGGATCATTGATCCAATGGTGGAGAACTTTTAGTTCTGGCGCCAGCGCTCTCGTGCTTTGCACGTGAAGCGCTGCCTTAGAGTCTTTGACTCTTGGCGCTTGGCGCTCTCGTGCTTTGCACGTAAGGCGCTGCCTCAGAGTCTTTGACTCTTGGCGCTCTCGTGCTTTGCACTTGAGGCGCTACCTCAGTTCAAATTTTGAACAGAGCTTTGCTCTTTTATTGGGGGGAAACAAATGCCCCCCACTGATGCGCTCACGTGGCTCACACGTGAGTGCAGCGGTGGCAGCCTTTCCACTGTTGGATTGTCTTGGAAGTCGGATCGACTTCCAACGCCTATAAATAGGGCTTTTGGCCCTTGAGATGACTGTTGTTCATCTTCTTGCTTTCTTGTTCTTGAGAATTTAATTCTCTTTCAAAGCTAAGCTCTCTGCCTTAAGAAACTCTTCTAGAGTCAGAACCTTGCCAAAAATTTTGGTAAGGATCAAATCTTTGAAGGAATCATTTCATATTCTAGGGTTTTACTCATTAACAGAGTCTTGCTCTTCTTAGATCATAGATCTTAAAGTGGATTTTAGGATTTTTTAACCCGTTAAATGAAACAGAGCTTTGCTCTTCTTAGATCATAGATCAAAAAAATCTTCTTTTAGGGTTTCTTAACCCATTAATGAAGAACTCTTAGAGTTCGTTTTGCAGATCTTAGAGATCTCGGAGTTTTTAACTCAGTAAAAGCTTTGCTTTTTAGGGTTTTTGATGGATTACTCCATCATTTTCATAGAGCATAGCTCTTTAGAATTTTTGGGAGAATTTTTATTCTCTTCATCATTAATTTTGACAGATGTCATTTCTGTTGCAGAGCGCTGCTCTCGAAGGAGTTTACTCCTTGGCCCAATGAGCCTCTCATTAAATGAGAATCCTTTTAGGATTCCCTCCTTAATGAGTGACTGTCTCATCAATGATGAGCCGTCACTTTGATTTTGTGGGTCCCCTTCGGTCCCTTTCCACTGCATTGCAGTGTGGTACAAATTTAAGGTACCATATATTAGAATTTGGACTGTAGCATTGAAAGCTAACTCTTGTTCCTTTTCGCGCAGGTACTATATCTTTCGACACTTCTTTCCCCTTCGTTCGTTCGGAGAGCGCATTTGCTGACGTGCCCATAGACCGGGAAGTTTTTGCACTGATCAAAGATCACGACCCGGAGCAGAAGTCTCTTCATTTATGGGGGTTGTGGTACAACCAAATCATTCAGGGTCGACACAGCTTCTCTTGTGCGACGCCTTCAGAGCCGACGCTATTCACTACGCCGACTCACCCCAAGTAAACTATGCTGTAGAGGAGGTCAACTGGATTTCGGAGGGTCGCCTTCAGCCCTCTATGGCTTCAATACCCGTACAGCCTCCAATGGCTTTAGATATCTTGGGGTGGTGCATATGTCAGGGCGAGTTGCGCCCTTAGGGACAAGCATACATGATTGGCTTGACTCCTCGCCATTCAGCCGGATATCTGCAGTGGGCTCGATACATCTTGTCGGCCAAGAAATCGCCGCTGTTGAAGCTCGGGTTGTACCCCGCGATTTATGCATCTCTCTTCCAGTATTCCACGCCCCCTGTATGGTGGGTTAAATCTTTCTTGGAATAATGGAACGTCCCGACTCATACCTTTCTTCTATCAGATCGGGAAGTTTCAATCTCTTTGGAGGAATTCGCGGAGATCTCCGGCTTACCTGTCAGAGGGGAACATTATGAGGAGATATTACCCCCTGACGAGTACATCTTTGCCACCAAATCGGTAGTGATGGGCCTTACCCCGGAGAATGCTATTTAACATCGATTCCCGAGTCTGATCAAGGTGTTGAATATTTATGAGGGTCTGTTTCTCGAATCCGGAAGGCATGGGGTCAGCTTCGCAGATTTCATCGCCCGCTTTCTTTGCCCGGAAGTTTTGTCAAAACAAGCTACGAAATTCTCCAAACTCGACGACCCGTTTGGTTTTGGTTTGGATAGCCAGCCGACGGAGGAAGCGGATCAGAGGAATTTCTTTCTCCTGGACACCCCGGTCGTCTCTTTCGCAGAGCTCACAGCTTCCGACGTCGACGAAGAGACGTTCTTTTTAGGGTTCCTCGGACTATGGCTAAACTGGTTTGTGCTCTCAATGCACCCTCGCTATATGAGGCCGTCCGTTTTCTACCCGGCTCACCGAATAGTTGAAGGGACGCAGGTTACCGTCGGGATCGCTGGGCTGGCTCATTTGTATCATGGCCTCAGCTCAGCGGCAGACACCACTCAGCCAGGGGTACAGCCCGTAAATTTCCCGTTGCATTATTTCACGTCATGGATCAAGTTGCATGTGCTCAGCGCTTTTGGAGTCCATAAATGGCCTCATTTCTACGATAGTTATAATTTCCCTCGGGTCATGTCCCTAGTTGACGCTTCTACTTTAGATCCGTCACAGCGAGAAGCTCGAGGCCTAGTCCTTCGCCCGCGTATGGTCGGGGATGGCATGACCTTCATCGATAGGGTCCTGAATATCGGCAAGGAGTCCACTAAGGTGGTGCAACAGCTGCGCGACATCTTTAAAGACGGGGCTCCCACGTTGAAGGCTCGGGAGATCTTGCATCTGTACTCGATCAGGCCGGGCTTCTTAGTGTTCAGGCAAAACGACTCGGTGCTTTTCATGAGGTACAACCCGCACCGTTTTGCCCAACAGTCAGGTTACAACCAGGGTGTTCCCCTCGAGGCCTTCCTAGCATAACCTGTTGCTAATGAAGAGAGTATCCGGAGCGCGTTGCACCATTTCATGCGGCTAAACACTGGGTCCAACTTTTTGATCAGTGAGTCAAGCTGTGTTCCGAAAGCCATGAACGCATACGTGGCATGGTACCAGCATGCGACGGGTGCTATCATTAGGGAAGAAAAGCGGTTGCTGCTTGATCGGAAGGGTGCAGCCCTTGCTGGTAATCCGGCTGTTCCCCTAAACCGACGGACCATTGTTCGTCCTTCCCTAAAAGAAGTTGCTGCGGTTGCACTCTCGCGCGCTCTTCCTGAGAAGCCTCTCCCCTATGTTCCTGTGGAAAAGGCAGCTGCAGCGTCTCCTGAGTCTGGCGTTGGTACGGAGATCGGGACCCGTCATCCAAAATTGCCCGCCAAGCGCAAGCTCCTATCATCGGCTGCTGGCGCTCGCTTTCAAAAGAAGAAGAAGTCGCTATTTTATGCCGACGTCGTACTCGGTCAGGAGCCTCATGCTCCCTATAGCAAGGGTTTGTGCGAGTATGGGACCAATGAGGGCTTATTCATCGCGCCTGCGGATGATACTGATCTTCAGGCTGCCCTTATGGCCTCCGAGCGACTAGCTCGCGAAGAAGCGGCGCTGATCACCATCGCGGAGTTAGGTATGCTTCAGTTGTATTTTTCCGTTCATTCCTTTCTTATTATTATGCTTTTATTAACGCTTTCTTCGTCAACAGGCATTTCTGCCGAAGAGGCTCTCGCGGCTTCCCTTAAAACATTCGATGAGGAAGAGAGGCTCCGTGCTTATTTGGGCCTTGGTATAATTCAGCTCATTGGGCCTTCATTCCCTTTTTCTTTATTTGTGGTCTGACCCTCTCCTTTACTTTATTGCAGGGACTACTTTGACTCAGGTTATCCCGAGTGTGGTGTCGATCCCGAGTGATGATACAGCGACGCTTCCAGTGCCAGCTATTGTGGCCCCAACTCTCCCAACATTACTGCAGGAGGCTTCGCTAAAGCGGCCGATGGCAGACGCCGTAACGGCTCCAGAGACAGAGCTTAGTTCGGACGATGACGTCCCTTTGACGGAGGTCTTGAGGAGATCGCTTCTCACTACTAAGACCAAAAAGAAGCGTAGGAAGCATGCGGCGAGGGAACGCGATGCTAGTTTGGTCGTGGGTGCAGGCTCAAGCATTATTGCGATTCCTGATACTCCTTCGGCAGATGTTCTCCCTGCGTTGTCTACCGCCCGTAGACAAGTAGCGCGTGCAGCTCGGGAAGAAACCGAAAAGCTGCTCCAAGGTAACGTAACGCTGAGAGTTTTTTTTATTAGAACTAAATCTTCGAATTTTGACATATGCATTTTCTGCAGGTCCAAGTCTCGGCGATGGGATGACGGGTGAAACCCTGGCGGTCACTGTGCCCGAAGTTGCTACCCTTTCTCTAGAATCCGGGTCCGTCCAGACTGCTGCCCTTTTCCCATGTGGCTCCCCAGTATCGGCAGGCGTCGCAAGTGTCACGACAGCCCTCGTCGAATCAGGGGACAAAGCCCTGGGCGCAGAGACTACTCCTCTGCGGGAGAGCGAAGAAGCCGCAACGCCAGGTGATGCTTCCATCGCGGTTTTGGTTAATGACTCGTCATGTAAGTCTTGAATCACTGTTCTCTTTTTATTTTACAATCCCGTTCAGCTTCCTCTGACGATGTTTTATTTGCAGGTGCAGCGAACACTGAGATTGTGCCATCTGAAGCACCTCTGGTCGCCGCCATGACGGTTGTTGTTCCCTCGCCTTCTCTTATGTCCTCCGAAATGCTGGAAGGTATAGATTCGCGATTTATTTAGTTGAACTATGAACACCGTCTTCCTCGTACTAACCGTGTATTGTCGCAACTTTGCAGGAGTCCTTTTTGACCATCTGTATTAGGTGCTGAACCCGCATTTCTCCTTCCAGTCGGAAGTCATTCTGCCTGCTGGTATTGGTTAGTATATCTTTCAACTATGGTTTCCTCCCTTGTTCTTATAAATAGCCGTATTGTTGCTGAGTCTTCTTTATACTGATCACAGCGTCATGGATCGGAGGAGGAGACGAGGGGATAGCCGCACCTCCGGTACTCCCAATTTTTCTGTTTGCCACAGCCGGTATAGTAGACTCCATTGCTCGTGTATTTATTTACCTGCTGAGTCGATATTTAACCACAATTTGTTTTGCAGCAATCACACCGGCTCCAGCTCCCTTCGAGTCTCGCATCCCAATGCCGGCAGGGCCCTTTGCTAAACGCCCATCTTCTAGGGGCGCTGGGACTAGCTTACGAATGTTGAGCGAGTTCGTCGAGGATCTTGACGCCGAGGCCCTCGCATTTGCTACAGACTTTGCTGCTGAGGTTAATCCTATGCTGGCGACGCTCATGAACTTCCAGGACGAGGGCGTCGTCGAGTCTTGGGTTAATTATTGCAGAAAGATTGAGGCTTGCCTGCATGAGATTGAGCTCAAGCGTCCCGCTCTGGAAGTATCGGCTTTGAACTCCCAGCGAGCTGCATGGGTTGAGCAGAGTGTTCCTTTCCTTCGCCATTTTAAACAAGAGGCGACCCTGAGACGAAAGGAACAAGAGGCAGCTTCTAGCGAGTCTGTCCAATTGCGTGCTCAAGTCGAAGCGAATGCTGCGCAGCTAAAAGCTACTTTTGAAAACCTCCAACGATGTATTTCTGACGGGCTGGTGCTGAGGAAGAAGCTCGACTTTATTGAGCGGGTTAAGCAGAGTCATGAAGCCGCTCAGCAGGAAATCGATGAGAAGCTTTCATCCTGTTTGCAGCAACGGGCTCGAATTGAAGCGGAGTTGGCCGCGGCGGCAGATCATGAAAAGGAGTTGAAAGGAGTGCGCGAGCGGCTTGCTAATTTGTTAAAAATGCCTCTTTCTCAGTAGCCATCTTTATATCGACCGAAAATTTGTAATTAATTTTTTTTATTCTTTTATATGATGTATCTTATACTTAATTGAATTCATGAATAAAAGACAATTTTTTTTTATCTTGTACTGTCGTTTTCTTCTCTTTTCTATGTCATTAGCATGTTACTCTAGCAAATGTAGCCTGTAGATAGTAGACAGCATTCCATCTTAATCTCCTTATAGGGTTTCGATGGCTTAGGAAACAGGTTCAGATCTGCCTAAGACTTTTTAACTTTATGAGACGTGAGGGTCTCATAAAGACTTTTCTCTCTACAAGTCGAGAGGATCTCGTAGGCGTAATTTCTTCTTAGGAATCGTGAGGATTCCTAAGTGTGTATTTTCTCTCAAGAGTAGTAAGGATCCCACAAGAGAATTTTTTCCTTTTACAAGTCGAGAGGACTCGTAGCTGGTTGTTTCCCTCCTTGATGAAATTCGACTTTGGAGAGTGTGACCCGTGAATAGTATACAATGGCCCATCTTGGGCCGACTTGCAGGGTCCCAATGCTTAGGAAACAGGTCTTTATCCCCATTGTCTAAGGCTTTCCCCTGCGAGTCGAGACGAATCGAGGGATTATTGGTTGACTGACTCCGCTTTCTGCGATATCGTGGTTGACTTGCTCCGCTTTCTGCGGTGTCAGGGTTGACTTGCTCCGCTTTCTATGGTGTCAGGGTTGACTTGCTCCGTTTTCTGCGGTGTCGTGGTTGACTTGCTCCGCTTTCTGTGTTGTCAGGGTTGACTTGCTTCGCTTTCTACGGTGTCAGGGTTGACTTGCTCCGTTTTCTGCGATGTCAGGGTTGACTTGCTCCGCTTTCTGCGGTGTCAGGGTTGACTTGCTCCGCTTTCTACGGTGTCAGGTTTGAAGATATTTCAGCATTCTTTTAGTTTTTGCCGAAAGAACTACTTCCCATGGAGCTTCCTCTATGAATGAGCATGATGCCCCCGGCATGTCCATCTTTTTCGGAGCGTGCGGTTGTGGCGGGTTCACTCTCCAGTTTTCAGATAGCGCGAATTTGCCTTGCTGGTATTGGTCCTCAATCCAGCTTTTGAAGACGAAGCAATCTTCGATTGGATGGCCCAACATTCGATGGTAGGGGCAATAGTTGGGATTGTTGACGTCGTCGGGCTGCAGTGGGCGCTTCGGATCAGGCAGGGTGATAAGCCTGTTGTGCACCGCTAGTTCGAACAGTCTCCTCATTTTATCTCGGGGAAACGAGTAAGGACGTCTCAACTTCTCGTTGAAGAATCGCAGTTTGTTTCCTTGGCGAGCAGCTGGTTTCGAATCACTCGGCTGCTATTGAATAGCGACGAAGGTCGCTTTCCCTTTGCCCTTTTCATTTCGAAGCTCCAATTTCGAGGAGGGCGGTCTATGGCACATCTGGTCCATTTGGTTCAGCTTATCGATCAAGACCAGGAAGGTGGTTGGCTTGAAAAACATCATAAACTGGGATATTGTTGCTTGCGGATCCAGGGTCCCTACGAACATGCCCACAACAGGAGCTTCTTCTATGCGTTTTTTGCATCTCGACCATAGATTCTGCCACCAGATTGCATACTGCACCCATGTCTCCCCTAGCTTTACCCTGGCATTGATCAATGACGTGATCGGGGTGCGTTCGCTGGTACTTGCAAAACGCTGGGTGAATAACAGCTCTATTTCCGTAAACATTTTGACGGAGTCATTCGAAAGCTCCGAGTACCATTCAAAGGCCGTCTCCGCCAAGTTGCCGACGAACTGGCGAAGTAGCAATTTGTCGTCACCTCCAGTATTACCGCAAAGAGCCCTGAACTGAGCGACATTCTGATGAGGATTGCCTGTCCCTTTATACACGTAGAATTTAGGGATCATGTATCCTGGCGGGTACTTAATTTGATCGTACCAGCCTGGATATGGTCGCCCAGTTCTGACGACTTGGCCAGTTGCTTCATTTGCCTGATGAGCTCATATTTGTTGAGCGATGTAGCCATCAAGAGCCGCTTTCGAGATCGTCTCCTCCCTGGCTGCTGATAAAGCCGGAAGAGGATTTGATGTCTCCCCTCTGTTGTCATCAATGATTATTGGGGGATCTTCGGCTGGAGGGTCCGGCTGAATCATCATCCCGACCAGATCTTGGAGTAGTGGCGCTATCTGCTTTATGTTAGCCGCTTGTTCCGCGGCCTCTTTATCTTTTTTCTCGAGCATCCTTCATAGGAACTCGGCGTCGGTTTCTTGCTCCTGGCACCGATCCAACGATACTTCTGGGCTTTCTTTCTACCTAGTAATTGCGGCCATCTGTGTCAGCATCTCCTGGAGCTTTTGTTGCTGCTCCTGAGTTTTCGTCACAGACCGTGTGAGAAGTCGATGACCCGTAGAAGTACGGCTTTCCTCTTTTCCGGAAGCCATATAAACGGTGTGCACTACCATGCCCTCAGACTTGGGGCGTTTGGATTCAGTGCCTCTGAGATTTGTCGCAGACACAGGGATCTTCTCCGGCCTTCTCTTTTTATGAACGGTCGAAGTCGAGGGGGTCGTTGCAACAGGCATCCATGACACCTTCTGCGGTATAGCTGCGGGATGGTCCTCCTCTTGCCGAACCTTCATTTTCTTCTGTCGGCGGGAGTAGTCTTTGTCGATCACAGAGTCTTGGACTCTTCGCCAGACCCTGTGGACTTTGGAGGACAGCCGTTGAGAGGGCTGTTCCGGCTTTGCTTTAGCAACATTTTCAGTGGGTGGAGGAGACTTTTTCAACACGGCGGTTGGAGAGTTCTTGCGCACCCTCCTGAGCGGCTCAAAGTTGTTCCCAGTTGGAACAGCAGCATCAATTTCCACCATTGGAGCTGGTGGAGTCAGTCCAGAGGGAGTGTTGCCCCCAGTTTTCCTCACTCGGCGCCAGTGGCGACGTCGAGCATGTCGTGCAGATGGGACTGGCTCGGTTACGGAAGTGGCTTCGTCATGCCCCCTGTTCTGGTGAAGGGCTGCTGTTGGCACCAGCCTATCGAAGACTGATGTCCGCTGAGAAGAAACGTCCAATCTGTCGAAGCCTGACTTTCGAGTAGGGGAAAAGCTTGTAACGACCTCACCCGCGGTAGGAGTTGGAACGACCAGTCTTGCGAAGACCGACCCCTTAGCAGGAGAAGCCCCTTTGACGACTTCGTCTATTGGAGTTGGAATGGTTATCCGCTTCGGAATAACTCCTTCAGGTATTGCAGGCTTCTTTACGGGCTCACTGGAACTTAGGCTCAGCCTATCGAAGACCGATGCAGTAGACTTGGAATTGGAAGACCCGTTGATAGGGGTCGTGGTAGTGGTCAGCTGATCAAAGACCGACTTCTTTGGAGCTTCATGTGACGGTACTGGAGCGTTGAAGCTTATTGGCGGGAGCATGGTCTCGAAGAACAGTCCAGTGGTGGTCTGAGTCACCTGTTCCACTGGCATGGCGAAGATGGAGGCCGCTTGGGGCCCATAGGTCACTCCTCCAGCAAGGACGGAGTGGGAGTTGCTGTTGCAGTTAGTGTAGTTGGAGGCCATTGCTCTTCTTTTCTCTGCACGGGAGCAAGACACCAAATCTTAGTACCTTGAATCCACAGGCAACCATAGCAGACCGCGATTTGTTCGCGAAACACGACACACGAAGTATGGAGTGGAAAGAGGAAAAGGTCCCACCGGGCGTGCCAGAATCTGTTTACCGCCGAAAACGGGAGACGAACCGCGCAGGTCGTCTTGCCTGAATTTGGGGGCATATGCTATTTGGTTTTATCTGTCCACCTCTCCGAAGATGCCAAGTTTATTTATGGCACCATGTATCGGAGGCTTGGACAGATGCGGCCGTTGTAGCAGACTTCGTCAGATTCCCCCTCGTTTGCGAGGGTTTTTTTTATTGTGGGGACGCTCTTCCCTGCAGGCGCAAGGTCTCCCGGTTAATTACGCTACCGCATTGCGGTAACCACTTTCTCCTTCTCCAGAAGGTCACTTCGTGTCGTATGTGTGTGTTTTGTTTTTGGTTGCCCGTGGATTGTATACGGAGACTAATTTATGTTGTCGCCCATAGGGCGTGGATTAGTCTAAATCCATATTTTCTTAGATTTGGGTTTGGGTTTGATTTAAGGCTCGTTAGCCTCTTTTGAGATTAAGATTAACTTAAATATTTGTTAAGGATGCGTTAGTCTAATTCTTAGACTAAGATCTACTTAACAGGATTTTGGGATCATTTAGATCCAACGAAAGAGTATTTGGGCTCTATCGTTTTAGTTTAGGGATGTTGCGGTCCATTGGGTTTAGAGACATCATAGTCCATGGAGTTTAAGGACATCATAGTCCACAGTTTAAAGACGTCATAGTCTATAGAGTTTAGTTTAGGGACGTCATGGTCCATTGGGTTTAAGGACATCATAGTCCATGAGTTTAAGGACCTCATAGTTCATAGAGTTTAGTTTAGGGACGTTGCGGTCCATTGGGTTTAAGGATATCATAGTCCATAGAGTTTAGCTTAGGGACGTTGCGGTCCATTGGGTTTAAGGACATCATAGTCCATGAGTTTAAGGACTTCATAGTGCATAGAGTTTAGTTTAGGGACGTTGCGGTCCATTAGGTTTAAGGACATCATAGTCCATGAGTTTAAGGACCTCATAGTCCATGTTTAAAGACATCATAGTCTGTAGGGTTTTAGTTTGACAGTTTGGGGTTGCACCAAAAGTTATTGGTTATTGGGACCCTCCGCCTCTCTAAAGACGTTGAAGAATTGCAACGACATGTATCAGAGGTGTGGAGAGATGTACCCTCGAACTAATGTCCCGACTGGGGGGGATTGGGATGAACATCAATTTAGATGCCATTTGTTGGGAGCTCATTAGCTGTCTTTGGGACTGAGATCGGTTTTGAAGACCCTGAGCATGAGGGGCTCAATTGATGGTCCTCGGAAAATTTTGTCTGAGTTTGGCTAATATTGGCCTTTTATAGTGTTCAACACTCGTATATATTTAGCGCTCACGTGCTCCCACGTGAGGTATTTGAAATAGTGTTAAACACTAAAATTTTGAGGCGCTCACGTGGGGTCACGTGAGGCGATTGAAGTAGTGTTAAACTCCAAAAATTTCAGGCACTGTTTCTTCGGATTTATTCCCTTATTCTTTTCTGAGCGCTAAACGCTATTGGGTCACGTGAGATCACATGAGGCGCCCCAAAAATGGAAACTGCCTTTGATTTATTCCCTTTTTGCTTTGTATGTGCTAAGCACTACTTTGGGGTCACGTGTGATCACGTGGGCCAATCTCGATTATCCTCTTTTGTTCATCAATGGTGCTCGCGTGGGACCACGTGATCGGTTGTTATCATGTTGGGTGCCAATCCTTTTACGTGCATGGAGATCCTGAGTTTCGAGACTTTCAAGCCCACTGTTTTGTAAGAATTAAATTCTTAGGACTTAGTTTTTCTCTTAGGTTTGGGATCTGCATGGCAGAATCTTCCCGATGAGAATTGAATTCTCAACTTGTAGGGAGATCTGTTTCTGCAGATCTTTCACTATAAGAAAGAACTAAGTTCTTATATGAAGGGTTAAACCCTTGTCTTATCAGAGGAATTAAATTCCTATATACTTTTTGGGAGAATTAAATTCTCTAAAATTAGATCTCCCCCTAGGTTTTGGATCTGCATGGCAGAATCTCCCTGGTGAGAATTAAATTCTCAACTTATGGGGAGATCTGCTTCTGCAGATCTCAACCAGAGAAAGAACTATGTCCTAAGAATCTCCCTGTTTTCTCTCTTTTAACTTGATGTTTATGGGGGGAGTCCTCTCTCTTTTTTTTTCTTCTTTTTCTTTTTGGCTCCTATTTATAGGAGAAAGAAAAGAATCAGTTTGTTCGAAAAATCTCTTATTAAGAGATTTTGATTGATTTTATAATCACCTAAAATGATCTTTTAGATCGATCGGTGAATTTTATTCACCGTTGGATTTCTAATCCAAGGACTTCTGTTTTACAGAAGATATTTCTCACAAGATTAGGAAAATATTTCCCTATACAGAAGCTTCTTCTGTAAATTGGTGATTTTTAATCACCATTGGATTTTTAATCCAATGGCGCTCTGCTTTGCAGAGCGCAATCTTTCTTGTTTAGAAAGATCTAAGGAAATGTTTTCCAAATAGGGCTTTGACCCCTTTTATTTTAGAATTTAATTCTATCGGTTCAGAAGGCATAGCAGCCCATCACGTGTAGCACGTGACCCTTCACAGAATTAACATGATTTGTTTGTATGCAGCAGTCCAAACAGAGGGAAGGCATCACGTGGTAACACGTGAGCTTCTTTGCTCTTTATTTGTTTTATAACTGGGTCCTACACGTTTTGTGTGAAAAACGATCATGTGCTTGCACGTGAGGCTTTAATTGCCGCTTACTAAGTGGATCCGCTTACTCTGTATACAGATGTATCACGTGCTTGCACGTGATGCTCCACTAGCGGAAAGTTTTTTCTTTTCCCTCTCTGAGTCTCTTTGTAAGGAATCGATGACCGCATGCTTACACGTGATGCTTCCATTAGTGGGGAATTTTCCCCTTCCCCTTTTCTTTTTGAATTTTTATAAGGGAACAGATTGGATGGCCCAATATTCGGTGGTAAGGGCAATAGATGGGACTGTTGACGTCACCGGGCTGCAGTGGGCGTTTCGGATCCGACAGGGTGATGTGCATGTTGCGCACCGCTAGTTCGAACAGTCTCCTCGTTTTATCCCGGGGAAACGAGTAAGAGCGCTTCAACTTTTCGTCGAAGAATCGCGGTTTTTTTCCTTAGTGAGCAACCGGTTTCGGGTCTCTCGGCTGTTGTTGAGCGTTGGCGACGAAAGTCGCTTTCCCTTTCCCTTTTCATTCTGAAATCCGCTTTTGAAGAGGACGGCCTATGGACCATCTGATCCATTTGGGCCAGCTTGTCGGTCAAGGCCTGGAAGGTAGTCAGCTTGAAGAACATCATAAATTGAGATATGACCGCCTGAGGATCGAGGGTTCCCACAAACATGCCCACGGCAGGAGCTTCCTCTATGCGCTGTTCACACTTTGACCATAGGTTCCGCCACCGAATGGCGTATTGAACCCAGGTTTCTCCCGGCTTCACTCTGGCGTTGATCAATGCCGTGATCGGGGTACGTTCGCTGGCGCTTGTGAACCTTTGTGTAAACATTAGCTCCATTTCTGCAAATGTCTTGACAGAGTCATTCGGGAGGCCAGAGTACCATTCGAATGCTGTCTCCGACAAGCTGCCAACAAACTGGCGAAGCAGTAGTTTATCATCACCCCCAGTATTACCGCACAAGACTCTAAATTGAGCAACGTGCTGGTGTGGATTACCCGTCCCCTTATACACATGGAATTTAGGGTTCATATATCCCGGTGGGTACTTTATTTGATCGTACCAACCCGGATAGGGTCGTCCAGTTTTGAAGATTTGGCCAGCCGCTTCGCTCGCCTAATGAGCTCGTATCTGGTGAGCTATATAGTCGTCAAGGGCAGCTTTCGAGATCGTCTCCTATTTGGCTGCTGAAAAAGCAGGAAGAGGGTTTGATGTCTCTCCTCTGTCGTCTTCAAGGATAATCGGAGGGTCTTCATCTGGGGGATCTAGCTGTATCATCTTCCCAACCATATCTTGAAACAGAAGCGCCATTTGCTTTATGTTAGCCACTTGTTCCGCGGCCTCTTTTTCTTTCTTCTCGAGTATTCTTCGGAGGAATTCGGCATCAATTTCCTGCTCCTGGCGCTGCTCTGACGATGTCTCCGGGCTTTCTTTTGGCTCAGTGAGTGTGGCCATCTTTGTCAGCATCTCCTGGAGCTTTTGCTGTTGTTGCTCCTGAGCCTTAGTTACTGATCGCATAAGTGGTCGATGACCCGTGGAGGCACGGATATCCTCTTTTTCGGATGCCATGTAAATGGTGTGCACTACCATGCCCCCAGACTTAGGGCGTTTGGATTCAGTACCCTTGAGATTTGTCGCAGACACAGGGATCTTCTCCGGCCTTCTCCTTTTATGGGCTGTTGAAGTTGAGGGGGCTGTTGCAGCCGATGCTTTCCATAGTACGACGGCGGTGAGATGGTCCTCCTCTTGCCGAACCTTCATTTTCTTCTGTCGGCGGGAGTAGTCTTTGTCGATTACAGAGTCTTGGACTCTTCGCCAGACCCTGTGGATTTTGGAGGACAGCCGCTGAGGAGGCTGCTCCGGCTTCGCCTTAATAACATTTTGAGCGGGTGGAGAAGACTTTTTCAACACGGCGGTTGGAGTGTTCTTGCGCACCCTCCTGAGCGGCTCAAAATTGTTCTAAGTTGGAACAGCAACGTCAATTTCCACCATCGGAGCTAAGGGAGTCAGTCCAGACAGGGAATTGCCCCCAGCTTTTCTCACTCGAAGCCAGTAGCGACGTCGAGCATGTCTTGCAGATGGTACCTGCTCAGTTATGGGGGTGGCTTCATCATGCCCCCTGTCCTGGTGAAGGGTTGCTTTTGGTGCCAGCCTATCGAAGACTGACGTTCGCTGAGAAGAAACGTCCAACCTATCGAAGACTGACTTTTGGGCAGGGGAAGCAGCCTTGGTGACTTCGCCTGAAGCAGGAGCTAGAACGGACAGTCTTGTGAAGACTGATCCTTTAAAGGGAGAAGTCGCTTTGACAATTTCATCCACCGGGGCTGGAATGGCTATCCGCTTAGGAATGACCACTTCAGGTATTGCGAGCTTCATCGTAGGCCCACTTGAGCTTCGGCTCAGCCTGTCGAAGACTGGGGTGTTGGATTTGGACGACCCGTTGAGAGGGGTCGCGGTAGTTGCAAGCCGATCAAAGACCGACTTATTCGGAGCTTCATGTGACGGCATCGGGGCGTTGAAGCTGGTTGGCAGGATCATGGTCCCGAAGAACAACCCAGTGGAGGCCTGTATCACCTGTTCCGCCGGTATTGCGAAGATGGAGGCCGCTTGGGGCCCGTAAGTTACTCCTCCAGACGGGACGGAGCGGGAGTTGTTGTTGCAGTTGGTGCAGCTGGAAGCCATTGATCTTCTTCTCTTTGCACGGGAGAAAGACACCAAATCTTAGTACCTCGAATCCACAGGCAACCATAGAAGATCGCGATTTGTTCGCGAAACACGACACACGAAGTGTGGAGTGGAAAGAGGAAAAGGTCCCACCGGGCGTGCCAGAATCTGTTTACCGCCGAAAGACGCGACCGGGACGTTAGGATGTCTGGCCTGAATTTTGGGGGGCAGATGCTATTTGGTTTTATTCGTCCACCTCTCCGAAGATGCCAAGTTGATTTATGGCACCGTGCATCGGAGGTTTGGACGGATGCGGCCGTTGTAGCAGATTTCGTCAGATTCCCCCTCATTGTGAGGGGGTTTTGATTGTGGGGACGCTCTTTCCTGCAGGCTCAAGCCCCTGCAATTAATTACGTTACCGCGTAGCGATAACCACTTTCTCCTTCTCCAGATGTTCATTTCGTGTCGTGTGTGTTTGTTTTATTTGTGGTTGCCCGTGGATTGTATATGGAGACTAATTTATGTTGTCGCCCGTAGGACGGGGATTAGTCCAAATCCGTATTTTCTTAGATTTGGGTTTGTTTGATTTAAGGATCGTTAATCTCATTTGAGATTAAGATCAACTTAAATGTTTGTTGAGAATACGTTAGTCTAATTTTAGACTAAGATCGACTCAACGGGGGTTCAGGATCATTTAGATCCGATGACAGAGCATTTGGACTCTATCGTTTTAGTTCAGGGATGTTACGATCCATTGGGTTTGAGGACATCATAGTCCATGTTTAAAGACATCATAGTCTGTAGGGTTTAAAGACATTATAGTCTGTAAAGTTTAAAGATATCATAGTCTGTGTTTGAAGACATTATAGTCCGTAGGGTTTAAAGACATCATAGTCTGTGTTTAAAGACATCATAATCTGTAGGGTTTAAAGACATCATAGTCTGTGTTTAAAGAAATCATAGTCTGTAGGGTTTTGGTTTAACAGTTTGGGGATACACCAAAAGTTATTGGTTATTGGGACCCTCCATCTCTCTGAAGGCGTTGAAGAATTACAACGACATGTATCAGAGGTATGAAGAGATGTACCCTTGAATCGGTGAATGTTCATCAAATATTTGATGATCTTGTTTGGGACTAAGTCTAATTTAGAAGAAAACCTATGGGCTCGGTCGATTTTGGGGTTTGTCCAATCTTGGGCTCAGCCCACTTAGTCTTTGTCATTTCCCTTTTTTATAAAGTGTTAAACACTTGCTAGGACACAGTCCTTTCTCTGTGCGCATAATGCTTAACATTTATGTGAATACTGACACCCACTTTCTTTTTGTTTTTTTATGAGTGTTGAACACTCTTCATGGTGCTAGGCTCTTCTTGTGGGCCGCAGAGCGCTCTGTGTTAAGTAGCGCCCACGTGAGGGGCACGTGGGGCGCTTGGCGCTGAGCGCCGGTATTTGAGCGCTAAGTGCTCTTTTTATTTTGAGCAGCGCCCACGTGAAGGGCATATGGAGCACTTGGCGCTGAGCGCCAGCATTTGGGTGCTAAGCACTTTTTATTTTGAGCAACGCCCACGTGAGGGGCACGTGGAGCGCTTGGCGCTGAGCGCCAGCATTTGAGTGTTGAGCGTTCTTTATTGAGCAGCGCCCACGTGAGGGGCACGTGGAGTGCTTGGCGCTGAGCGCCAGCATTTGAGTGTTGAGCGCTCTTTATTGAGCAGCGCCCACGTGAGGGCACGTGGGGCGCTTGGCGCTGAGCACCAGATTTGAGTGCTAAGCACTTTTTATTAAGTAGCGCCCACGTGAGGAGCACATGGAGCGCTTGGCGCTGAGCGCCAGATTTGAGTGCTAAGCACTAAGTTTTTGTTCTGCCCAATTCAATTCTCTGAGAATTTGGTTCTCCCTTATGAAAGACTTCGTCTTATAGATCTGAGATCTGGAAAAAGAACTAAGTTCTTCTGATGTGAGAGTTAAACTCTAAGATGTGGAGTGGATGCTATGATCTCTCTTCTTTTATGAAAGACTTTGTCTTATAGAACTGTGATCTGGAAAAAGAACAAAGTTCTTCTGATGTGAGAGTTAAACTCTCAAATATAGAGGAGATACTATGATCTCACTTATTGTTATTTACCTCGAAGAAAATTCTTCTTCTTAGAGCTTACTCTTCTCTTTTTCTTTTTTGAGAACTTGAAGTTTATGGGGGAGTTCTTCTCTACAAGACTTGAAGTCTTGGGTCCTTTATATAGGGGAGGCTGATTTGTTGAATCAGTTAAGGAAATCTCTCATTAAGAGATCTTTGGTTGATTTGGTGATGTTTCCCACCATCGGATCTTTGACCCAAGGGTTTCTGTTTTACAGAAGATATTTTTCTTGTTTTTAAAAAGATTGGGAAAATATTTTCCCATACAGAACTTATTCTGTATCTTGGTGATTTTTAATCACCATTGGATCTTTGATCCAACGGTGCTCTAATTTACAGAGCACAATCTTTCTTGTTTAAAAAGATTCGAGGAATAATTCCTCAGCAGAATTTGATTCTGTAATTTGATGATTTATCATCTTCGTTGGATCTTTGATACAATGATGGAGAACTTTTAGTTCTGGCGCCAGCGCTCTCGTGCTTTACACGTGAGGCGCTGCCTTAGAGTCTTTGACTCTTTGAGCTTGGCGCTCTCATGCTTTGCACGTGAGGCGCTGCCTCAGAGTCTTTGACTCTTGGCGCTCTCGTTCTTTGCACGTGAGGCGCTGCCTCAGAGTCTTTGACTCTTAGCGCTTGGCGCTCTCGTGTTTTGCACGTGAGGCGCTGCCTTAGTTCAAATTTTGAACAGAGCTTTGCTCTTTTATTGGGGGGAAACAATGACCCCAGCCATATTCTTGATCATTCCGAGCTCACTGTACAGCCAGATTTATCTTGTGAGCAGCAACCTGTTGAGATTCTGGATAGAATGGTGAAGTCACTTCAGAATAAGGAAGTCAACTTGGTCTGAGTGATGTGGAGAAAAGACAAACCAGGAGAATCAACATGGGAAAGAAAAGATGAGATGCGTGCAAGATATTCTCATTTATTTGTAAACTAGTCCTTAAAATAAATTGTAAATTTCGAGGACGAAATTTTTGTAAGGAGGGTAGACTGTATCAACTCCAATTTCAATGTACAGAAAATTGTTTAAAAGTTAATGTACAATTGGGGTATTTGCAAATCCTGTGAATGCTATAAGAGATTGTTTTGTTTTTGAACAGCAAGAAAGCACTTGTAGCTCATTGCTAAAGACTTGCACTGCTGAGACAAAGCACCTGAGTTCAAATCCCATCAGCCACTTTTTATTTTAATTTCTTTTAATCTTTTAGAATCCCAAGGGTTTGCACGTGCACAACACGTAATATGTTAAGTTACAGAATATTTAAACATGTGCGCTGAAGAATACCAAACGACCCCGACACGTGGCCTAAACCCCAGCACCCCCCGTCGGTATTGGTCTAAACCGACGGTAATGCCCCCATCTCTTCACCCCTGCAACCTTTGGCCTACCCCACTAACCCCATATTGCTTGTTTACTCTGAATTTGTCCAGAGTGTAATAAAATGCCCATTTAATCCCATTTTAATGCAAATTTTAATGCATTTATTTCACCCCCTAAACCCTAATTTTTCCTATAAATACCATGCCCCATTTCTCACATCCTCACTCAGAATTTCATTATCAAACTCTACCAAATTCTCAAATCCTAATTATGTGCAAGGGGAGTCAGCAAAGGGTGAAGTTCCGACGACGATTCAAGGAGTATCCGACGATGAAACGACGTCCCGAGACCTTCCATAGCTTCATTTATCTCTCCTATAGTCCAAAAGCCAGTAAGTCCCCTCTTCCCCTCTCTTTCTTTATTCTAAAAACTTTAAATTATAAAATCTGACGGAAGCGGAGTTAATCCGACTTCCGATTCGGTTTTTCTTTAAAACTCAACTTTTATTAATCAAGAAAATATCATACTCTCATATCATGTTTAACAAATATTAACACTTTGAAACAAGAATCATCTCAAAATAATCTTTTATACAACTTTTATCAAAGTTTTACAGTAAAATACCATATACTTTAGTTTCGACATAAATCATTATAATTCCTGTATTACCTTTAGATAATTCACGAGGTAATGACCTACCTCATCACAACATATATCTTTGACATAGCACGATGGAAATTTGGGAACATAGTTGTCGATAATACGATATTTCAAATAAATCCCATTAGCTTATAAAACCATTTTCTTAAAAAGATGTATTAAACAATTCCTTACAATTGCGCCTTTACAACCCACTTTTGGAGACCCCATTCGGGATGGTGCGGATTATCGCACATCTTCGGGCCTAGTAGAGCGAGATATAGACCTCCGAAAGGAGCATTCGATCTCGATGGAATTTTTATACATTTTCTTTAGAAAATGATATTTCTACAAGAAAATAAATGAAATTTATTTTTAAATATATATATATATATTATCAAAATATCTACTTTAGATATATTATATAAATATTCCAAGTTTTCAAAAGAAATCACCATTACATGAAAATACCATCCAAATACCAAACAATACCGATATTTCAAGAAAATACCCTATACTATGAAAATTAGGTTATACTCACCAGAAATTTCATAATTATAAAATATACATTTATGAAAACCCTAAAGACGATAATTAAATACTTGAGGTGTATTTTGAAAATTATATCAAACTATTTTTATATAAAATCCCCTCAAGTTATGTTAAATTACAATAAGGACCCTAGTAAATATAGGTTTAAGCGGGACCAGTCTCTTGAACCTCAAGGAGCCGGAGATATGGCTGCTTGCCTATTTAAGGTAGACAATCTAACAAACGGTGTTATCAACACGGTAATTGTCTTGGAAAAAGACACAAATCCTGCCGTCCATATGCAGCAGTTACCGATAACATCAAAACTAATTCAGGATTTCAAGTTCTTTTCAAAAGTGTCTGACTCAGACTGAGTCTCAATCTAATCAATCTGACTTGAATATGATTCAAGTATAAACTACAATATAACATGAATCAATGAATCCGTCTATTCAATCTATATCAATCTTTATTGACCGAACCGAACCATGGATATACTCCATCTACATGACTCTCCATTTATATCCATTCCATTTACTGATATCATGGTTTCGGTAAAGTCATCCATCTATATAACAAAACAATACAATCAATACAAAAGATATCGCGGGGTTTATAAGGGGTAGATTGGTACGGAAGGTGTTAAAAGTGGCACGAGACTATAACCATAATATACCTAACTTGAATATCTATTGCCGTTGCACCGTGACTGAACGGTTCCTTGTGCTCCGTATACCTTAGTCTCCGGAATAGTGGGACTCCTCTCGTATACACTGGTATTTTCTGTACCAAGCTACAAACAACGGCGTTACCAATATAATCAAATATTATAAGATATATTCTCTATCTGTCTATTCTATCTCTACTCATCTTTAGGACTTACCGAGCGATTGTTCGCTGACGATATTCCTTTTCTTTTTTCTTTGGAATGTTGTCAGGTGATTCAGACTCACTGGAGATCGAGCCCAGCACTGAGGACTTAGCACAGTTAGCATTCGACCCGGAGCTTTAGATACTTGTACATATTTCATTTTCATTTCTGTTATGTCATTGTTTAGGCATTGCTTTCATTCCATGTATTTACATTTTAGTTGTACTATAAAAGAATGTTAAATAAATAAAGTTGTTATTCATTTACATTCCTGTCTCTTGTGTACTTTTACTTTATATTGCTTAGATACGCTTAGCGTGTTTATTTCTGAGTAAATACATAGCGGCCTCGTCGCGTCTTCTTCCCGTACACCGGGAAGCGGGGCGTGATAGTGATGGTGGTCGTGGTTGTGGTGTCGGGATGAGAGAGGGAGGTGGGGAGACGGAGGTGGTGGTGACGACAAGGGGACGAGGGGGTCGGCGGTGGTAGAGATGGGTGTAGGCGTCGGGTGTGGGCTGTGGGGTTGTGGGTTCTTCGGGATGAGGGTTCTTGCGGGAGATGAGAGAGATGAAGAAGAGGGTGAGGTGATGGAGATGAGGACGTGGTGACGAGGGGGTCGGCGTGGTGGAGACAACGGCGAAGGTGAAGGCGTGGGTTAGGGTGTGGGTTTTCTCGCAGTGTGAGGGAGGGAAAAAGAAGAAGATGGGTGAGGAGGAGAGAGAGGGGGGCTGTGGTTTTAAAAAAAGAATTAGGTTAATAATGTATATATACAGAGGGGAGAGAGAGATACAGATAGAGAGAGAGAGGCAGTGGAGAGAGAGAGAGGTTGTGAGGATTCTTTAGAAAATATAATAATATATAAACTAGGGTTTTAAGGATAATACAAAAATACTCCGAAAAATGCCCGGGTTGTGTCTAAAAATCTAGTTTAAAAATACGAGTAATATACGTATCAACCAAAACCATAATGCGATATCCGGTTAAAAAAATGCATACCCCAAGAACAAATACACGTAAAATGCATGTAGCGATCCTGTCACGCCCCGCTTCCCGGTATACGGCGAAGGGGACACGACTGGTCCGCTACGTATTTACTCAGAAGCAAATACGCTAAGCGTAACTAAGCAATATAAAAGAAAATATACACAAGAGACAAAGTATAATAAAAACAGCAACTTTATTTATTAACATTCTTTTGTACAATGCATGAAAAGGAAATACAACTGAAATAAAAGCAATGCCTAAACAATGGCATGACAGGAAATTAAAGGTACTGAAAAGAAAATTTACAATGTCTAGAGCTCAGGGTCTTCGTTGTACTGATCCAAGTCTTCTGCAGTTGGCTCGATCTCTGACGATTCCAAATCACCTGACGACATTCAAAGAAAAAAGAAATAGAATGTCGTCAGCGAACAGATCGCTCGGTAAGTCCCAAAAATAAGAGGAGAAATAGAATGGACAGAGAGAGGGAGAGAGGGAGTAGCTTTTACAGTTGTATTATATTGTTATATTGTTGTATTTAGTGTTAACGCTGTTATTTGTAGCTTGGTACAGAAGGATGCCAGTGTATACGAGAGGAGTCTCACTTGCTCCGGATACTAAGGTATAAGGAACTCAAAGAACCGTCGGGCCACGGTACAACAGCAACGGAATACAGATTATGTGTCTTAATCTTACCGTCTCGTGCCACTTTTAACACCTTCCGTACCAATCTACCCCTTAAACCCCATAGTGTTTTGATTGTATTGTTTGTCTTGTAAATTGTATTGATTGTATAATTGGTTGACTGACCGAAACCATGATATCAGTAAACGGATATAACCGTAGAATCATGTAAATGGAATAACTAGAGAATCATGTAAATGGAATGTATATCCATGGTTCGGTTCGGTCAAGTTGTATAGATTGATAATTGGATTCATGGATTCAGGTTGAATTGTAATATTGAAGATTGTAGATTGTAGATTGTACTTGAATCATATTCAAATAAGATTATACTGAGACTCAAACTGAGTCAGACAATCAGCAAAGTAACTTGAAGTCCTGATTGTTTTTATTACTTTTTCTATCTTAGATAGGAAAGCACCCACTTCTCCGGCTCCCTGAGGCTCAAGAGATTGGTTTCACTTAAACCATGTTTACTGGGTCCTTAGGGTAATTTATAGAACTTGAGGGGGTTTTATGTAAAAATACTTTTATATACTTTTTCAAAATATACCCAAGCATTTATTATTCGTCTTTAGGGTTGTAATGAATGTGGATTTTATATTGTGATATTTCTAATGAAATATCCTAAATTCAGAAATAAAGGTATTTATTTGTAATATTGATTTATGTGGAATTCGTGATATTTTAGTGTAAAATTGATTCTTGTGATTTTTAGAAAAAGGTGGAATATTTATATCATAACAAAATAGGTATTTTAATGATAAATATACATATATTTATACAAAAATAATTTTAACATATTTTTTTTATATTCTAAAAATCTCATTTTCTTAAGATGTCGTATTCTAAATCTTTCGAGACCGAATGCTCCTTGCGGAGGTCTGAATCTCGCACTACTAAGCCCGAGGATGTGTGATAATCCGCACCATCCCGAACGGGTTCCCCAAAAGCAGTGCTTTGCAAAGATTGTATAAATACCAATCCTTTAGAAAACGGTTTTATGAAGTAAATGGTATTTATTTGTAAAGATGTCAATTTTCCGTATTTTATGTTCTAGGGTCTCCTAAGTCAACTAGACTATTCCTAACTGGTCCAAAACGATAAGTTGTGAGATGCCTCAAATCGCCTCTTCACCGCCAATTGTGGCCAGGTAAGTACAAGTGAAGAAAGGAGGGATCCGCTCACGAATCACCGTGAGACGGGACTTTTAAAATTACCTTTCTCACTTGCCTAGCCTAGACACCACAAAATCAGGTTTAGATAAACGAATGATGTCCACAACTTATCCTATTTTCATAATAAGTGGTATTTATTTAAAAATTTTATCAATACTAAATCTTTTAGAAATGGTTTTATTAAGTAAAGGGTATTTAAATGAAAATGTTTGTTTTCTCGTATTCTAAGTTTTCGATGGTATCGTGTTAGGTTGTATATGAGTGTGTGAGGAGGTAGGTCGTTATCTCGTGCTCTACTTTAAAGGTATAGCAAGTTTAATGGAGTTAAATTTAGAATTGAAACAATGTGGTATTTAAGTGAAAAATACGATAAATTGAAATAGCCATCATTTCATGTGATGAAACTTGATCAATTTGGTTGATTAGTGTTTAATAGTCAACATGAGAAAGTTTAAGTATGATTGTATTAGTGAGAAGTGGAATTTTATAAGAAACCGAATCGGAAATCGGATTTGTTCCGATTCCGTCGGGTTTTGTAAAACCGTATTTTTTTGATAGAAGAGATAGGTAGAAATTGGGACTTATGGATTTTAGATCACACAAGAGAGTGAGAGGGAAGTAGAGGAATCGCCGATGTGTTGCGTCGTCGCCGGTAGTTCCTAAAACGATCGCCGGAAGTTTGCCGTAGATTTCGTCGGAGCTTCGCCTCGAGCTTGTTTTCAAAGTACACAAGTTTTCTTGGAATTTTGAGAGAGTGGGCTCAGAATTTTGGGGTGAGAGGATAGAGGGTAGGGGTGGTATTTATAGGGTTAGGCTAGGGTTAGGGTAGGTGAAAGGTTAAAATGAAAAATGTGATAAAATGTATTAAAAATGTATTAAAAGTGGAGTAATTGGGGTTTTAAAAGAGCTCTGGAAATGGTCTGAGGCTGAAATTTCGCAGGTGCATAGGGAATATGAAAAGACACAACTTTCATGTTGGGGTCGTCGCCGGAATCGGCCGACTCGGCCATGACTCGGTCGAAGGACTGAGTCGGCCGAGTCGGGGCCGATTTGGCCGATTCCCGACCGAGTCAGGCCGCCGGGATCCCCCCCCCCCCCGACGGTTCATCTAACCTCTGGCAATGTTACATTTTTGGGTGTAGTGGGGTTTTTGTGAGATCTGCACGTGTAAACCCTTGGTATTCTAAAGATTTTTAAAAAAAATCAATATTAAAAATAATGTGGGGTATGGGATTTGAACTCTGGTGGCTTGGTTCAGCAGTGCAAGGTATTACCAATGAGCTACAAGCTCCTTCTTGTAATTATGGAGTTATTTAATTACTTAAAATAGTTACAGAAAATGTAAATACCCCATGTATACATTAATTTTAAAGCAAATTTTTGTACACTAAAAATGGAGTTGTTACATTCTTTTAACTTATAATTAAAAAGAAAAATAATTACTTATAACTTGTGCTCAGGCTAAAATGCCCCTTTATGGATTTTGAAAAAAAATATTTGAAAAAAATTTGTATAGGAAAATTAGGGTTGTTACATTCTACCCTCCTTATAAAAATTGCGTCCTCGAAATTTGTAAAAGGAAAGTGTAACAGTTTGTTGACAGAACTAAAGATTGTAAAAAAAAAAGTTTTGGTCAAATTTGTTAGGGAGTTACTTGGGTTACCTTGGTTCACAGTCTCAGGTTCTATGGCTGCTAAGGTGAATGTCTGTTGCCGTAGTACATTCCTTCTAGCTGGAGGCACATTCTGTTCTTGAGGCCTGTTTCTCTGCCCTCGAGGCATGCCCCTCATTGCCTGTTGGAATTGGCGAGTAGGCTGTGCAGGATTTCTATATGGAGGTGGTGCTGGGAGTGCAGGACGAGTTGCAGGAGCCTGGATAGCTGGCCGCTGCGGGTAGTTGGTAGGTGTATGAGCTGAGTTGTATCTATATGGACAGATCTCAATTCTGTGATTGGACGCGCCACAAACTAGGCATAGGCCTTTTGCGCGCCTACAGTCCTTTATCAAATGTCCATCTCTCTTGCAATGGAAACAAAAATGTGGTCTTTGCTGGTTAATGGGTTCTTCAGTTCTTCTGGGTTCGAACGTTGGCCTGGAAGAGGCTCCTCCTGCCATTTGAGTGGCAGAGCATTTCAAACCGGCAGATTGAGGTCTGCCCCTCGCCTTTATCACTGCCTCATAACTGCGGGCAGCTTCCAAAGCATCTTCAAGAGTCAGAAATTCCCCTGTGGTTAGTGCAGCTTGAATTTCTGTGTCCAAACCTTGTTGAAATCGACGGGCTCTGATCTCATCCGTCGGTATCAGGTGTGCTGCAAATCTGTTATGGTCTCGTGTTAGCTGTGTAGTATATGATATTAAAAATTTGAAATACTGTGACATATCTTACCGACTGAGCATGGTGAACTCGGCGTCATACTCATCTACTGACTTGACCCACATAGAACCTTGTTGTAGATGAATGAACTGCTGTTCCATGGCAAACTGGCAGTCACAGGGAAGTACTTCGCGTCGAACTTATTGCGAAAAGTCTTCCATTCAATAGGATGTTCAAGACGGCTTTCTTCCGCCTTCCACCAGTTGCGAGCATTGTCCGTGAGCTGCAGTTTCGCCACACGGACCCAAGCTATGTCTGGCACTTGTGCTGCCGCCAGATCATCCTCTATGCTCTGTGCCCATTCCTCAGCTTCAAGTGGGCTTCCCTTTCCGGAGAACTGTTTAGGATGTAAACCTCCGAATTGCTTCACCCCAGGTGCTTCAGCCTCGGGACGGTTCAAGAGCCGCTGCTGTCCCTCTAGGAGGCTGTGGATTGCCTCAAGCAGAACCGTCTTACTCATTGGGTGGAGCAGGAACGACAGGTGTGATTTGTAGTGATGGTGGAGTGTTGTTGAAGTTGGTGCTTGTGTTGTTTGGGCAATCCATAACCTTGATGAAAAATTTAGGTTAGGACAGATTGAAAGTATATGATTCAAGGAATATGAAAGATAAGATTCAAGGAATATGAATTGTAAAGAATGTTTTAGTTGCTGGTTCTTGTGTTATATTGCTTAGGCTGTTCACGCAGAACAGAACTGCATGATAGAGTTTTATACAGCTCTGACCTGCATGGGCCACCAACAAAACCTGTCACGCCCCGCTTCCCGGTATACGGCGAAGGGGACACGACTGGTCCGCTATGTATCTACTCAGAAGCAAATACGCGAAGCATAGCTAAGCAATATAAAAGAAAATATACACAAGAGACAAGGTATAATAAAAACAGCAACTTTATTTATTAACATTCTTTTGTACAATGCATGAAAAGGAAATACAACTGAAATAAAAGCAATGCCTAAACAATGGCATGACAGGAAATTAAAGGTACTGAAAAGAAAATGTACAATGTCTAGAGCTCAGGGTCTTCGCTGTACTGATCCAAGTCTTCTGCAGTTGGCTCGATCTCTGACGGTTCAAAATCACCTGACGACATTCAAAGAAAAAAGAAATAGAATGTCGTCAGCGAACAGATCACTCGGTAAGTCCCAAAGATAAGAAGAGAAATAGAATGGACAGAGAGTAAGAGAGAGAGAGATAGCTTTTACAGTTGTATTATATTGTTATATTGTTGTATTTAGTGTTAACGCTGTTGTTTGTAGCTTGGTACAGAAGGATGCCAATGTATACGAGAAGAGTCTTACTTGCCCCGGAGACTAAGGTATCATGAACTCAAGGAACCGTTGGGCCACGGTACAACAGCAACGGAATACAGGTTAGGTGTCTTAATCTTACCGTCTCGTGCCACTTTTAACACCTTCCGTACCAATCTACCCCTTAAACCCCGTAATGTTTTGATTATATTGTTTGTCTTTTAAATTGTATTGATTGTATAATTGGTTGACTGACCGAAACCATGATATCAGTAAACGGATGTAACCGTAGAATCATGTAAATGGAATAACTGGAGAACCATGTAAATGGAATGTATATCCATGGTTCGGTTCAGTCAAGTTGTATAGATTGATAATTGGATTCATGGATTCAGGTTGAATTGTAATATTGAAAATTGTAGATTGTAGATTGTACTTGAATCATATTCAAGTCAGATTATACTGAGACTCAAACTGAGTCAGACAATCAGCAGAGTAACTTAAAGTCCTGATTGTTTTTATTAATTTGTCTACCTTAGATAGGCAAGCACCCACTTCTCCGGCTCCCTGAGGCTCATGAGATTGGTTCCGCTTAAACCTATGTTTACTAGGGTCTTTAGGGTAATTTATAGAACTTGAGGGGGTTTTATGTAAAAATACTTTTATATACTTTTTCAAAATATACCCAAGCATTTATTATTCGTCTTTAGGGTTGTAATGAATGTGGATTTTATATTGTGATATTTCTAATGAAATATCCTAAATTCAGAAATAAAGGTATTTATTTGTAATATTGATTTATATGGAATTCGTGGTATTTTAGTGTAAAATTGATTCTTGTGATTTTTAGAAAAAGGTGGAATATTTATATCATAACAAAATAGGTATTTTAATGATAAATATACATATATTTATACAAAAATAATTTTAATATATTTTTTTATATTCTAAAAATCTCATTTTCTTAAGATATCGTATTTTAAATCTTTCGAGATCGAATGCTCCTTACAGAGGTCTGAATCTCGCACTACTAAGCCCGAGAATGTGCGATAATCCGCACCATCCTGAACGGGTTCCCCAAAAGCGGCGCTTTGCAAAGATTGTATAAATACTAATTCTTTAGAAAACAGTTTTATGAAATAAGTAGTATTTATTTGTAAAGATGTCAACCGCATTCTATGTTCTAGGGTCTTCTAAGTCAACTAGACTATTCCTAACTGGTCCAAAACGATAAGTTGTGAGATGCCTCAAATCGCCTCTTCACCGCCAATTGTGGCCAGGTAAGTACAAGTGAAGAAAGGAGGGATCCGCTCACGAATCACCGTGAGACGGGCCTTTTAAAGTTACCTTTCTCACTTGCCTAGCCTAAACACCACAAAATCCGGTTTAGATAAACGACTGATGTCCACAACTTATCCTATTTTCATAATAAGTGGTATTTATTTAAAAAGTGTATCAATACTAAATCTTTTAGAAATGGTTTTATTAAGTAAAGGGTATTTAAATGAAAATATTTGTTTTCTCGTATTCTAAGTTTTCGATGGTATCGTGTTAGGTTGTATATGAGTGTGTGAGGAGGTAGGTCGTTACCTCGTGCTCTACTTTAAAGGTATAGCAAGTTTAATGGAGTTAAATTTAGAATTAAAACAATGTGGTATTTAAGTGAAAAATATGATAAATTGAAATAGTCATCATTTCATATGATGAAACTTGATCAATTTGGTTGATTAGTGTTTAATAGTCAACATGAGAAAATTTAAGTATGATTGTATTAGTGAGAAGTGGAATTTTATAAGAAATCGAATCGGAAATCGGATTTGTTCCGATTCCGTCGGGTTTTGTAAAACCGTATTTTTTTATAGAAGAGATAGGTAGAAATTGGGACTTACGGGTTATAGATCACACAAGAGAGTGAGAGAGAAGTAGAGAAATCGCTGATGTGTTGCGTCATCGCCGGTAGTTCCTAAAACGATCGCCGGAAGTTTGCCGTAGATTTCGTCGGAGCTTCGCCTCGAGCTTGTTTTCAAAATACACAAGTTTTCTTGGAATTTTGAGAGAGTGGGCTCAGAATTTTGGGGTGAGAGGGTAGAGGGTAGGGATGGTATTTATAGGGTTAGGCTAGGGTTAGGTTAGGTGAAAGGTTAAAATGAAAAATGTGATAAAATGTATTAAAAATGTATTAAAAGTGGAGTAATTGGGGTTTAAAAGAGCTCTGGAAATGGTCTGAGGCTGAAATTTTGCAGGTGCATAAGGAATATGAAAAGACACAACTTTCATATTGGGGTCGTCGCCGGAATCAGCCGACTCGGCCGTGACTCGGTCGGAGGACGGAGTCGGCCGAGTCGAGGCCGATTTGGCCAATTCCCGGCCGAGTCAGGCCGCCGGGATCCCCCCCCCCCCCCCGACGGTTCATCTAACCTCTGGCAATGTTATATTTTTGGGTGTAGTGGGATTTTTGTGAGATATGCACGTGTAAACCCTTGGTATTCTAAAGGTTTTTAAAAAAATCAATATTAAAAATAATGTGGGGTATGGGATTTGAACTCTGGTGGCTTGGTTTAGCAGTGCAAGGTATTACCAATGAGCTACAAGCTCCTTCTTGTAATTATGGAGTTATTTAATTACTTAAAATAGTTACAGAAAATATAAATACCCCAAGTATAAATTAATTTTAAAGCAAATTTTTGTACACTAAAAATGGAGTTGTTACATTCTTTTAACTTGTAATTAAAAAGCAAAATATTTACTTATAACTTGTGCTCAGGCTAAAATACCCCTTTATGGATTTTGAAAAAAAATTGTATAGGAAAATTAGGGTTGTTACAGATCCAAACGTGTCCGTTTCATAAAATATGTAGTGAGCACGATGTACGTATGCGACCATAGGGTATTGGGTATGATGCAGGTCATGCTAAGTATTAAAAATATTATATTTGACTATAATTTATAGTATTTGAAAATATATACAATACTAGATATAAGATACCTGTATACAGAACATATGTGTGCACGGATCCTCTGTACTAGCAAGGATAAGTCGTAATTAAGAACCAAGACGGGTTTCAAGCATGCGGGTCGGGTCAGATACAAACACAGATACCAAATGCACTATCCGCACCCAGAAATAAATAAAATCAAGAAATAGCCACAACATAAAGAAAATAATCAAATAGAATATGGTATAAATGAACTAGGGTGTTACATTATACCCAACTACAAAAGAATTTCGTCCTCGAAATTCCCGGAACAAGAAAAGACAAGAAAACATGAATCTAAGAGAATAAGTGTGGAAACTTCTGTCGAATCTCGTCTTCTTGTTCCCAAGTTGATTCTCCGTGCGAACGATTCTCCCATGAAACAAGTACTAGAGGGATAAGCTTGTTCTTGAGGACCTTTTCTCTTCGATCTACAATCGCCATCGGTCGTTCTTCGTATGTCAAGTCCTCCCTTACTGTCAGCTCCGAATGATTTAGAACGTGCGTCTCATCTCAAACACATTTTTGGAGTTGAGATACATGAAACACGTTATGAACACTCGCCAAGGATGGTGGTAAAGCCAATCGATAAGCTACTTCTCCCACGCGCTCGATAATACCGAAAGGCCCAACGAATCGAGGACTAAACTTGCCTCGACTACCAAATCGAATCACCCCTCTGGTCGGTGATATTTTCAGGAACACGAGATCACCTACTACGAACTCCAGAGGTCTTCGTGCTGTATCGGCCTAACTTTTCTGCTGATCTTGCGCTGCCATCATATGATTTCGGATCGTATTAATTTTTTCCACGGTTTTCACAACAAGATCCGGTCTCAACAATCTTCTTTCTCCAACATTGACCCAACAGACGGGCGAACGACACTTATGACCATATAATGCTTCGGATGGAGCCATCTGAATAGTCGCCTGAAAGCTGTTATTATACGAAAACTCCACCAAGTGTAGATGATCCTCCCATGAACCTTTGAAGTCCAACATGCAAGCTCTCAACATATCTTCAAGAGTTTGGATCATTCTTTCTGACTTGCCATCTGTCTGGGGATGATAGGTTGTGCTGAATTTCAATCGAGTCCCCAAACTTTCCTGTAAACTCCTCCAAAAATGCGATAAGAATCGGGTATCACGATCAGAAACGATGCTCACAGGTACTTCATGCAATCTCACAATCTTCTGCATGTACCGTTCTCCTAAAGCTTCCATCGACTGACCAACTCGAAATGGTATAAAATGAGCTGCTTTGGTCAATCAATCAACAATCACCCAAACTGCATTATTGCCCTTTGGACTCCGCGGTAATGTTGTCACAAAATCCATGGTTATATATTTCCACTTCCACTGAGGAATCGGAAGTGGTTGCAATAAACCAGCTACTCTTTGATGTTCAGCCTTGACTTGCTGACACACCAAGCACTTTGCTACATAGCGAACGATCTCCCTTTTCATGCCTTTCCACCAGAAATGCTTTCATAGATCTCGGTACATCTTCGTGCCTCCTGGATGTACAGAATATGCGGAACTATGCGCCTTCTTCATAACTTCTTCACGAATATCTCCTTTCGGCACACATAAACGGCTCCCATATCATAACGAGCCATCTTCATGAATCAACAAGTTCGTTCAAAGTCCCGCTTCTATCCGTTCTCAAAACTTCTGTAACCTTGGATCGTGCGACTGCGCTGCTTTAATACTATCGATCAAGGACGATTGTACTTGCAGCTGCATCAACTATCCCGAAGAATTCGGTAGTATAATCTCTAATTCGAACCTCAGAAGATCAGCGATAATCTCCTTCTGTGCAGCCAACATCCGTATCGCTGGCAACCTACTTAAAGCATCCGGCACTACATTAACTTTCCCCGGATAGTATTTTAGATCAAGATCATAGTCAGCCATTAGCTCTTACCATCTGCGTTGCCTCATGTTGAGCTCTTTCTGGGTGAACACGTATTTTAGGCTCTTGTGATCGGTAAATACTTCTACCCTTTCGCCCAATAAGTAGTGTCTCCAAATCTTCAAAGCGAAAATCACTGCTGCAAGCTCCAAATCATAAGTTGGGCAATTCTTCTCATGTGTCTTCAACCATCTCGATGCGTAGGCTATAACCTTCCCATGCTGCATCAGAACACATCCCAAGGCTTTCCCAGATGCGTCGCTGTGAATAACCAACCCTCTGGAACTGTCTGGCACTGTCAAAACAGAAGTGGTGGTCAATCTTTGGTTCAATTCTTCAAAAGCTGAAGCACATCTATCTGTCCATCCGAACGGTACCTCCTTTCGTGTTAGCTTGGTCAATGGTTCAGCTAATCGAGCGAAATTCTCCACGAATCTTCTAAAGTATCCGGCAAGTCCAAAAAAACTTCTCATCTTCGCTACGTTCTTCAGAATCGGCCAATCATGAACTGCTGCAATCCTTTCAGGATCAACAGCAATTCCATCTCCGGATACGACATGTCCCAAAAACTTCACTTCCTCGAGCCAAAACACACACTTGCTCATCTTCGCATATAATCTTTCTTGCATCAACGTTTGGAGTGCGATATTCAAATGTTCAGCATGCACTTCTAGGCTCCTCGAATAGACCAGAATATCATCGATAAACACTACTATAAACTGGTCCAAAAACGGTGAAAAGACTCGGTTCATAAATTCCATGAATATCGCCGGTGCGTTTATGACTCCGAATGGCATCACCAAGTACTCGTAATGCCCGTATCGAGTTCGGAACGCTGTCTTGAAAATATCTTCCGATTTCACTCGAACTTGATGATATCCGGATCGCAAATCCAGCTTCGAGAATACCCTCGCGCCACTGAGTTGATCGAATAATTCACCGATGCGAGGGATCGGGTACTTGTTCTTAATAGTCACCCGGTTCAATTCTCGATAATCGATGCACATTCTCCGCATGCCATCTTTCTTCTTGACTAGAAGAACTGGAGCTCCTCAGGGTGGATTGTTGCTGCGAATCTAACCCTTCTCTAATAATTTAGCTACCTGTTTCTTGACTTCTTCTAACTCCACTGGTGTCATCGGATAATACGCCTTTGAGATTGGCGCTGCTCCAGGAACAAGATCAATCGCGAACTCCACATCTCGTTCTGACGGTAAACCCGAGATATCCTTGAATACCTCCATGAATTCCGAACAACTATCAGTGTTTTATCTGCAACTTGTTTACGAACTTCACCTTTCAGTAAACTGTTCCTTTCATCATAGATTTACAAATTTGTTCTAAGACTTATGGGTTATTGGCCCACCACTCTTCCGCTGCGCTACTTTGATAATCTGCGGTAGGTTCATCGGAACTCCTCGAAACATCCTGCATCTGAACTGTCTTGAAGCAGTCGGTACTACTGCAATAAAGCGCTTCTCCTGCGCTTCTCCTTATTCTTCGAAACACAAACGGATTGGTCACTACGGGAGAAGGGGAAAGATACAACGCGGTTGTTGGATTCAAGCTCGCGATAAGACATAAACTTGTAAGCAATACAACCGAGAGAACCAAGGTAATATAACGACCATAAATCAAGGAAATGAATCAAAAAAATAGGACTCCAAGTTACTTAAATAGAGTACCGCATTGTAACCATGTCGCGGTACATAGTTACAATCGCATAACTCCATTCAAATCGCCCAAATCCTACTATAAGAATCGAAGGAATAAGAAGGGAGAAACAATAAGGAATCAGGAGGATTCCAAATGGAGATGCAAAGTCATTTCCGTATCATCAAGATACAAGAGTTAAGGGAAAGTTTAAATTCAAGAACTTGAATGACACAACAATAATATGGTAGGACATGTTCCTAATCCTGGGTTTTCTAGTTAGTGTATTGGGTTCAATACCCAACTACAAAAGAACCAAACCCGATTAAACCTAAATCCTATGGCTCTGATACCAAACAAATCCTGTCACTCCCCGCTTCCCAGAGTGCGCTAACTATGGCACGTGACAGAGCCAACCATGCTACCTGTGGGTAGGAAACATCCCTCCACAGTTGCATTACAGCTGTCTATAGGATATCGAGAACAGTAAAATATAAAATCTATCTAATACATATCTATTTGCCACAATAAAAGAGTCAAGAAAATGTATAAGCGGAAACGATAAATCCAATAAATAACAACATCTGGAAATACGTCCCAATATGGGCTCACATCAAGAAATAAAAGCTGCGGAAAATAACTAACTAAACATCACTAAACACAATCCTCACTGCTCGGCTTGACGGCTAAAATACTCCTGTTCAGCCTGCGATAGAGATAGAGGAACCGGGCCATGCAAAACCCAGACGTCATTGCGTCATAATATCAAACAATAGTAATAATCAGGATGTAACCAGATATACATGCATGAATATAAATCAACAAAATGAATATAAACAGTGAAGTGTATATATGTCTGTGAAGTGCGATGAGTAATCTCTACTGTGCTACTCGGTTATCTACTCTAAAGTTTTTGAAATCAATTTAATGGAATCGTCGATGTAACTCAATAGCATCCCGTGCATTCCCAAGACCACGGTCAAGATTCTCGGGTTGAATCCGAGACGTGCTGCTAGGCAGTAAACAGGTAATATGTACAGATGAATGATGTCAGCAGCAGCATCCCGGGGCTAGCCTAGCCCGTAAATACCGATCAGTATAAGTATCGAATTGTCGAGTTACAAGTCAGGTTTCATTATTGATTTCCCCTTACTCCCAAGGTTATGTGTTCAAATCAGGTATTGATAATATGAAACTAATGCCAACACAGGATCAAGCAGGTACATGTTTTGTCTATGTAGACAACAGGTTACGTCCGTCAGGACAACAAGTCAGAATTGTCGGCATTAGTAACAAGATCAGGTAACACGTCAAGTAATGTATCAGGGCATGTCATGTGGCGTATATGTATCCAGTGGATACCTAAAAGTAAAACTGTAAACGATATCAGGATCACGATAAATAATGTTGATATCAGGATGCATATGTGTCTATCTGTAATAACCTATATATATCCATGACTACCTATGATGCAAGCTAGATAACATGTCATGATAATATAATAGTGAAATGATATCATGGTGTTCAGGCATGTAATATGCAAAAGTCGGTATGGATATGTATGGGTATCGGAAAACGGTAAAACTGTAACATGGAATGCAAAATTAAACTATATGTAATATTTTTATTCATATGGGTATAAATAAAGTAGCATAGCATGTAGCAAGATAAACTTGCCTGATCGGATCTCACGACGGGGTGTGTACGTCGCGTTCGACGTCGGGTAAACGTCGCGATGCGAACCACGTGCATACAGAACTGGACCAGGCTACACAAGGACGTGACCACGCTGGATGAGGACGATGACTGGGCCGCCCGGATCGTCGGCGACATGCGCAACTCCGGCGATCACCGGAAAATCAAGAATCAGGAAAAGAAAGAGAAGAAGAAGAAGCGTGGTCTAGGGTTGCTCTGGCTTGGCTCTGGGTTTGGGACAGAGGAGGCGAGGAGATGGTGACGAGGTCTCCGACGATGAGGGGTGCCAGCGATGGCTGTGGGCTGTGGTCACGGCGTGCAGGTTTGATGAGGAGCTTGGGAATGGGTGTGTAACAACCCTAAACTTTCTGTACATAATTTTTTTCAAAAATATAGAGAGGAACATCTAAGCCTGAGCACAAATTATAAATTTGATTTGCTTTTGAACAGCAAGAAAGCACTTGTAGCTCATTGATAAAGCCTTGCACTGCTGTGACGTAGCCTCTGTGATCGAATCCCCCCAGCCACATATATTTTTTTTAATTGATTTTCTTTTAATCTTTTAGAAGCCCAAAGGTTTACACGTGCACTACACACAAAATAAAAAGTCACACAGAAATCAAACATGTGCATTAGGCTAATTGAAACGACACCAACACGTGGCAAGAACCTAAGCCCCTACCCTCGGATTTCGAGCGGCCAAGATGCATTTTCAACCGGCGGCGCCGGGCCCCCACGTCGGGAATGGTCCAATTTTTTTTAACCCTGCACCTCTTCGCCTACCCCACTACCCCCATATTATTTGTTTACTCTGAAAACATAGAGAGAGTGGTAATTTCTCTCTTTAATTCATTTTATTGCAAATTTTAATTCCATTCTTCATTACCCTAAACCCAAATTTTCCCTAGAAATACCACACCACATTTCACCCCTCCTCATTCATAATTCCATTACAAAAACTCTATAAAATTTCTAAGTCCCAAGTTGTGCAAGTGGAGTTAGCAAGAGGCGAAGTTCCGGCGACGTTCCAAGAAGAATCCGGCGACGAAACGACGCCCCGACGGTTCCAAAGTCTTTCCCTACCTTCCTTCTTTCTTTATAACTTGTAAGTCCCCTCTCCCTTTCTCTTGTACTATTCTAAAAATTCTCCTTTTCAAAACTCGTCGGAAGTGGAGTTATTCCAGCTTCCGAATCTCTTTTCTTTAAAAATCTAATTTTTCCTAATAACAAACCTACAAATTTTTAATAGATTATTTAGAAATCATAAACAAACACATTAGAACAAGTTTCATCACAAAATAATGTATCATGCAACTTTTATCGCATTTTTACGATTAAATACCGCATACTTTACTTTCGACATAATTAAACTTATTTCCTTATATTACCTTTAGATAACTCACGAGGTAATGACCTACCTCATCACAACACACATTTTTGACATAGCACGATGGTTTGTAAAATATTCTTTTGGGACAAAATATGACATTACATTCAAATACCCTAAACTTCCAAAACCGTTTTCTTTAAAAAGTGTGTTATCTAATTTCTTGCAATTGAGCCTCTACAACCCATTTTGGGGAACCCCGATCAGGATGGTGTGGGTTATCGCATATCCTCGGACCTAGTAGAGCGAGATGCATACCTCCGCAAGGAGAATTCGATCTCGATGGAATTTTTAATGCAATTTTTAAGAAAAATGTGATTTCTATTTAATAAATAAATTCTAATTTTTATAAATATTAGATATATATAAATACTATCAAAATATCTACTTTAAATATATTATATATATATTACATGTTTTCTAAATCAAAAGAATTACAAATTTCATGAAACTACCGTTACAATCCAATACAATTCCAAGATTACACTAAAATACCATATACAATGAAAGCTAGTTTATATCCACTAGAATATTTCACTTTATAAAAATTACAATTATGAAAACCCTAAAAACGATAATTAAATACTTGAGGTGTATTTTGAAAATATATCAAAACTATTTTTCATAAAACTCGCTCAAGTTATATTAATTTACAATAAGGACCCTAGTAAACATAGGTTTAAGCGGGACCGATTCTCTTGAGCCTTAGGGAGCCGGAGAATATGGGTGCTTGCCTATCTAAGGTAGACAACATAAAAGCGGTGTTATCAATATGGTAATTGTCTTAGAAAAAGACACAAATCCTGCCGTCCATGTGCAGCAGTTACCGATAACTCCAAAATAATCATGACTTCAATTCTGTTTAAAAGTCTGACTCAGTTTGAGTCACGATCAAATCTGATTATAATCTATCTTGAATTCAATTCAAGTATAACTACAATACAACATGAATCCATGAATACCAGAATACAATCCATATCAATATGAACATGACCGAACCGAATCATGGATATACCCTGATTACATGACTATCCATTTATATCCATTCCGTTTACTGATATCATGGTTTTGGCAAGTCTTCCATTTACTACAAGACAATACAATACAATCAATACAATAAACATTACGGGGTTTATAAAAGGGTAGACTGGTATGGAACATGTTAAAGATAGCACGAGGTGGTCACTAAAAGACGTAATTACATCCATATCGTTGTTCTGTGGTATTATCGACGGATCCTTATACTACGGGTTACCAAAGTCCACGGTGTAAGTTGTACTCCTCTCGTATACACTGGCATATTCTGTACCAAGCTACAACAACTACGTTAGTATAACCGTAACATTTCAGAAAATATAAAATATTATTTTTGGAATTTAATATTAAAATAATACTTTTCCCGAAAACTACCGATTTGTGAAATTGGGGTTTTCGAACAAGGGTATAAATATATACCAATAATTGTGAAATATTGGGAATTAAAATGATTTATTCATTTAAATATATATTTAAAGGATTTGGCATTTTTAAGATTTATTATATGCAGTTTAAATGAAAACCCGATTAGTGCACTGCTAATCGCGATTAGGCCAAATCCGTGTTTTTACAGTTTTTCATGGATAGTGCACCATGTCGTGTTGCATTTGGTTACATGTTGTTTCATTCGTGTTGTTTTATGGGTATTATGTGTTTTGGTTTTAAAAGAGAAAAGAAAAGAAAAGAGAAATGGCAAAAAGGGTAATTAGTGAGAGAGTGGGTGAGAATAAGTGAGGAGAGAGAGGGGGGCTGCCATATTCATCTCCCTCCACCATTTTTACATCATTTTCTTCTCCTCCTTCAACCTCATCTCCCTCCACCTTCACCCCAAGAAATCATCTCCAAATCTCCATCAAAATCCTAAACCCCTTTCATTAAAAGTGATCCCCTCTTCACCCTCTACACAATGGACCAAGCAAAGTAGGATTTTGACAACATTGGGGAGCTAGGGTTTTTCTTGGGTTGCCCAAGTGAGGTATAAATTCTTCCATCTAGTTTAATTTAAATTCTAATAGCACCTTATAGTAATTTAGAGTTAAATTGGTTTTGATTAATGAGGTTAGAAAATTTCTAGAGAAAGATTAGGGTTTGAATTGAATTCTAGGGTATAATTGAGATTAGTAGTGACCTAAAACCCCTTCAAGATACCATATTGGATACAAAACCTGAGACTTAACCCCAATTTAAAACTTTGAAATTCTGTCGATACAGGAAATTGTGGAAATTGTGGTAGTATATTGGAATCTGGAGTGACTCGGGGACCTGGAAAATTATTTAGCGAACACTGAGAGTTGTGTAGGCACCTAGAAAGCTACCACAGAGCCCTGAGCCCCAACCCCCAAGCTAAGGCTGCAAATTTATTCGTTCTGGCCATAATTTGCGGCCAGAGTAGGGGCAAATTGGTCAGTTTTTGTTCTGTGGCTCCTTTATCAGTAAAATAGACCCTCCATATATGCAGAATTGGCTAATTTGACTTCGGGTAAAATCTGGAGCATGTTTTCTAAGTTTCTGAATTCGTTTTGCGGCTTTCTATGAATTTGGTTTTGGTATTTGATATTGTGTTTCCGTTGTGTGGCGTTTGAACGCCAATGACTAGGGTTTTGGTTGTGTTTTGCACGCGAGGCTATAGGTTTTGATCTATAGGCGAAACGTGTGCTGTTTTGGTTTTCCGACTTGGTTTTAATACACGTTTGCGATTGTGTATTGGTTTTAGGTACCCCACGTAGACTTCGAGATGACGAGGATGAGCATGGCGTCATCGACTCCAGCAAGAGAAGATCAAGGTGAGTGGATTTATATCTACGGAGGAAGTCGGGTGGATGGCGTATAGCACCCCCGCAATGTCGTAAGAAATGGTATGATGTGATATAGATTTACTTAGATGTGTTATTGAGAGATATGAACACTTAGCAAGAAAAGCTTTAGGAGATCATGGGTCAGTGTTAGCGAGAATTGAAGGAAGGATTTAGTTGGTTTCTTAGTCGTGAACCCTAGAGTAAGGTTGTACACATACATATACACACGGGATTTGGTTTTGGGTGTATACGTCATATGTATATATATAGGTTTATGTGGATGTTTTGGTGCTTACACACACACACACACACACACACACACACACACATACACGTATGCACGGATGTTGAGGATAGTGTATGATATTTGGAGGCGAGTCGATATGATCGGGCATGATGCCGTGAGTTGTGATATGTGTTTGGGTCATGATATGAGATGCGGCAGGATATTATAGTGGATCGTAGGGTGATGTGATTTTATTCATACGAGGACATATGTATGATGATATTGGTATCAGTTATACTAGACTTTAGATCAGTACCCCCCCAGTTCGTGATATGTGATGATGATACCACATGGATGTTGTGTTATATATGATAGTTCATGATATGTGATGATGATACCATATGGATGTTGTGTTATATGTGATAGTTCGTGATATGTGATGATGATACCATATGGATGTTGTGTTATATGTGATAGTTCGTGATATGTGATGATGATACCATATGGATGTTGTGTTATATATGATATTCGACCCGTACCCTGATTTGGGATGCCGTGCGATGGATTTGCCGTACGAGATATAATTATGATGATAGATCCGCACTCTTGACTCGAGAATGTCATATTATTTATTGTATCGTACGTAATACTATTGAGGCGAGATCACCGACTACTAGATATATATATAGATCGACTCAGACTTAGGTGGATTCCCTTACCCTTTTGACTGGGCTCGAGTCATACTCATTTTCAAAAGTGGAGAATCGTGAGTATTTTAAATACCAAACTGTATGACTTATATATTGGGTAGGTATATTTTTCAGTGTTGCTGTTATTACATCAATTTCGTATATTCATGATATTTCATCGCATTGCATGCTTGTACATATATTATCTGTAATTATCATGAAACCCTGCTGTCAGGACACCAGCACCATTACCGATGATGCGTATGTTCCACGTGCATCTGCTTGCCAGCTCACACACATCATCATCGGTAATTGCCATGTCACGTACACTTTAGAGAATATTATTTCTTTGACATAGCTTGCTAGCTGATTGTTGCAATATGTTATCATTTTCATATGCTAGTTTAACTATTGCACTCATTTCATGATATCAGTGGCATTCATATATTCATTGGTCCTGCAGTATTTTAGGGTTTTATGCCGATATTCACTATTTACTTACTCTTGATTCTTGGATTTCGGACTTCCATGAGATTTTTGGATCTGGGGGAAAACCGCAAGAATATATATAAACTTCTCTCTCTCTCTCTTTTTAAAATGCAAGTTGCGGTTTTCTCGTGATGTATGAGTCGTCCACCATGAGTTTTCATGATAGCTGTTGGATTTCGAGACCCATTTCGAGGAGTAGTATGAACCGTCTCGGGTACATGGTAGACCCGGTATGGTACCCCAGGGTGGGAGTGATTTCATGGAGGATGATGAGCCCGGCAGGGGCAGACTGCCTACCGGTGATTTTACCTGGCGCGGCGGATATCCGGAGGATACCGTTCGTGGTCGTGTGAATGATGATATGGGCCGATCCGGACTGACGGAGCCCGAGGTATTGAGATATTGAGATTTGAAACACCGAGACATTGAGATTTGATGATACAGGCCGGTCCGGATAGCCGGAGCCTGAGATATTGAGATATTGAGATTTATGTTTTGTGTCGATACTTGACACTGATTTCTCTGTTGATTTCATTGATACTCGATTTATATACATACATAAATCTCATTAAAAAAAGAAAACGGTTGTCTCATTCATGATGTATTCTGTTTCCATTAGTAATGCATTCATATATCATATATCTGATATATTGTTATCTGAGGCACTGACATGAGCACGTGGTATTGCACTTATATGTAGATGGATCGGGATTTTTATTTGAGGATATTACTTGATATGACCTAGGATAGCGTCATGCATGGGATTTCTACTCGTAGATGTTTTCTACTCACGAGTTGGCAACTCACCCCCGTTGTGCCACAGTTTCTTGCAGGTTTTGCCGTACAGGTTTCGTTGCGGTTTTGCCGGCACACTGTTCCTTCCGGATGATTGCTTTGGTAGGTGGGTTCTTTGCATCAGGACCACCATTGTATATTAGTTATTTCAGCTGTATCTAGTAAAACTCCATCAACCAGACTTGTATTATTTGATAGATATAGAAGACCGGTGTATATTCTTTCGACCTTAGAGTCGCGTGCTGTATTATATGGTTTTCCTCTGGTTTTCTTAATGATGTTGGATTTTTATCCTGAGTTTGATCCTCCCCCTTCGGCGTTGTATATTATATTGCTTGCGTGGTTGTGACCGTCAATTGACGAAGAGCTAGCTCCCGCTTGGGGATACCCTTATTCATTATATATGCTTTATCAGGTTTGTACCCATTTGGGGTCAGTTTTTACAAAGGAAACTCTGCCGAAATTTTCAGAAAAGACTTGAGATTTTAAAAATGCATATTTCGGCTTATGTTGTTAAACTTCTTGCTTTAAAATTGGTTTTCCTTCACTCTTCTGCTTTACTTGGTTTGGATTTCTGGGTTTTGGTTTACTTAGATTACGTACGCCTCGAGACGTTTCGTAGTTTAAGTGCCGGTCATATTCCGTACTTTTCGGGTCGTGACAATAACAAATATAACATATCTACTTCACATGTTCTATTTTCTGTCTATTCTTCTCCTTCTTTCTTTAGGACTTACCGAGCGATTGTTCGCTAACGACATTCATATTTCTCTTCTTCTTTGGAATGTTGTCAGGAGGACCCGACTCTGAGGAGTTCGAGACCAGCCAGGAGCACTTGGAGCAGTTCATAGAAGACCCTGAGCATTGACTTTACTTGTACTTACTTTTCATTCAGTTCATACCATTGTTTAGGCATTGCATTCCAGACTTGTATTTATATTTCCAGTTGTATTGTAAAGGAATGTTGAATAAAAGTTTATGTTCATTTATATTCATGTCTCTTGTGTATATTTTACTTTATATTGCTTAGATATACTTAGCGTGTTTACTTCTAAGTAAATACGTCGTGTGACCTCGCCGCGTCTCCTTACCGTACACTGGGAATCGGGGCGTAACAGGTTTTGTTGGTGGCCCATGCAGGTCGGTGCTGCATGGAACCCTACCATGCAGGTCGGTTCAATATAAACATGCGGGTCAGTTTTGCATGGACATGCGGGTCAATTCTGCATGAAGTCCTAAGCAATATAACACAAGAATCAGCAACTAAAAACATTTTTTACAATTCATATTCCTTGAATCTTACAATTTCATATACTTTAAATCTATCCTAACCCTATTTTTCTTTCAAGGTTATGAATTCTCCAAATAACACCAGCACCAACTTCAACAACACTCCACCACCTCTACCGCTTACGCTTACCATCGCTACTCCTATCAATGAGCAGACGGTACTTCTTGAGGCAATCTGAAGCCTCCTGGAAGGACAGCAGCAGCAGACTGCTATTTTGATGAACCGTCCAGAAGCGGAAGCGCCCGGAGTAAAGCAATTCCGGGCATTGCACCCAAAACAATTTTCGGGAAAAGAGATCCCTATGGAAGCGGAAGAATGGGCTCAGAGCATCGAGGATGATCTGGCAGCAGCACAAATGCCAAAGATCGCTTGGGTACGAGTTGCAAAGCTGCAACTCACTGACAATGCCCGAGTATGGTGGAAGGTGGAAGAAAGCCGTCCTGCCCAACCTATTGAATGGAGGACTTTTCGCGACATGTTCGACGCGAAGTACTTTCCAGAGACTGCCTGATTTGACATGGAACAATAATTCATTCATCTACAATAGGGTTCGATGTGGACCAAATCTGTGGATGAGTATGATGCTGAGTTTACCATACTCAGTAGGTAAGATATGTCTCAATATTCGATTTTCTAATATCACATACTACACAGCTAATACAAGACCTTAACAAGTTCGCGGAACACGTGATACCGACTGCTGAGATCAGGTCTAGACGATTTCAGCAAGGGTTGGACCAGGAAATCAAGCCGCCTTAGCTACAGGGGATTTCCCAACCCATGACCTGGCTTTGAAAACTGCCCGTCAATATGAGGCAGTGGTGAAGATGAAGGGTATACCCCAATCTACCAGGATAAAGCGCCCTGCCACTCAGATGGCAGGAGGAGCCTCTTCAAGTCCAACTTTTGAACGCAAGAGACCGGAAGAAATAAATAACCGGCCAAGTCCATATTTTTTCTTCTACTGCAAGAGAGATGGACACCTGTGGAAGGACTGTAGGCGCACAAAAGGCCTGTGCTTAGTTTGTGGCTCATCCAATCATGGAATTGGAACATGTCCTTATAAGCGCAACACAGTTCCAACTCAAAACACTTATCCATAGTGGCCAGCTATTCAGGCTCCTGCATCTCGTCTTGCTCTTCCAGCTCCACCTCTACGTGGACCTCCTGCACATCCTAATCGCCAATTCCAACAGACACTGAGAAACATGCCCTAAAGACAGAGGAATGTGCCTCCAGCTAGGAGGAATGTACCCCGGCGTCAGGCTTTCACATTAGCGGCCGTAGAAGCCGAGACTGTAGACCAAGATAACCCTGGTAATTCCCTCACATCTGTCCAAAACTTTTGCATTCTTTCGTTCTTCCAAATATTTTATGCTCTATCTTTAGTTCTATCATCAAATTGCTTTGAATCTGTTACACTTTCATTCTACAAATTTCAAGAACGAAATTTTTATAAGGAGGGTAGAATGTAAAAACCCTAAACTTTTTGTACAGAATTTTTTTCAAAAATACAGAAAGGAACACCTAAGCCTGAGCACAAGTTATAAATTTTATTTGCTTTTGAATAGCAAGAAAGCACTTGTAGCTCATTGGTAAAGTCTTGCACTGCTATGTAGCCTCTGCGATCGAATCCCCCCAACCACATATATTTTTTAATTGATTTTCTTTTAATCTTTTAGAAGCCCAAAGGTTTACACGTGCACTGCACATAAAATGAAAAGTCACACAAAAATCAAACATGTGCATTAGGCTAGTTGAAACGACACCAACACGTGGTAAGAATCCAAGCCCCCACCCTCGGATTCGACCGACCAAGATGCATTTTCGACCGGCGGCAGCGCCCCCTCCCCCCCGTCGGGAATGGTCCAATTTTTTTAACCCTGTGCCTCTTTGCCTACCCCACTGCCCCCATATTGTTTGTTTACTCTGAAAACATCCAGAGAGTGATAATTCCTCTCTTTAATTTATTTTTAATGCAAATTTTAATTCCATTCATCATTACCCTAAACCCTAATTTTCCCTATAAATACCATACCACATTTCACTCATCCTCATTCAGAATTCCATTACAAAAACTCTATAAAATTTCCAAGTCCCAAATTGTGCAGGTAGAGTTAGCAAGAAGCGAAGTTCCGACGACGTTCCAAGAAGAATCCCGCGACGAAACGACGCCCTGACGGTTCCAAAGTCTTTCCCTACCTCCCTTCTTTCTTTATAACTTGTAAGTCCCCTCTCCCCATCTCTTGTACTATTCTAAAAATTCTCCTTTTTAAAACTCGTCGGAAGCATAGTTATTCCGGCTTCCGAAGCTCTTTTCTTTAAAAATGTAATTTTTCCTAATAACAAACCTACAAATTTTTAAAAGATTGTTTAGAAATCATAAACAAACACATTAGAACAGTTTCATCTCAAAATAATGTATTATGCAACTTTTATCGCATTTTTACGGTTAAATACCACATACTTTACTTTCGACATAATTCAATATATTTCCGTATATTGCCTTTAGATAACTCACGAGGTAATAACCTATCTCATCACAACACACATTTTTGATATAGCATGATAGTTTGTAAAACATTCTTTTGGGACAAAATACGACATTACATTTAAATACCTTAAACTTCCAAAACTGTTTTCTTTAAAAAGTGTGTTATCTAATTCCTTGCAATTGAGCCTCTACAACCCATTTTGGGGAACCCCGATCGGGATAGTGCGGGTTATCACACATTCTCGGGCCTAGTAGAGCGATATGCAGACCTCCGCAAGGAGCATTCGATCTCGATGGAATTTTTAATGCAATTTTTAAGAAAAATGTAATTTCTATTTAATAAATAAATTCTATTTTTATAAATATTAGATATATATAAATAATATCAAAATATCTACTTTAAATATATTATATATATATTCCATGTTTTCTAAATCAAAAGAATCACAAATTTCATGAAACTAGCGTTACAATCCAATACAATTCCAAGATTACACTAAAATACCATATACAATGAAATCTAGTTTATATCCACTAGAATATTTCACTTTATAAAAATTACAATTATAAAAACTCTAAAGACGATAATTAAATACTTGAGGTGTATTTTGAAAATACATCAAAACTATTTTTCATAAAACCCCCTCAAGTTATATTAATTTACAATAAGGACCCTAGTAAACATAGGTTTAAGCGGGACCAGTTATCTTGAGCCTCAGGGAGCCGGAGAATATGGGTGCTTGCCTATCTAAGGTAGACAACATAAAAGTGGTGTTATCAATACGGTAATTGTCTTGGAAAAAGACACAAATCCTGCCGTCCATGTGCAGCAATTACCGATAACTCCAAAACAATCAGGACTTCAATTCTGTTTAAAAGTCTGACTCAGTTAGAGTCACGATCAAATCTGATTATAATCTATCTTGAATTCAATTCAAGTATAATTACAATATAACATGAATCCATGAATAGCAGAATACAATCCATATCAATATGAACATGACCGAACCGAATCAATGGATATACTCTGATTACATGACTATCCATTTATATTCATTCCGTTTACTGATATCATGGTTTCGGCAACTCTTCTATTTACTACAAGACAATATAATACAATCATTATAATAAATATTATGGGGTTTATAAAGGGGTAGACTGGTACGGAACATGTTAAAAGTGGCACGAGGTGGTCACTAAAAGACGTAATTACATCCATACCGTTGTTCCATGGTATAATCGACGGAGCCTTGTACTATGGGTTACTAAAGTCCACGGTGTAAGTTGGACTCCTCTCGTATACACTGGTATATTCTGTACCAAGCTACAACAACTACGTTAGTATAACAAATATAACATATCTACTTCACCTGTTCTATTCTTTGTCTATTCTTCTCCTTCTTTCTTTGGGACTTACCGAGCGATTGTTCGCTGACGACAATCCTATTTCTCTTCTTCTTTGGAATGTTGTCAGGAGGACCCAACTCTGAGGAATTCGAGACCAGTCAGGAGCACATGGAGCAGTTCACAGAAGATCCTGAGCATTGACTTTACTTGTACTTACTTTTCATTTAGTTCATGCCATTGTTTAGGCATTGCATTCCAGACTTGTATTTATATTTCCAGTTGTATTGTAAAGGAATGTGGAATAAAAGTTGTTGTTCATTTATATTCATGTCTCTTGTGTATATTTTACTTTATATTGCTTAGATACGCTTAGTGTGTTTACTTCTAAGTAAATACGTCGCGTGACCTATCGCGTCTCCTTACCGTACACCGGGAAGCGGGGCGTGACAGGGTGTGCAGGTGCTCGGGGTTTGTAGGGGTGGAGAAGAAGAGAGGGGGAGAAGATGGAGGTGATTGTGACGGGGTGAGGCCGACGGGGTGATCGGCGGTGAGTTGCAAGTGTGGGTTAGGGTTGTCTTTAGGTTGGCTCGGGTGTTGGGTGAAGATGATGGTGGTGGTGGTTGTGGTGTCGGGAGGAGAGAAGGAGGTGAGGAGATAGAGGTGTGGTGACGACGAAGGGACGAGAGGGTCGGCGGTGGTGGAGATGGGTGCATGCGTCGGGTGTGGGCCGTGGGGTTGTGGGTTCGTCAGGGACGAGGGTTCTTGCGGGAGATGAGAGAGAGGAAGAAGAGGATGAGGTGATAGAGATGAGGACGTGGTGACGAGGGGGTTGGCGTGGTGGCGACGACGGCAAAGGTGAAGGCGTGGGTTAGGGTGTGGGTTTTCTCGCTGTGTGAGGGAGGGAAAAAGAAGAAGATGGGTGAGGAGGAGAGAGAGAGGAGCTGTGGTTTTAAAAAAAGAATTAGGTTAATAATGTATATATATAGGAGAGAAAGAAAGAGATACGGATAGAGAGAGCGAGAGGCAGTGGAGAAAGAGAGAGGTTGTAAGGATTCTTTAGAAAATATAATAATATATAAACTGGGGTTTTAAGGTTAATACAAAAGTACTCTGAAAAATGCCCGGGTTATGTCTAAAAATCTAGTTTAAAAATATGAGTAATATACGTATCAACCAAAACCATAATGCGATATCCGGTTAAAGAAAATGCATACCCCCAAGAACGGATACACGTAAAATGCACGTAGCAATCCAAACGAGTCCGTTTCATCAAACAGGAAGTGAACACGATGTACGGATGCAACCATAGGGTATGGGGTATGATGCAGGTCATGCTAAGTATTAAAGATATTATATTTGACTATAATTTATAATATTTGAAAATATATGCAATACTAGATATAAGATACATGTATACAGAACATATGTGTACACGGATCCTCTGTACTGGCAAGGATAAGTCGTAATCAAGAACCAAGACGGGTTTCAAGCATGCGGGTTAGGTCGGATACAAAGACAGATACCAAATGCACTATCTGCACCTAGAAACAAATAAAATCAAGAAATAGCCACAAGATAAAGAAAATAATCAAATAGAATATGGTATAAATGAACTAGGGTGTTACAAAAATAAAACAACAACTTTATTTACATACAACTGTTTGAAAATAAAAGATACAATGAGTAAAACATTGCCTAAACAATGGCATACAGGAAAGTAAGTGCAACGGAACTAGAAGCATTTGCCTCGAGATTCGTGCCATCTGATCAACCCTCTGTTTACTCCATTTTCCACATGTTTGATTTTTCTGAACTTCTCATTTCCCCGTGTATTGCACGTGTAATCTTTTGGGCTTCCAACAAGTTAAAAAGAAAAATCAGAAAAAAAATTGTGTCTAATGGGAATCGAACACAGGGGTTACGTCACAGCAGTGCCAGGGCTTTACCGGTGAGTTACAAGCGGCTTCTTGCTTTTATTTAATAAAAGTAACTTATAACTCAAACTCAGGCTGTAAAACTCATTTCTTGTAAATTAACAGAAAAATTTCCGTACAAAGATCTCAGAGTCTTTACAACTAAGGAGGCTGAAAATGATATATATAAGATTGCTTGGATGCGGGAAAGGAAGACTAAAAACTTAATTATATGCGGTGAAGTATGTCAAAAATGAAAATCAGAAGGCTTTAGTTCGGATGAGGATATTAAGGAAAGGTGGAGAGATTATTTTGAAAAATTGTTCAATGAGAGATTTACTAAGAATTTGGATGGATTTATCGTTCAATCTCAAAATATAAACCGTGATTTCATGCGTAAAATAAGAGTACCTGAGATTAAAGAGGTTTTGAAGAGAATGAAATCAAGAAAAGCGGTTGGTCCAGACAGGATTCCTATCGAGATTTGGAGATGATTAGGAGAGATAAGCGTTAAATGGCTGACAGATCTGTTTAATAAGATTTGGTATACCAAAAAGATACCAAATAAGTAAAGGAAAAGTACCCATGTACTTATCTACAAGAATAAGGGTAACATTCAAAGTTACTCAAACTATCGTGGAATAAAACTTATGTGTTACACCATGAAGGTTTGGAAGAGAATGATTGAACACAAGCTAAGAAAGAATGTTAAGATAACAGAGAACCAGTTTGGGTTCATGTCTGGACAATCGACAACAGAGTCTATTCATTTGCTTCATCAATTTGTCGAGCGTTTTCGAGAGAGGAGAAGAGATTTGCATATGATATTTATTGATTTATAGAAAGCGTACGATAAGATACCCAGAGAGGTATTATGGGGGACAATGTTGAAGAAGGGGGTCTCCGTCAAGTACATTGACATAATCAAGGACATGTGCGATAGATTAGTGGCAAATGTCAGTAGTGTCAATTATCAGAACTTGCAGCGGCCTAACGAGTTATTTTGCGATTACAATTGGCTTACATCAAGAATCCGCATTAAGTCCATTTCTGTTTACCATCGTGATGGATGGGTTTACTAGAACTATCCAAAATGAGGTATCTTGGTGTATGCTATTCGCCAATGATATTGTTCTTGTAAATGAGACGAAAACAGAAGTTAATGTCAAATTGGAGTTATGGAGGCAAACATTGGAATCTTAGAGGTTCAGATTGAGCAGGTCCAAGACAGATATATGCATTGCAAATTTAATAAACAGAGAAAGTCGAGACCGCAGTGGTACAGCACTGGATGAGCAAGAGATATCACCGAGCGATCAGTTTAGATATCTAGGTTGCATCATCCAAAAGGATGGGGAGATCGATAACGATGTCAATCAAAGGATCCAAAATGGTTGGTTGAAATGAAGGAGTGCAACAGAGATTTTGTGCGATCGTAACTTTCCGTTAAGGTTGAAAGAGAAGTTTTATCAGAGCGCTATTCGGCTTAGCTTATTATATGGTACAGAATGCTGGATTCTAAGAACCATCATACACAGAAAATGCACGTAGCGAAGATGTGCATGCTTCGTTAGATATGTGGTAACACTAGAAAAGATAAGATGCGAAATGAGAATATTCGTGCAAAAGTTGGTGTAGCGCCCGTGGAGGAGGACATGCGGGAAAACCAGTTAAGATGGCTTGGGCATGTGCGACGCAGACCTATAGAAGCACCGGTTCGACGAATGGATACTCTCGATATAGACAATGTCAAAAGGACGGAAGGGAGACCGAACAAATATGGATGGAGGTGATATGAAAATAAATGGTTGCCAAAAGTCTCAATGAAAGAATATTATTCGATAGGAGTGTGTGGAGGCGAAGGATTCATGTGCTGGACCTGGCATGATTCTCATGTTGGTTCATGTACCCTACCCCATGTGCTTGGGATAGAAAGCTCAGCCGTTGTTGTTGTATTAAAAAGCGTAAAATTCACGAAACTCCCATGAACATTTAGTGTTTCTCAGTAAGCTACTTCTAACTTTCAGTAGTTACGGATATTAAAGAAAGGATAGTTTATTGGGCTAAAGATCGTATCAATTTAGTGAAATTTGCCTATTGAAAAATAGGAAAATTTGTTTCCCAGTGCAATTTTGAGAGGGATTTATTTTTAAGCCAAAGTATTCACAAAACTGTGCTACTTCAAGTTCGAGACAGATTATATGCAATCCAATCAGGGTTTTTTAAAAGAAATTACAAGGTTAAAACTTCTTGGTATTTGTCAGGATATTTCCTTAAATTTAACAGATAAATTTATCCCTCAACACAATTGCTAAAAGAACACATTTTGCCCATCTTCATTCTTCTTTTGTACGACTGTCTTTTCTATTTTTATTTTTTTTATATCCTATCTTTCCCATTATGGGTAAGACCAATTTCATCATCAACAACAACAACAAAAAAAGGAAAAAAAAGGACCCTCATGTTTAAATGCCACCATTGAATTGAATGTGTAGCCCTTAAAAGAATGTTGGTGAAAAGGCGAAGGAAGGTGAGGATGGTGTCAACTCATCATGTCCCTTAAGCCGCCGTGTCCCTAATGTCCGAACGACACATATGCTATAATGGGCGGGACAAAGGATAGCAATCCTGCAAGGGTAAGATAGCTTCAAAAATTCATCCTCGATTCGGGCTGGAGGCTGCATCTCATTTGCATGAAGCCGGAATCGTTAGTAATAGTCAGTTAGTTATGCGACGATGAATTTATTTTACACATTACCCGTCACATTATGAGAGCTAGTCATGCCCGAACTACAAGGAGGGAGATTATTTTACAAAAATCTTTACCCTTACCCGTTTTGGAACGCATTTTTCTCACTTTGTAAATGCGCAAGTGTGCAGAACCATACATATAAGTGTATATAATCGAATTATCTTTCTAACGGTACTGGTCTCATTGCATTCCGGTGTCGTTTGATATTTATAACACTTTTTAAACCGTAGATGTGTACTGCAGTTTCGTGCAGAACCAGAATGTATACATTAACCTTAGACAGTGCATATCTCACTGCGTACAGTGGATATTATTGATCCGTCTGATGCGTTGAAAACATAACAGATATATCTAAATATTATCTAACTGCAGTGTTGCCTAATTATGATCTCAACAGGAAGTAAAACGTGTTACGAAATGGACTTCTAGTTCAGAAATTGGATTTCCAGCAGTAAACACTTAAAATGGAATGACCATAACTCTCAAACCTGAAACCCGATTAACTCGAAACCAATTTTTCTGTATAGATAATTTAATACAATATTTACGTTTTTTATATTGTTTTGCCAAATTATGCATGTGTGATTTTATGTGATTTTTTCTAATCCAACCAACACCGGTTGCTCATATGTATTCAGTAGTGCATTTACTGTATCCCCATCATGTTGCATGACTGTTATACCCTTATAAATAGTGTCCATTTGTATCGATATCCTAGTGACCGTGTTATATTACCAAGTGCTAAATGTTAGTGATTGGATTGTGGCAAGTACGTTAGTGTAAAACCGTGATTGAATAATGGAAGTGACACGTACTTGTGCACAATCAGCGGAACCAATTAGTTATTACATTGTTGACGCCTATGGGACATATATAAGTGTGACTATAACTGGTATGGGACGGGTATGGGAGCACTTATATTAGTGTCATAGGTAAGATATCGAGCACTATTTATTTATCTTGGATACCAGTCGAGACATGCTTGATGAAGACCCTGTCTCCATTCTCGCGTAGACTTGTCATGGAGCGACTAGTATTTAGATTCATGGTCGGTGTTTGATGTAGACCGCGAGGTGTGGGGTAGTTTGAGTGTGAGTTCGATCAATGGAATCTCAGGAGTCCCACGCCGGCATATGTAGTGATTTCGGGATTTGTACTGATAGTGTTTCTAATTCTTATTGATAGTGATTCGAGCCCGTGTTCCCTTGCCCTTGGGGCTTACCCTTGAGTTGGGGATACTCCTGCGGTGGTTGACGCTCACACTTGGACTGACGAGAAGTTTAGCGACTTGGACATTGAGACTTAGAGACTGATAGCTTTAGTGACATGGATATTGCATTGATTACTGCTTCGATACACATACTTTACTGTTGACCCGTACCGGTTATTTCATGCTCGCGTCATTGCTCTATACTCACTGCTTTATGTTTATCATCGTTGCGCATTATATATGTATATATATTGCTATTGTGTCACTTCGACGACCTGAGTATGCATACTCAGAGTGAGAAGTGGACTTAACTTGGATTATGATCTGTCTTACCTCGAGAATACTGCGGACATCTAGATTAGCGACGTCAACGCTATCTTTTTCGTCGACACTATCTGGTTAGTTTTACATCTGTTGGATAAAATTAGTGACTGCATTTTTCGTTACTTGTGCTATGATTACTGATTACCACATAATGCTAGAAACCGAAGTGTGACTACGGCAGGATATTTCCTTGACCGTAAGAGCATGGCTGGCTTTGTCACCCATCGTATTCCGTATTTTGGGAAGCGGGGCGTGACAGTATTCATTCGTCGAACCGGTGCTTCCATAGTTCTGCGTCGCACATGACCAAACCATCTTATCCGGTTTTCCCGCATCTTCTCCTCCACAGACGCTACACCAACTTTTACACGGATATCCTCATTTCGCACCTTATTTTTTCTAGTGTTACCACACATCCAACGAAGTATGTACATCTCCGCTACGTGCATCTTCTGTGTATGATACTTCTTAGAAACCCAATATTCTGTACTATATAATAAGACAGACCGAATAGCGCTCCGATAAAACTTCTCTTTCAACCTTAACAGAAAGTTACGATCGCACAAAATTCTTGTTGTACTCCTCCATTTCAACCAACCAGCTTGGATCTTTTGATTAACATCGCTATCGATCTCCCCATCTTTTTGGATGATAGAACCTAAATATCTAAACTGATCGCTCGGTGATATCTCTTATCCTTCCAGTGTTATACCAATATGGTCTCGACTTCTCTGTTTGCTAAATTTACAATGCATATATACTGTCTTGGACCTGCTCAATCTGAACTCCCGAGATTCCAATATTTTCCTCCATAATTCCAATTTAGCATTAACCCCTGCTTTCGTCTCATTTACTAGAACAATATCATCAGTGAATAGTATACACCAAGGTATCTCATCTTGGATAGTTCTAGTAAACTCATCCATCACGATGATAAACAGGAATGGACTTAATGCAGATCCTTGATGTAAACCAATTGTAATCGGAAAATCAATCGTTAGGCTACCGCAAGTTCTGACATTTGCCACTACTCCATCGTGCATATCCTTAATTATGTCAATGTACTTGACGGGGATCCCTTTCTTCATCATTGTCCCCCATAATACCTCTCTAGATATTTTGTCGTATGCTTTCTCTAAATCAATAAATATCATATGCAAATCTTTTCTCCTATCTCGAAAACGCTCGACAAGTTGATGAAGCAAATGAATAGCCTCTGTTGTCGATCGTCCAGGCATGAATCCAAACCGGTTCTCTATTATCTTAATATCTTTTCTTAGCCTGTGTTCAATCACTCTCTCCTAAAACTTCATGGTGTGACACATAAGTTTTATTCCACGGTAGTTTGAGCAACTTTGAATGTCACCCTTGTTCTTGTAGTTAGGTACAAGGGTACTTTTCCTTTACTCATTTGGTATCTTTTTGGTCTACCAAATCTTATTAAATAGATATGTCAGCCATTCAACGCCTATTTCTCCTAAGCATATCCAAATCTCGATAGGAATCCCGTCTAGATCAACCGCTTTTCCTGATCTCATTCTCTTCAAAACCTCTTTTAACTTTTGGTATTCTTATTTTACACATGAAATCATGGTTTATATCTTGAGATTAAATGACAAGTCCATCCAAATTCTTACTAAAGCTCTCATTGAACAATTTGTCAAAATAATCTCTCCACCTTTCTTTGATATCTTCATCTCGAATTAAAACCTTTCGATCTTCATTTTTGACACATTTCACTGCACATAAGTCTCTAATCTTTCTTTTCTGCATCCGAGCAATCAAGTATATATCATTTTCAGTCTCCTTGGTGTCCAACTTATCGTACACCTCCTTATAGACCTTAGTTTTAGCTTTCCGAACAGCTTTCTTAACTTCCTTTTTAGCCATTTATACTTCTCAAATCTCTCCGTATCTCTGCTTTTTTAAAAATCTTTATAAGAATCTCTCTTGATTTTAATAGCAGCCATTACTTCTTCGTTCAATCGAGATGTGTTTTTAGAGAGCGGAGCACCACCTCTCGACTCACTAAGTAGATCTCTAGCTACCCTCTTGATACAACTAACCATCTTATTTCATGTTCTGTCTGAATTATTTTCATATTGCCAATCCGCCTCTTGAACTACATGGTTTATAAAAGCCTTTTGGTTATCTTCTTTCAGTCGCCACCACTTAATTCTAGATTCTACCTTACGTCTAATTTTTCTAGGTACTCTTCTAAATCGAAAATTTAAAACTAAAAGTTTATGTTGAGTAGTTACACTCTCACCTGGCACTATTTTACAGTCGATGCAACAATCTCTATCTATCCTTCTCGTCAGAAAAAAGTCTATTTGATTTGCACCTGATCTGCTCCTAAAGGTAATAAGACGACTCTCTTTTTCTAAACCAAGTGTTTGTTAAGATCAAGTCATAAGAAAGGGCAAAATCTAAAATCAAGCTACCTGCTTCATTCCTTTGTCCAAAACCAAAACCTTTATGGATAGCATCAAACCCACCACGACTAATACTTACATATCTATTAAGATGACCACTAATAAATAACTTCTCTTCACTAGGTATGTTTTGCACCATCTCGTCTAAATTTTCTTAGAATAGACGCTTACTAGCGTCATCAAGACCTATCTGCGGTGCAGAAGCACTGATAACATTAAAAATCTCCCCACTTAGAATAAGATTAACCAGTAAAATTCTATCGCCTTTTATCCTAATCTCAACTACATTCTCAAGCAACCGTCTAACTATAATTACACCTACCCCTTTACGATTTTTATCTCTACCTGTATACCAAAACTTATAACCCCAAGGATTTATGACTCTACCATTTTCATTTACCCACTTAGTTTCTTACAAATACATAATACCAACTCTCCTCCTAATCATCATCTCCACTAATTCTGTTAGTCTACCCGTAAGGGAATCTATATTCCAAGAAATTAGACGGATCTTATGAAACCCTTACTTATTTGTCATTACACTCGGAGTCCGATATAGGGCGCCGCTTCCGGACAACAACCTAAAAGCCCTTACATACTTAATACTACATCCGGGATCCGATACAGCGCGTCGCTGAGTAGAGCATGCCCCAACAATATTTTTATTATGGTTCATGTCATAGAATATGACAAAGTTTTATATTGGCTGTCAGAAGCTTACCAGAACTCTCATCCTTTCTCATCAGGATTTGGGATCGGCAACGGTGAGGTGGGTATATATCAAAACGTATAGCAGTAACATAAAAATTGGATAACAATTCAAAGTTTCTTATCCAAGTAAAATGTTGATGTGAATCACAAGCTAATAAATATAAGCACTTTTTTGTCTTAGATATATGTGAATGCTACCTTCTTCCTATTTGTTTTTGTTTCAAGAGTGTTTTCGTGGGGGATTAAATCATTGCATATTGTGTGTGTAACCCATATCGAATGCATGGGTTGATTTTGCTAAACTATATAGTAATCATGATAATTAGGTGACTTTGGCTGAAACTTTAGTTCCAAAACGTGTGAGAGCTTTATTAAGTGATATTTTCACAAAGCAGATAAAAAAATTAAATCCAAATAACGAATTACAGGGGAGGGGGAAAAAAGGAAGCAAAAGGTCCTCTTTCAAGCCTTTCACCTATTTAGCTAATAAAAAAAACATTTTGCTTGTGTTGTTCTCACATAATTCACGAATAATCTGACGAATCCATGAATAATTAAACGAATCCGTGAATAATTCGTAAATTTTTTATCACCCGATTAATTCTCCGATTTAATCGCCACCGACGAACGCTTCGAATAATTCACGAATTATTCACGAATAATTCAAATAAACAACGAATAATTCATAAAAACAGCGAATAATTCGCAAAATCAAAATCTAGCGTCTCATATATTAATTTCTTGCTCGAAATCCTTCCCGAATATTTTCCGAATACTTGCCGAATTTTTTTCGAATATCCGCCGATTTTTTCCGAATAGTTCTCGAATAAATTCGACCTCACCCACTAATTCCTAACTGCGAATTTGTGAGCATGGTTCATGAAACATAGAAATTATATAATTTAGTATATAAAAACACTCTAATTCAAATTCCACTTCCACTTCTATATGCTCTCAAACGGGCCTGGTTTTACGTGCCAAGCCCGTTATCAATCCGTATCCGGCCCATTAAGAACCCGTATCCCTTCCCCTCTCTTTTCTCACAACCCGACCCGCGAACACCACTATCTTCATCTTCTTCCTCCGTTAGGGTTTTCGAGCGCCGCCGCCAAAATTCAGTTTTTTTTTCCGCTCGAAACAATCAATGGGGATTGATATCTTCGCCGATTCCGATCCCAACGTCACCGACGAAGACCTCTCCAAGATCGAGATCAACAAGGACTTCGCTCGCCGATTCGAGCACAACAAGAAGCGCGAGGAGCTCCAAAAGTTCGAGGAGCTCAAAAAGAAAGGCATCGTCTCTTCCTCCTCCGACGAATCCTCCTCCGACGCCGAAGATCTCGTCGAACCCGACAACGATCTCAAGTTCTACGACGCCCTCCTTCGAGTGAAGAAGCATGATCCGATCTTGACTCAGAAAGACGCGAGGCTTTTCGAATCTTCATCAGATGAAGACGAAGAGGAGGAGGGGAAGAAGAAGTCGAGAAAGGAGAAGCCGATGTATCTGAAGGATGTGAATTACAAGTATTTGACCGAAGAGGGGCCGGAGATTAGAGAGGAGAGATCGAATCCCAAGGTTTATGATAGGGATCAGGAAGCGAACGTCGAGGCTTTTCTCGCAGCACAGGAGGCAGCTTTCGGAAGCGGTGACGACGACGACGAGGATATAATTAAGGAGAAGGAGAGGGGAAATGGGGATGAGATGGAGGAGGACGAGAATGCCAGGGAGATACAGAAGAGATTGGATGAGTTTTTCGGAGAAGACGGCCATTTGAATGAAGAAGAGAGGTTTGTGAAGAGATTTTTGCTTAACAAAGAATGGGCCACTAAGAGTAGGGAGAAGAATCAGCTTCTTGAGGATATTGGGGTTTCCGAGGACGAGGATGAGCTTGACAAGCAGGATAAGTATGAAGCCGAGTATAATTTCCGTCATGAGGAAGCGGAAGGGGATAGGATTTTAGGGCATGCGAGGTTCACAGAAGGGTCGGTGAGGAAGAAGAATAATAGCAGGAAGGTGCAGAGGAAGAGCAAGGAGGAGAGGATGGCACAAGCCGAGTTTGAGAGGAAGGAGGAGTTGAAGCGTTTGAAGAATCTGAAGAAGAAGGAGATTCGAGAGAAGTTTGAGAAGATTCGGGCTATCGCGGGGATTGAAGATGACGAGGCGTGCAAGCTTGGTGCAGAGGATTTGGAGGAGGATTTCGATCCCGAGGAGTACGATAAGAAGATGAGGGAGACATTTGGTATGGATTATTATGGCGCCGAGGATCCTGATCCTGGGTTTGGGAGTGGTGATGAGGGACATTTGGAGAAGCCGGATTTTGATAAGGAGGATGAATTGCTCGGGCTTCCAAAAGATTGGGATGTTTGTGGTTCAAATGAGGGGTTCAAGGCAGTGAGAGAAAGAATGCGAAAACAAGAGGAGGATGCGGACGAGGAAGAAGAGCCAGAGAGAGAAGAAGGTAAGAGGAAAAGGAAGAGGAAGATTACCCTGAAGGAGAAGGTTGAGCTTGACAAGGAGTTGGAGGAGTATTATAAATTGGATTACGAGGACACAATTGGAGACCTTAAGACTCGATTCAAATATAAGCCGGTTCCGGCTAATAGGTTTGGGTTGGGTGCAGAAGAGATCTTGATGGCAGAGGACAAGGATTTGAACCAATACGTTCCTTTGAAAAAGTTGGCTCCTTATAGAGAGAAAGAATGGAAGGTGACATACCACCAGAAGTTGAAGAAGGGTGTAATTCTTACTGGAGGACAATCAGATGGCGATAAGAATGGTAAGAATCATGGGATGAAGGCTGAAACTAGCGCTGCAGGAGCTGGGAACAAAATAAAAGAACAGGAGGAATTGAACAGTGATTCAAATGGCATGTCTAGGCGCATGAAGAGAAGGCGACGACAAGCTGAGTTGAAATTATCATGGTCAAGGCTCATGGCTTATGGAAAGATTCCCGCCAAACCCCATAAAAAGAAATGAACCTGTCGACAATAAAGCGTTGATATCAGAAGAGGTAACTTTTGTTTACTTTCGTTTTTCAAATCCTTTTTGTTTTATATAATTAGGACTGAGCATTTAGGTTATGCTCGTGAAGTTTGGAGGTTACAGTATGAGTGTCCTTTCTTTATATTTCCTTTTTCCTTGAAATATGCGCTTATTGTCTTCTGTAAAATTTTATGTCGATGTTTAGAATTCTTAGTTGCAGCCATGGATTATATGCACCATTCAAGATTGAACATGCACATAGGCAATATTCATGAAGAATGACCTAGAAGTTTATGGTTCTTAGTTTCAGTTCCTATAAATATTCTATCTTGTAATAGCATGATCCCAATATAGTTGCTGGACACCTAGGCAATCATTTTAAGAACGCCACAGAAAGATACAACTTTTGTCATTTAGAAGACAGCTCTCCAATAAATCAGCTAGCAGAATTCTTAAAGGCAATATCTGCACTGGGCGAATAATGCCTTCTTGGTGAGTGTTCTAGCTGGCAAGGATCTGGCTATTGAGTATAGTACCTAAGATCATTAGTGGGAAAGCTGATAAAATACTGAACTTGATTCTTCATTTTAGGAGTACTGATATGTGCTCAAGCATGCGCGTGCCATGCATTGTCGTTGCCATGTCATTCTTGTGTCTGCTGTTTTGTATGTTTGTTTTGTATCGTCGTCAAGTCGGTTGCGGAAATAAAGTACTTGTCCCTTTGGTGGCTAATAATTTAATATCCGAAGCCTAATTATCATGAATAATTGGTATGGACTTGGATTGCTTATGGCACAGATGATGGATAATGTCTCTAAATGCATTATTAGTATGCTTGATAATCAGGATAACATGCAAATCATTTCATGCTTTTGTCCTTTTGACTTAGTTCTTAGTTCTGCAGTCTGGCAAATAATTACCATCTTGCAGCTTTATAGGGTTGTTAAAGCATGTAATATGGAAGCAAATATGACATCACAATGATAGAATCCAACAGATGTGTTCGGGCTCGAGCTATTACTCTTGGTCAATTCAAATAAATGGAGTTCATATATGCATTACAGTAATAGACTTAGAGGTTCATTTAATTGAACTTGGGGTATCCGGTGATATTCCAACTGATGCAAGGGACACATTAACCTTTTTGGATCTTAAGTATTGGGCTTTAAAATTTTTGTTCTAGGGTTATGTGGGAATTGTTGAGAGTAGATCAGTATTGGACCCCACTGCCAAAAGATCAGAGTCGCCAATAACTAACATGCTGAGGGTGATGAACGGTTTTGGGTCTTGGGCGTAGGATCTGCAATGACTTGAAATAGCTGGCATGCCTGCACTGATAATACAAGAAACCTTACTGATAAAGGGATCTAATAACTTAATAAGTGAGAGACCCGACCATTTTTATATTTTCTTCTCAAGGATGTTCCACATTAGTCATTATAACTACGAGTGATTGCTTGTGCTAGATAATCAGTACATGACTGTCATCAAACTTGCATCTATGCAGCCTCCCAACTAGTCATCTGATGCTTTGGAAAGCTGGAAACTTCTGCTTATTTTCATGGAGCTGTATTTAGAGATAGGCTTACCCTGTGAATTTCCTCATCTACTCGACAAAAGGTTAATGATAATAGCCTGTCATTGCAAACAAGAATTCTATAGTGAACTAGCCATCTCGTTTCAACAGTGGATTATTTGTAATCTGGAGATTGGATCTCCATGGGAACAACTATTGGCTGTCGTATTAGGGAAATGTTGTGGAAAGCATGGATGAAGTAGCTAGTCAGGCTTATACTTCAAGGATTTTATCGGAAAAAAGCTTCAGGACATTCCGAATAACAGTAATAAGGGAATATCTGAAAGTAATAGAAATTAGGGGGGAAAAGATAATGGAATTTATAATCAACAGATTGTATAACTAATAAAGCAATTATAAAACACAAGTACCTTAATGATATTTTTTTCTTTTGAGAATAGCCTAAATTATACTGTTTAGCACTAACATAAGAAAATATTGCATACAAAAAAGTTTAAATCTTGAAGTGGAGGCTGAAGCAGCCAAATGTGGGTACAACCAGAGCAGGGCTTTTTGAGTTTTTACAACTAACAGACTAGAATTTCCAAATGTTGTCCTGATTCATATAGGAAGTTGACTCATCCTTTTCGTTTGGTGAAATTGTTTTTAATTGGTTAAATTAGTGTAGACTCAAGATGGAAATTAGTGAGATGATGCAGAAAATTAGCAGCGGGCAATTGTCAGGTGAGTTGCACATGTTTAATTCATACCCATGGATCACCTTTATGTTTAGCTGAGTAATTTTACTCATTTATGAAATGCGTATGCAATTTCATGTGCTTGAGGTGTAAGCCGATGTCACGCACCTCGCGGTTCGCGGGGAGGCGTAATTTTCAAAAAACGATTATGAACAACTACGCAACACCGGCTAACACCAGTATCTATACTAAAACCTTAAATAACTAAACTAACTAGGAGGTTTAACTACTATGATAGTTGGTTATACCTTCATGACCAAGTCTTTCGGGTCTTCTTTGCCTCCTCTCCATGACTCCTCGAATAAAGGATCGAATTTGCGATATCGACCTCCTCACGTCAAAGATGATCCATCCGAGAGAATGTGCTTCAAGCTTCAACCTCAAAACCGAGGTAATTAGGGTAGATGGTTCGCTAATCCAACTAACCAAGGTGATGTAGAGAATGCTAATGGATTGTTTAGTCTCACTAAACCCTATGGCTCACAACACATGTGAAGGATTAAGCTTTAGTTTGAGGAAGGAGGTGGAGAAATCAAGAGAGAGAATGAGGAGAAGAAAAATGAACCAACATCAAGCATGAAGTGTAGAGAATGGCTAAGTATATAAACTCAATTATTCAAGGATGCAATATTTCATAATAAGAAATATCACCCATGCTTGAATAGTGAGTCAAGATCAATATAATAATCTCTTAGCCATGCTTTGCACCATGTCACAAATATCTCGTTCTTTTCTCCAATATCCACCTCATTAATCCATTTACCAAAATGGATAAAACTAAATAATAAGGCGTCTCCTTCTGGAAGCATGTCTTTCTAAATTACAAGAATACCCCTCACCGTATATACATACCCGTATCCGTATTCCGAAAAATACGAATACATCGAGACGACAACAATCCAATAATACAATACTAGTATCCGGTTTAAACCAAAGCCCACTAGTATTGTCTGCCCGACCAGCATCCGTGTATAAGTACACGTATGTGATCGAAGCCCTGCAGTAAAACCATACGGCCCCTACATCTTTTGCCCGAAGCAGGGAAACTATCTGTGTGGGACTCTAAAGACTCGACAGTACGCTGGCAGTGGGTTAACCACAAGCACGTCGGCGGTACTAGCTGCACGTAACGGCTACCCAGGTATCTTTCGATAAGAAGGTCGATGAGCAAACTCATCCGAACTCCTACTGAGCCTGTCTGTGACAATCTCCGTACAGTCCGGTCTGTTTATCTAAAATACTCTCATATCGTGTCTAGGGGATGGTAAATGTCAGATCCCTAATAGCGCAATAAGTCATGCCGGAGCAGAGCCCAATACACCATGAGAAACTACTGGAGCACCTACCAGTAAATCTCGCTTGCCCTGACCAAGGATTTTGTGTAATGGTTTTCCGAACACAGCGCGATATCAACCCCCAATACCGAGATAGATGAATCCTATCTGACCGCTATTGTCCCCAAGTGCTTCGGGACTACACCCAACTACTATCTGTTTGCACGACTCCTTTAAGCAGTGGTAGGATAGTAATCTAAGTGTAGTAGGAACACACTCGAGACGAAGTAACGATGGCAAATTAACGGACTAACCTGTATTCATGTCACCTGGGAACTGCTACTTAACGATGGGTATAATACCAACCAACAGTTTCCGACGAGTCATGTCCAGTATAACTCATAACCTAATGAACATCTGCATGCTATCTCCAGTACGACGTACTAATGGCTGTGAGACAGACCATTTCTCCTGCTGGGATGAGAAGCGTATACATTAGTCTACTCTGGAGTATCGATACCCCGTCTCGATAATCCTACGACTAGGGATCTGTATAAGGATGTGCTTATAGACTATCCATTCCCTATTAGTGTGACTGCCATCACAACGCTGGTAGTCAAGCAAAGATCTTAAGGGCTTTGCCAATATGTATAAGCGATATGCTAAAAGAAACACATGCACATATTGAGGTAGATACAAACCAAGTAGCATACTACTATATCGAGCAAGACTGTTATCATAATTGTGAATATCTCAAGCTTTCACTATGTAATATACAATCCAATATGATACAATAATGGCCTCTAGGGCATATATCATTAACATGAGGACCACATCCGTATAAGCGGATTTTGCGTTGCATATGCAATTTGCAATGTTTAAATTAAAAATTGAAAGAATTATATATAGATTACAAAAAATGAGAAAAATATTCTTACATGTCTACAAATATTTAGAGTGTCCGCAATTTAAATATGATATTAATGAATTATTGAGTCGTGAACATTTTTCATATGCAAAAATGAGGGAATCATGTCATATGATAATAAGGAACCGTATTAAGAGTGTACCTCAATCATATGCACACACTATTTCATCAAATATTCATAGAAAAACACTAAATTAATCTCCAAAGTAGAAAATATCGAAATGAGAATAATTTCATGACCATATAAGTTCATCGATCATCACATACAACAAAATAGTTGAAAAGAGAGAAGTTGTTAGGAGCAAATCATAATTTGAGATGAGAGAGGAACAAGAGGAGAAACGAGTAGAGGGGAGAACACTTTTACTTTAAAAAGGGTTTATGTTTGGGTTTAAGTTTTTGGGTATGGATGAGAGTATATTAAAAACCCAACCAAGCCCACTTCATGAACCAGCCCAAGTTTTAAATGCTATTTTTGTATTCTATGTGGCCGGATGATGCATTTTATGTGGCTGCATATTGGCCACATTCTACATTATGCAGCCACATAATGATATGTGGCAATGTTTGTTTTTGCACCACATGTATTTAAAAATACCTCTATGTTATGCAGTAAGGGCCACATACACACCACGTATTTCGCTTTTCTTAACGCTGATGTTTATGAATTTATATGCCTGCTGCACCTTGTGTAGTTTATGCTTGTGAAGTTCGCATCGTTATTTAATTTAACTGCTGATGTTCGTTTTGCACCTTGTAAAGTTTACGCTAGTGAAATTTAAGTTTCATGTTGGTCATACTACTAAGGATAGATGATCTGCCACAATTTATTGTTAGATTTATTGCTGGCTGAGTATGTGTCGTCCATGATCATCCTTCTTTTCTTTTGCATGCACACACAGATAGAGCTTAATGAAGCATGGAACCTTCAGCTTTTTCATTTTAGCGACTGTATATGCATGTGGTATGGATTTAATTCTATCTAGAGAAGGAAATAAACTTGTACTTGTTAAAGAGGAAATCTAGATTAGCTGTGTTTATGTTTATTACTAAGTTTGATTAAGTTTGTGTTTATTTACTTAATAAATTTGAACACAAGTATTTTTGAGCTGCAAAATAGCAATATAGCAAATATTTAAACCCTTTGTGACTAAAACCATTGTAGATGAAATAATATGCAAGGCTGCAATTTAAACATCAAGTTTCAACCCAGGCCATATTTGTAAGTCTCAAAAGTTTTAAGATAATGTGAGTTTAAGGAGAATGCTATTGTATACCATAATTTTTTGAAATGTTGCAGTATCTATCTTCATTTCACATTTCACATTTCACATTCAAGAGGGACAATATTTCTTAATTATTTTGAACAGCCTTAATTTTATTGTCCATGGTCTCCCACTCTCCCTAATAGAAGAGGGACAATATTTCATTTCAATACAATTGCCAGTTTTGGGATTTCCTCCACATCAGACCATACAGATCTTGGTACAATGAGGCTATGATGCGGCAACTAAAAAGTATGATCGAAGCCGAAAACCTAAAATCCGAAACTGATTCAAATTTCAAATAATCTGATTAATAAAAACATAGGAACCAGCAGCGCTCTGTAGATCTACAAGGTAAGTAAAATAACTGAATATTTATCAATGAAAAGATGATGACTCCAGCATCATTCTGAGACTTTCCTTTGAACTCTTTATACAAGAATGAAAAAGAACAAGTCACTCATTCTACCAAGCAATCTTGATTCCTAATCCAACTAAAATTAGTGAATAACCTGCTAGAATCTAAACTAAACCAACTCAATCTATCAAACAAGCAAGCCTAAAGCAAGTTCAAATTTATCCAAACTGTCCTACATCAGTCTCCAAGGTGAATTTGCTCACATAAACCACTGACTGATATATTCGAGAACAGTTTGATGAGTTTGCCTAGCAATAGAGTCCACTTTAGTTTTTGGCCAGTGCTTCAGCGCATCTCCTTGTGAGAATTTTGCTTCCCTGAGACGAACTCCTTCTGTTTCCATTTAAAACATTTCAAAAGCGGAAGCTGATGGAGATTATTATGTTCTTTGTTATAATTAACTGTCAAGAAAAATTAAAACTGTTTGTTCCGTGGCAGCAAACACTACCATTGTGGCATCTTTTCCTCCATATTTCCCCCCTCAGAACCGACTTAAAATAGGATTAAAGGGGGGAAAACACGAGGACAAAAATCCTAACAGCCGAAAGAAAAGCGATGATCAACACATCTTTGCAGGCCGAAAGCCGTGTTCAGCAAACAGCTTAACAATTCTAATGATGAAACATTGCACGTTTAGATATTATATTTCATAGTTCTGCACTGGACATAGTCATACTGTACTGCTTTTGTTAAAAACAAATAAGCATCTACTATTGGTCTGCAGCAATGTTACTATTTGACTTAAGCTTTTTTCTTCAAATCATGTTGCTAATAACCCATTTTCTAATACTTGCAGCTTAGAAGATGGCTTTGCTTCATCTTTGTCAAAAAGAGACAGATTTCTTGCTGCTAGGATCGAGGGAGCAACAGAGTGCTTGATGACTTTCGAAATCATGTTGTACCAATGAAAAAAAGATTCAACAGCCCATTTTTTTTGACAGTAGAACAATTTGTAATTTTTGTGACATGTTTCAGATCTTTGCTAGATATTGTAGTGTTTTTTTAGCTTATTATTTAAATCGAACAGTTATAGATTGGTTCTTGGAGCATTACTTGTTTATTAAGTTATGATAATTTGTTTTGACAAATGTCGGATGTCGTCCTGTGGATACTTCAGTTCTGAAAGCTGTATTTTGTGTTGTTGCACAAGTGATACTTCGGTAAATCGTGGGTAGTGCATTTTTATAAAATGTTGACACTGTGTTATATCTGTATTGTAACGGGCCCTCCGAGACATAAATACATCTCATGGTCCAAGACATAATTACATCAAACTTCTGATGTTATCTTTACTTTAAACCTACCGATAATGGTGAATTATACTCTGCTATCAGAAATGTCAATTTCCCCCTGTTTTGACACTGCGGTAAAATGTAATGTTATAAGTTTTTGGTTGGATGTGACCTCTTTCAAGAGTGGAATCTGGCATCCTCTTGTTTTGGTGAGTAAAGTTTTAACAACGAGCCAGGTCCAGTTGGTATTATGATTATGAGTTACCAGTTAGTACTGTTAGAAACCGTAAAAGCTAAAATGATTGGTCTTATAATAAAAGGATTCGATTTTGTTCTCATCAATGCATATTAAAAACAAGAGGATCCAGACCTAACTCTAAATTGCAGGTCCATCTCCACCTTGATTGCTTGTGTGACTTGGTCCAAAGATTCTGGAGTACATCCAAATCAACCAATTAACTCCATCATCCATTTATATTTTATGGGGACAGAGATCAGCTTTGGATTCAATCCATTCCCTCATAATGCATGCACCAATCATCACAACAGCAAGACATCTCATCTTCTCTTTACTCCCGAAAAGAACAAAGGTGTGCAAAAAAGAAATTAAAAAATTAGAAAAGAAAGCAAAGCAAAGATTTTGCTTCTCATCTTAGTTATACGTTCGCTTACCCGCCAATCTATTCCCTTTTACTTTCCCAAACCATCAACAAATTACTCAACCCATTTGAGCTGAAGATTTGTAATGGAGAAGCAGCAGCAGCAGCTTGATTTGAATGCACCCCTGTTATCTGTTCGAAGAATTGCCTCAAAGATCCAACCCAGATCGAAAGCCGTCGAAAACCCGAGATTTATCCCTTTCACATGGGAGCAAACACCTGGGACACGCAAAGGAGGGATCTTGCTTGAGAATGGGGAAGGCGAGTCCAAGATTGTTGAGAAAAATGAAGTGAAGGAGAGAGATAATGGTGATGAAATGCATTCAAGCAATGAATCCTTCTTCGATTGCAGCGTGAGCGATTACAGCGATGGATCGGATGATGTGGAAACTTCAGAGAGCTTATCAATGGAATTAGAGGCTCGAGAATTCATGATGGGCCGGTTTCTGACTGCAGCCAAGGCGATGGCTTCACCTTCAAGAGAGCCTCAAAGAGTTAAAGAGAAGGCGAGGAAAGATGTGAATTGCAGGAGGGTGCCAGGCCGTTTGCCTTATCAGCACACTGCTGTTACTGTTTCTAAGGTTGCCTATGATCAAGAGGCCGAAAGCTATTCGTATGATGATGATGAGGAGGAGGGTTATAAGGGAGCTGATAATTTTTCTAGAGGATGTGGATTGATTTCGAAGATTTGCTTGAAGAGTTCTTTTCTTTTGTTGAATCCAGTTCCGGGGATGAAGGTGCGGGATCACTTGGTTTCTGATCATGGGTCCTTTACCGAAGCTGAAGATGAGGTAATTACAATTAACAAATCTTTTTTGTGGTTTCGGTTTAGAAATTGGCTGTGAACTAGCATTATGTAATGTTGTTTTTATTGTGTAGCAGTCATGGGATGATCCTTTGGAGGATGAGAGTAAATTGACGAGCGAATCGAATCAGCTTACTTGCTGGAGTGATTCCCAAACAAATGACGACTCTTCTCATCATCATTCTCCACGGTCTCCTTTTCGGGAAGAGAAGGGTTTTCTTGGGGTTCCCAAAAGAGAGTCGAAGAGCAGGAAGAGTGCTAGCTTTGATTGGTGTGAGAAAGTAGGCGAAAAATACAGCAATGCAAAACCCCAGAAAAACTCTATGAGCCCTTCAATTGATAGAACTCTTTGTGTGGTTGATAAGTTGAATACTCCTAGTCCAAAGTCAAGCTCAATGGATGCTTATGAGGACAATGCTTATAAGGATCCTGAAGCTATTGTTCATGGCGAGAAACATCAGTTGCGGCCTAAAATTAACGAATTTGTTGAATCGGGCTTGTCATCTAGCCCCGATCGATCAAGTTTTGAAGGAATGAGTTGTGGCAATGATGGTCTAGGGGATGTGAAAGCTGAAGAAGAAGAGAAGAATGGTGATTCTATGGCATTGACATTAGCACTTCTTCCTCCTCCATTGCCGCAATCTCCTTCTGAGTCATGGCTCAAGCGCACATTGCCGATGGTTTCATCAAACCATCAATCTAAACAGTCGTTGTTGGGTATCCAAGTTCAGCATCGGAAACAAGCTTCGAGGGCATCGTCAAAAGATTTCAGCTGGGAGAATGGTGCAGCACTAAAACGACAGCCTCGGCAAACAAGATTTGCGCATGTAAGTTTTTTATTTTTGTAATTTTGTTTATATATTTAAGGGTCATGCTGAATTCATTCCCTTATGTTCCTTTTTCAGGTGCTTACAGAGCCATAAATTTAGCAAATTTGTTGTTCGAGACATGATAAAAAAAATGGTGTGAGGTAATTCTAATTAACATTTGTATGGATCTTTCCTCATATAGATGTGATAGTATTGTACTTGTGTAGTCATTCTTGATTTCACTTGTAGCCTATATGAAGAAATTAAATTATAGTGTACATAAGATAGCAGATATATTGATATGAAGCATAAGTTTTCCTGTTTATGCATCTACCTGGCAAAACATTCAGTGGTTCTCTTCTATGATAATACCGTCAGTTTGTTGCGTAATAAAGCAAATCTTTGCGGCAAAACCCTCTAGTTATGCGTACTCTGCTTTATTTATTATCACCTTTTAATAATGTGATCCTTTGAGGAGTTTGACTGATTTAAACAATCTTCGACTTCGATTATATAGTGCTCTAACAGTTGGAGAGTGGTCTATTCTCATTAATTATATCATTTTCTGTATCTGCAAATAATTTCTACAGGAGAAGTTATTGATTCAAATCAAGTCGGTATAAGTGGAAATACAAGGGAGGGTTTCAGAAAAAAAGATGCATATAGAAGATTTTTTATCATATGCAAGTATTTCAGCCATATTTGATTATTTCAATCATTATCCTGGGTTCCTCTTGGTCTGGTAAACTCATTTATGGAGGTTACACACTATCACTTGAAACTCTAGGCAGTTTAAAGATAATTAATTAGAGTTCAAGGCTACTTTGTGCTTATTGAGAAAATAGTGCTACCATGGGTTTTGGTATGCACGCTAATGGGCACCTGTAAGATTATTAACTGGCTTTGATTCATTATATTTTGGCTCGTCTAACAGTTTCTTTCCCAACCTTTGAAGATGTTCAATCCTTTCACAAAACATCATTTCTTATCTTTCAAGGGAACCTGTGATGTAAATAAATCTATGACGATTGAATACAATTATGGTATATGGTATGACATGATATAAACATGGTAATATTTTGATCCTAGGAAAATCATTGTAAATATGAGAGAGAGACGCATAAACATGTGGATATACAGGAATTATTACACCCATGTGTGCTCAAATCTTAGTTTTCGTTTTTGCCTAGAACTTTAATTAGCAACACTAGAACCTATCGTACAACTCAAAAGATATTAGGATAAGTTTCCAGGTAACCGATAGTTACTAGAACTATCCTTCTCCCTTACTAAGAATGGGAGAGATTACATAGATGCATCTAAACTAAACAGAGTTGTTAAACCAATCGGTCATGAATAAAAATTTTGGTTCTTGGCATTAGATATATTTTTGTGCCCGGAATATACATTAGTTACAAACACATGTTGTTTTAAATCAGAGATAATTCCATGGTTTTAAATCTCAACCTATCCGATTCAAGATGGCTACTTCCGATCATAAAAATGACCATATGAGTTTGCTACCGAGATTGATATTGAGATTTAAACCTTGGTAGTGGTCACCAAGGGCTTTAGTATCAGATTGTTGATGGATTAGTGGACTTATTAATGGGTTCATTAATAGCTTATGGTATATTTGATTTAAGGCCAAGTTCACTAGCCGTTAGCTTAAATCAGTTGGCTGGTAGCTCAATGACTTCACACAACTTTATATAAAAAAGGCAAGAGTGAATACCTGTACATCAGAGTGTTCTAGAAAGATGTTATATATATAATAGTTCCAGTGAATTTCCAATATCGTTGCGAACCAATCATATTTAGCATGTTTTAAGGAGGACCGTGATAAAATTCATTATTAAGCATGCGTCGGTAATACTCGGAGTAGAATTGTTGACCACTTGGGAAGTTCGCATGGAGCCTTACTAACGTTATGAGAGAAAGAACAATTGAGTGTGTGCGGACTAAGTGCAACCTGGAGCTTACTGGTATGCGAAACGAAGTGCCACATACAACATCGAGAATTGGTCGTGGACTATATGAGAGCATGAACGCTTCCTTCATGAAGTTGTACTCATATGTGACGTGTTTCCAACGACGACGCTTCTTTGACACTCTTCGGACACATTGAAAACACTTCTCAAATGTTTCCATAATCTTAAATTTCCATAAATCTTAATATTATGTTTTTCAGGAAGCCTTTAGTAAACTTTTGGGCACTTCTCAGGTACTTCTTGGACTTGTTCCACACTTTGTAGCACTCATTATCAAAGCTGTCAAATCGTGATACGTTTCGTGTTTCGTTTTCTTATTTATCGTATCATGTTTCGTATCATAAGATACAAAATTTCTTGTCACAATAACGAAGTAATTATGTATAGAACCAATTATAATTTTAAAAACGATCAAATTAGCAACATAAAAGCCATATATAAGCTAAAGTAAATTTCGGAATTGCAACTACGCAAATAAATACATATAAATCACACAAATTCATGCATTTGATAATCAAATAATACCAAAACAATCATCCATATCATAATTCATAAACATGTGCATAATAAGTTATATAATTCATAACTAAAACATCATAACCAAGTTGTCAAAATATCACTACCAAACAAAGTCGACACTATAAAAAATTAATCTTCTCCAATTGATTAATCACTACTTTTATAATAATAAGAGATAACTTCATTCTCACCATCTTCTCCATTTTCACTCTCAACGAACTTCTCTTCCTCATCAATATGCATTTTAATAGTTAAATAGCATGTCTGAATTAATAATTTGATATAACCAAACGGGTTTTAAACCCGAATATCTGACCCGCCATGCATTTTAATGATTAAATAGCGTATCATGTGTTTCGTATTTCGTATCGTTTCTTATTGTTTCGTATGATACAAAATGTGTTTCGGCCGATAAATTAATAAGCCGATACATTCTTACGATAAGTATCGATTTGTCCCTGTTTCGTATCGTTTCATAAGATACGTTTCGTGTTTCGTAAGAAACTAACAACACTGCTCATTATATATTGGGATATATATTTTCTTTCATTTAATATATTTACACGTTTCGAAATAAGAATTGTGTTATATTGAGTAATTCTATGGAAAGTTGAAGAGAGGAGGCGTCGAGGCCGATTCCTTATGCAAAGTTGTAGACAAATGCGTCATAGGTTAATTGTAGCATATACAGACATTTTTTTTATTGTACTATTAGGTGTAGGAGTTGGAATTTGGATACAAACATGCCTTTGTATGTAAATGCACACCATCACTTTCTACAAAAACAGGCATGCACACACATGCACAAACTCAATTTTCTCAAATCTTTGTGCTTTGTGTCCTTTTTCGTTATAGGATTTTCTTTGTTGCTGCTCTTATTTGTGCTCAGACTCGTTACGGTCAACTCCGTTATCTAATTTATATAGCCGGCTCTAAAAGTCCCATAATACGTTATGTAATTGATCTCACCATCACACAGCTTGATGTCAGCCAGGGCTATTATCAGCTTTGTGCAGGGTGGAAGCTGCTGCTGAACTCATGCATGTAGGCTTAGGATAAGGTCAGCTTATTAGTGAAGGCGTTGTTAACCTCTACTGAAAAATCAAGAACATGACAGGCAAACACTAAACAAAATTTCTTTTATATAGTAGTTAATGGTACATGTAACTTAGCAAAACCATTTAATACACATTTTTTTGAACTTGAGAAGGACTAAACTATATGTGTATGCGCTGTTAATGATGCAATGCAGGTAGCAAATAAGAGCAGGTTCTAAACTAATTGTTAACACATACGCATGGTATTCAATTTCAATAACTGATTAACTATAGAAATAGTAAATTCATCCGCATATTGTTAGCGATCGATTTTATCTGTTTATAACGACAACTTGATGGTCGAGCATTTATACCTAATTGGATCGTACAGGTGCCAGATCATGAACTACAAATGAATCTGTCGGTAGTATAATCTGTTCGGTTGCTGACTGGCAGAGGAACAATGTCTGTTTAAGAGCTAGTGGGCTGTTTTCAACGAATCTGCCCTGAAACAGGTCCTGATTCGGAATAAAATGAACTGAAACTTGATCAGATTTGAGTCAGGACTGAGCCTGGATTGATACAAGGCTGTATATATCGCTACTTGTGATGAAATTGGACGGAAGCTTCGTTTTCTGAATTATTCTTTGCTATATTGATATAATTGGGATCTGTTGGGGAAGTCTCAACTTCTCTGAGTCACTCTTCTGTATGCTCTTTCTTCTTCTAATTTTCTTTAAGTTTTCTGATCTGAAATGTGCGAGTAAACGCGGGATACAAACAACGGTGTGAGTGAAAGGCAATGGCAAACAATGAACATTGATAACAAAGGTGTTGACGATGTGGCAAGTAATGAGATGATGATGGAATTTTCCGGAAGTGATCCAACCGCAGCTAGAAAGATTTCGGTTGACCTCAGCCAAAGGCCTCCAAGCAATAAATGTATCAACCCTTTGAGAACAACATTTCCATTCATTGGAATAACATCACATCACATAACATGCCTTTCACAGAGGAACATGGCCTCTATATAGGATACAAGCGAAACTAAAAATCAATTCAGCATAGCTCACGCAATAAAATTTTCCTATCCAAAATGAGAGGTCATCAGTTTGGTAATTGCATGGAAAGGGAAACAACGGTTCGATCGTCGGATCCAGAAAACAATACATGTGAAACTAATGGATTTGGTATTTATTATTATTTTTTTGCAATAGTTTGTAGGCTGTGGGGGAGGGGGGTTGGGCCTCTGGCTCATGGGAAATTTTTCCATATAATTGGTTGAAAATCCTCCTTTGCCACTGCAAGTGGGGGTTTTGAACCCAACTCAAGATCTCCTATAAAGTGGGAGAGTGTCATTACCATTCGGGCAAATGCTCTTTGGCTTTGGTATTTATAACAGCAATGGTTGTATGCATCGTCTTCGTCTTAAAAAAAACATTTGAAATTGTTTTAACGAAGATTCTTTCATCAATCTTATTTTTTTATAAACCAAAGTTGATAGAGAACTAACAAAGTTAAATATTTCTTGATATATACAGTAAATTAGCGAAAAAATTGATCTTATTGCACTTTTTAACCATTCTTGTTGGACATATCTTAAATTACTTTTTTCTACTCTTTCACCAATTTTTAAATTCTCATATGCTATTAAGTGTTAACATATTACTCTATTCTTTGGCCAAAAAAACACATATTACTCTATTCTTTGGCCAAAAAAAAAAACATATTGCTCTATTCTATTCTATCATTTCCTCTGTTTTTGCTTAATCAGATATTGAATAAGGTTAAACGTTACATAACATGTAGCAATAAAATTGAATATTAAGATGAAAATTTTAATATAATGATATTTAACTTTAAATGAGCCGATATTATTTTAGGGCTGAATACAAATAATTCAAGGCGGTCCATCTAAATATGAAAATTTTCAGGGTGCTGAATAAATCCAAAAAAGATTGGGTTTGCCCTTTTGCACGTGAGCTCCTCCTGCTCAAAGCCATAGATGATTCTGAAAGGCCAAAAAGAAACCATTCCCAATTATTACCTCTCCTTTTCATCATCTATCCTCATTTCGAAACCCTAGCCCTTTGAAACCCTAATAACAATGGCGGGAACAGGACCGATCTCTCAAGATTGGGAGCCGGTGGTGATCCGCAAGAAAGCGCCCAACGCCGCCGCCAAGAAGGACGAGAAGGCCGTCAACGCCGCTCGCCGCAGCGGCGCCGAGATCGAGACCCTCAAGAAATGTATTTCTTCATAACAGAAACCCTAATTTATCTCATATTATCCATTGGATTATAGCTTTGTTTAACATTATTAGGCTTGTCTGATGCTCATCATCTAGTTAGTTTGGATTTGGATATTGACAACTATGTGGTGATTTGCTGGAACAAGTTTTCATTAATACTCATCTCTCTATCCTTTAAGCAATAGTCACACTTGCTTTCTCTTCATTAAACTTGCGAACTTTGTATTTTCCATCCATTTCTTATATTTCCTCTATGTAATTTGATCCTAGACATATTATTAAACCCGACACACTAATACACTGTGGACTCAGTAATGGCACATAACAAAAAGAAAAAGCTAGAAGTGTCTACATGCCGACATGTATCACACACTACACGACTTCTAGTTGCATTTAAAGGAAGAGGGGAAGGAGGGGGGGGGGGATAAAACATTTCTTGAAGAGACGAGAAGAGTAACCTAAAGTTTGATATTGCCCTTTTTCTTGCTCTATCAATTCCCATTAATATCCCCATTGGATAGTATTGGGGACTGGATTGTTCGTCGCCAGTGCCTAGGCCTGTAGTAGCAATATTTACAATCAATGTGAGGTTGGTTTAAAACATGAGATTGATTAGAATCACGAGATGATCCTCCCATGGATAGGAAAAGGCCAAATAGCTAAGAGGTTGAGAGTCTTGAGACTAAAGGATGACAAAGGAGTGACTTGAGGAAGGACACGAATCTGATATAGATACGACTCCTCAACTTCGAATATGTACAACATACCCCTAGAGAAGGACAACATGAGAGGGGAGAGACAATTTAGACATGGGGATCATGTTTGAAAATTCGTTTGAGGATTGATGGAAGCCTGAAGCGTTCATGCAATTGATCACTTCGAGTGGGGGGAGATGCTAGACACAAGAAAGTGGAGAGGGATCAGTGTTTTAAAAAGAGACCGCTTAAGCGCTTAAGCCGCCGAACGGGTTTCGCCGCTCCGCTTTATCCCGCTTAAGCTGGTGATATTGCATAATCTATTTTTATTGATGTATACATCTCGTACGTGTTATAAAGGGTATATAAGTATTGTTATTGGAGTAAGAATAATACAAATACCAATTAATACAACATTTCATTTTTTCTTTTTCTCGTTTTTCACGTTGTTTCTATCCTTTGTGCTTAACTCGATAAAGGCCAGGATTGTCGAGCTATTCGACTTTGAGACACTTTAAGATTTGGGTTTTAAAACTTCAAAATTTTATGATTATCAACTTCAAGAAATTGAGATCTAAATCAATTTCGAGCAATACCAATTTCGATTTCGAGTAGTTTTTTAATTTTGATCTTAAAATTCTAATTTGATTTCGACTCCACCTAGTTTCGGGCAACAATCTTTTAGGTACTTTTTTTAATAATTTGTTAAGATATTTTTACTGATTTGACCAATGATGTTTGATGCCGGGTATTGAAAAGCTTGTAAGCTCGATAAGATAATAAATTCTAAGAAAATTTTAACTTTGTATTCAATTATTTTAGCATATTCTAGCAAATTTGTTAAATTTTGGGTTAAATTTAGGCATTTGCTAGTATAAAAGGAACATAAAAATAGAACCTAATGAGAATCATTATTTATTGACAAGAAAAAGAAAATTGATGAAACACCACTCCTGATTTCTAAGTGGCATGAGCAGCCGCTTAAACGTTTAAGCAGCGCTTAAGCGTATTGGCTCCTCGGCCGCTTCGCTTTTCTTTTCCGCTTTTAAAACATTGAGAGGGATGATTATTTAACTTATTGTTTAGAGTCTTTGGATGCTTACTTTTCTATATGCCTCATCTTTGCCATAGAATTTTATACTATTTCTTAGCAACCTTCTCATCAGACCTGACATCAGTTTGTTGGTCTTGCAATCCTTGTTTCTTTGTACAAACAACATATCATATAACATTGCTACCTTAGGTTACAAATTTGGGTTTTCCATAATTCTATCACAATTAAGAAGTGTGATGGATCCGAGTAATTTAATTCTATATGTTTTAATTTTTTAACTATTCACAGTTTTTCCTCTTGGGATTATCTCTTACAATTTTTTTTAGGAATTTAATCTTCTTCTATATAAAAGAAGATTTTTTTGCTGATGGAATGGTTGACTTGCGAAGATATGTCTATATTTCTTATGGTATTATTGATTATTGATTAGTTCTTGTTCTTAACACTCCATAAAGTTCACATTTATTTGATGAACTGCCTAGCAGGAAATAGGTGGACCCCGTATGTTCATTCTTTGCTAGTACCAGTTTGTTCCTTGCTAGTTTAGCAGTGGTTTAGATTTTAATAACCTGAGTGCATGGTTTAGACTAAAAGTCACTAGCATCTAGCGTATGCTCCACACTTGTCAAGGTGGAACTCCTTACAATTTTTTTTTTTGTGTATTATTAGTTTTGCTTGCAAAAATGTGATTAGATGCATTAAACTATATGCATTTCCCCTGGTGCCATTTTAAAAAATGGAGTGACACAGTATAACATGATCATGATGTGTTTGTATGGTCCCTTGCATCAATTGAAATGAGTCTAACCTACGCAACGTAGAACATACTGCAGGTTTTCTTTTAGCTTGCCACATGACAAGCTACATTTTGAGAATTCGAATTGATTCGAATCCTATCCTCTTTGCATTGTATATCAGATATGGAACAAATCAAATAAGTTCAAAATCAAATGTCTTAAAATTTTCAAATATTATAAAAAATCCCACTGAAAATGTTCTCAAAGAATCTTAGTTGTCTCATACAATCTGACCCATTGAAAGCTCGCAAAATGTTCTTACATTTGGGATCAAATTTCAAGAGTGTGTTACTTGTATTAATCTGCATCTGAGATAAAGCAGATTTTCATAGTAACATATCTTATGAGTCTACTTTTATATCCCTACAGTTCTTTCCTCTTTCTACCTTTTTTAATTGGTGTCTTCCTTTTGATTTAAATCAGATATAATCTGAATGATCCGTTATTTCTTACTCTTAGTCTCTTACAATTTAGGTTATAGCGTTTCCATATTGCAATTTACCATACCCCCCTCTATTACCAACTGATCACTCCATTTATGTCGAGAGAAGATAAATTCTGTCTTTTATATGGGATTTAGCACAATTGTAAGTATTTGTGATCCACTTTGAACTTTTTGAGACAATTACTAATTTTTATTGAATCCAGAATACTTTTCAAGTATAATTAGTTTATGCATTAGGCATTCTGTGACAGTTGTCTCAAATATGAAGACTTTCCTCTGCCAATCTTTTGTGTCTTTGGTTCTTTGTTTAGTCTTCTATTGTGCATAGGGCATATAAGTTATTCACCATTTGACCATTGATGGGTTGAAGTTGTTAATCCATCCATTTGGGTTGTTTTTACTTTGGCTGATACAGAACATTTTCTTATATATGCTTTTCTTTCCTTTGTGTTCCTCTTATTCTTGTTGCTGCTCTTCTTTAACTTCTTGTTTGGGAAGTTGTTAGAGTGTAATGTGCTATTGAGATTTATCTATGAACAAACACAAATATGAGCATGGACATGCTAAATTTGATAAGAGGAGGAACATGGACATGTTTATATTATCTATCCATATATATAATGTAAAAGTATTAAACAAGATATAATAAACTACGAGAGGAAATATGTACTAGTATGACTTTAAAAGGACAATACAAATATTAAAAATCTAAGTCCCAAACCATAGGTTTTCTTGAGCACAGACAAATACTTATATAAAACTAAAAGTAAAACACACAAAAGTACAATGTTTAAGAATTTAAATAAAAAATGTTAACCGTATTCAATTAGAGCGACTTTCATAGACATTTGCATCAATTTGGACGTTTACTCCTACCTCTACATAGTCATGAGAAACATTTGAAACATCAAATATTATTGTGACCTTGAAGGCAGTAAAGTTGTTAACACATATATTCCACATTCTGATTTATCAACTCCTTGCGTTGTGTAAAAGTGTCAGAAACGTTTAATTTGGGCTGGCATGGCCCAAGCATGTCAGACACGGTGTCGGACGGATTGGTTGATTGCCCGATACATGTTAGACATGGATATTGCGAGCAAGTAGAAGTATGTGCTTCCTAAAAGCGTATAGATTCTTGTGTAAATTTGAAAATGACCTGCGGACTCATCCCTACTCAGTACTCCTGTCCAACTTAATTTTTTTTGGTAAAGTGTTTGGAACATATTTTTTTGATTTAGCTTTATAATTTTCAGCGGCTAGGCGACATGGCGTTAATTTGAATTCTATCATTATGATTTTGCTTAAGCGCGACGAACTCTTTGTCCTTCTTTAGAAGCTAAGAGAAGATATTGAAAAAAATGAAAAGAAAAGAGAGAAATGAAAGCAAAGAAGAGCCATCTGCCACTGTCAATGCTTATTCCAGATTGAGATAATTTTGACCCATCACCATCCATATGCATCATCAAATTTGTTTACGGTTCCAGTTGCCATTGTCGCTGAAGAATTCGTATTAGATTCCAAAAGAAACCTAATGGTTTTGCCCGCTTGGTCCATACTAAAATCAGTCAAAAAGGCGAAAATAGAAGGATGCCCGAAATTAGTTTGGAAATGGCTAAAACCAAAAACGGTTAAATAATCAAATAGATCAAACTAAAAGGCAGATTTTTGGAAATTGCCTGTATCAATTAGACTCATTGTACCAGCATACATTTTGCTTCCTTATTTTTGGTAGGCTTTGTAAAACCTCACCTTTCTTCACACTATCGGAACTCCCGACTTTGAACTTTATGTCATTGACCACATGTTGGGGTAAAAATTTACACTCCGTTGTCAAACTCAAAAATCAAATTCAAGCTCAAAATCAGAGCCAAAATTAAAATCCAAAGCCAATTGGGCCCAAACCTGAGCCCAAGCCCAAACCTGAGCCCAAGTCAAGCTCAAGCATGAAGAGAGAGCAGGCCAAAGAAAAGAAAAGAGAAAGAAAAACTAAATGTAATTTTTGTTTTTAATAGGCAATAAGCCAATTTTTGTACAAGCCATGGAGCTAAATGTAAAAGATGTAAGCCTATAAAAGGCCCTCATGATGATTTGATAACGAATCTTAATCTTAATACTAATTCTCCTCTAAAAATATCTTGAGTTTTGAGCCACTTTTATTGCGCAAGTCTCTTTCTCCTTCCTCCTTTCTTTTTTTCAATTAAATCCAAGTACGCACGTCAGAAGGCCTAAAAAAGAGAAAAAGAGCTTCTTTTGATCTTCAAAAGTCAAAGTTTTCGTGTTTTTGGACTGTTGCTCCATTGGGTTTCGGTCCTACTTGCACCGTGTTAGGTGCGCACTGTGCTAAGTGTTTATTTGGCTAGGCGCGCATCCTGTTGGGTGCACAGGTGCTTATTTGGCTAGGACGCATCCCGTTGGGTGCATATCGAGCCAAGTGCACGCTGACCCAGGTGCGCACCTTACTGGACCTTTTGGCCCATTCAAGACATTTTGGCCCTCTTCGCCGGGTGTGCACCTCGTCGGGCGTTCACTTTACTAAGTACGCAAATGGTACACATACACTCATCATCTCTTCCATTAGAATTTTTTTAATGGGGTGCTGTCCCGCACTCTGCAAGGGGGCTGCTAGCCTCTTGACCCCCAGCCCGCTATTCGGATAGCGAGACCCTGTAAAAACTCTGCAAGGCCCCCGATATGCCGGAAGCACCCTCAAACTTGTTCCCATACACAACACACACATATTGCATATTGAGTTCGCATGATCTGTTTGACTTGTTAATCTGAGATTCTCTCACTCCAAAAAAGGAGTAATTAACAGCAGTTTAGTCCGTGGTTGCCGGAGATTTGGATCCCCACAATCAATAAACCCCTGCCTATCCCAAGTAGGGAGAATCTGTAGTATGCCTGACAAGCGACGTACATTCTTATTTAAATGGAGTAACGAAAAACACTCTACAGATTCTGGCACGTCTGGTGGGACCATCATCTCCCATATTTTGGGTTAAACGTTCATGCGAACTCAATTAACATATATATCGCTTGCCTGTATTGAAATTATGCTTTTGTGTACATGATAACTTTTCAACCGCAATTTGTAAACTCAGCAAGAATGTCTCTAAGAACCAGATCGATCTCTGAAGAAACTCCTATCTTGTACATGATCAAGATTAATGCTCGCGTGGTTCTTCTCGCAGGTCTCAGTCAGCAATATGAGGAACTGCCCCGACAATTTGGTTCTATCATCATCTACCCTGCTGGAAGCGCTCATTTGGCGGAGATCCCGGCCAAACAAGTGGCCAAGATAACATCAAGGGGCAGGAGATCGAACGTTGTGATCGCCAAGGCTTCGCAACCCAAACGTAAAACGGTATCCGAGCGACCCTCTGGCGCTCTAGCGCTCTAACTGAGAGCAAGATCGTCGAAACAAAGGAAATCAGCAAACATCGTGGGCAAGCTCAGACGATGCCTCATACAAGTGCACAGTCAGATGTATCTTCAAGGCTCTCCATCACTCTTGTCTACGGCGGCTTCGAGAAGAGTAGAAGCCCGCCAAGTGTTCAAGGCGGAAAAACTAAGCAGAAGCGGCTCAGATATAGAGCCAGTAAAAGGGCCAGGGCTCCGGCCAAATTAAATTTTGTGAAGTTCCAAAGCCTGGCCTGCTCTATGACTACAGCCGTGTCAGCCTTGAAAATCCGCAATTTTTTCGAACCCTTAAAGTGGATCCAAAAGAACGCGATTTCTGCCGAGATCAAGAGGACTGCAATTCTAAATGTGTTACAAAGGAATGTGTTCAAGTCCCAACACAAAAGGTGTGACACCCTCTCTTCGCATCGTGCGAAAGCAGCGGGGCAAAACCAGTAAAGAAGCGCTGGCATCATCCGAGAATCAGGCCAGGCAAACCATCTTCGGTCGATTATCCCTTCACGTAGCAAAAGGGTCACGACAGCTGTCCGCGAAATCAGCTGTCAGTGATAAAAAGATGGTTGGATATGTGGTCCACACCGTTTACATGGCAGACACACGAAGCAAGAGTATGGACGGGGCTACCACATCCCAAGCCCAACTTGATCTGAATGTGGTTGTCACTTCTCGAGACCAGCCTTCTCTGGAAGATAATGAAAACCCTCCCAGTGAGACTGAGAGGCAAAGAGATCACTCGGTTCATGAGGAGTCGGGTTCGTAAAGCAAAGAAGAGCAGACTTTCCGCCCTAAGACCAACTCCTCTAAAAGCTCTAGAAGCAGCTCAGAAACAAAGACAATGAGATGGCCAAGCTCTACTAAAAAATTGACGACTTGACAAACGTCGTCTTACAGTTCACGGCCCAAGTTGCATCTCAACCGCCTAATCAAGTGCAAGGCTCCACCCATGACTTGGGAAGCGATGTCCCGAAGCAGCCAACACTTGTCCCCGAAAGTCCAGAACCAGGCGAACCGCACGAAAGTCATCACATCCTATCTCGGGAAATGTACTGCCGATGACAGCAACCCGCTAACGTAGGATCAAATCATGAATTTGGTCGCCAACAAAGTCAAAACATTGATAGCCGAAGTCGAAGCGCAAAAAGATATCAGCATTAGTGGGAGACCATATCCTGCTCGGTATGATCCGGTAGAGTTTCCTAATAGCTATGTCATCCCTAAATTCAGAAGATTCGATAGGACAGGAAATGTGAATCAACACATCGTCCACTTTAAAGTCTCATGCGGGAATACTGAGGGTAATAATGCGCTTCTCCTCCACTAGTTCGTTAATAGCTTAACCGATGTCGTTTCCGACTAGTACGTGAGCATACCGGATGGCTCCGTTACTATTTTCGTTCAAATGGAATCTCTGTTTCGGCAAAGATTCATGAGTGTTAGCGATAAGATTACCATTGCCGACCTCATAAGAACCAAGCCAAAGAACAACGAAAGCATCACGGATTTTATAACCCAATGGTGCAATCTTTCCGTCAAATGTGAGCCACCGTTTGAACAAAACCAATCCGTTAATCTCCTCATCAGAAATTTTGGCACCTTGATGAATCCTTTTCTATGCACCCCAAGAAATTTCAAGAGCCGACCAAGAAAGTTGAAATGTTGGAGCACTCAAAGCAGGAATCTATCTTGGATTCCCAAAATAACAATAAATTCTGGAGAAACCGAAAGGACGATAACCGCAAAGGCGGAAATTCCGATGATGTTGAATCTTTTAACATTTTGGCTGACCGAAATAAGCGAGGGATGAGCGGCCATAATGCCAACCAGCTTCGGAAGCTAATGTTGGGAAAGAGAGGAGAATCGTCCCTGAAAGAGAAGCTGGATAAGCTCATTCCTTCAGAAATGACGGTCTATAAAATATTCAAAGTCGTCCTAAGAAACGGTCTACAGTTACCAGAATTAAAGAGATCGCAAGAAGCAAATATGACCGACGATCTCAAATATTGTCCCTATCATAGAGTGATAGGTTATGCCGTTGAAGACTGCTTTGTCTTTAAAAATTGGGTCGAAAAACAATACAAGACAGAAGAGATAGAACTGTCTAAGGGCGTGCTAGCAAACAATCAGGTTGCGACCGCCAATTTCATACAAACAGAGACCGAAATCCTTCGGGAACCTGCTGCTCAGTCATTTGCCCTTCTCTGAAAGGAGCGGACCAAGGCAACAAGCTAAATGACCAACGAGCGACATTATTAATAAGGAGGCAATAGACGGGTACACAATCCATACGATTTACATGGTGGAGCCCAGAGGAACAAGTCCTCCTATGCCTTATAACCATGACAATGACGCGGTTGGTGTTACCTAACACCGGCTCGGTCCAGATGATGAAGAGCCCGCTCAGGCCATCAAGCAAAAGGAGCCCATGGTTTCTGCAGAATTGAGCTCAGGTAATAAGGATAATCCGGTTATCATGCCTGGAACTATAGAACAAGTATTATTCCAATGGCTTCAAAACCAGTTTCAAGATAGGGACGAGGAGTTAGCCAAGGTCCGTTCCAAAGTCGACGACCTGGTGAATATCGTGACAGATCTCACGATCCAAGTCGCGCGACTGCAATTACAACAAAATCAAAATTTGGTTCATGAACCCGGGATTGATATCCTGAAACAGCCGACTAATACTCCCTCCAGGCCAAGAGTGGAACACTTTTGCGAAAAATGGCCGCGATTAGCCTCCAATCCCTCCGATACATGTACCGATCGGAGTAAGCGGACACCAGGCGAACCAAAGACCGATCGCTCTCGAAGGCCAGTATCGGGAAAGGCACCGACTCTAACGGAGAAGGGGAAGAAAGTCTACTCTTTCAGGAGGGACGAAGTTCGCAAAAATATTTGACATCTTGAACAACGGTCTGCAGCTGTCGATTCCAAAGAGGCCATATGAAATGAACATGATTGACAATCCTATATACTGTCCATATTTAGGATGATGAGTCATACCATCGAAGACGGCTATGTTTTCAAAGATTGGGTGGAGAACCAATACAAGATTGGGAAAACCTTACTGTACTCGGACATATCAACAAACCACCAAGTTATGATCATCAACTCAGCTCCACCAAGATCAAAATTTGAGAAGTTTGAATAAGCAAACACTCCATGACCTCTACATCGTTAAACAGAGAACAATGACCCCTAAGTCGTTAAATTGAGAGCGTAAAAAAAGAAATGTATAAATGTATAAATAAATAAGAAGCTGAAATGATGGGGCAACTCGCAATAAAAATCAGGGAGTAAAAATGAAAATAAAGTCGAAATGATGGTGCAACTCGCAATAAAAATCGCGAGAAAATGAAAATAAAACCGAAATGATGGGGCAAACACGAATAAATAGCCGAAATGATAGGACAATCGCGACCTTCGCGATAAGAAAAGCTGAAATGGTAGAGCAATCGCGGTAAAAAAACCCTTCTCAAATCCCTCCAAAAGCGATTGATGATTCGCTCATGGTACCATATTCCAGTGTAACGATGCTGATACCAAATCAAAACCAAAATCTCCAAATCCTCTCATGGTAAATGATGATTCACTCCTGGTACCATATTTCAGTGTAGCGATGCTGATGTCAAACCAAAACCAAAATCCCAAACTTTCACGGCAAGTGATGATTCGCTACTTGTATCATATTCTAGTGTAGTGATGCTGATGCCAAACTAAAACCAAAATCCCCAAATTCTCCCATGGCAAATGATTATGACAAATGATGATTCGCTCCTGGTACCATATTCTAGTATAGCGATACTGATGTCAAACCAAAATCCGAAATACAAGTCAAATCAACAAGTCAATTAATGTCTACCTTTGCATTGGAACGATGCTTCGTTTAGAATGTCTACTCATGCGTCAGAATTATGTTTCGTCTTAGGATATACCCGTCCCGTGTTGGAATTATACTTCGTCCTGGAACTCTGTGTCGGAATTATGTTTCGTCTCAGATTATATATGTCCCACGTCGGAATCATATTTCGCCTCGGAGTATCTGCCTTCCCTGTCGGAGTTATGCTTCGCCTCGGAATCAACCTTTGCATGGATATTATGTTTCGTTTAGAATGTCTACCTCTGTGTCGGAACCATGTTTCATCTGAATATATGTCCCGTGTCGGAATCATATTTCGACTCGGAGCATTTGCCTTTCTTGTCGGAATTATGCTCCGACCCTCGGAATTATGCTCCGCATCTCGAAATGATGCGCCGACCCCTGGAATTATGCTCTGCACATCGAAATGATGCTCCGACCTCTGGAATTATGCTCCGGGAAGGATGCTTTGCCCCGGAATGATACTCCACCTAGAAGTTAAACTTCCTACAGAAGATCCATCAATTTCATGCACGGCCCATGTACGCAATGTGCATTCATTGTGGGGGCACTTTGTTGGGGTTAAAATTTACACGTCGTTGCCTAACTCAAAAATCAAAATCAAGCTCAAACCCAGAGCCAAAATTAAAATCAAAAGCTAAGTAGGCCCAAGCCCAAACCCGAGCCCAAGTCAAGCCCAAGCATGAAGAGGGGGTCGGCCAAAAAAAAGAAAAGAGAAAAAATAAATGTAATTTTTATTTTTAATAGGTAATATGCCAATATTTGTAGAAGCCATGGGGCTAAATGTATAAAATATAAGCCTATAAAAGGCCCCCATGATGATTTGATAACGAATCTTAATCATAATACTGATTCTCCTCTAAAAAAATCTTGAGTTTTGAGCCACTATTTATTATGTAAGTCTTTTTTTCCTTCCCCATTTCTCTTTTTCAATTAAATCTAAGTGCGCACGTAAGGAGGCCTCAAAAAAGGGGAAAAGGGCCCTTTTTGATCTTCAAAAGTCAGCGTGTGATTTTGGATTGTTGCTCCATTGGGTTTCGATCCTACTTGCACCGTGCTAGGTGCGCACCGTGCTAGGTGTCCATTTGGCTAGGTGCGCATCCCGTTGGATGTACATCGAGCCAAGTGCACACCAGCCCAGGTGCGTATCTTGTTAGGTGCGCACTTCCCTAAGTGTGCACCGTACTGGACCTTTTGCCCCATTTGGGACCCTTTGGCCCCCTTCACTCTTTCGCACCTCACCGGGTGCGCACTTTGCTAAGTGCGCACCTTACCACGTGTTTACTTAACTAAATGCGCACGTGGCACATATACACTCATTACCTCTTCCGTTAGAAAAAAAATTTAACGGGACGCTGCTCCGCACCATGCAAGGGGGCTGTTATCCCCCTTGACCCCCAGCCGGCTATCCGGATAGAGGGGCCTCCGTAAAAACTCTGAAAGGCCCCAGATTTGCCCAAAGCACCCTCAAACTTGTTCTCAAACACAATACGCACATATTGCATATTGAGTTCGCATGATATATTTGACTTGTTAATCGGAGGTTCACTCGTTCCAAAAAAGATGGGTAATTAACGGCAGTTTAGTCCGCGGTTGCCGAAGATTTGGATCCCCACAATCAATAAACCCCTGTCTATTCCAGACAGGGGGAATCTATAATATGCCGGACAAGCAATGCGTATTCCTATCTCAATATGATGACGAAAACACTCTACAATGTTATACAATCCTTTCGCACAACTAATGAATATTCCCTTTTTTGGCTGGACATGTTCTGTCCTATAACTCTTACTTTTCTTTTCCTTGTTCATGCAGTTTAAACCAAACCTTTTTATTTTTTCTTGCTTGTTTGATAGTACTGTTTATAATAGTCAAATTTAGTGAATTTATGAATTAGAGCAGTACACATTATTCTGTATGTAAATCTATAAATTGCTGGGTATTGCTTCTGATATTGTCAGCATCTCATGTAATTTAAACTTTATTTCTCAAGTTGATGAAAATTTTCTAATCTATGTAGCTACTGCTGGTACAAATAAGGCTGCTTCTAGTAGTACATCCCTGAATACAAGGAAGCTTGATGAAGAAACAGAGAATCTTGCTCGTAAGTAACTCAAGCTTCATGGGCATGGCATCTCTGCAATTGTTTTAAATTAGTTTCATATACCATATGTTGAGTAAATTGATCTTCTATTTTGAACATAATGCCATGCATTAATACTAACATTATTCATTTAAATTGAGATCGCTCCAAAATTTAGTAGTGCTAAAGGTGTAATAAACACTGTTCAGACCAGAAGCAGTAGTTAAAGCATCCAGGTAGGTTGATGTGTTGAGACTAGCAAGTGCCCCCGTGCTATGCACGGGAACACAAAGTTGCCCAAGAATTCAAGGAATATGTTATTGCAGAAATGACCATCATTTTAACTTAAATCCACAATCTTGCTAAATTTTGCCCAAATCTTCTCAAAATAATTTCGGAAAAATTTATTTATTTTATTTGAAAACAATTTCACAAAAGTCTCTTTAGACATTACACCTTTATCAATTTTTTGCATTTATTCAATGGACTTTAATCGCATTTGAAAATTCCTAGACCAGTCAACGTGTCTTGGGTGGGGATTTTAATTCTTTTTACATCTAAAAAAATTTAGACATTATTTTAAAAATCTATTTAAATCTATTTGCAGACATTGTTATTTTTTGGAGAAGAAACTTAAACCAAAGAACATGCAAAAGTTCCTATATTTCTTAAATTTCCATCAAACATGAGAAAAACTTACGCATATAAAATAGTTTTGAACAATTATAACAATGCCAAATTTATTAAGAAAATATAAGATACATATGTTTCTATATAGTGTTATGACTTATGAGATTTCATTAAATATATTTTCAGCTTATTCATTAATGGAAAACATAGAATTAGGCAAAATCATAATAAAAGTTAAGAGATTTCATCAATCCAATTTGCATCTTATCATTAATGGAAAACAAAGAAAGATTATGGCAAACCCAAAATAAAAATTAAGAGACCAAATGCAAATTTAAAGCACAAAAAGAGGCCAAAGAAAATTAGGCCAAACTAATAATCAAAGTTAAGGGACCATATACAAAGTTAATGCCCAAGGAGGGGTTAAAAACAATTGTGAGGATGATTTGAAGGTGAGGATAAAAATGGCATTGAAGCAATCATGATGGGCAAACTTGGAAAAGCCAAAAGCTTGAAGTAGGGCTTTATATTATTATATATAATATAATAGTTGGAACAAGTAAATACTTTGAGAAACACTTAGAAGAATGAAATAAAAATCAAATTGGTTTTGAACATGTACTGCAACATAAATTTGCATATGGCCAATGCAAAGTTTATTTCCACACGCGTGCGACTAACTTAATTACCAAACTTGTACAGGTTTGTGTTTGGCAAAGATAATCATGCAACTAAGGCAAGTCATCTATTGCTGCATATAATGTCATATGTTCTAAAGAAACTAATATAGTCTTTCATGCAGCCACTACAAAGAGTATCTATAGTGGCGGCAAACTGCATCTACACCCATAAAAAAAATAGCCAGTAGCTCGCTGTGACAGTCGTGAAGTCATCTAGACTGTTACACTAAGTATTGGAAGTTTTATTTTTTTTGGTGACACAAAAATTGAAAAAGGAACCTAAGAAATGAGAAAATAATATTCATTAGATAGTTAACATCCACCTGAAAATGACAAATTTTGCCGGGATGAAAACGATATTTCTACTAGGTTATAAGATTTCTCTTACTCATAAAAAAGCTAATAAGATGATGTTTAAACTCTTTCATGCACTTTCTGCCCAGATGTTTTGACCTGAAAGTTAAACAAGACTCTTATTGACGACATTATGAGAATTTACCTACGGTTGCCAACCAGGGTTCAGGCTGTTGATTGTTAAACAAGGTTAAAGTGCTGTTCAAACTAATTAGTAGGTTACCGAACAAGTCTGAGTTAAGCCTATAGCTTCATAGGTCATTTACAATGTTAAGAAACAAGCAACGATTGCATCATGACGTCAACTCTATAGTAGTATCAATAACTATTCGAGTCATTAGTCATTCACCAATAACTTTTTCTAATTGAAAAATTACCTCCTCCTGATGCCAACTCTAACTTACAATCAGTATTTATCGAAATCATTAATCATTTAACAGTAAGGTTTTTCTACCATTTTGAAAAGCGATAATTTTGGTTGACTTCTGAGATATTGGGAGCAATTTTCAGCGTATATGCTATAGTTATTGCATTCTAGCTTCAACAATAATCACTTTATTGTCGAGCATTGTCACGAGTACATGCCAAATAATTGTTTTATTGAGATGCCGAATAATTCATAAATCATACCTTTACAAACAACTGTTAGGAGGTCAAGAGCCTATTCTTTTTTAGTGATAAGTGAGTAAATTAATGTTTTACACTGGTCTGAAATCTTAATCTAGCATTTTATATCACTAAATACAACATTTCATGTCATATGAAGGTTTCTTAAGTTCGGGAATAACCCAAATATTATCAATTTATTTTATCATGCTAAAAGTTTAATTCGTTAATATATATATATATATATATATATATATATATATATATATATATATATATATTCTATTTTTCTGTTGGCCTTTTATGGCCCTTAGAGTTGAGTTGAACATAGTTCTCTTTAGAAATTATATTTCTTTCCTCTTATTCTAGCGTTCTTTCATAGCCTAAAGGAGATTTCTCAATCCTGGACGTGTCACTAATTAAGATGGCCGATGTTAGGTCGGTAGCTAGTCATAGTAACTCAGCCAAATCTTCATCCTACCTGATTTTTGAGGGGGAAAGGCTTTGAGGATGATGCCGGTGATTTAAAAACGTAATTGAAATATGGTTTCTTTGGGTTTTTAAGTTTTCTCGCATCTGTGAGGCTTGGGTCACAGATAGAGGAAGGAGAGAAGTTTTAGGTTTATTTGAAAGCCTATGAGCTCCCAGAAACGTTTCTTTATGCTGACTTGGTATAGCCTTATAGGACTTCCGTATACCCATGCCTGTAAATTTAGGGTGGTTTACTCAAATATGCATGTGTGCATATAGAACACAGCCCATCAACAGTCACCAATCCAATGCCACTCGTAGAGGCCGAGTATTGATTGGTTCTGCTTTTTCTCACTACACAAACTTTTGGAATTGCAGTAGGCATACATTCTCCATCATCCTTTTTCTTTCTTTAAACTTGTCGGTTATAGATAGTATTTTTGTTACAACTCTATATCTTGATGTCTCTACTCAAATTTTCAACTAGATGAGCGAGTGCCGACTGAACTGAAGAAGAACATCATGCAAGCCCGAACAGATAAGAAATTTACCCAAGCCCAACTTGCACAGGTACCTTCTTCTCTTTTGTAAGCCTCACAACTTAGTCTTTTTGGTAACTAACTTCAATCGTACATGCATTAATATTGTCAGATGATCAATGAGAAACCCCAAGTGATCCAAGAGTATGAGTCCGGGAAGGCCATCCCAAACCAACAAATCATCACCAAACTCGAAAGGGTTCTTGGAGTGAAACTGCGCGGCAAAAAGTAATTGCATGTGAGCATGAACCTAATTCGCCTTCAAACTACTAGTATGATTAGGATTAACTTTGTGTATTGTGTGCCTGCTGGATCAGTTGAATACATGTCCGACTTTTCAGCGTATAAGTATGTGTCCTTAAACTGTGTTTCTTGAACGAGTAGATCTTAATACTCGAGTTCTGCCTTGTTGTTTTCTTCTTTATTGTGGAATTCTTGCATCCAAATTAGCCAAAACAAAGTTAGTGGTATGACAATTTCCCTTGTGGGGAGAGTGCGGGGATCGATACCCCACCTAAGAGGGAAAATGGTCACAATTTGACGCTTTCGAGGCAAATTTGTGGGATCCTTGGGTGCTTATGTGTGGGTGTGTTAGGCTTACGGGTCAAATTTGTGGGTCCATTGGATGCTTGTGTGTGGGTGGGTTAGGCTCATGTGTCAGTTCCCAAAAAAAAAGTTTAAATAAACATATTTGATGTTTCAACTTAACAAACAATAAATTAAATTCCCATTCATGCTACATCAACAAGAAAATAATTTCAATCAGAGAATAGGAAGTGCAACTAATTAAACAAATACAAATAATTAACTAACTCCCATCATAAAACTAATGGTCTATATGTGTGGTCATAGTAAGGGAAGATGTTAGTGATATGACTATAGGTTCCTATCTGCATCAACTTTCTTTTCCCCAAATAATAAGCCATTGTACCCAATTTTTTCAGGATCAAACAGGAACACAATCTGTAGATTGTAACAATCAATACCAGTGGGATTAATAATACAACTAGGCCAGCATGAAACCTTATAATCCCTGTCATACCTCATTGCTCTCTGCATCAACCTTTCACAATATGTAGACCCCTTTCCTAAAACCATCCCAACACAACACTCTAATTTCCACTCGCCGTCTCCTCCAAGCATCCATACCCCCAGAGAGTCGAGGCACTCAACCTGAACATACCTGAACAAACCGCAACCCCCTTCCGACTCTCCAATAATGTCTCGCCGTTGATCTTCTTCGGTATCCGAGCAAGAAAATTATCCGAACAAGAAAATAATGCGACCTCTGGACGTCGAAACCCCGCAAGTGCTTATCGTCATGTATCCAGTAGAGAACTCAGTTGCCTACGTTCGCCGGTATGCTGTGCCAATACTTGTAACGAATGGTAGTGACGTACTCGGTTTTGGGGTTGTCGGACGTAATCTAACCTTTTCCACGTCCCCCGATCTGAAGAGAAGGAGGAGACCGACTGTCAGCGGAGGATGGTGAACTTTTCCGGGCGGTGGGGGTTTACAAGGAAGCCGATGTCCCATGCGAAATAGTGACCGTGATAGGTTTCGGGGGGTTCGGACGGTCGGAGAGGAGGGATCGATGTCCAGCATGCGGTTGATGGGTTGTAGACAAAGAAACTGAGGCCTTTGTAGGCGGTGCCGCTGAAGAGGAGGCGGCCGGTGGCGGTGGAGGAGGCAAAATGTATATGTTAGGGATGGGGAGGGAGGTAATAGCAGGAAGCTGATCACTCTTTGAGAGGGGGAGCAGTAATTTGTTGCGGGGACGAGGGGGATCGGTTGTGGAAAAAGCCGAGGACCGGTGGAGGGGGATGGAGGCGGAGATGGGTGGTGATGAGGTGCTGCCATGATTTGGAGAGGGTGGTGAAGCGGATGAGAGAGTCTTCTGGGAGGAGGGGAAGTATGTGGGCGCTTAAGATGTCGTCGCGAATTATCTCCATCTCATATGGCATGGACTTAATTAATTTGATAGGAGGTGGTGTTGGCATATATATGTACCCTAGAGATTTTGCTAGATGGAATCAACCTGAGGGATCATCCTTTTGTTTTGCTTTGTTTAGATTTTGAAATATTTTCATTCAACTGTTTTGGAAAGATAGATTTGCTTCTGATTTAATCTCCGCTGACAGTCAATTGGGACTTTTCGATGAAAATAGAACTTTTAAAACTAGAACGCTTTTATAAAACTTTTATAGAACTAGGATTTTTTTTAGGATTCAAGAACTATTAGGACTAAACTAAAACTGAAAATTGAAACTATATTAGATTATTTTATTTTTATTGATGCGGTTTAAATTATTTCTACTATTGTAATGCATAGAGGAAGGGCGTCGACATTTTCACCTTTATTTTAGATTAATCCTTTACTCTTAGATGATCCATGTCATCTATTTTTTACACGTGTGACGCATGTTGATATGTATTAGCATTAAACAACCAAGATTTAAGATGTTTTTAATGACTTTTAGTTAATATAATAGATACTTTGAAAACCTTTAGTCAATAGCGAAAATACCACATCTATTATTAAAAAATATTTTAAAAATTATTATACTTTTGGAAAAAAAAATATCCTTGAATAAAAATATTCACATCGCGCTTAGCTTTTATTTTAAAGACGTCTATGCACGTGTGAAATACTAGTATATATAAGCTCAATTAGAAAATATTTAATTGTTTCTAAATGGTTTTTAAGATAAAAAATTAATTTAGTGTTTTAATTGTAAAAAATGAGATTTCTGATAAAACATAATTAAACCTATCTTTTTTTTATTAGTTTGATCAAATTAGAGTTGCATGTAGATTTAAATAATTTTTATATTTTCTGATTAATTTTGGGTACCTTTAAATTAGATGGATTTAAAAGAAATTGAGAAATTTCGTGTTGAATCAATTGGATTTGATCGATAAAATAGAGGAACAAAAAGGAATTGAAAGTTCACAGAAAGTAAATGGAATGGGAGAGAAAAGAGGGAAAGGGGGCAAGGGGAAAATAGGGAAAGCTTGGGCTTGTTAGTTTTGATTTTTTAATTTTGTTTCATTGAAATAGATGGATAATTTTTACGGACGGAATGCTCATTTTATATATAAAAAAGTTTTAATTGGAATGTTTTTTTATTTTAGTCCCGCTTTCATTCGAGACTTACACCACATTAAGAACTTTAAGTTCCAGTTCTATTTGATTAACATTAATCAATATATGTTCCAGTTCTAATTCTTTATTCCAATTGACTAACCCTCAGGAAAAAATAAACGATAGCATACAATTTATTATTATCATTATAGCTTATAAAACTACGTTTTGAGCCCCTGTTATGCATGTCAAAAAAAAAAAAGAGATGAGGGAGTAGTATTTATATCATAATAATAGAGATGATATGGTTATTAAATTATTTATTCAGAAGCTATTTCTAAGTCCAAAACCCAGAGTCGGCACTTGCCTTCTTAAGCATTTACAATTTGCATTTTCTAAGGTTATTCTTTTATGTTTAACAAATATCAACCCTCATCTCATCTCATAATATGGACGGTGGACCATTTTGATTTGAATTAAAGAGAACATGTACATAAGTATTTTTGCATGTGTAGGTATATGATATATTTATGAAGCCTTCTAATGGTTCTATGCCAGAATAGATATTATCTTAAAGAGTAATACTTTTACTACCGGACTTGAATCTACCATAATCTATCCAAAAGACAGAATGGTGGGGCCCACAACATCTAGATATTAATGCTAAATAAGTAGGCCAATGATATTTGTCTCTTTAATAGATTATGGTAGTATTTGAAGCCCCGGTTTAGCATTTTTCTATCTTAAAAGACTTTCAACAAAAATCTTTTTAATAACTTTAATAATTTATGAAGATTTGAATAGATATGAATGACTCTTTTTTTAATAAATGTTATTTCAGGGGAAGTACCAGAAAATTGGTCACGAGATATCATTAGGATTGCATGCGGATCGGATACCATGAGCGAATGTATACATTATTATGTATGAATTAGTATATTTGTATTTGTTTTCTGGTAATGGATATGAATACTGATTTCTCGTAACCTATATATGCGTTAATATATTTGTATTAGTATATATATGCCTTAGTATGAATACTGACCGGTCATCCTCCGCCATTGATCAACGTCCGTTGAACCTCTGTTAGTTGAATACCGGCTAACGTACACTATTAAATGTGTCGTTCTAAATTACATATGAAGTTTGAATTCAAATGACTAGTATTTTGAATAGAAAGAATTTTATCGAAATAATAATCATTTCATTTACAAATTCTAGATTCTAAAATTAGTTGGCACCGACACCATCTAAGTATAATTATTTCTTACAAGCATGTGCTTGCCCTCATCTTGATTTATACATTAATCTAATTTATTTTATTATGAAACATTAAATTTTGTCTTGTCTACACTAATCTAATACAAGGTACAACTTTTCCTATTTTTCTTTTGATCATTTCCCCCCCTTTGTTCCTTTATGAACAGAACTTGTTCAATTTTGATTGGAAGACTTCATGAAATGTTGATTAAATAATTATTTCTATAAGTTGTGATGTCATAAATTTCTTAATTAGATTCAGAAAAATTGAAGAGAATGAATATTTTTTTGGGATGAAGAAAGATAATGGTGTAAATTTACTTAAGAAGTGTATCATACAATGGAATATGGATACTAAAACTGGACCCCGCCTTTAAGAATAATTGAATATCAATGTATTGATTTTTTGAGCATTTATGAAAATATGTGGGTTTAAAAATAAATTAACTTCTTGTTCTGGACTTGGAGAAAATTTTCCGCAAAAAAAAATAGTAATATGTACCATTTCGTTAAATAATTATTTAACACATGTGCTTAAAATATTAGATAAAACCAAATATGTACTTAATTGAATATTTTATGAATAAATAGATATGTTTACAACAATACTATACTTATTACTAGGCTATGTTGCATATTTGCAAACAAATATGATTAAATACTATGTCAAAATGTTCCACATTTAGAAATGGGAATAAAATGTATTAAACATGTATTACTAACAAAAACCTAAATTAAATTTTTATATTTTCTTATATTTGTATTCGTATTCGAAATAACATTTAAATATGTATAGGTATACATAAATTCTGTTAAAACAGTATCTGTTTTTTTTCAAAAATAAGGATGTATTTAAGATGAAATATGGAAATTATCTAAAAGAGATTCGCCAAACCAATCAAATATCACCTTTATCCATTCTCTTTTAAATTTTATCTCCGTCCTACTCTAGTCGCACTAGTCAGGACCTGCAAGCTGCCACCAATTTCTATGATTAAATAGACTAAAATTTCATTGTGGAGTCCATTTGTATTATGGGTTTTAATATGTCACTTATTTGGATTTTTAAATGGATCCTGGAAATTTTTTTTGGGTGCCCCCTCTGAGTTGAATTCCTGGGTCCGCCGGTCCTCATAACATAAGATGTGTCACAACCGTCTGCCACCTTCCGGAGGACGGTCTAGCCGTCCACCGTCGACGGTAGCTGGAAGATGAGGTAGTGGCAGTTTGGTGACTACAATGCTAGGCAGCAGCAGCTCTGCAGTGGCTTTGATGAAGATAGCAATTTTGACAAAGGGAATAGCGACTAAGGTTTCAGTGATGGATTTTGTAAATAAAAGCAGCAGATACCTTTTGATGGATTTGTCTGGAATCGTGTGATGAAGATGCAGGCTAGAGCTTGTGCAATCCATCTATTTCTCTATTATTATTATAACACAAACTCTAGAACTGTAGTGAATATTGTTTATTGATGATCTACTTTTTTAAGTAAAAGAACTCAAGGGATCAGAAAAATCTGTCAATCTATTCAGAAATCGCCATCATTATCACAATTAATTATTTCTTATATGTCTTTCTTAAGTTGAGATTCAAATCTCTCTTTCTTTCCCTCTTCCTAACACATTAATGCACAGCTATCCAAGTTATCTCTTTTAATTTGTAAAGGTATCTATAAAATTTTATTTTATAGTATAGGGCTTTATACTTTGAAAAAAACCCTCATACCTCGATTAATTACTTAAGATCCCCTATAATTTGTATTTACTTAATAGTCTCTCACACATTTAAATTGCACTAAAAAGCAATCGTCATTAGTTTTCCATTAAAAATTAGTATCCCGTTAGAAAGATAGAGCTGGAACTTGTGTTTGAATTGTTCTCTTACCTTCTAGGTATTTAGTTAGATGTTTCTCTTATAAAAAGAACTCATATTTTCGCTTAGCTGAAAGTTGAGATTAAGAGCAACAAAAGAATCGTTCTCCTTTCAAATGAGCTTGTCCATGAATTAGAAACTCGCAATTGAACGGATATCAGCACTCGACAAACTCGTTGTTGAAAAAGGTTGAGAAACATGAGCCGGTTTTCATGATCAACTTGCCTTAATCCTAAAGCTAATTTAGCAGAAAATTTAGAAATTTTGGAAAAAGAAGAGAGATTGTGAAGGTTTTAAAACCCTAACACCGATAATCACTGTTAGCCTCCTAACGGAATAATTGAACATGCCAAAAAAAATTCTCTCTTTGGCCTGATAGGTGGCTTTTTAGTGTAATTTAAATGTATGGAGGTTCTTTTAAGTAAATAAGAAATATATAGGTTTTTTTTAGTAATTAGCAAAGTATGAAGAGGTTTTTTAGTAAAAAGTGTTATTGTTGTAACACCCTAACACGATCGTACATTGTTTAACGATATTAATTAGTATTTTGATTTCTGTTTTTATTTATTATTTGGGTTGTAATTTGTTTGAATGGTATATGTATTTATCAGACCCGACCCGCTGACGTGAAACCTAGAGTATTTTTTTATTAATATTTATCTGTGGGCTAAATCTATATGAATATTATATATATATATATATATATATATATATATATATATATATATATATATATATATATATTCTTCCAACCCTTAGTTTTATGGTTTAAGAGGGCTACGTATGTATAGATTATTTCCAATATATTTTCTTTGAGATTTAGTGAAGACAGATTAGAGATTTGTAATATCTTTTAATATATTAGTTATATACAAACCTATACACACACATACTAAGCTATATAAACATATTATATTATATTTTTCCTATTAAACAAAAAACAACCCTCTCTCTCTCTGCTCACAAAATATCTCTTCCTCCCCTCGCTTATCTCTCTCTTTCCCGCTCTCTCTTTCTCTCTTCCTTTCTTCTTCTCCCATCTCTGATTCACCACGTTCCCGAATCCTCACCTAAGTCACCATCTCCACCTCCGACCACCACCTTAGACCTTATCCTCGACCACCGCCAAGACCATCGTCCTCTTCTTCCCACCGAACCATCTCCATTAACTGACTCCCATAGCTGCCACCACTGTAACGATCCCAATATTACTATACCTTCGTATTTTCTTTTTTTAGTAAAATATTGTATTTATTTATTCTTAATATTTTCCGTATATTTTGTTTTCTATTAAATATATTATTTTATTATTCCATCTATTTTTCCCAAACACATTTCTTTAAAACTAAATTATAATATTTTTTCAAATTAAACACAAGACCTAACCCAGCCCATAACTCAAATCCAATTTTATTTTCATTTTTTTTATATAAAATTATGAGCCTAAAAGCCACTTTCTAGTCAAGTAACGGGATATATTTAATGCTTTTTAAATTTATGCATGAACACCCTTATAGTTCATTGGTTAAGTTCTTACATTGTTATTCCATAAATCAAATGTTTAAATCCCCATTCTTGCAATTATTTTTTATCAATTTTTATCATTCTCATAACCTTCAAATGAGACTTTTTATTTTATCTTCTTTTGAACTCCCAAAATAATTAGAATGGTTAAGAGCTATAATTTATTAAAATTATGATGGGCATAAACCTTTTTTATATGTCACTTTTCTTTCTTTTCTTCATCACACATTTCTATTATTTCCGATCTCCCCCTTCATCTAGATTTCTCGAAGAAAAATATGAAAAAGTTCTCAAGAAGGTCTCGCTAGAAACACGAGGTTATCAGCGGATAGACAAGCCCGGTGACAATATCGGATTGTGTATGTAAGTCCCAATCGTTTCTTCTCATCCTCTTGTTGAATCATCATCATCTTGTCATGTCTCCATTGATTTCCATGCTTGCTCACTTCGTCTGTAAACTCTTTATTTAGAAAATACACATAAAATAAATAGCTAACCTAATAGTTAATTGTTTTGTAAACTTATTTATCTTCATGAATAGGATGCATTTCTAAGTAATATAATATATAGGAAATTATAGTTCTATCAATTGTGCATCTATACATCTAAAGTTTGTCACGAACAAATATCGGGAGTTCGAGTTATATCCTATTTAAAAACAGTGTGCGAATCATGACATATTCTGTCCAGATCTGTCACTAAATATTATAACGCAATTTTTAATATTTTACGTCGGTTTTAAGTTAAAACTTAAAACTAAGAAAATCTAGATCTTTCTATGTAGATGTTCAAAACATCTGAAAACACTTAATTTAGATTAATAATTACTGAGTTATGGTCTCTTGAAAAAGACTCTTATTGGCAGTTTTCTGGTTTTAAAAACAGTGAATAAAAAAACTACGCAACACTTAAACCGTTATTCGATTTGATATGAAATTTTTACCGTAGACCTGAAATTCTATCTAGTATATAATCTAATTTTTTCTAGAATGTCTAGAAGTTAAGATTGATTTTCTAAAAATTAGTTTGAAGGTAAACGTATTTCTTTAAGGTGGTATTTGAGATTGACAAGGTCATGATATTTATTTGAAACCTTATTTTCTTTTAAAACTAAATATAAATAAAACAAAATAAAAATAGCGAGTAATAAATTATGAAAGACATACGGACAAGCATACGAATCGGTCATAATATATATATTAAAATCGATATAAAAGATTAATAAAGATTCTACACAAAAATTATTAAACACTTTTATTTTGTTTTGAATAAACGATTGTGTTATGTGATGGTATGCAATATAGGATGATACGATTCACGTATTTTCATAACTACTAAAACATAAAATAAGATAATCATTACTAGTTAAAATACATCCTATTCATTAAGGTAAATAAGTTTACAAAACAATTAACTATTAGGTTGGCTATTTATTTTATATGTGTTTTCTAAACAAGGAGTCTACAGACGAACTGAGAAAGTATGGAAATCGATGGAGACATGACTAGATGAGGATGATTCAACAAGAGGAGGAGAAGAAACGAAGAGGACTTACATACACAAGCCGGTATTGTCACCGGCCTTATCTATCCGCCGACTCGCGTTTCTAGCGAGACCTTCTTAAGAACTTTTTTTATGTTTTTCTTCGAGAAATCTAAATGAAGAGGGAGATGGGAAATAATAGAAATGTGATGAAGAAAAGAAAAAAGTGCGACATATAAAAAAGATTTATGCCCACCATAATTCCAATAAATTATAGCTTATAACCATTTTAATTATTTTAGGAGTTAAAAAGAAGATGAAATGAAAGGTCTCTTTTGTAGGTTATGAGAATGATAAAAATTGATAAAAAAATAATTGCAAGAATAGGGATTTGAACATTTGACCTATGGAATAACAATATAAGAACTTAACCAATAAACTATAAGGGTGTTTATACACAAATTTAACAAGCATTAAATATATGCCGTTGCTGAACAAGAAAGTGGGCTTTTGGGCTCATAGTTTCATAAAAAAATGAAAATGAAATTAAATTTGAGTTATGGGCTGGGTTAGGTCTTGTGTTTAATTTGAAAAAAGGTTAAAATTTAGTTTTAAAGAAATGCATTTGGGAAAAATAGATGGAATAATAAAATAATATATTTAATAGAAAACAAAATATACGGAAAATACTAAGAATAAATAAATACAATATTTTACTAAAGAAAGAAAATACGAAAGTATAGTAATATTGGGGTCGTTACAAAAGCAGAAAAGTCAGACATAGCTGAACTAGTGACAAGCCGAGGCTTTTCAAAAAGGCTTAAGGATGGCCCAATAGACTGCTATCATGGCAGCTGAGATGGCAGTTCCTAGACCAGCTCAGCGTGAGGGTACCGTGGCGGACTTCATGTAATACCCAGTCCTTTTGAATACCAATATCCGTATTTTTGTCACTCTTAAAATTTATTTATTTTATAATTATTATTTGTATTATTCTAAAAACCCAAATCCTAATCTAATCTCATATCTTTTAATTTTCCCTAACCCAAACCCTCATTCCCTTCCTCTTTTATTATCCCCTTTCTTTTTCATTTTTAGCCCAGTCGTTACTTTCCCCAAGCCCAGAGCCGGCCCACTCCTCTAATCCTTTTCTCATTCACTTAAAATCCCAAGCCCGGCCCCTTTCTTTTCCCTACTATCTTATCCTTTGGCCCGAGCCCATTTTCCCTCCCCAGCCCATTAAAATAACAATTATCCCACCTCATTTCTTTTAAATCCCTTCAAATCCAAACCCAAATCTCCTCTATAAATTCCTATTAAACCACCAAGTTAATGCCTCTTTAATCCCAATTAATTTCCCCCATTAATCCCTTTTAAAACCCTATTAATCACCACTTAATTCTCATTCATTCTATTCTCCCTCTCTCTCTCAATTTCTCTAATTCTCTCTTCCTCTCTCTCTAAATTTCTCTCCCTTTATCAGCGTCTCATCCTTCCTCACATCAAATCAAGGAACAACGTGAAGCAGTGAAGAAAAGAAGGGCATGAAGAGCAGCTAGATCGAGTGAAATTGTCGGATTCCAAAGGACTGAGCCGGTGCTGCGTTTGTGGCGCGATCGTGCTGATACCACTGCAGTATTATTGTCGACACATTTCCAGGCAAGTACTTTTACTTGCTACATGCTATATATTCAAGTTACAAATTTAAATTACATAGATCGTAAAATTACAGTTTCAGATCGATTATGTGTCAAACCTGTTCGATGTGTGATTCTTATGAAAGTACTTGTCTATTTTGACGTAATTAGATTGTCCGTCTTGGCCCGTGTAGTGATAAATACCCTGTATAAATTTCACTGGATAATACGACGATTACCGACTAAAACGACTACCCCCAAGTTTGCCTGTAAAACTGGAAATTTCCTGTACCTGAAAACCGTTAAAATCACCATAAATTATATACATACTGGAATGGTACGTTAGAGGGCTTAAATCGAAGCCGACTCGATGAACTATAACCTTATGTAAGTTTCTAAATATTTCTGTACTTAAACTGTGACAATATTTGGATCGGAGTGCGACTCTGGACTGCACTCCAGAGCGACTCTGTTTACTGTGTTCTGTCCCGTAATGGGTACCCCCTCGCTTCCTTAACTCGTATGTTACGGAACTCCGCTGTTTATAAAAGGTGAATATGTTAGCAAGGTAACACAAGTGGTTTCATTCTGTTTCGTCATCGTTTGCTATTTAATCTGTGATTTAAAAGATGGGGACGTATAACAGTCCCAACAGAATCAGAATCGACATACTAGCGTTAAACAATGTATAACTCCTGACGTATAGACGCGATTGAAAATACGTCTATTGCGTTGAAAACCTTACTGAAAATCCTAGATTTCATCCAACTGTAGTGTCGCTAAAATCTGATCTCAACTGGGATTAAAATGCGTTGCGAAACGGACTTTCGATTCTGAAACCGGATTTCCAGCCGCGAACGTTTAAAATGAAATGGCCATAATTAATGATCCTGGAACCCGATTGGCATGAAACTAAATTCGATGGATAGATAACTGAACATACTAAGTATTACCTGTTCATCGTTTCACTAAATTGTAACCGTATGATCTATGATACATTATTCAAGGGGTAGATTACTAATTCATGACGTCCTAAACATGTTTTATATACTGTTCACGCATCATATCATACACATGTCACTGCATTGATAACCTAGTGATAACGTGCATTACCCAGTGTTAGGTATTAGTGATGATTGTGGCAAGTACGTCAGTGTTCGTGTATCAGTGAATAAGTGAAAGTGATACGTACTTGTACACAATCAGTGACCCTATTATTCTATTGCATTATCGACGTCTGTGGGATGCGTGTACGTGTGACTATAAGTGGTATGGGACACTTATGGAAGCTCTTGCACGGGTGTCACAGATAAGGCACCAGACACTGCCATTTATCTTAGGTATTAGTCGGGACGTGCTTGATGGAGGTCCTGCCTCCAGTTCTCGCGCAGACTTGTCACCGACCGATTGGTATTTAGGGTTATGGTTAGTGTTTGATGTAGACCACGGAGTGTGGGGTAGTTTGAGTGTGAGTTCAACAGAATCTCGGGAGTCCTATGCCGGCTTATATATTTAGGGAGATATATGGAGATTTACAGGGTATGTGATTATTACCGTGATATACATGTTGGGCCCGTGGTCTCTTGCCCTTGGGTTCTACCCTTGGGTGGAGGACACTCGCGAGTGGTTGACTCTCACACTTGAACTGACGATAGGCTTAGTGACCTGTACAGTGAGACTTAGAGACTGATAGGGATACTGGCATTGATATACCATACTTACTGTGTTGACATACATGGCATATCATTCTACTGCTTTTACTATTCCGCTGCATTGATTACTGCATGTTCATGCCTATACCGTCATTAATTTACTGTTATATATAACTATTATCACTGTTAGAATTGTCACATGAATTTATATATTATATTGCTATTGTGTCGCTCTGACGACCTGAGTATGCATGCTCAGTGTGAGGAGAAGATTTAGCCTGGACCGGGACTAGACGTACATCACGGACATCTTGATTAGCTATCCAGGGTTATACCCTTTTGTTTCCCATCAGGTCAGTTCTTTACATTGTTTCATTCAGTTACTGCATTTCTTATTACCTGCGCATCATTTACTGTTTACCATGTAAAACTAGAAGCCGAAATGTGACTACGGCAGGACATTTCCTTGACCGTAGGAGCATGGCTGGCCTTGTCAACCCCTCGTATTCCGTATTTTGGGAAGCGGGGCGTGATATGGTTTAGTTGGTATCAGAGCCAGGTTTTGCTTCGATTGGGATTGCAGTTTTCCGTGTAGAGCTTGACAATCTAAGACATCTCTCAGTCTAGATTGTAAACTTGATGGCCTTGATTCATATTCACATCGAATGTTCTGCTATCCATTCGCTAGGGTTTCGAGTGGCTCGACAAGGTTACGTGGTTGCAATTGCACTACCGTACTCTGTTTAAGTGACTTAGAATCCTACAGTTGATTTCCACTTGTAATAAATTTCATCACATTCGATGTTCTTGATCCCTTGCCAAATCCATGTTATAATTTGACTCTTATATCGTTCTCAAAATTATTGTTTCAGGATCATATCGTCCAACGACTCTTTCCCTATCTCCACTCCCCAGAATCAGACCATTGAGATTCTGAGTGTACTGCAAGGTTTGAAGGAAGCCCAGGAGCGAACAAACGACTTGTTAGCTGAAGGACTGAGAAGGCAGGTGAATCAGGCACCAGCGGGAGTCTCCAATCATAAAGGGATTCATGTTAGACGAGGAAAAGAGAAGAAGATGAAGCGCCAATTTGTTTCCCCGCGTCAGAAGCAGCAGAAGACCCCATGTTGTGGGTACTGTAAGAGGCCAGGACATCTTCAGAGGGATTGTCGTCGCGCCCAATAGGAATGTCTGATCTGCAGATCCAGCGAACATCTTATCAACGGTTGCCCAAAAAGAAAGGAGCTGCAAGGAGGAGACTCGACCACACTCCCCACTTCTGCCAAGTGAGGATTACTGCGTAGTTCGAATTTCGAGGATAAAGCGGACCCGACACAAGATTCAACTCGCGTGGCGAGAAGGCAGCGGTCTAGCAATCAAAGAAGAATTTTCATGTTTTCCAATTTCAGTATTATGTTGTCATCCTCTTATAAACATTTCTTTCCGTTTGAACCTTTGTATCCGTCGAACTTTTAGTTGAATGAAATAAAAACTTGAGTCGTAATATATGTATCATCCCCTTGTTCCTCCCCTTATACATACTATTCATTATCACAACATTTTAATTTTGATTTTTTTCAGTTTCTGCCACCGCATATCTTTCTATACTTCGTACACTTAGATATTTTCTTGATGTATCCCACTGTCTAATCATGACTCTTTCTTTTCAGGCCATGGCCCACCCTGGAGCAGCACCGCATCTAGATGAGGATGCACAGTCATGCGTTTTCTTAGACCACACGCTGATGAGTTCTGACGATGAGATCAACGGTCCCCAGGTCAATTTCGGAAACAACGATTCAGAGGACGAAGGAGTAGCCGCCCCAGAGTTTGACCTGATAGGCGATTCCGACGAAGAGGAAGGAGATCCTGAAGAGAACCCGATGGAGGAGGATCCCGAGGAAGACCCGATAGAAGAAAATCCAGTGGAGGAAAATCATATGGAAGAAAATCCAGAAGAAGAGAATCACATGGAATCAGACCTCGATGAAGAAGCCCCAACCGAGGAGGAAGGACCAGAAGATCAAGACCCTGCTGTGGAAGGACTCCCAATGGCAATCCCCGCAAGGCGCTATAGAAACGGACGTCCCTACCTGAGTGCGCGAGCCTACCGCAACCTGCTGAATCTCCACAACCGCGACTGACGGGATTTCTTTTAGATGTTGTCTTCTCTGGCCAAATAAATCTGTGTATAGTTTAGGGCCACCTTTCATCTTTGAGAATGCTTTGTTTAAAATCTTCTGGAATGAAATAAATTGCTGAGTTCGCTAATCTTTCGATCTTCTTAGTTCCCTTGGTGCTTGATTATTTCTTCTATACAATTATTTTCCTACTGAGATCTGTTCACCCCTACTCCTTACATTTTTCTAACCCTCACTAAGATTAACTAGTACCACACCCGATCTTTTGGAGGTCCATCCCTCATCCTTCGTCTGTGCCTCGTTTGAGATCCTTCTAGGAGGAGAACATTTCTTGTGAAATTTCCGAGTTAGCTAACTCTTCAAATTTTTGATTCATATGACCTACCGACCGTTATCCTCCCCATACTTTTTCCCTTGTAGTCCTTTGTTGCTCACCCTTATTTCCTGTGCTGACCCGATCCCAATCTTCTTGATCTTCAGCCTAAGGCCGCCACACTCCGACCTTCTGAATGAGCAACACTTCCTTGTAATCCCTACCCTAGCTAGCCCTAAACATTTTGTGTTTTTCCTATTACCCTAAATATGTTTAGGGACATTAGTATTCGAAATTTGGTTTTCACTATTCTTGTATTTGTCGAAGAGTGCGTGTTATTGACTACTTAGTTTTATATATTTTAAGTACATTACTATTATCCGCATTTTCAGTAGCGCAACCTTACACCGCGCATATTTTGTTCCATGTTTCCCATTTTCGCTATGTGAGTTTTCTAAGTTAATTCAAAACTATTTGATCGATACATCATCCTAAAATGTTTTAACCTACCGACAAATCTTTCACTACTTTATTGTCGTTCTTTTATTTTCGGGTATGGTGCCTATGTTTACTATTATAAATGATTGTGCCTTATACTCATTATTTCTGCCGTACTACCTTTGATATACTTATACGTGCACATATTTAGGTTTCGATTTTATCGAACACGCCTCGAATATTATTGTTCGTTATTGTTATTTATATTCTCGTATGCATGTAGTTTGCCCTTATAGTTGTTCCTGCCTTATACTTATTTAGACCTATCCTTTTGTATGTTGTTCTTACATATATAGACCTTCAAAATTTTATCCACCCATTTTAAGTAAATCACTATGTATTAGTGTTCGATGTGGTAACTTTTCGCTTACTATTTTATAGCTTGTCGTTTCTTTTAAATTTCGAGGACGAAATTTTTGTAAGGGTAGTATGATGTAATACCCAGTCCTTTTGAATACCAATATCTGTATTTTTGTCACTCTCAAAATTTATTTATTTTATAATTATTATTTGTATTATTCTAAAAACCTAAATCCTAATCTTATCTCATATTTTTTAATTTTCCCTAACCCAAACCCTCATTCCCTTCCTCTTTTATTATCCCCTTTCTTTTTCATTTTTAGCCCAGTCGTTACTTTCTCCAAGCCCAGAGCCGGCCCACTCCTCTAATCCTTTTCTCATTCACTTAAAATCCCAAACCCGGCTCCTTTCTTTTCACTACTATCTTATCCTTTGGCCCGAGCCTATTTTCCCTCTCCAGCCCATTAAAATAACAATTATCCCACCTCATTTCTTTTAAATCCCTTCAAATCCAAACCCAAATCTCCTCTATAAATTCCTATTAAACCACCAAGTTAATGCCTCTTTAATCCCAATTAATTTCCCCCATTAATCCCTTTTAAAACCCTATTAATCACCACTTAATTCTCATTCATTCTATTCTCCCTCTCTCTCTCAATTTCTCTAATTCTCTCTTCCTTTCTCTCTAAATTTCTCTCCCTTTATCAGCGTCTCACCCTCCCTCACATCAAATTAAGGAACAACGTGAAGCAGTGAAGAAAAGAAGGGCACGAAGAGCAGCTAGATCGAGTGAAATTGTCGGATTCCAAAGGACTGAGACGGTGCTGCGTTCGTGGCGCGATCATGCTGATACCACTGCAGTATTATTGTCGACACATTTCCAGGAAAGTACTTTTACTTGCTACATGCTATATATTCAAGTTACAAATTTAAATTACATAGATCGTAAAATTACAGTTTCAGATCGATTATGTGTCAAACCTGTTCAATGTGTGATTCCTATGAAAGTACTTGTCTATTTTGACGGAATTAGATTGTCCGTCTTGGCCCTTGTAGTGATAAATACCCTGTATAAATTTCACTGGATAATACGACGATTACCGACTAAAACGACTACCCCCAAGTTTGCCTGTAAAACTGAAAATTTCCTGTACCTGAAAATCGTTAAAATCACCATAAATTATATACATATTGGAATGGTGCGTTAGAGAGCTTAAATCGAATCCGACTCGATGAACTATAACCCTATGCATGTTTCTAAATATTTCTGTACTTAAACTGTAACAATATTTGGATCGGAGTGCGACTTTGGACTGCAGTCCAGAGCGACTCTGTTTACTGTGTTCTGTCCCGTAATGGGCACCCCCTCGCTTCCTTAACTCGTATGTTACGGAACTCTGCTGTTTATAAAAGGTGAATATGTTAGCGAGGTAACACAAGTGGTTTCATTCTGTTTCGTCATCGTTTTCTATTTAATCTGTGATTTAAAAGATGGGGACGTATAACAGTCCCAACAGAATCAGAATCGACATACTAGCGTTAAACAATGTATAACTCCTGACATATAGACGCGGTTGAAAATATGTCTATTGCGTTGAAAACCTTACTGAAAATCCTAGATTTCATCCAACTGTAGTGTCGCTAAAATCTGATCCCAACTGGGATTAAAATGCGTTACGAAACGGACTTTCGATTCTGAAACCGGATTTCCAGCCGCGAACGTTTAAAATGAAATGGCCATAATTAATGATCCTGGAACCCGATTGGCATGAAACTAAATTCGATGGATAGATAACTGAACATACTAAGTATTACCTGTTCATCGTTTCACTAAATTGTAACCGTATGATATATGATATATTATTCAAGTGGTAGATTACTAATTCATGACGTCCTAAACATGTTTTATATACTGTTCACGCATCATATCATACACATGTCACTGCATTGATAACCTAGTGATAACGTGCATTACCCAGTGTTAGGTATTAGTGATGATTGTGGCAAGTACGTCAGTGTTCGTGTATCAGTGAATAAGTGAAAGTGATACGTACTTGTACACAATCAGTGACCCTATTATTCTATTGCATTGTCGACGTCTGTGGAATGCGTGTACGTGTGACTATAAGTGGTATGGGACACTTATGGAAGCTCTTGCACGGGTGTCACAGATAAGGCACCAGACACTGCCATTTATCTTAGGTATTAGTCGGGACGTGCTTGATGGAGGTCCTGCCTCCAGTTCTCGCGCAGACTTGTCACCGACCGATTGGTATTTAGGATTATGGTTAGCGTTTGATGTAGACCACGGGGTGTGGGGTAGTTTGAGTGTGAGTTCAACAGAATCTCAGGAGTCCCATGCCGGCTTATATATTTAGGGAGATATATGGAGATTTACAGGGTATGTGATTATTACCGTGATATACATGTTGGGCCCGTGGTCCCTTTCCCTTGGGTTCTACCCTTGGGTGGAGGACACTCGCGAGTGGTTGACTCTCACACTTGAACTGACGATAGGCTTAGTGACCTGTACAGTGAGACTTAGAGACTGATAGGGATACTGGCATTGATATACCATACTTACTGTGTTGACATACGTGGCATATCATTCTACTGCTTTTACTATTCCGCTGCATTGATTACTGCATGTTCATGCCTATACCGTCATTAATTTACTGTTATATATAACTATTATCACTGTTAGAATTGTCACATGAATTTATATATTATATTGCTATTGTGTCGCTCTGACGACCTGAGTATGCATGCTCAGTGTGAGGAGAAGATTTAGCCTGGACCGGGACTAGACGTACATCACGGACATCTTGATTAGCTATCCAGGGTTATACCCTTTTGTTTCCCATCAGGTCAGTTCTTTACATTGTTTCATTCAGTTACTGCATTTCTCATTACCTGCGCATCATTTACTGTTTACCATGTAAAACTAGAAGCCAAAGTGTGACTACGGCAGGATATTTCCTTGACCGTAGGAGCATGGCTGGCCTTGTCAACCCTTCGTATTCCGTATTTTGGGAAGCGGGGCGTGACACTTCAGGAAGCTCAGTCCGGCCACGTTTACAGGATTAGAGGAGCCTTTATTGGCATAGCAGTGGCTGGTGGATACAGAGAATCTTTTAGTTGTCGCATAAATTCCGGACGAAAAAAGGGTGGATATAGTACGCATCCAGTTGGTGGATTACGCTCGTGAATGGTGGCTTATTGAGAAGACCCGTTTGGCAAAGCCGATCAGCTAAAAGACTTTTATGCGGAATTTCTTGGAGAAGTTCTTTCCGCAATCTACTAGGGAGAAATAGAAAAGAGGTTTTTCGGCTTGAAGCAGAATGGCGGATCTGTTGATACACATCCGGCTGAGTGAATCGGGCTCAGCTGATTTGCGAGACCCTTGGTTGCCAACGAGGCAGATAGGGTAAGACGGTTCATGCGTAGTTTGGATGTGGAGATTCATAGGTGTTCACTGATTAAAAATCAGGAATTACCTCAATGAGGTATCACGTGTTCACACGTGACCCTTGGTCACGTGTTCACACGTGACCCTTGGTCACGTGTTCACACGTGACCCTTGGTCACGTGTTCACACGTGATCTCGTTACAGAATTAAATTCTAAGCAAACAGAAGTATAAACAAGCGGCTGAGGAAAGACCCCAATGGGGGGTCACGTGTTGACACGTGATGATCCTTCAGTCTAGTTAAAAGACAGAATTAAAATTCTGAAGGAGGAGAAGTCACGTGCCAACACGTGATAGGCTTTGAAAGCCTTATGAATTGATAGAATTAAATTCTAATTAAGGGAAATCAAAGACCCTAACTGGGAAAGTATTTCTCCAAATTTTTCCAAACAAAAAAGGATTATGGGGGACCGTTTAAAAATCCAAGGGTGATTAAAAATCACCAATTTATGGAAAGATTTTAGTCAAGGAAAGATTTCCTTAAATTTCACCAAAAATAACAAACAGAATATCTTTTGGATTAAAAATCCAATGGTGAATAAAATTCACTGAGAGATCTAAAAGATCATATTAGTTATGAAAAACAAACAAAATCTTTCAATGAGAGATTTACTAAACAAATTGATTATTTTCCTTCTCCTATAAATAGAAGCCAAGAGGAGAAGAAAGAGAGAGAATTTTGGGGAGATAGAATTTTGGATCTTGAAATTTTCTAAAGGCAAATAGCAGAGAAAAAAGAAAGGAGAATTTAATTCTCAAGGAAAGAAACCCTAGATGAGAAAAGGGAAAAAGATCAAAACTTCAAAAAAGAGAATTTAATTCTCAATCTAAGAGTTTAACTCTTCTGCAAAAGAACTTAGTTCTTCTTCTGGTTGAAGATCTGCAGAAGCAAATCTCCCCATAGGTTGAGAATTTAATTCTCATCGGGTTGAGATTCTGCCATGCAGATCCAAAACTTAGGGGGAGAATTGAGTCTAGAGAATTTAATTCTCCCAAATTCATAGGAATTTAATTCCTTCAAGATAAAATTAGGGTTTAACCCTATATGAGAATTTAATTCTCCCAAACTCATAGGAATTTAATTCCTTCAAGATAAAACTAGGGTTTAACCCTATATGAGAATTTAATTCTCTTAAATTTACAAGGAATTTAATTCCTCCAAGACAGAAAAAGCCAGGGTTTAACCCTATATGAGAATTCAATTCTCCCAAAACTCATAAAGAATTCAAGTCCTCTAAATAAAATTAGGGTTTAACCCTACAAAGAATTTAATTCTTAAAAATAAAGAGATTTGGAAGATCTCCATGCATGCAAAAGACTAAGGTCACGTGTCCCCACGTGACCCCTGAAAAGATCCCCCAAAATGAGAAGGAATTAGCCCTGAGGTAATGCCTCACGTGCTCCCACGTGACCTCCAAAACAACGAGAATAAAAGCAAAGGCAGATTCTAACTTGGGCGCTCTCACGTGTTACCACGTGACCCCTTGATAAATGCTTTAATAATCAGCGCACAAATCTCCATCACGTGCCAACACGTGATGGCCAGAGAATCAAAAGTGTTTAACACTTATTCGCAGAACAAAGTTAAGGAGATCTGGCCCCACCTTTGGGTGCCCTCACGTGTCCCCACGTGATTCCTTCCTCTTTAGTGTTTAACACTAATTCGAGATTTTTATTTCCAGTGTTTAACACTGTTGTCTTCTAGTGTTTAACACTAATTCGAGAGTTTTATTTTCAGTGTTTAACACTGTTGTCTTCTAGTGTTTAACACTAATTTGAGAATTTGATTTCCAGTGTTTGACACTGTTGTCTTCTAGTGTTTAACACTAATTTGAGGGTTTTATTTCCATTGTTTAACACTGTTGTTCTCTTAGTGTTTAACACTATTTTTAGCCAAATTGGTTAATTTTCCAGAGGCAAAAGCCTCCCCTCCAACTAAATCTCAAAATTGAGTAAAATTCAGAGATATGATGTTTAATGCTCAGTCAAAGACAAAAATGTATTAGAGCCTTCAAACTCTGGCTTAGCATAGCTAGATAATATGGGTTTGAGTCCAGACAAGTGTGTAATGGTCTAACGAAGAACCAATATTTCTAATCTAATTGGACTTAGCCCAAATTGGCCATAAGTCCTCAATTCAGATTTAACTGAGCCAATGAGCTCATAATCTAATTAATTGATCTTAGATCCAAATTGGACTATAGATCCCCAATCAACCTTAGTTCAAGGGTACATCTCTTCACTCATTTGATATTTGTCATTGTAATCCCTTAACATCTTCAAAAAGGTGACGGGTCCCGACAACCACACACTTCACAGACTATGACGTCTCTAAACTACGGACTGTGGGGTCCTTAAACCCATGGACTATGATGTCCTTAATCTCGACCGTGATGTCTTTAAACTAACATTGGACCGTGGGGTTGATGTCCTTAACCTCGACCGTGATGTCTTTAAACTAACATCGGACTGTGGGGTCCTTAAACCCACGGACTATGATGTCCTTAACCTCGACCGTGATATCTTTAAACTAACATCGGACTGTGGGGTCCTTAAACCCACGGACTATGATGTCCTTAACCTCGACCGTGATGTCTTTAAACTAACATTGGATTGTGGGGTCCTTAAACTCATGGACTATGATGTCCTTAACCTCGACCGTGATGTCTTTAAACTAACATTGGACTGTGGGGTCCTTAAACTCACGGACTATGATGTCCTTAACCTCGACCGCTATGTCTTTAAACTAACAATGGACCGAGATGTCCTTAAACTAACAATGGACCGTAATGTCCTTAAACTAATCGACCGCAATATCACTAAACTAAAAAATAGAGCCCAATTGCTCTCTTGTTGGATCTAAACGATCCCGTTAAGTTGATCTTAGTCTAAAATGAGACCAACGTATCCTTAACAAACGTTTAAGTTGATCTTAGTCTCAAATGAAGCCAACGTATCCTTAAACCCAACCCCTAAACCCAAATCTTAGACAGATACGGATTTAGACTAGTGCACGCCCTACGGACGACAACATAAATTAGTCTCCGTATACAATCCACGGGCAACCAAACACAAAACAAACACCCACGACATGAAATGACCATCTGGAAAAAGAGAAAGTTGTTACCGCGATGCGGCAGTGTAATTAACTGCAGGGGCTTGCGCCTGCAAGGAAGAGTGTCCCTACAAACAAAAACCCCTCAAACGAGGGGGAATCTGACGAAGTCTGCTATATCGGCCGCATCCGTTTAAACCTTCGATACATGGTGCCATAAATCAACTTGGCATCTTCGGAGAGGTGGACGGATAACACCAATTAGCATCTGCCCCGAAATTCAGGCCAGGCATTTATCGCGTCTTCCCGCGTCTTTCGAAGGGGAATAGATTCTGGCACGGTCGGTGGGACCTTTTCCTCTTTCCACTCCACACTTCGTGTGTCATATTCGCGAACGAATTGCGGTTTGCTAACGGTTGCCCTTGGGTTCGAGGTATTAAGATTTGACATTTTGCTTGGTGCAGAAAGCGAAGGATTAATGGCGTCCACTTGCGCGAAGTGTTCCAGCTGCAACTGCAACTCACATTCCGCCTCATCTGGAGGCATAGCTTACGGGCCCCAAGCGGCTTCCTTGTTCACGATGCCAGTGGAACGGGTCACTCAGGCCACCACTGGATTGCTTTTCGGGACCATGCTCCCACCAACGAGCTTCAGCGCTCCTGTACCAACACAAGAAGCTCCCAAGAAGTCGGTCTTTGATTGGCTTACAACCACGGCGGCCCCTCTCAATGGGTCGTCCATCTCCAGCGCCTCGGTCTTCGCCAGATTGGGCCAAAGTTCCTGTGGGCCCATGATGAAGCCTGCAATTCAAGAAAATGCTATTCCAAAAAGGATAGCCATCCATGCTCCCGAAGACGTCAAAACGGCTTCTCCTGCCAAAGGGTCAGTCTTCACAAGACTGACTGTTCTGGCTCCCGCTCCAGTCGAAGTCCTCAAAGCTACTTCCCCCGCCCAGAGGTCTGTCTTGACCGGTTAGACACTGCTGCTCGACGGACGTCGGTCTTCAAGAGGCTGGTACCAGCGGCGCCTCACCAAAACAGGGGGCATGACGAAGTCACCCCTCAAGCTAAAACAATCCCAGCAGCTCGATACACTCGACGTCGCCACTGGCGCCGAGTAAGGAAAGCTGGGGGCAACTCCCCTTCTGGGCTAACTCCACCAGCCCCAATGGTGGAAATCAATGCTGCTGTTCCAACCAGAAACAGTTTCGAACTGCTGAACAAGGTGCGCAGGAACTCTCCTACCGCCGTACTGAAAAGATCTCCTCCACCGGTGGAGAATGTTACAGAAATAATGCCAGATCATCCCCCTCAACGGCTGTCCTCCAAAGTTTACAAAGTCTGGCGATGGGTCCAAGAGTCGGTGATTGATCAAGACTATCCCTGTCAACAGAAGAAGCTGAAGGTCCAGCAGGAAGAGAACGTCCTGGCAAGCCACGAAGGACGACAACCACCTGGGTGCCCGCTGCAACGGCCCCCTCAACGTCAACTGTTCAAAAGAGAAGGAGGCCAGAGAAAGTCCCTATGACTACGGCAGATCGCAAAGACGCTAAGCCCAAACGCTCCAAGTCTGGGGGAATAACAGTACATACTGTTTACATGGCTTCCGGAAAAGAAGAAAGTCGCACTTCGACAGGCCACCGACCGCTCACCCGATCAATAACAAGGGCTCAGGAACAACAGCAGCAAAAGCTTCAGGAGATGCTGACTGCAATGGCCGCACTCACCGGACCAAAAGAAAGCCCGGAGGCGTCATCGGAGCAGCGTCACGAACAAGAAACCGATGCTGACTTCCTACGCAGAGTCCTCGAAAAGAAGGACAGAGAAGCTGCAGAACAAGCTGCCAACATAAAACGAATGGCACTTCTCTTCCAAGACATGGTCGGGATGATGTTGCAGCCGGATCCTCCAGCTGAAGACCCTCCGATCATTATTGAAGACGACAGAGGGGAGACGTCGAATCCTCCTCCGGCTCTTTCAGCAACCAAAGAGGAAACTATTTCCAAGGCCGCTCTGGATGACAATATTGCTCAGCAAATACAAGCTCACCAGGCAAATGAAGCGGCTGGCCAATTCGTTAAAACTGGGCGACCGTATCCAGGCTGGTATGACCAAATAAAGTACCCGCCGGGATACACAATCCCCAAATTCCATGTGTACAAGGGGACAGGCAATCCCCATCAACATGTCGCTCAGCTCAGGGCTCTTTGCGGCAACATTGGGGGTGATGATAAGCTTTTGCTCCGCCAATTCGTCGACAGCTTGTCGGAGACGGCATTTGAATGGTATTCCGAACTTCCAAACGACCCCGTCAAGACTTTCGCAGAAATAGAGTTGTTATTCACCCAGCGATTCACGAGTGCTAGTGAACGCACCCCAATAACGGCATTGATCAATGCCAGGGTGAAGCCAGGAGAGAAGTGGGATCAATACGCAATCTGATGGCAGAATCTGTGGTCGAAATGCAAACAGCGCATCGAAGAAGCACCAGCAGTGGGCATGTTCGTAGGCACCCTAGACCCTCATGCAACTATTTCACAATTCATAATGTTCTTCAAACCGACCACGTTCCAAGCTTTAATCGACAAGCTAGCCCAGATGGACCAGATGGGTCATAGACCGTCTCCTCCGAAGCCGGAGCCGCGGAACGAAAAGGGTAAAGGGAAGGCAACCTTCGTTGCAAATACCCAACAACAGCCCAGTGCCCCAAAACTAAAGGATCAACTGGAAGAGAGACGGCGCTATTATAATGAGAAAATGAAGCGTCCTTATTCGTTCCCACGGGACAAAATGAAGAGACTATTCGAACTGGCGATGCGCAACAGACTCATCAATCTGCCAAATCCTAAGCGATCACTGCAACCCGGCGAAGCTAATAGTCCCAATTATTGTCCTTACCACCAAACGGTAACCCATCCAATCGAAGATTACTTCGTCTTTAAGGGATGGATCGAGGATCAGTACCAACAAGGCAAGTTTGCACTGTCTGAGAAGTGGAAAGTAAGCCCACCACAACCGCACACTCCTAAGAAGACGGACACACCGGGGGTATCGTGCTCTTTTGTTGAAGAAGCTCCATGAGAGGTCGCTCTTTCAGCCAAAACCAAAAGAATGCTGAACGATCTCCAGACATGCCCGGCGATCAGGTGGAAGAATCCGCTGGAACCCTAGATCATCGATGGGATGCTGAAGCTGCACCTAACTCCAAAGATTGGTAGTGATAGCCAAAGCGTTCACACCCAGCCGTCGAAGTCTTTGAAGAAGAAGAAGAAGACCAAAAAGCCCGTGAAGCCTGGCGACAAGTGCACGGACCTGCAAAAACAGATTGACGCGCTGGAAGAGTATAACCAGAAAACGCGGACTCCAGTCACACTCAAAGAATTTCTCAGCCACGTCCTTGAGGACGGAGACGATGGAGAATACTCGTCGGATGAATCTGAAGATTACGTAGCAAGCTGCCATATGATCTCTCACTCGTCGATAGACGATGAAGAAGCTCCTTACACCGAGAAACTGGGGGCAAATCCTGAGCCGGAACTTCTAGGGCCATCAGACGAAATGATTGATGCGTTCCTGAATGAAGCGCTTCTTGAAAGCAAAGCTGCTCGAGAGCGTGAGATGGCCATATTTGAAAAAGCCAAGCGCCGGCGACTGGACGAAAGGGTTGAGATGCTCCCGCCAAATCAAAACACATCCGCCGCGAATAAAAGCAGGTTCAAGACGAGGAAGAGGTTCGCCAAAGCCATATCAATGGGAATGAAGCTGCCACCCTCCGAAGGAAACATTCTTAGTGAAGCAGAAATGCATCCTAGCTACTGCTTATATCATCAAAAGATTGAGCACCATACTGAAGAGTCCAACGCTTTTAAAAAATGGTGGCAGGGATATGTTGCTCACGGGCAACATTTTAAACGGATGAAACGCAAAACTCGTTGGGAGCGAAAAAGTACGACCGAGGAGCTTAGAAGAACTACCGGCAACTGTCGCATGGTTAACGCCGGGGGATTGTAAGTTCTCACCTTCGTGAGCGACTCCGACGAAGAAATAACTCTTGGCCCTCTCTTCAAAGAATCCACTTCGGGGAAAAAGGAAGAACCGAAGAGCTGTGAAAATATTTAGCTGCGCAATCGTACGCTGTCCGAAAAGAATCTCGAACCCACGAATAGAAGAGATAAGGGAAAAGAAAAAGTCCCTGAGAATATCGCCCTAGATGACCAAGCTATCAAAGAGCTGACAACCAAGGACCCGCCAAAGAAAAGTAAGGTGGACTACAACGTTCTGGCACACTTGAGAAAGCTACATTCGCAGTTAAGCATTCTCGATGCCCTCCTGTTATCCAAAGAAGCAAGAGATTCTTTGATCAAGGCATTACAAAAGCCCGAGCAATTCCAAGCTTTCCTCGCCGAAGAAAAGATGAAGAACGAGCTGGAAGAAGTACATACAGCCGATATCACCTTCGGCGATGAAGATCTCCTCCTTGGGACATGCGAGCACAACCGTCCCCTATATGTCTCCGGATACTTTCATGACATCAAGATGGGTAAAATCCTGGTCAACAATGGGTCCTCCGTTAACCTCCTGAATGTGAGAGTGTTGAAGGAAATCTGCATGAGCTTTCAGCACCTCGCTCGCGATAAAATCACCATCTCAGGATTTGACTCCCAGTCATCACGGACGCTTGGGTCTGTAATATTGACACTACGTTTTGGGCTGCTTGTCACGGACATTAAGTTTCACGTCATTGACGCCAAGACATGCTACAATGCTTTGCTCGGCTGGCCCTGGTTACACGAGTACAACATCATCCCTTCTACACAACATCAGTGTATGAAGTATTTTAAAGATGGTCTCGAGTATACCGTAACAGGATAGCTGAACCCATTCTCCGTGAACGAAGTCCGAAAGTACGAAGATGCAAAATACTTCTTACCGGATTTCGAGGACACGGAAAGATGTCACAAACCAAAGAACAAAGCTATCACTACTATTCTGGTCTTCGGGAGTGATACCGAGGAGGAAGAAGAGATAGTTTACTCAGGTCTACCCCCGTGCAACAAGCCGGGACCGTCCGCTCCTATGTTGATCTTCGGCAGCGACTCGGAAGATGAGGTCAATGCCGTATTCTCTGCTCGACCATCAATACAAACCTTCGCTGATGAAGATCAAAATTTACAAGTTGCCATGGTTCCGTCCAAGCATCATAAAGAACTAGACGCGCTTGATACCTACAGTGTGGAAAAACTGCAGACATTCTACGTCCCTCCCACTCGAAAAGGTGAAAAGGCAATCCTATTCTACCGATCCGAGGAAACCAAAGTGGAGAAAGAAATCTGGCATGGCGCGGATTCTACACTTGACAGGCTCCAGCCCATCCGTTTGCCCAGATATTACACGAACGGACTAAAGAGACTCTTCAGTTACCAAGGTGTACCTCTTAAGCAAACTGCGCGACAAGCACGGTTCTATAACAGGATCTGGAACTTTCCCGGAACTCAACGAAAGTTGCCCAACAGAAGAATGGAAATGACCGGGCTTTGATATGTGCAATCCAGAAAACGGGAGCGAGTCCATGGAAGCTATGTCATACATGACTTCGATGAAGAAGGAGACATTCTCTTAAGAGAGGCCGATCCTGAACCAAAACAAGGTCCTGTCATCAAAATGCCGAGTCCATCGTTTGAAGCACGAATGGACAGACTAGTAAGGGAAGCGGGTCAAAAGATCCGGGATGACCATAACTGTGAGATGGCCATTTTCGAGAAAGCCAGGACGCAGCGCCTCCTTCAACAGGCCGTGAAAAATGAAAATGCTCCTCCTTGTCAACCCGTGGTACAAAAGGCCCGACGCAGAGGCAGAAACAAACCAAAGAACGGGAAAGGCGTTCGACAGCGACAAAGCAGGTCCAAGAAGCCACGCGATCAGGGATCGAGCAGTCCGGATTCGTCTCTTATAAAAAAGATGGGTCGAGCATATTCTTTTCCCCAAGACAAGATAAGGAAGATATTCGATCTTGTCATAAAACATCAGATGATGACGCTCCCGGAGTCCAAGCACCCCGAGCAAGCAGGCGAAGTCTCTCACCCGGACTATTGCTCCTATCACAGGGCAATAGGACATCCTCTCGAAGACTGCTTCACATTTAAAGACTGGGTAGAAGACCGGTATCAGCAAGGCAGGTTCGCTCTATCCAGCAGCTGGAGGGTAGCCCCGCCATAGAAGCATGAACCCAAATTCACGAGAGTAGAACCAGATCAACATCGGTCTTGAAAGCGAGCTCGTACTTGTCATATGATAACACTATCAGAAGAAGAGCCCGAGAATATGAATCACCTCCCCTGGTGCTTCGAAAACAATGATGACGAGGTGATCTCAGAGTTTCCACCGGCGCCGAAAGAGCTAGAAGATGGAATACACATTACTGCAGATAATCTCAGGAAAATTGATTTGGGGACGGCAAGTGACCCACGACCGACATTCATCAGTGAGTTGCTGTCTGAAGAAAGGGTGGCTACACTAAAAGATGTGCTTATGCAGCATAAAGATTGCTTCGCATGGAACTATTCCGAGATGCCAGGATTAGATCCAGAGATTGCTGTGCACAAATTGGCAATATATCTGGACGCCAAGCCAATCAAACAAGCACCGAGAAGAATGCGGCTCAATCTTGAGATGAGCGTCAACGCCGAGGTTAAGAAGCTAATCGACTCTGGCTTCATCCAAGAGGTTCAGTACCCTGACTGGATCGCCAACATTGTCCCAGTGATAAAGAAAAATGGAACGGTGTGCAAATGAGTGGACTTTCGGGATCTCAATAAAGCCTGCCCAAAGGATGACTTCCCAATACCAGTCACTGAGCCGATGATAGATAATACATCCACTCACGAAGTCTTCTCCTTCATGGACGGATCGTCAGGATATAATCAGATAAAGATGCATCCCGAGGACCAGAAGCACACCGTTTTCCGGACCCCTTTGGGTATATTCTGCTACAAGGTGATGCCTTTCGGTCTAAAGAATACCGGTGCCACCTATCAGAGGGCCATGACGAAGATATTCGATGACTTCATACATAAAATCGTCGAATGTTATATTGACGACCTTGTAGTTAAAAGCAAATCATACGAGGAACATTTAGAGCATCTGAAGATCGTATTTCAACGCCTTCGGCAATACAACTTGAAGATGAACCTTCTCAAATGCGCGTTTGGAGTTTCCTCTGGCAAGTTCCTAGGATTCATCGTCCGATACCGAGGCATCGAGATAGATCCGTCAAAGATCAAGGTGATTATGGAAATGCCCCCGCCAAGGACTCTCAAGCAACTGCGGTCTCTCCAAGGAAAGCTCACGTATATCCGGCGATTTATAGCCAATCTTTCCGGCAAGTGCCGTCCTTACAGTCACCTCATGAAAAAGGGAACCCCTTTCGTCTGGGATCGCAAATGCCAAAGCGCGCTGGACGAAATCAAGCAGTACCTGCAGAATCCGCCAGTACTGGCCGCTACGGTCAAGGGAAAGCCTCTCATTCTTAATACAACAGCCCTCGAAAGTTGTTTAGGCGTGCTATGGGCACAAGAGAACGACCAAGGGAAGGAGAGAGCCCTCTACTATTTGAGTCGAGTTCTATTGGGGGCAGAAAGCAACTACTCCCCCATCGAAAAACACTGCCTGGCGTTGATCTTCGCAATAACGAAGCTCAGACACTATGCGTTGGCACATGAGATCCATCTCATATCAAAAGTGGATCCTCTCAAATACTTGATGTCGAAGGCCATATTAACAGAACGGCTTGCTAAATGGGCCCTGCTCTTGATGGAGTTCTCGATAACTTATCGACCTCTTAAGGCAGTGAAAGGCCAGGCCATCGCCGACTTCCTCCCTGAGCATCCGATACCTGCCGATTCTCCTTTGAATTGCGAATTGCCAGATGAACATGCGTTTGACACGATCGACGGGGACGATACCCAGTGGGAACTTTATTTTGATGGGGCGTCTTCCATGAAGAAGCGCAAACAAAGTACCCCCATAATCAAATCAGGGGTAGGCCTCATCTTCATGACTCCACAAGGAGAGATAATGCGCTTTGCCTTCTCCTTAACAGAGCCGAGGACAAACAATGAAGCCGAGTATGAATCTTTGATAGCAGGTCTCGAGATCGCCATCGACATGGGAATTGAAAACATCCTCATATACGGAGACTCCCAACTGGTCGTTAGTCAAGTAAACGGTGACTATCAAACGTGCAAGCCAGAGCTGGTAAAGTACGGCGAGAGAGTACAGCAGCTGCTGACTCAAGTTCCTTCCTACACCTTAGAAAGCATACCGCGTGCGGAAAATAGCAAGGCAGATGCATTAGCCAAGCTTGCTAAAGAATTGGCCTACAAGAACCTCGATGACGTAAGAATCGTGGTACAAAGCCGTCGGGTTCTTGCACCGGCAGAAATATCTCTGGAGTCATCTGAGGAAAAAGGAGTGACCGAGCAAATGGCTCTACAAGTAAAAGACCAAGAAAAAGTTGAGGATTGGAGAGAAGTATTTATAGACTACTTCAAATCCCGTCGAACGCCTGAAGATCCGTCCTCAAAACATCAGCTCATGAAGCGAGCTCTATCTTTTGCCTTCGTCAATGATACCCTGTATAAAAGATCGTTTGATTTTCTGTGGCTAAGATGCCTGGGACCTAAAGAGGCAAAGAGGGTCGTCCAAGAAACTCACGACGGACTCTGCGGTTCTCATCAAGCCGGCCCGAAAATGAAGCTGAAAATCAAAAGGATGGGCTACTATTGGGCCACGATGATCCAGGACTGCCTCGAATACGAGAAGCAATGCCACTCATGCCAGATTCACGGGGACTTTATCCATCAACATCCAAATCCGCTGCATCCAACGGTGGCTAGCTGGCCCTTCGAAATGTGGGGAACCGACATAATCGGCTCCATCGAACCAGCATCTTCCATAGGGCATCGATTCATTTTGGCGACAACTGATTACTTCTCTAAATGGGCAGAAGCAATACCGCTGAGGGAGTTGAAGACGGAGAATATCCTCCATTTCTTCAAGACACACGTCATTTATCGGTTTGGCACTCCGAGACGAATCATTTCCGATAACGGGCCAGCTTACAGAAGCCACAAAATCAGCCGCTTCACACAGCAGCACAATATAGACTGGAGATACTCCTTAATCTATAATCCCCGAGCTAACGGTCTAGCTGAGGCTTTCAACAAGACCTTGACTAAGATCGTGAAAAAGACGGTGTCTCGAAATAAGAAGGACTGGCATGAGAGACTGCATGAAGCTCTCTGGGCGTATCGAACTACGTTCAAAACGGCCATGAATACGACGCCGTACGCATTGGTATTCGGTGCAGAAGCGGTACTCCCCCTCGAGATAGAGTTACCCTCTCTACGAGTAGCAGTTCACTACGAGCTAACAGACGAGGAAAATGCTCATCTTCGACTTGAGGAGCTTGATGCCCTTGATGAAACCCGGCTCATAGCGTAACAAAATCTGGAGGCTTATAAAGCAAAGATGACGCGTTCATATGAAAGATTGACTAGGCCGAGAACATTCCACCAAGGCGAACTCGTGCTAGTGGTCAAAAGACCTATGATCCACAATCGTGCCAAGCGGGGAAATTTGAGCTGAATTACGAAGGCCGGTACATCATAGACAAGGTCTACCAGGGTGGGGCCTATCTACTCATGGACATGCATGGTGAAAGACCTTTCAGGCCGATAAACGGTCGCTTCCTGAAGAAATACTATGCTTGACGAGTCACAGCCTAGGTCAATGATAGATGACGACGACTATGTCCACTCGCTATCTTCCTGAGCCCAAACTCTATAAGTAGTAACCGGCTTCCTTTACTACGGACCGAAATGTCCTAAAACTAACAACGGACCGAAACGTCCTTAAACTAATGACGGACCGAAACGTCCTTAAACTAACAACGGACCACTATGTCCTAAAACTAGCCGTTGACCGAGATGTTGGTAAACTACGGTAGATTGCAGCATCCCAAAGCTGATATAAAAAAGGGAAAGAATAAAAAAAAAAGAGAGAAAAAAGAAAACGGTATGTCCATAAGCAAAATGGGCATGGATGAAAACCCGAAAGGGCTCCGTGAGCAAAAACAGCAGGGCTACCGGCGAGTTTTGTGAAAACTCGAAAGGGCGCAAGCTCGTTAAAATAAAAAAAAGAGAAGAAAAAAGAAAAACGGTATGTCCATAAGCAAAAAGGGCACGGATGAAAACCCGAAGGGGCTCCGTGAGTAAAAACAGCAGGGCTACCGGCGAGTTTTGTGAAAACCCGAAAGGGCGCAATCTCGTTAAAAGACACTTGCAAGGTCCTCTCAACTTTGTAAAGAGAAACCACCTGCGTGAGATCCTTACGACTCACAAGGGAGCAACACACTTAGGGATCCCCACGATCCCTAAGGAGAAATTACACTTGCGAGATCCTCACGACTCGTAAGGAGAACCCTCTTATGAGACCCTCACGGCTCATAAGATTTGAAAGTCTTAAGCTACAGGGATCTGAACCTGTTCTTAAGCAGCCCCCTACTCCTTCAGAGAATGTTTCGGCTGTCTTGTCTACCGCCCACAGACAGGCAGCACGTGCAGCTCGGGAAGCAATTGAAAAACTGACCCAAGGTAACGTGACATTAGGTTCTTTTGGTCAAAATTTTAATTTTCAGATTTTCATATATCCTATCATGTAGTGCCGAGTCTTGATGAGGTAGCGGTAGGTGAGGTGGCTGCAATCGCCGAGCCCGAGGTAGCGGTAGGTGAGGTGGCTGCAATCGTCGAGCCTGAGGTAGCGGTAGGCGAGATGCTGCAATCGTCGAGCCTGAGGTAGCCACTCTTTCTCAGGAGTCTGGCACTGCCCCAATCGCCATTCTTTCCGCCTACGGTTCTCTGCCATCTCCTGGCGTCGCGAGCGTTACGACGGCTCTCGTAGAGTCAGGGGATGAGGTGACGGGAGGCGAGACCATTCCATTGGAGGAGGGTGAGGCAGTCGCTGCATCCAGTGATGCCTTTGTTGCGGTCTCGACCGGCGACCTACCAGGTAGATTTTGGGTTATTGCTTTCCTTTTCATTTTGCAATCCCTTTCGATCTCTCCTGATAGTATTTCTTTCGCTTCTAATGCAGGCGTGGCGAGCGTTGAGATTGTGCCACCCGAGGAAGTATCGCTAGTTGCTACTTTGACGGTGGCCGTCCCTTTGCTTTCTCTCATATCCTCTCAAATGCTAGAAGGTACGGAATTGTGACCCATCGGTTTCATTGTGGGAAATATACTTTATGCACTGACATTGCATTACTACATCCTTACAGGAGTCCTTTTTTATCACCTGTATCAGGTGCTACACCCACACTTCTTCTTTCAGTCAGAGATTGCCTCTTCTAGCGGAGCTGGTGAGTACAACTTTTAGCTAACGTCTCTTCTTTTCTTTTACGGGTAGTCAAATCGTTTCTAATTCTTCTTTGTTTTAATTGCAGCCCTACAGATCGAAGGAGGAAACGAAAGAACAGTTGCACCACCGGTACTCCCGGTCTTGCCACCTGCTGCAGCCGGTATAGTAAACTCCGTTGTTCATGAACCTCCTTTATTTCCTGAACCGTTATTTGACTGTGATTTGCTTTGCAGCTGTAACACCGACTTCAGCTTCATTCGAGTCTAGAATCCTAATGCCAGCGGGCCCCTTTTCCAGACGTCTATCTTCAAAAGGCGCTGTGAATAGTCTGCGTATGCTAAGTGATCATCTCGAGGAGCTTGACGCGGAGACTCTTGCCCTTGCTGCAGATTTTGCTGCTGAGGTTAATCCCATGCTGGCGACGCTCGTGCACTTTCACAGTGAGGGTATCGTTGAGTCTTGGGTTAATCACTGTAGGAAAATTGAGGCTTGTCTGCATAAGCTCGAGGTCGGACGTCCTGCTCCCGAGGTCCTGGCTATGAACTCTCAACAGGCTGCGTGGGTCGAGGAGAGCACTCCCTACTTCCGCCATCTTGAACAGGAAGCGGCCTTAAAGCGTAAGGAGTGCGAAGAATCTTCGAGCGAATCTGCTCGATTGCATACTCAAGTTGACGCAAACGCTGCACAGCTGAAAGTTATCTTTGAAAGCCTTCTATGATATATTTCTGACGGGCTAACGCTGTGGCGGAAGCTCGACCTCATCGAGCGAGATGCACAGAATCGTAGGGTAGCTCAGCGGGTCGTCGAAGAGCAACTTTCATCCTATTTGCAGCAACGAGCTCAGGTTGAAGCAGAGTTGGTCGCGGCAGCTGACCATGAGAAGAGGCTGAGGGGAGTGCACGAGCGGCTGATTAGTCTATTGAAAACGCTTCCCTCCCAATAGTTGTTTTTGCACCACTTGTAACTTTGGAATAAAATGTATCCCCCCTTTTTTATCCTTTCATATGATGTAAATTGTACTCAATTGAATTTATGAATAAAAGATACACTTCTTTCGTACTATCTTGCGTCATTTCTTGCTTTCTTCTTTTCTTTGTTATCGGCATATCACTTTAGTAAGCGTATCCTGCAGATGATAGAGAGAGCATTCCGCTTTGAATTCTTCGAGAGATAGCGATAGTTTAGGAAGCAGGTTCAGATCTGTTGCCTAAAGCTTTTCAACTTCATGAGCCGTGAGGGTCTCATAAAGATTTTTCTCCCTACGAGTCGAGAGGATCTTGTAGGTGTATTTTCTTCTTAGGAATCGTGAGGATTACTAAGTGTGTTTTTCTCTCATAAGTCGTAAGGATCTCACAAGAGAATTTTCCCTCTTACAAGTCAAGAGGACTCGTAAGTGGTTGTTTCCCTCCTTGTCGAGATTCGACTTTGGAGAGTGTGGCCCATGAATAGTATGCAAGAGTCCATTTTGGACGACTTGCAGGGTCCTAGTGCTTAGGAAACAGGTTTTTTAATCTCTGCTGCCTAAGGCTTTTCCTTATGAGTCGAGACGATTCAAGAAGTTCTCGCAAAGACACTAATTTCCTCACGAGTCGAGACGAATCAAGCAGTTTTCGCAAGAATGTCCTAACGTCACAGTTAACCTCTGCTCTTTACGACAGAGGTCCGTTAGGGTCGTGGTACTAGGGTTTTGTCCGTCGTACCTTCGCGTTGGCTGATTTATTCCTCGATAGGCAATCTTGTTGTTCGAGTGGCCTTGCGACTGTCGTGTCTCTGATCCCTTCGGGGGCTGGACAAGACGTCTTCAAGCAATCCTCCTAGTCAGTTTGACCGTCGGAAGAGCAAGCGTTAGGAATTTTGCCATGCCGCTTTTTACTTGAGGTTAGGCTCATTTTGGGGAGCCCCGATTAGTCATAACCACTCCGCGCTGTGTAGGATGATCTCCGATAGTCTTTCAGGCTTTATTTGAGTTGCTGTCAAGATCCTGAAGCTAGGAATTTAGCCTTTGCTTCGTTTGCTGGTATTGCGTCTACTGTATCGAGACGAATGCCGCGGTTGTCACTAGGTTGTTGGTGAACCGTTGAGGTTTGGAACTAGGGATTTTGCCGTGGCTCCGTTGTTTGATTGTCGCGTCTGAATCTTGCTAGAGGAAGAATGCTGTGGAGACATCTCATCTGCTGTATCGAGACGAACGTCGAAGTGGTAACCACTCCATGCGGGATGATCTACGGTAGTCTTTCAGGTTTTATATGAGTTACCATCAAGACCCCGAAGTTAGGAATTTGGCCTTCGCTTCGTTTGCTTTGGCGTGTCCGAATCCTGTTGGAGGAAGGACGCTGTAGTGGAATCTCGTCTGCTGTATCGAGACGAACGTCGAGGTGGTGACCACTCTATGTGGGATGATCTCCGGTAGTCTTTCAGGTTTTATATGAGTTACCGACAAGACCCTGAAGCTAGGAATTTGGTCTTCGCTTCGTTTGCTTTGGCGTGTCCAAATCCTGTTGGAGGACGGACGTTGTGGTGACATCTCGTCTGCTGTATCGAGACAAACGTCGAGGTGGTGACCACTCCGCGCTGGTGTGGGATGATCTCCGATAGTCTTTCAAGTTTTATATAAGTTGCCGTCAAGACCCTGAAGCTAAGAATTTGGCCTTCGCTTTATTTGCTTTGGCGTGTCCGAATCCTGTTGGAGGAAGAACACTGTAGTGACATCTCGACTGCTGCATCAAGACGAATGCTGAGGTGGAGCTGGGATTTTTCCATCACTCCGCTTTGTTTCGACCGTGAGGTCTTTCATTGACATTGCATCTGCATCCTGCTGGACTGCAAAGGAACGCTGTTGTTGACATTGCGTCTGGTGTAACGAGACAAATGCTGAGGTGGAGTTGGGATTTTGCCGTCACTCCGCTTTGTTTCGACCATGAGGTCTTTCGTTGACGTTGCATCTGCATCCTGCTGGACTGCAAAGGAACGCTGTTGTTGACATTGCGTCTGGTGTAACGAGACAAATGCTGAGGTGGAGTTGGGATTTTGCCGTCACTCCGCTTTGTTTCGACCATGAGGTCTTTCGTTGACGTTGCATCTGCATTCTGCTGGACTACGAAGGAACGCCATCGTTGACATTGCGTCTGCTGTAACGAGACGAATGTTGAGGTGGTCTCTAGGTTGTCTGTGAACCGTCGAGACTTGGCTCTCTTTCGGATGGAGCCTGGGGGGAAGGTGTGATTTCCTTTTTGTTTGTGCCCCTGAATTGTATATAGGGATCGATGTGATCTTACCTGTAGAGCAAAAAAATTTATTTCATATGTATTTTTTGTTGTCTTTCCGCGATGCTCTATCATTTCAGCTTTTATATCGCGAAAGTCGTGATTCCTCAATCATTTCGGCTATTTTTCGCGGTGCCCAATCATTTCGGCTATTTTTTGTTTTATTTTTACTCGTTGCTTTTCTATTGCGAGTTTCCCAACCATTTCGGCTATTTCATATGCATATATTTTACTTGTTGATTTTGTTGCAAGTTGCCCCATAATTTCGGCTATTTCATAAGCATATATTTTACATGCTGATTTTGTTGCAAGTTGCCCCATCATTTCGGCTATTTTGTATGCATATATTTTACTTGCTGATTTTGTTGCAAGTTGTCCTATCATTTCGGCTATTTCATATGCATTTGTGGCTCACTGGCTTTTCGCTGCGAATTTGGGATTTGACACCGATTTTGGCATCAGTATCGCTACAACTGGGATATTGCCAGGAGCGAATCATCATTTTCCTTCGTCGATGTCGAACAAAGGTGGCTTAGTAGACAGAGTTAGGATCCTGTCGACTAAAACTTTTGACTTCATGAGCCGTAAGGGTCTCATAAAGGTATTTCTCCCTATGAGTCGTGAGGATCTCATAGGTGTGTTTTCTCTTTAAGAATCGTGAGGATTCCTAAGTGTATGGTCTCTTATAAGTCCTAAGGATCTTACAAGAGTATTTTCTCCTAATAAGTCTAGATGACTTACAAGGGTTGTCCACTGTGTAAACATATCCCCAGCCGCAGGTGGGACTTTGTTAAGGAAATGTTTATTCGCGCCCGTGGATTGTATACAAGGGTCAGCATTGAACCGCTTGTAGGGCAATGCTGGAGATTGTGATGGCTTAAGAACAGGTTCAGATCCCTATAGCTTAAGGCTTTTGAATCTTATGAGCCGTGAGGGTCTCATAAGAGGGTTCTCCTTACGAGTCGTGAGGATCTCGTAAGTGTAATTTCTCCTTAGGAATCGTGAGGATTCCTAAGTGTATTTCTCCCTTATGAGTCGTAAGGATCTCACGCAGGTGGTTTCTCCTCACAAGGTCGAGAGGACCTTACAAGTGTTTTTTAACGAGGTTGCGCCCTTTCGGGTTTTTACAAAAAATCGCCGGTAGCCCTGCTGTTTTTACTCACGGAGCCCTTTCGGGTTTTCATCCGTGCCCATTTTGCTTATGGACATACCGTTTTTTTCTTCTTTTTTTTATATTTTATCTTTTTTTTGTGTCAGCCTTGGGATGCTGCAGTCCACAGTAGTTTATCGACGTGTCGGTCAACAGCCAGTTTTAGGACATAGTGGTCCATCGTTAGTTTAAGGACGTTTCGATCCGACGCCAGTTTTAGGACATAGTGGTCCATTGTTAGTTTTAAGGACGTTTCGGTCCGATATTAGTTTTAGGACATTTCGGTCCGTCATTGCCGTATTTGAGGCGAATTTCTAGTTTACGGACTTTTCGGTCCATGGGGCTTTCTCTATGAATGAGCACGATGCCCCCGGCATGTCCATCTTTTTAGGGGCATGAGGCTATGGCGGGTTCACCTTCCAGTTTTCAGATAATGTGAACTTGCCTTGTTGGTATTGGTCCTCAATCCAGCCTTTGAAAACGAAGCAATCTTCGATTGGATGGCTTACTGCTTGGTGGTAAGGGCAGTAATTAGGATTGTTGATATTGTCTGGCTGCAACGGACGTTTTGGATCCGGCAGATTGATAAGTCTGTTGCGCACTGCCAGCTCGAACAGTCTCCTCGTTTTATTCTGGGGAAACGAGTAAGGACGTCCCAATCTCTCCTCGAGGGATGGGCGTAGACGCATGTTATTTTGGCGAACAACCGGCTTTAAGTTGCTCGGCTGTTGTTGAGTATTGGCGACGAAAGTTGCTTTTCCTTTTCCTTTTTCATTTCGAAGCTCCGTCTTTGAAGAGAGCGGTCTATGGCTCATCTGGTCCATTTGGGCCAGCTTGTCGATCAAGGCCTGAAAAGTGGTCGGCTTGAAGAACATCATGAATTGAGAAATGGTCGCCTGAGGGTCGAGGGTTCCTATGAACATGCCTACGACTGGAGCTTCCTCTATGCGTTGTTCGCACTTTGACCACAGATTTCGCCATCGTATTGCGTATTGAACCCATGTCTCGCCTGGTTTCACCCTGGCATTGATCAATGCCATTATTGGGGTGCGTTCACTAGCACTCGCGAAACGCTGGGTGAATAGTAGCTCCATCTCTGCAAATTTTTGACAGAATCGTTTGGAAGCTCCGAATACCACTCAAGCGTCGTTTTCGATAAGCTGCCGACAAATTGGCGGAGCAGAAGTTTATTATCACCTCCGTTGTTGCCGCACAAGGCTCTGAATTGAGCGACGTGCTGATGCGGATTTCCCGTCCCCTTATATACATGGAATTTAGGGATCGTATATCCCGGCGGGTACCTTATTTGGTCATACCAGCCTGGATAGGGTCGTCCAGTCTTAACGATCTGCCCGGCCATTTCATTCTCCTGGTGAGCTCGTATTTGCTGAGCGATGTAGTCATCCAAGGCGGCCTTAGAGATTGTCTCTTCTTTGGCTGCTGAAAGGGCTGGAGGGGGGTTCGATGTCTCCCCTCTGTCGTCTTCAATGATAATCGGGGGGTCTTCAGCTAGAGGTTTTGGCTGTAACATCAACCCAGCCATGTTTTGGAACAAAAGAGTCATTCGTTTTATATTGGCCACCTGCTCCACAGCCTCTTTTTTTTTCCTCTCGAGCATTCTTCGAAGGAACTCGATATCGGTTTCTTGTTCCCGACGCTGCTCTGAGGTCTATGGATTTTCTTTTGGCCCAGTGAGTGCGGCCATTGCAGTCAGTATCTCCTGAAGTTTCTGCTGCTGTTGTTCCTGAGCCTTCGTTATCGATCGGGTAAGCGGTCGATGACCCGTAGAAGCACGGTTTTCTTCTTTTCCGGAAGCTATATAAACGGTATATATTACCATGCCCCCGGACTTGGGGCGTTTAGGTTCGGTGTCTTTGCGGTTCGTCGCGGACACGGGGGCTTTCTCCGGCCTCCTTCTCTTTTGAGCGGTTGATGTTGAGGGAGCCGTTACAGCGGGCACACAGACGGATGACATCTTCTGTGGTACCACGGGATGGCTCTTTTCTTGCTAAGCTTTAAGCTTCTTTGGCCGGCGAGAGTAGTCCTGGTTAATTACCGATTCCTGGACCTGTCGCCAGACTTTATAAATTTTGGAGGACATCCGCTGAGAGGGCTGCTCCGGCTTCTTTTCTGTAGTAATCTCCATAGATGGAGGAGATCTCTTCAGCATGGCAATCGGAGCGTTCTTGTGAACCCTCCTAAGCGGTTCAAAGCTGTTCCCAGTTGGAACAGCAGTATTGATTTCCACCATGGGAGCTGGTGGAGTTAGTCCAGACGGGGAGCGGCCCCCAGCCTTCCTTACTCGGCGCCAGTGGCGACTTCGAGCGTGTCGAGCCGTTGGGATTGTCTCAGTTGTAGGGGTGACTTCCTCATGCCCCCTGTATTGGCGAAGGATTGTCACCGGCGTCAGCCTCTTAAAGACCGATGCCCGTTGAAAAGCGATGTCCAATCTGTCAAAGATAGATCTCTAGGCGGGGGATGCAGCTTTGATGACTTCGCCTGGAGCGGGAGCCGGAACGGCCAGCCTTGTGAAGACTGACTTCTTGGCAGAAGAAGCTTCTCTAATAATTTCGTCCTCTTGAGCCGGGATGGCTATCCGCTTTGGGATGGCTGCTTCGGCTATCGTGGGCTTGTTGGCGTTCTGGCCCAGTCTGCTGAAAACTGAGGCAGTGGAGTTGGGCGACCCGTTGAGAGGGGCCGCTGATTGATCGTTTCCGTTTCGTGTTTAGAATGATGTTTCACAACCAAAGAAATTTATACCGCAATCAATTGACGGTGTCTATTGTAGTTTCGTCAATGAGAACAGATCGTCCACTAAGAAAGTGTGATTTGCTCGATCTTGTTTTAGTTGAGTTGAAAATTAAAAGGTAAAAGAAAATTGCAATAAAATTGATTCAAGATTTATGAGTTTTTATTTTCAAGAAACTTAAAGAAAGTAAAGATCTAAAATCAAGAATCAAGAATTGTTCCCAAATTGTTTGAATTATCAAGATTTGCAAAGAGGCCCGTAGGAATCGATCCAATCGATAGTGATGATGAAGAATTATGATTACAAATTCTTATCTATTGATGATTTGTTGCTAGATCGATGACGATCAACGAGATTTAGGGATATCTTGAAGAAACTAGGGTTTCTCCATCATCATCCCCTGTCCTTTCGTTGATTAGCATTCAAATTCTAGCCTCTAGGAAATTCAATCATCGATCGTTGATCTCTAATTTATAGCGAAAATATTCAAGAAAGCATCTCGCTCAAAACTAGGTTGTCGATAATTCAATTTCCTAAAGTTTACAAAACTCATAAGACTTAAGAATCGTTCAAGAATTTAATCATCGTCATCTATCCATTTTCTCGATTCCTCCACGAGCGGAGTTTTCACTCAAATATCATGAAAAAGAAAACAATCAAGAATTGAGAACTCTTCATAATGCTCAAATATAAAGAAAAGCAAGATCAAGAATTTTCATCTTTTATTATTCAACGTTTCGTTACAATTCACTCAAAGACTACAAGAATTGAGGAGAGAACTCAATCGTCGAACTAGCTTCGCATCATCTTCTTGAGTCACAGATCGTCGTGGATCACTTGCTCGGATGAAGATCGGCATTACTTCAAAAAGGTTTGTTGAATTCTTGCTTGATTTGGTACTCGATGAATCTTGATTTGGCTTTAGAATTGGATTCGGGCTAGGGTTTTGAGTTGCAAGTTGTGTCACTCAACTTGCGGAATTTTTGCTCAATTTTCAACAACCTCTGTAATGAAGCCTTGGGTCCCTTTATATAGCCTTCTCCTTTACCTTTCCCTAGAAGCTTGATCTAGCTTCCTTCAGAAGCTAAGCTAGGTTTAGCTTCTCTTGCAAGCTTGGTAGTTATGAAAGAAACTTCTAGATTAAGATAGTTAGCTAGCTTGCTTGAGAAGCTTGGTTGTTGAGAAGAACCTTCTAGATTTAGCTAGCATGCTTGAGAAGCTTGGAGCTATTAGGCTTGTACAAGAAGCTTGGCTGTTAGAAAAGAAGCTTTTGGAGATCTCTGGAGAATGAAGTATCTTGAAGAAGTTAGGCTATTGAAAGGAGACCCCCGAAAATGTATTCTGCCGATAATGTGATGACGCGGCCGCGGATCCGCCGCGAATAGGCCCATTCGGCCGTGGATCCGCGGCCTTTTGGTGGTATTGCTGCATTAAATTTCCAGGTTTGTTTGGTGCTGGATTTTTGGCACTTTTCTAATGGCTGGAATATTTTTATACTTTCATGTTCACTGCCAGATCACAAGTCTTGGTCTTGGCGTATTTTTATCAGCACTTTTAGCAGTTCCGGTTCTTTTTCCTGGAATTTCCTGCACACAATCTCGAGACAAGTGTTGCGATATACAAAGATCATGCATGCAATAATAAACACTCAATTTCCCTCAGAATGCCGGTTATAATGTATAACACATGTTATTTGGTATTTTACAGACAAATTGCTAATATGTGTTATATTTATACCGAACACTTTTAGATGATTGCAAATAGTAGGGAAATTGATGTGTTAAAAATGCAATATTTTCGACTGATCAAATTCCCCCAAACTTAATTTTGGTCGTCTCGAGCAAACTTGTTTTACTAAAAAGAGAAGGAGAAAAAGAAAAACTAACTAGTACAGTTTCGTAGGCAACACGATTGCACTGAGCACGTGCAACAAGCCTTTAAACCTCTAGGTGTCCCTACTAGGAGGAGTGTTGTCTCCTGAGGGTTTTCAGCGGATTGCACCCACAAAATCCAATAATAAAAGGAAGACCGTGAAATTTACATGTAAAGATAAGAATTATAAAAGAAAGACTTTGAAAATTAAAGTTTGCAACTACACTAGCTTTTCGGTTGTCATGAGCCCTATCATAATAGTCATGAAAAAATACTAGAAATCACATCATCTCTCAATAAAATATTGTCTTTGTTCTTCATTTCTACCTTTCTTCCAAATATCGATCATATACCTCTATGTGTGTGTAAAAGACATCTCTACACTCGAAAAATTCAATTCAAGCTATCATACTCTTGTCCATCTACCTCAGTACTTTTTAATCGGTGAATATTTAGATGGGATTGCTCACACATTTTTCATGCGACCGTTAATACTTCTTGAGTTACTAACCGACCGATTACTCATGTGCTTGCTTATTAGGCGTATTAGTATTGTCTTCGTCTTGCACCACCTAAGGCTTAGCAGTGACTCCCAAACCAGTTGGTCTAAGGCACTAGGTGATGAAGCACCCTCGCTATATTTTTTTATTGCTGCCTTGGTGATAACAAAACCAGTGTTCATTTTTCTTCACCATTTTATCTTTTTCATTTTTTATTTCCTTCATATTTTGGCTTTTAGACAAGAGCATTTCAAGGTATCCTCTACCATCCCGAGTTTCAAGATGTGTGTAAGTGCGTATAGTAGGGTATCAACGTTTAAATGTTTGGCTTCCAGAATAGGAACTATTTTTAAACCTAATTTTATCCTCAGATTAGTGACTTCCTTCGTCTTACTAACCCTTGGGACAACGGCTCATAACTACTTATTACTAGTTTCGTTTAAGAAAACATCTAATTTTCTTGATTTTCTTAAACTTTTCCAATCTTTTGGATGTAATTTTTCACTATCTAATCTTTTATTATCTTATTTATGTACAATTTTTTTTATATGTTTTGTGCTTATGCAAAGTATGATGCAAAGTGATGCGTAAATAAGCACAAACCTCCCCCAAACTTGTTTTCAACAGTGTTCTCACTGTTGCCATCCGCTGGATCACAAAAACCGGTAAGCTTGGGAGGAAATTTCTTAATGGGGGCAAAATATATTAAAGTGAAAATCCTCCCCCAAACTTATTCTTTTGGCTCACCATTTTGTAAAAAAATTTCTTTTCAAGAGCTAGATTATACCCCCCAAAACTTGAGTTAAACAATGTTAAGCTTTTGAAAATCACAAGAGGGGGTCAAAATTATTGGTCAATGCAAAACTTTGCAAAGACCGAAAGTCAACACCAACCATTCAAAATTTTTATCAGTGTAGTGCACCGGTTGGTGGAAGAACAAGTTGAAAAGAGCCAAGAAGAAGTGGGGAAAAGATAAGTGGTGTGAAAGAATGCGTTTGCGTCTCGTTTTGGAGAGACGACTCAGTGATTGTGATGGATTACTCGCATTCTCTTTATAGTCCAGAAGAAGGGGTGGAGGTTCAATTTCTTTGTTTGGGAGATGATTCATCTCAACACCCGTATTTGCTAAAAATGCGAGGTCATCAGCGAAAATTTCCTCAAAACTCTCATCGATACCCCGAAGAATAATGTCATCAAAAAGCGCGGGGTGATCTTTAGACTCCAAAAACAGTTCATAATCCGTGTTAGTTGTTGACCCGGACAACTCGTTGGAAGAGTCCGTATGTGTATGATACATAGTTGGGTCAAACAACAACATATGAAAAGAGTCTAGATCAGTATCATGAGGCGGATCAAATTTGCTGCTGTCGACATCCATTAATTCGACAGAACAGACCTGAGCAGTAGGTTCGGAGGGTACACTTCCCAACTTGTAAATGTTCAGCTCAATTGACATCTTCCCGAAGGATAGGGTCATAGAGCCGTTACGACAGTTGATTATAGCATTCGAGTGGCCAAAAAGGGGCGACCAAGGATCACCGGAATTTGATTCCGTGGGTTTGCTACAGGCTGTGTATCAAGTACAATAAAGTCCACAGGGAATACAAATTCCCCGATTTTTATCAACACATCCTCTAGTTCACCCCTAGGTTTGGTGATCGATCGGTCAGCCATCTGGAGAGTGCAGTGAGCTGGTTTCAACTCTCCGATCCTTAACTGCTCATAAACTGAGAAAGAAAGCAGGTTAACACTAGCGCCAAGGTCAAGTAGAGCACGGTTAATGTGTTTACCCCTAATAGAAATAGAAATAGTAGGATAACCAGGATCCTTACGTTTCCTAGGTAATTATTGGGGAAAAGTTGTGTCTACTGTTTTTGACATGAATACCTTCTTTGGCACTTGAGTCTTCCTCTTCCTAGTGCACAAGTCCTTGAGAATTTTCGCATAAGCCGGGACTTGTTGTATAGAATCTAGGAGAGAGATGTTGATGTTAACCTGTTTAAAGATTTCAGTGATCTTCTCTATTTGCGGACTTGGTCTGTTTCCTCTTAACCGATTCGGATAAGGAGCTTTAGCAATAAGGGTGGGGTCCAACATTGGAGAAGATCGTGTAGGTAAGAACGATCTAAGAATAGGAGTGGGGATCGTCTTTGGTGGACTAGAAGAAATGTGCTGAGGGTTCGAGCCTTGAGGAAAACGGAGAATAGGCTCGGAAGAAAATGGTGGGGTAGACAAACTGGGGTCAGAAACAGAAATAGAAGTAGAAGGAAAAGTCTCAGCCGGGGTATCATCGATTGATTCATCATTATTTGTATCAATCTCTTCACCGACATGGTTGTCAAGCACTCTTCCAGATCTCAACGTGGTGATAGCATTCACATGATGTGAATAACCAGGATTGGGTAAAGGTTGAACTGGAAGTTTCCCTTTCTCTCTAGCACTCAATTCGGCATTTATACGGGCAATTTGTGCTTCCATCGATTTAATACTCTCACTTTGGGAGTCAGAGTTTTTCTCGATTTTATCAACGGAAGACTGAAGATTTACCGTAACTTGCATGAAATTTGTCAAAAGCAAATTCACGGTTTGTGCGAGTGAAGAGGATTCATCAGTACCGGTCAACTGTAAAGGATTATATGGTGCAGGTGTGTTGACCGGATTTTGAAAATTTTGTGATTGGTAGGGGTGCTGAATTATTTGAAGTGGTTGCTGTTGTGGTGGAGGAGCCCTTTGGAAATTGTTTTGATTTGGAACCGTGTTTTGAGTTTGTGATTGGTTCCAAGCAAAATTAGAGTGATTCCTCCAACCCTGATTATAAGTGGAAAAATACGGATCATTTCTAGGTATTTGTTGGAAAGCAGTATTGGTATGCTCTTAACCTTGAAACGGAGAATTCAATGGACATTCTTCCGTAAGATGTGATGGATCAGAACAGCATCCATAGACAGTTTTGGAAAGTGACATCTGATTTAGGGCGGTTGCTAAAAATTTATTTTCCATAGTTTTGAGTTTCTTTTGCATTGCTGACATTTCAGCTCTAACTCCTATGGAAACATTAGATTGGTGATTACCACTCCTAGATGATGGTTGACTTACACTATCCCACTGTAATGATTTTTCAGCGAAATCTTCAAAAAAATCTCCAGGCTTCGCCATCATGTTTAGTCATGAAGGTGCCTTGACACATGGATTCAAGAGTCTATTTTTTTGTAGGATTAATGCCCTCATATATGATTCTGCACAGATCCCATCTAGGAATTCCGTGGTGTGGACATTGAACTAACAGATCCTTGAAGCATTCAAGACACTTTGAGAATGGTTCATTTGGAAGCTGGGTAAATTGATTTATTTCGCTACGGACTCGAGCTATTTTATGATTGGAGTAGAATTTCTTAAGGAATGCTATTACGAATTCTCCCCAGTTTGAAATAGAATGTGCGGCTGTGTTATAAAGCCACTTCTCGGCAATATCGCACAAAGTAAATGGGAGAAGACGTAGACGCATAGCATCCACAGAAAGTTGTGAAGTACCCATCATAGCGCACATTTTCAAATTTGGTAATAAAGACGTATGCATCTTCAGACTCGAGACCGTGATATTTGGGTAGAAGATTGATGTATTGGGGTTTTATTTCAAAATTGTCCCCATTGGCTGGTGGAATGGTAAGACAGGTCGAAAGAGAACCTCGCATAGGGTAACATCTCTCTTGGAGAGAGATGCGGGGTGGATTCTGTGCACCTGCGGACGGTGGCAGAGTAGTGTTAAAGAAGTTTAATGGAGAACCGTCCATCGATGTGGGTGTGGTGGTGGGTAAAGAAAATGTAGACGTAGAAATACCGACTTCGGAGTCGATAGGAGGAACGCGGACAAGACGGGCACTAGAATCCCGTGTCCAGCCGAGCATGCACTAAATGGTTTAGCATAAGTGGCAGCGTTGTGATAATTAAGGAAAAAATGGATTGGTGTTTGTTTTTGAAAAAGACGGATTTTTTGAAAATAATGAAATCACAAACAATGCACAAGCAACCCTAAATCTAGTGGTCACCTAGGTCAAGTCTCTAGACCGCTCCTAGACTTCCAGAAGACAAGTCACAAGATAGATCCTCTACTGCCTCTTTGCCCTTCCTGTGGCCAGGTAAGTGCCAGGTAAGTGGGAGGTTCTCCACTACGTAAGTAGTGGGCCTAATTAAGTAACCACTTACTTTAGACACACTTGCCTTAAACACCACAAAAGAAACGCAGATAAGCAATAGATTACCCATGACCTCCTTCTGTCCTAAGTGAGCGCGACGGTCCTTAGAGTCATGTGTAGATATTTTTTAGTTAATGAGGGTGATGCGGATGCAGTTTTGTGATTTTTGGGGCTTAGGAAGGGTAATGAACTCCCCACCTAATCTGAATTTGGTCTTTGCCCCTTAATTTCCGTATTAAAAATGCAAACAACCAAGATCAAACACGCAACAAATTTTCTTTTTGCGGCGCTGCGAATTTTTGCAAAGAATCCTGCATAAATTGGTTAATGGAGCAGATCAAGGAGGAGATAAGAAAGTCAGAAATTCACCTGAGAAAAATGGTACCGTGAAACAGCTGAGGAGCCGTGGATCCGCCGCGATATGCAACACCTTGCCACGCTTCCGCCGCAGTTCAGAGGGATCCCTGCACAAAAATTTCAGGAACTGTTCCTGGTCACTCACTGAACTCCTTGAGATACTTTGAAAAAATTTCCACTCGCTCCACAGATTCCAGACCTCCTACCAACAAATCACAACAAATCATTTAGCGTTTGTGCGAATTTTGATCTAAAAATTCTGATGAGTTAATAAATCTTTCAACTCAAATTTCAAAAACGAACAAATTAGCACACTATCCCCGGCAATGGCGTCATTTGATTGATCGTTTCCGTGTCGTGTTTAGAACGATGTTTCACAACCAAAGAAATTTATACCGCAATCAATTGACGGTGTCTATTGTAGTTTCGCCAATGAGAACGGGTCGTCCACTGAGAAAGTGTGATTTGCTCGATCTTATTTTAGTTGAGTTGAAAATTAAAAGGTAATAGAAAATTGCAATAAAATTGATTCAAGATTTATGAGCTTTTATTTTCAAGAAACTTAAAGAAAGTAAAGATCTAAAATCAAGAATCAAGAATTGTTACCAAATTGTTTGAATTATCAAGATTTGCAAAGAGGCTCGTAGGAATCAATCCAATCGATAATGATAACGAAGAATTATGATTACAAATTCTTATCTATTGATGATTTTTTGCTAGATCGATGAAGAACAACGAGATTTAGGGATATCTTGAAGAAACTAGGGTTTCTCCATCATCATCCCTTGTCCTTTCGTTGATTAGCATTCAAATTCTAGCCTCTAGGAAATTCAATCATCGATTGTTGATCTATAATTTAGAGCGAAAACATTCAAGAAAGCATCTCGCTCAAAACTAGGTTGTCGATGATTCAATTTCCTAAAGTTTACAAAACTCATATGACTTAAGAATCGTTCAAGAATTTAATCATCATCATCTATCCATTTTCTCGATTCCTCCACGAGCGAAGTTTTCACTCAAACATCATGAAAAAGAAAACAATCAAGAATTGAGAACTCTTCATAATGCTCAAATATAAAGAAAAGCAAGATCAAGAATTTTCATCTTTTATTATTCAACGTTTCATTACAATTCACTCAAAGATTACAAGAATTGAGGAGAGAACTCGATCGTCGAACTAGCTTCGCATCGTCTTCTTGATTCGCGGATCGTCGTGGATCACTTGCTCAGATGAAGATCAGCATTGCTTCAAAAAGATTTGTTGAATTCTTGCTTGATTTAGTACTCAATGAATCTTGATTTGGCATTGGAATTGGATTCGGGCTAGGGTTTTAAGTTGCAAGTTGTGTCACTCAACTTGCGGAATTTTGGCTCAATTTTCAACAACCTCTGTAATGAAGCCTTGGGTTCCTTTATATAGCCTTCTCCTTTACCTTCCCCTAGAAGCTTAATCTAGCTTCCTTTAGAAGCTAAGCTAGGTTTAGCTTCTCTTGCAAGCTTGGTAGTTATGAAAAAAACTTCTAGATTAAGGTAGTTAGCTAGCTTGCTTGAGAAGCTTGGTTGTTGAGAAGAACCTTCTAGATTTAGCTAGCTTGCTTGAGAAGCTTGGAGCTATTAGGCTTGTACAAGAAGCTTGGCTGTTAGAAAAGAAACTTCTGGAGATCTCTGGAGAATGAAGTATATTGAAGAAGTTAGGCTATTGAAATGAGACCCCCGAAAATGTATTCTGCTGATGGTGTGATGATGCGGCCGCGGATCCACCGTGAATAGGCCCATTCGGCCGCGGATCCGCGGCCTTTTGGTGGTATTGCTGCATTAAATTTCCAGGTTTGTTTGGTGCTGGATTTTTGGCACTTTTCTAATGTCTGGAATATTTTTACACTTTCTTGTTCACTGCCAGATCACAAGTCTTGGTCTTGGCGTACTTTTATCAGCACTTTTAGCTGTTCCGGTTCTTTTTCCTGGAATTTCCTGTACACAATCTCGAGACAAGTGTTGCGATATACAAAGATCATGCGTGCAATAATAAATACTCAATTTCCCTCAGAATGCCGGTTATAATGTATAACACATGTTATTTGGTATTTTACAGACAAATTGCTAATATGTGCAATATTTATACCGAACACCTTTAGATGATTGTAAATAGTAGGGAAATTGATGTGTTAAAAATGCAATATTTTCGACTGATCAAATTCCCCCAAACATAATTTTGGTCGTCTCGAGCAAACTTGTTTTATTAAAAAGAGAAAGAGAAAAAGAAAAACTAACTAGCACACTTTCGTAGGCAACACGATTGCACAGAGCACGTGCAACAAGCCTTTAAACCTCTAAGTGTCCCTAGTAGGAGGAGTGTTGTCTCCTGAGGGTTTTCAGCGGATTGCACCCACAAAATCCAATAATAAAAAGAAGACCGTGAAATTTATATGTAAAGATAAGAATTATAAAAGAAAGAGTTTGAAAATTAGAGTTTCTAACTACACTAGCTTTTCGGTTGTCATGAGCCCTATCTTAATAGTCATGAAAAAATTCTAGAAATCACATCATCCCTCAATAAAACATTGTCTTTGTTCTTCATTCCTACCTTTCTTCCAAATATCGATCATATACCCCTACGTGTGTGTAAAAGGCATCTCTACACTCGGAGAATTCAATTCAAGCTATCATACTCTTGTCCATCTACCTCAGTACTTTTTAATCGGTGAATATTTAGATGGGATTGCTCACACATTTTTCATGCGACCGTTAATACTTCTTGAGGTACTAACCGACCGATTACTCATGTGCTTGCTTATTAGGCGTATTAGTATTGTCTTCGTCTTGCACCACCTAAGGCTTAGCAGTGACTCCCAAACCAGTTGGTCTAAGGCACTAGATGATGAAGCACCCTCGCTTTATTTTTTTATTGCTGCCTTGGTGATAAGAAAACCAGTGTTCATTTTTCTTCACCATTTTATCTTTTTCATTTTTTATTTCCTTCATACTTTGGCTTTTAGACAAGAGCATTTCAAGGTATCCTCTACCATCCCGAGTTTCAAGACGTGTGTAAGTGCGTATAGTAGGGTATCAACGTTCAAATGTTTGGCTTACAGAATAGGAACTATTTTTGAGACTTATTTTTATCCTCAGATTAGTGATTTCTTTCGTCTTACTAACCCTTGGGACAACGTCTCATAACTACTTATTACTAGTTTCGTTTAAGAAAACTTCTAATTTTCTTGGTTTTCTTAAACTTTTCCAATGTTTTGGATGTAATTTTTCACTATCTAATCTTTTATTATCTTATTTATGTACAATTTTTTTATTTGTTTTGTGCTTATGCAAAATATGATGCAAAGTGATACGTAAATAAGCACAAACCTCCCCCAAACTTGTTTTCAACAGTGTCCTCACTGTTGCCATCCGCTGGATCACAAAAACCTGTAAGCTTGGGAGAAAATTTATTAATGGGAGCAAAATATATTAAAGTGAAAATCCTCCCCCAAACTTATTCTTTTGGCTCACCATTTGGTAAAAAAATTTCTTTTCAAGAGCCAGATTATACCCCCCCAAACTTGAGTTAAACAATGTTAAGCTTTTGAAAATCACAAGAGGGGGTCAAAATTATTGGTCAATGCAAAACTTTGCAAAGACCGAAAATCAACACCAACCATTCAAAAATTTTATCAGTGTAGTGCACCGGTTGGTGGAAGAACAAGTTGAAAAGAGCCAAAAAGAAGTGGGGAAAAGATAAGTGGTGTGAAAGAACGCGTTTGCGTCTCGTTTTGGAGAGACGACTCAGTGATTGTGATGGATTACTCGCATTCTCTTTATAGTCCAGAAGAAGGGGTGGAGGTTCAATTTCTTTGTTTGGGAGATGATTCATCTCAACACCCGTATTTGCTAAAAATGCGAGGTCATCAGCGAAAATTTTCTCAAAACTCTCATCGATACCCCGAAGAATAATGTCATCAAAAAGCGCGGGGTGATCTTTAGACTCCAAAAACAGTTCATAATCAGTGTTAGTTGTTGACCCGGACAACTCGGTGGAAGAGTCCGTATGTGTATGATATATAGTTGGGTCAAACAACAACATATGAAAAGAGTCTAGATCAGTATCATGAGGCTGATCAAATTCGCTGCTGTCGACATCCATTAATTCGACAGAACAGACCTGAGCAGTAGGTTCGGAGGGTACACTTCCCAACTTGTAAATGTTCAGCTCAATTGACATCTTCCCGAAGGATAGGGTCATAGAGCCGTTACGACAGTTGATTATAGCATTGGAAGTGGTCAAAAAGGGGCGACCAAGGATCACCGGAATTTGATTCCGTGGGTTTGCTACAGGCTGTGTATCAAGTACAATAAAGTCCACAAGGAATACAAATTCCCCGATTTTTATCAACACATCCTCTAGTTCACCCTTAGGTTTGGTGATCGATCGGTCAGCCATCTGGAGAGTGCAGTGAGCTGGTTTCAACTCTCCGATCCTTAACTGCTCATAAACTGAGAAAGGAAGCAGGTTAACACTAGCGCCAAGGTCAAGTAGAGCACGGTTAATGTGTTTACCCCTAATAGAAATAGAAATAGTAGGATAGCCGGGATCCTTACGTTTCCTAGGTAATTGTTAGGGAAAAGTTGTGTCTACTGTTTTTGACATGAATACCTTCTTTGGCACATGAGTCTTCCTCTTCCTAGTGCACAAGTCCTTGAGAATTTTCGCATAAGCCGGGACTTGTTGTATAGCATCTAGGAGAGAGATGTTGATGTTAACATGTTTAAAGATTTCAGTGATCTTCTCCATTTGCGGACTTGGTCTGTTTCCCCTTAACCGATTCGGATAAGGAGCTTTAGCAATAAGGGCGGGGTCCAACATTGGAGAAGATCCTGTGGGTAGGAACGATCTAAGAATAGGAGTGGGGATCGTCTTTGGTGGACTAGAAGAAGTGTGCTGAGGGTTCGAGCCTTGGGGAAAACGGAGAATAGGCTCGGAAGAAAATGTTGGGGTAGACGAACTGGGGTCAGAAACAGAAGTGGAAGTGGAAGGAAAAGTCTCAGCCGGGGTATCATCGATTGATTCATCATTATTAGTATCAATCTCTTCACCGACATGGTTGTCAAGTTCTCTTCGAGATCTCAACGTGGTGATAGCATTCACATGATGTGAATAGTCATGATTAGGTAAAGGTTGAGCTGGAAGTTTCCCTTTCTCTCTAGCACTCAATTCGGCATTTATACGGGCAATTTGTGCTTCCATCAATTTAATACTCTCACTTTAGGAGTCAGAGTTTTTCTCGATTTTATCGACGGAAGACTGAAGATTTGCCGTAACTTGCATGAAATTTGTCAAAAGCAAATTCACGGTTTGTGGGAGTGAAGAGGATTCATCAGTACCGGTCAACTGCAAAGGATTATACGGTGCAGGTGTGCTGACCGAATTTTGAAAATTTTGTGATTGGTAGGGGTGCTGACTTATTTGAAGTGGTTGCTGTTGTGGTGGAGGAGCCCTTTGGAAATTGTTTTGATTTGGAACCGTGTTTTGAGTTTGTGATTTGTTCCAAGCAAAGTTAGGGTGATTCCTCCAACCCTGATTATAAGTGGAAGAATACGAATATTTTCTAGGTCTTTGTTGGAAAGCAGCATTGGTATGCTCTTGACTTTGAAACGGAGAATTCAATGGACATTCTTCCGTAAGATGTGACGGATCAGAACAGCATCCACAGACAGTTTTGGAGAGTGACATCTGATTTAGGACGGCTGCTAAAAATTTATTTTCCATGGTTTCGAGTTTCTTTTGCGTTCTGACATTTCAACTCTAACTCCTATGGAAACATCAGATTGGTGATTACCACCCCTAGACGATGGTTGACTTACACTTTCCCACTGTAAAGGTCCCACCGGGTGTGCCAGAATCTGTTCCCCGCCGAAAACGGGGACGCGACCGCGCGGGTCCGTCTTGCCTGAATTATGGGGCAGATGCTAATTGGTACTATCCGTCCACCTCTTCGAAAATACCAAGTTGATTTATGGCACCATGTATCGAAGGTTTAAACGGATGCGGCCGATATAGCAGACTTCGTCAAATTCCCCCTCGTTGATGAGGGGTTTTTGATTGTGGGGACGCTCTTCCCTGCAGGCGCAAGCCCCTGCAGTTAATTATGCTACCGCATCGCGGTAACCACTTTCTCCTTCTCCAGATGGTCACTTCGTGTTGTGTGTGTTTGTTTTGTTTTTGGTTGCCCGTAGATTGTTTACGGAGACTAATTTATGTTGTCGCCCATAGGGCGTGGCTTAGTCCAAATCCGTATCTTCTTAGATTTTGGTTTGGGGGTTGGGTTTAAGGATACGTTAGCCTCATTTGAGACTAAGATCAACTTAAACGTTTGTTAAGGATACCTTGGTCTCATTTTAGACTAAGATCAACTTAACGGGATCATTTAGATCCAACAAAAAAGCATTTGGGCTCTATTGTTAGTTTAGGGACATTGCGGTCGATTAGTTTAAGAACATTATGGTCCAGTGTTAGTTTAAGGACATCTCGGTCCGAGGTTAAGGACGTCATAGTCCATGGGTTTTAAAGGACCCCACAGTCCAAGGTTAAGGACATCATAGTCTGTGAGTTTAAAGACCTCACAGTCAAGGTTAAGGACATCATAGTCCGTGAGTTTAAAGACCTCACAGTCAAGGTTAAGGACATCATAGTCCATGGGTTTTAAAGGACCCCACAGTCCGTAAAATGTTTGGTTGTCGGGACCCGTCACCTCTCTGAAGACATTGAAGGATTACAACGACAAATATCAGAGGAGTAAAGAGATGTACCTTCGAACCGACGTGAGTTGGTTGAAAGATCTGTAGTTCAATTTGGGTCTAAGATTTGTTAACATATTTATGAGCAGATGAGCTCAATTAATATGAGTTGAGGACTTATGGTCAATCTTGGGCTAAGTCCAATAAATATTTAACATTTTATTTTAGGCTGTTGAGCCTTTATTTGGGCTTGACCCTTTTAACAATACTGAGCATTGATTTATATCTTGACAATGTTTTTGTCTTTTATTGAATTCTGAGCATTCATCAGAGCTCTGGGCTTATTAAAGAACAATTTATGTTCTGTCAGTGCAACACGTGGCGCGCTAGGCGCTTTGCACCAGTCAAAAAGCGCAGTGCGCTTCTGCCACGTGGCGCACATGTAAAGGACACGTGTCACACTTGGCGCTAGGCGCCAGATGATGAGCGCATGATGCCAGTTTATGAGCGCTGAGCGCTAATCCATGAGTGCATTGCGCTTTCATTTTAGTGGCGCACACGTGAGTGACACGTGGTGCGCTTGGCGTTGAGCGTCAGCCCATGAGCACAGTGCGCTATTTCAAGAGCGCAAAGCGCTAGTGGTTAATTGGCGCATACATGATTGACACGTGGCGCATTTGGCGCTGAGCGCCAGTCCAGATAAAGCAGAAGCGCAGTTCAAGAGCGCAAAGCTCATTTGATCAATTTTATGATCTGGGCTTTTTAAAAGAGACTTTGTCTCAAGATCTAAGAACAGCCGTTCTTATTTTGTTTCAATCTCTTATATTGATGAAAGGGTTTGTCTTTATGCATCTATGATCCTTAAGAGAATTGAATTATTCTACTTTTTATAATGAGATGTTCATAATCTCTTTGAGAAAGACTTTAGTCTTATAGATCTATGATCTGTGAGAAGTAAGTTATTCTTTTATTTCATGATGAGATCTTTTGATCTCTTTGTGAAAGACTTTTTGTCTTTGTAGATCTATGATCTTTTTAAAGAAATGAATTCTTCTTTTTATGAGATGATTTCATCTCTATGTTCATCATCATCATTTTTACTTTGAAGAAAGATCTTCTTGCAAGATCTTACTCTTGGAATTTTCTCAAAGTTTTAAGGGAGGCTTCTCTCTCTTTCTCTATCTCTCAGACTTGAACTCTAGGGGTCTTTTTATAGGGTAGGCTGATTTGTTGAATCAGTTAAAGAGATCTTTCTCTGATTGATTTGGGGATGTTTCCCAACCATTGGATCTTTGATCCTAGGGCTTCTGTTTTACAGAAGGCAATCTTCTTGTTTTTAACAAGATTGGAAAATCTTTCCATACAGAATTTATTCTGTTTTTTGGTAATTTTTATTTATCATTGGATCATTGATCCAACGGTGCTCTGATTTACAGAGCACAATCTTGTTATTTGGAAAGATTTTTGAGGAATCTTTCCTTAACAGAATTTAACTCTGCTTAATTAATGATTTATCATTATTATTAGATCTTTGATCTAACGGTGGGGAGCTTTTAGTTCCGCGCTAGCGCACCCGTACTCTGCACGTAGTGCGCTGCTTGAAGGGCAGCGCACATTGCGCTAGCGCACCTGTGTTTGACACGTAGTGCGCTGCTTGGAGCGCAGCGCACCTAGCGCTAGCGCACACGTGGCATGCTGCTTAGAGCGCAGCGCACCTAGCGCTAGCGCCCACGTACTTTGCACGTGGTGCGCTGCTTAGGGCGCAGCGCACTTGGTGCTTCATCTAAAGCGTTGCTTCATTTCAAAAATTTGAATTTTAAACAGAGATTTGCTCTGATTGGGGGAAACACCTGGCTGGTAGTTCTCTACCCCACAACGCCATGGATCAAAACCCTCACCAAGAGGCAGCCGAGCGGCTACCCTGCTCGGCTATCCCTGGACGATAGTTCCTTACCCACGACGTCAGGGATCAAAGCCCTCACCAAGAGGCAGCCGAGCGGCTACCCTGCTCGGCTATCCCTGGCTGGTAGTTCCCTACCCTACGATGCCAGGGATTAAAGCCCTCACCAAGAGGCAGCCGAGCGGCTACCCTGCTCGACTATCCCAGGCTGGTAGTTCCCTACCCCACGACGTCAGGGATCAGAAGTCCTCGCCAAGAGGCACGGGCAGTAACCCTGCTCAGCCCGTCCTTAAGGATCAAAACCCTCGTCAAGAGGCACCGGGCAGTAACCCTGCTCGGCCCGTCCTTAGTAGGCCTCTTATGGCCCCTCCCGTGCTAAGGATCAAAATCCCTTATCAAGAGGCAACCGGCCCCGCCCTTGCTCGGTTATCCCTGGCTAGTAATTTCCTACCCCACAACGCCAGAGATCAAAGCCCTCGCCAAGAGGCACCGGGCAGTAACCCTGCTCGGTCCGTCCTTAAGGATCAAAGCCCTCGCTAAAAGGCACCGGGCAGTAATCCTGCTCGGCCCATCCTTAGTAGGCCTCTTACGGCCCCTCCCGCGCTAAGGATCAAAAGCCCTCATCAAGAGGCAACCGGGCCCGCCCTAGCTCGGTTATCCCTGGCTGGTAGTTTCCAACCCCATAATGCCAGAGATCGAAGCCCTTGCCAAGAGGCTACTGAGCAGCTTCACTGCTCGGTGCATCCTTAGCCACCTCTTACGGCCATTCCAGTGCTAAGGATCGAAGCCCTCATCAAGAGGCAGCTGAGCGGCTACCCTGCTCGGCTATCCCTGGCTGGTAACTCCTTACCCACAGTGCCAGAGATCGAAGCCCTCATCAAGAGGCAACCGAGCGGCTACCCTGCTCGGCTATCCCTGGCTGGTAGTTTTCAACCCCATAATGCCAGGGATCGAAGCCCTCGCCAAGAGGTCACTGAGCAGCTTCACTGCTCGGTGCATCCTTAGCCACCTCTTACGGCCCTTCCAGCGCTAAGGATCGAAGCCTTCATCAAGAGGCCGCCGAGCGGCTACCCTGCTCAGCTATCCCTGGCTGGTAACTCCTTATACACAGCGCCAGATATCAAAGCCCTCACCAAGAGGCAGCCGAGCGGCTACCCTGCTCGGCTATCCCTGGCTGGCAGTTCCCTACCCCACAACGCCAGGGATCAAAGCCCTCGCCAAGTGGCCACCGAGCAGCTTCACTGCTCGGTGCATCCTTAGCCACCTCTAACGGCCCTTCCAGCGCTAAGGATCGAAACCCTCACCGAGAGGCAACCGAGCAGCTGCTATGCTCGGTTATGATGGATGTCATTCACTACCCCCACAAAGCCAGAAAACTAAGTCCTCACCAAGAGGCAACCGGGCATCTACCATGCCCGGCCATCCGTAGCTGGTGTTACAAACCCTCGACATGAGGCCATCCACGTCTAAGTGATCCCAACCTCGACTTCGGGGCCATGGAGATACCGAACCTTCACCGGTCTTTGCACACTTGACAAATAGTCGAATTCAACTAGATATGCGATCGCCAGACGAAGAACTGACCCGACGTGATGGCTGAACTGTGCAAATAAAAGTGTTTACCGACAAAGGAAAATACTACTGCAAAACGTTTTTATTCACAAAGCCAAAAGTCTTTACAGGGCATTGTGGGCTCCCCAGCCTTACGAAATGCCGGGAGGCCTACAAAATTCCCGATGCAACAAAAGAAAAGAATAGGAAGACGAGGGGCTTCAGGCCTCGGGACCGGGCGCAACCCCGGGGAGCTCAACGTCCACCACGACTGGAGCTGTGCCCATCACGGGAGCCTCAGCGCCGCCCTCGACGGGAGTCCCTTCCCCGGCAGTGCTCCCGGGGGCATCCCCCTGCGCGTCGTCCCCGTGAGGATATTCATTCCGGAGCTCCTCATCGGGGAACTCCGGCATCCGAGCCTTAACGGCGTCGAGGGCCTTGTGCCAGATGAGGGTAGTGGCTGCGGCTAGGTAGGCGTAAAAATGGTCCAACTTTTTGTAGTTCTCCACCGCCTTCGCCGCCCTGAGCTCAGCCCGCTTCGTCCCTCTACCGCCGCCTCCAGCTCCTTCCGAAGGGCGCCCGCCGACTTCTTCAGGGTGCCGACGAGCAACTTGGAGTCCTGAAGCTTGGCCTCGGCGACCTGGACAGCCTCGCGGTACGTGGAGACCTCCTGCTTCCTGGCCGCAACCTCGCCCTTTAGGACGGCGACCCTCGCCATCGCCGCCTCCAGCTCCAACTTCGAGCTCTCCTCCAGCGAGGAAAGCTCGCCCGCGGCTCACATCGCCGGGGCAATTTCCTCGTCCTCTATCTGGACGACGAGGGCGACGTGCTGGAGGACCTGAAGAAATCAAAGGGGGGTCAAAAAGAAAAGGGAGGCACCAAACCTCACGAATGGTAAAACGCTGAGAGAAAAATAAAGTAAGGTGTGAGCGCTAACCTGCACTGCCTCATGGGCGATCGCCGCCATCTGCGCCCTTAGGGTCCCCGATGAACCTTGCCTCCTGCCGACCTCTCCATGTCCACCAGCAAGCTGTCAGCAACGGAGAGCCCCGAGGGCACCTCAAAGCGGAGGTTCCCCTCGTCCACCAAGATCGGGGAGGCCGGGGTCCGCGGAACCATCCAGGGGAACCGCTTCTGAGATGATGCCGGGGAGCCGGTCTCCATCTCCGAAGCCTCGGCCTCCTGTTCCCGAACTCGCTTTCGGCTCGACGCCTGGCTGGGCTCCGGGGCACGGCCTGCACTCGAACGCCGGGGTGGGGCGGCTGCCGGGGGAGCCAGGGCCGACGTCAGACGAGAAGAGCTGGCACCTCCAACCTTCGATCCCTTCTTCGGCTCGCGCATGGCCGCTCGAAGTTTGCTCACGTCCATGGGTTCTGCACAAGACAAGATACAATGGAGTCAGCAACATGAGTAAAAGTAAAATAAACGTAAGTCTAACAGATCGCCTGCAAACTCCTAACTCACCCACGAACTGGGCGGGGCTGAGCCCAGCCTAACTCAGGGCCTGCTCAGAAAACAGCACGTCGGCTCGAGGAATGGGCTCCCACTCCGCCACTTTCAGCACGTCGGGATCGCTCGACTGGCCCTCTCGCCGACACCTATCCTTAGACCACTGGGTGAGCACGGGCCAGTCCTCACCCTCGGGCGGCCCAACAAAAAAACTTCTTCTTCCAATCATGGATGGAAGAAGGCACGACGACAACCCCTAATCCTGGAGCACTTCCCCGCTGCTTCCTAAACGAGAGGTGTACCCACCTCGGCTCTCCCGTGCGAATTCCAGGGTGGCTTTTGTAAATGAGAGAAGAGGCAAGGGTGGACAGCCTGAAAGAGATCGACTGCAACTTCAGACGGACCAAGAACCTAAGGAGAATCCTCCAGGAGTTCGGCACTAGCTGGCCCGGGGCTTTCCCAAAATGATTCGGTGCTCTAATAACCTCGGGAGAGAAAGGCGGGCGCATTCCGGCCCAAAAGGCTTCCAGGTATAAGGCAATCTCTTTACCCCGTACCTGATCTGCCCTCTCTCCGTCCTCGGCCAAACGTAGCGTATAGTCGGGAGGAATATGGAAACGAGCCCGAGCAGTAGCAAGCTCATCCTCGTACCTCACCATGGATGACACACCAGGGGCGTCCGCGACATCCGCTTTGGGAACCACCTCCATCTCGTGGCCCCGAGAAAGGGATCTGACCCTAACTTCCCGGGAAGACTCCGACTCAGTGGAAGAAGAAGCAGACGAAGAAGAAGAAGAATCTACAAGGGGCTCACTAGACCCTACCCGATCTATTTCTACAAACTCTTCAGAAGAAGACATCTAAACCGATTAAGAGGATGGGTCCTCGGAAGGGGAAACGCAGAGATCCAACCTAAAAGGGGAGCGCCGAGCTAACGAGACTCTGGACGAGGAAAATTTGTAGAGGTATGGGCGATGATGGGGGCCCCACCTCTATTTATAGCTGCCGGCGTACACATCCTACGGCAACAATCATCTCCCGCCGAAACGGCTCAGTGCATTCGATGGCCACGATCGCCCCACCTGTCGCACGTGCATTGGCTGTATCCCATCAAACGCCAGAAACCTACGGCCCATCGCGTCTGCCAACCAGCGCCCGACACGTAGGCTGTTGCTTCGGTGATCGTACGCACGATCCGGCGCATCCTCTTTAATGCGAGATCTGTCCCCTGATCCGCTGACATCACCTAGAAGATACTGTAGATTGCCCGAGAACATACGCTCACGATATCTACAATGAGGAACTCACCTCGGGTGACCCGGTAGACCACCCTCGACCCGACCCATGAACATGTCGGGATGAGAGTGGGGGGGCTAATGATGATGCTCGATATCGGTGATCTCCCAGATCGTGACACGTGGTTGATGACGTGTCCCGAAGCCCGCAAGAAAGGACCAAGGACGGCACGTCGGAGGAACACTCGGGTCTGCGACCCATGGACGTGGCCGACCTTCTGGTCCATCCACACCACTCCTGTGCCCGCCTTGCAAACAACCGTTGGCTTGCCCCCGAGCCTCCTGCACATTTGGCCTCCTCGGCCCTCTCAGCTGGCCTCCGGGCTACCACAGAAACAAGATAGCTCGGCCTCCCATTCGGTCCCGAGCCCCCGTCGAGCTCATCTTCCTCGGTCCCTTCGACCGACCAACGGCATCATTCGCAAGTGCTTCCGCCTCGCCTCCGTGAATCTCGCCATGCGCGAGATCTCCGCTGCCCACGATCCCGCGTTCCACGCCATCACGATCCCCATTAACGAGCCTGTCTCGCCATTAATAGGAGATCCCGCCCATCATGCGGGCGTGACGTCGGGGGCGTAACGGCCGACGTGATTCTCGCACCTGCCTGCCTATTTCCACCGCTATATAAACCCCTCCTTCAGACGGTTTAAGTAAGTCATTTTCCACTCACTAGGCCGTTACTCTACTCGGATTTCCTGTCTAACTTGATCGTCGGAGGGTCCTCGGCGGTACAACCACCCAAGGACTTCCTTACAGGTAGCTCGACCCCAACAACCTCAAACCCATTGAGATCCACACACTTCAGCAGCTATCCTCCAACTCAAATCTCGGCCATCCATCATCGCCAACAGCAGATCAACGGAAGGTAACATCTTGACGCGATACGGCTCGCGTCAATAAATGTGTTGTGTTTACCTATCTCGAGCATCTCCCTTTTCCCAAAATGATAAGGGAGTGTCGTCCTACGTTAAACATCGGGCAGGAACACAACTTGTCGATTGTAACAGTCTATACCAAGGGGTCTGATAATACATCTGGGCCAATGTGATACACTATTGATTGAGTCGTAAAGCATTGTTGTCTTCATCAATCTATATCACAGTATGCTGTTGATCCCCCCTACTTCGAAAACCTCATCTATCCCTACAAAGCTCTCCAATTCCTACTCGTCGTCGCCTTCAAGCATCCACACCTTCATATCGTATAGCTGGTGCACATGAACATAACACAACTTCCTTTCCGACTCCCCGATGTAGGCGAACCTCACGTAGTCAATCTTATCCGGTATCCGAACAAGGAAATAATGCAACCGTGAAACATTATATCCCCATAAGAACGTATTGTTGTGTATCCATTAGAGAACCCGGCCGCCTACGTTCACCGGTATGGTATGCCAATACTTGTCATGAAGGGCGATCACATGCTCCATTTCTCATGGGTATGCTGTAACAGTGTCTAACTTTTTCCAAGCCCCTTTATCTGAAGAGAAGGTGTTAGCCATTGGGCCTAATCCAATCCAATATACGCCCGTATGAGTGGACGTCCTATATATTCATATATAGAAGGCTAGAGTTTCATATGAAATCTTATATATACAATGTAGAGAGTTTTTCTAAAGAGAAATAAGAGAGAGTCGTCTCCTTTCCTCATCCGCTTCTATTTTGGGTTGGCTTGAAGGGTGATCAAAAGAGAGATTCTCGCTTTCTACCAAATTGCGGTTTCTCTTCGGCCGTTACTTGAAGGCGATAAAGATTAGATTTTCTACGTGACGTGGGTAAAGAACGATCCAACCAATCGGATCAGGTACATCGTAAACCTTTAGAGTAGATACATAGACATTCTGCTGCGCTTAATTATATATTTTGTATCTACGGTACCTAAAATACATTAGTATCAGAGCAATACATCCCACGTTCATAAAATTATAGATCTGTGACGTTTAAAATATTTGCAATTCAAAAGTTGCGTTTTTTTAATCTAAAAATAGATCAAAATATTTTTAAAATTATTTTATGACATATCTATATTTTTAGGGCTATCGTTTTGATAGATCTTCATAGATCTATCAATTTTGCATCATGTGTCACGATAAATTAGATCTATTTTATTTATATTGCTTTGATACAGTATTTTTTAGTTCGTTGATGTGAAATAGCTCATGAAAAAAAGATGAGATAAATTTTTGTAAAGATTTGATATTTTGTGTGAAAAGAAAATTTAATTTTTTTCCCTTTTTGGTAAGCACTAACGGCGGCAACGCCGCAAATTTTTTCTCTAAATCCTAACCATATTTTTTTTAATGAAAGAAAACTTATGGGATATTTTTTCGGGAGTTTGGTTGGAACAATTTTTTTTTGATTTTTGGTTGGACCAAAAAGATTTTTGGACTTTGGTGATGGCACCAAATATATTTTTGGATTTTTGTTTGGAACCAAATTTTTTTTTTTTTTTGGATTTTTAGTTTGTAACCAAATTTTTTTTGGAGTTTGGTAAAGGGCCAAATATTTTTTTTAACAAAAAATATTTCAGGAAAATAAAAACAATTTTTTGATTTTTTGTCTTATTTTTTTCGGATTTTCTCGGAAAATCAAGAAAATAACCTTTTTTAAAAAATCATAAAAAAGGAGGAGGACAGACTGGGTATAGCAGCCCGAGCCGGGCTTGGAGTCGGCCGAGCCTCTAAGCCAGGCTTAGAGCTGGCCGAGCCGCTTAGCTGCCGAGCCAGCCGTGCTGCCGGGCCGGGCTCGGAGCCCGCCGAGCCGGCACTGTTCTATAATTTAAAAAAATTCCAGAAAATTACTGAAAATTTCCAGAAAATTGAGAAAATTGTTTTTGGTGTTTACTTTCTTCTTTTTGATTTTCCACTCAAGTTTTGGATTAGTTAAGGATTTTGTTGTTAATTCTAGGGGGTTATATTTTTTTCAAAAATTTTGTTTGCTCACCAAAAGTTTCAAATTTTTACTTTCATATAAAATCTTGGAGATTTACTGGGCAGTTGTTCCAGTGGGAGCGCCTGAGAAACGTATTAATTTCACGAATAAAGCAGAAATCCTGATAAAACGGACAAGATTAGATATGGTAGTTTAATGAAAATGAAATTTGTTTGATTGATTGTTACATTTGTGGTGCATGGCATATTATATATATAAAGACGCTTACTGTATTAATCTAACAAATTTCAAGTGGGAGATTTTGAGAAGAGACTAGAGTTTAGATTCAACTACCCAATCTACCCCGTTTCTGAGAAATCTATGATCTGTTATTCAATCATTTTAACAATATTTTAAATTTAATACTTTTGAAGGATATAGTTGGGACCATAGGTTACCTTCTATTTTTTCGGGATAGTAAGTTTATTATTTTTGTTAAGATGGGTTGAAGATGAAGCGTTCTTTAAGGAAAAAACGGTACTCTATTATGTGCCATAGTCTTAACGCATTTATAATAAAGTCAATTATCGTCAATCTCACCAGAGATGAGATGGTAGAGGACGATAACAAAATAAAAATATTAGTTTAATGTTATATGAATAAGCTGAAAGACTTGGACGCTAGTGATAAGATGGCGGCGATATAGCAGGGCTATACAACGCAGCACCATCGAGATAGCAGCGATGTAGCACCATCGAGATGCAGCGATCTTCAAATGATTGGCCCATTAGGATCGCTTTATGCATTGGACGTAACGAAAAGCTGTTCACCGCTGAAAATAGATACGAACTGGGATGAATCGTCTTGCCTGAATTTAGGGGCAGATACTATTTGGATTTATCCGTCCACCTCTCTGAAATACCAAGTTGATTTATGGCACCGTATATCGGAGGTTTGGACAGATGCAGTCGTTGTAGCAGACTTCATCAGATTCACCCTCACTTTACAAAAGGTTTTTGATTGTGGGGACGCTCTTCCCTGCAGGCGCAAGCCCTTGCAGTTAATTACGTTACCGCATTGCGGTAACCACTTTCTCCTTCTCCAGCGGTTCATTTCGTATCGTGTGTTATTTTGTTTGTTTTGGCTGCCGGTGGATTGTATACGGAGACTAGTTTATATCATCGTCCGTAGTGCGTGGATTAGTCCAAATCCGTATATTTGATATTTGGGTTTAGGTCAAGAATTTTACTTGACGGGGACCATATTGGTAGCTTGGTTTGCCAACGGGAATGAACTTAAGACACGGATCTCATATTTATGAGGTCCATCGGTTCAAGAGATATTTGGGTTTGATCTAAGAATCATTAGCCATATTTGAGACTAAGATCGACTTATAAGCAGTGAGCATATGGTCTCAACTGATCATTAGATCATATATAAATAGCCCATGGATAGTATACGGTAGTTATTATGGAGACAGTCCGTAGGGCAAAACATATTAGTTTAAGGACGTCACGGTCCAACATTCCCTATTTGGGATGAATGTTAGTTTAAGGACATTTGGGTCCAGCACTCAACCTGCACACACATGTATTTATTACATGGCAGAGTGAACGATGGTGACATGGAACGCGTCCAATTTGGGGTGCGATCCGATTTGAGATGTGCACGTCAATTTGGAAGTGCATCAATGTGTTGAAAGGAGTTGTTGGTTGTCGAGACCCGCCATCTCTCTGAAGATATTAAGGAATTACAACGACATATATCAGATGTGTGAAAATATGTACCCTTGAACCAAATCCCGTATTTGAGGGAAAAAAGGGTTGTGGTGGACCTAAGAATCATTAATCGTATTTGAGACTAAGATTACCTTAGGAGATATAGGATGAATATCATTTTGGATATCATCAATGAGAGATCATTAGTCATGTTTGAGACTAAGATCGGTTTGGAAATCACGAGCATATGGGCTCGGATGATTTAAAATCAAAGAGATTTAATATCAGGAAACTTAGCCAATTTGGGCTAAGATTGGGTTTCTATACTACCCAGCAGTGCTAAGCACTAAGATATACAACGCTCACGTGTGTTTCACGTGAGGAACTGGAATAGTTTAAGCACTAATCTTTTCTGGCGCTCACGTGATTTTCTCGTGAGACGCTGGTTTTTTAGCCTTGTGCGCTTAAGTGCTTTTCACGTGAGGCGCTGGGTTTTTAGCCTTGGACGCTCATATGCTTTTCACGTGAGGCACTACAATAGTGCTAAGCACTAATTTTCTCTGGCGCTCACGTGTGTTTCACGTAAGGCGCTATATTTTTGGAGATTAATCTCTGTTGATATTTTTTAGAGAACTTAAATCTATGTTAATAGTATTTTGACCATTAACAATCACCAAGATCACTATTTTGAGGATCTTGAATCGGGTTTTTAAAGAACTAAGTTCTTGATTTGAAGGAACTAAGTTTCTGGAGTATTATAGACTCCACGTTTTTTTATGTTTTTGTATACCTGTTCTCTTTTAAATCTTTGATTCTTAAGAACAAGATCTTCCCAATGAGAATTAAATTCTTAACTTGTGGAAGATTTGTCTTGTGGATCTCAAATCCAGAGAAAAAACTAAGTTCTTTTAAAAGAGTTAAACCCTTAGATGTGATATAATAGGTAAAGAGGATATTTTGATCTCTTCTTTATCAATCAAAATGATCTTTAGATCAATCGGTGAATTTTATTCACCGTTGGATTTTTAATCCAAAAGCTCTATGTTTAACAGAGAATATTTATTGTTTCTTTAATAAGAGTAGGAAATATTTTCCTAAGATAGAATTTTATTTTATCATATGAATATCTTGTTAGTTTAATAAGATTAGAATTTTATTATATCATATGGATATCTTGTTGGTTTAATAAGATTAGGAAGATATTTTCCTAATATAGAATTTAATTATATCATGTGGATATCTTGTTAGTTTAACAAGATTAGAATTTTATTCCAACATAAAATTTAATTCAACCGCATAGAATTTTATTATATCATATGAATATCTTTTTGGTTTAACAAGATTAGAATTTTATTCAATCATATCAATACCTTGTTAGATTAACAAGATTAGGAATATATTTTCCTAACATGGAATTTAATTCTGTTATATGAATATCTTATTAATTTAATAAGATTAGGAAAATATTTTCCTAAGATTGAATTTTATTCTATCAGATGATCGATGAGTGATTTTATAATCGACGTTGGATTTTTAATTTAAGGATCCTCTATTTAACAGAGAAGATCTTTCTAGTTTGAGGAAGATCAGGAAAATATTTCCCACATAGAATTTAATTCTATCAGATAATTAATTGGTGATATTTTATCACCATTGGATTTTAAATCCAAGATTCTCTTTTAAAGAAAGATCTTTCCATATTAGAAAGATCAGAGAAAATATTTTCCAAATAGAATTTAATTCCATCACATAGAATTTAATTCTATCAGATGGGAGCATTTTAAATTGGAGCGCGTGCTGCCAAAGAAAGCGGCAAGAGAACTCACGTGTTTAACACATGACCCCTAGTGTGGGTTTTAGCCTGTTTATTTTCAGCACTCATATGATTTGCATATGAGCACTCATGTGTTTAACACGTGATGCCTATTTGGAATTTGGTTATTTATGTTCAACGCTCATATGCTTTGCATATGAGCGCTCACGTGTTTAACACGTGAGGCCAGTTTGGCCTTTAGGTTTATTTTATTCGGCGCTCATATACTTTGCATATAAGCGCTCACGTGTTTAACATGTGAGGTCGGTTTGACCCTTAGTTATTTGTTTTCAGTGCTTATATGCTTTGCATATAAGCACCCACGCGTTTAACACGTGATGCCAAACTATGAGAATTCTTTGCCTCTATCCTCTCTCCCCTTTTTTATAAGGGAACAGCAAGTTCTGAGCTAAAAAATTTGGCGGAAACAAGAGCGATGTCATTAGAGATCATATGTTTTATTGCCGAGTATTCGCAGTTTATGCTGAGCGGCAGTTACAGGCTATCTACGCGCTAAGAGATAAGTTGTGCGATGATTATGGGGTAATCTATGGGACGTGGCAGCGTCACGTTATTTCTCTGTTCTGATCTTATTTTCATATAATGTGGATACACTTAAGAGTCAAACCAAGTAATGTGGATACACTTGAGTTATATCATTATCAATCCGGGATCTGAAGAGTACTACTCCAGTTAGACTGTTGAGCAACTGCAATAGGCGGTTATATTTTTTTCTACTCGATATATGAGCAGTTAGTTATGCGAAAAGCAAATGTGTTGATATTTGCTAGTACGTTTGAGTAACTGAGGTTTAAGATTTAATCGCCAGAGGCGATAGAATTAAGAGTGCTGCTGATATGTTGACGAGGTCAATAGTGCGCAAGGGTGGGTGTCCTAACGTAAGAAAAGTTCAATCGAGCTACGAAAACATGAATAACGCATCAACAACTTAAGTGATCTGATATAGAGAAATGTGTTGCCAATAATGGATATAATAAGTCTAACATTTGACTATGAGAATTTGAACTGCTTCACTCGTCAGGGTACTGAGTGGAATAGGCATTCTGTTTAGAGCAGAAAAGTTTGTGGAAGCAAATCATGTGTCAAGAACATATGAATCTATTCCGCATCGGGGATGCAGATAGCTATCCATAAATAATCTTCCTGTCAGGGTATTGAGTGAAAGAAGGCCTTCTGTTGGGAACAGAAAAGTTTGTGCAAGCAAATCATGTGTCGAGGACATATGAGTCAATTTTGTATCGGGGAAACAGATAGCTATCCACAAATCATCTTCCCGTCAGTTACGGTTTTGGTTTAGGATATTTGGATAGCTTAATGGGACAATCTGTCTTATGAGTTCTTATGGTTTTGAGAATTGACCCTTTTATAAATATCATGAGTAGCATGATATATTAGGTCAATAAATAGATGGGATGACTTAACTACCTGGGGTGGATGAGTTGGCATTTGATCCAAAGTTAAATCATCTACTTGTGAGAGTTGCCTTAGAGGCAAAACTACTAAAGGGAAACCATTTGAATATCTATTGCAGATAATTCACTCTGATGAATATGGACCAATAAACATGAAGACACGTGGTAGAGTTTCCTAATTAAACGCCTTCATTAATAATTACTCGATAGGCTACTGATCTCACATGAAACTGAAGCGTTGATTTATATCAAGCGTTGTATCAGTAAAGTGTAGAATCAGCTCACGCAAACAGGGTTGTGTGTGTTTCTTTCGGAGCAGTTCTGGGAATTGTAAGCAAGTTATAGGTATTTATTTTAGCAGTTCAGGGAACTGAATTAAGGAAAAAGAATCGTCAGATAGCTGACGACACCGTAAACTCTATAACAAGATGATGTTGTCGAGTGAAAAATTAGGAAACCGCTAGATGTGATAAAGAACATGATGGTAAAGGCCAATCTTCCATATTGTTTGGGAGATGCACTGTTAACAGCTGCTTATGTTCTTGCTCATGTGTTTTCAAAGGCAGTACAGTCAACACCTTATGAATAGTGTACGAACGAGAGACCTAGAAGGTCACTTATGTCCATGAGTATGTGATAAGACTGTGACTAATATTTGGTCATGCGACGTTGATTTTCTCGGAGATGAAACAACGAACGATTTTCTCTGGGAGGAAACATCGAGCGATTTCCTCGGGAATGAATTTTCGCAAAAGGTAGAAATAGGTCAGGATTTAAGACTCTACGAGATTGAGGAGACTCCGAATCGGTCAGCGATGTATAAGGAATTAGTTCCTTCAGCGTCTGGCGACAGTGGGAGTGATTTCCACTGATGGCTCAATGCCAATCATGGATCCTCAAGAGATTTGTAGATAATGTTGTGGATTGACATCTCGACGATATTTCGGTATCGAAAGAGAGATGTCTATGCTAACTCCGCATTGGTTGCGGAATCCAAGTCATATGAGGATGCTATTTATGGGCCTATTGCGAAGGAGTGAATAATGACAATGGAAGAGGTGCAAGAGTCAACGTTAGAGGATCAAGTCTGAGATTTGGTCAAATTATCCTATCAGACGCAAGACTATTGATAAAAACTGAGTTTTTCGAAGTCTTACGAAAGGAGGAGAATATTTTAGAGAGATACAGGACGCGCTTATTGGCAAAGGGATTCACCTAGCCTTGGTGGAAAACGAATAGACACTTTTCACCCGGGGTAATGATTGTGTTTATTTCATCTTCCTTTACGCGTTGTTGCACATAAAGATCTTGAACTAGTTCTGGGGACTTAGATCGTATTATCAATGGAGATTTGGATAAGGAGATCTGGAAGATCTGCCTATGGGTTTCAAAACCAGGGGACTCGAGTCGACTCAGAGAGTCCATTTATGGCTTGAAACACTTATCCAAACAGTTGTTGGTTCGATGTCATCAATCTATATTGGATATGGACTGATGATAATTGAATGTGACATCTATAAGTTCAAATATCTTGTTGTGAACGATGTTGTGATGACCAAAAGTGGCTTGGAGACAATGTATGCCACTTGGAGTGGTCGTTCTCGCTATAGAGGACACATGAAACGTTGAGTTTGTACTTGAGAATTCAATCCATGGGGAGTCGTTTTTAAGAGCATCTTATGTTTGTATTCGGAGACTCATATGAGGTATGTTTTAAAACGGTTCAGCCCGCACAATCACTCTCTAGTTGATTGCTCAAGTCGCTAATGGGCAGTTTTAGCCTTGATTTTTGCTATAAGACTCTTGACAAATATAGACAGATTTTGCATAGTCAGTAGTCTAATGTATGTATTGTGTGTACTTAACCAGACATATAACCCTTACCGATTGGACTTAGTAATAAGGTATGCTTGTTGGGATGAAGTGACAAGGAATTTTAGGTATTTTTGTGGGACGACCCACTATACCTTATGCTATGAGGAATCATGGTTTGCGGTTATGTAGACATACAAATACCGACGGGGCCGGCAATCTAGGTATACGTACATCCGCATGTGCTTTCTTGCATAATGGTAGAGCCATCACTCAGAGTATTAAGAAGCAAGAGATGTAACTTTTTTACCATAGGGGTGGAATATGCGGCTATCTCAGTAGAGCCAAAGGGGCTGATATGCTGAGGTGATTCCTCAGGAGTTTGCACGTGATTTCGCACGCAAGGAAAATAGGATTTCTCTCTATCGTGATATCAGGTCAACAATAGCATACTCAAACAATCCCATATATATGGAAAGTTGAAACACTTACAGATCTGACGACACTTCATCAAGGAGTAAGTGGTATAAGAAGGTGGTCTAAGTTATAAAGTTTTCCTGCAGGTCAAACGATCGGGGTTCCGATAACGAAGGAAATAGTTAAGTAACGCTATATGCGTTCGGGCTTCATCCTAAGTGACGTATTGCATTTCAGATAGCTTGATAGACCTTACTCTTATGTTTTGGCATTATTATTATGGATGACGACTTTTTATATATGCATATTTTGAGATTGATTGTGTGTTGCTTTCTTTCTTTATAATCTGGGATGGATACGTCTATATTTCTGTTTGACTATTTCAGGCATGGAGTACAAGTGTACAGGGTACACGATATGTGCAGGGCACACATTTAAGAAAGATATGTCAGCAGATAGGAACTCTCTCTCACAAGAGAGATCCCCTTTATGCTAGGGAATCATACGAAGGTGAGGCTACGTGCCAAACGTCATTTGCTCGGAGCAGTGACTGTTTTTTGTTACATACTGGGTAAGGCGACAGTGGAAACACTAAATAGAGTCACTTTGACCGGATCAGGATGAGGTTGCCATGTGTTATAGGCCGAACGGCCAAAGTGGTTATCTCATGGTCACTTTTACTTGTTTACATATAGCCGGAATAGGGGTCTGGCTCGTCGTATTGGGTACGAGCTTGTCGAGAGATCCCAGGCATATCGCAGGACGATATGGCCGGACAATTTAATCACATGGTGATTAGACTTGGGCCCGTACTGTATAACTTTAATGACGTACGCTCCCAGAGAGAGAATTTTATACCATGGCACGTTGCCATACGACGTCCGCTTGGATCGTGCACATAAGGAGATTGAGGAATGGATCCCATCACGCTCACTGTGTGAGCCTTTAAAACGACCTCCTTCACTTAAGGATGGGCAGTCTATACCCTTAGCGACACTGGGCTGTTTGGATAGGCATGTTATGAGCGTCTGCTATTTTGGCTATTGTTTCCTACTGCGATGACAATATACCGCACATACGGGGCGTCCTGGAAAGCAAGTGAATAGCAGACTTAACTATTCAGAGCTGGAGGAAGATCGATTAGAATGTCTCCTGATTGTATCACATGAACAGCTCTTATTTACGCCATGGTGGCAAAATTTAAGAATGCGATGAATCTAGAGGTATACCTAGGTGTTTGTTCGGCACGATTAATTACATTTTAATACCGCTCATTCCTTATCATTTTTCAATAAACGGTATTATTTAATCTGTGTCTGCTCATTAGTACAGATTATATGTACACAAGCAAAATCACTAAAAAAACATGTACATCATGTACAGAAACGACGGTTTTTAGCCGGAACTGCAAACAGGACGGAAAAACAACCAAGTTCTAAAGAGTTTTGCAACAAATGAATATGTGTTAAAAAATAACCCATTTTGGTCCAACATGATACAAGTCATACTTGTGTGAACACATATCTTCACAATTGGTATGGCTATGGTGCAAGTAGGCACACAAGTGGATCAAGTAGGATGACTCATCATGAGTGTGCAAGTGGATCATAAGTGAAAAAGTGTTGATGTGAAGTGTGAATGCAAAAGATATGCCCACTTGCTCACCATCTTTGATCTTTAACTCCAGATTGCAACTAATTATGAATTAAAAGAAAAGAAAATACCAGAGAGATGATATTGAGCTTATAAAACAACAGAACAAAGACATGCCCCATCCTCCTCCTTCTGGCCTGAAATTTATTCATAATAACCATAAATTGCGGCCTGGACTTGGCCAATTATCCTCATACTCTTTGTTCACCGCTGAAAATGGGGGACGGATCCACGATGGATCGTCTTGCTTGAATTTGAAGGCAGATACTATTTGGTTTTATCCATCCACCTCTCTAAAAATACCAAGTTAATTTATGGCACCGTGTATTGGAGATTTAGACGAATGCGGCCATTGTAGCAGACTTCATCAGATTCCTCCTTATTTGCGAGGGGTTTTTGATTGTGAAGATGCTCTTCTCTGCAGGCGCAAGCCACTGCAGCTAATTACGTTACCGCATTGCGATAACCATTTTCTCCTGCTCCAGAAGATCACTTCGTGTCATGTGTGTTTGTTTTATTTTTGGTTGCCCATGGATTGTATATGGAGACTAATTTATGTTGCCGCCCGTAAGGCGTGGATTAGTCCAAATCCGTATATTCTTAGATTTGGGTTTGGGTTGATTTTAAGGATCGTTAATCTCGTTTGAGATTAAGATCAACTTAAATGTTTGTTGAGAATATGTTCGTCAAATTTTAGACTAAGATCTACTCAATAGGATTTTGGGATCCTTCAGACCCAACAAAAGAGCATTTGGGCTCTATTGTTTTAGTTTAAAGACGTTTCGGTCCATTGGTAGCTTAAGAACGTTGTGGTCCGTAGCTAGTTTAAGGACATTGCGGTCCGTAGTCGCCATTTTGGGGAGTGCATCCAAAAGCAGTTGGTTGTCGGGACCCACCACCTCTCTGAAGACATTGAGGAATTACAACGACATGTATCAGAGGTGTAGAGAGATGTACCCTTAAACCAAATTCCAGATTGAGGGGAGAGATCATAGTGGACCATCTAAGAATCATTAGTCATTTTTGGGAGACTAAGATTAACTTAGGAGATGTGGGATGGACATCGTTCTGGTCAATTAGTTTGGAAAGTCATGAGCATAGAGGCTCGGTCTATTTGGAGATCCAGGATATTTTAATCTCAGGAAGATTTAGCCAATTTGGAGCTGAAGTTGGTTTCTTATAGTGTTAAACACTAATATATACTTGGTGCTCACGTGTGGCACGTGAGGCTCCTGAAAGTTGGCGCTGTACACTTGGGTCTAAATCCCCGTCTGTATGTAAGTGTTAAACACTTAATTCTTATGGCCATCACGTGTGGGCACGTGAGGCACCCCAGAGTTGGTCACTGCCTCTTTAGGTTTATTCCCTCTTCCTTTTATAAGTGCTAAGCACTTAGCTCATATAGTGCTCATGTGCGGACACGTGAGGTGCTCAAAATGTGAACGCTGTCTTTGAATTTTCCCATTTTCCTATTTACGCAACTGTTTGGGGGTCACGTGAAATCACATGATTCGATCTCAGTCATTACTTTTTGTTCATCGGAGGTGCTCATATGGGAACACGTGACCAGTCTTTTCTTTTATATGCATAGAGATTTTGATCTGAGTTTTAAGAATTTCAGGTCCCTTGTTTTATAAGAATTAAATTATTTTACTGGGTTAAACCCTAGTTTTATCAGAGGAATTAAATTCTTATATACTTTTGGAAGAATTAAATTTTTTGGATTTAGTTCTTTCCCCTAAGTTTTGAATCTGCATAATAGAATCTCCCCGATGAGAATTAAATTCTCAACTTGTGGGGAGATATACTTTTACAGACCTCAACCATTGGAAGAACTAAGTTCTTGAATGAAGGGTTAAACCCTTAGAGAAGTGATAAAATAATCTCTGTGCTTTCTTCTTACCGAGGATTTTTTGTTTAAGAAGGGGATCTTCTTCCTCTAGAGAATTGAATTCTCTTTTTCTCTTTTTCTTTTGTTTCTCAAAGCTTATGGGGGGGTCTCTCTATATAAAACTTGAAGTCTTGGGTCCTTTATATAGTAGATGCAAGTTTGTTGATTTAGTTAAAGAAATCTCTCCTTGAGAGATCTTTAATTGATTTGGGGATTTTATCCACCGTTGGATTTTTGATCCAAGGACTTCTGTTTTACAGAAGATGTCTTTCTTATTTTTAACAAGATTAGGGAAATATTTTCCTATACAGAATTTATTCTGCAGATAGGTGATTTTTAATCACCATTGGATTTTTAATCCAACGGTGCTCTATTTTACAGAGAGTAGTCTTTCTTGTTTAGAAAGATTTGAGGAATATTTCCTCAGCAGAATTTAATTCTGCACTTTGATGATTTATCATCTCCGTTGGATCTTTGATCCAACGGCTCTGTCTAACAGAGAGCTTTTAGTTCTGGCGTTGGCACCCTCGTACGAGGCACGTGAGGCACTGCCTCAGAGTTTTTAACTCTTGGCGCTGGCGCCCTCGTGCGAGGCATGTGAGGCGCTGGCGCCCTCGTGCAAGGAACGTGAGGTGCTGCCTCAGAGTTTTTAACTCTTGGTGCTACCTTTCAAATTTTGAACAGAGTTTTGCTCTTTTATTGGGGAAACAAATGCCCCCCACCGTTGCGCTCACGTGGCTCATACGTGAGTGCAGCGGTGGCTGCTTTTCCACTGTTGGATCTTCTTGGAAGTTGAATTTACTTCCTGTGCCTATAAGTAGTGCCTTTGGCCCTTGAGATGACTGTTGTTCATCTTCTCTTGTTATTCTTTGAGAATTTAATTCCTTTTTCAGATCTTAGATCTCTGCCCAAAGAAATCCTTTCTAGAGTTAGAACTCTGCCCTAAAATTTGGTAAGGATTATAATCGAACCCATGAACAGAGCTTTGCTCTTCTTAGATCATAGATCTTAAAATGTATTCTAGGGTTGCTTAACCCATTAATTAGAGCATTGCTCATCTTCCATGAAGAACACTTAGAGTTTCTAGGATTCTTCTTTCAGATCTTAAAGATCCTGGGATTTTGCCCTATTAAAAAGCTTTGCTTTGGAGGGTTCTGGTAGATTATCACATTGTTTTTACAGAGCATAGCTCTTGGAAATTTTTAGGGAATTTTATTCCCTCTTAATTAAAGTTGACAGATATGAAATCTGTTTGCAGAGCACAGCTCTCGAGAGAGTTTAACTCCTTAGCCCAATGAGGTTTCTCATTAAATGAGAATCCTTTTAGGATTCTATCCTTGATGAGTGACTGTCCCATCCATGATGAGGCGTTACCACTGTTTTTATTTTAGGTTCTAAGAATCTTGATATTTAATTGCTAACCTTTTACTGAATTTTCTTTCCACATACTATGGCTGCCCATCTGTATGATCTTGACGAGATTATCTCCTATGAAGACATTCGCATCCAAGGCCGCTGTCAAGGCCAGGAGTTTACGAATGCCCAATGCGCTGAGGTGATGTGTCATTTCGATGAATACAATGGTCGACTACTCCCCCGTCATTCCGCTCTTTTGAAAATCATCATAGGGGCGATTTGGGAAGCACTTCCTGAATTTAACGAGGCTATGCCGCTTGAGGCACTTGATGATGTCGAAGATAATGTGCAATCGGTATATCTGATGGGCTTAATCTCGAAGAGGCGGCGAGATGATCTTTTCAATGTTTTGCATCAGGTTTTCCAACAGACGGCGATAATCTTCGCCTACTAAAGGACGGACGATATCAGCGGGGATCCCGACGCTTGCATTCGTGAGAAAATGCATAAGAAAATGGTCAGAGAGGCCAGAAGCATTTTACTTGGACTTTCTTCTGAATTCCTAAATCCGTGTTCGGAATTCAGTGTCTTGCCATTGTAAACATTTTGATGATATTTTTGTTTTGTTGTTATTACCGATGTATAAATTTTCCCAAGTATGAATGGCAAAACTTCCCTTTCTTTTATACCACTGCTCATAGGTGCCTCATGTGAAGTAGTGGTTACTCATATATATATAAAATGTCGGGGACCCCGCGTTATACGTGTGAGGCGCTATCACTGGTTCTAATTCTATGAAGGATTGGCGCTAAGGCAGAAGCTTGACTTCACTGAGCGAGTCACACAGGATTACGAAACTACCAAGCAGGAAGTCAATGAGAAGATTTCATCTTGATTGTAATAACGGGCTCAAATTGAAACGGAGTTGGCCACAGTAGCTGACCATGAGAAAGGATTGATAGCAGCGTGCAGGCAGCTTGTCAATTTGCTGGAAACGCATCCTCCTCAATAACTGTCATTGTACCTTTTTCTTGTACCAACTGTAGACTTGTGATTCATGAATAACATGTATTCATTCTGATTCCTTTATGAAATGTATCTTGTACTCACTTGAATTCATGAATAAAAGATATATTTTATTTCATATTGGCATGTAACTTTGGCAAATGTGGTCCGTAGATAGTTCATCTTGACCTCCTTGCAGGACAGCGATGGTTTAGAAAACAGGTTTGGATCTGCCGCCTAAGACTTTTCAACTTTATGAGCCGTAAGGGTCTCATAAAGACTTTTCTCCCTACGAGTCGAGAGGATCCCGTAGGTGTAGGTTTTCTTTAGGAGTCATGAGGACTCCTAAGTGCGTTTTCTCTTAAGAGTCGTAAGGATCTCACAAGATAATTTTCCCCCTTACAAGTCGAGAGGACTCGTAAGTGGTTTTTTCCTCCTTGTCGATATTCGACTTTGGAGAATATGGCCCATGGATAGTATACAATAGTCCATCTTGGACCTATTTGCAGGGCCACGGTGCTTAGGAAACAGGTTGATATCCCTGTTGCCTAAGGCTTTCCACCTTCATGATCCGTGAGGGTTTCATGAAGATGTTTTTCCCTACGAGTCGAGACGAGTCGAGAAGTTCTCACAGGAACATTGTTTTCCCTACGAGTCGAGACGAATCGAGAAGTTCTCGCAAGAATTTCATAACGTCACAGTTAACCTCTGCTCTTTACGACAGAGGTCCGTTAGGGTCTGTGGTACCAAGGTTTTTGTCCGTCGTACCGTCGCGTTGGCTGATGCATTCCCCGATACGTAATCTTGTTGTTCGAGTAGCCCCGCGACTGTCGTATCTCTGATCCCTTCGGGGGCTGGACAAGACATCTTCAAGTAATCTCCCAGGTCATATTACCGTTGGAAGAGCAAGCGTTAGGGATTTTCCATGCCGCTTTTTACTTGAGATTAGGCTCAATTTGGGAGCCCCGATGAATCATGACCACTCCGCGCTAGTGTGGGATGATCTCCGATAGTCTTTCAGGTTTTATTTGAGTGGCCATCAAGACCCTGAAGCTAGAGATCTTCCTTTGTTTCGTTTGTTGACATTGTGTCTGCTATATTGCGACGAATGTCGAGATTGTCTCTGGGTTATCTGTGAACCGTCGAGGCTCGAAACTAGGGACTTTGCCATGGCTCCGTTGTTTTGACCCTGGGGTCGGTTTTTGACGTTGCATCTGCATCCTGCTGGAGTGAGGAGGAACATCGTTGTTGATCTCTGGGCTGTCCGTGAACCGTCGAGATTTGGAACTAGAGACTCTGCCATGGCTCCGATGTAGTCTCTAGGTTGTCGGTGAACCGTCGAGATTTGGAACTAGGGACTTTGCCATGGCTTCGATTTGTTGATGTTGCACATGCATCCTGCTGGAGTGAGAAAAACTCCGTTGTTGATCTCTAGGCTGTCTGTGAACCGTCGAGATTTGGAACTAGGGACTCTGCCATGGCTCCGATGTAGTTTCTAGGTTGTTGGTGAACCGTTGAGATTTTGAACTAGGGACTTTGCCATGGCTCCGTTTGCTTACGTTGCGCCTGCATCCTGCTGAAGTGAGAAGAATGCCATTGTTGATCTCTAGGCTATCTGTGAACCGTCGAGATTTAGAACTAGGGACTCTGCCATGGCTCCGATGTAGTCCCTAGGTTGTCGGTGAACCGTCGAGATTTGGAACTAGGGACTTTTCCATGGCTCCGTTTGCTGACGTTGTGCCTGCATCCCGCTGGAGTGAGAAGAACGCTTTGTTGATCTCTAAAATGTCTGTGAACCGTCGAGATTTAGAATTAGGGACTCTGCCATGGCTCCGATATAGTCTCTAGGTTGTCGGTGAACCGTCAAGGTTTGGAACTAGGGACTTTGCCATGGCTCCGTTTGCTGACGTTGTGCTTGCATCCTGCTAGAGTGAGAAGAATGCCGTTGTTGATCTCTAGGCTGTCTGTGAACCGTCGAGATTTGGAACTAAGGACTTTGCCATAGCTCCGATGTAGTCTCTAAGTTGTTGGTGAACCGTCGAGATTTGGAACTAGGGACTTTTCCATGGCTTCGTTTGTTGACGTCGTGTCTGTATCCGACTGGAGTGAGGCAGAACGCCGTTGTTGATCTCTAATCTGTCTGTGAACCGTCGAGACCTGGCTCTCCTTCTGATGGAGCCTAGTGGGAAAATATGGTTCCCTTTTCATTTATGCCCATAGATTGTATATAGGGGTTAATGTGGACTCACCTGCAGGGCAAAAGTTTCATCATCATTTTTTTTATTTCTTTCCGCTTTGCTCTATTATTTCGGCTTTTTTATATCGCGAAACTCGCGATCGCCCAATCATTTCGGCTCGTTATCGCGGTGCTCAATCATTTCGGCTATTCTTTTCTTTTTACTCGTTGTTTTTTATTGCAAGTTGTCCAAACATTTCGGCTGTTTTTATATGCATAAATTTTACTCGCTGATTTTTATTGCAAGTTGCCCCATCATTTCAGCTATTTCATATGCATTTTATTTGGCATGCTGATTTTTGTTGCGAGTATGAAATTTGAGATCTGATACCAATCTTATCATCAGTATCGTTGCAACTGGAATATGGCCAAGACCAAATCATCATTTGCCTTGAGAGGACTTGAAATTTGCTACCAATTTAGGCATCAACATCGCTACCACTGGAATGTTGCCAGGAGTGAATCATCATTTTCCTTTGCTGATTTGAATAAAGGTGGCTTAGCAAACAGGGTTAGGATCCTGCCGACTATGGCTTTTTGATTTCATGAGCCGTAAGGGTCTCATAAAGATATTTCTCCCTACGAGTCGAGAGGATCCCGTAGATGTATTTTTTCCATAGGAATTGTGGGGATCCCCAATTGTGTGTTCTCTTATAAATCGTAAGGATCTCATAAGAGAACTTTCTCCTTATAAGTCGAGAGGACTTACAAGCGTCGTTCACCACATGAGGACTTGGTGATGGAACGTTTATTTGTGCCCGTGAATTGTATACAAGAGCCAATATTGACCGCCTGTAGGGCAACTTGGGGAGTGTGATGGCTTAAGAACATGTTCAGGTCCCTGTATCTTAAGTCTTTTGAATCCTATAAGCCGTGAGGGTCTCATAGGGAGACATTCTCCTTACGAGTCGTCAGGATCTCTTAAGTGTAATTTCTCCTTAGGAATCGTGCAGATCCGAAGTGTGTTGCACTCTTGTAAGTCGTAAGGATCTCACGCAGGTGTTTTCTCCTCACAAGGCCGAGAGGACCTTGCAGGTGTTTTTATTTTAACGAGATTGCACCCTTTCGGGTTTTCACAAACTCGCCGGCAGTCCTGCTGTTTTTACTTACGGAGCCTTTTCAGGTTTTCATCCGTGCCCATTTCGCTTGTGAATGTACCGGTTTTTTTTTGCCAATGGCACTTAGGGGGGCTTCGCCACCGGGGCAGCTGTGCAGCCAGCGGGATTTGAGTTGCAGTCCTTGTCGTTGGGACTTGTGAACTTGAATTCCATTATCGCCATATTTGAGGCGACGTATTAGTTTAAGGACATTACGGTCCATCGTTAGCTTAGGGACATCTCGGTCCGTTGTTACTTTAGGGACATCTCAGTCCATTGCCTGCTTTGGGGCGAAGTTTTGCCGGATACTACTTATAGAGTTTGGACTCAGGAAGACAACGAGCGGACACGAGTGTCGTCATCCATCATTAACCTGAGTCGTGACTTGTCAAGCGTAGTATTTCTTAAGGAACCGTCCGTTTATTGACCGGAAGGGTCTTTCGCCATGTATATTCATGAGCAAGTAGGCCCCACCTTGGTAGACCTTGTTTATGATGTATGCCTTCATAGTTTGGCTCAAATTTCCCCCGCTTTGCACATTTGGGTATCATAGGTCTTTTTACGACAAGCACGAGTTCGCCTTGGCGGAATGTTCTTGGTCTGGTTAGTTTTTCGTATGAGCGCGTCATCCTTACTTTGTAAGCTTCCAGGTTTTGCTGCGCCATGAGACGAGTTTCATCGAGGGCATCCAGCTCCTCAAGCTGAAGATGGGCATTTTCTTCATCCGTCAGCTCGTATCGAACTGCTACTCGTAGAGAGGGTAGCTCTATCTCCAAGGGAAGTACCGCTTCTATGCCGAATACCAACACGAATTGCGTTGTATTCATGGCCATTTTGAACGTGGTTCGATATGCCCAGAGAGCTTCATGCAATCTCTCGTGCCAGTCCCTTTTATTTCTGGACACCGTTTTCTTTATGATCTTCATCAAGGTCTTGTTGAAAGCCTCAGCTAGACCATTAGCTCGGAGATTATAGACTGAAGAGTATCTCCAATCTATATTACGTTGATGTGCAAAGCGGCTAATCTTATGACTTCTGTAGGCTGGCCCATATTCCGAGATGATTCGTCATGGAGTGCCGAACCGGTAGATGACATGTGTTTTGAAGAAATGGAGGATGTTCTCTGTCTTCACTTCTTTTAGCGATACTGCCTCTGCCTATTTAGAGAAGTAATCGGTTGTTGCCAGTATGAACTAATGTCCTTTGGATGATGCTGGTTCGATAGGCCCGATTATATCGGTTCCCCACATTTCGAATAGGAAGCTAGCCAATGTTGGGTGTAGAGGATTTGGATGCTGGTGGATGAAGTCCCCGTGAATTTGGCATGAGTGACACTGCTTTTCATATTCAAGGCAGTCCTGAATCATTATGGGCTAATAGTATCCCATTCTTTTCATCTTCAACTTCATCTTTAGCCTGGCCTGATAGGAACCGCAGAGTCCGTCGTGAGTTTCTTGGACGACCCTCCTTGCTTCCTCCGGTCCCAAGCATCATAGCCACAAACTGTCGAATGATCTCTTATATAGAGTATCATTGATGAAGGCGAAGGATAGAGCTCGTTTCATGAGCTGGTGTCTTGCTGACGTGTCTTCGGGTGTTTGATAGGATTTGAAGCAGTCTATGAAGACTTCTCTCCAATCCTTAGTCTTTTCTTTGTCTTCTATTTGGCAGGCTGCTTGTTTGGTCGCTTCCTTTCCGTTAGACAACTCCGGCGATATTTCTGCTGGCGTGAGAATCCGACGGCTTTGCACAATGATTCTTATGTCATCTAGGTTTTCGTCTGCCGGTTCTTTAACGAGTTTGGCTAATGCATCCGCCTTGCTATTCTCTTCACGCGGAATGCTTTCCAGGATGTAGGAGGGGATCCGTTTTTGAAGAGGGCGGCCTGTGGCCCATCTGGTCCATTTCGGCCAGCTTGTCGATCAAGGCCTGGAAAGTTGATTAGTCGAAAATATTGCATTTTTAACACATCAATTTCCCTACCATTTGCACTCATCTAAAAGTGTTCGGTATGAATATAGCACATATTAGCAAAACATCCGTAAAATACCAAATAACTTGTGTTATATATTAAAACCGATATTTTTGAGGGAAATTGAGTGTTTATCATTGCATGCATCATCTTTGTATAGCGCAACACTTGTCTCGAGAATCTGTGCAGGAAATTTCAGGAAAAGAGCCAAAACTGATAAAAGTACTGATAAAAATGCGCCAAGTCCAAGACTTGTGATCTGGCAGTGAACAGGAAATACTTAGAAAATTCCAGACATCAGGAAGCAGTACTAAAGACATAACAAGAGTTACCATGGAAATTCCAAGCAACAAGGCACTCAAAGCGCCGCGGATCCACGGCCGGAGCACCCTATTGGCGGCGGATCCGCGGCAAGATTGACACGTCATCGGCAGTTTGTTATCTCAGGCTTCGCATTTCACTTGGAAAATGTCTTCCAGCCACTGCAAATTTCAGAGATCTCCAGAAGTTTCTGTCCGAACAGCAAAGCTCTTTGTTCAAGCTAAACACCTTCAAGCTTCTTAAGCAAGCCACTTAACTACCTAAGCCCAGAAGCTTCTTCCTAACCTCCAAGCTTCTAAAGGAAGCTAGCTCTAACTAACTAACTCTAGAAGTTTCTATCTAACTACCAAGTTTGCAAGTGAAACTAATCCTAACCTAGCTTCTAAAGGAAGCTAATCCTAATCAAGCTTCTAGGGAAGCTAAGGAGAAGGCTATAAAAGAGGACCCAAGGCTAGTTGTTGAGGGTTGTTGAAAAATGAGCCAAAATTCCACAAGTTGAGTGACACAACTTGTGCATCCAAACCCAAACCCTAATCCAATCACCAAAAGCCAAATTCAAGATCTCCGAGTACAAAATCAAGCAAGAAGACTTCAACCTTTTAGAAGCGACGCCGATCTTCAACCGAGCAAGTGGAATTTTGGCACAATTTTCAACAACCCCTCAACAACTAGCCTTGGGTCCTCTTTTATAGCCTTCTCCTTAGCTTCCCCTAGAAGCTTGATTAGGATTAGCTTCCTTTAGAAGCTAGGTTAGGATTAGCTTCACTTGCAAGCTTGGTAGTTAGGTAGAAACTTCTAAAGTTAGTTAGTTAGAGCTAGCTTCCTTTAGAAGCTTGGAGGTTAGGAAGAAACTTCTAGGCTTAGGTAGTTAAGTGGCTCGCTTAAGAAGCTTGAAGGTGTTTAGCTTGAACAAAGAGTTTTGCTGTTCGGACAGAAGCTTCTGGAGATCTCTGGAATTTGCAGTGGCTGGAAGACATTTTCCAAGTGAAATGCGAAGCCTGAGATAACAAACTGCCGATGACGTGTCAGTCTTGCCGTGGATCCGCCGCCAATAGGGTGCTCCGGCCGCGGATCCACGGCGCTTTGAGTGCCTTGTTGCTTGGAATTTCCATGGTAACTCTTGTTATGTCGTACTGCTTCCTGATGTCTGGAATTTTCTAAGTATTTCCTGTTCACTGCCAGATCACAAGCCTTGGACTTGGCGCATTTTTATCAGTACTTTTATCAGTTTTGGCTCTTTTCCTGGAATTTCCTACACAGATTCTCGAGACAAGTGTTGCGCTATACAAAGATGATGCATGCAATGATAGACACTCAATTTCCCTCAAAAATATCGGTTTTAATATATAACACAAGTTATTTGGTATTTTACGGACGTTTTGCTAATATGTGCTATATTCATACCGAACACTTTTAGATGAGTGCAAATAGTAGGGAAATTGATGTGTTAAAAATGCAATATTTTCGACTGATCAAATTCCCCGAAACTTAATTTTGGTCGTCTCGAGCAAACTGTTTTATTAAAAAGAAGGAGAAAATATAAGAAAGAGAAAAACTAATTAGCACACTTTCGTAGGCAACACAATTACACTGAGCACGTGCAACAAGCCTTTAAAACTCTAGGTGTCCCTAGTAGGAGGAGTGTTGTCTCCTGAGGGGTTTCAGCGAATTGCACCCACAAAATCCAATAATAAAAGGAAGACCGTGAAAATTACATTTAAAGACAAGAATTGTAAAAGAAATTTTTTGAAAATTAGAGTTTTCAACTACACTAGCTTTTCAGTTGTCATGACCCTATCTTAATAGTCATGAAAAGTTGTTAGAAATCGCATCATCCCTCAATAAAATATCGTCTTTATTCTTCATTCCTACCTTTCTTCCAAACATCGATCATATAACCCTACGTGTGTGTAAAAGGCATCCCTACACCCGGAGAATTAAATTCAAGCTATCATACTCTTGTCCATCTGCCTCAGTACTTTTTAATTTGATGAATATTTAGATGGATTTGCTCACACATTTTTCATGCGACCGTTAATACTTCTTGAGGTACTAACCGACTGATTACTCATGTGCTTGTTTATTAGGTGTATTTTCCTCGTCTTGCACCACCTAAAGCTTAGCAGTGACTCCCAGACCAGTTGGTCTAAGGCACTAGGTGATGAAGCACCCTCGCTATATTTTTTTATTGCTGCCTTGGCGATAACCAAACGAGTGTTCATTTTTCTTCACCATTTTATATTTTCTTCATTTATTTTATTTCCTTCATACTTTGGCTTTTAGACAAGAGCATTTCAAGGTATCCTCTACTATCCCGAGCTTCAAGACGTGTGTAAGTGCGTATAGTAGGGTATCAACGTTCAAATGTTTGGTTTCCAGAATAGGAACTATTTTTCAAACTTATTTTTATCCTCAGATTAGTGACTTCCTTCATCTTACTAACCCTTGGGACAACGGCTCATAACTACTTGTTACTAGTTTGTTTAAGAAAACTTCTAATTTTCTTGGTTTTCTTAAATTTTTCCAATCTTTTGGATGTAATTTTTCACTATCTAATCTTTTGTTATCTTATTTATGTACAAAAAAAATTATTTTTTTGAAAATTTTTAAATTTTTATAGATTTTCAAATGTTTTGTGCTTATGCAAAGTGATATGCAAATGATGCGAAAATAAGCACAAACCTCCCCCAAACTTGTTTTCAACAGTGTTCTCACTGTTGCCTTCTGCTAAACCACAAAACCTGTAAGCCTGGGAGGAAATTTATTAATGGGGGCAAAATATATTAAAGTGAAAATGCTCCCCCAAACTTATTCTTGGCTCATCATTTTGAGTAAAAATTTTATTTTCAAGAGCCAGATTATACCCCCCAAACTTGAGTTAAACAATGTTAAGCTTTTGAAAATCACAAGAGGGGGTCAAGATTATTGGTCGATGCCAAGCTTTGCAAAGACCGAAGGTCAACACCAACCATTCGAAGATTTTATCAATGCAGTGCACCGGTTGGTGGAAGAAGAAGTGGGGAGAAGGTAAGTGGTGGAATAGAATGTGTTTGCGTCTCGTTTTGGAGAGACGACTCAGTGTATGTGATGGATTACTCGCATTCTCTTTACAGTTCAGAAGAAGGGGTGGAGGTTCAATTTCTCTGTTTTGATGTGGATTCATCTCAACACCCGTATCATTCAAAAATGCGAGTTCTTCAGCGAAAATTTCCTCAAAAGTCTCATCAATACCCCGAAGAATAATGTCATCACAAAGTGCGGGGTGATCTTCAGACTCCAAAAACGGTTCATAATCAGTATTAGTTGTTGACCCGGACAACTCGGTGGAAGAGTCCGTATGTGTATGATACATAGTTGGGTCAAACAACAACATATGAAAAGAGTCAAGATCGGTATCATGAGGATCGTCAAATTCGCTGCTGTCGACATCCATTAAGTCGACAGAACAGACCTGAGCAGTAGGTTCGGAGGGTACACTTCCCAACTTATAAATGTTCAGCTCAATTGACATCTTCCCAAAAGATAGGTTCATAGGGTCGTTTCTACAGTTGATTACAGCGTTGGAAGTGGCCAAAAAGAGGCGACCAAGGATCACCGGAATTTGATTCCGTGGGTTTGCTACAGGCTGTGTATCAAGTACAATAAAGTCCACAGGGAATACAAATTCCCTGATTTTTATCAACACATCCTCCAGTTCACCTCTAGGTTTGGTGATTGATCGGTCGGCCATCTGGAGAGTTATGTTCGAGGGCTTTAACAATCCGATCCCTAACTGCTCATAGACTGAGAAAGGAAGCAGGTTAACACTTGCGCCAAGGTCAAGTAGAGCACGGTTGATGTGTTTATCCCCAATAGAAATAGAAATAATAGGACAGCCAGGGTCCTTACGTTTCCTTGGTAATTGTTGGGGGAAAGCCGTGTCAACGGTACTTGACATGAAAACTTTTTTCGGTACTTGAGTCTTCCTCTTCCTAGTGCACAAATTCTTAAGAATTTTCACATAGGACGGAACTTGTTGGATAGCATCTAGGAGAGGGATGTTGATGTTAACTTGCTTAAAGATTTCAGTGATCTTCTCCATTTGCGGACTTGGTTTGTTTCCCCTTAACCGATTCGGATAAGGAGCTTGAGCAATAAGGTCGGGGTCCAACACTGGAGAAGATCGTGTGGGTAAGAACGATCTAAGAATAGGAGTGGGGATCGTTTTTGGTGGACTAGAAGAGGTTTGCTGAGGTGTCGAGCCTTGTGGAAAACGGAGAATAGGCTCGGAAGAAAATGGTGGGGTAGACGAACTGGGGTCAGAAGCAGAAGTAGAAGTGGAAGGAAAAGTCTCAGCCGGGGTTTCATCAATTGATTCTTCATTTTTATCAATCTCCTCACCAACATGATTGTCAAGCACTCTTGCAGATCTCAACGTGGTGATGGTATTCACATTGTAATGCCCAGGATTGGGTAAAGGTTGAGCTAGAAGTTTCCCTTTCTCTCTAGCACTCAATTCGGCATTTATTCGTGCAATTTGTGCTTCCATCGATTTAATATTTTCATTTTGAGAGACAATGATCTTCATCATATTATCGAAGGAAGATTGAATATTTGCCGTCCCTTGGATGGATTGTTTCATCAAAAGTATCCAAGGTTCGTTCGAGTGCAGAGGAATTATCAGTACCGGCCATTTGTAAAGAATTTTCATATGGTGCAGATGTGTTGGCCGAATTTTGGAAGTTTTGTGATTGGTAGGGGTGCTGACTCAATTGAAGTGGTTGCTGTTGTGGTGGAAGAGCCCTTTGGAAATTGTTTTGGGTTGGAATCGTGTTTTGATTTTGTGATTGGTTCCAAGCAAAATTAGGGTAATTCCTCCAACCCTGATTATAAGTGGAAGAAAATGGATCGTTTCTAGGTCTTTGTTGAAAAGCAGAATTGATGTGCTCATGACCTTGAAACGGAGAATTCAATGGACATTCTTCCGTAAGATGTGATAGATCAGAACAGCATCCACAAACAGTTTTGGAGAGTAACATCTGATTTAGGGTGGCTGCTAAAAATTTATTTTCCATAGTTTCGAGTTTCTTTTGCATTGCTGATATTTCAGCTCTAACTCCTATGGAAACATCAGATTGGTTATTGACTCCCCTAGACGATTGACTTACACCCTTCCACTGTAAAGTTCTTTCAGCGAAATCTTCTAAAAATCTCCAGGCTTCACCATCATCTTTAGTCATGAAGGTGCCTTGACACATGGATTCAAGGGTCTGTTTTGTGGTAGGATTAATGCCCTCATATATGATTCTGCACAGATCCCATCTAGGGATTCCATGATATGGACATTGAACTAACGGATCCTTGAAGCGTCCAAGACACTTCGAGAATGGTTTATTTGGAAACTGGGTAAATTGATTTATTTCGCTACGGACTCGAGCTGTTTTATGATTGGTGTAGAATTTCTTTAGGAATGCTTTTACGAATTCTTCCCAGTTTGAAATGGAATGTGCGGTTGTGTTATACAGCCACTTCTCGGCTATATCGCACAAGGTGAATGGGAGAAGACGTAGACGCATAGCATCCACAGAAAGCTGTGAAGTACCCATCATTGCGCATACATTTTCAAATTTGGTAATAAAGACATGCGTCTTCAGACTCGAGACCGTGATATTTTGGTAGAAGATTGATGTATTGGGGTTTTATTTCAAAATTATCCCCGTTGGCTGGTGGAATGGTGAGACAGGTCGAAAGAGGACCTCGCATAGGATAGCATCTCTCTCGGAGAGAGATGCGGAGTGGATTCTGCGCACCTGCGGACGGTGGCAGAGTAGTGGTAAAGAAGTTCGATGGAGAATTGTCCATCGAAATGGGTGTGGTGGTAGGTAAAGAAAAAGTAGACGTAGAATTACCGACTTCAGGGTCGATAGGAGAAACGCGGACAAGACGGGCACTAGAATCCCGTGTCCAGCCGAGCATGCACTAAAGGGTTTAGCACAAGTGGCAGCGTTAAGATAATTAAGGAAAATGATAAGTTGGTGTTTGTTTTGAAAAGATACGGATTTTTGAAAAATGCAAATCACAAACAATTCACAAGCAACCCTAGTCTAATGGTCACCTAGGTCAAGTCTCTAGACCGCTCCTAACTGCCAGAAGACAAATCGCAGGATCAATCCTCTACTGTCTCTTTGTCCCTCCTGTGGCCAGGTAAGTGGGAAGTTCTCCACTACGTAAGTAGTGGGCCTAATTAAGTAACCGCTTGCCTTAGACACACTTGCCTTAGATACCACAAAAGAAATGTGGATAAGCAATAGATTACCCACGACCTTCTCCTATCCTAAGTAAGCGCGACGGTCCTTAGAGTCATGTCTAGATAATTTTTAGTTAATGAGGGTAATGCGGATGCAGTTTTGTGATTTTCGTGGCTTAGGAAGGGTAATGAACTCCCCACCTAATCTGAATTTGGTCTTTGCCCCTTAATTTCTGTATTAAAAATGCAAACAATCAAGATCAAACAAGCACAATTTTTGTTTTTACGGCGCTGCGAATTTTTGCAAAGAAACCTGCAGAAATTTGTTACTGGAGCAGATCAAGTAGGAGATAAGAAAGTCAGCAGAGGACCTGAGAATTTTAGTGCACTGAAGCCTTCAACGCGCCGCGCTTCCGCCGCGTTAAGCCTCTATTGCCGCGGATCCGCGGTCAGGTAGATAGATCCCTGCACAAAATTTTCAAAGACTGCTCTTGATCACTCACTGAACTCTCTGGAATGATCTGAAAATTTTTCCTTTCGCTCCACAGATTCCAGATTTCCTCGCAACAAATCAGAACAAATCGTTTAGTGTTTGTGCGAATTTTGATCTAAAAATTTTGATGGAATAAATTTTTCAACTCAAATTTCAAAAATGAACAAATTAGCATACGATCCCCGGCAACGGCGCCATTTGATTTCTATACATTTTCTTCCTACACACCGAGAATCATTCAAGTCAAAAGTGGTCGGCTTGAAGAACATCATAAAATGGGATATGGTCGCTTGAGGATCTAGGAACCTTATGAACATGCCCACGACAGGAGCTTCTTCGATGCGTTGTTCGCATTTTGACCATAGATTCCACCATCGAATTGCATGTTGAACCCAGGTTTCTCCTGGCTTCACCCTGGCATTGATTAAAGCCGTAATCGGGGTGCGCTCGCTTGCGCTTGCGAACCGCTGTGTAAAAAGTAATTCCATCTCCGTGAATGTTTTGACAGAGTCATTTGGGAGCTTGGAGTACCATTCAAATGCCGTCTCCGACAAATTGCCAACAAACTGACGAACTAGCAGTTTGTCGTCGCCTCCAGTATTACCGCACAAAGCTCTGAATTGTGCAACGTGCTGGTGTGGATTGCCCGTCCCCTTATACACATGGAACTTAGGAATCGTATATCCTGGCGGATACATGATTTGATCGTACCGGCCTGGATAAGGTCGCCCAGTCCTGACGACTTGGCCTGCCGTTTCACTTGCTTGATGAGCTCGTATTTGTTGCACTATATAGTCATCAAGGATGGCCTTGGAGATTGTCTCTTCCTGGGATGCTGAGACGGCCGAAGGAGGGTTTGACGTTTCCCCTCTGTCGTTTTCGATGATTATCGGAGGGTCTTCGGCTGGAGGTTCCGGCTGGATCTTCATCCTAACCATGTCTTGGAACAGAAGCGACATCCGCTTTATATTAGCGGCCTATTCCGCAGCCTCCTTATCCTTCCTTTTCAGCACCCTTCGCAAGAACTCGGTGTCGGTCTCCTATTCCTAGCACTGCTCAGACGTTGATTCCCGGCTTTCTTTCTGCCCGGTGAGTGTTGATATTTTCATCAGCATTTCTTGGAGCTTTTGTTGCTGCTTCTGAGCTTTTGTCAACGACCGAGTAAGTGGTCGATGACCTACGGAATCACGGCTTTCCTCTTTTCCGGAAGCCATGAACTCTATGTGCACGATCATGCCCCCAGACTTGGGGCGTTTGGGTCTACTGCCTTTGAAATTTGCCGCAGGCATGGGGATCTTCTCCAGCCTTCTCCTTTTATGGGAGGTCGAAGTTGAGGAGGCTGTTGCAGAAGGCACCCATGCAGACGATACTTTCCGTGGAACGACGGAGGGATGGTCCTCCTCTTGCCGAGCCTTTGTTTTCTTCAGTCGGCAGGAGTAGTCTTTATCGATCACAGAATCTTAGGTCTTCCTCCAGACTCTGTGGATTTTGAAGGACAACCGCTGAGGGGGTTACTCCGGCTTTGCCTGCATCATGTTTTCAGCAGGCGGGGGAGACTTCATCAATACAGCACTTGGGGAGTTCTTTCGTACCCTCCTGAGCGGATCGAGGTTGTTCCTAGTTGGAATAGCAGCGGCAATTTCCACCATTGGAACTGGTAGAGTAAGTCCAGAGGGGGAGTTGCCCCCATCTTTCCTCACTCGGCGCCAGTGACGTTGTCGAGCATGCCTTGCAGATGGGATTGCTTCAGTTGTGGGAGTGACTTCATCCTGCCCCCTGCTCTGATGAAGGGCTACTGATGGTGCCAGCCTATTGAAGACTGATGTCCGTTGAGAGGGGACGGCCAATCTTTTGAAGGCCGACCTTTTGATAGGGGAAGCAGCCTTGATGACTTCGCCGGAAGCAGGAGTTAGAACTGCTAATCTTGCAAAGACCGACCCTTTAGTAGGAGAAGCCCCTTTGACAACTTCATTTGCCCGAACTGGAATGCCTATCCGCTTCAGGACAACCCTTTCACATATTGAGAGCCTCTTCGCAGGCCCACTGGAGCTATGGCTCAGCCTGTTAGAACTAGAAGACCCGTTGAGAGGGGTTGTGGAGATTGCAAGTCGATCAAAGACCGACTTCTTCGGAGCTTTCTGTGATGGCACTGGGGCACTGAAGCTTGCTGGCGGGATCATGGTCCCAAAGAACAGTCCAGTGGTGGCCTGAGTCACCTATTCCACAGGAATTGCAAAGATAGAGGCCGCTTGGGGCCCGTAAATCACTCCTCTAGTCAGGGTGGAGGGGAATTGTTGTTGCAGTTGGTGCAGCTGGAAGCCATTGGTGTTCTTTTCTCTTCTGCATAGGAGCAAGACATCAAATCTTAGTATCTTGAATTTAGGGGCAACCATATTAAACCGCGATTTGTTCGCGAACATGACACACGAAGTGTGGAGTGGAAAGAGGAAAAGGTCCCAACGGGCGTGTCAGAATCTGTTCACCGCCGAAAACGGGGGATGGATCTGGGATGGATCGTCTTGCCTGAATTTGGGGGCAGATGCTATTTGGTTTTATCCGTCCACCTCTCCGAAGATGCCAAGTTAATTTATGGAACCGTGTATCGGAGGTTTGGACGGATGCGGCCGCTGTAGCAGACTTCATCAGATTCCTCCTCGTTTGCGAGGGGTTTTTTTTATTGTGGGGACGCTCTTCCCTGCAGACGCAAGCCCATGTAGTTAATTACGTTACCGCATCGCGATAACCACTTTCTCCTGCTACTGAAGGTCACTTCGTGTCGTGTTTATTTGTTTTATTTTTGGTTGCCCGTGGATTGTATACGGAGACTAATTTATGTTGTCGCCCGTAGGACGTGTATTAGTCCAAATCCGTATATTCTTAAATTTGGGTTTGGATTGATTTTAAGGATCGTTAATCTCGTTTGAGATTAAGATCAACTTAAATGTTTGTTGAGTATACGTTCGTCTAAATTTAGACTAAGATCTACTCAACAGGATTTTGGGATCCTTCAGACCTAACAAAAGAGCATTTAGGCTCTATTGCTTTAGTTTAAGGACGTTTCGGTCCGTTGGTAGTTTAAGGACGTTGCGGTCCGTAGCTAGTTTAAGGACGTTGCGGTCCGTAGTCGCCATTTTTGGGAGTGCATCCAAAAGCAGTTGGTTTTCGGGACCCACCACCTCTTTGAAGACGTTGAGGAATTACAACGACATATATCAGAGGTGTAGAGAGATGTACCCTTGAATCAAATTCCAGATTGAGGGGAGAGATTATGGTGGACCATCCAAGAATCATTAGTCATTTTTGGGAGACTAAGATTAACTTAGGAGATGTGGGATGAACATCGTTCTGGTCAATTAGTTTGGGAAGTCATGAGCATAGAGGCTCGGTCTATTTGGAGATCCAGGATGTTTTAATCTCAGGAAGATTTAGCCAATTTAGGGCTGAAGTTGGCTTCTTAGTGTTAAACACTAATATATGCTCGGTGCTCACGTGCTCCCACGTGAGACTCTAAAGCGGTGTTAAACACTAAAATTTGGGGCGCTCACGTATGGCACGTGAGGCGCCTGAAAGTTTGCGCTGTACACTTGGGTCCAAATCCCCGTCTGTATGTAAGTGTTAAACACTTAATTCTTGTGACCATCACGTGTGAGCACATGAGGCGCCCCAGAGTTGGTCACTGCCTCTTTGGATTTATTCCCTCTTCCTTTTAAAATTGCTAAGGACTTAGCTCATATAGTGCTCACGTGCGGACACGTGAGGTGCTCAAAATGTGAACGCTGTCTTTGGATTTTCCTCTTTTTCCAGTTAAGCAACTGTTTGGAGGTTACGTGAAATCACGTGATTCGATCTCAGTCATTCCTTTTTGTTCATCGGAGGTGCTCACGTGGGAACACGTAACCAGTCCTTTCTTTTATATGCATAGAGATTTTGATTTGAGTTTTAAGAATTTCAGGTCGCTTGTTTTATAGGAATTAGATTCTTTAACAGGGTTAAACCCTAGTTTTATCAGAGGAATTAAATTCCTATATACTTTTGGAAGAATTAAATTCTTTGGACATAGTTCTTTCCCTTAAGTTTTGAATCTGCATAACAGAATCTTCCCGATGAGAATTAAATTCTAAACTTGTGGGGAGATCTGCTTCTACAGACCTCAACCAGAGGAAGAACTAAATTCTTGTATGAAGGGTTAAACCCTTAAAGAAGAGATAAGATAATCTCTGTGCTTTCTTCTTACCGAGGATTTTTTGTTTAAGAAGGGGATCTTCTTCCTCTAGAGAATTGAATTCTCTTTTTCTCCTTTTCTTTTGTTTCTCAAAACTTAGGGGGGGTCTCTCTATATAAGACTTGAAGTCTTGGGTCCTTTATATAGTAGAGCCAAGTTTGTTGATTTAGTTAAAGAAATCTCTCCTTGAGAGATTTTTAATTGATTTGGGGATTTTATCCACCGTTGGATCTTTGATCCAAGGACTTCTGTTTTACAGAAGATATCTTTATTGTTTTTAACAAGATTAGAGAAATATTTTCCCATACAGAATTTATTCTTCAGATAGGTGATTTTTAATCACCATTGGATTTTTAATCCAACGGTGTTCTGTTTTACAGAGAGTAATCTTTCTTATTTAGAAAGATTTGAGGAATATTTTCTCAGCAGAATTTAATTCTGCACTTTGATGATTTATCTTCTCTGTTGGATTTTTGATCCAACGGCTTTGTCTAACAGAGAGCTTTTAGTTCTGGCGCTGGTGCCCTCGTGCGAGGCACTTGAGGCACTGCCTCAGAGTTTTTAACTCTTGGCTCTGGCGCCTTCGTGCGAGGCACATGAGGTGCTGCCTCAGAGTTTTTAACTCTTGGCGTTGTCGCCCTCGTGTGAGGCACGTGAAGCGCCGCCTCAGAGTTTTTAACTCTTGGCGCTGACGCCCTCGTGCGAGGCACGTGAGGTGCTGCCTCAGAGTTTTTAACTCTTGGTGCTACTTTTCAAATTTTAAACAGAGCTTTCCTCTTTTATTGAGGAAACACTCTTTTTGTGGATCCCATATTGTCTTATCAGTCCATTTTTATTATTTGTTTTTTATTTTGAATTGCCTATAAATTACAGATCACGGATTAAGTTCTGGATTGGTTTTTGGAGTGAGAAATTGTGTGTAATATTTGATAGTTTCTTCTTCTCTCTTTGAGCTCTCACTTGTGTGCTCTATTAAGGAGCTTGAAGTTTCTATCTATCTTGTAGCTCAAGCACTCCATTTTGTGAACAAAGACTTGCACTTTGTTGCTTTAATCTCTTTGCTATTTTCTTTACTTGCTCATTCATGTTTCTTCTTTTGTGTTTTTATTTTCTCTTTAATGATATTTAAGTAGTTTCTTTAGTTGTGATGATGGTGAGGATGGAGATGAATGTCTTAGCCTTCCTCCTTCTCTGGTGAATGTTTAATATGCTTAAAAAGAGATTGTAAGTTTAAGATTGCTCATTAGTATTGGTTTGATATGGTATTTTGATTCCATGGTTACTTGATAACCTCATCATATACCATATTTATTAGGAATATATATGCCCTAGAGGCCATTATTGTTGATATAGTAGATGCTTGGACATATATATATAGGACTTTCTTGCTCGACATGATAGTATGCTATCTGGTTTCCTTTATCTTAACATGTAGAATGGTATTTTTATACTGTCTGTCTCTTACATGTTGATAAAACCCTTAGGATATGTACTTGACTACTAGAACTATGATGAGATCATACTAGTGGGGCCAGGGTAGTCCAAAAGTACACTTTAACTGTTCCTAGTCGAGAGAATATCGAGACAGGGCATCGATATTCCAGAGTAGACTAGTGTGTACGTTTCTTGTCCCTTGGAGGGCGATGTTTGATCCCATAACCATTGGAGTGTGACATCAAAGATTGTATACAGGTGCCCATTAGAGAATGGGTACACCGAACGGACTTGCCGAGAATTCCTAGTTGGTAATATACCTATCGTCAGATAGGAGTCCTCTGGTGACACTGGTACAGATTAGTCTGTAGACCCGAGATCGTCATAGAGTCTTGTGTGGCTCCCATTGTGCTTTGATTTCCTCCCTACCACGCTCAAGAGGAGTTGTGCAAACAGGTGGATTTTGGGTACAGTCCTGAGTCACATGGAGGCAATGAGCGATAGGAGGGGTTTCGTCTCTCCCGGTATTGGGGGTTGATGTTGCGCTATACTCGATTGGCTATAACTGGAAGTCCCTGGCCAGGGCTGTAGCTGAGATTTACTGATAAGAGTTGTCAGTAGTTTCTCGAACCGTTATAGGCCAGATATCGTCATGACTTATCACGTTACTGGGGTCTGACGTTTACCATCCCTAGACATGATATGCGACATATCAAACGAAGAGACCGGACTGTACGGTAGTGTTACTGATAGGCTTCATGGATAGTATGGACAAGCTTGCTTGTTGATCATCATATCGCTCAATACCCGGGTAGCCGTTACGTCCAGCTAGTACCGCTAACGGTTTGTAGGTGACTGATGTGATAATCACCTACTGCTGGCGTATTGACGAGTCTTTAGAGTCCCACACAGAAGTTCCCTGATTCAAGCTGTGATATGTGTGTGGGCCAGATTAAATACGTGTATGTGATACCGTATTGTAATCTGACAGTTATCTGTTATCAAGTTTTGTTATATGTGATATAACCAGATTATCGAATCAAGTGTTGATTTGATAATGTGATATACGGATAAATGATATTAGTCGGTCATATGTGATATAACCGGATTATTAAATCAAGTGTTGATTTAATAATGTGATATATATTATATTTGATATAATTATATCTTAACTAATATCATTAGCTCACTAAATATTTTATTATATGTATTAATATATATATATATATCAATATATATATGTAGCATGACATAAATTTCTATTTTATGAAAATAGAAATGAGGTGGAAAATGGGAAGATTTTAGGAGCATGGTTGCAAGCATGGGCTTTTATCATTATTTATTCATCTTGACTCACTATTCAAGCATGGGTGCAATTTTATATTGCAATAATTCCATGCTTGAATGAGTGAGGGGTCAAAAGTTGCTATCCACACTTGCTCATTCTAACACTTAACCATTTTTTCTTGAGTTGCTCCCATTTTGCTCTCTAGCTTCTTCTTCTTCCCTAATGTCATGGTTTAAGTTTCAACCCTCACTTGTGATGTGAACCATGAAACTTGAACACAAACTTTTGAGCTTTAACATCCCCTACTTCACCATCCTACACTTGACTAGCGATCGAGTGTAGCGTGTTTCCTACGCTAAAGAGTTTAGTGTAGAGGTAGCTTGAATTAGAGAGACTTCGCGTGGATCATTTTCGGCACGAAGGTCATCGGAGGAAGCTCGTCCAAACCCTCAAGTGGAGCCTAGTGGAGTCGCGGGACTACTACACGAAACATATGAAGTGAAGGACTCGATCTACGAGAGTATAGCCATCTTTCACTTCCTTTAGTTTATATATCATCATAGCTTAACCCTAATATTCTAGTCACAATCTTGGTTAAATCTAACATAGCACCAAAAAAAATTTAAATTTGGCATGCTTGATGCCACTAGAACTATATGTTGGTGCTACGCTCCACCTTCATGGTATCAGAGCTAAACTAGAACATTTGGGTAGGTCTATACGGCATTTAAATACTCGATCGGTTTTCGAAACACCCATTTTTGCAAGTTTCTGTCAAATTTTTCAAACGTTGGTATTTTCGTAATTAAAAATATCCAAAAATTTGTAATGGTTATTTTATGGAGCCCCAAAAAATTTGAACACTTAACTCATCTAAACGACCGCGGAACCGTGGCCCAAACCCTTGTTTGGTCGCGGTTCCGCCGCTCTTTTGCTGCATTACGTGCTCGTTTTTTCTGTGCTGCTCCATTAGTATATTTAGCACTCTCTGGGTATTTTTAATGATTTTCAAGTTGTTGAGGTCTCTGGATTTTGTGGGTGTTTGTTAAACCGATCGAAATATTTAATGTTGTTTAGACTTTGATGATATGTGATACAATTATTAGAATCCGGAATAATTAGTTTTGTGAAAACTAGTTAGAATATTGTAAATCTAGCCGTTTAGTCTCATTTGATCGATTGGCACGGGGTTTTGATTTGGATAAAAACTCCGTCGCAATTGTGTATAGTACGCGATCACCAAGTCGGGAATCTTGTTGAATTATCCGACAGTTTATTGAAAAGAGTTTTCAATTTGAGACTAAAATGCAAGGTTTATAAGTTAGGCATGAAATCCGGAATATGAGATATTCCGGATTTATGATGTTTAAGGATATACAGATTCTAATTATTGTAGTTTTCCATTTCTTTTCTGCGACCGTAAGTGTAATATGTGGGGTATCCCAAATTTCATTGCTATATGTCAACGACATTCGCGATACGCGTATTTACTTATGTTGATGATATGTGATATCATGTGTTGCTGTGATATATTTTATTGGATCGGCGTGATTGAATAGCTGGGGATTTTATGTGAGATGAGAGTTTTTATTTTCATTCATATAAAATCTGTATGTAATATTCTTTTATTGGGCACTTCCGGGTTGAGGATGATGCCACTATTTATGTATATTATTTACTTTTCCGCATTAGGATAGACCCAAGACGGGGAGCATAAGTAACTGGGTTCTAGAGTCCAGTGGGAGACCATCTCAAGGAGTTGAGACCGAGTCTCCTAACTCTAGAATTGGTAGGGTTATTTGCCACTCTCGTAAGGGTTTATGGGATGTGGGTTTGTCTATTCATCACGACTGTGGAATCCGCGTTTTACATTACTGGCTAAATTTAAAACACGGAAATCCTACTATATCCAACATTTCATATGTTACTTCTGCGGCTTGGTTTTGTGATGTGATCATATAACTGCGTGAGACGAATGTTATATTATATATATGATATATAATAAACGTTGCTTATATTTTGCACCCACGCTAGTCCAGCCCCCGCTCTGCCGATAGTTAAGTAATCTAACGGGGCTTGATGGGGCCCAGTGGCGAATGTGGATGGCATAAGCGTACGTTTTATTTTCGTTTCGTTTTTCTGTGATGTTTAGGAAACATTAAATGATGGGACTTCATTTATGAGATTAATGAGAAGAAAGAAACCTAAAAATGTTGTAGAATCAAATTTTCAAAATGGGTAGCTCTAGTTTTTGCTTTGCATAATGGTATTCTTTGATGAATATCCAACACCTCATTCAATGAAGAAAGAGCCGAGATCCCTTCACCGGGAGTGACATCTTTAGCGAAACTAGCAAATACTACAACCCACTCGGTTTTTCCTTTTGATTGTTTTTCTAGTTCTTTCTTTGCATAGTGGTATTCCTTGATTTATATCCTGCACCTCATTCGATGAGGAAAGAGCCAAGATCCCTTCACCGGGAGTGACCTCTTTAGCGAAACTAGCAAAAGCATCAAAAAACACTCATTTTCAAAATCATTAGATTCTACAACGATATCAAGTTCATTACGCTCATGGTTTTCTTAAAAAACTACTTAGCCCTCCGTCATTTCAGATAAGTACTATTTTAGTATTCGTGCTACATTTGTTGGCCTACGTCAAGGCGTAGAGTGCGGTAGCTGGTTAGTGCTTATCTGCTGGCATGTGATGCGATTGGATTAGGGTAGTCGTACGGCGTTGTTTGGCCTGCGTCAAAGGTCGTACGGGTGGGTTTAATTCAATCAAGAAATGAACGGGTTGAACTTGACTAGCGCCCTATGGGTTGTTTGGCCTGCGTCAAGGTCATAGGACGATAGGGGTAAAAATCATTATCGGGAATTTCAAGTGTTGAAATTTGCAATGAGATTGCATACCTTCTATATGATAGTTGGATCCCGATACCCACTGCGAGTAAGAGTTACTCCTGGGAGAGTTTTGCACTTTACAATTAGCTGATCCAGCAGGTGTCTAGAAAGGTGTCAACGGGGTTATGTCTCTCGGGAAACGAGGTTTATTTTAATTAGGTCCGTGCGAAAGCATGAGGAACCTCTCTCGGAGTACCGATACCTGCCTGGCCGAACGATTGGCGAACCTGTATGGTGTAATTAATCCCGGCTAATCTTACCTTTTAGGGTTTGAAGGAAGATTTGATAAAACAGTAGAAGCCATCCTGATTAGATAAAAACCAATCTAATCTTGTAAAGAGCGCACGCAAAGCTTATCCTTCTCTCTCTCTCCTGGTAATAATATGTCTTAATCAAGATAATAATAGGGATGTTTTGACCGAACCTATTTATTATACTGGGCTAGGTTCCGCTCTATCTTATGATTGTCATAAGTTTGAGTAAGGAATAGGGGAATATCCGGATTCCTAAGCCACCCAATCGAAGAATAAACATGTTGATACATCGTCTTCAGGTGTGTTCATTACCAAGAATTGTTTCTCAGTTATCTCTACGTCCTGGGTATTGGATACCGGATCAGGATCCCATATATGTAATTTGTTACATGGGCTACAGATAGATAGAGAACTGGGAAAGGGTGATAAATTCCTAACAGTAGGGGATGGTGCAATTGTTGCAGCCAAAGCAGTTGGCAAATATCATCTGGTGTTACCAACTGGTAATACAATGATTCAAAACGACTGTTATTACGTACTCTCGATGATGTGCAATATCATATTCATCACTTTATTTGTATAAAGAAAGATATAGCTTTGCGTCAGAGAAAAATGTTATGAACATTTTCCTAAATCAAGTGTTGATTGGGTTTAGTATGTTATGTAACTGTATACACGTTCTGAATCAAACCACAGTTCTAAAACTACAGAACACACACAAGAGGAACAGTTCAGAAATGAACGAAGTCTTCTTGTGGCATTGTAGACTGGGTCATATCAATGAGACAAGACTAGCTTAAGTTTCCATAAGGATGCATATTTGAATCCGTTCGAATTTACATCTTATGAAACTTGCCAGTCATGTCTCAAAGGCTTAGTGACCAAATCTCTGTTTACTGGAAACGGAGAAATAGCTACTGAACTCTTGGACAGATACATAGTGATGTATGCGGTCCTATGTTTACACATGCCAGGGATGGTTCCGCGTACTTTATTACATTCACCGATGTTCTCTCAAGATACGAACATGTGTTCTTGTTGAAACACAAATCTGAATCTTTTGAGAATTTTAAGGAATATAAGTACGAATTTGAGAACCAGATGGGTAAAAGTATTCATATCCTTCGATGTGATCGGAGAGGAGAATACTTGAGCACGGAATTCCGGGATTATTTAAAGGAGAATGAGATTCTCTCTCAGTTTACTCCTCCGTATACACCATAGCACAACGGTATATCGGGGTGGAGGAATCGCACCCTATTAGATATGGTGCGCTCTATGATGAGTACTGCTGAGTTACCTATTTCCTTTTGGAGATATGCACTTGAGATAGTTGCATACCCATTGAATAGAGTTCCGACCAAATCCGTTGCCTACCACTCCATATGAGATATGAAATAGGATGAGACTGTCTCTTAAACGAGTTAAGATATGGGGTTGTCCGGCCTATGTTGAAAAGCAAAATCTGGACAAGCTCAAGGTAAAGTCAGTTCTGTGCAAGTTTGTAGGATATCTCAAATATTCGCGAGGGAATATCTTCTACCACACTGAGGAACAAAAGGTGTTTTGTTTCTCGACTTGCCACCTTTTTAGAAAAGGAATTTCTTGTGAAAGAAATTAATGGCGATGAGGTAGAACTGGAAGAAGTTCCAGCAATGCAAACTATAACTGGCGATTTGATGGAACCGGAGGATTCAATAGTCCCCGACGAACTGCAACCTCTCCGCAGATCTAGTAGGGTTTCTCATCCACCTGAGAGATACTACGGTTTTCTCATAAACGGTGGGAGCGAGGATTGCATCATGGATGATGGTGACCCAACTAGTTTCGTGCAGGCCATCATGAGTGGGGACTCTGTGAAAAGGCTGGACGCTATGCGATCTGAGATGGAATCCATGTACACCAACAAAGTATTGACTTTGGATGTTGCTCCTGAAGGAGTAAAACCCATCGGGAGCAAGAGAATTTTTTAGAAAGATAATTTGGTGTAGATGGAAAAGTTAAGATTTTCAAAACTAGACTTGTAACAAAAGCTTTTCATCTACGACCTTGTGTCGACTATGATGAAACCTTTTCTCCTGTCGCTATGCTTAAGTCCATCAGGATCCTACTTGCCATTGCTCCATTCCACAACTACGAAATCTGGCAGACTGCACGTCAAAACCGCTTTTCTAAATGGTGATTTAGAAGAGAGCGTGTATATGACACTGCCAGAAGGCTTCATAGACAGTGGGAGCAGCGGAAGCATGTGCAAGCTGCTTAAATCTATCTATGGATTAAAGAAGGCATCACGGAGATGGAACATCTGTTTTGATGAAGCTGTCAAAGAGTTTGACTTTATCAAAAAGGTAGATGAACCATGTACATATAAGAAGGTTGTAGAGAGTAAGGTTATCTTCCTCGTATTGTACGTAGATGACATACTCTTGATAGGAAATGATGTTCCTATGCTACACTTGGTCAAGCTCCTCTTATCACATAAGTTCTCCATGAAAAGTCTAACTGATGCCTCCTACTTCCTGGAGATTTAGATCTATACAGTTAGATCTAAACGGATATTGGGATTATCCGAATTCAGGTACATAAACGCCATACTAAAGGAGTTTAGTATGGAAGATTCTAAGCGTGGTAATGTACTCGCTTGTTCAGGAATCACTCTCTCTAAAGAGATATCTCCCAAGACATTTGGAGAGGGCTCGCATACTAGGGATACCCTATGCTTCGGCGATAGGCTCTATCATGTATGCGATGTTATGTACCAGACCAGATGTAGCTTACTCACTAGGTGTAGTGAGTGTGTATCAATCAGATTCAGGGGAGAAAAACTGGACAGCTGTGAAGAACATTCTTAAGCACTTAAGAAGGACTAGAGATGTTCTTGGTGTATGGTAACGGTGAACTCCAGATGGAGTCCTTTACCGATTCAAGCATCCAGAGTGATAAGGACGACTGAAAGTCAGTCTCGGGTTTTGTCTTTACCCTCAATGGAGGGACGGTATGTTGGAAGGATTCCAAGCTATATACCATAGCAGACTCATTGATAGAGGCTGATTACATCGCTACCAACGATACTGCCAAAGAACCTGTCTGGATGAATAAAGTTCATATGATGAACTTGGTTCCTACCATTGGGCATCCAGTGCCTGTGTATTGTGATGACAATGGAGCTGTGGTTTTGACTTAGGAACCCCGGTCCCGTCAGCGATCCAGACATATTCTTAGACAGTATCACCTGATCAGGGAGATAATTGATCTTCGGGAGATCGAGGTCAGGAGAGTTGACAAGAGGATAACACAGCGGATCCACTCACTGAGGCCCTCCCCCAGATGTTATTCGAGAGACTTTTAGGATGTTGGGTATGAGATACTACAACAACCGGCCTTAGTGCAAATGGGAGATTGTTAGGAATATATATGCCCTAGAGGCTATTATTATTGATATAGTGGATGCTTGGATATATATAGAGGGCTTTCTTGCTCGACATAATAGTATGATATCTGGTTACCTTTATCTTAACATGTAGACTGGTATTTTTATACTATCTGTCTCTTACATGTTGATAAAACCCTTAGGATATGTACTTGACTATCAGGACTATGATGAGATCATACTAGTGGGGCCAGGGTGGTCCAAAAGTATATCCTTTAACTGTTCCTAATCGAGAGAATATCGAGACAGGGCATCGATGTTCCAGAATAGACTAGTGTGTACGTTTCTTGTCCCTTGGAGGGCGATGGTTGATCCCACAACCATTGATGTATGACATCAAAGATTGTACACAGGTACTCATAAGAGAATGAGTACACCGAACAGACTCGCTGAGGACTCCTAGTTGGTAATATACCTATCGTCAAATAGCAGTCCTCTGGTGACACTGGTACAGGTTAGTGTGTAGACCCGAGATCGCCATAGAGTCTTGTGTGGCTCCCACTGTGCTTTGATTTCCTCCCTACCACGCTCAAGAGGAGTTGTGCAAACAGGTGGATTTTGGGTACAGTCCCGAGTCACATGGAGGCAATGAGCGATAGGAGGGGTTTCGTCTCTCCCGGTATTGAGGGTTGATATTGCGCTATGCTTGATTGGCTATAACTAAAAGTCCCTGGCCATGGCTGTAGCTGAGATTTACTGATAAGAGTTATCAGTAGTTTCTCGAACCGTTAGAGGCCAGATATCGGCATGACTTATCACGTTACTAGGGTCTGACGTTTACCATCCCTAGACATGTATGCGACATATCAGACAAAGAAACTGGACTGTACGGTAGTGTTACTGATAGGCTTCATGAAGAGTATGGACGAGCTTGCTTGTTGATCTTCATATCGCTCAATACCCGGATAGCCATTACGTCCAGCTAGTACTGCTGACGGCTTGTAGGTGACTGATGTAATCACCATCTACTGCTGGCGTATTGACGAGTCTTTAGAGTCCCACAGAAGTTCCCTGGTTCAAGCGAAATGAAGTAGGACACATATGTGATATGTGTGTAGGCCAGATTAAATACATGTATTTGATATCGTATTGTAATCTGGCAGTTATCTGTTATCAAGTTTGGTTATATGTGATATAACCAGATTATCGAATCAAGTGTTGATTTGATAATGTGATATACAAATAAATGATATTAGTCGGTCATATGTGATATAACCAGATTATTAAATCAAGTGTTGATTTAATAATGTGATATATATTATATTTGATATAATTATATCTTAACTAATATCATTTGCTCACTAAATATTTTATTATATGTATTAATATATATATATATGGTATATATATATAAATATATATATGTAGCATGACATAAATTTCTATTTTATGAAAATAGAAATGAGGTGGAAAATAGGAAGACTTTGGGAGCATGGTTGCAAGCATGGGTTTTTATCATTATTTATTCATCTTGACTCACTATTCAAGTATGGGTGTAATTTTATATTGCAATAATTCCATATTTGAATGAGTGAGGGGTCAAGAGTTGCTATCCTCACTTGCTCATTCTAACACTTAGCCATTTTTTCTTGAGTTGCTCCCATTTTGCTCTCTAGCTTCTTCTTCTTCCTTAATGTCATGGTTCAACCTTCAACCCTCACATGTGATGTGAACCATGAAGCTTGAACACAAACTTGTGAGCTTTAACATCCCCTATTTCACCATCCTACACTTGACTAGCGATCGAGTGTAGCGTGTTTTCTACGCTGAAGAGTTTAGTGTAAAGGTAGCTTGAGTTGGAGAGACTTCGCATGGATCATTTTCGGCACGAAGATCATCGGAGGAAGCTCGTTCAAACCCTCAAGTGGAGCCTAGTGGAGTCGCGGGACTACTACACGGAGTATATGAAGTGAAGGGCTCGATCTACGAGGGTATAGCCATCTTTCATTTCCTTTAGTTTACATATCATCATAGCTTAACCCTAATATTCTAGTCACGATCTTGGTTAAGTCTAACTTAGCACCGAAAAAATTTAAATTTGGCATGCTTGATGCCACTAGAACTATATGTTGGTGCTACGCTACACTTTCAATATTCTCTCCAAGTTTTCATTTAGCAATGTTAAAATTAGAATCACATTAGTATTAAGATTGCTAAGTATTTAGATAGGGTATTTTGGTAACAAGTTGTTTGACACCCTTCTTCATACATATACCCTATACTATCACCCCACGCTTAACAAGTTTAATACTAACTTTGCTTCTCATATGCTAATTTGTTTAGTTGTGATGTTGTATGCTTACTAACCCTTGTGCTTAGTTTTGATACATCATGCTCGAACATACAAACGGTAAGTAAGAACGTAACGGATAGTTTCATTCTTCGCGTTGCGATATCGCATCATCTTGATAGTTTATATTTCGCAACCGCTTTGATAAGCCATGCTTCATGATAGAATCCAACAAGAGGAGTTAACACTCATGATCAAGAGAGCGTCGGAGAATTCGCCACGATTCGCCAACCGAACAGAGCCAGGGTTGCTTTTCTTTTTTTATACTTCGTTTTTTATTTTTTGTGACAAACCAATTGTAACACCCTAATACAGTTATACGACATTAATTGGTATTTTAACACTTAATTTATATTTCTTCTATTTTATTCTTTGGGTTACGAGTGATTCGAATAGTAGTAGTCATTATCCGACCCGACCCGCATGTTTAGAACCCGATATGATGTTAGAGTATATCTGATATTTACTAGTAAAGTGTATCTATGAGAATCTAGTATAATATATAGATCATATATATTTAAATCTTAATATCTATCTATAACCACAAGTTATGTATAAATTATATTTATTAACTGTCATCATATGGTTGTTATCCCATATTTTGTTTTGTTTTTATCTTTTATCTTTAAATCTCAAGATATCTAATATCAAATATTTACTAAATCTAGATATATTTTTAGAATCCTTTTAAATTTTAAATTAGGGGTATGAATTATTTAAAATATATTCTTGCATTATGATTAAGAAGTTTACGTATGTGAATTATTTTCCAAAATATATTTTTGATGAGATTTTGATCGAGATTGGTTGTAGTTTGATATTATCTATATACATTAAAACTAATATATATTTATAACCCAATTTAATATATATATATATATATATATATATATATATATATTAAACACAAAATCTGTCCCTGTCTCTCTCCACATAACATATTTCTCCTCTAACTATATCTCCCCCTCATCAATTTATATATTCTCCTTCTTTGTTCTTCAAGCCCACATCCATTCTCGCCAATGCAACTCCAGCCGTATCCTAGAATTTTAACCGAGCAATCAAAACTTGGTGTTGATTTGTATAGCGTCGTGTTGCTTCCGTTCATCGCGTTTGTTCCGAGGCAAGTTTACAACTTGTTATATGCTATACTTTACGTAATTTACTTATATGTTGTTGTACTATTATTATTATTATTATCATCATACAACTATATTTATATAATTTATGCACCGTAGTTATTTAATTTTAATCAGTTTTATAATATACAGTGTATGCAAGTTTACAACTTGCGACATACTATAATCATATTTATAAATATATATATCGTCGTAATATTTCTTATTATTATCATTATACCGTTTATATCTATATAATCCGTATATCATTAATTAGTGTATAATCTGTATTTTATAACGTTTTGCAAAATATAGTTTGAAAATATTATAGTTTACACATTAAACGTCGTCGTCAAGCGGATACGACAAATCTGAAATTTACTGTACACTTTACCTTATAAATTTCATTATAAATCATAAAAAAATTTATTAGCACATGCTTTTTAGTTCATTACGAAATTAACTCAGAATGTTATATTCCTGTGAAATATTCATTTACAAAACAAATTCCTAATTTTAAGATGCCTAGAATATATAAAAGCTTGGGCAAAAATGAAAATCTTTAAAATTCCACTTCTCCATCCCAAATTTACCCTCACAACATTATCAAAACTTCAAATTTACCCACAAACTCCAAAAGTTAAGATGCTTGAATAATATTTTTATCTTCTAATTTGTCCGGTAAAAATTAAGCCTAGAATATATAAAAATAAGGGCAAAAATGGAAATCTTAAAATTACACTTCTTCGCCTCTCTTTCTTATGGTATAATATAATGAATGAAAAAATTGAAAATGATGAAGAATTTACATCATTTCCTTTTAAGGGAATAAATCCATAAAACGAGCCTCTCGTGTATATACACGTGCATCGTACGGGCGTCAAATCCTGTTGGCTGCTGTGCAACGATTCCGTTACAACTTCCACCTCACTTTTCATTCCTCGCCTTCTCTCTCTGTCTCTCTGTCTCTGTCTCCCTCTTCCCCCCTCAATCTTCAAAAATCCTCCAAAATTTGCAATCAATTCCCCCAATACCTTTCTCAATCCTCACCTCAACATGAATTCAACCAACAACAACAACAACAACAACAACTCAACCTCTCAAAACCAAGCACCTCCTCCCCTCAAATGCAAATGCGTATCAATCGCATGGCCATCAGCAGCTCTCCTAACCCTCATCCTAGCCTTCTCTCTCAACAAACTCATCCCATTTCACCACAATCTCCATAATCTCCAATCCTTGATAATCTCACCACCACAAATTCAACAAGATTCAAATCCCGTCTCACCTCGCCCACCATGTGTTCTATGGATGGCCCCCTTCCTCTCCTCCGGCGGCTACAGCTCTGAAGCCTGGTCCTACATCACATCCTTGGCCTCTAATCTTCAAAACGCCAACTTCACTCTCAAAATCCTTCACCATGGAGACTTGGACTCCCTGGACTTCTGGCTTGGCTTGCCCGAAAACTTGAAGAATTTAGCCTATAAGCTTCACCATGCCGAATGCGGGCTGAGTGAGAGCATTGTGGTCTGCCATAGCGAGCCCGGGGCTTGGTTCCCGCCTCTGTTTGAGACGTTCCCGTGCCCGCCTGACGGATATGAAGACCCTTTGTTTGTCGTGGGACGGACGATGTTCGAGACTGATAGAGTCAATGCTGAGCATGTTAGGCGGTTAAATCGCATGGACGCGGTGTGGGTCCCCACGGAATTTCATGTGTCGGTGTTTGTTAAGAGCGGGGTCGATCCGTCCAAGGTTGTGAAGCTGGTGCAGTCCGTCGATGTCGAGTTCTTCAACCCCTCGAAGTGTCGACCGTTTGTTCTTGATGATAGGAGGACTGATGAGTTTGTGTTTCTCAGTGTATTCAAATGGGAGTATAGGAAGGGATGGGATGTTCTTCTCAGAGCATTTCTTGAAGAATTCTCGAGGTCCGACGGCGTGGCATTGTACTTGCTTGTGAATGCCTATCACTCCGATGCAGATTTCGGAGCCAAAATTTCGAACTTCATAGCAAAAACGGGAATAAAAGAGCCGGATCAGGGGTGGGCGCCTGTGCGTGTCATAGACACGCACGTGCCGCAGTCTGATCTCCCGAGCATTTATAAGGCAGTGGATGCATTTGTTCTTCCTTCGAGGGGTGAAGGTTGGGGGAGGCCCATTGTGGAGGCGATGGCGATGGAATTGCCGGTGATCGCGACGAATTGGTCAGGGCCAACCGAGTTCTTGACGGAGGAGAACGGGTATCCGTTGCACGTGGACAAGATGAGCAAGGTGATGGAGGGGCCGTTTAAGGGGCATCTTTGGGCGGAGCCATCGAGTGATCGGTTGAGGGTTTTGATGAGGCGAGTCGTGAATGAGAGGGAAGAAGGGAGGAGGAAAGGGAAGAAGGCGAGGGAGGATATGATCGAGAGGTTTTCGCCGGAGGTTGTGGCGCGAATACTTAATGATGAGATCATGAAGATATACAAGAGACTGATATGATATCAACTTGAAGAGTAAGAAGTTCGAGTTGTTCATCTTCTTTTCATATTACTCTATCAGATGGAGCTATTGCAGAATGGATTTGTGTAAGATCCTAATTAAATTTGAATGCAAATGAGAGCCAATTTATGCTTTGTTTAGATTAATTAATTATGGGTTTAAATTTTAATTCTTGATTCTTAATTTCCACATGTTTCTATCTTTTTATTAGAGTTTTAAACAAAGACCACAATTTGTAAATATCTCACTAAAACCGCTGTCATTATCATTCAAATCATTAGTGTCTATGTTGTAGCGTTCATTAAAATGTGATCACCCAAGTTACAAGAATACTTAAACAAACATTAATGTTGTTGTTGTGTTATGCAACAAGGAATGATTACCAAAGACACAAGAAATTTATAGAAACATCAAGTCAAACATGCCAGAATGGATTGAAGTGGGGTGATGTAGTCTAGAGAACTTGCCAGAATGGATTGAAGTGGGGGTGATGTGAGTCTAGAGCCGCGATCGAGTCAAAAATTGATAGTGCTCGATATTGACGATCCCCAAGATCATGACACGTGGAAGATGACGTGTCCCAGAACTCAGAAAAAAAGGTCCCACAAGGGCCGGCCAGGCCACCCTTGTATCCGACCTGCAAGTGCAAGCTGGCCCTCCTCGGGCCCCTCTGCAAATTGGCCTCCTCGGCCCCTCAGCTTGCTCTGAGCTACCACAGGATCAAGACTCCTCTGCCCTCTCGGCCCTCTTGCTCGTCTCCGAGCTCCCCAGCCGAGGCCGTCTTCCTCGGTCCCTCCGACCGACCAACTCCACCACTCACAGACGTAACCGCCGCTCCGCAAATCCCGCCACACGCAGATTCTCCGCCAGCAACGTCCAACGTTCCACGCCATCACGATCCCCATTAATGGGCGTCCGCTCTTTACGCGGGGATGACGTCGGGAGCGTAACTGCCGGCGAGATTCTCACACCTGCTGCTGCGTGCCGCCGCCGCTATATAAGCCCCCATCACATAGGGGTCAAGTAAGTCATTCTTTACACTTTTACGCCGTTACTCTGCTCGGATCTCATCACTAACTTGAGCGTCGGAGAGTCCTTGGTGGTACCAAATCACCCCGGGACTTCTTTGCAGGTACTCGGCAACAACTTCCTCATCCCACTCCTTCATCCAAAAACCCATTGAGACCCGCATGCAACGAAGGATAATCAGCTAAGTTCACCGCGAGATCAACGGAAGACAATATCTGACGGAGGCCCGAAAAGGAGCTCCATCAGTTGGCGCCGTCTGTGGGAACCATAACTCCACAAAATACAAAGTTGGTCTTCCGATCTCCGCTCACATGACAGCCGATTCCCCTAAACATCCAAACGCCCGCTGTCGCCTCCCTCGCAACGGAGACTCGGGCAAACCCTCGCCTAAGGTCGTCGGTCTCCCCGTTGGCTGCCGCCTCACAGGCTCCGGCGGCCGCCCGAGCAAAAGGGCTAGGGGCCGAGAGCCCATCACCTTTGGCGACGAGGATCTCCACGGCATATCCGTGCCCCATAGCGACCCGTTGGTGATCGTAGCATAAATTCACCGATACGAGGTCCACCGAATACTCATCGATTCGGGCAGCTCGGCGAACATCCTCTTCCACGACTGCTTTTTGCGTATGGGGCTGGCCCTAGCCGACTTGAGACCGACCTCCCACGTCCTCTCGGGGTTCACCAACCACTCCATCCCAGCACAAGGGGTGGTTACCCTACAGTTCACGATCGGGGAGCCCGGCCGCACACGCACACTGTCTGTGGACTTCATTGTGGCTAGGGTCCCATCGGCCTATAACGTCCTCCTCAGCCGGCCGACGCTGAACTCTCTCCAGGCCCAGATCTCGACATACCACCTGGCGATAAAATTCCCCCTCGATCAGGGTGGGGTGGGCCGGGCATACGGGAGCCAGCGGGTCGCGGAGGTAGGCCTGACAGAGGCATCTTCCCCCGAGCAGCACGCTGATAGCGCCGATGCATGCGGCGACATTAAAGGGTCTCTAGACACCCGGGACGAGCGGAAGGAGGTCCGTAGAGCACCGGTCGAGCCTCTGACCGAGGTGCCCTTAGCGGAAAGAGACCCAGGAAAGATCGTCCTGGTCGGGTCACTCCTGACGGGAATTCAGCGGGACGACCTCATCGAGTTTCTCCGAAGCAATTCCGATGTCTTCGCCTGGGCACCGGCAGACATGCCTGGGATCGACCCCAAAATTATCTCCCACAAGCTCGGAGTTGATCCCACGGCCCGACCCGTCAGGCAGAAGAAAAGAAGCTTCACCCCGGTCAAACAGAAGGTTATCGAAGAGGAAGTTGACCGGCTCCTCGCCGCCAACTTCATCAGGAATGTGTCCTACTCAGAGTGGCTGGCAAACGTGGTCCTGGTCAAGAAGTCGAGTGGGAAGTGGCGTATGTGCGTCGACTTCACCGACCTCAACAAGGCCTGCCCCAAGGACAACTTCCCACTCCCCCGCATAGACCAGCTCGTCGACAGCTCGGCCGGGCACGAGCTTCTGAGCTTCATGGACGCTTTCTCCGGCTATAACCAAATCCGCATGAATCATGATGACGAAGATATGACCGCATTCACAACGGACCAGGGGGTGTACTGCTACAGAGTGATGCCCTTCGGCCTCAAGAATACCGGGGCCACACACCAGAGGCTGGTCAACCGAATGTTCAAGTCACAGATCGGCAGGAACATGGAATTCTACGTTGACGACATGCTCGTCAAGTCCGTCTCGTCGGCCGACCATGTCAAGGACCTGGGCGAGGCGTTTGGGGTGCTTCGCAAATTCAACATGAAGCTGAACCCCGCCAAGTGTGCGTTCGGAGTCACCGGAGGGAAATTCCTCGGGTTCATGGTCACCCACCGCGGAATTGAAGCTAACCCAGAGAAGATCGACGCCATCTGAGCATAACTGCACACAAGACCAACGTCGAGATCATGTGACTCACAGGGCGGGTCGCCGCTCTGAGCCGTTTCATGTCCAGGTCAGGGGAGAAGTGCCTCCCGTTCTTCAAGGCGCTGAGGAAAATTCCGAAGTTCGAATGGTCGGAAGATTGCCAAGCCGCCTTTGACCAACTGAAGAAGTACCTCGCAACACCGCCCCTGCTCACCCGGCCCGTCGAAAGGGACGAGCTGTCGCTGTACCCGGCAGTATCCGACCAAGCAGCAGGCTCGGTGCTCGTCCGAGAGGCCGAGGGGGCATAGAAGCCAGTGTACTATGTGAGCCATGAGTTCAAGGACGCGGAAACGAGATACCCCGCCATAGAGAAGATTGTCCTGGCCCTCGTAGTAACCTCACGGAAACTACGGCACTACTTCCAAGTACACACAATCATCGTTGTAACGCCCCACGCCTCAGTACAGATGGTATTGTCCGCTCTGGCCGAAACCGCACGGTTTTTCCCTTTAGAGCGAACCGGACCCGACCAGGGGCCACTTCCCAGGAGGTCACCCATCCCAAGACTTCCCTGGTCCGAGCACGCTTAACTACGGAGTTCTCAAGCTCCTGTAGTTCCAGTTCACTTAAAAGACGCCTCTGTAATTGAGGGTGGTATCATTATATTTATAATGCAGTCCGGTCCTCTTTCGGAATGTGCTTTAAGGACCCAATCCCATTGTTCTGAAATGGCTCCCTCACTCAGATCACCAAGATGTCCGCAACAGATCGCACTGAGTGTGGACAGAGCAGATCACCATGATGTCTTAAGACCGCACTGCTCTGGGGTATTACATTCCCCCCATCTAAGAACAATGGTTCGTCCTCGAACCACAGACCTACTGTTGAGGGACCTGCATGGGCCACCATAAATGTAACGCCCCACGCTTCAGTACAGATGGTATTGTCTGCTCTGGCCGAAACCGCACGGTTTTTCCCTTTAGAGCGAACCGGACCCGACCAGGGGCCACTTCCCAGGAGGTCACCCATCCCAAGACTTCCCTGGCCCGAGCACGCTTAACTATGGAGTTCTCAAGCTCCTGTAGTTCCAGTTCACTTAAAAGACGCCTCTGTAATTGAGGGTGGTATCATTATATTTATAATGCAGTTCGGTCCTCTTTCGGAATGTGCTTTAAGGACCCAATCCCATTGTTCTGAAATGGATCCCTCACTCAGATCACTAAGATGTCCGCAACAGACCGCACTGAGTGTGGACAGAGCAGATCATCATGATGTCTTAAGACCGCACTGCTCTGGGGACAGAGCAGATCACCATGATGTCTTAAGGCCGCACTGCTCTGGTGGCCCATGCAGGTCAGAGCTGTATGAATCCCTGTCATGCAGTTTTGGTCTGCGTGAACAACCTAAGCAATATAATACAAGAACCAGCAACTAAAGCATTCTTTACAATTCATGTTCTTTGAAACTTGCAAATCTCTATTCCTTGAATCTTATCATTTCATGTATTTGAATTTGTCCTAATCCAAATTTTTCTTCAGGGTTATGGATTCCCCGAACAACACCAACACCAACGTTAACAACACCCCACCAGCACTACCTCTCACACCAGTTGTTCCGGCACCACCCACTGAGCAAACAATGCTATTTGATGCGATCCGCAGTCTTCTCGAGGGACAGCAACAACTATTGAGCCGTCCTGATAACGATGCACCGGGAGTAAAGCAATTCAGGGCCTTGCACCCAAAGCAGTTCTCTGGTAAAGGAAGCCCTCTTGAAGCGGAAGAATGGGCACAAAGCATCGAAGACGATCTGGCAGCAGCTCAAGTGCCAGACCACGCTTGGGTCCGTGTAGCAAAACTACAGCTCACGGATAATGCTCGCAATTGGTGGAAGGCGGAAAAAACCGGCTAGCACAGCCGATTGAATGGAAGACATTTCGCGAGAAGTTTGACGTGAAATATTTCCCTGTGACTGCCAGGTTCGCTATGGAGCAGCAGTTTATTCATCTACAGCAAGGATCAATATGGGAGAAATAGGTAGATGAATACGATACTGAGTTCACTATGTTGAGCCGGTAAGATATGTCACAATAGTTCAATTTTTAAATATCACATACTACACAGCTAACACAATCTTTAAGCAGATTCACGGCACACCTGATACCGACGGACGAGATCAGAGCCCGTCGTTTTCAGCAAGGTTTGGACACAGAGATCAAGGCTGCTCTAGCCACAGGAAAGTTTTTGACTCATGAGGAAGCCCTAGAAGCTGCCCGCAGTTATGAGGCAGTCATAAAAGAGAGGGGCAGACCTCAGTCTGTAGGAGTCAAGCGCCCTGCCAACCAGATGGCAGGTGGAGCCACGTCCAGACCACCCTTCGTGCCAAGGTGACCCGGAGTACCAACTCATCGTCGTAGCCCAGCCTTTTGCACTTACTGGAAGAGAACTGGACATATGATGAAGGACTGCCGTCGAGCCAACCGCCTCTGCTTAGTCTGCGGTTCAGCCACTCATGATATTGGATCTTGTCCACAAAGGCAGAACTCTGTTGCTGCACCCAGGCCAGCAAATACCTATCAGCAGCGACCAGCTCTTCAGGCACCTGCTACCAGACTTGCACTGCCTGCACCACCTAGGGGACCACAAGCTGCACCACCTCCTCGACAGTTCCATCAGGCTTAAAGGAACGTTCCGAGGAATGCACCTCAGGCCAGGAGGAATGTGCCGAAGCGCCAGGCTTTCATGATGTCTGTGGAAGAAGCTGAGGCCACTGGCCAAGTCATTACTGGTAAACTTTCTTTCTCAAAACTCATCTTTTAGTTTTGTTTACCTACACACTTTCCCTATATCTAAAACCTATCCCTAATACCTTAGGTACAATTCTAGTAGCTTCACTACCTGCACTTGCACAGTTTGATACTGGAGCATCCCACTGCTTTATGTCGCAACGGTTTGTCCGAACCCATGCGATTCCAGTCTCACCGCTTGTATCCAGCTGGAACGTCAGTTCTGGAAATGGTGTTCTAAAGGTAACTATGGGATACAGCATGTGTCCAGTCGTCGTCTGCAGTCGAGAGTTTTATGCCGACTTCAAGGTACTGGACATACCAAATTTCGATGTGGTTCTAGGAATGGACTGGCTTGGAACCTTTTATGCTATCATCGACTGTCGTCAAAGGAGGGTAGTATTTGAGATTCCCGATCATCCGGTCTTCTATTTCAAGAGTGGAGATCGCACCCTGTAGCCAAGTACTTACAAAGCGAAACCAAGGGAAGCAGTAGTTGCAGCAGCTCATGCAGATGAAGAATCAAGACCGGAGGTAGTTCGAGAGTTCGACGATGTATTCCCTGACGATATATCAGGTTTGCCTCCTGATCGAGCTCTTGAATTCAGTATTGACTTAGTACCAGGAGCACAACCAGTAATTAAAGCACTGTATAGACTAAGTCCGGAAGGTTTGAAAGAAGTTCGAACACAGTTGGACGAATTACTGGCGAAAGGATGGATTCGTCCCAGCACTTCAAGTTGGGGAGCACCTGTACTATTGGTGAAGAAGAAGGAAGGTTCATACAGAATGTGCATCGACTATAGGGCCTTGAACGAAGTTACTATAAAGAACAAGTATCCACTCCCGCGCATCGACGATTTAATCGATCGGCTAAGTGGATCTTGTGTCTTCTCTAAACTAGATCTTCGTTCAGGTTATCATCAAGTGAAGGTCAAGGAAGCTGATATTTACAAAACAGCTTTCAGAACTCGCTATGGACATTACGAATTTCTAGTAATACCATTTGGAGTAACCAATGCACCAGCAATCTTCATGAACCTTATGAACCAAGTTTTCCGGGAGTATTTAGACAGGTTCGTTGTCATCTTCATCGACGACATCCTGGTATATTCTAAGAATCGGAAAGAGCATGCGGAGCACTTACGAATTGTCCTGGAAACACTTCGACAACATAAGATTTATGCCAAATACAGCAAGTGCGAGTTTTAGCTAAAACAAGTTGGTTTTCTTGGACACATCGTATCAGGAGAAGGGATTTCTGTGGATCCAGCAAAAGTTTCAGCAGTCAGCGAATGGCCTACACCAAAATCAGTGAAGGATATTCGGAGTTTCTTGGGCTTAGCTGGATATTACAGAAGATTCATTGAAGGTTTTTCGAAGATAGCAACACCCCTGACCAAGCTCACAAGAAAGGATGAAGAATTTGTGTGGTCAGAAGCATGCGAGCAAGCTTTCGTAGAACTCAAGTCAAGACTGACATCTGCACCTATTCTCGTCATACCGGATCAATCTGGAGGATTCGAAGTGCATTGTGATGCATCCGGTAAGGGACTAGGATGTGTTCTATATCAGCACGGTAAGGTTGTGGCTTATGCTTCAAGACAACTGAAGACTTATGAGCGCAATTATCCGACGCATGATCTGGAGTTGGCAGCCGTCATTTTTGCTCTCAAGATTTGGCGCCGCTACTTACTTGGTGAACGAGTGAACATCTACACAGATCACAAGAGTCTGAAGTATGTGTTTACTCAGAAGGAGTTGAATATGCGGCAGAGAAGATGGTTAGAACTCATGGCGGACTTCGACATCAACTTGCAATATCATCCAGGAAAAGTAAACGTAGTACCTGATGCTCTTAGTCGCCAACCATTAGCAATGAATCTCACCGCTCAGTGGAAGCTTCAGCAAGACCTACATCAGATAGAGATCGAACTAGTCATGCCAGGTGATGTTTCAAATTTGATGAATCTGCAAGTTCAATCAAATATTGTCAATCAGATCAAAGCAGCTCAAGCCAGCGATGCTATGTTGCAAAAGATCAGAGAACAAGTGGAGAATGGACTCAGAACAGATTTCATCATTCATGAAGACGGATCTTTGAGATACGGCAACAGATTGTGTGTACCAAAGGGTCCTGTTCGGGAAGAGTTAATGAAAGAAGCTCACAGCTCTCCCTATTCAGTACATCCTGGAGGTACCAAAATGTACAAAGATCTACGTCAGAATTATTGGTGGCATGGAATGAAGCGTGAAGTAGCCAGGAGTGTCGCAAAATGTTTGGTGTGTCAGCAGGTAAAGGATGAACATCACAGGACAGCTGAACTACTTCAACCGTTACCAATTCCAGAATGGAAGTGGCAGCACATCACGATGGACTTTGTAACTGCTCTTCCTCGCAGCACAAAGGGTAACGATGCGATTTGGGTCATTGTGGATCGACTCACAAAGTCGGCTCACTTCATCCCATTTCGAGTTGGCCAATCAACTGAGATATTAGCGAAGAAGTACATGGAGGTAATAATCTAATTTAAGATTTAAACTCTTCATACTGTACTATCTCTGATACCCATGAACTCATACAGGAAATTGTGAGACTTCATGGAGTACCGGTCTACATTGTCTCCGATCGTGACACCAGGTTCCGATCGCAATTTTGGCAAAGTCTGCAAGCTAGCTTGGGAACAAGTCTGAACTTCAGCACGGCTTATCATCCACAAACAGATGGTCAGTCGGAACGAACTATTCAGATCTTGGAGGATATGCTCAGAGCATGTATGCTCGACTTCAAGGGATCGTGGGAAGATCACCTGCATCTTATGGAGTTCGCGTACAATAACAGCTACCAAGCAAGTATAGGAATGGCACCTTTTGCAGCATTATATGGAAGGAAGTGTCGATCGCCATTAAGTTGGGACGACATCGGAGAGAGAGAACTCCTTGGACCAGAGATGATAGTAGCGACCGTTGATGTGGTTCGTACTATCAGGGAAAGAATACGCATAGCCCAAGATAGACAGAAACATTGGGCTGATGCGAAGAGACGACACTTGGAGTTCCAGCTAGGAGATCGTGTATTTCTGAAAATCTCTCCGAACCGCGGAGTGATCAGATTTGGAAGACGGGGAAAGTTGAGTCCGAGATACATTGGACCGTTCGATATACTCGAACGAGTCGATGAAGTGGCATATCGTTTAGCGCTTCCACCCTCACTGGAAGGAGTGCATAACGTGTTCCGCATATCTCAACTCAGAAGGTATGTGAGTGACCCCAGCCATGTACTTGATCATTCCGAACTCACGATACAGCCCGATTTGTCTTGTGAGCAACAACCTGTGGAGATCCTGAACAGGAAAGTGAAGACACTTCGGAACAAAGAAGTTAATTTGGTCCGGGTAATGTGGAGGAAAGACACTCCAGGAGAATCCACGTGGGAAAGGGAGGATGAGATGCGTGCAAGATATCTGCACCTTTTTGTAAACTAGTCCTTAAATAAAAGTTGTAAATTTTGAGGACGAAATTTTTGTAAGGAGGGTAGATTGTAACAACTCCAATTTTGTATACCAAAATTTTGCTTTAAATATAGTGTATACTTGGAGTATTAATGTTGCTGGAAACGATTTAAGTATCTAATTCCTTACAATAATTACAAGAAAGAGCTTGTAGCTCATTGGTAATACCTTGCACTGCTGAACCAAGCCACCGGAGTTCAAATCCCATGCCCCACATTATTTTTGTATTTATTTTGTTTTATTTTTTTTTGGAAGTCAACGGTAAAAAGGCCATAACTCCCAAAATATGTACTGGACAACAAAAAGTAAAAATACCAAGTTGTTCCTCAGGAAAACCCCCGACCATTGGACCCTTGACTCGGCCCGACTCGGTGCCGACGGCCGGCGACTCGGCCGACTCGGTCCGGCGCCGCCGGCCGGACTTGGCCGGACGGCCGAGTCACCAACTGAGAAAAGTTGGCTCTTGACTTGGTCAACCCTCTTGCACACTTATTATACCTGGATCGGTTTTGATTTGGCCAATAAATCCCTTTTACTCCTAGGTTTAATGATTTTTAATGAATTTTTAATATTTTTTATATTTTCTTTTAATATTTTTTATCCTAACCCTAACCCTAGCCTAGCCCTATATAAAGACCCCTACCCTCTACCATTTTACCTCACCACTCTAAGTCTACTCTCCCAAATTCTCGAGAACTCGGTACGAAGAGCGAGAAGCGAAGCGCTGCCGAAATCGACGACGGATTCCGGCGACCGGATCAGAACCTTCGCGACGTTTTCGACGAATCGACAACCACCACATCCCTTAGCTTCCTTAGCTTGTCCAAATCGTAAGTCCCACCTCTTCTATCTCTCTTTTCTATAAATGTAAAAATACAACTTTTTGGAACCCGACGGAAATCGGACAAACCGATTTCCGATTCGGTTTTTCTATATTTTTCCACTTGTCACCTAATACATATTATCTACCCATATTCATGTTCACTATTAATCACCCATAAATCAATTTAATCAAACTTTTTCACATGAAATGATAACTTCTTTGCAAAACCGTATTCCTTTCATAAAAATACCATGAAGTTCATTTTTCTTAGTTCAATTAATTACCTCACTCCTAAATATGTTTATTTTGATCACTAAACTTGTAGAACCCAATTTGAATGAAATTTCACACATAAAATGATAACGTTTTCGAATACCGTATTCTTGCGTTTTAATACCTTCAAGTTTAATACATCATATTTAATCTCTAAAACTTCATTAAACCTTAAAATAAGTCACGAGGTAATGACCTACCTCTACACACACTCAATATAACCCTAATTGATAGATATCAAAATACAGAATACGAAATTATAGGACTTTTCACTAAAATAAAATGTAACGCCCCACGCCTCAGTACAGATGGTATTATCCGCTCTGGCCGAAACCGCACGGTTTTTCCCTTTAGAGCGAACCGGACCCGACCAGGGGCCACTTCCCAGGAGGTCACCCATCCCAAGACTTCCCTGGCCTGAGCACGCTTAACTACGGAGTTCTCAAGCTCCTGTAGTTCCAGTTCACTTAAAAGACGCCTCTGTAATTGAGGGTGGTATCATTATATTTATAATGCAGTTCGGTCATCTTTCGGAATGTGCTTTAAGGACCCAATCCTATTATTCTGAAATGGCTCCCTCACTCAGATCACCAAGATGTCCGCAACAGACCGCACTGAGTGTGGACAGAGCAGATCACCATGATGTCTTAAGACCGCACTGCTCTGGGGACAGAGCAGATCACCATGATGTCTTAAGACCGCACTGCTCTGGGGTATTACATTCCCCCCATCTAAGAACAATGGTTCGTCCTCGAACCACAGACCTACTGTTGAGGGACCTGCATGGGCCACCATAAATGTAACGCCCCACACCTCAGTACAGATGGTATTGTCCGCTCTGGCCGAAACCGCACGGTTTTTCCCTTTAGAGCGAACCGGACCCGACCAGGGGCCACTTCCCAGGAGGTCACCCATCCCAAGACTTCCCTGGCCCGAGCACGCTTAACTACGGAGTTCTCAAGTTCCTGTAGTTCCAGTTCACTTAAAAGACGCCTCTGTAATTGAGGGTGGTATCATTATATTTATAATGCAGTTCGGTCCTCTTTCGGAATGTGCTTTAAGGACCCAATCCCATTTTTCTGAAATGGCTCCCTCACTCAGATCACCAAGATGTCCGCAACAGACCGCACTGAGTGTGGACATAGCAGATCACCATGATGTCTTAAGACCGCACTGCTCTGGGGACAGAGCACATCACCATGATGTCTTAAGACCGTACTGCTCTGGGGTATTACAATCGTCCTCACTGAGCGCCCATTGGGGGCTATCCTGGCATCGCCGGAATCCTCAGGTCGTCTAGAGAAATGGAGATGGGAGTTATCTCAATTCGACATAAGGTATCGCCCGAGGCAAGCCATCAAGGCGCAAGCCCTGGCCGATTTCATCATTGAATGCACCATCCCTAGCAGGAAGCCGGATTCCGCGCCGCCCCTCACAGCCCGACGTCCCGTCCAGGAGGGCCCTAGCTCAGCTCTGGAGTGGGTCATCTACGTCGACGGGTCATCTACCGAGGAAGGCTGCGGTGCCGGCCTCATTATCCGGAGCCCAAACGAAACCGAGATGGAGTATTCCTTGAGGCTCGGTTTCAAAGTATCGAACAACGCGGCGGAGTACGAAGCCCTCCTAGCCGGACTGCGCATGGCCGCCGGGCTGGGGCCGAAGATCATCCAAATCCGCAGTGACTCGGCCCTAGTTGTCGGCCAAGTGACTGGCCGCTTTGAGGCTCGGGAGCCCCTAATGATGAAGTACCTAGACGAGGTGAGGAAGCTCTGAAAAAACTTCGACGAAGTCCAGGTGGAACAGATACCCAGGCAAATGAATGCTCAAGCAGACGCCCTGAGCAAGCTGGCTTCATCGAACTCGGCCAGCAACAGGCGGTCGATACTCTTCGAAACCTTGACCCGACCCAGTGTGGGGGACGAGGCGGCGACACTCCAAGTGTACACGGCGCACGAGAACGACCGGGATTGGAGGAAACCCCTCGTGGAATTCCAGAAGGACGGCACGCTCCCGGAGGACAGAACGGCCGGCCGCCGCCTCCGGGCCAGAGCCACCCACTTTGTCTGGAGCAACGGGAACCTCTACAAGAAGGCCTTCACCCAGCCCCTGCTCCAGTGCGTTGACCCCCACGAGGCCGACTACGTCCTGCGGGAAATCCATGAAGGGGTGGGCGGCGCACACCAGGGGGCTCGAACCTTGATCCAAAAGGCACTACTTCAGGGGTACTACTGGCCCACCATGCACGAGGACGCCCTGAAGCTGGTCAGGAGGTGTAAGAGCTGCCAACTCCACGGCAGTATTCCCCGCCTTCCGGCTACCGAGCTAACCGCCTGACCTCCCTGTGGCCATTCGCCCAGTGGGGATTGGATATGATCGGCCAGTTCCCCACCGGAACTGGCGGACATAAATACGTCCTCGTCGCGGTGGACTACTTCACCAAGTGGATCGAGGCCGTTCCCATCAGGAAACCGGACGCCGCCACAACCATCAAGTTCCTCCAAAACAACCTGGTACACCGGTTCGGGATCACGAGGTGCATCATCACCGACCACGGAACGAACTTCGAGAACGAGAAAGTAAGGGACTTCTGCAAAGAATACCATATCCTCATGAAGTTCACCGTGGTCGCGCATCCCCAATGTAACGGGCAGGCCGAGGTCGCTAACCGGGACGTCCTCCAGGGTCTCCGAACCCTCCTGGAAGGGAGACAAGGCAGTTGGGTCGAGGAGCTGCCCCGGGTCTTATGGGCCCTGCGCACGTCAAAAAAGACTCCCACCGGGGAGACCCCTTTCAGCCTCTTCTACGGGACCGAAGCGATGGTCCCAGCGGAGATCGGGCTACCCAGTCACCGGGTCGAGCACTTCGACGATGACGCAAACACCATGGCACTACGAACCAACCTCGACATACTGTTGGAGAAAAGGGATCGGGCCCAGATCAGAGCTACCGCCTATCAACAGCAGACGGCCCGATACTACAACGCTCGGGTAAAACACCGCTCCTTCAAGAACGGGGACCTAGTCCTGCGGCGGAACGAATTCATCGACCAAGGCAGGCTTCATAAGTCCTCCCCAAAGTGGGAAGGTCCTTTCCTCGTCTCCGAAACGCTCCCCGGCGAAGCCTACCGCCTACAGGATGCGGACGGACGGAAGCTCCCTCGGCCTTACAACGCCGAGAAGCTCAAGCTATACCAATGAGGTCAAAGCTAGCGAAGCGTCCCTTTAACAAGATGGTGTAAAGCGTTGTCTAGAATTCCTACCCATACGAATAAAGAAACTTCGAATCTTTTTCCCCGGTAGAGTTCCCCCTGTACAACGAAAAAGCCCTCCCAGAGGCGGTCGAGCCTGAGGTTCCCTCGCTCGGCTATCCCCTGCGGCCAGCTTCCCTGCCGCAACGCCGGGGATCAAGAAGCCCTCCCATAGGTAGTCGAGCCCGAGGCTCCCTCGCTCGGCTATCCCCTGCGGGCAGCTTCCCTGCCGCAACGCCGGGGATCAAGAAGCCCTCCCAAAAGCAGTCAAGCCCGAGGTTCCCTCGCTCGGCTATCCCCTGCGGGCAGCTTCCCTGCCGCAACGCCGGGGATCAAGAAGCCCTCCTAAAAGCAGTCGAGCCCGAGGTTCCCTCGCTTGGCTATCCTTTCAGGACAAAAGCCCTCGCCAAGAGGCACCGGGTGGTAACCTTGTCCGGCCAAGGGTCCTTGGTAAGCTTCTTACAGCTTTATAGCTCTTCCCGCGCCAAGGACCAAAGTCCTCCCAGAGGCAGTCGGGTCCTTGCACGACTATCCTCGGCTGGTAGCTTCCTACCATAACCGACAGAGATCAAAGTCCTCTCCAAGAGGCACTGGGCAGTAACCCTGCTCGGTCCCCGTCCTGAAGGATCAAAGCCCTCGCAAGAGGTAACCGAGCAGCTACCCTGCTCGGTCTACTCCGGATGGTAGCTCCCTACCCTCGACGCCAGGGTTCTAAGGCCCTCACAAGAGGCACCAGAGCGGCTACCCCACTCATTCATCCCAGGCTGGTAGTTGCCTACCCACGACGCCAGAGATCAAAGCCCTCACCAAGAGGCAACTGCGCATCCTCACGGCCTGGTCATTCTTAATGGCCTTCCGCAGCCCTTCCCGCGCTAAGGCCCAAAGTCCTCACAAAGGCGGTCGAGCCCTTGCTCGGCTATCCCCGGCTGGTAGCTTCCTACCACAACCGACAAGGATCATAGCCCTCGCAAGAGGCAACCAAACAGCCACCTTGCTCGGTCAAGCCCGGCCGGTAGCCCTGTGGCCATACATGAGGATCCAAGACACCCGGAAGGACGACAGGTTCATCCAAGTCTGAACGATCTCCCATCGACCTCGGAGGCCAAACGTGAGGATACCTCCGCGGCAGCGCTTGACACACTCGCCGGCTGGTGATTGGAGTCAACTCGACGGGAGATCGCCAAACAAATGGCCAACCTGACACGGAAACACGACAATACAAGCGAGGATATCCTACGAACGTCCTTCACACACAAAAGACAAAATGCAAACCGACGAATCAAGGATTTTTCTTTTATTGCCAAAATCAAGGTCTTTACAAAGGGTATTCCGGGGGGGGCCCAGCCCTACAAACTGCTCGGAGTCTTACTTCGGCCACTTCATCGTCGGCGTCACGGCCCAAGGCCCTACCACCGGAGACTTTGCCACCAGGGGCGCGCCCTGCTTCCCTCGCCATCTCTCACCGGAGGCCTCGTCACCGGAAGCGGAACCCGAGCACGGAGTTCACCATTGTCGAACTCAGGAAGCTGTTCCTTCACGGCGTCCAGAGTCTTGTTCCACGCAACGGCAGAATACTCCCCGAGCTCGGCGTAAAACTGCTCGGATGCCTTATACTCGGCCACAGCTTTCTTAGCCCGGGCCTCGGCAACTTGGGCCTTCAGCTGCGCCGCCTCGGCATCTCCCTTGCCGGCGTCCCTCTCCTTTTCCAGTGCCGCAAAGCGTTCGGCCATGTCCGCCAGCTTCCTATCGGCAACCCGGAGAGACGCGTTCAGACGACGAAGGGCATCCCGAGTCGCCGAGTTGGCAAGCTCCGCAGCCTCCGCCTGGCCCACCACAACGTCAGCCTTTTCCCTCTCCTGGCGCAGGTCGCGTCGCAAAATCTCGACCTCCGAAGGGAACGCCTCCACTGGCCTCGGGGCGTGGAACGCCCATTCGGCCTCCATGCGAGTGGCAAGGGCGCAGTGTTGTAGAACCTGACAAAAAGCCGATGAGAAACCGGGAAGCACCCGAACCAAGGGAAGACATACCAAGACAAATACGCGTGGAGGGATTCGTACCTGGACCACCCCTTGGGCCATGGCCTCCAATTGACCCCTCAAGGAGCCACACGGAAGCTTTCCCCCAGCCGACTCCTCCATCCCGGCGAGCAGGCCAGCGGCGACAGAAAGCCCAGACGAAACCGTGAAGACGGAGCCCCCTTCTTGCACGGGGATACGTTCAGGGGCCGTCGACGACGGCGCGCGAGAAACCGTCCTCTTCCTCTTGAGAAGGAGGCTGCCCTCGCCCTTCCCCCCGTCCCCAGTCTAGGACTCGGGCAACTGCTGACGACTCTGGCTGCCGCCAAAGAAACCACCAGATGCCGTCGACGAAATGGACGGCCCTGCCGCCAGCAGAGAATCCGGTGGAGGGCACGAGCCGACCGGGGGCTCGGCTACGCCACCAGCTTCCTCCCGGCGCGGGCTGCCCGAAGAGTGGGAGCGAACCATGTATCCCAAAGGAAGAAGAACGCCGAGCGACAGCGACTCAAGGAAGAAAGGAAATGAAAGGTTGGGGCCCTGAGGTGGGCCCCGCCCCCGTTTTATCACCGCGTACGGCCGCATCCAACGGCGCCCGTCACCTCCCGCCGAAACGACTCCTCACGCCCAGCGGCTCCGATCGCTCCACGTGTCGGTCCTGCACTGAACCGCATCCCATCAGACGCCACAGACCTGCGCACGTCGCATCGGCTAATCGACGCTCGACACGTGGACCGTCGCTTCGACTGCAGGGTGTACGAACCGGCGCACCTCCTTTAAATACAAAGATCTTACCTTGATTCGCTAGCGGAAAAAACAACCGACGGCCCGAGGGCTCGCCCCGACGAAACCATAGATGGGATCTCACCTCGGGAGGCCCAGCAGTCCACTCCTGACCTGACCACAAGCTGGTCGGAACAAGAGTGGGGGGCTAATGATAGTGCTCGATATTGACGATCCCAAGATCTTGACACGTGGCAGGTGATGTGTCCCAGAACTCAGAAAAAAAGGTCCCACAGGGGCCGGCCAGGCCACCCTTGTACCCGACCTGCAAGGGCAAGCTGGCCCTCCTCGGGCCCCCCTGCAAATTGGCCTCCTCGGCCCCTCAGCTTGCTCTGAGCTACCACAGGACCAAGACTCCTCGGCCCTCTTGCTCGTCTCCGAGCTCCCCAGCCGAGGCCGTCTTCCTCGGTCCCTCCGACCGACCAACTCCACCACTCACAGGCGTAACCGCTGCTCCGCAAATCCCGCCACGCGCAGATTCTCTGCCAGTAACGTCTCACGTTCCACGTCATCACGATCCCCATTAATGGGCGATCCGCTCTTTACGCGGGCGTGACGTCGGGTGCGTAATTGCCGGCGAGATTCTCGCGCCTGCTGCTGCGTACTGCCGCCGCTATATAAACCCCCATCATAGAGGGGTCAAGTGAGTCATTCTTTACACTTTTACGCCGTTACTCTGCTCGGATCTCATCACTAACTTGAGCGTCGGAGGGTTTTTGGGGGTACCAAACCATCCCGGGACTTCTTTGCAGGTACTCGGTAACAACTTACTCACCCCACTCCTTCATCCAAAAACCTATTGAGACCCGCACGCAACGAAGGATAATCAGCTAAGTTCAGCTCGAGATCAACGGAAGACAACATCTGACGGAGGCCCGAAAAGGAGCTCCATCAAGAATCGTATAAGAGTTCATACCAACTTCACCCGTCTTTCATCCTATCTATCTTTGGTAATTAGAGTTAAGTGAAGGTATAGGATATGCAATATCCAGTTCGTATGGTTTTATCTCCATTTGTTAAGATCATCTCCACTCGTGTTTTTAAGTTTAAAGTTTTCCTAACCATTTATTATTTTTTTTCCAAGGTTAGAAAAATGATTTTTCTTAATTTATAGGCTGAGATACTTATGGTTATACCAACTTCAAAATGCACATAAAGCGAGGAATATTTAATTAGAAAATTCCTGTTAAGTTTAAACTCAATAAAATTCACGGTGTTTTTCTTAAAAGAAAAACTCATATTCTGAGTCAATAAATAGTTCAGGGATCATCCTAACATTGTGAGTCAATAAAAAGTTCAGACTAAGTCTCTGATATGAATTCAATATTTTAGACCGAACCATGGCATGATATGTGCCAGTTCATTTATGACCAAAAGCTCACATATCACAACCTCAAAACCAAATACTCTGTTAGAATCCACAGCAACATTAAATTATCAAGTCACTACTTAATTAACCCCTGCCCCTCACACACCAATTAAAAGCCTTCACAGGTCTCTGCATCCAACATTCTCTCTTCTTCTTTGAAAATAGAAGAACCATGAACATCATCATCATCATCATCATCTTCTTCTTCATCTCTCTCCTCTCGTCGTCCGACTCATGCTCCCTTCTGCTCCAAGCATTTAGCTCCGTCTCAAACTTCCAACTCCCATACAACACCACCAACTGCGCTAACATCGACAACCTCAATCTCTCATCCAAGAACCTGACAGGCACAGTCTCATGGATGCTCTTAGCCAACATCTCCTCTCTCCGCTCCATCGACCTCTCGCGCAACTCCCTCCGTGGCTCCATCCCCGGTCGTTTCTGGTCTTCTTCTTCCTCTCTCACTTACCTCAACCTCGCTGACAACCAACTTGGCGGGGCTCTTCGTTTCGAACCATCCTCTATCAGAAACCTCAATCTCTCAAGAAACAGGTTTTCGAACGGGATAGGCGTATCAGGCCTTTCCAGGCTCCGTGTGCTTGACCTCTCGCACAACAGCCTGAGCCTCATCCTGACAGGTTTGGAGGAACTTCAGGAACTGGACTACCTAGACCTTTCCTGTAACTCGATGTCGGGGGTTTTCCCGAAAGATTTTCCGGCGATAAACACGCTCCGATATCTGAACGTCTCGTTCAATAACCTGACGGGGGTGGTCGATTCAACCACCATGGACATGTTCGGCGGCACGGCTTTTATAAAGGCCGGCTCCATCCTCACGGAGCCGGAGAGACATAAACACAAGAGGATGCACCATACAGTGACACTAGTGGTTGCAGTTGCCGTTTCTGCGACTGCTGTTTTATTTATTGTAATGACACTATTTGTAATTATGAAGAGGAGATCGAACAGGAAGAGGAAAGGATGGAGAGAGGAGGAGAAAGGGGTGAAAGCGGCAGAGGAGTTGTCGAGCTGGGTGACGGAGGCGAGGTGGGGTGCGGCGGTGGTGATGTTTGAGAAGCCGTTGATGGAGCTCACGTTCTCGGATCTGGCGGCGGCCACATCAGGGTTTAGTAAGGAGACGCAGCTGGGGGACGGAATCGGGAGGAGCGGGTTGCTTTATAGGGCGGTGCTTCCGGGGGATTTGAATGTGGTGGTCAGGGTGGTGATGGAGAGTGGCAGTGGAGGAGGAGGAGAGGCGGCGGCGGCGGCGGCGGACTTTAGGGAGATGGCGAGGTTGAGGCATCCGAATTTGCTTCCGCTTCTTGGTTACTGTATTGCAGGTAAACTAGTTTTGACTAGGAATCTGGTTCGCTTAGCAAAGAAATAACAGTTTTATATATACAAAATTGGTTCAAAATTTGAACTCTTTCTTAAATGCTAGTAATTAAAAAATATAAAGCAGTTTGAATGAATCAAGTGATATATGTACATAACCCCCTCTCCCTCCCGCCCTTCTCTTTTTAATAGGGAAGGAGAAACTATTACTATATGAGTACATGGAGAAAGGAGACCTGCACCAATGGCTCCATGAACTCCCTTCAAGCCACCCCGACTCCGACGATTGGGACGAGGACACGTGGGAGCCTCACCAGAACACAGACAGGAGAATATCAACAAATGATTGGCCAACACGTCACAAAATCGCGTTAGGGATTGCTCGAGGACTGGCTTTCCTCCACCAAGGATGGGCCGGCTCGAGCCTAGCCATCGTGCACGAACACCTCGTCCCTTCTAACATCCTTCTTGATGAGAATTTAGAGCCACGAATCGCAGACTTTGCGAACGGCGGAGGAACGGAGACGATGGAGAGCAATGTGTATAGTTACGGGGTGTTGGTGATGGAACTGGTAACCGGAAGGCGGAAGTGGACCGCGGATGAAGTGGAGAAGGTGCGGAAATCGGTTAGGGACGGAAAGGGTTTGAAGGAAGTGGACTTCCGGATGATTGTGCAAGAGGGAAGTGAGGGGAAGTGGGAGACGGAGATGGTAGAGTGCCTACGTGTTGGATATCTATGCACCGCGCAGTCGCCTGAAAAACGACCCAAAATGCAACAAGTCATAGGTCTCGTAAAAGACATTCGACCGTCAACCTCTTCCTCGTTGCTGCATTAGATTTGAATGTTAGTTTGTAATTGGTGGTTGTGTCTGGAACTCGATTTCTTTTCACTCCAAGTCATAATAAAGTCTTCCCAGTTTGAAGTAACAACTCTGTGTTTCAATTACATTTTCCCCCCCATGTTTGATGTACATTTACATAGATTATTTGTTTTTTTCTCGAATATAAATATAACACACTGCACGTAAAGAATAAGAGATGAAAAAAATGGGAAGTAGCCCAATGTCTCAATCTGTTTCAAGATGAGTTGAACGTGTTCTCCTCGGTACTTTGTTGGAAAAAGGAAGAGAGTGAAGGGAAGTCCACTTACAAATGCTTTATAAATGTACATCCACGTTACTTCTCTCTTAATCTTTCTTCAGTTTCCATGTGGAGAATATTCAATTGATGAGGGACAAAAAAGGGCAAGCAACAACGACTTCATAAGTAAATGACAAGGGTCAGAGACTTTAATTTGTTGTCGGTCATCGAATCCCACTAAGGTTTGTAAACAACCAAAGAGAATGAGAGGTTCTTGAAGATGATAAATACTAATATTATACAAGTCAAAGTAAGGCTGCTTTTGAAAGAGGAGAAGGTTGAGTGAAGGTGTTTGAATTGTTGTGTTGTGTAGAGCCATTTTCAGGGACCCATTTTGTTTTTCCTTTTTAAATTCTCCTTCTAGTTACCTTTAGGCTCTCCATTTTGTTTTTCCTTTTTAAATTCAAAATTTCATTCGAACGGATTGGAGCAGTTTCATCTACTAAAGTAGTCTGCAAATTAAGGAAATACTCAAATACCAAACAACACTTCACACGGGGATACGTCGCTGTTGGTAAAAACCTTTGAGTTTCATTTGCTTCGGTAATAAACTCATGATTAATTTTAGGCTGGTCCAATCTGAAGAAGCAAAAGAATTTGGAACTGTTGGGTCGGGTTGCTAGTAAGACCGAAAAACAAATTAAATTAATATTTTTCAAGAAATAATATTTAACTATGTTTGCTAAGCATGCACCCTATTAAACAAATAAGCAAAAATAAGAAGAACAAGCTTCCGAGTTGCCTGGGACGAAAGCACGCCAAATGATCGTTGTCCTAAGAACAGAATTCGCCGCCTCTAGCACATGACTCGCCGACGATCTGTTCCCAAGATACGACCGCCCCACCAACAGGGACTCCATCCGAAATGCAGTAGGATGAAGTGTCGAACCGGTCGCTGACCCTAGTCGTTCGACAAAAGATAAGGTGGCCCGAAGCCGAACTGGACAGAGGCAGCAGCAGCAGTGGGCTTTAGAATATATTGGAAGGGAAAGGGAGAGGAAAAGGTTCTCTCCGAGCAGAGCGGCGGAGAGCTCGCCGAATAGAGCAGTGGAGAGGAGAGCTCGCCGAGCAGCGCAGTGAAGAGGAGAGCCCTGTTGAGCAGAGCAGTGGAGAGCTGAGCAAAGCAGTGGAGAGGAGAGCTCGCCGAGCAGCGCAGTGGAGAGGAGAGCTCTGTTGAGCAGAGCAGTGGAGAGCTGAGCAGAGCAGTGGAGAGGAGAGCTGTTTTTTTTATATTGAACCAAGAGAGACAAAGAGAAGGGGTACTCCTTATATAGACGTCCCCATTACTGTCAGCCATTAAGCCCATTACTGCTCATCAATACACAGATTAATGCAGGCCCAACGTCTCTGTCCTCCAACGGACAGAAACGCCTGCATTAAAGTTCATCCAACGGTCCACTCATTACGAGCCCATAGCTGCTGCAACGGTCCAGGAACGGGTCCAAACAAAAACATTTTGTGCAAAAGGATAAGCGCACGTACGTGCCGGGCCAGGCCAGGCTCGGGACGGACTGACGGCGCGCGCGCGCATGTGTGGAAAAACCCAAGCCTACTAGCCCTTGAACTACTTCAAGAGGCTAAGACACATCCTCATATATAAGGACAGCAATACCTTGTTGCCTAGACGATGTGGGACTAAAGAAAAAGGAAATATAGATTTTAAACCATTAAATAAAGCATAAAATCCATCATCCCCCACATGGTTTAAAAACTCAGTGTAGTTGAAATTCAAAAAGGACATATTGAGCGACATAATACTTAGCATATCAATGAGGTAGTTTTTTGCCTTGAACCTCACCTAGTATGACACATTTCCATTCGAAAGGGACGTGGTGAACTAGGTCTTGAACCAGACCCTTTGAACCGAACTTCCACATGCCACACAGCCAAATATAGGGTACGGGACCTGGTTCATAAGTCGGCTAGCGCATTTCGGCCATGCGCTGATCTTGTCTCATAAGTGCTCTAGCGAATGCCCGCAATTCACATAGTCTCGGCCTCAGGAACATACTCACATAGTAAAGTTCTCCAAGGGTGCACTGAACGGACCTACACCCTGCCATAAAGGCCTTGAACATATTCAGAGCAATAGCTCTTCCTTAACCGTTTCAATCAGGAGCACTGTCACCATAGGGAGGGTCTTGGAGATATACTCCTAAAAAGTCAGTGCTCCAAGTAGACACGCTAGTAGCTCGTTGTCCCTTTGAACCAAACTTCATGGGATCTCCATTTGGAATGATAGGGTATCCACTACGGTGTCTAAGTGGTGGGCAACAGACCCATCCCCCTCGATGAGGATTGGACTAGCTGTTTTGTTAGCCCTTGGTCAGAGGATCTGCCAAGTTATTCACTGATTTCACAAAATCAAGTGAGATCACACCGCGTGCGATCCGGTCCTTGATATCCTCTAAACGGATTCTCAAGTGCCGTTTGCCAGTATCACTCTTAGGTTGTCTGGCCTTATCAATAGCAGCTTTACAACCACAATGTATAGACAAAGCAGGTAATGGCTTAACGGTTAAAGGAATATCAAGTAAAAACAGTCTAAGCCATTCAGCTTGAAAACTAGCTAAGTCTAAAGCAATTAACGCTGCTTCCATGGTTGATCTAGCTATAACTGTTTGGTTGGTGGACTTCCAAGAAACAGCACCTCCTCCTAGCAAGAACACATAGCCACTAGTTGATTTAGTTTCATCTGAATCAGAGATCCAGTTAGCATCAGTATAATCTTCCATGGTGGAAGGAAAAGATGTGTAGTGTAGTGCAACATGCAAAGTACCCTTTAGGTATCGAAATGTCCTCACTAGAGCTTTCCAGTGATCAGCATTAGGGTTACTTGTGTATCTACTCAATCTACCTACAGCATAAGATAAATCAGGTCTAAAACCATTAGCTAGATACAATAAATTACCAATTATCTGAGCATATAAAGATTGGTTTATAGGTGGTCTAGAGTGGGATCTCAAGTGAAACAGAGGATCATATGGAGTAGAAACTGGTGTACAGTCAAAGTACCCAAATTTCTTCAATATGGATTCAGCATAATGGGATTGTGAAAAAGTAATTCCATTATTGGTTCTAATGAGTTTAAACCCTAAAATGACATCAGCTACTCCTAAGTCTTTCATATCAAACTGGCTAGTTAAGAACTTCTTGGTGTCTGATATGATATTAGGGTTTGAACCGAATAGCAGAATGTCATCAACATAGAGGCAAAGGATTATGCATGCATCTCCTACAACTTTAGAGTACACATATTTATCAGATTCATTAGAACTAAAGCCATAAGATTTAATTACTCTATCAAACTTCTGGTTCCACTGTTTAGGTGCTTGCTTAAGTCCATACAAAGACTTCACAAGCCTACAAATCTTATTTTCCTGACCAGGTACCACATACTCTTCAGGTAGAACCATGTAAATCTCCTCATCGAGATCACCGTTCAAGAAAGCTGTCTTAACATCCATTTGATGTATTTCTAGATTGTAAATGGCTGCTAAGGCAACAAGCACTCTAATGGAAACACCTTTGGTAACAGGTGAGAAGGTGTCAAAATAATCTACATCTTTTTTTTTGACTAAAACCTTTAGCTGCCAAACGCGCTTTAAACTTATCTATTGTACCATCTAGTTTAAGTTTCTTCTTAAAGATCCACTTACAGCCAATTGGAGTACAGGCAGGAGGTAAGTCTGTAAAGATCCAAGTATGGTTTTGCATAATAGATTCAAATTCAATATTAATAGCTTCTTTCCAAAAAACTAGTATCTATTGAGATCATGGCATCCTTAAACGTTGCAGGATCTTCCTCAACAAGGTAAGAGATAAAGTCACTACGAAAGTTCTTTTCTATTCTAGGTCTTTTACTTCTTCTAGGTTCCACATATAAGCTGTGTTCTAAGTTGTCATCTAAATTATCATGCATGATTTCATATGGAATCGGAGGAGAGGTAAAAGGGTCAATAGTCGATGAACTTTCAGCAGTCGTTTTATTTACTTTATCTTTAAAAGGAAACACATATTCAAAATAGACAGCATCTACGGGTCTACCATCAATTATGGAGTTAACTCTAATATCACTAAAGGCGGACTTAACTACAAGAAACCTGTTGGCATTAGAGTTTTCTTTAGGACCAATAAAGACACAGCAGCGGTTTTAGGTCCTAATTTATTTCTCTTGAATTCAGGAACCTTTACTTTGGCAAGTAACCCCTACACTTTTAAGTGTTGCAAATTAGGTTTCTTACTAAACCAAAGTTCAAACGGTGTCTTATCGGTATGTTTAAAAGGAATTCCATTTAGAATGCAGTTTGCATTAAGTAATGCATCCCCCTACATTCTAGAGGGAAGACCGATTCAGCAAGAAGAGAGTTTATCATGTCAACTAAAGTCCGATTTTTCCTTTCAACCACTCCATTGGACGGAGGGTTGTAAGGAGCAGTTGTTTGATGAATCAAACCATGTTCTTCACAAAATCTCTTAAGTTCAGTTGAGGTGTATTCACCGTCTCGATCTGACTTGATTCTTTTTATGAACTTGTTGGTTTGATTCTCAACTATGTTCTTATATATTTTAAATTTCTCAAATTGTTCATCTTTAGTTTTCATGAGGAAGATGAAACAATATTTAGAAAATTCATCTATAAAAGTTACAAAGTATCGCATACCATCTCTAGTTAAAGTTCCATTCATGTCATATACATCGATATGAATTAATTCTAATAACTCAGTTTGACTATTAACCGATTTGAAAGGTTGTTTAGGCAGTTTTGCCTGAACACAAACCTCACACCACTTGGTTTTGTCTATTTGAGTTTTAGGAATTAATTCTAAGTTCATCATTCTACGCATGGTATTCTTGTTTACATGTCCTAGACAAGCATGCCACATGTCACAACATTCAGAAGTAAGAACAATTGGTGAAACAGAACTAGATGCAACAGATTTATTTAGAGATGAATCAACAATACAAAGTTTTAACAAGTCTCTGCCACAAACAAAGCATTTTCCTACATAGGATCCAAACTTGGTGATTACAACTTTATTGGATTCTAATACAAGCTTATAGCCTAATCTCATCAATACTATTCCACAAACAAGATTCTTCCTAAAGTTCGGCACGTGCTGCACATTTTGAAGAGAGATCACTTTTCCTGAAGTAAACTTCAAGTACACACGTCCATATCCTTCAATCCTTGCAGCGCTCGCATCTTCCCATGTCACACACCGTCCTGTATCGACTTGATACGAAGAAAATAAGGATCGGTCACAACATACATGGGCATTTGCAGCCGAATCTAACCACCAGTCGGTCGTTAGACTCAGCGTGTTAACTTCGGGGTTTTGAGTTATTAAGCCAGACCTGTCGGTGTTTACGATTGATGAGACCCCCACAGTTAAGGTGTTCACTTGGGGGTTGGTAGGTGTCCAACTTTTCTGTCTTTACAGTTTCGAGCTAAGTGACTGTTCAGACCATAATATTGCATTTATCATTCCCCTATTTCTTATCTTTTTATAAATAAACAGGTACTCTTGACGCACGTTTGTTGCATATTGCAGGATACAGGTTTCTGGAGCAAGTACAGTGAAAAAGACACAAAACAACAGAAAAAGGGACTTTTGACCAACTATTAGACGGATCCTAGTCTAGCCTAGATGAAGAACAATACAAATCCCCGGCAACGGCGCCATTTGATTGGTAGGGATTTTACGATCAAAAATATAATTACCGCAATCAGGACGGCGTCGCTTCGCAGCTAGCCGGTGAGTGCGGGTCGATCCACAGAGACGGGTAAATTCCTTTAGTATGTTTTAACGAGTTGATTCTATTTGTCGTTTTGGTTTTATAAAAATCTAGATCTAAAACTTAATTAATCTAATTTAAATTCTTGCTAGGGTTAGGCTTAGAGGAAGTTTTGGAGATTGATGTTTCCTTCACCGCTTTCAATGCCGTATTATAGATCCATTAGGTGTTATAGTAATTATCGATAAAGTGGATACGACTCTTTTGGGAAGATGTTTTCTTCCTCTAGATTCGTATCCTTCCTTTATCGTTAATTACCCTAACCCCCATGGAAAACGCGCGCAACCGGCCCTTTATACTGCGGTTCACCGTTACCTCGAAGGGTAGGGTGCCGCAGGGAGCGGTTGTGCGCGCATGCATGGAGTTCTTAATGGGTTAGGCATTGAAAGGGGTGAGAGATCTCATCTCTCAACCCTTTCCCTAAGGCTAACCCTAACAAAGCGAGGAGACTACTCGCTCATTAGGGGATGAAAAGATATTATAATTAAAGAATAAAATACTTACTAATGGTGATGGCTCCCTCCAAGCGATAAAGAACAGATCTGAATGTCACGTCCAGAATTTCTGAATTTTATTTATTGAAAAGAGGCATACAATTTTTAGATCTAAAATTACAATTTATAGGAAAATAGGAAACCTAGGGTTACAGGCTCTCGCACATGCGCAATTACAGATTTGCCCACATAAAATCCCAACACCCACAAAAAAACACCGTCATAGAAAAATCGCGCCGACACGCGCACTAGATGGCCGCGGAACCGCGGCTCCAGGCAGGGTTTAGCCGCGGATCCGCGGCCAAAGAAGGGAGTTGGGCCCTGTGCTTTTTGGGCTTGGTTCAGTGGCTCTTTGGGCTTCTGTTTTTACTCTTCTTTTCTCTGTTGGACTTCTGGATCTTCTCCAGATTTTTAGTGAAGACTTGTATTGGGCTTTTTAACCGTTTCACTTGACTTTTTGGACCTTGCACTGTTCTTCGACTAGGCTTGACTGAGATCCGTCTAATTGTTGGTCAAAAGTCCATTTTTCTGTTGTTTTGTGTCTTTCTCACTGTATTTGCTCCAGAAACCTGTATCCTGCAATATGCAACAAACGTGCGTCAAGAGTACCTGTTTATTTATAAAAAGATAAGAAATAGGGGAATGATAAATGCAATATTATGGTCTGAACAAATACCCCCAAACTTACCTTTTGCTCGTCCTCGAGCAAACTTATTATTTTATTCTCTAAAATCCTAACCGCACTTTCGCAGGGAAACGCGATTGCACTGAGCACGTGCAACAAGCCGTTAAACCTCTAGGTGTCCCTAGTAGGAGGAGACATTTGATTGGTAGAAGATAATAGAATTCCTTGTTAGAAAGCCTAATTGGAGAACTAAAGTCAATGGGCCGAGTTGATAGGATTTTGTGGGTGTAATCCGCTGAAAACCCTCAGGAGACAACACTCCTCCTACTAGGGACACCTAGAGGTTTAACGGCTTGTTGCACGTGCTCAGTGCAATCGCGTTTCCCTGCGAAAGTGCGGTTAGGATTTTAGAGAATAAAATAATAAGTTTGCTCGAGGACGAGCAAAAGGTAAGTTTGGGGGTATTTGTTCAGACCATAATATTGCATTTATCATTCCCCTATTTCTTATCTTTTTATAAATAAACAGGTACTCTTGACGCACGTTTGTTGCATATTGCAGGATACAGGTTTCTGGAGCAAATACAGTGAGAAAGACACAAAACAACAGAAAAAGGGACTTTTGACCAACAATTAGACGGATCTCAGTCAAGCCTAGTCGAAGAACAGTGCAAGGTCCAAAAAGTCAAGTGAAACGGTTAAAAATCCCAATACAAGTCTTCACTAAAAATCTGGAGAAGATCCAGAAGTCCAACAGAGAAAAGAAGAGTAAAAACAGAAGCCCAAAGAGCCACTGAACCAAGCCCAAAAAGCACAGGGCCCAACTCCCTTCTTTGGCCGCGGATCCGCGGCTAAACCCTGCCTGGCGCCGCGGTTCCGCGGCCATCTAGTGCGCGTGTCGGCGCGATTTTTCTATGACGGTGTTTTGTTGTGGGTGTTGGGATTTTATGTGGGCAAATCTGTAATTGCGCATGTGCGAGAGCCTGTAACCCTAGATTTCCTATTTTCCTATAAATTGTAATTTTAGATCTAAAAATTGTATGCCTCTTTTCAATAAATAAAATTCAGAAATTCTGGACGTGACATTCAGATCTGTTCTTTATCGCTTGGAGGGAGCCATCACCATTAGTAAGTATTTTATTCTTTAATTATAATGTCTTTTCATCCCCTAATGAGCGAGTAGTCTCCTCGCTTGTTAGGGTTAGCCTTAGGGAAAGGGTTGAGAGATGAGATCTCTCACCCCTTTCAATGCCTAACCCATTAAGAACTCCATGCATGCGCGCACAACCGCTCCCTGCGGCACCCTACCCTTCGAGGTAACGGTGAACCGCAGTATAAAGGGCCGGTTGCGCGCGTTTTCCATGGGGGTTAGGGTAATTAACGATAAAGGAAGGATACGAATCTAGAGGAAGAAAACATCTTCCCAAAAGAGTCGTATCCACTTTATCGATAATTACTATAACACCTAATGGATCTAGAATACGGCATTGAAAGCGGTGAAGGAAACATCAATCTCCAAAACTTCCTCTAAGCCTAACCCTAGCAAGAATTTAAATTAGATTAATTAAGTTTTAGATCTAGATTTTTATAAAACCAAAACGACAAATAGAATCAACTCGTTAAAACACACTAAAGGAATTTACCCGTCTCTGTAGATCGACCCGCACTCACCGGCTAGCTGCGAAGCGACGCCGTCCTGATTGCGGTAATTATATTTTTGATCGTAAAATCCCTACCAATCAAATGGCGCCGTTGCCGGGGACTAAAGTCTGGTGTCGGTGCAGTTTCTCTGTGCTGTTGCGACTGTTCTGGTGTTGGGATTCTAAGGGGTCAAATCTGTAAATTCACATGCGCGAGAGTCTGTAACCCTAGGTTTCCTATTTTCCTATAAATTGTAATTTTAGATCTAAAAATTGTATGCCTCTTTTCAATAAATAAAAATTCAGAAATTCTGGACGTGACATTCAGATCTGTTCTTTATCGCTTGGAGGGAGCCATCACCATTAGTAAGTATTTTATTCTTTAATTATAATGTCTTTTCATCCCCTAATGAGCGAGTAGTCTCCTCGCTTGTTAGGGTTAGCCTTAGGGAAAGGGTTGAGAGATGAGATCTCTCACCCCTTTCAATGCCTAACCCATTAAGAACTCCATGCATGCGCGCACAACCGCTCCCTGCGGCACCCTACCCTTCGAGGTAACGGTGAACCGCAGTATAAAGGGCCGGTTGCGCGCGTTTTCCATGGGGGTTAGGGTAATTAACGATAAAGGAAGGATACGAATCTAGAGGAAGAAAACATCTTTCCAAAAGAGTCGTATCCACTTTATCGATAATTACTATAACACCTAATGGATCTATAATACGGCATTGAAAGCGGTGAAGGAAACATCAATCTCCAAAACTTCCTCTAAGCCTAACCCTAGCAAGAATTTAAATTAGATTAATTAAGTTTTAGATCTAGATTTTTATAAAACCAAAACGACAAATAGAATCAACTCGTTAAGACACACTAAAGGAATTTACCCGTCTCTGTGGATCGACCCGCACTCACCGGCTAGCTGCGAAGCGACGCCGTTTCTGATTGCGGTAATTATATTTTTGATCGTAAAATCTCTACCAATCAAATGGCGCCGTTGCCGGGGACGGCGTAATATTGCTTTTTGTGAATTTTCGGGTTGATATAAAATTGAAAAATTATAAAAATCTGAAAATATTAAAAAATATAAAAATTATTAAATTTGATCTGTTTGAAGGGTGTATCTTTTGAATCTTGCAGGAACAGCGAAAATTGAGGATCTGGAATTTTACAGAGGGCAAATAACAATTTGGTACATAAGAACAGAGAGGAACTGAAGGTAAAGAACCACAGAATTTTTTCCAGAGGCCGATCTCTCATCTCCACCGCGTTTCCGCCGCATTAGGGGACTCCTGCCGCGCTTCCGCGCTCCTATTGACACGTCAGCGCCTAAAAACTACATGGTTTGCTTTCTTTCTCTCCCCTCTGAAACCTCCCATATATCTCTCTGTACAAACTTTCTGCAGGATTTCTTTGCGTAAAGAGTCTTTCTCCCCCTTCTAAATAACAGATCTCTGCAGGTTTTTTTACGCCGCGCTAAAAAAATTCTGATTGCAAGTGAAATTTTATTTGTTTTGCATAATTTAACCGGACTCTAAGGGGCTAATTGACCAAACTCAGATTGGGTGGGGATTTCATCACCCTTCCCAGGACCCCAGAAAACACCTAAGCATTTTGCATCAACCACCTTTAATTAAAAAAAAAGATTAGACTCAGACCTAAGGACAGCGAGCTCAATAGGAAAAGGACTAGGATAGGCATCAGCCGTTTATCCTAACCGACATTGCGGTGTCTAGGTTAGTGGTTTTTAATTAGGCCCACTGTAGTGGTGGTTCCTTCCCACTTACCTGGCCGTATTTGTCCGTGAAGAGGCGGTTTGAGGTCTATTTCTAGCCCTAGTTAGGAGCTGTCTAGCAGACCTAGGCGACCCTAGATCTAGGCCTGATTGTGCATGTGTGGTTGATACTTTTGTGTCACGAGTCCGTTTTCTAAAAACTTCTTTGCAAAACTCACACAAAAATAAAAAAATAAAAAATCTTTTCAAAACTTGCAACTTGTCGCGAAGAAACTTGAAACTCACTTCCACCACTTCTTCTCACTGACGTTATCTTACCCCCACATTCTGTTTTTCTCTTTTTTTTTGACTGCACTACCCTTTAGTGTATGTCATTTTGGACTAGGGATACTAACGCCCGATTAGTCCGTGTTTCGTTGGTACCGACCAACGAACCCTTCGGCGAACCCTTCGTCGAAATTCCCTCCATTTCCTTACCTCCGCCTTTAAATTCTTCTTTCGAAGGTATGTCGGGATTCAACCCCAACGATACCTTGCCGACGGGAATGATTCCACCTCCGCCAGGTGCGAATAACCCGAATCTACCGCCTGTTGTAGCGCCCGCACGAGTTGCGCTCCAGGATCTCTTCTACCCCGTTCGCACTTCTTTACCCACATGTCTTTCACCCCCACCGGCAAATGGGGATAATTTTGAAATAAAACCACACTTCATCAATATGCTGCCTAATTTTCATGGTTTGGAATCCGAAGATACTTATATTTTCATTAATAAATTCCAAAACGTTTGCGCCATGATGAAGACAACCCAATTAAGTGATGACGCAATAAGGCTAAGGGTCATTCCTTTTACCTTATGTGACCTAGCCGAGAAGTGGCTATATAGCACCGCATCACACTCCATTAGAAATTGGGACGAGTTTGTGAGAGCCTTTCTGAAAAAGTTCTATCCTCACCACAAAACTGCTAGAATCAGAAACGAAATCATACAATTTTCACAGCTTCCTTCCGAACCATTTTGGAAGTGCTTCGAGAGATTTAAGGATCTACTCGTTCAATGTCCTCATCATGGGATAGAAAATTGGCAACTTTGCCAAACATTATACGAGGGATTGAACGCAGCAACGAAGCAGTTGCTAGAAACAATATGTCAAGGTCATTTTCTCTCCAAGTCTAGCGACGAAACTTGGCAGTTTCTTGAGGACCTAAGTGAGCAAACAATTCAGTGGGAGAGTACCAAGACCACATCATCTTCTTCAGCTGGTCAATCTAGGGCAGGCATACATCAAATAGATATGTCGATAGCTATGAAGGCCGAGATGGCCTCACTTATGAAAAAGCTAGAAGCCATTGAGACAAAAATCTCATCGTCTTCTCCTGCCTCTACTCTACCCACACGAACTGTTTGTGCTTGTTGTTCGAACCCATCGCATTTAACCGAAGAGTGTCCTTATAATGCACCTATTCAAGGACAGGATCAAGTCAATGCTGCATTTCAGCAACGACAAAGAAATGATCTTTACTCTTCGACATACAATCAGGGGTGGAGGAGTCACCCGAATTTCGCTTGGAACCAAAATCAACAAGTCCAAGGGAATAATAATTTTCAAAGACCTCCTCCACAACAACAACAAGCACCCTTACAAACTCAAAACCAGCAACCTTTCCAACAACAACCTTATACAAATCAAACGAACAATTTGGTTCAACCTAATGATGATAAGGTTAGCTCGCTCGAGAAAAGTCTTGAAGCATTTCTCAAGCAAACTACAGAATCCACAGCAAGATTTGAAAGTTATGTGCAATCTTTAATGAATAACAATGCCTCACACGATCAAAGTATCAAATCTATTGAGGCACAAATTGCACAATTAACTGCTGCGTTGAGCGAGAGAGAAAAGGGAAAGCTTCCTTCTCAACCATTGCCCAATCCCGGCCACCCACAAAACGCATATCACAATCACAATGTAAATGCGGTGACCACGTTGAGATCCGGAAGAGAGTTGCAAAATAATGTGGAAACTAGTGATGACATCCCCGCCGGTGGTTCTTCTTCCCCTTCTTCATTTTCTTCACTTCCTTCTTCACCTCTTTCTTTAGAGCCTATTCTCCACCCTTCACACGGCTCTACTTCTTCTGACTCGAACGGACCCATTTCTCACAACACGAACACATCAACACTGGGATCCGTTCTTACTCCACATTCTACTCCACAGACTTTTGACTCAACAAATTTTCAGAACGCTCCATTCCCAAACAGGTTGAGTCCTAATAAACCAAATACACAAGTGGAGAAGATTGTGGAAATATTTAAGCAGGTTAGCATAAATATACCCCTCTTGGATGCTATCCAACAAGTCCCTTCATACGCGAAAATCTTAAAGGGATTATGCACTTCAAAGAGAAAAGCATCTCAAGTACCCAAGAAAGTGCTAGTGGCTAGTGCAGTGAGCAATGCTATTAACCGCCATCAAACCTTACCCCAAAAACGAAAGGACCCCGGCTGTCCTACGATTTCAATTACAATTGGGGATAAGAAAATTAATCAAGCACTTTTAGATCTTGGGGCTAGTGTTAACCTGATTCCCTACTCCGTGTACGAACAATTAGGGGTTGGAGAGTTGAAACCCACTCGTTGCACTCTCCAAATGGCTGATCGATCAATCACCTATCCAAGGGGTCAACTAGAGGATGTGTTGATCAAAGTTGGGGAGTTCATATTCCCCGTTGATTTTATCGTTATGGATACACAACCTGTTGCTAACCCAATAAACCAAATTCCGGTGATTCTTGGTCGACCATTTTTGGCCACTTCCAATGCCGTAATAAATTATCGCAATGGCTCCATGACCCTATCCTTCGGAAAGAGGTCTAGTGAGTTCAATATTTATAAGATGGGAAGTCTGCCCCCCGTGCCTAAAAGTAGTACACGAGAAGTTTGCTCTATTCACGAAATCACGCAGGAGGACTGTGAGCTTGAAAGATTCTTGTTTGATGAAAACAGTTTTGACGCCACTAGTGCGTTCCTCCTTGAGCCTACTACCGTTGACACAACCGATGTGGATTATGAATGTTTCATCTTTTTGGATGATGACGACTCACAGCCCGAATATGAGTCGTTTGAATTTTTGGATGAGTCAGTCGAGCCATCCGAATTGGTTGTTAGCAGTGATTTCGAACCTGTGTTGGAGTCCTTTAAGTTCGAGGTAGATTCCGCAATGATTCTTTCGCCTCCGAAACTCGAACTAATGTCCTTACCGCCTCACCTTAAATATGCTTACATAGGTGAGAATGAGACTTTTCCCATTATCACATCAGCCTCTCTAGCCTTCGAGCAAGAGAACGCTATTTTAAAAGTCTTACAAGATAGGCGGCAAGTTTTCAGTTGGACTATGGCGGACATCGAGGAGATAAGTTCCCTCATAAGTGAATATCATACACAATTGATGGATGATGCCATGTCAATAGAGGACCCATAGGAACATCTTGGGGGTATTGTGGTGAGTCAACCTCCTCCTTTAGAAGTTGAAATACCCCCATTTCTTTTAATAAGGTACGAGAATGCTAACACTCCACTGATTGCTGATCATTTACATTCTCGTTTCGATGCATCACCATCACCTGTATATTCACCTCCACACCTCCCATTCCACTACTTCTATCTTCCCCAATTCTTTGCGGACCACCACAACTTAATTTTCCACCAACCAATATTCTTTACTGATAAATTTTTCAAATGGTTGGTGTTGACTTTTGGCCGATGCAAGGTTTGGCAGTAATCTCTAACATAGTTTAAATGAAGTTTGGGGGAGGGTCTTTTTGTATATATGTTTGTTTTTCTTAACAATAAAAAAATTTATAAATAAATAAACAGGGGAGTATCGGTATTTTGACCCTCTTGGTTTAGAATGACAGTGAGGACACTGTCAAGTTCAAGTTTGGGGGTATGCTCGGTACGTCTTCTTCCTTCGCATTCATTTGTACATATTTTTGCATTTGCATATTTATTTGAAAACCCATAAAAATTGAAAAATTTCAAAATTTATAAAAATATTTGTATTCAATTTTGGCTAATTGATTTGAGTTTGACTAATAGGTTAACTGGTCAGGAACAACTAGATTTTAGACTTAGTGAATTAAAAACCCTAAAAATAACCTTCCTTAAAGTTTAACGGTAGAAAGTATATGCCTTGTAGTTTATTTAGAAATAGGCAAATTTTGGGTTCACTTCTTGGGCTAAGTCAAAATGAGGGAAGAGTATTGATGTTCTTATTAGAGTATAAGTTTGAAAAATAGTTCCTAGCTTAAGTCTAGATTCTGAAAACGTATACCCTACAAATTGCACAATCACGCACCTTGAAACTTGGAATAATAGAAGAGACCTTGAAAGGCTCTTGTCTAAAGTCCTTAGTATGAAAAAGTGTGAATAAAGAAAAAAAAATAGACACTGGTTTTTATGATTACTTAAGGCTGCAAAAATAGAAAAATATTTAGCGAGGGTGCTTCATCACCTAGTGCCTTAGACCAACTGGTTTGGGAGTCACTGCTAAAGCCTTGAGTGTTGCAAAGACTAAGAAGTATGCTTTAAAGTGCAAACGCGTTTTGTAATCGGTCGTTGGTACCTCAAGAAGTATTAACGGTCGCATGAAGGATGTGTAAGCAAATTTCATTTAAATTCACCAACTAATTAGTACTTTGGACAATGGACAAGGGCATGATTGCTTGAATTGAATTTCCGAGTGTAGGGGTGATCTATACACACACGTAGGGGTATGTGATTGGAATTTAGATAAGAGAGAGGAATGAAGAATAGAACTTGTATCTTTAGTAGAGTTGATAGAAATTCCTAAGTGGAGATAAAACCCTAGAAGGAAAACTTAAGAAATGCCGAAAGCTAAGTAGATCTGCAGGATATATATAATCTTAAGTTAAATGATGAGGAAGTGTGAAGAATATGGGTGGATAATTTACAAGTAGAAGATAATAGAATTCCTTATTAGAAAACCTAATTGGAGAACAAAAGTCAATGGGCCGAGTTGATAGGATTTTGTGGGTGTAATCCGCTGAAAACCCTCAGGAGACAACACTCCTCCTACTAGGGACACCTAGAGGTTTAACGGCTTGTTGCACGTGCTCAGTGCAATCGCGTTTCCCTGCGAAAGTGCGGTTAGGATTTTAGAGAATAAAATAATAAGTTTGCTCGAGGACGAGCAAAAGGTAAGTTTGGGGGTATTTGTTCAGACCATAATATTGCATTTATCATTCCCCTATTTCTTATCTTTTTATAAATAAATAGGTACTCTTGACGCACGTTTGTTGCATATTGCAGGATACAGGTTTCTGGAGCAAGTACAGTGAAAAAGACATAAAACAACAGAAAAAGGGACTTTTGACCAACTATTAGACGGATCCTAGTCTAGCCTAGATGAAGAACAATGCAAGGTCCAAAATGCAAACGGTCAAAAGATACTTACAAGTGTTCACTGAAATATCTGGAGGAAAAACAGAAGCCCAAAAGAGAAAATAAGTGAAAAAACAGAAGCCCACAGAGCCACTAAACCAAGCCCAAACTTTTGGCAGCCCAAGACCACCAAAGGGCCGCGGATCCGCGGCCCAAGCCATCAATTGCCGCGGATCCGCGGCCATACAAGGCTCGTGTCGGTGCAGTTTCTCTGTGCTGTTGCGACTGTTCTGGTGTTGGGATTCTAAGGGATCAAATCTGTAAATTCACATGCGCGAGAGTCTGTAACCCTAGGTTTCCTATTTTCCTATAAATTGTAATTTTAGATCTAAAAATTGTATGCCTCTTTTCAATAAATAAAAATTCAGAAATTCTGGACGTGACATTCAGATCTGTTCTTTATCGCTTGGAGGGAGCCATCACCATTAGTAAGTATTTTATTCTTTAATTATAATGTCTTTTCATCCCCTAATGAGCGAGTAGTCTCCTCGCTTGTTAGGGTTAGCCTTAGGGAAAGGGTTGAGAGATGAGATCTCTCACCCCTTTCAATGCCTAACCCATTAAGAACTCCATGCATGCGCGCACAACCGCTCCCTGCGGCACCCTACCCTTCGAGGTAACGGTGAACCGCAGTATAAAGGGCCGGTTGCGCGCGTTTTCCATGGGGGTTAGGGTAATTAACGATAAAGGAAGGATACGAATCTAGAGGAAGAAAACATCTTCCCAAAAGAGTCGTATCCACTTTATCGATAATTACTATAACACCTAATGGATCTATAATACGGCATTGAAAGCGGTGAAGGAAATATCAATCTCCAAAACTTCCTCTAAGCCTAACCCTAGCAAGAATTTAAATTAGATTAATTAAGTTTTAGATCTAGATTTTTATAAAACCAAAACGACAAATAGAATCAACTCGTTAAGACACACTAAAGGAATTTACCCGTCTCTGTGGATCGACCCGCACTCACCGGCTAGCTGCGAAGCGACGCCGTTTCTGATTGCGGTAATTATATTTTTGATCGTAAAATCTCTACCAATCAGTGACCTGGTGTTCCACAGACAAAACAGTTTCCACCTCTGTTCCCCTTATGATTGCCATTGTTTTGGGGTTTAGGCTTAAAGTTAGGCTTGTTCTTTTGTTGGTGGTAGTTCTCGTTATGATTATGATTATGGTTCTTCTGGAATTTGTTGAAAGGCTTCTTATGAAAGTTTTTAGCTTCAACAACATTCACTTGGATAGAAGAAGCCTTGCTTTTCTCCTTATGAATATTTTCAGTTTTAAGAGTTTGAATAAGCGAGTTTAAAGAAAGGTTACCCTGACGATGACGGAGCTTGTTAGCAAAGTCATCTCAGGTCAAAGGTAACATTTCAATGAGGGCAGCTACTTGTACATTTTCCTCTGGGTTGTAGCGTTTAATCTTAGCACTAATGATAAGGTTTTGGTATTCAAGGATTTGGTTTGTAACGGTCTTAGTCTCTACCATCTTGAATTTTAACCAGTTCACAAAGGAATACCTTTCTAGGCCAATATCTTCTTGTCCAAATTTCGAGTTTAATGCTTCCCAAAGTTCTTTCGAAGTTGGAATTTGGCAATAGATGTCGCAGAGTTCATTGGACAAAGTAGACAGGATTTTACCATGGCATAGGTAGTCTATCTCTAAGGGTGTAGGCCCAGGTGGAGATGGTGGAGGAGTTGGAGGTGGGGCATCTGGAAGTGGGGTAGAAGTCAGAGCAGGGATAGTAGAGGGTGGCTCTAACGGGGTAGGCTCACAAGTTATAGCAGAAATAAGACCTAAACTGGTCAGCCAGTACCGCATTCGATTTTGCCAACGCTTGAAGTGTTGACCAGCAAAAGTTTCGGGTCTGGCTGAGACTAAGTCATCTAGGTTAACCTTAGACATGTTTAAGTTCATGGTCAAAAAACTAACAACCTATTAAATTATAGAAAAAGAAATTATGTTCTTAGTTGTTGGGTCAAGTTGCTAGTAAGACCAAAAAACAAATTAAATTAATATTTTTCAAAGAATAATATTTAACTATATTTGCTAAGCATGCACCCTATTAAACAAATAAGCAAAAATAAGAAGAACAAGGTTTCGAGTTGCCTGGGACGGAAGCACGCCAAATGATCGTTGTCCTAAGAACAGAATTCGCCGCCTCTAGCACAGGACTCGCCGACAATCTGTTCCTAAGATACGACCGCCCCACCAACAGGGACTTCACCCGAAGTGCAGTAGGATGAAGTGTCGAGCCGGTCGCTGACCCTCGTCGCTCAACAAAAGAAAAGGTGGCCCGAACCCGAAGTGGACAGAGGCAGCAGCAGCAGCGGGATTTGGAATATATTGGAAGGGAAAGGGAGAGGAGAAGGTGCTCGCCGAGCAGAGCAGCGGTGAGCTCTCCGAGCAGAGCAGTGGAGAGGAGAGCTCTGTTGAGCAGAGCTGGAGAGATCGCCGAGCAGAGCAGAGCAGTGGAGAGGAGAGATCGCCGAGCAGCGCAGTGGAGAGGAGAGATCTGTTGAGCAGAGCAGTGGAGAGCTGAGCTGTTTTTTACATATTGAACCAAGAGAAACAAAGAGAAGGGGTGCTCCTTATATCGGCGTCCCCATTACTGTCAGCCATTAAGCCCATTACTGTTCATCAATACACAGATTAATGCAGGCCCAACGTCTCTGTCATGCTTGCATTAAAGTGCATCCAACGGTCCACTCATTACGAGCCCATGGCTACTGCAACGGTCCAGGAACGGGTCCAAACAAAAACATTTTGTGCAAAAGATAAGCGCGTGTATGTGGAAAAGCCCAAGTCTACTAGCCCTTGAACTACATTAAAAAATTAAGACACATCCTCATATATAAGGACAGCAACACCTTGTTGCCTAGACGATGTGGGACTAAAGAAAAAGAAAAGATAGATTTTAAACCATTAAATAAAGCATAAAATCCATCAGGAACATCCCATCGAGAGTCGGTAAAAACCCCGAAAGTCCTTGACATTCTACTCTATAGCTCCATCGCACAAGACACTTCAAAATTGGATAATCATCATTTTTTTCTTTTCAAAAAACTGCGAAATCTGTGAAACCAATGTCATTTCCAACCTTTGGTTTTAGTTGTTTGCACATCATGTAAGTGAAAGAAATATAAATAGATAATTCACAATGCAGTCGTGAGCTATATAACTGATTATATCTCTATCTCTATTCTAATCGGAGCGTGTTACATCTGTATCACAGAATAATTTCTTCAGCAACATGCATGAATATATAAGTCAATCAAATGATGCATCAAAAAGCGGAGAAGGTAGAATGGAGGTGTAAGGATTGTTGTGTTGTGAAGAGCCATTTTCATGGGACAAAGCATCTACTTTTGTTTCTCTTGGTTGAAGTTATACACCTTTAGTTTGCCTTTTGCTTCTTTTATTCGCATTGAGATGTTAATTACTAATTAAACAAATAAGAATTTTACATCATACATTTGTTTAAAAAATTAGGTGGCTATGTTTATATATTTTGTGGGTGGAATATTTAGGAATCAGAGCATGGTTTTGGCGGGAAAGTGGTGCAAAACTTCATCAGGGTTAATATATGTAATTTAATTTTAAACTAGTAATATATGTAATTTCATATGCTATTTTTTCCCACCTTTTCCCCCTCTTTTTCCCCCATTCCATGTAATTTCTTTCATTTTATAATTCTAACGAAATGTTTTATCTGATTAGGGTCTTTTCGATCCTATCCATTTTTCTAAAAAATAATTTAAAACTCGTAATCAACTTAACGATCCAATTTTTTGAGTAAATAAATACCAAGGTTTAATTATACATCATAATACAAACATGAGATAAACAACATTATACATAGATCTGAATACAACTAGATATTATATATAACAGAATTATGCACATAGAATCAATCCATAAACCCTATTAATTTTTTTTAATTAGGATTTATGCATAAAGCCTTTCCCGTCTCTATCAAAGGTTAATTTTCTTTTTCTTTCTTCCTTTTTTGAGATAAAAGGATAGGATCAAGGAGATCCTAGCCCCAACAAGGTTAATTTTCTTGTTTCAAACTATCGTTTCAATGGGCAGAAGAAACAACCATGAAATTTAAATATTTTTCCGCAACCTATAACATGTATGTGAATGGGAAGACTAATGATTTTTAAATTCCTAGATCCTTCCCCCTCACCCACGCACACACGTGCACGGGGAGAGAGGGGGGGTGGGGGGCAGGGGCGGGGATGGGGGGCCCTTGCCTAGTCCACATACTACTTGGCGTCCAACCCAACCGAAGTTCATCCCATGAGCCTTGGTGAAGTTCCGGTCCGTCTATGGCAATGCGATCGAACCCGTACATGATTAATGACAAATAGGACGATCGGGCTCACCTTACTCATAAAAGATGTTTGGTTGGTAATTTGGCAAACACAAAATGGTTAAATGTGAGCTTGAGTCAATTAGTCAGTTGAGGATCAGAATATCGGATATGGCTAAACCGGTGACACTTGGTTTAGCATTCCATATGCCTAAGGCCCCGTCCGGAGAAACGCCGCTCCCCCAAGCGTTGAGCGGCTACTGCCGCTCAATGCTTCGCCGCTCCCCGTTCGAGGGGAGCGGCGAGTGGCTCCCACCGCTCAATTTGAGCAGTGGGAAAGCTACGGGATGGTAGCTTTTTCCACGCTCAAGGAGCGGCGGGGAAGAAACGGTGGGCCTACTTTTGATGTTCTTTTTATAAATAAATTGTAGGGGCTGGATAGAATTTTTAAACTTTAATGAAATTTTTCCTTAAAAATCATGGTTATAAAACCATGGTTCAGGTGATCCAAACATCCCGTGGTTACAAAACTATGGTTTCACGCCGCTCTCTCGAACACATCCAAAATATGATTTTGTTACAAAACCATGATTTCACAATACTCATCCAAACTCGCCCTAAATGGTCCACGTCACATTGAACAAGCAATAATTGGACATTTTTGGCTCAGGCCAACTGATATATCTACAAGTCACGGCTTATTTGGTTTCTTTTGTCCCCGTGACTGGTCATGCACGCAACCCAACCAAAGTTTTTGCCATATTCGCATTGCATGCATGAGAGAATAATAAAGACAAAGCCAAATCTGTCTCATTCTCATATTGAGTCTCCATGAATATTTGAACAGTGAATAACTATAACTGCATGTCCAAAGTATTGACTTAGACTTCAATTTTCTTTTAAATGCTGTTGTTTTATCATGATCGTGTACAAGGTTGTCCCCAATAGGTTGAAAATTAATTAAGAAAAGATCATATACAAGAAAAGACTTTGCATTCATAGTGAACGATAGACCTGTGGTGAATTAAGAGTGATCATATGGCAAGTTAGCAACCATTTATCAGCAAAAAATACTTCTAATATTTAAGTATAAGAACACTTGAATGTACCATGTAATAATGAGTTTCCGATTTATAAAGGAGGATATTGTAGTTTTGTTGTTTTGGACTCTTGATAATTCCGAGCCTTGTTGCCCTAAAAAGAGGAAGCATCCCTTTTCTAAACAGGACATGAGATTTTTTAAATTTTGTGAAAGAAAAAAATGAGGAATAGTTGATATTGTAAGTGCGTAGTGCTAGGATCGCAACACTTGCGAACCGCAGCGGAATAGCAAACAAAAATTTCAAGAGCATAGCACTAAACGCTTATCCCAAAATCATCAAAATACTAGAAGTTGTAAACAAACTAGAGAGCTAAATTAGGAATTTTGAGGGCTACAACCTTTGAAGCGTGTCCACACACAAGTGGAAGACCCTATCTAGACTCCTAGATAACGGGAACGAGCTTACTTGCGGATCTCCTCGCCGAAAATGATCCACTTGGAAGGAAACCCTACTCAAGTTTCAACTTCACCAAAAGAACACTCTCTTGTGAAACAACTTACTCTCACTATTTGCTAAAAAATAAAAAGAGATGCAGTAATCACTCTTTCTTTTTCCCTTCTCTTAGCTCTGAAAAGAAAATTGAAAAATTGCATGAAGGAACGAGGCAGAAATGAGAGAAGCAATAGTGCAATATTTTCAATAAAATAAAGCCCAAACTTTTGCAACCCATTCCTCTGGTCATTTCTTTATTAATAAAAAAAATGATGTCCTTTCTAAATATATTTGTGTATTCATATACACAAAAATATTTAGTATATGTATCTTATAAATATACATGTATTTATATCATATACAAATAGGAAATGAGAAAGAGGGAGAAAGTGAACATAATACTAGAATATATATATCAACACTTGATTTAATAATCTGGTTTTATATTAATGAACCGGCTAATATTATTAAACGTCCGATTAATTTACGTGTATCACACATATTTAATCGAACCCCGCACGTATCATCATACGCACGCTACATTGTTTCGCCTGAGCAGGAAAATTCTCTGTGTGAGACTCTAAAGACTCAACAATACGCTAGCAGCGAGTTACTGGATTGTATCCATAACTCACAAACACGTCAGCGGCACTAGTTGTACGTAACGGCTGCCCAGATATATGTCAAAAGAAAGGTTCATAAGCAAACTCATCCGTACCCCCACAAAGCATATCAATGACAATCACCGTACAGACTGGTCTCTTCATCAGGGAGTGTCGCATACCAGGTCTGGAGGATGGATATTGTCAAACTCTCAATAACCCAATAAGTCATGTCGATGTCAAACTCATGACTATCTGAGATACAACTATTAACACTTATCAGTTTATCTCAACCGTCCTGACCAGACTAATGGTTATAGTCAATCATGCATAGCGCCACATCAACTCTCTATACCGGGAGAGACGAATCCCTTCGATCGCTCACTGCCTCCATATGCTTCAGGACTGTGCCCAGCTAAAACATGTATGCATGGCTTTTTAAAGCCATGGTTGGATAGTAATCAAAATACAGTGGGAACACACACAAGACACTATGACGATCTCAGATCAAAAGACTACCATGTACTTTTGCCACCAGAGAACTGTTATCTAACACTAGGTATAATACATTCTACGAGTTCTCGGCGAGTCCGTTCAGTGTACTTATTTTCCAATGAGCACATGCATACAATCTTTGGTGTCAAACACCAATGATTATGAGACCAACCATCGTCCCGGTCGGGGTCAAGAAATGCTTACACCAGTCTACTCTGGAGTATTAGTGTCCAGTCTCGATACTCCACGACTATAAACATTTAAGGATGTGCTTATCGACCACGTACCCAGGCTTATTAGTATGTTCCCTATCATAATCCTGATAGATAAACAAATATCATAAGGGCTCTATCAATATATATCAGCGATACGTAATATCAAGTAAAAATATACACATGAAAGATAAAACAAATCAAATAGCATACCATCATTTTGAGTAAGAAAAGTATGTACATATAGGTCCAAGAACAATTACAATAATTGTATCAACTGGTGCTATCAATTTATAGGCTTGGTTAGTTTTTACATTGATTGCACTAGTTTTAAATCATAAACCTCTATTTATCTTTTAAAATTACGCTAATTTTTGGGTAAGAAAAAACTTATAGAAACGGATACATTGGTCCGATCTTGAACTGAAAGAGAGATACCTATGAAGGAGACAAACCTCCGAAATTATTTCATGAATATTTCTTTTTTCTGTCCTTGTAAATTGCATCCAATACATGAAGAACCGTAGGTTGGGCCATGGTTTGGTCCTAAAAAAGAATTGGGCTGGAAGTTTGCAGCATAATCACTAAAATCTTTGATGCTATTTATCAATAAATAGAGACCTTGAACTACAAGCGCACAAAACTTTTCCTGATCAGTAACGCCAAAATCCATAAGTCATGTATCAGGCGACTAGTCGTGGTTTGAGAAGAGGAAAAATGGAGAAACATCTCAGCTCGAGTTTGATGTTAGATATGTCTCTCTACAATTCTAATGCAAAATAAAAAGAGCGTTCAATTTTGAAATTGATTGCTCGGGTAGCATCCTTTTCTTCTAGAAAGACGGATAAAAAAAGGTTGAGTGCCATGTCATTACACAGCATTTTCTTACAAAAAAACAAAATATAAAAAGAAAAGGTTGCATCTTGACTAGGTTCTGTTGGTCACGAGAACAGCTATGAAAACCGCTATGCATGTATATTTTTCACAGTTTAACTGTAACCTTTATTCGGTTAATTTCTCCATTAATGAGCGTCAATGGTCATGAGCCTACACCATAATTATATAGCAGTATCCAATCATCCAACCTTACAGTATTTAAACCATCTAGTAGGCCATAATTATCAAACAGTGATCGCTCAATTCGTGTAGAGCACTACACCTCGAAGCTTTACCAAGCTTTAAATCCTCAAACCCTTCAATCAATTCTCATCAACGGGGATTACTAAATGAATTGACTCGATATAGCTCCGAGTTTAACTCGATAAGAGCTTCTCCAAGTTAACATCCTTTGTTCAGGAAGCGAAACCTAAGGCAAAATTGTTTACTTATGCAGCTAAGTAACCCTATCTAAACCATCTGTATATTATTACATATAAAAGCTACATTTGGGAATATTCTTAAGGCAATATTCCTACTTCTATTTTGTCTCCAATCCGATTAAGAATAGCAAAAATTTAGATATGTCCTTGATCTTCCTTAAAATTTACATCTAACCCCAAGTACCATCTCACAACATAATCTCTCCTATTTTGTCTCCATTCCAATTAAGAATTGCAAAAATTTAGATAGGTCCTTGATTTTCCTTAAAAGTTTCATCTGACCCTAACTACCAACTCACAACATAAGCAGGGTTTATGGATTGGAAAATTTTAGTCAGTCCCTCGATATTTTCAAAAATTAACTATGGGTCGTTCTCGGAATTTGTCATATGATAAATGCCCTACCTTCTCTGAACAAAACCCTTATTTTGCCTCAAGATATGAAAATGACTAAAAATTGGAATAAGTTAATGGTTTTTCTTGTTGAGGAAGAAAAATGCATATTGGGATAAATTTAGTGGATATGAAGCAACCATTTTCTTAAAGATTTATATATTAAGATAAAATACTATAATCATGAAAGAATCGGTGAAACTTTAAAATTTTCAGTTTAGTACAGATTTGAATTAGTTTGATCATATTAATCTATCAAGCCGGAACATTTCTCTTTTATTTCGATTATCTACTTAAAGCATTAAAAATGGTTAGCTGTTAAATTACTTCTCTGTTCGCAACGTTAAATGGATTGATTTTAAAGTCTTAGACATTTATTTATCCATTGCATATTACTATAGCAAATCATAGCCTAAAAGGTTTAAGATGCGATTTGGAAGTTTATCCTTTTATCCCTGCATCATTTTCTGCATTACAACCTTGCATTCTCATCACGTCAAAGCATTCACGCCATGTCATTCATCTCATTTTTGGATAAAAATAATTGTTGGTGTACGTGAAGGCAGTTTAAATGCATGATTCAAGGTTCGTCCAAATGGCCAAAATACCTTTTTCCAGAACGTCCGAAAATCCGTATCTTATGAATTCTTGCACAACTCGTCCTGAAAAGTTTTGTCGAGGTTTTCCTATGATTTATCATGAGTTACCAAAGCAAAAACTTCAAATTGACTTTTCAAATTCATCGATATTTGCATTAAATCCCTTCGAACTTTCAAGAATTGTCCAAAAGTCACTTCCAGCCAATTGATGAGTATTTTCATGATGTGATCGTCACATTTGACCATGTTATATCAATTGGGACCATTTCCGACGGGCAATTTCATCCGGAACCCGTTAAATTCCCTAATCACCCCTTAATCGCCATTAATGTTTCCGGTTTTTTTATCTCGTGTTTCGTTGATCCAAATAATGTCAAAATTTTCAGATCATCTTAGTATGTTTATGAGGACGTACCATATTTCAACTAAAATCGACAATTTTTATCCGATGAACTAAACCCCGTTTATTATTCTATCATTAAAATGATATGTGGGCCCGCAAGGGTGATATTGCCATTTTTTTGTTAATGGTTCCTCATAACTTATTTAGATGACCCTCACCGCGGAATTTCAAGTCGTGTGAATATCGTTTGAATATGAACGATTAAGAGTTAATTAAACTAATTATTGTTGTCAAGCACTTAATTAGTAATAATTAATTCTCATTTGACTTGTCAAACCTATGACATAGGATTCTCCTCCTAGCAAGCTATCAACTTAACTTGCATCTCATGAACACCATAACATGCACTCTTTCTACCTAAAATCATACCTAACTTGCATCTTTTTGTTTTATTAGGAAATTTTATGGAGACCAAGCATTTTAAGATGAAATAAGCTTAGCTATTAATAGTGATCGGTTCATCTCTACAAAATCTCAACCATTCTATCCCTACAATCAATCACAGATCTCCATTTCATATCTTAACTACCCCCTCTTCCGTAAATAAACCTCTTTCATGAGTACGAAGGATCATTCTTCCATCTCACTTCCTTAATTTTCTCAACTCTTCACTTTATCTCTCAAAGAGCTCAAGTCTTCACCCCTCAACAAAAACAACCCTTAGATTAGTTAAGAAATCCCTAAAAAAACCAAAAAATATAGAAAAATTCAAAAAACACATGAGATGGAGAAAGAAAACCCGATTTTCCACATTAAGGATTAAGATTTAGGATTGAAGAACATATTTCTCAGGTTCTAAATTGTCAAGCTTGAATTTCAACCCTTCAAAAAACAACTCTGAATAAATGGTGATCCAAGATCCTATCTTCATGTTTTCTTCGTTTTTCATGTATTTCTAGCTCATTTTTCTTACTTATGCAAGTGAAAGGGCTCTCTCTTTGCGTTCGCTTTTCGATTGTCTTGTTATTTACTTGGGGTTGAGCTTTAATCGATAGAAAGAAGAGGATACATCCTCGGACTCTCTCTGTAGACCGGAATTTCTCAAAAATCCAAAAAATTAAGTAGGTTTTCACATAAAAAATGGTTTAGTCCTTTGGTCGACTTCTAATCTTGACCCTTTTTCGTGACCTTTGGCTAAAAGAACAAAAAGGGTAGGGTTATATCCAAGGACCATCTGTTATGCATCTCTTTTGACCAAAACTCGAGCAAAACATAGAGGCGAATTTGAAAAAAATCGCGTATTGGATTTTGTTTCTGCCTAGGTACCCAGGCGCCTTCTAACAAGGCATCCAGGTATCCCGAGATACATAGGCGCCTTTCAGTAAGGTGCCCAGGTACCCCAAACCTCCAAACAACCACCGTCTCTGTTTGTGAGGTTTCTTTTCCCCCGGTTTCGTCTTTTCTTGGTCTTCTCCATTGCCTCCGCGCCTTTCTGTTGGAGATAGTGCCCTCAGAGTCAATTATTAGGTCACAGGTACGTGATTGTAATGATTGAGGGAGGACCTATCCCGGTAGGACAGTCTTACTCGAGATGATAGTATGCTATCTAGTTTACCTTTATCATCGTGTACTGCTTTAGGTGACCTGACACGTCGCTATTACATGTTGATAGAGCCCCTAGGATTCTTGCTTGACCACCAGCAGTATGAGGGCGATCATATAAGTGGGAGCTGGGGGTCTATAAGCTTATCCTTAAAAGGTCCCTAGTCGTAGGAGTTTCGAGACTGGGCATCGATACTCCATTAGTAGACTAGTGTATACAGTCGAGACCCCGACGAGGGGCGGTGGCCGGTCTCACAAGCCACTGGTGTCAGTTGGATCACCTAAGATGTATACAGGTGCTCATTGGGTTATGAGTACACCGGACAGGACTCGCTGGGAACATGCTAGTTGGTCATATACCAGACGTCAGATGGCAGTTCCCTGGTGACATGTGTGCAGGTTAGTTCATCGACCTGGGGATCGTCATTTGTCTCGTGTGAGTTCCCACTGTACTTTGATTACTACCCTACCACGGCTCAAAGGAGTCGTGCAAACAGGTTTTAGTTGGGTACAGTCCCGAGCCACATGGAGGCAGTGAGCGTATCTTCAGGGGTTCGTCTCTCCCGGTATTGGGGGTGAGGTCGTGCTGTGTCTAGGAGAGCCATTACACAAAGTCCTTGGCCAAGGCAAGGAGATTTACTGGTAGGTATTCCAGTAGTATCTCAGGGTGTTCTGGGCTACACTCCGACACGACTTGTACCGCTTTTGGGGGTCTGACTTTTACCAACCCCCTAGGCCCGCCATGCGATACTCATAGACGAACGGACCGGACTGCACGGATATTGTCACTGACAGGCTCAGTAGGGTTGTCAGGCTGAGTTCACTCACAGACATCCCTTTTTGTCAATACCTGGTAGCCCGTTACGTATTGGCTTATACCTCTGACGTGCTAGTGGTTAAATCCACAACCGTGGTATTGACGAGTCTTTAGAGTTCCCCACATTCAGTTACTCAGCTTTCGGGCGAAAGGTTGTAGAGGCCGTATGGAGATATGGCAAGGTCCGATCAGATACGTGCGGTATTGCACGGATCAGGATAGGACAGTTTGTACTATAGGCCGTATTGGTATATGGCAGGGTTCGATCAGATACGTGCGGTATTGCACGGATCAGGATCGAACAGATATTACTAGCCGGTTTTGGTATAAGCCGGATCCTAGTATAGTACAGTGTAGATTTTGTCTCTTTGCATTTGTATTTCGGTCGGAATACAAATGCGGGGGTGTATGCACAGTATCGGGGTTTTCCTGTAATTTATTACGGGACCAGTTTTCTGGAGTTGCCAGTTTGCTTTCCGTTTCGGCCGATTTCCATTGCTCCGTTCATTGGCCGAAGATTGGTGGAGGAGGGCTTATTTGCATTGTTGCAAATAAGTATTTGTGGAGGGGGTTTTTGCTTTTTGTTGTATCATGATGGAGCACCTTACCTTGACTTCTTGACTTTGTTTTTTCATGATGGCTTGACTTTGGCTAATCATGGTTGTTGATTACTTGTTTTGGAGTGTGGGTTATGGTTGTGATCATTGGATTCTTTCATCATCACTTGCTTGCTTCATTGCTTTCCACCCACCCCCTTGACCTTGTTCTCTCTCTCTCCAATCACACTTGATGGGGGGGGGCGGCCATTCCTAGGTGGGGGAATGGGATTCATTTTCTTTTGGTGGGGAAAAATTGTTATTCTCATTCTTTAGTATGCTACTTTTTCCCACCTCTCAAAAGGTTCCTCCACATATAGTTCTTGTTTTCTTTTCCTTCACAACAATGGCAATCTCTATGAACCCCAAAGTGAGACTTGAGTACTACGCATTCTACAGCAAATCTTGGGCACGTCGAGTAGCCGGCTTCGTGCCCGAGTTGCCTCGGCATTGAGGTGGGAGCCCGTAAACAAAGTAGGCGATGTGGTGCACTTCCGGCGACCAGGAGGAGACGGGGCTTTTCCGCAGGAGATCGGGACCATGACGAGAAGACCGGAGGACTTGGATCGTCGGTATATCTCTATTCCCTTTCTTGTAGATAGCAAGGACTAGTTAGTGGTTCGATCCGGGTGTTTAGTGCGCGGTGGTGCCGGTTTGCTAAGTCCGCAAAATTAAAGTTTTTCACCGCTTCCGCATTCCGGCCGTCGGATCGACGGCCGGGGCGCCGCCGTGCACTTACAGTGGTATCAGAGCCTCGCCATTAACATAGTCTAGCTTGGTGTAATGTGTTTTTCTGTTTCGATCGATCGAATGTTCCAAAACTAAATTTTTGTTAGCATCAGTTTTCTGTTGGAATTTTTTGGTGTCGAAAAATTTTTCAGGTTGTAAAATATTGATGTACTGGAAAATCTAAGAGCTCTGTAAAAATTCGACGAAGTAACTCCACAGTGGGAGCGCGGAACCGCCGCTAAAACCCCCTTCCCGCCGCCCTTCCGCCGCACACTGTGGAGATCACTTCACCAATTTTTTACAGAGGCCTTCTGGGCTTAAAATATGGGTTTTGGAATATTAAAATTGGGCCCAAGATTTCTGTGAGTGCTACAGTTTTGATTGGGGGCCCACTTGTTAATTTTTGATCGATCGGATATTTTAAACACATTTTTCACAGTATTTACATTGTATCTGCGACCGTGAATGTCACTTGATCGGTAAATCCGGTCTAACTGCTATAGCCCGGTTAGACGGATTTGCGAACGTGACTTTCACGTTGATATTTTGTTTTTGCTGTGATGTTGCGGATCGGTCGTGAGGGATAGCCTGGATGCAATGCTAGTACAGTTTTGTTGTATTATGTACATTTGATATTGCGGGGCGAGCGTCCGACATGTGGACTGCCGTCACTGCCTGTTTGTATTATTTTTTTGGGGCACGACCTGGTTGCGGTCGATGTACCCGGTGTATGTATATTTTACTTTCTGTACTAGGATTACCCCGCGGAGGGGTGCACGGGTAGCCGGGTTCTAGAGGGCAACAAGCCCGCATCTCATGGCATTGAGACGGAGGGGGCTTCACTCTAGGATTGGCGGGCTATTCGCCGCACTCGTAGGGGGTATAGGTTGACCCAGGAGGGATGCCCAAGTTACCAGATTCCGTGAAGTGCTGGGTGGTCCATTCACGTCGCTGAAGGGGGCTGCCTCGCTTCAGGTTTTGGCGGGTGACTTGCCGCGCCCGTAGGGGTCTATGATTTCATTGCACAGGCTATCCACACGACCAGGGGAACGTCGGGTTTCAGTAGTGGCTCTGTGAAACCCGGGGATCCCAGATATCTGTATTGTTTCTGTGATGCTGTTCATTCTCTGTGATGTTGCATTTCTTTCACGCCTTGAGCGAAATACTATATATTGGTATATATATTAGTAGATGTAGTATATGTTTTGCATCCGCGCTAGTCCAGTCCCTGCTCTGTCGTTAGTAAGCTAACCTAACGGGTAATGACGGGACCCAGTGGCGAATGCGGATGGCATATACGTACATCAGTATATTTTCGTTCTTTTTGGTGTGATCAATTGATGGGACTGCATTGATTCGGATCAATGCAAGTTAAAAACAAACCTAATCTGATGTTGTTGGAACACTTTTCAAAAAGCTGTTATTGCAAGGACGTTCACTTTTGTTTTGCATCGTGATATTCAGTTGGAATATCCTGCTCCTCAGTCGACGAGGCAAGGGCCGAGATCCCTTCACCGGGAGTGACCCCTTGGACAGAAGTTTGCGTCAGGGCATTAACTTCACTATAGCCGATTACTTTTGCTTTGCATCGCGGTATTCATTTGGAATATCCTGCACCTCATTCTACGGGGAAAGAGCCGAGATCCCTTCACCGGGAGTGACCTCTTTAGCAACGGTTTTCGTCACTATATTTTTAAAAGCTATCCGTTCCTTCAACGATATCAAGTTCATTACGTTAAAGGTTTTCGCCAGAAACCATTCGTAGCCCTCCGTCGTTTCATATGGGTAGTCAATAGTATTCAAGCTGTGTATGTTGGCCAAAGTCAAGGCACAGTGTTTGGTAGCTGTTGGTTATTCATATGCAGCATAGATAGATGCGTTGGTTTGGGACAGTCGTGCTGCCATTTTGGCCAAAGTCAAGGGTATGTACGGGTGGATTCAAATTAACCTGGAGAATGACGGGCAGAACTTGACATGTGACTTATGATATGTTGGCCAAAGTCAAGGTCATAAGAGCATGGGGCAGAAATCACATCGGGAGTTTCAAAAGTACTGAAACTTGCCAGATATGCGCATACCTTCTGGAGTGTGATGATGTGAGCGGATTCCGTCACGTTATCATGCGATGATAGTTGGATCCCGATTCCCACTGATGAGTTAGTTTACTCCTCGGGTGACCCCGACTAATTCTTCTTTCAGGTTTGGAGGAGAATTTGAGGTACAGTGGGAGGTTTCCTGATTAGATAAATTGGTAACCATTCTGATCTAGGTTAGAGTGCACGCTGAGTGTTTCTTTTCTCTCTCTCTTTGGCAGCGACCATTGACCCGACCCTAAGACTTTGACTCAGTGACCAAGTTGACCGAACCTTCTTAAACACCGGCTTTTGGATTGTCAGAGTTGCAAACCTCATTGCCACTCCTACTTTTACCCTTTTCTCCAGGACACCCCGTATTACTACGAACGTCCACTTCCATTGGACAAAACCATCGTATGGTTAGATACGAACTCGAAAGAATTTATTCGAGGATGGTTTCCGGTTCTGGAGAAAACGGATGGGATTATTCAGTTGTCTTTTCCTTTTACCCTCTCTCAGGTTACGAGTACTCCTTGGTTTAGGGGTAGTACACCTATTACGCAAATTGGATTGTCTTCTTCCAAACCTTAGGCTGGTGCCGACCGGTAGGGAATGAAGAAAACCAATTAGCCTAACGATGGTGTGCAGAAGGTATTAAGTTAAGACAAAGCAAGGGATTAGTAAGAGGGCAAAGTAAATTGCAACAGATATTCACGACCAAACCAGGTATTTCTTCGCCAATCCTAAAATCACCTTTGTATTTCTCCAGGACACTCCGTATCACTACGAAGATCCACAGTTTATTGGATACTCCATCGTATGGTTATATACGAACTCGAAAGGAACTTGTTCCAGTTCGGGGATGGATTCTGGTTCAGGAGAAATAGGAATAAGATTTATTCAGGTGTCTTTTATCTTCACCTTCTCTCGCATTGCGAGTGTTCCAAGGATTGGGACATTACACCCATTATGCTTATTGGATAGTCTTCTTCCAAACCATAGGCTGGTGCCGAACGGTAGGGAATGAAGAAAACCATTTGGCCTAAAGGGGTGTACAGAAGGTAAAGACTAAAGACATAAGAAGGGATTTGGAGAGGTGGCAAAGAACTATACGGTTACAGTCGTGAATCTGGAAGAGGCATTACTAGGAATACCAGGATACCCCAACGAAACATTTCAATGTTTCAGTTTCACTGTGTACTATTAAAAGAAAACTGATTTCCCGATTAGACACTTACTCCAGGGTATGTATTTACCAGGTACGATTCTCACATCTGTATGGTTTTACAGATGATGAGTGGGAGTAGGTTATTGGGAATTGGGTGATCATCCTCATTGTATCGGGATTCGTTGTAATCGGTGATATTTGAGGAAATCACCTGGGCTGTTTGCCGGTCGACAAATATTTGGTTTTGAATATCCGCTGTTATGCACCAATTTCAAATTGATATATCTGTACGTCTATTTTCATAGAGTGAGATATACCTTTTTGAAATTATGTCTATGACATTTACCTATATCAGTGGATGGTTAGGTAAGGAGCATTAAACAGCGGTGTAATTCTTCTTAACCATAAGTACAGTTTTCAACCTACGACACACAGTGAATGAGTTATTAGACTCAAGGGACTTATACAGAGTATTGTATGTTGTCCAGTGTCCATTAGGACAGAGGGGTTGGTCCTCATACTATATTCTGTTTACTTTTAACTTCTCTAGTTCTTAGACATGTGTTTCGTAGAAACACAGGGTCTAAGTTTTGAGGAGTTACAGGTATTTGAATAGAGTAGAGAACCAGGTGTAGCAAGTATCGGGATTCTTCAAAGTGATCGAAGATGTAGATACTTGTGTATGGTATTCAGTTGATAGTAATGATAAAGAGATCTTGCTTCTCTTTCAGGTTACTCATAATTGGAAGTATTCCTAAGTTGTGTAACGCTGATCGGCCTCCTTCCATTTAGTTGACATGCGCTGGAGACAGCTGCATGATTTGAATCTGGTTCAATTAAATCAGTGCCTCTGTTCCTATATTGGATATAGAACAGTTCGTATCTTAACGATGTTAAGGTACGGGGAGTTGTCCGGCTTATGCTTAAAACCAGACACTGGACAACTCAAGGCACGTTTCTGTAATGGCTGTTTGTGGGTTAACCCAGGCTATGACGCGGGTTGACTTTCTACCATCTGGATGAACAATAGCAATATTGTTCTAGACTCGCCACAGTTTTAATAAAAATGGATTTTTTCAGAAAACAGTAGTGGGAGTATGGTAGAACTGGAAGTGATTCCAGAACCACAAACGATTACTGAAGATTTGATAAGGAACCTAAAGATTCAATCTGGATTGACATTTCATTGGCCACTCCGCAGATAAGGTGGGTAACTTCAGGCACCCGAGAGGCACTACGGTAGCCTCAAGGACGGTGACAGGGAAGTTCTTGTTTACCCACAATTGCCATTGCTGTTGTTCCAGGTTACGAGACCCGGCGGGAGGATGAGTATAGCGTCGTTCTAAACCAGTTTTAGAAGTGTACGTCTATATGACTCTGCCAGAGGGTTGTCGTAGTCAGTGGGAGCAGCGGAAGCATTGGTGGACAGGTTGCTTATGTCTATTTATAGACTAGAGCAGATGTAGCGGAGATAGATCATCTATTTCTGACGTGACAGTCATGGGTTTGACTTCGTCAGAATAGGGGATGGATCTGTTGAGAAGGTAGTAGGGTGTGATATCCTGGTATTTGGATGACATACACAGAATAGGAAAAGAAACTCCTATACTACGATCGGTCATACTTTGATCGTCACACAGTAGTTTCTCCACATAGGAATTGGGTATTATATCAGACATACTGGTTACTAGATCTATGGTTTTAGATCTAGATTTGGGTGGTTTCCCAATCAGGGTACTTGACAGCATTCTAAGAGTATTTAGGATGGACGACTCCTGGCACGGTAGTGTACCTGCAGGTAATGGAGTCACCCTCTCCAAAAGTGTCTTACAGACTAAAGGGGAGAGGGACGGGCATGATTGGCAGATCACTTGCTCAGGCAATTGAGTCAATCGTGAGATGTCAAGTACCACACCAGATGTTGTTCTTGCACTAGATGCAATAAATTGACATTAATCCAATCCTGGAGAAGCAGTCGGAAGCAGTTTTAGAACATAAGTGGATGTTCTAGGGATATGATAACGACAGCCTCATTCAGGAGACAGTTATCATTCCAGGCTTCCAAGGTGACATGGACGACAAGGAGGTTGTCAGAGTTATAGTTTTCCTTCTGATGAGGGGCAGTATTTTGGACAGGTGGTCCAAGGCAATACTGAGGGACGCATGGCGCGCAGGATACTGATTAAGTTCAGTTGACGATACAGTCTAAGAAGTTTGGTTTTGGAGTTCATTTATGAGCTAGGTCCCATCAGACATCCAGACACATTCTAAGACAGGTATTGCTCATTTCGGGAGATGGTTTTCTCCGCGAACTTGAGATTTAGAGAGACATAGAAAGAAACAACAAAGCGGATCCACTCACTGAGGCTATTCCTCGAACGCAATAGTTCCGCAAACGAGCTTTGTGAGACTGACTAGTAGAGGAGTTGGATGTTCGGTATCACACGGGCTGTGAGTATGCGACATCGCAATAATTAGCCTTGAGTGCAAGTGGGAGATTGTTGGAGATAGTGCCCTCAGAGTCAATTATTAGGTCACAGGTACGTGATTGTAATGATTGAGGGAGGACCTATCCCGGTAGGACAGTCTTACTCGAGATGATAGTATGCTATCTGGTTTACCTTTATCATCGTGTACTGCTTTAGGTGACCTGACACGTCGCTATTACACGTTGATAGAGCCCCTAGGATTCTTGCTTGACCACCAGCAGTATGAGGGCGATCATATAAGTGGGAGCTGGGGGTCTATAAGCTTATCCTTAAAAGGTCCCTAGTCGTGGGAGTTTCGAGACTGGGCATCGATACTCCATTAGTAGACTAGTGTATACAGTCGAGACCCCGACGAGGGGCGGTGGCCGGTCTCACAAGCCACTGGTGTCAGTTGGATCACCTAAGATGTATACAGGTGCTCATTGGGTTATGAGTACACCGGACAGGACTCGCTGGGAACATGCTAGTTGGTCATATACCAGACGTCAGATGGCAGTTCCCTGGTGACATGTGTGCAGGTTAGTTCATCGACCTGGGGATCGTCATTTGTCTCGTGTGAGTTCCCACTGTACTTTGATTACTACCCTACCACGGCTCAAAGGAGTCGTGCAAACAGGTTTTAGTTAGGTACAGTCCCGAGCCACATGGAGGCAGTGAGCGTATCTTCAGGGGTTCGTCTCTCCCGGTATTGGGGGTGAGGTCGTGCTGTGTCTAGGAGAGCCATTACACAAAGTCCTTGGCCAAGGCAAGGAGATTTACTGGTAGGTATTCCAGTAGTATCTCAGGGTGTTCTGGGCTACACTCCGACACGACTTGTACCGCTTTTGGGGGTCTGACTTTTACCAACCCCCTAGGACCGCCATGCGATACTCATAGACGAACGGACCGGACTGCACGGATATTGTCACTGACAGGCTCAGTAGGGTTGTCAGGCTGAGTTCACTCACAGACATCCCTTTTTGTCAATACCTGGTAGCCCGTTACGTATTGGCTTATACCTCTGACGTGCTAGTGGTTAAATCCACAACCGTGGTATTGACGAGTCTTTAGAGTCCCCCACATTCAGTTACTCAGCTTTCGGGCGAAAGGTTGTAGAGGCCGTATGGAGATATGGCAAGGTCCGATCAGATACGTGCGGTATTGCACGGATCAGGATAGGACAGTTTGTACTATAGGCCGTATTGGTATATGGCAGGGTTCGATCAGATACGTGCGGTATTGCACGGATCAGGATCGAACAGATATTACTAGCCGGTTTTGGTATAAGCCGGATCCTAGTATAGTACAGTGTAGATTTTGTCTCTTTGCATTTGTATTTCGGTCGGAATACAAATGCGGGGGTGTATGCACAGTATCGGGGTTTTCCTGTAATTTATTACGGGACCAGTTTTCTGGAGTTGCCAGTTTGCTTTCCGTTTCGGCCGATTTCCATTGTTCCGTTCATTGGCCGAAGATTGGTGGAGGAGGGCTTATTTGCATTGTTGCAAATAAGTATTTGTGGAGGGGGTTTTTGCTTTTTGTTGTATCATGATGGAGCACCTTACCTTGACTTCTTGACTTTGTTTTTTCATGATGGCTTGACTTTGGCTAATCATGGTTGTTGATTACTTGTTTTGGAGTGTGGGTTATGGTTGTGATCATTGGATTCTTTCATCATCACTTGCTTGCTTCATTGCTTTCCACCCACCCCCTTGACCTTGTTCTCTTTCTCTCCAATCACACTTGATGGGGGGGCCGGCCATTCCTAGGTGGGGGAATGGGATTCATTTTCTTTTGGTGGGGAAAAATTGTTATTCTCATTCTTTAGTATGCTAGTTTTTCCCACCTCTCAAAAGGTTCCTCCACATATAGTTCTTGTTTTCTTTTCCTTCACAACAATGGCAATCTCTATGAACCCCAAAGTGAGACTTGAGTACTACGCATTCTACAGCAAATCTTGGGCACGTCGAGTAGCCGGCTTCGTGCCCGAGTTGCCTCGGCATTGAGGTGGGAGCCCGTAAACAAAGTAGGCGATGTGGTGCACTTCCGGCGACCAGGAGGAGACGGGGCTTTTCCGCAGGAGATCGGGACCATGACGAGAAGACCGGAGGACTTGGATCGTCGGTATATCTCTATTCCCTTTCTTGTAGATAGCAAGGACTAGTTAGTGGTTCGATCCGGGTGTTTAGTGCGCGGTGGTGCCGGTTTGCTAAGTCCGCAAAATTAAAGTTTTTCACCGCTTCCGCATTCCGGCCGTCGGATCGACGGCCGGGGCGCCGCCGTGCACTTACACTTTCATACCCCCACATACACACACTTACGCCATATGGGTGTATTTCGACGCTAAAACGTCTAAAATTCCCCAAAGCAACGCCGAGTCGTGCCCGATTAGGACTTTCTCGTGGGTAGCCGATTCTGTCAGGTCTCCAAAGGGTTTTACGATTTCTTACCCCTCCATTCTATGTTTTTTCATCCCCCTACTATGTTGTTTCCACATCTTCTTTTTTTTCCACATTTAGAAGCGAGCGAAGACTACAGTTAGCTAATCCGGAGCCCACCTCATTTGTGACTTTCTTTGTCTCTCCTTTTTCAGGTTCGCGGCTACAAAAGGTATACAAAAATTTCATAACTAATTAAGACTAAGATTTATTTTAAAAACGATGGTAAGAGAAAAACGAATTACTCATAACTCGTAATTTCTTTTAGTTGATAACATCTTCAAAAATGCTGACAAGCTACTTTTTATTTTCTGAAACTAATTTATTTGCAAATTCCTTAGGAGGGATTCGAAGATGATTCTGATTGCTTGGAAGAACGTTTGTAAGAAGTGACAAGATCAAAGCTTGGCCTCTTGACTGTCCATCCTTCCCTTTCCCTCCTACCACCATCAGAAAGGGATCGCTATGCGGGACAAATTTTTTCTGCAAGCACAAATACGCATGTTTATATTAGTATTCATCAATTTAAGACTCGACAAAAGATACATATGTGATGTTGAGAAAGCAAAATAATGTATATTTATTCAATAATGTTAGATTTAATTTTACCTTTACAATTATTATTTAAATTGATTGAAATATATAAATTCGAAGTTGTGATATTACTTTTCTTATTGGAGATGTTCTATAAGAGACATAGTTGACTTTTTTTTTGCGTTTCAAATATATTTTTGTTTGTTTTCAAAAAAAATATAATTATTTATGTAATAATTTTCTTTAAAAGAAATTTTTTATCGAGCATAATCACCATCTACGTACAATAAATTTGTATTGGAGAATTGTGTAACATGCATAATATTGAAAAAAAAAACAGAAAATTTTAAGATTTCATGTTTTATATCATAGAAAATATTGAATAAATAATAAAAATTAATTTATTCTTGAACACATTGTTGGGTTACGGCAGCGTCCCGGCCATCAAACCGTGGCCAAATGCGGAACAAAATTTTTCTAAACTGGCGCTACCATTACCCGATACCCGGATCTACCCTAAACCTTATACCAGCAAGCATATATAAAGAAGTTAGAATGGTTATCGAGTTGATCCGTGTCTTTCGGTCTTCAACCATCTTCCCAAGCTCTTATTGATCGTCTGGATCGAGTTTGGTTGTCGGTCTTCCTCCATATACGATGATCCACCTGTGGGAAACAGCGCAAGATTCAGCCTCGCCGAGCGAGGCAACCGACGCTTCAAGATTGCTAGCAATGGAGAGTGAAGGTGTAGGAATGTGTCACTATAATTTTCTCTCATCACAAATACTCCATGAGCAACTCAAAAAGATGAAGAGGAGGTGAGGAAAACATGCGGCATGAGCAACTCAAGAAATGTGGCTAAGTTTTTTTTTTCTCCAAGTGAGAATGAGAATGAGTAATGAATCAAGTGAAGAAAACCAAGTGAGCAAGGCATGTGTAGAGAATGGTGGCAGCCCCTCTTTTTTCAATCATGCACACAAAAAAATCTCCTCTCATTTTTCAATAAACAAATGCAAATCATACCTCTTTACATGCCTTGCATTGTTCATGCCACCTCACTCCTCCAACTCATTTGTAAAACAAATGAATTTCCAAAAAGGAAAATCATACAAATGAGGTGTCCACTTCTAGAAGCTATTTCATATAAATACGGAATACAACCCGGTACATATATCGAAATACATATACGCGTATTCATACAAAAATGCGAATAGCCAAGAGAGAAAATGAATAGTGAACAATAATACCAGAATACACACATATAAATACATATATAAATTATTAAATCAAAACCTGATTTAATAATCCGGCTTAATCCTAAGCCGCTAGTATTATCAACCGTTCGATTAAAGTCCATGCAGCCTGTACACATAATTAATCGGACACATGTATGTACCAACATACGTCATCTACACTATATCGCCTGAACCGTGAAAACCCTCTGTGTGGGACTCTAAAGACTCGTCAATACGCTGGCAGTAGGTTGAACCACAAGCACGTCAGCGACACTAGCTGTACGTAACGGCTACCCACGTATTGAGCGAAAGGAAGGCCGACGAGCAAACTCATCCAAACCCCTACTGAGCCTGACAGTGACAATATCCATACAGTCTGGTCTGTTCATCTAAGAGTATCGCATATCGAGTCTAGAGGATGGATAAAGTCAGACCCGTAATAACGCAATAATTCGTGTCGGTATGAAACCCATCACCACCTGAGAAACTACTTATCCTAGATCAGTAATTCTCGACTATCTTGGCCAAGGATTTCTGGTGATGGCCACCCGTGCACTGCGCGATATCAACCCCCAATATCGGGAGAGGCGAATCCTCGACGATTCAGTCACTGCCTCCATGTGGCTCGGGACTGTACCCAACTAAAATCTGTTTGCACGACTCCTTTGAGCCGTGGTAGGGTAGTAATCAAAGCACAGTAGGAACTCATACGAGACAAATGACGATTTCAGGTCGACAGACTAACCTGTACACATGTCACCAGGGAACTGCTATCTGACAATAGGTATAATACCAACTAGCAGATTCTCGGCGAGTCCGTCCAGTGTACTTATAACGCAATGAGCACCTGTATACTATCTTAGGTGAACAAATTAACACCAATGGCTTGTGAGACCTTACCACCGCCCCTCGTCAGGGTCTCGATCAGTATACACCAGTCTACACTAGAGTATCGATGCCCAGTCTCGATACTCCCACGATTAAGGACATTTAAGGATGTGCTTATAGATCACCCAGCTCTTACATATATGATCGCTATCATAATGCTAGTAGTTAAGTAAGAATCCTATGGGCTCTATCAACATGTAATAGTGATGATAAAGACAAACCAGATAACATACTATCATCTTGAGTAAAACTGTTCTACCGGTATAGGTCCTCCCTCAATCATCATATCACCTGCCTGCGACTACGATAATTGCCTTGAGGGCACTATAGCCAACAATCTGCCACTTGCACTTAAGGCCAATTATTGCGGTGTCGCATACTCACAGCCCGTGTGATATCGAACACCCAGCTTCTCTACTAATCAGTCTCGCAAAGCCCGTTTGCAAAACTATTGCGTTCGAGAAATAGCCTCAGTGAGTGGATCCGCTCCAATGTTTCTTTCTGTATCTCTCTATATCTCAACTTCATGGAGAAAGCTATCTCTCGAAATGAGCAATACCTGTCTTAGAATTTGTCTGGATATTTGATGGGACCCAGTTCACAAATGAACTCCAAATCCAGCAAACTTTCTAGACTGTATCATCCACTGAATTTAATCAGTATCATGCGCCATGCCTTTCCTCAGTATCCGCTTGGACCACCTGTCCAACATACTGCCCCTGAAAAGAGAGAAAACTATAACTCTGACAGTCACTCTGTCATCCAGGTCATCTTAGAAACCTGAAATGATAACCGTCTCCCGAAGGAGGCTGCCGTTACCATATCCCTAGAACATCCATTTAAGTTCATAAACTGCTTCCCAACATTTCTCCAGGATTGAATTAATATATATGCTTATTGCAGCTAGTGCAAAAAACAATATCTGGTGTTCTACTTGACATCACATGATTGACTCAACTGTATAAGCAAATGATATGCCAATCATGCAAATCCCTCTCCCCTTTAGTCTGAAAGACATCCTTTAGAGAGGGTGACTCCATCACCTGCAGGTTCACCACCATGCTAGGAGTCGTCCATTCTAAAACACTTTAGAATAGTGTCAAGTATGTTAGTGTATATGCCCTAGAGGCCATTACTGTATTATACTAGTTTGTATATTACTTAATGGAAGCTTGGAATATTCACAGTTGTATAGACAATCTTGCTCAAAATGGTAATATGCTACTTGGTTTGTTTCTACTTTAATGTGTACATGTGTTTCTTTTAGTATATCACCTATACACATTAGTGGAGCCGTTAGGATCTTTTGCTTGATTACCAGCGTTGTGATGGCAGTCACACTCGTGGGGGTTGGGTAATCCACAAGCATATCGTTATACAGGTCCCTAGTCGTAGGACTATCAAGACAGGGCATCGATACTCCGGAGTAGACTAGCGTATGCGCTTCTCATCCCAGCAGGGGAGACGGTCTGTCCCACAGCCGTCAGTACGTCGTACTTGAGATAGTATGCGGGTGCTCGTTAGGTTACGAGTACACTGGACAGGACTCGTCGGGAACTGTTGGTTGGTACTATACCTATCGTCAGTTATCAGTTCCCAGGTGACATGAGTACAGCTTAGTCCGCTGACTTGACATTGTCACTTCGCCTCGAGTGTGTTCCCACTGTACTTTGATTACTACCCTACCACGGCTCAAAGGAGTCGTGCAAACATGTAGTAGTTGGGTGCAGTCCCGAAGTACTTGGAGGCAGTGACGGTTAGACAGGATTCGTCTCTCCCGGTATTGGGAGTTGATATCGCGCTGTGTCAAGGAGAGCCATTACACATAGTCATCCCTGGCCAGGGCAAGCGAGTATACTGGTAGGTTTCCAGTGTTATCTCAGGGTGTTCTGGGCTACACTCCGACACGACTTGTACCGCTATTAGGGGACTGACGTTTACCGCCCCTCTAGGCCCGCTATGCGATATTCTCAGATGAACAGACCAGACTGTACGTAGACTGTCACATTCAGGCTCAGTAGGAGTTCAGATGGGTTTCACCTCGTCAGTCTTCTTATCGGCATCTACCTGGGGTCCGTTACGCACAGCTAGTGCCGCTTGCGGTCTGTGGTTAAACCCACTGCCAGCGTAGTGTCGAGTCTTTAGAGTCCCACACAGAGAGCTATTCGCCTTTAGGCAAAAGAGTAGAGGTCGCATGGTTTTGCGACAGGGTTCGGTCACATCCGCGCACTTGTGCACGTTTGGTGTCCGGACAGTTATTACAAGCGGGCTTTGGTTTAAACCAGATCCTAGTATACGTTTTGGGATTGGTTTTATCTCGTTTGTATTCGTGTTCCTCGGAACGCGGATGCGGGTGTATATGCACAGTTGACAGAGGCAGAGGCAGAGGATTCTCATTAGGGTTGTTGACTGTTGACATTTTCTAAACCCTAATGCGAATATGAAATATGATTAATAATAATATTAATTAAGTATTAGTGTGCCATGGTTGGGTTGAAAGGTTGACTTTGTTGACTTGTTGACTTTGTTGACCGGTTGACTAGGTTGGACTTGTTGACCATCATCATGACAATGGCTATCATTTCATGGGTATGACTTTTGCTTGCTTGTTTGTTCATAAATTGCATTTAATGCATGAAATGATATTGCCATTTGATATGAACCATCACAAAAATACTCAATTACTATTATTATCATGATTATTTTGGATTATGAAGAGGATGGTGAAAAAAGTCTTGCTCATTCTATCATTTGCTTTCTTTCTCATGAAAGCTTTCCTCTTCCTCTTGCTCTCCCTCTTCCTCTAGCTCAAAGGCAAAAATCTCTCATGTGCTGAGAACCATTTGCCTCGGAGATAAAACCCAAAATACTTCTCTACTCATCCTAGTGTATAAGGTCTAGCAAGCCAAGTATTCTAGTTTCCTCTAGATTGAGGTTGGAGCCAAAGGTAGAAGCTTTCGGGTGGATCCATCTTCGGCACAAGGAGATGACGAGGTGAGGCCGATCCGACCACCACAAGGAGTTGAAGAGAAGGAGTTCAAGTTTAGGTATAACCCCTAACCTAGTAGCTAAACTCTTAATTTGGTTGTTAGATAGTTTGTTTAACAAAGATCCTTTTCTAGAGTCCATGTTACCTCCACCGTAAAAATCGTTTTTCACCATTTCCGTAACCCCAAAGAACCGGGGACGGGTAACGTGGACTTACAGTGGTATCAGAGCCTAGTTAAACACTATCTAGCATGTTAGAAAAGTAACTAGAAGTTCGATCGGAGAAAAAAATCACAAAACATGCCCGAAATATCAACTTTCTGCCGATTTTTATTTCTGTTCAAAAAATAATAAATCATGTACTAAAAATCGGCTCAGGGTTTTTAAAGAACACGCAAGAAAAATGGTCCACTAACTCGGTCAAAGCGCCGTGGAACCGCGGCAGGAGCTTGCTCTCGCCGCGGATCCGCGGCCGAGTTGACTCGGCCGTGGGCAATTTTTCCTGCAGTGTGTTCAGTGGGGTGTTTTGGGATTTTTACAATATGTTTTTTCTGCCCAGATTTTCCAGAAAACAAATTTGTGTTTTGGGGTGGTTAAAAATCCGTATTTTGATCGAACTTCTATAGACTTTAGCTAACGGGTTATATCTGTGATGTGATATATGTATTGAATGTCTGCTAATCGCTATACGTCAATTAGTGGGGGATATACATATCTGTGTTCTGTAATGTTGATGGTATGTGTATATGAATTCGTTGGATTGTCGCGGATGAATAGCCGGGGGGTTGTGAGATGAGAGTTTTCTTTATCTTTCAATTCATGTAATTTGTAATTGATGTAATATTATTTATTTGGCCGCACATCCGGGATGAGGTTGTAGCCGCCATTGTATAATTTCTTTTACTGTTTTTGCTCCTAGAATAGACCCAAGGTGGGGTGCACAAACTACCGGGTACCTCGAAGTGCCGAGTGGCCTACTCACATTGTTGAGGGAGGTTGCTTCACTTCGGGTATTTGGCGGGTAGTTTGCCGCACCCGTAGGGGTCTAGGGTGGGGTCTTGGCTATTTATCGCGACCGTGTAATCCGCTTTTCGTTACAGGCTCATACGGAATGCGGATTCCTAGTATATCCAATGTGTTCATCTGTGATCTGGAATGGCTATCATTGCATCTGACGAATGTATATATCTATATATGATATCTATTTAGGCGTTGCTTATGTTTTGCATCCGCGCTAGTCCAGCTCCCGCTCTGTCGTTAGTTAAGTAACCTAACGGGTAATGACGGGGCCCCGTGGCGAATGCGGATGGCATAAGCGTACGTCATATTTTCGTTGTTTTCTGCAATGGTAGGATTAAATGATGGGACGCATTAAATTAATGCAAGAAAATAAACCAAAGTTAAAGTCGTTGGAGCAATTTCAAAACCACTCGGTTTCTTTTCAAAAACAACTTTTAAACGCGGAGCTTAAGCTACTCCTTTTAAAAGCTATCTCGTTCCATCGATTATATCAAGTTTACTACGTTCACGGTTTCGCCAAAACCATTCGTAGCCCTCCGTCGTTTCATATGGATAGTCAATAGTATTCAAGCTGTGTTTGTTGGCCAAAGTCAAGGCACAGTGATTGGTAGCTATTGGATATTCATATGCAGCATAGATAGATGCGTTGGTTTGGGACAGTCGTACTGCCTTGTTGGCCAAAGTCAAGGGTAGATACGGGTGGGTTCAAATTAACCTGGAGAATGACGGGTAGAACTTGACATGTGACTTATGATTTGTTGGCCAAAGTCAAGGTCATAAGAGCATGGGGCAAAAATCCACATCGGGAGTTTCTAAAGAAACTGAAACTTGCTAGCGCTGCATACCATTTGGAGTGTGATGATTCTGGTAGGATTCCTTCAGTTTTGTCACGCGATGATATTTGGATCGCGATCCTACTGTGAGTATATGCTACTCCTCTGGAAATTTCTCACTTAACGATCAATGGTATAAACCAAGTAGGTGTCTAGAAAGGTGTTAGCGGGGCTACGCCCCCATGAAAAAGATGTTATTTAATTAAGGAACTTCACGAAAGTATTGGAAAACCTCCCTCGAAGTACCAACACTGGCCTGGCTGAACGGTTAAGCAAGTATTGTACGGTGAGATTGATCCCGGCTAATTCTTCCTTTTTGGTTTTAGGAGGAATTCGAGAAACAGTGGGAGCCATCCTGTTTAGACAAACTAAAAACCACTCTAAACTTGCAAGAGCATCATGCTAAAGTGTTTCTTTTATCTCTCCTAATTGCAGCGACCAATCGTCATGACCGGACTTAAGTTATTACTAGATAAAAACATACTGACAGGGCCAAACTACAAAGATTGGCTCAGGAATGTCAAAATGGCAATCACTTATGACAAGCTGGGGTATCTTCTTACCACCAAAGCTCCCCCTGTCCCAGGTCCCACCTCCAGCGTCGCGGATAAGGAAATCCGTAAGACCTGGGAGATCGACTGCGCGAAGGCTAAGTGCCTCGTGCTTGCCTCTATGGACAATGAACATCAGAGGAGGCACGAGAATATGGACCTTGAATCCATATTTCTCCATACAAAAGAACTGTATGGAGAGCAATCCCGTATCGCTAGATACGAAGTCTCGAAAAAGCTGTTTTCGGCGAGATTGGCCGTCGGATCATCGGTAGCGGAACACGTGCTTAAGATGATTGGCTATATTGAAGAGCTCGCGGACCTTGGGACCACGTTAGAGAACGAGCTCTATACTGACTTGATTCTCCAGTCCCTTCCTTCCACTTACGCCCAGTTTATCCTGAACTTCAACTTGCAAGAAAAAGAAGTTGAACTTTCAGAACTCCTCAACCTGCTGAGGAGTGCAGAGGGCACCCTACAGAAAGGTAGGGAAACATCCACTTTGTTTGTAGGAGGATCTTCCTCTTCTAAGTCCAAGACGAAAGCCAAGGGAAAGAAGAAGAAAGCCCCCGCCAAACCAAGGGGCGGTGTTAGTAAAGTGGAAACGAAGGGAAAAGCAAAGGCAACAAAGATAGCGGGGCAGTTTGTGGGAAAGGAAGAGTGCTTCTATTGTCATAAGAAAGGACACTGGAAAAAGATTGCAGGGCTTGGAAGGCCAAGAACCAGGACCCGAAGCAAGTTGCGGCTTCGGCTTCAGGTGTGTATGTTATTGAAAACTGTCTATCAATAAACTCTACTTCCTGAGTATTGGATATCGGATCAGGATCTCATATCTGTAATTCCATGCAGGCACTGAGAAAGCATAGGGTTTTGAAAGCAGGTGATATGACCCTCAGAGTTGCAAACGGAGCTGGCATGGATGCTGAGTCCGTGGGGGACTATCACTTGGGAATGCCAGATGGACATGTTTTGGTTTTGCGTGATTGTTATTTTGTACCCAATGCAACTTGTAATATCATATCTGTATCTTTATTATCTAAAGAAGGTTATGAATTTGCATTTGTAAGCAATGTTGTAAACATTCACCTTAATCAAGTTTTGATTGGGTCAGGTACATTAAGAAATGGTATATACGTATTAAACCAACCGCAGATTTTCAATGTCCGGAATACACACAAAAGAAAGTCTCCGGAAACAAATCAGGCTTTCTTATGGCATTGTAGACTGGGTCACATCAATGAGAGAAGGTTAACGAAGTTACATACAGAAGGATATTTAGATCCGTTCCAATATCAATCATATGCAACTTGTCAATCCTGTCTCAAAGGAAAGATGACAAAGACTCCGTTCACTGGACACGGAGTAAGAGCGAGCGAGCTCTTGGGACTCGTACACAGCGACGTGTGCGGTCCTATGTCTACACATGCGCGAAACGGTTATTCTTACTTCATTACTTTTACGGATGACTTTTCAAGGTACGGATATGTCTTCTTAATGAAACATAAATCCGAAGCCTTTGGAAAATTCCAGGAATATAAGAATGAAGTAGAAAAACAAACCGGCAAAAGTATCAAGACACTGAGATCTGATCGAGGTGGTGAATACTTGAGTGCCGAGTTCCTGGATTACCTAAAAGAGAATGGAATTCTCTCTCAGCTTACTCCTCCATACACTCCACAACATAACAGTGTATCGGAGAGACGGAACCGGACCCTATTGGATATGGTACGTTCCATGATGAGTAACGCTGAGTTACCGCGATCATTCTGGGGATATGCACTAGAATCAGCTGCATATCTTTTGAACCGAGTTCTAACTAATACTGTGCCTACCACACCATATCAGATGTGGTGTGGGAAGAAACCCTATCTTAAGCACATTAAGACATGGGGATGTCCAGCTTTTGTTAAAAAGCAGCATGCGAACAAACTCGAGGCACACTCAGTACAATGCAAGTTTATGGGATATCCAAAGAACTCCAAGGAATATTTCTTCTATTGCGAAGAGGAACAAAAGGTTTTTGTTTCTCGTCATGCCTGCTTCTTGGAAACTGAGTTTTTGGAAAATTAGATAAGTAGGAGCACAATAGAATTGGAAGAAATTCCAGAACCACGAGCTATTACTGAAATCTTAGAAAAACTAGAGGGTTCGAAAGAACCAGAGGGTTCGAAAGAACATGACATTCCTACGCCGCTCCGCAGGAGTAGTAGGCAGTCTCATCCGCCCGAGAGATACTACGGTTTTCTCATAGACGGGGATTGAGAGGATTGCATCATTGATAGTGATGAGCCTACTAGCTTCCAGCAGGACATTCAGAGCGTTGACTCAGTAAAATGGCTGGATGCAATGCGGACCGAAATGGAGTCCATGTACACCAACAAAGTATGGACTTTGGACATTGCTCCAGATGGGGTAAAACCCGTAGGATGCAAGTGGATCTTCAAGAAGAAGATTGGTGTAGATGGACAGGTTGAGACCTATAAGGCTAGACTTGTTGCAATGGGTTTTCGTCAAAGACCTGGTTTGGACTATGACGAAACCTTTTCTCCAGTGGCTATGCTGAAATCCATTCGGATCCTTCTTGCCATTGCTGCCTTCCACGATTATGAGATTTAGCAGATGGACGTAAAGACCGCTTTTCTAAATGGAAATTTAAAGGAGTGTGTCTATATGGACCAGCCAGAGGGTTTCATTCAGAGTGGGAGCAGCGGAAAGGTGTGCAAGTTGCTTAAATCCATTTATGGACTAAAGCAGGCATCGCGGAGTTGGAACATCTGTTTTGATGAGACAGTCAAAGAATTTGGCTTTATCAAAAATCCGGATGAACCATGCACCTATAGTAGATTTGTAGCAAGAACTGTCGTATTCCTCGTTTTATACGTGGATGACATTTTCTTGATAGGAAATGACATTCCTATGCTACAATCTGTCAAAGGGTTCTTGTCACACAGGTTCTCCATGAAAGACCTGGGTGATGCCACTTACATTCTGGGGATCCGGATCCATCATGATAGATCCAAGAGGATATTAGGACTTTCGCAGTCCAGGTACATCGACACCATACTGAAAAGATTCAGTATGGAAGATTCCAAGCGCGGTAATATACCGGCTTGTCACTGGATCACCCTCTCCAAAGAGATGTCTCCCAAGACTGATTTGGAAAGGGATCGCATGTCTATTATACCCTACGCTTCTGCGGTAGGCTCTATAATGTATGCGATGTTGTGTACCAGACCAGATGTAGCTTATGCACTGAGTGTGGTAAGCCGGTATCAGTCAAACCCTGAGGAGAAGCACTGGATAGAGGTAAAGAACATTCTCAAGTACCTGAGAAGGACTAAGGAGATGTTCTTGGTGTATGGCGGAAAAGACCTCCAGATCGAGGCCTTTGCTAACTCTAGCTTCCAGAGTGACAAGGATGATTCCAAGTCCATGTCGGGTTATGTCTTTACCCTCAATGGAGGGGCGGTGTGTTGGAAGAGTTCCAAATAGGAAACCGTTGCTGACTCGACGATGGAAGCGGAATATATCGCTGATGCTGATGCCGCAAAAGAAGCCGTATGGATGAGGAAGTTCTTAACGGAACTTCAGGTGGTTCCGTCCATTGTTGATCCAATACCTCTGTATTGCGACAACAACGGGGCTATAGCTTTAGCAAAGGAACCCAGGTCCCATCAGAAGTCCAGACACATCTTGAGACGGTATCACCTGATCAGGGAGATCGTGGGTGGCCAGGAGATCGAGGTTCGGAGAGTTGCTATGGAAGATAACACTGCTGATCCACTCACGAAGGCCTTACCCCAGACTCAGTTCGAGCGGCTGATCGAGATGATAGGTCTTCGATACGCCAGTATATGGCCTTAGTGCAAGTGGGAGATTGTTAGTGTATATGCCCTAGAGGCCATTACTGTATCATACTAGTTTGTATATTACTTAATGGAAGCTTGGGATATTCACAGTTGTATAGACAATCTTGCTCAAAATGGTAGTATACTACTTGGTTTGTTTCTACTTTAATATGTACATGTGTTTCTTTTAGTATATCACCTATACACATTAGTGGAGCCGTTAGGATCTTTTGCTTGATTACCAGCGTTGTGATGGCAGTCACACTCGTGGGGGCTGGGTAATCCACAAGCACATCCTTATACAGGTCCCTAGTCGTAGGACTATCGAGACGGGGCATCGATACTCCGGAGTAGACTAGCGTATGCGCTTCTCATCCCAGCAGGGGAGACGGTCTGTCCCACAGCCGTCAGTACGTCGTACTTGAGATAGTATGCGGGTGCTCGTTAGGTTACGAGTACACTGGACAGGACTCGTCGGGAACTGTTGGTTGGTACTATACCTATCGTCAGTTATCAGTTCCCAGGTGACATGAGTACAGCTTAGTCCGCTGACTTGACGCTGTCACTTCGCCTCGAGTGTGTTCCCACTGTACCTTGATTACTACCCTACCACGGCTCAAAGGAGTCGTGCAAACAAGTAGTAGTTGGGTGCAATCCCGAAGCACTTGGAGGCAGTGACGGTTAGACAGGATTCGTCTCTCCAGGTATTGGGAGTTGATATCGCGCTGTGTCAAGGAGAGCCATTACACATAGTCGTCCCTGGCCAGGGCAAGCGAGATATACTGGTAGGTTTCCAGTGTTATCTCAGGGTGTTCTGGGCTACACTCCGACACGACTTGTACCGCTATTAGGGGACTGACGTTTACCGCCCCTAGGCCCGCCATGCGATATTCTCAGACGAACAAACCGGACCGTACATAGACTGTCACATTCAGGCTCAGTAGGAGTTCAGATGGGTTTCACCCCGTCAGTCTTCTTATCGGCATCTTCCTGGGGGCCGTTACGCACAGCTAGTGCCGCTTGCGGTCTGTGGTTAAACCCACTGCCAGCGTAGTGTCGAGTCTTTAGAGTCCCACACAGAGAGCTATTCGCCTTTAGGCAAAAGAGTAAAGGTCGCATGGTTTTGCGACAGGGTTCGGTCACATCCGCGCACTTGCGCACGTTTGGTGTCCGGGCAGTTATTACTAGCGGGCTTTGGTTTAAGCCAGATCCTAGTATACGTTTTGGGATTGGTTTTATCTCGTTTGTATCCGTGTTCCTCGGAACGCGGATGCGGGTGTGTATGCACAGTTGACAGAGGCAGAGGATTCTCATTAGGGTTATTGACTGTTGACTTTTTCTAAACCCTAATGAGAATAAGAAATATGATTAATAATAATATTAATTAAGTATTAGTGTGTCATGGTTGGGTTGAAAGGTTGACTTTGTTGACTTGTTGACTTTGTTGACCGGTTGACTAGGTTGGACTTGTTGACCATCATCATGACAATGGCTATCATTTCATGGGTATGACTTTTGCTTGCTTGTTTGTTCACAAATTACATTTAATGCATGAAATGATATTGCCATTTGATATGATCCATCACAAAAATACTCAATTACTATTATTTTCATGATTATTTTGGATTATGAAGAGGATGGTGAAAAAAGTCTTGCTCATTCTATCGTTTGCTTTCTCTCTCATGAAATCTCTCCTCTTCCTCTTCCTCTCCCTCTTCCTCTAGCTCAAAGGCAAAAATCTCTCATGTGTTGAGAACCATTTGCCTTGGAGATAAAACCCAAAAAACTTCTCTACTCATCTTAGTGTACAAGGTCTAGCAAGCCAAGTATTCTAGTTTCCTCTAGATTGAGATTGGAGCCAAAGGTAGAAGTTTTCGGGTGGATCCATCTTCGGCACAAGGAGACGACGAGGTGAGGCCGATCCGACCACCACAAGGAGTTAAAGAGAAGGAGTTCAAGTTTAGGTATAATCCCTAACCTAGTAGCTAAACTCTTAGTTAGGTTGTTAGATAGTTTGTTTAACAAAGATCCTTTTCTAGAGTCCATGTTACCCCCACCGTAAAAATCGTTTTTCACCATTTCCGCAACCCCAAAGAACCGGGGACGGGTAACGTGGACTTACAAAGTATACAAATTGGGACACTTCCCAAATCTAGATCTAAAACCATTGATCTAGTGACCAGAAAAACTGATATTTATCCAAATCCTATATGGAGAAACACCTTGTGACAACCACAGTAAAACCGATCATAGTATAGGAAGATCTCTCTCTATCTAGTTCATGTCATCCAAATACCTGGACATCACTCTCTATTACCTTCTTACTAGATCGATCTCTTATTCTTATAAAGTCAAAACCTTATGACCGTTTCATCAAAAATAGATGATCCTTTTCCGCTATACTTGCTTTAGTATATAAATAGACATAAGCTACTTGCCCACTTTGCTTCCACTACTCCCACTGACTACAACAACCCTCTGGCAGAGTCATATACACGTGCACTTCTAAAGCTAGTTTAGAACGACGCTATACCCATCCTCCTGCCGGGTCTCATAATTTAGAACAGCAGCAATAGCAAGTCTGGGTAAATAAGAACCTCCATGTCACCGTCTCTGAGAAGACCGAAGTATCTCTCGGGTGCGTGAGGTTACCCACCAAATCTGCGGAGTGGCTAATGGAATATCAAATCAAATTGAATCCTTAGGTTCTATTAAATTTTCAGTAATTGTTTGTGGTTCTGGAATCTCTTCTAGTTCTACCATACTCCCACTAATGTTTTCTGAAAAAAATTCATTTTACTAAAACTGTGGCGAGTTAAGAACAATATCACTATTGATCTTTCTGATGGTAGAAAGTTAACCCTCGTCAAAACTCGGGATAACCCACAAACTGCCATTATTGAAACGTGTCTCGAGTTTATCTGGATTCTGGTTTTAAGCATCAGCCGGGCAACTCCCTATACCTTAACATCATTAAGATATAAATTGATTCTATATATATCCAATATAGAAACAAAAGCACTAATTTAATTGGAACCAGATTCAAAATCATGCAGCTGTCTCCAGTGCATATCAACTAAATGGAAAGAGGCTAATCAGCATTACTCATCTAGGAGTGCATTCATATATGAGTAACTCGAAAGAGAAGCAAGTTCTCAAAACCATTACTATCAACGGAATACCAAACACAAGTATCTACATTTTCGACTACCTCGAAGAATCCTGATACTTCCAACAAATAGTTTTCTACTTTATTCTTATACCTATAACTTCTCAATATCTGAATCTTGCATTTCAATGAAATACTTGTCTAGAACTGGAGAAGTCATGAGTAAACAGAATATAGTACGAGTACCAACCTCTTTGTCATAATGGACACCGGACAACATACAATACTTTGTATAAGTCTACTGAGTTTAATAACTCAAACCATGTGCGTCGTAGGTCGAAAACTGTACTATGGTTAAGAAGAATTACACCGCTGTTGAATGCACCTTACCTAATTACTAACTGATATAGGTAAATGTCATAGACATAATTTCAAAAAGTTATATCTCACTTTATAAAATAAACGTACAGATATATCAGTTTGAAATTGGTGCATAACAACGGATATTCAAAACTAAATATTTGCTATCCGGCAAAAACCAGATGATTTCCTCAAATATCACCAATTACAATGAATTCCGATATAATGAGGATCTAATCATCCAATTCCCAATATTTTACTCCCACTCACCATCTGTAACACCATACAGATGTGAGAAACTGATCCGGTAAATACATACCCTGGAGTTAGATTTCAATTGAGAAAACAGTTTTTAATTAACATCGTACAGTCGGACTGAAACATGAAAATGTTTCGAAGGGGTTAACCGGTATTCCTAGGAATGCCTTTTCCACTATCTTGATTCATGACAGTAATCATATACTTACCAGCCCTCACTGCAATCCTTTTATCATGTCTTTACTTATTACCTTCTGTACACCTTCTTTAGGCTAATTGGTTTTCTTCCTTCACTACTCTTCGGCACCATCCTAAGATTTGGAAGAAGACTATCCAATAAGTGTAATAGGTGTACACTCCTTATGCCAGGAGCCCTCGCAACCTGAGAGAAGATAATGGGAAAAGACATCTGAATAATCCTATTCTATTTCTCCTGAACCGGAAACCATCCTCGAATCTGGAACGAAGTCCTTCGAGTTCGTATGTAACTATACGATGGCATGTCCAAGCATTATGGACGTTCGTAGTGATACGAAGTGTTCTGGAGAAATCTAAAGTGGTTGAACGAGTGGCAGGTGTATACACGGTTTTGTCGTGAATGATAGCAGTCACAATTTTCTTTTGCCCTTATTCTAATCCCTTTATATGTCTTTACTTATTACCTTTAGTACACCACACTTAGTTTAATTGGTTTTCTTCCTTCTCAACCTTTCGGCACCTGCCTATGGTCTGGAGGAAGACTATCCAATAATCTTAATAGGTGTACCCTCTCATAATCCTAAGAGCCCTCACAACCTGAGAGAAGGTATAGGGAAAGGACAACCGAATAATCCTATTCAATCTCTCTAGAACCAGAATCCATCCTCGAATCTGGAACAAGTTCCTTCGAGTTCATATGTAACTATACAACGGATTTATCCAATAGGTGTGGATGTTCGTTGTAATACGGGGTGTTCTAGAAAAACGCAAAGGTGATATAGAAGTGGCAATGATATATGCGACGCCTTGACATTCCAAAAGCCAAAATGTTTTAAGAAGGTTCGGTTAACTTGGTTCATGAGTTTTAGTTAAGGGTTCGGCCTTGGTTGCTTCCAAAGAGAGAAAAGAAACACTCAGTGTGCACTCTAACCTAGATCAGAACGGTTAACCACTTTATCTAATCGGGATGGCTCCCATTGTTTCCTCGAATTCTCCTCCAAACCCAAAAGGAGAACCAGTCGGGATCATCTAAAATCACCCGAGGAGTAATCCTATTCATCAGTGGGAATCGGGATCCAACTATCATCGCATGATAACTTGATGGAAGCCACTCAAGTTACCACACTCCAGAAGATATGCGCAAGCCTGGCAAGTTTCCTGTATGTTTGAAAGTCCCGATGTGATTTTTGCCGCAAGCAGCTTATGACCTTGACAGATGCCAACAAATCATAAGTTGTAAGTCAAGTTCTACCCGTCATTGTCCTGATTAATTTAGACCCATCCATACTCGCCCTTGAAGGATGCCAACAAGGATGTACGACTGTCCTAGATTAATGCATATCCATGCTACAGAAAAGTAACACATAGCCACCGCACACTATACCTTGACGGAAGCCAACAAACATAGCACGAATACTAGACGCTACTTTTCTGAAATGACGGAGGGCTACAGCTGGTTTTTGGCGAAAAACTTTTAACGTAATGAACTTGATATCGTTGAAGAAATCCAAGTGGTTTTACAAACATATAGTGGCGAAAACTTTTGCTAAAGAGGTCACTCTCTGTGAAGGGATCTCGGCTCTTTCCTCATCGAATGAGGTGCAGGATATTCCAAACTGAATACCATGATGCAAAGCAAAAGAATTGACTATAGCGAAGTTATTACGTTGACACCAACTTTTACTCAAGGGGTCACTCCCGATAAAGGGATCTCGGCCCTTGCTTCGTGGAATGAGGTGCTGGATATTCATAACCGAATACCACTGTGCAAAGCAAAAGAAAGCGTCTGTAATGTCAGTTTTAAAAACTTAGTTCCAACAACATCATATAAGTTTGTTTTATACTTGCATTGATAAGAATCAATGCAGTCCCATCAATTAATCACACCAGAAAAGAACGAAAATATGATGTACGTATATGCCATCCGCATTCGCCACTAGGCCCCATCATCATCCGTTAGGTTACTTAACTAACGACAGAGCAGGGGCTGAACTAGCGCGGGTGTAAAACATATACAACATCTACTAGTATATATAAATATATATATATATATATATATATATATATATATATATATAACATTCGTCCCAGGCATGATATAAGCAACATTACAGAAGCATCACAGAAGCAACACAGAAGGGTGGATAATCTTGGAGCCCGGGTTTCACTTGAGCCGCAAGTGAGACCCGACGTTCCCCTGTCGTGTGGATAGCCTGTGCAATAAAAGCTAGACCCCTAAGAGCGTGGAAAGTTACCCGCCAATCCCAGAAGCGAGGCAACTCCAATCAACAACGTGAATGGGCCACCCAGCGCTTCACGGAATCCGGTAACTTGGGCACCTCTCCATGGGTCAACCTATACCCCCTACGAGTGCGGCGAATAGCCCGCCAATTCTAGAGTAAGGTCCCCTCCATCTCAATGCCATGAGATGCGGACCCGTTGCCCTCTAGAACCCGGATATTCGTGCACTCCACCGCGGGGTAATCCTAGTACAGAAAAGAAAAGAATATGTACAAGGGTGACATCGACCTCAACCCGGTCGTGCCCAAAACAAATAATATACAAACTGGCAGTGACGGCAGTCCACATGTCGGACGCTCGCCCCGCAATATCAAATGTACAAATGAAACTAAACAGTACTACCATTGCACCCAACCTATCCACCATGACGATCCAACCATAACGCAGCACAACACAGAACATCTACGTGAATGTCATGATCGCAAACTCGTCTAAAAGAACATATAGCAATTAGACGAGTTATACCGCTCGAATGACATTCACGGTCGCAGATAGGAATGCATGTACTATGAACATTTAAACAGTTTTAAATTATCGACTTCGAAACACTCCGAATTGCCCCTGAACAATAGATAACAAAATATCCAAACTAGGCAAAACAAACAATACCACTGCACAAATATTCCAGAGACTAGAAAACACCAAAAATTTCAAGTCCAAACTCCATAGAAAAACCGGCCTCACCCGTTTTTTTGCAAATCTCACCGGGTCAAATCCGACGGTTTGGGCTCGTATTTGTGGTGTGTTCTAGTGGTCACCCAAGTAGTCTTCTGCAGTTGCTTAAAATTTTTTTTGAAGACTTTGAAAAATTGACAGAAACTGAAATGTGCAGTGTACTGTTTCGGGGTTGTTTCGGTTTTGATACTTTAACATTGTCTAAACTAGATAGCTAAGGGTTTAAGGGTTGGCTCTGATACCATGTTGGGTTACGGCAGCGTCCCGGCTATCAAATCGTGGCCAAATGCGGAATTTTTTTTCTCTAAACCGGCACTACTATGACCCGATGCCCGGATCTATCCTAAACCCTATACTAGCAAGCATACATAAAGAAGTTAGAATGTTTATACCGAGTTGATACGTGTTATTCGGTGTTCAACCATCTTCCCAAGCTTCTAGTGGTCGTCTGGATCGAGTTTGGTTGTCGATCTTCCTCCATCTATGATGATCCACCTGAGGGAAACGGCGCAAGTTTCAGCCTCGCCGAGCGAGGCAACCGACGCTCCAAGGTTGTTAGCAATGGAGAGTGGAGGTGTAGAAATGTGTCACTATAATTTTCTCTCATCACAAATACTCCATGAGCAACTCAAGAAGATGAAGAGGATGTGAGAAAAACATGTGGTATGAGCAACTCAAGAAATGTGGCTAAGGTTTTTTTTCTCCAAGTGAGAATGAGAATGAGTAATGAATCAAGTGAAGAAAATCAAGTGAGCAAGGCATGTGTAGAGAATGGTGGCAGCCCCCCTTTTTCAATCATGCACACAAAAAAACCTCCTATCATTTTTCAATAAACAAATGCAAACCATACCTCTTTACATGCCTTGCATTGTTCATGCCACCTCACTCCTCCACCTCATTTGTAAAACAAATGAATTTCCAAAAAGAAAAATCATACAAATGAGGTGTCCACTTTTAGAAGCTATTCCGTATAAATACGGAATACAACCCGGTACATGTATCGAAATACATATACGCGTATTCGTACAAAAATACGAATAGCCAAGAGAGAAAATGAATAGTGAACAATAATACTAGAATACATACATATAAATACATATATAAATTATTAAATCAAAACCTGATTTAATAATCCGGCTTAATCCTAAGCCGCTAGTATTATCAACTGTCCGATTAAAATCTGTGCAGCCTGTACACATATTTAATCGGACACCTGTACGTACCAAAATACGTCATCTACACCATATCGCCTGAACCGTGAAAACCCTCTGTGTGGGACTCTAAAGACTCGTCAATACGGTAGCAGTGGGTTTAACCACAAGCACGTCAGCGGCACTAGCTGTATGTAACGGCTACCCAGGTATTGAGCGAAAAAAGGCCGACGAGCAAACTCATCCAAATCCCTACTGAGCCTGACAGTGACAATATCCGTACAGTCCGGTCTGTTTTTCTACGAGTATCGCATATTGAGTCTAAGGGGTGCATAAAATCAGACCCGTAATAACGCGATAATTCGTGTCGGTATGAAACCCATCACCACCTGAGAAACAACTGATCCTAGATCAGTAATTCTCGACTAGCTTGGCCAAGGATTTCTGATGATGGACACCCGTATACTGCGCGATATCAACCCCCAATACCGGGAGTGGCGAATCCCCGACGATTCGGCCATTGCATCCATATGTCTCGGGACTGTACCCAACTAAAACCTGTTTGCATGACTCCTTTGAGCAGTGGTAGGGTAGTAATCAAATCACGGTGGGAACTCACACGAGACAAATGACGATTTCAGGTCGACAGACTAACTTGTACACATGTCACCAGGGAACTGCTATCTGACAATAGGTATAATACCAACTAGAAGGTTCCCGGCGAGTCCGTCCAGTGTACTCATAACGTAATGAGCACCAGTATACTATTTTAGGTGAACAAACTAACACCAATGGCTTGTGAGACTGTCATGACCCGAAGGCACGGAACGTGACTGACACTTAAATTACAAAACGTCTAAAGGCGTAACGTAATCTAAGTAAGCCAAAACCCAAAAATCTAAACCAAATAAGAAATAGAGTGAAGGAAACTTATTAAAAGAAAGCGATTTTAAAACAAAATAAGTTGCACTAAATATTTTAAAAGCATCAAAATTTCCCGAAAATTTCGGCAGAGTCTCCTTTGTAAATACTGGCCCCCAAACCGGTACAACACATATAAATACATATATATCAAGAATAAAAGCATCCCCAAGCGGGAGCTATCTCTTCGCCAAAGGTGGAATCACAACCACATGCAATGAATATATCATAATAATGCGAAATAAATATAAAAGTATAAAAGCATCACGTCGGCTCAAGTGAGCATCGACACCAAACCACAAATACAAGTCTCAAGTCTCATCGTTTAGTCTAATATACAAGGGTAGATGGAGTATACTAGATACAAATAAAATACACGGTGGGAGCAAAAGAAAATCCTCCAAGACCCACCTTTGAGCAAGCTGCAAGCCGAAACCAACGAAACAGAATAGAAGGTACACCCGCCGCTACTGTACTGACGGGCCAGATCTGCAAGATACTGTGGCACAACGGGGGTGAGTTGCCAACTCGTGAGTAGTAAGTAACATCTAATAAGGCTATCATAAGCATGCACGCAAATGCGTCACAACCTACGCATATACTGTTATAATGCAATGCAGTAGCATGAATGCATAATCAATACCCGAAACCTGAATATGTCTGGTATGAGAAAATATTTATTTTTATCTTAGAAATCTCCTATGAAATAACTGAGGTAATATCAATGAAATCAATAGAAATCCGTGTCAAGTATCGACACAAAATATGTATATCTCAATGTCTCCATATCTCATATCTCTGTATCTCAAATCTCAATATCTCAATATCTCGGGCTCCGGCAGTCCGGATCGGCCCATATCATCAAATCACATGACTACGGTCAGTATCCTCCTGATATCCACCGCGTCACAAATAACCGGTAGGTAGTGCTCCTCTGCCGGGCTCAATGCCATCATCTGCGATCTTCTTGTCCCGAGGTACCATACCGGGTCCACCATGTACCCGCAAACGGTGCATCCCCTTCCTCGAATCGGGTATATGATACTGCTCAAGAACTGAGAAAACTCATGCTGGACACCACACACATCACATCACGAGAAAACCGCAAATTTCTGTTTTTAAAATGATAATGGGTTTTTAAAATTCTTACGGTTTTCCCAAAATTCCAGAAATCTTATGAATACAGAAATCATCAAGAAGAATCACAATACATGAACATGTAGGAAAATGATAATGTCTATGATATCCATAACATGAAATGCGATTTATGACTGGAAAACTATATACTAATGATGACGAAATGCGATATATATACGACTAGCAATCCTTCGTATCAATCTTGATGAAATGGAGAATACAACTATCAGTTTAAGTACCATGTATGATGCAAATGTTTTGATACTGATCTTGCAAGTTCTAAAGTGTTCGTGGTATAGCAATTACCAAAGGCGTGCGTGTTCACATGAATAGTGCACGTGCAGCAGGAACCAATAGTAATGGTGCAAGTGTCCTATGAAATGATATCACACACACACACACACACACACACACACACACACATATATAAATATAACGATGCAATGCAATGAGATGGCTTAACTAGGAAACTACGCATATAAATAAAATTACTACTAATAACCATACTGTCGGGCGTCTCGTGCCATCCAGACGGTCCTCCCATAGATGTATACATCTACTCACCGGGACGTCTCGGCTAAATTGATCTGATCTCCGCCTTGACCTTTCCGCGCCACATCCGACGCCTCCACACCCGACCCTAGAATCGCACACAAGCAATTAAGAGGATAAATATACGAATAGTCGCGGGACAAACGACACGAATAAATCACGCGCACTAACTAGACGCACACACGCTTGGTGCACAAAACGCGTCCGCGACAACGCCAAAACCCACGGCTAGGGTCGCTATACGTGACCACAACCATGTCTAAAACCTAATCGTACCAATCACGCATTTACAACACACTACATAATATATGAAATATGTTGTATAATATCAAAACCCCAACTTAATTTAAAATCGATTTATTCTGAAAACCTTGTAAGCATCCATTTACCGTTTTTGTACAAATCTAGATATTTTAACAAAACTAGTGGCCACAATATTCGTTTAATAACTTAATTAGGTCACACAAATATTAAATAGATTTTAATCTCACTTATTTTCATAAATTCCAAAAATCTAGTTTGCACAATTATATAATTTAGACAATTTTTAAAGTAACAATTTGCAAACTAACAACTAGTTTAGATTTTTCATGCCTTAATATGTTGAATTACACATTGCAACCTTAATGGTATAATAAAAACCCTAACTTGCATTCAAACCCTTCTCATGATAATTTTAAATTTTGAAATTAAAACCATAATTAAACACCTAATTAACTTAGATTAAAGTAATTATCCATCAATTAAGCTATAGGTTAAGATTTATACCTCACAACATGAGATCTAGCATGCTAACATAGCCTCCCAAATGGCTCTCTTGCTTCAAGATTCTAAGCTAGAAATGGCTAAGGAGAATTGAATGAGGAATTTGCTTGAATTTGTGAGTTTTTGTTTGGATTTTTGATGGATTTTGATGAATTTTTTGAAGAGAAATTGAGGTGGAGAAATGAAGGAGGCTGCCATGGGGGCTCGGCCTATTGCAGGAAATGAGAGGGAGAGAAAAATTGAGGTTTGTATGTGTGTGTGTGTGGATGTATGTAGAAACTTCCATATTTATTACCCTTTTTATTCTTTTCTTTTCTTTTTCTTTATTTTAATTTGGAGTGGGGAAAAATAGTGGGGTATTGGGGCAGCCACAAGGGTGGGCTCGGCTATAATGGAGGGAAGAGAGAGAGAGAGAGTGAGATGTATATGTGTGTATGTATAAGCATCTCCAAATTAATTATATCTTTAAGTCTTTTTAATAATTATTTAATTTTTCTTTTCAATTTAATCCTAGATTTTTCTAGAATTGTGGAGACACAATTAAGGAAGCATGAGCATGTTACAAACTTATTATTAAGTTGTCATGGTTCATTATTGAATGATCCATTCCAATTTGTAATTTACACTAATTTAATGTATAATTAAAAGCTTAAAATAATATGAAAAATAATTAATTAAGGAAAAATATTTAAATAAACTAACAATTAATAAGTGACTAAATAAATATCAATTACTAGTAATTACATAGTTAAAATAGGATTATTTAAGTCTATGATGAAAAATAATTATAGTTAAGTTTTACGGAAAATACATTTTATTTTACCGATTATCGGAAAATTCTCCTAAAGGATTTATTTATTTATTTTTAAAACGTTGCAATCTTCCCCCCTTAAGGAAATTCGGTCCCCGAATTTAAAAATCTAACTGCGCGTACCCTCGAAGAGATGGAAATATTTCTTCCGCATCTTGTCCTCGGCTTCCTACGTGTCCCTTTTTCGCTAATCGAGCCTTGCTAAAGAACCAATACGGTCGGTATGACCTCGGACCTCGTCTTCTTCACCTGCCTATCTAGAATGACTATCGGCTGCTCGGCGAAAGAAAGATTGCGCTCCAGCTGGATCGTCTGATGATGTATCACGTAAGATGGGTCAAGAAGGTACTTACGGAGTATCAACACAAAAAAAATACGGGGTGAGCATCTAGAAAGCTGGGTGGAAGAACCAAACGATACTCAACTGTACCGATACGCTTGAGAATTTCTAAGGGATCCACATATCTGGGACTAAGCTTCCTTTTCTTTCCGAATCTCAACACGCCCTTTTTTGGAGAAACCCTTAAGAAATCATGATCACCTTTAATGAATTCAAGTCTGTGACGGCGTCTATCAGCAATAGATTTTTGCCTACTCTAGGCCGCCCTTATCCTATTCCGAATCGACTGGATCACTTCGGTCATTTCCTGTACAACCGGTGGCCCTAAAATACTGCTCTCCCTGAGCTCTATCCAACATACGGCGATCGACATCTCTTTGTAGGGTTACTAGGCACTGTCATAAGGTTCTACAAGGTATCAACCATGCCCGATTTAAATTTTAGAAGTTCCGAACAACCCAAAGTAAGGATCTTTGCTAGATTATTAGGGTTAAACATGCAAGTAAATATCTTTACAACTAAGAGAGAGGGATTACAACCTTTGTAGTCCGCTTCTTCGCTTCATAAGCTCCGAGTAGTAGTCCCTTCGCCGCAATCCATGATCTCCCGGACTCAAGAAAGGCTCCACAAGCCGAACGATACATGCTTGCTTGAAGTCTTCCTTTTCAAAGATGATCTACCTTGAAGTTCCTTTAACTCAAGCTCTCACTTCTCTAATCAAGTATTAGACAAGTGAACACCCTAATCTAAGTGGCTAGAATAGATGAGGATGATGAAGTAGGATTTTAGCTCTCTTTTTTTTTCTTAATCTCACACTAATTCATCACAAAACCAAAAGCTAGAAAGCTTTGCAAGGAGGAAGAGGAAGATGAATTCTTTTGTGATGAATAATGAAAAGTTACTATGCTTACAAATGAACCTTGAGTTAATAATATGAAGCATTAACTCATGTAGAGAGTTTACTAGGGTTAAGGGTTTGGGTTGGGTTAAATAATATCTCCAAAATATCAATACATAATATCTTTGCTTAAAACAAAACAAAAGCTTCTAGAAACTTCAAGAAAAGTCTAACCCAAATCAAACCCTAACCATGTTTAATCTCCACTAACCATGTTGCATTTGTAAACATAACTTGTTACAATATTATATATCACATATATAATATATTTTTGTAACAAAAGAAAATAATACAATTAACATATATCGCATATATATCAATGTATTATCCGGTGAGAAAATGAATCAATAAAGCGAGCCAATATTAGATAATGTAATGTAATATATCACATATATAATTATACATTAAATTATCGAATCAACACTTGATCCGACAATCCGGCTATTTCTCAAATAACCGACTAATATAATCTGTATAAGCTTATCGAATCAACACTTGATCCGATGACCCGGCTATATCACATATACCCGGCCGATATCATATATCGCGAGAATAAAATACGGTATCTCATATCGTAATATTCTCGATCCCGCACATATCACATATGTGCTCCTACTCCGTTTTGCCTGAGTCAAGAAACCTCTATGTAGGACTCTAAATAATCGTCAATACGCCGGCAGTAGGTGATGATCATATCAAACACCCACAAGCTGCAAGCGGTCAGCTAAACGTAACAGCCACCCAGGTATTGAGCGATCAGAAGATCAACAAGTAAGCCTGTACATTCTCCTGTAAATCCAATCAGTAACACTACCGTACAGTCCGGTCTCTTCGTCTGATATGTCGCATATCCAGTCTAGGAGTGGTATACGTCAGACCCCAGTAACCGATAAGTCGTATCGATGTGAGGCTCATAACAGGTCGAGAAACTACTGATAACACTTACCAGTAGTACTCTAGATCAGCCCTGGCCAGGGACTTCCAGTTATAGCCAATCGAACACAGCACAACATCAACTCCCTATACCGGGAGAGACGAAAACCTTCCTATCACTCATTGCCTCCATGTGATTCGGGACTGTACCCAAAAGCCACCATTTTGCACGCCCTCTTGGACGTGGTAAGGTGGAAATCAAAGCACAGTGGGAATCACACAAGACTCTATGACGATCTCGGGTCTACAGACTACCCTGTACCAGTGTCTCTAGAGAACTGCCATCTAACGTGAGGTATAATACCATCTGGGAGTTCTCGACGAGTCCGTTCAGAGTACCCAGTCTCCACTGAGCACCCGTACACCATCTTTGATGTCAAACACCGATGGATATGGGATCATCCATCGCCCATCATATAGGTCAAGATGCGTATATGCTAGTCTACTCTGGTGTATCGATGCCCTGTCTCGATACACCCTTGACTAGGAACAGTTATAGGATGTACTCATTGACTACCCTGGCCCTACTAGTATGATCTTATCATAGTCCCAGTAGTCGAGTACATATCCTAAGGGCTTTATCAACATGTGAGAACAAGACAGTAAACTAATACAAGTCAACATGTTAAGATAAAGTGAAACCAAATAGCATACTATCATGATGAGTAAGAAAGTCCTCTCTATATATATCCAAGCATCCATTATAATATACATCATATGTACAACAATGGCCTCTAGGGCATATACATAACTAACACTCTTCCCATAAAACGCTTCAAAAGTGCCGTCAGGATCTTCTCCTGGAAGCTGTTATTATAGAAAAATTCTATCAAGGGAAAATGGCGATCCCAACTGCCACCAAAAACTAGAACGCAGGCCCGAAGCATATCCTCAAGAATCTATATGGTCCTTTCTGATTGATCGTCGATCTGCGGATAGAAAACTGTACTGACACTCAATTGATGTCCAAAACCTCCTGGAGTTCCTGCCATAGTCGGCTAGTGAACTGGGTGTCCCAGTCGGACATAATACGAGCCGGAACTCCATGCAGTCGCACAATCTTATTAACATGTGTCAGAGCATACTGAATGAATCCGAAAATGGTCTTGACTGACAGAAAAAGAGATGCTTTCTGTCAATCGGTCTACGATCTTCCAAATAGAGTCATAATCTTGACTGGTCTTGGGTAGACCCACAATAAAATCCATAGAGATCTTCTCCCATTTCCACTCCGGAATGGGCAAAGGTTATAATTTTCCTGCCGGCCTCTAATGCTCAGCCTTGACTTTCTGAAAAGTCAGCATTTCGAAACAAAATCCGTGACATTTTTCTTCATCCCATCTTACCAATAAACACCTTTTTAAGTCATGGTATACCTTGGTAGAAACCGGATAAACACTATGTGTCGACTAATGTGCCCCTTCTAAATATCTTGCATCTCCGTCCCTCGGAAACTGGCACACACAGTCGAATCCCAAATCGTAGTACTTCCTGATCATCAATCCCGAACTCTGAATCTCTGCCCCATGATCTCTGACCAACGAACATCATCGGATCATGCTTCACGGATTCGGTCAAATCACTGTGGACGTGCACGGACACGGGCAAATTGTCCCCCGGTCGATGTAACTCGAACTTTACTCGGCTGTCACAAAGAATTTGCCAATCCGTCGTCGACTGTCTCTGAACTGTGCTCAACCAAGAAAAGTTACCTCCGGACCCCCAACTCAAAGCATCCGTGACAACATTCTCCTTACCCAAATGATAATAAATCTCGCAGTTATAGTCTTTCATTTGCTCCATTCATCGGCGATGTCTTAAATTTAGATCTTGCTGCTGAAAAATGTACTTCAAACTCTGGTGATCCGTAATATCTAGCATGACATATTTGTTCCCCGCCGAAAGACGCGACAAAGACGCGGTGAACGTCTTGCCTGAAATTCGGGGTAGATGCTAATTGGTGCTATCCGTCCACCTCTTCGAAGATGCCAAGTTGATTTATGACACCATGTATCGAAGGTTTAAACAGATGCGGCCGATGTAGCAGACTTCATCAAATTCCCCCTTGTTTGAGGGGGTTTTGATTGTGGGGATGCTCTTCCCTACATGCGCAAGCCCTGCAGTTAATTACGCTACCTCATCGCGGTAACAACTTTCTCTGGTCACTTCATGTCGTGGGTGTTTGTTTTGTTTTTGGTTGCCCGTGGATTGTATACGGAGACTAATTTATGTTGTCGCCCGTAGGGCGTGGATTAGTCCAAATCCGTATCTTTCTTAGATTTGGTTTTGGGGGTTAGGTTTAAGGATACGTTAGCCTCATTTAAGACTAAGATCAATTTAAATGTTTGTTAAGGATACGTTAGTCTAATTTTAGACTAAGATCAACTTAACAGTTTGTTAAGGACACGTTAGTCTAATTTTAAACTAAGGTCAACTTAACCATTTGTTAAGGATACGTTAGTCTAATTTTAGACTAAGATCTACTTAACGGGATCATTTAGATCCAACAAAAGAGCATTTGGCCTCTATTGTTTAGTTTAGTGATATTGCGGTCGATTAGTTTAAGTACATTACGGTCCATTGGTAGTTTAAGGACATCTCGGTCCAATGTTAGTTTTAAGACATCACGGTCGAGGTTAAGGACATCATAGTCCGTGAGTTTAAGGATCTTACAGTCCGATATTAGTTTAAAGACATCACGGTCAAGGTTAAGGACATCATAGTCCATGAGTTTAAGGACCCCACAGTCCGATGTTAGTTTAAAGACATTACAGTCAAGATTAAGGACATCATAGTCCGCGAGTTTAAAGACCTCACAGTCAAGATTAAGGACATCATAGTTCATGAGTTTAAGGACCCCACAGTCCGTAGTTTAGAGACGTCATAGTCTGTGAAATGTGTGGTTGTCGGGACCCGTCACCTCTTTGAAGACGTTGAGGGATTACAACGATAAATATCAAAGGAGTGAAGAGATGTACCCTTGAACCAAGGTGGATTAAGTGATCTGTAGTCCAATTTGGAACTAAGATAAATTAATTATATTATGAGCACATTGGCTCAGTTGAGTCTGAATTAAGGACTTATGGCCTACTTGGGCTAAGTCCAATTAAGTTTGAAGTGTTGGCCCTTTGTTGGACCATTAGACATTTGTTTGGATTCGAGCCCATATTATTTAGCAATGCTAAACGAGAGTTGGAGGGCTTTGGCAACATTTTCATCTTTGATTTCCTCAATTTTGAGATTCATTTAAGGGGGGACTTTTGCTTCTGGAAAATTAGCCAATTTGGCTAAAAGTAGTGTTAAACACTAGAGAACAATAGCGTTAAACACTGGAGATAGAACTCTCAAATTAGTGTTAAACACTAAAAGACAATCAGTGTTAAACACTGGAAATATAATCTTCAATTTAGTGTTAAACACTAGAAAACAATCAGTGTTAAACACTGGAAGTATAATCCCCAAATTAGTGTTAAACACTAAAGGAAGAGGGGTCACGTGTAGACACATGAGGGCGCCCAAAGGTGGGACCAGATCCCTTTACTTCGTTCTGCAATTAAGTGTTAAACACTTTTTATTTTTGAGCATCAAGTGTTGACACGTGATGAGGATTTATGCGCTGACTGTTAAAGTGTTTGCTAAGGGGTCACGTGGTAACACGTGAGAGCGCCCAAAGCCTCCAGTTCATTCGCTTTGATCTTCTGTGATTTGGAGGTCACGTGGGAGCACGTGAGGCATTGCCTCAGAGCCTTTTCCTTCTTATTTTTGGAGATCTTTTCAGGGGTCACGTGGGGCCACGTGACCTTGATTCTTTTCATGCACAGAGATCTTTTAAGTCTCCTTATTTTATTTTGAGAATTAAATTCTCTGTAGGGTTAAACCCTAATAATGATTTTGGAGGAATTAAATTCCTATTATGAAAGAATTAAATTCTTATGTAGGGTTAAACCCTAGTTTTTATTTTAGAGGAATTAAATTCCCACATATGTTAAAGAATTAAATTCTTGTATATGGTGAAACCCTAGTTCTGTCTTGGAGGAATTAAATTCCTATATATTTGGGAGAATTAAATTCTCAATTAGGGTTAAACCCTGGCTTCTGTCCATCTTGAAGGAATTAAATTCCTATAATTTTAGGAGAATTGAATTCTCATATAGGGTTAAACCCTAGTTTTGTTTTGAGAGAATTAAATTCTCTAAACTCAATTCCCCCTCCAAGTTTTGGATCTGCATGGCAGGATCTCAACCCGATGAGAATTAAATTCTCAACCTATGGGGAGATGTGCTTCTGCAGATCTTCAACCAGAGGAAAAACTAAGTTCTTTTGCAGAAGAGTTAAACTCTTAGATTAAATTCTTTGTTTGAAGTTTTGATTCCCTTTCTTTTCTCACCTAGGGTTTTCTTTGTTGATAATTAAATTCTCCTTTCTTTTCTCTCTGAAATTTCAAGATTTCAAAACTCTATATCTCCAAAAACAATTCTCTCCCCTCTTTTCCTCCTCTTGGCTCCTATTTATAGGAGAAAGAAAAGAATCAATTTGTTTAGTAAATCTTTCATTGAAAGATTTGATTTGTTTTCATAATTAATATGAGCCTTTAGATCATTCAGTGAATTTTATTTACCGTTGGATTTTCAATCCAAAGATATTCTGTTTGTTATTTCTGGTGAAATTTAGGGAAATCTTTCCTTGTCTAAGATTTTTCCATAAATTGATGATTTTTAATCACCCCTGGATTTTTAATCCAACGGCTCCCCATAACCCTTTTCCATTTGGAAAGATTTAGAGGAATTTAGAATTTAATTCTATTAAACTGTAAGGCTTTCAAAGCCTGTCACGTGCTGGCACGTGACCCTTGGTCACGTGGGAGCACGTGACCCCCAATTAAGTCCTTTCCTCAGCCGCTTATTTATGCTTCTGTTTTAACCATCACGTGTTGACACGTGACCATTGGTCACGTGTGAGCACGTGACCCCCAGTTGGGTCCTCCTCCAGCCGTTCGTTTTTATTTCTGCTTTAACTATCACGTGTTGACACGTGACCATTGGTCACGTGTGAGCACGTGACCCCCAGTTGGGTCCTCCTTCAGCCGCTTGTTTATGATTCTGTTTGCTTAGATTTTAATCTTGTAAATAGATCACGTGTTAACACGTGACCCTAGGTCACGTGTTAACACGTGATGCCTTTTTGAGGAAAAACCCTGATTTTTAATCAGGGAACAATATTGTATAAGTAGTGTCTCTAGATCTTGAGTGTAAAACCACTGCAGCCATCTCTTAGTCATGAGTGGGATAATTCTTCTCGTGCTTCTTCAATTGCCGAGAAGCATCGCAATAACCAACAAAACCACCTGATCCTGAAGACAGAAATAATACTGGCGTCGTAGTCAAACGAGCCTTCAACTACAGAAAGCTCTGTTCGCATACCTCAGTCCAACGAAAAGAAACTCCCTTCTGGGCCAACCCGGTCAATATTGCAGCTATATGCGAAAAATCCAGTATGAAAATCAATAGTATCCATCCAAACCCCCAAAATGTTGCGAACTTCCATCACCGACACAGGTCTGGGCCAAGGCTGAACGGCCTCGATCCTCCTCGGTTCCATATATACCATCTCTCGTAACTACGTGACCTAAGAATTTAACACTATCCAACCAGAAAACACACTTGGATAATTTAACGAATAACTGGCACTTCTCAAGGACTGCAACGAATTCCTCATTTACTGTCCAGGCTCCACTCGGCTCCAAAATATACTTGGATGTCCCCAATGAACACAATGATAGGCTGATCAAGAAACGACCTGGATATTTAGTTCATCCAATCCATAAATACTGCTGGGGCATTGGTGAATACGAATGATATTACCAAGTATTCATAATGCCCGCAATGTGTGCTAAAAGTAGTCTTCGGAATATTATCCTCTCGAACAAACAACTGGTAGTAATCTGATCGCAAGTCAATCTTCAAGAAATGTCCTGCACATTAACCCAATTCAACTGACGATAATCAATATATAGACGCAAACGGCCGTCCTTCTGACGAACAGGACAAGAGCTTCCCAAGGTGACATACTTGGACGAACAAGCTCTTTATCCACAATCTTGCAACCGTTCCTTCAGTTCTTTACGCTTCGCCGGGTCTATCCAATATGGAGGCATAGAAAAAGGTTCTGTGCCGGAAATCAAATCAAAGAAGAACCCAACATCGCGCTTTGGCTACAAACCAACAACTTGTCGGGGAATACATCTTGGAATTCCCTCACAAACGGGACCTGGTCTAACAGGACCTCTGCGGTTCTAACATCACAAACATATGCTACGAATCCCTGACGTCCTTTCCTCAAGAACGGAGAAGCGCGAAGAGATGAAATCAAATCGGGAAGGGTGGCGCTACAGTCTTCCCGCATAACAAGAACTGGCTCACCCAGGAAACTAAATATGACTGCTTGCTCACGGCAGTCCATGGACGCATAACATATAGCTAACTAATCCAAGGCCAGAAGAACATCAAAGTATAACATATCGGGAAGAATCACATCGACAAAATAATCCTTATCTCCGATGCGAACGAATCACGAACGAACAACATATCGAGCGACCAAAAGATTAGCCTGTGACAACGGCGTCTATCTAACCGTCTCTAAGCTGGCATACTGGTACAAATCCACTTTGGTCCAGAAACGACTGAAGTCTCAGAAATGCGCTCCTCCAATAGTAAGGTTACATCCATCGCGGCTGCATAAGTGTCAAAATACTGGGTGCCTATAGCAAGCAATAATTGTATGTCCAATCTTTACACGAACCTCTTTATCCATTTCTCTTCAGTGTCCTCCAGGTAAGGAGCATATCGAACCACCAAGAAATCTGAATGTCGAACTCGGACACTGTCATCCCCGGAGTCTTGTGCAAAGGCTCGTAATTACGAGCTTGACATTTCGAGCGCTCTTCGGAAGGAAATGAGCAAGAATACTTCTCCCTCATGGGAACTGAATAAAATACGAATAAAGCAGCAAGGAAAACCCCCAAGTGGAGCATCACGTGCCCACACGTGATCGGGCCTCACGTGAGGACACCTGATCTTTTATGGGCAAAGTCTATAAGCGCTGAAATAAACAATTGGAGATGCTTAATCAGTGGGGTCACGTGCCAACACGTGATGGGTTCCTGAGCCCTCTGAACAAATAGAATTAAATTTTAATTAGATGCTTAATCAGTGGGGTCACGTGCCAACACGTGATGGGTTCTCGAACCCTCTGAACCAATAGAATTAAATTCTAATTAAAAGGAATCAAAAGCCCTAATTGGAAAAGTATTTCCCTAGATCTTTCCAAACAAAAAAGATTGCACTCTGTAAAGTGGAGCACCGTTGGATTAAAAATCCAATGGTGATTAAAAAATCACCAATTTATAGAAAGATTCTGTACAAGGAAATATTTTCCTAAAATTTGTCAGGAACAACAAATAAAATATCTTATGAATTAAAAATCCAATGGTGAATAAAATTAACCGAATGATTTAAAAGATCATGTTGGTTATAAAATCAATCAAGATCTCTCAATGAGAGATTGGCTGAACAAACTGATTCTTTTCTTTCTCCTATAAATAGAAGCCAAGAAGAAAAGAGAAGGGAGATACAAAAAAAAAGAGAAAAGAGGGAATACAACAAAGAGAAATAGAGAAGAAGATTTCTTCAGAGAAGAAAAAAACTCTAGGTAAGAGAAGAAAGGAGATCATTCTATAAGCTCCCACAAAACAAAAGAGAATTTAATTCTCAAACCAAGAGTTTAACTCTTCTAAATAAGAACTCAGTTCTTCTTCTGGTTGAAGATCTGCAGAAGCAGATCTCCCCATAAGTTGAGAATTTAATTCTCATCGGGGAGATTCTGCCATGCCGATCCAAAACTTAGAGCGAGAATTGGGTTTAAACAATTTAATTCTTTCAAACACAGAGGAATTTAATTCCTCTAAATAAAATTGGGGTTTAACCCTATAAAAGAATTTAATTCTTAAACAAGAGATTTAACTCTCCATGCACGTAAAAGAGATTAGTACCCAACATGATCACGTATGTCCTCGTGAGCCCCCTCAATGATCAAAAGCGAACGAATAAGTTTAGGTCACGTGCTCCCACGTGACCCTTGAATAAGCTTCCCAAAATAAAAAGGGAGTAAAGCCGAGGCATATCACTTTCTGGCATCTCACATGCTCCCACGTGACCCTTAAAACAAGCTTCTCAAAATAAAAAGAGAGTAAAGCCAGGGCATTTCACCTTTTGGACGTCTCACGTGTTCCCACGTGGCCCATAGCAATTATCAAACACTAAAAAAAAGGGTTTCTACCCAAAGGCAATGCCCGCCTAAAAGATGCCTTGCGTGTCTCCACGTGACCCTTGACAAACACCTTTTTAAAGAGAAAATGGGGGAAAACTGAAGGATTAATATCCAACTTATGGATACCCTCACGTGTCCACACGTGATGATGATAAGGATCAAGTTTTTAATGCTTATATGCATATTCTGGGAGTAAAATAGAAGAAGTAAGGCCCAATCTTCAGGTGCCTCACGTGACCCCACGTGAGCGCTTCGTTCTTAGTGTTTAACACTACTTTAAGCGCTTCATTCTTAGTGTTTAACACTACTTTAAGTACCTCACGTGGGAACACGTGAGAGCTGAGTATACTCTAGTGTTTAACATTATATTCAAACCAATCTTAGCCCAAATTAGCTAAGTCACCCAGAGGCAAGACCTCCCCTTCAACTGAACCCCAACTATACTCTTGTCTTCCAAAATTGATCATCTCATATGGCATTCAAAGTAATTCCCACAGTCTTTCAACCAACATTGGTTCAAGGGTACATCTTTTCATACCTCTGATATATGTCGTTGTAATCCTTCAACGTCTTCAGAGAGATGACGGGTCCTGACAACCATACATTACATGGACTGTGAGGTCCTTAAACTCATGGACTACGATGTCCTTAAACTTTACGGACTGTGGGGTCCTTAAACTCATGGACTATAATGTCCTTAAACTTTTCAGACTATGATGTCTCTTAACTATCACGGACTATGATGTCCTTAAACTTATGGACCGCAATGTCCCTAAACTAAAACAATAGAGTCCAAATACTCTTTTGTTGGATCTAAATGATCCTGTTAAGTAGATCTTAGTCTAAAATTAGACCAACGTATCCTTAACAAACGTTTAAGTTGATCTTAGTCTCAAATGAGATTAACGATCCTTAAACCCAAACTAAAACCCAAATCTAAGAAAATACGGATTTGGACGAATCCACGCCCTACGGGCGACAACATAAATTAGTCTCCGTATACAATCCACGGGCAACCGAAAATAAACAAACACACAAGACACAGAGTGACCATCTGGAGAAGGAGAAAGTTGTTGCCGTGATGCGGTAGTGTAATTAACTGCAGGGGCTTCCGCCTGCAGGGAAGAGCGTCCCCACAATCAAAAACCCCTCAAACAAGGGGGAATCTGACGAAGTCTGCTACATCGGCCGCATCCGTCTAAACCTTCGATACATGGTGCTATAAATCACCTTGGCATTTTCAGAGAGGTGGACGGATAAAACCAAATAGAATCTGCCCCCAAATTCAGGCAAGACGTTTGTCTTCCCGGTCTTTCGGCGGAGAACAGATTCTGGCACGCCCGGTGGGACCTTTTCCTCTTTCCACTCCACACTTTGTGTGTCGTGTTTCGCGAACGAATCGCGGTTAGCTATGGTTTCCCCTGGATTCGAGGTATTAAGATTTAGTGTCTTGCTCTGTGCAGAGAAGATCAATGGCTTTCAACTGTACTAATTTCAACAACTGCAACAACTTCCACTCCGTCCTTACTGGAGGAGTGACCTATGGGCCTCAAGCGGCCTCCCTTTTTACGATGCCAGTGGAACAGGTGACTCAGGCCACCACTGGACTGTTCTTTGGTACCATGCTCCCACCCATGAGCTTCAACGCCCCGCTACCGTCGCAAGAAGCTCCTAAGAAGTCGGTCTTTGATCGGCTTACGACTACCTCGGCCCCTCTCAACGTGTTGCCCAAATCCAACGCCTCAGTTTTTAACAGACTGGGCCAAAGCTTAAAGGGGCCCACGAAGAAGCTCGCAATACCAGAGAAGGCTATCCCAGCTCCTGCTGCAATTGAAGCTGTCCAAACTGCTCCCCCTACTCGGAAGTCGGCCTTCGACAGGTTTACTATTCCTTCCCAGCGGATGTCAGTCTTTGACAGGCTAGCGCCAATAACAGCATCTCCTCAGAGCAGGGGCAGGACGAAACTACTCTGACGATAAAGGTGATCCCGGCTACACGACATGCTCGATGTCGCCACTGGCGCCGAGTGAGGAAAGCTAGGGGCAGTTCCCCTTCTGGACTGACTCCGCCAGCTCCGACGGTGGAAGTCGACGCTGTTGTTCCAACTGGGAACAGCTTTGAACGACTCAGGAGAGTTCGCAAGAACTCTCCGACTGCTGTGCTGAAAAGATCTTCTTCACCTCTGGAGAACGTCACGGAGGCAAAGCCAGAGCTGCCCCCTCAGCGGTTGTCCTCTAAAATTCATAAGGTCTAGCGACAGGTTCAAGACTCGGTGATCAACCAAGGCTACTCCCGCCGACCGAAGAAGATGAAAGTTCGGCCAGAGAAGGATCACCCTATCAAGCCATAGAAGGTGTCATCTACTTGGGTGCCCGCTGCAATGGCTCCCTCAACTCCGGCCTCCTATAAAAAGAGAAGGCCGGAGAAAGTCCCCGCGTCCGCAACGAACCTCAAGGGCACTGAATCTAAATGCCCCAAGTCTGGGGGCATGGTGGTGCACACTGTTTATATGGCATCCGGAAAAGAGGATAGCCGTATCTCTATGGGCGATCGACCACTCACCAGATCCGTAACAATGGCTCAGGAGCAACAATAAAAGCTCCAAGAAATGTTAACACAGATGGCCGCACTCACTGGGCTAAAAGAAAGCCCGGAGACGACGTCAGAACAGCGTCATGAATAAGAAACTGATGCTGAGTTCCTCCGCAGGAGGTTCGAGAAGAAGGACAAAGAGGCAACGGAACAAGCGACCAATATAAAATGAATAGCGCTTTTATTCCAAGATATGGTCGGGATGATGATACAACCGGATCCTCCGGCTGAAAACTCCCCGATTATCCTTGAAGACAACAGAGGGAAGACATCGAACCCTCTTCCGGCTCTATCAGCAGCTAAAGAGGATACCATCTCCAAAGCCGCCCTGGATGATTATATCGCTCAACAGATACGAGCTCATCAGGCGAGCGAAGCGGCCGGCCAAATTGTTAAGACTGGACGACCCTATCCGGATTGGTACGATCAAATAAAGTACCCACCGGGATACACGATCACTAAATTCCATGTGTACAAGGGGATAGGTAATCCACACCAGCACGTTGCTCAATTCAGAGCCCTGTCCGATAATACTGGGAGTGACGACAAATTGCTGCTTCGCCAGTTTGTTGGCAGCTTGTCGAAAACAGCGTTTGAATGGTACTCCAAGCTCCCGAACGACTCCGTTAAGACATTTGCAGAAATGGAATTACTGTTTACACAAAGGTTCGCAAGCGCTAGCGAACGCACCCCAATCACGGCATTAATTAATGCAAGGGTGAAGCCAGGCGAAACATGGGTCCAGTACGCGATACGATGGCGGGATCTATGGTTGAAGTGCGAACAACGCATCGAAGAAGCTTCTGCTGTAGGCATGTTCGTAGGTATTCTTGATCCGCAGGCGACCATATCCCAGTTCATGATGTTCTTCAAGCCAACTACTTTCCAGGCCTTGACTGACAAGCTGGCCCAAATGGAACAAATGGGTCATAGACCATCTTCTTCAAAGATGGAATCTCGAAACGAAAAGAGAAAAGGGAAAGCGACCTTCGTCGCCAATGCTCAGCAGCAGCCCAGTGGTCCAAAACCAACTGATCGCCAAGACGATAGGCGGCGATTCTTTAATGAGAAACTGAAGCGCTCTTATTCATTTTCCCGGGATAAAATGAGGAGACTGTTCGAGCTGGCGGTGTGCAATAGGCTCATCACCTTGCCGGATCCAAAATGTCCATTACAGCCCGGCGATGCCAACAATTCTAATTACTGCCCTTACCACCGAGCAGTAAGCTATCCAATCGAAAATTGCTTCGTCTTCAAAGGATGGATTGAGGACCAGTACCAGCAAGGCAAATTTGCGCTGTCTGAGAATTGGAAGATAAGCCCGCCACAACCACACACTCCTAAAAAGGTAGACACGCCGGGGGCATCGTACTCTTTTATAGAAGAAGCTCCATGGGAGGTCACTCTTTCAGCCAAAACGAAAAGAATGCTGAAGGATCTCTAAATAAGCCCGGTGATCAGGTGGAAAAGTCCGCTGGAACCCGAGATCATTGAAGGAATGCTGAAGCCGCGCCCGACGTCAAGAATTAGTAGTGATACTCAAAATACTCAGGCCCAGCCGCCAAAGTCTTTAAAGAATAAGAATAAGACCGAAAAGCTCGTAAAACTTGATGACAAGCGCACGGACCTGCAAAAACATATAGATGCGCTGGAAGAATATAACCAGAAGGCGCGAACCCCGGTCACACTCCAAGAATTTCTCAACCACATCCTTAAAGACGGAGATAGCGACAAAGATGAGGAAGAGGACTCGTCAGATGAACCTGAGGATTATGTGGCGAGCTACCACATAATCTCTCACTCGTTAATGAATGATGAGGAAGCTCCTGATACAGAGAAACTGGAGGCAGATCCCGAACCGGAACTCCTAGGACCGTCAGACGAGATGATTGACGTATTCCTGAATGAAGTCCGTCAGAAAAGCAAAGCCAATCAAGAGTGCGAAATGGCCATATTCGAAAAAGCCAAATGCCGGCGACTGGACAAAAGGGTAAAAACACTCCCCCCGGATCAAAGCACATCCACCGCAGACAGAAGTAAGCTTAAGACGAGGAAACGATTCGCTAAAGTCCTGTCAATGGGAATGGAGCTGCCACCCTCCGAAGGAAACACTCCTGGTGGGATATACCTTGACGAAAAGGATGCACATCCAAACTATCGCTTATACCATCGAAGGATCACACACCCTACCGAGGAATGTATGGCCTTTGAGAATTGGTGGCAGGGATACGTTGCTCATCGACAGCATTTTAAGCGGATGAAGCGTAAGACGCATCGAGAGCAGAAGAGCACGACAGATGAGCTCAAAAGAACTACCGGCAACTGTCACATGGTTGATAGCAAGGGATCGCAAGTTCTCACCTTCGGGAGCGATTCGGATGAAGAAATAGCCCTCGGCCCTCTCTTCAAGGAATACATCTCTGAAGCAGAAGAGACGAAAACCTGCGAGAACATTCAGCTGCGCAATCGCACGTTCCCCGAGAAGAATTTCGGACCCACAAACAAGGGGTCGAACAAAAAAGATAAGGGGAAAGAAAAAGTCCCTGAAGATATCGTCCTTAATGACCGAGTCATCGAAGAGCTGGCAACCAAGGACCCGCCCAAGAAAAGTAAGGTGGATTACAACGTTCTGGCATACCTGAGGAAGATACCCTCGCAACTGAGCATTCTCGATGCCCTTCTTCTATCTAAAGAGGCGAGAGATTCTTTGATCAAGGCACTACAGGAGCCCGGGCAGTTCCAAGCTTTCCTTGCCGAAGAAAAGATGAAGGACGAGCTGGAAGAAGTGCACACTGCTGACGTTACTTTCGGCGATGAAGATCTCCTCCTCAGAACGTGCGAGCACAACCGTCCCCTGTATGTCACCTGATACTGCCATGACATCAAGATAGGGAAAATCCTAATTGACAACGGGTCCTTTGTCAATCTCCTAAACGTGAGGGTGCTAAAGGAAATCTGCATGAGCGTCCAGCACCTCGCTCGGGATAAAATCACTATCTCCGGGTTTGACTTCCTGACATCACGAACGCTCGGGTCTGTGATACTGACGTTACGCTTTGGGCTGCTCGTCACTGACAACAAATTTCACGTCATTGATGCCAAGACATGCTACAATGCTTTGCTCGGCAGGCCCCGGTTGCATGAGTACAACATCATCCCATCTACACAACATCAGTGTATGAAGTATTTCAAGGATGGTCTCGAGTACACCGTGACAGGGGAGCTGAACCCATTCTCTATGAATAAAGTCCGAAAATATGAAGATGCAAAATACTTCTTGCCAGACTTCGAAGACACGGAAAGGTGCCATAAGCCGGAGAATAAGCAAAAAGCTATCACCACTGTTTCGGTCTTCGGGAGCGATACCGAGGAGGAAGAAGAGATAGTCTATTCGGGACCGCCCTAATGCAACAAGCCCGGACCGTCTACCCCTATGTTGGTCTTTGGCAGCGACTCTGAAGATGAAGTCAATGCAGTATTTTCTGTTCGACCATCAATACGAGCCTTCACTAGAGAAGATCAAAGCTTGCAAATCGCTATGGTTCCGCGGAAGCACTACAAAGAGCTTGACGCACTTAGTACCTATGGTGTGAAAGAACTGCAGACGTTCTACGTCCCTCCCAGGCGAAGAGATGAAAAGGCAATTCTCTTTTATCAATCTGCAGAAACCAAAGTGGAGAAAGAAATCTGGTGTTTCCCCCAATCAGAACAAAGCTCTATTTAAATTTTCAAAATTTGAAATGAAGCAGCGCTTCATAAAAGCGCCAGCGCCAGCAAGCAGCGCTCACATGCAAAGCACGGGTGCGCTAGCGCTAAGAGTGCCAGCGCTCTTAAGCAGCGCTCACGTGCAAAGCACGGGTGTGCTAGCGCTAAGAGCGCTAGCGCTCCAGCGCTCTGAAGCAGCGCTCACGTGCAAAGCATGAGGGCGCTAGCGCTAGAACTAAACGTTCTCCACCGTTGGATCAAAGATCCAACAAAGATGATAAATCATCAAGTTACCAGAATAAAATTCTGTTAAGAAAACATTCTTCAGAATCTTTCCAAGCAAAAAGATTTTTGCTCTGTAAATCAGAGCACCGTCGGATCTAAAAATTCTGTTAAGAAAACATTCTTCAGAATCTTTTCTCATGCAGAATTTATTCTGCACCATTGTAATTTTTAATCACCATGGGATATTTGTCGTTGTAATCCTTCAACGTCTTCAGAGAGGTGACGGGTCCCGACAACCAGACTTTCCACAGACTGTGGGGTCCTTAAACTCATGGACTATGATGTCCTTAAACTTTACAGACTATGACGTCTCTAAACTACTACGGACCGTGGGGTCCTTAAACTCATGGACTATGATGTCCTTAAACTTTACAGATTATGATGTCTTTAAACTGGACCGCAAAGTCCCTAAACTAAAACAATAGAGCCCAAATGCCCTTTTGTTGGATCTAAATGATCCTGTTAAGTAGATTTTAGTCTAAAATTAGACTAACGTGTCCTTAATAAACATTAAGTTGATCTTAGTCTAAAATTAGACTAACGTATCCTTAACAAACGTTTAAGTTGATCTTGGTCTCAAATGAGATTAACGATCCTTAAACCCAACCCAAAACCAAATCTAAGAGAATACAGATTTGGACTAATCCACGCCCTACGGGCAGCAATATAAATTAGTCTCCGTATACAATCCACAGGCAACCGAAAATAAAACAAACACACACGACATGAAGTGACCATCTGGAGAAGGAGAAAGTGGTTACCGCGATACGGTGGCATAATTAACTGTAGGGGCTTGCGCCTGCAGGGAAGGGTGTCCCCACAATTAAAAACCCCTTAAATGAGGGAGAATCTGACGAAATCTGCTACAACGGCTGCATCCGTCTAAACCGTCGATATATGGTGTCATAAATCAAGTTGGCATCTTCAGAGAGGTGGGCGGATAAAACCAAATAGCATCTGCCCCTAAATTCAGGCAAGATGAACCTACTCGGTCGCGTCTCTGTATTCGGCGGAGAACAGATTCTGGCACGCCCGGTGGGACCTTTTCCTCTTTCCACTCCACACTTCGTGTGTCGTGTTCGCGAACGAATTGCGGTTTGATATGGTTGCCCTGGGTTCGAGGTACTAAGATTTGGTTTTTCTCCTGTGCAGAAAAAAGAACATCAATGGCCTCTAACTGTTCTAGCTGCAACAACAACTCCCGTTCTGCCTCACCTGGAGGAGTAACCTACGGGTCCCAAGCGACCTCCCTTTTCACAATGCCGGTGGAAAAAGTGACCCAAGCCAGCACTGGGCTATTCTTCGGGACCATGATCCCACCAACGAGCTTCAACGTTCAAATGATGTCGCACGAAACTCCAAAGAAGTCGGTCTTTGATCGGCTTACAACTACCGTGGTCTCTCTCAACGAGTTGCCCAAGTCCAGTGCCTCAGTTTTCAGCAGACTGGGCCAAAGCTGAAGTGGGCCCATGAAGAAGCCCGCGATACCTGAAGCGGCCATCCCGAAGCGGATAGCCATTCCTGCTCCTGAAATCGTCAAGCCGGCTTCTCTTGCTAAAGGGTCGGTCTTCACAAGACTGGCCGTTTCAGCTCCTACTCCACATGAAGTCACGAAGGCTGCTTTCCCTGTTCGAAAGTCGGCCTTCGCAAGACTGACTATCCCCTCTCAACGGATGTTATTCTTCGACAGGCTAGCACAAATAACAGCCTCTCCTCAAAGTAGGGGGCATGAAGAAGCTTATCTAACAGCGGAGGTGATCCCAACTGCTCTCCATGCTCGATGTCGCCACTGGCGCCGAGTGAGGAAGGCTGGGGGCAGCTCTCCTTCCGGACTGACTCTACCAGCTCTGATGGTAGAAATTGATGCTGCTGTTCCAACTGGAAACAACTTTGAACTACTTAACAGGGTGCGCAGGAATTCGCAAACTGCCGTGCTAAAAAAGTCTCCTCCGCCTGTTGAAAAGATCACAAAGGCGAAGCTGGAGCAGTCCCCTCAGCGGCTGTCCTCCAAAATTTACAAAGTATGGCGACAGGTCCAAGACTCCGTGATTGATCAAGACTACCCTCGCCGACAGAAAAAGATGAAAGTGCGGCGAGAAGGGGATCACCCTGTCAAGCCATAGAAGGTGTCATCTGTTTGGGTGCCCGCTGCAACGGCTCCCTCAACTTTGACCGCCCACAAAAGAAGGAGGCCGGAGAAGATCCTTGTGTCTTTGGCAAATCGCAAGGACACTGAATCTAAACGCCCCAAGTCTGGGGGCATGGTGGTGCATACTGTTTATATGGCTTCCGAAAAAGAGGATAGCCATTTCTCTACGGGTTACCGACCACTTACACGGTCTGTGACTAAGGCTCAGGAGCAACAACAACAAAAGCTCCAAGAAATGCTGACAGCCATGGCTGCACTCACTGGACCAAAAGCAGGCCCGGAGATATCTTCGGAGCAGCGTCATGAGCAGGAAACGGATACCGAATTCCTTCGGAGAATGCTTGAGAAGAAAGTCAAAGAGGCTGCAGAACAAGCGGCCAACATAAAACAAATGTCCCTTTTATTCCAAGATATGGTAGGCCTGATGATCCAGCCGGACCCTCCAGCCGAAGATCCTCCAGTAATAATTGAAGATGATAGAGGAGAGACATCAAATCCTCTGCCGGCTCTGTCAGCAGCCAAGGAGGAAACCATCTCCAAAGCCACGCTCGATGATTATATAGCTCAGCAAATACGAGCTCATCAAGCGAATGAAGCATCCATCCAAGTCGTCAGAACTGGGCGACCATATCCAGGATGGTACGATCAAATAAAGTACCCGCCAGGATACATAATTCCTAAATTCCATGTGTACAAGGGGACAGGCAATCCCCATCAACAAGTCACTCAGTTCAGGGCTCTCTGCGGCAACACTGGATGGGACGATAAGCTACTGCTTCGCCAATTCGTCAGCAGCTTGGCGGAGACGGCGTTCGAATGGTACTCAGAGCTTCCCAATGACTCCGTCAAAACTTTTACGGAGATAGAATTGCTGTTCACCTAATGTTTCGCCAGCGCTAGCGAGCGCACCCCGATCATCGCGTTAATTAACACCAGAGTGAAGCCAGGCGAAACATGGGTTCAGTAAGCGATACGGTGGCGGAATCTATGGTCGAAGTGCGAATAACGCATAGAGGAAGCTCCTGCAGTAAGCGTGTTTGTGGGAACTCTCGACCCGCAGGCGACCATCTCTCAATTCATGATGTTCTTCAAGCCAACTACTTTCCAGGCCTTAATTGACAAGCTGGCCCAAATGGATCAGATGGGTCATAGACCATCTTCTTCGAAGTTGGAATCCCAAAACGAAAAAGGGGAAAGGGAAAGTGACCTTCGTCTCCAATGCTCAGCAGCAGCCTAGTGGTCCAAAGCCAACTGATCGCCAAGATGAAAGACGGCGATTCTTCAATGAGAAATTGAAGTGCCCTTATTCGTTTCTCCGGGATAAAATGAGGAGACTGTTCGAGCTAGCAGTGCGCAACAGGCTCATTACCTTGTTGGATCCAAAATGCCCATTGCAACCCGGTGAGGCCAGTAATCCCAATTATTGCCCTTATCACCAAGTCGTAGGCCATCCAATCGAAGATTGCTTCGTCTTCAAAGGCTGGATTGAGGACTAATACCAACAGGGCAAATTCGCATTGTCCGAGAATAGGAAAGTAAGCCCACCTCATCCACACGCTCTCAAAAAAGGGGACACACTGAGGGCAACATGCTCTTTTATAGAAGAAGCTTCATGGGAGGTCGCTTTTTCAGCCAAGACGAAAAGAATGCTGAAGGATCTCCAAACATGCTCGGCGATTAGGTGGAAAAATCCGTTGGAACCCGAAGTCATTGAGGGAATGCTGAAGCCGCGCCTGACTCTAAGAATTGATAACGATAATCAAAACGTTCATGCCCAGCCGTCAAAGTCTTCAAAGAAGAAGAAGAAGACCAAAAAGCCCGTGAAGCATAATGACAAGCGCACGGACCTGCAAAATCATATTGACGCGCTGGAAGAATATAACCAGAAGGCGCGAACCCCGATCACACTCCAAGAGTTTCTCAACCACATCCTTGGAGACGGAAATAGCGACCAAGATAAGGGAGAAGACTCGTCAGACGAACCTGAAGATTATGTGGCAAGCTGCCACGTGATCTCTCACTCGTCAGTAAATGGTAGAGAAACTCTTGATGCAGAGAAACCGGGGGACGATCCTGAACCGGAACTCCTAGGACCGTCAGACGAGATGATTGACGTATTCCTGAATGAGGCCCGTCAGAAAAGCAAAGTTGATCGAGAGTGCGAACTGGCCATATTCGAAAAAGCCAAACGCCGGCGACTGGACAAAAGGGTAAAAATACTCCCATCAGATCAAATCACATCCGCCGCAAATAAAAGTAGGTTCAAGACGAGGAAAAGGTTCGCCAAAGACATATTGATGGGAATGAAGCTGCCACCCTCCGAAGGAAACATTCCTGATAGGATACACCTTAACGAAGAGAATGCATATCCAAATTACTGCTTATACCATCGGAGGACCACACACCCTACTGAAAAATGCAATGCCTTTAAAAATTGGTGGCAAGGATACGTGGCTCACCGGCAGCATTTCAAGCGGATGAAGCGCAAAACTCGTCGGGAACAAATGAGCACGACAGATGAGCATAAAAGAACTGCCGGTGAATGTCACATGGTTAATTCCGGAAGATCGCAAGTTCTCACCTTCGGGAGTGATTCTGATGAAGAAATAGCCCTTGGCCCTCTCTTCAAGGAATCCATCTCTGAAACAGAAGAGATGAAGACCTGCGAGAACATTCAGCTAGCAATCGCACGCTGCCTGAAAAGAATCTCGGACCCACAAACAAGGGATCGAACAGAAAGGATAAGGGGAAAGAAAAAGTCCATGAAGATATCGCCCTCGATGATCAAGTCGTCAAAAAACTGATAGCCAAGGACCCGCCCAAGAAAAACAAGGTGGATTACAATGTTCTGGCACACCTGAGGAAGATACCCTCGCAGCTAAGCATTCTCGACGCCCTCCTGCTATCTAAAGAGGCAAGAGATTCTTTGATCAAGGCACTACAAGAACCTGAACAGTTCCAAACTTTCCTTACCGAAGAAAAGATGAAGGACGAGCTGGAAGAAGTTCATACAGCCGACATCACCTTCAGCGATGAAGATCTCCTCTTCGGAACATGCGAGCACAACCGTCCCCTATATGTCTCCGGGTATTGCCATGACATTAAGATAGGGAAGATCCTAGTTGACAATGGGTCCTCTGTCAATCTCCTAAATGTAAGGGTGCTAAAAGAAATCTGCATGAGCGTTCAACACCTCGCTCGGGATAAAATCACTATCTCCGGGTTTGACTCCCAGTCATCACGGACGCTCGGGTCTGTGATATTGACGTTACGCTTTGGGCTGCTCGTCACTGATATCAAGTTCCACGTCATTGACGCTAAGACTTGCTACAACGCTTTGCTCGGCCAGCCTTGGTTACACGAGTACAACATTATCCCTTCTACACAACATCAATGTATGAAGTACTTCAAAGATGGTCTCGAGCACACTGTGACGGGGGAACTAAACCCATTCTCCATGAACGAAGTCCGCAAATATGAAGATGCCAAGTACTTCTTGCCAGACTTCGAAGACACAGAAAGGTGCCATAAGCCGGAGAATAAGCAAAAAACTATCACCACCATTCCGGTCTTCGGGAGTGATACCGAGGATGAGGAAGACATAGTCTATTCAGGACTGCCCCAGTGCAACAAGCCGGGGCCGTCTACACCAATTCTGGTCTTCGGTAGCGATTCTGAGGATGAGTTCAATGCAGTATTTTCTGTTCGGCCATCAATACAAACCTTCATTGGAGTTGATCAGAGTTTACAAATCGCCATGGTTCCATAAGAGCATTACAAAGAGCTCGACGTACTTGATACCTAGAGTGTGCAAGAACTGCAGACGTTCTACGTCCCTCCCAGGCGAAGAGATGAAAAGGTGATCCTCTTTTATCGATCCTCGGAAACCAAAGTGGAGAAAGAAATCTGGCATGGCGCCGACTCTACGCTTGACATGTTCCAGCCCATCCGTCTGTCCAGATACTACACAGAAGGATTAAAAAGGCTGTTGAGGCGCCAAGGCGTACCCTTCAAACAGACTGCTCGAAAAGCTCAGTTCTACAACAGGATCTGGAACGTCCCCAGAACTCAGCGAAAATTACCCAACGGGAGAATGGAAATGATCGAGCTTGGATATGTTAAATCCAAGGAACGGCAGCGATTCCATGGCTGCTACGTTATACATGACTTTGATGAAGAAGGAGATGCTCTATTAGAAGATGCTAACCCTGAACCAAAACGAGGTCCCGTCATAAAGATGCCAAGTCCGTCGTTCGAAGAACACATGGACAGGCTAATAAGGGAAGCGGGTCAAAAGGTCCGGGCTGACCATAGCCGCGAAATGGCCATTTATGAGAAGGCTAGAACGCGTCGCCTCCTTCAGCATGCTACGGAAAATAACGATGCTCTTCATCGCCAGCCCGTCATGCGGAAGACTCGACGTGGAAGCAAAAACAAACTGAAGAACGGAAAAAACATTCGACAATAGCAAAGCGGGTCCAAGAAGCCACGCGATCGAGAATTGGGCAGCATGGACCCATCTCTTATAAAGAAGATGGGTCGAGCATATTCTTTTCCCCAAGACAAGACAAGGAAGATATTCGATCATATCATAAAACATCAGATGATGACGCTCCTGGAATCCAAACACCCCGAGCAAGCGGGCGAGATCCATCACCCGGATTATTTCTCCTATCACCGAGAGATTGGACATCCTCTCGAAGACTGCTTCACCTTCAAAGACTGGGTAGAAGACCAGTATCAGCAAAGCGGGTTTGCTTTATCCGGTAGTTAGAAGGTAACCCCACCACAGAAGCATGAACCAAAAGCCACGTATGCAGCGAGAGTAAAGCCGGATCAACATCTGTCTTGGAAGCGATCTCGTACCTGTCACGCGACCTGTCACGCGATAACACTGTCAGGAGAAGGAGTACGCGAGGATATGGATGACCTCTTCTGGTGCTTTGAAAACGAGGATGACAAAGTGATCTCAGAGTTTCCACCGGCGCCGAAGGAGCTGGAAGATGGAATACATACTACTGCGGACAACCTAAAGAAAATCGACTTAGGTACGGTAAACGACCCGAGACCTACGTTCGTCAGTGAACTGTTGTCCGAAGAACAGGTAGCTATGCTAAGAGACGTGCTCGTGCAGTATAAAGACTGCTTCGCATGGACCTGTCACGCGACCTGTCACGCGATAACACTGTCAGGAGAAGGAGTACGCGAGGATATGGATGACCTCTTCTGGAGCTTTGAAAACGAGGATGACAAAGTGATCTCAGAGTTTCCACCGGCGCCGAAGGAGCTGGAAGATGGAATACATACTACTGCGGACAACCTAAGGAAAATCGACTTAGGGACGGTAAACGACTCGATACCTACGTTCGTCAGTGAACTGTTGTCCGAAGAACAGGTAGCTATGCTAAGAGACGTGCTCGTGCAGTATAAAGACTGCTTCACATGGAACTATTCCGAAATGCCGGGACTAGATCCAGAAGTAGCTGTGCACAAATTGGCGATATCTCCGGACATCAAGCTAGTCAAACAAGCACCGAGAAGAATGCGGCTCGAACTTGAAATGAGCATCAACGCCGAGGTCAAGAAGCTAATCAATTCCGGATTCATCCAAGAGATTCAGTACCCTGACTGGATTGCCAACATCGTCCGAGTGATGAAAAATGGGACAATGCGCATCTGCGTGGACTTTCGGGACCTCAACAAAGCTTGCCCAAAGGATTACTTTCCCGTACCGGTCACTGAGCTGATGATAGACAACACGTCTACTCACGAAGTCTTCTCCTTCATGGACGGCTCATCGGGGTACAATCAAATAAAGATGCATCCCGAAGACCAGAAGTATACCGCTTTTCGGACTCCTCTGGGCATATTCTGCTACAAAGTAATGCCTTTCGGTCTGAAGAAAGCCGACGCTACTTATCAGAGGGCCGTGACGAAGATTTTCAATGACCTCATACATGAAGTCGTCGAATGCTATATCGATGATCTTGTGGTGAAAACAAATCGCACGAAGAGCATTGGGAGCATATAAAAATAGTGTTCCAACGTCTTCGAAAATACAACTTGAAGATGAACCCTCTCAAATGCGCATTCGGAGTTTCCTCAGGAAAATTCCTAGTATTCATCGTACGACACCGGGGCATCTAAGTAGATCTATCAAAGATTAAGGCGATCATGGAAATGCCTCCGCCAAGAACTCTTAAGCAGTTGCGGTCTCTCCAAGAGAAGCTCGCATATATTCGGCGGTTCATAGCCAATCTTTCCGGCAAATGCCATCCCTACAATCACTTGATGAAGAAGGGGACCTCTTTGGTCTGGGATTGCAAATGCCAAAATGCACTGGACGAAATCATGAAATACCTGCAGAATCCGCCTGTACTGACCGCTCCGGTCAAGAGAAAGCCCCTCATTCTATACACAGCCGACCTTGAGGGTTCATTAGGCGCGTTATGGGCACAGGAGAACGACCAAGGGAAGGAAAAAGCCCATTACTATTTGAGTCGAGTGCTCCTGGGGTCAGAAAGCAATTACTTCCCCATTGAAAAACACTGCCTGGCGTTGATCTTCGCGATAACGAAGCTCAGGCACTAAGCTTTGGCGCATGAGGTCCATCTTATATAAAAAGTGGATCCTCTCAAGTATTTGATGTCAAGAGCCATACTAACAGGACGACTCGCTAAATGGGCCCTGCTCTTGATAAAGTTCTCGATAACTTATCGTCCGCTCAAGGCAGTCAAAGGCCAAGCCATCGCCAACTTCCTCGCTGAGCATCTGATACCTGTCGATTCTCTCTTGAACTGCGAATTGCCAGACGAGCACGCGTTTGGCACTGTCGACGGGGAGAAAGGAGAGAGTAACACCCGGTGGGAACTCTACTTCGACAGAGCATATTCTATCAAGAAGCGAAAGCACAACTCCCCCATAATCAAATCTGGGATGGGCCTCATCTTCGTGACTCCACAAGGAAGGATAATGCGCTTTGCCTTTTCCTTAACAGAGCCAAGGACAAACAATGAAGCTGAATATGAAGCTTTGATAGCAGGTCTTGAGATCGCTGTCGACATGGGAATTGAAAACCTCTTCATATACGGAGACTCCCAACTGGTCGTTAGCTAAGTGAACGGCGACTATCAGACGTGCAAACTGGAGCTGGTAAAGTACGGCGAGAAAGTGCAGCAGGTGCTAACTCAAGTTCCCTCTTACATTCTGGAAAGCATACCGCGCGCAGAAAATAGCAAGGCGGATGCATTAGCCAAGCTCGCTAAAGAACTGGCCGACGAGAATCTCGATGACGTAAGGATCGTCGTGCAAAGCCGTCGGGTTCTCGCACCGGCAGAAATATCTCTGGAGTCGTTTGAAGAAAAGGAAGCAACCAAGCAAGCGGCCCTATAGATAGAGGACCAGGAAAAGGTCAAGGATTGGAGAGAAGTCTTTATAGACTACTTCAAATCCCGTCAAACACCTGAAGATGCGTCCTCAAGACATCAACTTATGAAATGAGCTCTATCCTTCGCCTTCGTCAATGACACGCTGTATAAAAGATCATTCGACTCTCTATGGCTAAGATGCCTGGGACCTGAAGAGGCAAAGCGAGTCGTCCAAGAAACTCATGACGGACTCTGCGGTTCTCACTAAGCCGAGTCGAAGATGAAACTGAAGATCATTTGGATGGGCTACTATTGGCCTACAATGATCCAAGATTGCCTCGAATAAGCGAAGCGGTGTCACTCGTGCCAAATTCATGGAGACTTCATCCATCAGCATCTAAATCCGCTACACCCGACGGTGGCTAGCTGGCCGTTCGAAATGTGGTTAACTGACATAATCGGGCCCATTGAACCAGTATCGTCCAGAGGAAATCGGTTCATACTGGAGACAACTAATTACTTCTCCAAGTGGGCAGAAGCAGTATCACTAAGAGAAGTGAAGACGGAGAATATCCTCCATTTCTTCAACACACACGTCATCTATCGGTTCGCCACTCCGCGACGGATTATCTCCGATAACGGGTCGTCCTACAGAAGCCATAAAATCAGCCGTTTCGCACGGCAACATAATATAGACTGGAGATACTCTTCGGTCTATAAGCCCCAAGCTAACGATCTAGCTGAGGCTTTCAACAAGACCTTGACGAGATCGTGAAAAATATGGTGTCCAAAAATAAAAAGGACTGGCACGAGAGACTGCATGATACTCTCTGGGAGTATAAAACTATGTTCAAAACGGCCACAAACACAACGCCGTATGCATTGGTATTCGGCGCTGAAGCAGTACTCCCCTTGGAGATAGAGTTACCCTCTCTGCGAGTGGCAGCTCACTACGAGCTAACAGACGAAGAGAATGCTCATCTTCGGCTTGAGGAGCTCGACGCCCTTGAAGAAACCCGGCTCATGGTGCAGCAAAACTTGGAGGCTTACAAAGCAAAGATGACGCGCTCATACGAGAGATTGACTAGGCCGAGAACATTTCGCCAAGGTGAACTCGTGCTAGTGGTCAAGAGACCTATGATCCCCAATCGTGCCAAACAGGGAAAATTCGAGCCGAATTATGAGAGCACGTACATCATAGACAAAGTCTATCAGGGTAGGGCTTACTTGCTCATGGATATGCATGGCGAAAGACCCTTCAGGCCGATAAACGGTCTGTTTCTAAAGAAATACTACACCTGACGAGTTACGGCCCAGGGTAATGATAGATGACGACGCCTATGTCCGCTCGCTATCTTCCCAGGCCCAAACTCCAGAAGTGGTAGCCAACGAAACCGTTGCAACAACGGACCAAGATGTCCTAAAACTAACAACGGACCGAGATGTCCTAAAACTAACTACGGACCGAAACGTCCCTAAACTAACGATGGACCGCAATGTCCTAAAACTTGCAACCGACCGAGACGTCAATAAACTACTACGGATCGCAGCATCCCAAGGCCGACGAAAAAAAATAAAAAATAAAAAATAAACGGTACGTCCATAAGCGAGATGGGCACGGATGAAAACCCGAAAGGGCTCCGTGAGTAAAAACAGCAGGGCTACCGGCGAGTTTGTGAAAACCCGAAAGGGCGCTATCTCGTTAAAAGACACTTGCAAGGTTCTCTCGACCTTATAAAGAGAAAAACCTGCGTGAGATCCTTACGACTCATAAGGGAGAAACACACTTAAGGATCCCCACGATTCCTAAAGAGAAGTTACACTTACGAGATCCTCATGACTCGTAAGGAGAATTCCCTTTTGAGATCTTCACGGCTCATAGGATTCAAAAGCCTTAAGTTACAGGGATCTGAACCTGTTCTTAAGCCATCACAACCCACAGACCGCCCTACAAGCGGTTCAATATTGACCCTTGTATACAATCCATGGGCACGAATAAACATTTCCCTAACAGAGTCCCACCAGCGACTAGGGATATGCTCACACGGCGAACGACACTTGTAAGTCCTTTCGACTTGCAAGGAGAAAACACTCTTGTAAGATCCTTACGACTTATAAGAGAACACACTTAGGAATCCTCACGATTCCTAAGGAGAAAAGGCACCTATAAGATCCTCACGACTCGTAGGGAGAAATACCTTTATGAGACCCTTACGGCTCGTAAAGTCAAGAAGCCTTAGTCGACAGGATCTTAACCCTGTTTGTTAAGCCATCTTTGTTTAAATCGACAAAGGCAGATGATGATTCGCTCCTGGAAATATCCCAGTTGTAGCGATGCTGATGCCTAAATTGGTATCAAATCCCAAGTCCTTTCACGGCTAATGATGATTCGCTCTAACAATATTCCAGTCGCAGCGATGCTGATTGGCACCAGGTTCAGAGTTCCATACTCGCGATAAAAAATCAGCGAGCCAAAAATGCATATGAAATAGCCGAAATGATGGGGCAACTTGCAACAAAATCAGCAAGTAAAAATATATGTATACAAAAGTAGCCGAAATGGTTGGGCAACTCATAATAAAAAACATCGAGTAAAAAGAAAAAAATAGCCGAAATGATTGGGCAGCTACGACTTTCGCGATGCAAAAAGCTGAAATGATAGAGCATCATGGAAAAGAAAAAAATAATACATATGAAATGAAACTTTTTGCCCTACAGGTGAGATCACATCGATCTCTGTATACAATCCGGGGGCACTAACAAAAAGGGAACTATATCATCCCACCAGGCTCCATCAGAAAGAAAGCCAAGTTTCGACGGCTACATCTACAGCCTGGAGACCCACAACAACGTTTCTCCTCATTCCAGCAGGATTCAGATGCGACAATCAACCTCGGAGCTACGACAGAGTTCCTAGTTCAAAGTCTCGATGGCCATATCTACAGCCTGGAAACCCATAACAGCGTTCCTCCTCATTCCAGCAGGATTCAGACCTGACAATCAACCTCGGAGCCACGGCAGGGTCCTTAGTTCCAAGTCTCGACGACCACATCTACAGCCTAGAGACCCATAACAGCGTTCTTCCTCATTCCAGCAGGATTCAGACGCGACAATCAACCTCGGAGCCACGGCAAAGTCCCTAGTTCCAAGTCTCGATGGCCACATCTACAGCCTGGAGACCCATAACAGTGTTCCTCCTCATTCCAGCAGGATTCAGACACGATAATCAACCTCGGAGCCACGACAGAGTCCCTAGTTCCAAGTCTCGACAGCCACATCTACAGCCTGGAGACCCATAACAGCGTTCCTCCTCATTCCAGCAGGATTCAGACGCGACAATCAACTTCGGAGCTACGGCAGAGTCCCTAGTTCCAAGTCCCGACGGCCACATCTACAGCCTGGAGACCCATAACAACATTCCTCCTCATTCCAGCAGGATTCAGACGCGACAATCAACCTCGGAGCCACGACAGAGTCCCTAGTTCCAAGTCTCGACGGCCACATCTACAGCCTGGAGACCCATAACAGCGTTCCTCCTCATTCCAGCAGGATTTAGATGCGACAATCAATCTCGGAGCCACAGCAGAGTCCCTAGTTCCAAGTTTCGACGGCCACATCTACAGACTGGAGACCCACAACAGCGTTCCTCCTCATTCCAGCAGGATTTAGACACGACAATCAATCTCGGAGCCATAACAAAGTCCCTAGTTCCAAATCTCGAAGGTTCACAGACAACCTAGAGACCATCCCGACATTCGTCTCGTTACAGCAGACACAATGTCGGCAAAGTGGAGCCATGGAAAAGTCCCTAGTTCAAGGACTCGGCGGTGCACAGATAACCGAGAGTCAATCCTGACCCCGTATGGCTAAATTCAATCCTGACCCCATATGGCCAAAGTCAATCTTGACCCCGTATGGCCAAAGTCAATCCTGACCCCGTATGGCTAAAGTCAATCCTGACCCCATATGGCTAAAGTCAACCCCTGACCCCGTATGGCTAAAGTCAATCCTGACCCTATATGGCCAAAGTCAACCCCCTGACCCAGTATGGCTAAAGTCAATCCTGACCCCATATGGCCAATGTCAACCCCCTGACCCCGTATGGCTAAAGTCAATCCTGACCCCATATAGCCAAAGTCAACCCCTGACCCCGTATGGCTAAAGTCAGTCCTGACCCCGTATGGCTAAAGTCAATCCTGACCCCGTATGGCCAAAGTCAACCCCCTGACCCCATATGGCTAAAGTCAATCCTGACCCCATATGGATAAAGTCAACCCCCGACCCCGTGGAACATGGCCAAAGTCAATCCTGACCCCGTGGAAAATGGCCAAAGTCAACCCTCGACCTCCCCGTCAAGGCAATGCTTTGATTCAGAGTAGGTCAACTCATCAATCACTTACGAGTCCTCTCGACTTGCAAGGAAGAAAATTCCCTTATGAGATCCTTACGACTTTCAAGAGAAAAGCACACTTAGGAATCCTCACGATTCCTAAGGAGAAAATACACCTACGAGATCCTCTCGACTCGTAGAGAGAAAAGTCTTTGTGAGACCCTCACGGCTCATAAAGTTGAAAAGTCTTAGGTGGCAGATCGTAACCCTATCTCCTAAGCCATCACCACCCTGCAAAGAGTTCAAGATGGACAGCTACATACTATCTACAGGCCACACTGGCTAAAATCACATGGCAACAACACAGCAAAGAGAAGAAAGCAACAGTGGGAGATAAAAAATGTGTATCTTTTATTCATGAATTCAATTGAGTACAAGACGAATAATATAAAAGAATGAAAAATGGATACATGTTATTCAAATATTACAAATGTTAATTGATACAAAGGTAGCTACTGAGAAGGAGGCGTTTTCAATAAGCCAGCAAGTTGCTCGCGTGCTCTTCTCAACTCCTTTTCATGGTCAGCCGCTGCGGCCAGCTCCGCTTCGACTCGAGCCCGTTACTGCAAACACAATGAGACCTTCTCATCGATTTCTTGTTGGGCAGCTTCGCGACTCTGCGTAAACCGCTCAATGAAGTCAAGCTTCCGCCTCAATGCCCGCCCGTCCGAAATGCATCGCTGCAAATTGTTAAAGACGGCTCTCAGTTGCGCAGCTTTCGCTTCAACTTGGGCGCGCAGCCGAGCAGATTCACCTAAAGCCTCCTCGCATTCCTTCCGCCTCAAGGTCGCTTTTTGTTCAAAATGGCGGAGGAAGGGCACGCTCTGCTCAAGCCATGCAGCCTGCTGGGAGTTCAAAGCCAACATTTCCGGAGCAGAACGCTTGAGCTCAATCTTATATAGACAAGCCTCGATCTTCCTACAGTGATAACCCAAGATTTGACGACGCCCTCACTGTGGAAGTTCGCGAGCATCGCCAGCATGAGATTAACCTCAACAGCAAAATCCGCAGCAGATGCGAAAGCCTCTGCGTCAAGATCCTCGACGAACTCACTTAACATTCGCAGGCTGTTCGCGGTACCCCTGGAAGATGGGCGTTTAACAAAGGGCCCTGCCGGCATCGGAATTCGAGACTCAAAGGGAACTGGAGTCGGTGTGACCGCTGCAAAACAAATCATAGTCAGATGTCGGCTCGAGAAATAAAGAAAATACACGAACAATAGAGTCTACTATACCGGCTGCAACATGGAGCAGATCTGGGAGTACTGGTGGCGCGACGACACCCTCGTCCTTTCCTTCAATTTGTAAGGCTACAAGTAATATAAAAAAGAATTAGCATTGACATAGCTGCCCGTTAAAGAAAAGAAAAGACGTCGGTTAGAAAAGATACTCACCGGCACCAGTAGGCAGACTAATTTCCGACTGAAAGGAGAAGTGCGGGTTCATCACTTGATACAAATGATCAAAGAGAACTCCTGTAAGGTTACGATGATACATGGTCAGTACACGAAAGACGCTATCCTCAATTTAAATTAAATCATAAACCCATACCTTCCAGCATTTGAGAGGACGCGAGAGAAGGCGAAGGGTCGGCGATCGCCAGAACGGCAGCTGGTGATGCTTCTTCAAGTGGCACAACCTCAGCATTTACCACACCTACATTCAAAAGGAACAAAATGTCATCAGAAGGGATTGCAAAATGAAAAGAATACAGAGACCCGAGACCTACTAGATAGGTTATCAGCCAAAACTGTGACGGAAGCATCACCAAGCGCCGCGAATTCTTCGATCTCATTCGGGAGGATGGTCTCGCCGCCCGTGGCTTCGTCCCCTGATTCCATGAGAGCCGTCGTGACACTCGAAATGCCAGGTGATGGCAGGGAACCGCAGGTGGAAAAAGCAGCAATTGGAGCAGTCTCGGACTCCTGGGAGAGAGTAGCTCCTCCAGGCTCAGTGGTTGCCATCATCTCGCCTACCACCTCCTCATCAGGACTTGGTCCTGCAGGGTATGATATATGACAATCAGAAGATTAAACCCTAATATAAAAAAAACAGTGTTACGTTACCTTGGGACGACTTTTCAATTGCTTCCCGAGCCGCGCGTACCGCCTATCTATGAGTGGTAGACAGGGCAGCCGGGGCACCCTATGGAGAAATAGGGATAAGGGAAGCAGTGCTCGAGCCTGCACCAACAGCCAAGTAGGCATCACGTTCTTTCGTTGCACGCCTCTTGCGCTTCCTTTTAGCCTGAGCCGCCAGAGCCGACCTTCTCAAGACCTCCGCCAATGAGACGTTATCGTCCGAACCAAGTTCTGCCTCTGGAACCTCTACGGCATCCGTCATCGGCTGTTTAAGCGAATCTTCTTTCGGCGATACTGAGGGAACCGGGACTTCGGCAGTCAGCCCTGGAAGCGTTGCAGCGCCGCCTTGCAGGATTGGCACTACACTCGGGATAACTTGAGTCAAGGTAGTCCCAGCAATAAGATGGAAAAGAAGAGTTTGTTTACCCATAAAAACGGGAATGAAGGCACAGTGGGCCAAAATGTACCAATGCCCAAGGAAGCACGAAGCCTTTCCTCCTTTTCAAAAGTCTTGAGAGAAGCCGTAAGAGCTTCTTCAGTAGAGATGCCTGTTGAAGAAGAAGTGTCAGTCAAAGCATGACAATAAAAATGTAACAATGAAAAGATACGACTGAAGTCTACCTGACTGTGCAAGGGTGACCAGTTCTGTTTTGTGGCTAGCTAATCGCTCGGAAGCTGCAATAGCAGCCTCCAGATTAGTATCATCCGGCGCCATGAATAAGCCTTCGTTGGTCCTGTATTTGCTCAAGCCTTCACTATAAGGAGCATGGGGCTCTTGGCTGAATACGACGTCTGCAGAAAGAATTGACTTCTTCTTCTGCGAGCGAGTACCGGCCGCCGGTAACACGAGCTTGCGTTTAGCAGGCAACTTCGAGCGGCGAGTCCCAATCTCCGCACCCAAACCGGACTCAGGAGACGCCACAGCTGCCACTTCGACGGGAGCACGGGGTAGCGGCAGCTCGGGTATCTCATGTGGTACCACAACCGCACCAACCTCTCTCAAAGGAGGATGAACGACGGTCCGTTGCTTCAAAGGAATAGCTGGATTACCAGCAGGGGCTGCACCCTTACGATCAAGCAACAACTTCTTTTCCTCCCTGACGACGGCACCCATCGCGTGCTGGTACCACGGCACGTACACGTTCAACACCTTCGGGATGCAGCCTGGCTCACTGATAAAGAAGTTAGACCCGGTGTTGAGCCTCATGAAATGGTGTAGCGCATTGCGGATGCCTTCTTCTGTGGCAATCGGCTCAGCTAGAAAGGCCTCAAGCGGAACACCCTGATTATAGCCAGATTGTTGGGCAAAACGATGCGGGTTGTATCTCATAAACAACGCTGCATCATTCTACCTAAACACCAGAAAGCCCGGCCTGATTAAATATAGATGAAGAATCTCCCGAGCTTTCAATGTAGAGGCGCCGTCTTTAAAGGTGTCCCGCAGCGGCTGCATCGTCTTTGCGGATTCTTTACCGATATTTAAGACCTTATCAACGAAGGTCATGCCATCCCCGACGTACACGGGCGAAGGAGTAAGCCCCGAGCCTCTCACGGAGTCGGTTCCAAAATGGAAGCGTCAACTAACTGCAGCAGTCGAGGAAAGTTATATCTTTCATAAAAGGGGGGCCTTTTATGAACTCCAAAGGCGCCAAGTACATGCAACTCGAGCCACGAGGTGAAATAATGCATCGAGAAGTTTACGGGCTGCACCCCCAGTTGGGTAGTATCTACCGCTAGGCTGAGGCCGTGATACAGATGGGCTAACCCAGCGACCCCGACAGCCACTTTCACCCCAATAACCATTCGGTGAGCTGGGTAGAAGACGGACGGCCTCATATGGCGAGGGTGCATCGGAAGCGCAAACCATCTTAGCCATAGACCGAGAAACCCCAAAAAGAACGCTTCTTCATCAATCCCAGGATCTGCAAGCTCTGCAAAAGAGATGACTGGGGTGTCGGGGAGAAAAAAACTCTTCTGATCCGCCTCCGCCGTCGGCTGGTGGCCCAAGCCTAAGCCAAAAGGATCGTCGAGTTTGGCGAATTTTGCGGCTTCCTTCGACAGGACTTCCGGGCGGAGAAAACAAGCGATGAAGTCTGTGAAATTAACCCCACGGCTCCCGGATTCAAGAAATAAGCCCTCGTAGATATTCAACACCTTAATCAAACTTGGGGATTGATGTTGAATGGCATTTTCCGGGGTAAGGCCCATCATCACCGACCTGGCAGCAAAGACATACTCATCTTGAGGAAATAGTTCCTCATAATGCTCCCCTCTAATAGGCAAGCCAGAGATCTCCGCGAACTCCTCTAGAGAGATTGAGACTTCCCGATCCAACAAAAAGAAGGTGTGAGTTGGAACGTTCCATTGTTCTAAGAAGGCTTTTACCCACCATGTAGGAGGCATGGAGTACTGAAAGAGAGAAACGCAAATCACGGGATACAACCCGAGCCTCAGCAACTGCAACCTTTTGGCGGACAAAATGTACCGGGCCTACTGCAAATATCCGGCTGGGTGATGGGGAATTAATCCTATGTTATAAGATTGTCCCCAAGGGCACGACTCACCTTGACATATACGTCGCCCCAAGATATCCAACGCCATTGGAGGTTGTACGGGTATCGCAGCCAAAGAAGGTTGAAGGAGACCATCTGAAGTCCAATTGACTTCCTCCACAGTGTAGTTCACTAGGGCTGGGTCGGCGTAAAAGATTACTGAAATGGGCTCCGAGGGTATCGCGCAAGAAAAGCTCTGTCGGCCCCTGATAATTTGATTGTACCATGTTCCCCATAGATGAAGATTCTTGTGCTCTGGGTCATGATCTTTTATTAGCGCGAAGACTTCCCTATCCACAGGCGCTTCGGGGAATCCGCCTTCCGAATGGACGAACAGGAAAGAAGTGTCGAAAGACATAGTACCTGCGCGGAAAAGAACAAAATTTTCTGCCATCGGTGCTACAGTATAAGTTCTGTCACTAGGTACTTTAAATTTGTACCACACTGCAATGCAGTGAAAATGGACCAAAAGGGACCCACTCAATCTAGATGACAGTTCATCATTATAAAACAGTCTCATCATTTGATGAGACTGTCATTAAATGAGGAAATCCTCAAAGGATTCTCATTTATTGAGGGCCCCTCGGTCCAAGGAGTAAATCTCCCATTGAGAGCAGCGCTCTACAATAGAGTGATATCTGTCAGCTCTGATGATGAAAGGAATAAAATTCCTCAAGAAAAATCTTGAAGAGTCGTGCTCTGTAAAATGATGGAATAACCCATCAGAAAACTTAAAGCAAAACTTTTTTAATGAATCAAAAATTCCAAGATCTTCAAGATCTATGAACAAACTCTAAGAGTTTTCATGAAAGATTAACAAATCTATATGATTTGAAAAGAGCAAAGCTCTGTCAATGGGTTAAGAAACCCTAAGAAAGATCTCTTTAGATCTATGAAGAGCAAAACTCTATTGAGAAACCCTAAAAATCTATATGATTTAAAAAGAGCAAAGCTCTGTTAATAGGTGAAACTCTAGAAAGATTTAATCTTTACTTAAATTTTTGACAGAGTTCTGTCCCTAAGAAAATTCTTAAGACGAAGAGCTATGCTCTGAAGGAGAAATAATTCTCAGAAAAAAAAGTAAGAAGATGAACAGAGATCATCTCAAAGGGACAAGGGTCTTATTTATAGGCCTAGAGAGCCGTTTCAACTTCTGAGTTGATCCAATGGCAGAGATGCTGCCACCGCTGCACTCACGTGCAGGCCACGTGAGCGCAACGGTGGGGGGCATTTGTTTCCCCCCAATCAGAGCAAAGCTCTGTTTAAATTTTCCAAATTTGAAATGAAGCAGCATTTCATAAAAGCGCCAGCAAGCAGTGCTCACGTGCAAAGAACGGGTTCGCTAAGAGCGCCAGCGCTCTAAAGCAGCGCTCACATGCAAAGCACGGGTGAGCTAGCGCTAAGAGTGCCATCGCTCTAGCGCTCTGAAGCAGCGCTAGCGCTAGAACTAAACGTTCTCCACCGTTGGATCAAAGATCCAACAAAGATGATAAATCATCAAGTTACCAGAATAAAATTCTGTTAAGAAAACATTCTTCAGAATCTTTCCAAACAAAAAGATTTTTGCACAGTAAATCAGAGCACCGTCGGATCAATGATCCAATGGTGATTAAAAATCACAATGGTGCAGAATAAATTCTGCATGAGAAAAGATTTCTCAATCTTGTTAAAAACAAGAAGATTGCCTTCTGTAAATCAGAAGCCCTAGGATCAAAGATCCAACGATGGGAAAATCCCCAAATCAATTAGAGAAAAGATCTCCTTAACCGATTGAACAAATCAGCCTTCACTATATAAAGGCCCAAAGACTTTAAGTCTGATATAGAGGAACCCCTCCCCCCCCCCCCACAATAATCTTTGAGAAATTTCAAAGACAAAGAGCAAGCTCTCAGAAGAAGAAAATTTTCTTCAAGGTAAAAAAAAGAAGAACAGAGAGATGGAATCATCTCATATTAAAAGAAGAATTTACTTCTTTTTCTAAGATCATAGATCTATAAGACCAAGGTCTTTCATAACCGAGATCAAAGTATCTCATCATAAAAAAAGGGAAGAACTTAATCTTCTTTAGATTATAGATCTATAAGACAAATTGTCTTTCAGAGATTATAATATCTCGTTATAAAAAGGGGGAGAATGATTTAATTCTCTTAGGATCATAGATCCATAAAGGCAAAGCCTTTCATCAAAAACATAAGAGATTGAAATATCTCCTATAAAATAAGAACTTTGTTCTTAGATCCATAAGACAAAGTCTCTTATAAGAGAGAACTTAATTCTCAGAGCGCAGAACAGCCTAAAGAGAGCCTTAGCGCTCAAAGCTTAAAGAAGCGCATCGGCGCTCCAAATCTAGCGCACAGCGCTGCAGAGCCTTAGCACCCCAAATTTAAAAGAATAGCTCTGCACTCATTGGCTGGTGAACAGCTCCAAGAGCGCCGCGTGCTCCTCACGTGTGCGCTACATAAACAGAAGCGCTCTGTGCTCATTGGCTAGCGAACAGCGCCAAGCGCACCACGTGCTCCTCACATGTGCGCTATTTTGCAAGAAGCGCTCTGCGCTCATTGACTGGCGCTCAGCGCCATGTGCTCCTCTCATGTGCGCTACTTCATCAGAAGCGCAATGCGCTCATTGACTAGCGCTCAGTGCCAAGTGCGCCACGTGCTCCTCACGTGTGTGTTAAGAGAACATAAACTGTTCTTTAATGATAAAGTCCAGAGCCATAATAAGTGCTCAGCACTCAATAAAAGATAAAAACAATTGTCAGAACTATAGCTCAGCATTTTAACTGAATGGGCCGAGCCCAAAGTGGCCACAGAACCCTCATTCAGATTAATTGAGCCCATATGCTCATGAATCTTTAATCTTAGTCCCAAATTGGACTACAGATCTCCTAACCAATATTGGTTCAAGGGTACATCTCTTCATTCCTCTAATATTTGTCGTTGTAATCCTTTAACGTCTTCAGAGAGGTGACGGGTCCCGACAACCAGACTTTCCACGGACTGTGGGGTCCTTAAACTCATGGACTATGATGTCTTTAAACTTTACAGACTATGACGTCTCTAAACTACTACGGACTGTGGGGTCCTTAAACTCATGGACTATGATGTCCTTAAACATTACAGACTATGATGTCTTTAAACTGGACCACAAAGTCCCTAAACTAAAACAATAGAGTCTAAATGCTCTTTTGTTGGATCTAAATGATCTTGTTAAGTAGATCTTAGTCTAAAATTAGACCAACGTGTCCTTAACAAACGTTAAGTTGATCTTAGTCTAAAATTAGACTAACATATTCTTAACAAACGTTTAAGTTGATCTTGGTCTCAAATGAGATTAACGATCCTTAAACCCAATCTAAGAGAATACGGATTTGGACTAATCCACGCCCTACGGGAGAAAACATAAATTAGTCTCCGTATACAATCCACGGGCAACCGAAAATAAAATAAACACACACGACACGAAGTGACCATCTGGAAAAGGAGAAAGTGGTTACCGCGATGCGGTAGCGTAATTAACTGCAGGGGCTTGCGCTTGCAGGGAAGAGCGTCCCCACAATCAAAAACCCCTCAAATGAGGGGGAATCTGATGAAGTCTGCTACAACGGCCGCATCCATCTAAACCTTCGATATATGGTGTCATAAATCAACTTGGTATCTTCAGAGAGGTGGACGGATAAAACCAAATAGCATATGCCCCCAAATTCAGGCAAGACGAACCTACTCGGTCGCGTCTCTGTATTCGGCGGAGAACATCTGGCATGGTGCCGATTCTGCACTTGACAGGCTCCAGCCCATCCGTCTGCCCAGATACTATACGGAAGGATTAAAAAGGCTGTTGAGACGCCAAGGCGTACCCTTCAAACAGACTGCTCGACAAGCTCAGTTCTACAACAGGATCTGGAACGTCCCCGGAATTCAGCAAAAATTGTCCAACGGGAGAATGGAAACGATCGGGCTTGGATATGTTCAATCCAAGAAACGGGAGCGATCCCATGGCTTCTACGTTATACATGATTTCGATGAAGAAGGAGATGTTCTGTTAGAAGACGCTAACCCTGAACCAAAACGAGGTCCCGCCATGAAAGTGCCAAGTCCGTCGTTCGAAGAACAGATGGACAAGCTAATAAGGGAAGCGGGTCAAAATGCCCGGGATGACCACAACCGTGAAATGGCCATTTACGAGAAATCCAGGACGCAGCGCCTCCTTCAGCAGGCTACGGAGAATGACGATGCCCTTCATCGCCAGCTCGTCATACAAAAGACCCGACGCGGAGGCAAAAACAAACTAAAGAACAGAAAAAACGTTCGACAGTGGCAAAGCAGGTCCAAGAAGCCACGCGATTGAGAATTGAGCAGCCGGGATTCGTCTCTTATAAAGAAGATGGATCGAGTATATTCTTTTCCCCAAGACAAGACAAGGAAGATATTTGATCTCGTCATGAAACATCAGATGATAGATGATGACACTCCCGGAGTCCAAACACCCTGATCAAGCAAACGAGGTTCATCGCCCGGAGTATTGCTCCTATCACAGAGCGATAGGACATCCTCTTGAAGACTGCTTCACCTTCAAGAACTGGGTCGAAGACCAATACCAACTCAGCAGATTCGCTCTATCCGACAGTTGGAGAGTAGCTCCACCGCAAAGGCATGTGATGAAAGCAACGCATACGGCGAAAGTAGAACTAGATGAATATCGGTCCTAGAAACGATCTCGCACCTGCCACGCGATAACGTTATCAGAAGAAGAAGTGCTCGAGAACATGGATGACCTCTACTGGTGCTTCGAAAATGAGGATGAAGACGAGGTGATCTCAGAATTTCCACCGGCGCCAAAAGAGTTGGAAGATGAAATACATACTACTGTAGATAATCTCAGGAAAATCGACTTGGGGACGGCAAACGACCCGAGGCCTACGTTCGTCAGTGAGCTGCTGTCCGAAAAACAGGTAGCCACGCTAAGAAACGTGCTTATGCAGTATAAAGACTGCTTCGCATGGAACTACTCTGAGATGCCGGGGCTAGATCCAGAGATAGCTGTGCATAAGTTGGCGATATCTCCGGACGTCAAGCCGATCAAACAAGCGCTGAGAAGAATGCGGCTCGAACTTGAAATGAGCATCAACGCCGAGGTCAAGAAGCTAATTGACTCCGGCTTCATCCAAGAGGTTCAGTACCCTGACTGGATTGCCAACATCGTCCCAGTGATGAAGAAAAATGGGACGGTGCGCATCTGCCTGGACTTTCGGGACCTCAACAAAGCTTGCCCGAAGGATGATTTTCCCATACCGGTTACCGAGCTGATGATAGATAACACGTCCACTCACGAAGTCTTCTCCTTCATGGACGGCTTATCGGGGTACAATCAAATAAAGATGCATTCCGAAGACCAGAAGCATACCGCTTTCCGGACTCCTCTAGGCATATTCTGCTACAAAGTAATGCCTTTTGGCCTGAAGAATGCCGGCGCTACCTATCAGAGGGCCATGACGAAGATTTTCAATAACCTCATACATGAAATCGTTGAATGCTATATCGACGACCTCATGGTTAAAAGCAAATCATACGAGGAACATTTGGAGCATCTAAAGATAGCGTTCCAACGTCTTCGGAAATGCAATCTGAAAATGAACCCTCTGAAATGTGCGTTCGGAGTTTCCTTGGGCAAATTTCTAGGATTCATCGTACGACACCGGGGCATCAAAATAGACCTATCAAAGATCAAGGCGATTATGGAAATGCCTCCGCTAAGAACTCTCAAGCAACTGCGGTCCCTCCAAGGAAAGCTCGCATATATCCGACGGTTCATAGCCAATTTCTCCGGCAAATGCTGCCCCTACAGTCATCTAATGAAGAAGGGAACCCCTTTCGTCTGGGATCATAAATGCCAGAGCGCACTAGACGAAATCAGGCAATACCTGCAGAATCCTCCGGTGCTGACCGCTCCGGTCAAGGGAAAGCCTCTCATCCTGTACACAACAGCCCTTGAAGGTTCTTTAGGCGCGCTATGGGCACAGGAGAACGACCAAGGGAAGGAGAGAGCCCTCTACCATTTGAGTCGAGTTCTCCTGGGGGCAGAAAATGACCACTCCCTCATTGAAAAACACTGCCTGGGGTTAATCTTCACGATAACGAAGCTCCGGCATTTTGCTTTGGCGCATGAGGTCCACCTAATATCAAAAGTGGATCCTCTTAAATATTTGATGTCAAGAGCTATACTAACAGGACGACTCGCTAAATGCGCCATCCTCTTGATGGAGTTCTCGATAACATACTGACCTCTCAAGACAGTGAAGGGCCAGGCCATTGGCGACTTCCTCGCCAAGCATCCAATACCTGCCGATTCACCCCTAAATTGCGAATTGCCAGATGAGCACGCGTTTGACACGATCGACGGGGAGAAAGGAGAGAGTGACGCCCGATGGGAACTTTACTTTGATGGGGCATATTCCATGAAGAAGAGACAACACAACACCCCTATAATCAAATCTGGGATAGGCCTTATCTTCATGACTCCGCAAGGAGGGATAATGCGCTTTGCCTTTTCCCTAACAGAGCCGAGGACAAATAATGAAGTAGAATATGAAGCTTTGATAGCAGATCTTGAGATCGCTGTCGATATGGGAATCGAAAACCTCTTTATATATGGAGACTCCCGGTTGGTCGTTAGTCAAGTAAACGGCGACTATCAAACGTGCAAACCGAAGTTGATAAAGTACGGTGAGAGAGTGCAACAACTGCTGACACAAATCCCATCCTACATGCTGGAGAGCATACCGCGCACGGAAAATAGCAAAGCCAATGCATTAGCCAAGCTCGCTAAAGAATTGGCTGATGAAAATCTCGATGACATAAGGATCGTTGTGCAAAACTGTCGGCTTCTTGCACCGGCAGAAATATCTCCGGAGTCGTCCAAAGAAAAGGGAGAGACCAAGCAAACGGCCCTACAAATAAAAGACCAGGGAAAGGCTAAGGATTGGAGAGAAGTCTTTGTAGACTACTTCAAATCCTGTCGAACACCTGAAGATGCATGCTCAAGACATCAGCTCATTAAACGAGCTCTGTCTTTCGCCTTCGTCAATGATACTCTGTACAAGAGATCATTCGACTCCCTATGGCTAAGATGCCTGGGACCAGAAAAAGCAAGGAGTGTCATCCAAGAAACTTATGACGGACTCTGCGGTTCCCATCAAGCCGGACCAAAGATGAAGCTGAAGATCAAAAGAATGGGCTACTTTTGGCCCACGATGATCCAAGACTGTCTCGAATATGCGAAACAGTGCCACTCGTGCAAATTCACGGGGACTTCATCCACCAGCATCCAAATCCGCTACACCCAACGGTGGCTAGCTAGTCGTTCGAAATATGGAGAACTGACATAATCGGGCCCATCGAATCAGCGTCATACAGAGGACATCGGTTCATATTGGCGACAACTGATTACTTCTCTAAATAGGCAGAAGCAGTACAGCTAAGAGAAGTGAGGACGGAGAATATTCTCCATTTCTTCAAGACACACGTCATCTATTGGTTCGGCACGCCGCGACGGATTATCTCCGATAACGGGCTGGCCTACAGAAGTCATAAAATCAGCCGCTTCGCACAACAGCATAACATAGACTGGAGATATTCTTCATTCTATAATCCCCAAGCTAATGGCCCAGCCGAAGCTTTCAACAAGACCTTGACGAAGATCATAAAGAAGATGGTGTCTCAAAATAAGAAGGACTGGAACGAGAGACTGCATGAAGCCCTCTGGGCGTATCGGACCACGTTCAAAACGGCTACGAATACAACGCCGTATGCATTGGTATTTGGCGCTGAAGCAGTACTTCCCTTGGAGATAAAGCTAACCTCTCTACGAGTGGTGGTCCATTACGAGCTAACAGACGAAGAGAATGCTCATCTTCGGCTGGAGGAGCTCGACGCCCTCGATGTAACTCGTCTTATGGCGCAGCAAAACTTGGAGGCTTACAAAGCAAAGATGACGCGCTCATACGAGAGATTGGCTAGGCCAAAAACATTCCGTCAAGACGAACTCGTGCTAGTGGTCAAGAGACCTATGATCCCCAATCGTGCCAAACGGGGAAAATTCGAGCCGAATTATGAGGGCCCATACATCATAGACAAGGTCTACCAAGGTGGGGCTTACTTGCTCATGAATATGCATGGCGAAAGACCCTTCAGGCCAATAAACAGCCGGTTCTTGAAAAAATACTACTCTTGACGAGTCACGGCCTAGGTCAACGATAGATGACGACGCCTATGTCCGCTCGCTATCTTCCCAAGCCCAAACTCTATAAGTAGTATCCGATGAAATATCGCCTCGAAAACGTGCGACGGACCGAAATGTCCATAAACTAGCAACGGACCGAAATGTCTTAAAACTAACTACTGACCAAAACGTCTTTAAACTACTACAAACCCGCAGCATCCTTGGGCTGACTCGTAAAAAAAAAAGGTACGTCCACAAGCAAAATGGGCACGGATGAAAACCCGAAAGGGCCCCGTAAGGAAAAACAGCAGGGCTACCGGCGAGTTTGTGAAAACCCGAGAGGGCGTAAGCTCGTAAAAAAATTCGCGCACACTTGCGAGGTCCTCTCGACCTTGTAAAGAGAAAACACCTGCGTGAGATCTTTACGACTCACAAAGGAGCGACACACTTAGGGATCCCCAGGATTCTTAAGGAGAAATTACACTTACGAGATCCTCATGACTCGTATGGAGAACCCTCTTATGAGACCCTCACGGCTCATAAGATTCAAAAGCCTTAAGCTATAGGGATCAGAACTTGTTCTTAAGCTATCACCTTTCCCAGATTGCCCTACAAGCGGTTCAATGCTGACCCTTGTATACAATCCACGGGCACGAATAAACATTTCCCTAACAGAGTCCCACCAACGACTAGGGATATGCTCACACAGTGAACAACACTTGTAAGTCCTCTCGACTTATAAGGAGAAAATACTCTTATGAGATCCTTATGACTTATAAGAGAGAACACCACTTAGAAGTCCTCATGACTTTTAAGGAGAACGTACACCTATGAGATCCTCACGACTCGTAGGGAGAAATACCTTTATGAGACCCTTATGACTCATGAAGTAAAAAGCCTTAGCTGACAGGATCTTAACACTGTTTGCTAAGCCACCCTTATTTGAACCGACAAAGGCAGATGATGATTCGCTCCTGGCAGTATCCCAGTTGTAGCGATGCTGATGCCTAAATCGGTATCAAATTCCAAGTCCTTTCACGGCAAATGATGATTCGCTCCTGGCAATATTCCAGTCGCAGCGATGATGATGCTAAGACCGGCATCAGATTCCAAGTTCCATACTCGCGATAAAAAATCAGCGAGCCAAAAATGCATATGAAATAGCCGAAATGATTGGGCAACTTGCAATAAAATCAGCAAGTAAAACATATGCATACAAAATAGCTGAAATGGTTGGCAACTCGCAATAAAAAGCAGCGAGTAAAAAAGAAAAAATAGCCGAAATGATTGGACACCGCGAAAAATAGCCGAAATGATTGGGCAATCGCGACTTTCGCAATATAAAAGCTGAAATGATAGAGCATCGCGAAAAGAAATAAAAAAAATGAAATGAAAGTTTTTGCCCTACAGGTGAGATCATATCGATCCCTGTATACAATCCAGGGGCACAAACAAAGAGGGAACCATATCATCCCACCAGGCTCCATCAGAAAGAGAGCCAAGTCTCGATGGCAACATCTACAATCTAGAAATCAGCAATGGCGTTCCTTCTCGTTCCAACCAGAAGCAGATACGACGTCAACAAACGGAGCTATGGTAAAGTCCTCTAGTTCCAAATCTCAAAGGTTCACAGATAGCCTAGAGACTATCTCGGAGCCACTGCAGAATCCCTAGTTCCAAGTCTCGACGGCCACATCTACAGCCTGGAGACCCACAACAGCGTTCCTCCTCATTCCAGCAGGATTCGGACGCGACAATCAATCTCGGAGCCACGGCAGAGTCCCTAGTTCCAAGTCTCAACGGCTACATCTACAGCCTGGAGACCCACAACAGCGTTCCTCCTCATTCCAGCAGCATTCGGACGCGACAATCAATCTCGGAGCCACGGCAGAGTCCCTAGTTCCAAGTCTCGACGGCCACATCTACAGCCTGGAGACCCACAACAGTGTTCCTCCTCATTCCAGCAGGATTCAGACGCGACAATCAACCTCGGAGCTATGGCAAAGTCCCTAGTTCCAAATCTCGATGGTTCACATACAACCTAGAGACCACCTCGAAATTCGTCTCATTACAGCAGACGCAACGTCAGCAAAGCGGAGCCATGGCAAAGTCTCTAGTTCCAAATCTCGACGGTTCACCGACAACCTAGAGACCACCTCGACATTCGTCTCATTACAGTAGACGCAACGTCAGCAAAGCGGAGCCGCGGCAAAGTTCCCAGTTCCAGAACTCGGCGGAACACAGATAACCGAGAGTCAACCACTGACCCCGTAGAACACGGCTAAAGTCAATCCTGACCCCATGGAAAATGGCCAAAGTCAACCCCTGACCCCATAGAACACGGCTAAAGTTAATCCTGACCCCGTGGGACACGGCTAAAGTCAACCCCTGACCCCGTAGAACATGGCTAAAGTCAATCCTGACCCTGTGGAAAACGGCTAAATTCAATCCCTGGCCCCGTAGAATGCGGCCAAAGTCAATCCTGGCCCCGTGGAAAACGGCTAAAGTCAATCCTGACCCCGTGGAAAACGGCCAAAGTCAATCCTGACCCCGTGGAAAATGGCCAAAGTCAATCCTGACCCCGTGAAACATGGCTAAAGTCAATCCTGACCCCGTAGAACACGGCTAAAGTCAACTCTCGACCTCCCCGTCAAAGCAATGCTTTGACTCGGGAGTAGGTCAACTCATCAACCACTTACGAGTTCTCTCGACTTGTAAGGAAGAAAATTATCTTGTGAGATCCTTGCGACTCTTAAGAGAAAACACACTTAGGAATTCTCACGATTCCTAAGGAGAAAATACACCTACGAGATCCTCTCGACTCGTAGGGAGAAAAATCTTTATAAGACCCTCACGGCTCATAAAGTTGGAAAGCTTTAAGTGGCAGACCTGAACCTGTTTCCTAAACCATCACTACCCTACAAAGAGGTCAAGATGGACTATTTACAGACTACATTCCCGAGCCGCTTCAGTTGAGGAAGCTGCCGGGGTTGTGAAATTACATGCCAGAGAAATGGAGGTGCTACTCAAGAGTGCGTAAACTGCTCTGCGTCAAATCGAAATGAAAAGGCGTAACCTACGGACGTCAACCACATACTATAAATGACAGTAAGAAGAACATTTGATTCGCATCCAGTTAAGCGTTCGAAGCATACCCATTTATATATGTGCGGAAAATGTTTAGTGCATAAAATAAACACGCAGAAACAAAAATTGTGTATTCATACTTCAGAAAACTCTTACAGTGATGAAAATGGTAAACAAAAATATCATTATAATGTTTACAATGGCAAGACATAAAATCCAGGACATGGATTGAGAAATTCAAAAGTTAGTCCATCTAAAATGTTTCGGGCCTCTCGGACCATTCTCGTATGCTTCCTCTTACGATCATAAGCGTCAGGGTCCTCACTGATGTCCTCCACGATGTCCTCCGCCCTTCGATAGGCAGCGATTATCGTCGCCTGTTGAAAAGTTTGGTGCAGAATATCAACAAGATTGTCTCGCATTTTCTTTGAGATTAGGCCCATTAGGTACACTGAGTGTACATTATCTTCGGTGTCATCCAATGGTTTAAGCGGCATGCCATCATAGAATAAAGGAAGTGCTTCCCAGATCGCTCTCACAATGAGCTTCAAAAGAGCAGAACGATGAGGAAGCAGTCGACCGTTGTATTCATCAAAGCGACGCATGATTTCGGCGCACTGAGCGTTTGTAAACTTCTGGTTCTGGCAGCGGCCTAGTGCGTGAATGTCTCCATAAGAAATAATCTCATCGAGATCATACAGATGAGCGGCCATAACGTCTGAAAAGGAAAATCAGTGAGAGTTTAATGGGCAGACTGATTAAGAAAAAGCTTATTGAGACAGACATTGGAATTCAAACAACTCTTGGAAAAACAACCTCTGATAAGATACCTAACAAAATTGAAAATTTGCGCGAATAAGGGTAAAATCCTATGAAAAGATTTTCAAGAACACCAGAGAATAAAATTCCCGAAAGGTCCCATTGATCTTTCAGAACTAAGCTCTTCGCCAGAGGAATTAAATTCCTTTATATAATGGAATTAAATTCCAAGAATCCATAAAAATACATAAGAAACAAAGTCCCATGAATCCTCAAAATCAGAGGGAAACGTTTGAGATATGGTAGTTTATTACTCAAAGATCACATCTTTGGAGGATGGGTTTCTGAGGAAAGCAAAGCTCTCATAATGGATTTAAAATCCAGAGGCTTTCTCAAAGAAGGAAGTTTTCTGATGTACAGATCCTTACCTGAAAAAGGATTCTTTTTGTTGACAGAGTTAAACTCTGGAATTTTTTTTGAACAGAGAACTGAGCTCTGAGGAAGAAAATTAAATTCTCAAAGAAAATAAAATAGGAAGAAGATGAAGGAAACAGTGTCTGCCTAAGGAACCAAACCCTTGCATTTATAAGATATGATAGGAAACGGTTTATTTTCCCTGTTCCCTAGGCAAATCCAACGGCCACAAAGGTGAATGCGTTGCACTCACGTGTAAACACTTGAGAATAACGCTATGGGGGCATTTGTTCCCTCATAGGAACTGAATAAAATATGAATAAAGCAGCAAGGAAAACCCCTAAGTGGAGCATCACGTGCCCACACGTGATCGGGCCTCACGTGAGGACACATAACCTTTTATGGGCAAAGTCTATAGGCGCTGAAATAAACAATTGGAGATGCTTAATCAATGGGGTCACGTGCCAACACGTAATGGGTTCCTGAGCCCTCTGAACTAATAGAATTAAATTCTAATTAGATGCATAATCAGTGGGGTCACGTGCCAACACGTGATGGGTTCCCGAACCCTCTGAACCAATAGAATTAAATTCTAATTAAAAGGAATCAAAAGCCCTAATTGGAAAAGTATTTCCCTAGATCTTTCCAAACAAAAAAGATTGCACTCTGTAAAGTGGAGCACCGTTGGATTAAAAATCCAATGGTGATTAAAAAATCACCAATTTATAGAAAGATTCTGTACAAGGAAATATTTTCCTAAAATTTGTCAGAAACAACAAATAAAATATCTTATGGATTAAAAATCCAATGGTGAATAAAATTCACCGAATGATCTAAAAGATCATATTGGTTATAAAATCAATCAAGATCTTTCAATGAGAGATTGGCTGACCAAACTAATTTTTTTCTTTCTCCTATAAATAGGAGCCAAGAAGAAAAGAGAAGGGATATACAAAAAAAAAGAAAGGAGGGAATACAACAGAGAGAAATAGAGAAGAAAGAAACTCTAGGTAAAAGAAGGAATGAGATCATTCTATAAGCTCCTACAATACAAAAGAGAATTTAATTCTCAAATCAAAAGTTTAACTCTTCTAAATAAGAACCCAGTTCTTCCTCTGGTTGAAGATCTGCAGAAACAGATCTCCCCATAAGTTGAGAATTTAATTCTCATCGGGGAGATTCTGCCATGCAGATCCAAAACTTAGAGGGAGAATTGGGTTTAAACAATTTAATTCTTTCAAACACAGAGAAATTTAATTCCTCTAAATAAAATTGGGGTTTATCCCTATAAAAGAATTTAATTCTTAAACAAGGGATTTAACTCTCCATGCACGTAAAAGAGATCAGTACCCAACATGATCATGTGTGTCCACGTGAGCCCCCTCAATGATCAAAAGAGAACGAATAAGTTTAGGTCACGTGCTCCCACGTGACCCTTGAATAAGCTTCCCAAAATAAAAAGGGAGTAAAGCCGAGGCATTTCACTTTCTGGCGTCTCACGTGCTCCCACGTGACCCTTGAACAAGCTTCTCAAAATAAAAAGGGAGTAAAGCCAGGGCAGTTTCACTTTTTGGGCGTCTCACGTGTTCCCACGTGACCCCTAGCAATTATTAAACACTCATAAAAAAAGAGTTTCTACCCAAAGGCAATGCCCGCCTGAAGGATGCCTCGCGTGTCTCCACGTGACCCTTGACAAACACCTTTTTAAAGAGAAAATGGGGGAAAACTGAAGGATTAATATCCAACTCATGGGTACCCTCACGTGCCCATACGTGATAATCATAAGGATCAAGTTTTTAATGCTTATATGCATATTCTGGGAGTAAAATAGAAGAAGTAAGGCCCAATCTTCAGGTGCCTCACGTGACCCCACGTGAGCGCTTCGTTCTTAGTGTTTAACACTACTTTAAGTGCTTCATTCTTAGTGTTTAACACTACTTTAATCACCTCACGTAGGAACACGTGAGAGCTGAGTAAACTCTAGTGTTTAACACTATATTCAAACCAATCTTAGCCCAAATTAGCTAAGTCGCCCAGAGGCAAGACCTCCCCTTCAATTGAACCCCTGTAGGGTATTTTTCGTCACCCCATTGAGATAGGAATAAACATGCGCTTGTCAGGCGCATTACAGATTCCCCCTGCCTAGGTTAGGCTGGGGTTTATTGATTGTGGGGATCCGAATCTCCGGCAGCCGCGGACTAAGCTGCCGTTAATTACCCCCCGCCTTTGGGGTGAGAGAACCTCTGATTAACGGGTTAAACTGATCATGCGAACTCAATGTGCAATGTTGTGTTTTGGAGGGGTTTTGGATATATCGGGGGTCCCACAGAGTTTTTACGGGGGTTCCGCTACCCGGATAGCGGGCTGGGGGTCAAGGGGGCTAGCAGCCCCCTTACGGGGTGCGGGGCAACGCCCCGTTAGAAATTTTTTTCTAACAGGGACGATATCGTGGAGTGTGTATGTGTGTGTGTGTGTGTCTGTATACATGTATACATATATATAAAAAGGGGAAAACCGCCCAAAGGACGTGTGGGGCCAGCGCCTCACGTGCCTAGCACGCGAGCGCTGGGCGCTTAGGCGCTAGCGCATCACATGTCCGGCACGTGGGCGCTGGGTGCTTGAGCGCTAGGCGCTCGAGCGCACCACGTGCCCGGCACGTAGGCGCTGGACGCTTGAGCGCTTGGGGCGCTTGGCCCTCGAGCGCTTGGGCGCCGGCGAGGAAAAGGGGCTTTTAGCCCCAGAAATGGGATTTAAACTCCCGAAAGAGAATTTAGAGTGGAGTTAAACTCCTAAGATATTTTTGGAGATGATGAAACGGGCTTCTCCCTTGAGCTCTGAATCTTCCCAAAGTGGGATTTTTAGGAGATGGGTCTCCTTCTTCCTCCTCTTTTGGCTGGATCTTGAATAACAAGAAGTATGAGATTTTAAAAATCTTTTATTTTTAAGATCTGATGGGAGATCTGAGTTCCCCTTTATGGGTTTCGTGGTAAAAAACTATTTAATTTTGGAAAAGGAAGAGTAAAACTCTTGATTTAATTCAAAAAGAGAAGAAGGTTTTTAGAACCTTGAGGAAGGAGAAGATCACAGATCTTGGTTCTTTTGGAGAGAGAAAAAGTTATTGGGATATTTTCATTATCCTTGCCTTTATAGGCTATACACTTTACATATAGCCTTTTGGGCTCTACAAAAATGGCATTTTGCCCATCTTATGGCTCATGTGCCATTTCTTTTTGCACATAAACCATGGGCTTTACAAAAATTTGGCTTTATGCCAATTTTTCTTACATTCATTCATAAAATAGAATAAAAGTAATACACCAAAATTATTTATTACAAAATTTTTATCTTTGCATGGGGGGAAGCCGACCGCTCCATGTTCGGGCTTTGACCCGGGCATTGGCCCACTTGACCTGGGCTTGGGCCCACTTGGCTTGGGATTGACTTTGATTTTGATTTGGTCAACCGGGGTGTAAATTTCGACCTCAATAAATTGCCCCCCACCAATAAGTGCCACCACATATGTGGGTTGTGTGCACAAAATTGATGGATCTTCTTTCGCGTGGAGGTCGACTAGATCTGGTTCCCGTTTTAACGACGTGAAGGTCGATGCTGCCATTTTAGCGACTTGGACGGTCGGTGCTTCCCTTTTTGCGACTTGGACGGTCGGTGCTCCTCTTTTAGCGATGTGGACGGTCGGTTCTGCCCTTTTTGCGACTTGGACGGTCGGTTCTGCCCTTTTTGCGACATGGACGGTCGGTTCTGCCCTTTTTGCAACTTGGACGGTCGGTGCTGCCCTTTTAGCGACGTGGACGGTCGGTGCTGCCCTTTTAGCGACGTGGATGGTCGGTGCTGCCCTTTTAGCGACGTGGACGGTCGGTTATGCCCTTTTTGCGACGTGGACGGTCAGTGCTGACCTTTTTGCGATGTGGACGGTCGGTTCTGCCCTTTTTGCGACTTGGACGGTCGGTGATGCCCTTTAAGCGACGTGGACGGTCGGTTATGCCCTTTTTGCGATTTGGATGGTCGGTGCTGCCCTTTTAGCGACGTGGACAGTCGGTTCTACCCTTTTTGCGAATTGGACGGTCGGTGCTGCCGTTTTAGCGACGTGGACGGTCGGTTCTGCCCTTTTTGCGACTTAGACGGTCGGTGCTGCCCTTTTAGAGACGTGGACGGTCGGTTCTTCCCTTTTTGCGACTTGGATGGTCGGTGCTGCCCTTTTAGCGACGTGGATGGTCGGTGCTTGATTTGACTTGCTCCGCTTCTTGCGGTGTCAGGGTTGAAGTTGACTTGCTGATTCGATGTGATTTGGGTTAACATTAGCACCGCTTCACTGGAATATGGTATCAGGAGCGAATCATCATTTGTCATGAGGCGATTTTCTTCATTCCCAGTTTAATGACTTAGGGGTCATCTGTTCCCAGTTTAACGACTTAGAGGTCATTTGTTCCCAGTTTAAAGACTTAGGGATCTATTGGATTGGAGTTTTAGGATTTTGGGGTTAGGGTAGGCATCAGCATTGCTAACACTGAAGCACACGTGCCGGGAGCGATTCATCATTTGCCTTTTCCTGTTGGGGAGCGATGGCTTAGGAGACAGGTTTAGATCCCTATCACCTAAGGCTTTTCAATTTTATGAGCCGTAAAGGTCTCATAAAAGCATTTTCTCCCTACGAGTCGAAAGGATCTCGTAGGTGCACTTTCTCCTTAGGAGTCGTGGGGACTCCAAGTGTGTTTTTCCTTTGTGAGTCGTAAGGATCCCACGAAGGTTTGTTCTCCTCATGTATCGTGAGGACACATGAGTGGGTCTTCCTAAATGGAGCATAATTCCGAGGGCGGAGACCAGCCGCGTAACTGGTGATTATGGTGGGGCATGGGTATGCTGAGAATTATTTAAGCCCGTGGATTGTATACGGCAGTCAATTTGGGGACTAACCGTAGGGCCGGGAAAATTTTGAGAAATTGGATTTTGGTTGGTGTCTGCATCGCTACACTGGAATATGGTACCAGGAGTGACTCATCATTCGCCGTTTGGGGACTTGGAATTTGGATCTTGTTTGGCATCAGCATTGCTGCACTGGAACAATGCTAGGAGCAACTCATCATTTGCCTCGGAAGGACTTGGGATTTGGGTTTTGGTCGGCATCAGCACCGCTAACACTGAAGCGAAATGCCAGGAGCGACTCATTATTTGCCGTTGCCCGTTGGGGAGTGGTGGCTTAGGAGATAGGTTTAGGTTTCTATCACCTAAGACTTTTCAATTTTATGAGCCGTGAGGGTCCCATAAAAGCATTTTCTCCCTACGAGTCGAGAGGATCGCGCAGGTGTATGTTCTCCTTAGGAATCGTAGGGATTCCTAAGTGTGTTGCTCCTTTGTGAGTCGTAAGGATCTCACGCAGGGGTTTTCTCCTCACAAGGTCGAGAGGACTTTGCGAGTGTATTTTATCTCTTTTACAAGTTTGCGCCCTTTCGGGTTTTCACAAACTCACCGGCAGTCCTACTGTTTTTACTCACGGAGCCCTTTCGGGTTTTCATCCGTGCTTGTTTTGCTCGTGGACATACCATTTTTTTTCACTGGTGGGACTTTGAAAGTAGTCTCACCGGCAGGACTTGGGAGAATAGGGGTTGTTTACGCCCGTGGATTGTATACGGTTTTACAGGATGTATGATCTAGACCGTAGGGCTGGTATGCTCAATTCGCCTGCGACTTGAGCATTCGTGCGTAGTATTTCTTGAGATATCGGCCATTGATGGGTGGTATGGTCCTTTCTCCCTCGGCATTTATCAGTTGGTGGTATCCTCCGTCAAACACTTTCTCGATGACGTATGGTCCTTCCTAGTTTGGCTCGAATTTTCCCTTGGCATGTCGATTGGGGATGATCGGTCTTTTGAGAACCAACACCAATTCACCTTTCTTGAAAGCACGGGGATGGGTTATCTTGTCATAGGCCCGTGATATTTGGGCTCGGTATTGCTCCAGATTTTGCTGCACCACGAGCCTCATTTCTTCGAGGGCGTTGAGCTCTTCAAGCCGAAGGAGCACGTTTTCCTCCTCCGTCAACTCGTGCTGAACGGTCATTCTTAAGCTTGGAACTTCGACTTCAAGGGGGAGGACCGCCTCCACTCCGAAGAGCAATGAGTATGGAGTGGACTGGGTTGGAGTACGGTGTGTGGTACGATATGCCCACAATGCCTTGTGAAGCTTGAGATTCCAGTCTCTCTTATTGGCTGAAGCATTTTTCCTCAGGAGCTTGCATAGAGTCTTATTGAAGGCTTCGGTTAGCCCATTGGATCTTGGATTATAGATGGAGGAATATCTCCAGTCTATCTTGTGTTGAGTAACGAACCTTAAGACTTTGAAGCTCTTGAAAGAAAGCCCGTTGTCAGAAATGATTCTTCTTAGTGTACCGAAGCGGTATAGAATATTATGCTGGAAGAATGTCAGAATATCTTCTGTCTTGACTTCTTTTAGCGGGACAGTTTCAGCCCATCTGGAGAAGTAGTCTGTTGTGGCCAGTATGAACCAGTGGCCTCTAGATGACAGAGGATCAATTGGACCAACTATGTCGGTTCCCCAGACTTCGAAGGGCCACGACGCCACCGTAGGATGCAATGGATTGGGATGCTTGTGAATGAAATCACAGTGAATTTGGCAGATATACCCAAGCCATTTAATTTGAAGTCGCATCTTGGGTCCAGATTGGTGAGCACCGCAAACGCCCGAGTGAACTTCTTTCATGACCTTTTGGGCTTCGGCCAATGACAGACACCTGAGCCAGAGTTGGTCATATGAACTGCGGTATAGCGTGTCATTTACAAACACGTATCGGAGAGCTCTCTTCTTCAGCCGAATCCTTGCAGATTTTCCTTCGGGCAGCTTATCGTATTGGAGGTACTCTATGAAGGGTTCTCTCCAATAGGGCTCGTCTTGGATGATCGAAGCTTCTTTGGCAGGACTGCTCTTCTGTTCCGTGCTTTCCTCTTCTCGTAGAGATACTGGGGGTAGAATTTGCCGGCTCCTGACTGTGATCAGAATTTCGTCCATGTCAGGATCAGCCAGCTCCTTGGCTAAGCGAGCGAGTACATCAGCCTTTCCATTCAATGCTCTAGGGACTCTCATTAGTTCAATGTGAGTGAACCGTTTCATGAGTTCCACCACTCGGCCTCTGTACCGAGCTAACTCAGGTTTGTATATCTTATAGTCGCCGCTTACTTGGTTGACGACAAGCTGGGAGTCACCGTAAACCCGTAGCCGAAGGATTTCCATTTCTATGGCGAGCTCCAGACCAGCTATCAGAGCTTCATACTTATCCTCGTTGTTTGTGCGAGGCTCGGTGAGAGCAAAAGAACGCCGTAGGGTTCCCATCGATGGCGTGATGAACACCGATCCTATCCCTGCTTTTATCTCCGGGATGCTTGATTTACTGGAGGTCCTTATCGATGAGGCCCCATCGAAGTAGAGATCCTAACATGGCTCGTCATTCTCGAGGTGCAGCACTTGTTCGTCGGGTAACTCACAATTGAGAGGTGACCCTTCTGGTATGGGATGAGCAGCGAGAAAGTCCGCAAGAGCTTGTCCTTTTACTGCTTTTTGAGGAGTATAAACTATGTCAAACTCAAGTAGCATGACAGCCTATCTTGCCATTCTGCCGGCTAGGCTTGCTTTGGTCATCAAGTGTTTGAGCGGGTTGACCTTGGAGATCAGCATAACCCGATGAGCGAGCAGATAGTGCCTCACAGCTTCTTCACAGCAAATATCAGAGCCAGGCATTACTTTTCGATTGGGGAATAGTTGTGTTCTGCCCCGACTAGAGTTCGACTGAGGTAGTAGAGGGCATTTTCTTTTCCCTCCTCGTTATTCTGGGCAAGGAGCATACCGAGTGACTCATCTCGCGCGGCAGTGTAGAGAATCAGCGGTTTATTTGAAACGGGAGCGGCCAGCACTGGAGGGTGCAACAAGTATTGTTTGATGGTTTCGAATGCTTCTTGACATTCGGCATCCCAGACAAAAGGAGCTCCTTTCTTCATGAGCTTTGAGAAGGGCCTACATCTCCCCGATAAATTTGAGATAAACCTCCGTATATAAGAAAGCTTGCCTTGAAAAGATCTTAGCCGCGTCAGACTCTTCGGAGGGGGCATATCTATGATGGCCTTTATCTTGGATGGGTCAACTTCAATCCCTCGATGTCGGACTATGAAGACCAGGAATTTTCCCGATGACACGTCAAAAGCGCACTTCAGAGGATTCATTTTCAGGTCATACTCTCTCAGCCTGGTGAGAACGGTCCTAAGATCTTGGACGTGATCGGCCTTGGCTTTAGTCTTGACGACCAGATCATCAATATAGCAATCGACGACTTTATGGATTAAGTCATCAAATATATTGGTCATTGCCCTTTGATATATAGCACCTGCGTTCTTCAGTCCGAACGGCATCACTTTGTAGCAGTATATTCCGATCGGGATTCGAAATGCTATGTGTTTCTCATCCTCAAGCGACATCTTGATCTGATTATATCCAGAAGAGCCATCCATAAAGGTGAACAGTTAGTAATTTGAGGTGTCATCGACCATCATTTCCATGACCGGTAGCGGAAAGTCGTCTTTAGGACATGCCTTGTTGAGGTCCCTGAAATCGACACAAACTCAGATCTGCCTGTTTTTCTTCTTCACTGGGACTATGCATGCGATCCAGTCTGCATATTTCTCTTCCCTGATGAAGCCGACATCGATGAGCTTCTTGGTTTCCTCAATGACCTTTTCTTCTAGTGCCTTTCTCATTCTTCGAGGAGATTGTTTGACTGGCTTAGCATCAGGAGATATAGCCAGTTTATGCACGGCCACTTCAAAGGAAAGGCCAAGCATTTCTTTGTATGTCCACGCGAAGTAGTCGGCGAACTCATACAGCAGGGCAATTATCTGCTCTTTCATTTCCTCTGACAAGAGTGAGCTGATGTAGGTCGGCCTTGGATTATCGGGCGTTCCTAAGTCAATCTCGGTTAGCTCATCAAAGGTTGCTTGTCCGCCATCTTCGAGCTCTTGAGGAGCTTCTTCTGGTTCGGCTATCTTATCATCATCATTTGATCTTTCGCTGGGTTCACCAACGTGGATCATGTAGCATGCTTTGGAATCAGGTTGAATGAAGCCTATGCCCCGTCTATCTGGAATTCGTCCATCGATGAGTATTCGGACCTGGGGCGGATGCCATAGCCCTTCATAAAACTTTGCTTCGGACTCTGTTTGATATAACCGGCATCCGCACTTTTTGAAATATTCTCTCATCTCGGGCACATAGTATCTGGGATTGAAGACGGACCTTATGCCTCCCTCATAGGGAAGGCAAGCGACAGACAAATCGTCCGGGTGCACAACAGGGTTTGACCCATAAAACAGGATGCCCTTCTGTCCGTTCTTCCTTCCGGGAACGTAGAAAGTTTTCAGCTGGTCCACGGTGGTGACTGACAATGCATCGAGCTCTTTGGACATCTTCTCCGGCACCCTTGTGACGGATAGGGGCCCTTCTGCAATTTCGAAGGTCTCTCGTAGTTTTGTTTGTTGCATAGGGGTCCAATCTGCACAGCTGTTGCACGGCGGCTCCTTTTCCTCCGACTCTTCAGTGTCACTGCCAAGATGAGGGCAAACTTTACTGCTAGATGGGCTTTCAGTATCGGATTCGTCCGTATCACTACCGAAACGAGGGCGAGTTTTACGGAAGGACGGACTTCCAGCGTCGGACCCATCAGTGTCACTACCGAAACGCGGGCGTATTTGGGCGTTTTTGCCTTTGAAAGTGATAGTCGGCTCAGATTATTTTTGAGTCTTGGGGCCGCTCTATCCCCGGTCAGTTGTGGCTTAGCATTTTGGTGGTTCATGAAGTACCGAGAATCTTCATATCGGACTTCATGCACACCGAATGGCTGGATGTCTCCGTCAATGCGTCATTCTTCGCCATTTTTAGTATATTTCATGCATTGATGGAGAGTTGACGGAATGATGCCGTAATCGTGGAGCCACGGCCGTCCTAAGAGAATTTTATAAGACGTGTCAGCATCGATCACGTATATCTTAGCTTCGGTTTGCAGATCCCCAAATTTGATTGGCAAAGCTATAGACCCCAGAACTTGCTGACAGTTTTGATTGAAGCCTTGAATGACAATCCTTTCCCTTGACAGGTGTCGGACATCCATTGACAAACTCTTCAGAGTCTGCAAGTTCATGATGTTCACTGAGGACCCCGGATCAATCAATATGCGATTAATCCGATCTCCGTCGCTGTACCCGGTCACGTAAAGCGTCCGATTATGCTCAGCCGTTCCCAGTAGCAAGTCTTCGTCCTTAAACGTGACTGCGGCGGCATGCAGAGCATACCGGGCTTCTTTCTTATTAATTTCTACAAAGCGAGCCTGATACCGCTCAGGGTTTTGTAGAGCATGAATGAGAACATCTCTAAGCTCTTGAGATAGAACCAAGGCATCATAGATGCTAAGGAGAGACAGAAGCTTTCGGAGATGAGCCAAGACATTATAGTCAACTGGGGAAGGACTCGAATCTTCATGGGCAAGTTATCTGCCATCTTCTTCATTAGCGACTTGTTTTTCCTTCCTTTTTGGGGCGTTGCCCTGATTTGGCGGTAGAGCCCTGCCGCTTCTGAGATGGATTTGGTTGGCCTTAGTGGCGAGCTCTTAGTCCTCTTCGGGAAAACAGAGCTCCTCCTCAGAGTCGCTGCCCAGGTGGATGGCGTAGCAGGTCACTATAGGGATCTCTTCATTGGAGTCTTCTTCTAACTCCTCCAGAATCTCAGCCGCTTGATTTGATGAGATTTTTAGATCAAAAATATTTGTTAACCGCAATCAAGAACGGCGTCGCTTGGTAGCTAGCCGGTGAGTACGGGTCGGTCTACAGGGATGTTGTGTCTTTTCTAATTTGCTCAAACGATTTAATTCCAAACGTTGTGAATGGATTATCTCTAAAACCTAAATTGATTTATACTAAGACTAGAATCTTGCTAGGGTTAAGTTTAGGTTAAGTTTGGAAATTGAATATTTCCTCACCGCTTTCAATGCCCTATTTTAGATCTATTAGGTGTTATGGTAATAATTAATAAAGGGGATTAGTACCATCGGGAAGAAATGATGTTTCTTCCTCTAGGTTCTTGTCCTTCCTTTCTTAATTATTACCCTAACCTCCATGGAAAACATACGCAACCGGTCGTTTATACTACGGTATCACTTTTACCTCGTGGGGTAAGGTGTCGTAGGGAACGGTGTGTGCATGTATGCATGGAGTCCTATTAATTATAATTGATGGGCAAGAAAGGGGTGAGAGATTTTCATCTCACAAACGAGGAAACTACTCGCTCATTAGGGAATTGAATGACATTCTAACTATCTAATTAGGGCAAATAATTAAAAGTAAACTAAGACAATGAAATAGAAATCTTACTTTATTGATGGCTCTCTCCAAACATTAACACAGGAATTACAGATCTGAATTTATGAAATGAAAAGAGGCATAACCTAAAACAAGTTTTTGGTCTTCTATTTATAGGACATAGAAAACCCTAGGTTTACAATCGCCGCATGTATGCTTTTACAAAAATACCCTTAGGTAGACTAGTCAACGCGCCGCCAGCTTTTTCCAGAATTTTCTATCGATACGGGTAATGCACGGCCGCGGAACCGCGGCCGTAGGCCAGGTTTGGCCGCGGTTCTGCGGCCAAATAGGAGCATCTTGGGCTGAACTTTCTTGGGCTGAACTTTCTTGGTCTTCTTCTGGTTGACTTTTTCTGACTATTTCTTTGGTTGGTTCTTCAAAATGTTTTCCATTTCTCTTCCAGATCTCCACAGTGAGTAATGTAATGGACTTTAACCGTTCGCTTTGTGTCGAAGTCTTGAACCTTGCGCTGCCTTGTACTTTGTGAACTGATCTTCGTTTGTTCTCCAACTGTAGCCTTGGTCAAGATTCTTCCATTTGTTGGTCGTAGTCTCACTTTTATTATCATCTTTTGTCCTTTTCACTGTTTTTGTTCCGAGAACCTGTAACCTGTAACTATGTAGCAGACATGGGTCAAAAGCACCTGTTTATTTGTAAAACGTATAAGAATGGAGAATATAATAATGCAAAATTATGATATGAACAAATACCCCCAAACTTATCTTTTGCTCGTCCTCGAGCAAACCCAGTTTTATTCTCAACAAAATCCTAACCTCACTTTCGCAGGGAAACGCGATTGCACTGAGCTCGTGCAACAAGGTGTCCCTAGTAGGAGGAGTGTTGTCTCCTGAGGGTTTTCAGCGGATACTACCCACAAAATCCTATCAATTAGGCCCATTGACTTTTATTCTCCAATTAGGTTTTCTAACAAGAACTCTATTATCTTTTGTTAGTTGTATGTATGCCCTAGAGGCCAGTATTGTACAGATGATGTATATTATATTGGATGCTTGGACATATGTAGAGATGACTTTCTTGCTCGATATGATAGTGTGCTATCTGGTTACTCTTTATCTTAACATGTACACTTGTCTCTTTAAACTGTCTTATAGTTACATGTTGATAAAGCCCTTAGGATGTGTACTTGACTACCTGGACTATGATGCAGATCATACTAGTGGGGACATGGTAGTCCATAAGTACATTCTTCAAGGTCCCTAGTCGTGGGTGTATCGAGACGGGGCATCGATATACCAGTGTAGACTAGCGTATACGCTTCTCGACCCATGAGATGGGCGATGGATGATCCCATATCCATTGGTGTTTGACATCAGAGATGGTATACGGGTACTCAGTGGAGACTGGGTACACTGGACGGACTCGCCAAGAACTCCCAGATGGTATTATACCTCACGTCAGATGGCAGTTCTCAGGTGACACTTGTACAGGTTAGTCTGTAGACCCGAGATCGTCATAGAGTCTTGTGTGGTTCCCACTGTGCTTTGATCTCCACCTTACTACGTCCATGAGGGCGTGCAAAACGGTGGTCTTTGGGTACAGTCCCGAGTCACATGGAGGCAATGAGCGATAGGAGGGGTTTCGTCTCTCCCGGTATTGGGGGTTGATGTTGCGCTGTGCTCGATTGGCCGTAACAGGGAAGTCCCTGGCCAGGGCTGATCAGAGATTTGCTGGTAAGTGTTACCGGTAGTTTCTCGACCCGTTATGAGCCTCACATCGGCACGACTTATCGGTTATTGGGGTCTGACGTTTACCACCCCTAGACTTGATATGCGACATATCAGACGAACAGACCGGACTGTACGGTAAGTGTTACTGGTTGGATTCACAGGAGTGTGAGCGGGCTAGCTCGTCGATCTTCTGATCGCTCAATACCTGGATGGCCGTTACGTTTAGCAGACCGCTTGCGGCTTGTGGGTGCTTGATATGATCATCATCTGCTACCGGCGTATTGACGAGTCTTTAGAGTCCTACACAGAGGTTTCCTGGCTCAAGCGAAACGAAATAGGAGCGCATATGAGATATGTGCGGGACCGAGAATAATGCGTGTATGTGATACCGTATTTAATTCTCGCGATGAATGTTTCGATTGGTTGTATGCGATATAACCTAGTTATCGAATCATTGATTCGATAAATCGATACAATGTATACTAGTCGGTTATGTGCGACATGACCGGATCATTGAATCAAGTGTTGATTTAATGATTTAATGTATAATTATATATTTGATATATTACTTTGCATTAACTAGTATTGGTTCACTTTAAATGGATTTTCTCACTTGATGTGCAAGTTGTATATGTGATATACTTTTATGCACATCTTTGTATCAAGTTTGATGATGCTTGCTCATTAGGTTAAGTGTAAAGAATTAAACCTAGGTTAAGAAAGTGATTAGGGTTTTTAAATTATCCATTCTTTTATTTTTCATTTTGGAAAAAGGATGGCATAAGAATACAAAATGGTTGCTTTCATTCTTGAACTTTGCTGAAGCTTCATGAAGCTTTGACTTTGTGACCATTTTGTCTTCACACTTAACCCTAACCATTCATCTAACCTTAGTCAATTCTCTATACCTAACTATGGTTCATATTATGATAAGTATTGATTTATTTTACATTTAAAATAGACTTATCATAATTCTAGCTTCATCTTCTTCTTCATCTTCAAAAGAAAAAGCTTGATGCCATTAATGGCAACTTGAGCTATAGTGTGAGAAATCCAATTCCAAAGTGAACCCAGCTCCTATTTCTTCACCCTCTACCTCTTGCCAAGTTGTTTTGGGTGTTTTCTTCATAAGTTTCACAAATTTGTGAAGTCGGAGCTTGAACTTGCGATGCCTCGACGTAGATCATCTTCGGCACGAAGCCGACGACCTAGTCCGCCCATTTTCCCGATGAAGCCGACGATTGAGTTCGGGATTCAAGATGGACAGCGAGAGGACGCCTACGTGGAGATAAGGAAGTGGATATCCGGATCTACAAAGGTTGTAGCTTCTGATCTTTAGTTAAATTGTTAACTAGATTCGTATTTCGCCTAGATTTCTAGTCATTGATCCGTATTAGGGTTTCTCGGCACTCATATATTTTAAAATTGGCATGGTTGATGCCTTGTGAGACCTCTATAGTGTGCCTAGGAACCTTTCATCTTCAACTCATAAATTATTCACCCGTATTCTTCACGCTTCCTTATCATTTAACTTAAGATTATATATGTTCTGTAGATTTACTTAGCTTTCGGTATCTTTTAAGTTTTCCTTCTTGGGTTCTATCTCAATTTAGGAATTTTTATCATCTCTACTAAAGATACAAGTCCTATTCTTCATTCCTATCTCTTATCTAAACCCCAATCACATACCCCTACGTGTGTGTATATATCACCCCTACACTTGGAAATTCAAATCAAGCTATTATACTTTTGTCCGTTGTCCAAAGCACTTCTTAATTGGTGAATTTTTAGATGAATTTCACTCACACGTCTTTCATGCGACCGTTAATATTTCTTGAGATACCAACAACCGATTAAAAGATGTGTTTGCACATTAAAGCGTAATTTCTAGTCTTGTAACACCTAAGACTTTAGCAGTGACTCCCAAACCAGTTGGTCTAAAGTACTAGGTGATGAAGCACACTCGCTAAATATTTTTTCTATTAATGCAGCCTTAAGTAATCACAAAAACCAGTGTTCATTTTTTTATTATCTCTTTATTCACACTTGTTTTTTTATTTTATTTTTCTTCGTACTAAGAACTTTAGACAAGAGCATTTCAAGGTCTTTTCTACTATTCCAACTTTCAAGGTTCGTGTTTGTGCAATTCGTAGGGTATATATTTTCAGAATTTAGACTTAAGCTTAGGAATTATTTTTCAAACTTATACTTTAATAAAAATATCAATACTTTTCCCTTATTTTAACTTAGCTCAAGAAGTCAACTCGAATTTTACCTATTTCTAAATAAACTACAAAGACATATACTTTCTACCATTAAATTTTAAGAAAGGTTATTTTTAGGGTTTTTAATTTACTAAGTCTAAGATCTAGTTTTTCCTAGCTAGTCAACCTTTTTGTTAAACTCAAGTCAATTATGGCCAAAATTGACTGCTTTAATTTTTATAATTTTTCAAATTTTCAATTTTTATGGGTTTTAAAATAAGTATGCAAATGCAAAAATATACACATGAATGCGAAGGAAGAAGGCTTACCGAGCACACCCCCAAACTTAAACTTGACAGTGTCCTCACTGTCATGCTACACCAAGAGGGTCAAAATGTCGGCACTCCCCTGTTTATTTATTTATAATTTTTTTTGTTTTTTTATATATTTTTTAATTGTTAAAAACAAAAAATATATATACAACAAGGTTCCCCCCAAACTTCATTGAAACAATGTTAAACGTCATTGCCAAACTTTGCAAAGACCAAACGTCAACACCAACCAATTAAAAAATTTATCTGTGTAGAGTATTGGTCGGTGGAAGAACATGTTGTACCGAGCCAAAAAGAATCGGGGAAGATAGAAGTGGTGGTATGGAAAGTGTCTGTATATACGTGGAAGTGAATAGATGGCAGGTGATGATGAATCAAAACGAGAATGTAAATGATCAGAAATCAGTGGAATATTGGCATTCTCGTAGCTTATTAAAAGAAAAAGGGGTGGTTCAATTTCTAAAGGAGGAGGTTGATTATCCACACAATCCCCAAGATGTTTCTGTGGATCCTTTATTGACTTGGCATCATCCATCATTTGCATATGATATTCAATTATGAGGGAACTAATCTCCTCGATGTCCGCCATAGTCCAGCCGAAAGCTTGCCGCTTATTTTGTAAGACCATTAAAAGGGCTTTCTCTTGCTCGAGGTCTATAGAGGCCGATATGATAACGGGAAAGGTCTCATTCTCACCTAGATAGGCATATTTAAGGTGAGACAGCAAGGGCTTGAGTTCGAGTTTCGGAGGCGAAACAATCAAAGGTAAAATTGGGGAATCTACCTCGAACTCAAAGGACTCCAACACTGGTTCGAAATCACTGCAAACAACCGAATCGGATGGTTCAACTAACTCATCCAAAAATTCAAAAGACTCATATTCGGGCGGAGAGTCGTCAAAATCGTCCGAAAAAGTGAAACATTCATAATCAATATCGGTTGTGCCAACTGTGTCAGATTCAAGGAGGGACGCACTAGTGGCGTCAAAATTGATGTCATCAAACAGAAAATTTTCAAGCTCGCAGTCCTCCTGCGTGATTTCGTGAATAGAGAAAACTTCTCGTGTACTAGTTTTAGACACGGGAGGCAGATTCCTATCTTGTAAATATTGAATTCACTAGACATCTTCCCGAAGGATAGAGTCATAGAGCCATTGCGACAATTAATTACGGCATTGGAAGTGGCCAGAAATGGTCGACCGAGGATCACCGGAATTTGGTTCCGTGGGTTAGCAACAAGTTGTGTGTCCATAACAATAAAATCAACGGGGAATATGAAGTCCCCTACTTTGATCAACACATCCTCTAACTCACCCCTAGGATGGGTGATTGATCGATCAGCCATTTGGAGAGTACATCGAGTGGGTTTTAACTCTCCAACACCTAATTGCTCGTATACGGAGTAGGGAAGCAGGTTAACACTAGACCCAAGATCTAAAAGTGCTCGATTGATGTTCTTATCCCTAATTGTTATTGAAATTGTAGGACAGCCAGAGTCCTTTCGTTTTTGGGGTAAGGGTTGAGGTTGGTTAATAGCATTGCTCACTGCACTAGCCACTAGCACTTTCTTGGGTATTTGAAACTTTCTCTTCGAGGTGCATAAGCCCTTTAAGATTTTCGCGTAGGAAGGGACTTGTTGGATTGCATCCAAGAGAGGTATATTTATGCTAACCTGTTTAAATAACTCCACAATCTTCTCCATTTGTGGAGTTGGTTTATTGGATCTCAACCTGTTTGGAAATGGAGCATTTTGAAAATCTGTTGAGTCCAATTTTTGTGGATTAGATTGTGGAGTTGGAACGGATCCCAGTGTGGGTGTGTTCTTGAAGTGAGAAGTGGGACCGTTCAAGGTAGAAGAAGTAGAGCCTTGTGAAGAATGAAGAATAGGCTCTAAAGAAGAAGATGAAGGTGAAGAAGAAGAGGATGGAGAAGAAGAAGAAGAAGAACCACCAGCGGGGGTGTCATCACTAATACCCACGTTATTTTGCAACACTCTTCCAGATCTCAACGTGGTCACCGCATTTACATTATGATTTTGATATTCATATGCGACATGTGCGTTGTGTGTGTGACCGGGATTTGACAATGGTTGAGATGGAAGCTTTCACTTTTCTCTCTCGCTCAACGCAGCAGTTAGTTGTGCAATTTGTGCCTCAATAGATTTGATGTTTTGATCGTATGAAGTATTGTTGTGCACCAAAGACTGGATGAAAGTCTCCAACCTTGCTGCAGATTGTGTAGATTGTTTGAGAAACGCATCTAGACTTCTTTCTAGCGAGGTAACCTTATCATCATTTGGTTGAACAAAATTGTTTTGAGGGTAAAAGTTGTTAGGCACAAAATTGTTCGTTTGATTTGGATAAGGTTGTGGTTGGAAAGGTTGCTGGTATTGAGTTTGTTGGGGTGCTTGTTGTTGTGGAGGAGGAGCCCTTTGAAAGTTGTTTCCTTAGAATTGTTGATTTTGATTCCAAGCAAAATTTGGGTGACTCCTCCAACCCGGATTATAAGTCGAAGAATATGGGTCATTTTTTTGTCGTTGCTGAAAGGTAGCATCGACTTGATCTTGTCCTTGAACAGGTGGATTGTAAGGACACTCTTCGGTAAGGTGTGATGGATCCGAACAACAAGCACAAACAATTCGTGGGGGTAAAGCAGGGGCAGAAGAAAGCGATGAGATTTTGGCCTCAATGGCTTCTAGCTTTTTCGTAAGTGCGGCCATCTCGGCCTTCATAGCAATCGACATATCTAATTGATGTATGCCTGCCCTAGATTGACCAACAGAAGAATATGAGGTGGTCTTAGTGCTTTCCCACTGAAGTTTTTGTTCAGCAAGAACCTCGAGAAACTGCCATGCTTCCTCACTAGATTTGGTTAGAAAGTGACATTGACAAATGGTTTCTAGCAACTGCTTCGTTGCTGGGTTCAATCCCTCGTATGATGTTTGGCAAAGTTGCGCATTTTCGATCCCATGGTGAGGGCATTGAACAAGTAGGTCTTTGAATCTTTCAAAACTCTTCCAAAAGGGTTCGGAAGGAAGCTGGGAAAATTGTATAATCTCATTACGAATTCTCGCGGTCTTGTGATGAGGATAAAACTTTTTAAGAAAAACTTTAACAAACTCATCCCAATTTTTAATTGAATGTGATGCTGTGCTGTATAACCACTTCTCGGCTAAGTCACATAAGGTGAAAGGAATGACCCTTAGCCTTATAGCATCATCTGATAATTGGGTTGTTTTCATCATTGCACAAACGTTTTGGAATTTGTTTATGAAGATATAGGCATCTTCGGATTTCAGTCCGTGAAATTTTGTCAACATATTGATGAAGTGGGGTTTGATCTCAAAATTGTCCCCATTTGCCGGTGGGAGTGAAAGACAAGTAGGTAAGGCGGTGCGGACAGGGTAGAAGAGATCCTGGAGCGCGATTCGTTGGGGCGCTTCAACAGGCGGGTGTAGCGGGTTATTCGCACCTAACGGAGGTGGAATCAGTCCCTTGGGTAAGGTGTTGTTAGGATTATATCCCGACATACCTTCGAAAGAAGAAATTGAAGGTGAAGGTGAGGAAGTGGAAAGAATTTCGACTTCGGAGTCGAAAGCTTCGTTGGTCGGTACCAACGAAATACGGACTAATCGGGCGCTAGTGTCCCTAGTCCAACCGGACATACACTAAGGAGGTAGTGTAGTCAAAAAGGTGAAAAACAGAATGTGGGGGTAAGAAAACGTTAATGAGAAGAAAGTGGTGTAAGTGGGGTGCAAGGATTTCTTTAGCGACAAGTTGCAATTTTTTTTTGTAAAATTTTTCCTGTTTTTCCTTTTTTATATGTGGAGCTTTTTGCAAAAAGATTTTTCGATAAAAGGCTTTGACACAAATGCAATCAACCACAAATGCACAATCAGGCCTAGATCTAGGGTCACCTAGGTCAGCTAGACAGCTCCTAACTGTTCCAAAGGGCTAGAAATAGGACCTCAAACCGCCTCTTCACCGCCAATTGCGGCCAGGTAAGTGCCAGGTGAGTGGGAGGCTCTCCACTATAAGTAGTGGCCCTAATTAAGTAACCACTCGCCTTATACACACTTGTCTAGACACCACAAAGTCAGGTTAGGATAAACGGTCGATGCCTACAACTAGTCCTCTGTCCTATTGAGCGCGATGTCCTTATGGCCGAGTCTAATCTTTTTTATTAAGTGATGGTCAATGTATATGCCTTATGTGATTTCTGGGGTCCTGGGAAGGGTGATGAAATCCCCACCCAATCTGGATTGGTCTCAAGCCCCTTAAAGTCAGATTAAATATGCAAAACAGTAAACAACCACTTGCAATCAATTTTTTAATTTTTTTTAGCGCGGCGCAAAGAATCCTGCACAAGATCAATTATTGGAAAGGGGAGAGATTTTTTAGCGCAAAGAATCCTGCAGGAGATTTTACAGAAGAGATATTGGGATTTGCAGAGGAGGAGAGAGAAAGCTCACAGAGGGAATCCCACGTGCTGACGTCACCTTCCCACCGCGGAAGCGCGGTCAAAGCTGGGTCAAAGCGGTGGAAACGCGACAATTTGTACGGTTCAGATCTCCAGATTTGTTCTGTTGTTCTGTTGTTGAAATCCTCTGTTGTTCAGATCTTTTGTTTTCTGTTTCGCTCTCTGGATTTTTCCAAATCCGAACTCGTACGTCGATCCTGCAAAAATTCACACAAGAAACCTTTCAAACAATAAAAGATGATAAATTTTTTTTATTTTTTATTTTTCAGTTTTTTATGATTTTTATATTTTATATTAACCCGAAATTGCAAAAAGAAAATACTACGTCATCCTCGGCAACGGCGCCATTTGATTTGATGAGATTTTTAGAAAAATATTTGTTAACCGCAATCAAGAACGGCGTCGCTTGGTAGCTAGCCGGTGAGTACGGGTCGGTCCACAGGGATGTTGTGTCTTTTCTAATTTGCTCAAACGAGTTAATTCCAAACGTTGTGAATGGATTATCTCTAAAACCTAAATTGATTTATACTAAGACTAGAATCTTGCTAGGGTTAAGTTTAGGTTAAGTTTGGAAATTGAATGTTTCCTCACCGCTTTCAATGCCCTATTTTAGATCTATTAGGTGTTATGGTAATAATTAATAAAGGGGATTAGTACCATCGGGAAGAAACGATATTTCTTTCTCTAGGTTCTTGTCCTTCCTTTCTTAATTATTACCCTAACCTCCATGGAAAGCATACGCAACCGGTCGTTTATACTACGGTATCACTTTTACCTCGTGGGGTAAGGTGTCGTAGGGAACGGTGTGTGCATGTATGCATGGAGTCCTATTAATTATAATTGATGGGCAAGAAAGGGATGAGAGATTTTCATCTCTCAAACCCTTTCCTAAATCTAACCCTAACAAACGAGGAGACTACTCGCTCATTAGGGAATTGAATGACATTCTAACTATCTAATTAGGGCAAATAATTAAAAGTAAACTAAGGCAATGAAATAGAAATCTTACTTTATTGATGGCTCTCTCCAAACATTAACACAGGAATTACAGATCTGAATTTATGAAATGAAAAGAGGCATAACCTAAAACAAGTTTTAGGTCTTCTATTTATAGGACATAGAAAACCCTAGGTTTACAATCGCCGCATGTATGATTTTACAAAAATACCCTTAGATAGACTAGTCAACGCGCCGCCAGCTTTTTCCAGAATTTTCCATCGATACGGGTAATGCACGGCCGCGGAACCGCGGCCGTAGGCCAGGTTTGGCCGCGGTTCCGCGGCCAAATAGGAGCATCTTGGGCTGAACTTTCTTGGTCTTCTTCTGGTTGACTTTTTCTGACTATTTCTTTGGTTGGTTCTTCAGAATGTTTTCCATTTCTCTTCCAGATCTCCACAGTGAGTAATGTAGTGGACTTTAAACGTTCACTTTGTGTTGAAGTCTTGAACCTTGCGCTGCCTTGTAGTTTGTGAACTGATCTTCGTTTATTCTCCAACTGTAGCCTTGGTCAAGATTCTTTCATTTGTTGGTCGTAGTCTCACTTTTGTTATCATTTTTATTTTTTTTACTGTTTTTGTTTCGAGAACCTGTAACCTGTAACTATGTAGCAGACATGAGTCAAAAGCACCTGTTTATTTGTAAAACGTATAAGAATAGGGAATATAATAATGCAAAATTATGATATGAACTCCGCTTCTACAGGGAAGAACTCTTTCAATTGAATTAGAGTTATTTCTTTCTGTTCATAGTCTTCGAAGGAATCAATATATTTTTGAATGGTCGATCTCCCTGCAGACTCTTTTCCGCGTCAAGCTGCACTTCTCTTCTTCTTGAGCTTTTTGGATTTTGAGCCTGATGGAGCCAGATTGGCAGTTGGTACGGTAGACTTCTTCTGCCCTTCCCATTCCGTTCTGGGCTCTTTCCGAAGTAGCTTTAGCATCTTCTTCGTCTTATTAGATATGTGCGTACTCCACGGAGGCCGCGGTGAGTCTGTTTCATTTCTCAGGGCAGCGGGTTCGGCTGTCTGCCCCCAGAAGGCTTCAGCTTCTGTCTGTATAAAGTTGGTGGTTGCAACTTAATTGCTCACCAAAACACTTTGGACAGCTCGATCTCTCCAGCCTTATACTGCTTCTCGACCCAATCCTTGAAGATATAACAATCCTCGATCGCATGGCTCACTACTCGGTGTGGTACGGGCAATACAGGGGATTGTCGGTCATTTTTGCTTCTTGAGGTCTTTTCGACTCCGGCAATTGTATCCCGTTGTTCAAGGCATCTTTGAATATCTTGTGGACCTTGTCCCTTCTGAAAGAGTAAACCTTGTTCTTTTTCTCCTCTAGGGAAGGCCCGTCTTCTCCCAGCAATGGCTTTCGAGACCGGTTGGTTTTGGATTCACCCGCCCTTCGCTTTTCTTCATTGTCCAATGCATTGAAGACATTGGTACTGCTGGAACTCCTGCTTCTACGGTTGTTGTCCCGCTTGCTTTTCCAAGTCTTGTCTCTCTGAGAGTCCGGGGTAGACTCTTGCTTTGAGCGTTCCAGCATTTGGACTTTCTTGGTTAGCTCTTGAAACGTCTTAAGACCTGCTGTACACAAGAATGGGACCATCCAATTGCTGAGGTTCCCAATGAGAAGGCCGACGGACTGGTCCTGCTCCAGCGGCGGTTCGCACTTGACCATGAGATTATGCCATCGGGCGATAAAGTCGGTGTTGCTTTCATTCTTCCCCGGCTTGGTCCTCACAAGGTCAGCAATGGAGATTTTATCACCGACACTCATGAACCTTTGCCGAAACAGAGACTCTATTTGGGCAAAGGTAATAACAGACCCGTCTGGTATACTCGCGTACCGGTCGAAAGCGACACCGGTCAGGCTGTTGACAAACTAACGAAGAAGGAGCGCATCGTTGCCCCCTGTATTTCCGCACGATGCTTTGAAGTGGGCGACATGATGATTGGCATTTCCCGTTTCATCAAATCTTCCGAACTTAGGAATGACGTAGCCGCTCGGGAACTCGATCAGATCGTACTGTACGGGATATGGTCGCCCATTACTGCCAATTTCTTTCTGAGCTTCAGCTTCGGCCACCAGTGTTTTAACCTTGCCGGTGACCAAATCCATTATCCAATCTCGTGTTAGCGGGATGGTGTTATCTGGGGCCAAGGCGCCCCCAGAAGCGGAATGTGGCCGGCTTTCGTATGGCTCGACAAACCTTGGACCCAAAGGGACAGGTATTAGCCGCTTCGGATTGTCATCATCCGGCTCATGAGTAGCGACTTGTGCTTGATTGGGAGGCGCTCGAGGAATTTGAGCCGTAAGCTGCATCACAATGTTTGTTAGGTCGTCAATTTTCGAATAGAGCTTGGCCATCTCTTTATCTTTGCTCCTGAGCTGTTTTCGAAGCTCTTGAAGCAGCTCTTGCTCCGCGGTCCTGGGACGGAAAGTCAGCTCTTCCTCGCTGTCTGAGCTTGACTCTGGATGGACTGAGGGGTCTTTCTGCCTATCATCCTCATCGAGAGGGTTTTCATCATCTAGCGGAGGCGGCTGTTCTTAGGCAGTGGCAACCACATTCAAGCCAGATTGGGCTTGGGATGTGGTAGCCCCATCCTTGCTTTTGCTGCGAAGGTTGTCGCTGGGGCGCCCGCCCGCCATATAGACTGTATGAATAATATATCCGGCCGTCTTTTTTTTATCGGCGGCTGATTTCATGGATCGCTGTCTTGACCCCCTGTTTTGGTAACGGGCAGTCGATCGAAGGCGGCTGGCCTGGCCGGATTCTTGAATGGTGCCGACGCTTCCTTTTTGGTTTTGCCCCGTTGTTTTCACGCGGCATAGAGCGCCTGATAGACTCTTGAAGACACGATGTCATACTTTTTATGTTGGGGCCGGGACACGTCTCTTCGTAGCGATGTTCGGACCGCTATCTTCTTGATTCTGGCGGTCATAGCATTTTTCTGAACCCACCTCAGAGGTTCGAAGGAATTTCTGATTTTTACGGCCGACTCAGCCGTCGTCGCGGAATAACCCTTCTCTTGGAACCTCACAAGGTTCCACTTGGCCGAAGCCCTGGCCCTCTTGTTGGCTCGATACCTGAGCCGCTTCTGCCTTAACTTTTTTGTTTTAATCACTTGGCAGACTTTGGTTCTTCGGGAAGACGCCGTAGACTGAGTGATAGAGAGGCCAGAGAAGACGCCCGATCGTGCATTCGTTGGGGTCAACGCCTGAGCTCGTCCGCAACGTTTGATGTTGCCCTTTGTACTGGAAGTCTTGCCCCCAGCTGGAGCACCAGAGAGTCATTCAGGCACCGTCTTAAGCTTCGGTTGTGGTGCCTTAGCGATCACAACATTCGGCCTCTTGCCCCTTGAGACCAGCTTGGCCACTTGTTTTGCCGGGATTTCTGCCAGATGAGCGCTTCCGGCAGGGTAGATGATGACGGAACCAAACTGGCGGGGCAGTTCCTCCCACTGTCGACTGAGGCTTGAGGGGAGAACCACATGAGCATTGGTCTTGACCACGTACAAGATCGGGGTCGCGTTGGAAGCTGAATTCGTCTTGGGAGACATTGTCGTTGAAAGTTGATTGCTGCACGGAAAAAAACATTATTTCAGTACAAACATCGGCATATATGTTAAATGAGTTCGCATGAACGCTTGACCCGAGATATGGGAGGAGAGAATGGTCCCACTGGGCGTGCCAGAATCTGTAGGGTGTTTTTCGTCACCCCATTGAGATGGGAATACGCACACGCTTGTCAGGCGCATTACAAATTTCCCCTTCCTAGGTTAGGCTGGGGTTTATTGATTGTGGGGATCCAAATCTCCGGCAGCCGCGGACTAAGCTGCCGTTAATTACCCCTCGCCTTTGGGGTGAGGGAACCTCCGATTAACGGGTTAAACTGATCATGCGAACTCAATGTGCAGTGTTGTGTTTTGGAGGGGTTTTGGATATATCGGGGGGGGCCGCAGAGTTTTTACGGGGGTCCCATTACCCGGATAGCGGGCTGCGGGTCAAGGGGCTAGCAGCCCCCTTGCGGGGTGCGGGGCAGTGCCCCGTTAGAAATTTTTTCTAACAGGGACGGTGTCGTGGAGTGTGTGTGTGTATCTATATATATATACATGTATACATATATATAAAAAAGGGGAAAAGCGCCCAAAGGACGCGTGGGGCCAGCGCTTCAGGCGCCTAGCACTTAGGCGCTGTGCGCTTAGGCGCTAGCGCATCACGTGTCCGACACGTGGGCGCTGGATGCTTGAGCGCTAGGCGCTCGAGCGCTAGCGCACCACGTGCCCGGCATGTGGGCGCTGGGCGCTTGAGCGCTTGGGGCGCTGGGCGCTTGAGCACTTGGGCGCCGGCGAGGGAAAGGGGCTTTTAGCCCCAGAAATGGGATTTAAACTCCCGAAAGAGAATTTAGAGTGGAGTTAAACTCCTAAGATGTTTTTGGAGATGATGAAACGGGCTTCTCCCTTGAGCTCTGGATCTTCCCAAAATAGGATTTTTAAGAGATGGGTCTCCTTCTTCCTCCTCTTTTGGCTGGATCTTGAAGAACAAGAAATATGAGATTTTAAAAATCTCTTATTTTTAAGATCTGATGGGAGATTTGAGTTCCCCTTTGTGGGTTTCGTGGTAAAAAACTATTTAGTTTTGGAAAAGGAAGAGTAAAACTCTTGATTTAATTCAAAAGGAGAAGAAGGTTTTTAGAACCTTGAGGAAGGAGAAGATCATAGATCTTGGTTCTTTTGGAGAGAGAGAAAGTTGTTGGGATATTTTCATTATCCTTGCCTTTATAGGCTATACACTTTACATATAGCCCCTTGGGCTCTACAAAAATGGCATTTTGCCCATCACATGGCTCATGTGCCATTTCTTTTTGCACATAAGCCATGGGCTTTACAAAAATTTGGCTTTATGCCCATTTTTCTTACATTCATTCATAAAATAGAATAAAAGTAATACACTAAAATTATTTATTACAAAATTTTTATCTTGGCATGGGGGGAAGCCGGCCGCTCCATGTTCGGGTTCGACCCGGGCATTGGCCCACTTGACCTTGGCTTGGGCCCACTTGGCTTGGGGTTGAATTTGATTTTGACTTGGTCAACCGGGGTGTAAATTTCGACCCCAACAACCCTAACTATACTCTTGTCTTCCAAAATTGATTATCTCATATGGCATTCAAAGTAATTCCCAAAGCCTTTCAACCAACATTGGTTCAAGGGTACATCTCTTCATACCTCTGATATATGTCGTTGTAATCCTTCAACATCTTCAGAGAGGTGACGGGTCCCGACAACCAGACATTACATGGACTGTGAGGTTCTTAAACTCATGGACTGCGATGTTCTTAAACTTTATGGACCGTGGGGTCCTTAAACTCATGGACTATGATGTCCTTAAACTTTACAGACTATGATGTCTCTAAACTATCATGGACTGTGAGGTCCTTAAACTCATAGACTATGATGTCTTTAAACTTTATAGACTATGACGTCTTTAAACTGTCACGGACTATGATGTCCTTAAACTTATGGACCGCAACGTCCCTAAACTAAAACAAAAGAGTCCAAATGCTCTTTTGTTTGATCTAAATGATCCTGTTAAGTAGATCTTAGTCTAAAATTAGACTAACGTATCCTTAACAAACGTTTAAGTTGATCTTAGTCTTAAATGAGATTGACGATCCTTAAACCCAAACCAAAACCCAAATCTAAGAAAATACGGATTTGGACTAATCCACGCCCTACGGGAGACAACATAAATTAGTCTCCGTATACAATCCACGGGCAACCGAAAAAAAAAAAAAAACACGACACGGAGTGACCATCTGGAGAAGGAGAAAGTTGTTGCCATGATGTGGTAGCATAATTAACTGCAGGGGCTTGCGCCTGCAGGGAAGAGCGTCCCCACAATCAAAAAGCCCTCAAATGAGGGGGAATCTGACGAAGTCTGCTACATCGGCCGCATCCGTCTAAACCTTCGATACATGGTGCCATAAATCACCTTGGCGTTTTCGGAAAGGCGGACGGATAAAACCAAATAGCATCTGCCCCCAAATTCAGGCAAGACATTTGTCTTCCCGGTCTTTCGGCGGAGAACAAATACAACTGTAAATATATCCCAATCCATAGGAAGTAGGTCTGCAGCTCGGCCTTTCTCTCAATTGACTCGCACCATGTCTGAGCCAGGCCCTCTAGACGAAAACTCGCAAGCTAAACCCATGTCTTGTCAGAACATCTCCATGAAAAATAATTCCAGCCATCCTGTCGAGGATTGTCTACATATCCTCCGCTGCATCTGTGCCGGTGAAAACAAACTGGAGGCCTCAGCCTCAAAACTCCTATAAGGATACGGAAATAAACTTGGCAATAACAGAAACAGCTGCCTGTGTAGCAGGTACAATCAAAATTCCCACAATAGGGGAACATAATCGGCTCTCGGAGCTCGGCTAGCCTCGACCTACAATCCAACCCTCTATCACAAGTCCTGAATACTCGACTCCAGCTTATCCACCCTAGAAAAGGCGGACCACTCTGTCCCTGAGGGATAGGCGTACCGCCCTGATCGGCCCTCGTCTCAAACGAGTCTGCTCTAATCTCATCTCCGGCGGCAGCCCTCTGGCCCTCGTAGTCTTTGGCGGCATAGTGGCAGGAGCAAGAACATGATCTAAAGGAATATTGCAATCAAATCAAAGGATTTTCGGAATCAAGGAAGGAAGTATAAGCAATCATATATCCTAAGCTCACTTAGGCGGAGTACCGTATCGTAAGTATACCGCGGAACATACACACGCTACGTCACTCTGCTTAAGTCGCTTACTCCATCTACCAAAGGTCATCTTACATTCAGAAATGTAAAACCCTACGCTCCGATACCAACTTTTTCACGACCCGAAGGTATGGAACGTGACTAACACTTAAATTACGAAACGTCTAAAGGCGTAACGTAATCTAAATAAGCCAAAGCCCAGAAATCTAAACCAAATAAGAAATAGAGTGAAGGAAACTTATTAAAAGAAAGCGATTTTAAAACAAAATAAGTTGCACTAAACATTTTAAAAGCATCAAAATTTCCCGAAAATTTCGGCAGAGTCTCTTTTGTAAATATTGGCCCCCAAACGGGTACAACACATATAAATACATATATATCAAGAATAAAGGCATCCCCAAGCGGGAGCTAGCTCTTCTCCAAAGGCGGAATCACAACCACATATAATGAATATATCATAATAATGCGAAATAAGTATAAAAGCATAAAAGCATCACGTCGGCTCAAGTGAGCATCGACACCAAACCACAAATACAAGTCTCAAGTCTTACCGTCTAGTCTAATATACAAGGGTAGATAGAGTATACTAGATACAAATAAAATACACGGTGGGAGCAAAAGAAAATCCTCCAAGACCCACCTTTGAGCAAGCTGCAAGACGAAACCAATGAAACAGAATAGAAGGTACACCCGTTGGTACTGTACTGACGGGTCAGACCTGCAAGATACTGTGGCACAACGGGGGTGAGTTGCCAACTCGTGAGTAGTAAATAACATCTAATAAGGCTATCGTAAGCATGCACGCAAATGCGTCACAACCTACGCATATACCATTATAATGCAATGCAGTAGCATAAATGCAACATGAATGCATAATCAATACCCGAAACCTGAACATGTCTGGTATGAGAAAATCTTTATTTTTATCGTAGAAATCTCCTGTGAAATAACTGAGGTAATATCAATAAAATCAATAGAAATCCGTGTCAAGTATCGACACAAAATATGTATATCTCAATGTCTCCATATCTCATATCTCTGTATCTCAAATCTCAATATCTCAATATCTCAACATCTCTGTATCTCAAATCTCAATATCTCAATATCTCAGGCTCCGGCAGTCCGGATCGGCCCATATCATCAAATCACATGACTACGGTCGGTATCCTCCGGATATCCGCCGTATCACAAATAACTGGTAGGTAGTACTCCCTTGCCGGGCTCAATGCCATTATCTGCGATCTTCTTGCCCCGAGATACCATACCGGGTCCACCATGTACCCGCAGACGGTGCATCCCCCTCCTCGAATCGAGTATATGATACTGCTCAAAAACCGAGAAAACTCATGCTGGACGCCACACACATTACATCACGAGAAAACCGCAAATTTCTGTTTTTAAAATGATAATAGGTTTTTAAAATTCTTGCGGTTTTCCCAAAAATCCAGAAATCTCATTAATACAGAAATCCTCAAGAAGAATCACAATACATGAACATGTAGGAAAATGATAATGTCTATGATATCCATAACATGAAATGCGATTTTTGACTGGAAAACTATATACTAATGATGATGAAATGCGATATATATACGACTAGCAATTCTTCGTATCAATCTTGATGAAATGGAAAATACAACTATCAGTTTAAGTATCATGTATGATGCAAATGTTTTGATACTGATCTAGCAAGTTCTAAAGTGTTCGTGGTATAGAAATTACCGAAGGCGTGTGTTTTCACATGAATAGTGCACGTGCAACAGGAACCAATGGTAATGGTGCAAGTGTCCTATGAAATGATATCATATATATATAAATATAACGATGCAACGCAATGAGATGGCTAACTAGGAAACTACACATATAAATAAAATTACTACTAATAACCCTACTGTCGGGCGCCTCGCGCCATCCAGAAGATCCCCCCATAGATATATACATCTACTCACCGGGACGCCTCGGCTAAACTGATCCGATCTCCGCCTTGACCTTTTCGCGCCACATCCGACGCCTCCACACCCGACCCTAGAATCGCACATAAGCAATTAAGAGAATAAATATATGAATAGTCGCGGGACAAACGACACGAATAAATCACGCGCACTAACTAGACGCACACACGCTTGGTGCACAAAACGCGCCCGCGACAACGCCAAAACCCACGACTAGGGTCGCTATACGTGACCACAACCATGTCTAAAACCTAATCGTACCAATCGCGCATTTACAACACACTAGATAATATATGAAATAGGTTGTATAACATCAAAAGCTCAACTTAATTTAAAATCGATTTATTCTGAAAACAAAGCATCCATTTACCGTTTTTGTACAAATCTAGATATTTTAACAAAACTAGTGGCCACAATATTCGTTTAATAACTTAATTAGGTCACACAAATATTAACTAAATTTTAATCTAACTTATTTTCATAAATTCCAAAAACCCAGTTTGCACAATTATATAATTTAGACAATTTTTAAAGTAACAATTTGCAAACTAACAACTAGTTTAGATTTTTCATGCCTTAATATGTTGAATTACACATTGCAACCTTAATGGTATAATAAAAACCCTAACTTGCATTCAAACTCTTCTTTTGAAAATTTTAAATTTTGAAATTAAAACCATAATTAAACACCTAATTAGCTTAGATTAAAGTAATTATCCATCAATTAAGCTATAGGTTAAGATTTATACCCCACAACATGAGATCTAGCATGCTAACATAGCCTCCTAAATGGCTCTCTTGCTTCAAGATTCTAAGCTAGAAATGGCTAAGGAGAATTGGATGAGGAATTTGCTTGAATTTGTGAGTTTTTGTTTGGATTTTTGGTGGATTTTGATGAATTTTTTGAAGAGAAATTAAGGTGGAGAAATGAAGGAGGCTGCCATGGGGGGGCTTGGCCTATTGCAGGAAATGAGGGGGAGAGAAAAATTGAGGTATGTATGTGTGTGTGTGGATGTATGTAGAAAATTCCATATTTATTACCCTTTTTATTCTTTTCTTTTCTTTTTCTTTATGGGAAAAAAAGAGTGGGGAATTGGGGCAGCTACAAGGGTGGGCTCGGCCATAATAGAGGGAAGAGAGAGAGAGTGAGATGTATGTGTATGTATGTATAAGCATCTCCAAATTAATTATATCTTTAAGTCTTTTCAATAATTATTTAATTTTTCTTTTCAATTTAATCCTAGATTTTTCTAGAATTGTGGAGACACAATTAAGGAAGCATGAGCATGTTACAAACTTGTTATTAAGTTGTCATGGTTCATTAGTGAATAATCCATTCCAATTTGTAATTTACACTAATTTATTGTATAATTAAAATCTTAAAATAATATGAAAAATAATTAATTAAGGGAAAATATTTAAGTAAACTAACAATTTATAAGTGACTAAATAAATATCAATCACTAGTAATTACATTGTTAAAATAGGCGTATTTAAGTCTGTGATGGAAAATAATTATAGTTAAGTTTTACGGAAAATACAATTTATTTTACCGATTATCGGAAAATTCCCCTAAAGGTTTTATTTATTTATTTTTAAAATGTTACAGAGACTTTGCCACCGTCCCTCGTCAGTGTCTCGATCAATATACACCGGTCTATACTGGAGTATCGATGCTCAGTCTCGATACTCTCACGACTAGGGACATTTAAGGATGTGCTTATAGACCACCCAGCTCTCACGTTTATGATCGCCATCATAATGCTGGTTGTCAAGCAAGAATCCTATAGGCTCTATCAATATGTAATAGTGATGATAAAGACAAACCAGATAATATACTATCATCTCGAGTAAGATTGTTCTACCGGTATAGGTCCTTTCTCAATCATCATAAGCACCATCCTGCGACTACAATAATTGCCTTGAGGGCACTATAGCCAACACACATAATGATTTTCTTCTATTATAGCAAATAAAATATTGGAAAATAGAAAATTTGAGATTATTAAAATTACACTATATTCTTATATTATATAGCATGCAAAATGTTGAAAATATGAAGGAAAAAAACAAACAAATTTGGGATTTTTGTACATTACATGATTACCCTGTATTATAACAATCAAAATATAGAAAAACCGAAATCAGTTGTAAGATTTTTACAAATTTCACGATTTCTGTAGGTCGTAACAAAAAATATATATTAAAAACCTGAAGAAAATGCATGAGTATTTGAAGTGAATCTTTCATATGTTTTTCACATGAAGTTCATAAATATGAGATATTATAACTTATAAACAATATAATAATAAAGTTTGAAATTAATATGATCATTCTTGACTTTGAATTTCGTGATATATATATATGAGAATAATGGAGGAAAGAGGCCATAGGAGGGAATTTCCTCCTATGACGTCAAAAAAGTACGCCCTCCGTCGTACTTTTCGACGATCAGAATCCATCAACTTCATCGTTATCATCTAAGATGTGGGTACGCTAAATTTCATGTGATTCTACAACTTTTTCACCGTTGATTTAGCAATGTAAAAAGTTTTATTGTCGGTAAACCGTTAATTTTGAACCCACTAATTCAACAGTGAAAAGGTTGTAGAATCACATGAAATTTGGCGTACCCAGATCTTAGATGATAACGATGAAGATGATGGGTGCCAATCGTCGGAAAACACGACGGAGGGCGTACTTTTTCGACGTCATAGGAGGAAATTCCCTCCTATGGCATATTTCCTCCATTATTCTCTCTCTCTCTCTCTCTATATATATATATATATATATATATATATATATATATATATATATGATTGAATGAATGAATGAATGAAAGGCGACCCTAAAATCAAGCTCTATTTTGTCTTTTTCTATGTAAAATTAACTTTAGCACCCATTTTTCCTTGGTATTTCCATTTAGACCCTTGATTCATGTATGTGAGCTTAATTTCGGTTGTATTTTTCTATGCAAAATTAGTTGTAGCCCTCATTTTTCCTGAGTAATTCCATTTAAACCCTTGGTTCAGAAATTTAATCTCAATTTTGATCTTGGAAAATTATTTTTGCCCCCGATTTTTTTGGAGATTTCCATTTGGATCCTTTGCTCAACTATTTTCAATTGGTTATAAAATTATCAAACTTTCCAATCACCCCTTTTTAATCTTACATGGTTCCATCTAATCACGCGAGTGAATCATGAGCTTGGAAAATTACATGTAGCTCTCATGTAATGATAGCACTTGACTATATATCCATGCTTTCAATTAAAATATTTGATTATGATGATGCTCTATATTGGCGATCTTCCAGATCAGGACACGTAGCAGACGACGTGTCTCAGAGCTCCGAAGAAAGGGTCCATAGGGGCCGACTAGACTACTCCTGTACCCGACCTGCAAGCACAAGCTAGCTCTCCTCAGAGCCCCCTGCAAATTGGCCTCCTCGGCCTCCCGGCTCGCCCTAGGCTGCCACAGGACCAAGATGCCTCGACCCTCCCGCTCGTCCCCGAGCTCTCCCGCCGAGGCCATCTTCTTCGGTCCCTTCGACCGACCAACTCCACCACTCACAAGAGTAACCGCCGCTCTGCAAATCTCTCCATGCGCGGATTCTCCACCGGCAACACCCCGTGTTCCACGCCATCACGATCCCCATTAACGGGCGATCCACTTATTACGCGGGTGTGACGTCGGGGGCGTAACTGCCGGTGAGATTCTCGTGCCAACTACTGCGTGTTGCCGCCACTATATAAACCCCTATCACAGAGGGGTCAAGTAAGCTTTTTTCACCCCACTTAGCCGTTACTCTGCTCGGATCTGGCACTAACTTGATCGTCGGAGGGTCCTCGGTGGTACCAAACCACCCCGGAACTTCCTTATAGGTACTCGGCGCAAACTCCTCAAAACTACCAATCTCCTCAAAACCCATTGAGACCCGCACGCAACAGGAGATCACCTCCAAGATCCACCGGGAGATCGACGAAAGACAACATCTGATTGAGACCTGAAAAGGACCTCCATCAGTTGGCGCCGTCTGTGGAAAACTAAACTCCACAAAAAACAAAGTTGGCCTTCCGATCTCCATCCACATGGCAAGCGATCACCCTGAAGATCCAGGTACCAACCGCCACCTCCCCCTCAACGGAAGCATGGATAAACCTCCTTCGGCGACCGTCATCAACACCCTCGCCGGTCGAATAAACCGACTACAGTCCATCGTGGAGGCACTCATCCGCATCCAAACGGCCAGGCCAGGGCCCCAGATCACCGCTCCTCCGTCTCTAGAAGACTCTGCCCTCGTTGGCACGGCTGACCACCGGCAGGCTACGTCCCATGGCCACAGATCTCACGGGCCGATACTCTCTGAGGCCCGCTGGGCGCCCCACAGCTCCACACCAAGATCCGCCGCCAGAGTGCCTCACCTCGAGCCTCCCCACGACCCCCATCCCCCCTGAGGAGATGTCGGTCACCTCGCCTATCCCCAAGCATAACCGACACCCCCTCTCTCAACGGGGTCGCACGGAAGGGGCTTGTTCATATCATAATTTTGCATTATTATATTCCCCATTCTTAGTCATTTTACAAATAAACAGGTGCTTTTGACCCATGTCTGCTACATAGTTGCAGGTTACAGGTTCTCGGAATAAAAACAGTGAAATTGATGAAAAGACGATACAAAAGTGAGACTACGACCGATAAATGATTGAATCTTGATCGTGCCTACATTTTGAGGGACAATGAAGATCAAAGAACAAGTTCACAAAGCACAAAGGAAGCGCAAGGTTCAAGACTTCAACACGAAGCAACGGTAAAACTCCACTACAATTATTCACTGAAGAGAACTAGAAGACATTCTGAAGAACCAACTGAAGAAACAGGAAGACAAATACAACCAGAAGCAGCATAGCAAAAATCAGCCCACAAGCTCTCCACTTGGCCGCGGAACCGCGGCTAAACCTGGCTTTTGGCCGCGGATCCGCGGCCGTGTGTCGCCCATATCGGTGGAAATTTCTGTAGCGGCTGGCGGCGCGTTGACTAGTCTTCCTAGGGGTATATTTGTAAAAGCAGATGTGCGTCGATTGTAATCCTAGGGTTTTCTATGCTCTATAAATAAAAGCCCTAAAACTTGTTTTAGGTCATGCCTCTTTTCATAGATCTAAAATTCTGAAATCCTTTGTATGGTTTGAGAGCATCAATAAAGTAGGTAATTTCTTTTATTTGCCCTAGTCTTAATTTTTATTTCTGCCCTAGTTTAAATTTATTCTCTGCCCTAGTTTAATTTAGATTGGAACTTTTTATTAATCTGCAGTAGTTAGATAATTAATCTCTTAAATCGAAAACTCAAATAAAAATCATGTTTTTTATAGATCCCCTAATGAGCGAGTAGTTCCTCGCTTGTTAAGGTTAGGAATAAGGAAGGTTTGAGAGATGCAAATCTCTCACCCCTTTCTTGCCCATCACATATTAATTATTAGGACTCCATGCATACATACACATACCGCTCCCTACGGCACCCTACCCACGAGGTAATGGTGATACCGTAGTATAAAAGACCGGATGTGCATGTTTTCCATGGATGTTAGGGTAAGGATTAAGAAAGGACGGACAAGGACCTAGAGGAAGAAGCATCGTTTCTTCCCGATCGTCCCAATCCCCTTTATTAATAATTACCATAACTCCTAAAGAGATCTAAATTAGGGCATTGAAAGCGGTGGGAAATCTTAATTTTCCAAACTTAACCTAAACCTAACCCTAGCAAGATTCTAAATCCTAGTCTAAATCAACTTAGTTTTTAGTGATAAAGATCCAAACACCATTTGGAATTAACTCGTTAGAACAATTAGGAAATACACAACATCCCTATGGACCGACCCGTATTCACCGGCAAGCTACCAAGCGACGCCGTTCTTGATTGCGGTTATAAACAATTCTTTGATCAAATCAAGGCTCGCCACGGCGGCTCGAGGGCCACCTCTCCTGGGGATCTGAGGAACCTCATCAAGAGGAACCGGGGACGCGCCCAGACGCAGATCTCCCACAGCAGGGGCCAGGGATCACAAGGCGCCGAATCCTCGGGGTACCACGGCCGACCCGACGCCCTCGAGAAGAAGATCGAGGGTTTACGCCGAGAAGGTCACCTCTCGGGCGACGGGGCTAAGTACTCCGCCGATTCGCTCACCAAGCCATTTACCGAGGGACTGCTCGCTGTTCACGTCTCCTCGCGCAACAAGCCCCCGAAGGTCTCTCTGTTCGAGGGGAAAACCGACCCGAAGGACTATTTGGATGCTTTCATCGCGGGGATGAGCTTCCAGGACCATTCCGACGCCGCTCAATGCAGAGCCTTCCTAGCCACCCTTATACGCACTGGTCAGGACTGGTTCCGAGGACTCGAGCGTCGCTCAATCTCGACCTTTGACGAGCTGGCTACTCAGTTCCTCGGCCACTTCGTCGGAAACCGTCGGCAGAAATGCACGGTCGGCTACTTCTTCACAATTAAGAGCGGGGACAAGGAGACGTTTAAAGCTTACGTCACCCGCTTCTACAATGCCCTCCTCGAAGTCTCCGAGCATCAGGACGAGACCGTGATCACGGCGCTCAGATCTGGTCTTAGGCACAAGGAGTGGTTGCGCTCCTTCGCATTAGCACAGCCTAAGACCATGGCCGAGGTCAAGGCGTAGACCGAGCGCGAGGTTCAGCTGGAGTCTGAGGTGAACGCGAACCTCCCTCGAGCAGAACGGTCCGACCAGAAGAAGAGGGATCGGGAAGAGAGGCCGGAGCGTCAGCAGCCCTATCACCCGAAGTTCCAGGAGTATACCCCGCTCAACGTCTCCCTCCCAGTGTTACTAAAGGAGGCCCAGGGCGAGGGGTTCTTCAAGTTCCCTCCAATCCCGCGTCAGGCCTCGAAGCGAACCTGGGACCCCTACTGCGCCTTCCACTGGACGGTGGGCCACGCCACGGAGGATTGTAAGCAACTCCGGGACTACATCGAGGAGCTCATCTGATCGGGGCACCTCGCCGCCTACTTCAGGGACAAACGGCAGGCCGACTGCGAGTAGGAGCAGCGTCCCCCTCCCGCCGAGCTGACCATCGGCCAGATCATGCTCATTTCGGCAGATGACCAGTCCGGCGCCTAGGGAGCCCCGTACCCGGCGCCGAGCATGGAGAACAACAAGCCTCCGAGGAGCTCAGGCCACACTAATAAGGTCATCTATTAGGATGTACTTTTTTAAGGGCAATGTAAACTCTTTCTAGGGTCTGTTGTTAGTTTAATAAAAGATCAATGGAACATTGCGAAAAAGAAGGAAATGTCTTATTTATTCAAAAAGGTATTATGGGCTCCTCAGCCATATATACAAAAAGAAAAAGAAAATTACAGCAGCGGGGGAAGGGGGTGCGAAGAGCACTGCTCATGGTACTCAGTAAAGATCTCCGCCAGCCGAAGCCTCGCGAGATCCAGCCTCTGCCCCTGATTCCCCCCGCCTGCATTGACCTCGAGCCTCAGTTCGTAGCACTCACGGACGAGCGCCACCGAGCGAGCCAGCCGACTCGTGGAGATCAGGCCGAAGCGCCTCAGAGACCGCAGCTTGCCCACGGCCTCGTCATAGAGCTGCTTGGACAAAGGGTTGTAAAACCCCGACGACGCCCTCCAGATAGAGTACATCAGCAGCTGCAGCAGGGGGGAGCGCCGGAGGAGCAGTGGGCCGAAGTGGTCTTCGATGCTCCCATAAACCAACTGCACCGTGTCCTCGGTGCAGTTCTGGTCGTAGAGGTATACGTCTTCGAAGTGGATGATGTCGGAGATGGTAAAGGGGAATTCTTCCATTCTCAACGATCCGTTTACGAAGAAAGGAAGGACCAGTGCTCCCTCATCCTTATACAGCCCGGTGCGCCCCAACGGAACCCAACAGTCGCCTGTTTTCGCCTACAAAGTCGCTACCACGCGGCGATTATTGAGCCTTCTCTGGCAGAATCGAAACGACGCGACTCTGGCGCTTCGCCTCCCCGCACATTCAATGCGCATGCTACGCGCACGTTCGTCGTGACCGTTCCTGTTCCCCATACCTGCCACGGGATGGTCGGGCGAAACCTCACGAAGATCTGGCCAAGCATCTACCATGCTTGGCCATCCGTGGCCGGTAGCTTCCCTACACGCAACGCCAGGGATCAAAGCCCTCACCGAGAGGCAACCGCGCAGCTTCACTGCCCGGTTATCCTTAGCAGGCCTCCTACGGCCCCTCCAACGCTAAGGATCAAAGTCCTCCGTAGAGGCAGCCAAGCAGCTTCCCTTTTCGGCTATCCCTGGCCGGTAGCTTCCCTACTCGCAACGCCAGGGATCAAAGCCCTCGCCAAGAGGCAACCACGCAACTTCACTGCCCGGTTATCCTTAGCAGGCCTCCTACGGCCCCTCCAACGCTAAAGGATCAAAGTCCTCCTTAGAGGCAGCTCAGCAGCTACCCTGCTCGGCTATCCCTGGCCGGTTGCTTCCCTACTCACAACGCCGGGGATCAAAAAGTCCTCCAAAAGGCAGTCGAGCCCAACCCTCGCTTGGCTATTCCCGGCTGATAGCTTCCTACCACAACCGACAGGGATCAAAAGCCTTCCCAGAGGCAGTCGAGCCCGACCCTCACTCGGCTATCCTTCAGGACAAAAGCCCTCGCCAAGAGGCACCAGGCAGTAACCCTGCTCGGCCAAGGTTTCTTGGTAGGCTTCTTACAGCCCCTCCCGCGCTAAGGACCAAAGTCCTCCTTTGAGGCGGTCGAGCCCGACCCTTGCTCGGCAATCCCCGGCTGGTAGCTTCCTACCACAACTGACAGGGATCAAAGTCCTTGCCAAGAGGCACTGGGAAGTAACCCTGCTCAGTCCCCGTCCTGAAGGATCAAAAGCCCTCGCAAGAGGCAACCAAGCTCGACCCTTGCTTGGTCATCTCCGGCTGGTAGCTCCCTACCCATGACGCCAGGGATCAAAGCCCTCGCAAGAGGCATCCGAACGACTACCCCGCTCGGTCATCCTAGGCTGGTAGTTGCCTGCCCACGACGCCAAAGATCAAAGCCCTCGCCAAGAGGCAACCGCGCAGGTTCACTGCCCGGTTATCCTTACTAGGCTTCTTACAGCCCCTCCAATGCTAAGGATCAAAGTCCTCCTTAGAGGCAGCCGAGCGGCTTCCCTGCTCGGCTATTCCCGGCCGGTAGCTTCCCTACTCGCAACGCCAGGGATCAAAGCCCTCGCCAAGAGGCAACCGCGCAGCTTCACTGACCGGTTATCCTTAGCAGGCCTCCTACGGCCCCTCCAACGCTAAGGATCAAAGTCCTCCTTAGAGGTAGCTCAGCAGCTACCCTGCTCGGCTATCCCTGGCCGGTGGCTTCCCTACTCGCAACGCCGGGGATCAAAAAGTCCTCCAAAAGGCAGTCGAGCCCAACCCTCGCTCGGCTATTCCCGGCTGATAGCTTCCTACCACAACCGACAGGGATCAAAAGCCTTCCCAGAGGCAATCGAGCCCGACCCTCACTCGGCTATCCTTCAGGACAAAAGCCATCGCCAAGAAGCACCAGGCAGTAACCCTGCTCGGCCAAGGTTCCTTGGTAGGCTTCTTACAGCCCCTCCCGCGCTAAGGACCAAAGTCCTCCTTTGAGGCGGTCGAGCCCGACCCTTGCTCGGCTATCCCCGGCTGGTAGCTTCCTACCACAACCGACAGGGATCAAAGTCCTTGCCAAGAGGCACTGGGAAGTAACCCTGCTCAGTCCCCGTCCTGAAGGATCAAAAGCCCTCGCAAGAGGCAACCGAGCCCGACCCTTGCTTGGTCATCTCCGGCTGGTAGCTCCCTACCCATGACGCCAGGGATCAAAGCCCTCGCAAGAAGCATCCGAACGACTACCCCGCTCGGTCATCCTAGGCTGGTAGTTGCCTGCCCACGACGCCAGAGATCAAAACCCTCGCCAAGAGTCAACCGCGCAGCTTCACTGCCCGGTTATCCTTAGTAGGCTTCTTACAGCCCCTCCAACGCTAAGGATCAAAGTCCTCCTTAGAGGCAGCCGAGCGGCTTCCCTGCTAGGCTATCCCCGGCTGGTAGCTTCCCTACTCGCAACGCCAGGGATCAAAGCCCTCTCCAAGAGGCAACCGCGCAGCTTCACTGCCCGGTTATCCTTAGCAGGCTTCCTACGGCCCCTCCAACGCTAAGGATCAAAGTCCTCCTTAGAGGCAGCTCAGCAGCTACCCTGCTCGGCTATCCCTGGCCGGTAGCTTCCCTACACGCAATGCCAGGGATCAAAAAGTCCTTCCAGAGGCAGTCGAGCCCGACCCTCGCTCGGCCATCCCCGGCTGGTGGTCGCCTGCTCGTAATGCCAGAAATCAAAGCCCTCGCCAAGGGACAACCGAGCAGCTTCCCTGCTCGGTCATACCCAGCAGGCATCCTCCTGCCCAACAGACGCTGCGGGTTTGTAGCTCTTATAAGGCCACTGAGCCCATTTATGCTCGGCACAACTACAGCGGACATCCCTTTGCCCATCACATGTAGCGGATCCGAAGCCCCAACAAGGGACATCAGGTCTATCCAAGTCTGAGCGATCCCCCTGACTTCGGGGCCATGGAGATGCCTCCTTCTCAGCAGCGCTTGGAACACTTGGCAAGTGATCGAAATCAACTCGACGAACGATCGCTAGACGGATAGTCGACCTGACATGGAAGCCCAACAGTGCAAGCAAAGATATTTTACGAGCATTCTTCACAAACAGAAGATAAAGTGCAAACTGATTAAACCAAAAAAGTTTTACTACCAAAAGCGAAGTCTTTACAAAGGGTATTTTGGGCTCCCCAGCCTTACAGACTGCCCGGAGGCTTACAAAAATTCCAGAAGCGGCAAAATAAAAGGACGAGGAAGACGGGGGCTTTAGGCCTCGGGGCCAGGCATGATCTCGGGGTCCTCGATATCTAGCACAAGTCGAGCAGGGTCCTCGGCCAACTCCTCGTCAGGAATCTCTTCCCCCTGTTCATCGGCATCCGCGAGGAGGTATTTGGCCCGAAGCTCTTCATCGGCGAACTCCGGCATCCGGGCCTTAACGGCGTCGAGGGCCTCGTGCCAAATGCGGGTGGTGGCCACGGCTAAGTCATTGTAGAAGTCCTTCGACTTCTTGTAGCCCTCCATCGCCTTCACTGTCGAGAGGTCGGCCTGCTTCGCCTCCTTGACCACCGCCCCCAGCTCCTTCCAGAGGGTCCTCACCGTCTTCTTCAGGTTGCCGGCGAGCGCCTGAGCGTCTTTAAGCTTGACCTCGGCAGCCACGGCGGCCTCGCGGTGCCGGGCAACCTCCCGTTTCCCGGCCTCCACCTCGCCCTCCAGGGCGGCAACCCTCACCATCGCCGCCTCCAGCTCCCTCTTGGAGCTCTCTTCCAGCGAGGCAAGCTGGTCCGCGGCCTTCATCGCCGGGGCTATCACCTCGGCCTCCATGCGTAAGGCAAGGGCGACGTGCTGGATGACCTGAAAAAAATAAGAAAGAGGTCAGGAAGACGAAGGAAGCACCAAATCTCACAAGCAACCGAGCACTTACCTGCACGGACTCCTGGGCGATGGACGCCATCTGGGCCCTAAAGGTCCCTGTTCCCCTCCGAAGGACGGCGCACAGGACCGCGATGTCCTGACGCTGAGATTCGGGGCAGATGCTATTTGGTTTTATCCGTCCACCTTTCCGAAGATACCAAGTTGATTTATGGCACCGTGTATCGGAGGTTTAGACAGATGCGACCGATGTAGCAGACTTCGTCAGATTCCCCCTCGCTTGAGGGGTTTTTGATTGTGGGGACGCTCTTCCCTGCAGGCGCAAGCCCCTGCGGTTAATTATGCTACCGCATCGCGGTAACAACTTTCTCCTTCTCCAGAATTTCACTTCGTGTCGTGTGTGTTCGTTTTGTTTGTGGTTGCCCATGGATTGTATACGGAGACTGAGTAATGCCGTCGCCCGTAGGACGTGGATTAGTCCAAATCCGTATTTACTTAGATTTGGGTTTGGTGTTTTTAGTTTAAGGATGCATTAGTCGCGTTGCGGCTAAGATCAACTTAAACGTTCATTAAGGATACGATAGTCCTGTTTGAGACTAAGATCAACTTAACGTGATAATCCATTTAATATCTGACCATCGGGACTCGTGACCTCTCTAACGTCGTTGAAGGATTACAACGGCAGATGTCAGAGGAGTTCAGAGATGTACCCTTGAACCAAGGTTGATTTGGAGTTTTATAGTCTATTTGAATGTTTAAGGATACGTTAGCCGTGTTTGGGGCTAAGATCAACTTAAACGGGATCGTTTAGATCCAACAAAAGAGCATTTTGAAGGCTCTATTGTTCCAGTTTAGGGACGTAGTGGTCCGTGTTCCAGTTTAGGGACATGGGGGTCCATTGCCAGTTTAGGGACGTAGTGGTCCATCATTAGTTTAAGGACGTTTCGGTCCGACATTCCCATTTAGGGACGAATATTAGTTTAAGGACGTTTCGGTCCACGAGTTTGAGGACCCCGCGGTCTGTATTGATGTGTGGTCGTTGGGACCCGTCACCTCTCTGACGTCGTTGAAGGATTATAACGATGGGTGTCAGAGGAGTTCGGAGATGTACCCTCGAACCGGAGGTAAATTGATTTAAGAGAGCAATTTTGCTCAGTCGATTTAATTTGAGGACTTACGGCCAAAATTGGGCTAAGTCCAGTTTCAACATCTTTTGTCTTTGGCCTGTGCTAGGGCTTTGCCCCTTTTTAGTAATGCACTGCATTATTCTTGTTTTGGTTGGGCTCTGCCCTTTTATAAATGATGCAGAGCATCTGTTTTGTTTGGGCTCTGCCCCGTTTTTTTAAAATGCATAGCATTTTTTTATTAGGCCTGTTAGGCCTTTTAATTGGGCTCTGTCCCTTTTCTTTAATAATGCAGAGCATTAAATACTCTGACAATGCCCCACGTGGCTTGCCAGGCGTTTTGCGCCAAGTAATGAGCGCAAACTCATATGGTGGTGATACGTGTCACGCTCTGGTAAGCGCAAGCGCAACAGCGCAGTGCGCTACGCTAGTGCGCTGCGCTGTTGCGCTGCTGACACGTGGCGCGCTCTGGTGAGTTGCGCCAATTCCAGAGAGCAAAACTCTATTTTAAGAGCGCGTAGCGCAAGTTGTTCTGTAGCTGACACGTGGCGCTCTCTCAAGAGCGCAATAGCGCAGTTTGGAAGTGCAAAGCACTAAGAATCTTTTAGATTCAAGAACGGAAGTGCAAAGCACTATTTGATTTCTTGATCTAATTTAGATCAAAGAAAAATAAGTTTTTCTTTTTGTTCCAAGAACCAGAGGTTCATAAAAGTGCAAAGCACTGTTTATTATGTAAAGAACATTTATCTGGTATTTGGATCGATGATTTATTAAAAGAGATTTCTTTTCTCTCATGAAGGTTTTTACCTTTTTCTTTGAAATTTTCTCAGATTTCTCTCTCTGTTTGAAGCTCTTGACTTTTTTCAAGAAAAATGTTGATGTCTTTGAATTGAGGTCTGGGGTCTCTTTTATAGTGCCCATAAATTAGTTAATTTTGTTGAAAAAATCTTTCTCTGAGTGATTTGGGGAGTTTTCCCCACCGTTGGATCTTTGATCCAAGAGTTTCTGTTTTACAGAAGAAAATATTCTTGTTTTAACAAGAACAGAAAGATTTCTTTAAAATCTTTATTCTGTTTTGGCGCAAATACTCCAGCGCGTGACACGTGTCGCGCAGCGCAACTGCGCTAGCGCAACTGCGCTAGCGCATCTGCGCTGACACGTGTCGCGCTGCGCTGCGCTAGCGCATCTGCGCTGACACGTGTCGCGCAGCGCACAGCGCTTGCACAGCTGCGCTAGCGCATCTGCGCTGACACGTGTCGCGCAGCACAGCGCCTGCGCAGCTGAAGCGTTGCTTTCTTTAATTTTGCTTAAAATAGAGCTTTACTCTGATTGGGCGCGCCTTCTTGGGCGCTGCGCTGACGTATCAGCGCCTGACATGTGGCGCGTTACGCCCGAGATTTGAAGCGTTGCTTCAAAATTTTGAATTTTGAATTTCAACAGTGCTTTGCTTTGATTGGGCGAAACAAATGCCCCCCACCGTTGCTCTCACGTGGCGCACACGTGAGTGCAGCGGTGGCAAACTCCTGATCGTTGGATCAAGGGGTGAGCTTAAGGGGCGCAAGCTAGGACCTCTGGCCCTTAGAAAAATCTTACTGTTTTAAGATTTTTGATTTCAACAGAGATTTTCTCTTGCTTAAGAACTTCAGAGCTTTGCTCATTCCCAAAGTTAGAAACTTTAGGTAAAAATTAATTTAAATCAAATTAATTTAAATTAATCCTAACCAAAGAGCTTTGCTCTCACAGATCTTTTGATCTAAAGAGATCCCCATTGGGGTTTCATAAACAGAGCTTTGCTCTCAAAACTTATAGATCTACAGCGTCTTGTTCATGGGTTTTAACCCATGAACAGAGCTTTGCTCATAGATCTAAAAATAGCTTTTTTAGATTTGAAAAATGAAGAGTCTTTTTATAAATTTTTCATGAATCTTTCAAGATTCCAAAATTTTTTAATTCTTTTAAGTGTAAATTTTTTTTTCTGATGGACCTTTTCCATTATTACCACAGAGCCATGCTCTTTTAAGGAATCTTATTTCTCTGAGACCAGAGTTTGACAAGTGTCACTCTGTGACAGAGCTTTGCTCTGAAAGAGACTTCCCCCCCTTTTTTAAATAGGAATGCTTTCCTGGGGACCAACTGACAATCTCATCCAATGATGAGGTTGTCTTATTAACTGACATATTGTCATCCAGATTTTGTGGGTCCCCCTTTGGTCTCCTACTCACTGCACTGCTGTGTGGTGTAATTAAAATTTAATTAATGCATTTTCTTTTTTTAAACGCCAAACGTTGGAATTACAACACTAACGGCTAAATCGTTCTTTTTGCAGCGATCATGTCTCTAGACACTTCATTCCCGTTCGTCCGCTCGGAGGAGGGATTTCCCGAGGCGCCCTCGGACCGTGAAGTCCTGACCATGATTAGAGAATACGACCCGGAGTACAAGAATCTTCACCTTTGGGGGTCCTGGTATAACCAGATCATTATGGGTCGACGCAGCTTCACATGCGCAGTGCCGTCTGAACCCATCACGGCGATTCATTATGCTACCCCACCCTCGGTGCAGTATGCCGTGGAGTTGGTGGATGGGACATCGAAGGGCTTTCTACATCCCGCCATAGATGCGATACCAGTTCAGCGTCCTATGGTTTTGGACATCCTAGGACGCCGTATCTGTCAGGGTGAAGCACGACCTTGGGGGCAATCATATAATATTGGTCTGATCCCCTGTCACCCGATTGGCTATCTGCCGTGGGCCCGGTACATCCTGTCGATGAAGAAGTCGCAGTTGATAAGACTAGGACTGTACACCGCGGTCTACGTCTCTTCCAGTATCCTACGCTCCCCACCTGGTGGTTCAAGGCTTTCTTGGAGTAATGGAATATTCCCACCCACACTTTCCTTGCCATGGATCGGGAAGTGTCCATCTCTTTGGAGGAATTCGCGGAGGTATCCGGCCTACCAGTCATGGGGGAACACTATGAAGAGCTGCTCCCGACAGATGAGTACGTCTTCGGTGCTAAACCGATGGTGAGGGGGATCACGCCGGAAAATGCTGTTCAACACCAATTCCCGAGCCTGATCAAGGTGTTGAACATCTACGAGTCCCTATTTATCGAACATGGGAGCCGAGGAGTTAATTTTGAGGACTTCATTGCTCGTTTCCTTCGCCCAAGCGTCATTTCATCAGAAGCTGCCAAGTCTGCTATCCTGGATGATCCTTTCGGCCTAGGTTTGGATAACCTGCCGGCGAAGGAGATAGACCAAAAGGTTTGCTTCCTTCCGGACTTCCCTACTATATCTTTTGCAGAAATTGCAGCCCCCAGGATGGACGAGGAGGCTTTTTTCTTAGGATTTCTCGGACTGTGGCTGAGTTGGTTCGCGATCCCAATGTACTCTCATCGCATGTGGCCCTCCGTGTTTTACCCAGCCCACCGAATGGTCATCGGGGTAAAGGTGGCTGTGGGGATCGCCGGCTTGGCGCACTTATATCATGGTCTCAGCCGAGCCGCGGATGCTAACGAGCCCGGGGTATTGCACGTGGTCTTCCCGATGCACTACTTCATGTCGTGGATCGAGCTACATACGGAGGGTGTCTTCGACATGCATAAAAGGCCTTCATTCTTTGACAAGTGTGGTTTTCCTCGCATTATACAGTTGATTGGCTCATCAATCGTGACCCCTTCACCACGGAACGCTAGGGGTTTACTGCTTCGCCCTCACACCGTTGGAGTCGGGATGTCCTTCATTGACAAGGTATTAACCATTGGAAAAGCGTCCACCACTGCGGTGCGACCATTACAGGACTCCTTTAAGGATGGAGCTTCAGTGTTGACGGCCCGGGAGACCCTCCACTTGTATTCTATTAGACCGAGCTTCCTAGTCTTCAGGCAGGGAGGTGCGGCAATCTTCATGAGATATAACCCGCATCGATTTGCCCAACAACTGGGCTACGATCAAGGGGTACCCTTGGAAGCCTTCCTGCTAGAACCCACTGCCACTGAAGAAGGGATGGAGAACGCACTGCACCATTTCATGCGCCTGAATACGAGCTCTCATTTTTTTATCAATGCGTCGGCTTACGCTCCGAGACTCCTCAATGTGTACAAAGACTGGTACAATCATGCAACAGGAGCAGTTATAAAGGAGGAAAGGCGACTGTTGGTCGATCGTAAGGGTGTGCCTCCAGGTACCGATCGCAACGCTCCTTTGGTCCCGATGACTCCGGTAATTGCCCCTCTGAAAGAGGTCAGAACTGGACCATCGCGTGCGCAGAGTCCTCCGCACGGATTGCCGCTCCCTGATATTGCAGATGCACCACCAGCGCCTTGTGCTCCAGTGGAGACAGTGGTTACAGCCTCACCGGAGTCTGGCGTGGGTGCGGACATCGGGACCCGCCGCCCCAAGACGGCTGCTAAGCGGAAGTCGATCCCACGTGAGCCTAGGGGCGGAGGGCAGAAGAAAAAGAAATCGCTTTTCGCTGCCGATGTCGTGTTCGGTCAGGAACCCCATGCTCCCTATACCGAGGGCCTGATCGAATACGGGACTAACGAAGAATTAGTGATGCCGCCGCCGGACGATACAGACTTGGAGGCTGCTCTTGAAGCTTCAGCGTGGTTGGCGAGGCGTGACGCGTGGCTAGCTAAGCTTGCGCAATCAGGTAACTACTAGTCGCCTTTTCTTTATTGCAACATATCCTCTTCATTGCTTTTGACTAACGCTTTTCTTTCTTTTCTTTCGACAGGCATCACTGATGAAGAAGCCATTGCCGCTTCTCTGAAGACTTTCCAGGAGGAGGAACGTCTTAGAGCATCTATGGGCCTTAGTAAGTTTCGATTCATCAAGTTTTCATTTTCCTTGTGTTATGGTCAATCTAACCTTTCCCTTTTAATCACAGGAACCTCAATGCCGCTCCCGCCAAGTGACGCAGATGTCCTACCGGCTGCCGACGTTCCTGCTTCCTCAGGGTTACCGCAAGAAGTCCGTCTTGAGGAGCCGATGAGAGACGCCTTAAAGGCTCTGGAGGTGTCTTTGTTTACGGATGACGATGCCGCGGTGAAAGAGGCGTCACAGAGGTCCATTGTGACAGCTCGGGAGGAAAGAAAGTGGCAAAGGCGTGAGGCGAAGGCGCGCCGGGCTGCCTTGGCTGTGGGAGCGGGCCCCAGCACCGTCCCTCACGCTGACACTCCATCTGAAGAGCCCCCTGTCGCCCTATCCACTGCCCGCAGAGAGGTGGCGCGCGCAGTTCGGAGCGCAAACAGTAAATCCGCTTCAAGTAATATTTCTCTCAGAGTTTTTGTTATAAGGATTTTAATGCCATTGGTTCTTATATTTCTTATGTTGCAATGCCAAGTCCGATCGAGGGGGAGGTGGAAATCGTTGATCCCAAAGAAACAGAGGGGGTGGTACCCGCCGAACTTGATGCCGAACCTGAAGTGGTGGCAGATGATATGATCATTATAACTGAGCCCATGGTGGTGGCGGATGAGGCGCTCGAGGCCGGCGACGTCGTGCTGACGGTGGATGAGCCAATGGAGATCGCGGAGCCCGAAGAAGTAGCGGGTGAGATGAGCATGACTCTCGAGAAGGAGTCAGCCGCTCTCTCCCAAGAGTCTGGTAATGCTCCGATCATTGCCCTCCCCATCTACGATCTTCCGCCGTCTCCTGGCCGCGCGAGCACGACGACGGTTCCCATCGAGTCGGGTGATGAGGCCACGGGCGGTGGCCTCATGTCGATAGAGGAGGGAGTCGTCTCCGTTTCAGCCGGGAGCTCCTCAGGTAAACCCCAAGTTGCTGTTTTTTCTTTACTTTACAATCCTTTATGACAAGTTCACCTTTCTTGTAACGCAGGTGCAGCCAGCGCCGATGCCCCACTGCTTGAGGAAGCGCCTTCAACGACTGCCTTGGCGGTAGTCACATCTCAACCCTCTCTTATACCATCTAAGATGTTGGAAGGTATGGGTTCGCAACTTATTAGTCTTATCTTTCAGATGTATAGTTTACGTACTGAAGTCGTGTTGTTGTGTCTTTTCAGGAGTACTTTTTGACCATCTTTATCAGGTGTTGCTCCCACACTTCTCCTTCCCATCTGAACTCGCTTCTCCCTCTGGTGGTGCTGGTGAGTATAGTTCCCGATTGATATCTTTGTTTTTTCAGTGGTAGAATTATTTCTAACTCTCTCTTGTCCTGACCGCAGTGTTACAAATCGAAGGGGGAGAAGAAAGATCGGTTGCGCCACCGGCCCTTCCGGCCTTGCCACCTGCTTCAACCGGTATAGTAAACTATCTTATCAATGACTTTCTCTGCATCTATTGAATCATCATCTAATCACATTTTGTCTTTTTCAGCTATCGTTCCAGTCTCGGTGCCTTTCGAGTCTCGCATTACAATACCGGGCGGCCCTTCCCAGAGACGTCCGTCCTCAAAAGGTGCGGCGAATAGTCTGCGCATGTTGAGCGACTACATCGAGGAACTCGACGTCGAGGCTCCTACATCTGCTGAGGACTTCGCTACGACGGTTAACCCGATGTTGTTGATATTTGCCACCTTCCATGACGAGGGCATTATCACCTCTTGGGTTAACTATTGTCGGGAGATTGAGGCTCGCCTTCATCAGCTGGAGTCGATGCGCCTATCCCCTGAGACTTTGGCCGTGAGAAATCAACGGGGAGCATGGCTCAAGCAAAGCACTTCTCATTTCCGTCATTTGGAACAAGAAGCAGCTTTGAGGCTAAAGGAGTGCCAAGAATCTTCAAGTGAAACTGCTCGCCTGCGTGCTGAAGTTGAGGCAAACGCCGCTGAGGTAAAGGCCGTCTTCGAGGGCCTTCTGGAGCGCATATCAAATGGGCTGAGACTGAAGCGGGCACTTGATGTCGCCGAGCATGACACTCCAGGCCGTGAAGCTGCTCATCAGGCCGTCAGGGATCAGCTTGCATCTGTCGCACAGCAACGGGCCCAAGTAGAGACGGAGTTGGCAGTGGTGGCCAATCAGGAAAAGGCATGGAAGGAAGTGTACGAACAACTGATAAAGCTACTTAAGACGCTTCCTTCCCAATAGCTGTCTTTGTATCAATGTATTTGTAAAATTTTCCTTTTTAAATAATATGTATCCATTCTTTGTTCTTTTGTACGATTCATCTTGTATTTGATTGAAGTCAATGAATAAAGATACACATTTTCTTTTTGCAATGTCTTGTACTATCTCTTTGCTTTCTCCCTTTGTATCATGATGTTTTCGATGAACCTAATTGGCCAATAACTTAATTTCTCCAAGAGATAGCGATGGCTTAGGCCGCAGGTTCAAATCTGTCGCCTAAGACTTTTCAACTCTATGAGCCGTGAGGGTCTCATAGAGACTTTTCTCCCTACGGATCGAGAGGATCTCGTAGGTGGGTTTTTCTCCTTAGGAATCGTGAGGATCCCTAAGTGTGGTTTTCTCTTATAAGTCGTAAGGATCCTACAAGAGAATTTTTCCCTCTTATGAGTCGAGAGGACCCGTAAGCGGTTGTTTCCCTCCTTGTCGAAACTCGAATTTGGAGAGTGAGACCCGTGAATAGTATGCAAGAGACCATTTTGGATTGACTTGCAGGGTCCCATTGTTCAGAAAGCAAGTTTTTTAGTCCCTGCTGCCTGAGGCTTCATCTTGCGAGTTGAGACGAATCGGGAATTCTCCCGCGGAGACACTGATGGCTCTGCGAGTTGACGTGGATCAGGAGGCTCTCGTCACGGAGTGTTTGTATCCGTGAGTCGAGGAGTTTGCTAGGGATTATTTGTTTCCCAAGCGCCAAGGATTATTTGTTTCCTTGGGGTTTGAAACGAGTCGAGGATTTCCCACGGAGGCACTGGTGGCTCTGCGAGTCGACACGGATCAGGAGGCTCTCGTCAAGGAGTGTTTGTATCCGTGAGTCGAGGAGTTTGCTAGGGATTATTTGTTTCCCAAGCGCCAAGGATTATTTGTTTCCTTGGGGTTTGAAACGAGTCGAGGATTTCCCACGGAGGCGCTGGTGGCTCTGCGAGTCGACGCGGATCAGGAGGCTCTCATCAAGGAGTGTTTGTATCCGTGAGTTGAGGAATTTGCTAGGGATTATTTGTTTCCCAAGCGCCAAGGATTATTTGTTTCCTTGGGGTTTGAAACGAGTCGATAATTTCCCACGGAGGCACTGGTGGCTCTGTGAGTCGACGCGGATCAGGAGGCTCTCGTCAAGGAGTGTTTGTATCCGTGAGTCGAGGAATTTGCTAGGGATTATTTGTTTCCCAAGCGCCAAGGATTATTTGTTTCCTTGGGGTTTGAAACGAGTCGAGAATTTCCCACGGAGGCACTGGTGGCTCTGCGAGTCGACGCGGATCAGGAGGCTCTCGTCAAGGAGTGTTTGTATCCGTGAGTCGAGGAGTTTGCTAGGGATTATTTGTTTCCCAAGCGCCAAGGATTATTTGTTTCCTTGGGGTTTGAAACGAGTCGAGAATTTCCCACGGAGGCACTGGTGGCTCTGCGAGTCGACGCGGATCAGGAGGCTCTCGTCAAGGAGTGTTTGTATCCGTGAGTCGAGGAATTTGCTAGGGATTATTTGTTTCCCAAGCACCAAGGATTATTTGTTTCCTTGGGGTTTGAAACGAGTCAAGAATTTCCTACGGAGGCACTGGTGGCTCTGCGAGTCGACGCGGATCAGGAGGTTCTCGTCAAGGAGTGTTTGTATCCGTGAGTCGAGATATCTGCTGAAGACACTGGTTTCTTCAGAGTTGGACTGAACCGTCGAGATTTGGCTTCGTTTTCTGGCGGAGCCTGTTGGGAAAGTACGGTTCCCTTTTTGTTTACGCCCTTGGATTGTATACAGGGATCGATGTGATCTTAACTGTAGGGCCAAAGTTTTATCATCTTCCTTTTTTTTGTTTTATTTCCGCGATGCTCTATCATTTCAGCTTTTATATCGCGAAGGTCGCGATTGCCCAATCATTTCGGCTATTTTTCGCGGTGCCCAATCATTTCGGCTATTTATTTTATTTTTACTCGCTGCTTTTTATTGCGAGTTGCCCAATCATTTCGGCTATTTATTTTATTTTTACTCGCTGCTTTTTATTGCGAGTTGCCCAATCATTTCGGCTATTTTGCATGCATACATTTTTACTTGCTGCTTTTTATTGCAAGTTGCCCAATCATTTCGGCTATTTTGCATGCATGTGCGGCTTACTGGCTTTCCGCCGTAAACCTGGAATTAGACACCGATTTCGGCATCAGCACCGCTACAACTGGAATATCGCCAGGAGCGAATCATCATCTGCCTCTGTCGATATTGAACAAAGGTGGCTTAGCGACCAGGGTTAGGGTCCTGTCGTCTAAGGATTTTAACTTGATGAGCCGTAAGGGTCTCACAAAGGTATTTCTCCCTACAAGTCGTGAGGATCTTGTAGGTGTATTTTCTCCTTAGGAATCGTGAGGATTCCTAAGTGTATGTTCCTCTGTAAGTCGTAAGGATCCTACAAGAGGGTTTTCTCCTTGTAAGTCGAGAGGACTTATAAGGGTTTTTTACCATGCGAACATATCCCCAGTCTCGGATGAGACTTGATTAGGGAAATGTTTATTCGCGCCCGTGGATTGTATACAAGGGTCAGTATTGAGCCACTTGTAGGGCAATATTGGAAGTTTGTGGGGGTTTGCTTAAACACAGGTTTAGATCTCTGTAACTTAAGACTTTCAACTCTTATGAGCCGTGAGGGTCCCATAAGAGAGTTCTCCTTACGAGTCGTGAGGATCTCGCAAGTGTATTTTCTCCTTAGGAATCATGGGGATCCCTAAGTGTGTTGCTCCCTTGTGAGTCGTAAGGATCTCACGCGGGTAGTTTCTCCTTACAGGGTCGAGAGGATCTTGTAAGTGTTCTTTAACGAGGTTGCGCCCTTTCGGGTTTTCACAAACACTCGCCGGTAGCCCTGCTGTTTTTACTCACGGAGCCCTTTCGGGTTTTCATCCGTGCCCATTTTGCTTATGGACATACCTTTTTTTTATTCTTTTTATTTTTATATTTTTTTATGAGGTCGCGCCCTTTTGGGTTTTCACGAACACTCGCCGGTAGCCCTGCTGTTTTACTCACGGAGCCCTTTCGGGTTTTCATCCGTGCCCTTTTTGCTTATGGACATACCGTTTTTTTTTATATCTTGTCAGCCTAAAGATGCTGCGGTAGTAGTTTATGGACATTTCGGTATGCTATTAGTTTAAGGACATTTCGGTCCGACGTTGAGAGGCTGGCTACTGCTTATAAAGCTTGATCTTAGGAAGATAGCGAGCGGGCGTAGTCGTCGTCATCTATCATTGACCTAGGCTGTGGCTCATTAAGCGTAGTATTTCTTTAGGAAGCGACCGTTTATCGGCCTGAAAGGCCTTTCACCGTGCATATCTATGATTAGATAGGCCCCGCCCTGGTAGACCTTATCTATGGTGTATGGGCCTTCATAGTTCGGCTCGAATTTTTCCCGCTTGGCGCGATTGGGGATCATAGGCCTTTTGACCACTAGCACAAGTTCGCCTTGGCGGAATGTCCTCGGTCGGGTCAATCTTTTATATGAGCGCGTCATCTTTGCTTTATAAGATTCCAGATTTTGCTGTGCTATGAGCCGGGTTTCATCAAGGGCGTCAAGCTCCTCAAGCCGAAGGTGAGCATTTTCTTCGTCCGTTAGCTCGTAGTGGACTGCTACTCGTAGAGAGGGTAACTCTATCTCGAGGGGGAGTACTGCTTCTGTACCGAATACCAACGCATATGGCGTTGCGTTCGTGGTCGTTTTAAACGTGGTTCGATACGTCCAGAGAGCTTCTTGCAGTCTTTCGTGCCAGTCTTTCTTATTTCGTGACACCGTTTTCTTTATGATCTTCGTCAAGGTCTTGTTGAAGGCTTCAGGTAGACCGTTAGCTCGCGGATTATAAACTGAGGAATATCTCCAGTCTATATTATGCTGTTGCGCGAAGCGACTGATTTTGTGGCTTCTGTAGGCTGGCCCGTTATCGGAGATGATTCGTCTTGGCGTTCCAAACCGATATATGACATGCGTCTTGAAGAAATGGAGGATATTCTCCGTCTTTACTTCCCTCAGCGGCACCGCTTCTGCCCACTTAGAGAAGTAGTCAGTCGTCGCTAGGATGAAACAATGTCCTCTAGACGATGCTGGTTCGATGGGGCCGACTATATCAGTCCCCCACATTTTGAATGGCCAGCTAGCCACCGTTGGATGTAGTGGATTCGGATGCTGATGGATGAAGTCCCCATGAATTTGGCATAAATGGCATTGCTTCGCATATTCGAGGCAGTCCTGGATCATCGTGGGCCAATAGTAGCCCATCCGTTTGATCATCAACTTCATCTTTGGGCCCGCTTGGTGAGAACCGCAGAGTCCGTCGTGAACTTTCCGGGCGACTCTTTTCGCTTCGTCAGGTCCTAAGCATCTCAGCCACAGAGCATCAAACGACCTCTTGTACAGAGTATCATTGACGAAGGCGAAAGACAGATCTCGTTTCATGAGCTGATGTCTTGTGGACGCTTCTTCAGGCATTCGGTGGGATTTAAAGTAGTCTATGAAGACTTCTCTCCAATCCTCGGTATTTTCCCAATCTTTTACTTACAGGGTCATCTGCTCGCTCGCTCCTTTTTCTTCGGATGATTCCGGAGTTATTTCTGCTGGGGCAAGCACCCGACTGCTTTGTACCATGATTCTGACGTCATCGAGGTTCTCGTCAGCCAGCTCTTTAGCAAGTTTGGCCAACGCGTCTGCTTTGCTGTTTTCCGCGTGCGGTATGTTCTCCAAAGTATAGGAGGGAATTTGGGTCAACGGTTGTTGCACCTTTTCCCCGTACTTCACCAACTCCGGTTTGCACGTTTGGAAGTCGCCGTTTACTTGACTAACGACCAGTTGAGAATCTCCGTATATGAGGAGGTTTTCAATTCCCATGTAGATGGCGATCTCAAGACCTGCTATCAAGGCTTCATATTCGGCTTCGTTATTCGTCCTGGGCTCTGTTAAGGAGAAAGTGAAACGCATTATCCCTCCTTGTGGAGTCACGAAGATGAGGCCTATCCCCGATTTAATTATAGGGGTACTTTGTTTGCGCTTCTTCATGGAAGACGCTCCATCGAAAAAGAGCTCCCATCGGGTATCACCACCATCGATTGCGTCGAACGCATGCTCGTCTGGTAGATCGCAGCTCAGAGGAGAATCGGCGGGTATCGGATGCTCAGCAAGGAAGTCGGCGATGGCCTGGCCTTTCACTGCCTTGAGAGGTTGATACATTATCGAGAACTCCATCAAGAGCAGAGCCCATTTAGCGAGTCGACCTGTCAGTATGGCCTTTGACATTAAATACTTAAGAGGGTCCACCTTCGAAATGAGACGGACCTCATGCGCCAACGCATAGTGCCTGAGCTTTGTTATCGCGAAGATCAACGCCAGGCAGTGTTTTTCAATGGGGGAGTAGTTGCTTTCTGCCCCCAGCAGAACTCGACTTAAGTAGTAGAGTGCTCTTTCTTTCTCTTGATCGTTCTCTTGTGCCCATAATGCGCCTAAGGAACCTTCGAGGGCGGTTGTATAAAGAATGAGGGGTTTTCCCTTGACCGAAGCAGCCAACACCGGCGGGTTCTGCAGGTACTGTTTAATTTCGTCCAGCGCGCCTTGGCATTTTTGATCCCAGACGAATAGAGTTCCCTTCTTCATCAGGTGACTGCAAGGGAGGCACTTGCCAGAGAGGTTGGCTATAAATCGCCGAATATATGCGAGCTTTCCTTGGAGAGACCGCAACTGTTTGAGAGTCCTTGGCGGAGGCATTTCCATGATCGCCTTGATCTTGGACGGATCTATTTCGATACCCCGGTGTCAGACGATGAATCCTAAGAATTTGCCCGAGGAAACTCTGAATGCACACTTAAGAGGGTTCATCTTCAAGCTGTATTGTCGAAGGCGTTGAAATACAGTCTTTAGATGCTCGAGATGTTCCTCGTATGATTTGCTCTTAACCACGAGGTCGTCGATATAGCACTCGGCGATTTCATGTATAAGGTCATCGAAGATCTTCGTCATGGCCCTTTGGTAAGTGGCACCGGTGTTCTTTAATCCGAAGGGCATCACTTTATAACAGAATATTCCCAAAGGGGTCCTGAAGGCTGTGTGCTTCTGGTCTTCGGGATGCATTTTTATCTGATTATAACCTGACGAGCCGTCCATGAAGGAGAAAACCTCATGAGTGGACGTTTTGTTTATCATCAGTTCGGTGACTGGCACTGGGGAATCATCCTTCGGGCAGGCTTTGTTGAGATCCCGGAAGTCCACACATATGCGCACCGTCCCATTTTTCTTCATCACCGGGACGATGTTAGCGATCCATTCAGGATATTGAACTTCCTGCATGAAGCCAGAGTCGATCAGCTTCTTGACCTCGGCATTGATACCAATCTCAAGCTCGAGCCGCATTCTTCTTGGTGCCTGTTTGACTGACTTGACGTCCGGGGATATTGCCAATTTATGCACAGCAATTTCTGGATCTAATCCCGGCATTTCAGAATAGTTCCATGCGAAGCAATCTTTGTGCTGCATAAGAAGGTCTTTTAACGCAGCCACCCTTTCTTCAGATAGCAGCTCACTGACGAACGTCGGCCGTGGGTCACTTGCCATGGGCACCCAAGTAGCTATCGCCTTTTGTGGATTGATAGGACGGTTCTCTTCCCGCTGAACTTTCACCTTTTTCTGTCGGCGGGGATAATCTTGATCAATTACCGAGTCTTGGACTTGACGCCAGACCTTGTAGATTTTAGAGGACAGCCGTTGAGGGGGCTTTTCCGGCTTCACCTTTGTAGCGCTCTCCATAGGTGGAGGAGATCTTTTCAGCACAGCGGTCGGAGAGTTCTTGTGGACCTTCCTAAGTGGTTCAAAGCTGTTTCCAGTTGGAACAGCAGCATCAATTTCCGCCGTTGGAGTCGACGGAGTCAGTCCAGAAGGAGAGTTGCCCCCGGTCTTCCTTACTCGGCGCCAGTGGTATATCTCTAGTAGGAGGGGTGTTGTCTTCTGAGGGTTTTCACCAGATTACACCCACAAAATCCTATAATAAAAGAGAGATGGTGAAAGTTATATAAAGATAAGAACTATAAAAGAAAGAACTTGAAAATAAGAGTTTTCAACTCTACCAGCTTTTCAGTTGCTATGAGCCCTATCTTAATAGTCATGAAAAGATGTTAGAAATCACATCATCCCTCAATAAAACATCGCCTTTAGTTTTCATTCCTACCTTTCTTCCAAACATTGATCATATACCCCTACGTGTGTGAACTGGACATCCCTACACTCAGAGAATTTAATTCAAGCAATCATACTCTTGTCCATCTACCTCAGTACTTTTTAATAGATATTTAGATGGAATTTGCTCACACATTCTTCATGCGACCGTTAATACTTCTTGAGGTACTAACCGATCGATTACTCATGTGCTTGCTAATTAGGTGTTTTTCCTCGTCTTGCAACACCTAAGGCTTAGCAGTGGCTCCCAAACCAGTTGGTCTAAGGCACTAGGTGATAAAGCACCCTCGCTATATTTTTTTATTGCTGCCTCGGTGATAACAAAACCAGTGTTCATTTTTCTTTTCCCCATTTTATCTTTTATTCTCCACGTTTATTTTCTTCATACTTTGGCTTCTAGACAAGAGCATTTCAAGGTATCCTCTACTATCCCGAGTTTCAAGATGTGTGTAAGTGCGTATAGTAGGGTATCAATGTTCAAATGTTTGGCTTCCAGAATAGGAACTATTTTCAGGCTTATTTTTATCCTCAGATTAGTAATTTCCTTCATCTTACTAACCCTTGGGACAACAGCTCATAACTACTTATTACTAGTTTCATTTAAGAAAACATCTAACTTTCTTATTTTTCTTAAACTATTCCTATCTTTTAAATATAATTTTTCACTTTCTACTCTTTTATTATCATAATTTTTTTGTGTGCTTATATATAGTATAATGCAAAGTAGGACGTAAATAAGCACAGGGGCGCTGAAAAACGACCTCTTGGGAGCTTCTTGTGATGGTACAGGAGAGCTGAAGCTCGTTGGCGGGAGCATGGTCCCGAAGAATAGCCCAGTGGTGGCTTGAGTTACCTGCTCCACTGGTATAGTGAAAAGGGAGGCCACTTGGGGCCCATAGGTTACTCCTCCAGATGGGACAGAGCGAGAGTTGCTGTTGCAGTTAGTGCAGTTTGAAGCTATTGATTTCTTGAAGAGCTTGAATATTCTGCCCCCTGCGTCGACCTTAGTCTTTGGCATGTGCCAGTTGTTTGAGGACCGATTCCGTCGGCAAGGCTGCTGCTTGGGGAGCCTGCCTGTGGACGACAGATATCCTCTGGGCTTCCTCCATCGGCGTTGAGGCACCAAGGGTGGGAGGTGGGAGCATCGACCCAAAAAGAAGCCCGTTGATTTCTTGAAGAGCCGGATTGCAGAGATTTGAGGCTGCAAGTGACCCATACTTGACTCCGCCGGATATGACAGAGCCTGAGTTGCTAGGGTGGGAGCAAATGCCATTCTTTATAGAGACGAAATGCCGGCTTCAATATCCACTCCGCTAAGGGCAACCAAAAACATACACACCGCGATTATTTGATCGCGGGAAAAACACGACACACGAAGTGTGGAGTGGAAATAGGAAAAGGTCCCACCGGGCGTGCCAGAATCTGTTCCCCTCCGGAAGACGGCGCACAGGACCGCGATGTCCTGACGCTGAGATTCGGGGCAGATGCTATTTGGTTTTATCCGTCCACCTCTCCGAAGATACCAAGTTGATTTATGGCACCGTGTATCGGAGGTTTAGACGGATTCGGCCGATGTAGCAGACTTCGTCAGATTCCCCCTCGGTTGAGGGGTTTTTGATTGTGGGGACGCTCTTCCCTGCAGGCGCAAGCCCCTGCGGTTAATTACGCTACCGCATCGCGGTAGCTTAATTTCTCCTTCTCCAGAATTTCACTTCGTATCGTGTGTGTTTGTTTTGTTTGTGGTTGCCCGTGGATTGTATACGGAGACTGAGTAATGCCGTCGCCCGTAGGACGTGGATTAGTCCAAATCCGTATTTACTTAGATTTGGGTTTGGTGTTTTTAGTTTAAGGATGCATTAGTCGCGTTGCGGCTAAGATCAACTTAAACGTTCATTAAGGATACGATAGTCCTGTTTGAGACTAAGATCAACTTAACGTGATAATCCATTTAATATCTGACCATCGGGACTCGTGACCTCTCTAACGTCGTTGAAGGATTACAACGGCAGATGTCAGAGGAGTTCAGAGATGTACCCTTGAACCAAGGTTGATTTGGAGTTTTATAGTCTATTTGAATGTTTAAGGATACGTTAGCCGTGTTTGGGGCTAAGATCAACTTAAACGGGATCGTTTAGATCCGACAAAAGAGCATTTTGAAGGCTCTATTGTTCCAGTTTAGGGACGTAGTGGTCTGTGTTCCAGTTTAGGGACATGGGGGTCCATTGCCAGTTTAGGGACGTAGTGGTCCATCATTGGTTTAAGGACGTTTCGGTCCGACATTCCCATTTAGGGACGAATATTAGTTTAAGGACGTTTCGGTCCACGAGTTTGAGGACCCCGCAGTCCGTATTGATGTGTGGTCGTTGGGACCCGTCACCTCTCTGAGGTCGTTGAAGGATTACAACGATGGGTGTCAGAGGAGTTCGGAGATGTATCCTCGAACCGGAGGTAAATTGATTTAAGAGAGCAATTTTGCTCAGTCGATTTAATTTGAGGACTTACGGCCAAAATTGGGCTAAGTCCAGTTTCAACATCTTTTGTCTTTGGCCTGTGCTAGGGCTTTGCCCCTTTTTAGTAATGCACTGCATTATTCTTGTTTTGGTTGGGCTCTGCCCTTTTATAAATGATGCAGAGCATCTATTTTGTTTGGGCTCTGCCCATTTTTTTAAAATGCATAGCATTTTTTTATTAGGCCTGTTAGGCCTTTTAATTGGGCTCTGTCCCTTTTCTTTAATAATGCAGAGCATTAAATACTCTGACAATGCCCCACGTGGCTTGCCAGGCGTTTTGCGCCAAGTAATGAGCGCAAACTCATATGGTGGTGACACGTGTCACGCTCTGGTAAGCGCAAGCGCAACAGCGCAGTGCGCTACGCTAGTGCGCTGCTGACACGTGGCGTGCTCTGGTGAGTTGCGCCAATTCCAGAGAGCAAAACTCTATTTTAAGAGCGCGTAGCGCAAGTTGTTCTGTAGCTGACACGTGGCGCTCTCTCAAAAGCGCAACAGCGCAGTTTGGAAGTGCAAAGCACTAAGAATCTTTTAGATTCAAGAACGGAAGTGCAAAGCACTATTTGATTTCTTGATCTAATTTAGATCAAAGAAAAATAAGTTTTTCTTTTTGTTCCAAGAACCAGAGGTTCATAAACGTGCAAAGCATTGTTTATTATATAAAGAACATTTATCTGGTTTTTGGATCGATGATTTATTAAAAGAGATTTCTTTTCTCTCATGAAGGTTTTTACCTTTTTCTTTGAAATTTTCTCAGATTTCTCTCTCTGTTTGAAGCTCTTGACTTTTTTCAAGAAAAATGTTGATGCCTTTGAATTGAGATCTGGGGTCTCTTTTATAGTGCCCATAAATTAGTTAATTTTGTTGAAGAGATCTTTCTCTGAGTGATTTGGGGAGTTTTCCCCACCGTTGGATGTTTGATCCAAGGGCTTCTGTTTTACAGAAGAAAATCTTCTTGTTTTAACAAGAACAGAAAGATTTCTTTAAAATCTTTATTCTGTTTTGGCGCAAATGCTCCAGTGCGTGCGCTAGCGAATCTGCGCTGACACGTGTCGCGCAGCGCAGCGCCTGCGCAGCTGAAGCGTTGGCGCATCTGCGCTGACACGTGTCGCGCAGCGCAGCGCCTGCGCAGATGAAGCGTTGCTTCCTTTAATTTTGCTTAAAATAGAGCTTTGCTCTGATTGGACGCGCCTTCTTGGGCGCTGCGCTCACGTATCAGCGCCTGACATGTGGCCCGTTGCGCCCGAGATTTGAAGCGTTGCTTCAGAATTTTGAATTTTGAATTTCAACAGAGTTTGCTCTGATTGGGCGAAACAGTCCCCCTAGGGACCCTGCCCCCTGCCAACTTCTCTATTTCGTGCAGCAGGCTATCTGGGGCAGATAACCCCGAGGGCACCGCGAACCGGAGGCCCCCCTCCTCCAACATGATCGGCGAGGGCGGGCCCCAAGGAGACCTCCGGGAACCCCTCTTGAGTGGCTCCGATGGAGAGCCGGTCTCCTCCTCTGAGATCGGGTCAGAATTCGAGCCCGCTTCCGGCCCGGCGCTCTGCTAGGCCCCGGGGCGGGATCCTCGCCCGAATGCTCAAGGGACGCGGCCACCGGAGGCACCGGGACGGAGGCCGAAGGAGCCGGGGCAGGCTTCGAGCGGGAAGAGCTGGCGCCTCCAGTCTTCGTGACTTTTCTCGGCTGGCGCATGGAAGCTCGGAGCTCGTCCATATCCATGGGTCCTGCACAAAACCAAATGCAAAGAAGTCAGCGACACATGCAATATACAAGCCAAAAAACAAGCCTAACTTACCGACGAACTCGACGGGGCTGAGCCCGGCCCAACTCAGGACCCTCTCAGACAGCAGCACGTCAAATCGGGGGACGGGCTCCCACGACGCCACTCTCACCACGGCAGGGTCATTGGACTGGTTCCCCAGCAAGCATTTTTCTCTCGACCACTTGGTGGGCACGGGCCAGTCCTCGCCCTCGGGCGGCGCGATGAAGAAAAACTTCTTCTTCCAGTCGTGAATGGAAGAAGGCAGGGCTACAACCCCTGTCTCGGCGGCGCTCCCCTGTCGCTTTGTGGGGTTACTAGGCACTCTAACAAGGGTTAAGAAGGCATCAACCATGCCCGATTAAAATTTTAGCCGTGCCGAACAACCCTAAACAAGATCTTTGCTAGATTATTAGGGTTTCACATGCAAGTAAATATCATTACAACTAAGTGAATACGAAATACAACCTTTGTAGATCGGTGTAGGGTGTTTTTCGTCACCCAATTGAGATGGGAATACGCGCACGCTTGTCAGGCGTACTACAGATTCCCCCTGCCTAGGGTAGGCCGGGGTTTAATGATTATGGGGATCCGAATCTCCGACAGCCGCGGACTAAGCTGCCGTTAATTAACCCCCCCCCCCCCCCCGCCTTTGGGGCGAGGGAACCTCCGATTAACGGGTTAAACTGGTCATGCGAACTCAATGTGCAGTGTACGTGTGTTTTGTTTTGGAGGAGGGTTTGGATATATCGGGAGCCACGCAGAGTTTTTACGGGGGTCCCGCTACCCGGATAGCGGGCTGGGGGTCAAAGGGGCTAACAGCCCCATTACGGGGTGCGGGGCAGCGCCCCATTAGAAATTTTTTTCTAACAGGAAGAGTGTCGTGGAGTATGTGTATGTGTACATATGTATACATATATAAATAAAGGAGAAAATACATCCAAAGGATGCGTGGGGCAGCACCTTGGGCGTTGTGCGCCTAGGTGCTGTGCGCTCAGGCGCTAGAGTGTCGGCACGTGGGCGCTGGGCGTTTGAGCGCAAGTGCGCCACGTGTCGGCACGAGGGCGACTTGCACTTGAGCACTTGCGCTGGAGCGCAAGCACGCCACGTGTCGGCACGGGGGCGACTTGCGCTCGAGCGCTTGCGCTGGAGCGCAAGCGCGCCACGTGTCGGCACCGGGGCGACTTGCGCTCGAGCGCTGAGTGCTTGAGCGCAGGCGCGCCACGTGTCGGCACACGGGCGCTCTGCGCTTGAGCGCCGGCGAGAAAAAGAGGCTTTTAGCCTAAAAACATTTCTCAGAAGAGAAATCAAAGAGGAGTTGAACTCCTGAGTGTGTGTGTTTGTTTTTTTTTGGGGGGGTTTAGTGAACGATGTTCTTCTTCTTCCTCCTCTGTTAGCTGGATCTTGAAGATCAAGAGATATGGGATTTTTAAAAATCTCTTCTTTTTTGAGATCTAATGGAAGATCTGAGGTCCCCTTTATGGGTTTTGTGGTGAAAAACTAATTTGTTTTATAAAAAGAAGAGTAAAACTCTCTATTTAATTCAAGAGAAAAAGAAGATTTTGGAACCTTGAAGAGGGAGGAAAGGTTGTGAGATATTTTCATTATCTTTGCCTTTATAGGCTATACACTTTACACATAGCCCCTTGGGCTTCACAATATGGCATTTTGCCTATCTCATGGCTCATGAGCCATTTCTTTTTGCACATAAGCCATGAGCTTTAAATTTGGCTTTATGCCTATTTTTCTTACATTTATCCATAAAATAAAATAAAAGAAATGCAACAAAATTATTTATTACAAAATTTTTATCTCGGCATGGGTGAAGGCCGACCGCTTCATGTTCGGGCTCGACCCGGGCATGGGCCCACTGGATCTGGGCTTGGGCCCACTTGACTTGGGGTTGACTTTGATTTTGACTTGATCAACCGGGGTGTAAATTTTTACCCCAACAAATTACCCCCCATCAATAAATGCACACCACATATGTGGGTCGTATGCATGAAATTGATGGATCTTCTTTCTCGTGGAGGCGACTTGATTCGGTTCCTACCTTTTGGGAAGCTGGCACTGCCCTTTTTACGACATGGACGGTCGATGCGGCCCTTTTTGCGACTTGGTCGGTCGGTTCTGCCCTTTTTGCGACTTGGACGGTCGGTGCTGCCCTTTTACCGACGTGGACGGTCGGTGCTGCCGTTTTAGCGACGTGGACAGTCGGTTCTGCCCTTTTTGCGACGTGGATGGTCGGTGCTGCCCTTTTAGCGACGTGGACGGTCGGTTCTGCCCTTTTTACGACTTGGACGGTCGATGCTGCCCTTTTAGCGACGTGGACGGTCGATGCTGCCCTTTTTGCGACTTGGACGGTCGGTTCTGCCCTTTTTGCGACTTGGACGGTCGGTGCTGCCCTTTTAGCGACGTGGACGGTCGGTTCTGCCCTTTTTGCGACGTGGACGGTCGGTGCTGCCCTTTTAGCGACGTGGACGGTCGGTTCTGCCATTTTTGTGACTTGGACGGTCGATGCTGCTCTTTTAGCGACGTGGACGGTCGATGCTGTTCTTTTTGCGACTTGGACGGTCGGTTCTGCCCTTTTTGCGACTTGGACGGTCGGTGCTGCCCTTTTAGCGACGTGGACGGTCGGTTCTGCCCTTTTTGTGACGTGGACGGTCGGTGCTGCCCTTTTAGCGACGTGGACGGTCGGTTCTGCCATTTTTGCGACTTGGACGGTCGATACTGCCCTTTTAGCGACGTAGACGGCCGATGCTGCCCTTTTTGCGACGTGGACGGTCGGTTCTGCCATTTTTGTGACTTGGACGGTCGATGCTGCCCTTTTAGCGACGTGGACGGTCGGTTCTGCCATTTTTGCGACTTGGACGGTCGATGCTGCCCTTTTAGCGACGTGGACGGTCGATGCTGCCCTTTTTGCGACTTGGACGGTCGGTTCTGCCCTTTTTGCCACTTGGACGGTCGGTGCTGCCCTTTTAGCGACATGGACGGTCGGTTCTTGATTTGACTTGCTCTGCTTCTTGCAGTGTCAGGGGTAGACTTGACTTGCTCCGCTTCTTGCAGTGTCGAGATTGTATTCTGACTTGCTCCGCTTTCTGCGGTGTCGGAGTGGAAGTTGACTTGTTGATTTTGATTTGGGTTGACATCAGCATCGCTATACTGGAATATAGTACCAGGAGTGAATCATCATCTGTCATTGAGAGGATTTTGGGATTTTGGTTTTTGTTTGGCATCTGCATTGCTACACTGGAATAATGCCAGGAGCAACTCATCATTTGCCCCGGGAGGATTTTGGAATTGGTTTTTTATTTATTTATTATTTTTTTATTTTTTTGGTGAGACTTTGAATGTGGTCTCACCGGTAGGACTTGGGAGAGTTTGGGATTGTTTTACGCCCGTGGATTGTATACGGTTTTGCAGGATGTATGATCCAGACCGTAGGGCCGGAAAAATTTCGGGACTTTGTTGGTGTCTGCATCGCTGCACTGGAATATGGTACCAGGAGCGACTCTTCATTCGCCGTTGGGGTATGGGATTTGGAATTTGGTTAGCGTCTGCATCGCTGCACTGGAATATGGTACCAGGAGCGACTCATCATTCGCCATTTGGGGATTGGGGAGCGATGGCTTAGGAGACAGGTTTAGATCCCTATCGCCTAAGGCTTTTCAATTTTATGGGCCGTGAGGGTCTCATAAAAGCATTTTCTCCCTACGAGTCATAAGGATCCCGCAGGTGTATTTTCTCCTTAGGAGTCGTGAGGACTCCTAAGTGTGTTTTTCCTTTATGAGTCGTAAGGATCCCACAAAGGTTTGTTCTCCTCATATATCGTGAGGACACATGAGTGAGTCTTATCAATGGAGCATCATTCCCAAAGCGGAGACCGGCTGCGTAACTGGTGATTACGGTGGGGCATGGGTATGATGAGAATTATTTGAGCCCGTGGATTGTATACGATGGTCAACTTGGGGACCGACCGTAGGGCCGGGAGAATTTTGAGAAATCGGATTTTGGTTGGCATCTGCATCGCTGCACTGGAATGTGGTACCAAGAGCGACTCATCATTCGCCGTTTGGGGACTTGGAATTCGGATCTTGTTTGGCATCAGCATTGCTGCACTGGAATAATGCCAGGAGCGACTCATCATTTGCCTTGGGAGGACTTGAGATTTGGGTTTTTGGTCGGCATCAGCACCGCTAACACTGAAGCGAAATGCCAGGAGCGAATCATCATTTGCCATTGCCCGTTGGGGAACGATGGCTTAGGAGACAGGTTTGGGTCCCTATCACCTAAGGCTTTTCAATTTCATAGGCCGTGAGGGTCCCATAAAAGCATTTTCTCCCTACGAGTCGTAAGGATCTCGCAGGTGTATGTTCTCCTTAGGAATCGTGAGGATTCCTAAGTGTGTTGCTCCTTTGTGAGTCGTAAGGATCTCACGCAGGGGTTTTCTCCTTACAAGGTCGAGAGGACTTTGCGAGTGTATTCATCTCTTTTCACGAGTTTGCGCCCTTTCCGGTTTTCACAAACTCGCCGGTAGTCCTGTTGTTTTTACTCACGGAGCCCTTTCGGGTTTTCATCCGTGCCCATTTTGCTTGTAGACATACCATTTATTTTATTTTTTTTCTTTTATTTTTTTTTCTTTTTCTCTCTCTTTTTTTTTGCCGCTGGTGGGACTTTAAAAGTAGTCTCACCGGCAGGATTTGGGAGAGATAGGGGTCATTTACGCCCGTGGATTGTATACGGTTTTGCAGGATGTATGATCCAGACCGTAGGGCTGATGTGCTCAATTCGCCTGCGACCTGGAGCATTCACGCATAGTATTTCTTGAGATATCGGCCATTGATAGGTGGCATGGGCCTTTCTCCCTCGGCACTTATTAGTTGGTAGGATCCTCCGTCGAACACTTTCTCGATGACGTATGGTCCTTCCCAGTTTGGCTCGAATTTTCCCTTGGCATGTCGATTGGGGATGATCGGTCTTTTGAGGACCAACACCAATTCACCTTTCTTGAAAGCGCGGAGACGGGTTATCTTGTCATAGGCCCGTGACATTTAGGCTCGGTATAGCTCCAGATTTTGCTGTACCGCGAGCCTCTTTTCTTCGAGGGCATCGAGCTCTTCAAGTCGAAGGAGCACGTTTTCCTCCTCCGTCAACTCGTGCTGAACGGCCATTCTTAAGCTTGGAACTTCGACTTCGAGGGGGAGGACCGCCTCCACTCCGAAGAGCAATAAGTATGGAGTGGACTGTGTTGGAGTACGGTGCGTGGTACGATATGCCCACAACGCCTCGTGAAGTTTGAGATTCCAGTCTCTCTTGTTGGCTGAAGCATTTTTCCTCAGGAGCTTGCATAGAGTCTTATTGAAGGCTTCGGCTAGCCCATTGGCTCTTGGATTATAGATGGAGGAATATCTCCAGTCTATCTTGTGCTGAGTAGCGAACCTTGAGACATTGAAGCTCTTGAAAGAAGGCCCATTGTCAGAAATGATTCTTCTTGGTGTACCGAAGCGGTATAGAATATTATGTTGGAAGAATGTCAGAATATCTTTTGTCTTGACTTCTTTTAGCGGGACAGCTTCTGCCCATCTAGAGAAATAGCCTGTCGCGGCCAGTATGAACCGGTGGCCTTTAGATGACGGAGGATCAATTGGGCCAACAATGTCGGTGCCCCAAACTTCGAAGGGCCACGACGCCACCGTAGGATGCAATGGGTTGGGATGCCTGTGAATGAAATCACCATGGATTTGGCAGATCTGACATTTCTTTGCGTGCTCTCCGCAATCCCATATCATGGTGGGCTAATAATACCCAAGCCGTTTAATTTGAAGTCGCATCTTGGGGCCAGATTGGTGGGCACCGTAAACGCCCGAGTGAACATCTTTCATGACCTTTTGGGCTTCGACCAATGACAGACACCTGAGCCAGAGTTGGTCATATGACCTGCGGTATAACGTGTCATTTACAAACACGTATCGGAGAGCTCTTTTCTTCAGCTGGATCCTCGCAGATTTTTCTTCGGGCAGCTTGTCGTATCGGAGGTACTCTATGAAGGGTTCTCTCCAATCGGGCTCGTCTTGGATGATCGAAGCTTCTTCGGCAGGACTGCTCTTCTGTTCCGCGCTTTCCTCTTCTCGTAGAGAGACTGGGGGTAGAATTTGTCGGCTCCTGACTATGATCAGAATTTCATCCATGTCTGGATCGGCCAGCTCCTTGGCTAAGCGAGCGAGTACGTCAGCCTTTCCATTCAACGCTCTAGGGACTCTCATTAGTTCAATGTGAGTGAACCGTTTCATGAGTTCCACCACTCGGCCTCTGTACCGAGCTAACTCGGGTTTGTATATTTTATAATCACCTCTTACTTGGTTGACGACGAGCTGGGAGTCACCGTAAACTCGTAGCCGGCGGATTTCCATTTCTATGGCGAGCTCCAAACCAGCTATCAGAGCTTCATACTCAGCTTCATTGTTTGTCCGAGGCTCGGTGAGAGCGAAAGAACGCCATAGGGTTCCCATTGATGGCGTGGTGAACACCAATCCTATCCCCGCTTTTACCTCCGGGGCGCTTGATCTGCCAGAGCTCCTTATTGATGAGGCCTCATCGAAGTAGAGCTCCCAATATGGCTCGTCTTCCTCGAGGTGCAGCACTTGTTCGTCGGGTAGCTCACAATTTAGCGGCGATCCTTCTGGTATGGGATGAGCAGCGAGAAAGTCTGCAAGAGCTTGCCCTTTTACCACTTTCTGAAGAGTATAAACTATGTCAAACTCGAGTAGCATAACAGCCCATCTTGCCATTCTGCCGGCTAGGCTCGCTCTAGTCGTCAAGTGTTTGAGCGGGTCGACCTTGGAGATCAACATAACCCGATGAGCAAGCAGATAGTGCCTCAGCTTCTTCACAGCAAATATTAGAGCCAGGCATTGCTTCTCGATTGGGGAATAGTTGTGTTCTGCCCCGACTAGAGTTCGACTGAGGTAGTAGAGGGCATGTTCCTTCCCCTCCTCGTTATTCTGGGCAAGGAGCGCACCGAGTGACTCATCTAGCGCGGCAGTGTAGAGAATCAACGGTTTATTTGGAATGGGGGCGGCCAGCACTGGAGGGTGTAACAAGTACTGTTTGATGCTTTCGAACGCTGCTTGACATTCGGCATCCCAGATAAAAGGAGCTCCTTTCTTCATGAGCTTTGAGAAGGGCCTACATCTCCCCGATAAATTTGAGATAAACCTCCGTATATAAGCAAGCTTGCCTTGAAAAGATCTTAGCTGCGTCAGACTCTTCGGAGGGGGCATCTCCATGATGGCCTTTATCTTTGATGGGTCAACTTCGATCTCTCGATGTCGAACTATGAAGCCCAGGAATTTTCCCGATGACACGCCAAAAGCGCATTTCAGAGGATTCATCTTCAGGTCAAATTCCCTCAGTCTGGTGAGAACGGTCCTAAGATCCTGGATATGATCGGCCTTGGTTTCAGTTTTAACGACCAGATCATCAACATAACATTCGACGACTTTATGAATTGGGTCATCGAAGATATTGGTCATTGCCCTTTGATATGTAGCACCTGCGTTCTTCAGTCCGAACGGCATCAACTTGTAGCAATATATTCCGATCGGAGTTCGAAATGCTGTGTGCTTCTCATCCTCAGGCAACATCTTGATCTGATTATATCCAGACGAGCCATCCATAAAAGTGAACAACTCGTAATTTGAGGTGTCATCAACCATCATTTCCATGACCGGTAGCGGGAAGTCGTCCTTTGGACATGCCTTGTTGAGGTCCCTGAAATCGACACAAACTCGGATCTGCCTATTTTTCTTCTTCACTGGGACTATGCATGCGATCCAGTCCGCATATTTCTCTTCCCTGATGAAGCCGGCATCGATGAGTTTCTTGGTTTCCTCGATGACCTTTTCTTCCAACTCCCTTCTCATTCTTCGAGAAGCTTGTTTGACTGGCTTAGCATCGGGAGATATAGCCAACTTATGTACGGCCACTTAAGGGGAAAGGCCAGGCATTTCTTTGTATGTCCACGCGAAGCAGTCGACGAACTCATGCAGCAGGGCAACTATCTGCGCTTTCATTTCCTCTGACAAGAGCGAGCTGATGTAGGTCGGCCTTAGATTATCAGGCGTTCCTAGGTCAATCTCGGTTAGCTCGTCAAAGGTTGCTTGTCCGCCATCTTCGAGCTCTTGAGGAGCTTCTTCTGGCTCGGCTATCTCGTCGTCATCATTTGATCTTTCGCTGGCCTCACCAACATGGATCATGTAGCACGCTTTGGAATCAGGTTGAATGTAGCCTATGCCCCGTCTATTTAGAATTCGTCCATCGATGAGTGCTCGGACCTGGGGCGGATACCATAGCCCTTCGTAAAACTTTGCTTCGGACTCCGTTTGATATAACCGGCATCCGCACTTCTTAAAGTATTCCCGCATCTCGGGCGCATAGTATCTGGGATTGAGGACGGCTCTTATGCCTCTCTCTTAGGGAAGGCACGTGACAGAAAGATCGTCCGGGTGCACAACGGGGTTTGACCTGTAAAACAGGATGCCCTTCTGTCCATTTTTCCTTCCGGGCACGTAGAAAGTTTTCAGCTGGTCCACGGTAGAGACTGACAATGCGTCGAGCTCTTTGCACATCCGTTCCGGCACCCTTGTGATGGCCAGGGACCCTTCTGCGACTTCGAAGATCTCTCATAGTTTCGCTTGCTGCATGGGGGGCCAATCTGCACAGCTGTTGCACGGCAGGTCCTCTTCTTCTGACCCTTCAGTGTCACTGCCAAGATGAGGGCGGACTTTGCTGCTAGATGGGCCTTCAGCATCAAATTCGTCCGTATCGCTACCGAAACGAGGGCGAATTTTACGGAAAGACGGACTTCCAGCGTCGGACTCATCAGTGTCACTACCGAAATGCGGGCGTACTTGGACGTTTTTACTTTTGAAAGTGGCAGCCGGCTCAGATTTGCCTTTGAGTCTTGGGGCCGCTTTATCTTCAGTCAGTTGTGGCTTAGCATTTTGGTGGTTCATAAAGTACCGAGAATCTTCATATCGGACTTCATGCACACCAAACGGCTGGATGTCTCCGTCAATGCGTCTTTCTTCGCCATTTTTAGTATACTTCATGCATTGATGGAGAGTTGACGGAATGATGCCGTAATCGTGGAGCCACGGCCGCCCCAAGAGAATCTTATAAGACGTGTCGGCGTCGATCACGTATATCTTAGCTTCGGTCTGCAGATCCCCGAATTTGATTGGCAGAGCTATGGACCCCAGAACTTGCTGGCAATTTTGGTTGAAGCCTTGAATGACAATCCTCTCCCTTGACAGGTGTCGGACGTCCGTTGACAAACTCTTCAGCGTCCGCAAGTTCATGATGTTCACTGAAGACCCCGGATCAATCAATATGCGATTAATCCGATCTCCATCGCTGTACCCGGTCACGTAAAGCGGCCGATTATGCTCAGCCGTTCCCAGTAGCAAGTCTTCATCCTTAAAAGTGACTGCGGCGGCATGCAAAGCGTGCTGGGCTTCTTTCATATTAATTTCCGCGAAGTGAGCCTGATACTGCTCGGGGTTTTGTAGAGCGTGAATGAGAACATCTCTAAGCTCCTTAGATAGGACCAAGGCGTCGTAGATGCTCAGGAGAGACGGAAGCTTCCGGAGATGTGCCAAGACATTATAGTCCACCGAGGAAGGACCTATGTTTTCATCAGCCAGTTCTCTGCCATCTTCTTCATTAGCGACTTGTTTTTCCTTCCCTTTTGGGGTGTTGCCTTGATTTTGCGGTAGAGCCCTGCCGCTTCTGAGCTGGATTTGATTGGCCTTTGTGGTGAGCTCCTCATCCTCTTCGGGAAAACAGAGCTCATCCTCGGAGTCGCTGCCAAGATGGATGGCGTAACAGGTCACTACTGGGATCTCTTCATTGGAGTCTTCTTCTAACTCCTCCAGAATTTCAGCCGCTTGTACAGGGAAGAACTCCTTTAATTGAATCAATGTTCTTTCCTTTTGTTCATATTCTTTGAGGGAATCGATATATTTTTGAATGGTCGATCTCCCTGCAGACTCTTTTTCGCGCCGAGCTGCACTTTTCTTCTTCTTGAGCTTCTTGGATATTGAGCCTGATGGAGCCGCATTGGCAGCTGCACTGGTAGGCTTCTTCTTCCCTTCCCATTCCGTCCTGGGTTCTTTCCGAAGTAGCTTTATCATCTTCTTCGTCTTATTAGTTATGTGCGTACTCCACGGAGGCCGCGATGAGTCCGTTTCATTTCTCAGGGCAGCGGGTTCGGCTGTCTGCTCCCAGAAGGCTTCAGTTTCTGTCTGTATAAAGTTGGTGGTTGCAACTTGATTGTTCACCAACACACTTTTGGACAGCTCGATCTCTCCAGCCTTGTACTGCTTCTCGACCCAGTTTTTGAAGATATAGCAATCCTCGATCGCATGGCTCACTACTCGGTGGTACGGGCAATACAGAGGATTGTCAGTCATTTTTGCTTCTTGGGGTCTTTTCGACTCCGGCAATTGTAGGCCGTTGTTCAAGGCATCTTTAAATATCTTACGGACCTTGTCCCTTCTGAAAGAGTAAACCTTGTTCTTCTTCTCCTCTAGGGAAGGCCCATCTCCTCCGAACAATGGCTTTTGAGACCGGTTGGTTTTGGATTCGCCCGCCCTTCGCTTTTCTTCATTGTCGGACGCATTGAAGACATTGGTACTGCTGGAACTCCCGCTTCTACGGCTGTCGTCCCGCTTGCTTTTCCAAGTTTTGTCTCTCTGAGAGTCCGGCGGGGACTCTTGCTTCGAGCGTTCCAGCATTTGGACTTTCTTGGTTAGCTCTTGAAACTCTTAAGGCCTGCTGTACACAAGAATGGGACCATCCAATTGCTGAGGTTCCCAATGAGAAGGCTGACGGACTGGTCCTGCTCCAGCGGTGGTTCGCACTTGACCGTGAGATTACGCCATCGGGCAATAAAGTCGGTGTTGCTTTCATTCTTCCCCGGCTTGGTCCTCACAAGGTCGGCAATGGAGATTTTATCACTGACACTCATGAACCTTTACCGAAACAGGGACTCCATTTGGGCAAAGGTAATGACGGACCCGTCCGGTATACTCGCATACCAGTCGAAGGCGACGCCGGTCAGGCTGTTGACAAACTGACGAAGAAGGAGCGCGTCATTGCCCCCTGTATTTCCGCACGATGCTTTGAAGTGGGCGACGTGCTGATTTGCATTCGCCGTTCCATCAAATCTTCCGAACTTAGGAATAACGTAGCCGCTTGGGAACTCAATCAGATCGTACTGCACGGAATATGGCCGCCCGCTACTGCCGATTTCTTTCTGAGCTTCAGCTTCGGCCACCAATGTTTTAACCTTGCTGGTGACCAAATCCATTATCCGATCCTGTGTTAGCGGGATAGTGTTATCTGGGGCTAAGGCATCCCCAGAAGCGGAATGTGGCCGGCTTTCATGCGGCTCGACCAGTCTTGGTCCCAAAGGAACATGCATTGGCTGCCTCGGATTGTCATCACCCGGCTGATTAGTAGCGGCTTGTGCTTGATTGGGAGGCACTCGAGCAATTTGAGCCGTAAGCTGCATCACCACGTTCGTTAAGTCGTCAATCTTCGAATAGAGCTTGGCCATCTCTTTATCTTTGCCCCTGAGCTGTTTTCGAAGCTCTTGAAGCAGCTCTTGCTCCGCAGTCCTGGGGCGGAAAGTTGGCTCTTCCTCGCTGTCCGAGCTTGACTCTGCGTGGACCGAGGGGTCTTTCTGCCTATCATCCTCATCGAGAGGGTTTTCTTCATCCAGCGGGGGCGGCTGTTCTTCAGCAACGGCAACCACATTCAGGCTAGATTGGGCTTGGGATGTGGTGGCGCCATCCTTGCTTTTGCTGCGAAGGTTGTCGCTGGGGCGCCCGCCCGCCATATAGACCGTATGGATGATATATCCAGCCGTCTTTCTATCATTGGCAGCTGATTTCACGGATCGCTGTCTTGACCCCTTTATTTCGGTAGCTGGTAGTCGATTGAAGGCGGCTGGCCTAACTAGGTTCTTGAATGGTGCTGGCGCTTCTTTTCTGGGTTTGCCCCACTGCTTTCGTGCGGCACAGAGTGCTTGATAGACTCTTGAAGAGACAGTGTCATACTTCTTCTGTTGGGGCCGGGACACGTCTCTTTGTGGCACTGTTCGGACCGCTGTCTTCTTGATTCTGGCGGTCATGGCATTTTTCTGAACCCACTTCAGAGGCTTGAAGGAATTGCTGATTCTTACGTCCGACTCAGCCGTCGTCGCGGGGAAACCCTGCACTTGGAACTTCACATGATTCCATTTGGCTGAAGCCTTGGCCCTCTTGTTGGCTCGATACCTGAGCCGCTTCTGCCTTAACTTTTCTGTTCTAAGCACCTGGCAGACTTCAGCTCTTTGGGAAGACGCCACAGACCGGGCGATGGAGGGCCTTGGAGATACGCTCGATTGGGCATTTATCGGAGTCATCGCCTGAGCTCGTCCGCAACATTTGATTTTGCTCTTTGTACCGAAGTTCTTGCACCCCGCTGGAGCACCAGAGAATCGTTCAGATACCGTCTTAAGTTTCGGTTGTGGTGCCTTGGCGATCACGACATTCGGCCTCTTACCCCTTGAGACCGGCTTGGCCACCTGTTTCGCCGGGATCTCCGCCAGATGAGCGCTTCCGGCAGGGTAGATGATGACGGAGCCAAACTGGCGGGGCGGTTCCTCCCACTGTCGACTGAGGCTCGCGGGGAGAACCACACGAGCGTTGATCTTGACCACGTACGGAATCGGGGTCACGTTGGAAGCTGAATTCGTCTGGGGAGACATTGTCGTCGAAGGTTGATTGCTGCATGGAAAAAAGAACATCATTTCAGTATAGGCAATCGATATGTATATTGATTGAGTTCGCATGAACGTTTAACCCGAAATATGGGAGGAGAGATTGGTCCCACCGGGCGTGCCAAAATCTGTAGGGTGTTTTTCGTCACCCCATTGAGATGGGAATACGCGCGCGCTTGTCAGGCGTACTACAGATTCCCCCTGCCTAGGGTAGGCCGGGGTTTAATGATTATGGGGATCCGAATCTCCGACAGCCGCGGACTAAGCTGCCGTTAATTACCCCCCGCCTTTGGGGTGAGGGAACCTCCGATTAACGGGTTAAACGGGTCATGCGAACTCAATGTGCAGTGTACGTGTGTTTTGTTTTGGAGGGGGGTTTGGATATATCGGGAGCCACGCAGAGTTTTTACGGGGGTCCCGCTACCTGGATAGCGGGCTGGGGGTCAAGGGGGCTAGCAGCCCCCTTGCGGGGTGCGGGGCAACGCCCCGTTAGAAATTTTTTTCTAACAGGGACAGTGTCGTGGAGTATGTGTATGTGTATATATGTATACATATACATGTATATATAAATAAAAGGGAAAAATACATCCAAAGGATGCGTGGGGCAGCACCTTGGGCGCTGTGCGCCTAGGTGCTGTGCGCTCAGGCGCTAGAGTGCCACGTGTCGGCATATGGGCGCTCTGCGCTAGGCGCTTGAGCGCAAGTGCGCCACGTGTCGGCACGGGGGCGACTTGCGCTTGAGCACTTGCGCTTGAGCGCAAGCGCGCCACGTGTCGGCACGGGGACGACTTGCGCTCGAGCGTTTGCGCTCGAGCGAGCGCTGGAGCGCAGGCGCGCCACGTGTCGGCAAGCGGGCGCTCTGCGCTTGAGCGCCGGCGAGAAAAAGAGGCTTTTAGCCTAAAAAAATTTCTCAGAAGAGAAATCAAAGAGGAGTTGAACTCCTGAGTGTGTGTGTTTGTTTTTTTTTTCCTTTTGGGGGGGGGTTTAGTGAACGATGTTCTTCTTCTTCCTCCTCTGCTAGCTGGATCTTGAAGATCAAGAGATATGGGATTTTTAAAAATCTCTTCTTTTTTGAGATCTAATGGAAGATCTGAGGTCCCCTTTATGGGTTTTGTGGTGAAAAACTAATTTGTTTTATAAAAAGAAGAGTAAAACTCTTTATTTAATTCAAGAGAAAAAGAAGGTTTTGGAACCTTGAAGAGGGAGGAAAGGTTGTGAGATATTTTCATTATCTTTGCCTTTATAGGCTATACACTTTACACATAGCCTCTTGGGCTTCACAAAATGGCATTTTGCCTATCCCATGGCTCATGAGCCATTTCTTTTTGCACATAAGCCATGGGCTTTACAAAAATTTAGCTTTATGCCTATTTTTCTTATATTTATCCATAAAATAAAATAAAAGAAATGCAACAAAATTATTTATTACAAAATTTTTATCTCGGCATGGGGGAAGGCCGACCGCTTCATGTTCGGGCTCGACCCGGGCATGGGCCCACTGGATCTGGGCTTGGGCCCACTTGGCTTGGGGTTGACTTTGATTTTGACTTGATCAACCGGGGTGTAAATTTTTACCCCAACAATCGGTCCTTCACTTCATAAGCTCCTTGTTGTAGTCCCTTCGCTGCGATCATCGAACTCCCGGACTCTCGGACGGCTCCATGAGAAGAGGGCAACGGTTTTGCTTGAAGTCTTTGAGACCGAAGATGATCTACGTCGAGGGAATACAAACTCAAGCTACCACTTCACAAAAGTGAAGCAAACACCCTATACTAAAGTGCTAATCTAGTAGAGGATGGAGAAATAGGAAATGGGTTCACTTTAGAATTTCTTTTCTCATATTATTTCTCTCTCTCTATCAAACCCTAGCAAGCATTTGAAGGAGGAAGAAGATGAGCTCAAAAATGAGAATGAAAACTAATCTAGAGAGAGCTAATCATAGGTGAGTGGGTATCATATACTAACTCATGTAGAGACATAACCATGGTTATATTATAATGGTTAGGTTAATTAATATCTCAAGTAAAACAAAATTAGTAGACTAAGTCAATGCAACCCAAAGCTTCATGAAGCTTAATGCATATGAGCTCATTATCCACTAATTTTAGAATTACTTTAAATATAAAAACCTAACACTATAATTAGTATGGTATAAGTCTTATACACCTATGTAATTTGTATCAACAACCATGATATAAAATGAACACAAATAAATATATATCACATATATATTAAGTTGTGCACAAGTGAGAAAAACAAATGCTTAAATGAACCAATGTTAGTTATGTAAATTAGTATATCACATATACAATTATACACTAAATTATTAAATCAACACTTGACTTAATAATCCGGTTATATCACATATAACCGACTAACACAAAATGTACCAACTTATCGAATCAACACTTGATTCGATAACCCGGCTATATCAAATATAACCGGCCGATACAATAGTCGCGAGAATAGAATACGGTATCACATACACGCATTATTCTCGGTCCCGCACATATCACATATGCGCTCCTATTTCGTTTTGCCTGAGCCAGTAAAACCTCTATGTAGGACTCTAAAGACTCGTCAATACGCCGGCAGTAGGTGATGATCATACCAAGCACCCACAAGCCGTCAGCGGTACTAGCTGGACGTAACGGCTACCCGGGTATTGAGCGATCAGAAGATCAGCAAGCAAGCCCGCTCCAACTCCTGCAAAAAGCCTGACAGTGATACTACCGTACAGTCCGGTCTCCTCGTCTGATATGTCGCATATCAAGTCTAGGGGTGGTAAACGTCAAACCCCAATAACCGATAAGTCGTGCCGATATGAGGCGCATAACGGGTCGAGAAACTACGGGTAACGCTTACCAGTAAATCTCTAAACCAGCCCTGGCCAGGGACTTCCCTGTTATGGCCAATCGAGCACAGCGCAACATCAACCCCCAATACCGGGAGAGACGAAACCCCTCCTATCGCTCATTGCATCCATGTGGCTCGAGACTGTACCTAAAAACCACTATTTTGCACGCCCTCTTGGATGTGGTAAGGTGGAAATCAAAGCACAGTGGGAATACACAAGACTCTATGGCGATCTCGGGTCTACAGACTAACCTATACCAGTGTCACCAAAGAACTGCCATCTGACGTGAGGTAAAATACCATCTGGGAGTTCTCGGCGAGTCCGTCCAGTGTACCCAGTCTCCACTGAGCACCCGAATATCATCTCTGATGTCAAACACCAATGGATATGGGATCATCTATCGCCCATCTATATGGGTCGAAAAGTTATACGCTAGTCTACTCTGGTATATCGATGCCCCGTCTCGATACACCCACGACTAGGGACCTTGAAGGATGTACTTATGGACTACCATGTCCCTACTAGTATGATCTGCATCATAGTCGAGGTAGTCAAGTACACATCCTAAGGGCTTTACCAATATGTAGCAGAGAGACAATCAGTGTACACGTTAAGGTAAAGAGTAACCAGATAGCATACTATCATGTCGAGCAAGAAAGTCCTTCCTATTTATGTCCAAGAATCCGCTACAATATACATCTCATGTATAGTAATGGCCTCTAGGGCATACATATAACTAACAATCTCCCACTTGCACTAGGGCCATCTGATAACAGTGGTTGTAGTATCTCATACTCAACCATCCCATAATAGTCTCTCTCTGAGAAAAGGCCTTTGTGAGTGGATCCGCCGTGTTGTCCCCTGAGTCTACTCTCCTGACCTCGATCCCCTGGAGATCAACCATCTCCATGATCAAGTGACACTACCTTAGAATATATCTGGATTACTGATGGGACGGTCGCTCCTAGGAATAAGCCACAACTCTATTGTCACACAATGGTAGGAACGAAGTTCATCTCATGAATTAATATCTATCCAGACTGCCTCTTTGGTAGCATCCTTGGTAACGATGTATCTTGCCTTTAATCGTCTAGTAAGTCACGGTATCAAGCTTGGAACTCTTCCAACATACCGTCCCTCCACTGAGGGTAAAGACAATGCCTGCGACTGACATTCAGTCGTCTTTATCACCCTGGAACCTTTCCAGTGATTCTCCCCAGGATTGATTGATACCATCTCACTACAACTAGTGAGTATCCTAACATCCAATTCGATCTATCTCATAGGTCCAAAACCCAGGATTTAGGAGGTATCACTTTGATCCTATATGGAGAATCCTTGTGATAGGCGGAGATTGACCGAGCGTAGCATAGGAAACTCCTTCCCTATCAAGAGTATGTCATCCACGTACTCTACGAGGATCATCAACATACTCCCTACTACTTTTTCGTATATACAAGGTTCATCTACCATTTTGATGAAGTCAAACTCTTTGACTACCACATCAAAACAGACGTTCTAACTCCGCGATGCCTGCTTTATCCTATAAAGAATCTTGCACACGTTTCCGCTACTCCCACTGTCCACGAAGCCCTCTGGCTGTGTACTTATAGACGCTCTCTTCCAAATCAACATTTAGAAAAGCTGTCATGACACCCAACCACCAGATATCGTAGTCATGGTATGTAGCAGTGGCAAGTGGGATCTGGATGGACTTAAGCATAGCTTCGAAAGTCTCAACTTTTTCATGTACACCAAGTAATCTTCTCAAGATATACTTTCTCCTGATGGGGATTTAACCCTTCAGATAAAGCAACCAAAGTCCATACTTTGTTGGTGTATAAGGATTCCATCTCAGATCGCTAAGCATCCAGCCATTCTTACAGAGTCCCACTCCTGATGGCCAGCTCGAAAATAGTTGGGTCATCATCTCATGATGCAATCCTCGCTCCCACTGTCATAGAGAAACCGAAGTATCTCTCAGGTAGATGAGGAACCCTACTAGATCGGCGGAGAGGCTGAGGTTCGTTGGTTACTATTGAATTCTTCGGTTCTACCAAATCATCTGCTGTAGTTTGTATAGCTGGAACTCTTTCCAGTTCTTCCTCATGACCACTAATTTCTTAACAAGAAATTCTCTTTCACAAAGGTGGCATGTTGAGAAACAAAACATCTTTTGTCCCTCGGTTAGGTAGAAGATATTCCCTTGCTTATGCTTGGGATATCTAACAAACTTTCACAGATCTGACTTTGCCTCGAGCTTGTCCGGATTATGCTTTTAGACATAGGCTGGACAACCCCAAATCTTAACTACTTAAGATATGGGCTCTTCCCGTTCCATATCACATATGAAGTGGTAGGCAACTGATTTGATTTGAACCCTATTCAATAGGTATGCAGCTTCTCAAGTGCATAACTCCCAAAAGGAAATAGGAAACTCAGTAGTACTCATTATAGAGCACACCATATCACATAGAGTGCTATTGCTCCGCCCCGATATACCATCGTAATATGGTGTATACGGAGGAGTAATGCTGAGAGAGAATCTCATTCTCCTTTAGAATAGTCCAGGAATTCCGTGCTTAAGTATTCTCCTCATTGATCTCATCAAAGGACATAATACTTATACCCGTTTTTGGTTCTCTACTTCTAACTTATATTCTGTGAATATCTCAAAAGCTTCGGACTTGTGTTTCAACAGGAACATATGTCTGAATCTTGAGAGATCATCAGAGAATGTAATGAAGTACAAAGAACCGGTCTTGGCATATGTAGACAGGGGACTTTTATACATCAGCATGTATCAATCCCAAGAGTTCACTAACTCTTTCTCTGTTTCCAATAAACAGAGCTATGGTCATCGTATCTTTGTGACATGACCGGTAAGTTTCACAAGATGTAAATTCAAACTAATTTAAATATGCATCTAGATGTAACTTCAGTTAGTCAGGTCGTATTGATATGACCTATTCTACAATGCCTCAATAAGGATTCGTTCATTTCTGAACTCTTCCTCTTGTGTGTGTTCTGTATACTAAGAACTGTAGTTTGATTTAGAACGTCAATGCTTTTAGATAACGTGCCTGAACCGATCAACTCTTGATATAGGAAATGTTCAAAACATTATCCAACAATACAAAATTATATCCTTCTTTACTAATAAAGAAACTGATATGATGTTGTATATCAGGTTCGGTATCTAATAACATTCGTTCAGAATCAATGTATTTGCTAATACAGGGTGATAGTGACCAAATTACTTGGCTGCAACACTTGCACCGTTTCTATCTCATGAAACTTATCACCCGTTCTCAGTTCTCTACCTATCTGTAGCCCATGTAACAAATTACATTTGCGAGATCCTGATCCGGTATCTCATACCCAGGACGTAAAGGATACTGAGAAACAGTTCTCTGTAATGAACACACCCGAAGATGATGCATCAACATGCACTTTTCTTTGTTTGGGCGGCACGGGAATTCTGGTAATCCCCTATTTCCTGCTCTGTCTTATAACATTTATAAGTTGGAGCGGGACCAACGTTCCCCAGCTCAGTATAACAAGCGGGTCCGTTCAATACATCCGTATTATTATCTTCATTAAGGCATGATATGGTCGCTACCTGGAGAGAGAGAGAAGAAAACACTCAGCCTAAGCTCTTGCAAGATTAGATTGGTTATTATTTTATCTAATCAGGATGGCTCCCACTGTTTTTATCAAATCTTCCTTCAAACCCTAAAAGGAAAAACTAGCCGGGATTAATTACACTCTACAATTTCGCCAATCTTTCAGCCAGGCCAATGTCGGTACTTTGAGAGAGCTTCCCCGTGCTTTCGCACGGACCTAATTAAAGTAAACCTCGTTTTCCCAGAGGCGTAACCCTGTTGACATCTTTCTAGACACCTACTTGATCGGCTAATTGTCCTGTGTAAAACTCTCCCAGGAGTAACAATTACTCGCAGTGGGTATCGGGATCCAACTATCTCATAGAAGGTATGCAATCTCATTGCAAATTTCAACACTTGAAATTCCCGATAATATTTTGCCCCTAACGTGCTATGATCTTGACGAAAGCCAACAAACCATAGCCCGCTAGTCAAGTTCAACCCGTACATTTCTTGACTGAATTAAACCCACCCGCACGACCCTTGACGAAAGCCAACAAAGCCGAACGACTACCCTAATCCAATCGCATCATATGCAGCAGATAAGCAGCATATAGCTACCGCACACTACACCTTAACGAAAGCCAACAAATGCAGCACGAATATTATATACAACTTATCTGAAATGACGGAGGGCTACGACAGGTTTTTCTGAAAACCTATTGCGTAATGAACTTGATATCGTTGTAGAATCGAGTGAATTTTGAAAAGGAGTGTTTTTGAGGCTTTCACTAGTTTTGCTAAAGAGGTCTTTCCCGGTGAAAGGGTCTCGGCTCTTTCCTCATCGAATAAGGTGCAGGACATATCATATATATCAATATGCAAAGCAAAACTCTAAAAGCAATCAAAAGACAAACCGAGTGTTGTAGCATCTGCCAGTTTTGCTAAAGAGGTCACTCCCGGTGAAGGGATCTCGGCTCTTTCCTCATCGAATAAGGTGCAGGATATATCATATATATCGCTATGCAAAGCAAAAACTGTAGCTACCCTTTTTGAAAAATTTGATTCTACAATATCTTTTAGGTTTCTTTTCTTTCATTAATCATATTAATGAAGTCCCATCATTTAAGTCACCTAGACATCACAGATAAATACGACGTACACTTATGCCATCCACATTCGCCTCGATGTCCCCTCGTGCACCGTTAGGTTAGGTAACTAACGGCAGAGCAGGGCAGGGCTAGTGCGAGTGTAAAATATAAGTAACGTCTATATAATATATCATATATACTATATACAGTATCCATCTCAACATATCAAATGATCACATCACAGATATCGCAGAAGAAGAAACATATGAAATAATGGATATACTAGGAGGTCCGTGTTTTATTTTGAACCTCTATAAAACACGGATTTCACGGTCGCGATGAATAGCTAAACCCACACCCCTAGACCCCTACGAGAGCGGCAAGCAACCCTTCCAATTCTAGAGTTAGCAGACCCGGACTCGACTCCTCGAGTTGGTCTCCCACTGGACTCTAGAACCCGGTTACTTGTGCTCTCCCCCTTGGGTCTATCCTAGTGCGGAAAAGTAAACAATATACAAATGGTGACATCAACCTCATCCCGGAAGTGCCCCAATAAAAGAATATTACATACATTTAATTTTACATGAATGAAAATAAAAACCCTCATCTCACATAAAATCCCCGGCTATTCAGAACACGACGATCCAATATAACATATCCAGCAACATATAACATCACATGTCATCAACGTAAGTAAATATGCGCATCCCAATTGTCGTTGACATATAGCAACGAAACCGGCGATATCACATATTACACTTACGGTCACAGAAAAGAAAGTGTAAAACTACAACATTTGGAATCCACAATCTCTTTAGACATCGTAAATCCGAAATATCACATACTTCGCATTTCATGCCTAACTATATGAATTCCACATATTGTATCACATTCCAGATAAATAGACAGTATTAAACTTTCCGATCGAATAATCAAATACCCAAGATTTCCTAAATAGCTCAACACTTGAGCGAAGTTCAAAAATTCCAGAATACGTCACAGTACCAACGGTCCAGCCGTAGAAGGGTCAAGCCAACGCCTTACATGTGGCACGCCGTACTGCCCCAAACCCTAAGGTTTAGAGGCGGTTCAGACGGTCACATAATCGAGTTAAGATTTGTGTTCTTCTAGAGGGTCCATCGCGTTACTTGCACGTTTTTCCGAAAGATTTAAACTCAAGAAAAATTCAACACTTGAAAGTTTTTCGTGTCGGGAAAAAATGAGTTAATGATATCCGTTCGAACATTTTAACAGTTTCTAAATATCCGGAAAACATAACGAAATTAAATTTTCCGATCGAATCAACGAATACAAAATAAACCCCAGACTACTCAACACTTGAGTCGGATAAAAAATACCCATAAACTATAATAGCAGGTAAGGGCAATACTGTGCCAAAAGAAAAGTCAAAGCTCACTGTACGACCGCGGATCCGCGGCCCAAGCAGGGTATTGCCGCGGTTCCGCGGCGGTCCATACGGCTTATGTCATCGTTTTGCACAGTAATGCTTAAAATTACCTGCTGAATTTTTTTAGGTATTTTTAATTCAGAAAAAAATCACAGTTTTAAAAAATGACCAGAGAGGGGTTGATTTTGAGGTTTCGGAGTTTTAACTTCGTATACACGTCGCCTAATGCTCTAGTTAGGCTCTGATACCACTGTAAGGTTACTAGGCACTCTAACAAGGGTTAAGAAGGCATCAACCATGCCTGATTAAAATTTTAGCCGTGCCGAACAACCCTAAACAAGATCTTTGCTAGATTATTAGGGTTTCACAGGCAAGTAAATATCATCACAACTAAATGAATACGAAATAAACCTTTGTAGATCGGTCCTTCACTTCATAAGCTCCTTGTTGTAGTCCCTTCGCTGCGATCATCGAACTCCCGGACTCTCGGACGGCTCCATGAGAAGAGGGCAACGGTTTTGCTTGAAGTCTTCGAGGCCGAAGGTGATCTACGTCGAGGGAATACGAACTCAAGCTACCACTTCACAAAAGTGAAGCAAACACCATATACTAAAGTGCTAATCTAGTAGAGGATGGAGAAATAGGAAATGGGTTCACTTTAGAATTTCTTTTCTCACATTATTTCTCTCTCTCTCTATCAAACCCTAGCAAGCATTTGAAGGAGGAAGAAGATGAGCTCAAAAATGAGAATGAAAACTAATCTAGAGAGAAAGCTAACCATGGGTGAGTGGGTATCATATACTAACTCATGTAGAGACATAACCATGGCTATATTATAATGGTTAGGTTAATTAATATCTCAAGTAAAACAAAATTAGTAGACTAAGTCAATGCAACCCAAAGCTTCATAAAGCTTCATGCATATAAGCTCATTATCCACTAATTTTAGAATTACTTTAAATATAAAAACCTAACACTATAATTAGTATGGTATAAGTCTTATACACCCATATAAGTTGTATCAACAACCATGATATAAAATGAACACAAATAAATATATATCACATATATATTAAGTTGTGCACAAGTAAGAAAAACAAATGCTTATGTGAACCAATGTTAGTTAATGTAAATTAGTATATCACATATACAATTATACACTAAATTATTAAATCAACACTTGACTTAATAATCAGGTTATATCACATATAACCGACTAACACAAAATGTACCAACTTATCGAATCAACACTTGATTCGATAACCCGGCTATATCACATATAACCGGCCGATACAATAGTCGCGAGAATAGAATACGGTATCACATACACGCATTATTATCGGTCCCGCACATATCACATATGCGCTCCTATTTCGTTTTGCCTGAGCCAGTAAAAGCTCTATGTAGGACTCTAAAGACTCGTCAATACGCCGGCAGTAGGTGATGATCATATCAAGCACCCACAAGCCGTCAGCGGTACTAGCTGGACGTAACGGCTATCCGGGTATTGAGCGATCAGAAGATCAGCAAGCAAGCCCGCTCCAACTCCTGCAAAAAGCCTAATAGTGACACTACCGTACAGTCCGGTCTCCTCGTCTGATATGTCGCATATCAAGTCTAGGGGTGGTAAACGTCAGACCCCAATAACCGATAAGTCGTGCCGATATGAGGCGCATAATGGGTCGAGAAACTACGGGTAACACTTACCAGTAAATCTCTAAACCGGCCATGGCCAGGAACTTCCCTGTTATGGCCAATCGAGCACAGCGCAACATCAACCCCCAATACCGGGAGAGACGAAACCCCTCCTATTGCTCATTGCCTCCATGTGACTCGGGGCTGTACCCCAAAACCACCATTTTGCACGCCCTCTTGGACGTGGTAAGGTGGAAATCAAAGCACAGTGGGAATCACACAAGACTCTATAGCGATCTCGGGTCTACAGACTAACCTATACCAGTGTCACTAGAGAACTGCCATCTGACGTGAGGTATAATACCATCTGGGAGTTCTCGGCGAGTCCGTCCAGTGTACCCAGTCTCCACTGAGCACCCGAATATCATCTCTGATGTCAAACACCAATGGATATGGGATCATCCATCGCACATCTATATGGGTCGAGAAGCTATACGCTAGTCTACTCTGGTATATCGATGCCCCGTCTCGATACACCCACGACTAGGGACCTTGAAGGATGTACTTATGGACTACCATGTCCTCACTAGTATGATCTGCATCATAGTCCAGGTAGTCAAGTACACATCCTAAGGGTTTTACCAACATGTAGCAGAGAGACAATCAGTGTACACGTTAAGGTAAAGAGTAACCAGATAGCATACTATTATGTCGAGCAAGAAAGTCCTCCCTATATATGTCCAAGTATCCACTACAATATACATTTCATGTATAGTAATGGCCTCTAGGGCATACATATAACTAACACGCTTTCTAAAAGAGAGGTAGACCCACCTCGGGTCGCTTGCTCGGCCCCCAGGATGATTTTTGAAAACAAGGGAAGAATCAAGGATGGAGAGGCTGAAGGGAACCGCCTGTAGCTTCAGGCGGATCCGGAAACCGAGAAGAATCCTCTATGAGTTCGGCACTTCGACGACCTCGGAAAAGAAGGGCATGCGCATTCCATCCCAAAAAGCTTCCAAATACAGGGCGATCTCCCAACCCTGTACTTGGTCTGCCCTCTCTCCCTCCTTGACCAGACGAAGTGTATAACGTGAGGGGATGTGGAAACGAGCCCGAGCATTGGCAAGCTTGTCCTCATGCCTCACCCAACACGATGCGCCGGTGGAAGGGTCTACCGCCTCCTCCCTGGGGGCTGCCCCCGCTGTACGATCCCGGGAAAAGAATCTGATCCCTGCTATCCGGGAAGACTCAGGCTCAATGTCACGCCCCGCTTCCCAGTGTACGGCGAAGAGGACGCGACGAGGCCCGCTACGTATATAGTCAGAAGTACACACGCTAAGCGTATCTAAGCAATATAAAAGTAAATCACAAGAGACAAGAGATATAGAAATAACAGCAACTTTATTAATAACATTCTTTAGTACAATGCATGAAAAGTAAATACAACTGAATGGTAAGCGATGCCTAAACAGTGCCATAACAGGAAATGAAAATACTGAAGAGAACAAGGTACAATATCTATAGCTCGGGATCTTCATGAAACTGCTCCAAGTCTTCACCAGTGGGCTCGATCTCTGCTGGGTCCAAAGCACCTGACGACATTCAAAGAAGAAAGAAATAGAATGTCGTCAGCGAACAGGTCGCTCGGTAAGTCCCAAAGATAAGGGAGAAATAGACAGAAAGTAAGAAAGAGAGAGAGAGAGAGAGATAGAGAGAGAGCTTTTAATGTTGTATTATAGTATTATAATATTGTATTAACGTTGTTGTTTGTAGCCTGGTACAGAAGATACCAGTGTATACGAGGGGAGTCCCACTTCCACCGTGGACCTTGGTAACCTGTAGTACAAGGCTCCGTCGATAATACCACGGAACAACGGCATGGATGTAACTACGTCTTAAGTGACCACCTCGTGCCACCTTTAACATATTCCGTACCAGTCTACCCCTTAAACCCCGTAGTGTTTTGACAATATTGTTGTATTGTATTGTGTAAGTTGGATGACCGACCAAAACCATGATATCAGTAAACATGTTGTAACTGCATAATCAGGTAAATGGAATAACGGAATAATGGATGTATATCCATGGTTTGATTCAGTCAAGTTGTATAGATTGTTAACTGGATTCTGGGATTCATGTGTTCATATTGAGTTGGAATATTAAAGAATATAGATTGACTTGAATCATATTCAAGTCAGAAATAATCAGACTCAAACCCGAGTCAGACTAAAAGAAATGTAAGTCGAAATTCTATAATTATTAGGGTCCTTATTGTAATTTATAAAACTTGAGGGGGTTTTATGTAAAAATACTTTTGCATAGTTTTCAAGATACACCTCAAGTATTTATTATTCGTCTTTATAATTATAATGAGTGTAAATTTTATTTATGTTATTCTAGTGAATATATCCTAATAAAAGTATTAATTTATAATATTGATTTATTTGAAATTCATGGTATTTTAATGTAACTGTTAATCTTGTAATTTTTAGGAAAAGGTGGAAACTTTATCTTATAACAAAATAGGCGTTTAAATGATAATTATATATATATAGATACAAGAATAATTTTAAATAAGTATTTTATTTTCCAAAATCTCATTTTTCATAAATGTCGTATTCTAAACCTTTCGAGACCGAATGCTCCTTGCGGAGGTCTGAATCTCGCACTACTAAACTCGAGGGTGCACGATAAACCGTACTATCCCTAACGAGTTCCCCAAAGGTGGGTTGTAGTGGCGCTTTGCAAAGATTGAATAAATACCAATCATTTAGAAAACGGTTTTATAAAAATAAGGTATTTATTTGTAAAAGGGTGTAAATTTCCGTATTTTAGATTCTAGGGTTTCCTAAGCCAACTAGCCTATTTCTAAATGGTCTAAACGACAAGTCATTAGAAGCCTCAAATCGCCTCTTCACCGCCAATTGTGGCCAGGTAAGTACAAGTGAGGAGGGAGGGATCCGCTCATGAATCGTGAGGCGGGCCTTTTAAAGTTACCCAAGCTCACTTGCCTAGCCTAAACACTACAAAGTCAGTTTAGATAAACGATCGATGTCCATGACATATCGTATTTTCCTAATAAAAGGTTTTGTTTTAAAATTGTATACAACTTAGAACTTTCAGAAAAGGTTTATAAAGAAAAGGGTATTTTTAATGTAAAGTCTTGTATTTTCGTATTCTAAGTTTTGATGATATCAATTAGGGTTGTATTTGCGTGTGTGTGGAGGTAGGTCATTACCTCGTGATCTACGTTAAAGTATAGCAACTGTTCAGGGTTAAATGTGATAACTAAACATTGTGGTATTTAAGTGAAAGAAATACGATATATGGAAACGTTATCATTTCATGTGAAAAACTTTATCCAAATTGATTTTTAAGTGATTAATAGTCAACATGAATATGTTTAAGCATTATGTAATTTGTGACAAGTGAGTTTTGATAGAAAACCGAATCGGAAATCGGTTCGTTCCGATTTCCGTCGGGTTTAAAAAGTCGTATTTTTCTTAAAAGAAAAGAAAGATAGAAAGAGGGGGACTTACGGGTTTGGACAAGCTAGAGAGTGCTAGGAAGGTAGTGGGTTGTCGGTGCGTCGAAACGTCGTGAAGGGTCCTAGTACGATCGCCGGAATTCGTCGTCGATTTCGGCAGCGCTTCGCCTTTCGCTCGTTTTCTAATGTACCGAGTTCTCTTAAGATTTTTAGAGAGTGGACTTAGGAATGTAGGGTGAAAGGGTAGAAGGTAGGGGTGTTTATATAGGGCTGGGCTAGGGTTAGGATTTTAATTAAAAAAATATATATAAAAATTCATTAAAAATCATTAAAATTGGGAGTAAAAGGGGTTTAATGAGCAGTTGATAACCGATCAGAGAATTTAGTGTATACAGGGGGTAAGACCAGGTCAACACGGAGAAATTCCGTGTTGACGACTCGGCCGGCCGGCCGAGTCCGGCCGGCGGCGCCGGCCGGCTCTGCCGAGTCGGGCCGAGTCGAAGTGGCGTCGGGTGGGGATTCTCCTGGGGGAAATTTTGGTGTATCTAACTTTTTGGGTTCAGTATAAATTTTGAGAGTTATGACGGTTTGACTGTTGACTTTCCAAAAAAGTTAAAATAAAACAATATAAAAATAATGTGGGGCATGGGATTCGAACTCTGGTGGCTTGGTTCAGCAGTGCAAGGTGTTACCAATGAGCTACAAGCTCCTTCTTGTAATTATTGTAGGAAATTAGATACTTAAAGTGATATCGGCAACATTAAATACCCCAAGTACACTTTAATTTTAAAACAATTTTATGTACACTAAAAATGAAATTATTTAAAAACAAAATAATTAATTATATATATCTTGTGCTTAGATTAAAATACTCCTTTATGGATTTTAAAAATTTTAAAAAATTTTGTACAGAAAAGTGTATATGAAAAGTAGGGTTGTTACATTCTACCCTCTTTATAAAAATTTCGTTCTCGAAATTTGTAAAAGGAAAGTGTAACAGATCCAGGAAAAGTTTGGTTCCAGTGTACTGACAGGGTTTTAAAAATGTAAAGATTGTGTGAAGGAATGAAAGAATGCGAAGGTTTTGATAAAATTGTAAAAGAGGTGAGAGAATTTTGGGTTAGGACAGATTCAAAGTATATGATTCAAGGAATATGAAAGAAAGGATTCAAGGAATATGATTGTAAAGAATGTTTTAGTTGCTGGTTCTTGTGTTATATTGCTTAGGTTGTTCACGCAGACCAGAACTGCATGACAGGGATTCATACAGCTCTGACCTGCATGGGCCACCAACAAAACCTGTCACGCCCCGCTTCCCAGTGTACGGCGAAGAGGACGCGACGAGGCCCATTACGTATCTACTTAGAAATACATACGCTAAGCGTATCTAAGCAATATAAAAGTAAATCACAAGAGACAAGAGATATAGAAATAACAGCAACTTTATTAATAACATTCTTTAGTACAATGCAAGAAAAGTAAATACAACTGAATGGTAAGCGATGCCTAAATAGTGGCATAACAGGAAATGAAAATACTGAAGAGAACAAGGTACAATATCTATAGCTCGGGATCTTCGTGAAACTGCTCCAAGGCTTCACCAGTGGGCTCGATCTCTGCTGGGTCCAAAGCACCTGACGACATTCAAAGAAGAAAGAAATAGAATGTGTCAGCGAACAGGTCGCTCGGTAAGTCCCAAAGATAAGGGATAAATAGACAGAAAGTAAGAAAGAGAGAGAGAGAGAGAGATAGAGAGAGAGCTTTTAATGTTGTATTATAGTATTGTAATATTGTATTAACGTTGTTGTTTGTAGCCTGGTACAGAAGATACCAGTGTATACGAGGGGAGTCCCTCTTACACCGGGGACCTTGGTAACCTGTAGTATAAGGCTCCGTCGATAATACAACGGAACAACGGCATGGATGTAATTACGTCTTAAGTGACCACCTCGTGCCACCTTTAACATATTCCGTACCAGTCTACCCCTTAAACCCCGTAGTGTTTTGACAATATTGTTGTATTGTATTGTGTAAGTTGAATGACCGACCAAAACCATGATATCAGTAAACATGTTGTAACTGCATAATCAGGTAAATGGAATAACGGAATAATGGATGTATATCCATGGTTTGATTCAGTCAAGTTGTATAGATTGTTAACTGAATTCTGGGATTCATGTGTTCATATTGAGTTGGAATATTAAAGAATATAGATTGACTTGAATCATATTCAAGTCAGAAATAATCAGACTCAAACCCGAGTCAGACTAAAAGAAATGTAAGTCGAAATTCTATAATTATTAGGGTCCTTATTGTAATTTATAAAACTTGAGGGGTTTTTATGTAAAAATACTTTTGCATAGTTTTCAAGATACACCTCAAGTATTTATTATTCGTCTTTATAATTATAATGAGTGTAAATTTTATTTGTGTTATTCTAGTGAATATATCCTAATAAAAGTATTAATTTATAATATTGATTTATTTGAAATTCATGGTATTTTAATGTAACTGTTAATCTTGTAATTTTTAGGAAAAAGTGGAAATTTTATCTTATAACAAAATAGGCGTTTAAATGATAATTATATATATATAGATACAAGAATAATTTTAAATAAGTATTTTATTTTCCAAAATCTCATTTTTCATAAATGTCGTATTCTAAACCTTTCGAGACCGAATGCTCCTTGCGGAGGTCTGAATCTCGCACTACTAAACTCGAGGGTGCACGATAAACCGTACTATCCCTAACGAGTTCCCCAAAGGTGGGTTGTAGTGGCGCTTTGCAAAGATTGAATAAATACTAATCATTTAGAAAACGGTTTTATAAAAATAAGGTATTTATTTGTAAAAGGGTGTAAATTAATGTATTTTAGATTCTAGGGTTTCCTAAGCCAACTAGCCTATTTCTAAATGGTCTAAACGACAAGTCATTAGAAGGCTCAAATCGCATCTTCACCGCCAATTGTGGCCAGGTAAGTACAAGTGAGGAGGGAGGGATCCGCTCAAGAATCGTGAGGCGGGCCTTTTAAAGTTACCCAAGTTCACTTGCCTAGCCTAGACACCACAAAGTCAGTTTAGATAAACGATCGATGTCCATGACATATCGTATTTTCCTAATAAAAGGTTTTGTTTTAAAATTGTATACAACTTAGAACTTTCAGAAAAGGTTTATAAAGAAAAGGGTATTTTTAATGTAAAGTCTTATATTTTCGTATTCTAAGTTTTGATGATATCAATTAGGGTTGTATTTGAGTGTGTGTGGAGGTAGGTCATTACCCCGTGATCTACGTTAAAGTATAGCAATTGTTCAGGGTTAAATGTGATAACTAAACATTGTGGTATTTAAGTGAAAGAAATACGATATATGGAAACGTTATCATTTCATGTGAAAAACTTTATTCAAATTGATTTTTAAGTGATTAATAGTCAATATGAATATGTTTAAGCGTTATGTAATTTGTGACAAGTGAGTTTTGATAGAAAACCGCATCGGAAATCGGTTCGTTCCGATTTCCGTCGGGTTTTAAAAAGTCATATTTTTCTTAAAAGAAAAGGAAGATAGAAAGAGGGGGATTTACGGGTTTGGACAAGCTAGAGAGTGCTAGGAAGGTAGTGGGTTGTCGGTGCGTCGAAACGTCGTGAAGGGTCCTAGTACGATCGCCGGAATTCGTCGTCGATTTCGACAGCGCTTCGCCTTTCGCTCGTTTTCTAATGTACCGAGTTCTCTTGAGATTTTTAGAGAGTGGACTTAGAAATGTAGGGTGAAAGGGTAGAGGGTAGGGGTGTTTATATAGAGCTGGGCTAGGGCTAGGGTTTTAATTAAAAAAAATATATAAAAATTCATTAAAAATCATTAAAATTGGGAGTAAAAGGGGTTTAATGAGCAGTTGATAACCGATCAGAGAATTAAGTGTATACAGGGGGTAAGACCAGGTCAACACGGAGAAATTCCGTGTTGACGACTCGGCCGTCCGGTCGAGTCCGGCAGGCGGCCCCGGCCGACTCGGCCGAGTCGGGCCGAGTCGAAGTGGCGTCGGGTGGGGATTCTCCTGGGGGAAATTTTGGTGTATCTAACTTTTTGGGTTCAGTATAAATTTTGAGAGTTATGACGGTTTGACTGTTGGCTTTCCAAAAAAATTAAAATAAAACAATATAAAAATAATATGGGGCATGGGATTCGAACTCTGGTGGCTTGGTTCAGCAGTGCAAGGTGTTACCAATGAGCTACAAGCTCCTTCTTATAATTATTGTAGGAAATTAGATACTTAAAGTGATATTAGCAACATTAAATACCCCAAGTACACTTTAATTTTAAAACAATTTTATGTATACTAAAAATGAAATTATTTAAAAACAAAATAATTAATTATATATATCTTGTGCTTAGATTAAAATACTCTTTAATGGATTTTAAAAATTTTAAAAATTTTGTACAGAAAAGTGTATATGAAAATTAGGGTTGTTACATTCTACCCTCCTTATAAAATTTCGTCCTTGAAATTTGTAAAAGGAAAGTGTAACAGATCTAGGAAAAGTTTGATTCTAGTGTACTGACAGGGTTTTAAAAATGTAAAGATTGTGTGAAGGAATGAAAGAATGCGAAGGTTTTGATAAAATTGTAAAAGAGGTGAGAGAATTTTGGGTTAGGACAGATTCAAAGTATATGATTCAAGGAATATGAAAGAAAGGATTCAAGGAATATGAATGTAAAGAATGTTTTAGTTGCTGGTTCTTGTGTTATATTGCTTAGGTTGTTCACGCAGACCAGAACTGCATGACAGGGATTCATACAGCTCTGACCTGCATGGGCCACCAACAAAACCTGTCACGCCCCGCTTCCCAGTGTACGGCGAAAAGGACGCGACGAGGCCCGCTACGTATATACTCAGAAGTACATACGCTAAGCGTATCTAAGCAATATAAAAGTAAATCACAAGAGACAAGAGATATAGAAATAACAACAACTTTATTAATAACATTCTTTAGTACAATGCATGAAAAGTAAATACAACTGAATGGTAAGCGATGCCTAAACAGTGGCATAACAGGAAATGAAAATACTGAAGAGAACAAGGTACAATATCTATAGCTCGGGATCTTCGTGAAACTGCTCCAAGTCTTCACCAGTGGGCTCGATCTCTGCTGGGTCCAAATCACCTGACGACATTCAAAGAAGAAAGAAATAAAATGTCGTCAGCGAACAGGTCGCTCGGTAAGTCCCAAAGATAAGGGAGAAATAGACAGAAAGTAAGAAAGAGAGAGAGAGAGAGAGAGAGAGAGAGCTTTTAATGTAGTATTATAGTATTGTAATATTGTATTAACGTTGTTGTTTGTAGCCTGGTACAGAAGATGCCAGTGTATACGAGGGGAGTCCCACTTCCACCGGGGACCTTGGTAACCTGTAGTACAAGGCTCCGTCGATAATACCACGGAACAACGGCATGGATGTAATTACGTCTTAAGTGACCACCTCGTGCCACCTTTAACATATTCCGTACCAGTCTACCCCTTAAACCCCGTAGTGTTTTGACAATATTGTTGTATTGTATTGTGTAAGTTGGATGACCGACCAAAACCATGATATCAGTAAACATGTTGTAACTGCATAATCAGGTAAATGGAATAACGGAATAATGGATGTATATCCATGGTTTGATTCAGTCAAATTGTATAGATTGTTAACTGGATTCTGGGATTCATGTGTTCATATTGAGTTGGAATATTAAAAAATATAGATTGACTTGAATCATATTCAAGTCAGAAATAATCAGACTCAAACCCGAGTCAGAATAAAAGAAATGTAAGTCGAAATTCTATAATTATTAAGGTCCTTATTGTAATTTATAAAACTTGAGGGGGTTTTATGTAAAAATACTTTTGCATAGTTTTCAAGATACACCTCAAGTATTTATTATTCGTCTTTATAATTATAACGAGTGTAAATTTTATTTGTGTTATTCCAGTGAATATATCCTAATAAAAGTATTAATTTATAATATTGATTTATTTGAAATTCATGGTATTTTAATGTAACTGTTAATCTTGTAATTTTTAGGAAAAGGTGGAAACTTTATCTTATAACAAAATAGGCGTTTAAATGATAATTATATATATATAGATACAAGAATAATTTTAAATAAGTATTTTATTTTCCAAAATCTCATTTTTCATAAATGTCGTATTCTAAACCTTTCGAGATCGAATGCTCCTTGCGGAGGTCTGAATCTCGCACTACTAAACTCGAGGTGCACGATAAACCGTATTATCCCTAACGAGTTCCCCAAAGGTGGGTTGTAGTGGCGCTTTGCAAAGATTGAATAAATACTAATCATTTAGAAAACGGTTTTATAAAAATAAGGTATTTATTTGTAAAAGGGTGTAAATTTCCGTATTTTAGATTCTAGGGTTTCCTAAGCCAACTAGTCTATTTCTAAATGGTCTAAACGACAAGTCATTAGAAGCCTCAAATCGCCTCTTCACCGCCAATTGTGGCCAGGTAAGTACAAGTGAGGAGGGAGGGATCCGCTCAAGAATCGTGAGGCGGGCCTTTTAAAGTTACCCAAGCTCACTTGCCTAGCCTAGACACCACAAAGTCAGTTTAGATAAACGATCGATGTCCATGACATATCGTATTTTCCTAATAAAAGGTTTTGTTTTAAAATTGTATACAACTTAGAACTTTCAGAAAAGGTTTATAAAGAAAAGGGTATTTTTAATGTAAAATCTTGTATTTTCGTATTCTAAGTTTTGATGATATCGATTAGGGTTGTATTTGCGTGTGTGTGGAGGTAGGTCATTACCTCGTGATCTACGTTAAAGTATAGCAATTGTTCAGGGTTAAATGTGATAACTAAACATTGTGATATTTAAGTGAAAGAAATACGATATATGGAAACGTTATCATTTCATGTGAAAAACTTTATCCAAATTGATTTTTAAGTGATTAATAGTTAACATGAATATGTTTAAGCATTATGTAATTTGTGACAAGTGAGTTTTGATAGAAAACCGAATCGGAAATTGGTTTGTTCCGATTTCCGTCGGGTTTTAAAAAGTCGTATTTTTCTTAAAAGAAAAGGAAGATAGAAAGAGGGGGACTTACGGGTTTGGACAAGCTAGAGAGTGCTAGGAAGGTAGTGGGTTATCGGTGCGTCGAAACGTCGTGAAGGGTCCTAGTACGATCGCCGGAATTCGTCGTCGATTTCGGCAGCGCTTCGCCTTTCGCTCATTTTCTAATGTACCGAGTTCACTTGAGATTTTTAGAGAGTGACTTAGAAATGTAGGGTGAAAAGGTAGAGGGTAGGGGTGTTTATATAGGGCTAGACTAGGGTTAGGGTTTTAATTAAAAAAATATAAAAATATATAAAAATTCATTAAAAATCATTAAAATTGGGAGTAAAAGGGGTTTAATGAGCAGTTGATAACCGATCAGAGAATTTAGTGTATACAGGGGGTAAGACCAGGTCAACACGGAGAAATTCCGTGTTGACGACTCGGCCGTCCGGCCGGCGGCGCCGGCCGACTCGGCCGAGTCGGGCCGAGTCGAAGTGGCGTCGGTTGGGGTTTCTCCTGGGGGAAATTTTGGTGTATCTAACTTTTTTGGGTTTAGTATAAATTTTAAGAGTTATGACGGTTTGACTGTTGACTTTCCAAAAAAATTAAAATAAAACAATATAAAAATAATGTGGGGTATGGGATTCGAACTCTGGTGGTTTGGTTCAGCAGTGCAAGGTGTTACCAATGAGCTACAAGCTCCTTCTTGTAATTATTGTAGGAAATTAGATACTTAAAGTGATATCAGCAACTTTAAATACCCCAAGTACACTTTAATTTTAAAACAATTTTATGTACACTAAAAATGAAATTATTTAAAAACAAAATAATTAATTATATATATCTTGTGCTCAGATTAATATACTCCTTTATGGATTTTAAAAATTTTAAAAACTTTTGTACAGAAAAGTGTATATGAAAATTAGGGTTGTTACACTCAACTAGAGGGTCCCTAGAACCTACTCCTACGACATCTACAATTTCTGCGAAAGAAAACATCTAACCTGGAGAAGAGGGATCCTCGGGAAACAAAAACAGAAGAAAGAAGACGAGCACCGAGCAACCAGGACTTAAGCAAGGAAATATGAAGGAGTAGGGGCCCTAGAGTGGGCCCCACCCCTATTTCGCCCTCATCCAACGGCGCTCTTCATATCCCGCCAAAGCGTCTCCTCGTGTCCAACGGTTCCGATCGCTCCACTTATCGTTCCCACACTGGGTCGCATCCCATCAGACGTCGCAGGTCTGCACACGTCACGTCGGCCAACTGACGCTTGACACGCGGACCGTCGCTTCAGTGACAGGATGCACGAACCGGCGCACCTTCCTTAAATGCAGAGATCTCGCCCTGATTCGCTGGCAGAAAAGACAGCTGACTGCCCGGGGACGCGTCCCGACGAAATCTTAGGAGGGAGCTCACCCCGGACGGCCCGGCAGTCCACTCTTGTCCCGACCCGCCAGCTGGTCGGAAAAAGAGTGGGGGGGCTAATGATGATGCTCTGTATTAGTGATCTCCCAGACCAGGACATGTGGCGGACGACGTGTCCCAGATCTCAGAAGAAAGGGCCCACAGGGGCCGACCAGGCTACCCCTGTACCCAACCTGCAAGCACAAGCTAGCTCTCCTCAGAGCCCCGTGCAAATTGGCCTCCTCGGCCTCCCGGCTCGCCCCGGGCCGCTACAGGATCAAGATGCATCGGCCCTCCCGCTCGTCCCCGAGCTCTCCCGCCGATGCCATCTTCCTCGGTCCCTCCGACCGACCAACTCCACCACTCATAAGCGTAACCGCCGCTCCGCAAATCTCGCTATGCGCGGATTCTCCGCCGGCAACCCCCCGCGTTCCATGCCATCACGATCCCCATTAACGGGCGATCCGCTTATTACGCGGGCGTGACGTCGGGGGCGTAACTGCCAGCGAGATTCTCGCGCCTGCTACTGCGTGCTGCCACCACTATATAATCCCCCATCACAGAGGGGTCAAGTAAGCTTTTCTCACCCCACTTAGCCGTTATTTTGCTCGGATCTGGCACTAACTTGATCGTCGGAGGGTCCTCGGTGGTACCAAACCACCCCGGGACTTCCTTGCAGGTACTCGGCGCAAACTCCTCAAAACCACCAATCTCCACAAAAACTATTGAGACCCGCACACAACAGGAGATCACCTCCAAGATCCACCGGGAGATCGACGGAAGACAATATCTGACGGAGACCTGAAAAGGACCTCCATCAGATTGCTACCTATATCTTTATGCGATTCTTTTAAAATCGTCGATAACTAAATATAGGTTAATGTTTACTAATTATTATGAATAAAAATAATTCTTTTTCTCGCTTTCTGCAATTTTTATTGAGAATAAAAAATGAAAAACCAATTTCTCTTCCTTATAAAACTTTCATTTGAATTGATCAAGCTCGTTTTTGGCAGTATGCGGAAAATTTAGTTTAGACAGCTTGAAATTTTCATTTGGACTTTGGCTCAAGTGTTTGTAATTAGATGTGATTTAAGCACGTTTGGTGTATTCTTGCATGGTAATTTGAAATATTAATATGCAATAATTTCTTATGAACTAAATTTTTATCAAATACAATTATCATTAGACGATATAACATTTGGATTGAGATGATGTGGAGCTTCCATTCCATTCGCACTGTACGCAACAATCTATTGCTGGCACCAAAAATAACCGGCTCGTTCACCAACTCGACCACGCAACCTGACCCCCGCGATTCGAGTCTGTATGCGTCCGCACCCCACAAGCGAAATTCTCAGCTCCATTCTGTCTTCATCGTTCCAAAAACCCTCGCCTTTTTTCTGAAACCCCAAAAATGGCGAATCTCAGCCACCTCCTCCTCAATTCTCGCCGCCGATCCCAAACCCTACCCCTAACCCTAATCCGATCTCTCTGCTCCTCCTCCTCTTCATCTCCCCCAATCAAACCAGTATCCTACCCTGCGAAACCCAAAGACCCCAATCACCAACCACCACAACAAGAAGCTCAAGAACAATCCAAGCCCTCGTCTCCTCAACCTCCGCCTCAACAACGAGCCGAGCGAGAGTCTCGCCCATGGACTCGCGAGGACGCGAGATTCGTCAAGGACTATGCGCCCTCGATCTCACCGGTCTCGTACGCGTCTCGCGTGGCGCCGCTGCCCGAGGATCGAGCGAAGGAGGAGAGGGGCGTTGAGGATGAGGAGATAATGAGAGAGGCGAGGAGGATCGAGAGGGGTGTGAGAGTGAGGAGCTTGTATGGGGTTCAAGAAGAGGAGAGGTTGCCTTTCCCGACGATCATTAAGCTGGAGAAGCAGCCGCAGAAGGTGCCGATGGATCTTTCGCAGGCCATTCGCGATGTAAAGGTCAGCATTTTCGATTCGATCCGATCGGTACTTTTGAATCAATGATTCAGTGTTCATGCTGAACTGTTAAAATGAGTCTACCATGTTAGTTGATTCATTATATTTGTGCTGTTAATAAAATTACTCATATCATTCTAGCACCACTTCATTTGCATCAACACTTCATTCGCATCTTTGCTTTTAGTGGCTGCTGCTGCTGCTGCTGTTAACGTGCTAAACTGTCTGTGGAAAGGAAAACCTTGGACCAAAAAGGTTATTGATAATTTAGTGAGATTATGCACAAAAAATTGAGGGCCAAACAAACAATTTCATTATAGTGTTATGTTATATACAAAATTTTTGAGAGCTAATGAATATAATGTCTACCCATTAAAATTGTTTATTCCTCTTGGTTATAAAACTTCTTATATCATCCTAGCTACACTTTAGTGGTATAACGTGCTTCAAAAATTCAGTCTCTATTTTGTTAGTAGTGTCGTGTGATTTTCATTGACTATTTAAAGAGAAAGTGTGTGTTATACCCAAGTTAATACTCTACAAGAGAATTTTATGGTCTGTTACCATTTATATCCCTAACAACTTTGAATAAGAATTTCCATTTTGTTTGACCTTTTATTCAATAGAGGATAATCTTGGATTGCATGCCCTTTGTTTTCCAACTAGGAGTTAGACACTAGAACTTTAGCAAGGGGCTATAGCTAATGCCATCCTTTGCCGTTCTCCTTTGTGGTGGTAGTAAGTAATATCATTTTTAAATGAAGTTTCAAGGAATTATACTGTGATGCAATGTATAACATTTATCATCTGCATTGATGGCCAACTTACATGGTGAATGAAGCTTGCTAAATTTATATGTTAGTAGTATTTGGTTATAAGGAAGAACTAGTTCTCTCCCAAGTGCTCATCACATGCCAGTAGAGGTTTTAATTCCCCCCCTTCTATTGTTGTTTGTCATAATGTTTTAATCTGGATGGGCATATGACTGACAAAATGTAAACTTAAAAAGCAACCACCAATGATTAGAATAATTTATAATGGGATATATTTTAGTCAATATTTTGACTTATTACCTTTTTATCAATGAGCAAGTTGTTTATGGCTATAACATTAATTAGTTTTAAGTTTCGCTTTGATTCATATTTTGCTACCACCATTGCTAAGTTTTAATTGAAAAGAAGATTATTAGAATATTTGTCTAATTAATGCCGTAGAAAGCCTTAGGCAGTGCTAGACGGTAAGGGTGTTTCATAGTGTCTAGGAAGCTTCTGGGAAGCGGTCTGGGTTGCTTAATTAATATCAAAGAAAACCTTAACATGTGCTGGGCAATCAGTGTGCCTCATAGTGCGTATGCGTTGTCTATATAGCGGTATCGGTTCCTCCTAGTGCATAGGCTCTGTCTAGGTAGCGGTAGTCCTTGTGCTAATCATCATAGAGGTATTCCCCCCCTTTTTTATTTAAATGTATATGTATATGCATTAAACAATCAGAAAGCACAAAGGCAAATTTTAATTTTTTAAGAACATAAATTTTTTAATTAAAAATATGACTAATAGACATGTAAATGTTAAAGAAATGACTTATGTAATTGCCATTAGTTGATAACAATTAAGAACAATCAAATTAATTAATAACAATTAAGAATGATCAAATTAATTAATAACAATGTAAAAAAGGATAGGTATCGCCCAGTTCTCATATGACATTCTTAATTATTATCTAGACCCATCCAATTGTCTCTAGATCCACTAAATGCTTCTATAAGCATGCATAATATCGTTTAGTCAAGTCCATCCACTTAAAAGGGTGAACACTTTTAACTACTTAATTCTGATGCTTAGCCCCAAATGGAAAAGGGGTACTGCTTCTTGTATAGGTGACTGTATAGACCTTTTCTAAAACAATGTGTGCAAATTATCTTATAAAAAAACTTTTATTAACTTTCAAACCAGACATCCGTTGATAATCATTTTTTTGTAGGAAAATATTTATATAGACTACTTATGTCTTGGATGATCATTTATGTAGGACAAATCTCATGTACGTCTGGAAGAATATATGTTTTGGTGCAATTAGAGGTTGTTTGGTTGATTTTGAATGGAGTTGCATGCAACATTTGTTGTAGAAAAGCTCCGTTTATTCAGTTTGCAACTACTTGAGTTGGACATGGAAATGAAGTTACAATGCAAACCGAATTCTGGCAACATTTGCTAGGGCCAAAATGGCTACAACAAATGTTTCAACTTTTGGGTTGTTATTAGCAGTGTTTTAAATGTCAGCCGATATCCAATATATATCGCTGAAAATTTGGTTTTAGAGAGCAATCGACACAAAATTGCTAAATTATTTTTCTCACTAAATTTCGACTTATCGGCCGATTCGCGAAATTTATATATATCGGCCGAAATTTCATCATACTTGCCAAATTTTTTTGTTATGAGTTATTTCTTTTTTGTTTTTTGGGGTTTCTGATCATAAAATTTACTCGACAACTTTACCACTGAGCTATTAAGGAAAAATTCATTTAAAAAGCCAACAATTTATATTAAGTCATAATGATGACGTTTCGGTTAAAAATATAAGTTCTATTAATGGAATTTATAATACAAAACTGTAGAATCCAATATTTAGGAAATATCACCGAAATTTCTCCCATATCCGATATCAAAGTCTTCGGACCGACACGACACTAATATGTGACATTTAAAACATTGGTTATTAGAGTTTGCCGCATAAGCTTAAGACATGCCACGTAAGCAACTTTGCAACATTGTATCAAAATGAGGCGATACTTTTTATCTACTAATAGTTGTTAACATCTTGAACTGCTAGAACATTGTATTTGTGTTTGATAGAGTGAATCTATAACATTAAACTCTTGAACAAACTGAACTTGTTGACTCTCTTAGCACACGGATTATAATTATTATGCTATGTTGTTTTGTGCCCTTTGTTTGGTCTTTTCTATTCTTAATGGCTGTTATTTCTTAAATCAGTAAACAATTTCTGAGAATACTAAAGGTGATCATTTAAAGGTGCTTTATATTTCTGTAGCTATTATCTTGTCTGCTGAAACAACTGTTTTTAGATGGTACTTTAAGATATGCAAGATGACTAAATCTGCTTTCTTGGACATTAAATGATAATTTGGTCTTTCTACTTCACTTGAACTTCTGACTATCACGCATAACACATGCTCACAGTTCTCCCTCATTTGTAGTCATTTTTCAGGCCAACGCCAAGTGCAACTTCGTTGAAACGGTCGAAGCCCATGTAAACTTGGGTGTGGATCCACGTCGTGGCGATCAGGTTATAATAATTTATCTTCGAATATTCTAGTCAGTTTAATGTCAAACTTGTTGCATCTGTTTTGCCTTCCAGTATATGCCACCATGTCTGCCTATTATCTTTGAATGTTATACACTAGTTGCAAGAAAACAAGCAACACTTCTTATGTGCTTATATGTTCTCTTGTACTCCAAACATGTGAGAACATTTTAATATCTGAAAATGTTAGCCTGTGAATAAGTAAATATTTTTGTTGGTTCTATCCATAAGGTTCAAACATAGAAATTTAGTTTATTCGTATTCTAACATTCCCCTCATGCTCGAGCATACATATCATATATGCCCAGCTTGTTATAAATAAAATGCACTATATTCCTTCCCAAAGGTTTTGTGAATAAATCTGCTAACTGATGAGCAGATTGAATATTGTACGTGTCGATGATCCCATCTTCAACCATCTCCCCCGCAAATTGGCAATCAATCTCAATGTGTTCCGTTCGCTCATGAAATACAGGATTAGAGGCGATATAGATTGTAGTCTTGTTATCACAATATAGTCGCATATAGAAAGTTGGCTCAAAACCAAGCTCTCCAAGTAGAAAACGGATCCATACAAGCTCACAAGTAGTATTCTCTATGGCTTGGTATTCTGACTCAGCACTGGAACGAAATACTACGCTCTGCTTCTTACTCTTTCAAAAGACCAATTTACCTCCTACAAACACACAATATACTGTAGTAGATCTGCCATCAGATTGAGACCCGGCCTAATCTGTATCAGTGCTTCTCGAGAATGTCCATGACCTGAATACGATAGACCCTTCCTTGGAGTATTCTTCAAATATCGAAGTATCCGAATCACCGCATCCCAATGAGTAATTCGAGGATCGGCCATGAATTGGCTCACAACGCTAACATGATATGCAATATCAGGTCGAGTGATGGTGAGGTAATTCAGCTTACTGACCAGTCGTCGGTATCTTCCGGGATCTTCAAACAAATCACTTTGTTCAAGAAGTAGCTTGATATTAGGATCCACTAGAGCCTTTATGGGTCTGCACCCTAACATCTCAGCTTCAGTCAGTATATCAAGCACATACTTCCGCTGTGAGATATAGATGACATCCTTCGATCGAGCAAACTCGATATCCAAGAAATATTTAAGGCTTTCAAGGTCCTTAGTCTGAAACTTTGTTTGAACGTGGTGCTTAAGCTATACAATACCAGCCACATCATCGCCGGTAATCATTATGTCATCAACATATACCACCAAAAGAATACGAAGACCATTGGTGATATTACGATAGAACACCGAATGATCATAAGCATACCGTTTAAGGCCAAACGAAATAACTACCTCAATAAACTTTCCAAACCATGCTCGAGAAGACTGTTTCAAGCCATACAATGACTTTTTCAAGCAATAAACTAGACCAGACTCCCCCTGAGCAACAAAACCAAATGGTTGCTCCATATAGACCTCCTCCACCAAAGAACCATGAAGAAATACATTCTTTACATCAGGCCGATGCAACGACCAATGATGAGTAGCCGCAAGAGACATAAGTAGACGAACATAGGTCATCTTGGCCACCGGAAAATAGATCTTCTCGTAATTAATCTCATAAGTTTGTGAATACCTCTTAGCAACCAAATGTGCCTTTAAGCGAGAAAGGGTCCCATCAGGATGAAACTTCACAGTATAGACTCAGCGGCACCCGATCGTCTTCTTCCCCGTGAGAAGAGGAACTAAATTCTAAGTCTGATTTTGTTCTAGGGTGAGTATCTCATCAATCATAATAACAGCCCACCCTTTGTGAGATAAAGTATCGGAGAGAGACTTGGGTAAAGCATGAAAGTCAAGAGAGGAGAGAAACCCTCGATATGCTGGAGATAAATGAGACGTCGCCACATGATGGGCTACAGGGTGAAAAGTACAGCTTCGTGTGCCTTTCCGTAAGGCAGTAGGGAGATCAACGTAAGCGTCCGGCGGAGTTTGAGACTCTGCGAGATCAGCAGCAGGAGGCGATGTTCAGGAACCGTACGGGCTAGACGTGCATACACCCTCGTAACCGGTGGTGTAGGGCCTAACAGTGGGGAAGCAGGGGTGGAAGGCGGGTCAATGGAAACGGTATGGATGACGTCCAACACGGGGGTGGAGAATCAACCGACTCAGAAGGGGTGCTATCTTGTGACAGAAGATATGAGATATCTAAAGAAACGTCACTTTCCATATCTACATGAGTATGTGGTGTAGCAAAATAAGGGGTGGACTCATGGAAAGTTATGTCAGCCGATATAAATCGACGATGTAACACATGATTATAACAACGATATCCCTTTTGAGTCCTAAAGTACCCAAGAAAAACGTACTTAATAGCCTTGGGGTCCAGTTTAGATCCTTTAGGTTATAGATCATGGACAAAACAGACACATCTAAAGATCCGCGGAGGAACAGGAAAGGAGACCATTGAAAGTAACAATATGAAATGCGGAATCTGTCCATCTAAGACTGAGGAGGCCATACGATTGATCAAGTAATTAGCAGTAAGAACTACATCCTCCGAAAGAATTTAGGCACTCACATATAAAATAAAAGGGTTGCATATGAAACAAAAGGGTACGAGTGATCTCTAACAAATGCCAATTCTTCCTTTTTGCCATCCTATTTTGTTGGGGGTATAAGGACAAGAAGATTCATGAATAATACTAAGTTTCTCCATATACGCCCTAAAAGACGTATTAAACTACTCCTTGGCATTATTACTCATCAAAGCACCAACAGTGACCCCAAACTGGGTATGAACTTCAGACCAAAAGATCTGGAAATGAGAAAACTCTTCATTCCTAGATTTCATCAAATATAAGCACGAGGCTTGAGAAAAACCATCAATAAAAGTCCTAAAGTAACGAAATTCTCCTTGGGCAACAACAGGGCTCGACCCCCCAAATATCAGAATGAACTAAACCAAAAGGTTTTCAGCTCTCTTATTGATACGAGATGGGTAGGTAGAGTGGTAATACTTATTTAACTCAAAAGATTCACACTCTAAATTAGACAAAATACCAAAGAAGGAATAATTCTCTTCAAGGTCTGCAGAGAAGGATGACCAAACCGACAATGGGCATCAAAGAGAGATGTGGATATTGTTGGGCAGGTTATAGGGCGTGGATGCTCATCGAAGTGATACAACCCATCAACCTCAGCCCTGTGCCAATCGTCTTCCTAGTCCCAAACTCCTAAAAACATTCACCAGAAAAGAAAGTTGCGTCACTGTTTAAATCTCGAGTCAGCTGGCTAATAGAAAGTAAGTTGAAAAGAAGCCAGACAAAAGACAGTAGAGAGAGGTAACTGTGATGTAGCACGAACAGACCCCATTCCCTCTATAGCAGAGGTGGTGTCGTTCGCTAAGGTCACTGCAGTATGCCCAGGCTTTAGCCTATATGAGAACAATATGCCCCTCTCTTCTGTCATATGATCCGTCCCTTCTGTATTAATCACCTATGGACGACATACATAAGTCGAAATAATAAAAACCATATGGTTATCTCTCGAAAGACTCAAAGTGGTCACAGCTGAAGCCTGAGTTATAGTCGATCCAGTCTGACTACTAGAAGCAGACGAGGTCACAAAAAATCTCAATCGAGCAATCTCCTCTGTAGACTTGATGGAACTCTCGGACGATGCTGAATCTATCGAAGTAGTGGATGATGCAGAAAATGAATTTCCAATATGTGCTCGAGCAACAGGGCGATGAGGCTGAGGTAGCCTGCCATTCAACTTCCAGCAGGTACTGCGAATATGTTTCTCCTGATGGCAGTAGTCACAAAAACGAGGCTCTTTTCGGCCTCTGCCTCCAGCTCTATCCCTCCACGGCTTGCTTCCCTTCTCTCTTGTGGAGAGTAATAGGTGGGAGAACTCTTCTGCTTGATAAGAGCAATGTGCTCACCAGATGCAGGCCGCTTGTCGGTGATCTCCGACTGAAATATATGGAGCGTGTGATAAGTGGCTGCAAGAGTAATATCCTCCTTTCCAAGTAAGGCCGGACGTGCAGACTAATAGTCGGACCGTAGCTCACTAAGACAAATGATCACTAGAAGGGCCTCATGTCACCTCCTCATCTTTGCGACATCACTAGTGACCGGGAACAACTCCGAGACCAGCTGGGCGAGACGCTGAAACTTTGAGTAATACTGATGCAGTGAACGAGTCCCTCGCTGAATCCTGTACAACCGGTGAACCAAATCATAGGCTTTCGAGAGACTTTGTTGTGAAGAACAAAGCTCATGGAGCTGATCCCAGATAGCCTTCACGGATCCCAAGCGGACGAGCCCATCTATGATTCGCCGCTTTATCGAGTTAAGCATGAGGTGACTGAGCTGAGCATTGTCCGTCTCCCAATCGGCGGTAATCGGATAAGGTGGAGGTTTCGTCAAGTGATCGTCCTTTCTCCTCTTTATATATCGCTCTACCTTGAGCTTCCAGCTGTGGAATTTCTAATCATCTAGCTTGAAGTCCACCATCTTGGTGGTCAAGACATAGGTGAAAGAGACCGACCTCCCTTCTGATTTACTCTCCATTTTCGATTTTCCTTAATTAAGAACCACTCCAAGAAAGGGATCACATACGAACCCATCCAAACACCAAAAGAAAGGAATCAAAAAGAGATTCCATCCACAATGCCGTGATCGATCTCTCAAGATCTAATCAACGATCAAACAATCATGAATCGCCTCAATCGGATCTGAATCTGGACTTAGACAGCTCAACCCAAGCAATAGAGCAATTCATAACGAAGGTAGATATAAGCGATGCCAAAAATCACATGAGTTTCTCGGGTTACTGTAGCAATCATCCCCAAATCGACCAAAACTGACGCAAATCTGACCAAAACAGTCCCAAATCTCCTCAAATCATCTCCAAAAGCGAGAAATCAACCAAATCAGCAAAAAATCGACCAAGAAATCGAGCTCTAAGTCTCCAATCTGAGTTAGAAAACTCCAAACCGTGCTGAAATCTCCAAGTTGAGCCAGATCTGTTGAAGTCGAGGTCAAGAATTGCTCTCTTGAGTCGAGTCAGATCAGTCGAAGTTGAGGCCAAGAATTCTTCTCTTGAGGTTGACGATGGTAAGGACTCGAAGATCGATGGCAACCAACGCTCAATTGAGGTCATCAACCATCGATGACAGCCATCGAGCTGAAGAAGCCTTCGATCCTTGTTGAGAAGCCCCACACGAGGGTCGATGAGGCTTAGCCGAGGTCGACGGCGGCGGCAGCGATGAGGACGAGGACCTGCGGCGGCAAGATTAGGGTTAGGGTTTGATTTGAGTATTTGGTGATGGAATGAATGGTGAGAATTAGATCTAAATTGATGAGTGGCTCAGATTATCTCTGGTACCATGAGAAGAATATGAGAGGGGAGAGAGTTTAGGAGAGAAAGAGAGTTTAGGGAAATGTAATGGATAGATTGGAATAATCCTAATCCTCCTCTTTATATAGGCAATGCCATTTTGCAATTGCATCCCTACTTAGCATCTAATTACATATATGAAATTCGTGCACAATACTGGTATTCTAACAGGAATAGTAAGCAGTAAAACTCAAAAACATTACTGAAGCTGGAAAATATGATTATCTAATCAAGGATGTGAAATTCACCACTTTTCCCACTGTACAGTAAATCACAATTTCTTATTGAAGGCATACTTTTAATTTCAATTTTGCAAATAACATGATTACCATCACTCAAAAGGACTTGGAGAGCCATTGAAACATGGTTAGTGAGCGCATCTCTACCCAAACACTGTCTGCACTATCAGAAACTTCCATTGTCTGTGCCTGCTGTCTTCGTCTTTACTCTACCCAAACACTGTCTGCGCTATCAGAAACTTACTTCCATTGTCCGTGCCCGCTGTCCTCGTCTTTACCACCTGATGTCCCATCCCTTCCATTCATCTGCTCAAATTTCGCTTTCTTAACAGGATCTTTCCCTCCGCTAAATCTCTTGCTAACCTCTTTTCTTCTCCTCATCGCCTTGAAAAGCCTCCAATTTTGTATGTGCTTTAGTATGAGATGCAAGATGGACACACTATATAGATTTCGGTAATCTGTAATCATGTGTGAGCATATGTGTGCCTACCACACATATGTTATGTTTACTTCCTGCCTGTTTGGCAGAAACACCAATTTTCCTAGGTCGAGAAGGAAGATTGTTCTTTGTTACTTCCTGCTTGTTTTCCTAGGTCAAGAAGATTGTTCTTCTTTGTTACTTCCTGCTTGTTTTCCTAAGTCAAGAAGATTGTTCTTCTTTGTCGTAAGGTATCAATAATAACTTGACTAGCTCGTTTTTTCTTGGTTTTTTGACATTCTTCTTGTGCCTTTGTTGCAGAATGTACGTGGTTCTATAGTACTGCCTCATGGCACAGGAAAGGTATCGAGCAATATATTTTGTCGTATAGTTTACAATGGTTGATCGTGTTGTATTTAGTACTCATAGTTCTATTATATCTATAGACTGTCAGGGTAGCTGTATTTGCAGAAGGAGCTGCAGCAGATGAAGCTAGAGAAGCAGGAGCCGACGTAGTTGGCGGTGATGAACTCATTGAGGATATAAAAAAAGGTATTGCATAAGTGTGATATCTGATTTGATAATTGAGTTATTTCAGTAGCATTCGTCAATCGGCTTGGTGTTCTTGGGAGTCAGCCTTTGTGCATTTATTTGGGAGTATTAGGTTGAGGTTCAACGCCCTTGGTTCCTCTCTTCCCAATTTTATCATCTATCTTATCCATCATATAAGATGTTTGTCTTTCATTCATCAGTAATTTTTTTTGGTAAATGAGTAGTGCCAGTCTGCCAAAGGTATGCCTTATCAGAAGTTTGTCCCTTTTACTCTTTTATTTATGAACTATGTTTTCCTCATAAGTATAATCACCAAGTATATGCTTTGTCTTATTCTTAATATCGGCATCCAAACGCCTGATGCTATGATTGCTGCTTAAAATTCATACACTACGGAATTCTTTCCGTTCTTTAATGTTCCATAGAATCACAAAGGTAATTGACTTGGGCAAGGAACCGTCCTTTGCATTATGCAAGAAATGCCCATCCTGTGTAGACCAGCCTGCCTTAGTTTTGCAAAATGGAAAAAAGGGGGAAGATGAGAAGTACCTGAGGCAGATAATAAGATCAGAAAAATAAAAAAGAAAAGAAAAAGGAAATAGCTGTGGAGTTACATTACTTCGATCACCATTGCCAATCACCATTCAATTTGCTGCTCGTGGACCCTTTATCTTGATTCTTGTGATGGCTCAGAATGCGAACAAATGAGGAAAAGTTTTGGCTCACCTCAGCCTTGTATGTGTTAATGAGCGCAATATGTGCCTGCTTTATAGATCAGATGACTACTTCAAATGACCATATTCTGAATTGAGTTTGATAACATTACAAGGCAAGAATTTGTATTCTGTTATCTTATCTCTATTATCGATTCATTCACCTCTCTTCATAATGGGAGAAGCGAGGGTCCGGTTATTGATGATGACAGTGATTTGACAACATTCTATTTCTTCACTTCCCCCCCTCACCCCCACCCCCCACGGAGATTCTCTGTCTTATCTCTATTATCGATTCATTCACCTCTCTTCATAATGGGAGAAGCGAGGGTCCGGTTATTGACGATGACAGTGATTTGACAACATTCTATTTCTTCACTCTCCTTCTATTGTTTTTTCCCTGTGTTATTCCTCCCTCCTTTTTGTTTTCTCTTTTCCCACTCGTCTTTCTCTTTTGTAGTTGTGTTGCATGGGATTCAAGATGCCTAAGCGCTTGACAGCACTCTAAAATTGCTTTTCAATACATAATTGAGTTTCTTTTTCTTGCCTGTCACTTAATCATCGCAAATATTTCTCCCCCCTCTCTTGAAATTAGATTAAGATTTAATTCATTACCATAATTCTAGTTAGTTGTTTACGTGTCCTCGCTAAATATGTATTTCTCTGGCATAAATTTGTAAACTGTACCTGCAGGAGGCGGCAAACTAAACTTTGATAAGTGCATAGCAACTCCTGCCTTCATGCCTCGCCTTTCCAAGGTATGCTAGATTGAAAATCTTTTCCAAAATATGTTGCTCGGTATATTGGTTTATGCTTGACTATGGAATTTTTGTTCAGCACATTGCAAGGATCCTTGGTCCCCGTGGTTTGATGCCCAACCCAAAGGTGAGCATCTACACAGATGCCAGCACTTTCTTTTATGCATTATATGATAACTCTGCTCTAACTCATTCCTCCTTTTATAGCTAGGATCTGTGACAAATGATGTTTCTCCGGCAATCAAATCAGCAAAATCTGGTCGTATTGATTTTAAAGTTGATAAAACTGCTAATGTGCATGTAGGCCTCGGGAAGGTATGATTTTCAAGTCTTCATTCTCAATTCTATAAGAAAGATACTTCTTCATTTGAAAAGCCTATCATTATTTCAGATTAAATATGTTTGTGATGGAAGGATTACTACCATTACAATTGGTAAAACTACTATTGAGTTTAAAATTGATAAAACTGTTACTATGTTATATAGAGGTCCACTGTGTTCAAGTCGATCTTGATTATTTAGTTTCCCTAATTATCAAAAAATAAAATATTGGAGTTTTTTTACTTGTGCATTAAGTAATATGCAAAGGTTAATATACATGACATATGCATATGCCGGTTACATGATTATTCCTCTGTGGCACTTTTACGAGCTGTGCAAATATATGTAAAATTTTTCTTTCTGTTTATATTTGTTTATTGGTACAGTAATTATTAGCTCTGTTTCATGTGACATGGATAACTTTCTCAGCATGTAGGGTCTATTTAATTTTGTGCACTTGCGTCTGTGCTTGCAAAGGAACTATTACACCTCTAATTATTATGCTGCAACATGTATTGCCATTCACAGGTAAACTTCAGTGAGGAAGTTCTGCGCGAAAACGTCGGGGCTTTTGTGAATGCTCTTTTACTTGCAAAGCCAGTGGGTCTTAAAAAAAGTAAGTTGAATGTTTTTCATTTCCCTTTGGTATTCAGACCCTCCTTCAGGGAACCTAATATCACAAAGATAAATCCTATAGTTTTCAACACTCCAATATCAACAAATTAGTAGTTTGTATCTAGAAGCAGTTTGGAGTTACGGACTCTCTTTAATAACTCCATCTACAATGATCAGAATGTATCAGTAAAATTCTCATCATGAGCAACTATGATATTGAACAAAAATAAGAAATCTTTTTAAATTACCCCGCCATAGGATGTTTAATGAAGTGCTGATTTATTGATTTATTTTTTACTTGCAGTGCTTTGTCTTTCATTTAATATATATTTTTTTCTTAGTCATCATCATCTTTTCCATCAAAAAGGGATCGGCAACAGAGAAGAAATCTTAATAAAAATATTTGAATAAGATTTTACATCCTGGTGTCAACGTGACAACCGTCTCTTATTAAGTGCCAAATTCATGGCAGAAAAATTACTGACCAATGAGGAACCTGCCGCAATCCTATAGTTGATTCCATCAAATTTCTCCTAAACCTAGATGGAAAGTTTAAAGATAAGGGGTCGATATGTTTACGACAGAAGCTATATTCAACACTAAGACAGTTGAATTCAAGGGACAATCATAACACATTTCCAAAGATCTCCACTGAATACTCTGTTTTTGCTTAGTATGGAAATAACGAAGAGCCAACCATAATACTTGCTAATTTTCTACCTTGTATATTTACAAAGAGTTTGTTGTTTTATTGCAGCTTCCAAATATGTTGGGTATGTGAAAAGCTTTACGTTGAGCAGCACAGTGAGTATCCATTTAAAACCGTAACACTGCATATTTTTGTGTTCCTATGCGATGAAACTAATTGGTCTACGGTTATTTCAGTATTGTTTTATTTGCCTAAGTTCTTTAGCTTGCCTTCCTCATCCTTTCACATATTTTATTTTAAATCTATTGTAACGATTATTTTTCATGATCACTTCGACCTCTGCTCTTATTGTTTAATCCTACTCTCAGAATTAAACATTATCCATGATGATTTTAGTTGGTAGTGTAAATTTGATGATGATGTTTTGGTATCTAATTTCTTAAGGACACTTTAATTATTTAATATTTCCATACTAATATGATGAACTTTTTTCCTGTTATCTTTCTGGTTCAGATGGGCCCTGGGTATCCTGTTACAATAACATCGTTGTCAGGGGCAGCAGATAACTACACCAAACTACATGCAAAGTAAAATGTTTGCCTATCGGCCTCGGTCCGAAAACAGCCCAAAAGTAGAGTAAATAGTACTTTTGGGGGCTTGAATACACACTCATGCCCCTCTCTAATCAAATCATCAGCCTGAAGTGGAGTTTCTTGAATATCATGTACTTGGCATGTCCAGTTAATCTGATGGTGTTGTAATTTAGCTTTTGGATGGGCTTCATAAAGAGAATGATTGCTTGTGCGAAAGTAGTGAATGCTTTAGGTGTTCAGGACTGGTTCTCATATTGAGAAGATGCCAATCTTTTCCTTTTTTTAAACATCGACAGCTGATTATTGTTGCTCTTTGCCAATCCGTGGTCTCATTTGGAGAATGAATTTCTCAGAAATTTTGTTGCAGTGGCTTAATTGACTTCATCTTCCATCTATACATGTTTGAAGATGTGTGGCTGTTTGTTTGGCCAACTTTATAGTATGCAGAACATGCTTTGGTTAATCCACTTATTTTTTTGCCATTGGTCTTGTAAGCCCTAACCTGTACACAACACGCATGCAAATCAAGAGACCCATGAATTTTCTCCGAAAGCGTTGTCGATCGTTTAGTTGCCCTGTAACCTTCAATTGAAATTCAATTGAGATTGAGTTCATATATTTAAGTTTCAACAATATTGAAAACAAACTTGATGTCAATAATTTAATTCAAACTTGTTACATGGCGTAATGCTTTAAACGCTTAGAAATTACAGTATCACAAACCTACCATTTATATTCTGTGAAAAAGTCACAATCAACAATCTCAAACTTGTACCACAATTGCAACAACTTCATCGATCATCACTAAGAGTTCACCTTCCAGTCAGCGGACTGAGGTTACCCATCTTCACCATCGCCGCCGCAAAATCACTAGCAAAAAGCGCCAGAGCGGCTTGCCACTAGATTCCTATAATAGTCACTTCCAAACTTGTTTGGGCTCCGAGCATCGAGCGGCGCCAAGTTATTGTCACCACCAGAGATTGGGCAGTTCTGTTGGCGTAAGTTTGCGAATGCGGGGTCGATGTAGATGTGGCCCCGGAACGTGGTGCATCGGGCCTAGCCGATGGTGTGGCTGCCAGAGAGGGCGGTCATGTCGCGGGCAGAGAGGCCCTTGGCAGAGAACATGGAGATGAGGGTGGAGAGGGATGAGAACGGGGAGGGGATTTGGGTGTTGGCCGCGCTTTGGCTTGTGGTGGTTGCATCTCTTCTGCCTAGTGGCACCGGCCATGTTGGGCCTCCAAGCTAGATGGCGAAAATTCATGAAATATATTACGAAACTAGCTAACTAGATGGATGTAAATCTAGTTGGCACTTTATGAGACCTAAAATTTAGTTTGTTTTAACAAAGTTGGCACCTTATATATATGCCATATTTATCTGAAACTAGCTAGGTGGTTGTAAATCTGAAATGTATGCAACTCACAGCAACCACGCTGTCGCGTGCAGCAAGAGCAAGGATGTCAGCGCAAGACACAGTCGCGTTGCAGAAGGCCTCTGCTCGTGTTTTGATCGTGTCTATGACTTCAAAGCCACGGACGGAATTGTTATTTGGCCCACCAGTTTTCTCACCGGTGAATGTTTCCGTGTCATCCAAAAGGATCCATGCATCACATCCCTGTTCATAATCTGATGGATCTCTGGATCTCCTTCAGATGTTACCTTCCGTTGATCTACAACGTGCGGTGATGGACGGCTGAGATTGAGTTGGAGGTTGCCTCCTAGAACGTGTGGATCTCAATGGGCTTTATGTGGTTGAGGCCGAACTACCGCAAGGAAGTCCTGAGATGATTGTGCCATCGAGGACCCTCCGACGATCAAGTTAGACGGAGTATTTTGGCAGAGTAACGGCCTATTGGGGTGAAATTCGCTTACCTGAGTCGTCTGAGAGAGGGGTTTATATAGTGGCAGCTATGGGCAGACGGGCGTGAGATTCACGCCGGCCGTTACGTCCCTGACGTTACGCCCGCGTGACAGGCGGGATTCCCCATTAATGACGAGATATGCTCGTTAATTGGGAGAATGTGATGGCGTGGAACGCGGGATCACGAGCGGCGAATATCTCGCGTCTGGCGAGATTTGCGGAGCCGTGGCGGAGGCGCCTGTGATCGATGCTATGGATCAGTCGATGAGACCGCGGAAGATTGTAAGATGTTATTGCCCGTCCTTTCTTAACTCTTATCCCTAACCTCTATGGAAATCAAACACAACCGGTCTTTAACTATGGAATCACTGCTACTTCGTGGGATAGGGTGCCGTAGTGAGCGGTGTGTGCTTGTTTGCATAGAGTCCTAATTTAAAAATATTGCACGGGTAAGAAAGGGTTGAGAAATTTTCATCTCTCAAACCTTCCCCAAACCTAACCCTAACAAGTGAGGAACTACTCACTCATTAGGGAATTAATAAAGAAATTCATTTTTATGGTTTTTATTTAATAACTACGGCAGATAAAAAATTACGAAAATAACTACGGCAGAGAAATAAAATTGCTAGATAAAAATTCAAGATAAAAGAAACTTACTTTTTTATTGATGCACTCTTTGACAATTACAAGGAATGAAATTTTAAACTAGGAAAATAAAAAGAGGTATGCTCCAAAAAGAGCAGTAGGCTTCCTATTTTTAGATAATAGAAAACCTAGGGTTTACATCTGATCCATATCTAAAATTACAAAACTACCCTGAGAAGCCTGGTCAACGCACCGACACCCACCGACAAAATGCACCGACATGTGCTCATCACGGCTGCGGAACCGCGGCCATAAGCCATGTTTGGCCGTGGATCCGCGGCCATATGATGGGGTCCCTGTCTCTATTTCTCTGGGTTGGTTCAAGTTGCTATTTGCTTCTGTTTTCTTCACTTGGTTCTTCAGACTCTTTTCTAGTTTCTTCCAGATTTCCACATTGCAGAAATGTTGTGGACTTTTACCGTTCGCTTCGTGTTGAAGTCTTGAATCTTGTGCTGCTTTCGTGCTTTATGACATCGAACTGTTCATTGATCTTCATATGTTCCTTAACTATAGGCGGCATCTTGCAGATTCATCTATTTGTTGGTCGTAGTCTCACTTTTGTAGCGTTTTTCACCATTTTCACTGTATTGTTCCGAGAACCTGTAACCTGCAACTATTTAGCAAATATGGATCAAAAGCACCTATTTATTTGCAATATGATTAAGAATGAGGAATATAATAATGCAAAATTATGATATGAACAAATACCCCCAAACTTATCTTTTGCTCGTCCCGAGCAAAACTAGTTTATTCTCGAAAAAAACTAACCTCACTTTCGCAGGGAAACGCGATTGCACTGAGCTCGTGCAACAATCCGTTAAATCTCTAGGTGTCCCTAGTAGGAGGAGTGTTGTCTCCTGAGGGTTTTCAGCGGATACTACCCATAAAATCCGATCAATTTGGCCTATTGACTTTCATTCTTCAATTCGGTGTTCTAGCAAGAAATTCTATTATCTTCAACTCAGAAATTATTAACCCATATTTTTCATGCTTACTTATCATTTAACTTAAAATTGTATATGTTTTATAAATTTATTTAGCTTTCAGCATCTTTTGAATTTTCCTTCCAAAGTTCCATCTCAACTTAGGAATTTTTATAATCTCTACTAAAGATATAAGTCATATTTTTCATTTCTATCTCTCATCCAAACCCCAATCATATACCCCTACGTGTGTGTATGTATCATCCCTACACTTGGAAATTCAATTCAAGCTATTATACTGTCACGACCCGAAAGTACGGAACATGACCGGCACTTAAACTACGAAACGTCTCGAGGCGTTCGTAATCTAAGTAAGCCGAAAACCCAGAAATCCAAACCAAGAAAAGTAGTAGAGTGAAGGAAAACCAATTTAAATCAAGTAGTTTTAATAGCATAGGCCGAATTATGCGGGTTTCAAAAAACATCAAAAATTTACTGAAAATTTCGGCAGAGTCTCCTTTGTAAATACTGGCCCCCAAACGGGATACAACATGAATAGTATACGAAATCAAGAAAAAGGCATCCCTAAGCGGGAGCTAGCTCTTCGTCAATCGACGGTCACAACCACACAAGCAATATAATATACAACGCCAACGGCGAGGATCAAAACTTAAACGGAAACTCAAAACCACCAGAAACATAACGAGCGACTCTAAGGTCGAAAGAATAACAACACTGGTCTCTATCTCAAAAATACATGTTTGGTTGATGGAATTTACTAGATACAACTGAATAATATTATACAAGGTAATATGATGGGTACGATACAAGAAAAACCCACCTACTAGCAAGTCACCCGAATGAAACTGAGCCCGCAAAGCCGTAATGAAACCTGTACGGCAAAACCTGCAAGAAACTGGGGCACAACGGGGGTGAGTTGCCAACTCGTGAATAGAAGAACATCTACGCACAGAAATCGCATAAATAGCGCAATCCTAGGTCAATGATCATAATATATCCTCAAATATATGTATAACAGGCAACCTATGACAATGTCTAGGGTAATATCTAACCCGAGTGTAATCACATGTGCCCGTGTCAGTGCCTCAGGTAGCAATATATCATATGAGTGAGGTATGAATGCATGAAAACAGCATACATGTAAATGAAGAAACTGTTTTCATAAATTAGTGAGATTTCCTTTGTATTTTTTTTCAAATGAGGTATCATAACTGAAATCAGCACCAATGGTGTCTAGCATCGACACAAAACATAAATCTCAATGTCTCAAAATCTCAATATCTAAATCACAATATCTAGGGCGCCGCCAGTCCAGACCGGCCCCTACCATCCATCTCAAGACCACGACGGTATCCTCCGGATATCCGACGCGTCGGGTAATATCACCGGTAGGTAGTGCTCCCCAGCCAGGCTCAACGTCAACACCACATTCCTCTTGCCCCGGGGTACCATACCGGGCCCACCATGTACCCGTGACGGTTCCTCCACTCCTCGACACGGATCTCGAAAACCACAGCAAACTCATGGTGGACGACACTTTACATCACTAGAAAACCGCAACATTTTATATTTTAAAAGATCATAAGTTGTAAATTTTGCGGCTTTCCCCGAAATCCAGAAATATCATAAATCTCAAGAAATCATCACAAGTGCATATGTCAATGATAATGAACTAGGCATGAACAACTGAATAACAGTATGCATGAAGTGGTAGGTAATAACTACAATGTCTAATATGGCATATAAGGGAAGTACACTAATATCATGTCAAAACTACTAGCTAACAATCTAAGTCAAGCAATTATATTCTCTAAAGTGTACGTGACATGGCAATTACCGATGAAGATGTGTGTGAGCCGGCAAGTAGGTGTACGTGGTACATACGCATCATCGGTAATGGTGCTGGTGTCCTAACAGCATGATATCAATAATGGAATATGCAGCAAAATAAATATGCGAGGCAGAGCGAACAGCAATAATGTGCGGGAGCTGAATACTAGACACAACGATAACTAATCTGCAATAATCTAATATAAGTCCTACAAATGGTGCCTTTTGAAATAACACGAATCATGGGGTTTTGAAAATAGGGGCTACGGTGTTTTTATGAAAAGATACGTCGTTTTTGAAATATCCGTAGATTCCCTTGAGCTGTCTTTAAAAAAATGCCCACGATTCGTTAGTTTTTGAAATAGGTAAGAAGTCTAATCTAATCTAACAACTACACTAAACTATACGGCTGAACTAACAAGCTGAACTACAGGTAAGGAAACCGCCTATCATCTGAGTCGATACATATACATACCTGTATATGTATAGTCGGTGATCCCGCCTCAATAATATCATATCCGATACCATATCTATAATCAGGCATCCCAAGTCAAGAGTGCAGATCAATCATCAATATAGCTCGTACGTAAATCCGTCGTACGGCATCCCAATCTGGGTACGGGTCAATATCACATTCATCATACTATTCACCTGGTATCCTCTTTATCAAATATCATGATCGGGGTACTGATCTACGTCTAGTACCATACTGATACCGCCTACGTATGCATGGACGTGTGTGAAACACTACGTCAAGGACCCGCTACAACGTCATGTCGTATCTAAGATACGAACCCTGCTATATCACCGATCTCACGGCCTCAAATCAAGTCTCATCGACTCAGCTCAATCCCAAGTATCATCCTCAATCCGTATGTGAACACATAGTCCCATACCCATGTGAACACATAACCATAAAGAATCCCATGAGCACATATCAATAGGAATGTATGCAAGTATGTATGTGTGTATGTGTAGTGCAACACTACCCTAGGGTTCACAACACTAAAAATAATCCAACACACAATATCCATCCTAAGCATCGTTATTAATCCCAAATATCATATAATAAATGTTGGTGTGTATACGCATCCGTATACACTACCACGAACTGCGGGGGTGCTATACGCCATCCACCCGACTTCTCCCCGTAGATATAAATCTACTCACCTGGTCCTCGCTAGCCGGTGCCGACGTCGCCACGCGCTTTCTTGTCGTCTCGAAGTCCACATGGGGGTACCTACATATCATAATGCACCATATCTCATTAAAATCCGACTCATGATCAAAACGACGCACGAATCCCACATAGGTCAAAACCTATGGTTGCTTTCACAAATCAACCCAAAAACCCTCGACGTCGGCGTACAAACGCTAAACCATCGAGAAAAACCCAAATACACTCATTTGCACATTCACGAACACTAATTTTAATATAAACTAGGTTGAAACTCACAAAAACGCCAATTTCACTCAAAAAGTCATTTTTCCGAAAATCTAGCGAGCACAATTCACCGTTTTTGTACAAAACATGTTGTTTAAATGAATGTAGAGGCCAATAAATTTATTAAATATCTTAAATAAGTCATAGAAACAATTTCCGGAATTTAATCTCATTAAATTCCAAAAACCCTAATATTCTAGTTTACAAAATACCCTTTTTAACAATTTCAAAGCAAAAAAATGCACAAACTACAATTTATGTTGGATTTCCATGAACAAAAAGCATTAAACCACTCAATATAATCTTTATAATGACATGAAACCTAAATTTGAATTTTATCTCATAAGAATATAATTATTTAAAAAACCTAGTTTACCAATTATATAATTATCACTTTTAAATTAACAAATATGCAAACTAGCAACTTAAATTGGATTTAGCATAACATTAATATGTCAATTATATCACATAAACTAAATCTCACAACACAAAATACCAATTTAAAATCAAACCCCTCTCTTGAATTTTAAATCATGCACCTAAAACTAATTAAAAACCTAATTAAACAATTAATTAAGCTAACCTAAGCAATTAACAACACATTAAGCAAAAAGGTTAGAATTTATACCCAAATAATTTGAAGAACCCACAAGCATACTTAGCCTCCCAAATTGAAATCTAAATCCCTAGATCCATGCTATGGTAGCCAAGGGAAAATGGGTAGGAGGTGGATTTTGATTTTGATTTTTGCTTGATTTTTTGTGGATTTTTCAAGCATTTTTGAAGAACTTTTTTAAAGAGAAGGAGATGAAGAATGAAGGGCTGTTGGGGTTCAGATTTTGGCCAGAAAATGAGTGGGGGAGGAGAGAGAGGGAGGTGGAGAAAAATGGGGAGAAAGTCAAAGTCAATTCAAGGTCAAAAGTCTAACTAATTTATCCATTTTCTTTTCTTTTCTTTCATTTCTTTTCCTTTGAAATTCAAGTGGGGAAAAAAAATGGGGGCTGCTGAATTTAGCTAAGGGGAGAAGTAAGTGGGGGTGTGTGGGTGTGGGCACGGGTGTGGGGTGATGAAAAATGATAAATACAATACCCCAAACATCTATTTACGCCAAAAAAAAGCCTTTTTTCTTCAATAATTTCTAAACCGTTTTGGCAAATGATTTCGTTCCAAAAACCACATGATAAAATTTTATTTAATGTTTTATGATGCACAAAATTTGTTTCAACTCATTCCAATTTGTAATTTTCCCTAATAAAATGTATTAGTGACGGCTTAAAATAATAATAAAATAATATTTTTTTCAGAAAATTTGAAATTTCACCAGCGGCTCAATAAACACCAAATAATAGCAATTACATTACTAGAATATGTATATTTAATTTTTATAATAAGATATTTGTATTTTGACTTTTTACAGAAAACCCTCTTATTTTACCGATTTTTTCAAAATTTCACGGAAACGATTTTCAAAACGTTACATATACTCTTGTCTATCGTCCAAAGTACTTTTAGTTGATGAATTTTTAGATGAAATTGCTCACACATCCTTCATGCGACCGTTAATACTTCTTGAAATACTAACGACCGATTACAAAATGTGTTTGCGCATTAAGGCGTAATTCCTCGTCTTGTAATACCTAAGGTTTTAGCAGTGACTCCCAAACCAGTTGGTCTAAGGCACTAGGTGATAAAGCACTCTCGCTATATATTTTTTATTTTACGCAGCCTTAAGTAATTACAAAACCAGTGTTCATTTTTTTATATCTCTTTATTCACACTTATAATTTTATTTTTCTTCATACTAAGGATATTAGACAAGAGCATTTCAAGGTATCCTTTACTATTCCAAGTTTCAAGGTTCGTGTTTGTGCAAGTTGTAGGGTATATATTTTCAGAATTTAGATTTAAACTTAGGAATTATTTTTCAGACTTACACTTCAATAAAAATTTCAATACTCTTCCCTTATTTTGACTTAGCCCAAGAATTGAACTCAAAATTTGCCTATTTCTAAGTAAACTATAAGGACATATATTTTCTACCGTTAAATTTTTAAGAAAGGTTATTTTTAGAGTTTTTAATTTACTAAGTTTTGGGATCTAGTTTTTCCTAACTAGTTAACCGTCTTGTCAGACTTAAGTCAATTATGGCCAAAATTGAATTTTTCAATTTTTATAATTTATTTCAAATTTTTATTTGATTTTTTAATATTTTTTTTATTTTCATTTTTTCAATTTTTATAATTTTTTATAAAGATGCAATGCAGAATTAAAAAATATATACAAAAATTTAAAAAAAATATGCAATGCAATGATAACTATTTACAACCATCTCATCCCCCAAACTTACCGAAAGCAGTGCGCTCACTGCTCGGCCCCACGCCGTCCCCTTGAGCATGAACGGGAACGCTCCTCCCTAGCTAGCAGGGTTCTGACCCCCTGCTCTACTTCTATCAGACGCCGATCATGCTCCCTCATCATCCCTCTCAACTCGTCAATCGCCCTAATGGCTCTTCTCATTAAACGTGCATGTTCTAAGGGGGTGAACTCCTCTTCGCTCGCGGTCGAGCTGGAGCTAGGTGTTTTGGCGGGCACGTGTTCCGCCGGTTCTGTTCGTGACCAAATATCAGTCAAAGCGTGTATAAGATGTAGATACGCCCTCAATGAGAGGCCTGATGGGTATACCTCCATGCATGTAAAATTCAAATTCCTCCACAGGGAGGAAATAGCGACACAGTTGTGTCACTAACATTGGGCATGGGTAATTCGCGGCCCTTTTGCCAGCACCAATTGAGTTAAGTAGAACCATGTACATGTCGAATCTAGGGTTCCTAGTCATTAGGGTGTGCACGATATGAAGTGACGGGGTGAAAAATGTGGTATTATGGGAACTCCCAAAAATATTGTTTTGTGCCCATCGGCACACGGTTAAAACATTAGCGAAAAGGGTTCTCGCTTGTATTTCCTTCCTCGGTTCCCTCGAGCAATCATTACCCATTAAGGGCATGTAATTTTCAAACTGAAGGGATTGGTCGTGAACAGGTAACCTAGGGATCAAAGTGACTTCATGGATGAAGTCTCTATCAATAATTATCTCCCTATCGCCCCACAGTAACTTGATAAAACCATATTGTGCAAGGCAACCTTCTTCCATGCACTCGTAAAAACGAGTGACTAGATCTCGAAGGGCGTAAGCATTTGGGTGATTATAGATTAAAAAATTCCAACCCCTCTGTGCGATTTCATCAGCAAAATAATTCCCATATATCGTGTGTGAAAAGATTTGTGAGAAATCACGCTCTAACTGCATATTTGGTGCCATCACAGAAATCTTACAGTTCTAAAATTTTTTTTTAACAGAGATAAGATTAGAGATCGAACCGCCTCTGAAAATTTCAGAGGGAGAAGCGGTAGGGGCGCGGCGGAAGCGCGGCGCTATGGGGAGATCGCTCTGCAGAAGTTGGAGAGACGGCTAGGGTTTGAGGAGATGAAAATTTAGGGTTATGGAAAAAGGGCAGAGAGGGTCCGGTGCTATTTAAAGGGGAGGTTGTGTTGGTTATTTGTAAAAAGCCCCTCTTAAAGAGAGGAAATTATTTGCAGATAAATTTTTTATTTTTATTTTATTAAATCTGGAAATTTACAAAAATACCCAATTTTTTTTTATTTTCAAATTTTTAATTTTTTATGTTATTTTGTTTTTATATAATTACAAATGATACATACCCCCAAACTTTTTTGAAACAGTGTTTTTGGCTAGATAATCAAAAATTTAGGGGTAGATGGAAGAAAATCAGTCAATATAAATCGGCTCCTGCAAAAACAGGAGCTCCCCCGAAGGGTCCGCAGTGAGGAACGGTTTAAGTCGATATCCGTTTACTTTAAACAGTATACTGTCCTCTGGGTTTTCTAGATCTACCGCACCGTGCGGATATACGATGCGTACCAAAAATGACCCTTTCCATCGAGATTTGAGCTTGCCGAGATGGAAATGTAGCCGAGTATCGTAAAGCAAAACCTGTTGACCAGGTTTGAAAGTCTTGCGCATAAGGTGTTTGTCGTGGAACACTTTCGTTCGGTTTTTAACGATTACTGCGTTCTCATAGGCTTCATCCCGCAGCTCATCTAATTCTTTCATCTGCAGCTTTCGATTGCTGCCCGTATCTCCCAAAGATAGGTTCAACTCTTTGATTGCCCAAAATACCTTGTGCTCTATTTCAACTGGAAGGTGGCAAACCTTCCCATAAACAAGCCTGTATGGTGACATGCCAAGATCAGTCTTGCAGGCAGTACGGAATACCCAAAGTGCATCAATCAGTTTTGATGACCAATCTTTACGGTTTTTGGAAACCGTTTTCTCCAATATTTGTTTAATCTGCTAATTTGAAACCTCAGCTTGCCCACAAGTTTGGGGATGATATGGCGTTGATAGCTTGTGAGTAATGGAATATTTGCGTATTAAGGACTCAAAAGTCCTATTACAAAGTGACATCCATTATCACTGATAATCGCGCGAGGATGCCCAAACCGCGAAAAAATATTTTCTTTGAGAAATCTAACGACAACCTTGTTGTCATTAGTTCGGCTGGGCACAGCCTCGACCCATTTGGAAACATAGTCAACAGCAAGTAGAATATATATGTTTCCAAAGGAATTGGGAAATGGTCCCATGAAGTCTATTCCCCAAACATAAAAAATTTCAACAACCAAAATTGGTTGGAGCGGCATTTCATTTTTCTGAGATATCCGGCCCAAGTGTTGGCACCGGGAGCATGTCTTGCAGTATTCGTATGCATCTTTAAAAAGTCGTGGCCAGTAGAAGCCACACCACAAGATTTTTTCTGCTGTCTTTTTAGGGCCAAAATGCCCGCCACACGCTTGATCGTGGCAGAATGACAGCACACTCTTAAACTCGTTGTCGGGGACACACTGACGAATGATTTTGTCGGAACAGTATTTAAAGAGATACGGTTCATCCCAGTAAAAATGTTTTACTTGGGACAGAAATCGGAGTTTGTCCTGATTCGACCAATCGTTTGGTATCAGTCCGGTGGACAAATAATTTACGATATCAGCGAACCAAGGTTCGCATGACACGGTTAAGAGCTGCTCATCGGGAAAAACATATTTAATAGGAATTTCAAGTGTAGGCGAAGAAGGGAGTCGTGAAAGGTGGTCGGCGACTACGTTTTCACATCCTCTCTTGTCTCTTACGACAAGGTCAAACTCTTATAGCAAGAGGATCCAACGTATTAGCCGAGATTTAGCATCATTCTTCGCAAAAAGATGGCGAAGAGTTGAGTGGTCCGTGTAAACAATGAATGGAGAGCCGATTAAATAGGGCCTGAATTTTTCTAGTGCCAACACAACGACTAAGAATTCTTTTTCAGTTGTTGTGTAATTCAATTGGGCCTCATTTAATGTTCGGCTAGCGTAATAAATTACGTGCGGCATCTTATTTATGCGCTGTCAAAGAACAACACCAATGGCGAAATCAGATGCATCGCACATAATTTCAAATGGATGCGTCCAGTCGGGAGATGAAAGAATGGGCGTAGAAATAAGTGAGTGTTTCAATGACTTGAATGCCTTCATGCAGTTTGAGTCAAAATCAAAAGTTGTGTCCTTGGCCAACAAAAGAGTCAAGGGTCTAGCTATCTTACTAAAATCTTTGATGAACCGTCTATAGAAACCGGCATGGCCAAGGAAGGCTCGGATGTCTTTGACGCACTTGGGAGGAGGAAAATTGGAAATGACTTCAATCTTGGCTTTATCAACCTCAATGCCGTTTTGCGAGATGATATGTTCTAAGACAATACCCTCTCGTACCATAAAGTGGCACTTCTCCCAATTTAAAATGAGGTTCTTATCCCTACAACGGGTAAGAACTGCGTCTAAGTGTAGCAAACACTCATCAAAGGAGTCGCCGAAAATGGAGAAATCATTCATAAAAATCTCCAATTTTTTTTCCACCATGTCTGAAAAGATCCCTATCATACACCGCTGGAAAGTAGCGGGTGCATTGTATAACCCAAAAGGCATGTGACGGTAAGCGAATGTACCGAAAGGACAAGTAAATGTGGTCTTTTCTTGATCCTTTTCGGCGATGGGAACTTGATTATAGCCGGAGTAGCCATCCAAAAAGCAGTAAAATTCATGCCCAGCCAATCGTTCTAGCATTTGGTCAATAAAAGGTAACGTAAAGTGGTCTTTCCGTGTCGCAGCGTTGAGTTTTCTATAATCAATGCAAACTCACCACTCAATTTGGGTGCGAGTAGGTATTAACTCATTAGCCTCATTGGTTATGACCGTTATGCCCGATTTCTTTGGGACAACGTGAATGGGGCTAACCCACTGGCTATCAGAGATAGGGTAAATGATACCACTATCAAGACCTTTTACAATCTCCTTTTTAACAGCCTCCTTCATTATGGGGTTGAGGCGTCTCTGTGGATCCTTTACTGGCTTGGCATCATCCATCATATGTATATGAAGTTCAACTATGAGGGGACTAATCCCCTTGATGTCCTCCATAGTCCAGCTAAAAGCTTGCCGATTATTTTGTAAGACCATTAAAAGGGCTTTCTCTTGCTCGAGGGCTAGAGAGGCCGAGATGATAATAGGAAGGGTCTCATTCTCACCTAAGTAAGCGTATTTAAGGTGAGATGGCAACAACTTGAGTTCGAGTTTTGGAGGCAAAACAATTGAAGGTAAAATTGGTGAAACTGTCTCGAACTCAAAGGATTCCAACAATGGTTCGAAGCGAGTGTAAGCAACCGAGTCAGATGGTTCAACTAACTCATCGGAAAATTCAAAGGACTCAAACTCAGGTGGTGAGTCTTCAAAATCGTCCAAAAAAATGAAACACTCGTAATCGTTATCGGGTGTAAAAGCCGTGTCAGGTTCAAGGAGGAACGCACTAGTGGCGTCAAAACTGCTGTGATCGAACAGAAATTTTTCGAGCTCACGGTCCTCCTGCGTGATCTCTTGGATCGAGCAAATATCAAGTATATTAGCATTAGGCTCGGATGACTGATTTCCCAACTTAAAAATGTTGAGTTCAATTGTCATATTTCCAAAAGATAGGTTCATCAAACCATTTCGACAATTGATCACCGCATTAGAAGTCGCAAGGAATGGTCGATCGAGTATCATCGGAATTTGACTCTGGGGGTTAGCTACATGCTGTGTGTCCATAACAATGAAATCAACGGGGAAAATGAAGTCCCCTACTTTGATCAACACATCCTCTAACTCACCCCTAGGATGGGTGATGGATCGGTCGGCCATTTGGAGAGTACAATGTATGGGTTTAAGCCCTCCAACGCCTAATTGTTCATATACTGAATAGGGTAGAAAATTAACACTAGCAGCAAGATCTAAAAGTGCGTGATTGATGTTCTTATCCCCAATTGTTATTGAAATTGTAGGACAGCCAGGGTTCTTATGTTTTTGGGGTAAAGGTTGTATAAGAGCATCACTTACCGCACTAGCCAAGAAAACTTTCTTGGGTACCTGCAACTTCCTTTTCTTGGTGCATAAGTCCTTTAAGATTTTCGCGTAAGAAGGGACTTGTTGGATTGCATCCAAGAGTGGTATGTTAATGCTAACCTGTTTGAATAACTCCACAATCTTCTCCATTTGTGGAGTAGGTTTATTGGATCTCAACCTGTTTGGAAACGGAACATTTTGAAAATTTGTTGAGTCCAATGTTTGTGGAGTAGATTGCGGAGTTGGAACGGATCCCAGTGTTGGTGTTTTCGTGAAGTGAAGTGTGGTTCCGTTAGAATTAGAAGAAGTAGAGCCTTGTGAAGGATGAGGAACATGCTCTGAAGAAGAAGATGATGAAGAAGGTGAAGAGGAAGAAGATGAAGAAGAAGAAGAAGCAGCGGCCGGGGTTTCATCACTAATACCCACATTATTGTGCAACACTCTTCCAGATCTCAACGTGGTCACAGCGCTTACATTATAATTTTGTTGTTCATAAGCAACATGTGCGTTGTGTGTGTGACCGGGATTTTGCAATGGTTAAGACGGAAGCTTTCCCTTTTCTCCGTCGCTTAACGCAGCATTCAGTTGTGCAATTTGGGCCTTAATTGATTTGATGCTCTGATCATGTGAAGCACTGTGTTGCACCAAAGACTGAATGGAAGACTGGATGCTTGCTGAGGATTGTGTAGATTGTTTTAAAAACGCATCCAAACTTCGTTCTAGCGAGAAAACCTTATCGTTATTCGGCTGAACAAAATTGTTTTGAGGATAAGAGTTGTTGGGTACAAAATTGTTCATTTGGTTTGGATAAGATTGGGGTTGGAAAGGTTGCTGATATTGAGTTTGTTGAGGGGCTTGTCGTTGTGGAGGAGGCCTTTGAAAGTTGTTGTTGCCTTGGAATTGTTGTTGATTTTGATTCCAAGCAAAATTTGGGTGGCTCCTCCAACCAGGATTGTAAGTTGAAGAGTATGGATCATTTCTTTGTCTTTCCTGAAAGGCAGCATTGACTTGATTTTGTCTTTGAACAGGTGGATTGTAAGGACACTCTTCAGTAAGATGGGATGGATCCGAACAACAAGCACAAATAGTGCGTGGGGGTAAAGCTGAGGCAGGAGAAGGCGATGAGAATTTGCTCTCAATTGCTTCTAGTTTTTTCGTGAGTGCAGCCATTTCGGCCTTCATTGCAATCGACATATCAAGTTGATGTATGCCTGCCCTAGACTGACCTGATGAAGTAGATGAAGTGCTCTTAGTGCTTTCCCACTGAAGTGTTTGTTTAGCAAGATCGTCGAGAAATTGCCAAGATTCCTCGCTAGATTTTGTAAGAAAGTGACCTTGACAAATGGTTTCCAACAACTGCTTAGTTGCTGGGTTCAGTCCTTCGTATAAAGTTTGGCAAAGTTTCCAATTCTCGATACCGTGGTGAGGGCACTGAACAAGGAGGTCCTTAAATCTTTCAAAACACTTCCAAAAGGGTTCGGAAGGAAGCTGGGAAAATTGAATAATTTCATTGCGAATTCTCGCGGTCTTGTGGTGTGGGTAAAACTTTTTTAGAAAAGCCTTAACAAACTCTTCCCAATTTTTTATGGAGTGTGAAGCTGTGCTATATAACCATTTTTCAGCTAGGTCACATAAAGTGAATGGAATGACACGTAGCCTTATAGCATCATCAGAAAGTTGTGTGGTCTTCATCATTGCGCAAACATTCTGGAATTTGTTAATGAAGATGTAGGCATCTTCGGATTCCAGCCCGTGAAATTTGGGCAACATATTGATGAAGTGGGGTTTAATTTCAAAGTTATCCCCATTAGCCGGTGGAAGCGAAAGACAAGTGGGAAGTGCGGTGCGGATGGGATAGAAAAGATCCTGGAGCGCGATTCGTTGGGGCGCTTCAACAGCAGGGTGTGGTGGGTTATTCGCACCTAGTGGAGGTGGAATCAGTCCCATAGGTAAGGGGTTGTTAGGATTGAATCCCGACATCTCCTTAGAAGATGATGAATTTGAAGTTGAAAGTAAAGAAGTGGATGGAATTTCGACTTCGGAGTCGAAAGCGTCGTCAGTCGGCACTAACGAGACACGGACTAAACGGGCGCTAGTGTCCTTAGTCCAACTGGACATACATTAAAAAAGGTGTAGTATAGTAAAAAAAATGTAAAAATAGAAGGTGGGTGTAAGAAAACGTCAATGAGAGGAAGTGGGGTGCGATGGATTTCTAGCGACAAATTGGTAAGTTTTTGTAAAAAATTTGTTTTGTGGTTTTTTATAAGGAGTTTTTACAAAAAGATTTTTATAAGGAGCTTAGACACACTTTCAAGCAATCACAATATGCACAATCAAGCATAGAGTTAGGGTCTCCTAAGTCAACTAGACTGCTCCTAACTGTTCCAAAGGGCAAGTTGTGAGATCCTCAAATCGCCTTTCCACCGTCAATTGTGGCCAGGTAAGCACAAGTAAAGAAAGGAGGGATCCGCTCACGAATCACCGTGAGACGGGCCTTTTAAAATTACCTTTCCCACTTATCTAGCCTAGGCACCACAAAGTCTGGTTTAGATAAACGACTGATGCTTACAACTTTTTCCTTTGTTCTAATGAGCACGACAGTCCTTATTGGCTGAGTCTAATATTTTTTAATTAACTCGAAGGTTGATGCAAAATGCTTTTTGTGATTTTTGGGGTCCTAAGAAGGGTAATGAAATCCCCACCCAATCTGGATTGGTGTTATAGCCCCTTAAAAGTCCGTTTTAAAAATGCAAAGCAGTAAACACACAAAAATCCAAAACACTTGCCAATTTTTTTTTCTTTTATTGCGGCGCAAAGAACCCTGCACAAAATCAAGTTATTGGAGAAGGGGGAGAAATTTTTGCGCAAAGAACCCTGCGGGAAAATTTTTCAGAGGACTACAGAGGGCAGAAGAGAGGAAAAGAGTGCTTACAGAGAAGTTTCCACGTGCTGACGTCAGCAAGGAGCCGTGTTTCCGCCGCCAATTGCTGCCTATGGCCGCGGTTCCGCGGTTGAATGGTTGACTCAGGCCTCCAAACTTCTTCTGTTGTCTGTTGTGGTTCTCCTCTGTTTGTTCAGATCTGCTGTTTGCTGTTTTGCTCACTTGATTTTTCCAGATCTGAATTTGTTCGTCTTTCCGATCCTGCACAATTCAAACAAAAACCCTTCCAAAAATAACAAGATGATAAATTTTTTATATTTTTTTGTTTTAAAATTTTTCAGTTTTTTATGATTTTTTTTAAATTTTTTAATTAATCCGAAATTACAAAAAGAAAATAACTACGCCATTCCCGGCAACGGCGCCATTTGATTGTAAGATGTTTTATGCTTATGCGTTTTGAAATCAAAGAATTAACCGCAATCAAGAACGGTGTCGTTTGGTAGCTAGCTGGTCGAATACGGGTCGGTCCACAGGGATTACGTGTATTTTCTAGTTGTTCTAACGAGTCAATTCCTATTTGCGGTAGGTTTTTGATTTTCAATAAAAACTGAAGTTGAGTTTGATTAAGATTAAAACCTTGTTAGGGTTAGGATTAGGTTAGTTTGTAAAGTCAATTATTCTCACCACTTTCTTTACCCTAATTAAGAACTTTTAGGTGTTAAGGTAATAGTTAACAAAGGGGATTAGCACGATCGGGAAGAAATTAGGTTTCTTCCCTTTGGTCATTGTCCGTCCTTTCTTAACTCTTACCCCTAACCTTCATGGAAATCAAACACAACCGGTCTTTAACTATGGAATCACCGCTACCTCGTGGGATAGGGTGCCGTAGTGAGCGATGTGTGCTTGTTTGCATAGAGTCCTAATTTAAAAATATTGCACGGGTAAGAAAGGGGTGAGAGATTTTCATCTCTCAAACTTTCCCCAAACCTAACCCTAACAAGTGATGAACTACTCACTCATTAGGGAATTAATAAAGGAATTCATTTTTTATGGTTTTTATTTAATAACTACGGCAGATAAAAAATTGCGAAAATAACTACGGCAGAGAAATAAAATTGCTAGATAAAAATTCAAGATAAAAGAAACTTACTTTTTTATTGATGCACTCTTTGACAATTACAAGGAATGAAATTTTAAACTAGGAAAATAAAAAGAGGTATGCTCCAAAAAGAGCAGTAGGCTTCCTATTTTTAGATAATAGAAAACCTAGGGTTTACATCTGATCCATATCTAAAATTACAAAACTACCCTGAGAAGCCTGGTCAACGCACCGACATCCACTGACAAAATGCACCGACACGTGCTCATCACGGCCGCGGAACCGCGGCCATAAGCCATGTTTGGCCGTGGATCCGCGGCCATATGATGGGGTCTCTGTCTCTATTTCTCTGGGTTGCTTCAAGTTGCTATTTGCTTCTGTTTCCTTCACTTGGTTTTTCAGACTCTTTTCTAGTTTCTTCCAGATTTCCACAGTGCAGAAATGTTGTGGACTTTTACCGTTCGCTTCGTGTTGAAGTCTTGAATCTTGTGCTGCCTTTGTGCTTTGTGACATCAAACTGTTCATTGATCTTCATTTGTTCCTTAACTGTAGGCGGCATCTTGCAGATTCATCTATTTGTTGGTCGTAGTCTTACTTTTGTAGCATTTTTTCACCATTTTCACTGTATTGTTCCGAGAACCTGTAATCTGCAACTATTTAGCAGACATGGATCAAAAGCACCTATTTATTTGCAATATGATTAAGAATGGGGAATATAATAATGCAAAATTATGATATGAACAGGAACAGAGCGGGAGGCCGAGGTATCTTGGATATGCGATAGCTCGGAGGCGAGCTGGAGGGCTAAGGGAACTCAACGTGCGGGAGGGCTCCAATGCGAGACGATGGTCGTTTGTAAGGTGATTGTAGGAGTGGTCTGGAAGGCCACCGAAGGTCGGGAACATTCTCGGGTCGAAGGCTTAGGAGTATGCTTCCAACGTACCGATCTCGATCTTTTCTCGTAAGCTTTGGGACATGTCATCTGCCACGTGTCATGCTCTGGGGAATCACCGGTATCGAGCCTCATCATTAGCCCCCCACTCTCGTCTCGATCCATTCATGGGTCGGGTCGAGAGTGGTCTGACCGGTCACCTGGGGTAAGCTCTTATTTGAAGATATCGTCGGGGCGTATTCTCAAGCAATTAGTTGTATTTTCTTGATGACGTCAGCGGATCAGGGGAGAGATCTCGCATTAAAGAGGAAGCGCCGATTCATGCGTACGATCGCCGAAGTGCCAGGCCACGTGTCTGGCGCTCATTGGCTGATGTGACGCGCTGCCGGTGTCCTTCGCGCCTGATGGGACGCGCCTAATATGAGTGCGACAGGTGGAATGTTGTCGGTTGTGGATTGCGAAGCGCTATTTTGGCGGGAGACGATCGGCGCCGTAGGATGCGTATGCCGGCTGCTATAAATTGAAGTGGGTCCTCTTCAGGGTCCATCCTTCGTCATAATTTCCTCGTCCCTTCGTGTGTTAGCTCGGCGCTCTTCCCTTTAAGTCAGGACCCCAGCGTTTTCTCTTCCGAAGATTCATCCTTTTGATCAGGTTAGATGTCTTCTACCTGAGAGTCTGTAGAAATAACACGGATAGAGTCTAGGGAGTCTTCTGCAGCTTCCTCATCCGCTTCTTCTTCTTTTTCGTCTGAGTCGGAGTCCTCCCGGGAGGTTAGGGTTAGTCACGCTTCCCGGGGTCGTGCGACGGGGGTGGTTCCCAGAGCGCGGGTCAGGGGCGTCCGTCTATACCGAGTCATGCGGACGAGCTTGCTACCATCCGGGCTTGCTTCCATATTCCTCTCGGCTACTCGCTTTGTTTGGTCGGGGAGGGGGAGAGGGCAGACCAGGTGTGGGGTAAGGAGATTGCCTTGTACCTGGAAGCCTTTTGGGCCGGGATGCGCCTGCCCCTCTCCCCCGAGGTGAGTGCAGCGTTGAATTATTTTGAGTTAGCCCCGGGCTAGTTAGTGCCGAACTCTTGGAGGATTCTCCTCGGGTTTCTGGTCCGGTTGAAATTGTGGGCGATCCTTTTCAATCGGAGCCTTCTCATATCCTCTCTCTGCTACAAAAACCACCCCGGCAATCGCAAGGGCGAGCCAAGCTGGGTATACATTTCTTTAAGAAAACACCAAGGAGGTGTTGCCGGGTCGGGGGTCGTCGTAGTACCTTGTTCCATCCACGAATGGAAGAAGAAGTTTTTGTTTGTCGGGTCACCCGAGGATGAGGATTGGCTATGCCCATCCAGTGGCACAGGGACAACTGCCCGCGGATGAAGCGGTCGAATGATCCCGACGAGGTGGCGGTATCGGAGTGGGAGCCCCTCCCCCGGGCCGATGTGCTGTTGTGTAACGTTTTGAAAACCGTTTAGGTGAAATTTCCGATTATCGGTAAAATAACTGGTGTTTTCCGTAAAAACCAATTTATAGTTATTTTTCAATATAGACTTAAATATACCTGTTCTAGCTATGTAATTGCTAGTATTTGGTATTTAATGGGTCACTGATAAAATTTCTAATTTACATAAATATTTTCCGTAATTAATTATTTTTAATATTATTTTAAACTTTCACTAATACATTTAATTAGTGATAATTACAAATTAGATTGGTTTAACTACAAGTTGCGTTGCACCATGACAACTTTAACTAATCTTGTAACATATTGTTTTCTTCTAATTTTCATCAAGTGTTCTAGACATTTCTAAGAATAAACCTAGAAAATAAATGAATTAAATAGATAGATAAGTGAGGTATGGTCAAATTTGACTTGGGGTATAGTGTTAATTAATTTTTTTACGCCCCACTTTCTCTCTCTCCCTCCCTCCTTGCTGCAGCCGAATTGGCAGCCCCCTCCCCCAAAGTTCCTCACTTGAAAGGATTAGAAAAGAAAAGAAAAAAAGAAATGAAAAGGGAAAAGAAAATATAATAAACATAGAGGTATGAGCTTTGTTTTTTCCTATCACTTTCAACACCTCACTCTCTCTTCTCATCCTTCTCAAATTCTGGCCGAGCCCCCTCCTCTTGCTGCCCAAAATTTTCCCCACTCATTCCACATCAAAACTCTTCAAATTTTGCCTCAAAAATCAATACAAAACATCATAAATCCTTCATTTAACCCTTACCCATTATTCCCTACTCAAAACTAGCAACGATCTTGGAGCAAGAGACCATTTTTGGTGGCAAAGTTGCATGTTAGATCTCATGATTTTGAGGTATAATCCTAACCTAATGGTAAATTGTTGTATAATTACTTTAAATCAAACTCAATTAAGTGTTAGGTTTTAATTTCAAGTTTGGAAATTCAAGAATAGGGTTTGAATTTAATTAGGGTTTTTATCACTTGTTTAAGATTACAATATGTAGTTTGACCTCTTAAGACATGCAAAATGTAATCCGGTTGCTAAATTTCAAATTGTTACTTGAAAATTTGTCCAAATTGTATAATATTGCAAACTAGAATTTTAGAATTCATATAAAGAAGTGAGATTAAAATCTAATGAATATGTGTGTGGCTTAATTAAGATATTAAGTGAATCTTATGGCCACTAAAATTGTTAAAACATTTAGATTTATGCTAAAACGGGTAATTGAGGCTTACTAGGTTTTTGGAATAAATCGATTTGATTTATTTTGAGGTTTTGATGAGTTACAAATTATTTCATATAATATTTAGTGAGTTGTGAAACCATGATTGGTACGTTTGGGTTTTAAGTTTGGGGATTTTCACGTATAGTGATCCTCGTTGTTGTTTGTGGCGTTGTCGCGGCGCGTTTCGTGCACCAAGTGTGTGCGCGTCGGGTTAATGCGCGTGGTTGACTTGTATTGTTTGTGTCTGCGACTATTTATATTTATTCTCTTATTTCCTTATGTACGTTACTAGGATCGGGTGCAGAGGCTTCGGACGTGGCGCGGAAATGACAGAGCTGAAATCGGATCAGATTAGCCGAGGCGTTCAGGTGAGTAGATATATATCTACGGGGGAATTCGGGTGGATGGCGTATAGCACCCCAGCAATTTCGTAGGATATGACGCGTTATAATGTATGTTTATACATATGTGTTTTATGAGATGTGTATACTTAGCAAGAAATGCTTTAGGTGACTTTGGGTTGGATTTAGTGTAGTTGGATGAACGCGTTTTTAGTTTAGTTTCTATAGTTGCGAAACCCTAGGTTAAAAGTAGATACACACACACACACACATGAACACACGTGATATGTTGTTGGTGTATATGTTTATATGTACACACACACACACACATACGTATACCCGGATGATGAGGATAGAATATTGTACTTGGAGATGAGTCGATATGATCGGACATGATGCCGTGAGATCGGTTATGTGTTTTGGGTCGTGTTATGAGATACGACATGATATATTAGCGAATTGATAGGCGATGTGTTTTTATACACAAGCGGATGAATGTTTGATGGTATTGGTATGTTCTAGATTTAGAACGGTACCCCTAATTCAGGATATGATAATAATGATACCAGATAAATAATGAGGTATATGTGATATTTGACCCGTACCCCGATTTGGGATGCCGTACGATGGATTTTACCGTACGAGGCATTGATATGATGATTAATACGCACTCTTGATTCGAGAATATCGTATTATATATTTCACCGTACGCGACGCTATTGAGGCAGGATCGCCGACTACTAGATATATCGACTCGGACTTTAGGTGGTTTCCTTTACCCTTTTGATTAGTCCTGTAGTTATCAAGTAGATATTAGACTGGGCTCGAGTCATACTTATTTTCAATCTATCGAATCGTGAGTATTTTAAAGACATGCAGAGGGATACTACGGATATTTCAAAGGACGTACCTTTTCTTAAAAACACTGTAGCCCCTATTTTCTAAAAACCACGATTCGTGCTATTTCAAATGCCAAAACGGTATGACTCGTATATATATAAATGTATATTCTTATATATTGCGGTTACTATATCTTTTTCCATACATTCATGTTGTCCTTATCACATTGCATGCGTATACTTGTGATTTCTTTTATTACTATGAACCCATGCTGTCAGGACACCAGCACAATTACCGATGATGCGCATGCTCCACGTACACTTGCTTGCCGGCTCACACACATCATCATCGGTAATTTCCATGTCACGTACACTGTAGAAAATATTACTTCATGGATATAACTGCTTGTAGATAGTTTCGATATCTAATTACTATGCTGGTTTAAATATTGCATTCTTTGCTTATGTTAGTTGTATGTATGCCCTAGAGGCCATTACTGTACATTGGATGTATATTGTAGTGGATGCTGGGACATATATAGGTAGGACTTTCTTGCTCGACATGATAGTACGCTATCTGGTTGCTCTTTGTCTTAACGTGTATACTTCCTGTCTCTCTGATTACATGTTGATAAAGCCCTTAGGATGAGTACTCAACTTCCAGGACTATGATGCAGATCATACTAGTGGGGCCTGGGTAGTCAATGAGTACATCCTTCATTGTTCCTAGTCGTGGGAATATCGAGACGGGGCATCGATATTCCAGAGTAGACTAGCGTATATCTTCTCGACCCATGGGATGGGCGATGGATGATCCCATATCCATTGGTGTTTGAAATCAGAGATGGTATACGGGTGCTCAGTGGAGACTGGGTACACTGAACGGACTCGCCGAGAACTCCCAGATGGTATTATACCTCATGTCAGATGGCAGTTCTCTGGTGACACTGGTACAGCTTAGTCTATTGACCCGAGATCGTCATAGAGTCTTGTGTGTCTCCCACTGTGCTTTGATTTCCACCCTACCACGGCTCTACTGAGTCGTGCAAACAGGTGGTTTTTGGGTACAGTCCCGATTCACATGGAGGCAATGAGCGATAGGAGGGGATTCGTCTCTCCCGGTATTGGGGGTTGATGTTGCGCTATGCTCGACTGGCCATAACAGGAAATCCCTGGCCAGGGTTGCTGTGATATACTGGTAAGAGTTATCAGTAGTTTCACGAATGTTATGGACCTCAAGTCGGCATGACTTATCGAGCTACTGGGGTCTGACGTTTACCATCCCTAGACGAGATATGCGACATATCAGACGAACAGACCGGACTGTACGGTAAGTGTTACTGGTTGGATTCACAGGAGTGTGAGCGGGCTTGCTCGTCGATCTTCTGATCGCTCAATACCCGGGTGGCCGTTACGTTTAGCAGACCGCTTGCGGCTTGTGGGTGTTTGATATGATCATCACCTACTGCCGGCGTATTGACGAGTCTTTAGAGTCCTACACAGAGGTTTCCTGGCTCAAGCGAAACGAAATAGGAGCGCATATGAGATATGTGCGGGACCGAGAATAATGCGTGTATGTGATACCGTATTTCATTCTCGCGATGAATGTATCGATTGGTTATATGCGATATAACCTAGTTGTCGAATCAAGGATTGATTCGATAAGCCGATACATTGGATACTAGCCGGTTATATGCGACATGACCGGATCATTGAATCAAGTGTTGATTTAATGATTTAATGTATAATTTTATATTTGATATATCACTTTGCATTAACTAGTATTGGTTCACTTTAAATGGATTTTCTCACTTGAAATGCACATTGTATATGTGATATATTTTTGTGCACAAGATTGCATCATGTTTGATGATACATGCAAGCTTAGGTTTGTGTAAAGAATTAAACAATGGTTAAGTTAGTGGTTAGGGTTTACTTTTATCTTATTCATTTATCTATTGATTTATTTATTTATTTCTTTTTGGAAAAGATAAAGAGAATGGTGGCTTTTTTGTAGTTTTGTGGAAACTTCATGAAATGTTGAAATCTTGACCATTCTTGTTCTTTTCCTAAACCTAACCATTAACCCTAACCATGGTTTATTCTCTACACCTAATTATGGTTACTATCATGATAAGTATCATTTTATTTGATAATTTAATATATACTTATCATATTCTTTTGCTTCATCTTCTTCTTCTTCAACAAAAGAAAAAGCTTGCAACCTTTAATGGCAACTAGCCAAAACAAGTGAGAAATCCAATTCTAAAGTGTACCCACTTCCTATTTCTTCATCATCTACCTCTTGCCAAGTAGTATAGGGTGTTTCCTTCACAAGTTTTCTTGACTTGGTAAAGTTGGAGCTTGATCTAGCGATGCCTCGACGTAGATCATCTTCGGCATCGTCGTCGATGACCTATCCCGCTTTTTCTCCGATGAAGCCGACGCTAGAGCCCAAGATCCGATTTGGACAGTGAGGGGACTTCATCGCGGAGCCTAGGAGGTGGAGGACCGGATCTACAAAGGTTGTAGCCCCTTCCCTTTAGCTATATTTCCGTTTACATGCTTGCATCGCCTCATTATCTAGTTAACGATCCGTATTAGGGTTTGTAGGCACTTGTAAAATTTGAATTTGTGCATGTTTGATCACTTGTGAGACTCCATTAGAGTGCCTAGTAACCCTACAGTGGTATCAGAGCCTAGCTAGAGCCTTAGGCGATGCGTAGACGGAGTTAGAAGTCCGATCGACCCAAAACCCCGACTTTAAAATGCTCTCTGGACAATTCTGTAAAATGTGGATTTTTGTAGATTAAAAATATGCATAAACCTCAGTGCAATATTCTAAGAATTACTGTTTAAAACGGGGGCTCTGAATCGTTCATAGTGCGGCGGAACCGCCGCATATGCATGCCTAATGCGGCGGTTCCGCGGCAAGTTGGTCTCCTCTGGCACATTTTTCTGCACAGTAATTCTTATAGTTTATTGTTGGTGTTTCTGGGAATTTTTAATAATTTTTTCCAGAGTTTTATTTTCTGGGTTGTATTGGGAACTCGGTATATCGATCGGATTGTCTAATTTTGTCTGTGTGTTCTTCCGGGTAATTTTTAGAATATGTTAAAAAGTTCGACCGAATATAAATACCCACTTTTTCCCCTGCCGGGAAATTTCCAATTGTTGGATTTTTCCGTGGTTTAACGACGTTCTAAGTAGTGCAAGTAACGCGATGGTCCCTCTAGAAGACAACAAACCTTAACTCGATTATGTGACCGTCTTGAACTGCCCTTTGAACCTTCGGGTTTGGGGCAGTACGGCGTGCCATATGTGAGGCGTTGGCTTGACCCTTCTACGGCTGGACCGTTGGTACTGAGGCACGAACTGAATGTTGTTAGACTTATTTCATGTGTTGAGCTGTTTCGGGAAAACTTGGGTGTTCGAATGTTCAATCGGAAAGTTTAACATTTTCTATTTATCCGGAATGTGATACAACAATTGGAATTCACAAAAGTTATGTGATAACTGAATGAATGTTATAAACATAGCACTTTAGTCTCACTTGATCGGTTGCCACGGGGTTTTGATGTGATCAAAAGTCCGTCGTAATCATGTAGCGTACGCGGATACTCGCCGGGTAAACTTAATAGACAGCTTCACCCCATAGCCCCGACCAAGTGACTGTAGGAGAACCCCGTCGCCGAAAGCATCCGTTCGGATGCTCGCGGTAGCGGTGTTCCGTCTTGGTGCACTTCGTCGACGGCATCGGGGGTGCGGCCGCCTACTGAAGTTTGCGACGAGCATTCGATCAGAATGTCGGGAATCCTGTTGAATTGCCCGACTTGATATTGAAAAGTGTTTTCGATAATGAGACTAAAATGCGGGGTTTATAATTGTTGGGCATGCGATGTCTAAAGAATTCATTTGATCAGGCATGCGATGTCTAAGGTGATTGCGGATTCCAACTGTTGTAGTTTTACACTTTCTTTTCTGTGACCGTAAGTGTAATATGTGATATCGCCGGTTTCGTTGCTATATGTCAACGACAATTGGGATGCGCATATTTACTTACGTTGATGACTTGTGATGTTATGTGTTGCTGAATATGTTATATTGGATCGTCGTGTTTGAATAGCCGGGGGTTTTTATGTGAGATGAGTGTTTTTTCATTTTCATTAATGTAAAAACTTGTATGTAATATTATTTTATTGGGGCACTTCCAGGTTGCGGAAGATGTCACCGTTGATGTATATTATTTCTTTTCTGCACTAGGATAGGCCCAAGGAGGGGAGCACAAGTAACCGGGTTCTAGGGTCCAGTGGGAGACCATCTCGAGGAGTCGAGTCCGGGTCTCCTAACCCTAGAATTGGTAGGGTTGCTTGCCGCTCTCGTAGGGGTCTAGGGGTGTGGGATTGGCTATTCATCACGACTGTGGAATCCGTGTTTTATACTGGCTCGTATTGAAAACACGGACGTCCTAGTATATCCAATATTTCATATGTTTCTTCTGCTGTGATTTATCTGTGATGTGATCATGTGATGTTCTGTGACAGATATTATATATAGTATATATGATATATTATATAAACGTTGCTTATGTTTTACACCCGCGCTAGCCCTGCCCCTCTCTGCCGTTAGTTACCTAACCTAACGGTGCAGACGGGACATCGAGGCGAATGCGGATGGTATAAGCGTACGTTATACTTATCTGTGATGTTTAGGTGGACCTTAATGATGGGATATTCATTAATGAGATTAATGAAAGAAAATAAACCTAATTGATGTTGTGGAATCGAATTTCAAAATAAAAACAGGTAGCTACAGTTCTTGCTTTGCATCGCGGTGTTCATTATAGAACATCCTGCACCTTATTCGATGAGGAAAGGACCGAGATCCCTTCACCGGGAGTGACTCCTTTAGCAATAACTGGCAGATGCTACAACCCTCGGTTTGTCTTTGATCGCTTCTATAGTTTCCGCTTTGCACAGTGATATATATCATATATCCCGCACCTCATTCGACGAGGAAAGGGCTGACGATCCCTTCACCGGGAGTGACCCTTTTAGCAAAACTAGAAAAGCCTCGAAAACATTCTATTTAAAAACCATTTGATTCCGCAACGAGATCAAGTTCAAAGCGTTAAAGGTTTTCACAAAAACCATTCGCAACCCTCCGTCATTTTAGGAAGTAGAGTACTTAGTATTCGTGCTGTGTTTATTGACCATAGTCAAGGCACAGTGTACGGTAGCTAAGTGATGTCTTCCTATACCGCATATGATGCGATTAGTTAGGACAGTCGCGTGACTTTGTTGACCTTAGTTAAGGGTCATGTGGGTGGGTCTAATTAATCACGAAATGACGGGTAGAACTTGACTAGTACTTATGATTTGTTGATCATAGTTAAGGTCATAGGTGCTAGGGGTAAAAACCATTATCGGGAGTTTCAAGTGTTGAAATTTGCAATGAGATTGCATACCTTCTATGTGATAGTTGGATCCCGATACCCACTGCGAGTAATTGTTACTCCTGGGAGAGTTTTGCACTTTGCAATTAGCCGATCAAGTAGGTGTCTAGAAAGGTGTCAACGGGGTTACGCCTCTGGGAAAACGAGGTTTACAGTAATTAGGTCCGTGCGAAAGCACGGGGAACCTCCCTCAAAGTACCGACACTGGCCTGGCTGAAAGATTGGCGAACTTGTAGAGTGTAATTAATCCCGGCTAGTCTTTCCTTTTAAGGTTTGAAGGAAGATTTGATAAAAACAGTGGGAGCCATCCTGATTAGATAAAGTATATAACCAATCTAATCTTGCAAGAGCGCACGCTGAGTATTTTCTTCTCTCTCTCTCCTGGTAGCGACCATATCACGCCTTAATCAAGATAATAAAATGGATGTATTGACCGAACCCGCTTGTTATACTGAGCTGGGGAACGTTGGTCCCGCTCCAACTTATAATTGTTATAAAACAGAGCAGGAAATAGGGAATACCAGAATTCCTATGCCGCCCAAACGAAGACAGTGCATATGATGCATCTCCTTCAGGTGTGTTCATTACAAAGAACTGTTTCTCAGTATCCTCTGCATCCTGGGTATATGATACCGGATCAGGATCCCAGATATGTAATCTGTTACATAGGGCTACAAAAAGATAGAAAAACTGAGAACGGGTGATAAGTTTCATGAGGCAGAAAACGGGGCAAGTGTTGCAGCCAAGTCTGTTGGTCACTGTCACCCTGTATTACTAATACATTGATTCTGAACAAATGCTATTAGATACCGAACCTGATATACAAAATCATATCACTCTCTTTATTTAGTAAAGAAATGTTAAAATTTTGTATTGATGGATAATGTTTTGAACATTTCCTATATCAAAAGTTGATCGGTTCAGGCACGTTATCTAAAAGCATTGACGTTCTAAATCAAACTACAGTTCCTTGTATACTGAACACACACAAGAAGAAGAGTTCAGAAATGAACGAATTCTTCTTGAGGCATTATAGACTAGGTCATATCAATGCGACCCGACTGGCTGAAGTTACATTTAGATGTATATTTAAATCAGTTTGAATTTACATCTTGTGAAACTTGCCAGTCATGTCACAAAGATATAATGACACCAGCTCTGTTTACTGGAAACAGAGGAAGAGTTGGTAAACTCTTGGGACTGATACATGATGATGTATGTAAGGTCTCCTGTCTACACATGCCAGGACTGGTTCTTTATACTTCATTATATTCTCTGATAATCTCTCAAGATTCAGTCATATATTCCTGTTGAAATATAAGTCCGAACCTTTTGAGGTATTCACAGAATATAAGTAGGAAGTAGAGAACCATATACGGGTATAAGTATTATGTCCTATGATGAGATCAGGGAGGAGAATACTTGTGCATGGAATCCTTGGACTATTCTAAAGGAAAATGAGATTCTCTCTCAGTATTACTCCTCTGAATACACCACAGCACAACGGTGTATCGGGGCGGAGCAATCACACAATATTAGATATCGTGTGCTCTATGATGAGTATTACTGAGTTACCTGTTTCCTTTTGGGAGTTATGCGCTTGAGAAGCTGCATACCAATTGAATTAGGTTCGAATCAAATCAGTGCCTACCACTCCATATAAGATATGGTGTGGGAAGATCCTATCTCTTAAGTAAGTTAAGATTTGGGATTGTCCGGCCTATGTCAAAAGCAAAATCCGGACAAGATCGAGGCAAGGTCAGTTCTGTAGAATTGGAAAGGTTCCAGCTATTCGAAACTACAGCTGAAGATTTGACAGAACCAAAGAATTTTATAGTCCCCGACGAACCTCAGCCTCTCCGCCGATCTGGTAGGGTTCCTCGCCTGCCTAAGAGATACCTCGGTTTCTCGATGACAGTGGGAGCGAGGATTGCATCATGAGATGATGACCCAACCAGTTTCGAGCAGGCCATCGAGAGTAGGGACTCTGTAAGAATGGTTGGATGCTTAGTGATCTGAGATGGAATCCTTATACACCAACAAAGTATGGACTTTGGTTGCTATAACTGAAGGGTTAAATCCCCATCAGGAGCAAGTATATCTTGAGAAGATTACTTGGTGTACATGGAAAGGTTGAGACTTTCAAAGCTAGACTTGTTAAAGTTTTTCGTCATCAACCAGGCACGGATAATGATGAAACTTTTTCTAGGGACTATGTTTAAGTCCATCCAGATCCTACTTGCCACGGCTACATACCATGACTACGATATCTGGTGGTTGGGTGCCATGACTACTTTTCTAAATAATGATTTAGAAGAGAACGTCTATAAGAACACAGCCAGAGGGCCTTGTAGACAGTGGGAGCAGCGGAAACGTGTGCAAGATGCTTTATAGGATAAAACAGGCATCGCGGAGTTGGAACATCTGTTTTAATGGATTAGTCAAAGAAGTTGACATCATCAAAATGGTAGATGAACCTTGTATAAACAAAAAGGTAGTAGGGAGTATGGTGACGATCCTCGTAGAATACGTGGATGACATACTCTTGTTAGGGAAGGAGTTTCCTATGCTACGCTCGATCAATCTCCGCTTATCACAATGATTTTCCATATAGGATCAAAGTGATACCTACTAAATCCTAAGATTTGGATCTATGAGATAGATTTAATTGGATGTTAGGATACTCACTAGTTGTAGTGAGAAGGTATCAATCGATCCTGGGGAGAATCACTGGAAGGGTTCCAGAGTGATAAGGACGACTGAATGTCAGTCGCAGGCATTGTCTTTACCCTCGGTAAAGGGACGGTATGTTGGAAGATTTCCAAGCTATATACCGTGACAAACTAGACGATAAAGGCTGGTAACATCGCTATTAAAGATACTTCCAAAGAGGCAGTTTGGGTGTATATTGGTTCATAAGATGAACTAGGTTCCTGCCATTGTGTGACAATGGAAATGTGGCTTTGGCCCTGGAACCCTGGTCCCATCAGTGACCCAGACATATTCTGAGGCAGCATCACCTGATCATGGAGATAGTTGATCTCCAGGGTGATCGAGGTTAGAAGAGTAGACTCAGAGGAGAACACGGCGGATCCACTCACGAAGGCCTATTCCCAAAGAGAGACTTTTAGGGGATGGTTGAGTATTAGATACTGCAACCACTGCTACAGATGGCCCTAGTGCAAGTGGGAGATTGTTAGTTGTATGTATGCCCTAGAGGCCATTACTGTACATTGGATGTATATTGTAGTGGATGCTGGGACATATATAGGTAGGACTTTCTTGCTCGACATGATAGTACGCTATCTGGTTGCTCTTTGTCTTAACGTGTATACTTCCTGTCTCTCTGATTACATGTTGATAAAGCCCTTAGGATGAGTACTCGACTTCCAGGACTATGATGCAGATCATACTAGTGGGGCCTGGGTAGTCAATGAGTACATCCTTCATTGTTCCTAGTCGTGGGAATATCGAGACGGGGCATCGATATTCCAGAGTAGACTAGCGTATATCTTCTCGACCCATGGGATGGGCGATGGATGATCCCATATCCATTGGTGTTTGACATCAGAGATGGTATACGGGTGCTCAGTGGAGACTGGGTACACTGAACGGACTCGCCGAGAACTCCCAGATGGTATTATACCTCACGTCAGATGGCAGTTCTCTGGTGACACTGGTACAGCTTAGTCTGTTGACCCGAGATCGTCATAGAGTCTTGTGTGTCTCCCACTGTGCTTTGATTTCCACCCTACCACGGCTCTACTGAGTCGTGCAAACAGGTGGTTTTTGGGTACAGTCCCGATTCACATGGAGGCAATGAGCGATAGGAGGGGATTCGTCTCTCCCGGTATTGGGGGTTGATGTTGCGCTATGCTCGACTGGCCATAACAGGAAATCCCTGGCCAGGGTTGCTGTGATATACTGGTAAGAGTTATCAGTAGTTTCACGAATGTTATGGACCTCAAGTCGGCATGACTTATCGAGCTACTGGGGTCTGACGTTTACCACCCCTAGGCGAGATATGCGACATATCAGACGAACAGACCGGACTGTACGGTAAGTGTTACTGGTTGGATTCACAGGAGTGTGAGCGGGCTTGCTCGTCGATCTTCTGATCGCTCAATACCCGGGTGGCCGTTACGTTTAGCAGACCGCTTGCGGCTTGTGGGTGTTTGATATGATCATCACCTACTGCCGGCGTATTGACGAGTCTTTAGAGTCCTACACAGAGGTTTCCTGGCTCAAGCGAAAAGAAATAGGAGCGCATATGAGATATGTGCGGGACCGAGAATAATGCGTGTATGTGATACCGTATTTCATTCTCGCGATGAATGTATCGATTGGTTATATGCGATATAACCTAGTTATCGAATCAAGGATTGATTCGATAAGCCGATACATTGGATACTAGCCGGTTATATGTGACATGACCGGATCATTGAATCAAGTGTTGATTTAATGATTTAATGTATAATTTTAAATTTGATATATCACTTTGCATTAACTAGTATTGGTTCACTTTAAATGGATTTTCTCACTTGAAATGCACATTGTATATGTGATATATTTTTGTGCACAAGATTGCATCATGTTTGATGATACATGCAAGCTTAGGTTTGTGTAAAGAATTAAACAATGGTTAAGTTAGTGGTTAGGGTTTACTTTTATCTTATTCATTTATCTATTGATTTATTTATTTATTTCTTTTTGGAAAAGATAAAGAGAATGGTGGCTTTTTTGTAGTTTTGTGGAAACTTCATGAAATGTTGAAATCTTGACCATTCTTGTTCTTTTCCTAAACCTAACCATTAACCCTAACCATGGTTTATTCTCTACACCTAACTATGTTTACTATCATGATAAGTATCATTTTATTTGATAATTTAATATATACTTATCATATTCTTTTGCTTCATCTTCTTCTTCTTCAACAAAAGAAAAAGCTTGCAACCTTTAATGGCAACTAGCCAAAACAAGTGAGAAATCCAATTCTAAAGTGTACCCACTTCCTATTTCTTCATTCTCTACCTCTTGCCAAGTAGTATAGGGTGTTTCCTTCACAAGTTTTCTTGACTTGGTGAAGTTGGAGCTTGATCTAGCGATGCCTCGACGTAGATCATCTTCGGCATCGTCGTCGATGACCTAGCCCGCTTTTTCTCCGATGAAGCCGACGCTAGAGCCCAAGATCCGATTTGGACAGCGAGGGGACTTCATCGCGGAGCCTAGGAGGTGGAGGACCGGATCTACAAAGGTTGTAGCCCCTTCCCTTTAGCTATATTTCCGTTTACATGCTTGCATCGCCTCATTATCTAGTTAACGATCCGTATTAGGGTTTGTAGGCACTTGTAAAATTTGAATTTGTGCATGTTTGATCACTTGTGAGACTCCATTAGAGTGCCTAGTAACCCTACAGCTTAAATACCATGCATGTATATGTATTCATTTGTCATGCGATATCATGGAGCTTTATACCGATATTCACTGTTCACTGACTCGTGATTTTGAGATTTCGGATCTTTTATGAGATTTCTGGATTTGGGAAACCACATGTGAATGTTTATAAACTTATGATTTGTTTTAAAGAGAAAGATGTGGTTTTCCTTGATATGATGTTTTCTCGATTTTGAGATAGTTACGGGCCGATCCTGTTCTGTGGAGCCCGAGGTATTGAGATATTAAGATATTGAGATTTGATGATATGGGCCGATCCTGATCATGTGGAGCCCATAGGCCGATCCTGTTCATGCGGAGCCTGAGATATTGAGATTGAGATGGTTATGGGCCGATCCTGTTTATGCGGAGCCCGAGATATTGAGATATTGAGATTGAGATGGTTATAGGCCGATCCTGTTCATGCGGAGCTCGAAATATTGAGATATTGAGATATTGAGAGATATATATATATTTTGTGTCGATGCTTGACACGGATTCTCTGTTGATTTCCTTGATGATATTTCGGTTTTTATACAAAAATCTCACTGAGATAAGAAAACAGTTTTCTCATTCATGATGTATTTTGCATTCATTCTTAGTGTATCAGTACATCATATATGTGACATGTTGCTACTAGCGGTACTGACACGAGCACTTGGTATTGTTAGTTATATGTATGCCCTAGAGGCCATTACTGTACATAGGATGTACATTGTAGTGGATGCTGGGACATATATAGGGAGGACTTTCTTGCTCAACATGATAGTATGCTATCTGGTTGCTCTTTACCTTAACGTGTATACTGATTGTCTCTCTGTTACATGTTGGTAAAGCCCTTAGGATGTGTACTTGACTACCTGGACTATGATGCAGATCATACTAGTGGGGACAGATAGTCTATAAGTACATCCTTCAAAGTCCCTAGTCGTGGGTGTATCGAGACGGGGCATCGATATACCAGAGTAGACTAGCGTATACCTTCTCGACCCATACAGATGGGCGATGGATGATCCCATATCCATTGGTGTTTGACATCAGAGATGATATACGGGTGCTCAGTGGAGACTGGGTACACTGGACGGACTCACCGAGAACTCCCAGATGGTATTATACCTTACGTCAGATGGCAGTTCTCTGGTGACACTGGTACAGAGTAGTCTGTTGACCCGAGATCGTCATAGAGTCTTGTGTGGTTCCCACTGTGCTTTGATTTCCATCTTACCACGTCCAAGAGGGCATGCAAAACGGTGGCTTTTGGGTACAGTCCCGAATCATATGGAGGCAATGAGCGATAGGAGGGGATTCGTCTCTCCCGGTATAGGGAGTTGATGTTGCGCTGTGTTCGATTGGCTATAACCGGAAATCCCTGGCCAGGGTTGCTGAGATTTACTGGTAAGTGTTACCTGTAGTTTCTCGAACTGTTATAGACCTCATATCGACATGACTTATCGAGCTATTGGGGTCTGACGTTTACCACCCCTAGGTGAGATATGCGACATATCGGACGAACAGACCGGACTGTACGGTAAGTGTTACTGGTTGGATTCACAGGAGTGTGAGCGGGCTTGCTCGTCGATCTTCTGATCGCTCAATACCCGGGTGGCCGTTACGTTTAGCAGACCGCTTGCGGCTTATGGGTGTTTGATATGATCATCACCTGCTGCCGGCGTATTAACGAGTCTTTAGAGTCCTACACAGACGTTTCCTGGCTCAAGCGAAACGAAATAGGAGCGCATATGAGATATGTGCAGGACCGAGAATAATGCGTGTATGTGATATCGTATTTCATTCTCGCGATGAATGTATCGATTGGTTATATGCGATATAACCTAGTTATCGAATCAAGGATTGATTCGATAAGCCGATACATTGGATATTAGTCGGTTATATGCGATATGACCGGATCGTTAAATCAAATATTGATTTAACGATTTAATGCATAATTATATATTTGATATATTACTTTGCATTGACTAGTATTGGTTCACTTAAGATGGATTTTCCCACTCGGTTGTGCACATTGTATATGCGATATAATTTTGTGCACAAGTTTGTATCATGTTTGATGATACATGCAAAATTGGTTAAGTGTAAAGATTGAACCATGGTTATATGAATGGTTAGGGTTATGATTACTTATTCATTTATTTATTTATTAGTTTTGGATAATAAAAGCATTAAGAGAAAAAACAAAATGGTTTTCTTTCATTCTTTCTTTCATGAAGCTTGTTGAAGCTTCATGAAGCTTTTGACCAAGTGACCATTTTGTCTTCTTCTTTAACCCTAACCACTCACATAAACTCTAGTTAGCTCTCTACACTTGACTATGGTTTGATTATGATAAGAATGATTATTCTTTTCTATTCTTAAATAACTTATCATATTCATTCTTTCTTCTTCTCCATCTTCATCACATGAAGAAAGCTTGCTACTACAATGGCAACTTGAGAAAACAAGTGAGAAATCCAATTCTAAAGTGAACCCACTTCCTATTTCTTCATCCTCTACCTCTTGCCAAGTAGTATAGGGTGTTTTCTTCACAAGTTTTATGACTTGGTGAAGTGGGAGCTTGATCTAGTGATGCCTCGACGTAGATCATCTTCGGTATCGACATCGACGACCTAGCCCGCCCTTTTCTCCGACGAAGCCGACGCTAGAGTCCGGGATCCAATTTGGACAGCGGAGGGACTTCATCATGGAGCTATGGAGGTGGAGGACCGGATCTACAAAGGTTGTATTTCCGTTCTTGTAGTTAAGTTGTTAACTAGTTTCCTTTGTCGCCTATATATCTAGTTAACGATCCGTATTAGGGTTTCTCGGCACTTGTAATTTTTGAAATTGGCATGGTTGATACCTTGTGAGACCTCATTAGTGTGCCTAGGAACCCTACAGTGGTATCAGAGCCTAGCTAGAGCCTTAGGCGATGCTTAGACGATGTTAGAAACCCGATCGAACCGAAACCCTAAACCCAAAATTGCTCTCTGTACATTTTTCAATTTCGGGGATTTTTCCACATTAAAAATATGCAGAAAATTCAGCAGGTAATTGTAAGAATTACTGTGAAGCCCGTACCCATGATTCCCTCAAAGCGCGGCGGAACCGCGGCACAAGCATGGCTTGTGCGGCGGTTCCGCGGCCAAATTGTCATATCTGCCAACCAATTTTGCACAGTAATTCCTCTTTTATGGTGCTGGATTTTCTGGGAATTTTTAATATTTACTCAAGAGTTGAGTATTTTGGGTTGTATTGGGAGTTCGTAGATTCGATCGGATTGTCAGACTTCGTCTATGTGTTTTTCCGGATATTTTGGAATATGTTAAAAAAGTTCGACCGGATATAAATACCCACCTTTTCCCCTGTCGGGAAATTTCCAAGTGTTGGATTTTTCTGTGGTTTAAGGACGTTCTAAGTAGTGAAAGTAACGCGATGGTCCCTCTAGAAGACAACAAACCTTAACTCGATTATGTGACCGTCTTGAACTGCCCTTTGAACCTTCGGGTTTGGGGCAGTACGGCGTGCCACATGTGAGGCGTTGGCTTGACCCTTCTACGGCTGGACCGTTGGTACTGAGGCACGAACTGAATGTTTTTAGACTTGTTTCATGTGTTGATCTGTATCGGGAAAACTTGGGTGTTTGAATGTTCGATCAGAAAGTTTAACATTTTCTAATTATCTGGAATGTGATACAATAATTGGAATTCACAATCAGTTATGAGATAACTGAATGAATGTTATAAATCTAGCGGTTTAGTCTCACTTGATCGGTTGCCACGGAATTTTGATGTGATCAAAAGTCCGTTGCAATCACGTAGCGTACGCGGATACTTGCCGGGTAAACTTAATAGACAGCCTCACTCCATAGCCCCGACCAAGTGACTGTAGGAGAACCCCGTCCCGAAAGCATCCGTCCGGGTGCTCGCGGCAGCGGTGTTCCGCCTTGGTGCACTTCGTCGACGGTATCGGGGGTGCGGCCGTCTACTAAAGTTTGCGACGAGCATTCGATCAGTATGTCGGGAATCCTGTTGAATTCCCCGACTTGATATTGAAAAGAGTTTTCGATAATGAGACTAAAATGCGGGGTTTATAATTGTTAGGCATGCGATGTCTAAGGAATTCATTTGATTAGGCATGCGATGTCTATGCAGGTTGTGGATTCCAACTGTTGTAGTTTTACACTTTCTTTTCTGTGACCGTAAGTGTAATATGTGATATCGCCGGTTTCGTTGCTATATGTCAACGACAATTGGGATGCGCATATTTACTTATGTTGATGACATGTGATGTTATGTGTTGCTGGATATGTTATATTGGATCGTCGTGTTTGAATAGCCGGGGTTTTTTTATGTGAGATGAGTGTTTTTCATTCATGTAAAAACTTGTATGTAATATTCTTTTATTGGGGCACTTCCAGGTTGCGAAAGATGTCACCTTTTGTATATTATTTACTTTTCCGCACTAGGATAGACTCAAGGAGGGGAGCACAAGTAACCGGGTTCTGGAGTCCAGTGGGAGACCAACTCGAGGAGTCGAGTCCGGGTCTCCTAACTCTAGAATTGGTAGGGTTGCTTGCCGCTCTCGTAGGGGTCTAGGGGTGTGGGTTTGGCTATTCATCGCGACCGTGGAATCCGTGTTTTATACTGGCTCGTATTGAAAACACGGACGTCTTAGTATATCCAATGTTTCATATGATTCTTCTGCTGCGATATCTGTGATGTGATCATGTGATATGTTCTGTGATAGATACAGTATATAGTATATATGATATATTATATAGACGTTACTTATGTTTTACACCCGCGCTAGCCCTGCCCCGCTCTGCCGTTAGTCACCTAACCTAACGGTGCACGAGGGGACATCGAGGCGAATGCGGATGGCATAAGTGTACGTCGTATTTATCTGTGATGTTTAGGTACTTAAATGATGGGACTTCATTAATGTGATCAATGAAATAAAAGAAACCTAAGATGTTGTAGAATCGAATTTCAAAATAAAACAGGTAGCTACAGTTCTTGCTTTGCACAGCGGTATATGTGATATATCCTGTACCTTATTCGATGAGGAAAGGACCGAGATCCCTTCACCGGGAGTGACTCCTTTAGCAATAACTGGCAGATGCTACACACTCGGTTTGTCTTTTGATTGCTTTTAAGAGTTTTTGCTTTGCACAGCGGTATATGTGATATATCCTGCACCTTATTCGATGAGGAAAGGACCGAGATCCCTTCACCGGGAGTGACTCCTTTAGCAAAACTAGAAAAGCCTCAAAAGCACTCCATTTTTAAAATCATTTGATTCTACAACGATATCAAGTTCATTACGCAATAGGTTTTCAGAAAAATCTGTCATAGCCCTCCGTCATTTCAGATAAGTCCTGTTTAGTATTCGTGCTGCGTTTGTTGACCTTGTCAAGGCACAGTGTGCGGTAGCTAACCAGTATTTATCTGCTTATGCATATGATGCAGATTGGGTTAGGGTAGTCGTGCGGCCTTGTTGACCTTGTCAAGGGTCGTGCGGGTGGGTTTGATTCAATCAAGAAATGACGGGTTGAACTTGACTTGCGGTCTATGGTTTGTTGACCTTGTCAAGGTCATAGATCGTTTGGGGCAAAATATTATCGGGAATTTCAAGTGTTGAAATTTGCAATGAGATTGCATACCTTCTATGAGATAGTTGGATCCCGATACCCGCTGCGAGTAAGAGTTACTCCTGGGAGAGTTTTACACATTACAATTAGCCGATCAAGTAGGTGTCTAGAAAGGTGTTAACGAGGTTACGCCTCTGGGAAAACGAGGTTTATATTAATTAGGTTCGTGCGAAAGCACGGGGGACCTCCCTCAAAGTACCGACACTGGCCTGGCTGAAAGATTGGCGAACTTGTAGTTTGTAATTAATCCCGGCTAGTCTTTCCTTTTAGGGTTTGAAGGAAGATTTGATAAAAACAGTGGGAGCCATCCTGATTAGATAAAATAATAACCAATCTGATCTTGCAAGAGCATACGCTGAGTGTTTTCTTCTCTCTCTCTCTCCAGGTAGCAACCATATCACGCCTTAATTAAGATAATAATACGGAATATTGACCGAACCCGCTTGTTATACTGAGCTGGGGAACGTTGGTCCCGCTCCAACTTATAATTGTTATAAGACAGAGCAGGAAATTGGGGAATACCAGATTTCCCGTGCCGCCCAAACAAAGAGAGTGCATGCTGATGCATCATCTTCGGGTGTGTTCGTTACAAAGAACTGTTTCTCTGTATCCTCTACGTCCTGGGTATGTGATACCAGATCAGGATCCCAGATATGTAATCTGTTACATAGGGCTACAGAAAGGTAGAGAACTGAGAACGGGTGATAAGTTTCATGAGGCAGAAAACGGGGCAAGTGTTGTAGCCAAGTCTGTTGGTCACTGTCACCCTGTATTCAAAATACATTGATTCTGAACAAATGTTATTAGATACCGAACCTGATATACAAAATCATATCAATCTCTTTATTAGTAAAGAAATGATAAAATTTTGTATAGTTGGATAATGTTTTGAACATTTCCTATATCAAAAGTTGATCGGTTCAGGCACGCTATCTAAAAGCATTGATGTTCTAAATCAAACTACAGTTCTTTAGTATACAGAACACACACAAGAGGAAGAGTTCAGAAATGAACGAATCCTACTTGAGGCATTGTAGACTAGGTCATATCAATGCGACCCGACTAGCTAAAGTTACATGTAGATGCATATTTAAATCAGTTTGAATTTACATCTTGTGAAACTTGCCAGTCATGTCACAGAGATAAGATGACCATAGCTCCGTTTACTGGAAACAGGGAAAGAGTTAGTGAACTCTTGGGATGATACATGTTGATGTATGTAGGTCCCATGTCTACACATACCAAGATCGGTTCTTTATACTTCATTACATTCTCTGATGATCTCTCAAGATTCAGACATATGTTCCTGTTGAAACACAAGTCCGAACCTTTTGAGATATTCACAGAATATAAGTTAGAAGTAGAGAACCAATACGGGTATAAGTATTATGTCCTTTGATGTGATCAAGGAGGAGAATACTTGAGCACGGAATTCCTGGACCATTCTAAAGGAGAATGAGATTCTCTCTCAGCATTACTCCTCCGTATACACCATAGCACGATGGTATATCGGGGCGGAGCAATCACACCCTATATGATAAGGTGTGCTCTATGATGAGTACTACTGAGTTACCTGTTTCCTTTTTGGGAGTTATGCGCTTGAGAAGCTGCATACCTATTGAATAGGGTTCGAATCAAATCAGTTGCCTACCACTTCATATGTGATATGGAAAGGGAAGAGCCCATATCTTAAGTTAGTTAAGATTTGGGGTTGTCCGGCCTATGTCTAAAAGCAAAATCCGGACAAGCTCAAGGCAAGATCTGTTATGTAGAACTGGAAATGTTCCAGCTATACAAACTGCAGCTGATGATTTGATAGAACCAATGGATTCAATAGTTACCAACGAACCTCAGCCTCTCCGCCGATCTAGTAGGGTTCCTCACCCACCTGAGAGATACTTCGGTTTCTCTATGACAGTGGGAGCGAGGATTGCATCATGAGATGATAACCCAACTAGTTTCGAGCAGGCCATCGAGAGTAGGGACTCTGTAAGAATGGCTGGATGCTTAGTGATCTGAGATGGAATCCATGTACACCAACAAAGTATGGACTTTGGTTGCTATATCTGAAGGGTTAAATTCCCATCAGGAGCAAGTATATCTTGAGAAGATTACTTGGTGTACTTGGAAAGGTTGAGACTTTCAAAGCTAGACATGTTAAAGGTTTTCATCATCGACCAGGCGTGGATAATGATGAATCCTTTTTCAGTGGCTATGCTTAAGTCCATCCAGATCCTACTTGCCACGGCTACATACCATAACTACGATATCTGGTGGTTGGGTGTCATGACTGCTTTTCTAAATGATGTTTTGGAAGAGAGCGTCTATAAGTACACAGCCAGAGGGCTTCGTAGATAGTGGGAGCAGCGGAAACGTGTGCAAGATGTTTTATGTGATAAAACAGGCATCGCGGAGTTGGAACATCTGTTTTGATGTGGTAGTCAAAGAGTTTGACTTCATCAAAATGGGAGATGAACCTTGTATAAACAAAAAGGTAGTAGGGAGTATGGTGATGATCTTCGTAGAGTACGTGGATGACATACTCATGATAGGGAAGGAGTTTCCTATGCTACGCTCGTTCAATCTCCGCTTATCACAATGATTCTCCATATAGGATCAAAGTGATACCTCCTAAATCCTGGGTTTTGGATCTATGAGATAGATCTAATTGGATGTTAGGATTCTCACTAGTTGTAGTGAGATGGTATCAACCGATCCTGGGGAGAATCACTGGAAGGGTTCCAGGGTGATAAGGATGACTGAAAGTCAGTCGCAGGCATTGTCTTTACCCTCAGTAAAGGGACGGTATGTTGGAAGAGTTCCAAGCTAGATACTGTGGCATACTAGACGATTAAGGCTGAATACATCGCTACTTAAGATGCTACCCAAAGAGGCTGTCTGGGTGTATATATGTTCATGAGATGAACTTAGTTCCTCCTATTGTGTGACAATGGAGTTGTGGCTTATGCCAAGGAACGTTCGTCCCATCAGTGATCCAGACATATTCTAAGGCAGTATCACCTGATCATGGAGATAGTTGATCTTCAGGGTGATCGAGGTTAGGAGAGTAGACTCAGAGGACAACACGGCGGATCCACTCACAAAGGCCTATTCCCAGAGAGAGATTTTTATGGGATGGTTGAGTATGAGATACTGCAACCACTACTACAGATGGCCCTAGTGCAAGTGGGAGATTGTTAGTTATATGTATGCCCTAGAGGCCATTACTGTACATAGGATGTACATTGTAGTGGATGCTGGGACATATATAGGGAGGACTTTCTTGCTCAACATGATAGTATGCTATCTGGTTGCTCTTTACCTTAACGTGTATACTGATTGTCTCTCTGTTACATGTTGGTAAAGCCCTTAGGATGTGTACTTGACTACCTGGACTATGATGCAGATCATACTAGTGGGGACAGATAGTCTATAAGTACATCCTTCAAAGTCCCTAGTCGTGGGTGTATCGAGACGGGGCATCGATATACCAGAGTAGACTAGCGTATACCTTCTCGACCCATACAGATGGGCGATGGATGATCCCATATCCATTGGTGTTTGACATCAGAGATGATATACGGGTGCTCAGTGGAGACTGGGTACACTGGACGGACTCGCCGAGAACTCCCAGATGGTATTATACCTTACGTCAGATGGCAGTTCTCTGGTGACACTGGTACAGAGTAGTCTGTTGACTCGAGATCGTCATAGAGTCTTGTGTGGTTCCCACTGTGCTTTGATTTCCACCTTACCACGTCCAAGAGGGCGTGCAAAACGGTGGCTTTTAGGTACAGTCCCGAATCACATGGAGGCAATGAGCGATAGGAGGGGATTCGTCTCTCCCGGTATAGGGAGTTGATGTTGCGCTGTGTTCGATTGGCTATAACCATAAATCCTTGGCCAGGGTTGCTGAGATTTACTGGTAAGTGTTACCTGTAGTTTCTCAAACTGTTATAGACCTCATATCGACACGACTTATCGAGCTATTGGGGTCTGACGTTTACCACCCCTAGGTGAGATATGCGACATATCGGACGAACAGACCGGACTGTACGGTAAGTGTTACTGGTTGGATTCACAGGAGTGTGAGCGGGCTTGCTCGTCGATCTTCTGATCGCTCAATACCCGGGTGGCCGTTACGTTTAGCAGACCGCTTGCGGCTTGTGGGTGTTTGATATGATCATCACCTGCTGCCGGCGTATTGACGAGTCTTTAGAGTCCTACACAGAGGTTTCCTGGCTCAAGCGAAACGAAATAGGAGCGCATATGAGATATGTGCAGGACCGAGAATAATGCGTGTATGTGATATCGTATTTCATTCTTGCGATGAATGTATCGATTGGTTATATGCGATATAACCTAGTTATCGAATCAAGGATTGATTCGATAAGCCGATACATTGGATATTAGTCGGTTATATGCGATATGACCGGATCGTTAAATCAAATATTGATTTAACGATTTAATGCATAATTATATATTTGATATATTACTTTGCATTGACTAGTATTGGTTCACTTAAGATGGATTTTCTCACTCGGTTGTGCACATTGTATATGCGATATAATTTTGTGCACAAGTTTGTATCATGTTTGATGATACATGCAAAATTGGTTAAGTGTAAAGATTGAACCATGGTTATATGAATGGTTAGGGTTATGATTACTTATTCATTTATTTATTTATTAGTTTTGGATAATAAAAGCATTAAGAGAAAAAACAAAATGGTTTTCTTTCATTCTTTCTTTCATGAAGCTTGTTGAAGCTTCATGAAGCTTTTGACCAAGTGACCATTTTGTCTTCTTCTTTAACCCTAACCACTCACATAAACTCTAGTTAGCTCTCTACACTTGACTATGGTTTGATTATGATAAGAATGATTATTCTTTTCTATTCTTAAATAACTTATCATATTCATTCTTTCTTCTTCTCCATCTTCATCACATGAAGAAAGCTTGCTACTACAATGGCAACTTGAGAAAACAAGTGAGAAATCCAATTCTAACGTGAACCCACTTCCTATTTCTTCATCCTCTACCTCTTGCCAAGTAGTATAGGGTGTTTTCTTCACAAGTTTTATGACTTGGTGAAGTGGGAGCTTGATCTAGTGATGCCTCGACGTAGATCATCTTCGGCATCGACATCGACGACCTAGCCCGCCCTTTTCTCCGACGAAGCTGACGCTAGAGTCCGGGATCCGATTTGGACAGCGGAGGGACTTCATCATGGAGCTATGGAGGTGGAGGACCGGATCTACAAAGGTTGTATTTCCGTTCTTGTAGTTAAGTTGTTAACTAGTTTCCTTTGTCGCCTATATATCTAGTTAACGATCCATATTAGGGTTTCTCGGCACTTGTAATTTTTGAAATTGGCATGGTTGATGCCTTGTGAGACCTCATTAGTGTGCCTAGGAACCCTACAGGTATTACACTTTTGTATAGATATTTACCCTTGCCATTATTAAATGCTTCAGGTTATATTTTGAGGATATTATTATTGTATGACCTTGGAGAGAGTCATATATGCGATTTCTTCTCGGTGATATTTTCTACTCACGAGTTGGCAACTCACCCCCATTGTGCCACAGTTTCTTGCAGATTTGGCTGTACAAGTTTCATTGCGGCTTGCTAGCACACTGCTTCCTTCCGGGTGATTGCTTTGGTAGGTGGATTCACTTGCATCGTGACCACCTTTGTACTTTATTTATTTCAGTTGTATCTAGTAAACTCCATCAACCAGACTTGTATTGATTTATAGACTTAGATGAACAGTATGTATATTCTTTCGGCCTTAGAGTCGCGCGCTGTATTATTATAGTTTTCTCTGGTTTTCTTGAGGATGTTGGTTTTCTTGCCGAGTTTTGATCCTCGCCCTTCGGCGTTGTATGCATTGCATGGTTGTTTCCGCCAATTGGCGAAGAGCTAGCTCCCGCTTGGGGATGCCTTTATTCATTATTATGTATTTCATGTGTTGTACCCGTTTGGGGGCCAGCATTTACAAAGAAGACTCTTCCGAAATTTTCGGAAAAATATGATATTGCTTTTAGATGTTTAATGCTATTTATTGTGTTAAAACCACTTGCTTAAAACAAGTTTTCCTTCTCTCTTTTTAAATGGTTTAGATTTTTGGGCTTTTGGCTTACTTGAATTAGGTGGGGTCCTATAGATTTCACATGATTCAAGTGCCAGTCATGTGCTATTTCGGGTCATGACATGTTGTCTGAGCAGGCCCTTAATTGGGCTGGGCTCAGCTCTGCTCAGTTTGCAGATAAGTCAGGAGTTTTTAGGCGACTTGTTTAGACTTATGTATTCTTCCAATTTTTCTGGCATTGCTGACTCCTTCTTCGTATTTTCGTCTCATGCAGAACCCATGGATCTAGGTAAATTTTGTGCGGCCCTGGTCGAACAGAAGAAGGGGAAGAAAGCCCAAGGTGCCGGTCCCTCTCGCCCGTCGTCGGCTCCGACTCCCCCGGCGGCAGCTCTATCCAGGCGCTCAAGTGCGCCCCGGGTCCCTGAGCCAGCCATGCGCCGAGCTGAAAACATGCTCGGGAGCAGGAGCCCCGGGTTTGGTAGGTGGGAGGTGAGACTGGTACTCCCGCGTCTCTCCTTAAGAGGTACCATAGGACGGTTCCCCGCTCCCCGGCTTTCTTGATCATCGTGGATGAAGGGGAGCTTCGATTCGAGGTGCCCTCGGGTCTTTTCGTCGCCGACAGCCTACTCTCGGAGATGGAAAGGTCGGACGGAGGCAGAATCCCTCGGGGGACCCTTAGGGCCCAAATGGCGGCCATAGCCCAGGAGGCCGTGCAGGTCAGCGTTCATACCTCACTCGGGTCTTCATTCAGTATTTTTGTTCGCAAGATTGGGTTCCCCCTTTCTCTTTTTACCCTCCTTTTTTTCTTCAGGTCCTCCAACACTGTACCCTTGTTGTCAACATGGAGGACGAGGAAATTGCCCCGGTGATGCAGGCCATGGGCGAGCTCTCCTCACGGGAGGAGAGCTCCAGGCTGGAGCTGCAAACAGTGATGGAGAGGGTCGCTGCCCTCGAAGACCAGATGGCGGCCAGGGATCGGGAGATCGCTAGCTGCCGAGAGGCCGCTCGAGCCGCCAAGGCTAAGCTGGAAGGCTCCAGGGTGCTTTTCGCCACCCTGAAGAAGACAGCGAACACCCTCCGGAGGGAGAGCGAGGCGGCGAAGGAAGTAGTGAAGCGTGCCGACCTTCGAGCGTCGAAGGTGGTGGAGAACTATCAGAAGTCGGACCAGTTCTACGCTGACCTGGCTCAAGCTGCTGCCCTCGTTTTGCATGAAGCCCTCGATACCGTCAAGGCCCTGATGCCGGTGTTTCCTGACGGCGAGCTCCGGGGTGAGTACCCCCTCGGGGATGAGGAGCAGTGGAATGCCCCCGGAGGCGCCGCAGGGGGAAGGGCTCCTGGTGGGACGTTGGGGAGGAGTCGGTCCCCCCGACTCCCAGCGCCGAGGCTCCTGCGATGGGCGCCGATCTTCAAGACACAACCCCGGTCATGGTGGTGGATGCTGAGCTCATCAGGGTTCTCCCCAGCTCCGAAGTCTGAGTCTCCCCGCTTTCTTATTTTTGCGCTGAAATTTTGTAAGCCTCCAGGAGTTTTTGTAAGGCTGGGGAGCCTATAATACCTCTGTAAAGACTTTCGGCTTTGTGAATAAAATCTTTTTGTAGTGTTCTTTGCGTGCACATTTTCCCTTTGTTTGTGGTAATTTTTTTATTTGCGCGGTACTGCTTTCATGATACGTTAGGTCGGAGATTGGTTTTTCATCTAGCGATCACACGTCGAGTTGAATTCAACCATTTTCCAAGTATGCAAAGATCGGTGCAAGGTCGGTATCTCCATTAAGACCGGTGAAAGATCGGTATATGCATGGCCCCAAAGGAGAGATGGGATCGTTTATTAATGACACGCAGGAAGTTGAGCAGGGAAGCTGCTCGATGGCCTCTTAATGAGGGCTTTGACCCTTGGCGTCGTTGGGTAAGAAATTGCCAACCAAGGATGAACCGAGCAGGGAAGCTGCTCGGTGGCCTCTTGATGAGGGTTTTGATCCTTGGCCTCGTTTGGTAAGAGATTACCAGCCAAGGATGGACCGAGTAGGGAAGCTGCTCGGTGGCCTCTTGATGAGAGCTTTGATCCTTAGCGTGGGAGGACATAGAGTTGCTTGCTAAGGATGGACCAAGTAGGGTTGCTGCTCGGTGGCCTTTTGCTGAGGTCTTTGATCCTTGGCGTCATTGCGTGAGAGATTATCAGCCAAAGATGGACCGAGCAAGGAAGCTGCTCGGTGGCTTCTTGATGAGGGGCTTTGATCATTGGCGTCGTTGGGTAAGAGATTACCAGCCAAGGATGGACCGAGCAGGGTTGCTGCTCGGTGGCCTCTCGATGAGGGCTTTGATCCTTGGCATTGTTGGGTAAGAGATTACCAGCCAAGGATGGACCGAACAGGGAAGTTGCTCGGTGGCCTCTTGACGAGGGCTTTGATCTTTGGCGTCGTTGGGTAAGAGATTACCAGCCAAGGATGGACTGAGCAGGGAAGCTGCTCGGTGGCCTCTTGATGAGGGTTTTGATCCTTAGTGCGGGAGGGCATGGAGTGGCCTGCTAAGGATGGACCGAGCAGGGTTGCTGCTCGGTTGCCTCTTGATGAGGCCTTTGATCCTTAGCGTCATTGGGTAAGAGATTACCAGCCAAGGATGGACCAAGCAGGGAAGCTGCTCAATGTCCTCTTGATGAGGGCTTTGATCCTTAGTGCGAGAGGGCATGGAGTGGCTTGCTAAGAATGGACCGAGCAAGGTTGCTGCTCGGTTGCCTCTTGATGAGGGCTTTGATCCTTGACGTCGTTGGGTAAGAGATTACCAGCCAAGGATGGACCGAGCAGGGAAGCTGCTCGGTGGCCTCTTGATGAGGGCTTTGATTCTTAGAGAGGGAGGGCATAGAGTGGCCTGTTAAGGATGGACTGAGCAGGGTTGCTACCCGGTGGCCTCTTGATGAGGGCTTTGATCCTTGGCGTCGTTGGGTAAGAGATTACCAGCCATGGATGGACCGAGCAGGAAAGCTGCTCGGTGGCATCTTGATGAGGGCTTTGATCCTTGGTGTCATTGGGTAAGATATTACCAGCCAAGGATGGACCGAGCAGGGAAGCTGCTTGGTGGCCTTTTGACGAGGGCTTTGATCCTTGGCGTCGTTGGGCTTTGATCCTTTTGACGAGGGTTGCTGCTCGGTTGCCTCTTGATGAGGGATTTGATCCTTGGCATCGTTGGGTAAGAGATTACCAGCCAAGGATGGACCGAGCAAGGAAGCTGCTCAGTGGCCTCTTGATGAGGGTTTTGATCCTTAGTGCGGGAGGGCATGGAGTGGCCTGCTAAGGATTGACCGAGCAGGGAAGCTACTCGGTGGCCACTTGATGAGGGCTTTGATTCTTAGTGCGGGAGGGCATAGAGTGGCCTGCTAAGGATGGACCGAGCAGGGTTGCTGCTCGGTGGCCTCTTGATGAGGGCTTTGATCCTTGGCGTCGTTGGGTAAGAGATTACCAGCCAAGGATAGACCGAGCAGGGAAGCTGCTCGGTGGCCTCTTGACGAGGGCTTTGATCCTTGGCGTTGTTGGGTAAGAGATTACCGGCCAAGGATGGACCGAGCAGGGAACCTGCTAGGTGGCTTCTTGATGAGGGCTTTGATCCTTAGTGCGGGAGGGCATGGAGTGGCCTGCTAAGGATAGACCGAGCAAGGTTGCTGCTCAGTTGCCTCTTGATGAGGGCTTTGATCCTTGGCGTCGTTGGGTAAGAGATTACCAGCCAAGGATGGACCGAGCAGAGAAGCTGCTAGGTGGCCTCTTGAAGAGGTCTTTGATCCTTAACTCGGGATGGCATGGAGTGGTTTGCTAAGGATGGACCGAGCAGGATTGCTGCTCGGTGGCCTCTTGAGGAGGGCTTTGATCCTTGGCGTCGTTGGGTAAGAGATTACCAGCCAAGGATGGAACGAGCAGGGAAGCTGCTCGGTGGCCTCTTGATGAGGGTATTGATCCTTAGCGCGGGAGGGCATGGAGTGGCCTGCTAAGGATGGACTGAGCAGGGTTGCCCCTCGGCTTAGCGGGGTTCGGTCTAACCTTTCTAGGCGTGCAAACATCGGGAAGAGTGACCGTCGCGGGCGGCACGTGTCATGAATGCACGGGGGGAGGCAAAGCGCTTAGAATAGCCGCGTCAGTTCCTCCACATGGCGGTGCGGTATTGGAGTAATTTGGGTGAATCCCAGGATTCGTACCCATGCGCGCGCGAATTTGGGTCCTTAAGGATTCTGTTTGAGGATATAAATAGAGAAGGGTGTGTTGCCCATACTTAGGATTGCCCCCTGAAGCACAATAATGGACGGATTCCCTTTCTCCATTCCCGAGATCATTTCCTTCGAAGACGTGTATCTGTATGATCAGCTGATCTCTGAGGATATGCTGCAGGCGGTGATTTGGCGTGTTGAGGATCATGTCGGCCGCCTACTTCCCCGGCGATCACCCCTACTCCAGCTGCTGATGTACTTGATCTGGAAGGCATTGCCGGGGCTGCACAACCCTTGTACGAACAACTGAAAGATGAGGTGGTTGACAAGCTGAGATCGTTATGTCGTCTCGGCCTGATCTCGAAGAGTCGGCGGGATCGATCGGTAGCACTCGTCCTCGAGTGTTACCGATTGAGGCCTCTCGCTGATGGGTGCCCGGCCGTAGAGCTTTCTGGCCCGTCCGTGGCCACGAGGGTTCACAGACAGCATCAGAGGCAGAGGTCCGAGGCGGTAAGGGCTCGGCTGAAGGAAATTTCTTTGGAGTACCACGAGCAATGTTTCTTGCAACCCCTTCCCCCGCTGTTGTAAGAGTTTTTCTTTTTCTTTTTGATGTAAGGCTGAGGAGCTCACAATACCTTTTGAATGAATAAAATTCTCCTTTTTGCAATGCTCTATTGTTTCCTTCTTATTATTTAAATAAAAAGAACTTAGAAGAATTTACATCGCTTTTGTGAGAGAAGAAATATACATTCATAGACATTCTTTTCAAAGGTACAGCTTGAGCTTCTTGGCATTGTAAGGCCGTGGAAATTTGCGACCATTCGCATATTGTAGGCGATAGGCTCCGCCGGGTAGGACCTCGGAGACGAGAAAGGGACCGTCCCATTTCGTGGAAAACTTATGCAGCTTGCCTTGATCGATGAACTCGTTCCGCCTTAGGACTAAATCTCTAGTTTTGAAGAAGCGACGCTTGACCCGCGCGTTGTAGTAGCGGGCGGTTTGCTGTTGATAGGCGACAGTTCTGATCTGAGCCCGGCCCCTTTTCTCTAACAAGATGTCCAGGTTAGTTCAGAGGGCCGAGGTGTTTTCTTCATCATTGAAGTGCTCGATCCAGTAACTGGGGAGCCCGATCTCCGTTGGGACCATTGCCTCGGTACCGTAGCATAAGCTGAAAGGGGTCTCTCCGGTGGGGGTCTTCTTCGACGTGCGCAAGGCCCATAAGACCCGGGGTAGTTCTTCGACCCAACTGCCTTGGCGTCCTTCTAGGCGTGTTCGGAGATCTCAGATGACGTCCCGGTTAGCGACTTCGGCCTGCCCGTTGCACTGGAGATGTACGATCGCGGTAAACTTCATGAGGATACGATATTCGCTGCAGAATTCCTTAACTTTTTCGTTTCCGAAATTTGTCCCGTGGTCGGTGATGATACACCTCGGGATGCCGAACCGGAGTATCACGTTGTTCTGCAGGAACTTGATAGTTATGGCGGCGGCCGGTTTCCTGATGGTGATGGCTTTGATCCGTTTCGTGAAGAAGTCCACCGCGACGAGGACGTACTTGTTCCCGCCCGTACTAGTAGGGAACTGGCCTATCATGTACATTCCCCACTGGACAAATGACCACGGGGAGGTTAGGGATGTTAGCTCGGTAGTCGGAAGGCGAGGCATGCTTCCCTGGAGTTGGCAGCTTTTGCATCTCCTGACGAGCTTCTGGACGTCCTGATGAATCGTCGGCCAGTAGTACCCTTGGAGCAGTGCCTTCTGGATTAAGGTGCGGGCCCCTTGGTGCGCGTCGCCGACCCCTTCGTGGATCTTACGGAGGACATAGTCGGCCTCGTGGGGGTCGACGCACCGGAGCAGGGGCTGAGTGAAGGATTTCTTATAGAGGTTCCCATTACTCCAGACGAAATGGCGAGCTCTGGCTCAGAGACGGCGAGCCTCCCCTCGATCATCTAGGAGTGTACCTTCCTTCAGGAATTCTACAAGGGGCTTCCTCCAATCCCGGTCTTCTTCCCAGGCTGTGTACACTTGAAGTGGCGTCGCCCCGTCTTCCATGCTTGGCCGTGGCAAGACCTCGAAGAGGATGTTCCTCTTGTTGTTGGCCGTATAGGACGAAGCCAACTTACTCAAGGCGATGGCCTGGGCGTTTAGCTATCTGGGGATCTGCTCCATTTGGACCTCGTCGAAGTCTTTTCGCAATCTTCTCACCTCGGCCAGATATTTTACCATCAGAGGCTCCCGTGCCTTGATTCGGCCGATCACTTGGACAACGACTAGGGCGGAATCACTGCGGATTTGGATCGTTCTTAACCCTAGTCCGGAGGCTATACGTAGTCCGGCCAGCAAGGCATCGTATTCCGCTGCGTTATTTGAGGCTTTGAACCCGAACTTCAGAGAATACTCCATTTCTGCCTCGTTCGGGCCCCGAATGATGAGGCCGGCACCACAGCCTTCCTCGGTCGAGGACCCGTCGACGTAAAGGATCCAATCAGGGACGGAGTCAGGCATTGCATCGACTGAGGGTTGAGCTCTGGGGGCCGGCGTGTATTCCGGCTCTTTGCTGGGGATGGTGCACTCGACGATAAAATCGACCAGGGTTTGTGCCTTGATAGCCTGCCTCGGGCGGTATTTTATGTCGAACTGGGACAACTCCCACCTCCATTTCTCTAAGCAACCAGAAGACTCGGGGTAGGCGAGGATAGCCCCCAAAGGCTGCTCGGTAAGGACGAGAATGGTGTACGCCTGGAAATAGTGCCGTAGTTTCCTTGAGGCCACGATTAGTGCCGAGACGATCTTCTCAATGGCTGGGTACCTCGTTTCCGCGTCCTTGAAGACATGGCTCACATAGTATACCGGATTTTGGACTCCCTCGACCTCTCGGACGAGCACCGAACTTGCTGCTTGGTTGGACACCGCTAGATATAGCGATAGCTCGTCCCCTTCAACTGGCCGGGTGAGCAGCAGGGGAGTCGCTGTTCGTTCCTTCACACGAGATGAAGCAGATGAGATGCCTCTTTAATTGCTCAAAGCCAGTCTGGCACTCCTCCGACCATTCGAACCTTGGTATCTTCCTTAGGGCTTTGAAGAACGGGAGGCACTTCTCCCCAGACCTTGACATGAAACGACTCAGAGCGGCTATCCGCCCTATCAGCCGCATGATTTCGACGTTAGTCTTGGGCGCGGCCATGTTAAGGATGGTGCTGATTCTCTCCGGGTTAGCTTCGATTCCCCGGTGGGTGACCATGAAGCCGAGGAACTTTCCACCGGTGACCCCGAATGCGCACTTGGCGGGGTTTAGTTTCATCTTGTATTTGCGGAGGACGTCGAAGGCCTCACCTAGGTCCTTTGCGTGTTCATCCGACGAGATTGATTTGACAAGCATATCGTCGACATAAACCTCCATATTCCTGCCGATCTATGGCTTGAACATCCGATTAACCAATCGTTGGTATGTAGCTCCGGCGTTTTTGAGGCCGAAATGCATCACCTTATAGCAGTATACCCCCGGTCTGTTGTGAATGCGGTGAGATCCTCGTCCGCCGGATTCATACGGATCTGGTTGTAGCCGGAGAAAGCATCCATGAATCTAAGTAGTTCATGGCCTGCCGAACTGTCGACGAGCTGGTCTATCCGAGAGAGGGAATAGTTGTCTTTTGGGCAGGACTTGTTGAGGTCAATGAAGTCGACGCACATGCGCCACTTCCCGCTAGACTTCTTGATCATGACTACATTCGCCAACCATTCCGAGTAAGGCACGTTCCGGATGAAGTCGGCGGCAAGGAGCCTGTTTACCTCGTCCTCGATTGTTTTTTGTTTGATCGGGGCGAAGCTTCTTTTTTTCTTCCTGACGGGTCAGACAATAGGGTCCACCCCGAGCTTATGCGATATGATTTTGGGGTCGATCCCGGGCATGTCGGCAGGTGCCCAGGCGAACACGTCAGAGTTATTTTTTAGGAAGTGGACCAGGTCACCTCGTTGAGTCCCCGTTAAGAGTGACCTGATCTGAACGGTTCGTTCATCGTCCCCTTCTACGATGGGGACCTCTGTTAGTGGCTCCACCGGGGTCCCCCGGACCTCTTTTTGCTCGTTTCGAGTGTCTATAGAACCCTTGATATCACCCTCGCCCTCAATGTCATTGTTTGGCCGCTCAGATGTAGATGTTGCAGTGAAGCAAACCTTTGCGGTTCGTTAGTCCCCATAGGCCCAACCTATCCCGCCTTAGTCGAGTGAGAACTTCATCACTAGGTGGTAGGTCGATATCTGGGCTCGGAAGGAGTTCAGTATCGAGCGACCGAGGAGGATGTTGTAGGCCGATGGGATTCTCGTGACGATAAACTCCACAGGCACGGTGCGCGTATGGCTCGCCTCCCCGATGTTAAATTGGATGGTGATTACCCTTTCCGCAGGGATGGAATGGTTAGTGAACCCTGACAAGACGTAGGTGGTCGGCCTTAGGTCTGACGGGGTGAGTCCCATACGCAGAAAGCAGTCGTAAAAGAGAATGTCCGCCGAGCTTCCCGAGTCGACCAATATCCTCTGCACTTCGTAGCGGTGGACCCGAGCTGTGATCACCAGTGGGTCGTTGTGAGGCAAGGATATACCGTGGAGGTCCTCGTCAGTAAAAATGATCGGCTCAGCTGATTTAGCCTTCTTCCTTGGGTGGACTCCAGTCCCCTCGATCGGCGAGGGATGTCGCGTTTCGTCAGTTGTTCATATCAGATTTTTGCATTTTTATACCGCCCAATTTTTATCACATTGCATATCGGTAGGTACTCTTGAGCCGTGTTTGCTAGTCAATTGCAGGATACAGGTTCTCGGCTCTAAACGGTGAAATTCATGGAAAAACACGACAAAATCCGGGTTCCTGCCAACCACAGATAAAACACAGGTCTCCGCTCTTTATCCGTCTGTTGCCACACACCAGTTTAAGAGACAAAATGGCAAATCAATGTCACTTTCATGCACAAGGCTCAATGGCAACACAAGATCCAAGAAATCTACGCGGAGCTCGAGGAAATCATGACAAAAAGATCCACATCAAATCACCTATTGCTCAACAGAAATTCTGGAAGAAATGTGGAAAGATTCTGAGAAAAATCACATACCATACTGAAGTACAAAGAAGACCAGGGAACCCCAGAAAAACCGACGGCTCAACTCCCTAGTATAGCCGCGGTTCCGCGGCATAAGCAGGCTTAGGCCGCGGAACCGCGGCCGTATGGCCTCATCATGCTGTCGTCATAGTCACAAATTCGCCGTTCGGGAATAATTCGGCGAGGTCGAAAATTCGGATTCGGAGAACTATTCGGAAAAAATCGGCAGGTATTCAGGAAAGATTCGGTAAGTGTTCGGGAAATGTTCGGGAAGGATTTCGAGCAATAAATTAATATATGAGACGCTAGGTTTTGATTTTGTGAATTATTTACAGTTTTTTGAATTATTCGCTGTTTTATCACATAATTCGGGAATAATTCGCGAATTATTCGCGAATAATTCGCGAATTATTCGGCCAGTTCGGCAATGGCGAATAATTCGGTGAATAATTCGTTTGATCAAAAATTCGCGAATTATTCGCGAATTCGGCGAATAATTCACGAATTCTGTGACTATGGCTGTCGTATTTTAGGGGCAGTTGGGTAATTTTGTAAGGAGGCAGATTGTTGCCCTAGATTTCCAGTTCCCTGCCTATAAATAATCCAGAACCTTGTGAAGCCAAGGGTGCATAATCTTGTATTTAGATTTTAGGTTTTAGTTGTTGTTCTTCCTCCTCCTTTCATCTCTTCTCCATTAAAAAAACTTGTAGTGAGCTTTTGTGAGTGAAGAATGAATAAAGGAGTTCTTGTTCTTGCCATGCTTATCTTGTTGTAATTGTTCTTTTATAATTGCTTGTAATTTTCTTTTGCTAATCTAGTTGTTGTTATTTATTGTTTGTTTCTTTCTTCTCTCTTTTCCTTTATCCTTAAACAACCATGACGCTTACGCTTGATCCTTACCGAGGTGAGGTCGCAAATAGCTAGTTGTTATCTTCTAATCTCCTTCTTTCTATCTTCCTCTTTTGTTTTATTTTCGTTTCCGTATAATGGGTGAGTAGTTTCATACTTGTTAGGGTAGGATAAGGGAAGTTTGAGAGAAGGAAATCTCTCTCACTCTTTCCTTGCCCAACATCTTAAATCGACTCCCGTTAATTGAACCACAATCCGCTCCCTACGGCACCCTATCCTACATGATAGCGGTGATTCCGTAGTGAGACTGGTTGTGGTTGAATTAACCGGAGGTTATGGCTAAGAGCCAAGAACGGACGGACAAGCACCAAAAGGAAGAACTTAAGCGTTGGAAAGCCTAGCTTATACTCGCAAGTTCCTTCCTAGTCGTGCTAATCCCCGTTGTTGCCGATTACCGTAACACCGATATTAAGAGTGGCAACGGAAGAAGTGAGCGACTCCTAACTCAAACTAACCTAATCCTAACCCTAACAAGCTCTCTTTACATATCATTTTAACACTTAGATAATCACAAACAAATCTGGACTTTCGGACTTAACTCGTTAAAGCACATAGAAAAAGATTCCCATCTCCCTGCGGACGACCCGTACTCAACCGGCTAGCTACAAACGAAACCGTTTTGATTGCGGTAATTAACTAAACTTGAACATGCAGAATCACTAACAATCATCGGTCTTCGTCGTACCCCCCACTGATATGACCATGATTTGGCTGATTGTCAATTCGCCGGAAGGGGGATGTTGCTCTTGCTCATGGTCGTCTTGCCGCTTGTCTCGCAAGTACGTTGCCAGGTGCTCCGAGCGGATTAACTCCTCGATGTAGTCTCGGAGCTGCTTGCAGTTCTCGGTAGAGTAGCCCTGCGATCTGTGGAAAGTGCAGTAGGGACCCCGGGTGCGCTTTGCTGCCCTATTCGAGACTGGGGGAAGTTTGAAGAACCTCTCGCCCTTAGCCTCCTCCAACAGTACCGTCTGGGAGACGTTGAGCGGGGTGAACTCCTGAAACTTCGGGGAGTAGAGCTTTGGTCGCTCAATCTTCTTTTTCTCCTCCCTGTCCATTTTCTTCTGATCAGCTTGTTCTGTCAGGGGCAGGTTGGAATTCACCTCGGACTCAAGCTGGATTTCACGTTCGGTCCAGGCCTTCACCTCGGCCATGGTCTTAGGTTGCGCTAATGCAAAGGAGCGTAGCCACTCCTTATGCCTAAGACCTGACCTAAGGGCCGTAATGACCGTCTCGTCCCGGTGTTCTGGGACCTCAAGGAGGGCGTTGTAGAAGCGGGTGACGTACCCTTTGAATGATTCTTTGTCCCCGCTCTTTATAGTGAAGAGATAATCAACGGTTCGCTTTTGCCGTCTGTTCCCGACGAAATGACCGAGGAACTGGGTGGCCAGCTTATCGAAGGTAGAGATTGAGCGTGGCGCGATTCCTCGGAACCAATCTCTTCCAGAGCGGATTAGAGTGGCGGGGATTGTGCGGCGTCGGAACCGTCCTGGAAACTCATCCCGGCTGTGAACGCGTCCAAATAGTCTTTCGGGTCGGACTTCCCGTCGAAGAGGGAGACCTTCGAGGGTTTGTTCCGGGAGGAGACGTGGACGACGAGTAACTCTTTGGTGAAGGGCTTCGTGAGCGAGTCGGTGGCATATTTAGCCCTGTCGCTTGAAGGACGATTTTCCCGATGCATGCCTTCGATCTTCTTTTCGAGAGCGTCGGGTTGGCCGTGGTATCCCGGCCGGAGACCTGTGCCTGCCCACTACCCCGATTCCATTCGATGAGGTTCCTTAGGTCCCCCGGCGAGGTCGTCTTCGAGCCACCATGGTGAGTCCCGTCCGCGCGACCCCATCGAGGGAGGGGATGCCGGTCATGCCTGGATGCAGGCAAGCTGACCGACACCTCCTTAGGAAGGACATGGACGTGTGGGCCTCGGGGAGAGGTGCTCTGGTGAAAGACCTCGGTGTTGAGCTGTGCGGGACCCAACGGGTCATTGAATTGGTTGGTCCGGGGGATCTGCGGCCGCCGGAGGCAGTGAGGCGGTGTTCAGTCGTGCCGATGCGGGCAAAGTCTTCTCTCCCTCTGTAGGGGTCCCGGTCCCGAGGTATCGGAGCGGCGACCTGAGGAGCTTTCTCGGCCATTTGGACACGGACAAGCGTATCCACGACGGACGCGAGCCGATCTATCCGAGCAAATAGGGCATGAATGGAGTTCGAGGGAGGAGGGGATCCATCCGTGCCTCTATTGTGGGGAAGGCGGCGGCTAGTACTTGGATCGTCGCGGTGATCGCTCATCATGAAGTTGAGATCGGAAGATGAACTTTCGTTGAGTGGAACTAAGTTCCCACAGACGGCGCTAACTGATGGATCTCTGGATCTCCTTCAGATATTACCTTCCGTTGATCTGCAACGTGCGGTGATGGATGGCTGAGATTGAGTTAGAGGTTGCCTTCTGGAGCGTGTAGATCTCAATGGGCTTTATGTGGTTGAGGCCGAGCCATCTGCAAGGAAGTCCTGGGATGGTTGTGCCATCGAGGACCCTCCGATGATCAAGTTAGACGGGGTATTTTGCCAGAGTAACGGCCTATTGGGGTGAAATTCGCTTACCTGAGTCGTCTGAGAGAGGGGTTTATATAGTGGCAGACATGGGCAAGCGGGCGCTAGATTCATGCCAGCCGTTACGCCCCTGGCATTACGCCCGCATGACAGGCGGGATTCTCCATTAATGACGAGATATGCTCGTTAATGGGGGAACGCGATGGCGTGGAACGCGGGATCATGGGCGGCAGATATCTCGCGTCTGGTGTTCATATCAGAATTTTGCATTATTATATTCCCCATTCTTAATCATATCGCAAATAAATAGGTGTTTTTGATCCATGTCTGCTAAATGTTTGCAGGTTACAGGTTCTCGGAACGATACAGTGAAAATGGTGAAAATACGCTATAAATGTGAGACTACGACTAAAAAATAGATGAATCTGCAAGATGCCGCCTACCAGTTTGAGGAACAAACGAGGATCAACAAACAGTTCAATATACAAAGTACAAAGACAGCATAAGATTCAAGACTTCAACGCGAAGCTAACGGTAAAAGTCCATAAATTCTGCACTGTTGAAAATCTGGAAGAAAGTAGAAAAGATTCTGAGGAACCAAGTGAAGAAAACAGATGGAAAAAGCAACTTGAAGCATCACAGAAGAAATGAGCCCAAGAGCCCATCAAACGGCCGCGGAACCACGGCCAAACAAGGCTTCTGGCCGCTGATCCGCGGCCGTGCAGAGCACGTGTCGGTGCATGTCGGTGGGAGTCGGTGCATTGACTCGATTTTCTTAGGGTGGTATTGTAATTTCAGATGTGGATCAGATGTAAACCCTAGGGTTTCTTCTATCTATAAATAGGAAAGCCTACAGCTCTTTTGGGGCATGCCTCTTTTTAATTCTAGATTAATTTTTAATTCTCTTGTAATCGTCAAGAGTGCATCAATAAAAGTAAGTTTTTTATTTTGAATTTTTCTTATTTGCAATTTAATTTCTGCAATTTTCGTATCTGTCTTTTATTATCTGCACGTTAATTAGATAATTAAAAAGAAAATTAAAAAAATGAACTCCATTGTTAATACCCTAATGAGTGAGTAGTTCCTCACTTGTTAGGGTTAGGATTGGGTAGGTTTGAGAGATGGAAATCTCTCATTCCTTTCCCGCCCTCATAACTTTATAAATTAGGACTCTATGTAAAACAAACACCCACCGCTCACTACGGCACTCTATCCTACGAGATAGCGGTGATTCCCTAGTTAGACCGGTGGTGGTTGATTTATATAGAGGTTAGGGATAAGAGTTAAGAAAGGACGGATAATGACCAAAAGGAAGAAATTACGTTTCTTCCTAGTCATGCTAATCCCCTTTGTTAACTATTACCTTAATTCCTAAGTTCTTAATTAGGACTAAGGAAGCTGTGAGTAGAATTAACTTTCCAAACTTACCTAATCCTAATCCTAATCCTAACAAGGTTTTAATCCAAATCAACTTCAATCTGAGTTTTTATAAAAAATCAAAACCTACCACAAATAGGAATTGACTCATTAGAACAATTAGAAAAGAACACGTTTTCCCTATGGACCGACCCGTACTCAACCGACTAGCTACCAAGCGACACCGTCTTGATTGTGGTATATTCTATTCTTTGATTTTAAAAGCACACCGTCGCGAAATCTCTCTCAATCAAATGGCGCCGTTGCTGGGGATAACGGTAGTTATTTTCTTTTTTGTAATTTCGGGTTAATTAAAAATTAAAAAAATCATAAAAACTGAAAAATATAAAAAACAAAAAAAATGTCATCTTTTTATTTTTTGAAGGGTTTTTTGTGCTAATTGTGCAGGAAGGGAAAGACGAACAGATTCAGATTTGGAGCAAGCTCGGTGAACAAATCCAGAAACAGAAGATCTGAATAGACAGAGGAAAAACGCAACAGATAACAGAAGAATTTTGGAGGATTGACCCAACGAATTGACCGCAGAACCGCCGTATTTTGGAGCATTTGACCGCGGATCCGCGGCTACTTGCTGACGTCAGCACTTCAGAAACCTCTGTGAGTATTTCTTGTTTTCTATGTAACCCCCTGATCTCCTCTGAAAAATTTTCCTGCAGGGTTCTTTGCGCAAAAACTTCTTCCCCTTCTCCAATAAATCAATCTTGTGCAGGATTCTTTGCGCCGCAAATAGAAAAAATTTTGGCAAGTGTTTTGGATTTTTGTGTGTTTACTACTTTGCATTTTTTTAAATGGACTTTTAAGGGGTTATAACACCAATCCAGATTAGGTGGGGATTTCATTATCCTTCCTAGGATCCCAAAAATCACAAAAAGCATTTGCATCAACCCTCGAGTTAATTAAAAAATATTTAGACTCAGCCAATAAGGACTGTCGCGCTCGTTAGGACAAAGGAAGGTTGCGGGCAATCGGTCGTTTATCTAAACCTGACTTTGTGGTGCCTAGGCTAGACAAGTGGGAAAGGTAATTTTAAAAGGCCCGTCTCACGGTGATTCGTGAGCGGATCCCTCCTTTCTTTATTTGTGCTTACCTGGCCACAATTGGCGGTGAAAAGACGATTTGAGGGACATCTCACAACTTGCCCTTTGGACCAGTTAGGAGTAGTCTAGTTGACTTAGGAGACCCTAGCTCTAGGCTTGATTGTGCATATTGTGATTGCTTGAAAGTGTGTCATAGTTCCTTATATAAAAAATCTTTTGCAAAACTCCATATAAAAAAAAACCACAAAACAAAATTTTTACAAAAACTTGCCATTTTGTCGCTAGAAATCCATTGCACCCACTTTTCACCCACATTATCTCATTGACGTTTTCTTACCCCCACCTTCTACTTTTTGACTACACTATACCTCTTTAGTGTATGTCTGGTTGGACTAGGGACACTAGCGCCCGTTTAGTCCGTGTCTCGTTAGTGCCTACTGACGACGCGTTCGACTCCGAAGTCGAAATTCCCTCCACTTCTTTACCTTCATCTTCAAATTCATTATCTTCTAAGGAGATGTCGGGATTCAATCCTAACAACCCCTTACCTACTTCGGAACTGATTCCACTTCAACTGGGTGCGAATAACCTACAACACCCTCCTGTCGAAGCGCCCCAACGAATCGCGCTCTAGGATCTTTCTATCCAACCCGCACCGCACTTACTACTTGTCTTTCACTTCCACCGGCTAATGGGGATAACTTCGAAATTAAACCCCACTTCATCAATATGTTGCCCAAATTTCACGGGATGGAATCCAAAAATGCCTACATCTTCATTAACAAATTCCAGAATGTTTGCGCAATGATGAAGACCACCCAACTTTCTGATGATGCTCTAAGGCTACGTGTCATTCCATTCACTTTATGTGACCTAGCTGAAAAGTGGTTATATAGTACATCATCGCATTCTATAAAAAATTGGGAAGAGTTTGTTAAAGCTTTTTAAAAAAAGTTTTACCCACATCACAAGACCGCGAGAATTCGCAATGAAATTAATCAATTTTCCCAGCTTCCTTCCGAACCTTTTTGGAAGTGTTTCGAATGATTTAAGGACCTTCTTGTTCAGTGCCCTCACCACGGTATCGAGAGATGGCAACTTTGCCAAACTTTATACGAAGGACTGAACCCATCAACTAAGCAGTTGTTAGAAACCATTTGTCAAGCTCACTTTCTTACAAAATCGAGTGAGGAAGCTTGGCAATTTCTTGACGATCTCGCTGAACAAACACTTCAGTGGGAAAGCACTAAGACCACTTCACCTACTTCATCAGGTCAGTCTAGGGCAGGCATACATCAACTTGATATGTCGATTGCAATGAAGGCCGAAATGGCTGCACTCACGAAAAAACTAGAAGCAATTGAGAGCAAATTCTCATCGCTTTCTCCTGCCCTAGCTTTACCCCCATACACTATTTGCGCTTGTTGTTCGGATCCATCCCATTTAATCGAAGAGTGTTCTTACAATCCGCCTGTTTAAGGACAAGATCAAGTCAATGCTGCCTTTTAGCAAAGACAAAGAAATGATCCATACTCTTCAACTTACAATCTTGGTTGGAGGAGCCACCTAAATTTTGCTTGGAATCAAAATCAACAACAATTCCAAGGCAATAACAATTTCCAGAGGCCTCCTCCACAACAACAAGCCCCTTAACAAACTCAATATCAGCAACCTTTCCAACCCCAACCTTACCAAAATCAAATGAACAATTTTGCACCAAACAACTCTTTTCCTCAAAATAATTTTGTTCAACCAAATAACGATAAGGTTTCCTCGCTAGAATGAAGTCTGGATGCGTTTTTGAAACAATCTACGCAATCCTCAGCCAGCATCCAATCTTCCATTTAGTCTTTGGTGCAACACACTGCTTCACATGATCAGAGCATCAAAACAATTGAAGCCCAAATTGCACAACTGAATGCTGCGTTAAGCGAGCGAGAAAAGGGAAAACTTCCATCTCAACCACTACCAAATCCTGGTCGCACACACAATGCATATGTTGCTCATGAACAACAAAATCATAATGTGAGTGCCGTGACTATATTGAGATCTGGAAAGGTATTGCACAACAACGTTGGCAATAATGATGACACCCCGGTCGCCGCTTCTTCTTCTTCTTCTTCCTCATCTTCTTCTTCTTCTTCAGAGCCTGTTCTTCATTCTTCACAAGGCTCCACTTCTTCTTCTAATTCGAACGGACCCACATCTCACTCCACGAAAACACCAACATTGGGATCCGTTCCAACTCCGCAATCTACTCCACAAACATTGGACTCAACAAATTTTTAAAATATTCCATTTCCAAACAGGTTGAGATCCAATAAACTTACTCCACAAATGGAGAAGATTGTGGAGTTATTCAAACAGGTTAGCATTAACATACCTTTCTTGGATGCAATCCAACAAGTCCCTTCTTACGCTAAAATCTTGAAGGACTTATGCACCAAAAAGAGGAAATCGCAGGTACCTAAGAAAGTTTTCTTGGCCAGTGCAGTAAGTGATGCTCTTACCCAATCTTTACCCCAAAAACACAAGGACCCTGGCTGTCCTACAATTTCAATAACAATCGGGGATAAGAACATCAATCGTGCACTTTTAGATCTTGGTGCCAGTATTAATTTGCTTCCCTATTCAGTATATGAACAATTAGGTGTTGGAGAGCTGAAACCCACACATTGTACTCTCCAAATGGCCGACTGATCCATCACCCATCCTAGGGGTGAGTTAGAGAATGTGTTAATTAAAGTAGGGGACTTCATTTTCCCCGTTGATTTCATTGTTATGGACACACAGCATGTAGCTAACCCCCGGAGTCAAATTCCGGTGATACTCGGTCGACCATTCCTTGCAACTTCTAATGCGGTGATCAATTGTCGATTCGATGAACCTATCTTTTGGAAACATGACAATTGAACTCAACATTTTTAAGTTAGGGAATCAGCCCTCCGAGCCTAATGCTAATATACTTGATGTTTGCTCGATCCAAGAGATCACTCAGGAGGACTGTGAGCTCGAAAAATTTCTATTTGATCACAGCAGTTTTGACGCCACTAGTGCGTTCCTCCTTGAATCTGACACAGTTTTCACACCCGATAACGATTATGAGTGTTTCACTTTTTCGAACGATTTTTAAGAATCACCACCCGAGTTTGAGTCCTTTGAATTTTTGGATGAGTTAGCTGAACCATCCGACTCGGTTGCTTACACTCGCTTTGAACCTCTATTGGAATCCTTCGAGTTTGAGACAGTTTCACCAATTTACCTTCAATTGTTTCGCCTCCAAAAGTTGAACTCAAGCTATTGCCATCTCACCTTAAATACTCCTACTTAGGTGAGAATAAGACCCTTCCTGTTATCATATTGGCATCTCTAGCCCCCGAGCAAGAGACAACCCTTTTAACGGTCTTACAAAATAATCGGCAAGGTTTTGGCTGGACTATGGAGGACATCAAGGGGATTAGTCCCCTAATAGTTGAACATCATATTCATATGATGGATGATGCCAAGCCAGTAAGGGATCCACAGAGATGCCTCAACCCTGTAATGAAGGAGGCTGTTAAAAAAGAGATTGTAAAATGTCTAGATAGTGGTATCATTTACCCTATCTCTGATAGCCAGTGGGTTAGCCCCATTCACGTTGTCCCAAAGAAATAGGGCATAACGGTCATAACTAATGAGGCGAATGAGTTAATACCTACTCGCACCCAAACTGGGTGGTGAGTATGCATCGATTATAGAAAAATCAACGCCGTGACACGGAAAGACCATTTTCCATTACCTTTTATTGACCAAATGCTAGAACGATTGGCTGGGCATGAATTTTACTGCTTTTTGGATGGCTACTCCGGCTATAATCAATTTCCTATCGCCGAAAAGGACCAAGACAAGACCACATTTACTTGTCTTTTCGGTACGTTTGCTTACCGTCACATGCCCTTTGGGTTATGCAATGCACCCGCTACTTTCCAGCGGTGCATGTTGGGCATTTTTTCAGACATGGTGGAAAAATTCTTGGAGATTTTTATGGATGATTTCTCCATTTTCGGCGACTCCTTTGACGAGTGTTTGCTACATTTAGACGCGGTTCTTACCCGGTGTAGGGATAAGAATCTCACTCTAAATTGGGAGAAATGCCACTTTATGGTACGAGAAGGTATTGTCTTAGGACATATCATCTAGCAAAATGGTATTGAGGTTGATAAAGCTAAGATTGAAGTCATTTCCAATCTTCCTCCTCCCAAGTGCGTCAAAGACATCCGAGCCTTCCTTGGCCATGCCGGTTTCTATAGACGGTTCATCAAAGATTTTAGCAAGATAGTTAGACCCTTGACTCTTTTGTTGGCCAAAGACACCACTTTTGATTTCGACTCAAGCTGCATGAAGGCGTTCGAGTCGTTGAGAAACTTACTTATTTCCGCTCCCATTCTTTCATCTCCTGACTGGACGCATCCATTTGAAATTATGTGCGATGCATCTGATTTCCCCATTGGTGCTGTCCTTGGACAGCACATAAATAAAATGCCGCATGTAATTTATTACCCTAGCCGAACCTTAAACAAGGCCCAATTAAATTACACAACAACTGAAAAAGAATTCTTAGCTGTTGTGTTTGCACTAGAAAAGTTCAGGCCCTATTTAATCGGCTCTCCAGTCATCGTTTACACTGACCACTCAGCTCTTCGCCATCTTTTTGCGAAGAAGGATGCAAAATCTCGGCTGATACGTTGGATCCTCTTACCACAAGAGTTTGACCTTGTCATCAGAGACAAGAGAGGATGCGAAAACGTAGTCGCCGACCATCTTTCACGACTTCCTTCTTCGCCTACACTTCAAATTCCTATTAAAGACGTTTTTCCAGATGAGCAGCTCTTAACTGTGTCATGCGAACCTTGGTTCGCAGATATCGTAAATTATTTGGCCACCGGACTGATACCAAACGAATGGTCGAATCAGGACAAACTCAGATTTCTATCTCAGGTAAAACATTTTTACTGGGATGAACCGTATCTATTCAAATACTTTCCCGACCAAATTATTCGTCGGTGTATCCCCGACAATGAGTTTAAGAGCGTGCTGTCATTCTGCCACGATTAAGCGTGTGGCGGGCATTTTGGCCCTAAAAAGACAGCAGAAAAGATCTTGCAGTGCGGTTTCTACTGGCCACGACTTTTTAAAGACGCATATGAGTACTGCAAGACATGCTCCCGGTGCCAACACTTAGGCCGGATATCTCGAAGAAATGAAATGCCGCTCCAACCAATTTTGGTTGTTGAAATTTTTGATGTTTGGGGGATAGACTTTATGGGACCATTTCCCAACTCTTTTGGGAACATGTACATTCTACTCGCTGTTGACTATATTTCAAAATAGGTCTAGGCTGTGTCCAGCCGAACTAATGACAACAAGGTTGTCGTTAGATTTCTCAAAGAAAACATTTTTTCTCGGTTTGGGCATCTTCGCGCGATTATCAGTGATAATGGATCTCACTTTTGTAATAGGACTTTCGAGTCCTTAATGCGAAAATACTCCATTACTCACAAGCTGTCAATGCCCTATCATCCCCAAACTTGTGGGCAAGCCGAGATTTCGAATCGGCAGATTAAACAGATATTGGAGAAAACGGTTTCCAAAAACCGTAAAGATTGATCGTAAAAACTTATTGATGCCCTTTGGGCATTTCGTACTGCCTATAAGACTGATCTTGGCATGTCTCCATATAGGCTTGTTTATGGAAAGGCTTGCCACCTTCCAGTTGAAATTGAGTATAAGACATTTTGGGGAATAAAAGAGTTGAACCTATCTTTGGGAGATGCGGGCAGCAATAGAAAGCTGCAGTTGAACGAATTAAACGAGCTGCGGGATAAAGCCTATGAGAACGCAGTAGTTGTTAAAAACCGAACGAAGGTGTTCCACGATAAACACCTTATGCGCAAGACTTTCAAGCCTGGTCAACAGGTTTTACTTTACGACACTCGGTTACATTTCCATCCCGGCAAGCTCAGATCTCGATGGAAAGGGCCATTTTTGAAACGCACCGTATATCCGCACGGTGCGGTCGATCTAGAAAACCCGGAGGGCGGTTCACTGTTTAAAGTGAATAGACATCGATTTAAACCGTTTCTCATTGCGGACCCTTCGGAGGACCTCCTGTTTTTACAGGAGCCGATCTACATTTACTGATCTTCCTCCATTTACCCATAATTTTCGATTATCTAGCCAAAACACCGTTTCAAACAAGTTTGGGGGTATGTATCATTTGTAATTATATAAAAACAAAAAAAAGTGAAAATTTGAAAATAAATTTTTTTGGGTATTTTTGTAAATTTCCAGTCTTTAATAAAAAATAAAAAATTTATTTACAAATAATTTTCTCTTTTGAGGAAGAGTTTTTTTTTCAAATAACCAACACATTCCCCTATAAATAAAACCCGACCCCTCTCTTTTTTCATAACCCTAATTTTTCACCTCTCTGAAAACCCTAGCCGCCGCTCAAGTTTTTGCAGCGAGATCTCTCCATCCCGCGGCCCAACCATCGCCGAAGGCCCCATTGCGCCACGCTTCCGCCGCGCCCCTGCCTCTTCTCCCTCTGAAAACTTCAGAGGAGGTTTGCATCATCTTTTCCTCTCTGTTAAAATTTTTAAAAGATCGACACTCTCTGTAATGGCACCAACTATGTAGTTAGAACATGATTTTTCACAAATCTTTTCACACACAATTTACGGGAGTTATTTTGGTGATGAAATCATACGGAGGGGGTGGAACTTTTTAATTTACAATCATCCCAATGCTTACGCTCTTCCAGATCTAGTCACTCGTCTTTACGAGTGCATGGAGGAAGGCTGCCTTGCACAATACGGTTTTATTAAATTACTGTGGGGCGATAGGGAAATAATCATTGACAGGGACTTCATTCATGAAGTTACTTTAATTCCTAGATTACCTGTTCACGACCAACCCCTTCAATTTGAAGACTACATGCCCTTAATGGGTAATGACTGTTCGAGAGAACCTAGGAAAGGAATACAGGCTAGAACCCTCTTCGCCAATGTTTTAACCGTGTGTCGGTGGGCACAAAACAACATTTTTGGCAGTTCACATAACACAACATTTTTCGCCCCATCTCTTCATATCGTGCACATCTTAATGATTAGGAACCCTAGATTTGACATGTGCACGGTTTTGCTTAATTCAATTGGTGCTGGCAAAAGGGCCGCAAATTACCCATGCCCTATGTTAGTGACACAACTGTGTCGCTATTTCCTCCCTGTGGAGGAATTTGAGTTTTACATGCATGGAGATATACCCATTAGGCCTCTTATTGAGGGCGTATCCACGTCCTATACCCGCTTAACTGATGTATGGTCGCGAACAGAACCGGTCGAACATGTACCAGCTAGAACACCCAGCTCCAGCTCGACCGCGAGGGAGGAAGAGCTTACCCCCATAGAATATGCATGTCTTCTTAGAAGAGCGATTAGGGGGATTGATAATTTGGTGGGGATGGTGACCAATTTGAATCACCGGGTGACTGAGATTGAACATGGCGTATCTACGCTGCTAGCGCGAGAGGAGCGTTCCCGTTCACGTTCAAGGGGACGCCGAGGGCCTGAGCAGTGGGGGCACTGCTTTTGGTAAGTTTGGGGGAGGAAGTGGTTTGTAAATAGTTATCATTGCATTGCATATTTTAATTTTTGTACATATTTTTTTTCTTTCTTTGCATGTTTAATTCTGCATTGCATCTTTATAAAAAATTATAAAAATAAAAAAAATAAAAATAAAAAAATATATAAAAGAAAAATCAAATAAAAATATTAAAAAAACTAAAAAGATATAAAAAAATTCAACTTGACCATATTTGACTGAAGTTTGACAAGACGGTTAACTAGTTAGGAAAAACTAGATCCCAAAACTTAGTAAATTAAAAACCCTAAAAATAACCTTTCTTAAAAATTTAACGGTAGAAAATATATGTCCTTATAGTTTACTTAGAAATAGGCAAATTTTGAGTTCAGTTCTTGGGCTAAATCAAAATAAGGGAAGGGTATTGAAATTTTTATTGAAGTGTAAGCCTGAAAAATAATTCTGAACCTTTAGTCTAAACTCTGAAAATATATACCCTACAACTCGCACATACACGCACCTTAAAACTTGGGATAGTAGAGGATACCTTGAATTGCTCTTGTCTAAAATCCTTAGTATGAAGGAAAGGAAAATAAAAGTACAAGTGTGAATAAAGAGACATAAAAAAATGAACAATGGTTTTGTAACTACTTAAGGCAACATAAATAAAAAATATAGCGAGGGTTCTTTATCACCTAGTGCCTTATACCAACTGGTTTGGAAGTCACTGCTAAGCCTTAGGTATTATAAGACGAGTAATTACGCCTTAATGCGCGAACACATTTTGTAATCAGTCGTTAATACCTCAAGAAATATTAACGGTCGCATGAAAGATGTGTGAGCAATTTCATCTAAAATTCACCAACTAATAGTACTTTGGACGATGGACAAGAGTATGATAGCTTGAATTGAATTTCTAAGTGTAGGGGTGATATACACACACGTAGGGGTATATGATTGGGGTTTGGATGAGAGATAGGAATGAAAGATAAGGCTTACACCTTCAGTAGAGATGATAAAAATTCCTAAATTGAGATGGAATTTTAGAAGGAAAATTCAAAAGATGCTAAAACCTAAATAAATTTACAGAACATATACGATCTTAAGTTAAATGATAAGTGAGTGTGAAAAATACGGGTTGATGATTTCTAAGTTGAAGATAATAGAATTTCTTGCTAGAACATCGAATTGAAGAATGAAAGTCGACAGGCCAAATTGATCGGATTTTGTGGTTAGTATCCGCTGAAAACCCTCAGGAGACAACACTCCTCCTACTAGCGACACCTAGAGGTTTAACGGCTTGTTGCACGAGCTCAGTGCAATCGCGATTCCCTGCGAAAGTGAGGTTAGGTTTTTTCAAGAATAAATTGGTTTTGCTCTGGACGAGGAAAAGATAAGTTTGGGGGTATTTGTTCATATCAGAATTTTGCATTATTATATTCCCCATTCTTAATCAAATCGCAAATAAATAGGTGCTTTTGATCCATATCTGCTAAATAATTGCAGGTTACAGATTCTCGGAACAATACAGTGAAAATGGTGAAAAGACGCTACAAATGTGAGACTACGACCAACAAATAGATGAATCTGCAAGATGCCGCCTACCAGTTTGAGGAACAAACGAAGATCAGCAAACAGTTCAATATACAAAGTACAAGGGCAGCACAAGATTCAAGACTTCAACGCGAAGCTAACGGTAAAAGTCCATAAATTCTGCACTGTTGAAAATCTGGAAGAAAGTAGAAAAGATTCTGAGGAACCAAGTGAAAAAAACAGATGGAAAAAGCAACTTGAAGCATCACAGAAGAAATGAGCCCAAGTGCCCATCAAACGGCCGCGGAACCGCGGCCAAACAAGGCTTCTGGCCGCGGATCCGCAGCCGTGCAGAGCACGTGTCGGTGCGTGTCGGTGGGAGTCGGTGTATTGACCCAGTTTTCTTAAGGTAGTATTGTAATTTCAGATGTAGATCAGATGTAAACCCTAGGGTTTCTCCTATCTATAAATAGGAAAGCCTACAGCTCTTTTGGGGCAGGTTTCTTTTTAATTCTAGATTAATTTTTAATTCCCTTGTAATCGTCAAGAGTGCATCAATAAAAGTAAGTTTTTTATTTTGAATTTTTCTTATTTGCAATTTAATTTCTGCAATTTTCCTATCTGTCTTTTATTATCTGCACGTTAATTAGGTAATTAAAAAGAAAATTAAAAAAATGAACTTCATTGTTTATACCCTAATGAGTGAGTAATTCCTCACTTGTTAGGGTTAGGATTGAGTAGGTTTGAGAGATGGAAATCTCTCACTCCTTTCCTGCCCTCATAACTTTATAAATTAGGACTCTATGTAAAACAAACACTCACCGCTCACTACGGCACCCTATCCTACGAGATAGCGGTGATTCCCTAGTTAGACCGGTAGTGGTTGATTTACATAGAGGTTAGGGATAAGTGTTAAGAAAGGATGGACAAGGACTAAAGAGAAGAAACTACGTTTCTTTCTAGTCGTGCTAATCCCCTTTGTTAACTATTATCTTAACACCTAAGTTCTTAATTAGGGATAAGGAAGCTGTGAGTAGAATTAACTTTCCAAACTTACCTAATCCTAATCCTAGCAAGGTTTTAATCCAAATCAACTTCAATCTTAGTTTTTATAAAAATCAAAACCTACCACAAATAGGAATTGACTCGTTAGAACAATTAGAAAAGAACAAGTTTTCCCTGTAGACCGACCCGTACTCAACCGGCTAGCTACCAAGTAACACCGTCTTGATTGCGGTATATTCTATTCTTTGATTTTAAAAGCACACCATCGCAAAATCTCTCTCAATCATCTAGCGAGATTCGCGGAGCCGTGACGGAAGCGCCTGTGATCGATGATATGGATCGGTCGATGAGACCGAGAAAGATAAGCTCGTCGAGAGGCTCGGGAACAGAGCGGGAGGCCGAGGCATCTTGGATATGCAATAGCTCGGAGGCGAGCTGGAGGGCTGAGGGAACTCAGCGTGCGGGAAGGCTTCGAGGCGAGCCGATGGTCGTTTGTAAGATGATTGTAGGAGTGGTCTGGAAAGCCACCGAAGATCGGGAATATCCTCGGGTCGAAGGCCTAGGAGTATGCTTCCAACGTACCGATCTCGATCTTTTCTCGTAAGCTCTGGGACACGTCATATGCCACGTGTCATGCTCTTGGGAATCGCCGGTATCAAGCCTCATCACAATCAAAATTAGAACTGATCCAATATTCATAATAAGAACGACGATATCTTGGAAAATATTTTCTTATAATTTCTGTAGTAAACTTGATGCACATATTTATGAAGCAATCGTGGAAGAAGAGCCGAAGAATGGAGGCTGCCATTCTAGGTTCCTTGTTAACTGCCTGTGCCATGTTGACCGCATAATTCCTCTTAGGTTCGGACACGAACTTCCTTAAAACGTAGCCAACAACTGGCCGTTGACGCCGCAAGCAAGCAGTGATAGAACAACCACTGATGCAATAAGAGTAGTAGATGAGAAGGCCATATTATCAAATTTAATCAAGAAGATTGAAGTTGGTTATTGATGTAATGTTGTGATGTTTAGTGAGTAGAAGCATTGGCCTCAGTACTCTCCATCTCTCTCTCTCTCAAACTTTTCAAACTCTTGCAGCTGCTACTGCGACACGTATTGCTAACTGTATTTTGCGCGGAAGTTTTCTAGGTTAATAAAGGATATGATGGTGACTCAAATAGCATGAAACAAGTCGACCTTTTGGCGTGTGGTGGAAAATTCGGGGCTCTGTCTTCGGAGGTCAGCGTCAAAACGTTTAGGGTTCTTTGAAGAATTAGTTTTAGTAACCATTATCTAAATTTACGTAAATTGGTCACATACAAAAAAATCCGAGATGACTCAGTATCCATATACAATTTTTGTCAATTACAGATAGTAATTTTTATTTCCGATAAATATTTGTATCCATATCCACATCCACATCCAACAACAATCACCGGACACGGATATAGGTAACACCTATATCTATTCATTATCTATATAGCATGCATGCCATGTATGATGCATAGTTTTGCCAATATTCAAGTTATATCTAGGGTAAATTGTCAAAAAACCCCATGCCTCCCACTGTTCATCTTCCCGTTCTTTCTCTCTAAAACATTTGATTCTTCTTCCTCCTCCGCCATTGTTTCGCCACTCCTCATCCCTCCTCCCTCCTCCATCGTAGTTCCGATGCTCCTCTTCTCTTCGCTCCTCACCACTACTTCGCTCCTCCATCGTTGCTCCGCCGATTCTCCTCTTTCTTCCTCTCATCGTCGCCGCTCCGCCACTCCTCTTCCCTCTTCTTCTTCTTCCGCCGTCCTAAGATGGCTTCGGCGGAGAATGACGCGACACTGTTTAGATATAGGTAACTGTTTAGATATTACGTGCAATACTTACATGCACATGTTTAGATATTACATGCAACTAGTTTGATATCACAAGAAAATGCTTGGACTTTACATAAAAGTTGAAATATATTTTAGAGGTTTTTGGTGGAAAAGAAGTATATTTTGCGGGAAATTAGATTTTGGTGGGAAAAAAGTATATTTAGAGGAAAAGTTGAAGATGGAATAAATATTACAGCATGTTACATGCAAATCTTTAGATATTACACACAAGTTGTTTGTACGGTGACAAATGGGCAGGCGTTATTGGGATATAAAAAATTATAAATGGTCAAAGACATGGCAGAGGATTTTAATTGAGCCTATGGTTTTTTAACAAAAGCAAAAAGCCCATGGGATTTTTGACAGTATGGAAATTAACCGGAGGCGTCGATAGAATTCGAGCCGGCTCAAAATTATCTCGAGCAGTCTCATACAAATAGATAGAAATATGTAATTTCAGATATGTTGTGAGCCTTCTCAGATTTTACCGAGCCGTCTCAGTATAGGGTCAAACCGGCTCAATATTGTCATGAGCCATCTCAACTTCTAGGGAAACTTCTAAGGATCGAGTTTAAGAGGCAAATTCAACAAATCTCCATCTTATCTCGCATTCGCCATAAAACTCCTCCATAATATTAGTAATAGCTCTATCTTCTCCACAAAACCCCTAAAGGGCTTAAAGAATGCGACGTACTCCAATTAAGTTTAAGCAATGCGCAAAATTAACAAACGAAAGAGACTTAACCAATATGTTGGCCGGATTATCCGCCGTGCCAACCTTCTTTACGATTATCTATTTCTCTTCAACGTCATCCTGAACAAACCAATACCGAACGTCGATGTGATTCGTTCTGTCATGATGCATCTGGTCCTTTGTTAAATGAATCACACTTTAGCTATCACAATAGACTATTATGATACCCTTTTAGATACCAAACTCCGAAAATAATCCCTTCAACCAGATTGCTTTCGTAACGGCCTCAACAACGGCCATATACTCTGCCTCCTTCGTAGATAATATTATCGTAAATTGTAACGAATCACGCCAACTAATAGCATATCCTCCTAAAGAGAATACATAGCCGGTGATCGACCTTCACCCGTCAAGGTCACCTGCATAGTCAGAATTGCTGAAACCAACCAAACTGTCACCGTTCCTTACAAATTCTAACCCCATATCAGAATTACTTCGTAAGTATCGTAAAATCCACTTCACTGCTTGCCAGTGGCCTGATTGAGAGAGATTTTATGCGTGCTTGCGCTTTTAAAAGATGAATCAAAGAATATTAACCGCAATCAAGAATGGTGTCGCTTGGTAGCTAGCCGGTTAAGTACGGGTCGGTCCACAGGGAGATGGATTCCTTATCTTTATGTTCTTACGAGTTAAATCCAAAATATTGGTGGTTTTATTTTAAGATTTAAGAATGAGATAAAAGTTTATAAAAAGCTTGCTAGGGTTAAGATTAGGTTAGTTTGGAAATTCAATTATTCTCACCGCTTTCTTTGCCCTAATTAAGAACTTTTAGGTGTTAAGATAATAGTTAACAAAGAGGATTGGCACGATCGGGAAGAACTAGGTTTCTTCCTCTAGGTCCTTGTCCGTCCTTTCTTAACTGTTATCCTAACCTCCATGGAAAACATACACAACCGGTCTTTAACTATGGTATCACCGCTACCTCGTGGGATAGGGTGCCGTAGTGAGCGGTGTGTGTATGTATACATAGAGTCCTACTTTAAAATGTTGAACGGGTAAGAAAGGGGTGAGAGATTTTCATCTCTCAAACCTTTCCCAAACCTAACCCTAACAAGTGAGGAACTACTCACTCATTAGGGAATTGATAAACGAGTTCATTTTTTATGGTTTTAATTTAATAACTATGGCAGATAAAAAAATTCTATAACTACGGCAGATAAAAAATTTATAACTACGGCAGATAAGAAATTTATAACTACGGCAGAAAAGAAATTCAAGATAGAAAAAACTTACTTCTTTATTGATGCACTCCTTGACAGATTACATGGAATTGAAAATCTAAGATCTAGAAATTAAAAGAGGCATCTCAAAAGAGGCACCCAAAAAGAGGCACGCTCCAAAAAGAGCTGTAGGATTCCTATTTATAGATTATAGGAACCCTATGGTTTACATCTGATCCATATCTAGAATTACAAAAATAACCCCAAAGACCGAGTCAAAGCACCGACACCCACCAACACACGTGCACCGACACGTGCACTGCACGTGCACTATATAACCGCGGAACCGTGGCAAGAAGGCATGTTTGGCCGCGGTTCCGCGGCCATCTTGTGAGCTCTCTTGCTAGATTCTTAAGGGTTGCTTCATGTTGCCTTTTTCTTCTGTCTTCTTCACATGGTTTCTCAGAATGTCTTCTAGTTTCTTCCATATTTCCACAGTGCAAAAATGTTGTGGACTTTTACCGTTTGCTTTGTGTTGAAGTCTTGAATCATGTGCTGCCTTCGTGCTTTGTGAAATCGAACTGTTTGCTGATCTTCGTTTATTCCTCAAACTGTAGGCGGCATGATAAAAATTCTTCTATTTGTTGGTCGTAGTCTCACTTTTGTAGCGTCTTTTCACCTTTTTCACTGTATTGTTCCGAGAACCTGTAACCTGCAACTATTTAGCAGACATGGATCAAAAGCACCTATTTATTTGCAAAATGAATAAGAATAGAGAATATAATAATGCAAAATTATGAGATGAACAAATACCCCCAAACTTATCTTTTCCTCGTCCCGAGCAAAACTAGTTTATTCTCGAAAAATCCTAACCTCACTTTCGCAGGGAAACGCGATTGCACTGAGCTCGTGCAAAAAGCCGTTAAACCTCTAGGTGTCCCTAGTAGGAGGAGTGTTGTCTCCTGAGGGTTTTCATCGGATACTAGCCACAAAATCCTATCAATTTGGCCTATTGACTTTCATTTTTCAATTCGATGTTCTAGCAAGAAATTCTATTATTCTCAACTCAGAAATTATCAACTCGTATTTTTCACGCTTTCTTATTATTTAACTTAAGATTGTATATGTTCTGTAAATTTATTTAGCTTTTAGCATCTTTTGAGTTATCCTTCTAAGGTTCCATCTCAACTCAGGAATTTTTATCATCTCTATTAAAGATATAAGTCTTATTTTTCATTCCTATCTCTCATCCAAACCCCAATCATATATCCCTACGTGTGTGTATGTATCACCCCTACACTTGGAAATTCAATTATAGCTATCATACTCTTGTCCATTGTCCAAAGTACTTTTAATTGGTGAATTTTAGATGAAATTGCTCACACATCCTTCATGCGACCGTTAATACTTCTTGAGATACTAACGACCAATTACAAAATGTGTTCGCGCATTAAGGCGTAATTCCTCGTCTTGTAATACCTAAGGCTTTAGCAATGACTCCCAAACCAGTTGGTCTAAGGCACTAGGTGAGAATGCACCCTTGCTATATATATATTTTTTATTTTACGCAGCCTTAAGTAATTACAAAACCAGTGTTCATTTTTTTATATCTCTTTATTCACACTTATAATTTTATTTTCCTTCATACTAAGGATTTTAGACAAGAGCATTTCAAGGTATCTTCTACTATTCCAAGTTTCAAGGTTTGTGTTTGTGCAAGTTGTAGGGTATATATTTTCAGAATTTAGACTTAAACTTAGGAATTATTTTTCAGACTTACACTTCAAATAAAAATTCAATACTCTTCCCTTATTTTGACTTAGCCCAAGAACTGAACTCAAAATTTGCCTATTTCTAAATAAACTATAAGGACATATACTTTCTACAGTTAAATTTTAAGAAAGGTTATTTTTAGGGTTTTTAATTTACTAAGTTTAGGATCTAGTTTTTCCCTAACTAGTTAACCGTCTTGTCAAACTTAAGCCAATTATGGCCAAAATTGAGCTTTTCAATTTTTATAATTTTTAAAATTTTTCAATTTTTATGGGTTTTAAAATAAGTATGCAAATGCAAAAATATACATATGATTGTGAAGGAAGAAAGCTTACCGAACACACCCCCAAACTTAAACTTGACAATGTCCTCACTGTCAGGCTACACCAAGAGGGTCAAAATTGTCGGCACTCCCCTGTTTATTTTTATTTTTTTAAATTATTAACAGAAAAAGAACACAAAATATATATAAATAAAAAGGTTCCCCCCAAACTTAAGTGAAACAGTGTTTCCACTGTTTAAGCGTTAAAATTCAGAGTTAGGGGGGAGAAAAAATACAGTATCAATCTATACAAGGCCTTACACAGGCCAAAGGTTAGCACCAACCATTCAAAAATTTTATCGTTATAATGGTGTGGTTGATGAAAGAATGGAGTGAGAAACACACGAGACTGTGTGGAGATAGAAGCAGTATATGGTCTCGGTTGAGGAGAAGAATGGCGGAAGGGAAAAAGAAATGGTGGTTGTTCGACTTCTTCAGGGGTATGTTGATTAATCACAAATTCCGTGTCGTTTAAGAATGCGAGTTCGTTGGCGAAAATATCTTCAAAACTTTCATCGAAGGTTCGATTGAACGTTTCAATGTCAATAAGTGTCACGCCAGAATTCAACATACTTGATTTTTCAAAATTTATGAAGGTAGGATAGTCGTAAGACTCATTTACCTTATTTTCAAAAGAGTCTAAATCAAGTTGGTTTCTCAGAATTATCGAACTCAAAATATCGGATTGTGATTCATTAACACTCGGTATCATTAAAGGAAGATTAGAAGAAGAACCAGAGAAAGTGGGATAAAGAAGTTGAATACGATCTTAAGGGTGGAGATGGAGTGCATAAATTAGCACATTTTGTAATGACCGATGTGTAAAGAGCGAATGTGCTAATCTATCAACCCACTGAGAAATGAGGTCAAATCCCTCAAGGTTCATAAGAAAACATGGGTACGTCGAACTTGGAAACCAGACATTGAAAATGAAAGGGATACGGTCTCGTGTGCGGTCGGAACGATGGAAAGGACGAAGGGGAGTGATTTAGGAAGGGTCACAGTTAAAGATTTAGGAGGGTGTACACAGTCAGTGGAGAGAACAGGATGAATTGGAAAATGCAACTCATCAAACAAAACTGGTTTATCCTCAATAATTTCCTCAATATTCTCCTCAAAATTTAGCTTATCCATGCCATTCTCATCAAAATCAAGACGCATATGAAGTTCGGGAAAAACATTTAATGATTCGGGATGATGAATTGAAGAGAAAAACTCGGCCAAATCTGCGGGTTCGTCATCCAAATTATTCCCTGCGTCAATATCCTCAATCAAGTGAAAATCAATTTTTTCGGACACCTCATCAAAAGCATGGATATTTATCAATTCAGGTTCTAGATTAGAGGTGTAGAGGTCAAAAGGATTGGTGATGGTTTCACTCGAAAGGGACCCTTCACAATCTGGCAAATCAAGCACTACAAAGTCGCACAACTCATTAAATGTTTTATTTTCAACTGGTGAATCATTTGGGACACTTGATAGACATTCAAAACCGGAGTTGTGGGATTCAATTGGGGATGGATAGGTTTGATTTGGAAGGGTGCATAGCTCACTCTCTTCACTCAAATTCTCAATTTGTCCAATCGCCTCATCATACATTGGAAAATTTGGAGCTAGTTGGAAACTAGCTACCGGTTCACTAGGTCGTCTTGATGAATTAAGGGCGGCAATGGACGCATCCAGATTTCTCATCTGTTGGTTTGTCGCTACAATATAAGCTTCTAACGACTGTTCCAGACTAGACATGGGTTGTGAAGGGATTTCAGTAAAATATTCAAAATTGTTTGGATTCTGGAAACTCCCAAATGGCTGTGTAGAAGTAATGTCTAGGGAAGGTGCGAAAGTCGGGCAGGACTGGTAGGAATTGAATGGTTGGATAGGAGTAGGATCAATATTTGGATAAAAAGGTGAATGGACTTGTTGATCCCAAGAACTGGAAGTGTTGAAAGGAGTGAAAGATCGGTTACGAGATTGTTCAATATGTTCAGCAATAGACATGGGTTTCGGAGTTACCTTCGGACTCTCAAAAGGGGTATCAACGTAAGAAGGTGGTGAAGGTTTAAACGGTTGATACAAAGTGGATTGCGGAGTCCAACTGTTTCTCCTAGACGCGTCTATTCGATCTTTCAAAGAAATTTCAGGCATGGAGGGGTCGTCCGTAATTCGACCAAAACAATGCACGTAGGAAGCAAAGTTTGGATGAGGGTACCAAAGTTCGGCAAAAGTTTTGCGAGGTGGGGTACCCATGATGTAAGAAAGGAGAAGAAAAAGAATGTGATGATTTTTTTTTTGATTTTTTAAAATTTTTTTTAAAAAAAAAATTGTTTGTTTTTGGAGTTTTGAAATTTTTGAAAGTGTTTTTTTTCCTTTTTTTTTAGAAAGAGTTTTTGCAAAATTTTACGGACTACTACACACTTTCAAACAGTCACAATATAAGCATGCACAATCAAGCCTAGAGCTAGGGTTTCCTAAGTCAACTAGACTGCTCCTAACTGTTCCAAAGGGCAAGTTGTGAGATCCTCAAATCGCCTCTTCACCGCCAATTGTGGCCAGGTAAGCACAAGTAAAGAAAGGAGGGATCCGCTCACGAATCACCGTGAGACGGGCCTTTTAAAATTACCTTTCCTACTTGTCTAGCTTAGGCACCACAAAATCTGGTTTAGATAAACGACCGATACCTACAACTTTTCCTTTGTCCTAATGAGCACGACAGTCCTTATTGTCTGAGTCTAATATTTTTTAATTAACTCGAGGGTTGATGCAAAATGCTTTTTGTGATTTCTGGGGTCTTAGGAAGGGTAATGAAATCCCCACCCAATCTTGATTGGTGTTATAGCCCCTTACAAGTCCGTTTTAAATATGCAAAGCAATTAACACACAAAAAATCTAAAACACTTTCAAAAAAAAAATTATTTTGGAGCGCAAAGAATCCTGCACAAAAACAATTTATTGGAGAGGGAGAAAGATTTTGCGCAAAGAACCCTGCAGGAAAAATTTTTAGTTGAGTTCAGAGGGTAGAAGAGAGGATAAAATACTCACAAAGAAGTTTTGGGATGCTGACGTCACTGGTTGACCACGGTTCCGCGGTCAAACCCCTGAATCTGCCGCGGTTCCGCGGCGGTTTAGTTGGTTTGGATCTCCAAAATATTTCTCTGTGTTTGGATTCTCCCCTATTTGTTCAGATTTTCTGTTTCTTGATTTGTTCACTGGGATTTTCTAGATCTGAATCTGTCTGTCTACTTTTCCTGCACAATTCACACAATACCTCTCAAGAAGAACAAGATGAATTTTATTTTATTTTATTTATTTATTTATTTTTTAAAAAAATTCAATTTTTAAATTTTTTATTTTTTATTTTTTTTAACCCGAAATTACACAAAGAAAGAGACTACCGTCTCCCCGGCAACGGCGCCATTTGATTGCACGAGGGTTTTAGTGCTTACGCGTTTTTAAATCAAAGAATATTAACCGCAATCAATAACGGTGTCGTTTGGTTGCTAGCCGGTTGAGTACGGGTCGGTCCACAGGGAGATAGATTCCTTATCTTTATGTTCTTACGAGTTAAATCCAAAATATTGGTGGTTTTATTTTAAAATCTAAGAATGAGATAAAAGTTTATAAAAAGCTTGTTAGGGTTAAGATTATGTTAGTTTGGAAAATCAATTATTCTCACCGCTTTCTTTGCCCTAATTAAGAACTTTTAGGTGTTAAGCTAATAGTTAACAAAGAGAATTAGCACGATCGGGAAGAACTAGGTTTCTTCCTCTAGGTTCTTATCCGTCCTTTCTTAACTGTTACCCTAACCTCCATGGAAAACATACACAACCGGTCTTTAACTATGGTATCACCGCTACCTCGTGGGATAGGGTGCCGTAGTGAGCGGTGTGTGTATGTATACATAGAGTCCTACTTTAAAATGTTGAACGGGCAAGAAAGGGGTGAGAGATTTTCATATCTCAAACCTTTCCCAAACCTAACCCTAACAAGTGAGGAACTACTCACTCATTAGGGAATTGATAAACAAGTTCATTTTTTTATGGTTTTAATTTAATAACTATGGCAGATAAAAAAATTCTATAACTACGGCAGATAAAAAATTTATAACTACGGCAGATAAGAAATTTATAACTACGGCAGAAAAGAAATTCAAGATAGAAAAAACTTACTTCTTTATTGATGCACTCCTTGACAGATTACATGGAATTGAAAATCTAAGATCTAGAAATTAAAAGAGATATCTCAAAAGAGGCACCCAAAAAGAGGCACGCTCTAAAAAGAGCTGTAGGATTCCTATTTATAAATTATAGGAACCCTAGGGTTTACATCTGATCCATATCTAGAATTAAAAAAATAACCTCCAAGACTGAGTCAAAGCACCGACACCCACCGACACACGTGCACCGACACGTGCACTGCACGTGCACTATATAACCGCGGAACCGCGGCAAGAAGGCATGTTTGGTCGCGGTTCCGCGGCCATCTTGTGGGCTCTCTTGCTAGATTCTTCAGGGTTGCTTCATGTTGCCTTTTTCTTCTGTCTTCTTCACTTGGTTTCTCAGAATGTCTTCTAGTTTCTTCTATATTTGCATAGTGCAGAAATGTTGTGGACTTTTACCGTTTGCTTCGTGTTGAAGTCTTGAATCATGTGCTGCCTTCGTGCTTTGTGAAATCGAACTATTTGCTGATCTTCGTTTGTTCCTCAAATTGTAGGCGGCATGATAAAGATTCTTCTATTTGTTGGTCGTAGTCTCACTTTTGTAGCGTTTTTTCACCTTTTTCACTGTATTGTTCCGAGAACCTGTAACCTGCAACTATTTAGCAGACATGGATCAAAAGAATCTATTTATTTGCAAAATGAATAAGAATGGGGAATATAATAATGCAAAATTATGAGATGAACATGGCCTTTACCAGGAGATGCCATATAATGACCAATAACGCCAATTGCATATGAAATGTCAGATCGGATACATACCATGGTATACATAATACTAACCATCACGCTCGAATAAGGAACATGCGACAAATACTGAATCTCTTCCTCAGTTTGCGGTGATAAACGGGATGAAAGTTTAAAATGAGCTTCCAAAGGGGTACTTAAAGATTTAGCGTCTGCCATGACAAAACACTCCAAAACTTTCTCAACATATCGCTGTTGAGACAAGTAAAGCTTTCCTCCCTTGCCATCGCGTCTAATTTCCATACCGAGAATTTTCTTGTCCGCTCCCAAATCTTTGGTTTCGAACTTACCTTTCAATTGTTCCTTAAGTTTCTGAATATCAACCATATACCTAACTGTTATCAATAAATCATCAACATAAAACAACAAGTATATGAAAGAATTATCAGCGAGTTTCTTGCAATAAACACAATTGTCATCCTTATTTCTAGTAAACCCAATATCCTTCATGAAAGAATCGAGTTTATTATACCAACGTCTAGACGACTGCTTTAAACCATAAAGAGATTTCTCTAACAAACAAACGCGGTCTTCCTTACCTTCAATTTCGAAACCATCGGGTTGTTCTATATAGATATTTTCTACCAAATCACCATGTAAGAAAGCGGTCTTAACATGGAGCTGCTCGAGCTCTAAATCCTACATAGACACTAAACTGAGCAAAACACAAATAAATGTGTGTTTTACAATTGGAGAAAATACTTCATTGAAGTCCACTCTCTTAACCTGTGAATAGCCTTTAGCTACCAACCGTGTCTTGTATCGAGTATCTGCAACCCCTTGATCTCCTTCCTTCTTTTTGAAAACCCACTTGCAGCCAACGACTTTCTTTCCTCTTTCAGTTTTAACGAGCTTCTATATTTGGTTCTTGTGAAGATACTCAATCTCTTCATTCATAGAGACTGGCTAACGAGTTGACTTATCGGATGAGATAGTTTCTTGATAACTCGTAGGCTCGCTACTATCAACTATCTATGCAACGAACAGTGCATACGCCACTAGATCATCTTATCCATATCTCTATGGCGGTGTAATATCCCTTTATTATTGGTCTCGAGCTAGTAGATACTGCTCATCTTGGGACTGAGCTTCATCGAACAATGGTGAAGGAGAGATTTCCTGCGAACTCGAGATTTCACCAACCTCAAATTCAATGCCCGGCTTGTCCTTTCTTATACTGTCTTGAATTGGAGATTTCACGTTCTTCGGCTTCAACATAGCAGACTCGTAAAAAATGACATCTCTACTAATCATAAATTTTGGCGACTTAGGATCCGGACACCACAACTTATAACCTTTGACGCCGATAGTATAACCAAGAAAAATGTATTTCTTCGCTCAAGTATCTAACTTGCCTTCATGATAATGGGTATATGCGGGACAACCAAACACTCTAAGTGTAAAATAATCAGCATGCTTTCCAGACCATACCTGCTATGGTGTTTTACTACCAAGTGCTGTATGAGATGATCGATTCATAACGAAGCATGTCGTGTTCACCGTCTCTGCCCAAAACTCCTTGCCGAGTCCTGCATTAGATAACATGCACTAGGTTTTCTCTAAAAGAGTCCGATTCATGCGCTCCGCGACTCCATTTTGTTGTGGTGTGTGGACAACAGTATGATAGCGAATGATACTTTCATTTTTGCAGAATTCATTGAAATCTCCACTACAAAATTCTAATCCATTGTTCGTCCTTAGCCTCTTAATCTGTTTTCCTATCTGCTTCTCAATCAGTGTCTTCCGTTACTTGAACATATTAAACACATCGCTCTTTAGTTTCAAGAAGTAGACCCAAACCTTCCTTGAATAATCGTCGAAGAAAATAAGAAGATATTTCGCACTGTTTCCTTTGAAAGCAACTTAAGAGGATCCCCAGAGATCAGAATGGATATAGTTAAGAGTACCTTTAGTGTTGTGCACCTCCATACAGAAGCTAACTCGTTTCTGGTTCCCGAAAATGCAATGCTCACAAAATTCCATCTTCGATGTACTTTGACCACATAGTAGACGCTGCTTCGATAACTCGGCCATACCTCTCTTACTCATATGCCCGAATCTCATGTGCTATAATCTGACCGTATCTGAATCTGATATGGATTTAGATGATAAAATTTCTGCTGACCTTGTAGTTGTTGAACCCTGCAATACATATAAGGACCCCGTTTTCAAGCCCTTCATAACGACGAGAGCATATTTACTGACTTTCAAAACTCCATCTTCAGCGGAGAACTTATAACCTTTGGCATTGAGTGCATCCAATGAGATGAGATTCTTCAAGTCAGGGACATGTCTAACTTCCGCTAATGTTTTCACAATGCCATCAAACATCTTGATTTGAATCGTTCCTTTACTAATAGCTTGACACGAACTATTTTTGCCCATCAAAACCACTCCACCATTAACAGACTCATAGGTGGAGAATAGATCCCTATTAGGACACATATGATAGGAGTAACCCGAATCCATAATCCATTCATCTTTGGATCGATATGTGCTGTCAAGAACCATAAGTAGATCTCCTTCTCTTTTGGCAATACTAGATTCAGCTGAATACTCCTTCTGTTTGTCTTTCTGCTTCCGCTTATTCTGTAATTTGTAGCAATCGATTTTGAAGTGCCCCTTCTTCTTACAATAGTTGCAGGTCAAGTTCTTATGCTTGGACTTCGACCTTGATTTCTTCTTACTACCTTTCAGATCTCTTTTCTCCGCTTACCCTCGAACAAATAAGCTTGAAGATTAACCATCGCCTTCGCTAGAAGTTGACTCCTTGTTGATCTTTTCCTTATTCATCAAATTTTTTTTGACATCCTTGATTGAGATAGTATCTCGTCCATAAATCACGGTGTCATGGAAGTGCTTATTAGAGGGTGGAAAAGAACATAACAATAGAAATGGTTGGTCTTTATCATCAATCTTAATATTGATCTTACCCAGATCTGTAGTGTCCGAATTAAACTCACCGATGTAAGATTTGATAGGGGAGCCTTCAGACATACGAAGTGTGTAGAGAGGCTGCTTCAATAGGAGTCGATTTATGAGAGACTTCTTCAAATATAACTTCTCTAATTTCAACCACAAACTAGTTGCCGTCTTCTCCACTAGAACTTCTTATAAAACTTTGTTTGTCAAACACAATTAGATAGCCGTGAGGGTTTTTTCATCCAACTCCCCCATACTTCCTTCGTCATAGTAAAAGGCCTTGAATTCTTTCCAAGAATCGCCTTCTTCAAACCATTACGTGTGAATACAACAATCATACGAACTTTCTATAGACTAAAGCTCATATTCCCATCGAATTTCTCAATATCGAATTTCATAGTCGTCGGAGACATGATACAGGATCAAAAGAACCAGTTGAAACTCACTTAGGATTTTCCACAAACACCTTGAGTGCTTACAAAACAAAGACTTCAAATAACAATCTAAGAAAATGGGTAGAGAACACACGCGTCGTCACCCTTCGTAAACCTAGATCGTAAGATCGAAGAGCTAACAGTTCAAGCAAACAAATCCCTAAACACCATGTGTGCACCAAATCTCCCAAAGAACCAAAACGAGGCTCTGACACCAATTTGTTGCGACAAATACGATCACAAAGCAATAAACAAACGATAAAGAGAAGCAATAAATAAACAAAGAAATAGAGATAAAGCACAAACTAGAAGAGACAAAAGATTTATGTGGAAAACCCTTATAGGAAAAACCACGAGCGAAGGAGAAGTACTTTATTAATCGAATAAGTAGAAGGATTACAATGGTGGATGAATTCTCGCAAACAAATCCCTCTCAAAATCCTATCCTCCTCTCTCTTAATTCAGATTAATAAAGGGTAATCCAATTAGGATTACAAACTGCTATTTACAGTATGAGGCAAATAGGGTAAAAATCGAATTTCCCAAAACAGTCCAGAATTTTGTCCAAGACGTCGACAGACTTCGGCCGGCCCAAAATTATCTCGAGATGTCTCATACAAACAGAGAGAAATATATAATTCTAAACATGTTGTGAGTCGTCTCAGCATAGGGTCGAGCTGGCTCAATATTGTCATGAGCCGTCTTAACTTCTAGCGATCAAGACTAAGAGGCAAACTCAACATATCTATATCTGTATGCATGTGAATTTTACCAAATATAGATAGTAATTTGTGTTACCAATAACTGTCCATATCCAAATTCGACCTCACCTACTACTACCGGATACGGATGTGGTAACACCTCTATCTACTCTTTATCCACTGCATTTACATCCGTGCATAAAACTTGATTACAATTTTTTGCAGCACCGTGGTTATTAGTCAACTAGAATATTGAAGGTGCGAACATACAAAAAAAATATAGATGAAAGGTTTTGCGATGACTATTTTTATTTGGATAAAACCTAGTAACCACTTGTAGGTAGTGGACAACTTTTAACCAAAAAGGGATTTTTTTATTTGCCCCTTTAAAAATTTTATTTTCAAAAATCTCTCTTTTAATTTTGATATTCTAAAACAGTTAGTTTGACCCATCATCTGCAAAGAATATTCTTTCACAATCAACTTTTAGCTATTTGGGATAGGGAAATGACGAAATCTGCAGCAATTTGAGATGAAGGATTTTGAATATTTACGCTATTCCTTTGGGATCGATGTTGCTTACTCTCCCTATAGTTATCTTCTGTCACAACAAAAGTATATTTCTGATCTTTTTGCATGAGCCATGGATAATAATTCTACTATTATTGCCAATACTTCTACAACTACGTCGATGGAGTTTTATCTGAAGTTTCGTCAAGCAGATGGTGCGACTATACCGAACCCATCTCGGTATCGTGAGTTGGTTGGTGCACTTATTTACCTCTCTTACCAGGCCAGACATTGCACATGGTGTTCATGTTCTCAATCAGTTTATGAGTACTCCTATATCAGTTCACTATGCGGCCCTTATACGGGTTCTTCAATACATTCGTGGCATTCATACTCGGTCACTGTCGTTTCCTTCTGATTCTGACCTTACTTTACGCGCATACTCTGATGCTGGATGGGCTGACGATTTTAATACTCGTCGATCTACCACTGGGTTCTGTGTCAATTATTATTAATAATATTTTCCTCTTTTTCCTGATCTATGATTTCTAATAATGACTTTGCTCCACTTGATCACGAGCCAAAGAACTTCTGATTGATCTTTGATTCCCAACATTGGAGGTCCCTTTGACACTACTACAAATAAGGGTTGCCCCTACGGATTTATCCGTAAGAGCAAACCACTGCCCCTACGGATATATCCGTAGGGGCAAGAAAATACCCTGTAGATGCAAACGCCGTAGGTGTAAGTCGTAGCCTTGAACATGCCCCTACGGTCAAAAACTTGCCCCTACGGAGTAATGTGTAGGTCCAATTGTCCCTACGGATTAGACTGTAGGAACAAAAAATTTATTTAATTCATGTTTTATAAAATAAATTAGGTGTCCCTACGGACTTATCCGTAGGGCCAAATAGTTGCCCCTACGGATAAGTGCGTAGGTATAAATCTGTAGGGACAAAATATCAGGTATCCTGATATTTTGTCCCTACGGATACCTGTGTAGGGGCATTTGTTTGCCCCTACGGATATATCCGTAGGGGCAAGCGTAACCCCTAATACTGAGATCATAGGGGCAAAAATATCAGGTATCCTGATATTTTGCCCCTACGGATAAATCTGTAGGTACATTGTTGGGCCCTATGGATTAATCCACAGGGGCAATGTTGGACCCTACGGATTAATCCGTAGGTACATATTATCAGGTTTTTTTAAAAAAAAAGGGCTGCCTATTTTTTTCTCGCCCTGTGCACAATAATATATACATCATATATAAAATTAATCATCACGCAGAACATATATCGCAGTATTCATAATCACATCTCACGCATAATATACAAAAGAAATCAACAAGCAGAATATGATATCAATATAAACACGCAAACACCACCAATATCAATATCGTCCAAAATATAGTACAATATGTATCATATAAATAAATACATGTTTAAAATATAAGAATCAAAAAGCTACCCTAGCTCGGTCCAGCTCCACCTCTGATAAATGCCATAATCTGACGCGCCTGCTCCTCGGATATACCCTGAGTTAATAAATCATGCAATGCGGATGATGCGGGAGTCTGAGCGGGCTGTGGAGCTGTAGGAGTGGTCTGCACAGCCGCCGCCGAGATAGTGGCTTGCGGATCCGCGGTTGCAGGAGTCTGAGCTGGCAGTGGAGCTATAGGAGCTGTCTGCGGAACCACAGCCGATGTAGTGGCTTGCGAAACCGCAGCCGAAGGAGATGCATGTGGAGGCTCGGCCGATGTACCCTGTCGCGTCTGGACCTACGTGTGTAATAAGTGAGTAAGAACTGTGTATTATTCGAATTCGTATCATTATCAAGTTATTTCGAAACCCCAATCTATGTATACTTAGGGACTTAGGCCTCGTTTGGATATCTAGTTTGGAAAACCGTTGTTTATTTTAATTAGATATGTATGTATGATTAATCAAAGCTAAGCCTACAACCAAATAAGCTCAGGCTACGTACTAATATTGGATATGTTGCTATCTATAATATGACATAATATTTTACTATTAAGTAGTATACATACCAATATCTCCTTCAACTCCTGAACGGTGGCCTTCAAGCTATCAAGTTCTTGCTGGAAACGTCGCTCACTGGAGACGGAGAAAGTAACCGCCGGGGTGGAGTCCAACCTCATATGGACCCTGCTAGGGCCCAGTCTCCGGCCTCTCTTCCAACCTCCGTGGTGCCCTCCGTGTGCGGCGTCCAGGACTGGGGTCAGCAACATCGGATCGTTCTGTCCAGTAAAATCGATTCCCGAGGCCTCGGCCTGCTCAACCACCCGCTCCTACACCTACATTAACCAGTAAAATATATCATTTAAATTTGAACCTTTCAAAACTAAAATTTCAAATAGGGGTTGAATAAATATTAACACTTACGCAATACTCCTGGGTAGCGGTGTCGGGGTATCGAAGCTCGCCCGTGGCGGGATCTGTCAAGGTGCCGTGGACGGCAAAATATGCGGACAGCACGCTCGGTGTACCACCTTGCGCCAGGGTCTGAGACAATATTAGAAAATAACTTTTAATATTAAATATATTAGAAAATAACTCTTAATATTGCATTATATCACAAAGGCCGGTCTATTGTAATTTACCGATAACTCCATGGCACGAGTAATATTCCTCGAGCCACCTGTATAAGTGGGGCGACCCCTCTTCGCCGACTTCCTATTCTCTATATTTTGAGCGGCCTGTTTCTGCACAACACATTCACATTTAGTTTTCTAATTATAAAACACAAAAAAATAAATTATATACTAAACAATGAATTACATTTAAAATACATACCTGTTTGCGTCGAGAGTCAAAATATTCGTACAATAGAGGCCGTGTCTCTCCGTTGACTCTCGCAAAGGCCGGAATAGATAGGAGGGCCGCTCTCTCTGCCTCGGGGGTCGCCATCCACAGGGAGTAGCAGTCGGTCTTCAGCTCATTCCTGTTGTATCGGACCTTTGTCTGCATGTTCTTCATTAGGCCATTGTACAAAGCATGAAGATCGAGCACCCTCCCAGGGTGATCAGGGTCGGGTACAGGATGAAAATCGTAATCCAACTGAAAATACAAAAAAAACATTGTTATTAGATTGCAAGTGTTAATAATAAATATATTGGATAAATCAAATGAAAATATATATTAATACCCGAGCCTGATCCCAGAAGAGGGCGAATGAGCGCCGATACTGGTCGCCCCACTCAACGTGAAGTGGATAGTTCTTCACGAGTCGGCTCTCATCCCCCATATACCGGCCGAACCTCTCGGCATGATCTCCGGTATAGCGATAATCAGGGGTAAAAAAGAGGGGGAATGCTACCTTCCCCCTAGCTCTGTCGGGCCTCAGCCTGTAGGACTGATTCGGGCCTCGAGTCCCCCTCTGGGGATGGGGAGGCCCTGCGTCTACAAGAAATATCAAGACAATCAATATTAAGACAAAGTTGTATTAAGAAATTAAGGTTTAACGAAAATTGAAGTGTGATATATACCTCCGGTGACTAAAGCACGAGCCTGGGCCTGGGCAACAGCAAGAGCGGGACGATAGTTCCTCCAGTGAGGAACAGCCGGTGTCCCGGATGCGGACACATCCCCTCCAACTAGAAAATAAATATTGAGGATAATTTCCATGAAGTTCATATTTATTCTTTAGAGGATATGTAAAATGAATAAATATTTTATATTTATTCATACTAACCTATAGACTGAGCGGAGGGTACGGAAGTGGCGGGAATGGCCCCTGCGTCAGATGTGGACGCACCACCTATAATTAGACAATAAAAATAGATTATATAAGTAATTGCAAAAAGAATGTATAGATCAATAATATAACATTCTAAATCAATATGCATGCACTATAGGATATATAAACATACCCGCAGGTGTGGTGGTGGCCTCTGCCCGAGATGCGGAGGCACCACCTACAACTAGACAATAAAAAAAATGATTATCTAAGTAAGAGCAAAAGGAATGCGTGTATATTTATGATATAGCATTCTAAATCAATATCAGTTACTATATGATATATAAACATACCTGGAGGTGCGGGAGTTGCCTCTGTCCCTGATGTGGACGCATCACCAACAGCTACACAATCAAATATTGATAATATAAGTAATTTTGATATGAACATGCATAAATATCTATAATATTACATTCAAAATGGATATCCGTGCAATATACCTGGAGGTGTGGCAAAGTCCATACGGAAGGAGGCATCCGAAGGGATCTCCGATCTGGATGCAAGACCGGCCCTCTGAAGCTCCCTACACAGCTCTTCGGGCGGCAGAACGGCTCTGCCTCTGCCGGTGCCGCGGCTGGAGCTCCTGCCACCCCTCGCTGCTCCCGTCATCGTCATCAAATCTAGATAAACGGTTCGTGGACGCATTAGACAATCATTACAAGTATTGACTATATATGTATAGATCGTAAAATGTAAAGTAATAATATAACATTACTGATAACCTTTTTTCGTTTCATGGGCGCATTAGACATATCTACTTGGATTTCATCATCGATATCATTTCTAACCCACGTAACTTCATGATCGGCCGAAGACAACCCGTCTTTCGAAACAGACGGTCGGAGCACTCTAAGCCTTCTCTCTTCTTCATCCTCATCGCTGTCCTCGAATTCTGGGACATCGTAGACATCCTTGGGTTTCCAACGGCATACGACACTCCATCCCGGATGCTTCAAACACTGTGATTAGTATACTTGAAACGCTTGGTTCGGAAAGATAAACGGATCTTCCTGACCGTAAAATCGAAGTGTGTTCACACTGGTCAATCCATATTCATCTTTTCAAGTCCCAAGATTGCTTCTCCACTTATCCGTATTGGTTCGCGTATCGTACCAAGTACACTGGAATATATAAAAGGGTTCTGATCGTCCGGGATAGTGGATGTCGAGTATACAATTTAAGTACCCATAATAAATCACACCGTCCGATCCTACCGTTGCAATCCCACTATTCTGAGTGGTTCTAGATGTTTCTATGTCCTTAACTTCGAATTTGTATCCAAGGACACCGAATCCTTTATAATATGTAACCTCCATACTAGGAAATTGAGCTAAATATCTTGAATCGCTCTCAAATGATGCAGACAAGTTCGGATCGTAGATCTAACAAAACAAATTTTACGACAAATACATAACGATCTAAGTTTAGATTAAAACTGATAGCAATAACATGTTATTCGAATAACTTACATGATCTGTGACCCAATCGCAAAAATTATCCTGATGATATTTTTCCAATCGTTCATCGTTCCAATCAGGATGCCCTTCACGTACCTCGTTAAAATGAATTCTGTTTTCGACAAATAATGGTGACATTAATATTATATCATTTCATACACACACAAACACAAATATAACAATTAATCCAAAAAAACTTACTCTTTAATCTGTTCAAGACATGCGCAATTAAGCAAGATAAACCGGTATATCTTGTTGATAAACATAGTGTCTACCCTCTTATAATCGGTTTTACCATATGGCCCGTCTTGAATTCTTCGAGGCCGGTTAAGTCTCGTCTCAATGTTCTCGTCCAGATAGCGGGAACAAAATGTGGTTGCTTCATCAAGAAGATAACCTTGCATGATAGAACTTTCTGATCGATTTCTATTGCGTATATACTTTTTAAGAGTGTAGAGATACCTAAAGAAAATATGTTGAATAAATAAATACGGGCATACAGAACAACAATAATTTTAAAAATTGCGCGAAACGAAAAATTCCACGTACCTCTTGACGGGATACATCCATCGATATTGTACCGGTCCGGCTAACTTAGCCTCAGTTGTAAGATGAACCGTCAGGTGTATTATGAAATCGAAGAATGACGGTGGGAAAATACGCTCAAACTTGCAAAGTATCAACGCAATAGAATTTTCTAGTTTATCTAGCGTCACAACCTCCAGTGTTTTAGCACACAACTCTGTGAAAAAACAATATAGGTCGTTGATTACTAGACCAACTGATTCGGGGAGAGAAGTCCTGAGGGCTAATGGAAGAAGGTGCTCCACGATAACATGGTGATCATGACTTTTCAGCCCATCGATCTTGCCTTTCACAATTTTTATTTTCTTACTGAATGATCCTGAGAAACCTGTAGGAACTTTCAAATCATGCAACACCTGCAGGAATCTTTTCTTCTCCGGTTGTGACATATGATAAGCGGCATTGGGAAGCACAAACTTGCCTGGTTTACCCGCTACCGGTCTATGGTGCAATTCACTTCTTATTCCCCACTTCTGTAGATCCATCCGAGCATTCAAGTTGTCTTTCGATTTCCCGTCTTTACAAAGAAGAAAGTTGAGTATGTGCTCTGATACTCCCTTCTCTATATGCATAACGTCCAGACAATGACGCACTAAATTTGTTGAGCAGTACGGAAGCTCGAAGAAAATGCTTAACTTGTTCCAAAATGGTGGTTTGACCTGTTTTGTCGGATCCATCCCGAAGGTCACATTATTGTAACCATCCCACTGAGCAGTCACGTCCTCTCCGGACAATGGGGCTGGAGGTTCAAGAAACTCCTGATGACCATCAAAGTGAACAGTGTCTAACCTGTAGGGGTGGTCTAGAGGCAGAAAACGTCGATGGCCGCAATAACAAACATTCCTGCTAAAATTCAAGAATTTCGATATTGTATGTTGATGGCAATGAGGACATGCTTTGTGACCATGTACGGACCGACCTGATAGCATTCCATATGCAGGAAAGTCATTAATTGTCCACATTAAAGCCGCACGCAGTATGGAGGTTGTATTTGTGTTTGCATCGTAAGTCTTTACACCATCAATGAACAAAGATTTTAACTCCTCGATCAGAGGTTGGAGATAGACGTCGATATTGTTTCCCGGTGAGTTTGGTCCGTCGATAAGAAGAGGCATCATAAAGTATGATTGGTCCATAGCCAACCAAGAGAACAGATTATAAATTATCATTACAACGGGCCATGTGCTGTGACTTCCAGCCATATAGTTGAATGGGCAGAAGCCATCACTAGCCAGTCCGAGCCGGACATTGCGAGGATCGCTACTGAATATTGCGTGCCTCCTATCGAAATCCTTCCATGCCGGTGAATCTCTTAGATGGCTCATTTTTCCATCTTCACTTGGAGGAGCACGGTGATGCCAAATCATTGCCTCGGCTGTTTTCTTGCACCTGAATAGCCTCTGTAGCCTCTGTGTTATGGGAAAGTATCGTGCTATCTTGACAGGTATATCAGGCTTCTTATCAGAATCTTTCGGGTTATACCTGGCCTCTCCGCATGTTGGACACTCTTTCAAATCTGAATTCTCTTTCCGGTACAACACACAATTTTTAGGACATGATTGAATGTTCTCGCATTTCAGACCCAAATCAGACATCATCTTCTGGGCTCCGTACCAGCTGTTGGGCACGTTATTTCCCAGGGGTATAGAATCTTTCAAGAACAAAAGAAGTATTGTGAATGACTTGTTACTCCATCCATTTAGGCACTTAATCTGGAAAAGTTGGACGAACCATGAGAGGGTGGAATACTTTGCATTCTCATAAATTGGTTTTCTAGCATCATTCATAAAATTTTCATATTTATCCGCACACGGTCCTTGACCGGAAGGAATGTCATCTTTGGTACGAATAGATTCACCTAGGGCAGCCTTTACCATATCCTCCATTTCTTCTGATGGAAATAAATTACCGTTTTCTTCTTCTGCCGCATTACCGTCTTCTCCTTCTTCTCCTGCCGCATTATCATGTTCTCCTTCTTCTTTTGCCGCATTACTGCGTTCTTCTCCTTCCTCGTGATATTTCCAGGTTGTATAAAATCTAGTAAAACCATATTTTACGATATGAAGCTCTGCCAATTTTACCTTCTGCCAGTACTTATTCCTACATTTATCGCACAGGCAGAGAATCTTCTCTATCACGATCTTATTATGTGCGCGTGCAAATTCAATAAAAGCAGCAACTCCTGCGACAAACTTAGGTTGCATACGTTGTTGCCAATCCACATACATCCAGTCCTTAACTCTGACGTACTCATGGGCCATGTTAGACTGTATAATATATAAATTGTAGGTTATGGTGACTATATTGAGAAATCTAAGAACGTGATGGTTACTGACAAAGAAGAAAATCCGTGTATATGCTTTGTGTGTACGTTTGTAGTTGAATAGAATAAATTATCGAATGTATGTTAACCGATAGACGGGGACTAAGTGGCGCTTTGAGTTTCATATATGAGTATCGATGAGAATATGAAAGTTTCATATTATCATCGAGTACCATATATTGGTTTTAACTTGAACATCTTGAATCACTCTCTAATGATACGTTTGTTGTGTATTCTTGTTGTATGTGTGTGTTTCGGCTGTCGGGGGTAAGGCTTCTATCCCATTAATGTATAGAGCGAATACCCATTCGCTTGTGCTTTTAACCGTTTCGAGTAAATTTCGGCAGCACCTCCCCGCTGTTCTCCGAGTACACTGAATAGAATAGATAATCATTTCAAAGCTGTGAAACAACGTTGAAATGAACATCTAATCTATCTTTGTACACGGAGAACCAGCGGAAAGGTACCGACGAAATATCTCGAAACGGATGAAAATACAAGTGAATGAAGGTGTTTGCTTTATACATTCCTAACTTGTCCACACGGGACAAATCTATCGGTTATCATACGATTGAATCTTCTCGTCACATAGACTATATGACGGTTGTTAGTATCGAGCTATACCGTCCGATATTTAATAACTTTCGTATAGTTCTATGTCACGACGAATATCGAACGTATGTTAACTGATAGACGGGGACTAAGTGGCTCTTTTAGTTTCATATATGAGTATCGATGAGAATATGAAAGTTTCATATTATCATCGAGTATCATATATTGGTTTTAACTTAAACATCTTGAATCACTCTCTAATGATGCGTTTGTTGTGTATTCTTGTTGTATGTGTGTGTTTCGGCTGTCGGGGGTAAGGCTTCTATCCCATTAAGAATGTATAGAGCGAACACCCATTCGCTTGTGCTTTCAACCGTTTCGAGTAAATTTCGGCAGCACCTCCCCGCTGTTCTCCGAGTACACTGTAATAGATTAGATAATCATTTCAAAGCTGTGAAACAACGTTGAAATGAACATCTAATCTATCTTTTTACAGCGGAAAGGTATCGACGAAATATCTCGAAACGGATGAAAACACAAGTGAATGAAGGTGTTTGCTTTATACATTCCTAACTTGTCCACACGGAACAAATCTATCGGTTATCATACGATTGAATCTTCTCGTCACATAGACTATACGACGGTTGTTAGTATCGAGCTATACCGTCCGATATTTAACAACCTTCGTATAGTTCTATGTTACGACGAAAATCGAACGTATGTTAACCGATAGACGGGGACTAAGTGGCGCTTTTAGTTTCATATATGAGTATCGATAAGAATATGAAAGTTTCATATTATCATCGAGTATCATATATTGGTTTTAACTTGAACATCTTGAATCACTCTCTAATGATGCGTTTGTTGTGTATTCTTGTTGTATGTATGTGTTTCGGCTGTCGGGGGTAAGGCTTCTATCGATTATCATACGATTGAATTTTCTCGTCACATAAACTATACAAAGTATTTAAATAAAATGGACTAGCTTCACATATATAGCTGGCCTTCCATATAAGTAGGCAAGCAAGAGACAATTTCAAGCAATATAAGTTGCTGTCGAATAGCAGCTATTTGGAAATTTAACAAAACTATACAACCGACTATGAACTTGACGTCAAAATTTTGGCCAAGTAAATGTTAAGCAAAAGTTATAGCGATTCTAACTCAGCTACCATCCTCCGGAGGAAGCAATAATATAAATTTGCTATTGAAAATCATGTCCACCTCAGGAAAAAAACTGTAAGGCAACGTAAATAGGAAAACCAATGGTCAAACAACATATTTCTCAAATATAGCTATTTAGCAAAAAGAAAGTGGACAATTTGAAATAACAAGCAAACCAAAATGGGGTTCCTTCTTTAAACAAAAATAGGATTTATTTGCCCAATTATGGAAACAAAGACAAGAAAAGGACACCAACATGAGAGATTACACATCTATTTTCAAATGTTTATGATCAATGTATATGAAGCTAACATTTCAAAATTCACGCAACAAGAGGAAAAAGAGCAACCTTTTCTTGTATGAAAGTTTTAATTTTTCAGGTCTCTCTCAAACTAAATATGTCCAAATAAAGTCCCCATTCTATCTGCCAAACCAAATATTTGGCAACTCAGAAACAAAAAAATTCAGGTTTATCGATCAATCTTTCCCAAAATTTTGCTCATCTTTTACGGGGACATTTTTGTCCCAGACTTGAAACCAAAATTTTAAGAGAAATTTCTTATATTATTCTAAACATTATTTTAAAGCCATGGTCATATTCATTACATCAAAACTTTAATTTATACTTTTATAACATAACACATTGCTTTTTATTCTTTTTATTAATTGAAGGCAACAATAAAATATTTATTTAAGTGCTTAATTTAGTCATATATTAAGCCATAAAGGATGAGCTTCATGGTGGTCTTTTATTAACATTGCTTCCTTTCTAGTCTACCCTAACCCCAGCCCCAGCCCCAGCCGAACCCCAACCTTAACCCCAACCGCAACCCCTGCCCCAACCGCAACCCCAACCCTACCCTAATGCTAACCCCAACCGATGCCTAACCCTAACCCTCATCAGTACCCAAATCCTGAACTCTAGCCCTAAAATAATCAAAAATTTGTTTAATTGAAGATTTACTAACCTGTGCGGTGAAGGAGACGATCGATCGGTAGTCGACAATCGATGCAATCGGCGACGAGGAAGAACGAGGGCGGTGTCGACGACGAAACGGAGGGTGGTGGCGACGACGAGAACGACGATCGGCGGGAACGAGAGATTTGGGGATTTTGGGTTTGCGCGCGAGAGATCGAGAGAGATAATAAACGTAGGCCATTTCTGTGTCATTTTAATTAAATCCCTATTTAGATGTCCCTACGGATTAGTCTGTAGGTCTTTGGTTTGCAGCTCCGTAGGGGCAAACAACAATTTACGATTTAATTTTTTAAATTAATACGTTAGGGACCGTAGGGAAAACCTTCTGGCCCTACGGACTAATCCGTAGAGCCAAAATAAATCTGTCCCTACGGATTTCATTGTCCGTAGGGACCCTCTATTTTAGTAGTGTGAGAGTAAAACTGTGCAACTAGTTCAACAACTATAGAAGGAAAAAAACATCCTAAGAGATGAAAGAAGAGAAGAGTTTTTATGGAAGGAGAAAACTCAAGTTTCTGTGCTGATATTGTTATAAAGGGGTCTGAATAGATATATATGGGTAGTAACTACTCATATTAACACAACGTCACTGTATAAGAATGCAACCATCCTAATGGATGATTACCAAAATTACCCATAGCTTTCAATTAGGGCATGTTTGTTTACATTGAAGTGGTATATATGGAAGTACCAGAAGAAGGCTTAATTCCGATTCCGATACTTCAAGTGTTTGTTTTGACAAAAAATAACATTTGAAGTTATTTTCATATATTGACGTGGATATGTTATGTGGAGCCTCTACTTTAGGATTTCTCTTCATGACCATTTGGGCTTGGAAGTGACATTGAGCACAACAAGAAGAGAGGAAGAAAAATAATAATTTATTCCAAATATTAATTACTTCTAAGTATTTTCATTTCTCTTATCCATTTTTACATAAATATGCGCATAAAATAATTGCATTAATCATTTTATTAGGACTGCTTTTATAAACAAAACAAACAAAAAAAGTAAAAGAAGTTAGTACTTCCATAAACTTCTTTCGGAAGTAACTTCAAGACTCCTACCGACACTTCCGGTATTTGTGTGCAAACAAAGAGACCTTTACTCGAGCAAGATGCTTCACAAGTGATGGAGTCCAATCAAATAATTAATTTGACAAAGTTTGGTGGAGCCTTTTATATAATAATATATAAAGCTATGTAAGAGTAGAACATTCGTTTATTTAGCATGCATTTTAGTAAATTTTTTTTATCTGGTCTTTATTTAATTTATTTACTGCATCCTAGGTCATAAATTTTTTTATTGGCTCCCAACTTAATATTTATCACATTTTTAATTCCGTACAGCCATGCTTATATGGTGGAAAAATTCTGATGGGCCTCCTTTAAAAACTTTTTCTATTATTTCTCACAAATTATTTTTTTAATGGTAAAATATTGAAAAATTTCGTAACTTTTATGTGCCATGTAGCTTGTAAAATGTCGAAAAAAGAAAATTTTTGATAATTAAATTTTTTCGCTATTTTCGATGTTGCAATAAATTATTAGATTATCCGAAGAAAACAAAAGATTTTGACGTTTTTGAAGGAAATATAAAATTTTAGATTTTTCATGATTTTTATGTGTTCATGTATAATATCGCAAAAAGAAATAGGAAATTTTGAGATTTTTTAAAATTGTACGGTTTTCTTAGGCACTATGTCAAGTATAGAAAAAGGAAAAAAATAGAAAATATTGAAAATTTCGCGATTTTCGTTTGCTATATAGAAAACAAAAAATATTAGAAATTGAATAAAACAGAAAATTCTAAAGAAGTTTTAAGATTTTGTGATTATCGTATGCTATGATAATAAAAATATTGAAAAATCCAAAGAAAACAGCATAATTTTAAGATTTTTGAGAATTTTACTATTTTTGTGTCTGCAAAATATGGAAATTTAAAGAAAATAAATAAATTTAGGATTTGTTAAAATTTCATTATTTTCGTGTGTTCCAAAGGTTCACATCCGAAGTCTAAATCACTTAGACCAGCTTTCTTTGTTCTTTCAAGTTCTTAGTATCAATCACTGATGTTTTCTTTTTAACTTTAATACCTTTTTGTCTTTTTTTATCCGGAAGTACTTCAAAATTATGAACAGATAAACTATTGAAAAACAGAAGAAAATATATAAAATTTTGAGATTTTTGAAATTTTATGATTTTCGTGTAAACGCAAAATAATGGAAAAAAAAATTAAGAAAATAGATTTTTTTAGAGTTTTAAATTATTTTAAAGATTTTATTGTGAAATATCATGCAAAATACTGAAAAATAAATAAAATAGAATTTTTTAAAGATTTCTGAAAATTTTGTAATTTTCGTTTGTTATAACATGCCAAATGTTGAGAAATCGTAGAAAACATAAACTTTTGGGAATTTTTAAAATATTGCAATTTTCATGCTCTATATAGCATGTAAAATAATAAAAAATCGAAGAAAACGAAAAAAATTTAGTTTTTTGAAAATTTCATGATTTTTGTGTGCCAGCATATAAAATATTGAAAACGCAAAAAATTATTTTAGAATTTTCGAAATTTAATGATTTTCGTGTGCCATAAAAAGCAAAATATTAAACAATGAAAGAAAATAGAAGAAATTGAAACTTTTGAAAAGTTGGCTATTTTTGTGTGCTTTAGCAAGTAAAATATTAAAAACCGAATAATTTTTTTTTGAGATTTTGAAAATTTCGCGATTTTCATAAGTATGTAAAATATTGAAAAGTTGAAGGAAATAGAAAATTTGGGGATTTTAAAAATTATTAACAAGAAAAATATTGAATTTTTTTTAAGGTTTACATTTGTTGTCATAGCATACAAAATATCGAAGAATTGAAAAATACTGAATTCTTTTTGAAATTTCGTAGTTTTCGTGTATTATAGAAAGAAAAATATTATAAATCCGAAAAAAAGAAAATAAAAATCATGTATTAAGTAATTTCCGTATGGTAACATTCAAAATATTATAAATTTGAAGAAAACATAAAATTTTGAAATTTTTATCCTTTACGTGATTGTTATGAATATTGAAAATCGAAAAAATAGAATAATTTGATATTTTTGAAAATTGGATGATTTTCATGTGCTATGGAATGTATAAAATAAAATAGAATTTTTTTTGAGATTTTGAAAAGATTTTATGCTTTTCATTTGAAATATTAGGAAGAATATTGAAAAATCAAATAAAACAATAAATATTTTATTTTTTAAAAGCTTTCATGATTTTCTGGTGCTATAACAAACAAAATATTGAAAAAATCGAATAAAACAGAAATTTTTCGATTTTGAAAATTTCGCCATATTCGTGTACAAATTGTTAAAAATTTGGAGAATTGTTTTTTTGGGGATTTTTGTACATTTTATGATTCTCGTGTACTATAACAAACAAAATATTGAAAAATCGAAGAAATTTTTAAAAATTCCGCAATTTTCATATCCTAATACAAAGAAATATTGAAAAGCTGGAAAAAAATACCGAAATATTTGCAAATTAATTTTTCATATATTTTGTATATGAATCTTGTATATATGAGATATTGAAGCTTATAAATCATATAATAATAAAAGTTTAAATTAATACGATTTTTCTTGATTTTAGACTTCGTATCCACGCGGGACTCAAGGACCCTTGTTAACAAGTAAATAATCCTATAACCTAATAAAATGTAATAAAGGAAAATTCAGATCTAATGAATCCATGAAAAACATATAATCTCTATTATTATAGTGATAAAGAAATAAGTTAGAAATTTAGGCTTCAATTTTATGTCACGTGTCAAAAAATTACTAAACTACCGCAATTAATTGTTAAAGAAAAATTGACTAAAAAACCACCATAAACCTAAATTGTCTGAGAGAAACTGCTTCCATATTTCGTGGGCAACTTACCTTTATCTTAAAATTAATTATAGGACAATATTTGAAAAAAATCCTTCTTTAATATTAATTATGAAAATCTACTTCATTAAATTTTAATTTTGAAAACCGACCTTTATTATGCTAGTCACCTCTTAATCTCGAATAATTACTGCTAATATGAAACCAGGGTTGGCAAGCCCGGTTTCATAATAAATTGTCCACAGCATCTCCCTCGACACTTGATGATGCTCGTTATCGGTGATCTCCCAGATTAGGACACGTGGCAGATGACGTGTCTCAGGACTCGCAAGAAAGGACCTACAGTGGCCGACCAGACCACTCCTGTGCCCGTCCTAGCTCACCTCCGAGCCCGAGCACAATTGGCCTCCTCGGCCCTACAGCTCGTCTCCGAGCCATCACATGCCCGAGCCTCCTCGACCCTCTCAGCTCGTCTCCGGGCTCGAGCAGAACCAAGATACTTGGCTCTCCCGCTCCTCCGCGAGCCCTCCCGCCGAGATCATCTTCCTCGGTCTCATCGATCGATCAACAACACCGATTGCAGGCGTAACCGCCATCCCGCGAATCTCGCCATGCGCGAGATCTCCGTCGGCCACATCCCACGTTCCGCGCCACCACGATCTCCCATTAACGAGCCTGTCTCGCCATTAATGGGAGGTCCCGCTCATCACGCGGGCGTGACGTCGGGAGCGTAACGGCCGGCGTGATTCTCGCGCCTGCCTCGCCTGCTGCCACCGCTATATAAACCCCTTCTTCAGACGGTTCAAGTAAGCCATTTTGACTCCACTAAGCCGTTACTCTGCTCGGATTTCCTCTCTAACTTGACCGTCGGAGGGTCCTCGGTGGTACAACCACCCCGGGGTTTCCTTGCAGGTAGCTCGGCAACCACAACCTCAAACCCATTGAGATCCACACGCTTCAGGAGCGACAGCCTCCAGATCCAATCTCAGCCGCCCATCGCCGCCATCAGCAGATCAACGGGAAGTAACATCTGAAGGAGATTCACACTTCCATCAACACTGTTCACCGATCACCGTCTATGTAAGACGTCCAAAGGTCAATACAAAAGCCAATCAAAGTATTATTAGATGGCATTTAACATAAGAGAAATGACGTTAATCCTAAGTTGTCACGACCCAAAATTTGGCCCGTAACCGGCACTTAAACTACGTAACGTTCTACAGGCGTACGCAACTTAAGTAAGCCGAAACCCAGAAATCTAAACCACCCAAAACTGGATCAATGGAGAAAAACATAGTTTTAAACATTCGGAGAAATCCCAAGTAAAATCTCTAACTCTGATTTTCTTTCTTAAAAATTTCGGCAGCACCTCCTTTGTAAAAACTAGCCCCGAAAACGGGTAAAACATAGATAATAATAAAAGCATCCCAAACGGGAGTAAATCATGCCCAACGGCGGAGACAACCACCACAAGATATAAATACGACGCCGAAGCGAAGAATATAAAAGAAAACTGCATAAAGAAGTAAACTTTTCAACAAAACCGGCTCCCACGAGCACGGCACCCAAAGTCATCAAAATAATACAACATTGAATCCTCACAAATCGTCTCTAACTCATATACAAACAGTGGTAGATGGAGAATACTAGATCCAACAAAAAGATATACAATATACAGACAGATAACCGCAAACCCACCTAAAAGCAAAGGCCTCACTGCCTAACGTAGCGGTATCCGCAAAAGTAGAGATGATAAGACGCCCTGCCGCGACTACTCTGAGGGTAAGTCCTGCAAAACACTGTGGCACAACGAGGGTGAGTTGTCAACCCGTGAATAGTAAATAATATCATACTGAAATCGCAAATATGCACTAACAGCAATGATCAATAGCATGTAAGCTGGAAGCATGAGTATGACAATATAAATATGCGATTATCATGATCAAGATACACCACCAGGTACTATATCTACATGAATAAGTGCATATCAACTGAGTACTGAGTGCGGGAAAATAAATAATCTCATGCACAAATCATAAGCATGGAAAAACACGGTGTAACTCAACAACACCCAAATCCCAAAATACTCAAATCGGCCTTCAGATCGGCCCTCAAATCCTGTAAGTCTCATGGAACCTGAGTGTCAAACATCTACACTCTAAAACATCATGAAAACCAGTGTCTATCATCGACACGTAAATACTCGTATCCATACGTTCCTCGAAACCCAAGTATCCCACTTCGACACTTGTATTCCACGTATCGGTCTTTCTGATATCCATACGTTCCTCGAAACCCAAGTATCCCACCTCGACACTTTTGATTCCACGTATCGGTCTTTCAAAATCCATATATCTCTCGGAATATAAGTGCCTAACATCGACACTTGAAATTCCCATATCGCGTGAAAACATATCTCAAATGCGTAAATCCACGTAAAACAACATATGCAACATAAAACATCAATATGCGCATATCACGGGAAAAGTCCCCTATTTAACTGCATCAAGTCATTAACTATATTTCACGGTTCCCAAAAATCCAAATCCAAAATACATATATATACAGCGTCCTATTCCACCGATATATATGTTATAACAAGCCAATCATGTAACAATAGCAAAGTATATGTGCGAGCATGTAAATATGGTATGGCATATGTATAGGTATGTAGGTACACAGGTATGCTATATGTCATATGCGCTATTGCACAAGAACAACTGCCTCTATGTCGCTAACCACTAGTAAGGTATATCAATGAATAATTGTGTTGTGGGTATCATGGCAATTACCGACAGTGTGTATGTAGCATATCATTGGTGCTCGTGCAATATGGACTGTCAATAATAGTGCAGTGTACAATAGATAAAGTATCAGGCACAACAAGTAACTATATGCAATGAAAATCATGCAATATCTCTATATGAGCACATAAACATACGGCTAATATCATATCATATCTAGGCCTGACGCTTAGCGCCATACGGGCCATTTCCCCGTAGATGTTAAATCTACTCACCGATGGTCTCGAGCTATGAAAATCCGACCACCTGCTTCCACTTGTTCGCAACGTCCGAAGTCTCCGCTTGCAACGCTATAATTTCACAAACACACAAATAGTGCAAACATCTCAGAAATCGACCAATATAACATACAACTACGTTTTAAACGACGCACCAACACTAAACTAACTCACGAGTGTCCGTCTAGTGGCTAACGTGCGTAACGATACCACTAAACCAATCTAAGTACAGCAGCTGCACAAGGTCACGATTCATGTCGCAAAACGTAACACACGGACTCAAAATACGAGATTATAGTTAAACGATTCCAGATTTTTAATACTGTAAATACTAAAAAACTAAAAAGTACCAAACACCCCTAACCAACAGCAGACAACTACCCACAAAAGCCAAACCCCAGCACCTTCCCCCATAGCCGGCGTCGCCGGAAATCGTCAAAGGGGTCACCGGCCCCGGCCGGTGGGGTGGTCCTCGTGTCTCAGGTGGTGCTCCAGGGTCACTAGTACATCACAACAATTTTGTTTGGTCACTCACTAAAATTTCCAGATCACAGCAGGTACAGAGACTCTAAAAAGACACTAAAAAATACGATATTTCACGAATCGATATTTAAAGTGTTCTAAACCATAATCAACGAGCTATACAACATAAAAACTCCTATTTATCAGTGTAGGGATTATACCTATCAATTTTAGCTCACAAGATCCAAGCTTTCCTAGTTTCCAAGTGATCAAATAGCAAGAATCAAGACTTGAGGTATTTTTGTGATTTATTTAGGAATTTTGGGGATTTATTGTGCTAGGATTGATGAAAAAGGAGAAAGAATTGATCAAGAGTAGAAGGGGGAGGATAGAGCTCGGCCAAGAGAGGAAGGGGACGGTTTTGTGTGGATTGTTCTAGCTTATTTCATTATAAATGCACATAAATGCATTCACACACAAATGCATGCACCTCACACATTTCTTTTCTTTTCCTTTAACTTAATTCTAAAATCCCTAGTCCACACAAAGAATCTAGATATTATAAGGGTTTTTGGTTAACTCAAGCATAATAGAAGAAAAGTTCACCTAGAAGAAATTTCCCAAAATGTGAATATCGCATTAAAATAATATTAAAATTGGGAAAAATTCTAATTGAACCAAAACGTCCCATATACCCCCAAAGCTTGCGCACTAACTTTATTTTAGCTAAACTAGGTGCTGGCAAGTCTATATGGTCGTTTGAACACAGTCGGGTTGAAACGGTAAATACAGACAATTTAACCCTAAAACGGAAAAATTCTCGTAACGATTTCTAAAACGTTACAATCTCCCCCCTTATAGAAATTCGGTCCCCGATTTAAAATTAACTACTAAGCGTACCTTCAAAGAGATGAGCGAATTTCTTCTGCATCTCGCTCTCGGCCTCCCAAGTGATCTCCTCACTATTAGGGCTACGCCAAAGAACCTTCACAGACGGCAAGACCCTTGACCGAAATTTCTTCACCTGTCGATCCAAAATAACTACCGGCTGCTCGGTGAACGAAAGATCGCGCTCAAGCTGAACGATCTCGTGCTGAATCATGTGAGAAGGATCATGAAGGTATCTACGAAGTATCGACACATGGAAAACGGGGTGAACATCCGGAAAACTGGGCGGGAGCGCCAAACGATAAGCAACGGAACCCACTCGCTCAAGGATCTCGAAAGGACCGACAAATCTGGGACTGAGCTACCCCTCTTCCCAAATCGCATAACGCCATTCATCGGAGAAATCCTCAGGAATACATGATCCCCCACTGTGAACTCGAGTCTGCGACGACGACGGTCGGCATAAGACTTCTATCTGCACTGGCCTGCTCTCATCCTGTCCTGAATCAGCTGGATCTTCTCTGTAGTCTCCTGAACTAGCTAGGGTCCCAAAACCAAACTTTCACTGAGTTCGGTCCAACAGACTGGCGATCGACACTTCCTACCATATAAAACCTTAAAAGGTGCCATCTGAATAGTCTCTTGAAAACTGTTGTTGTAGGAGAACTCAATCAACGGCAAGTGACGATCCTAACTGCCACCAAAATCAAACACACATGCACGGAGCATATCCTCCAGAGTCTGAATAGTCCGCTCCGACTGGACATCGGTCTGTGGATGAAAAGCGGTACTAAAACTCAACCGGGTACCCAAAGCTTCCTGAAGCTTCTGCCAAAGACGGTTAGTAAATTGGGTGCCTCTGTCGGATACTATGCATGTGGGAACACCGTGCAAACACACAATCTCATCTATGTACAACTGATCATACTGAGCATAACCGAAAGTGGTCTTCACTGGAAGGAAGTGAGCCGCTTTCGTCAACCGGTCAACAATCACCCAAATGGAGTCATACCCTCGACTGGTCCTGGATAGACCCACAATAAAGTCCATGGAAATCTGCTCCCATTTCCACTCCGGAATGGGTAAAGGCTGCAACTCTCCAGCCGGTCTCTGATGCTCAGCCTTGACTTGCTGACAAGTCAGGCACCTCGAAATGAAATCCGAAATATCGCGTCATCCCTTCCCACCAGTAAAAGTCTCTCAAGTCACGGTACATCTTGGTGGAACCTGGATGAACGCTAAAGGCCGACTGATGTGCCTGCTCTAGGATCTCGCGTCTCAACCCATCAGCATCTGGTACACACAAGCGAGTCCCGCATCGTAGCACACCCTGGTCATCAATCATGAACTCCGAAACTGTACCCTGTCGAACAAGCTCAAGAATCTCGGACAAACGGGCATCACTGGATTGCGCCTCACGGATACGATCAAATACTAGTGGACGGGCGCGGACATGAGCAAACTGTCCCCCAGTGGAGGTGAACTCGAACTGTACTCTACCATCATATAAGAGCTGCTAATCTGCAGAAGACTGACGCTGAACTGCGCTCAACTGGGACAAGCTACCTCCGGGCCTACGACTCAAAGCATCAGCCACCGCATTCGCCTTGCCCGGGTGATAAAGGATCTCACAATCATAATCCTTCACTAGATCCATCCATCGGCGCTGTCTCAGGTTCAGATCCCGCTGCTGGAAGATATACTTCAAGCTCTTGTGATCCATGAAGATTTGACACGACTCCCCGTACAAGTAGTGTCTCCAAATCTTCAATGCAAAGACCACCGCGGCAATCTCAAGATCGTGAGTGGGGTAATTCTGCTCATGCTTCTTCAGCTGCCTAGAAGCATACGCAATCACTCTGTCATGCTGCATCAAAACACAGCCGAGCCCCACTCGAGAAGAATCAAATAAACAACATAGCCGCCCGATCCAGAAGGTAAAGAAAGAACTGGTGCTGTCGTCAACCGAGTCTTCAACTGCTGAAAACTCTGCTCGTACGCATCAGTCCAAAGAAAAGGAACTCCCTTCCGGGTCAGTCCAGTCAGCGGTGCAGCAATACTCGAGAAATCCTGCACAAAACGGCGATAATAACCAGCTAAGCCCAAAAAGCTGTGGACCTCAGTCACCGATACAAGTCTGGGCCAAAGCTGTACAGCCTCGATCTTCCTCGGGTCCACAAGAATAACATCACCAGTCACCACATGACCCAAGAAGTCAACTCTATCAAGCCAAAACGCGCACTTTGAGAATTTAGCATACAGCTGGTGCTCTCTCAATATCTGCAAATTAATCCTCAAGTGCTGCTCATGCTCCTTACGACTCCTAGAGTAAACCAGTATGTCATCAATAAACACTATAATAAACTGGTCGAGGAACGGCCTGAAAATCCGGTTCATCAGATCCATGAACGCTGCTGGCGCATTGGTGAGTCCGAACGACATCACCAAAAACTCATAGTGCCCATAGCGCGTACGAAAAGCAGTCTTCGGAATGTCATCATTCCGAACCCGCAACTGATGATAACCCGAACGTAAATCAATCGTAGAAAAATGTTTCGCACCCTGGAGCTGATCAAATAAATCGTCAATGCGAAGTAAAAGATACCTGTTCCGCACCGTAACTCGGTTCAACTGACGATAATCCACACATAGCCTCAAACTGTCGTCCTTTTTCTTGACGAACAGAACAGGAGCTCTCCACGGCGAAACACTCGGACGCACAAGTCCCAAATCAAGCAACTCTTGCAATTGACCTTTAAGCTCTCTAAGCTCTGCCGGAGCCATCCGATAAGGCGGTATAGAAATAGGCTCCGTGCCAGGAATCAGATCAATGCAGAACTCAATATCGCGCTCTGGCGGCAACCCAGGTAACTCATCGGGAAAGACATTGGGAAACTCTCGCACGGTAGAAACCTGATCCAACGACTCCACTATGGCTCCAGTATCATGAATGAAAGCCAAGAATCCCTGACATCCCCTCCTCAAAAGCCGACTAGCGCACAGGACAGAAATCAAACTGTGAGGGGCGGCACCACGGTCCCCCTGCACAACAAACACTGACTCACCGGGAAAACAAAACCTAACTGTCTTCTCGCGGCAGTCCACGGACGCGTAGCAAGTAGCTAACCAGTCCATGCCCAGCAGAACGTCGAAGTCCAACATCTTATGAAGGATCAAGTCGACGGGAAAAACCCTGTCCCCTATACGGACAACACACGACCGGAACACGTGTCGTGCAACAAATGACTCTCCCACAGGAGTAGCCACGACCAGCGGCTGATCAAGCCAACACTACTCTCGGCCTAACCTCGGCACGAAGTGCGTAGAAACATATGAATGCGTAGATCCCGAATCAAAAAGAACATGTGGATCAGAAGAACATACAGAAAGGATACCCGAAACCACAGCATTGGATGCCTGAGCGTCCTGGTGGGTCAAGGCAAACACCCGTGCCTGCCCTCTACCTGCTACTGGCTTTCCTCTGCTTCTGCCACCTTGTCCTCTCGGCACAAAACCCCCGCGACCACGACCTCTCTGAACAGGAGTCTGATGCGGCGCAACAACAGGAATAAGAGGCAACACTCTCTGAGGCGGAGAAGGTGGTAAGGTAACCTGGGGTACAGCTGCCTCGCTCACACGTGGCTCAGCACAATCTCAAACCCGATGACCCATACTCCCGCACTGGTAACATCCAGATACAAACTGCTGACCCTCCTGAGGGTAAGAGCTAAAAAGCCGACCTCGTCCCAAACGTCCACTATCTGAACGGGAACTGTCACGACGTCTAAACGCCCGCCTCACTGACGGATCACCAGTACGAACCTTCTTTGGTTCCGGAGCAACTGACGACTTAGAAAGACGCTCCTCTACCAATAGGGCTGCATCCACCGCCGCCGCATATGTGTCTCAATGCTGTATGTTGATGGCTAGGAACAACTGGGTAAGTAGGCCTCGAACAAACCTCTTCACCCTCATCTCCTCTGTCGCCACCAAGTACGTAGCATACACTGACAGCTCGGTAAACAGTATATCATACTCAGACACCGTCATCCCTGGAGTCTGACGTAAAGACTCAAATCTACGCGCTCGCGCATCCCTGACGCTCGGTGGAAGAAAACGGGCGAGAAATACCGTCACAAACTCGGCCCAGGTCATAGGAGCAAGACCCGCAGCTCTGCCCCTCTCCAACGACTCACACCACTTCTGGGCCAGACCCTCCAGACGAAAGCTCGCAAACTCCACCCATCTCTCATCAGAGCATCGGAGCGAACGACAAATCCTGGCCATCCGGTCGATAAACGACTGCAGATCCTCAGTAGTATCTGTGCCAGTGAACACCGGAGGCCTCAGCCTCATGAACTTTGTCAGTGACACGGTAATAACCTCTGGAGCTGTAACTGCGGCTGCCGGAACTGTAGGTACCATCGTGGTCCCTGCAACGGGTGGAACAACTGCCTGTCCCTGCGCTCGAATGGCCTCTACTAAGGTCCCCATCATCTGGCGCAGGTCCTGCATACCAGCCCCGATCATAGCAATGTGCTCCGGTACAACAGGCATACCGTCCTGGTCAGTCCTCGCCTCAGACAAGTCAACTTTGACCTCGACCCTCGCGACCGTTCTCTGTGCCCTCGTAGTCTTCGGCGGCATATAGGCTGGAAATTGAAACAAGATTCGATAAGGATACAAGAATCGAATCACAAAGATGTATATCATCACGGAGGAATATCAATCAATAAGTCCTAAGGTCACTTGGGCGGAGTACCGTGTCGTAAGTATGCCACGGAACATACATACGCTACGTCACTCTGCTTAGCTACCTACTCCATCATACCAAGGTCATCCTACACTCCGAAGGTAAAACCTAGCGCTCTGATACCAACTTTGTCACGACCCAAAATTTGGTCCGTAACCGGCACTTAAACTACGTAACGTCTACAGGCGTATGCAACTTAAGTAAGCCGAAACCCAGAAATCTAAACCACCCAAAACTGGATCAACGGAGAAAAACATAGTTTTAAACATTCGGAGAAATCCCAAGTAAAATCTCTAACTCTGATTTTCTTTCTTAAAAATTTCGGCAGCACATCCTTTGTAAAAACTAGCCCCGAAAACGGGTACAACATAGATAATAATAAAAGCATCCCAAACGGGAGCAAATCACGCCCAACGGTGGAGACAACCACCACAAGATATAAATATGACGCCGAAGCGAAGAATATAAAAGAAAACTGCATAAAGAAGTAAACTTTTCAACAAAACCGGCTCCTACGAGCACGGCACCCAAAGTCACCAAAATAATACAACACCGAATCCTCACAAATCGTCTCTAAGTCATATACAAACAGTGGTAGATGGAGAATACTAGATCCAACAAAAAGATATACAATATACAGACAGATAACCGCAAACCCACCTAAAAGCAAAGGCCTCACTGCTTAACGTAGCGGTATCCGCAAAAGTAGAGATGATAAGACACCCTGCCGCGACTACTCTGAGGGTAAGTCCTGCAAAACACTGTGGCACAACGCGGGTGAGTTGCCAACTCGTGAATAGTAAATAACATCATACTGAAATCGCAAGTATGCACTAACAGCAATGATCAATAGCATGTAAGCTGGAAGCATGAGTATGACAATATAAATATGCGATTATCATGATCAAGGTACACCACCAGGTACTATATCTACATGAATAAGTGCATATCAACTGAGTACTGAGTGCGGGAAAATAAATAATCTCATGCACAAATCATAAGCATAGAAAAACACGGTGCAACTCAACAACACCCAAATCCCAAAATACTCAAATCGGCCCTCAGATCGGCCCTCAAATCCTGTAAGTCTCATGGAACCTGAGTGTCAAACATCGACACTCTAAAACATCATGAAAACCAATGTCTATCATCGACACGTAAATACTCGTATCCATACGTTCCTCGAAACCCAAGTATCCCACTTCGACACTTGTGTTCCACGTATCGGTCTTTCTGATATCCATACGTTCCTCGAAACCCAAGTATCCCACCTCGACACTTGTGATTCCACGTATCGGTCTTTCGAAATCCATATATCTCTCGGAATATAAGTGCCTAAAATCAACACTTGAAATTCCCATATCGCGTAAAAACATATCTCAAATGCGTAAATCCACGTAAAACAACATATGCAACATAAAACATCAATATGAGCATATCACGGGAAAAGTCCGCTATTTAACTGCATCAAGTCATTAAATATATTTCGTGGTTCCCAAAAATCCAAATCCAAAATACATAGATATACAGCGTCCCATTCCACCGATATATATGTTATAACAAGCCAATCATGTAACAATAGCAAAGTATATGTGCGAGCATGTAAATATGGTATGGCATATGTATAGGCATGTAGGTACACAGGTATGCTATATGTCATATGCGCTATCGCACAAGAACAACTGCCTCTATGTCGCTAACCACTAGCAAGGTATATCAATGAATAATTGTGTTGTGCGTATCATGGCAATTACCGACAGTGTGTGTGTAGCATATCATTGGTGCTCGTGCAACATGGACTGTCAATAATAGTGCAGTGTACAATAGATAAAGTATCAGGCACAACAAGTAACTATATGCAATAAAAATCATGCAATATCTCTATATGAGCACATAAACATACGGCTAATATCATATCATATCTAGCCCTGATGCTTAGCGCCATACGGGCGATTTCCCCGTAGATGTTAAATCTACTCACCGATGGTCTCGAGCTATGAAAATCCGACCACCTGCTTCCCCTTGTTCGCAATGTCCGAAGTCCCCGCTTGCGACGCTATAATTTTACAAACACACAAATAGTGCAAACATCTCAAAAATCGACCAATATAACGTACAACTACGTTTTAAACGACGCACCAACACTAAACTAACTCACGAGTGTTCGTCTAGTGGTTAACGTGCGTTACGATACCACTAAACCAATCTAAGTACAACAGCTGCACAAGGTCACTATTCGTGTCGCAAAATGTAACACACGGACTCAAAATACGAGATTATAGTTAAACGATTCCAGATTTTTAATACTGTAAATACTAAAAAACTAAACAATACCAGACACCCCTAACCAACAGCAGACAACTACCCATAAAAACCAAACCCCAGCACCTTCCCTCATAGCCGGCGTCGCCGGAAATCATCAAAGGGGTCGCCGGCCTCGGCCAGTGGAGTGGTCCTCGTATCTCAGGTGGTGCTCCAGGGTCACTAGTACATCACTACAATTTTGTTTGGTCACTCACTAAAATTTCCAGATCACAGCAGGTACAAAGACTCTAAAAAGACACTAAAAAATACGATATTTCACGAATCGATATTTAAAGTGTTCTAAACCATAATCAACGAGCTATACAACATAAAAACTCCTATTTATCATTGTAGGGATTATACTTATCAACTTTAGCTCACAAGATCCAAGGTTTCCTAGTTTCCAAGTGATCAAAGAGCAAGAATCAAGACTTGAGGTATTTTTGTGATTTATTTAGGAATTTTGGGGATTTATTGTGCTAGGATTGATGAAAAAGGAGAAATAATTGATCAAGAGCAGAAGGGGGAGGATGGAGCTCGGCCAAGAGAGGAAGGGGACGGTTTTGTGTGGATTGTTCTAGCTCATTTCATCATAAATGCACATAAATGCATTCACACACACATGCATGCACCTCACACATTTCTTTTCTTTTCCTTTAACTTAATTCTAAAATCCCTAGTCCACACAAAGAATCTAGATATTATGAGGGTTTTTGGTTAACTCAAGTATAATAGAAGAAAAGTTCACCGAGAAGAAATTTTCCCAAAATGTGAATATCGCATTAAAATAATATTAAAATTGGGAAAAATTCTAATTGAACCAAAACGTCCCATATACCCCCAAAACTTGCGCACTAGCTTTATTTTAGCTAAACTAGGTGCTGGCAAGTCTATATGGTCGTTTGAACACAGTCGGGTTGAAACGGTAAATACCGACAATTTAACCCTAAAACGGAAAAATTCTCATAACGATTTCTAAAACGTTACATAAGTAATTTTGTAATCCAAAATTACTGGATTGTGATGAGCCGAGTCTCCTCCATCTTATCATCATGTCGGGCCCTCTTCCTCACCCTAGCTGCCGATACACCTGTCCAAAGAGAAATAGTTGAATCAGCGAAACATAATAGTCCTGATGATGCTCAATAACGGTAATTCCTTATATCATGACACGTGGTGGATAACGTGTCACATGCGTAAGCCAGTTAGGCCCGTGAGGGCCACGGAGAAGGAACTGGTGTGCTATAGTGGGGGCTTCCCTCAAACCCTGTCTCCGAGGTTGCACCCCACTCCTTACCCCCGAGCACTTCAGCAGCCAAGCCAACTGTCCCTCTGCTCTACTCTGAGCTATCACAGTCCTGAACTTTCTCAGCCATCCGGCTCGCCTTCGAGCCTTCTTTCAGGATGAGCTTCCTCGCCCTCCCGGCTCACCTCCGAGCCATCCTTCGCGCTGAGCTTCCTCGCCCTCCCGGCTCGCCTCCGAGCTACCACAAAACCAAGAGGCCTCGGCCTCCCGCTCGTGCCCGAGCCTCCCGCCGAGCTCATCTTCCTCGGTCTCACCCAGACCGACCCACAGCATTGATCACAGACGCCTCCGCCGCGGCTCCGCGAATCTCGCCATGCGCGAGATATCCGCCGCCCATGATCCCGCGTTCCACGCCATCACGATCCCACATTAACGAGCCGGTCTTGTCATTAATGCGGGATCCCGCCTATCACGCGGGCGTGACGCAAGGGACGTAACGACCGGCGTGATTCTCGCGCCCGCCTGCCCTTTGCTGCCGCTATATAAACCTCTCTCAGAGACGATCGGGGTACGCAATTCTTTCCACTAAGCCGCCATTCTGCCCAACTTGCACCACTAACTTGATCGTCGGAGGGTCCTCGGTGGTACAACCATCCCGGGACTTCCTTACAGGTAGCTCGGCTCCACCTCAAATCCAAGCCCATTGAGATCCACACGCTAAAAGAGACAATCTCCAGATCAAAACTCAGCCGTCTGTCAACACACGAAGACATCAATGGAAGATAACATCTGAAGGAGATCCAGACCTCCATCAAGTCCCCATATAGATTTGGAAGCAGAATTGAAAATTCTATTGTTGCGCTCGATCTAAGTGACCCAGCAGATCGCACTATCTATAATATCTCAATATGGAAGACCATTACTAACAAAATTCCAAGACCTCCACGCACTCCAAAATTCTTGAATAGATAAGGGGATCACACCTTTTTTAGTTCTAGACAAAAACTTAGCCTAAAGATGTGTTGTAATATCACAGCTCAGGAACAAATGATCAATACTTTCGACTTGATTCCCGCGTAGCCCATAGTCTGTCAGGCCTATCCATTTCCACTTGAACAAGTTAAGGATTGGGTTTCTGATGATGCTCAATAACGGTAATTCCTTATATCATGACACGTGGCGGATAACGTGTCACATGCGTAAACCAGTTAGGCCCCTGAGGGCCACAGAGTGGAACCAGTGTGCTACAGTGGGGGCTTCCCTTAAACCCTGTCTCCGAGATTGCACCCCACTCCTTGTGTAATACCCAGTTTATTTTTCTCTAATATCTGTATTTCGTATGTTTTCTATTCAATTTATTCCCAAATATTTTCCACATATTTTTCCTTGTGTTTTCTAAACCTTAATTCCTAATCCTAAATTTTTTTTCTAAACAATCAAACCTAAAACTCTAATTAATTCCTAACCTAAAGGCATACACTACCCAACCCGAACCCACAAACCCGAACTCAAACCCTCACCCCTTCTTCTTCTCTTCTTTTTCTCCTCTTTTTCCTGCCTCTTCTCCTTTGCGCTTCCCCCGCTCCTCGCGCCCACGCCCGAGAGACTAGCGTCCACGCTCCAACGGCCGCGCCCACTTCCCCACTCACGCGAGACTCGCTCCCCTCAACAACCTACGTCCTCCCCTCCCTCGTGCTTCCCCCAGCCTTCGCCTGCATCTCCTTCATCACCGGTCTTCTTCTTCGACCAAAAAAACTCACAGCCCCATCTCGAGCACCCCTTGCCGTCTTCCCTTGCTACCTCCACCGTCCCTTCTTCTTCTCCCCTTCACCTCTGACGAACCTGCAGCACAGAACCGCGCCTGCAACTTCACCCAACCTCGCTGCAACCCTAGCCTCGCCTGCGCCTCGTCGGAGCTCGCCTCACAGACGACCTCACCCCATTCTCCTCTCCTATTTCCCGACCACCAGAACACATCACCCCGAGCACTTCCCTGCACAGGACCCTGATCCCCGACGTCAAGAACCCCGTGTTCCCTCATAGGAACTGAATAAAACATATGAATAAAGCAATGAGGAAAGCCCTAAAGTGGAGCATCACGTGCCCACACATGATCGAGCTTCACGTGCAGACACGTGACTTTTTATAGGCAAAGTCTATAGGCGCTGAATGAAATAAACAATTGGAGATGCTTAATTGGTGAGGTCACATGCCAACACGTGATGGATTCCTGAGCCCACTCAACTAATAGAATTAAATTCTAATTAGAAGCTTATGATGAGGTCACGTCCCAACACGTGATGGGCTCCTGAGCCCTCTGACTAATAGAATTAAATTCTAATTAAGAAGCTTTATGCTTAATTGGTGAGGTCACGTGCCAACACGTGATGGGCTCCTAAGCCCCCTGAACTAATAAAATTAAATTCTAATTAAAAGGAATCAAAAGCCTTAATTGGAAAAATATTTCCCTAAATCTTTCCAAACAAGAAAGATTGTGCTCTGTAAAACAGAACGCCGTTGGATTAACAATCCAATAGTGATTAAAAGATCACCAATTTACAGAAAAATTCTGTACAGGGAAATATCTTCCTAATCTTGTTAAGAACAACAAATAAGATATTTTCTGTAAAAAAGAAGTCTTTGGATTAAAAATCCAACAGTGAATAAAATTCACCGAGTGATCTAAAAGATCATATTGGTTATAAAATCAATCAAAATTCTCAATGAGAGATTGACTGAACAAAATGATTCTTTTCTTTCTTCTATAAATAGGAGCCAAGAAGAAAAAAGAAAAAAAAAGGAGGAGGAGATAGAAGGAAGCAGAGAGAAAAACCCCCTTGAAAACCAAAAAAAAGAGAGAAAAGAGAATTTAATTCTCCAGAGAGAAGAAGGTCTCTTCAAAGAAGAAAGAAACTTTAGGTAAGAGAAGGAAAGAGATCACCCCATAAGCTTCCACAAAACAAAAAGAGAATTTAATTCTCAAACCAAAAGTTTAACTCTTCTGAAAAGAACTTAGTTCTTTCTCTAGTTGAGATCTGCAGAACCAGATCTCCCCACAAGTTGAGAATTTAATTCTCATCGGGGAGATTCTGTAATGTAGATTCAAACTCGGGGGAAAGAACTAAGTTCAAGAATTTAATTCTTATCAGAACATATAAGAATTTAATCCCTCTAATAAAATTAGGGTTTAACCCTATAGAAGAATTTAATTCTTATAAAACAAAAGGGGCTCGAACGTCTCAAAACTCAAGATCTCCATGCACGTAAGGAAAAGATTTGTGCTTGAACAAAAAGAGAACAAACTGAGATCGGCTCACGCGATCCCACGTGACCCTCTAAGCAGTGCTTAGCTTTCATAAAGTAGAAAGGGAATAGATCAAAGGCAATAGCGCCAAATTTGAGCGCCTCACATGATCCCACGTGAGCGACTCAAATCCTTAGTGTTTAACACTACTTCAAGCGCCTCACGTGATCCCACGTGAGAGCCTTAAATTCTTAGTGTTTAAACACTATTTCAAGCGCCTCACATGACCCCACGCGAGCGCATTAAATTCTTAGTGTTTAACACTACTTCATGCACCTCACGTGAGTGCCTCAGACTCTCAGCGCATAACGCTACTTCAAGCTCCTCACGTGACCCCACGTGAGCGCTCCAGATCTTCAGTATTTAAACAATACTTTAAGACCTCACGTGGGAGCACGTGAGCGCCGAACATATGCTAGTGTTTTAGGCCAACCTTAGCTCAAGTTAGCTAAGTCTACCAAAGCCAAAACTCTTTTTCAACCGAGCCTCAATTATATTCAGGTCTTTCAAAATTGATCTCAGACCGCATTCAAAGTAATGTTATCCATTCCTTCTCAATCCGACATTTGGTTCAAGGATACATCTCTCCACACCTTTGATACATGTCGTTGTAATTATTCAATGTCTTTAGAGAGGTGGCGGGTCCCGACATCCAACAACTTTTTTGGTACATTTCCAAACCCATGGATACACCCCATTAAATCGTAACGTCTTTAAACTAACTACGGACTGTAACGTCCCTAAACTAAACTCTATAGACTATGAGATCTTTAAGCTCATGGACTATGATGTCCTTAAACTTAAAATTAGACTAACGTTGCCTTAACAACCATTTAAGTTGATCTTAATCTCAAACGAGATTAACGATCCTTAAATCGATCCAACTACAGATCTCTCAACTGACATTGGTTCAAGAGTACATCTCTTCACACTTCTGATATGTGTCGTTGTAACTCTTCAACGTCTTCAGGGAGGTGGCGGGTCCCGACAATCAATAAACCCAATGGACCGCAATGTCCCTAAACTAAAATAATAGAGTCCAAACGCTCTTTTGTTGGATCTAAATGATCCTGTTAAGTAGATCTTAGTCTAAAATTAGACTAACGTATCCTTAACAAACGTTTAAATTGATCTTAGTCTCAAATGAGATTAACGATCCTTAAACCCAACCCAAAACCAAATCTAAGAAAATACGGATTTGGACTAATCCACGCCCTACGGGAGACAACATAAATTAGTCTCCGTATACAATCCACGAGCAACCAAAAATAAAAAAAAAACACAAACGACACAAAGTGACTATCTGGAGAAGGAGAAAGTGGTTACCGCTATGCGGTAGCGTAATTAACTGCAGGGGTTTGCGCTTGCAGGGAAGAGCGTCCCCACAATCAAAAACCCCTCGTAAACGAGGGGGAATCTGACGAAGTCTGCTACAACGGTCGTATCTGTCTAAACCTCCGATATATGGTGCCATAAATTAACTTGGCATCTTCGGAGAGGTGGACGGATAAAACTAAATAGCATCTACCCCCAAAATTCAGGCCGGACGTCCCAACGTCCCGGTCTCTATTTTCGGCAGCGAACAGATTCTGGCACGCCCAGTGAGACCTTTTCCTCTCTCCACTCCACAGTTCGTGTGTCGTGTTTCGCGAACGAATCGCGGTTTGCTATGGTTGCCCTTGGATTCGAGATACTAAGATTTGGTGTCTTGCTCCGTGCACAAAACAGAAGATCAATGGATTTCAACTGCACTAACTGCAACAACTCCCACTCCTTCCTTGCTGGAGGAGTGACCTATAGGCCCTAAGCGGCCTCCATCTACGCAATACCGGTTGAACAGGTGACACAGGCCACCACGGGATTGTTCTTCGGGACCATGCTCCCACCAATGAGCTTCAACGCCCCAGTGCCATCACAAGAAGCTCCGAAGAAGTCGATATTTTATCGGCATACGACTGCCGCGGCCTCTCTCAACGGGTCGCCCAAATCCAGCACCTCGGTTTTCAACAGACTGGGCCAAAGCTCAGGTGGTCCCGTGAAAAAGCCCGTGATACCTGAGGGGGTTATCCCAAAATGAATAGCCATTCCTGTTCCTGAAGTCACCAAAGCTGCTTCTCCTGCAAAAGGGTCGGTCTTCGCAAGACTGGTCGTTCTAGTTCCCTCTCTGAGAGAATTAACCAAGGCTGCTTCCCCTGCCAAAACGCCCGAAAAAATGGCAAACAATGGGTATTCCGTAACGCCCTGAAAAATGGCAAAAAATGGGTATTCCGTAACGCCCGGAAAAACGGCAAACAATGGGATGTCCCTTTGAGTTACGTTCGGTTACCATACTGATTTTCCCATACCCCCAAGTTATATGTGTTCAAGTCATGTATTAAATAATCTAGAATTAATGCCAACACAGGATCAGGCAGGTACAGGTTTGTCTGGATAGACAACAGGAACGGTCCGTAAGGACAACAGGTCAGGTTTGTTGGCATTAGACACAAGATCAGGTAACAGGTAAAGCCATGGCACATCAGGTCAAGTCAAGTACTGTATATAGGTGTCATGTCATGTCAAGAGTCGCACAGTACCATGTCGGGTCAAGTAATAGGTGTAACAAGTCATGTCAGGGTGTACAAGATATTATGTGGGTGCTCATAATCAAACTAGTATAAGCATGTATACAAAACAAGCATGGGTACTAGTAGAACGATAAAATGAAATATTGTAACGTAATATGCAAAAGGTACAGATTCAAACATATGGTTGCACGGTTATCAGTTTGGGTTTAAGAGATAGTTTCAACCATACTTAAATACGGTATAACAAATATGGATGTTAAAATCAGGTTAATATGTACTTAATCTAGAGATGCAATTGAATATAAATCAGGTTAGTTGTATGCAAACGGTCGTCCGACAGGGTATAAAATATAAAAGGGTACTGTGGTTTATGCAAATAATTGTTATAAGATTTAAACATGAATGCGGGTACTATGTATAATAGAAATAAATGCAAACTGGTATGTTTCGATCTATAACTCTAAAATGATATAACGGGACATCGCAATGTAAAAATGGAAATTGTGGTATTAAATGGAAACTACAGGTCTAACGTGCACTCTAATAGGTACATAGTAATTTAAATAGCATATATAGTAGTTTAAATAGCATGTAGCAAGTTTCACTTGCCTTGATGGATCGCGATACGGATACGCACGGCACGTCCGACGTCGGCAAATGTTGCAACGTCTACACGCGCACACGGAACAGGTCCAGGCACGGCAAGAAGGTAACCACGCAGGTAGGGGATGTTCACAAGGTTGCTTGGATCGACGGCAGCGGAACGACTCCGGCGATGACTGGAACTGGGGATTTACAAGTACCGCGTGATTAAAAAGAGTCTGCAACGCGGTCTCCTTTCCTGCGTTGCACAAAAATAAAGGAGCAACCAAACCGATGCAGAGCCATATCCTTTGTGTAAGTGCACGGCGGCGCCCCGGCCTCCATCCCGAGGCCAAATGCGGAAGCGATGGTTAACTTTAATTTTTCTTGAACCGGCACCACCGCGCACTATATAACCCGGATCGTGCCATTAAACTAGTCCTAGCGATCTACAAGATGGGAAGAGAGATATACCGAGTGATCCGAGTCCTCCGGTCTTCTCGTCGTCGTCCCGATCTCCCGCGGAATGTCCGGTCTCCACCACGTCGCCGGGAGGGCACCACGTCGCTGGCTTCTTTTACGGGCTCCCACCTCTATACCGAGGCAACTCGGGCACGAAGTTGGCGAGCCGACGTGCCCAAGGTTTGCTATAGAATGTGTGTAGAACTCATGTCTCATTTTGAGGTTCATGGAGGTTGCCTTTTGGTGGAGGGATGATACATGCTTTTGGAGGAGGAGCTTGTGGGATTTTACCAAGCCAAAAAGGCAAAAATCCTCCCACTAGAATTTTGGACAGCCCCATCAAAGAGCAAGGCCAGCCATGATCTTGGAGAGGAGAGAATGAGTGAGAGTGAGGGAGTCAAAAAGGATAGCCACACCAAAATCAAGTGAAAGGAAATGGTTATCATATTCAACCATCATCAAAAGCATGATGACTCCAAAGTCAAGCAATGATCACTAACAAATCCATACTCCACCAACTAATCAACAACCATGATTGCTACAAAAAGTCAAGCAATCATGAACCATGGAAGGTCAAAGGATGGGGCTCCATCATGAAACCATTATGATGCAACAAAATGCAAAGAACACCCTCCACAAATGCTTATTTGCACAAATGCAAATAAGCCCTCCTCCACCAATCTTCGGCCAATGAAAGATACAAAGAAATATGGCCGAAACGGAAAGCAAACTGGCAACTCCAGAAAACTGGTCCCGTAATAAATTACAGGAAAACCCCGCTACTGTGCATACACACCCGCATCTGTATTCCGACCGAATACAAATGCAATGAGACAAACTCTACACTGTACTATACTAGGATCCGGCTTAAACCAAAGCCGTCTAGTATTATCCGTTCGATCCTGATCCGTGCAATACCGCACGTATCTGATCGAACCCTGCCATATCTCCATACGGCCTCTACAGCTTTTCGCCCGAAAACTTGAGCAACTGAATGTGGGGGACTCTAAAGACTCGTCAACACCATGGTTGTGGATTTAACCACTAGCACGTCAGAGGTATAAGCCAATACGTGACGGGCCACCAGCTATTGACCAAAAGGGACGTCGATGAGCGAACTCATCCTGACACCCTACTGAGCCTATCAGTGACAATATCCGTACAGTCCGGTCTGTTAGTCTATGAGCATCGCATGGCGGGCCTAGGGGGTTGGTAAAAGTCAGACCCCCAAAAGCGGTACAAGTCGTGTCGGAGTGTAGCCCAGAACACCCTGAGATACTACTGGAATACCTACTAGTAAATCTCCTGCCTCGGCCGAGGGCTTCGTGTAATGGCTCTCGTAGACACAGCGCGACCTCACCCCCAATACCGGGAGAGACGAACCCCTGAAGATCCGCTCACTGCCTCCATGTGGCTCGGGACTGTACCCAACTAAAACCTGTTTGCACGTCTCCTTTGAGCGTGGTAGGGTAGTAATCAAAGTACAGTGGGAACTCACACGAGACAAATGACGATCATCAGGTCGATGAACTAACCTGTACACATGTCACCAGGGAACTGCCATCTGACGTCAGGTATAAGACCAACTAGCATGTTCCCGGCGAGTCCTGTCCGGTGTACTCATAACCCAATGAGCACCTGTATACATCTTAGGTGAACCAACTGACACCAGTGGCTTGTGAGACCGGCCACCGCCCCTCGTCGGGGTCTCGACTGTATACACTAGTCTACTCTGGAGTATCGATGCCCTGTCTCGAAACTCCCATGACTAGGGACCTTTTAAGGATGTGCTTATAGACCCTAGCTCCCACTTATATGATCGCCCTTATACTGCTGGTGGTCAAGAAAGAATCCTAGGGGCTCTATCAACGTGTAATAGCTACATGTCAGGTCACCTAAAGCAGTACACGATGATAAAGATAAACCAGATAGCATACTATCATCTCGAGCAAGACTGTCCTACCGGGATAGGTCCTCCCTCAATCACTGCAATCACATGCCTGTGATCCAATAATTGACTCTGAGGGCACTATCTCCAACAATCTCCCACTTGCACTCAAGGCTAATTATTGCGATGTCGCATACTCACAGCCCGTGTGATACCGAACACCCAACTCCTCTACTAGTCAGTCTCACAAAGTTCGTTTGCGAAACTATTGTGTTCGAGGAATAACCTCAGTGAGTGGATCTGCTTTGATGTTTCTTTCTATGTCTCTTTATATCTCAAGTTCGCGGAGAAAACCCATCTCCCGAAATGAGCAATACCCGTCTCAGAGTGTGTCTGGATGTCTGATGGGACCTAGCTCATAAATGAACTCCAAATCCAAACCTCTTAGACTGTATCGTCAACTGAACTTAATCAGTATCCTGCGCCATGCCTCCCTCAGTATTGCCTTGGACCACCTTTCTAAAATACCGCCCCTCACCAGAAGGAAAACTATAACTCTGACAATCTCCTTGTCGTCCAGGTCATCTTGGAAGCCTGGAATGATAACTGTCTCCCGAATGAGGCTGTCGTTATCATATCCCTAGAACATCCACTTATGTTCTAAAACTGCTTCCGACTATTTCTCCAGGATTGGATCAATGTCAACTTATTGCATCTAGTGCAAGAGCAACATCTGGTGTGGTACTTGACATCTCATGATTGACTCAATTGCCTGAGCAAGCGATCTGCCAATCATGCACATCCCTCTCTTCTTTAGTCTGTAAGACACCTTTAGAGAGGGTGACTCCATCACCTGCAGGTACACTACCGTGCCAGGAGTCGTTCATTCTAAATACTCTTAGAATACTGTCTAAGTACCCAGATTGGGAAACCACCCAAATCTAGATCTAAAACCATAGATCTAGTAACCAGTATGTCTGATATAATGTCCAAGTCCCATGTGGAGAAACCACTGTGTGACGACCAAAGTATAACCGATCGTAGTATAGGAATATCACTTCCTACTCTGTGTATGTCATCCAAATATCAGGACATCACACCCTACTATCTTCTCAACAGATCCATCTTCTATTCTGATGAAGTCAAACCTATGACTGTCACATCAGAAATAGATGATCTATCTCCGCTATATCTGCTTTAGTCTACAAATAGACATAAGCCACTTGTCCACCAATGCTTCCGCTGCTCCCACTGACTATGACAACCCTCTGGCAGAGTCATATAGACGTACACTTCTAAAGCCAGTTTAGAATGACGCTATACTCATCCTCCTGCCGGGTCTCACAGTCTGGAACAATAGCAATGGCAAGTCTGGGTAAACAAGAACCTCCCTGCCACCATCCTTGAGGCTACCGGAGTACCTCTCGGGTGCCTGAGGTTACTCACCTTATCTGCGGAGTGGCCAATGGAATGTCAAAGCAGATTGAATGTTTAGGTTCCTATCAAAATCTTCAGTAATCGTTTGTGGTTCTGGAATTACTTCCAGTTCTACCATACTCCCACTACTGTTTTCTGAAAAAGTCCATTTTTAATAAAACTGTGGCGAGTCAAGAACAATATCACTATTGATCTTCCAGATGGTAGAAAGCCAACCCTCGTCATAGCCTGGGTCAACCCACAAACAGCCATTACAGAAACGTGCCTTGAGTTATCCAGAGTCTGGTTTTAATCATAAGCCGGAAAACTCCCCGTACCTTAACATCGTTAAGATACGAACTGTTCTATATGTTAGTGTATATGCCCTAGAGGCCATTACTGTATCATACTGGTTTGTATATTACTTAATGGATGCTTGGGATATTCACCTTGTATATACAATCTTGCTCAAAATAGTAGTATGCTACTTGGTTTGTTTCTACTTCAATGTGTACATGTGTTTATTTTTGTATATCGCCTATACACATTAGTGGAGCCCTTAGGATCTTTGCTTGATTACCAGCGATGTGATGGCCGTCACACTAGTGGGGCTGGGTAATCTATAAGCACATCCTTATGCAGGTCCCTGGTCGCAGGACTATCGAGACAGGGCATCGATACTCCGGAGTAGACCAGCGCATGCGCTTCTCATCCCAGTGTGGGAGACGGTCTGTCCTACAGCCGTCAGTACGTCGTACTTGAGATAGTATGCGGGTGCTCGTTAGGTTACGGGTACACTGGACAGGTCTCGTCGGGAACTGACTAGTTGGTATTATGCCTATCGTCAGTTATCAGTTCCCAGGTGACATGAGTACAGCTTAGTCCGCTGACTTGACACTGTCACTTCGCCTCGAGTGTGTTCCCACTGTACTTTGATCACTACCCTACCACGGCTCAAAGGAGTCATGCAAACAGGTAGTGGTTGGGTGCAGTCCCGAAGCACTTGGAGGCAGTGACGGTTAGACAGGATTCGTCTCTCCCGGTATTGGGGGTTGACATCGCGTTGTGTCTAGGAGAGCCATTACACGAGTAGTCCCTGGCCAGGGCAAACGAGATATACTGGTAGGCTTCCAGTGTTATCTCAGGGTGTTTTGGGCTTCGCTCCGGCACGACTTGTACCGCTATTGGGGGACTGACGTTTACCGCCCCCTAGGCCCGCCATGCGATGTATCAGACGAACAGACCGGACTGTACGGAGAATGTCACACTCAGGCTCAGTAGGAGTTCAGATGGGTTTCGCCTCGTCGGTCTTCTTGTCGGCACTACCTGGGGACCGTTACGCACAGCTAGTGCCGCTTGCGGTCTGTGGTTAAACCCACTGCCAGCGTAGGGTCGAGTCTTTAGAGTCCCACACAGAAAGCTTTTCGCCTTTAGGCAAAAGAGTAGAGGTCGCATGGTATTGCGACAGGTCGCATGGTTTTGCGACAGGGTTCGGTCAAATCCGTGCACTTGTGCACGTACAGTGTCCGGACAGTTTACACTAGCGGGCTTTGGTATAAGCCAGATCCTAGTGTACCTTTTGGGATTGGATTTATCCAGTGTGCATTCGTGTTCCTCGGAACGCGGATGCGGGTGCGTATGCACAGTTGACAGGGAGACAGAGGCAGCGGATTCTCATTAGGGTTGTTGACAGTTGACCGTTGACTATTTGACTTTTTGTTCAACCCTAATGAGAATATGATATGTGATTAACTATTATATTAATTAAGTATTATGGTGATATGGTTGTTGACTTTGTTGACTTGTTGACTTTTGTTGACTTGTTGACTTTTGTTGACTTGTTGACTTTGTTGACCGGTTGACTAGGCTTGACTAGTTGACCATCATGATAACCATAGCCATCATTTCATGGCAAAGACTTTTGTTTGCTTGCTCATTTGTGTAAAATGAGTGCATGAAATGATATGGTTATGGTTGCTTCTACCATCACATAAGACTTTTTTAGTATGATGAGTTATCATGACTTTGGATTATGAGAGGGTGAGAGACAAAAGAGTTGCTCATTCTTTCTTGCTCATTCTCTCTCTTGTTCTTGAGCTCTCTTGTTTTTGCTCTCACCCTCAATCTCTTCCTCCCTCTCTTGATTCTGTGGTTCTCTTGTCTCATGAGTTGAGAATCAAGAACCATAGATAAAATCCCATACAAACTCTTCTCTACTCATTCTAGTTCACTAGGTTTAGCAAACCAAGTGAACTAGTTTCTTCAAAGAACGAAGAAGGAGCCAAAGGTTGGAGCTTTCAGGTGGATCTATCTTCGGCGTACGGAGACGACGAGAAGAAGCCATTCCGGACCACCATCGGAGCTTGAAGACGAAGGAGTTCAAGACAAGCAAGGTATAACCCCCTAACCGAGTAGCTAGAAACTCATAGTTAGGTTGTTAGATAGATGTTTAACCAAGATCCGGGTTTTAGGTCCATGTTACCACCTCCGTAAAAATCGTTTTTTACCAAATTCCGCATTCCCGTAAGTACCGGGAGAGGTAGCATGGACTTACAGTGGTATCAGAGCCTAGTTAAACTCTATCTAACATGTTAGCAAGTAACTAAAAAATCGATCAAAGAAAAGTCCCGAAAACGAACCCCAAGATTTTCAAGTTTCTGTCGATTTTTGTACTGTTCAAAAGTTGATTATTTTAACACCTAAAATCGGCTCAGGCTTTTTTATGAATAACCACCAAAGATGGACCCACGATCGAGTCAAAGAGCCGCGGAAGCGCGGCGGGAGTACGCTCCCGCCGCGGATCCGCGGCCGAGTTGACTCGGCCGTGGTCAATCTTTGGTGCAGTGTTATTCTGGGGGTATTTTGGGATTTTTGGAATATATATTTTCAACCCAGATTTTCCAGAACGAAAAATTTATTTTGGGGTCCTGAAAATCCGTATTTTTGATCGAACTTCTAAAAGACTTGAGCTAACGGGTTTTTCTGTAATGTGATATTTGTATTGAACGTCTACTAATCGCTATATGTCGATTAGTGGGGGTTATACAAATTTGTGATCTGTAATGTTGCTGGAATGTGTATATGAATATGTTGGATTGTCGCGGGTGAATAGCCGGGGGTTGTGAGACGAGAGTTTTCTTTTCTTTCAATTCATGTAAATTTGTAAATTGATGTAATAATTATTTGTATGGCCGCACAACCGGGTCGGGGTTGTAGCCGTCATTGTATAATTTCTTTTTACTGTTTTTGCTCCTAGGATAGACCCATGGAGGGGGTGCACAAACTACCGGGTATGTCGAAGTGTCGAGTGGCCTACTCATGGAGATGAGGGAGGTTGCTACGCTTCGGGTACTTGGCGGGTAGTTTGCCGCACCCGTAGGGGTCTTGGGTGGGGTTTTGGCTATTCACCGCGACCGTGTAATCTGTTTTTGTTACAGGCTCGTGCAAATTACAGATTCCTAGTATATCCAATGTATTCATCTGTGATCTGAAATGTTTATCATTGCAGTATATCTATATATGATATTATTTAGGCGTTGCTTATGTTTTACAGACGCGCTAGCCCAGCCCCCGCTCTGTCGTTAGTTAAGTAACCTAACGGGTAATGACGGGGCCCCGTGGCGAATGCGAATGGCATAAGCGTACGTCATATTTTGGTTGTTTTCTGCAATGGTAGGATTAAATGATGGGACGCATTAAAAGAACTAATGCAAGAATATCACGCATTAAAAGAACTAATGCAAGATAATAAACCAAGTTAAAGTCGTTGGAACACTTTCGAAAAACCACTCGGTTCTTTTCAAAACAAACTTTTAAAATACGGAGTTTGAGCCACTCCATTTAAAAGCTATCTCGTTCCATCGACCAAATCAAGTTCACTACGTTCACGGTTTTGCCAAAACCATCCGTAGCCCTCCATCATTTCAGTTAAATATTCGGTAGTATTCAAGCTATGTATTTTGACCTCACGCCAAGGCATAGTGATTGGTAGCTGCCGGATATTTATCTGTTGCATAGATAGAATGCGTTGGTTTGAGACAGTCGTGCTGCCATTTTGGTCTACGTCAAGGGTATGTACGGGTGGGTTCAAATTAACCTGGATAATGATGGGACGAACTTGACATGTGACTTATGACATTTTGACCTCACGCCAAGGTCATAAGAGCATGGGGCAAAAATCCACATCGGGAGTTTCATAAGTACTGAAACTTGCTAGATTTGCATACCATTTGGAGTGTGATGATTCTGGTAGGATTCCTTCAGTTTCGTCACGCAATGATATTTGGATCCCGATCCTACTGTGAGTATATGCTACTCCTCGGGAAATTTCTCACTTAACGATCAATGCTATAAACCTAGTAGGTGCCTAGAAAGGTGTTAGCGGGGCTATGCCCCCAGGGAAAAGAGGTTCTTTAATTAAGGAACTTCGCGAAAGCGTTGGAAAACCTCCCTCGAAGTACCGACACCAGCCTGGCCGAACGGTTAAGCAAGTATTGTACGGTGAGATTGATCCTGACTAATTCTTCCTTTATGGTTTGAGGAGGGATTCGAGAAACAGTGGGAACCATCCTGTTTAGACAAACTAAAAACCACTCTAAACTTGCAAGAGCATCATGCTGAGTGTTTCTTCTTCTCTCTCCTAATTGCAGCGACCAATCAACATGACTGGACTTAAGTTACTCCTAGATAAAAACAAACTGACAGGGCCAAACTACAAAGATTGGCTCAGGAATGTCAAGATAGCAATCACTTACGACAAGCTGGGGTATCTTCTTACCACCAAAGCTCCCCCTGTCCCTGGTCCAACTTCCAGCGTCGCGGATAAGGAAATCCGCAAGACTTGGGAGATTGATAGCGCGAAGGCCAAATGCCTCGTGCTTGCCTCGATGGACAACGAACATCAGAGGAGGCACGAGAATATGGACTTGGAATCCATATTGCTTCATACAAAAGAACTGTATGGAGAGCAATCTCGTATCGCAAGATACGAAGCGTCGAAAAAGTTATTTTCGACAAGAATGGCCGTCGGATCATCAGTAGCCGAGCACGTGCTAAAGATGATCGGCTACATTGAGGAGCTCGCGGACCTAGGGATCACATTGGAGAGTGAGCTATATACGGATATAGTTCTCCAGTCCCTTCCTTCCACTTACGCCCAGTTCATACTGAACTTCAACTTACAAGAAAAAGAGGTTGAACTTTCAGAGCTCCTCAACATGCTGAGGAGCGCAGAGGGCACCCTACAGAAAGGTAGGGAAACATCCACTTTGTTTGTAGGAGGATCATCTTCTTCTAGGTCCAAGGCGAAAGCCAAGGGAAAGAAGAAGAAGGCCCCCGCCAAACCAAGGGGCGGTGTTAGTAAAGTGGATACGAAGGGAAAAGGTAAAGCAACAAAGATAGCGGGGAAGCTTGTGGATAAGGAAGAATGCTTCTATTGTCATAAGAAAGGACACTGGAAGAATGATTGCAGGGCCTGGAAGGCCAGAACACAGGAATTGAAGCAGGTTGCAGCTTCAGCTTCAGGTGTGTATGTTATTGAAAACTGTCTTTCAATAAACTCTACTTCCTGGGTATTGGATACCGGATCAGGATCTCATATCTGTAATTCTTTGCAGGCGTTGAGAAACCGTAGGGTTTTGAAGGCAGGTGACATGACCCTCAGAGTTGCGAACGGAGCTAGCATGGATGCTAAAGCCGTGGGGGACTATCACCTGGGAATGTCAGATGGACATGTTTTGGTTTTGCGTAATTGCTTTTTTGTACCCAACGCAACTTGTAATATCATTTCTGTATCTTTAGTTTCTAAAGAAGGTTATGAATTTGCTTTTGTAAGTAATGTTGTAAACATTCACCTTAATCAAGTTTTGATTGGGTCAGGTACATTGAGTAATGGTATATACGTATTGAACCAACCACAGATTTTCAATGTCCAGAATACACACAAAAGAAAGTCTCCAGAAATAAATCAGACTTTCTTGTGGCATTGTAGACTGGGTCACATCAATGAGAGAAGGTTGACTAAGTTACATACAGAGGGATATTTAAATGCGTTCGAATATCAATCGTATGCCACTTGTCAATCTTGTCTCAAAGGAAAGATGACAAAGACTCCGTTTACTGGACATGGAGTAAGAGCGAGCGAGCTCTTGGGACTCTACACAGTGACGTGTGCGGTCCAATGTCTACACATGCGCGAAGCGGCAATTCTTACTTCATTACTTTTACGGATGACTTCTCAAGGTACGATTATGTCTTCTTAATGAAACATAAGTCCGAAGCCTTTGGAAAATTCCAGGAGTATAAGAATGAAGTAGAGAAACAGACCGGCAAAAGTATTAAGATTCTAAGATCGGATCGAGGTGGAGAATACTTAAGTGCCGAGTTCCTGGACTATTTAAAAGAGAACGGAATTCTCTCTCAGCTTACTCCTCCATACACCCCGCAACATAACGGTGTATCGGAGAGGCGGAACCGCACCCTATTGGATATGGTGCGGTCCATGATGAGTAACGCTGAGTTACCGCGATCATTCTGGGGGTATGCGCTAGAATCAGCTGCATACCTTTTGAACCGAGTTCCGACTAAGACTGTGCCTACCACCCCATATGAAATGTGGAGTGGGAAGAAACCCTATCTTCAATATCTGAAGATCTGGGGATGTCCAGCTTTTGTCAAAAAGCAGCATGCGGACAAACTCGAGGCACGCTCAGTACTGTGCAAGTTTGTGGGATACCCAAAGAACACCAGGGGGTATTTTTTCTACTACGCAGAGGAACAAAAAGTCCTTGTTTCTCGTAATGCCCACTTTCTAGAACACCAGTTCTTGGAAAAGGAAAATAGTGGGAGCGCAGTAGAACTGGAAGAAATTCCAGAACCACAGACTCTTACTGAAAGGTTAGTGGAACCAGAGGGTTCAACAGAACAGGACATTCCTACGCCGCTCCGCAGGAGTAGTAGGCAGTCTCATCCGCCCGAGAGATACTACGGTTTTCTCATAGACGGGGATAGAGAGGATTGCATCATAGATTATGATGATCCTACTAGCTTCCAGCAGGCCGTTCAGAGCGTTGACTCAGTGAAATGGCTGGATGCAATGCGGACCGAAATGGAGTCCATGTACACCAACAAGGTATGGACGTTGGACATTGCTCCAGACGGGGTAAAACCCGTAGGATGCAAGTGGATCTTCAAAAGGAAGATTGGTGTAGATGGACAGGTTGAGACCTATAAAGCTAGGCTGGTAGCAAAAGGTTTCCGTCAAAGACCTGGCTTGGACTATGACGAAACCTTTTCTCCAGTAGCCATGCTGAAATTCATTCGGATCCTTCTTGCCATTGCTGCCTTCCACGATTATGAGATCTGGCAAATGGACGTAAAGACAGCTTTTCTAAATGGAAATTTAGAGGAGTGTGTCTATATGGACCAGCCAGAGGGTTTCATTCAGAGTGGGAGCAGCGGAAAGGTGTGCAAGTTGCTTAAGTCCATCTATGGACTAAAGCAGGCATCGCGGAGTTGGAACATCTGCTTTGATGAGACGGTCAAAGAATTTGGCTTTATCAAAAATCCAGATGAACCATGCATCTATAGTAGATTTGTAGCGAGAACTGTAGTATTCCTCGTTTTATACGTGGATGACATTCTCTTAATAGGAAATGACATTCCTATGCTACAATCTGTCAAGGGGTTCTTGTCACACAGGTTCTCCATGAAAGACCTGGGTGATGCCTCATACATTCTGGGTATCCGGATCTACCGTGACAGATCCAAGAGGATATTAGGACTTTCTCAGTCCAGGTACATCGACACCGTGCTGAAAAGATTCAGTATGGAAGATTCCAAGCGCGGTAACCTACCGGCTTGTCACGGGATCACCCTCTCTAAAAAGATGTCTCTCAAGACTGATTTAGAGAGGGATCGCATGTCTATTATACCCTACGCTTCTGCGGTAGGCTCTATAATGTATGCGATGTTGTGTACCAGACCGGATGTAGCTTATGCACTGAGTGTGGTAAGCCGGTATCAGTCAAACCCTGGGGAGAAACACTGGATAGCGGTAAAGAACATTCTCAAGTACCTGAGAAGGACTAAGGAGATATTCTTGGTGTATGGCGGAAAAGACCTCCAGATCGAGGCCTTTGCTGACTCCAGCTTCCAGAGTGACAAGGATGATTCCAAGTCCATGTCGGGTTTTGTCTTTACCCTCAATGGAGGGGCGGTGTGTTGGAAGAGTTCCAAACAAGAAACCGTTGCAGACTGGACGATGGAAGCAGAATACATCGCTGCATCTGATGCCGCAAAAGAAGCTGTCTGGATGAGGAAGTTCTTGAAAGAACTTCAGGTGGTTCCGTCCATTGTTGATCCAATACCTCTGTATTGCGACAACAACGGGGCTATAGCTTTAGCGAAGGAACCCAGGTCCCATCAGAGATCCAGGCACATCTTGAGGCGGTATCACCTGATCAGGGAGATCGTGGATCGCCAGGAGATCGAGGTTCGGAGAGTCGCTTCAGAAGATAACACTGCAGATCCATTCACCAAGGCCCTGCCCCAGACTCAGTTCGAGCGGCTGATCGAGATGATAGGTCTTCGATACGCCAGTACATGGCCTTAGTGCAAGTGGGAGATTGTTAGTGTATATGCCCTAGAGGCCATTACTGTATCATACTGGTTTGTATATTACTTAATGGATGCTTGGGATATTCACCTTGTATATACAATCTTGCTCAAAATAGTAGTATGCTACTTGGTTTGTTTCTACTTCAATGTGTACATGTGTTTATTTTTGTATATCGCCTATACACATTAGTGGAGCCCTTAGGATCTTTGCTTGATTACCAGCGATGTGATGGCCGTCACACTAGTGGGGCTGGGTAATCTATAAGCACATCCTTATGCAGGTCCCTGGTCGCAGGACTATCGAGACAGGGCATCGATACTCCGGAGTAGACCAGCGCATACGCTTCTCATCCCAGTGTGGGAGACGGTCTGTCCCACAGCCGTCAGTACGTCGTACTTGAGATAGTATGCGAGTGCTCGTTAGGTTACGGATACACTGGACAGGACTCGTCGGGAACTGACTAGTTGGTATTATGCCTATCGTCAGTTATCAGTTCCCAGGTGACATGAGTACAGCTTAGTCCGCTGACTTGACACTGTCACTTCGCCTCGAGTGTGTTCCCACTGTACTTTGATCACTACCCTACCACGGCTCAAAGGAGTCGTGCAAACAGGTAGTGGTTGGGTGCAGTCCCGAAGCACTTGGAGGCAGTGACGGTTAGACAGGATTCGTCTCTCCCGGTATTGGGGGTTGACATCGCGCTGTGTCTAGGAGAGCCATTACACGAGTAGTCCCTGGCCAGGGCAAACGAGATATACTGGTAGGCTTCCAGTGTTATCTCAGGGTGTTTTGGGCTTCGCTCCGGCACGACTTGTACCGCTATTGGGGGACTGACGTTTACCGCCCCCTAGGCCCGCCATGCGATGTATCAGACGAACAGACCAGACTGTACGGAGAATGTCACACTCAGGCTCAGTAGGAGTTCAGATGGGTTTCGCCTCGTCGGTCTTCTTGTCGGCACTACCTGGGGACCGTTACGCACAGCTAGTGCCGCTTGCGGTCTGTGGTTAAACCCACTGCCAGCGTAGGGTCGAGTCTTTAGAGTCCCACACAGAAAGCTTTTCGCCTTTAGGCAAAAGAGTAGAGGTCGCATGGTATTGCGACAGGTCGCATGGTTTTGCGACAGGGTTCGGTCAAATCCGTGCACTTGTGCACGTACAGTGTCCGGACAGTTTACACTAGCGGGCTTTGGTATAAGCCAGATCCTAGTGTACCTTTTGGGATTGGATTTATCCAGTGTGCATTCGTGTTCCTCGGAACGCGGATGCGGGTGCGTATGCACAGTTGACAGGGAGACAGAGGCAGCGGATTCTCATTAGGGTTGTTGACAGTTGACCGTTGACTATTTGACTTTTTGTTCAACCCTAATGAGAATATGATATGTGATTAACTATTATATTAATTAAGTATTATGGTGATATGGTTGTTGACTTTGTTGACTTGTTGACTTTTGTTGACTTGTTGACTTTTGTTGACTTGTTGACTTTGTTGACCGGTTGACTAGGCTTGACTAGTTGACCATCATGATAACCATAGCCATCATTTCATGGCAAAGACTTTTGTTTGCTTGCTCATTTGTGTAAAATGAGTGCATGAAATGATATGGTTATGGTTGCTTCTACCATCACATAAGACTTTTTTAGTATGATGAGTTATCATGACTTTGGATTATGAGAGGGTGAGAGACAAAAGAGTTGCTCATTCTTTCTTGCTCATTCTCTCTCTTGTTCTTGAGCTCTCTTGTTTTTGCTCTCACCCTCAACCTCTTCCTCCCTCTCTTGATTCTATGGTTCTCTTGTCTCATGAGTTGAGAATCAAGAACCATAGATAAAATCCCATACAAACTCTTCTCTACTCATTCTAGTTCACTAGGTTTAGCAAACCAAGTGAACTAGTTTCTTCAAAGAACGAAGAAGGAGCCAAAGGTTGGAGCTTTCAGGTGGATCTATCTTCGGCGTACGGAGACGACGAGAAGAAGCCATTCCGGACCACCATCGGAGCTTGAAGACGAAGGAGTTCAAGACAAGCAAGGTATAACCCCCTAACCGAGTAGCTAGAAACTCATAGTTAGGTTGTTAGATAGATGTTTAACCAAGATCCGGGTTTTAGGTCCATGTTACCACCTCCGTAAAAATCGTTTTTTACCAAATTCCGCATTCCCGTAAGTACCGGGAGAGATAGCATGGACTTACACTATATCCAATATAGGACCAGAGGCACTGATTTAATTGAACCAGATTCAAATCATGCAGCTGTCCCCAGTGCATGTTAACTAAATGGAAGGAGGCCGATCAGCGTTACTCAACTTAGGAATACTTCCAATTATGAGTAACCTGAAAGAGAAGCAAGTTCTCTTAGTCATTACTATCAACTGAATACCATATACAAGTATCTATATCTTCGATCACTTTGAAGAATCCCGATACTTGCTACACCTGGTTCTCTACTCTATTCAAATACCTATAACTTCTCAAAATTCGGACCCTGTGTTTCCACGAAACACTTGTCTAAAAACTAGGAAAGTCATAAGTAAACCGAATATAGTACGAGGACCAACCCCTCTGTCCTGATGGACCCTGAACAACATACAATACTCTGTATAAGTCCCTTGAGTCTGATAACTCATTCTCTGTGTGTCGTAGGTTGAAAACTGTACTTTTGGTTATGAAGAATTACACCGCTGTTTAATACTCCTTACCCAACCATCCACTGATATAGGTAAATGTCATAGACATAATTTCAAAAAGATATATCTCACTCTATGAAAATAGACGTACAGATATATCGATTTGAAATTGGTGCATAACAGCGGATATTCAAAACCAAATATTTGCCGACCGGCAAACAGCCCAGGTGATTTCCTCAAATATCACCGATTACAACGAATCCCGATATAATGAGGATGATCACCCAATTCCCAATAACTTACTCCCACTCAACATCTGTAAAACCATACAGACGTGAGAATCAAACCTGGTAAATACATACCCTGGAGTAAGGACTAATTGGGAAATCAGTTTTCCTTTAACAGTACACAGTGAAACTGAAATATTGAAATGTTTCGACGGGGTATCCCGGTATTCCTAGTAATGCTTCTTCCAGATTCACGACTGCAACCGTATAATTCTTTGCCACCTCTCCAAATCCCTTTATATGTCTTTAGTCATTACCTTCTGCACACCCCTTAGGCCAAATGGTTTTCTTCCTTCCCTACCGTTCGACACTGTTCATATCAGATTTTTGCATTTTCATACCGCCCAATTTTTATCACATTGCATATTGGTAGGTACTCTTGAGCCGTGTTTGCTAGTCAATTGCAGGATACAGGTTCTCGGCTCTAAAACGGTGAAATTCATGGAAAAACACGACAAAATCCGGGTTCCTGCCAACCACAGATAAAACACGGATCTCTGCTCTTTATCCGTTTGTTGCCACACACCAGTTTAAGAGACAAAATGGCAAATCGATGTCATTTTCATGCACAAGGCTCTATGGCAACACAAGATCCAAGAAATCTACGCGGAGCTCGAGGAAATCATGACAAAAAGATCCACATCCAATCACCTTTTGACTTGCTGAAATTCTGGACAACTTGTGGAGAGATTCTGAGAAAAAAAAGTATACCAAACTGATCCAAACATCAACACTAAGAAGCACAAAAAATATGAGGATCCAACTCCTCTAAAGCGCCGCGGTTCCGCGGCATCAGCATGCTTAGGCCGCGGAACCGCGGCCGTACGGTCTCCTCAGTTGACGAAACTTCAGGGTTATTTTGGTCTTTTCATGGAGAGGCAGAATTTTGCCCTAGATTTCCAGTTCCCTGCCTATAAATAGCCCAGAACCTTGTGAAGCCAAGTGTGCTTAATCTTGTATTTTTTTTACGGTTTAGAATACTTGTTCTTCTTCCTCTTCTCATCTCTTCTCCATTGAAAAACTTGTAGTGAGCTTTTGTGAGTGAAGAATGATGAATAAAGAAGTTCATTTTGTTATTATACTTGTCTTGCTCTTTTTATGTTAATCGCTTGTAATCGTTAATTGATAAGTAGTTGTTGTTATTTATTGTTGTTTCTTTCTTTTCTCTTTTCCTTTATCCTTAAACAACCATGATACTTACGCTTGATCCTTGCCAAGGTGAGGTCGCAAATAGCTAGTTGTGATCTTCTAATCTCTTTCTTTCTATCTTCCTCTTTTGTTTTGTTTTCTTTGCAAATGATGTGTGAGTAGTTTCCATACTTGTTAGGGTAGGATAAGGGAAGTTTGAGAGAAGGAAATCTCTCTCACTCTTTCCTTGCCTAACATCTTAAATCAACTCCCGTTAATTGAACCACAATCCGCTCCCTACGGCACCCTATCCTACATGATAGCGGTGATTCCGTAGTGAGACCGGTTGTGGTTGAATTAACCGGAGGTTATGGCTAAGAGCCAAGAACGGACGGACAAGCACTAAAAGGAAGAACTTAAGCGTTGGAAACCCTAGCTTATACTCGCAAGTTCCTTCCTAGTCGTGCTAATCCCCGTTGTTGCCGATTACCGTAACACCGATATTAAGAGTGGCAACGAAAGAAGTGAGCGACTCCTAACTCAAACTAACCTAATCCTAACCCTAACAAGCTCTCTTTACATATCATTTTAACACTTAGATAATCACAAACAAATCTGGAAAATTGGACTTAACTCGTTAAAGCACATAGAAAAAGATTCCCATCTTTCTGCGGACGACCCGTACTCAACCGGCTAGCTACAAGCGAAACCGTTTTGATTGCGGTAATTAACTAAACTTAAACACGCAGAATCTTTACCAATCAGATGGCGCCGTTGCCGGGGAGACGGTAGTTTATTTCTTTGTGTAATTTCTGGTTAACTTGTGAATATAAATCTAACCGAAAAACAAAACAAAAAAAAATATACATTGTAAAAAAAAAAACCATCTTGTTATTTTTGATTAGTTTTTGTGCAAGTGTGCAGGATAATACGAAGTTCGAGTTCAGTGCCAAAGAAGTGGGATATACGAAGTTCAAGATCAGTGCCAAAGACGTGGGAAGATAGACCCACATCTCGCGGCTACACCGCGACGGATCGAAACGAATAAAACGGTCTACTGAAAGATTCTGGAGCAGATACAGTGAGTAAATAAATATTCAGGACATCCAGACAAGCAGAGGAGACCCAGACCAGCACCTACACAAAATTTAAAGGCCCAACTCTCTGTTCCTGCCGCGGAACCGCGGCATAAGAAGGCTTAGGCCGCGGAACCGCGGCCACTTGGTGCCCTCTGAATCTCAAAATCTCTATAAGTGTTCCTTGCTTCTTTCCCACTCCTCTGGACTCCAATAAACTGTGTTTTCTGCAGCATTCTTTGCGCAAATTCTCTTCCCCCTTCCAATAAACTGTTCTTGTGCAGGATTCTTTGCGCCGCACTAAAAATAAAAATTGTTTGCAGTTGATTTGTTACCGCTTTGCATTCATTAATACGGACTTAAGAGGCTTGAAACCAATTCAGATTGGGTGGGGATTTCATCACCCTTCCCAGGACCCTGGAAATCACAAAAAGCATATGCATTGACCATTGTTAAATTAAAAAATACTAGACTCAGCCCTAAGGACTTCGCGCTCAATAGGACAGAGGACTAGTTACAGGCATCGGCCGTTTATCCTATCTGACTTTTGCGGTGTCTAGGCAAGTGTGTCGAAAGCAAGTGGTTATTTAATTAAGGAACTTCGCGAAAGCGTTGGACAACCTCCCAGTTACCTGGCACTTACCTGCTCGCAATTGACGGAGAAGAGGCGGTTTGATGTCCTATTTCTAGCCCTCTGGAACAGTTAGGAGCTGTCTAGCAGACCTAGGTGACCCTAGATCTAGGTGTGATTGTGCATATCTTGTTTGTGATTGCTTAAAGCCGTAAGTCCGTACATATTTCTGTAAAGCTCTTTCTAAAAATAAAAGAAAAAAAAAGGAAAAAAAACTTTTATAAAAACTTGCCCTTTGTCGCCAAATCCATTTTTCACCCACCACCAATCGCCTTTCTCCATTGACGTTTTCTTACCCTCACCTTCTCCGCTTTGACTATACTAAACTCCTTTAGTGTATGTCCGCTTGGACTCGGGACACTAGCGCCCGCCTAGTCCGTGTTACGTTAGTCGCTACCGACTACGCGATCGACTCAGACGTCGAAACTCCGTCCACTCCTCTTTCACCTTTACCTTTGCCGGCCAACTCCGACGTTGACCGGAATTCTGTTCATACATCTTCACCTTCACCATCACCAACCTCTTCTTCCGCGATGTCAGGATTTAATCCGAACATCTCTTTGACTATCCCTGGATTGGCTCCACCTCCTACGGAGACCAATAACCCACCACCACCACCTGTTGTAGCGCCGCAGCGAATCGCGCTCCAGGATCGTTTCTATCCCACCCGTTCTGCACTTCCCACCTGCCTTTCTCTTCCACCGGCCAATGGGGATAATTTTGAAATTAAGCCCCACCTCATCAACATGCTTCCACGATTTCATGGGCTTGAATCTGAAGATGCCTATATCTTCATCAATAAATTTCAAAACGTTTGTGCCATGATGAAAACTACCCAACTGTCGGACGATGCTATACGTCTACGGGTCATTCCGTTCACTTTATGCGATCTTGCTGAAAAATGGCTGTATAGCACCGCTTCCCATTCTATAACCAGTTGGGACGAGTTTGTAAAAGCGTTTCTAAAGAAATTTTATCCGAATCATAAAACCGCAAGGATCCGAAATGAAATCAACCAATTCTCTCAGCTTCCTTCTGAACCCTTCTGGAAGTGCTTTGACCGGTACAAAGACCTTCTTGTTCAGTGCCCTCACCACGGTATTGAGAAATGGCAACTTTGCCAAACCTTATACGAGGGCCTGAACCCAGCAACGAAGCAGTAGTTGGAAACCATCTGTCAGGGCCACTTCCTATCGAAATCTGACGAGGAAGCGTGGCAATTCTTTGACGACCTTGCGGAGCAAACGCTACAATGGGAGAGCACCAGACCGACTTCTTCTTCTTCTACCTCCACTTCTACCGGTCAGTCTAGGGTAGGAATTCACCAACTTGATGTCTCTATTGCAATGAAAGCTGAAATGGCTGCAATAACGAGAAAGCTTGAAGCGATAGAGAGCAAATTTTCTTCTCCTGCTCCTACCCATGTTCTCCCCCTTCGCACCATTTGCGCTTATTGTTCCGATCCTTCTCACTTAACCGAAGAGTGTCCTTACAATCCACCATCGCAAGGACAGGATCAGGTTAATGCTGCATTTCAGCAAAGACCAAGGAATGATCCATACTCTTCCACCTACAATCCCGGTTGGAGGAACCACCCCAATTTCACCTGGAATCAGAATCAGAATCAATTCTAAGGCAACAATTTCCAAAGGCCCCCTCCGCCATAACAACAAGCGCAACAACAAACTCAACATCAATTTCAGCAGCCCTTCCAACCCCAACCTTTTCAAAATCAAACGAACAACTTTGCACCCAACAATTCTTTTCCACCAAACAACTTTGTTCCGTCAAACAACGATAAGGTTTCCTCGCTCGAACGAAGTCTGGAGGCGTTCGTTAAACAATCGACACAATCCACTGCCAACATCCAGTCTTCCATTCAGTCCTTAGTGCAACACACTGCCGCTCACGGGCAAAGCATCAAGACCATCGAGGCCCAGATTGCACAGCTGAATGCGGCCTTAAGCGAGCGAGAGAAGGGGAAGCTCCCGTCCCAGCCACTCCCAAATCCCGGTCACCCACAAAATGTACATGTTGCTCTTGAACAACAGAACCATAATGTGAGTGCCGTGACCACATTGAGATCGGGAAGGATGCTGCAAAACAACATTGGCACACGGATCAACGATGACACCCCGGCCGCTGCTTCTTCTTCTTCTTCTCCTGCTTCTTCGTCTTCTGAGCCTATTCTCCATTCTTCAAAAGGCTCTCCTTCTTCTTCTTCTGCTTTGAACGGACCCGCTTCTCACTCCACGAAAACACCTGTTCTGGGATCCGTTCCGACTCCACAATCTCCTCCACTAGCATTAGACTCAACCAATTTTAAAAATGTCCCATTTCCAAACCGGTTGAGGTCTAATAAACAAAATTCTCAAATGAAGAAGATTCTGGAGTTATTTAAGCAGGTTAACATTAACATTCCTCTTTTAGATGCCGTCCAACAAGTCCCATCCTACGCAAAAATCTTAAAGGACTTGTGCACGAAAAAGAGGAAGTCTCAGGTACCAAAGAAAGTTTTCTTGGCTAGTCTGTGAGTGATGCTCTTACCCAATCTTTACCACAAAAACGGAAGGACCCTGGCTGTCCTACGATTTCTATTACCATTGGGGATAAGAACATCAACCGCGCACTATTAGATCTTGGTGCCAGTGTTAACCTGCTTCCGTACTCAGTATACGAGCAATTAGGCATAGGAGAGCTGAAACCCACACACTGTACTCTCAAAATTGCCGACCGATCGATCACCCATCCTAGGGGAGAGCTAGAGGATGTGTTAATCAAAGTCGGGGACTTCATATTCCCCGTTGACTTCATTGTATTAGACACACAGCCTGTAGCTAACCCCCGGAATCAAATTCCGGTGATACTCGGTCGCCCATTCCTTGCAACCTCAAATGCTGTGATCAATTGTCGCACTGGTTCGATAAACCTCTCTTTTGGAAACATGACAATTGAACTCAACATTTTTAGGTTGGGGAATCAGCCCTCCGAACCTAATGCTCATATACTGGACGTCTGCTCGATCCAGGAGATCACCCCTGAAGAGTGTGAATTCGAGGATTTTCTGTTCGATCATGCTAACCTTAACGCCACTAGTGCGTTCCTCCTCGAACCTGCTGCTGTTTCTGCGCCCGACAATGACTACGAGTGTTTCACGTTCTTGAACGATCTTAGCCGCTCGCAACCCGAGTTTGAATCCTTCGAATTTCCGGATGAGTTACCTGAACCATCCGACTCGGTCGCTTACACTCGTTTTGAACCATTGCTGGAGTCCTTTGAGTTCGAGACCTCTGCACCAATCTTGCCTTCAATCGTTTCACCTCCAACGCTCGAACTCAAGCCTTTGCCGTCTCACCTTAAGTACGCTTACTTAGGTGAGAACGAGACCCTCCCTGTCATCATCTCGGCTTCTCTAGCTCCAGAGCAAGAGAAAGCCCTTCTCGCGGTCTTGCACAGCAACAGGCAAGCTTTTGGCTGGTCCATGGCAGACATCAAGGGGATTAGTCCCCTGATCGTTGAACATCACATTATCTGATGGATGATGCCAAACCAGCCCGGGATCCACAAAGACGTCTCAATCCAGTCATGAAAGAGGCTGTGAAGAAGGAGATCGTAAAATGTCTGGATAGTGGTATCATTTACCCTATCTCTGATAGCCAGTGGGTTAGCCACATTCACGTTGTCCCCAAGAAATCAGGTATAACGGTCATCACTAACGAGGCGAACGAGTTAATCCCTACTCGCACCCAAACTGGGTGGCGAGTATGCATCGATTACAGAAAACTCAACGCCGCAACGCGGAAGGACCACTTTCCGCTACCTTTCATTGACCAAATGCTTGAACGATTGGCCGGACATGAGTACTACTGCTTTCTTGATGGCTACTCCGGCTATAATCAGATTCCCATCGCCGAAAAAGACCAGGACAAGACCACATTCACTTGTCCTTTCGGCACATTTGCATATCGTCGCATGCCCTTTGGGTTATGCAATGCGCCTGCTACCTTCCAGCGGTGTATGATGGGAATCTTCTCAGACATGGTGGAAAAATTTCTGGAGATCTTCATGGATGATTTCTCCATCTTCGGCGATTCCTTCAACGAGTGTTTGCTGCATCCTGACGCTGTCCTTACCCGATGTAAGGACAAAAATCTCACTTTGAATTGGGAGAAGTGCCACTTCATGGTGCACGAAAGTATTGTCTTAGGACATATCATCTCGCAAAATGGCATAGAGGTTGACAAAGCAAAGATTGAGGTCATTTCCAATCTCCCTCCTCCCCGATGCGTCAGAGATATCCGAGCCTTCCTTGGCCATGCCGGTTTCTATAGACGGTTCATCAAGGACTTTAGCAAGATTGCTAGGCCCTTGACTCTTTTGCTGGCCAAGGATACGCCATTCGACTTCAACTCGAGCTGTGTGACTGCGTTCGAGTCATTGAAAAGCCCACTCACTTCTGCGCCCGTTCTTTCTTCACCTAACTGGACGCACCCATTTGAGATTATGTGCGATGCATCCGACTTTGCTATTGGTGTTGTCCTTGGACAACACATCAACAAGATGCCGCACGTAATCTATTATGCGAGCCGAACCCTGAACGATGCCCAACTCAACTATACAACAACTGAGAAGGAATTCTTGGCTGTTATATTTGCTTTAGAAAAGTTCAGGCCCTACCTCATCGGCTCTCCAGTCATTGTCTACACAGACCATTCTGCTCTGTGCCATCTTTTTGCGAAGAAAGATGCAAAATCTCGGTTAATACGTTGGATCCTCTTGCTTCAAGAGTTTGACCTTGTCATTAAGGAAAAACGAGGATGTGAAAACGTAGTTGCTGACCATCTCTCATGACTTCCTTCTTCGCCTTCGCTTCCAATTCCGATCAACGACGTTTTCCCGGATAAACAGCTCTTGACAGTATCTTGCGAACCCTGGTTCGCAGATATTGTGAACTATTTGGCCACAGAATTACTACCGACTGAATGGTCAAGTCAGGACAGACTTCGCTTCTTATCCCAAGTAAAACACTTTTACTGAGACGAACCCTATCTGTTCAAGTACTGTCCCGACCAGATTATTCGTCGGTGTGTCCCTGACGAAGAATTCAAGAGTGTGCTGTCATTTTGCCACGATCAAGCATGTGGCGGGCATTTTGGCCCCAGAAAGACAGCTGAGAAGATCTTGCAATGTGGTTTCTACTGGCCACAACTCTTCAAAGATGCTCATGACTATTGCAAGACTTGCTCCCGGTGCCAACACATGGGCCGGATATCCCGGAGGAACGAGATGCCGCTCCAACCGATCTTGGTTGTGGAGATTTTCGACGTTTGGGGGATAGATTTCATGGGGCCGTTTCCCAGCTATTTCGGGAACTTGTACATTCTTCTCGCTGTTGATTACGTCTCTAAATGGGTCGAGGCTGTGCCCAGCCGGACTAACGACAACAAGGTTGTCGTTAGGTTTCTTAAAGAAAACATTTTCTCCCGTTTTGGGCACCCCCGAGCGATCATTAGCGACAATGGAAGTCATTTCTGCAATAAGACTTTCGAGGCCTTGATGCGGAAAGATTCCATTAATCATAAGCTCTCTACGCCCTACCACCCCCAAACCTGCGGGCAGGCCGAAGTTTCAAATTGGCAAATCAAACAGATACTGAAGAAGACGGTTTCCAAGAACCATAAGGATTGGTCGCTGAAACTCACTGATGCCCTTTGGGCATTTCGAACCGCTTATAAGACCGATCTTGGCATGTCTCCCTATCGGCTTGTGTACGCAAAAGCTTGCCACCTACCTGTCGAAATAGAACATCGCGCATTTTGGGCGATAAAGGAGCTGAATCTGTCTCTCGAAGATGCGGGCAGCCATCGGAAGCTGTAGTTGAACGAATTAAGCGAGCTTAGGGATGAGGCTTACGATAACGCGGTTGTCGTTAAGAACCGAACGAAAGTGTTTCACGATAAACACCTTTTGCGCAAAACCTTCGTACCTGGTCAGCAGGTACTGCTTTACGACACCCGACTACACTTCCATCCAGGAAAGCTCAGATCTCGCTGGAAAGGGCCGTATTTTGTGCGGAATATGTATCCGCATGGCGCTGTGGATTTGGAGAATCCAAAGGACGGTTCATTTTTCAAAGTGAACGGACACCGACTAAAACTGTACCTTAGCGCCGAACCAACAGAGCAGCTCCTGGTCTTACAGGAGCCGGTTTACCCTGCATAATCTTCCTCTGCCTACCACCAAACTTCGGTTATCCAGCCAAGAACAGTGGACACTGTTCCAAATAAGTTTGGGGGTATGTATATACCATTTTGTACATTTTTGTGGATATTCTTTTTTTTTTCTTTTTTTTAAAAAACCAAAAACAAAAAAAATGTGTGTATAGCTAACCGACAATTTTGACCCTTCAAATGATCTCTTCATGCAATGACAGTGAGGACACTGTCCAGTTTAAGTTTGGGGGTACGCTCGGTACGCATTTCTAACCTTCACATTCATATGTATATTCTGCATCTGCATATTAAAATCCATAAAATCCATAAAAATCTGAAAATTTTCTAAATACATATTAACTTTTTTGTCAAGTTAGCTAGTGGGAGGACTCTGATTCAACATTTCGACGGTTTTGTTTGATAAGATAAGAATAACTAAATCTTATGTTTAGATTTTGAAAACCTGAAAGATAACTCTCCTTTGAAGTTAACTATAGCTGATATACGTCTTTACATCACACTACACGTGTCGTGAGTTTTCGAAATTAGATGACAAGTTTTTTATGTCTAAAAATTTTTAAATGGATAAACGATTTTCTGAGGATCAAATAGGTTTGTTCTGAAATAAGTAATATCAAGAATAGTTTATGAAGTGAAGTGAATATGAAGGGATATTATTGATGCCTTAATTGGAACTAAGTCTGAAAATAACCCATCTGAAACTTGATTGGAATGATTACACACCGAACCCACTAAATACGTCTTTTATCCAAAAAAAAAAAAAAATTGAACTGCCGGTTATGTCTCCGTTCGTATTGAATCATCATGATTTTCACGCCAAACTGTCTTTTGTTTTTGGACCTAGGTAACTTGAGTAATTAAGTCCGCTGGGGTGTTTCTACACCTAATGCCCTAAAGCCAACTGGTTTGGGTGCATTGGCCCAAAGCTCGCTAAGAAGCCTAGAAAGTCCAGATTAAAACAAAGTCAAGCAAGTGTTCTCTCCGAGTTAAAATTCCTAACGGTTCTTTGTGTGAGAATAATCTTGATAAAAGACAGGCTTTTATAAAAATTTTAGCGGAGATATGAAGGTTTTATTCTATGATAAAGACTATTGCACGTTCACAGAGGTGTGTATGAAATGAAAACAAGAAAAAGGTGGAGTGAAATATACGACTAGTTTCCTGTTAAGAAAGATAGAAATTCTAAAGTAGAAACTTTACTGGAAAACGAAACTTGAAAAATGCTTAACTCTTTATAAAACTTATGTGATCCTTTCAAAAATTTTATCTGGGCTTTATTGTGTGACATGATGACGTAAATTGATCCTTCTGGAAACTTAACGACACTATTTGCACTGCACATAAAGACATATAAAATCTGTAGTTAAATAAGAAGCGAGGTGTGAAAAATAAGGGTTTGATAATCTAAACTTGGGATCATAGAATTGTTATTTTCTGAAACAAAACTTTAGGGTTTGAATCATAGTTATTTTGCAAAACTAGCTAGACCGGATTTTGTGGGTAGTATCCGCTGAAAACCCTCAGGAGACAACACTCCTCCTACTAGGGACACCTAGAGGTTTAACGGCTTGTTGCACATGCTCAGTGCAATCGCGTTCCCTGCGAAAGTGAGGTTAGGAAATTTTTTGTGAATAAACTGGCTTTGCTCGGGACGAGCAAATGAGAAGTTTGGGGGTATTTGTTCATATCAGATTTTTGCATTTTCATACCGCCCAATTTTTATCACATTGCATATCGATAGGTACTCTTGAGCCGTGTTTGCTAGTCAATTGCAGGATACAGGTTCTCGGCTCTAAAACTGTGAAATTCATGGAAAAACACGACAAAATCCGGGTTCCTGCCAACCACAGATAAAACACGGATCTCCGCTCTTTATCCGTCTGTTGCCACATACCAGTTTAAGAGACAAAATGGCAAATCGATGTCATTTTCATGCATAAGGCTCTATGGCAACACAAGATCCAAGCAATCTATGCGGAGCTCGAGGAAATCATGACAAAAAGATCCACATCCAATCACCTTTTGACTTGCTGAAATTCTGGACAACTTGTGGAGAGATTCTGAGAAAAAAAGTGTACCAAACTGATCCAAACATCAACACTAAGAAGCAAAAAAAATACGAGGATCCAACTCCTCTAAAGCGCCGCGGTTCCGCGGCATCAGCATGCTTAGGCCGCGGAACCGCGGCCGTACGGTCTCCTCAGTTGACGAAACTTTAGGGTTATTTTGGTCTTTTCATGCAGAGGCAGAATTTTGCCCTAGATTTCCAGTTCCCTGCCTATAAATAGCTAAGAACCTTGTGAAGCCAAGTGTGCTTAATCTTGTATTTTTTTTAGGGTTTAGAATACTTGTTCTTCTTCCTCTTCTCATCTCTTCTCCATTGAAAAACTTGTAGTGAGCTTTTGTGAGTGAAGAATGATGAATAAAGAAGTTCATTTTGTTATTATACTTGTCTTGCTCTTTTTATGTTAATCGCTTGTAATCATTAATTGATAAGTAGTTGTTGTTATTTATTGTTATTTCTTTCTTTTCTCTTTTCCTTTATCCTTAAACAACCATGATACTTACGCTTGATCCTTGCCAAGGTGAGGTCGCAAATAGCTAGTTGTTATCTTCTAATCTCTTTCTTTCTATCTTCCTCTTTTGTTTTGTTTTCTTTGCAAATGATGTGTGAGTAGTTTCCATACTTGTTAGGGTAGGATAAGGAAAGTTTGAGAGAAGGAAATCTCTCTCACTCTTTCCTTTCCCAACATCTAAAATCAACTCCCGTTAATTGAACCACAATCCGCTCCCTACGGCACCCTATCCTACATGATAGCGGTGATTCCGTAGTGAGACCGGTTGTGGTTGAATTAACCGGAGGTTATGGCTAAGAGCCAAGAACGGACGGACAAGCACCAAAAGGAAGAACTTAAGCGTTGGAAACCCTAGCTTATACTCGCAAGTTCCTTCCTAGTCGTGCTAATCCCCGTTGTTGCCGATTACCGTAACACCGATATTAAGAGTGACAACGAAAGAAGTGAGCGACTCCTAACTCAAACTAACCTAATCCTAACCCTAACAAGCTCTCTTTACATATCATTTTAACACTTAGATAATCACAAACAAATCTGGAAAATTGGACTTAACTCGTTAAAGCACATAGAAAAAGATTCCCATCTCCCTGGGGACGACCCGTACTCAACCGGCTAGCTACAACCGAAACCGTTTTGATTGCGGTAATTAACTAAACTTAAACACGCAGAATCTCTACCAATCAGATGGCGCCGTTTCCGGGGAGACGGTAGTTTATTTCTTTGTGTAATTTCGGGTTAACTTGTGAATATAAATCTAACCGAAAAACAAAACAAAAAAAATATACATTGTAAAAAAAAAACCCATCTTGTTATTTTTGATTAGTTTTTATGCAAGTGTGCAGGATAATACGAAGTTCGAGTTCAGTGCCAAAGAAGTGGGATATACGAAGTTCAAGTTCAGTGCCAAAGACGTGGGAAGATAGACTCACATCTCGCGGCTACACCGCGACGGATCGAAACGAATAAAACGGTTTACTGAAAGATTCTGGAGCAGATACAGTGAGTAAATAAATATTCAGGACATCCAGACAAGCAGAGGAGACCCAGACCAGCACCTACACAAAATTTAAAGGCCCAACTCTCTGTTCCTGCCGCGGAACCGCGGCATAAGAAGGCTTAGGCCGTGGAACCGCGGCCACTTGGTGCCCTCTGAATCTCAAAATCTCTGTAAGTGTTCCTTGCTTCTTTCCCACTCCTCTGGACTCCAATAAACTGTGTTTTCTGCAGCATTCTTTGCGTAAATTCTCTTCCCCCTTCCAATAAACTGTTCTTGTGCAGGATTCTTTGCGCCGCGCTAAAAATAAAAATTGTTTGCAGTTGATTTGTTACCGCTTTGCATTCATTAATACGGACTTAAGGGGCTTGAAACCAATTCAGATTGGGTGGGGATTTCATCACCCTTCCTAGGACCCCGGAAATCACAAAAAGCATATGCATTGACCATTGTTAAATTAAAAAATACTAGACTCAGCCCTAAGGACTTCGCGGTCAATAGGACAGAGGACTAGTTACAGGCATCGGCCGTTTATCCTATCTAACTTTTGCGGTGTCTCAAGTGTGTCGAAAGCAAGTGGTTATTTAATTAAGGAACTTCGCGAAAGCGTTGGACAACCTCCCACTTACCCGGCACTTACCTGGTCGCAATTGACGGAGAAGAGGCGGTTTGAGGTCCTATTTCTAGCCCTCTGGAACAGTTAGGAGCTGTCTAGCAGACCTAGGTGACCCTAGATCTAGGTGTGATTGTGCATATCTTGTTTGTGATTGCTTAAAGCCGTAAGTCCGTGCATATTTCCGTAAAGCTCTTTCTAAAAATAAAATTAAAAAAAAGGAAAAAAAAACTTTTATAAAAACTTGCCCTTTGATCCGAGTCCTCCGGTCTTCTCGTCGTCGTCCCGATCTCCCGCGGAATGTCCGGTCTCCACCACGTCGCCGGGAGGGCACCACGTCGCCGGCTTCTTTTACAGGCTCCCACCTCTATACCGAGGCAACTCGCGCATGAAGTTGGCGAGCCGACGTGCCCAAGGTTTGCTGTAGAATGTGTGTAAAACTCATGTCTCATTTTGAGGTTCATGGAGGTTGCCTTTTGGTAGAGGGATGATACATGCTTTTGGAGGAGGAGCTTGTGGGATTTTACCAAGCCAAAAAAGCAAAAATCCTCCCACTAGAATTTTGGACAGCCCCATCAAAGAGCAAGGCCGGCCATGATCTTGGAGAGGAGAGAATGAGTGAGAGTGAGGGAGTCAAAAAGGATAGCCACACCAAAATCAAGTGAAAGGAAATGGTTATCATATTCAACCATCATCAAAAGCATGATGACTCCAAAGTCAAGCAATGATCACTAACAAATCCACACTCCACCAACTAATCAACAACCATGATTGCTACAAAAAGTCAAGCAATCATGAACCATGGAAGGTCAAAGGATGGGGCTCCATCATGAAACCATCATGATGCAACAAAATGCAAAGAACACCCTCCACAAATGCTTATTTGCACAAATGCAAATAAGCCCTCCTCCACCAATTTTCGGCCAATGAAAGATACAAAGAAATATGGCCGAAACGGAAAGCAAACTGGCAACTCCAGAAAACTGGTCCCGTAATAAATTACAGGAAAACCCCGCTACTGTACATACACACCCGCATCTGTATTCCGACCGAATACAAATGCAATGAGACAAACTCTACACTGTACTATACTAGGATCCGGCTTAAACCAAAGCCGGCTAGTATTATCCGTTCGATCCTGATCCGTGCAATATCGCACGTATCTGATCGAACCCTACCATATCTCCATACGGCCTCTACAGCTTTTCGCCCGAAAACTTGAGCAACTGAATGTGGGGGACTCTAAAGACTCGTCAACACCATGGTTGTGGATTTAACCACTAGCACGTCAGAGGTATAAGCCAATACGTGACGGGCCACCAGCTATTGACCAAAAGGGACGTCGATGAGCGAACTCATCCTGACACCCTACTGAACCTGTCAGTGACAATATCCGTACAGTCCGGTCCGTTCGTCTATGAGCATCGCATGGCGGGCCTAGGGGGTTGGTAAAAGTCAGACCCCCAAAAGCGGTACAAGTCGTGTCGGAGTGTAGCCCAGAACACCCTGAGATACTACTGGAATACCTACCAGTAAATCTCCTGCCTCGGCCGAGGGCTTCGTGTAATGGCTCTCGTAGACACAGCGCGACCTCACCCCCAATACCGGGAGAGACGAACCCCTGAAGATCGGCTCACTGCCTCCATGTGGCTCGGGACTGTACCCAACTAAAACCTGTTTGCACGTCTCCTTTGAGCGTGGTAGGGTAGTAATCAAAGTACAGTGGGAACTCACACGAGACAAATGACGATCATCAGGTCGATGAACTAACCTGTACACATGTCACCAGGGAACTGCCATCTGACGTCAGGTATAAGACCAACTAGCATGTTCCCAGCGAGTCCTGTCCGGTGTACTCATAACCCAATGATCACCTGTATACATCTTAGGTGAACCAACTGACACCAGTGGCTTGTGAGACCGGCCACCGCCCCTCGTCGGGGTCTCGACTGTATACACTAGTCTACTCTAGAGTATCGATGCCCTGTCTCGAAACTCCCAGGACTAGGGACCTTTTAAGGATGTGCTTATAGACCCCAGCTCCCACTTATATGATCGCCCTTATACTGCTGGTGGTCAAGCAAGAATCCTAGAGGCTCTATCAACGTGTAATAGCGACATGTCAGGTCACCTAAAGCAATACACGATGATAAAGATAAACCAGATAGCATACTATCATCTCGAGCAAGACTGTCCTACCGGGATAGGTCCTCCCTCAATCACTGCAATCACGTGCCTGTGATCCAATAATTGACTCTGAGGGCACTATCTCCAACACTTTGTTACCCTAGCTAGGAGTGGTTAGCTTCAGAGTACGAAAGCAGGTATCGTAATGAGCTTCGTTGTCGAGAACCATGCACTCATCAGCATTTTCAACCGGCTGATGCACGGAAAGGGTGGCGTTGTAGGGTTCAACAACAGTATCAGAGACCTTTGGGGATGGGAACACCGAGAATGTCAGCATCATACGATCTGGGTACTCTTCTTTGATCTTTGATATCAGAAGAGTGCCCATACCCGACCCTGTTCCACCTCCCAAAGAGTGGCAGACTTGGAAACCTAGGAGGTAATCAAAATTCTCCGCCTCCCTCCTCACAACATCAAGCACCGAGTCGATGAGCTCCGCGCCCTCGGTGTAATGCCCCTTAGCCCAGTTGTTCCTGGCGCCTCTCTGCCCGACGACGAAATTATCGGGCCTGAAGATCTGGCCGTATGGCCCAGATCTGATGCTGTCCATGGTGCCGGGCTCCAGATCCATGAGCACCGCGTGGGGAACAAAGCGGCCGCAGCTTGCCTCGTTGTAGTAGACGTTGACGCGCTCCAGCTGCATGTCGGCGTCGCCGCTGTATCGGCCGGTGGCATCGATGCCGTGCTCCGCGCAGAAAACCTCCCAGAACTTGGCCCCGATCTGGTTCCCGCATTGACCCCCCAGGATCTCCCTCATCTTTGTTCGCAACGGAAAGAAAATTAGGGTTAGGGCTGCGTGAGGCGGGAAGAAATTTAGAGAAGGAGAAGAGAGAGAGAGAGAGTTCACGAGGGCGGTGGGTTTTTAAAAAAAAAAGTTATAAAAATATTTAAAAGATTTATATACAAGGATATATAATTAGAGAGAGATGTGCGTGCATGAATTAATGAAAAGAGAGATTTGTTTGTTTACTGTAAATATATTCGGTTGGAATTAAACGATAAATAATATTATAATATTAAGGGAAAAATTTAAAGAAATGTTACAGTTAATATTTAAAGGGAAATATCATTTTAGTTAAATAAATGGTGAAAGAATAAGAAATAATATAATATTATAATATTAGTCTGTTTGAGATTTTGGAAAATACAAATTTACTCCAAACCCTGTCCGGGTCGGGTCTAAAAATTTAGATTTAAAATATGAAAAATATATGCGACTTCTAAATTTCAAAATGAATGCTCAGTTAAAGAAAATGCATACCCCCAAGAACGGATGCACGTACGTGCGCGTAGCCATCCAAACACGTCCGTTTCACTGAACGGGACGAGAACAAGCTGCGCGGATGCTACCACGGGGTTAGGGGTATCATGCAGGTTATGAAATGCAATTTTTTTAAAAATATTTTATGTGACCTAAAATGTTATGTGTAAAAGTGCAATGCCAGATGAAATGCCAGTATGTACTAAATATGATATGCACGTGCCCATGCAACAAGTCAAGGTAATCTATAAATAAGAATCAAACAGGTTCAAGTAAGCGGTTCGGGTCGAATGCAAAGTAATAAGTAAAATACCATTCGCACCCAAACACACTAAATCAAGGAAAGGCCATGGATAGGTAAATACGGAAACTGGAATTGGTATAAATGTACTCGGGTGTTACATTATACCCAACTACAAAAGAATTTCGTCCTCGAAATTCCAAGAACAGGATAGGATAAACAAATAAGAAATTTCAAGAATAGATGTGGAAACTTCTGCCGGATTCATCATCTCGTTCCCAATTTGGTTCTCCATGCGAGCGATTTCTCCAACAAACAAGTACAAGAGGGATAACCTTGCTCATAAAACCGTTCCTCTTCGATCCACAATCGCAATTGGTCGCTCCTCAAAAGTCAAGTCTTCTCGTACAGTCAGCTCCGAATGATCCGACACATGTGTTTCATCTCGAACATACTTACGGAGTTGAGACACGTGAAACACGTCATGAACATTCTCCAAAGATTGCGGTAACGCCAAACGATACGCCACTTCTCCAATACGCTCCAAAATCTCAAAAGATCCAACGAGTCGAGGACTAAGCTTTCCTCGATTTCCGAAACAGATCACCCCGCTATTCGGTGATATCTTCAAGAATACCAGGTCACCAACGGCGAACTCTAGAGGTCTTCTCGACGTATCTGCCCAACTCTTTTGTCGATCTTGTGCTGCCTTCATATGATTCCGGATAGTGTTAACCTTCTCAACTGTTTGCACGACCAAATCCGGTCCCAACAATCTTCGTTCTCCAACATCGTCCCAACAAATAGGTGAACGATACCTGCGACCATAAAGAGCTTCGAATGGAGCCATCTGAATAGTCGCCTGGAAACTGTTGTTGTATGAAAACTCCCCCAAATGTAGATGATCCTCCCATGAACCCTTGAAGTCTAACATGCAAGTTCTCAACACGTCTTCAAGAGTTTGGATCGTTCTCTCCGACTAGCCATCTGTTTGAGGATGACGAGCTGTGCTAAACTTCAATCGAGTCCCCAAACTTTCCTGTAAGTTCCTCCAAAAGTGTGATAAGAATCGGGTGTCATAGTCGGACACGATGCTCACAGGGACTCTATGCAATCTTACAATCTCCTGCACGCACTGTTCTGCCAAGCTTCTATTGATTGACCAACTCGAACTGGTATGAAATGAGCTTCCTTGGTCAATCAATCAACAAACACCCAAACTGCATTGTTGTCTTTTGGACTCCGCGGTAGAGCTGTCACGAAATCCATGGTTATATGTTCTCACTTCCACTGAGGAATCGGAAGTGGTTACAATAAACCAGCAACCCTTTGGTGTTCAGCCTTAACTTGCTGACACACCAAGCACTTTGCCACAAAACGAGCAATCTCCCTTTTCATGCCTTCCCACCAAAAATACTGTAGTATATCTCGGTACATCTTCGTGCCTCCTGGATGTACGAAATACGCGGAACTATGTGCCTCCTTCATAAATTCTTCATGGATATCTCCCTTTGGCACACACAAACGGCTACCATATCGCAACGAATCACCTTTATGGATCAATAAGTCCGTTCGAAGTCCAGCTTCAACCTATTCTCGAAACTTCTGCAATCTTGGGTCCTGCGATTGCGCTGCTTTAATATTCTCGATCAACGGCGACTGTACCTGCAGCTTCATCAACTGTCCCGAAGAATGCGGTAGCACAACCTCCAAATCGAATCTTCGAAAGTCTTCGATAAGTTCTTTCTGTGCAGTCAACATCTGAATTGCTGGCACAGACTAAGCGCATCCGGCACTACATTAGCTTTCCCCGGATGGTACTTGAGATACAGATCATAGTCAGCCATCAGCTCCAACCATCTACACTGCCTCATGTTAAGCTCTTTCTGCATGAACACATACTTTAGGCTTTTGTGATCGGTGAATACTTCGACCCTTTCGCCCAATAAGTAGTGTCTCCAAATCTTCAGAGCGAAAATCACTGCTGCAAGCTCCAAATCATGAGTTGGGTAATTCTTCTCATGGGTGTTCAACTGTCTTGATGCGTAAGTTATAACCTTCCCATGCTGCATCAAAACACATCCCAATCCTTTCTCAGGTGTGTCGCTGTGAAACACCAATCCTCCGGAACTGTCTGGCACGGTTAAAAAAAGAGCGGTTATCAACCTTTGCTTCAACGCCTCAAAAGCTGACGCACACTTATTTGTCCACACAAATGGTACTTCCTTGCGCGTAAGCTTGGTCAGAGGCTCTGCCAAACGAGCAAAATTCTCTATGAACCTTCTGTAATACCCGGCAAGTCCAAGAAAGCTTCTGATCTCTGCTACGTTCTTCGGAATCGGCCCATCTTGAACTACTTCAATCTTCTCAGGATCAATGGCGATTCCAACTCTGGATACAACATGCCCCAAAAACTTCACTTCTTCAAGCCAAAACTCACACTTGCTCATCTTTGCATACAATTTTCTTGCCTCAATGTCTGCAGTGCAAACTTCAAGTGTTCTACATGCTCTTCCTTGCTCCCTGAGTAGACCAGAATATCATCAATGAACACCACAATAAACTGGTCCAAAACCGGTGAAAGATTTGGTTCATCAAGTCCATAAATATTGTCGGTGCATTCGTTACTCCGAAGGGCATCACCAAATACTCGTAATGTCCATACCGAGTTCTGAACGCAGTCTTGACTTAACTCGGACCTGATGATATCCGGATCGCAAATCCAGCTTCGAGAATACCCTCGCGCCACTAAGCTGCTCGAACAATTCGCCAATGCGAGAGATCGGGTACTTGTTCTTAATAATCACCCGGTTTAATTCTCGATAATCGATGCACATCCTCCTTGCGCCATCTTTCTTCTTTGCTAGAAGAACTGGAACTCTCCAAGGTGAGTTACTTCTGCAAATCCAACCCTTCTCAAGTAATTCAGCAACCTGCTTCCTGACTTCTTCCAACTCCACTGGTGCCGTCGGATAATACGTCTATAAGATTGGCGCTGCACCAGGAACAAGATTACTCGCAAACTCCACATATCGTTTTGGCAATAATCCCGAGATGTCTTCGAACACGTCCATGAATTCTCGAATTAAAGCCGGCGCTTCTTCCTTATTAACTTCCATCGACGAAAGAACCTTATTTGTCGGCCTAGTCCTAAACTCGACTGGCCTGACAGAACCGCTTCCTCCAGCAAAACAAGCTCCGGATGTTCGAAAATCTGGAGAATCACTTTCCTTTCCTTACAATCAATATGAGCGTGAAAAGTGCCACGAAAATCCATTCTCAAGACAACAACAAACAAAGAGATGCACCAGAATTGAATAATTCTAATGCGGGGATAACATGAACAAGTAAGATACCGAGATGACTTTATCCGAAGTCAAGATATTGAAGAGGGTTAAGCACGGTAAACATGATTCAAGCTGGTGATAAAACAAGAACTGGTAAGCAATGAAACCGAGAGAAGCAAGGTAATATAATGATCATGAAACAAGGAAATGAATCAAGACTAGGACTCCAAGTTACTTAAATAGAGTACCGCATTGTAACCATGCTGCAGTTCATGGGTACAATTACATAACTCCACTCAAGTCGCCCAAATCCTAGTATCAGAATCAAGAAACAGGGAGAAACAATGGTGAATCCAAAAGGTTTCAAGTCGAGATGCAAGTGGTTTTCATATCGTCAAGGCGAAGGATAAAAGAAGGATATGATTCAAGAATTACGATAACAAGGTGGCAGGACATGTTCCTAATCATGAGTATTCTGATTCGTGTATTGGGTCCAATACCCAACTACAAAAGAATCAAACTCGATTAACTTATAACCTATGTCTCTGATACCAAAAGAACCATGTCACGCCCTGCTTCCCAGAGTACGCTAATATAGGCACGTGACATAGCCAACCATGCTACCTGTGGATAGGAAAAATACTTCCACAGTCACATTACGGCTGTAGAGATATCAAGAACAGGAAAGTAAACTAAACTATCAAGTACATGTCCATGAGCCAGAATAAATGAGTCAAGAAATGATAATATGCGGAAGCAAAAGATACGATAAATGAAACACATGGAAAGAAAAACTGCATACCAATAGGACCTTCACCGCTCGGTCTAGCAGCGGCAATACTCCTGATCAGTCTGCAACAAAGATAGAGAATCTGGGCCATGCAAAACCCAGACGTCAGCGCGTCATAACATCATGAAATAATATGTAAACAGGGTAGCAAGACATGCAAGTATAATTATAAATAGTAAAGCAAGTGTAACAGCAATATAAATCAGGGCAGTGAAGGGTAGTGTGCAGTGAGTAATCTAAACAGGTCTATTGAGTTAACTATTCTCAAGTCTTTGAAACCAAGGAATGTAATCCTCATCGTAACCCATCGGTGATTATTCCGTAACGCCCGGAAAAACGGCAAACAATGGGTATTCCGTAACGCCCGGAAAAACGGCAAACAATGGGTATTCCGTAATGCCCGGAAAAACGACAAACAATAGGATGGCCCTTTGAGTTACGTTCGGTTACCAAACTGATTTTTCCATACCCCCAAGTTATATGTGTTCAAGTCATGTATTTAATAATCTAGAACTAATGCCAACACAGGATCAGGCAGGTACAGGTTTGTCTGGATAGACAACAGGAACGGTCCGTAAGGACAACAGGTCAGGTTTGTTGGCATTAGACACAAGATCAGGTAACAGGTAAAGCCATGGCACATCAGGTCAAGTCAAGTACTGTATATAGGTGTTATGTCATGTCAAGAGTCGCATGGTACCATGTCGGGTCAAGTAATAGGTGTAACAAGTCATGTCAGGGTGTACAAGATATTATATGGGTGCTCATAATCAAACTAGTATAAGCATGTATACAAAACAAGCATGGGTACTAGTAGAACGATAAAATGAAATATTGTAACGTAATATGCAAAAGGTACAAATTCAAACATATGGTTGCACGGTTATCAGTTTGGGTTTAAGAGATACTTTCAACCATACTTAAATACGGTATAACAAATATGGATGTTAAAATCAGGTTAATATGTACCAAGTAATGTAGAGATGCAATTGAATATAAATCAGGTTAGTTGTATGCAAACGGTCGTCCGACAGGGTATAAAATATAAAAGGGTACTGTGGTTTATGCAAATAATTGTTATAAGATTTAAACATGAATGCGGGTACTATGTATAATAGAAATAAATGCAAATTGGTATGTTTCGATCTATAACTCTAAAATGATATAACGGGACATCGCAATGTAAAAATGGAAATTGTGGTATTAAATGGAAACTACAGGTCTAACGTGCACTCTAATAGGTACATAGTAATTTAAATAGCATATATAGTAGTTTAAAATAGCATGTAGTAAGTTTCACTTGCCTTGATGGATCGCGATACGGATACGCACGGCACGTCCAACGTCGGCAAATATCGCAACATCCACACGCGCACACGGAACAGGTCCAGACACGGCAAGAAGGTAACCACGCAGGTAGGGGATGTTCACAAGGTTGCTTGGATCGACGGCAGCGGAACGACTCCGGCGATGACTGGAACTGGGGATTTACAAGTACCGCGTGATTAAAAAGAGTTTGCAACGCGGTCTCCTTGTTAGTTGTATGTATGCCCTAGAGGCCAGTATTGTACAGATGATGTATATTATATTGGATGCTTGGACATATATAGAGATGACTTTCTTTCTCGATATGATAGTATGCTATCTGGTTACTCTTTATCTTAACATGTACACTAGTCTCTTTAAACTGTCTTATAGTTACATGTTGATAAAGCCCTTAGGATGTGTACTTGACTACCTGGACTATGATGCAGATCATACTAGTGGGGACATGGTAGTCCATAAGTATATCCTTCAAGGTCCCTAGTCGTGGGTGTATCGAGACAGGGCATCGATATACCAGAGTAGACTAGCGTATACGCTTCTCGACCCATGAGATGGGCGATGGATGATCCCATATCCATTGGTGTTTGACATCAGAGATGGTGTACGGGTGCTCAGTGGAGACTGGGTACACTGGACGGACTCGCCGAGAACTCCCAGATGGTATTATACCTCACGTCAGATGGCAGTTCTCAGGTGACACTTGTGCAGGTTAGTCTGTAGACCCGAGATCGTCATAGAGTCTTGTGTGATTCCCACTGTGCTTTGATCTCCATCTTAACACGTCCATGAGGGCATGCAAAACGGTGGTCTTTGGGTACAGTCCCGAGTCACATGGAGGCAATGAGCGATAGGAGGGGTTTCGTCTCTCCCGGTATTGGGGGTTGATGTTGCGCTGTGCTCGATTGGCCGTAACAGGGAAGTCCCTGGCCAGGGCTGATCAGAGATTTGCTGGTAAGTGTTACCAGTAGTTTCTCGACCCGTTACGAGCCTCACATCGGCACGACTTATCGGGTTATTGGGGTCTGACGTTTACCACCCCTAGACTTGATATGTGACATATCAGACGAAGTGACCGGACTGTACGGTAAGTGTTACTGGTCGGATTCGCAGGAGTGTGAGCGGGCTAGCTCGTCGATCTTCTGATCGCTCAATACCCGGGTGGCCGTTACGTTTAGCAGACCGCTTGCGGCTTGTGGGTGCTTGATATGATCATCATCTGCTACCGGCGTATTGACGAGTCTTTAGAGTCCTACACAGAGGTTTCCTGGCTCAAGCGAAACGAAATAGAATCGCATATGAGATATGTGCGGGACCGAGAATAATGCGTGTATGTGATACCGTATTTGATTCTCGCGATTAATGTTTCGATTGGTTGTATGTGATAGAACCTAGTTATCGAATCGAAGATCGATTCGATAAGCCGATACATTGAATACTAGTCGGTCATGTGCGACATGACCGGATCATTGAATCAAGTGTTGATTTAATGATTTAATGTATAATTATATATTTGATATATTACTTTACATTAACTAGTATTGGTTCACTTTAAACGGATTTTTCTCACTTGATGCACATTGTATATGTGATATGCTTTTGTGCACATTTTTGTATCATGTTTGATGATACTTGATCATTTGGTTAAATGTGTAGAATTAAACCATGGTTAATTTGATAATTAGGGTTTTACATATTCATTTATTTATTTATTTATTTTGTTCATTTATTTATTTGGAAATGATTTAAAGAGAATGGTGGCTTTCTTTTGTCATTAGTTGAAGCTTCATGAAGCCTTGACTTTTGCAACCATTCTTGTCCTCATGCTTAACCCTAACTCTCCAAATGACCATGGTTTATTCTCTACACTTAACCCTAGTTAGATTATGATAAGTATGAATTTTCTTTTCATTTTTAAAAGAACTTATCATAAACTAGCTTGATCTTCTCCTTCTTCTTCAAGATAGAAACCTTGATGCCATCAATGGCAACTTGAGTTCTAGTGAGAGAAATCCAATTCTAAAGTGAACCCACCTCCTATTTCTTCACCCTCTACCTCTTGCCAAGTTGTTTTGGGTGTTTTCTTCATAAGTTTCACAACTTTGTGAAGTCGGAGCTTGAACTTGTGATGCCTCGACGTAGATCGTCTTTGACACGAAGCCGACGACCTAGCTCGCCCGTTTCTCCGATGAAGCCGACGATTGAGTTCGGGATTCATGATGGACAGCGAGAGGACACCCACGTGGAGCTAAGGAAGTGGAGAACCGGATCTACAAAGATTGTAGCATCTAACTTTTAGTTAAGTAGTTAACTAAATTATCTTTTTGCCTAAACTTCTAGTCAACGATCCGTGTTAGGTTTTCTCGGCACCATAATTTTTGAAATTGGCATGGTTGATGCCTTGTGAGACCTCTTGAGAGTGCCTAGGAACCCTACAGTGGTATCAGAGCCTAGCTAGAGCCTTAGGCAAAGTCCAGACGGAGTTTGAAGTCCGAACGAACCCGAAACCCTAAATCCAAAATGCTCTCTGTACATTTTTTAAAAACTGGGTTTTTTCCAAATTAAAAATTTGCAGAAAACTTAGCAAGAAATTCTAAGAATTACGACACAAAATTTGAGTCATGAACAGTGCAACCTGCGGCGGAACCGCGGCATAAGCCTCCTTAGGCGGCGGTTCCGCGGCAGGATGATGACGTCAGCACTCCTACTTTGCGCAATAATTAATTATTTCTGAAGTTGAGTTTTATGGGTATTTTTAATATTTATTCCAGAGTTTAATTTTCTGGGGTGTTTTGGAGCTTCGATAGTTCGATCGGATTATTAAATTTCGTCTATGTGTTTTCCGGATGACTTTAGAATATGTTAAAAAGTTCGACCGGATATAAATACCCAACTTTTCCCCTGGCGGGAAATTTCCAAGTGTTGGATTTTTCCGTAGTTTAAAGACGTTCTAAGTGGTGCAAGTAACGCGATGGACCCTCTAGAAGACAACAAACCTTAACTCGATTATGTGACCGTCTTGAACTGCCCTTTGAACCTTCGGGTTTGGGGCAGTACGGCGTGCCACATGTGAGGCGTTGGCTTGACCCTTCTACGGCTGGACCGTTGCTACTGAGGCACGAACTGAATGTTTTTAGATTTGTTTCATGTGTTGAGCTGTAGTGGGAAAACTTGGGTATTCGACTGTTCGATCGGAAAGTTTAACATTTTCTGTTTATCTGGAATGTGATACAATAATTGGAATTCACAAACAGTTATGAGATAACTGAATGAATGTTATAAATCTAGCAGTTTAGTTTCACTTGATATTGAAAAGAGTTTTCGATAATGAGACTAAAATGCGGGGTTTATAACTGTTAGGCATGTGATGTCTAAGTATTTCATTTGATTAGGCATGCGATGTCTAATGAGGTTGCGGATTCCAACTGTTGTAGTTTTACATTTTCTTTTCTGTGACCGTAAGTGTAATATGTGATATCGCCGGTTTCGTTGCTATATGTCAACGACAATTGGGATGGACATATTTACTTACGTTGATGACATGTGATGTTATGTGTTGCTGGATATGTTATATTGGATTGTCGTGTTTGAATAGCCGGGGGTTTTTATGTGAGATGAGTGTTTTTTTTCATTTTCATTCATGTAAAAACTTGTATGTAATATTCTTTTATTTGGGGCACTTCCAGGTTGCGGAAGTTGTCACCCTTTGTATATTATTTACTTTTCCGCATTAGGATAGACCCAAGGAGGGGAGCACAAGTAACCGGGTTCTGGGGTCCAGTGGGAGACCAACTCGAGGAGTCGAGTCCGGGTCTCCTAACCCTAGAATTGGCAGGGTTGCTTGCCGCTCTCGTAGGGGTCTAGGGGTGTGGGATTGGCTATTCATCACGACCGTGGAATCCGTGTTTTATACTGGCTCGTATTGAAAACACGGACGTCCTAGTATATCCAATGTTTCATATGTTTCTTCTGCTGCGATATCTGTGATGTGATCATGTGATGTTCTGTGATAGATACAGTATATAGTATATATGATATATTATATAGACGTTACTTATGTTTTGCACCCGCACTAGCCCTGCCCTGCTCTGTCGTTAGTTACCTAACCTAACGGTGCACGAGGGGACATCGAGGCAAATGCGGATGGCATAAGTGTACGTCGTATTTATCTGTGATGTTTAGGTATTTAAATGATGGGACTTCATTAATGTGATTAATGAAAGAAAAGAAACCTAAGATGTTGTAAAATCATATTTTAAACAAAACAGGTAGCTACAGTTCTTGCTTTGCATAGCGGTATATATGATATACCCTGCACCTTATTCGATGAGGAAAGGACCGAGATCCCTTCACCGGGAGTGACTCCTTTAGCAATAACTGGCAGATGCTACACACTCGGTTTGATTTTGATTGCTTCTATAGTTTATGCTTTGCACAGTGATATATATGATATATCCCGCACCTCATTCGACGAGGAAAGGGCCGACGATCCCTTCACCGGGAGTGACCCCTTTAGCAAAACTAGAAAAGCCTCAAAATCACTCCATTTCAAAACTTCATTTGATTCTACAACGATATCAAGTTCATTACGCAATAGGTTTTCAGAAAAACCTGTCGTAGCCCTCCATCATTTCAGAAAAATTACATATAGTATTCGTGCTACATTTGTTGGCTTTCGTCAAGGTGTAGTGTGCGGTAGCTATGTGCTGTTTATCTGCTGCATATGATGCGACTGGATTAGGGTAGTCGTACGGCTTTGTTGGCTTTCGTCAAGGGTCGTGCGGATGGGTTTAATTCAGTCAAGAAATGTACGGGTTGAACTTGACTAGCGGGCTGTGGTTTGTTGGCTTTCGTCAAGGTCATAGCACTCTAGGGGCAAAAGCATTATCGGGAATTTCAAGTGTTGAAATTTGCAATGAGATTGCATACCTTCTATGAGATAGTTGGATCCCGATACCCACTGTGAGTAAGAGTTACTCCTGGGAGAGTTTTGCACATTGCAATTAGCCGATCAAGTAGGTGTCTAGAAAGGTGTCAACGAGGTTACGCCTCTGGGAAAACGAGGTTTACATTAATTAGGTTCGTGCGAAAGCACGGGGGACCTCCCTCAAAGTACCGACACTGGCCTGGCTGAAAGATTGGCGAACTTGTAGTGTGTAATTAATCCCGGCTAATCTTTCCTTTTAGGGTTTGGAGGAAGATTTGATAAAAAGCAGTGGGAGCCATCCTGATTAGATAAGATAATAACCAATCTGATCTTGCACGAGCATACGATAAAGTGTTTTCTTCTCTCTCTCTCCAGGTAGCGACCATTTCATGCCCTAATGAAGATAATAATATGGATGTATTGACCGAACCCGCATGTTATACTGAGCTGGGGAACGTTGGTTCCGTTCTTTCTTATAAGAGTTATAGGAATGAACAGGATATAGGGGAATACCAGGATTTCCATGCCACCCGAATGAAGAAAGTACATGTTGATGCATTTTCTTCGGGTGTGTTCGTTACTGAGAACTGTTTCTCCATTTGCTATACGTCCTGGGTATTAGATACCGGGTCAGGATCCCATATATGTAATCAGTTACATGGGCTCAGGAAAGGTAGAGAACTTGGAGAAGGTGATAAAGACATTAGAGTTGGAATGGTGCAATTGTTGCAGCTAAGACTGTCGGGGAATATCACCTTGCATTACCAACTGGTAATACATTGGTTCTGAACGAATGCTATTACATGCCGAACCTGATATGCAACATTATATCGGTTTCTTTATTAAGTAAAGAGGGATATAATTTTGTATTACAGGACAATGTTATGAACATTTTCCGTAACCAAAAGTTGGTTGGATCAGGCACGTTGTGCAATGGCATTTATGTTCTAAATCAATCAACAGTTCTGAGCATAACAAACACACACAAGAGGAAGAGTTCAGAACTGAACGAATCCTTCTTGTGGCATTGTAGACTGGGTCACATCAATGCGACACGACTGGCTAAGTTGCATAAGGATGAATATTTGAAACCATTCGAATTTTCATCTTATGACACTTGCCAGTCATGTCTCAAAGGTAAGATGACCAAAACTCCGTTTACGGGACACGGAGAAAGAGTTACTGAACTCTTAGGACTAGTACATAGTGATGTATGCGGTCCAATGTCTACACATGCCAGGGATGGTTCTTCATACTTCATTACATTCACTGACGATCTCTCAAGATACGGACATGTGTACTTAATAAGACACAAGTCTGAAGCTTTTGAGAAATTTAGAGAATATAAACAAGAAGTCGAGAACCAAACCGGAAAAAGTATTAAAATCCTTCGATCTGATCGAGGAGGTGAATACTTGAGCAATGAATTCCTGGACTTCCTAAAAGATTCTCTCTTAGCTGACTCCTCCATATACACCACAGCACAATGGTGTATCAGAACGGAGGAACCGCACCCTATTAGATATGGTGCGCTCTATGATGAGCACAGTTGAGTTACCTATTTCCTTCTGGGGGTATGCGCTTGAGACAGCCATACATCTATTGAATATGGTCCCAACCAAATCTGTGCCTACCACTCCATATGAGATATGAAATGGAAAGAGACCAAGTCTTAACTATGTTAAGATATGGGGTTGTCCAGCCTATGTCAAACGACAAAATCCGGACAAACTCGAGGCACGGTCTGTTCTATGCAAATTTGTAGGATATCCCAAGAATTCTCAAGGGTATATCTTCTACCACCCTGAGGAACAAAGAGTGTTTGTTTCTCGGCATGCCACCTTTTTAGAAAAGGAATTTCTTGAAAAAGAGATTAGTGGTCATGAGGTAGAACTGGAAGAGGTTCCAGCTGCAGAAGCTACAACAGAAGATCTGGTGGAACCAGAGGATTCCGTAGTTCCCGATGAACCCCAGCCACTCCGCCGATCTAGTAGGGTTCCTCGCCAACCTGAGAGATACTACGGTTTTCTCATGGATGGAGGGAGCGAGGATTGCATCATGGAGGATGATGACCCAACTAGTTTCGAGCAGGCCATCACGAGTAGGGACTCAGTGAAATGGCTGGATGCTATGCGGTCCGAGATGGAATCCATGTACACCAACAAAGTATGGACTTTGGAAGTTGCTCCTGAAGGGGTAAAACCCATCGGGAGCAAGTGGATCTTCAAGAAGAAACTTGGTGTAGATGGGAAAGTGGAGACTTTCAAAGCTAGACTTGTAGCAAAGGGTTTTCGTCAAAGACCAGGTGTGGACTATGACGAGACCTTTTCTCCAGTGGCTATGCTTAAATCCATCCGGATCATGCTTGCCATCGCTGCATATCATGATTACGAAATCTGGCAAATGGATGTTAAGACCGCCTTTCTAAATGGTGATTTAGAAGAGTGCGTGTACATGACTCAGCCAGAGGGCTTCGTAGACAGTGGGAGCAGCAGCAAGGTGTGCAAGCTGCTTAAATCCATTTATGGATTAAGGCAAGCATCGCGGAGTTGGAACATCTGCTTTGATGTCGTTATCAAAGAGTTTGATTTCGTCAAAAACCCAGATGAACCTTGTATTTACAAGAAGGTGGCAGGGAGTAAGGTTGTCTTCCTCGTATTGTACGTGGACGACATACTCTTGATAGGAAATGATATTCCTATGCTGCAATCGGTCAAGCTCTTCTTATCACAAAGATTCTCAATGAAAGATCTTGGTGATGCCTCCTGCATATTGGGGATCAGGATCTATAGAGATAGATCCAAACGGATACTGGGATTGTCCCAATCCAGGTACATTGACACCATACTAAAGAGGTTTAGTATGGAAGAATCCAAGCGTGGGAACTTGCCCACGATCTCTGGAGTCACTCTCTCCAAAGAGATGTCTCCCAAGACTGATTTGGAGAGAGCTCGCATGCAAGGAATACCCTATGCTTCGGCTGTAGGCTCTATCATGTACGCGATGCTATGTACCAGACCCGATGTTGCATACTCACTAAGTGTAGTGAGCAGGTATCAAGCTGATCCTGGAGAGAGTCACTGGACAGCTGTGAAGAGCATTCTCAAGTACTTACGAAGGACTAAAGAGATGCTCTTGGTGTATGGTAACGGAGAACTCCAAGTGGAGCCCTTTACCGATTTGAGCTTCCAGAGTGATAAGGACGACTTTAAGTCGCAGTCGGGATTTGTCTTTACCCTTTACGGAGGGGCGGTTAGCTGGAAGAGTTCCAAGCAGGAAACCGTGGCAGACTCGACGATGGAGGCTGAATACATCGCTGCCAACGATGCTGCCAAAGAGGCTGTCTGGATCAAGAAGTTCATTACTGAACTTGGAGTGGTTCCATCCATTGAGCATCCAATACCTTTGTATTACGATAACAATGGAGCGGTGGCTTTGGCCAAGGAACCCAGGTCCCATCAGCGATCCAGGCATATTCTGAGGCGGTATCACCTGATCCGGGAGATAGTTGATCGCCGGGAGATCGAGGTCAGGAGGGTTGACACGAAGAACAACACGGCGGATCCACTCACGAAGGCCATTCCCCAGATACAGTTTGAGAGACTCTTCGGGATGCTCGGTATGCGATACTACAGCAGCTGGCCCTAGTGCAAGTGGGAGATTGTTAGTTGTATGTATGCCCTAGAGGCCAGTATTGTACAGATGATGTATATTATATTGGATGCTTGGACATATATAGAGATGACTTTCTTGCTCGATATGATAGTATGCTATCTGGTTACTCTTTATCTTAACATGTACACTAGTCTCTTTAAACTGTCTTATAGTTACATGTTGATAAAGCCCTTAGGATGTGTACTTGACTACCTGGACTATGATGCAGATCATACTAGTGGGGACATGGTAGTCCATAAGTACATCCTTCAAGGTCCCTAGTCGTGGGTGTATCGAGACAGGGCATCGATATACCAGAGTAGACTAGCGTATACGCTTCTCGACCCATGAGATGGGCGATGGATGATCCCATATCCATTGGTGTTTGACATCAGAGATGGTGTACGGGTGCTCAGTGGAGACTGGGTACACTGGACGGACTCGCCGAGAACTCCCAGATGGTATTATACCTCACGTCAGATGGCAGTTCTCAGGTGACACTTATGCAGGTTAGTCTGTAGACCCGAGATCGTCATAGAGTCTTGTGTGATTCCCACTGTGCTTTGATCTCCACCTTACCACGTCCATGAGGGCGTGCAAAATGGTGGTCTTTGGGTACAGTCCCGAGTCACATGGAGGCAATGAGCGATAGGAGGGGTTTCGTCTCTCCCGGTATTGGGGGTTGATGTTGCGCTGTGCTCGATTGGCCGTAACAGGGAAGTCCCTGGCCAGGGCTGATCAGAGATTTGCTGGTAAGTGTTACCAGTAGTTTCTCGACCCGATACGAGCCTCACATCGGCACGACTTATCGGGTTATTGGGGTTTGACGTTTACCACCCCTAGACTTGATATGCGATATATCAGACGAAGTGACCGGACTGTACGGTAAGTGTTACTGGTCGGATTCGCAGGAGTGTGAGCGGGCTAGCTCGTCGATCTTCTGATCGCTCAATACCCGGGTGGCCGTTACGTTTAGCAGACCGCTTGCGGCTTGTGGGTGCTTGATATGATCATCATCTGCTACCGGCGTATTGACGAGTCTTTAGAGTCCTACACAGAGGTTTCCTGGCTCAAGCGAAATGAAATAGGAGCGCATATGAGATATGTGCGGGACCGAGAATAATGCGTGTATGTGATACCGTATTTGATTCTCGCGATTAATGTTTCGATTGGTTGTATGTGATATAACCTAGTTATCGAATCGAAGATTGATTCGATAAGCCGATACATTGAATACTAGTCGGTCATGTGCGACATGACCGGATCATTGAATCAAGTGTTGATTTAATGATTTAATGTATAATTATATATTTGATATATTACTTTACATTAACTAGTATTGGTTCACTTTAAACGGATTTTTCTCACTTGATGCACATTGTATATGTGATATGCTTTTGTGCACATTTTTGTATCATGTTTGATGATACTTGATCATTTGGTTAAATGTGTAGAATTAAACCATGGTTAATTTGATAATTAGGGTTTTACATATTCATTTATTTATTTATTTATTTTGTTCATTTATTTATTTGGAAATGATTTAAAGAGAATGGTGGCTTTCTTTTGTCATTAGTTGAAGCTTCATGAAGCCTTGACTTTTGCAACCATTCTTGTCCTCATGCTTAACCCTAACTCTCCAAATGACCATGGTTTATTCTCTACACTTAACCCTAGTTAGATTATGATAAGTATGAATTTTCTTTTCATTTTTAAAAGAACTTATCATAAACTAGCTTGATCTTCTCCTTCTTCTTCAAGATAGAAACCTTGATGCCATCAATGGCAACTTGAGTTCTAGTGAGAGAAATCCAATTCTAAAGTGAACCCACCTCCTATTTCTTCACCCTCTACCTCTTGCCAAGTTGTTTTGGGTGTTTTCTTCACAAGTTTCACAACTTTGTGAAGTCGGAGCTTGAACTTGTGATGCCTCGACGTAGATCGTCTTTGACACGAAGCCGACGACCTAGCTCGCCCGTTTCTCCGATGAAGCCGACGATTGAGTTCGGGATTCATGATGGACAGCGAGAGGACACCCACGTGGAGCTAAGGAAGTGAAGAACCGGATCTACAAAGGTTGTAGCATCTAACTTTTAGTTAAGTAGTTAACTAGATTATCTTTTCGCCTAAACTTCTAGTCAACGATTCGTGTTAGGTTTTCTCGGCACCATAATTTTTGAAATTGGCATGGTTGATGCCTTATGAGACCTCTTGAGAGTGCCTAGGAACCCTACACTCCTTTCCTGCGTTGCACAAAAATGAAGGAGCAACCAAACCGATGCAGAGCCATATCCTTTGTTACCCTAGCTAGGAGTGGTTTGCTTCAGAGTACGGAAGCAGGTATCGTAAAAGAGCTTCGTTGTCGAGAACCATGCACTCATCAGCATTTTCAACCTGCTGATGCACGGAAAGGGTGGCGTTGTAGGGTTCAACAACAGTATCAGAGACCTTTGGGGATGGGAACACCGAGAATGTCTGCATCATACGATCTGGGTACTCTTCTCTGATCTTTGATATCAAAAGAGTGCCCATACCCGACCCTGTTCCACCTCCCAAAGAGTGGAAGACTTGGAAACCTAGGAGGCAATCACAATTCTTCGCCTCCCTCCTCACAACATCAAGCACCGAGTCGATGACCTCCGCGCCCTCGGTGTAATGCCCCTTGGCCCAGTTGTTCCCGGCGCCTCTCTGCCCGACGACGAAATTATCGGGCCTGAAGATTTGGCCGTATGGCCCAGATCTGAGGCTGTCCATGGTGCCGGGCTCCAGATCCATGAGCACCGCGTGGGGAACAAAGCGGCCGCAGCTCGCCTCGTTGTAGTAGACGTTGACGCGCTCCAGCTGCATGTCGGTGTCGCCGCTGTATCGGCCGGTGGCATCGATGTCGTGCTCCGCGCAGACAACCTCCCAGAACTTGGCCCCGATCTGGTTCCCGCATTGACCCCCCTGTATGTGCAGGATCTCCCTCATCTTCGTTCGCGACGGAAAGAAAATTAGGGTTAGGGTTGCGTGAGGCGGGAAGAAATTTAGAGAAGGAGAAGAAAGAGAGAGAGAGAGAGTTCACGAGGGCACTGGGTTTTTTTTAAAAAAAAAGTTATAAAAATATTTAAAAGATTTATATACAAGGATATATAATTAGAGAGAGATGTGCGTGGATGAATTAATGAAAAGAGAGATTTGTTTGTTTACTGAAAATATATTCAGTTGGAATTAAACGATAAATAATATTATAATATTAAGGGAAAAATTTAAAGAAATGTTACAGTTAATATTTAAAGGGAAATATCATATTAGTTAAATAAATGGTGAAAGAATAAGGAATAATATAATATTATAATATTAGTCCGTTTGAGATTTTGGAAAATACAAATTTACTCCAAAACCTGCCCGGGTTGGGTCTAAAAATTTAGATTTAAAATATGAAAAATATATGCGACTTCGAAATTTCAAAATGAATGCTCAGTTAAAGAAAATGCATAGCCCCAAGAACGGATGCATGTACATGCGCGTAGCCATCCAAACACATCCGTTTCACTGAACGGGACGAGAACAAGCTGCGCGGATGCTACCACAGGGTTAGGGGTATCATGCAGGTTATGAAATGCAATTTTTTTAAAAATATTTTATGTGACCTAAAATGTTATATATAAAAGTGCGATGCCAGATGAAATGCCAGTACGTACTAAACATGAGATGCACGTGCCCATGCAACAAGTCAAGGTAATCTATAAATAAGAATCAAACAGGTTCAAGCAAGCGGGTCGGGTCGAATGCAAAGTAATAAGTAAAATACCATTCGCACCCAAACACGCTAAATCAAGGAAAGTCCATGGATAGGTAAATACGGAAACTGGAATTGGTATAAATGAACTCGGGTGTTACAGTAGGCCATCCATTCGAAAATTGCTTCGTTTTCAAAAGTTGGATTGAGGACCAATACCAGTAGGGCAGATTCGTTGTCTGAAAATTGGAAAGTAAGCCCGCCACAACCACACGCTCCTAAAAAGGTGGACACACCGGGAGCATCGTGCTCTTTTATAAAAGAAGCTCCATGGGAGGTCGCTCTTTCAGCCAAGACGAAAAGAATGCTGAAGGATTTTCACACATGCCCGGCAATCAGGTGGAAAAGTCTGCTAGAACTCGAGGTCATTGAAGGAATGCTGAAGCCGCGCCCAACGCTGAAAGTTGGTGAAGGTGGACAAAACGTTCAGGCCAAGCCTCCAGAGTATTTAAAGAAAAAGAAGAAGGCCAAGAAGCCCGTCCAACCCGAAGACAGCCGTACAGGTCTGCAGAAATACATCGACGCACTGGAAGAATATAACCAGAAGGCTCGGACCCCAATCATGTTGGATGAATTATTTAAGCATGTTCTTGAGAATGAAGTTGATGACGCTGATGAAGAAGACAATTCTTCAGAAGAGCCCGAGAATTACGTGGCAAGCTGCCACGTGATCTCTCACTCGTCAATAAATGGCAAAGAAGCTCCTGATGCAGAGAAACTGGGGGCAGATCCCGAACCAGAACTCCTAAAACCGTCAGACGAGATGATTGACGTATTCTTGAATGAGGCGCTTCAGAAAAGCAAAGCTGTCCGAGAGCGTGAAATCGCCATATACGAAAAATCCAAACGTCGGCAACTGAACGAAAGGATTGAAATACCCCAACCGGATAGAAGCACTTCTGCCGCTAGCAAAAACAGCTTTAAGACAAGGAAGCAATTCGCTAAAACCCTGTCGATGGGAATGAAGTTGCCACCTTTCAAAGAAGACACTTTAGAAAATACGTTCCCTGACGAACTAGATGCACATCCAAACTACTGTTTATACCATCGAAGGACCACACACTCTACCAAGGAATGTATGGCCTTTAAAAATTGGTGGCAGAGATATGTTGCTCATCGACAGCATTTTAAGCGGATGAAGCGCAAAACTCGTCGAGAGCAGAGAAGCACGACAGATGAGCGCAGAAGAACTGCCGGCGACTGTCACATGGTTAATTCCGGGGGATCGCAAGTTCTCACTTTTGGGAGTGATTCTGATGAAGAAATAGCCCTCGGCCCTCTCTTCAAGGAATCTATCTCTGAAACAGAAGAGACGAAAACCTGTGAGAACATTCAGCTACGTAATCGCACGTTACCCGAAAAGAATCTCGGATCCACAAATAAGGGGGCGAACAAAAAAGATAAGGGGAAAGAAAAAGGCCCTGAAGATATCGCCTTCAATGACCGAGTCGTTGAAGAGCTGGCAGCCAAGGACCCGCCAAAGAAAAACAAGGTGGATTACAATGTTCTGGCACACTTGAGAAAGATACCCTCGCAGCTAAGCATTCTCGATACCCTTCTGCTATCTAAAGAGGATATAGATTCATTGGTCAAAGCACTATAAGAGCCCGAGCAGTTTCAAGCTTTCCTTGCTGAAGAAAAGATGAAGGACGAGCTGGAAGAAGTGCACACAGCTGACATCACCTTCAGCGACGAGGACCTCCTCCTCGGGACGTGCGAGCATAACCATCCCCTATATGTCACCGGGTACTGCCACGACATTAAGATAGGGAAGATTCTAGTTGACAACGGGTCCTCCATCAACCTTCTAAATATCAGAGTGCTAAAAGAAATCTACATGAGCGTTCAGCACCTAGCTCGGGATAAAATTACCATCTCCGGTTTTGACTCCCAGTCATCACGGACGCTCGGGTCCGTAATACTGATGTTACGCTTCGGGATGCTCGCCACTGACATCAAATTTCATGTCATTGACGCCAAGACTTGCTACAACGTTTTGCTCGGCTGGTTACACGAATACAACATCATCCCTTTTACACAAAATCAGTGTATGAAGTATTTCAAGGATGGTCTTGAGTACACCGTAACGGGGGAGCTAAACCCATTCTCCGTGAATGAAGTCCGCAAATACGAGGACGTAAAGTACTTTCTGCCAGACTTTGAAGACACGGAAAGATGCCATAAGCCGGAGAATAAGCAAAAAGCTATCACCACTATTCCGGTCTTTGGGAGCGATACCGAAGAGGAGGAAGAGATAGTTTATTCAAGACTGCCCCAATGCAACAATCTGGGACCGTCCACCCCTATTCTGGTCTTCGGCAGCTACTCTGAAGATGAGGTTAATGCAGTATTTTCTGTTCGGCCATCGATACAGACCCTCACTGGAGAAGATCAAAGCTTGCAAATCGCTATGGTTCCGGGACAGCATTACAAAGAGCTCGACGCACTTGATACCTATAGTGTGCAAGAACTGCAGACGTTCTACATCCCTCCCAGGTGAAAAGATGAAAAGGCGATCCTCTTTTATCGATCCGCGAAAACCGAAGTGGAGAAAGAAATCTGGCATGGTGTCGATTCTACGCTTGATAGGCTCCATCCCATCTGTCTGCCCAGATACTACACAGAAGGATTGAAAAGGTTGTTAAGACGCCAAGGCGTACCCTTCAAACAGACGGCTCGACAAGCTCAGTTTTACAAGATGATCTGGAACGTCCCTGGAACTCAGTGAAAATTGCCCAACGGGAGAATGGAAACGATCGGGCTTGGATATGTTCAATCCAAGAAACGGGAACGATTCCATGGCTGCTACGTTATACATGATTTTGATGAAGAAGGAGATGCTTTGTTAGAAGACGCTAACCCTGAACCAAAACGAGGTCCCGCCATGAAAGTGCTAAGTCCGTCTTTCGAAGAACAGATGGACAAGCTAATAAGGGAAGCGGGTCAAAAGGTCCGGGATGACCATAGCCGCGAAATGGACATTTACGAAAAAGGCAGGACGCAGCGCCTCCTTCAACAGGCTACAGAGAATGATGATGCTCTTCATCGCCAGCCCGTCATACAAAAGACCCGACGCAGAGGCAAAAACAAACTAAAGAATGGAAGAAACGTTCGACGGCGGCAAAGCGGGTCCAAGAAACCACGCGATCAAGAATTGAGCAGCCGGGATCCGTCTCTTATAAAGAAGATGGGTCGAGCATATTCTTTTTCCCAAGACAAGTCAAGGAAGATATTCGATCTTGTAATGAAACATCAAATGACTATGCTCCCGGAATCCAAACACCCCGAACAAGCAGACGAGGTCTCTCACCCGGATTATTGCTCTTATCACCGAGCGATAGGACATCCTCTCGAAGACTGCTTCACATTCAAAAACTGAGTTGAAGACCAATATCAGCAAGGTAGGTTCGCTCTATCCAGCAGTTGGAGGGTAACCCCACCACAGAAGCATGTTCTAAAAGCAACGTACATAGAGAGAGTAGAACCAGATCAACATCGGTCTTGGAAACGATCTCGTACCTGTCACGCGATAACGCTGTCAGAAGAAGTAGTACGCGAGGATATGGATGACCTCTCCCGGTGCTTCAAAAATGAGGATGAAGATGAGTTGATCTCAGAACTTCCACCGGCGCCAAAAGAGCTGGAAGATGGGATACATACTACTGCGGACAACCTAAGGAAAATTGACCTGGGGATGGCAAACGACCAGAGACCTACGTTCATCAGTGAGCTGCTGTCCGAAGAACAGGTAGCTACGCTAAGAAACGTGCTTATGCAGTATAAAGACTTCTTCGCATGAAACTACTCCGAGATGCAGGGGCTAGATCTAGAGATAGCTGTGCATAAATTGGTGATATCTTTGGATGTCAAGCCAGTTAAGCAAGCACCAAGAAAAATGCGGCTCGAACTTGAAATGAGCATCAACGCTGAAGTCAAGAAGCTAATTGACTCTGGCTTCATCCAAGAAGTTCAATACCCTGACTGGATCGCCAATATCATCCCAGTGATGAAGAAAAATGGGACGGTGCGTATCCGCGTAGACTTTCGGGACCTCAACAAAGGATGATTTTCTTGTACCGGTTACCGAGATGATGATAGACAACATGTCCACTCACAAAGTCTTCTCCTTCATGGACCGCTCATCAGGGTACAATCAAATAAAGATGCATCCTGAGGACCAGAAGCATACCGCTTTCCGAACTCCTCTGGGCATATTCTGCTTCAAAGTAATGCCTTTCGGTCTGAAGAACACCGGCGCCTCCTATCAGAGGGCCATGACGAAGATTTTCGATGACCTCATACATGAAATCGTCGAATGCTATATTGACGACCTCGTGGTGAAAAGCAAATCGCACGATGAGCATTGGGAGAATCTGAAGATAGTGTTCCAATGTCTTCGGAAATACAACCTAAAGATGAACCCTCTCAAATGCACGTTCGGAGTTTCCTCGGGCAAATTTCTAGGGTTCATCATACGACATCGAGGCATCGAAATAGATCCATCGAAGATCAAGACGATTATGGAAATACCTCCGCCAACGACTCTGAAACAACTGCGGTCTCTCCAAGGAAAACTCGCGTATATCCGACGGTTCATTGCTAACCTCTCCGGCAAATGCCGCCCCTACAATCACCTAATGAAAAAGGGGGACCCGTTCATCTGGGATCATAAATTCTAGAGTACACTCGACAAAATCAAGCAATACCTGCAGAATCCGCCAGTGCTGACCGCTCCGGTCAAGGGAAAGCCTCTCATCCTATACATAACAGCCCTTGAAGGTTCCTTAGGCACACTATGGGCGCAGGAAAATGACCAAGGGAAAGAGAGAGCCCTCTACTATTTGAGCTGAGTTCTCCTGGGGGCAGAAAAAAACTACTCCCCCATTGAAAAACACTGTCTGGCGTTAATTTTCACGATAACGAAGCTCCGGCATTATGTTTTGGCGCATGAGGTCCACCTAATATCAAAAGTAGACCCTTTAAAATATTTGATGTCAAGATCCATACTAACAGGACGGCTCGCTAAATGGGCCCTCATCTTGATGGAGTTCTCGATAACATACCTACCTCTCAAGATTGTGAAGGGCCAGGCCATTGCCGACTTCCTCGCTGAGCATCCGATACCTGCCGATTCACCCCTAAATTGCGAATTGCCAGACGAGCACGCGTTTGACACGATCGACAGGGAGAAAGGAGAGAGTGACGCCCGATGGGAACTTTACTTCGATGGGGCATCTTCCATGAAGAAGCGACAACACAATACCCCTATAATCAAATCTGGGGTAGGCCTTATCTTCGTGACTCCATAAGGAGGGATAATGTGCTTTGCCTTTTCCTTAACTGAGCCGAGGACAAACAATAAAGCCGAATATGAAGCTTTGATAGCAGGTCTATAGATCGCCGTCGACATGGGAATCGAAAACCTCCTCATATACGGAGACTCCCAGTTGGTCGTTAGTCAAGTAAACGGTGACTATCAAACGTGCAAACCGGAGTTGGTAAAGTACGGTGAGAGAGTGCGGTAACTGCTGACCCAAATCCCCTCCTACATGCTGGAGAGCATACCGCTCACGGAAAATAGCAAAGCTGATGCACTAGCCAAGCTCGCTAAAGAATTAGCTGATGAAAATCTCGATGACGTAAGGATCGTTGTGTAAAGCCTTCGGGTGCTTGCACCGGCAGAAATATCTCCGGAGTCGTCCAAAGAAAAGGAAGCGACCAAGCAAATGGCCCTATAAATAAAAGACCAGGAAAATGTTAAGGATTGGAGAGAAGTCTTTATAGACTACTTTAAATCCCGTCAAACACCTGAAGATGCATCCTCGAGATATCAGCTCATTAAACGAGCTCTGTCTTTTGCCTTCGTCAATGATACTCTGTACAAGAGATCGTTTGACTCTTTATGGCTAAGATGCCTGGAGCCGGAGGAAGCAAAGAGAGTCGTCCAAGAAACTCACGATGGACTCTGCGGTTCTCATCAAGCCGGACCAAAGATGAAGCTGAAGATCAAAAGGATGGGCTACTATTGGCCCATGATGATCCAAGACTTTCTCGAATACGCGAAGCAGTGCCACTTATGCCAAATTCATGGGGAATTCATCCACCAGCATCCGAATCCGCTACACCCAACGATGGCTAACTGGCCGTTCGAAATGTGGGGAACTGACATAATCGGGCCCATCGAACCAGCGTCATCCAGAGGACATCGGTTCATATTGGCGACAACGGATTAATTCTCTATGTGGGAAGAAGCAGTACCGCTAAGAGAGGTGAAGACGGAGAATATTCTCCATTTCTTCAGGGCGCACGTCATCTATCAGTTTGGCACTCCACGACGGATTATCTCCGATAACGGGCCGGCCTACAGAAGTCATAAAATCAGCCGCTTCACACAACGGCATAATATAGACTGGAGATACCCTTCGGTCTATAATCCCCGAGCTAACGGTCTGGCTGAGGCTTTCAACAAAACCTTGACGAAGATCATAAAGAAAACGGTGTCCAAAAACAAAAAGGACTGGCACGAGAGATTGCATGAAGCCCTCTGGGCGTATCGGACCACGTTCAAAACAGCCACGAATACAACACCGTATGCATTGGTATTCGGCGCTGATGCAGTACTTCCCTTGGAGATAGATCTACCCTCTTTACGAGTGACGGTTCATTACGAGCTAACAGACGAAGAGAACGCTCATCTTCGGCTTGAGGAGCTCGATATCCTCGATAAAACTCATCTTATGGCACAGCAAAACTTGGAGGCTTACAAAGTAAAGATGACGCACTCATACGAGAGATTGACTAGGCCGAGAACATTCCGCCAAGGTGAACTCGTACTAGTGGTCAAGAGACCTATGATCCCCAATCGTGCCAAATGGGGGAAATTCGAGCCGAATTATGAGGGCCCGTACATCATAGACAAGGTCTACCAAGGTGGGGCTTACTTGCTCATGAATATGCATGGCGAAAAACCTTTCAGGCCAATAAACGGCCGGTTCTTGAAAAAATACTACGCCTGACGAGTCACGGCCTAGGTCAACGATAGATGACGATGCCTATGTCCGCTCGCTATCTTCCCAAGCCCAAACTCTATAAGTAGTATCCGACGAAATCTCGTCTCGAAAACGTGCGACGGACCGTAATGTCCTTAAACTAACAACGGACCGGAATGTCCTTAAAATAGCAATGGACCGAAACGTCCTAAAACTAACGAATGACCAAAATGTCTGTAAACTACTACAACCTGCAGCATCCTTGGGCTGACGCGTAAAAGAAAACTGTATGTCCACAAGCAAAATGGACACGGATGAAAACCCGAAAGGGCTCCGTGAATAAAAACAGCAGGGCTACCGGCGAGTTTGTGAAATCCCGAAAGGGCGCAATCTCGTTAAAAGACACTTGCAAGGTCCTTTCGACCTTGTAAGGAGAAAACTACCCGCGTGAGATCTTTACAGCTCACAAAGGAGCAACACACTTAGGGATCCCCACAATTCTTAAGGAGAAATTACACTTACGAGAGCCTCACGACTTGTAAGGAGAACCCTCTTATGAGACCCTCACGGCTCATAAGATTCAAAAGCTGTTCAGTTGATAAAACTGCACTTTTAATATGACATTTTTCCTACTATTTCTATATAAAAAAGGTGTTTATTATAATATATGACACAAATGAGGGTTTATCTGTAAAAATACTATTTTCATGTGTTTTTATATTATAATTAATATTATGAAGGAAAAGGTAAGCATATAATATCCATGTAACATCTAGCCCATTTAATATGCTTACCTTATTAAATATTTTTGACCAATTCTCTTAAAACTAAAATATCATGACAAATGGTTAAAGATAATATCTCAATAAAAACAAATTCTACTAACATTATTTATTGAGATAATTGTGCAGAAATTATTTCACGACTAGAATCAAGGAAATCCGAATTATCGAGATGAAATCTGCCAAAGATATTCAAGTAAATTGAAGAAACTAATTCTAGCAGAAATGTAGAAAAGATTTTCAAAGTCTAGATACTCAAAACATTACCAAGTGTTACAGATATGAAGCTACAAAAATTAGAGGCCATGATCTCACCAAAAAGGGGCGGATCCACGGCCAAACCTATCCAATGGCCGCGGTTCCACCGCGGATTTGAGGAGTTGAGATATGGGATTATGGTGGTTAGGATCCTAACAACTAGTTTCCATATTAGGAAACTAGGGTTCTGGCTCTATGACTATAAATAAGGACCGAGAGCCTCTTGGAAAAATCATCAAGCTGAAGAGATCATGAAGTCCACGATAGGCTCACGCATTCAGGCTGATCATCAATTGTTCATCTACCTCCTTAGAAGAGATCGAGAAGAAAACTAGCATTTTGTAATCATTTTGTAAGGGAACAAAGTGTAAATGATTTTTGTTGATTAATAAAGGTAGTAGTTTTCTTATTCTATCTCTTTGTAGTTTTTAATATGATTTCTCTCTCTATCTCTTCTTCTCCCAACATGCGCGAGTAATTCTTCGCTTGTTAGGGTTCATGGGATTAGGGTAGCTTAATGGATGATGAAGATCCTTAAACTCTTTTTAAGTCCTATAAAATTTATAAATTTTATCAAAAGAATAGTTAACATCCTAATTGGGCGCGCTATCAATTCATTGATAATCGCGACCACGATTAGAGATTAGATTAACTATTGTTTTGGTAAAGGCTAGATATGAATGGAGTTCCATGTCGAGATAGGGGTTAAAAGTGGGAACCCTTGTTCCCTCCAGAAACCCTAATCTATATGCATCACTGTCGTTCTAGTTTTAAATCTATTAAAGGATAAAAAGAGTAATCTTTAATTAATCATCCATAACTACTAAATCCCAATGAACCCTACAAGCCCCCTTTTAATATTAAACTTACATCCGTAATTAATCTAGATCTATATTTTGCATCCGTGTTTAACGTAGATCTAGAAACTATTTCCACTATTCTTTATTTCTCTATTCTTCCTCTTTTTCAACACGTCTAAAATAAGATTAAAAGATTCAACGTTTCCCTGAGGACGACCCGTACTCACCTCGGTCTTGCTACGCGTGACACCATTATTGATTGGGGTTATCAACTACACATAAAAAATAGACAAAGCAAATGGCGTCGTTGATACGTGCGTAATATTTTTTTCTTACTATTCGTGTTGAATTCTTATTCGATCTATATCATAAAAATAAACAAAAATGCAAATTGTATATTTAACGATTATTGTGTGAATTTTGCGAGGGAATCTGGAGTCACAGATTTTAGGAAACAGAGATTCAGAGACATTCATCAAGATCCAGAAGAGCAAAGGAAGCCATGTAGCAAAAATCTTCATCAGATCTTCCTAGTCGGCGGCGGAACCGCGGCACAAAGAGCCTATTGGCGGCGGAACCGCAGCTTATTGGGGGATTTAGGGTTGCAAACTTCTCTGGTATTTTTTCTATATCTTTCACTCTCCTCTGAAATCTAATAAAATATCTTTTCTGTAGGATTCTTTGCAAAATATTGCCGCTCAAAAGTCTTTTTGCAAAGTTTTGTAATTGGTTTGTTTATTCATATTTTAATACGGATTTTAAAGGGTAAGACCACAATTCAGATTAGGTGGGGATTTTATCACCCTTCCTAAACCCCGCAAATCACAAAACGAGCATCCGCATCAACCCTACATTAATTTTAAAAATATCTAGACAAGATTCTAAGGACTGTCACGCTCAATAATGACAGAGAGAGGTCGTGGGTAATTTATCGCTTATCCGCATTACTTTTGTGGTGCCTAGGCAAGTGTGTCTAAGACAAGTGGTTATTTAATCAAGGCCCGCTATTTTCGGTGATTCGTATAGCGGATACCTCCCACTTATCTGGCACTTACCTGGCCACAAGAGTAGTAAAGAGGTGGTAGAGAATTGATCCTACGACTTGCCCTTTGGAAGTCTAGGAGCGGTCTAGAGACTTGACCCAGGTAACCTTAGTTTCAGGCTTGTTTGTGCATTTTTGTGTGATTTGTCTAAGTCCGGCACACTTTTTCAAAAACAAACCAATTTTAAATCACACACATGCTGCCACTTTCGATAAACCCGCTTAGTGCATGCTCGGCTGGACACGGGATTCTAAAGCCCGTCTAGTCCGTGTTCCTGCTATCGACTCCGAAGTCGGTGCTTCTTCATTTTCTTTTTCCCCACCACCCACCACATCGACCGAGATGGACGGTACTCCATTAAATTATAATACCACGCTGCCACCGCCCGTAGGTGAGCAGAATCCACCGCGCATCTCTCTCCAAGAAAGATGTTATCCTATCCGTGGTCCACTTCCCACTTGCTTATCTATTCCACCAGCCAATAGGGACAATTTTGAAATCAAACCATAATATATTAATCTTTTACCAAAATATCTTTATTACCAAATTTGAAAATGTATGTGCTATGATGGGTACTTCACAGCTTTTTGTGGATGCTATGCGTCTACGTCTTCTCCCATTCACTTTGTGCGATATAGCCGAGAAGTGTCTTTATAATACAGCCGCACATTCTATTTCAAACTGGGGAGAATTCGTAACAGCTTTTCTAAAGAAATTCTAGCCTAATCATAAGACAGCTCGAGTCCGTAGCGAAATAAATCAATTTACCCAACTTCCCAATGAACCATTCTCGAAGTGTTTTGAATGCTTCAAGGATCTGTTAGTTCAATGTCCTCATCACGGAATTCCTAGACGGGATCTGTGCAGAATCATATATGAGGGCATTAATCCTACAACAAAACAGACCCTTGAATCCATGTGTAAAGGCACCTTCATGAAAAAAGATGATGGTGAAGCCTGGAGATTTTTAGAAGATTTCGCTGAAAAATCTTTACAGTGGGAGAGTGTTAGTCAATCATCGTCTAGGGGTGGTAACCACCAATCTGATGTTTTCATAGGAGTTAGAGCTGAAATGGCAGCATTGCAAAAGAAACTCGAAACTATGGAACATAAATTTTTAGCAGCCTCCCTAAATCAGATGGCACTCTCCAAAACTGTATGTGGATGCTGTTCTGATCCATATCATCTTACGGAAGAATGTCCTTTAAATTCTCCGTTTCAAGGTCAAGAGCGTACCAATGCTGCTTTCCAACAAAGACCTAGAAACGATCCTTATTCTTCCACTTATAATCAGGGTTGGAGGAATTACCCTAATTTTGCTTGGAACCAATCACAAATTCAAAACACGGATCCAAATCAAAACAATTTCTAAAGGGGTCCTCCACCACAACAACAACCACTTCAAATAAGTCAGCACCCCTACCAATCACAAAATTTTCAAAATCCGGTCAACACTTCTGCACCACACAACAATTCTTTGCAATTGACCGGTACTGATAACTCCTCTTCACTCGAACAAACCATGAATTTGCTTCTGACAAATTTCATGCAAGTTTCGGCTGAGATGAAGTCTTCCGTCGATAAAATCCAAAAAAACTCTGACTCCTAAAGTGAGAGTATTAAATCGATGGAAGCACAAATTTCCCGAATAAATGCCGAATTGAGTGCTAGAGAGAAAGAGAAACTTCCAGCTCAACCTTTACCCAATCCTGGCTATTCACATCATGTGAACGTTATCACCACGTTGAGATCTGGAAGAGTGCTTGACAACCATGTTGGTGAAGAGATTGATAATAATGAATAATCAATCGATGATACCCCGGCTGAGACTTTTCCTTCCACTTCCACTTCTCTTTCTGACCCCAGTTCGTCTACCCCACCATTTTCTTCCGAGCCTATTCTCCGTTTTCCCTAAGGCTCGAACCCTCAGCACACTTCTTCTAGTCCACCAAAGATGATCCCCACTCCTATTCTTGGATCTTTCCTACCCACACGATCTTCTCCAATGTTGAACCTAGCTATTATTGCTAAATCTCTTTATCCGAATCGGTTAAGGGGAAACAGACCAAGTCTGCAAATGGAGAAGATCACTGAAATTTTTAAACAGGATAACATCAATATCCCTCTCCTAGATGCTATACAACAAGTCCCGGCTTATGCGAAAATTCTCAAGGACTTGTGCACTAGGAAAAGAAAGACTCAAGTGCCAAAAAAGGTGTTCATGTCAAGTACTGTAGACACAGCTTTTCCCCAACAATTACCTAGAAAACGTAAGGACCCTGGCTGTCCTACAATTTCTATTTCTATTGGGGGTAAACACATTAACCGTGCTCTACTTGACCTTGGCGCAAGTGTTAACCTGCTTTCTTACTCGGTTTATGAGCAGTTAGGGATCGGAGAGTTGAAACCAGCTCACTGCACTCTCCAGATGGCCAACCGATCAATCACCAAATCTAGGGGTGAACTGGAGGATGTGTTAATAAAAATCGGGGAATTTGTATTCCCTATGGACTTTATTGTTCTAGATACACAGCCTGTAGTGAACCCACGGAATCAAATTCCGGTGATTCTCGGTCGACCCTTTTTGGCCACTTCTAATGCTATAATCAACTGTCGTAACGGCTCTATGGCCCTATCCTTCGGGAAGATGTCAATTGAGCTGAATATTTACAAGTTAGGAAGTGTACCCTCAGAACCTACCGCTCAAGCATGTTCTGTCGAATTAATGGATGTCGACAGCAGCGAATTTGATCAGCCTCATGATACTGACTCTTTTCAAATGTTGTTGTTTGACCCAACTATGTATTATATATATACAGACTCTTCCACCGAGTTGTCCGGGTCAACATCTAACGCTGATGAGGAACTTTTTATAGAGTCTGACGATCACCCTATTTTTTCTGATGACATTATTCTTCGGGGTATCGATGAAAACTTTGAGGAAATCTTCGCTGATGAACTCGTATTTTTAGCAAACATGAGTGTTGAGATGAATCATCTACAAAACAAAGAAATTGAACCTCCACCCCTTCTTCTGGACTATAAAGAGAATGCGAGTAATCCATCACAATCACAGTGTCGTCTCTCCAAAACGAGATGCAAACACATTCTATCCCACCACTTATCTTTTCCCCACTTCTTCCTGCCTCTCTACAACATGTTCTTCCACCAACTGATACACTACACTGATAAAATCTTCGAATGGTTGGTGTTGAATTTCGGTCTTTGCAAAACTTGGCATTGACCAATAACTTTGATCCCCTCTTGTGATTTTCAAAGCTTAACATTGTTTAACTCAAGTTTGGAGGGGGTATAATCTGGCTCTTGAAAATAAAATTTTTACTTAAAATTGTGAGCCAAAAATAAGTTTGGGGAAGGATTTTCACGATCATATTTATTGCCCCCGTTAATAAATTTCCTCCCAAGCTTACAGGTTTTTGTGATCTAGCAGAAAACAACAGTGAGGACACTGCTGCAAACAGGCTTGGGGGAGCTTTGTGCTTATTTACGCACTACTTTGTATTATACTATATATAAGCACACAAAAAAAAATTAATAATGAAAGTTTGAAAGTGAAAATTTACATATAAAAGATTAGAAAAATTTAAGAAAATCAAGAAAGTTAGAAGTTTTCTTAAACGAAACTAGTAATAAGTAGTTATGAGCCGTTGTCAAGGGTTAGTAAGATGAAGGAAATCACTAATTTGAGGATAAAAATAAGTCTGAAAAATAGTTCCTATTCTGAAAGCCAAACATTTGAACGTTGATACCCTACTATACGCACTTACACATGTTGTGAAACTCGGGATAGTAGAGGATACCTTGAAATGCTCTTGTCTAAAACCCAAAGTATGAAGGAAATAATAAATGAATAAAAAGATAAAATGGTGAAAAAAAATGAACACTGGTTTTGTAAACACCAAGGCAGCAATAAAAAAATATAGCGAGGGTGCTTCATCACCTAGTGCCTTAGACCAACTGGTTTGGGAGTCACTGCTAAGACTTAGGTGTTGCAAGACGAGGAAAATACCAATATGCCTAATAAGTAAGCACATGAGTAATCGGTCAATTAGTACCTCAAGAAATATTAACGGTCGCATGAAAAATGTGTGAGCAAATTCCATCTAAATATTCATCAATTAAAAAGTACTGTGGTAGATGGACAAGAGTATGATAGCTTGAATTGAATTCTCCGAGTGTAGAGATGTCTTTTACACACACGTAGGGGTATATGATCGTTGTTTGGAAAAAAAATAGGAATGAAGAATATGTTTTATTGAGAGATGATGTGATTTCTAATATTTTTTCATGACCATTAAGATAGGGCTCATAGCAACTGAAAAATTGGTGTAGTTGAAACTCTTATTTTCAAGTTCTTTCTTTTATACTTCTTATCTTTATATGTAACTTTCACCATCTCTCTTTTATTATAGGATTTTTTGGGTGTAATCCGCTGAAAACCCTCAGGAGACAACACTCCTCCTACTAGGGACACCTAGGGATTTAACGGCTTGTTGCACGCGCTAAGTGCAATCGTGTTGCCTACGAAAGTGTGCTTAGCTTTCTCCTTTCTTTTTTTCTCTTGAATAACTAGTTTGCTCGGGACGATCAAAGTTAAGTTTGTGGGTATTTGTTCAGTTGATAAAACTACACTTTTAATATGGCATTTTTCCTATTATTTCTATATAAAAAAGGGTGTTTATTATAATATATGACACATATGAGGGTTTATCTGTAAAAATACTATTTTCATGTATTTTTATATTATAATTAACATTATGAAGGAAAAAGTAAGCATATAATATCCATGTAACATCTGGCCCATTTAATATGCTTACCTTATTAAATACTTTTGACCAATTCTCTTAAAACTAAAATATCATGACAAATGGTTAAAGATAATATCTCAATAAAAACAAATTCTACTAACATTATTTATTTAGATAATTGTGCAGAAATTATTTCATAACTGGAATCAAGGAAATCCGAATTATCGAGATCAAATCTGCCAAAGATATTTAAGTAAATTGAAGAAACTAATTCTGGCAGAAATGTAGAAAAGATTTTCAAACTCTAGATACTCAAAACATTACCAAGTGTTACAGATATGAAGCTACAAAAATTAGAGGCCATGATCTCACCAAAAGGGGGCGGATCCACGGCCAAACCTATCCAATGGCCGCGGTTCCGCCGCGGATTTGAGGAGTTGAGATATGGAATTTTGGTGGTTAGGATCCTAACAACTAGTTTCCATATTAGGAAACTAGGGTTCTGGCTCTGTGACTATAAATAAGGACCGAGAGCCTCTTGGAAAAATCATCAAGCTGAAGAGATCATGAAGTCCACGACAGGCTCACGCATCCAGGCTGATCATCAACTGTTCATCTACCTCCTCAGAAGAGATCGAGAAACAAACTAGAATTTTGTAATCATTTTCTAAGGGAACAAAGTGTAAATGATTTTTGTTGATTAGTAAAAGTAGTAGTTTTCTTATTCTATCTCTTTGTAGTTTTTAATATGATTTCTCTCTCCATCTCTTCTTCTCCCAACATGCGCGAGTAATTCTTCGCTTGTTAGGGTTCGTGGGATTATGGTAGGTTAATGGATGATGAAGATCCTTAAACTCTTTTTAAGTCCTATAAAATTTATAAACTTTATCAAAAAAATAGTTAACATCATAATTGGGCGCGCTATCAATTCATTGATAATCGCGACCACGATTAGAGATTAGATTAACTATTGTTTTGGTAAAGGCTAGATATGAACGGAGTTCCATTTCGAGATAGGGATTAAGTGTGGGAACCTTTTTTCCCTCCAGAAACCCTAATCTACATGCATCACTGTCGTTCTAGTTTTAAATCTATTAAAGGATAAAAAAAGTAATCTTTAATTAATCATCCATAACTACTAAATCCCAATGAACCTTACAAGCCCTCTTTTAATATTAAACTTACATCCGTAGTTAATCTAGATCTATATTTTGCATCTGTGTTTAACGTAGATCTAGAAACTATTTCCACTATTCTTTATTTCTCTATTCTTTCTCTTTTTCAACACGTCTAAAGTAAGATTAAAAGATTCAACGTTTCCCTGAGGATGACCCGTACTCACCTCGGTCTAGCTACGCGCGACACCGTTATTGATTGCGGTTATCAACTACACATAAAAATAGACAAATCAAAAGCCTTAAGCTATATGGATCTGAATCTGTTCTTAAGCCATCACCTTTCCCAGACTGCCCTACAAGCAGTTTAACACTGACCCTTGTATACAATCCACGGGTGCAAATAATCATTTCCTTTCCGAGTCCCACCAATGACAAGGAATGCCCTCATTTGATGAACAAATACTTGTAAGACCTCTCGACTTATAAGGAGAAAATGCTCTTATGAGATCCTTACGGCTTATAAGAGAGAACACCACTTAGAAGTCCTTACGACTTTTAAGGAGAACGTACACCTATGAGATCCTCACGACTCGTAGGGAGAAATATCTTTATGAGACCCTTGCGGCTCATGAAGTCAAAAGCCTTAGTTGACAGGATCTTAACCCAGTCTACTAAGCCACCTTTGTTCAAACCGACAAAGGAAAATGATGATTCGCTCCTGGCAATATCCCAGTTGTAGCGGTGCTGATGCCTAAATCAGTATCAGATCCCAAGTCTCATACTCACGGCAAGAAATCAGTGAGCCATAAATAAATATGAAATAGCCGAAATGATAGGACAACTTGTAACAAAATCAGCAAGTAAAATACATGCATACAAAATTAGCCGAAATGATTGGGCAACTCGCAATAAAAAGCAGCGAATAAAAAGAAAAAAATAGGCAAAACGATTGGGCACCGCGAAAAATAGCCGAAAAGATTGGGCAATCGCGACTTTCGCGATACGAAAGCTGAAATGATAGAGCATCGCGGAAAGAAATAAAAAAGGGAATGAAACATTTGCCCTGCAGGTAAGTCCATACTGACCCCTGTATACGATCCATGAACATAAATGAAAAGGGAATCATATGTCCCAAACGAACTCTGTCAAAGGGAAAGTCAGATCTCAACAGCAACATCTATAGCCGAGAGATCAACAATGGCGTTCTTCCTCCAGCAGGATGCAGACACGACATCCACAAATGGAGCCACGGCATACCCCTAGCTCCAAATCTCGACGGTTCACAAACAACCTAGAGACTACCTCGGAGCCATAGCAGAGTCCCTAGTTCCATGTCTCGACGGCAATATCTACAGCCTAAAGATCATCAACAGCGTTCTTCCTCCAACAGGATGCGGACGCGACATTAACAAATGGAGCCACGGTAAATTCCCCTAGTTCTAAATCTCGACGGTTCACAGGCAACCTAGAGATCAACAGCGGCATTCCTTCTCAACTCCAGCAGGATGCAGATGCAACGTCAACAACTGACCCCAGGGTCAAAACAACGGAGCCATGGCAAAATCCCTAGTTCCAAGTCTCGACGGTTCACACGCAACCTAGAGACAACCGCGACATTCATCTCGTTACAGCAGACACAATGCCAGCAAACGAAGCAAAGGTAAATCCCTAGCTTCAGGGTCTTGACGGCAACTCAAATAAAACCTGAAAAACTATCAGAGATCATCCCACACCAGCGCGGAGTGGTTATGACTCTTCGGGGCTCCCAAACTGAGCCTAAACTCAAGTAAAAAGCGACATAGAATATCCCTAACGCTTGCTCTTTCGACGGTAATACTACCTGGAAGATTGCTTGAAGACGTCTTGTCCAGCCCCCGAAGAGATCAAAGACACGACAGTCGCAGGGCTACTCGAACAGCAAGATTGCCTATCGAGGAATACATTAGCCAACGCGACGGTACAACAGACAAAACCCTAGTACCACAAACCCTAACGGACCTCTGTCATAAAGAGCAGAGGTTAACTGTGACGTTAGGACATTCTTGCGAGAATTTCTCGATTCATCTCAACTCGCGAGGAAATTAGTGTCCTTGCGAGAACTTCTCGATTCATCTTGACTCGTAGGGAAAAGCCTCAGGCGGTGGGGATTAAAAAACCTGTTTCCTAAGCACTGAGGCCCTGCAAGTCAATCTAAGATGGGCGCTTGAATACTATTCACGGGCCACACTCTTCGAAGCCGAACATCGACAAGGAGGGAAACAACCACTTACGAGTCCTCTCAACTTGTAAGCGGGAAAATTCTCTAGTGAGATCCTTACGACTCTCAAGAGAAATCACACTTAGGAACCCTCACGATTCCTAAGGAGAAAATACACCTACGAGATCCTCTCGACTCGTAGGGAGAAAAATCTTTATGAGACCCTCACGGCTCATAAAGTTGGAAAGTCTTAGGTGGCAGATCTGAACCTGACTCCTAAGCCATCGTTGTCCTGCAAGGAGATCAAAATAGATTATCTACAAGATACATTTGCTAAAAGGGACACACCAACATGAAACAAAACATGTCTTTTATTCATGAATCAAAATGAATACAATGTACAATCTATAAAAGAATTAAAAAATACTCTCATTCAGGAGTAAGTACAAAAGAAGAATAAAAAGAAACATATATATTTTTTAAGCCGGCGGACGATTTAATAAATTCGTCAGTCCATCTTTCTTCCGCTGGGTCTCGGCTTCATGTTTTGTTATTGCTATGAGACGGGTCTCCTCCTGAGACTGTTGAGCCTGATACGAGGCGAGCTGACTTTCATGCTCCTTTTCAGCGACTTTGTGAGCTTCAACCATCTCGCGAGTAAAAATAACGGCTTTGTCAATGGCTACCACCTCCCTGATAGCTTCTTGAAGCACCCGCCAAAGCTTATACGTATGAGTGGTCTTAGCCGTGAGTTCGGCTTGAAGTTCCCCCAAAGCATTTGAAGCTAGCTCCCTCTCCGAAAATTTTCGGTTGAGCCTTTTCTTACATGACTGCAGATTTGCGGCGCACCACCTAACCAGCCCCCGCAAGCTCGTCTTTGCAGCCACGACCTCTGAAGGAAAGCACGTGCACTCAAGACCATGTAGGCAAGCCTCCACTCGAAGACAAAACTCAACCCAGCCATGCACCAATGTTTCATCATGGTAAGTGGCGAGAAAGGGCAGAGAAATGTTGGCTTCAGCAACGAATTATTTGGCTGTGATCGAACTACCAGCACGAAGATCTTCGATAAGGGCCGACAAGGAGTGAAGGCTTTGCTTTGCCATCCGTTCAGATGTGTGCCGGGCATAAGAGTTGGGTGGCATAATGATACGAGTTTCCAGCGGGATAAGAACGGGTAAAGCTATCAAGATTCATAAACAATCAGCAAGATTTGCAAGCAAAGAATAGATGGAACAACGTCAAAACTTTACTTATCCACGGTCATGCAAGGAGGGTTTAAAAGATCCCCAGGCCCGTCGAGGATCTCAATTTCGTCGACAGCTTCCAGAACTACAGAAGGCATTAACATCGTTATACGAAATAATGATAATGCAATGAAGGAGTCAAATAACACTAACCTTGCCCAGAAGAGAGGACGATGCGTTGCGTGGATATTGCCTGCGGAGTGGCCATCTCGAGCAGACGCTGGAAAGACTTTCTGGGGGATAGATCCGCGATGAACGCCGCCAATCCTCGTAATTCTGAAAACCCAGAAAGATTCAGATAATGAAGAGATCATTAAAATAAAATATAGAAGACTGCCATCGATACTCCTCCCGCTTTGAACTAGAGGGATAGCAGCTTCGGCAGCCTCTTCCGTACCCTCAGGCACATCACCGGAGACGTGGACTGGTGTAACAACTTCCAGTTGAGGGGCAGCGGCCACCGCTTCAGGCTCCAATGAAGGGACGACGGTCTCGACTACCTGTTCCACAATCTCCGGGCCGTCACCAGAAAGATCCATTAAATCTGCGGCCAATAAGGATGCCTCTTCTGGGAGAGCAAGCACCGGGAGAACAGAAGCCACCAATGGAAGCTCTGCAGCAGGAATAGTAGCCATGACGACCTCCTCCGCACCTACTAGTGCCTTATCGGGGACATTTATAGAGTCCACAGTCAGGACGCAACTCGAACTCAGGTTCTCTACCATTGCCGAAGTCCCTGCAAAGTTTTACGAAGATAAGAAAATATAAATTGTGATACAAATTACTTGAAAAAGGAAAAATACAGGAAACATGCATACCGATGCGCCAAGATGCCTCTAGTATGGCTTTTTCAAGCCGACGTCCCTTCCTGAGAAGGTATGCCCGCCGGGGTTCAAGTGTAGATTCATGGCCGCCGGTCCACAACGACAACTCATCTTCAGAAGCGGCTGAGATAAGCTGTTTGAGAGCTATCTCGCCTCCCTTTTCCAGAGGACGTATAAATATTCGCCGTATTGATGGAGAATCTTCGTAGAATATGACGGCAGGATAAGAACTCTTCGGGACGCGCACATTCTCGGTATCATCCTGGGAACGCCTTATAGCCTCAGCCAATTGTGCGGCTTCCTCGGCAGATGAACCCGGAAAGAGAAGACCATCATCCGGCTCTTGCATAGATATTGGTTCATCTTGAACAATAAGCTCGGATTCCACCAAAAGGTCAAGCAGACCGGTGACCATCTTCTTTCTCCTCTTCGACCCAGAACTAACGCTGGAAGATGATCGCTTCCTTCCCTTCGGCGCTTTGGCGCGATGTTGACCCACTTCGCCTCCACTGTCCCTTTTGACGACACCCTTGCTGATAACGTCGCCACTAATGGAAGGGCCGCTGGCACCTCGACGGAAGCCTTTGCTCGAGCTCTAGTACGCATCGACATCCCTGCAGTGGGAGGAATCGACCCGGCTTCTGCGGCCTGCGAGATGAGGACCGCACCACTATCCCTCAAAAGAGGGCGAATGACTGACCGCGGTCGCAATGGAACGCTAGCAGCTTGGGTCGGGGCAGGAGTCTTATATTCGAAGAGTACTCTCTTTTCCTCAGCAATGATAGGACCAACCCGATAGCGATACCAGCCCATAAAGGAGCCCATAGACCTGGGGAGATAGTCAGGTTCTGGGATCATAAACACGGAGCCAGTATTCAGCCGCATAAAATGATGAATAACGTCGCGGATAACTCCCAACGATGAAGTAGGCTCAACCAATAACGCTTCGAAGGGGACGCCTTGATTATAGCCCAGTTACCGGGCAAAGCGGTGGGGATTATACCACATAAGGAGAGCCGTATCATTCTGGCGGAACACCAAATAGCCCGGCCTGATTGAGTATAGATGCATGATCTCCCTAGGCTTTAAAGAGGGTGCTCCCCCTTTCGACAAGTCGAATAGCTGCTGGACAGGCCCCGCTGGAGCAGAAAGAACGCGATCAACAAACACCATTCCTACCTCATGGGTATATGTATTGAGCAGAACACGGAGGGCCCTTAATTAAGTCAGATCGGGAGCGGAGGCATCCACTAATCTCATAACTCGAGGGAAGGTGTAGGAGTCATAGAAGTTTGGCCGTTGATGTGCCGCGAATGCCCCCAGCACATGCATTTCGATCCAAGATGTGAAGTAATGAAGGGGGAGATTCACAACATCTACACCTGGAGTCGAAGTGTTGGCCGCAACACTTAACCCGTGATAAAGATGCGATAGTCCCGCGATGCCGACGGCCAACTTTGCCCTTTCAGCTACACGATGGGCGGGATAGAATACGGAAGCTCTCATGAAGCGTCGGTGTGACGGTATCATAAACCAGCTGAGCCAAAGGCTAATAAAACCGACAAAGAAGGTGTCTTCATCCATGTCGGGAGCCACAATCGAACCAAAAAGAACGACTGACAAGATCGGGATGTAAAACTATGGTAGATCTTCTGCTTTAACCGGCAGTCTATCCAAACCAAACCCAAAAGGGTCATTGATACTCGCAAATTTCGGGGCCTCCTTGGATAAAATATCTCCCCGAATGCAACAGGCGATAAAGCTCTCGAAAGTGACACCCTGCCCATTTGATTTCGCAAACAATCTGTCGAAAATACCCAGGGCCTTGATCAGACTGGGGTACTTATGACGGACGGCGGTTTCGGCTGTCAGACCATCAAGCACAGCCGGCATGGTGGAGAAAACATATTCATCAGGAGGCAGCAGTTCCTCGTAATGCTCCCCCCTAATGGGCAGTCCTGAAATCTTACGGAATTCATCCAATGAGATAGACACCTCTCGATCCCCTAGCAGGAAGGTGTTGGTCGGTAGATTCCACTGGTTTAAGAAGGCTTTGATCCACCAGACGTGAAGAGCATGGTAATGAAAGAGTGATGCATACACTGCCTGATATAGTCCGACCTTCTGCAGCTTTGCGCGATGGGCAGAAAGAATATAACGAGCCCAAATAAGGTAGCCCACGGGTGCCGGGGGGTGATACCCACTTTATAGACTTGCCCCCAAGGTCGAGCTTCACCTTGGCAAATCCGACGCCCCAAGACGCCCCAAGATGTCTATAGCAGGTAGGGACTGGTTAGGTATCCCATAAGTAGAGGGCTCTAGCCGGCCCGAAAGAGTCCAATTGGTGACTTTCACTGTGTAAGCAGTCTGTGGGCGTTCCATCGGAAGTATAGGGCGAAGAGGTTCCATCGGCTCCCCATAAATAAAACTTCGGTGACCCCAAATGATGTGACCGTACAAAGTTCCCCATAAGAGCAGATTTGTCCGATCTTTATCATGATCTCTGATCATCGCCATTGCCTCCTCATCTGACGGCGATTGTGAAAAAGCGGCGTCTGAGCGGGTGTAAGGGAAATAAGGAAGAGAAGCCATTGTACCTGAAATAAGAAAAAGAGAAAGCTATTAATAAAACCCATGCGCGCGCGCACGCACACACACACATATATATAATAATAATAATAATAATAATAATAATAATAATAATAATAATAATAATAATAAAACATGATGTCCGTTTTGCGGGGCCACTGCCTACGAAACACATAGACCCCATAAAATCAATATGGCGGCTCACTGATGATGAGACAGAGCAATCATTGTGAGAATAAAAAAAAGATTCTCGTTAAACAGACATTGGAGTTCAAACAACTCTTGGAAAAACAACCTCTGATAAGACACCTAACAAAATTAAAAATCTTCACGAATGAGGGGAAAACCCTATGAAAAGATTATCAAGAACACCAAGGAATAAAATTCCCAAGGAGTCCTCCTGATCTTTCAGAGCAAAGCTCTTCGCCTTAGGAATTAAATTCCCTTTACATGATGGAATTAAATTCCAGGAACTCACAAAAGAAAAACTTATATGAGAAACAAAATCTCATGAATCCCTAAAAAAAATAGAGGTGAATGTTCGAGATATGGAGGTTTACTAATCAAAGATCACATCATTGGATCCCTAAGCGAATGGGTCTTTGAAGTGAGAAAAGCTCTCATGGTGGATTTAAAATCCAGAAATTTTTGTTCAGAAAGAAAGTTTTTTTTAGCAGAGAGTCCTTACCTAAAAAAAGGGTTTCTTGTTGACAGAGTTAAACTCTGGAATTACAATGGCAGAGAACTAAGCTCTGAGAAGGAGAATTAAATTCTCGAAGAGGATGAAGAAGGAAGAAGATGAGCGAAACAGTGGCTGCCTCAAGAATGAGACTTCTGCATTTATAAGACATGATAGGAAACGGTTCATCTTCCCCGTTCTCTAGGCAGATCCAACGGCCATAAAGGTGACAGCGTTGCACTCACATGCAAATACGTGAGAACAACGCTGTGGGGGCATTTGTTCTCTCATGGGAACTGAATAAAACATATAAATAAAGTAACGAGGAAAGCCCCCAAGTGGAGCATCACGTGCCCACACGTGATCGGGCTTCACATGCAGACACGTGACATTTTATAGCCAAAGTCTATAGGCGCTGAATGAAATAAACAATTGGAGATGCTTAATTGGTGAGGTCACGTGCCAACACGTGATGGGTTCCTTAGCCCTCTGAACTAATAGAATTAAATTCTAATTAGAAGCTTTATGCTTAATTGATGAGGTCACGTGCCAACACGTGATGAGCTTCTGAGCCCTCTGACTAATAGAATTAAATTCTAATTAAGAAGCTTTATGCTTAATTGGTGAGGTCACGTGCCAACACGTGATGGGCTTCTAAGCCCCCTGAACTAATATAATTAAATTCTAATTAAAAGGAATCAAAAGCCCTAAATGGAAAAATATTTCTCTAAATTTTTCCAAACAAGAAAGATTGCGCTCTGTAAAACAGAACGCCGTTGGATTAACAATCCAATAGTGATTAAAAGATCACCAATTTACAGAAAAATTATGTACAGGGAATATCTTCCTAATCTTGTTAAGAACAACAAATAAGATATTTTCTGTAAAAAAGAAGTCTTTGGATTAAAAATCCAACGGTGAATAAAATTCACCGAGTGATCTAAAAGATCATATTAGTTATAAAATCAATCAAAATCTCTCAATGAGAGATTGGCTGAACAAACTGATTCTTTTCTTTCTCCTATAAATAGGAGCCAAAAAGAAAAAAGAAAAAAAAAAGGAGGAGGAGACAGAAGGAAGCAGAGAGAAGAACCCTCTTGAAAGTAAAAAAAAGAGAGAAAAGAGAATTTAATTCTCCAGAGAGAAGAATATATCTTCAAAGAAGAAAGAAACTTTAGGTAAGAGAAGGAAAGAGATCACCGCATAAGCTCCCACAAAACAAAAAGAGAATTTAATTCTGTCACGCCCCGCTTCCCATTGTACGGCGAAGTGGACGCGACGAGGTCCGCTATGTATGTACTCAGAAGTACATACGCTAAGCGTAGCTAAGCAATATAAAATAATCACAAGAGACAAATGATATTGAAATAACAGCAACTTTTATTAATAACATTCTTTGTAAAATGCATGAAAATACAACTGGAATGAAAAAATAAACAATGCCTAAACAGTGGCATAATAGAAATGAAAAATACTGGAAAGAACAAGGTACAATTATCTAGAGCTCTGGGTCTTCTTGGAACTGCTCCAAATCTTCACCGGTGGACTCGATCTCAGCTTGGTCCAACGCACCTGACGACATTCAAAGAAGAAAGAAATAGAATGTCGTCAGCGAACAGGTCGCTCGGTAAGTCCCAAAGAATAAGAAGAATGAGAATGACAGAGTAACAGTATTTTCTAAAGTATTATATTGTTGAATATTATGGAACATTGTGTAACGCTGTTGTTTGTAGCTTGGTACAGAAGGATGCCAGTGTATACGAGGGGGATCTCTATATGCTAGAGATCAGGGCAAAAGGAAAGTACAAGGAACCGTTATGCCACGGTACAACAGCAATAGGATTCAGGTTAGGTGTCTTAATCTGACCACCTCGTGCCACCTTTAACACCTTCCGTACCAATCTACCCCTTAAACCCCGTAGTGTTTTAATAGTATTGTAGTATTGGAATATGTAAGTTGGGTGACTGACCAAAACCATGATATCAGTAAACATGATGTAACTGTATAATCAGGTAAATGGAATATCAGGATAATGGATGAATATCCATGGTTTGATCCAGTCACAAGGAATATATTGTTAACTGGATTCAGGGTTTCATGTATTCAAATTGGGTTGGAGTATAAAAGAATATAGATTGACTTGAATCATATTCGAATCAGGAATAGTCAGACTCTAACCTGAGTCAGACTAAAAGAAGATAATTTGAAGTCTAATATTAGCTAGGGGCCTTATTGTAATTTGTAAATCTTGAGGGGGTTTTATGTAAAAATACTTTTGTATAGTTTCAAAATACACCTCAAGTATTTAATAATCGTCTTTATTGTTATAATGAATGTGTATTTTATTTGTGTTATTCTAGTGAATATATCATAATAAAAGTATTAATTGTTTTATTTGAAATTCATGGTATTTTAACGTAACTTTTAATCTTTTAATTTTAGGAAAAAGTGGAAACTTTAGATTATGATAAAATAGGTGTTTAAATGTTAATTATATATATATATTAACACATGAATAATTTTATATAATTATTTTACTTAGAGAAAGTCTCATTTTCCTTAAATATCGTATTTTAAACCTTTCGAGACCGAATGTTCCTTGCGGAGGTCTGAATCTCGCACTACTAGCCTGCGGGTGCACGATGAACCGTACTATCCCTAACAGGTTCCCCAAAAGTGGGTTGTAGCGGTACTTTGCTTAGGTTTTATAAACACTTCTCATTTAGGAAAACGGTTTTATAAATATAAGGTATTTATTTGCAAAAGAGTTTAGTTTTCCGTATTTTAGTTGTTAGGGTTTCCTAAGCCAACTAGCCTACTTCTAAGGTCTAAACGATGAGTCATTAGAAGCCTCAAATCGCCTCTTCTCCGTCAATTGCGGCCAGGTAAGTGCCAGGTAAGTGGGAAGGAACCACAGTCGTGGGCCTAATTAAAAACCACTAGCCTTAGACACACTTGCCTAGGCACCACAAGACAGTTTAGATAAACGATCGATGTCCATGACCAATCGTGCTTTCCTTTTATTAAAAGATTTTATTTAGAAAAGTTTACAACTTAATGCTTTCAATAAAGATTATAAAGATTAGGGTATTTTAGTGAAAAGTCCTGTAATTTCGTATTCTGTGATTTGATAGTTATCAATTAGGGTTATATTGAGTGTGTGTAGAGGAAGGTCATTACCTCGTGACTTATTTTAGGTTTTGGTGAAGTTTAAAGGTAAAACATGCTATGTTAAACTTAAAGGTATTATAGCGCAAGAATACGGTATTCGAAAACGTTATCATTTTATGTGTGAAATTTCATTCAAATTGAGTTCTACAAGTTTTGTGATCAAGATAAACATATTTAGGAGTGAGGTAATTGATTAAACTAAGAAAAATGAACTTCATGGTATTTTTATGAAAAGAATACGGTTTTTCAAAGAAGCTATCATTTCATGTGAAAAAGTTTGATTAAATTGGTTTATGGGTGATTAATAGTCAACATGAATATGGGTAGATATTATGTATTAGGTGACAAGTGGAAATTTATAGAAAAACTGAATCGGAAATCGGTTTGTCCAATTTCCGTCGGGTTCCAAAAAGTCGTATTTTTTCACTTATAGAAAAGAGAGATAGAAGGGATGGGACTTACGGTTTGGAAAAGCTAATGAAGCTAATGGATGTGGTGGTTGCCGATTCGTCGAAAGCGTCGCGAAGGTTCTGATCCGGTCGCCAGAATCCGTCGTCGATTTCGGCAACGCTTCGCTTCTCGCTCTTCGTACCGAGTTCTCGAGAATTTGAGAGAGTAGACTTAGAGTTGTGAGGGGAAAAGGTAGAGAATAGGGGTCTTTATATAAGGCTAGGTTAGGGTTAGGGTTTGGATTAAAAAATATTTTTAAAAAATGTAAAAATCATTAAAAATTCATTAAATTTGGTCTTAAAAGAGATTTAATTGAAAATTGGTAACCGTACAAAAAATTTAGAGTATGCAGGTGAAAAGACCCAGTCAACACGAAAATTTTTCGTGTTGACGACTCGGCCGACCGGCCGATTCGGCCGAGTCGTGGCCGAGTCGGGTGCCGTTGGGTCGGGTATGGTCTGGGGAAGGTTTTGGTATACTTTAATTTTTGTGATTCGCAATAAATTGTGAGTTATGGCTGTTTGACCGTTTGACTTCTAAAAAAAATTAAAACAAAATGATATAAAAATTATGTGAGGCATGGGATTCGAACTCTGGTGGCTTGGTTCAGCAGTGCAAGGTATTACCGATGAGCTACAAGCTCCTTCTTGTAATTATTGTAAGGAATTAGATACTTAAATTATTTCCAGTAACAACAATACTCCAAGTATACACTATATTTAAAGCAAATTTTTGGTATACAAAATTGAAGTTGTTACAATCTACCCTCCTTACAAAAAATTTCGTTCTCGAAATTTACAACTTTTATTTAAGGACTAGATTACAAAAAGGTGCGGATATCTTGCACGCATCTCATCCTCCCTTTCCAACGTGGATTCTCCTGGAGTGTCTTTCCTCCACATTATCCGGACCAAATTAACTTCTTTGTTCCGAAGTGTCTTCACTTTCCTGTCCAGGATCTCCACAGGTTGTTGCTCACAAGACAAATCGGGCTGTATCGTGAGCTCGGAATGATCAAGTACATGGCTGGGGTCACTCACATACCTTCTGAGTTGGGATATATGGAACACGTTATGCACTCCTTCCAATGAGGGTGGAAGCGCTAAACGATATGCCACTTCACCGACTCGTTCGAGTATATCGAACGGTCCAATATATCTTGGACTCAACTTTCCCCGTCTTCCAAATCGGATCACTCCGCGGTTCGGAGAGATTTTCAGGAATACATGATCTCCTGGCTGGAACTCCAAGTGTCGTCTCTTCGCATCTGCCCAGTGTTTCTGTCTATCTTGGGCTATGCGCATTCTTTCTCTGATAGTACGAACCACATCAATGGTTGCTACTATCATCTCTGGTCCAAGGAGTTCTCTATCTCCGATGTCGTCCCAACTTAATGGCGATCGACACTTCCTTCCATATAATGCTGCAAAAGGTGCCATTCCTATGCTTGCTTGGTAGCTGTTGTTGTACGCAAACTCCACAAGATGCAGGTGATCCTCCCACGATCCTTTGAAGTCGAGCATACATGCTCTGAGCATATCCTCCAAGATCTGAATAGTTCGTTCCGACTGACCATCTGTTTGTGGATGATAAGCCGTACTGAAGTTCAGACTTGTTCCCAAGCTAGCTTGCAGACTTTGCCAAAATTGCGATCGGAACCTGGTGTCACGATCGGAGACAATGCAGACCGGTACTCCATGAAGTCTCACAATTTCCTGTATGAGTTCATGGGTATCAGAGATAGTACAGTATGAAGAGTTTAAATCTTAAATTAGATTATTACCTCCATGTACTTCTTCGCTAATGTCTCAGTTGATTGACCAACTCGATGGGATAAAGTGAGCCGACTTTGTGAGTCGATCCACAATGACCCAAATCGCATCGTTACCCTTTGTGCTGCGAGGAAGAGCAGTTACAAAGTCCATCGTGATGTGCTGCCACTTCCATTCTGGGATTGGTAATGGTTGAAGTAGTCCAGCTGTCCTGTGATGTTCAGCCTTTACCTGCTGACACACCAAACATTTTGCGACACTCTTGGCTACTTCACGCTTCATTCCATGCCATCAATAATTCTGACGTAGATCTTTGTACATTTTGGTACCTCCAGGATGTACTGAATAGGGAGAGCTGTGAGCTTCTTTCATTAACTCTTCCCGAACAGGACCCTTTGGTACACACAATCTGCTGCCGTATCTCAAAGATCCGTCTTCATGGATGATGAAATCTATTCTGAGTCCATTCTCTACTTGTTCTCCGATCTTTTGCAACTTAGCATCGCTGGCTTGAGCTACTTTGATCTGATTGACAATATTTGATTGAACTTGCAGATTCATCAAATTTGAAACATCACCTGGCATGACTAGTTCGATCTCCATCTGATGTAGGTCTTGCTGAAGCTTCCACTAGGCGGTGAGATTCATTGATAATGGTTGGCGACTAAGAGTATCAGGTACTACGTTCACCTTTCCTGGATGATATTGCAAGTTGATGTCAAAGTCCGCCATAAGTTCTAACCATCTTCTCTGCCGCATATTCAACTCCTTCTGAGTAAACACATACTTCAGACTTTTATGATCTGTGTAGATATTCACTCGTTCACCAAGTAAGTAGTGGCGCCAAATCTTGAGAGCAAAAATAACAGCTGCCAACTCTAGATCATGCGTCGGATAATTGCGCTCATGAGTCTTCAGTTGTCTTGAAGCATAAGCCACAACTTTACCGTGCTGATGTAGAACACATCCTAATCCCTTACCGGATGCATCGCAATGCACTTCGAATCCTCCAGATTGATCCGGTATGACGAGAATAGGTGCAGATGTCAGTCTTGTCTTGAGTTCTACGAAAGCTTGCTCGCATGCTTCTGACCACACAAATTCTTCATCTTTTCGTGTGAGCTTGGTCAGGGGTGTTGCTATCTTCGAAAAGCCTTCAATGAATCTTCTGTAATATCCAGCTAAACCCAAGAAACTCCGAATATCCTTAACTGATTTTGGTGCAGGCCATTCGCTGACTGCTGAAACTTTTGCTGGATCCACAGAAATCCCTTCTCCTGATACGATGTGTCCAAGAAAACCAACTTGTTTTAGCCAAAACTCGCACTTACTGTACTTGGCATAAAGCTGATGTTGACGAAGAGTTTCTAGGACAATTCGTAAGTGCTCCGCATGCTCTTTCCGGTTCTTTGAATATACCAAGATATCGTCGATGAAGATGACAACGAACCTGTCTAAATACTCCCGGAAAACTCGGTTCATAAGATTCATGAAGATTGCTGGTGCATTGGTCACTCCAAATGGCATTACTAGAAATTCGTAATGCCCATAGCGAGTTCTGAAAGCTGTTTTGTGAATATCAGCTTCCATGACCTTCACTTGATGATAACCTGAACGAAGATCTAGCTTAGAGAAAACACAAGATCCACTTAGCTGATCGAATAAATCATCGATGCGCGGGAGTGGATACTTATTCTTTATAGTAACTTCGTTCAAGGCCCTATAGTCGATGCACATTCTGTATGAACCTTCCTTCTTCTTCACCAATAGTACAGGTGCTCCCCAACTTGAAGTGCTGGGACGAATCCATCCTTTCGCCAGTAATTCGTCCAACTGTGTTCGAACTTCCTTCAATCCTTCCGGACTTAGTCTATACGGTGCTTTGATCACTGGTTGTGCTCCTGGTACTAAGTCAATACTGAATTCAAGAGCTCGATCGGGAGCCAAACCTGATATATCGTCAGGGAATACATCATCGAACTCTCGAACTACCTCCGGTCTTGATTCTTCCTCTGCCTGAGCTGCTGCAACTACTGCTTCCCTTGGCTTTGCTTTGTAAGCACTTGGCTCCAGTGTACGATCTCCACTCTTGAAATAGAAGACCGGATGATCGGGAATCTCAAATACTACCCTCCTTTGACGACAGTCGATGGTAGCATAAAAGGCTCCAAGCCAGTCCATTCCTAGAACCACATCGAAATTTGGTATATCCAGTACCTTGAAGTCAGCGTAAAACTCTCGACTGCAGACGACGACTGGACACATGCTGTATCCCATAGTTGCCTTTAGAACACCATTCCCAGAACTGACGTTCCAGCTGGATACAAGCGATGAGATTGGAATCGCATGGGTTCGGACAAACCGTTGCGACATAAAGCAGTGGGATGCTCCAGTATCAAACAGTGCAAGTGCAGGTAGTGAAGCTACTAGGATTGTACCTGAGGTATTAGGGATAGGTTTTAGGTATAGTGAAAGTGTGTAGGTAAGCAAAACTAAAAGTTGAGTTTGAGAAAGAAAATTTACCAGTAATGACTTGGCCAGTGGCCTCAGCTTCTTCCACCGACATCATGAAAGCCTGGCGCTTCGGCACAATCCTAATGGCCTGAGGAGCATTCCTCTGAACGTTCCTTTGAGCTTGATGGAACTGTCGAGGAGGTGGTGCAGCTTGTGGTCCCCTAGGTGGTGCAGGCAGTGCAAGTTTGGTAGCAGGTGCCTGAAGAGCTGGTCGCTGCTGATAAGTATTTGCTGGCCTGGGTGCAGCAACTGAGTTCTGCCTTTGGGGACAAGATCCAATATCATGAGTGGCTGAACAGCAGACTAAGCAGAGGCGGTTGGCTCGATGACAGTCCTTCATCATATGTCCAGTTCTCTTGCAGTAAGTGCAAAAGGCTGGGCTAGGACAATAAGTTGGTACTCCGGGTCGCCTCGGCACGAAAGATGGTCTGGACGTGGCTCCACCTGCCATCTGGTTGGCAGGGCGCTTGACTCCTGCAGACTGAGGTCTGCCCCTCTCTTTTATGACTGCCTCATAACTGCGGGCAGCTTCTAGGGCTTCCTCATGAGTCAAAAACTTTCCTGTGGCTAGAGCAACCTTGATCTCTGTGTCCAAACCTTGCTGAAAACGACGGGCTCTGATCTCGTCCGTCGGTATCAGGTGTGCCGCGAATCTGTTTAAAGATTGTGTTGGCTGTGTGATATGTGATAATTAAAATAGAACTATTGTGACATATCTTACCGGCTCAACATGGTGAATTCAGCGTCGTATTCATCCACCGATTTGTCCCACATTGATCCTTGCTGTAGATGAATAAATTGTTGCTCCGTAGCGAACCTCGCAGTCACAGGGAAATATTTCGCGTCAAACTTCTCACGAAATGTCTTCCATTCAATCGGCTGTGCCAGACGGGTCTCTTCCGCCTTCCACCAATTGCGAGCGTTATCCGTAAGCTGTAGCTTCGCTACACGGACCCAAGCGTGGTCTGGCACTTGAGCTGCGGCCAGATCGTCTTCGATGCTTTGTGCCCATTCTTCCGCTTCAAGAGGGCTTCCTTTACCAGAGAACTGCTTTGGGTGTAAAGCCCTGAATTGCTTTACTCCAGGTGCATCTGTCTCAGGACGGCTCAAAAGTTGTTGCTGTCCCTCGAGAAGACTGCGGATCGCATCGAATAGTATCGTTTGCTCAGTGGGTGGTGCAGGAACAACTGGTGTGAGAGGTAGTGCTGGAGGGGTGTTGTTAACGTTGGTGCTGGTGTTGTTCGGGGAATCCATGACCTTGAAGAAAAATTTGGGTTAGGACAGATTCAAATACATGAAATGATAAGATTCAAGGAATAGAAATTTGTAAAATTCAAGGGACATGAATTGTAAAGAATGTTTTAGTTGCTGGTTCTTGTGTTATATTGCTTAGGTTGTTCACGCAGACCAGAACTGCATGATAGGGATTCATACAGCTCTGACCTGTATGGGCCACCAACAAAACCTGTCACGCCCCACTTCCCAGTGTACGGTGAAGTGGACGCGACGAGGTCCGCTACGTATGTACTCAGAAGTACATACGCTAAGCGTAGCTAAGCAATATAAAATAATCACAAGAGACAAATGATATTGAAATAACAGCAACTTTTATTAATAACATTCTTTGTACAATGCATGAAAATACAACTGGAATGAAAAAAACAATGCCTAAACAGTGGCATAATAGAAATGAAAAATACTGGAAAGAACAAGGTACAATTATCTAGAGCTCTGGGTCTTCTTGGAACTGCTCTAAATCTTCACCGGTGGGCTCGATTTCAGCTTGGTCCAACGCACCTGACGACATTCAAAGAATAAAGAAATAGAATGTCGTCAGCGAACAGGTCGCTCGGTAAGTCCCAAAGAATAAGAAGAATGAGAATGACAGAGTAACAGTATTTTCTAAAGTATTATATTGTTGAATATTATGGAACATTGTGTAACGCTGTTGTTTGTAGCTTGGTACAGAAGGATGCCAGTGTATACGAGGGGAATCTCTATATGCTAGAGATCAGGGCAAAAGGAAAGTACAAGGAACCGTTATGCCACGGTACAACAGCATTAGGATTCAGGTTAGGTGTCTTAATCTGACCACCTCGTGCCACCTTTAACACCTTCCGTACCAATCTACCCCTTAAACCCCGTAGTGTTTTAATAGTATTGTAGTATTGGAATATGTAAGTTGGGTGACTGACCAAAACCATGATATCAGTAAACATGATGTAACTGTATAATCAGGTAAATGGAATATTAGGATAATGGATGAATATCCATGGTTTGATCCAGTCACAAGGAATATATTGTTAACTGGATTAAGGATTTCATGTATTCAAATTGGGTTAGAGTATAAAAGAATATAGATTGACTTGAATCATATTCGAGTCAGGAATAGTCAGACTCTAACCCGAGTCAGACTAAAAGAAGATAATTTGAAGTCCAATATTAGCTAGGGGCCTTATTGTAATTTGTAAATTTTGAGGGGGTTTTAGGTAAAAATACTTTTGTATAGTTTCAAAATACACCTCAAGTATTTAATAATCGTCTTTATTGTTATAATGAATGTGTATTTTATTTGTGTTATTCTAGTGAATATATCATAATAAAAGTATTAATTGTTTTATTTGAAATTCATGGTATTTTAACGTAACTTTTAATCTTTTAATTTTAGGAAAAAGTGGAAACTTTAGATTATGATAAAATAGGTGTTTAAATGTTAATTATATATATATTAATACATGAATAATTTTATATAAATATTTTATTTAGAGAAAGTCTCATTTTTCTTAAATATCGTATTTTAAACCTTTCGAGACCGAATGTTCCTTGCGGAGGTCTGAATCTCGCACTACTAGCCTGCGGGTGCACGATGAACCGTACTATCCCTAACAGGTTCTCCAAAAGTGGGTTGTAGCGGCACTTTGCTTAGGTTTTATAAACACTTCTCATTTAGGAAAATGGTTTTATAAATATAAGGTATTTATTTGCAAAAGAGTTTAGTTTTCCGTATTTTAGTTGTTAGGGTTTCCTAAGCCAACTAGCCTACTTCTAAGGTCTAAACGATGAGTCATTAGAAACCTCAAATCGCCTCTTCACCGTCAATTGCGGCCAGGTAAGTGCCAGGTAAGTGGGAAGGAACCACAGTCGTGGGCCTAATTAAAAACCACTAGCCTTAGACACACTTGCCTAGGCACCACAAGACAGTTTAGATAAACGATCGATGTCCATGACCAATCGTGCTTTTCTTTTATTAAAAGATTTTATTTAGAAAAGTTTACAACTTAATGCTTTCAATAAAGATTATAAAGATTAGGGTATTTTAGTGAAAAGTCCTGTAATTTCGTATTCTGTGATTTGATAGTTATCAATTAGGGTTATATTGAGTGTGTGTAGAGGTAGGTCATTACCTCGTGACTTATTTTAGGTTTTGGTGAAGTTTAAAGGTAAAACATGCTATGTTAAACTTAAAGGTATTATAGCGCAAGAATACGGTATTCGAAAACGTTATCATTTTATGTGTGAAATTTCATTCAAATTGAGTTCTACAAGTTTTGTGATCAAGATAAACATATTTAGGAGTGGGGTAATTGATTAAACTAAGAAAAATGAACTTCATGGTATTTTTATGAAAAGAATACGGTTTTGCAAAGAAGCTATCATTTCATGTGAAAAAGTTTGATTAAATTGGTTTATGGGTGATTAATAGTCAACATGAATATGGGTAGATATTATGTATTAGGTGACAAGTGGAAATTTATAGAAAAACCGAATCGGAAATCGGTTTGTCCGATTTCCGTCGGGTTCCAAAAAGTCGTATTTTTACACTTATAGAAAAGAGAGATAGAAGGGATGGGACTTACGGTTTGGACAAGCTAATGAAGCTAATAGATGTGGTGGTTGCCGATTCGTCGAAAGCGTCGCGAAGGTTCTGATCCGGTCACCGGAATCCGTCGTCGATTTCGGCAGCGCTTCGCTTCTCGCTCTTCGTACCGAGTTCTCGAGAATTTGAGAGAGTAGACTTAGAGTTGTGAGGGGAAAAGGTAGAGGATAGGGGTCTTTATATAGGGCTAGGCTAGGGTTAGGGTTTGGATTAAAAAATATTTAAAAAAATTTAAAAATCATTAAAAATTCATTAAATTTGGTCTTAAAAGAGATTTAATTGAAAATTGGTAACAGTACAAAAAATTTAGAGTATGCAGGTGAAAAGACCCAGTCAACACGAAAAATTTTCGTGTTGACGACTCGGCCGACCGGCCGAGTCCGGCCGGCGGCGCCGGCCGATCCGGCCGAGTCGTGGCCGAGTCGGGTGCCGTTGGGTCGGGTGTGGTCTGGGGAAGGTTTTGGTATACTTTAATTTTTGTGATTCGCAATAAATTGTGAGTTATGGCTGTTTGACCGTTTGACTTCTAAACAAAATTAAAACAAAATGATATAAAAATTATGTGGGGCATGGGATTCGAACTCTGGTGGCTTGGTTCAGCAGTGCAAGGTATTACCGATGAGCTACAAGCTCCTTCTTGTAATTATTGTAAGGAATTAGGTACTTAAATTGTTTCCAGCAACAACAATACTCCAAGTATACACTATATTTAAAGCAAATTTTTGGTATACAAAATTGGAGTTGTTACAAATTCTCAAACCAAGAGTTTAACTCTTCTGAAAAGAACTTAGTTCTTCCTCTAGTTGAGATCTGCAGAAACAGATCTCCCCACAAGTTGAGAATTTAATTCTCATCGGGAGATTCTGTTATGTAGATTCAAACTCAGGGGAAAGAACTAAGTTCAAAGAATTTAATTCTTATCAGAACATATAGGAATTTAATTCCTCTAATAAAATTAGGGTTTAACCCTATAGAAGAATTTAATTCTTATAAAACAAAAAGGGCTCGAACGTCTCAAAACTCAAGATCTCCATGCACGTAAGGAAAAGATTAGTGCTTGAACAAAAAGAGAACAAACTGAGATCGGCTCACGCGATCCCACGTGACCCTTTAAGCAGTGCTTAGCTTTCATAAAGCAGAAAGGGAATAGATCAAAGGCAATAGCGCCAAATTCGAGCGCCTCACATGACCCCACGTGAGCGACTTAAATCCTTAGTGTTTAACACTACTTCAAGCGCCTCACGTGACCCCACGTGAGCGCCTTAAATTCTTAGTGTTTAAACACTATTTCAAGCGTCTCACATAACCCCACGTGAGCGCCTTAAATTCTTAGTGTTTAACACTACTTCAAGCACCTCACGTGATCTCACGTGAGCGCCTCAGACTCTCAGTGCTTAATACTACTTCAAGCGCCTCACGTGACCCCACGTGAGCACTCCAGATCTTCAGTATTTAAACAATACTTTAAGACCTCACGTGGGAGTACGTGAGCGCCGAACATATGCTCGTGTTTTAGGCCAACCTTAGCCAAAGTTAGCTAAGTCTCCCAAAGCCAAAACTCTTTTTCAACCGAACCTCAATTATATTCAGGTCTTTCAAATTTGATCTCAGACGACATTCAAAAGTAATGTTATCCCATTCCTTCTCAATCTGATATTTGGTTCAAGGTTACATCTCTCCACACTTTTGATACATGTCGTTGTAATTATTCAACGTCTTCAGAGAGATGGCGGGTCCCGACAACCAACAACTTTTTTGGTACATTTCCAAACCCATGGATACACCCCATTAAACCGTAACGTCTTTAAACTAACTACGGATCGTAACGTACCTAAACTAAACTCTATGGACTATGAGGTCTTTAAGCTCATGGACTATGATGTCCTTAAACTTATGGACCGCAACGTCCCTAAACTAAACGCTAAAGACTATGATGTCTCTAAACTATGGACTATGATGTCCTTAAACTCCACGGACTATGATGTCCTTAAACTTATGGACCGTAACGTCCTTAAACTAAAACGATAGAGCCCAAATGCTCTTTCGCTGGATCTAAATGATCCTAAAACCATGTTAAGTAGTTCTTAGTCTAAAATTAGACTAACGTATCCTTAACAACTATTTAAGTTGATCTTAATCTCAAACGAGATTAACGATTCTTAAATCGATCCAACTACAGATCTCTCAACTGACATTGGTTCAAGGGTACATCTCTTCACACCTCTGATATGTGTCGTTGTAACTCTTCAACATCTTCAGGAAGGTGGCGGGTCCCGACAATCAATAAAGCCAATGGACCGTAATGTCCCTAAACTAAAACAATAGAGTCCAAACGCTCTTTTGTTGGATCTAAATGATCCTGTTAAGTAGATCTTAGTTTAAAATTAGACTAACGTATCCTTAACAAACGTTTAAGTTGATCTTAGTCTCAAATGAGATTAACGATCCTTAAATCCAACCCAAAACCAAATCTAAGAAAATACGAATTTGGACTAATCCACGCCCTACGGGCGACAACATAAATTAGTCTCCGTATACAATCCACGGGCAACCAAAAATAAAACAAACACACACGACACGAAGTGACTATCTGTAGAAGGAGAAGGTGCTTACCGCTATACGGTAGCGTAATTAACTGCAGGGGATTGCGCCTGCAGGGAAGAGCGTCCACACAATCAAAAACCCCTCGTAAACGAGTGGAATTTGACGAAATCTGCTACAACGGTCGCATCTGTCTAAACCTCCGATATACGGTGCCATAAATCAACTTGGCATCTTCGGAGAGGTGGAAGGATAAAACCAAATAGTTTCTGCCCCCAAAATTCAGGCCGGACGTCCCAATGTCCTGGTCGCGTCTTTCGGCGGAGAACACCCCGTTTACCCACTGCCTTGCCGTCGCCCCTCACGTCGCCGACCCATCGCCGACGTCTCCCTCGCCTCGCTTATGACCCCGAGCCCATCTCACCTCCATGCTCGAACCCACGTGAGGACCCACGCTCGCGCTCGCATCATCGCCGTCGCTAACTCCTCTCAACCGCCTCGAGCTCACACCCTCTACCCTGATCAAGCCACCGACTTCTAATCCCCTAACCTCCGACGAACCAACAACACCTCCGACAAGATCGCACAGCCACCACCTCCTCTCCCCGAACACCCTCGATCTGCACTACTCCTCCTTCTTCTCTTTCTCCTCCTCCATCGACCAAGCTTCGTCTTCGCCGCTGTTTACCCCAATCAGAGCAAAGCTCTGTTCAAATTCCAAGGCGGGAAACGAAGCAACGCTTCTGTTTCCCCCAATCAGAGCAAGGCTCTGTTTTGAAAATTAAAGTGAAAATTAAAATTAAAAGAAACGCTTCAGATTTCTTGCGCTGCGCGCAACGCGCCACGTGTCAAAATCAGACACGCCAGCGCAGGGAGCACTGCGCCCGGGGCAGCGCACCCAATCAGAACAAGGCTCTATTTAAAATAAAAATTAAAGAAGCAACGCTTCAGCTGACTTGCGCTCTGCGCCGCGCGACACGTGGCAGGCGCAGTTGCACTAGCGCAGATGCGCTGCGCTCTGCGCTGCGCGACACATGTCAAGCGCAGGTGCGTTTGCGCCAAACAGAATTAAAATTCTGAGAAATGTTTCTAATCTTGTTAAAACAAGAAGATTGTCTTCTGTAAAACAGAAGCCCTTGGATCAAACATCCAACGGTGGGGAAAAATCCCCAAATCACTCAGAGAGAGATCTCTTTAACTAATTTAACAAATTAATTGGCACTATATAAAGGCCCCTAGACCCCAATTCTAAAAGACATCAATACACAGCAACACAGAAAGAAAAAACAGAGAATTCCTCTAAAGAATTTTGAGAAGAGCTCAAAGAAAGAAAAGGTAAAACCTTTAATAAAAGAAGAATTTTTTCTAAAAGATCATTGATCTAAGAACAAGATCAAAGATCTTCAATAAAAAAATAATAAAAACAAAGGCATTGCCTTTTGATGAACCACTGGTTCTGGAATCATAAAAGATTCTTTTCTTAAATCCAAAATTGGATCAAGATATTAAAACAGTGCCCTGCACTTGTAAATCTGCACTGTTGCGCTCTTGGGTTGGCACAAGCCACCAGAGAAAGCCACGTGTCAGCTCCAGAATAACTTGCGCTATGCGCTTTTAAAAAATAGAGCACTGCACTCTTAAGTTGGCGCAACTCACCAGAGCGCGCCACGTGTCAGCAGCGCACCAGCGAAGCACAGTGGCGCAGCGCACTGCGCTTGCGCTCACCAGAGCGTGACACGTGGCACCATCACATGAGTTTGCGCCTTGCGCTCCTCAATTGGCGCAAAGCGCCTGACAAGCCACGTGGGGCGCTGTCAGAGCATTTAATGCAATGCATTATCAAGGGCAGAGCCCAATAAAAAAGGTCTATCAGACCAAATAAAAGTGCGATGCGCTATTAAAAGGGGCAGGGCTCAATTAAAAGGAAAAAAGTCCAGACTAAAATAAAATGCCATGCATTATTAAGCAGGGGCAGAGCTCAAATAAAGGCCTAACAGGCCAACTACAAATAAAAATGTTGAACATTTTCAACTGGACTCAGCCCAATCATGGCCATAAGTCTTCAAATTAAATTGACTGAGCACAACTGCTCCCTTAAATCAATTTATATCCGGTTCAAGGGTACATCTCTGAACTCCTCTGACACCTATCGTTGTAATCCTTCAACGACGTCAGAGAGGTGACGGGTCCAGACGGCCATACATGCAATGGACCACCATGTCCCTAAACTGGAACGTGGACCACTACGTCCCTAAACTGGAACAATAGAGCCTCCAAATGCTCTTTTGTCGGATCTAAACGATCTCGTTTAAGTTGATCTTAGCCTCAAATATGGCTAACGTATCCTTAAACATCCAAACAGACTTTAGTCTCAAATTGGACTATAAGACCCCCAATCAACTTTGGTTCAAGGGTACATCTCCGAACTCCTCTGACACCTGTCGTTGTAATCCTTCAACGTCGTCAGAGAGGTGACGGGTCCCGACGGCCATATATTAAATGGACCACTACGTTCCTAAACTGGAACAATAGAGCCCCCTAAATGCTCTTCCTGTTAAGTTGATCTTAGTCTCAAATCAGACTAACGTATCCTTAACGAACGTTTAAGTTGATCTTAGACTCAATATGGCTAACGTATCCTTAAACTAAAACACCAAACCCAAATCTAAGTAAATACGGATTTGGACTAATCCACGTCCTACGGGCGACGGCATCACTTAGTCTCCGTATATAATCCACGGGCATCCACAAACAAAGCAAACACACACGACACAAAGTGAAATTCTAGAGAAGGAGAAAGTGGTTACCGCGATGCGGTAGCGTAATTAACTGCAGGGGCTTGCGCCTGCACGGAAGAGCGTCCCCACAATCAAAAACCCCTCAAGCGAGGGGGAATCTGACGAAGTCTGCTACATCGGCCGCATCCGTCTAAACCTCCGATACATGGTGCCATAAATCAACTTGGCATCTTCGGAGAAGTAGACGGATAAAACCAAATAGCATCTGCCCCGAATCTCAGGCAAGACGTTCAGTCTTGGCCGTCTTTCGGAGGGGAACAGATTCTGGCACGCCCGGTGGGACCTTTTCCTCTTTCCACTCCACACTTCGTGTGTCGTGTTCGCGAACAAATCGCGGTTTGCTGTGGTTGCCTGTGGATTCAAGGTACTAAGATTTGGTGTCTTGCTCTGTGCAGAAGAAAAAAAAAGAAGATCAATGGCTTCAAACTGCACTGCCTGCAACTGCAACTCTCGCTCCGTCCTTGCTGGAGGAGTGACTTATGGGCCCCAAGTGGCCTCCCTTTTCAAGATGCCAGTGGAGCAAGTAACTCAAGCCACCACTGGATTATTCTTTGGGACCATGCTCTCACCGTTGAGCTTCAATGCCACAATGACGTTGCAAGAAGCCCCAAAGGAGTCGGTCTTTGATCGACTTACCACTTCCGCCGCCCCTCTCAACGGGTCGCCCAACTTCAGTACCTCAGTTTTCAACAGACTGGGCCAGAACGTCTACAAGCTCACGATCCCCGAAGCTGCCATCCTGAAGCGGATAGCCATCCCGGCTCAAGCGGACGAAATCATGGGAAAGGCTTCTCCTTCCAAGAAGTCAGTTTTTACAAGGGTGGTCATTCCGGTTTCTGCTCTAGAAGAAGTCCTCAAAGCTGCTTCCTCTGCCCAGAATTCTGTCTTTGACAGATTAGACATGGCTCCTCAACGGGTGTCAGTCTTCGACAGGCTAGCACCAATAACAGTCTCTCCTCAAAGCAGGGGGCATGAGGAGGTCACCCCTACGGCTAAAACAACTCCATCCGCAAGACACGCTCGACGTCACCATTGGCACCGAGTAAGGAAGGCTGGGGACAACTCCCCCTCTGGATTCACTCCACCAGCTCCAGCGGTGGGGATCGATACTGCTGTTCCAACTGGGAACAACTTTGAACTGCTCAACAAGGTGCGCAGAAACTCTCCTACTGCAGTGCTGAAGAGAACTCCTTCACCTGTGAAGAACGCTACAGAGAAGAAGCCGGAGCAACATCCTCAACGGCTATCCTCTGAAATTTACAAGGTCTGGCGTCAAGTCCAAGACTCCGTGATGGATCAAGACTATCTCCGCCGACAGAAAAAGATGAAGGTTCAGCAGGAGAAGGACTACTCGAAGCCACGAAAAGTGACAGCTGGCTGGGTGCCCACTACAACAGCCCCCTCAACTTCGACCACTCAAAAAAGGAGGTCGGGGAAGATCCATGTGCCTTTGGCAAATCGCAAAGACACTGAACGCCCCAAGTCTGGGGGCATGGTGGTGCACACTGTTTATATGGGTTTCGGAAAGGAGGAAAGCCGTGCTTCTACGGGCCACCGACCGCTCACCCGATCCGTGACGAAAGCCCAGGAGCAACAACAAAAACTTCAGGAAATGATGACTGCAATGGCTGCACTTACTGGGCCAAAAGAAAGCTCGGAGGCGTCATCAGAACAGCGTCACGAACAAGAGACTGATGCTGATTTCTTACACAGAGTTCTCGAAAAGAAGGACAAAGAATCCGCAAAGCAGGCGGCTAACATAAAACAAATGGCGCTCCTCTTCCAAGATATGGTAGGGATGATGTTACAGCCAGACCCTCCAGCTGATGACCCTCCAATCATTGTCGAAGACGATAGAGGGGAGACATCTAATCCTCCTCCGGCTCTTTCAGCAGCCAAGGAGGAAACTATCTCCAAGGCCGCCCTGGATGACTATATAGCTCAGCAAATACGGGTTCATCAGGCGAATGAAGCAGCTGCGTAAATTGTTAGAACCGGACGACCTTATCCAAGCTGGTATGACCAAATCAGTTACCTACCGGGATATACGATTCCTAAGTTCCACGTATATAAGGGGACAGGGAACCCACATCAGCATGTCGCTCAATTCAGGGCCTTATGCGGCAACACTGGAGGCGACGACAAGCTGCTGCTTCGCCAATTCGTCGGCAGCTTAGCGGAAACAGCCTTTGAATGGTATTCAGAGCTACCTAATGACTCTATTAAAACATTTGCGGAAATGGAGCTACTGTTTACACAAAGATTCGCGAGTGCTAGTGGACGCACCCCGATAACAGCACTGATTAACGCCAGGATAAGGCTCGGCGAAACGTGGGTCCAATACGCAACACGATGGCGGAAGCTATGGTCGAAATGCGAACAACGCATAGAAGAGGCACCTGCAGTAGGCATGTTCGTGGGCACTCTTGATCCGCAAGCGACCATCTCGCAATTCATGATGTTCTTCAGGCCGACCACCTTCCAGGCCCTGATCGACAAATTAGCCCAAATGGACCAGATGGGCCATGGACCGTCTCCTCCAAAACCAGACTCTCGAAATGAGAAAGGAAAAGGGAAAGCGATCGTCGTCGCCAATGCTCAACAACATCCGAGCAACTCAAAGCCGGTCGTTCGCCAAAACAACGTGCGTCCACACCCATCCCTCGAGGAGAGACTAGGACGTCCTTACTCATTTCCTCAGAATAAAACAAGAAGACTTTTTGAGCTGGCAGTGCGCAACAGACTCATCAATCTGCCGAGTCCAAAACGTCTGTTGCAGCCAGGCGATCTCAATAATCCCAATTATTGCCCTTACCACCAAACGGTAAGTCACCCGATCGAGGATTACTTCGTCTTTAAGGGATGGATCGAGGATCAGTACCTACAAGGCAAGTTTGCGTTGTCTGAAAAATGGAAGATAAACCCACCACAGCCGCACACTCCAAAGAAGATGGACGCACCGGGGGCAACTTGTCATGTGATCTCTCACTCATTGGCGGATGATAAAGAGGCTCCTTGCGCCGAGAAACCGAGGGCAGACCCTGAACCAGAAATTCTGCGGTCGTCAGACGAGTTGATCGATGCCTTCCTGAATGAGATTCATCTGAAAGTTAAAGCCAATCAAGAGCGTGAGATGGCCATACTGGAAGGAGCCAAATACCGACTACTAGACCAAAGAGTCGAGGCACTTCCATCAAATCAAAAGTCATCCGCTGCGGATAAAAACAAATTCAAGACGAGGAAAAGGTTCGCCAAAGCCCTATCAGTGGGAATGAAGCTACCACCCTCTGAAGAAAATACTCTCGGTGGAGTAGAGATGCATCCTAACTTCTGCTTATATCATCAGAAGATCATATATCCTACCGAAGACTGCGACTCCTTTAAGTGTTGGTGGAAAGGGTATGTCGCTCAAAAGCAACACTTCAACAGGACAAAGCGTGAAACTCATAGACATCAGAAAAATGCGATAGATGGGCGCAAAAGAGCCGCCGACGACTGTCACATAGCCGACTCTAAGGGATCGCAAATTATCACCTTTGAAAGCGACTCTGACGAAGAAGCTTCCCTCAACCCTCTCCTCAAGGAATCCATTTCAAAAATGAAAGAATTGAGGAGTTGCGAGAACGTTCAGTCGTGCAATCGCACGCTACTCGAAAAAAATCTCGGCCCCGCAAACAAAGGATCGAGCAAAAAGGATAAAGGGATTGGAAAAACAGCCCTCGTAGCCAACACTCAACAGCAATCGAGTGGCCCTAGACCGGTTGTTTGCCGAAACAACAAGCGGCAACCCCTCCATGAAAAGTTGAAACGTCTTTACTCGTTTCCTCAAGATAAAACAAGGAGACTGTTCGAGCTAGCAGTGCATGACAGACTCATCAATCTGCCAAGTCCAAAACGTCCGTTGCGGCCAAGTGATGTTAACGATCTTAATTATTGCCCTTACCACCAAACGGTAAGTCACCTGATCGAGGATTGCTACGTCTTCAAAAACTGGGTTGAAGACCAATACCAAGAGGGCAAGTTCGTCATCTCCGAAAACTAGAAGGTGAGCTCGCCACAACCGCACGCTCCGAGAAAGATGGATACGCCGGGGACATCATGCTCAGTCATAGAGAAAGCCCCATAGACCGAAAAGTCAGTAAACTAGAGATTCGCCTCAAATACAGCGACGGCGGACCGAAACGTCCTTAAACTAATGATGGACCACAACGTCCTAAAACTAGCTGCGGACCGAAACGTCCTTAAACTACTACCGCAGCATCTTCAAAAAAAAATTAAAAAAAATACGGTAAGTCCATAAGCAAAATGGGCACGGATGAAAACCCGAAAGGGCTCCGTGAGTAAAAACAGCAGGGCTATCGGCGAGTGTTTGTGAAAACCCGAAAGGGCCCGACCTCGTTAGAAAAAAGAATAAAAATAAATAAAAAATAATAATAATAAGACGGTATGTCCATAAGCAAAAGGGGCACGGATGAAAACCCAAAAGGGCTCCGTGAGTAAAAACAGCAGGGCTACCGGCGAGTGTTTGTGAAAACCCGAAAGAGCGCAACCTCATTAAAAGACACTTACAAGGTCCTCTCGACCTCGTAAGGAGAAACCACCCGCGTGAGATCCTTACGACTCACAGGGAAGCAACACACTTAGGGATCCTCATGATTCCTAAGGAGAAATTACACTTGCGAGATCCTCACGACTCGTAAGGAGAACTCTCTTATGGGACCCTCACGACTCATAAGATTTGAAGGTCTTAAGTTACAGAGACCTGAACCTGTTCTTAAGCAACTCCCACAACCTTCGATAATGCCCTACAAGTGGCTCAATACTGACCCTTGTATATGATCCACGGGCGTGAATAAACATTTCCCTAACCAAGTCCCATCCGTGGCTAGGGATATGTCCATATGGTGAACAACCCTTGTAAGTCCTCTCGACTGATAAGGAGAAAACCCTTTTGTAAGATCCTTACGACTTACAGGGGAACATACACTTAGGAATCCTCATGATCCCTAAGGAGAAAACACACCTACGAGATCCTCACGACTTGTAGGGAGAAATACCTTTGTGATACCCTTACGGCTCATGAAGTCAAAAGCCTTAGTCGACAAGACCCTAACCCTGTTCGCTAAGCCACCTTTGTTCGACATCGACAGAGGCAAATGATGATTCGCTCCCGGCAATATCCCAGTTGTAGCGATGCTGATGCCAAAACCGGTATCAAATTCCAAGCCCTTTCATGGCAAATGATGATTCGCTCCTGGCAATATTCCAGTTGTAGCGATGCTGATGCTGAGATTGGCATCAAGATTCCAAGTTCTACACTCGCGATAAAAAATCTGCGAGCCACACATGCATACGAAATAGCCGAAATGATGGGGCAACTTGCAATAAAAAGCAGCAAGTGAAAATGTATGTATGCGAAATAGCCGAAATGATTGGGCGACTCGCAATAAAAAGCAGCGAGTAAAAATAAAATAAATAGCCGAAATGATTAGGCGCCGCGAAAAATAGCCGAAATGATTGGGCAATCGCGACCTTCGCGATATAAAAGCTGAAATGCTGAAATGATAGAGCATCGCGGAAATACCAAAAAAATGAATGATGAATGATTCTTTTTGCCCTACAGGTGAGATCACATCGATCCCTGTATACAATCCAGGGGTACAAACAAAGAGGGAACCATACCTTCCCAACAGGCTCCATCAGAAAATGAAGCCAAATCTCGACGGTTCATAGACAACCTAGAGACAATCTCGCCATTTGTCGCAATATTGCAGACACAATGTCAACAAACGGAGCAAAAAGAAGATCCCTAGCTTCAGGGTCTCGACGTCGATATCGACAACTTAGAGATCACCAACGGCGTTTCTCCTCATTCCAACCAGATGCAGACATGACGTCAACAACCAACCTCAGAGTCGCAATGAAATGGAGCCACGGCATAGTCCCTAGTTCCAAATCTTAACGGCAATATCTACGGCCTAAGAATCAACAAAGGCGTTCCTTCGCAGTCCATCAAGATGTAGATACAATGCCAACAAAAGACCTCGCGGTCGAAACAAAGCGAAGCGACGGCAAAATCCCAGCTTCATCTCAATAATCGTCTCGATACAGCAGACGAGATGTTAACAACGGCGTTCCTTCGCAGTCCATCAAGATGCAGATACAACGCCAACGAAAAACCCCATAATCAAACAAACGGAGCCACGGCAAAATCCCTAGTTCCAAACCTCGACGGTTCACCAGCAACCTAGAGACAACCGCGACGTTCGTCTTGATACAGCAGACGAGATGTCACCCCAGCGTTCTTCCTCCAACAGGGTTCAGACGCGACAATCAAACAAACGGAGCCATGGCAAAATCCCTAGTTCCAAACCTCGACGGTTCACCAGCAACCTAGAGACAACCGAAACGTTCGTCTCGATACAGCAGACAAGATGTCACCCCAGCGGTCTTCCTCCAGCAGGGTTCAGACGCGACAATCAAACAAACGGAGCCACGGCAAAATCCCTAGTTCCAAATCTCGACGGTTCACCAGCAACCTAGAGACAACCGCGACGTTCGTCTCGATACAGCAGACGAGATGTCACCCCAGCGTTCTTCCTCCGGCAGGGTTCAAACGCGACAATCAAACAAACGGAGCCACGGCAAAATCCCTAGTTCCAAACCTCGACGGTTCACCAGCAACCTAGAGACAACCGCGACATTCGCCTCGATACAGCAGACGCGATGTCAGCAAACGAAGCAAAGGCCAAATTCCTAACTTTAGGGTCTTGAGGGCAACTCACATAAAACCTGAAAGACTATCGGAGATCATCCCACACCAGCGCGGAGTGGTTATGACTCATTGGGGCTCTCCAAAATGAGCCTAACCTCAAGTAAAAAGCGGCATGGCAAAATTCCTAACGCTTGCTCTTCCGACGGTCAAACTGCCAAGGAGGATTGCTTGAAGATGTCTTGTCCAGCCCCCGAAGGGATCAGAGACACGGCAGTCGCAGGGCTACTCGAACAGCACGATTGCCTATCGAGGAATATATCAGCTGATGCGACGGTACGACGGCCAAAACCCTAAGTACCACAGACCCTAACAGACTTCTGTCGTAAAGAGCAGAGGTTAACTGTGACGTTAGGATATTCTTGCGAGAAATGCTCGATTCGTCTCGACTTGTGAGGAAATTGATGTCTTTGGGAGAACTTCTCGATGCGGCTCGACTCGTAAGATAAAGCCTTAGGCAGTAAGGATTAAAAAACCTGTTTGCCTAAGCACTGGGACCCTACAAGTTGGCCCAAAACGGTCTCTTGCATACTATCCACGGATCTCACTCTTCAAAGTCGAATCTCGACAAGGAGGGAAACAACCGCTTACGGGTCCTCCTGACTCGTAAGAGGGAAAATTCTCTTATAGGATCCTTACGACTTATAAGAGAAAACACACTTAGGAATCCTCACGATTCCTAAAGAGAAAATGCACCTACGAGATCCTCTCGATCCGTAGGGAGAAAAGTCTTTATAAGACCCTCACGGCTCATAAAGTTGAAAAGTCTTAGACAACAGATCTGAACCTGCGGTCTAAGCCATCGCTACCTCTTGAAGAAGCCAAGACAAGATGCTCGCTCTGTCATCTATCGACCATGTTTACTAATAACAACATGCTGATAATCAAAGAAAGAAGAACGGACATCTGATTTACATTTGATCAAGCATTCGAGACACTCATTCATGCATGGGCAGAAGATTCAGAACGAGAAATAAGAAAGGCTGAAATAAAAACTTTCCATTCATATTGCCAAAAATTCTTACAACCATAAAGAAATATGCAAAAACATTATTCAAATGATTACAATGGTATAACCTTAGATCCAGGGCACAGATTAAGGAATTCAAAAGTAAGGCCATCTAGAGTCCTTCTGGCCTTTCTGATTATTCCCGTGCGCAGCCTCTTGCGCTCACGTGTTTCAAGATCTTCGGCAAGGCCCCCTATCCTTCGATAAGCAGCGATTATCGTCGTCTGCTGAAAAACTTGATGCAGAATGTCGATGAGGCTATCCCGCCATTTGTTCGAGATCAGCCCCGACAGGTACACTGAATGCACCTTATCTTCGGCATCATCCAGCACATTAAGCGGCATGGCCTCATGAAACCCTAGGAGTGCTCTCCAAATGGCTCCCAAAACGACCTTCAAGAGAGCAGAACGACAAGGAAGTATCCAACCAACGCGTGCGTTCAGACGACCCATAACCTCCGCACACTGGGCATCTGTAAACTCCTGGTTCTGTTGACGGCCCTGTACGCGGATATCTTCATAGGTGATGAATTCGTACAGACTGTATAGATGCACCGCCATAATGCCTGAAGGAAATATCATTGGAAAATTAGCAATAAAAAAAAGAGAGACAGGGAGTTAAAACTCCTCGAGAGCAATGCTCTGCAGACAGGAGTGGCACCTGTCAAAATCAGTTATGAGGAGAATTTGAAGAAAATCCCCTAAGAACATTGAGAGCTTTGCTCTGAAAAGATGATATAATAACAATAATATAAAATGCCATCTTTAACTTCCATGATCCATGAAGAATTCTTAAGAGTTCTTCTATATGATTTGGAAGGAGCAAAGCTCCATTAATGAATTAAGAAAATACAAGGAAAATCTTTTAGAGAGCAGAGCTCTATTAATGGAACCCTAATAGGGTTCCCTTTAGTTCTCTTTAGATCCCTTTAGACCTATAGAGTAAAGCTCTGCTAAGTGAAACCCTAAATGGGTTTTCTTTAGATCAGGGATCTATTGAGAGCAAGGCTCTGTCAACGAAAATTAATTTAATTTAATTTGATTTAAATTAAAACTTTTACCTAAAAGTGTTAAGAGTTTAACTCTTGGAGTTCTTGAAAGTAAAGAGCAGGGCTCTGAGATTCTGAAAGTAAAAATCTTAAAAGATAATAATCATCTGTTGAGGATCAAAGGTCCTATTTATAGGCATCAAATGCCCTTTCAACTTCCAAAATTTGCCGCGACGGTTGGAATTCTGCCACCGCCGCGCTCATGTTTGGGGGCCACGTAAGCGCAACGGGGGGGGCATTTGTTTACCCCAATCAGAGCAAAGCTCTGTTCAAATTTCAAGGCGGGAAACGAAGCAACGCTTCTGTTTCCCCCAATCAGAGCAAGGAGCTGTTTTGAAAATTAAAGTGAAAATTAAAATTAAAAGCAACGCTTCAGATTCCTTGCGCTGCGCGCAACGCGCCACGTGTCAAAATCAGACACGCCAGCACAGGGAGCACTGCGTCCGGGGCAGCGTACCCAATCAGAACAAGGCTCTATTTAAAATAAAAATTAAAGAAGCAACGCTTCAGCTGACTTGCGCTCTGCGCCGCGCGACACGCGCCAGCGCAGTTGCGCTGCGCGACACGTGTCAGGCGCAGTTGCGCTGCGCGACACGTGTCAAGCGCAGGTGCGTTTGCGCCAAACAGAATTAAAATTCTGAGAAATCTTCCTAATCTTGTTAAAACAAGAAGATTGTCTTCTGTAAAACAGAAGCCCTTGGATCAAAGATCCAACGGTAGGGAAAAATCCCCAAATCACTCAGAGAGAGATCTCTTTAACTAATTTAACAAATTAATTGGCACTATATAAAGGCCCCTAGACCCCAATTTTAAAAGACATCAATACACAGCAACACAGAAAGAAAAAACAGAGAATTTCTCTAAACAATTTTGAGAAGAGCTCAAAGAAAGAAAAGGTAAAAATCTTTAATAAAAAAAGAATTTCTTCTAAAAGATCATTGATCTAAGAACAAGATCAAAGATCTTCAATAAAAAAAAATAATAAAAACATAGGCATTGCCTTTTGATGAACCACTGGTTCTGGAATCTTAAAAGATTCTTTTCTTGAATCCAAAATTGGATCAAGATATTAAAACAGTGCCCTGCACTTGTAAATCTGCACTGTTGCGCTCTTGGGTTGGCGCAAGCCACCAGAGAGCGCCACGTGTCAGCTCCAGAACAACTTGCGCTATGCGCTTTTAAAAAATAGAGCACTGCTCTCTTAAGTTGGCGCAACTCACCAGAGCGCGCCACGTGTCAGCAGTGCACTAGCGCAGCGCAGTGGCGCAGCGCACTGCGCTTGCGCTCATCAGAGCGTGACACGTGGCACCATCACATGAGTTTGCGCCTTGCGCTCCTCAATTGGCGCAAAGCGCCTGACAAGCCACGTGGGGCGCTGTCAGAGCATTTAATGCAATGCATTATCAAGGGCAGAGCCCAATAAAAAAGGTCTATCAGACCAAATAAAAGTGCGATGCACTATTAAAAGGGGCAGAGCTCAATTAAAAGGAAAAAAGTCCAGACTAAAATAAAATACCATGCATTATTAAGCAGGGGCAGAGCCCAAATAAAGGCCTAACAGGCCAACTACAAATAAAAATGTTGAACATCTTCAACTGGACTTAGCCCAATCATGGCCATAAGTCCTCAAATTAAATTGACTGAGCACAACTGCTCCCTTAAATCAATTTATATTCGGTTCAAGGGTACATCTCTGAACTCCTCTGACACCTATCGTTGTAATCCTTCGACGACGTCAGAGAGGTGACGGGTCCCGACGGCCATATATGCAATGGACCACCACGTCCCTAAACTGGAACGTGGACCACTACGTCCCTAAACTGGAACAATAGAGCCTCCAAATGCTTTTTTGTCGGATCTAAACGATCTCGTTTAAGTTGATCTTAGCCTCAAATATGGCTAACGTATCCTTAAACATTCAAACAGACTTTAGTCCCAAATTGGACTATAAGACCCCCAATCAACTTTGGTTCAAGGGTACATCTCCGAACTCCTCTGACACCTGTCGTTGTAATCCTTCAACGTCGTCAGAGAGGTGACGGGTCCCGACGGCCATATATTAAATGGACCACTACGTCCCTAAACTGGAATAATAGAGCCCCCTAAATGCTATTCCCGTTAAGTTGATTTTAGTCTCAAATCAGACTAACGTATCCTTAATGAACGTTTAAGTTGATCTTAGCCTTAATATGGCTAACGTATCCTTAAACTAAAACACCAAACCCAAATCTAAGTAAATACGGATTTGGACTAATCCACGTCCTACGGGCGACGGCATCACTTAGTCTCCGTATACAATCCACGGGCATCCACAAACAAAGCAAACACACACGACACAAAGTGAAATTCTGGAGAAGGAGAAAGTGGTTACCGCGATGCGGTAGCGTAATTAACTGCAGGGGCTTGCGCCTGCAGGGAAGAGCGTCCCCACAATAAAAAACCCCTCAAGCGAGGGGGAATCTGAAGAAGTCTGCTACATCGGCCGCATCCGTCTAAACCTCCGATACACGGTGCCATAAATCAACTTGGCATCTTCGGAGAGGTAGACGGATAAAACCAAATAGCATCTGCCCCGAATCTCAGGAAAGACGTTCAGTCTTGGCCGTCTTTAGGAGGGGAACAACCGCCGGCCGCCTCCAAGAGCACCAGCGACCACCTCTACAACCACCACGTCGCTGCCACGGTCCCTTACCCACTCCACCATCCAAACTTCCCTATGAACCCCCCTGCACCGACCCAACCGCCTGCCACCCTTGCCTACAAGCCATTGCCAGAGCCCCTCAGCCACCGCCGACACCAATGAAGACCTCCATATCACCAGAGCCATCCTCCTTCGCTTCTCCAAGCCGAGCCCCTCTCCCAGCTGCTAAGCTTCTCCACCCATCTCCAATGACTGCCGTTGCCCCTTGCCGCCGACAGCTCCGCTGCGACCACCATCATCGTCTCGTCAAGCCAAGCCTTGTAGTTGCTGAGCCCAAGCTCCACTTCAAGCCCAAGCACCCCATCTCACCGAGATCACCTCGTTGCTGTTGCCATGCCCTTGCCATTTCCGGTGTCGTGTTGTTATTGCTGCCTCGTTGTAGCCGTGCCTAGCCCGTGTGTGCTCGTGTCGCGCTTATCGTCGTCAGGCAAGTTTCAAAACTTACTTATCATGCTATGATTGCCTTTACAATTAATTAGAAACGTAATTGAATTGTGATTCGAACACAATAGCGAACATTTGTGTTAATTGTGCTAATGAAGCCCAACTAGGACTTGTGACCATGTTGATATCACATAGAAATATAGGGATAATAACCAGTTTCGATTAAGTGAGGAAAACATGTGTTTTATTTGATACCGAATGCTTAACCTAGGTGTTCGATACGAATCCTAAGCGAAAACCTACTCTAATATAGAGAAACTCATGATTAATGAAACCCTGTGTGGTTAACGAACATCATATATAAATTTGGCTGTAAAATAAAGTTGGTTACCTTCCCTAAAACGACAACCCGATAACCCTTATGAAAGCTGATTTTTCTCGGACAAGCTGAACGGTTAAAATCATAATAAATTATCTATATATCAGATCTCAGAGTGCTATGGATTGTATCGAGTCCAACAGATAAACCTACAGTACCCCATAGTTCATCTTTGTATTTTGATAAGTTATAACAATTAATACTGAGGTGATTCGCGGCCCTGAACCGCAGTCCGGAGCAGCTTTTTGTTTTGAATACTAGATTTTGAACACCTGTGCACCTCTCTTTAAACTGAAAATGCACGGAACCCCATACGATCACGTAGATAATTTAACTATCTAACACATGAATCTATTCCCGTGTCGTTTCACCGTCGTTTGATATTTAATTTGCATTTTAGAATACCGTTGTGTTCTGCGGTTTCTGCAGTGACCTCTCTTACACTGTCACATTGAACATGACCTAACTTCTAATACAAGAATCCTATCGATAATCCATTTGATGAGTTGGAAACATAACATAAAAATCTACATATTATTTAACTGTAGTGTCGCTTAATTGTGCTCCCAAATAGGAGTAAAGAGTGTTACGAAACGGACTTCCAGTTCAGAAACTGGATTTCCCACAGTAAACACTTAAAATGAAATGACCATAACTAGCAAACCTGGAATCCGATTGACGTGAAACCAATTTTTATAGACACATAAATAATCATTCTGCTTACCCCTTTTATATTATTTTGCTTAATTCTACACATGTGATTTATAGTACATTTTCCAAGTGGTATGACATTGGCTGCTATGTTCTTTCATATTATAATTAATCGCTTTCTCATCATATCATGTAGCGGTTGTATCCTCATTTGAATAGTGGTCATATACATTGATAACCTAGTGATTGTGTTACATTACCCAGTGATAAATATTAGTGATTTGATCGTGGCAAGTACGTTAGTGTATAAGTGTGATTGAGTAGTGAAAGTGATACGTACTTGTACATAATCAGCGGAACCAGTTAATTTATTGCATTGTCGACGTCTATAGGACATATATAAGTGTAACTATAACTGGAATGGGACGGTTATGGAGCACTTATATTAGTGTCATAGGTAAGGCGTCAAACACTGTCTATTTATCTTGGGCACCAGTCGAGACATGCTTGATAGAGATCCTGTCTCTAGTTCTCGTGTAGACTTTTCATGGACCGACTAATATTTGGGTTTATGGTTAGTATTTGATGCAGACCGTGGGTTTAGGGTAGTTTGAGTGTGAGTTAAACGGAATCTCGGGAGTCCCATTGCTGGCATATACAGCGATTCTGGGAGTCGTATGGGTGATATTACTGATTATTAGTGAGCGTGTTTCGGACCTGTGTTCCCTTGCCCCTGGGGCCTATCCTTGGATTGGGGATACTCCTGCGTGGTTGACGTTCACACTTGGACTGACGATAGGTTTAGAGACCAAGACTGTGAGACTTATAGACTGATAGGTTTAGTGACATGGACATGCATTAATTACTCATTTCGATATACCTGCTTTACTGTTTACCTGTACCGATTATTTCATGCTCATGTCATCACTCCATGTTTACTGTTTCATGTTCATCATTATTGCACGTGTTTACATATGTATTCATATATATTGCTATTGTGTCGCTCTGACGACCTGAGTATGCATGCTCACAGTGAGAAGTGGACTGAGCTTGGATCAGGACCTAACGTACCTCGAGGATTTTGCGCACATCCAGATCAACGACGCTAGCGTTATCTTTCTCTTGATCCCTATATGGTATATTTTTATCTGTATTGATAGATTTTGTGACGACATTTCTCATTACCTGTGCATTGATTACTGATTACCATTTAATGCTAGAAGCCGAAGTGTGACTACGGCAGGATATTTCCTTGACCGTAGGAGCATGGCTGGCCTTGTCGACCACATGTATTCCGTATTTTGGGAAGCGGGGCGTGACATGGTTTTGTTGGTATTAAAGCCAGGTTTGTTTAGATTGAGATTACAGTTCCTAAATTGGGCTTGACAATCTAAGCCACCCTTTCGGTCCAGATTGTGAACTTGTTATCCTTGACTAGAATCCCTATGGTTCGTCAAGCTATATTTTGACTCTATCCGTTAGAGTTTTTGTCACGCCCCTCTTCCCAGAGTACGCTAAGATAGGCACGTGACAGAGCCAACCATGCTACCTGTGGATAGGAAATATCCTTCCACAGTCACATTACGGCTGTAGAGATATCAAGAACAATAATAAACTATTTAACACATGTCCATAAGCCAGAATAAACGAGTCAAGAATAAAATAATGCGGAAGTAAAAGATCCAATACAAGAATAAACTGGAATGTACGTCCCATAATGCGGGCTCACATCAGGAATGAAAATGCATAAATAAACCAAAATACTAACAGGTCCTCACTGCTCGGCCTGCTGACTGAAATACTCCTGCTCGGCCTGCAGCAAAGGTAAAGAATCTGGGCCATGCAAAACCCAGACGTCAGTGCGTCATAATATCAAGCAATAATATAAACAGGGGGTAGCAAGATATGCAGGCACGAGTATGAACAGTAATAAAGGTAAAACAGTAACATAAATAAGGACAGTGCAGGGTAAGGCACAGGTGATGTGCAGTGAGTAATCTAAACGGGTCTACTGGGTTAACTACTCTCAAGTCTTGAAATCAATTTGATGAATCATCGATGTAACTCAATAGTATCCCGTGCGTGCTCAGGACCACGATCAAGATTCTCAGGCTGAATCCGAGACGTGCCGCTAGGCAGTAAAAGGTGGTATGTAAAGATGAATGATGTCAGCAGTAGCATCCCGGGGCTGGCCTAGCCCGTAAGACTGATCAGTAAAGGCATCGAGCTGTCGAGTTACAAGTCAGGTTTCATCATTGATTTCCCCATACCCCCAAGTTATGTGTTCAAGTCAGGTATTGATAAATCTGGATCTAATGTCAACACAGGATCAAGCAAGTACAGGTTTGTCTAAATAGACAACAGGAAATGTCCGTAGGGATAACAGGTCAAGATTGTTGGCATTAGTAACAAGATTAGGTAACAGGTCAAGCTGTGGTACATCAGGTCAAGTCAGGTAGTGTTCAGGGATCAAATCATGTCAATTAGTACACATGTATCAAGTCGTGTTAAGTAGTAGTGTAACAAGTCATGTCAGGGGGTGCACAAGTGTCACGTAGGTGCTCATAATCAAACTATACTAAGCATGGGTACACAAAAAAAAGTATGGGGTACCAATGTAACAATAAAATGGAATAATGTGATGTGGTATGCAAATAGGTATAGATTCAAACATATGGATGCACAGTTATCGATTAGGGTTAAGATTATAGTTTCAATATTAATTAGGATGCACTTTATTAAACATGGAATGTTAATATCACAGTATTATGCACTAATATGATCTAAGGATGCAATTATATATATATAAGGCGAGATGGATGCAAACGGGTGTCCGAAAGGTTATAAACTATAAAAATGGTACTATGGGATGTACAAATAAGCACTATGTGATATAAATATTGATATGGGTGCAGTATATTGTAATCTAGTATGCAACAAGATTAGTTTTCATGATCTAGATCTAAAATGTTATAAACGGAACATCGAAACGTTAAAAAAATGAAACATGGGGTACTAGATTTAAACTACAGGTATGATATTTATTTAAATAGGTATAAGATGAGTTATATAGCATGTAGCAAGATTAACTTGCCTAGACGGATCAAGAAACGGGTGTGTACAGAACGTCTCACGCCGGCGAAAAGTCGCGACATGCGTACGGTGCACAGAACGGATCCAAACTATGCACAAAGGTGATCACACAAGTCAGGTACGTTCGCTGGAGTGTTGGGATCGTTGACGTCATGTCCGGTTTCCGGCGAACTATAAAAGGCAGAGAACAATCTTGAGAGAAAAAGAACAGAAGAAAGAAAGAAGGGAAATGAAAGAAGGGAAGAAGGAAATGGGAAAGAAGAAAGCTCACCGTGGTGTACTGGAGTCGGAGAACGAGGGGCGAGGACGAGATCGACGGCGGCGATCAACTCCAGCGGTGTGACGTGTGCAGGGGTGCTCGGGTTTGGGTTTCAGGGTGTGCAGAGCTCGGGGAGATGAGCAGAGGAGAGTGAGGATGAGGGGAAGATGAAGACGAGGTCGAGAGGGCGTCGTCGGAGGCTTTGGCGACGGCGAAGTGGAGGCAGGCGGGGTTAGGGTTCGTAGGTTTTAAAAAAAGGAAGAAGGTATATATATATAATATATAGGGAGAGAGAGAGATATAAAGGAAGAGAGAATCGAGAGGAGAGAGAGAAGAGATCGAGAGGAGAGAGAGAAGGTGCGGTGAATAGTGAGGAGAGATAGATTTGTTGTTTTGTGGGGGGGAGAGAAAGAGATAGCGGGTGAGTGAGAGAGAGAGAGAAAGAGAAAGAGAGAAAGAAAAGAAAGAGAGAGAGAGATGTGTGGGGCCCTCTTGACACAGAGAGAGAGCTGGAGGAGTGAACAGATTTAGTTAGGGAAAAGATTTTAAAAATTTAAAAAGATTTTATTGTTAGTTAAGTAAAATTTAATCTGTTGATTTAAAATATAGTGATATATTAAATTAATTAATTTGAATTTTGGCGAGATACAAAATATTCGAAAACGCGCTCGGGTCGGGTCTAAAAATTCAAATTTTAAATACGAAAAAAATATATGCGACTTTCAAAATTCAAAATGAATGCTCAGGTAACGAAAATGCATACCCCCAAGAACGGATGCACGTACGTGCGCGTAGCCATCCAAACACGTCTGTTTCACTTAACGGGACGAGAACAAGATGCGCGGACGCTACCATGGGGTTAGGGGTATCATGCAGGCTATGAAATGCAATTTTAAATTATTTTACATGACCTAAAATGTTATATGGTAAAAGATGCAATGCCAGGTAAAATGCCAGTATGCAGTATACATGAGATGCACGCGTCTATGTAATAAGTCAAGGTAATTCATAAATATGAAACAAACATGTCCAAGCAAGCAGGTCGGGTCAAATGTAATGTAAAATGTAAAATACCATTCGCACCCAAACACGATAAATCAAGAAAATACCACCAATAAGGAAATACGGGAACTGTAATTGGTATAAATGAACTAGGTTGTTACAGTTTTGGGTGACTTAGTAGAGTTATGTGATTGAAAGTATGAACTGCAGTATGGTTATAATGCAGCACTCTGCTTGAGTGACTTGGAGTTCTACATCTGATTTCCACTCGTTTGAGTTCCACCTCACCATATATTCTTATTTCGTTGTCCATTCTACATCTTATTCTGATTCTTAAATATCTTGTACCTTATGCCGTCCTAAAATTGTTGTTTCAGGACCATGTCTTCCAACAACTCTTCTTCTACCTCCACTATCCAGAGTCAGACCGTCGAGATTTTAGGTGTACTGCAAGGTTTGACGGAAACCCAGGAGTGAACGAACGATCTCTTAGCTGAAGGACTAAGAAGGAAAATGGATCAAGCACCAACGGAAGCCCCCAATCATAGGAGAATCCCTGTTAAACAAAAAGGTGGCATGCAGATGAAGTGCTCATTTGTTCCTCAGCAACAGAATCAGCGGAGAACCCAAAGTTGTGGTTATTGCAAGAGGCCAAGACACCTTCAGAGGGACTGTCGCGAGGCCAAAGAGCAGTGCTTGATTTGTGGATCCGACTAACATTTTGTCAATGGTTGCCCTAGAAGGAAAGAGCTGCAAAGTGGAGATTCACCAATGCCCTCCAAATCTGCTTGAGCGACTTGGTTGTTTCGTAGTTCGAGAATGATATGGACCCAGCACCTGATTTAGACTTACCTTACAAGATTGCAGAGATTTAGATATCGACGCGGAGTTATCACCTTTCCTGCTTTCAATAAAAACATTGTCACTCTATTTAGTAGTTGTTTCTTTTCATTTAAATCTTATATCTGTTGAAGTTCTTAGTTTGAATGTAATAAAGTTGTGGATTATGACTGCCTGCTTTTTTTTGACTCACTATATTTAGACTTTAAACTTAGTCGACATTATAGTTCATCACCGCACCCCGGACTCTTTTTTCGATTAGCTTGTATCTTGCCGCATACCCCCTGTCTGAAATTGTCGATCCTATACTCCTTGTTAACTTATATCTCCCCCTGATTTTGAATCCGATTTCATCCTTTATCTTTATATCATTCTGGACAACCCAAATTCCTCCTCATATTTCTTCCATTTCGGGTGCTTGCTCACGGCGTTGCTCTTCAATATATATACCGCAATCCATTCTCCGACTAGTATACTGTATGTTACCAGTGTTAATTTCCGTTGATATAATTATAATTAGTACAATTACGATTCTAAATTTTTAGAGTTTTGCATATTTATAATAAGTTAGATTTCCATTATGTGTTAGTAAGTATCTTTAGTTTTACTTACTGTCCCAAAGTTCTCTACTATTTTTAAGCTTTTAAATTGTTTTGATTTACATTATATATTTTATTTTCTAGTGAATTTTTCATACTAATGCTTTCAGTTTATATGTCACTATTATTGTTTTTATTATTAGCTCGCTTATTCTTCGTTTTATTTTTCGACACTTTTACTTTATACGTATTCTAAAGTTATTTTGTACTTGTTTGAATTGTAGTTTCACCAAAATAGTTTCAGTTCTTAAGCCTTATCAGCCAATCCTTCACTATTTTTTATTATTAATAATCTATTTTTCTTGTATTGTATATAAAGTTTATCATTATAAATGGTTATGCCTTGTACATATGCTTATTCTCTTAGTTGCGCTATTTCTTATACATATATAGATCTTTGATTTTTCATCTAGTTGCTTTTACGTAAATCGTTATATAATAGTCTTTGATATTGTTACTTTTCGCATTGCGTTCTATAGCTTATCGTTTATTTTAATTTTGAGGATGAAATTTTATTTAAGTGGGGTATGAAGTAATACCCAGTTTATTTTTCCTTAATATCCATATTTCGTATGTTTTCTATTTAATTTATTCCCAAATATTTTCCACATATTTTTCCTTATGTTTTCTAAACCCTAATTCCTAATCCTAAAAAAAATTTCCTAAATAATCAAACCTAAAACTCTAATTAATTCCTAACCTAAAGGCAGACACTACCCAACTCAAACCCACAAACCCAAACTTGAACCCTCACCCCTTCTTCTTCTCTTCTTCTTCTCATCTTTTTCTCCTCATTCTATTCTCTTTTTCCCACCTATTCTCCCTCGCGCTTCCCTCGCTCCTCATGCCTACGCCTGAGAGACTCGCACCCATGCTCCAACGGTCGCGCCCACTTCCCCACTTTCGCGAGACTCGCTCCCCTCAACAACCCATGTCCTCCCCTCCCTCGCGCGTCCCCCAGCCTTCGCCCGCATCTCCTTCATCACCGGTCCTCTTCTTCGACCAAAAAAACTCACGTCCCCATCTCGAGTACCCCTTGCTGTCTTCCCTTGCCACCTCCATCGTCCTTTCTCCCTCTCCCCTTCACCTCCGACGAACCTTAACCTCGCTGCACAGAACCGCGCCTGCAACCTCACCCAACCTCGCTACAACCCTAGCCTCTCCTGCGCCTCACCGAAGCTCACCTCGCAGATGACCTCACCCCATTCTCCTCTCCCGTTTCCCGACCACCAGAACTCATCACCCCGAGCACTTTCCTGCATAGGACCCCGATCCCCGATGTCAAGAACCCCGTTTACCCTATGCCTTGCCGTCGCCGACCCATCATCGATGTCTCCCTCGCCTCGCTTATGACCCCGAGTCCATCTCACCGCTGCGCTCGAACCAACGCGAGGACCCACGCTCATGCTCGCATCGTCGCCGTCACTGACTCCTCTCAACCGCCATGAGCTCACACCCTCCACCCTGATCAAGCCACCGACTTCTCATCCCCTAACCTCCGACGAACCAACAACACCTCCGACGAGATCGCGGAGCCACCACCTCTTCTCCCCGAGCACCCTCGATCTACACCACTCCTCCTTCTTCTCTTTCTCCTCCTCCATCGACCAAGCTTCATCTTCGCCGTCGGCCGCCTCTAAGAGCACCAGCGACCACCTCTGCAACCACCACGTCACTGCCACGGTCCCTTGCCCACTCCACCATCCAAACTTCCCCATGAACCCCTCTGCCCCGACCCAACCGCCTACCACCCTCGCCTACATGCCATTGTCGGAGCCACTCAGCCATCGCCGACACCAACGAAGACCTCCATATTACCAGAGCCATCCTCCTCCGCTTCTCCAAGCCAAGCCCCTCTCCTAGCTGCCAAGCTTTGCCACCCATCTCCAACGACTGCCGTTGCCCCTCGCCGCCGACAGATCCGCTGGGACCACTGTCGTCGCCTCGTCAAGCCGAGCCTCGTAGTTGCTGAGCCCAAGCTCTACTTCAAGCCCAAGCATCCCATCTCACCGAGCTCACCTCGTTGCTGTTGCCATGGCTGTGCCGTTGCCGATGTCATGTTGTTACTGCTACCTCGCTGTCGCCGTGCCTAGCCCATGTGTGCTCGTGTCGCGCTTATCGTCGTCAGGCAAGTTTCAAAACTTTCTTATCATGCTATGATTGCCTTTACAATTAATTATAAACGTAATTGAATTATGATTCGAACCCAATAGAGAACGTTTGTATTAATTTTTATAATGAAGCCCGACTAGGACTTGTGACCATGTTGATATCACATAAAAATATAGGGATAATAACTAGTTTTGATTAAGTGAGGAAAACGTGTGTTTTGTTTGATACCGAATGCTTAACCTAGGTGTTCGATATGAATCCTAAGCGAAAACCTACTCTAATATGGAGGAACTCATGATCGATGAAACCCTGCATGGTTAAAGAACATCGTATATAAATTTGGCTATAAAATAAAGTTGGTTACCTTCCCTAAAACGACGACCCGATAACCCTTATGAAAGCTGATTTTTCTCGGACAAGCTGAACGGTTAAAATCATAATAAATTATCTATATATCGGATCTCAGAGTGCTATGGATCGTATCGAGGCCAACAGATAAACCTACATCATACCATAGTTCATCTTTGCATTTTGATAAGTTATAATAATGAATACTTAGATGATTCGCGGCCCTGAACTGCAGTCCTGGGCAGCGTTTTGTTTTGGATACTAGACTTTGAACACCTGTGCACCCCCTCTTTAAACTGAAAATTCATGGAACCCCATAGGATCATGTAGATAATTTAATTATCTAACACATGAATCTGGTCCCGTGTCGTTTCACCGTCGTTTGATATTTAATTTGTATTTTAGAATACCGTTGTGTTCTGCAGTTTCTGCAGTGAACTCTCTTACACCGTCACATTGAACATGGCCTAACTTCTAATACAAGAATCCTATCGATAATCCGTTTGATGAGTTGGAAACATAACAGAAAAATATACATATTATTTAACTGTATCATCGCCTAATTATGCACGCAACTGGAGTAAAGCGTGTTACGAAACGGACTTCCAGTTCAGAAACTGGATTTCCCGCAGTAAACACTTAAAATGAAATGACCATAGCTAGCAAACCTGGAATCCGATTTACGCGAAACCAATTTTTATGGACATATAAATAATCATACCGCTTACCCCTTTTATTTCATTTTGCTTAATTCTACCCGTGTGATTTATAGTATATTTTGCAAGTGGTATGACACTGGCTGCTATGTTCTTTCATATTATAATTAATCGCTTTCTCATCATATCATGTAGCGGTTGTATTCTCATTTGAATAGTGGTCACATACATTGATAACCTAGTGATTGTGTTACATTACCCAGTGATAAATATTAGTGATTAGATTGTGGGAAGTACGTTAGTGTATAAGCGTGATTGAATAGTGAAAGTGATACGTACTTGTACACAATCAGCAGAACCAGTTAATTTATTGCATTGTCGACGTCTATGGGACATATATAAGTGTAACTATAACTGGAATGGGATGGTTATGGAGCACTTATATTAGTGTCATAGGTAAAGCGTCAAACACTGTCCATTTATCTTGGGTACCAGTCGAGACATGCTTGATGGAGATCCTGTCTCCAGTTCTCGCGTAGACTTATTATAGACCGACTAGTATTTGGGTTTATGGTCGGTTTTTGATATAGACCGTGGATGTAGGGTAGTTTGAATGTGAGTTCAACGGAATCTCGGGTGTCCATTGCCGGCATATACAGCGATTATGGGAGTCATATGGGCGATATTAATGATTATTAGTGAGCGTGTTTCGGGCTCGTGTTCCCTTGGCCCTGGGGTTTACCATTGGGTTGGGGATACTCCTGCGCGGTTGACGCTCACACTTGGATTGACGATAGGTTTAGCGATCTAGACAGTGAGACTTAGAGACTGATAGGTTTAGTGACATGGACATACGTTAATTACTGATTTCGATATACCTGCTTTACTGTTTACCTGTACCGATTATTTCATGCTCATGTCACCACTTGATGTTTACTGTTTCATGTTCATCATTATTGCACGTGTTTACATATGTATTCATATATATTGCTATTGTGTCGCTCTGACGACCTGAGTATGCATGCTCAGAGCGAGAAGTGGACTGAGCTTGGATCAGGACCTGACGTACCTCGAGGATTTTGCGCACATCCAGATCAACGACGCTAGCGTTATCTTTCTCTTGATCCCTATCTGGTATATTTTTATCTGTGTTGATAGATTTTGTGACTCTGTTTCTTATTACCTGTGCATTGATTACTGATTACCACGTAATGCTAGAATCCGAAGTGTGACTACGGCAGGATATTTTCTTAACCGTAGGAGCATAGCTGGCCTTGTCAACCCCTCGTATTCCATATTTTGGGAAGCGGGGCGTGACACCTTGCCCCCGAGCACATCAGCAACCAAGCCAACTGTCCATTTACTCTACTCCGAGCTATCACAGGCCCAAGCTTCCTCGGCCATCCGGCTCGCCTCCGAGCCTTCCTTCGGGCTGAGCTTCCGCGCTCTCCTGACTCGCTTCTGAGCCATCCTTCGGGCTGAGCTTCCTCGCCCTCCCGTCTCGCCTCCGAGCTACCACAGAACCAAGATGTCTCGGCCTCTCTCTCTTGCCCGAGCCTCCCGCCGAGCTCATCTTCCTCGGTCTCACCCAGACCGATCCACAGCGCTGATCACAGGCGCCTCCGCCACGGCTCCGTGAATCTCGCCATGCGCGAGATATCCGTCGCCCACGATCCCGCGTTCCACGCCATCACGATCCCACATTAACGAGCCGGTCTCATCATTAATGCGGGACCCCACCTATCACGCGGGCGTGACGCCAGGGGCGTAACGGCCGACGTGATTCTCGCGCTCACCTGCCCTTTGTTGCCGCTATATTAACCCCTCTCTCAGACGATCGAGCTACGCAGTTCTTTCCACTAAGCCGCTCTGCCCAACTTGCACCACTAATTTGATCGTTGGGGGGTCCTCGGTGGTACAACCATCCCGGAATTTTCTTGCAGATAGCTCGGCTCCACCTCAAATCCAAGCCCATTGAGATCCACACGCTAAAAGAGATAACCTCCAGATCAAAACTCAGCTGTCTGTCAACACGCGAAGAGATCAACGGAAGATAACATCTGAAGGAGATCCAGACCTCCATCAGTTTGGCAGCACCGGCCAATTAAAGATTTTAATTTTGAGTGGAATTTGTATCTCCCAAATTTCTTTTAGGAGTTGATTTTCCATGCAACCGTAGTGCATGATTTTGTACATAGAGGAAACAGAGAATTTCCGATCTGATGACCATCTCTAAGAGGTTACGTCATTGGGTTCCGTCTGGACCGGTTTCCAGGCTTTAAGAAACTCGATTAGAATCCTTCTCTCCTGGCGTTATGCCGGTGATAAGGCCCTACTAAAGGTCGGCCACCATTTGCATCTTTTCCACTGACTAGCAACCGAAGCATCCATATGTTTAGCCAGATTGAAGAGTCCCGGGAATCTTTCGTATAAGGGGGTATTTCCACACCAATAATCGCGCCAGAAATTGATGGATTTTCCATTACCAAGTGTAAATGTGACACTTTGAAGAAAACGTCCTTGGACGATTGTACTCCTCTCCGAAATCCCGATGCCGAGTTCAAATTTTTGCCTTTAGAGTTGATCACCCCTGTATGATTTTGGTATGCTGCATTAATGGTTTGGACTGATCCAGACTTCTTGCATTCTAACTACCTCCACCATAACTCGGCTAGTAAGGCCTTATTCATCGTATCAAGGTCTTTAACCCCCAAACCACCCTCTTATTTCGGTCTACAAACAGTTGCCCATTTGACAAGATTATACCCTTTTCTGACAACCCAGTTTCCTTTCCAAAGAAAAGTTCTGATTTTGTCAACTCTGGCCAGAACCCATCTCGGGATATGGTAAAAAGACACGTAGTACACTGGCAATGCAGAAAGAACCGAGTTTAGCAGAGTTAATCTTCCACCCAACGATAGACATTTAGCCTTCCAACCTTCCAATCTTTTCTGAAAGCACTCAATTCGTGACATCCGGTCAGTCTTCTTGAGAGTACCCGGACGGATGGGGAGTCCCAAATACTTAATTGGGAAAAATTGTGTCTTGCAGTTAAACAATCTTGTTATGAGTGAGTTCCTTGCTTCTTCGCTATTCCAGAATTTGACAGCACTCTTGTCGTAATTAATTCGCAGTCTTGACCACATTTCGAAAGTATAGAGGATTCATTTGATTGTCACGACTAGTTCAATGTTCCGTCTTCCAAAGAAGATTGTGTCGTCAGCATATTGCAGATTTATCACCGAGACTTTGTCCTCGCCGGTCCTAGTCCTTGTATGTACCTCCTGTCTTTGCAGCGTAGAATCAAGTTAGCAAGACCGTCTGCAACCAAATCAAAAACGAAGGGGGATAGAGGGCCGCCCTGTCTCAGTCCTCTGCGGCATCTAAATTCATTGCAGTCAGTCTATTGATCGAGACAGAGGCTGATGAGGTGTGTAACCAGGTGCGGATCCAGTCAACCCATCTGCACCCAAAGCCTTTCAGTTCCAATGTCTCCAGAACACATCTCTAGTCCACCATATCATACGTTTTTGCAAAGTCAAGTTTGAGAAGATATCCCTCCTTCAGTCGCCTCTTTGCGTCTTGTAATACCTCCTGTGTCGTAGCGATACCGTCCATAATCTTCCTACGTGTAATAAAGCCAGTCTGTGTCTGTCCGACAACCTTTTCAGCCATGATTTTCAACCTGTTTGTTAGGACTTTGGCTATACTTATTGCTAGAACAGTTAAGCAAGCTGATAGGCCTAGAGTCCTTAAAATGTTTAGCGCCCTCTTTTTTGGGGACAAGTATAATATTCGCAGTATTGAATCTTTCCCAGTTAAGCTCCACCTTGTGCAGGGCAGCAAACACCTTATTAAAGTCATTTTTGACTAAACCCAAGAACTTTTGATCGAACATCATTGGAAAGTTATTCAGCCCCGGTGCTTTATCAAAGCCAAATTCCGAAACGGCCTCCTTTATTTCCGCTTCCGAGAATTCACTCTCCAAAGCCGGGTTGTCAGCTTCTACCAGTTGTTGGTTGGCAGGCCAGAAATTCTCTGCCGCTTTCAACCTCTCTGCGCCAGATACTCCTAACAGGTCTTTGAAATATTGCTCCGCAATGGCTTTAATATGATCTGCATCAGCGCCATCTTGACCTTCATGTGTTAGGATGGGGATGTGGTTCATTCTTCTATTGCCATTAGTTATACGATGAAAACTCCCGCGTTTTCGTTTTTCTCTAGCTCTTTGCACCCAGGTCAGGTCATTTCTTCTCTATCGTATAACTGGTGTAGCTCAATACGCCAGCCTTTAACGCTATCATTCTCTTGAAATGAAAGGTCCCTTTCTTCCTTCCTCTTTTCCGCCTTCTCTATCTACTCCATTAGTTCTCTTGATGCTTTTAGTGGAGTTTTTTCTCTTATCATGAATTTTATCAGCAAGTTGTGATGATAGATTGAGTTGCATTGTTGTCTTGCTGGAATTTTATGTGAAAGTGGAAATGATTTGGAGTCCATTGATCTATATTGCCAACAAATGCACCAGAATGCATGCAATAAATGAATGGATGAGAGAAGGAGAGCTTCCAACAATTTTTTTGGCCAAAGCGAGGGCATGAGGCCCAAATTAATTTTATATATTAGATTAAAAAAAAATTACAACATAAAAATACGAAAGGAGAGCTTCCAACAATTTCCTTCTGTGTTTTGTATTTGGCACAAAAAAAGAGATCTGCACGTCTCTCAAGAAGAAGACTCGTTAATGACGAGTCGGGAAAACAAATTGTGTTAATAATGAAACCGAGAGGTTCCCCGGTTTCCCAATACTAAAAGCAATTTCGGAGATTAAAACATGATTAATCTGATATATGTCGATTTTCAGAATTAAAATTTTATGAATTTGGTTTTCATAATTAAATATCAAATGACGATTTTTCTATAAAATTGTAGTTAAAAAAAATCTAACTAATTATTTGATTAATTAATAAGCATTCAGTTGTACAATACGTGCATCTTTTCGCATGTGCATATCACTAGTGTTGATGAATTCCTAAATTGCCATCATTCTACACAGAGTTCACAAGATCATGAAGATTGAATATCCTAACGTGATTTATGAAGAACATAATTTATTCCAAAGTTCTCACTTTTTATAAAAGCATTACCCTTTAATTTAGTAGATTGCAGTTCACAAATCTACCATTTCACAGCCAAAAAAAAAAAATTACAAAAAACAAAACAAATCAAATTAAACGACAACAGCAACAGCAACAAATTGCATCTCTCAAACTTGTAATACAGCATCAACCGTGCACTACTACTAAGACTAAGAGTTCACCTTCCTGCAGTTCAATCTAATCTCCCCACTGCTTCCAGTCAAAGGACTGATACCCCCCATCTTCACCATCGCCGCCGCGAAATCACTTGCGAAAAGTGCCGGATTCATATTATACTGCCTCACAAGCCCGTCCTGAGTACCATTATTAAACAGCTCCTGATCAGAATGCAACAACCCACGCCTCGCCACTAGATTCCTATAATAGTTATTTCCAAACATATTCGGGCTCAAAGCATCGAGCTGTGCCAAGTTGTTGTCGCCGCCGGAGACCGGGCAGTTCTGTTGGCGTAGGCTTGCGAACCTGGGGTCGATGTTGGTGTCGTTGTAGATGTGACCGCGGAAAGTGGCGCATCGGGCCTGGCCGATGGTGTGGCCGCCGGAGAGGGCGGTCATGTCGCGAGCGGAGAGGCCCTTGGCGGAGAACATGGAGATGAGGGTGGAGAGGGATGAGACCGGGGAGGGGATTTGGGCGTTTGCCGCGCTTTGGCTTGCCGTGGTCGCGTCTCTCCGGCCAAGTTGCACTGTCCATGTTGGGCCTCCAAGCTGTGTATAGCATGTTCAATGTTTCATTCATGTTGTTGAGGTGAATAGATTTTTTTATTTATTTAAAATTTCTGTTATATGACAGTAAAAAGATAAAAGCCAAATTGTCTACAGTTTATAGTGTGATATATATACGACTGATATAGAATTTCTATAGGTTATTTTTCATTCGTCAAATTGTACTCATGTATATCATTATGAATGGTACATTCATACGATCTATATGGTGTCACGCAGAGAGTTTAAAAGCGAATTTTCCAAAACTCAGGAGATGGAGCTTTCCAATATCAGACTTTTCTTTTGATAAGTATATCAAACAAACTTAACATGAGATATTCTAGTCATATTTATGTCAAACTTGATGGTTGTAACTTTGAAACGTATGACTTACCGCAACTACGCCAGCGCGTGCAGCAAGAGCAAGGATGTCAGCACAAGAAACAGTCGCATTGCAAGAGGCCTCAACTCGTGTTTTGATGGCATCTATGACTTCGAATCCACGGGCGGAGTTGTTGTTCGGCCCGGCAGTTTTCTCGCCGGTGAATGTTGCGGTGTCATCCAAAAGGATCGACGCATCACATCCCTGTTCACAAACAAAATTAGAATTCAATCCATAACAAGAACAAAGACTTATTATTATTTTTTAAATTTGAGACGCACATTTACGAAGCAATCATGGAAGAAGAGTCGAAGAATAGAGGCACCCATTCTAGCCTCCTTGTTAACTGCCTGCGCCATGGCCGACCGCACTATTCCTTGCAGGTTCGGGCACGAGCTCGCATAAAACGTGGCAGACAACTGGCCATTGACGCCGCAAGCAAGCAGTGAAAGAAGAGACACATATGCAAGAAGGCTAGTAGCAGAAGAGGAAGCCATATGATCAATTTGAAGAAGCTAGCTAGATTTATGCTATTAATGTAAAAATATTGTAATTGTTAATGAGTAGAGCATTGGTGCAGGTGCTCTATATATATAGCTTTGCATGAAGCTTTGGCAACTTCAGAAATTTCAAACTTTGCTGCTAACTGCAACGCGCATTGCTTGCTGTATATTATGTGGATCAATTCTTTGATGCAAGGAAATTAATGTCGGTGACCAAAAAAAACAAAAAAAAAGTACATGATGGCCTTTTTATGAGCAGTGGAAAATTCTGAGGCTGACTTGACTCGTATCCTTTTGTAACAGAGACAATTTTCATAATATATATCCTCTTAATTATCTTAATAGGCAATACATTTTTTTTATTCAAAAAATAGTTTAGCAAATTTATATCTTACCTTCTTTCGTTCATCTTCAACCATATACAACCCTAACCAAAATAGTCGAAGAGAGAAAATAATCATAGCGACTAGGTAGAGAAAATCATAATGCAATAAAGTAGAGCAATATTAATCATGAAATCGATTGGAAAGAAAGAGAAATTAACAGATCTGAATATAAAACATAAAGGAACATCCAAACAATGGAGAAGGTTAGGAGTTTTAGGGGAGAACAAGAAAATATCATTGAGATTTTTTAGATTAGTTTAAAGATTGGTTGAAAAAGAGAGGGTACGTAAAATAAGTAATTTAATTCTTGGTAAAAACACTATGTTTTTAAAGATAGTTAAAAAGGTATAAATGCTCTTTTTCCTTTTTAAAAAGGTATAAATGCTCTTTTTCTTTTAAAAAAAAGGTATAAACGCTCAAGTAATTAGTACAGGAAGGCATAATTGAAATAAACCTAATAACAATATAACATTGATCGAGGATGGTATTCCAGAATTTATATAAAAAAAAAATCGTGATATATATATATATATATATGTATATATATGTTCGTCAAGAAGTTTAGCTCCATTCAAGTGAGATTTTTTACAAAAATATAAAATCCGGAGTTGTCAAAATCAAAGTTAGAATTGCGAAAAACATTAAGATTGTAGAGTATCAACTCATTATTCAAAGTTAGGACCAATAAGTTTTTAAGAATTGTTCTTAAAGTATCAGTGTTCAATATTTTAAGTTTGGTAACTTATATATAAAATAAGAATTCTTAAGCCTTATAAAATGAGAAATTATGAACATTTTCCTGCAGGTTATACTATATTACATGAATATGAATTGAATTTCCTAGAAGAATGGAATATATAAATTAAGTTGACTACTGTGTTTTGGTTAACAACCGTTGATGGAAACATTAATGCGCTTGCTTAATTTGTGGGGAGTAGAGGAAGTAGTCAAGCTCATTTATGAAATTAATTAAAGAGCTCAAGGTTCTACTAATAAATCAACAATATTGAACTATTCTGCAACTCAATATTTTAATAGCTAGGGTTCAGACCTTTAGAAGATCAGAGAGATCGAGTCAAATTACTCTTAAAATATGTATAAAAATGAAATTTAGGATGGATTGCTTACAACACGCAACAAAGGGAAAAAGAGATTTTTCATCTTATTAATATATTGATTATATTTTCTTCTTTTTTTTGAAAATAATCAATTCCGTGTTCCGATCAGAAGTTGGTAATCAATCATGAGCGGAAATAGCTATAAATATACACAAATAATTGTAATATTGAAAGTACGAAAGCTCTAACATGGATAACATTAATACAAATATAGTTTACATTGGATCCCATGAGTTTGAACAAAAAAATCTGGGGAAAAATGATTCTAGACCCCTGGTATTAAAAGACGGTAGACTTAGGTCCACAGGATTTAAAAAGTTGGGCAAAAGTTGCTGATACATATTTTTCATTTTTTTTAGGTCCCTAACCTTTTTTAAGCCGTTGACCGATTTATTAAAGACCTGATCTTCTTTGCCCTCCCATGTGTCCCCATGCAAGCGTCGGATCAACCGGTCAAAAGGTCAAACAGCCGTTTTCATATTATTATATATAGATGGTAAGCATTTTACATATCTGTTAATTACTAAACATATTCTGTTAACTATTACACATAATATATGCAATAAATAACAGACTGTGTAGTATAGAGAAGGGGCATTATGGGGATTTAATAAATCGGGGAAAAGCTACAAACCTAAAACCTGAAAAGTATATATTACGGAATTTTGCCAACTTCTTAAATCCCATGGATTTAAGCCTAAACGTTTTTCGGCCTCAGGGCCCTAGAACCATTTTTCCCAAAAATCTGATTGTATATATGTACACAAACTTGGAATAAAATTTAGTGTTTCTTTTGTTATAAGCATAGTAACAAATTCGTCGTACGGGTATAATTCGGCGAGGTCGAAAATTCGGATTCAGAGAACTGTTCGGAAAAAATCGGCGGGTATTCGGGAAAGATTCGGTAAGTGTTCGGGAAGGATTTCGAGCAAGAAATTAACATATGAGACGTTGGGTTTTGATTTTGTGAATTATTGTTGTTTTTTGAATTATTCCATGTTTTTTCACATAATTCGGAAATTATTCGCGAATTATTCGGCCCGCCGATTAAGTCGGCTGATCAAAAATTCGCGAATTATTTGCGAATTCGGCGAATAATTCGCGAATTATGTGACTATGGTTATAAGGATTTCCAATCACCCGGAGTTCCTATAATTCAGACCAGATTTATTTGTTCAATTAAGTTTTTAGTAGCAATTGACGACCTTTTCTTCTACCACTTCAATTGTTTTTTTTTTGTCTTTCTGATACTCGGAAGTTTTTCAAAAGTATAAGCATGTAAACTATTGAAAAACGAAGAAAACAAAATTTCTGATATTTTTGAAATTTCGTGTATGATTTTCATGTGCTATCATACAAAATATTGAGAGCATAGAAAATTTTGGAGATTTCCGAAAATTTTGCGATTTTTGTTTGTTATGATAAAAAAATTGTTTAGAAATTGAAATCAGAATATTTTAAGATTTTTGAAAATTTTATTATTTTCTTATGCCAGCATACAAAAATTGTAAAACTGAAGATAACAGAAAATTTTAAGATTTATAAAAATTTCATGATTTTCATGTGTTAGCATATAAAAAATTGTAAAACCGAATATTAATTTTTTTAACATCTAGTGACTTTTCGTGTGCTAAAGAAGAAAAATATTGAAAAACAGAATAAAACAGAAAATTTTGATATTTTTAAAAATGCACAATTTTTATGTGCTATATAGCAAATAAAATATTAAAAACCAAAGAAGATAGAAATATTGAAATTTGAAGAAAAAAAAATTAGTGATTTTTGAAGGAATCTTGATCCCCGTATGCTATAAAAAAATTGGAAAATCTAAGAGCACATAAATTTTTGAAAGTTTCGTGTTTTTCATGTGCTGTGTAGGCAAAATACTGAAAAATCGAAAAAACTAATTTTTTTGCAATATTTGAAAATTTCGTAAATTTTGTGTTCTATAACAAGCAAAATATTAAAAAACAAAAATATAGAAAATTTTCAGATTTTTGAAATCTCCCAATTTTCGTATGGTAACATGTAAAATATTGTAAATTTGAAGAAAACAAATAATTTTGGATGTGTTATAGTATGCAAAATATTAAAACAACGAAGAAAACAGAAAAAATTTCATGTGCTATGATATGTATAATGTTGAAAAAGGAAGAACTTATAAAATTTTGATATTTTGGAAAAATTTATGATCTTCGATGATATGTCAGGGAAAATATTGACAACCGAAGAAAAGTGTTTTATTTTCAAAAACTTCCATGATTTACTTGTGCTATTCTAAATTATTTTGGGATTTTTATATATTTCCTAATTCTCATCGTTATTGAAAGTGCGCTAGGTAACCCTAGAGGAGGTGAATAGGGTTTTACAAAAGTTTACTCAACCTACTAACAATAACAATATATTGAGCAATTTTTAACACGGTTAAAACTAATATTAATCGTAACACTAATTGTCACGTCCCGCTTCCCAAAAGACGGAAGCAGGTACGTGACGAGGCCACGACGAATTTATTTCGAGAAGGTCATTTCCCGGAATAAGTACGCTAAACGTAAAATAAGCAATATAAAATGACAAGAGACTTAACATGAGATTTAAAATTCAACAACTTTATTTACATTCAACTTAATTCATTTACAATACATGGTATCAACTGAAACGAGAATACAAGAATGACAATGTCTAAACAGGTGGCATATATAAACTGAAAGAAAATAACGGGTCTAGGCCTAGGTCACGATCTGATCGTGCTCCTCCTCTGAGATGTTTATTTCCTCAGTCTCCACGGTATTTGACGATATTCCAAGAAAACAAAGGTGGATGGAATGCCCGTCAGTGAACTTTCGCTCGGTAAGTCCCCAAGAAATGAAGTGAAATATAAAGTGTAATGATAAAGGAAAAGTATATTATGAACAAGTGAGTATGAAGTATGTTGTGTCAGTGTGTCATTTAATGTGAACATGGAAAGTTTATTTAGCATGCAGTTTTATTGTAATATATGTGAACAAGTATGGTAATATATGATAAGTAGATAAATATGACAACATAGCATGAGCATGGTAAACAAATATAACATGGCCGTGTAGTGTATGTATGATGAACATGCAGTGAATGTAAATGTCTTAACAGGTCTCTACTTGGATACACTAAATTAACGTAACTTCAAGGGTGAATGCCAATCAATCTCAAGAGTGTTCTCGAACCCAACATGCTGTAATCCAGAGGTAAGGAACCACGGGCTTGAATCAAGTGTTAGTAACGGGACTTTAACCTAGTGTTAAAGTATTCCAAACTCAACAGGCTGTAATCTAGGAGTAAAGAAACATGAGCTCTCATGATAGCTTGCTTGTGTTAGTAGACATGGATTCATAATCTAGTGGAACTCCTGAGATTTTATTGGATTCTGTAGGGTGTTTTTCGTCACCCCATTGAGATGGGAATGAGCGCGCGCTTGTCAAGCGCATTACAGATTCCCCCTGCCTAGGGTAGGCTGGGGTTTATTGATTGCGGGGATCCAAATCTCCGGCAGCCGCGGACTAACCTGCCGTTAATTACCCCTCGCCTTTGGAGCGAGAAAACCTCCGATTAACGGGTCAAACAGGTCATGCGAACTCAATGTGTAGTGTTGTGTTTTGCAGGGGTTTTGGATATATCGGGGGCCCCGCAAAGTTTGTACGGGGGTTCCGCTACCCGGATAGCAGGCTGGGGGTCAAGGGGGCTAGCAGCCTCCTTGCGTGGTACGGGGCAGCGCCCCGTTAGAAATTTTTTTCTAACAGGGACAGTGTTGTGGAGTATGTGTGTGTATGTGTGCGTGTGTGTGTATAAAGGGAAAGGGCATCCAAAGGATGCGTAGGGGGCCAGCGCCTCGCGTGCATGGCATGCAAGCGCTGGGCACTAGCGCTAGAGCTCTGGGCGCTGGGCGCACCACGTGCTCGGCACGTGGGCGCGAGCGCTCTGGGCGCTGGGCGCACCACGTGCTCGGCACGTGGGCGCTAGCGCACGGGGCGCTGAGCGCACCACGTGCTCGGCACATGGGCGTGAGCGCTCTGGGCGCTGGACGCCGGGCGTCAAACAGAAAGGGGACTTTGGTCCCTGCACTGGGAGCTGTGCTCCCGATTTGTGGAGTTAAACTTCTAAGAAGTTTAGAAATGATCAGAGGGGGCTGCTTTGTTTCTCCTTTTGGCTCTGGATCTTCCCAAGATGGGATTTTTGGAGGTGGGTCTCCTCCTTCCTCCTTTGTTGGCTGGGTCTTGAAGAACAAGTATGAGATTTTAAAAATCTCTTATTTTTAAGATCTGATGGAAGATCTAAGTTCCCCTTTGTGGGTTTTGTGGTAAAAAACTATTTAGTTTTGGAAAAGGAAGAGTAAAACTCTTGATTTAATTGAAAAAGGGGAAGAAGGTTTAGAACCTTGATGAAGGAGCAGGAGGCACAAAGAACCCTAGTTTTTGGGGGAATGAAAAAGTCTTTCCTTTTTTCATCATCATGTTGCCTTATATAGGCTTACATATTTTCATATAGCCCCTTAGGCTTTACAAAATGGCGTTTTGCCTATCCCATGGCTCATGTGCCATTTCTTTTTGCACATAAGCCATGGGCTTTACAAAAATTTGGCTTTATGCCCATTTTGTTTACATTCATGCATAAAAAAATTACATAAAAATTATTTATTACATGATTTCATTTTGGTATGGGGAGGGCCAGCCGCTTCATGTTCGGACTCGACCTGGGCATGGGCCCACTTGGCTTGGGGTTGACTTTGACTTTGCTTGGTCAACCGGGGTGCAATTTTCGACTTCAACAAAGTGCCCCCCACCAATAAATGCACACCACATATGTGAGTCGTGTGCATGAAATTGATGGATCTTCTTTCACGTGGAGGCGGCTTGCTTTGGTTCCCACCTTTTGGGATGCACTGCCCTTTTTAAGACATGGACGGTCGACGCTTGACGCGTCTCCGAAATGGAGTATCCGTGGTAGACGTTTCCCTGGCTCGGAGTGATTTGGTTCCCGATTTGTGGGAAGCCCGCGCTGTCCTTTTTACGACATGGACGGTCGGCGCTTAACGCGTCTCCGAGACGGAGTGTCCGTGGTAGACGTTTTCCTGGCCCGGAGCGATTTGGTTCCCAATTTGTGGGAAGCCTGCACTGCCCTTTTTACGACATGGACGGTCGACGCTCTAGTCCGGAGCGATTTGGTTCCCGATTTGTGGGAAGCCTGCACTGCTCTTTTTACGACATGGACGGTCGACGCTCTGGTCCGGAGCGATTTGGTACTTGATTTGTGGGAACCCTGCACTGCCCTTTTTGCGACATGGACAGTCGACGCTCTGATCCGGAGCGATTTGGTTCCCGATTTGTGTGAAGCCTGCACTGCCCTTTTTGCGACATGGACGGTCAACGCTTGACGCGTCTCTGAGACGGAGTGTCTGTGGTAGACGTTTTCCTGGCCCGGAGCGATTTGGTTCCCGCTTTGTAGGAAGCCTGCACTGCCCTTTTTGCGACATGGACGGTCGACGCTCTGATCTGGAGCGATTTGGTTCTCGATTTGTGGGAAGCCTGCACTGCTCTTTTTGCGACATGGACAGTCGACGCTCTGATCCGGAGCGATTTGGTTCCCGATTTGTGGGAAGCCTGCACTGCCCTTTTTGCGACATGGACGGTCGATGCTCTGATCCGGAGCGATTTGGTTCCCGATTTGTGGGAAGCTTGCACTGCCCTTTTTGCGACATGGACGGTCGATGCTTGACGTGTCTCCTGTAAGTCCGCGGCGGCACCCCGGCCGTCGATCCGACGCCGGAAACGCGGAAACGAAAAATTTTGCAAAACTTGCAACCGGCACCACCGCACACTTTTCACCCGGATCGGGCCATTAACCTAGCTACTAGCAAATAAGAAAAGAGTAGAGAAGCTATACCAAGCGATCCGTGTCCTTCGGTCTTCGTCTCCACTCCGATCTCCCGCGGAATCTCCGTTCGTCACCTCCTCGTCGGAAAGGGCACCACGTAGCCGGATTCTTTTACGGGCTCCCACCTCTGGACCGAGGCAACTCGGGCGCGAAGTTGGCTAGCCGACGCGTCCAAGGTTTGCTGCAGACTAGTGTAGAAGCTTGTCTCTTTTGGGGTTATGAAGTTGCCATGGTGAAATGGAGGTGAAGAAATCAACTATGGAAATGAGCTTAGGAATTAGGTAGCATCAAAGATGAGATGAAACATTTTTCCTCTTACAAAAATGAAGCTCTCCCCTCTCCCTCAATATGGCCGGCCCCTCTTCTCCATGGTGGAGATGATGGAATGAAAATTATCAAGGAGAAAAGAAAAGATAATGCAAGGAAAAAGGTCACACCCACTTCTCATCTCATCAAATCACTAAACCATCACATGAAAGCAAAGAATAAGACTAGAATAGAATCTCATCATGATGCTAGTCTCATCATAAAGCCACAAATGCAAGAAAGCCCCTCACAAATAAGTTAATTGCAAACTTGCAATTAACCCCCTCCAATGAAAAGTCCGGCCACGAAGGAATAAAAGAAAAACGGCCGGAACGGAATGCAAACTGGCAACTTCAGAAAACTGATCCCGTAATAAATTACAGGAAAACCCTGTTCCCCTCCGAAAGACGGCGCGACACCGCGTCTTGCCTGAGATTCGGGGCAGATGCTAATTGGTGCTATCCGTCCACCTCTTCGAAGATGCCAAGTTGATTTATGGCATCACGTATCGAAGGTTTAGACGGATGCGTCCGATGTAGCAGACTTCGTCAGATTCCCCCTCGTTTGAGGGGTTTTTGATTGTGGGGACGCTCTTCCCTGCAGGCGCAAGCCCCTGCAGTTAATTACGCTACCGCATTGCGGTAACAACTTTCTCCTTCTCCAGATAGTCACTTCGTGTCGTGGGTGTCTGTTTTGTATTTTGTTGCCCGTGGATTGTTTACGGAGACTGAGTTATGTCGTCGCCCGTAGGGCGTGGACTAGTCCAAATCCGTATTATCTTAGATTTGGGTTTGGGGGGGTTTGGTTTGAGGATACGTCAGCCATACTTGAGGCTAAGATCAACTCAAACGTTTGTTAAGGATACGTTAGTCTAACTTTGTGACTAAGATCAACTTAACGGGATCGTTTAGATCCGACAAAAGAGCGTTTGGACTCTAATGTTCCAGTTTAGGGACATAGTGGTCCATGAATGTATGGCCGTCGGGACCCGTCACCTCTCTGACGACGTTGAAGGATTACAACGACGGATGTCAGAGGAGTTCAGGGATGTACCCTCGAGCCAGAGTTAATTGGGGGGATTTATAGTCCACTCTGTTTGAAGGTTTAAGGATACGTTAGCCATCTTTGAGGCTAAGATCAACTTAAACGGGACCGTTTAGATCCGACAAAAGAGCATACGGGGCTCTATTGTTCTAGTTTAAGGACATTGCGGTCCATGGGTAGTTTAAGGACATTGCGGTCCGTGGGTAGTTTAAGGACATTGCGGTCCGTTGTTAGTTTTAAGACGTCTCGGTCAAGGTTAAGGACGTCGTAGTCCATGGGTTTAAGGACCCCACAGTCCATTGTTAGTTTTAAGACATCTCGGTCAAGGTTAAGGACGTCGTAGTCCATGGGTTTAAGGACCCCACGGTCCGTTGTGCTCTGGATGCTTCACACGGGTTCACTGCCGTGCTTGGCGAGGACCAGGCTCCGCTCTGGACGTTTTCCACGGGGTCAAAGAGTGACATTATCCGCGTTCCACGTAACCAGGAATTTGCATTAGCCATGAGTTTAAGGACCCCACAGTCCATATCAATGTGTGGTCGTCGGGACCCGTCACCTCTTTGAAGACATTGAGGGATTACAATGCCAAGTATCAAAGGAGTGAAGAGATGTACCCTAGAACCGGAGTGGATTAAATAGTCCTTGGCCCAATTTGGGGTCAAGACGAATTAATTATGTTATGAGTCCATTGGACCAGTTAATCACCAATTGAGGACTTATGGCCATCTTGGGCTAAGTCCAATCAGGAGAGGCTTTACCTCTATCCGTTTAGGCCAATTGGGCCAAAGCATAGTGTTAAACACTACAGAGCAGTCAGTGTTGAACACTGGGAATGGGGTTGACAAGTTAGTGTTTAACACTAAGAGATAATTGGTGTTAAACACCAGCAACAAGGCTTTTCAAATTAGTGTTAAACACTAAAACAGATCAATGTTGAACACTGCAGATGAAGCTTTTTATTTAGTGTTGAACACTAAGGCCCAACAGTGTTTTAACACTGGGTTCGAGAGTTTTAATTTAGTGTTAAACACTAAGACAAGAGGGGTCACGTGGCAGCACGTGAGAGCGCCCTCCCTCCATTTATTCCGAGATTATCGTGTCTTTCAGAGCGTCACGTGCCATCACGTGATGGGCATTCAAATGCCTATGTATTAGAGCTTCTGCCGAGGTCACGTGGGTCACGTGGGGTGCTGCCTCAAAGGGGCTTTCTATAGATCTCTTGGGGGGTCACGTGATGACACGTGACCCTGCCTCCATGTATTTTGTTTAGAGGCTTTGTTAATCTTCTTTCAGGAATTAAATTCCTCGAACTGTAAATTTCAGAGGAATTAAATTCCTACTTCCTTTCGAAGACTTTGTTTTCTGGAATAGATTTTAACTCTGAATTTTCTGTAGGAATTAAATTCCTCATATACGTGAAGGGCTGAATAGGGTTAAACCCTAATAAAAGTTTTTAAGGAGTTTAAACTTCCATCCTCTGTTAAATTATGATTAAGGGAATTAAATTCCCGCTGTTTCGACAGAACTAGGTTCTTAATTAGGGTTAAACCCTGTTTCTTTTTTGTTCTGAAGGAATTAAATTCCCATGATATAGGGTCAAGCCCTAACTTTTATTTTAAAGGAATTAAATTCCTATAGTTCTGTGAGAATTAAATTCTCGTGCTTGTATTCCTTCTCCATGTTTTGGATCTGCATGGCAGGATCTCAACCCATTGAGAATTAAATTCTCAACCTTAAGGGGAGATGTGCACTTTGCAGGTCCTCCATCAAAGAGAGAAGAAATATGTTCTTCTGTTTTTACATTATCAGAGTTAAACTCTGTTGAGAATTAAATTCTCTTTCTTTCAAAAGGCCTTCCCTTTCTTACCTAGGGTTTTTTGCAGAGGATCCGAGTCTTTCCAAAGTATCAAAGCTCTCCTCCTTTTTTCTTTTTTCTTCTCTGCGCATGTATATTTTTCTCTGTGTCTCTTGGCTCCTATTTATAGGAGAAGCAGCCAAATCAATCAGTTTTTGACGAATCTTCATTGAGATTTGATTTGCATCCATCATTCTTTTTGGACCTTTGGATTATTAGGTGAATTTTATTCACCATTGGATTTTAAATCCAGAAATTCTCCCTTGTTATTTTGGTTAGATTTAAAGGGGAAATCTTTCCAAACCCGAGATTTTCCCATAGATAGATGATATTTCATCACCTCTGAATCTTTAATTTGATTGGTTCCAGATAGTTGCTTTCTTTTGGAAAGATTTGAATTTCCTTCAGAATTTAATTCTGTTAACACAATGGGCTTTGAAAGCCGGTCACGTGTGACCACGTGACCCATGGTCACGTGTGAGCACGTGACCCCCTTTGGCATGAGCCTTTTCCTTTCTTTTGCGCTCTGTCTTCTGATCGTTGCTTAAGCGTCACGTGCCACCACGTGACTCCTGGTCACGTGTGAGCACGTGACCCTTGTTTGAACTCTTTTTCCTTGGTTCGTTTGGAGAACGAGTCTGCTGTCTTGAACGTCACGTGCCAACACGTGACCCTGGTCACGTGGGAACACGTGACCTCTTCTGAAGCATTTTCTTGACTTGATCAGAGAACTTGTGTGCCTTTGACGCTTGCATTTAAATGTCACGTGTCGCCACGTGACCCTGGTCACGTGGGAGCACGTGACTCTTTCTGAAGCCCATTTTCTTCAGCGTAGTCAGGAAACTAAACTTGACTTGATGATGCCTTTTAGGTGTCATGTGCCAACAAGTGACCCCTTTTTGAAGCTTTTCCCAGAAGCTTTCCTGATTTTAAATCAGGAAACAAATGCCCCCACAGCGTTGTTCTCACGTGTCTGCACGTGAGTGCAACGCTGTCACCTCTTGTGACCGTTGGATTCCTCTAGGGATCTGGGGAGACGAAGCGTTTTCATTGTCTTCTATAAATACCTCTGTCTCTTCATAAGAGCCTTCACTTTGTTCATCTTCTTCTTCAGAGAACTTTTTCTGAGAATTTAATTCTCTTCTTCCAGAGCTTAGTTCTCTGTCTTGAAACAATCTTCAGAGTTTAACTCTGTTCAAAAGGAATCCTTTTTCCTCAGGTAATGTTCTTGGACAATGATGGACCTTCACATTTTCCTGGATTTTAAATCCAAAACAAGGGTTTTTACCCTTCTTTCTTCATATTTTCCATAAGAACATGAAACTGTTTAATCTTTCAACTGTAGATCTCTTAGGGTTTAGATGATCTTTGGAGAGATGATGATGGCGGTTCAAATCCATGGAATTTAATTCCATCCAAAAATGTTTTTGGGAATTTAATTCCCTTTTCTTAATAAGGAATTTAATTCCAACGAAGAACTCGATTTCTTCACACAGAGGCTTCCTGGGGTCTCTTGGCCCGAGGTTGTTCTTCCTGCAATTAATGCAATGGGGGCTTTGTAATGATGTCTTTTTGTGTGAATTCAATTCCTTTGATTTTATTGGATCCACTGTAGAGCCCGAGACAGATCCTGTTGGGGGGATGTGCAGGGCCATCATTTTTTATTAAATGAGGATATTCCCTTTTGTTTTATTGTAACTGTTTGGTCTCATTATTAATGAGCCGTCATCCGGATTCTGTGGGGCCCATGTGTTTTATAGCCAATGGTCCCAGGAAACTTTGCTGTTGCTTTCTCCCACTAGTCTTCATGTTCATGCATGAATAAACATCGCTGACTTTCCTTTTAACGGTTTTCTTTTATTGGATTTCAGGTGCGATGGCTTCTGCTCCACGCTTTCCCTTTTCTCGCTCGGAGGCGGCTTTTCCTCAGTCACCGTCTGATGAGGAAACGATGGCGATGATTCGGGCTCATGACCCGAACTGCACCAACCTTCTTCAGTGGGGGTCTTGGTATAGTCAGATTATTCAGGGTCGTCGGAGTTTTCTCTGCGCGGTGCCAACGGAGCCTACTTTCCCCTTTTTACCGATGGATCCTCCAAGGACAGCTTTTGCTGTGGAAATGCCCAACTGGACTCCAACGGGGAGGCTTGAGCCTTCGACGACCGGTATTCCGAACCATCCGATTCCGGCCATAGACGTCCTGGGGCGGCGTATCTGCCAGGGTGAGGCCCACCCGTGGGGGCAAATTTATAAGATAGGGCTCACTCCCAGGCATCCTACGGGCTACCTTCTCTGGGCTCGCTACATCCTTTCCGCCCATCGGGCGCGGTTGCAGAAAGTTGGGCTTTATCAGGCCATATATGCGTCACTGTTCCATTACAAGTCCCCGCATGCCTGGTGGGTCAAGGCGTTTTTGAACCAGTGGAATCTTCCCACTAATACTTTTCTTCTGGGGGATCGCGAGGTCTCGATCTCTCTTGCAGAATTTTATGAAATCTCAGGATTGCCAATCAGGGGCACACTGTATGAGGAGTTGTTGCCTTCTGACGAGTATGTCTTCGAGCCCGAGTCTGCACCGATTGACGGCCTGTCCGCTGAGAATGCTATTCGCCATAAGCGCCCCAGCTTGATCAAGGCGCTGGGTATTTTTGATCAATTGTTCACTGAGTCTGAGGAGCAGGGTGTTACTTTTAAAAGCTTCATTTCCTGCTTCCTTCGTGAGGATATCATATCGAAGACTGCTCCGAAGTTTGCTAACATCAGAGACCCCTTTGGGTTTGGTCCGAAGAAGCTACCGACTGCTGAATCGGACCTGCCACAGTATTATATTCCCATCGTGTCGCCGATGTCTTTTGAGTCCGTTGCATCACCTGGTATGGATGAGGAAACATTCTTTGTGGAGTTTGTCAGTGTTTGGCTTAGCTGGTTCGTTATCCCCATGCATCGCCGCTTCATGAGAGCCTCGGTCATCTACCCGGCTCATCGTATTGCTGAGGGGACGCGGTTGGCCATCGGCATCCCGGCCTTGGCACACCTCTATAATGGATTGGGCACCGCAGCTAATACCTCTACGCCTGGCGTGGATGTGGTGAACTTTTCGCTTCATTATTTCACGTCCTGGATCGAAATGCATGTATTGGGGGCTTTCGCCATGCATCAGAGGCCCTCATTTTACGATGCCTACCCCTTTCCACGACTTATGCGGCTAGTGGATGCTTCTGCCGCCGACCCAACTCAATTCGGGGCCATTCGGGTGCTGATTTCTCCTCATGCCACCGCTGGCGGGTTGGTTTTTACTGATCGGGTCTTGTCTACTCCTTCGGGTCCCGTCCAACAACTCTGGGACCAGTCGAAAGACAACGCACCTTCTCTGAAGCCCCGGGAGGCCACGCATTTGTATGCAATCAGACCGGGTTACTTGGTGTTTCGCCAGGACAATGCGGCTCTTTTCATGCGGTACAATCCGCATCGATTTGCCCGGCAGCTCGGATACGACCAGGGTGTTCCTTTCGAGGCTTTTATGGTCGCCCCGATCCCTTCGCTTGATGCTGTTCGCGATGCTGCTCATCATTTTATGAGGCTGAACACCGGCTCTTATTTCATGGTCCCTGAAGCTGAGTACATGCCTCGATGCGTGGGCGCGTTTACGGGTTGGTATCTTCATCGGGTCAACCCAATCATTCTCGAGGAAAAGAGGGTGCTTCTTGGCCACGATGCCCCTCCTCTGGCTCCTGGGGCTGAGTTACGACCGAGGGTTCCAGTCCGCTTTCCTTTGAGGGAGATTGGCACCGCGCTCATTCCAGGGGAGTCCGGGGTAGACCTTACTCCGATAGCTGGTATGCCTTTGGGTTCTCGCTCACGGGGTAAGCGGGCTCCGGTGGTAGTACCCCCACCGGTGGCGGCGCCGCCCCCCGTGGTGTCGACGATGGCGGTATCGTCCTCGGTTGTGGCACCGAGCGATAGTAACAAGGATGAGGGCGCTGAGGGCGACGTGGGCCAGCGCCGCCATAAGGCTTCGCGAGGGAGGAAGCGGTCATCCTCAGCGACCGGCTCCGGGTCTAAACGGCGGAAGAAAGAGGCTACTGCCCCGCTTGATTCTGTGGTGGAGTCTGAGCCTATCCTTGAAGACGAATCATTGGCCCTGCAAGGGTCAGACGCGGGACTTCTCTTCCCGAGTTCAGCTGACGAGGAGGCTGCACAGTTGGCCGAGGCCATACGGCGCTCAAAAGACGCGTCTCACAACGCCAAGGTTCCGAAGAAGTCTTACCCCGCTGTAATTTTCTACGAAGACCCTTCGTGGATTCGGCGGCGATTTATCGGCCCTTTGGAGGAATGGGGGGAAAGGGCTCTGAAGCAGGCCGCTTCAGAAGACGCAGCTGATGCACTCTCTTTGTGGACCGGCGGTCATGAGTCTACCCTTGAACCCTGGCGAGCCCACCTCCTTGAGAAGGAGCAGCGGCTTGAAGAAGCCATATTGAGGGCTTCTTTGCGTATAGGTACGTTGTGCTTCCTTTGTAGTCTTTCCGATTATTTATGCCTGTGCATCTGTATCATTATTCTTATTTGAATCGTGCAGAATCTTCGACGCTGGGGGAGCTCCCTACGGGCCCATTAAAGCTAAAGCCCGCCGAAATTCTCAATGAAGCCTTGCTGGATGTGGAGGGGGCTGACGAGGCTGCTCCTCTCACGGTGGAGCTTCCAGCGGCGGTTCTTGACCAGGGAGTGCTTGCCCCTCTGGGGGAGGCTCCTTTGGAGGCCGCTGCCCCAATGACTCTTACCGAGGGCAACCCAAGGGCCGGGATTGAGGTAGTCGGGACTACTCTCCCTTTGTTGGAGCCTGAGGTTACGGCGGAAACCGTTGAAGCTGCTATCCCCCCGGCTCAGAATGGGAGGAGTGTTGAAGGTATCCCTCTGCGTTTTAATTTAGCAACCCCTTCATAGTCTGAACTCTTTTATCTTTCTCAGAATTGCGCGGTTTGGCGGCCACAATCGCGGATCTGTCGCCTCGACAGTCATTTCAACGTTTATTGGAGATGGCAGCTCCGCAGGCGATCTCCCCTCAGCGCATTGTCCTCTCGTCTGGGCAAGGTTGGTGTCGTCCATCCCTTCTCATAGCATCGTCGTTATTTTTTGTACTGACATTGACGTTTTCTGCAGTTCTGGAAGCCGACGACGAGGTCGAGATTCTCGAAGGGCCAGGGGAGCCTTCAGCTCCTACTTGCACGACTGTCGGTGAGTGACATTTCATTGCACTCTCACTCGTTCCTTGCTTAAGCATTTTGTTGACGTCTTTTAAATTTAAACAGCTCTGCCAGTCTCCACGGCGTTGGAGTCGCGCATCGTGATGCCACCCGGCCCTTATGCCTTGCGGGCTTCAGAACGCTTGGCCCAATTAAGCCTCGTCTCCTTGTCGTCTCTGATCGAGGAGCTTCGTGCTGGGAGCACGACCACGGCTGAAGCATTCGCTGCCGAGGCTAACGGCTCTCTTCCTTTTCTTGCCACCTACCACAGCGAAGAGGTGGTGCGAGTCTGGGTGGAGTTCTGCCGACGAGTGGAGGCTTGCCTGCACACTCTCGAGTGTTCTCGCCTTTCCTCGGAGGCCGTGGCTACAAAGGCGGAGTTACGAGGGTTGATAGCACGGTGCGCGGCCAACATGACGTCATGTGAGAAGAGGCTCGGTCGCAAGTTCTCGGAGAGGGAGCTAGCCTCCAAGGCGCTGGGCGAGCTTCAAGCCAATCTCACAGCCAGGGCCAACAAAGCGTATGAACTCTGGCGGGTGCTTCAGGAGTCCATCAAAGAGGTGGTGGCTCTCGACAAAGCTGCCATGTTCACTCGTGAGAGGGTCGAGGCTCATAAGGCCACTGAGAAAGAGCTTGAAGCCCGGCTCGCTTCGTATCAGGCTCAGCAAGCTCAAGCGGAGGCTCGTCTTCTGGAGATCTTGCGTCATGAAGCCGTGGCTCAGCAAAAGCAGGATGAGCTGACCAAGTTGCTGAATCGCCCGCCGGCCTGAAACATTTGTATCTTTTTCTTCCTTTTTGTGCATACTCATGGATGAGAGTATTTTCTTTTTGTTTCTTCCATAAATTGTACTTTATACCCGTTTTGGTTTATGAATAAAAGATACATTTTTCTTCTAAATGGTGTGTCTCCTTTTCATTGAATGTATTCTGCGGATATTCTATCTTGATCTCCTTTCAGGACAGCAATGGCTCAGGACTCAGGGTTAAGATCTGCTTCCCAAGACTTTCGCATTTTATGAGCCACGAGGGTTTCATAAAGAGTTTTTCTCCGTATAGGTCGAGAGGATCCCATAGGTATAAGTTCTTCTTAAGAATCGTGAGGATCCTTAAGTGGGTTTTCCCTTGAAAGTCATAAGGATCTCACAAGAGAGTTTTTCTTCCTTACAGGTCGTGAGGGCCTGCAAGTGCCGGATGTGATCATCCTTATCCGTGTTTCACGGAGTCAGGGGTCTCTCAAGGTATCGTAGTTTAAAGACATCACGGTCAAGGTTAAGGACCTCATAGTTCGTGGATTTAAGGACTCCACAGTCCGCTGTTAGTTTTAAGACATCACGGTCAAGGTTAAGGACCTCATAGTCCGTGGATTTAGGGACTCCACAGTCCGGTGTTTGGTTGCAGGGACCCGTCACCTCTTTGAAGACGTTGAGGAATTACAACGCCGGGCATCAAAGGAGTGAAGAGATGTACCCTTAAACCAAGGCAAAATCTGTAGGGAATCGGGGTGGTTGATCGTTAGTTTTAAGACATCACGGTCGAGGTTAAGGACATCATAGTCCGTGGATTTTAAGAACTCCACAGTCCGGTATTTGCTCTGGATGCTTTACACGGGTTCACTGCCGTGCTTGGCGAGGACCAGGCTCCGCTCTGGACGTTTTCCACGGGGTCAAAGAGTGACATCATCCGCGTTCCACGTAACCAGGAATTTTGCACTAGATGCTTCACACGGGTTCACTGCCGCGTTAGGCGAGGACTAGGCTCTGCTCTGGATGCTTCGCACGGGTTCACTGTCATGCTCTGCGAGGACCAGGATCCGCTCTGGACGTTTTCCACGGGGTCAAAGAGTGACATTATCCGCGTTCCACGTGACCAGGAATTTTGCACTAGATGCTTCACACGGGTTCACTGCCGCGTTAGGCGAGGACTAGGCTCCGCTCTGGATGCTTCGCATGGGTTGACTGCCATGCTCTGCGAGGACCAGGATCCGCTCTGGACGTTTTCCACGGGGTCAAAGAGTGACATTATCCGCGTTCCACGTGACCAGGAATTTTGCACTAGATGCTTCACACGGGTTCACTGCCGCGTTAGGCGAGGACTAGGCTCCGCTCTGGATGCTTCGCATGGGTTCACTGCCATGCTCTGCGAGGACCAGGATCCGCTCTGGACGTTTTTCACGGGGTCAAAGAGTGACATTATCCGTGTTCCACGTGACCAGGAATTTTGCACTAGATGCTTCACACGGGTTCACTGCCGCGTTAGGCGAGGACTAGGCTCCGCTCTGGATGCTTCGCATGGGTTGACTGCCATGCTCCGCGAGGACCAGGATCCGCTCTGGACGTTTTCCACGGGGTCAAAGAGTGACATTATCCGCGTTCCACGTAACCAGGAATTTTGCACTAGATGCTTCACACGGGTTCACTGCCGCGTTAGGCGAGGACTAGGCTCCGCTCTGGATGCTTCGTACGGGTTCACTGCCATGCTCTGTGAGGACCAGGATCCGCTCTGGACGTTTTCCATGGGGTCAAAGAGTGACATTATCCGCGTTCCACGTAACCAGGAATTTTGCTGATTGTATCCGTATTTCACGGGATGAAGGTTTGACTGTTGGCGATATGTATACCACCGAGCCATGGAACTGGGAGTGGCCGCTGTTCCGCTTAGCTTGAAGTTGTGTCCGTTGTTACGAGACGATCTCCAGGTTATTTGTGAACCGTCGAGATTTGGCTTCCTCTCATGATGAAACCTGGGGGGAGGAGTACGACTCCTTCTTTGTTTGCGCCCCTGGATTGTATACAGGGATTGTTGTAGTATCACCTGTAGGGCAAAAAGGTTTCATTCTTCCATCATTTCTTTTATTCTTTCCGCGATGCTCTATCATTTCAGCTTTTTATATCGCGAAGGTCGCAATTGCCCAATCATTTCGGCTATTTTTCGCGGTGCCCAATCATTTCGGCTATTTGTTTTATTTTTACTCGCTGCTTTTTTTATTGCGAGTTGCCCCATCATTTCGGCTATTTTTCATGCATACATTTTTACTTGCTGCTTTTTATTGCAAGTTGCCCCATCATTTCGGCTATTTTTCATGCATACATTTTTACTTGCTGCTTTTTATTGCAAGTTGCCCCATCATTTCGGCTATTTCGTAGGCATGTGTGGCTTGTTAGCTTTTTCGCCGCAAGCTCGGATTTTGGACACCGATTTCGGCATCAGCATCGCTGCAACTGGGATGTTGCCAGGAGCGAATCATCATTTGCCTCTGTCGATGTTGAACAAAGGTGGCTTAGCAAACAGGGTTAAGGTCCTGTCGACTAAGGCTTTTAACTTCATGAGCCGTAAGGGTCTCACAAAGGTATTTCTCCCTACGAGTCGTGAGGATCTTGCAGGTGTATTTTCTCCTTAGGGATCATGAGGATTCCTAAGTGTATGTTCCTCTGTAAGTCGTAAGGATCCTACAAGAGGGTTTTCTCCTTATGGGTCGAGAGGACCTACAAGGGTTGGACTTTGCTGGGGAAATGTTTATTCGCGCCCGTGGATTGTATACAAGGGTCAGTATTGAGCCTCTTGTAGGGCAATATCGGAGGTTGTGGAGGATTTGCTTAAGAACAGGTTCAGATTTCTGTAACTTAAGACTTTCAAATCTCATGAGCCGTGAGGGTCCCATAAGAGAATTCTCCTTACGAGTCGTGAGGATCTCGTAAGTGTATTTTCTCCTTAGGAATCGTGAGGATCCCTAAGTGTGCTGCTCCTTTGTGAGTCGTAAGGATCTCACGCAGGTGGTTTCTCCTTACGGGGTCGAGAGGACTCTGTAAGTGTCCTTTAACGAGGTTGCGCCCTTTCGGGTATTCACAAACACTCGCCGGTAGTCCTGCTGTTTTTACTCACGGAGCCCTTTCGGGTTTTCATCCGTGCCCATTTTTCTTATGGACATACCGTTTTTTTTTATTTATATCATTTTTACTCTTCTCTTTTTTTTTTTTTACAAGGTCGCGCCCTTTCGGGTTTTCACGAACACTTGCCGGCAGCCCTGCTGTTTTTACTCACGGAGCCCTTTTCGGGTTTTCATCCGTGCCCATTTTGCTTATGGACATACCGTTTTTTTTTTGTTTTTTTGTTTTTATTTTTTTCTTCTTTTTTCTTTATTTATCCCTCTCGTCAACCTAAGGACGTTGCGGTAGTAGTTTAGGGACGTTTCGGTCCGTCGATAGTTTAAGGACGTTTCGGTCCGCTGTTAGTTTAAGGACGTTTCGGTCCGTCGATAGTTTAAGGACGTTTCGGTCCGTCGTTATAGGAAGGCCGGCTGCTGCTTGTAAAGTCTGAGCCTAGGAAGATAGCGAGCGGACATAGTCGTCGTCATCCATCATTGACCTAGGCTGCAGCTTATTAAGCGTGGTATTTCTTCAAGAAGCGGCCGTTTATTGGCCTGAAAGGCCTTTCACCGTGCATGTCCATGAGTAGGTAGGCTCCACCCTGGTAGACCTTGTCTATGATGTATGGGCCTTCATAGTTTGGCTCAAATTTTCCCCGCTTGGCACGATTGGGGATCATAGGTCTTTTGGCCACTAGTACGAGTTCGCCTTGGCGGAATGTCCTCGGCCTGGTCAATCTTTCGTACGAGCGCGTCATCTTTGCTTTGTAGGCTTCTAGATGTTGTTGCGCTATGAGCCGGGTTTCATCGAGGGCATCAAGCTCCTCAAGCCGAAGGTGAGCATTTTCTTCGTTCGTCAGCTCGTGGTGGACTGCTACTCGTAGGGAGGGTAACTCTATCTCGAGGGGGAGCACTGCTTCCGTCGCAAATACCAACGCGTACGGCGTTGTGTTCGTGGCCGTCTTGAATGTAGTTCGATAAGCCCAAAGGGCTTCTTGCAGCCTTTCGTGCCAGTCTCTCTTATTCCGGGAAACGGTCTTTTTTATGATCTTCGTCAAGGTCTTATTGAAAGCCTCGGCCAGGCCGTTAGCTCGTGGATTGTAAACTGAAGAATATCTCCAGTCTATATTATGCTGCTGTGCGAAGCGGCTAATCTTATGGCTTCGGTAGGCCGGCCCGTTATCGGAGATAATCCGCCGTGGAGTTCCGAACCGATAGATGACGTGCGTCTTGAAGAAATGGAGGATATTCTCCGTCTTCACTTCCCTCAGTGGTACTGCTTCTGCCCATTTGGAGAAGTAATCAGTTGTCGCCAGGATAAAGCGGTGTCCCCGGGATGATGCTGGCTCAATGGGGCCGACTATGTCAGTCCCCCACATTTCGAATGGCCAACTAGCCAGCGTCGGGTGCAGTGGATTCGGATGTTGGTGGATGAAGTCTCCATGGATCTGGCATGAGTGGCATTGCTTCGCATACTCGAGGCAGTCCTGGGTCATCGTGGGCCAGTAATAACCCATCCGTTTGATTTTTAACTTCATCTTTGGGCCTGCTTGGTGAGAACCGCAAAGTCCGTCATGAACTTCCTGAATGACTCTTTCTGCTTCGTCAGGTCCTAAGCATCTCAGCCATAGAGAATCGAACGATCTTTTGTATAGAATATCGTTGACGAAAGCGAAGGATAGAGCTCGTTTCATGAGCTGATGTCTTGAGGACGCTTCTTCGGGCATTCGGTGGGACTTAAAGTAGTCTATGAAGACTTCCCTCCAGTCTTCGGCCTTCTCATGGTCTTTTATTTGTAGGGTCGTCTGCTCAGTCGTTCCCTTTTCTTCGCATGATTCCGGAGATATTTCTGCCGGGGCGAGCACTCGACGGCTTTGTACCACGATTCTGACGTCATCGAGGTTCTCGTCAGCCAGTTCTTTAGCAAGTTTAGCCAACGCGTCTGCTTTGCTGTTTTCCGCGCGCGGTATGTTCTCCAAAGTATAGGAGGGAATTTGGGTCAATAGTTGTTGCACCCTTTCGCCGTACTTCACCAATTCCGGCTTGCACGTTTGATAGTCACCATTTACTTGACTGACGACCAGCTGAGAATCCCCGTATATGAGGAGGTCTTCAATTCCCATGTCGATGGCGATCTCGAGGCCTGCTATCAGAGCTTCGTATTCGGCTTCATTGTTTGTCCTCGGCCCTGTTAAGGAGAAGGCGAAGCGCATTATCCCTCCTTGTGGAGTTGCAAAGATGAGGCCTATCCCTGATTTGATCATTGGGATACCTTGTTTCTGTTTCTTTATGGAGGACGCTCCATCGAAATAGAGTTCCCATCGGGTGCTTCCGCCGCTAATCGCATCAAATGCATGCTCGTCCGGCAAATCGCAATTCAGAGGAGAATTGGCCGGTATCGGGTGCTCGGCGAGGAAGTTGGCAATGGCCTGGCCTTTCACTGCCTTGAGAGGTTGATACGTTATCGAGAACTCCATCAAGAGCAGGGCCCACTTAGCGAGTCGTCCCGTCAATATGGCTTTCGACATCAAATATTTGAGAGGGTCTACCTTCGAAATAAGACGGACTTCATGTGCTAATGCGTAATGTCTAAGCTTTGTTATTGCGAAGATCAATGCCAAGCAGTGCTTTTCAATGGGGGAATAGTTGCTTTCTGCCCCCAGTAGAACTCGACTTAAGTAGTAGAGTGCTCTCTCTTTCCCCTGATCGTTCTCTTGTGCCCATAATGCGCCCAAGGAACCTTCGAGGGCGGTCGTATAAAGAATGAGGGGTTTTCCCTTGACCGGCGCGGCCAACACCGGAGGGTTCTGCAGGTACTGCTTGATCTCGTCTAGTGCACCTTGACATTTGTGATCCCAAACGAATGGAGTTCCCTTTTTCATCAGGTGGCCGTAAGGACGGCATTTGCCCGAAAGATTAGCGATAAACCGCCGGATGTATGCGAGCTTCCCTTGGAGAGACCGCAGCTGCTTGAGCGTTCTTGGCGGAGGCATTTCCATGATCGCTTTAATCTTTGACGGATCTATTTCAATACCTCGGTGTCGAATGATGAATCCCAGAAATTTGCCCGAGGAGACTCCAAACGCGCACTTGTGGGGATTCATTTTCAAATTATATTGCCGAAGGCGTTGAAATACAGTCTCCAGATGCTTTAAATGCTCCTCATACGACATGCTCTTTACTACGAGGTCATCGATATAGCACTCGACGATGTCATGTATGAGATCGTCGAAGATCTTTGTCATGGCCCTTTGATAGGTAGCGCCAGCGTTCTTTAGGCCAAAGGGCATAACCCTGTAGCAAAATATACCCAAAGGGGTGCAGAAAGCGGTGTGCTTCTGGTCTTCGGGATGCATTTTTATCTGATTGTATCCTGATGAACCGTCCATAAAGGAGAAAACCTCGTGAGTGGACGTGTTATCTATCATTAGCTCGGTTACCGGCACCGGGAAATCATCCTTTGGACAGGCTTTATTGAGATCCCTGAAATCCACGCATATGCGTACCGTCCCATTCTTCTTCATTACCGGGACGATATTGGCAATCCAGTCGGGATATTGGACTTCTTGGATAAATCCTGAATCGATCAACTTCTTGACTTCGGTGTTGATGCTCATCTCAAGCTCGAGTCGCATCCTCCTTGGCGCCTGCTTGACTGGCTTGATATCTGGGGATATTGCTAATCTATGCACTGCAATCTCCGGATCTAATCCTGGCATCTCGGAGTAGTTCCACGCGAAGCAGTCTTCATGCCGTAGAAGCACGTTCTTTAACGCAGCCACCTTTTCTTCGGATAATAGCTCGCTGACAAATGTCGGTCGCGGGTCGTCTGCCGATCCCAACTCAATCTTCTTGAGGTTATCTGCAGTGGTATGTATACCATCTTCCAGTTCTTTTGGAGCGGGCGGAAATTCCGAGATCACCTCATCATCGCTGTTCTCAAAGCACCGGTAAAGGTCACCTACGTTCTCGGGCTCTTCCCCTAATATCGTAATCGTATAACAAGTGCGAACCCGCTCTGTGGACTGAAGTGGACCCGGTTCTGCTCTTGCGGCCTTGGGCTCATGCTTTCGCGGCGGCGTTACCTTCCAGCCGTCGGATAAAGCGAATCTACCCCGTCGGTACTGGTCCTCGACCCAGTTCTTGAAGGTGAAGCAGTCTTCGGTAGGATGTCCTATGGTTCGGTGATAAGAGCAATAACTCGGATGAGAGACCTTGCTAGCTTGCTCAGGATGTCTAGACTCTGGAAGCGTGATCATTCGATGTTTTATAGCGAGGTTGAGTAACCTCTCCGTCTTGTCTTGGGGGAAGGAGTATGCTTGACTCGTCTTCTTCATGAGGGACAAACCCGAGCCGTTTCTTGATTTATCTCCGTCTCTGCGTCGGGTCTTTCGCACAATGGATTGACGAGGATAAGCGTCTTTGTCTTTTGCAGCACGTTGAGATAGACGTTGCGTCCTGGCCTTCTCGTAGATGGCCATTTCACGGTTGGGGTTTTCCCGAGCTTTCTGACCCGTTTTCCTGATAGGCTTGTTCGTTCGTTCTTCAAACGACGGACTCGATGTTTCAATCGCAGGGTCTAGTTTTAATGAAGGGTTGGCATCTCCTGACAGGGCGTCCTCTTCTTCATCAAAGGTATATATAGGGTAGCTGCTGTGAGTCCGTTCCCGTTTTCCAGCTCTTGCGTATCCAAGCCCGAGTGTTTCCATCTTCCCGTTGGGCAACTTGCGTTGAGTCCCGGGGACATCCCAAATCTTGTTGTAGAACCGAGCCTGCCGAACAGCCTGTTTTAAGGGTACTCCTTGGCGCTTCAATAGCTTCTTTAATCCGTCCGTATAGTATCTGGGCAGACGGATGGGTTGGAGCCTGTCGAGCGTAGTATCTGCGCCATGCCAGATCTCTTTCTCTATTTTCGACTCTGAGGATCGGTAAAATAGGATCACCTTCTCGCCCCTTCGCCTGGGAGGGACGTAAAATGTTTGCAGGTCCTGTACATTGTGAGCCTGAAGCGCGTCGAGGTCCTTGTAGTGTTCTCGCGGTACCATGGTGATTTGCAAACTATGGTCATCGCCAAGGGGTGCTTGTGTCGGCAGCCGATTGGAGAACACAGCATTAACTTCATCTTCTGAATCACTTCCGAAGACTAATACGGGGGCGGGTGCCCTCAGGTTGTTGCGTTGAGATGGCCCTGCATAAACTATCTCTTCCTCTTCTTCGGTATCGCTCCCAAAAACGGGGATGGTGGCGGCGGCTTTGTTCTCCGGCTTGCGACACCTTTCCGTATCCTCGAAATCTGGCAAAAAGTACTTCGCATCTTCGTATTTGCGGACTTCGTTCACGGAAAATGGGTTTAACTCACCTGTTATGGTATACTCGAAACCATCCTTGAAGTACTTCATACACTGATGTTGTGTAGAAGGGATGATATTGTACTCGTGTAGCCAAGGACGGCCGAGCAAGGCGTTGTAGCAGGTCTTGGCGTCAATGACATGGAATTTGATGTCTGTGACGAGAAGTCCAAAGCGTAATGTTAGTATCACAGATCCGAGAGTCCGTGACGATTGTGAATCGAAACCGGAGATAGTAATTTTGTCACGAGCGAGGTGTTGCACACTCATGCAGATTTCCTTCAACACCCGAACATTAAGGAGGTTGACAGAGGATCCATTATCCACCAGGATCTTGCCTATCTTGATATCATGGCAGTATCCGGAGACATATAGGGGACGGTTATGGTCGCATGTCCCGAGAAGGAGGTCTTCATCACCGAAAGTGACGTCGGCCGTATGCACTTCCTCCAGTTCATCCTTCATCTTTTCAGTGGCGAGGAAGGCTTGGAATTGCTCGGGTTCTTGTAACGCCTTAATTAGTGAGTCTCGCGCTTCTTTCGATAATAGGAGGGCATCGAGAATGCTAAGCTGAGAAGGTAGCTTCCTTAGGTGCGCGAGGATGTTATAGTCCACTTTACTCTTCCTAGGAGGGTCTTTGGCAGCCAGCTCTCTCATGACTTGGTCATCTAAAGTGATATCTTCAGTGACCTTTTCCTTTCCCTTATCCTTTCTATTCCCGGGCCCGAGATTCTTTTCTGGGAGTGTGCGATTGCGCAGCTGAATGTTCTCGCAGATCTCTGATTCCTCCTCTTTCCCCGAGACAGATTCTTTAAAGAGAGGGCCCAGAGCCATTTCTTCATCAGAGTCGCTCCCAAAGGTGAGAACTTGTGACCCCCTGGCATTAACCATGCAACAGTTGCCAGTCGTTCTGTTGTGCCCATCGACAGTACTTCTTCGCTCCCGACGGATCTTGCGTTTCATGCGCTTAAAATGTTGCCGATGAGCAACATATCCTTGCCACCATATCTTAAAGGCGTCGCACTCCTCCGTGGGATGTGAGACTTTCCGGTGATATGCGCAATAGTCAGGGTGCCTCTCCACCCCGTCATGTGTGTTTCCTTCCGAGGGCGGTAGCTTCATCCCCATTGACATGGCTTTGGCAAACCTTTTTCTCGTCTTGAATATCTTCTTGTCTACTTCGGATACCTTTCGCTCTGGCAGAGGTAGTTCAACTCTTCCGTTCAGTCGCCCGCATTTGGCTCTTTCCGACGTGGTCATTTCACGCTCCTGGTCCGCTTTACATTTTAGATGAATCTCGTCTAGAAAAGCGTCGATCATTTCATCTGTTGGCCATGCGCGTTCTGGTACAGGCTCTGCCTCCAGTTTCCTAATGCCAGGAGTTTTCCCATCATCGGTAAACGAGTGGGAGATTACATTACAACTCGCCACATATCCTTCGGATTCATCCGACGAGCTTTCTCCATCATCTTCCTCTTGAAAGATGTGGTTGAGGAACTCTTGCAGTGTGACAGGAGTTCGCGCCTTTTGGTTGTACTCTTCCAATGCGTCGATTTGCTTCTGCAAGTTCGTGTGCTCTTTTCCAGGCTTCACGGACTTCTTGGATTTCTTCTTCTTTTTCTTCGAAGATTTTGACGGCTGGGCGTGAGTATTTGGGCCATTATCGCGAGTCTTCGTAGTTGGGCGGGGCTTCAACATCCTTTTGATAATTTGAGGTTCAAGAGGGTCCTTCCATTCGATCGCAGGGCACGCATGAAGGTCTCTTAGCATTCTTTTGGTTTTAGTTGATAGCACGACCTCCCATGGAGCTTCTTCAATAAAAGAACATGTTGCCCCCGGTGTATCCGCTTTCCTCGGAGCATGCGGCTGTGGTGGGTTCACCTTCCACTTTTCGGACAGTACAAACTTCCCCTGGAGGTACTGGTCTTCAATCCATCCTTTGAAGACGAAGCCATCTTCAATCGGATGGCCTACCGTCTGATGGTAAGGGCAATAGTTAGGGTTATTCACCTCGGTGGGTTGCGGCGGTCGCCTTAGATTTGGCAGGTTTATAAGTCTGTTGCGTATTGCCAGCTCGAATAGCCGTTTCGTCTTGTCCCGTGGGAACGAGTAGGGACGCTTCATCTTCTCATTATAATACCGACGCCTTTCCTCCAGTTGGTCTGCCGGTTTCGGGGCGTTAGGTTGCTGTTGGGCATTCGCGACAAAGGTTGCCCTCCCTTTACCCTTGTCGTTCCGAGGTTCCGACTTCGGTGTAGGTGGTCTATGACCCATCTGGTCCATCTGAGCCAACTTGTCGATCAGAGCCTGGAACATGGTTGGCTTAAAGAACATCATAAACTGGGAGATAGTTGCGTGAGGGTCTAGAGTTCCCACGAACATGCCCACCGCAGGTGCTTCCTCAATGCGTTGCTCACATCTCGACCACAAGTTCCGCCAGCGTATAGCGTACTGGACCCAGGTTTCGCCCGGTTTTACCCTGGCGTTAATAAGTGCAGTTATTGGAGTGCGTTCGCTGGCACTTGCGAATCGCTGAGTGAACAACAACTCCATTTCAGCGAACGTTTTGATAGAATCGTTCGGGAGTTCCGAATACCATTCGAACGCTGTTTCTGATAAGCTGCCCACGAACTGGCGGAGCAACAATTTATCATCACCGCCGGTGTTACCGCAGAGGGCCCGAAACTGGGCGACATGTTGATGGGGATTGCCGGTCCCCTTATACACGTGGAATTTTGGTATCGTATAGCCTTGCGGGTATTTGATTTGGTCGTACCAGCTCGGATACGGCCGCCCCGTTTTCACGACTTGACCAGCTGCCTCAGTCGCGTGGTGAACCCGGATTTGCTGGGCTATGTAGTCAGCCAAGTCAGCCTTAGAGATTGCATCCTCCTTGGCCGTTGAGAGGGCTGGTGGTGGATTTGACGTTTCTCCTCGGTCGTCTTCAAGAACGATCGGGGGATCCTCGGCGGGTAAGTCCTGCTGGATCATCATTCCTATCACATCTTGGAAGAGAAGGCCCATCCGTTGTATGTTGGCCGCTTGTTCAGCAGCCTCTTTGTCCCTTTTCTCCAGTGTCCGGCGAAGGAATTCAGCGTCGGTTTCTTCCTCTCGGCGTGCGTCTGAGGACGTTTCTGGGTTTTCTTTTGGCCCGGTGAGCGCGGCCATAGCATTCATCATTTCTTGCAGCTTTTGTTGCTGTTCCTGGGCTTTCGTCACGGATCGGGTTAGCGGTCGGTGGCCCGTAGAAGTGCGGATTTCCTCTTTTCCAGCGGCCATGTAAACAGTGTGCACCACCATGCCCCCAGACTTAGGGCGTCTGGGCTCAGTGCTTTTAGCCGTCGTTGCATGCTGCGGGGTTTTCTCTGACCTCCTCCTTTTATGAGTCAGTTAATCAGCAGCCTTTTGGGGTTTAGCCTGGTGACCAGCTTCCGGTTGGATTTTCAATTTCTTGTGCTGGTGGGAGAAGTTTGGATCGATGATCGAGTCTCGGGCCTGCCGCCAAACCTTATAGATTTTGGAAGACAGCCGTTGAGGAGATCGGGGCTGTTCGGGTTTTATTTCCACAACCTTTTTTAATGGGGGGGAGACCTCTTCAGCACTGCAGTAGCCGAATTCCTTCGCACCTTATTTAGCATTTCGAATCTGTTCCCAGTTGGAACAGCAGCATTAACTTCTGCCACCGGGGCCGATGGAGTCAACCCGGAGGGGGAGTTGCCCCCAGCCTTCCTCACTCGGCGCCAATGGCGACGTCGAGCGTGTCGAGCGGACGGTGTAGGGTCAGCGGTAAGAATGGTTTCGTCTTGCCCCCTGTCTGGGTGTGGGGTCGCAGTTGGTATTAGCCTGTCAAAGACCGATGTCCTTTGGGCAGTAGGAGCGAGAGCCGAAGCCTTTAATCTTGTAAAGACCGACCTTTTGGCCGGAGAGGCTGCCTTGACGACTTCTGGGATAGGAGCGGCCACTTTCTTAGAAGCAACCTTCTCTGAGATTGTAGGTCCCGTGATGGGTTCGAAGGATTTCTGGCCCAATCTAGAGAAGACCGAGGCGTTGACGCTGGGCGACTCGTTGAGAGGAGCCGCGGCAGGGGTAAGTCGATCAAAGACCGACTTCTTGGGAGCCTCCGTTGTCAGCACTGGAGCGGTAAAGTTTGTCGGCGGGACCATGGTCCCAAAGAACAATCCTGTGGTGGCGCGAGTGACCTGTTCCACGGGCATTGTGAATGGCGAGGCAGCTTGGGGTCCGTAGGCTATACCTCCTGGCGAGGCAGAGCGTTGGTTGCAATTGCAGTCTGAGCGGTTGGAGAATTTCACGGAAGTAGAAGCCATCGATCCTTTGCTTTCTGCAATAAGCAAGACGCCAATTCTTAGTATCTTGAAACCCAAGGGCAACCATTAGCGAACCGCGACTGGTTAGCAAGTCACGACACACGAAGTGTGGAGTGGAAAGAGGAAAAGGTCCCACCGGGCGTGCCAGAATCTGTTCCCCTCCGAAAGACGGCGCGACACCGCGTCTTGCCTGAGATTCGGGGCAGATGCTAATTGGTGCTATCCGTCCACCTCTTCGAAGATGCCAAGTTGATTTATGGCATCACGTATCGAAGGTTTAGACGGATGCGTCCGATGTAGCAGACTTCGTCAGATTCCCCCTCGTTTGAGGGGTTTTTGATTGTGGGGATGCTCTTCCCTGCAGGCGCAAGCCCCTGCAGTTAATTACGCTACCGCATTGCGGTAACAACTTTCTCCTTCTCCAGATGGTCACTTCGTGTCGTGGGTGTCTGTTTTGTATTTTGTTGCCCGTGGATTGTTTACGGAGACTGAGTTATGTCGTCGCCCGTAGGGCGTGGACTAGTCCAAATCCGTATTATCTTAGATTTGGGTTTGGGGGGGTTTGGTTTGAGATACGTCAGCCATACTTGAGGCTAAGATCAACTCAAACGTTTGTTAAGGATACGTTAGTCTAACTTTGTGACTAAGATCAACTTAACGGGATCGTTTAGATCCGACAAAAGAGCGTTTGGACTCTAATGTTCCAGTTTAGGGACATAGTGGTCCATGAATGTATGGCCGTCGAGACCCGTCACCTCTCTGACGACGTTGAAGGATTACAACGACGGATGTCAGAGGAGTTCAGGGATGTACCCTCGAGCCAGAGTTAATTGGGGGGATTTATAGTCCACTCTGTTTGAAGGTTTAAGGATACGTTAGCCATCTTTGAGGCTAAGATCAACTTAAACGGGACCGTTTAGATCCGACAAAAGAGCATACGGGGCTCTATTGTTCTAGTTTAAGGACGTTGCGGTCCACGGGTAGTTTAAGGACATTGCGGTCCATGGGTAGTTTAAGGACATTGCGGTCCATGGGTAGTTTAAGGACATTGCGGTCCGTTGTTAGTTTTAAGACGTCTCGGTCAAGGTTAAGGACGTCGTAGTCCATGGGTTTAAGGACCCCACAGTCCATTGTTAGTTTTAAGACATCTCGGTCAAGGTTAAGGACGTCGTAGTCCATGGGTTTAAGGACCCCACGGTCCGTTGTGCTCTGGATGCTTCACACGGGTTCACTGTCGTGCTTGGCGAGGACCAGGCTCCGCTCTGGACGTTTTCCACGGGGTCAAAGAGTGACATTATCCGCGTTCCACGTAACCAGGAATTTGCATTAGCCATGAGTTTAAGGACCCCACAGTCCATATCAATGTGTGGTCGTCGGGACCCGTCACCTCTTTGAAGACATTGAGGGATTACAATGCCAAGTATCAAAGGAGTGAAGAGATGTACCCTAGAACCGGAGTGGATTAAATAGTCCTTGGCCCAATTTGGGGTCAAGACGAATTAATTATGTTATGAGTCCATTGGACCAGTTAATCACCAATTGAGGACTTATGGCCATCTTGGGCTAAGTCCAATCAGGAGAGGCTTTACCTCTATCCGTTTAGGCCAATTGGGCCAAAGCATAGTGTTAAACACTACAGAGCAGTCAGTGTTGAACACTGGGAATGGGGTTGACAAGTTAGTGTTTAACACTAAGAGATAATTGGTGTTAAACACCAGCAACAAGGCTTTTCAAATTAGTGTTAAACACTAAAACAGATCAGTGTTGAACACTGCAGATGAAGCTTTTTATTTAGTGTTGAACACTAAGGCCCAACAGTGTTTTAACACTGGGTTCGAGAGTTTTAATTTAGTGTTAAACACTAAGACAAGAGGGGTCACGTGGCAGCACGTGAGAGCGCCCTCCCTCCATTTATTCCGAGATTATCGTGTCTTTCAGAGCGTCACGTGCCATCACGTGATGGGCATTCAAATGCCTATGTATTAGAGCTTCTGCCGAGGTCACGTGGGTCACGTGGGGTGCTGCCTCAAAGGGGCTTTCTATAGATCTCTTGGGGGGTCACGTGATGACACGTGACCCTGCCTCCATGTATTTTGTTTAGAGGCTTTGTTAATCTTCTTTCAGGAATTAAATTCCTCGAACTGTAAATTTCAGAGGAATTAAATTCCTACTTCCTTTCGAAGACTTTGTTTTCTGGAATAGAGTTTAACTCTGAATTTTCTGTAGGAATTAAATTCCTCATATACGTGAAGGGCTGAATAGGGTTAAACCCTAATAAAAGTTTTTAAGGAGTTTAAACTTCCATCCTCTGTTAAATTATGATTAAGGGAATTAAATTCCCGCTGTTTCGACAGAACTAGGTTCTTAATTAGGGTTAAACCCTGTTTCTTTTTTGTTCTGAAGGAATTAAATTCCCATGATATAGGGTCAAGCCCTAACTTTTATTTTAAAGGAATTAAATTCCTATAGTTCTGTGAGAATTAAATTCTCGTGCTTGTATTCCTTCTCCATGTTTTGGATCTGCATGGCAGGATCTCAACCCATTGAGAATTAAATTCTCAACCTTAAGGGGAGATGTGCACTTTGCAGGTCCTCCATTAAAGAGAGAAGAAATATGTTCTTCTGTTTTTACATTATCAGAGTTAAACTCTGTTGAGAATTAAATTCTCTTTCTTTCAAAAGGCCTTCCCTTTCTTACCTAGGGTTTTTTGCAGAGGATCCGAGTCTTTCCAAAGTATCAAAGCTCTCTTCCTTTTTTCTTTTTTCTTCTCTGCGCATGTATATTTTTCTCTGTGTCTCTTGGCTCCTATTTATAGGAGAAGCAGCCGAATCAATCAGTTTTTGACGAATCTTCATTGAGATTTGATTTGCATCCATCATTCTTTTTGGACCTTTGGATTATTAGGTGAATTTTATTCACCATTGGATTTTAAATCCAGAAATTCTCCCTTGTTATTTTGGTTAGATTTAAAGGGGAAATCTTTCCAAACCAGAGATTTTCACATAGATAGATGATATTTCATCACCTCTGAATCTTTATTTGATTGGTTCCAGATAGTTGCTTTCTTTTGGAAAGATTTGAATTTCCTTCAGAATTTAATTCTGTTAACACAATGGGCTTTGAAAGCCGGTCACGTGTGACCACGTGACCCATGGTCACGTGTGAGCACGTGACCCCCTTTGGCATGAGCCTTTTCCTTTCTTTTGCGCTCTGTCTTCTGATCGTTGCTTAAGCGTCACGTGCCACCACGTGACTCCTGGTCACGTGTGAGCACATGACCCTTGTTTGAACTCTTTTTCCTTGGTTCGTTTGGAGAACGAGTCTGCTGTCATGAACGTCACGTGCCAACACGTGACCCTGGTCACGTGGGAACACGTGACCTCTTCTGAAGCCTTTTCTTGACTTGATCAGAGAACTTGTGTGCCTTTGACGCTTGCATTTAAATGTCACGTGTCGCCACGTGACCCTGGTCATGTGGGAGCACGTGACTCTTTCTGAAGCCCATTTTCTTCAGCGTAGTCAGGAAACTGAACTTGACTTGATGATGCCCTTTAGGTGTCACGTGCCAACACGTGACCCCTTTTTGAAGCTTTTCCCAGAAGCTTTCCTGATTTTAAATCAGGAAACAAACCCCACTACTGCATATACATGCCCGCATTTGTATTCCCACTGAACACAAATGCAAAGAGACAAAACTACACTATCTAATACTAGGATCCGGCTTAAGCCAAAGCCGGCTAGTAAAAACCGTCCGATTATGATCCGTGCAATACCGCACGTATCTGATCGAACCCTTCCATATCTCCATACGGCCTCTACAGCGTTTCGCCCGAAACCTGAGTAACTGTGTGTGGTGGACTCTAAAGACTCGTCAATACTATGGCTGTGGATTTAACCACTAGCACGTCAGAGGTATAAGCCAATACGTGACGGGCTACCAGGTATTGACCAAAAGGGACGTCGATGAGCGAACTCATCCTGACACCCTACTGAGCCTGTCAGTGACAATATCCGTACAGTCCGGTCTGTTCGTCTATGAGCATCGCATGGCGGGCCTAGGGGGTTGGTAAAAGTCAGACCCCCAATAGCGGTACAAGTCGTGTCGAAGTGTAGCCCAGAACACCCTGAGATACTACTGGAATACCTACCAGCAAATCTCCTGCCTTGGCCAAGTACTTTTCATGTTCTGGCTCTCCTAGACACAGCGCGACCTCACCCTCAATACCGGGAGAGACGAACCCCTGCAGATCCGCTCACTGCCTCCATATGGCTCGGGACTGTACCCAACTAAAACCTGTTTGCACGACTCCTTTGAGCCATGGTAGGGTAGTAATCAAAGCACAGTGGGAACTCACACGAGACAAATGACGATCTCAGGTCGATGAACTAACCTGTACACATGTCACCTGGGAACTGCTATCTGACGTCTGGTATAATCCCAACTAGCAGGTTCCCGGCGAGTCCTGTCCGGTGTACTCATAACCCAATGAGCACCTGTATACATCTTAGGTGAACCAACTGACACCAGTGGCTTGTAAGACCGGCCACCGCCCCTCGTCGGGGTCTCGACTGTATACACTAGTCTACTCTGGAGAATCGATGCCCTGTCTCGAAACTCCCACGACTAGGGACCTTTTAAGGATGTGCTTATAGACTCCAGCTCTCACTTATATGATCGCCCTCATACTGCTGGTAGTCAAACAAGAATCCTTGAGGCTCTATCAACGTGCAATAGCGACTCGTAAGGTCACCTAAAGCAGTACACGATGATAAAGGTAAACCAGATAGCATACTATCATCTTGAGTAAGACTGTCCTACTGGGATAGGTCCTCCCTCAATCATTGCAATCACGTGCCTGTGATCCAATAATTGACTCTGAGGGCACTATCTCCAACAATCTTCCACTTGCACTCAAGGCTAATTATTGCGATGTCGCATACTCACAGCCCGTGTGATACCGAACACCCAACTCCTCTACTAGTCAGTCTCACAAAGCTCGTTTGCGAAACTATTGCGTTCAGGGAATAGCCTCAGTGAGTGGATCCGCTCTGGTGTTTCTTTCTATGTCTCTCTATATCTCAAGTTCGCGGAGAAAGCTATCTCCCGAAATGAGCAATACCTGTCTTAGAATGTCTGGATGTCTGATGGGACCTAGCTCATAAATGGACTCCAAATCCAAACTTCTTAGACTGTATCATCAACTGAACTTAATCAGTATCCTGCGCCATGCCTTCCCTCAGTATCCACCTGGACCAACTGTCCAAAATACTGCCCCTCGTCAGAGGGAAAACTATAACTCTGACAGCCACTCTGCCATCCATGTCCTCTTGGAAGCCTGGAATGATAACTGTCTCCTAAAGGAGGCTGTCGTTATCATATCCCTAGAACATCCACTTATGTTCCAAAGCTGCTTCCGATTGTTTCTCCAGGATTGGATCAATATCAACTTATTGCACCTACTGCAAGAACAACATCTGGTGTGGTACTTGACATCTCATGATTGACTCAATTGCCTAAGCAAGTGATCTGCCAATCATGTACAATCCTCTCCCCTTTAGTCTGTAAGACACCTTTAGAGAGGGTGACTCCATTACCTGCAGGTACACCACCATGCCAGGAGTCGTCCATTCTAAATACTCATAGAATGCTGTCTAAGTACCCAGATTGGAAAACCACCCAAATCCTGATCTAAAACCATAGATCTAGTAACCAGAATGTCTGATATAATATCCAAGTCCTGTGTGGAGAAACTACCGTGTGACGACCAAAATATAACCGATCGTAGTATAGGAATATCACTTCCTACTCTGTGTATGTCATCAAATACCAGGACATCACACCCTACTACCTTCTTAACAGATCCATCCCCTATTCTGATGAAGTCAAACCTATGACTGTCACATCAGAAATAGATGATCTATCTCCACTATATCTGCTTTAGTCTATAAATAGACATAAGCCTGATGTCCACCAATGCTTCCGCTGCTCCCACTGACTACGACAACCCTCTGGCAGAGTCATATACACGTGCACTTCTAAAGCCAGTTTAGAACGACGCTATACTCATCCTCTTGCCGGGTCTCACAGTCTGGAACAACAGCAATGGCAAGTCTGGGTAAACAAGAACCTCCCTGCCACCGTCCTTGAGCATACCGAAGTACCTCTCGGGTGCCTGAGGTTACCCACCATATCTGCGGAGTGGCCAATGGAATGTCAAACCAGATTGAATCTTTAGGCTCATATCAAATCTTCAGTAATCGTTTGCGGTTCTGGAATCACTTCCAGTTCTACCATACTCCCACTACTGTTTTCTGAAAAAAATCATTTTTAATTAAAACTGTGGCGAGTTAAGAACAATATCACTATTGATCTTCCAGATGGTAGAAAATCAACCCTCGTCATAAATCGGGTCAACCCACAAACAGCCATTACAGAAACGTGCCTTGAGTCGTCCAGTGTCTGGTTTTAAGCATAAGCCGAACAACTCCCCGTATCTTAACAATGTCAAGATATGAACTGTTCTATATCCAATACAGAAACAGAGGCATTGATTTATTTGAACCAGATTCAAATCATGCAGCTGTCTCCAGTGCATGTCAAGTGAATGGAAAGAGGCCGATCAGCATTACTCAACTTAGGAATGCTTCCAATTATGAGTAACCTGAAAGAGAAACAAGATCTCTTAAACATTACTATCAACTGAATACCTTACACAAGTATCTACATCTTCGATCACCTTGAAGAATCCCGATACTTGCAATACCTGGTTCTCTACTTTATTCATATACCTATAACTTCTCAAAATTTGGACCCTGTGTTTCTACGAAACAGCTGTCTAAAAACTAGAGAAGTCATAAATAAACCGAATATAGTACGAGGACTAACCCCTCTGTCCTAATGGACACTGGACAACATACAATACTCTGTATAAGTCCCTTGAGTCAAATGACTCATTCACTGTGTGTCGTAGGTCGAAAACTGTACTTATGGTTAAGAAGAGTTACACCGCTGTTCAATGTTCCTTACCTAACCATCCACTGATATAGGTAAATGTAATGGACATAATTTCAAAACGTATATCTCACTCTATGAAAATAGACGTACAGATATATCAATTTGAAATTGGTGCATAACAACGGATATTCAAAACCAAATATTTGCCGACCGGCAAACAGCCCAGGTGACTTCCTCAAATATCACCAATTACAACGAATCCTGATATAATGAGGATGATCACCCAATTCCCAACAACTTACTCCCACTCATCATCTGTAAAACCATACAGATGTGAGAATCATACCTGGTAAATACATACCCTGGAGCAAGTGTCTAATTGGGAAATCAGTTTTCTTTTAACAGTACACAGTGAAACTGAAACATTGAAATGTTTCGATGGGGTATCCTGGTATTCATAGTAATGCCTCTTCCATTATCCAGATTCACAACTGTAACCGTATAATTCTTTGCCACTTCTCCAAATCCCTTTATATGTCTTTAGTCATTACCTTCTGTACATCCTTTCAGGCCAAATGGTTTTCTTCCTTCCCTACCGTTCGGCACCAGCCTATGGTTTGGAAGAAGACTATCCAATAAGCATAATGGGTGTACTGTCCTAATCCTAGGAACACTCGCAATGCGAGAGAAGGTGAAGATAAAAGACAACCGAATAAACCTTAGAAATATGTGATTTAGGATTGGCGAAGAAATACTTGGTTTGGTCGTGAATAGCAGTCGCAATTTACTTTGCCCTCTTACTAATCCCTTTCTTTGTCTTAACTTAATACCTTCTGTACACCGTTTAGGCTAATTGGTTTTCTTCATTCCCTACCGGTCGGCACCAGCCTAAGGTTTGGAAGAAGACTATCCAATTTGCGTAATAGGTGTACTATCTCCTAAACCAAGGAGTACTCGCAACCTGAGAGAAGGTAAAAGGAAAAGACAACTGAATAGTCCTATTCGTTTTCTCCAGAACCAGAAACCATCCTCGAATTCCTTCGAGTTCGTATATAACCATACGATGGTTTTGTCCAATGGAAGTGGACGTTCGTAGTAATACGGGGTGTCCTGGAGAAAAGGGTAAAAGTAGGAGTGGCAATGAGGTCTGCAACTCTGACAATCCAAAAGCCAGTGTTAAGAAGGTTCGGTCAACTTGGTCACTGAGTCATAGTCTAGGGTCGGGTCAATGGTCGCTGCCAAAGAGAGAGAGAAAAGAAACACTCAGCGTGCACTCTAACCTAGATCAGAATGGTTATCACTTTATCTAATCTGGAAACCTCCCACTGTAACGTCAAATTCTTCTCCAAACCTGAAAGAAGAATTAGCCGGGATCACCCGAGGAGTAAACCAACTCATCAGTGGGAATTGGGATCCAACTATCATCGCATGATAACGTGACGGAATCCACTCACGTTATCACACTCCAGAAGGTATGCGCATATCTGGCAAGTTTCAGTACTTTTGAAACTCCCGATGTGGATTTTTGCCCCATACTCTTATGACCTTGGCGTGAGGTCAAAATATCATAAGTCACATGTCAAGTTCTACCCGTCATAGTCCAGGTTAATTTGAACCCACCCGTACATACCCTTGACGTAGGCCAAAATAGTAGTACGACTGTCCCAAACCAACGCATCTATCTATGCAACAGATAAATACCCGGCAGCTACCAATCACTATGCCTTAGCGTGAGGTCAAAATACATAGCTTGAATACTGCCGAATATTTAACTGAAATGACGGAGGGCTACGAATGGTTTCTGGCGAAAACCTTTAACGTAATGAACTTGATATCGTTGAAGGAATGGATAGCTTTTTAGAAAAATATAGTGACGAAAACCTTCGCTAAAGAGGTCACTCCCGGTGAAGGGATCTCGGCTCTTTCCCCGTAGAATGAGGTGCAGGATATTCCAACTGAATACCACGATGCAAAGCAAAAGTAATCGGCTATAGTGAAGTTATTGCCCTGACGCAAACTTCTGTCCAAGGGGTCACTCCCGGTGAAGGGATCTCGGCCCTTGCCTCGTCGATTGAGGAGCAGGATATTCCAACTGAATACCACGATACAAAACAAAAGTAATCGCCCTAGCAATAACAGCCTTTTGAAAAGTGTTCCAACAACATCAAATAGGTTTGTTTATCTTGCATTGATCCAAATCAACGCATTCCCATCAATTGATCACACCACAAAGAACGAAAATAATGACGTACGTATATGCCATCCGCATTCGCCACTGGGTCCCGTCATCACCCGTTAGGTTAGCTAACTAACGACAGAGCGGGGACTGGACTAGTGCGGATGCAAAACATATACAACATCTACTAGTATATATAAAATATATAATTTTCGCTCAAGGCGTGATAAAATGCAACAACACAGATCAATACAGATATCTGGGATCCCCGGGTTTCACAGAGCCGCTACTGAAACCCGACGTTCCCCTGGTCGTGTAGATAGCTTGTGCAATGAAAACCTAAACCCCTACGGGCGCGGCAAGTTACCCGCCAAAACCTGAAGCGAGGCAGCCCCCTTCAGCAACGTGAATGGACCACCCATCACTTCACGGAATCCGGCAACTTGGGCACCCCTCCTGGGTCAATCCTATACCCCCTACGAGTGCGGCGAACAGCCCGCCAATTCTAGAGTAAAGCCCCTTCCGTCTCAATGCCATGAGATGCGGGCCCGTTGCCCTCTAGAATCCGGCTATCCGTGCACCCCTCCGCGGGGCAATCCTAGTACAGAAAGTAAAATATACATACAACGGGTACATCGACCGCAACCTGGTCGTGCCCCAAAAGAATAATACAAACAGGACAGTGACGGCAGTCCACATGTCGGACGCTCGCCCCGCAATATCAAATGTACATAATACAACAAAACTGTACTAATACTGCAACCAGGCTATCCCCCACGACCGATCCGCAACAACACAGCACAATCACAGAATATCAACGTGAATGTCACGTTCACAAATCCGTCTAACCGGGCTATAGCAGTTAGACAGGATTTATCGATCAAGTGACATTCACGGTCGCAGATATAATGTAAATACTGTGAACTAATGTGTTTAAACTTTTCGATCGATCAAATTTATCGAAGTGGGCCCCAAGCATTACTGTAGCACTTAAAGAGAGTCTAGGACCAAAAAGAATATTCCAAAAACCTCATTTTCAACCCAGGAGCTCACTGCAAAAATTTGGTTCAATGAATAGTAAAAATGGCCACGGAACCGCCGCAAATACGTGGGTTTGGCCGCGGTTCCGCGGTGGAATAGTGAGATCACGCTACCAAATTTTCACAGAATGCTTAGAATTCTCATCACATGTTACTGCAATGTACTGAAAAAATTTTGGAGCCAAAAAAATTTCGACAGAAAACTGTGCAAATGAAAATGGGTTTTCGGAAAATCCGTTCGATCGAACATGTAAACACACTAGAACAAGCTAGGCAAGGTTAATGGCCTGGCTCTGATACCAATGTAAGTCCGCGGCGGCACCCCGGCCGTCGATCCGACGCCGGAAACGCGGAAACGAAAAATTTTGCAAAACTTGCAACCGGCACCACCGCGCACTTTTCACCCGGATCGGGCCATTAATCTAGCTACTAGCAAACAAGAAAAGAGTAGAGAAGCTATACCAAGCGATCCGTGTCCTTCGGTCTTCGTCTCCACTCCGATCTCCCGCGGAATCTCCATTCGTCACCTTCTCGTCGGAAAGGGCACCACGTAGCCGGATTCTTTTACGGGCTCCCACCTCTGGACCGAGGCAACTCGGGCGCGAAGTTGGCTAGCCGACGCGTCCAAGGTTTGCTGCAGACTAGTGTAGAAGCTTGTCTCTTTTGGGGTTATGAAGTTGCCATGGTGAAATGGAGGTGAAGAAATCAACTATGGAAATGAGCTTAGGAATTTGGTAGCATCAAAAATGAGATGAAACATTTTTCCTCTTACAAAAATGAAGCTCTCCCCTCTCCCTCAATATGGCCGGCCCCTCTTCTCCATGGTGGAGATGATGGAATGAAAATTATCAAGGAGAAAAGAAAAGATAATGCAAGGAAAAAGGTCACACCCACTTCTCATTTCATCAAATCATTAAACCATCACATGAAAGCAAAGAATAAGACTAGAATAGAATCTCATCATGATACTAGTCTCATCATAAAGCCACAAATGCAAGAAAGCCCCTCACAAATAAGTTAATTGCAAACTTGCAATTAACCCCCTCCAACGAAAAGTCCGGCCGCGAAGGAATAAAAGAAAAACGGCCGGAACGGAATGCAAACTGGCAACTTCAGAAAACTGATCCCGTAATAAATTACAGGAAAACCCCACTACTGCATATACATGCCCGCATTTGTATTCCCACTGAACACAAATGCAAAGAGACAAAACTACACTATCTAATACTAGGATCCGGCTTAAGCCAAAGCCGGCTAGTAAAAACCGTCCGATCATGATCCATGCAATACCGCACGTATCTGATCGAACCCTGCCATATCTCCATACGGCCTCTACAGCGTTTCGCCCGAAACCTGAGTAACTGTGTGTGGTGGACTCTAAAGACTCGTCAATACTATGGCTGTGGATTTAACCACTAGCACGTCAGAGGTATAAGCCAATACGTGACGGGCTACCAGGTATTGACCAAAAGGGACGTCGATGAGCGAACTCATCCTGACACCCTACTGAGCCTGTCAGTGACAATATTCGTACAGTCCGGTCCGTTCGTCTATGAGCATCGCATGGCGGGCCTAGGGGGTTGGTAAAAGTCAGACCCCCAATAGCGGTACAAGTCGTGTCGGAGTGTAGCCCAGAACACCCTGAGATACTACTGGAATACCTACCAGCAAATCTCCTGCCTTGGCCAAGGACTTTTCATGTTCTGGCTCTCCTAGACACAGCGCGACCTCACCCTCAATACCGGGAGAGACGAACCCCTGCAGATCCGCTCACTGCCTCCATGTGGCTCGGGACTGTACCCAACTAAAACCTGTTTGCACGACTCCTTTGAGCCGTGGTAGGGTAGTAATCAAAGCACAGTGGGAACTCACACGAGACAGATGACGATCTCAGGTCGATGAACTAACCTGTACACATGTCACCTGGGAACTGCTATCTGACGTCTGGTATAATCCCAACTAGCAGGTTCCCGGCGAGTCCTGTCCGGTGTACTCATAACCCAATGAGCACCTGTATACATCTTAGGTGAACCAACTGACACCAGTGGCTTGTGAGACCGGCCACCGCCCCTCGTCGGGGTCTCGACTGTATACACTAGTCTACTCTGGAGAATCGATGCCCTGTCTCGAAACTCCCACGACTAGGGACCTTTTAAGGATGTGCTTATAGACTCCAGCTTTCACTTATATGATCGCCCTCATACTGCTGGTAGTCAAGCAAGAATCCTAGGGGCTCTATCAACGTGCAATAGCGACTCGTAAGGTCACCTAAAGCAGTACACGATGATAAAGGTAAACCAGATAGCATACTATCATCTTGAGTAAGACTGTCCTACTGGGATAGGTCATCCCTCAATCATTGCAATCACGTGCCTGTGATCCAATAATTGACTCTGATGGCACTATCTCCAACATCTCCGAGACAGAGTGTCTGTGGTAGACGTTTCCCTGGTCCGGAGCGATTTGGTTCCCGCTTTGTAGGAAGCATGCACTGCCCTTTTTACGACATGGACGGTCGACGCTCTGATCCAGAGCGATTTGGTTCCTGATTTGTGGCAAGCCTGCACTGCCCTTTTTGCGACATGGACGGTCGACGCTCTGATCCGGAGCGATTTGGTTCCCGATTTGTGGGAAGCCTGCACTGCCCTTTTTGCGACATGGACGGTCGACGCTTGACGCGTCTCCGAGGCGGAGTGTCCGTGGTAGACTTTTCCCTGGTCCAGAGCGATTTGGTTCCCGATTTGTGGGAAGCCTGCACTGCCCTTTTTACGACATGGACGGTCGATTCTGCCATTTTAGCGACGTGGACGGTCCGCGCTTTATTTGACTTGCTCTACTTCCTGCAGTGTCAGGGGTGAACTTGACTTGCTCCGCTTCTTGCAGTGTCGAGATTGGATTATGACTTGCTCCGCTTTCTGCGGTGTCGGAGTTGAAGTTGACTTGTTGATTGTGATTTGGGTTGACATCAGTATCGCTACACTGGAATATGATACCAGGAGCGAATCATCATCTGTCTTTGAGAGGATTTGGGGATTTTGGTTTTGGTTTGGCATCTGCATTGCTGCACTGGAATAATGCCAGGAGCAACTCATCATTTGCCCCGGGAGGATTTGGGAATTGGTTTTTGTTTGGCATCAGTATCGCTACACTGGAATATGGTACCAGGAGAAAATCATCATTTGCGCTTGCTTATCAGGAAGCGATGGCTTAGGAGACAGGTTTTAGGTCCCTATCACCTAAGACTTTTCAATTTTGTGAGCCGTAAGGGTCTCACAAAGCATTTTCTCCCTACAGATCGTAAGGATCCCGTAGGTGTATTTTCTCATTAGGAGTCGTGAGGACCCCCAAGTGTGTTGCTCCTTTGTGAGTCGTAAGGATCTCAAGCGGAAATTTTCTCCTCATAAAGTCGAGAGGACTTTGCGAGTGCATTTCATCTCTTTTTCATGAGTTTGCGCCCTTTCGGGTTTTCACAAACTCGCCGGCAGTCCTGCCGTTTTTACTCACGGAGCCCTTTCAGGTTTTCATCCGTGCCCATTTTGCTTGTGGACATACCATTTTTTTTATTTATTTTATTTATTTTATTTTTGGTGGGACTTTGAATGTGGTCTCACCGGTAGGACTTGGGAGAGATTGGGATTGTTTTACGCCCATGGATTGTATACGGTTTGGCAGGATGTATGATCCAAACCATAGGCCGGAAAAATTTCGGGACTTTGTCGGCGTCTGCATCGCTGCACTGGAATATGGTACTAGGAGCGACTCATCATTCGCCATTGGGGTATGGGATTTGGAATTTGGTTCGCGTCTGCATCGCTGCACTGGAATATGGTACCAAGAGCAACTCATCATTCGCCACTTGGGGTATGGGGTTTGGAATTTGGTTGGCGTCTGCATCGCTGCACTGGAATATGGTACCAGGAGCGACTCATCATTCGCCATTGGGAATTTGAGTTTTGGACGGCGTCTGCATCGCTGCACTGGAATATGGTACCATGAGCGACTCATCATTCGCCGTTGGGATTTAAGAAATTTGGAATTTTGGTTGGCGTCTGCATCGCTGCACTGGAATATGATACCAGGAGCGACTTATCATTCGCCATTGGGAATTTGAGTTTTGGACGGCGTCTACATCGCTGCACTGGAATATGGTACCATGAGCGACTCATCATTCGCCGTTGGGATTTGAGAAATTTGGAATTTTGGTTGGCGTCTGTATCGCTGTAGTGGAATATGATACCAGGAGCGACTCATCATTCGCCGTTTTTTTTACCGCGATTGCTCCATCATTTTAGCTTTTCTTATCGCGAAGGTCGCGATTGCCCTATCATTTCGGCTTTTTATTCGCGCTTTCCCCATCATTTCAGTTTTATTTTTATTTTTACTCGCTGATTTTTATTGCGAGTTGCCCCATCATTTCGGCTTTTCTTTTTATTTATTTATTTACACATTCCTTTTTTTTATTTACACACATTTTTTTTACATTCTCAGTTTAACGACATAGAGGTCGATTGGTCCCAGTTTAATGACGTGGTGGTCGATTATTCCCAGTTTAATGACGTGGTGGTCAATGGTTCCCGGTTTAAAGACTTAGAGGTCTATCATTCCCAGTTTAACGACGTGGTGGTCAGAGAAGATACCCGATTGAGCAGTTGTCAGGGGCACCGCTGGAGCTTGCCCAAAATGCCTTATTACTTTGTCGGTGTTGATGGCCTTGCCCCCAGCTGGGGCCAAGGAAAGTCGTTCAAATACCGACTTGCGTTCGAAGATTGCAGTCGAAGAACGTTAACCTGCACAAAGAAGCATGATTTCATTATAGGCAATCAATGTATATATTGATTGAGTTCGCATGAATATTTAACCCGAAATATGGGAGGAGAGATAAGGTCCCACCGGGCATGCTAGAATCTGTAGGGTGTTTTTCGTCACCCCATTAAGCTGGGAATGCGCGCGCTTGTCAGGCGCATTACAGATCCCCCTGTCTAGGGTAGGCTGGGGTTTATTGATTGCGGGATCCAAATCTCCGGCAGCCGCGGACTAAGCTGTCGTTAATTACCCCTCGCCTTTGGAGCGAGAGAACCTCCGATTAACGGGTCAAACAAATCATGCGAACTCAATGTGCAGTGTTGTGTTTTGCAGGGTTTTAGATATATCGGGGGCCCCGCAAAGTTTTTACGGGGGGCCCGCTACCCGGATAGCGGGCTGGGGGTCAAGGGGGCTAGTGTAACATTTCAAAAAAATAAAATATTATTTTTGGGAACTTTTATAATTTAATATTATTTTATTGAATATTTTAATATTTTGGTATAATTAAATACCGATAAATGGGGAAATTTCTAAAATGGAGTTTTGGTAAAAAGTTTACCAAAATGGCTTTTAAATATTTTATCTGGTTTTATGGATATTTTATCGGAATTTTATCTGGGTTGCACACACATGTGCATGTTAGCTAGGGTTGAGCCTAGGGTTGAACCATGTCTATATGAGCTTGATGGTTTAAACCAATTGGTTAGGTTAATGGGGTTACTTAAGGGTTGTTAGTTTTGTTTAAAGGTGATTAGGGTTAGGGTTGACCTTGTGTAGGAGAGAGGGAGAGCCATGAGGGTTGTGCATTAATTTGGAGAGAGAGGGAGGTGGCTAAGGTGTGCCATGATCCACCTCATTTCTTAGTCCCTTGTGTTCTTTCACCCCCCCTTCTCACTCATATCACTCCCTCTCATATCAACTCTTTTGGCTCTAATCTCTCACATCTCTCCCTTTCACTCTCACACATCACACAACATCAAAAGCATCAGCATCATCATCATCTGCTGTAACAGCAGCTGATGAAAAACATCAGCCCCCAATATCAACACTTCAGCCTCCAATATCAACGCTTCAGCCCCAATTTTGCATCAGCTGCAACATCATTCAAAACACCACCACCACACCATCATATACCACAACATCAACCCCCCAACACAGCAAGCCTCAGCCACACACCAACTCAAACAACAGCCACTGCTGTAGCTGCTGCAAACAGCAACAGAGAAAAGCAAAAGAGAGTTGCAAGCAGCAGCAGCTGCAGAACCAGGTCCAGCAACACCATAAACTCCTGCAGCAGCACATCAACACCAACACTACACCCACACAACTACATCAGCACAACACCCCAACAGAAAATAGCCACAACAAAATACTACAAGTTTCAAACAGCAGCAGCAACCTGACCAGCAACAGCAACAAAAGAAACCCAGCCACCCGGAGCATATCAGCTGGAGAAATAGCACCCCACCAGCAACCACACACTCCTCTTCTTCTTGATCTTCTCTTCTCCTTCATCCTAGGATTTACTTGAGGTATAATCTTGCAACCCAACTCCTATTTTGCCAAGTTCTGGTTATAGCTAAAATTTAGTGTTTATATCGTAATTAGTGCTAGTTTAGGCAAATTTGAGTGAGATTGGGCTAAGTAATGGTTGTGATGGTTAGTATAGCCTAATTAGGTGCTGTTGAGACCAGTTTAACCTAGATCTACCCCAGATTCCAGTAAAATACCAGATTTATTCGACTTGGCGTAAATTAGCAATTTTGTCGATTTTGTGACCTTTCTGAAATCTGCTATAACCCGAGATACCCTAAAATAAAATTGACTTGACAGTGAGATATGCAGGCAGATAGGAACCAACACCCAAAGCCCCAGCCCCTGGACCCACTTCCCGGCCACAGATATATTCCTTCTGGCCGCAATTTGCGGCCAGAGTAGGAGGAAATCCCCTCATTTTTGGTGCCTAGCCCTTTTACTTGTAAATTTGACCCTGGGTATGTCTAGTTTTTTCTGGTTCCAACCAGGGTAGAATCTGAGTTGATTTTCTTGAGTTGGCGCATGATTTACGACTTGTTTTCGTATGGATTTTGGTATTCGATAATTCGTTTCTGTCGGGTGACGTTTGAACGCCAACGGCAGAGGGTTATTAGCTGTGTTTGCACGCAAGGTCGCAGGTTTTTACCTATCGACGTAGCGTGTACCATTTTGGTTTCCGACATGGTTTTCATGTGTTTTAGCGTGTGATATCCTTGTAGGTACCCCACGTGGCGTCGAGGCGTTGGAGATGCAAATGGCGACATCGGCACCGGCACACATAAAGCTAGGTGAATAGATTTATATCTACGGGGAGAAGTCGGGTGGATGGCATATAGCACCCCCGCAATTCGTCGTGATGTATACGGATGCGTATACACACATATAATTATCTTATGTTGTTTTGGGATTAATGATGATGTTTAGAATGGATATTGGTGTGTTGGATGGGTGATAGGTTACGAAACCCTAGAGTAGTAGGTGCACTACACATACATATACACACATACATACTTGCATACATCCTTATTTCATATGTGGTTATGGGATTCTATATTGTTATGTGGTCACATGGGTATGGGACTATGTGTTCACATACGGATTTGAGGATGATACATGGGATTGAGATGAGTCTGATCTGAGATTATGATATCGGTGATATGGTAAACTTCGTATTTGAGATACGTCTTGATGCTTTAGCGGATTTTGGATGATGATGGCATATGAATAGTGATTTGTATATATAAAATGATCGACATGTGATTATGTTACGAGATATGATATGACAAGATAATTATGATAGGCCGCCTTGGGCGATGTATACTCCTTTGTGATGATATGTGCTGATGATATCGATTTATACGAGATTGTCGATCAGTAGTCAGATCATAATTATAGTGATGATGTTAGCTTTGTACGAGACGTAGGTCAGTACCCGGATTATGATATTTGATTAAAGAGAATACCAGATGAATGATATGACGAATGTGATATTGACCCGTACCCAGATTTAGGGATGCCGTACGACAGATTTACGTACGAGCTATGTTTTGATGTTTGATCCGCACTCTTGATTTGGGAATAACTGATTATAGAGATATGGTATCGGATGTGATATTATCGAGGCGGGATCACCGACTATATATGTATATATATATGTGTGTATCGACTCAGAGGTTAGGCGGTTTCCCTTACCTACTGTTAGCTTCAGCTCAGCCTTATAGTGGTGTAGCTATATGACTTTTATGACATTAGATGCAGTTCAGCTATCATTGTGTTCAGTATTCAGCTCCCATACTTTATTATTGTTGCTCTGCACCGCATACTGTTGTGATTCATATTCCATTATTGATATCCTGCTGTTAGGACACCAGCACCATTACCGATGATGCGTATGTACCACGTACACTTATTTGCCGGCTCACACACATCTTCATCAGCAATTGCCATGTCACAAACACTTAGAAAATATTATTGCTTGATTTAGCTTGTTAGCTAGTAGTGACATGATATTAGTATGCCTGCCTTATATGCCAGCTTGACAGTGTAGTTATTACTTGTCACTTCATACATACTGTTATTCATTATATGCTGCATTCATGGATTCTCGTGCTTATATTCATGATTTCACATGCTATTGATGATTTGGATTCGGTTTCCATGAGATTTTCTGGATTTGGAGGAAAACCGCAAAACATATATATAAACTGCTTTCTCTTTTTAATAAAAATACGGTTTTCCCATTGATGTATGAGTCGTCCACCATGAGTTTTGCTGATGGATTTCGAGACCCGATTCGAGGAGGCAGATGAACCGTTTCGGGTACATGGTGGGCCCGGTGCGGTACCCCGGGACAAGAAGATCGCAGGAGATGGCGTTGAGCCTGGCAGGGGAGCACGACTGACCGGTGATTTTACCCGACACGTCGGATATCCGGAGGATACCGTCGTGGTCATGAGATGGATGGTAGGGGCCGGTCTGGACTGACGACGCCCTAGATATTGTGATTGAGACATTGAGATTCTGAGATATTGAGGTACAGAGATTATGACACAGAGATATCGAGATATTGGGATTTATGTTTTGTACCGATACTAGGCACTGTTTATGCTGATTTCATTATGATACCTCACTTTAAAATAAAGAAATCTCACATGATTTATGAAAGCAGTTTTCTTCAGTACATGCATTTCGTTTCATGCATTCATATATCATCCATATGATATATTGCTACCTGATGCACTGACACGGGCACATGGGATTACATTTGGGTTAGATATTTATCCTAGTCATTGTTATAGGCTGCTGGTTATATATTTGAGAATTATATATATTATGATCGTATGACCTAGGATTGCGTCATACATGCGATTTTCTGTTCGTAGATGTTTTTCTATTCACGAGTTGGCAACTCACCCCCGTTGTGCCCCAGTTTCTTGCAGGTTCGCCGTACAGGTTTCATTACGGCTTTGCGGGCACTACTTCAGTTCGGGTGACTTGCTAGTAGGTGGGTTATTTGTATCGTACCCATCATTATACATTGTATATTATATTTCAGTTGTATCTTGAAGTTCCATCAACCAAACATGTACTTATTTGTGATAAAGACCAGTGATGTTTATTCTTTCGACCTTAGAGTCGCGTGTTACATTTCTATGGATTTCTTGCTGGATGAGTTCCCTTTTCTGTTGTGATCCTCGCCTTTAGGCGTTGTATATTATGTTGCATACTGGTTGATTTGATATGGTTTTCCTACACTCTACTACTTTTCTTGGTTTGGATTTCTGGGTTCGGCTTACTTAGAGTACGTGCGCCTCGAGACGTTCGTAGTCTAAGTGCCGGTCATATTCCGTAATTTCGGGACGTGACAGCTAGCAGCCTCCCTGCGGGGTGTGGGGCAGCGTCCCGTTAGAAAAAAAATTTTAACTGTCCCTAACCTCCTTGCGGGGTGCGGGGCAGCGTCCCGTTAGAATTTTTTTTTTCTAACAGGGACAGTGTGTGTGTCCCTAGCCTCCTTGCGGGGTGCGGGGCAGCGTCCCTTTAGAAATTTTTTTTCTAACAGGGACAGTGTGTATGTGTGTGTATGTGTGTGTAAAGGGAAAGGGCATCCAAAGGATGCGTAGAGGGCCAGCGCCTCGCGTGCATGGCACGCAGGCGCTGAGCACTAGCGCTAGCGCTCTGGGCGCTGGACGTACCACGTGCTCGGCACGTGGGCGCTGGGCGCTCTGAGCGCTGGGCGCACCACGTGCTCGGCACGTGGGCGCTGGGCGCACGGGGCGCTGGGCGCACCACGTGCTCGGCACGTAGGCGCTAGCGCTCTGGGCGCTGGATGCTGGGCGTCAAACAGAAATGGGACTTTGGTTCCTGCACTGGGAGTCGTGCTCTCAATTTGGGAGTTGTGCTCGCAATTTTCAACTTCAATGGATTCACGCATGAACTACCCCAGTATCCCGTGTATTCTACATTACCTATAAATTTACAGGCCTTGCTCGAATCTATGAATATATCAAGTGGCAAGATTGAGTTCATGTCGATATCGAGTATTCATGTCTAGTATTCTTGTATTCATGTCAAGTTATATTCATGGTTCGGGTCAAGTCAAGTCAAGTCATGTATTCAGGTTTGATATTGAAGTTTATATTCAGGCATTCATGTTCATGTTCATGTATGCATGCTAGACTTTGGGTTCATGTTTGAATTAGATTCTGACTTAAGTTTGGATTCAAGTTTATGATTAATTATTCATATTTGGTTTTAGATTCAGGTTTGAGTTTGGATTTAGACATGAGTTAGACTCAGACTTGAGTCAGACGCTTTAAACTGATTTAGATCTTGAATTAGATTCAGGAGTTATCGGTAACCACTGCACATGGATGGAAGGATTTGTGTGCTTTTCCAAAACAATTACCATTGATAACACCGTTAAGTTTTCTACCTTAAATAGGCAAGTACTCACTTTCTCCGGCTCCCTGAAACTCAAGAGAATTGATCCCGCTTAAACCTATATTTACTAAAGTCCTTAAATATAGTTTTATATAACTCGAGGGGTTTTTATGAAAAATATTTTTAATATGGTTTCAAAATAATCTCGAGAAATTATTTATTTTATTCAGGGTTTCCATGGATGTGAATTTTAGAGATTTGAGATATTGTAGTGATAATAGCTTAGGTTGGAAAGTTCATGGTATTTTACAGTAAAACCTATCTTGTATTGATATCTTGATGGTATTTTGGTGAAACTTGTGAACTTTCATCTTTTAGAAAAAATGTAAGTTTATTATATTTGAAAATATATGGATCTGTAATATTTATATAATTATTAAAAATTAAATTTTATTAAATTTGAAAATGCGTTTTTCTTAAAAACCGTATTTAAAATCTTTCGAGATCGAATGCTCCGTGAGAAGATCGGCATCTCTCTCTACTAGCCCAAGGATGTGCCATAATCCTCACCATCCAATAGCGGGTCCCCTAAAAAGGGTTCTAGAGATTTATTTGCAAAGGAGTTTTAAAATACAATTCTAAAGAAAACGTTTTTATAGTAGATGGTATTTTAATGAAATATTGTGTTCGTTACTAAAAATACGTTCGAAAAGTATCGTGTTATGAAAACCATGTGTGTTTGTGAAGGGTAGGTCATTACCCCATGAAGTTTTCTAAATGTATGATTAAGCAAAACAATTAAATTTGGTAAATACAAAGTTCATGGTATTATAATGTAAAAGTTGATTTAAAGTTATGTTTTATGATATTTTTGAGTGAAAGTTGGTTCTAAATATTAGTTTTATGATTATAAACATAGGGTAAGAATATGTATGCTAAATATGTAAGAAAAATGGATTTTATATAGAATAGAAGAAAATGTCGTTATTAACTCCACTTCCGAAATAGGTTTTGAAAAAGAACATTTTAGAGAAGAAGGGGAGGGGTTTGGAAGGGACTTACCACTTGGTTATACTAAGAAGAGGTAGGGGAAGGGATTAGTGTCGTCGTAGCGTCGCAGGATCGCCGGAATTTGCTTTGATTCTCGCCGGAACTTGATCTCTTGTTAACTCCACTTGTACTCCTCTCGTACTTGTGAAATTTTGATAGTTTTGGCTAGAATTTTCAGAATGATGAAGGGCTAGAGCATGGGATAGTATTTATAGTATGGAATTATGGTTTTGGAATTAAAAAGATAAATTAAAATGCATTAAAATGAGGATAAATGGTGAAATGAAGAGTCTCTGTTTGATTGCAGAGAAATCAAACAGTGCAGGGGCGTTAGGAGTAGGGGAAGGGTCATGTGTGCAAAGCTCGGGGCTTATTGGCTACGGTTCACCCGTCCCCGCCGGCTATAATGGGTATCTCGTCGGTCGATTGTGAGAGTGGGGCCGGTGGATTTGAGCCACGTGTTCCTCTTTGTATTTTAATAATTGTGCACATGTTTAATTTTTCTTTCTTTTCGTTTTTGTGTGTATTGCACGTGTAAACTTTTGGGCTTCCAATAGTTTAAAAAGAAAATCAGAAAAATAATATTGAGTCTGATAGGATTCAAACACAGGGGTTACGTCACAGCAGTGCAAAGAATTTACCAGTGAGTTACAAATTGTTTCTTGCTGTTGTTAAGCAAGTTATACTTATAACTTGTACTCAGGCTTATAAACTCCTTTCTGTATATTAAAAAGAAAAATTTTGTACGAAAATTCAGAGTCGTTACACTAATATATAAGCAATACGATAAAATCAAGAGATAAGGAAATGCAAACTATGACACAATTAATTTTAGAATGGTTCGGCGCCCTCCGTCTAGTCCACTACCTAAGGCCCCGCCCTTAGAACTTTTCCCTTTCACTATAACCCTCTTTCAAACGGACGGAGAAACCCTTACAAACACATCGTTTCCCGGACACTGGAACACCCTTACAATGTTTCGGTTCTTCACTCTAAACAGGTAAGAGACAATGAAGCACGTACAAATCTTCTATAGGGTATTGAAAATGATGAGCTTGAGAGTTTCTTTTAAAATGATTTGAGCAAGTTAGTTCTTATCTTTTTCATTTTTGATATGAAATTGAAGTGTCCTTGTTTTTTAGAAAAACTAGTAGTATTTTTAAATGAATTTATAGAGAAGGTGAAAATATATATGAAAATATTTTTTTTCAAAACATTGGCTAAATTCCTAGTTAGATATAACGGCTATATTATTTAAAAGCTTGCCAAGTAAATATTAATTAGCCGTTACAAATGCTAATGGTTCCATTCTAAATTCAAAAACTTGTGCAAATCAATTAACCGCAAGTTACAGCTAATTGAGATAGTTTATCATAAATGCATAAAATAGCCGTTAGGGATCAAATCTCAGAAAGCATGTGGGTTTAAATTTCATGAGCCAAATAATTAGAACCAATCAAAATGGTTTAGATATGTATTTGCAACCAATAAGGAATATCTAGTACATCCATAATAATAAAATAATATATTTTTGCATGACTGTTTAAATAAGTAAAAAAGCTATAAAATATACTTCAGAAAATATAATAAAATATATTTAGTTCCATAATGATATCAAGAATCTATTGACTCTAATTTTGATATAAAAGAGTAAATAATTTATAACTCTATTTTTAATCATATAAGAATATCTTTTAATATAAATTTTATGAAAAATACTTTTAGTCTTGAAAAGATATTTTGTCAACACATTAAGCAATATGAAAACTAAATATGTGTGTGTTTTTCTCAAACTCATTAGAATCTAACCCTTTTACATTAAGGTCCTTAAAAGAATGAATAGATAAATAAAGAGAATAAAAATAAAAACAAAACCCCAAAAAGTTAACTGCACCTTAGCCGACTTTTGAGTGTTATTTTCATATTGGCTTCAAATTTGATCATGAAAATATTAGTCAGTGAAGTTGCAACATTTAACTCCATCGTCTATTTGGATATGACATTTGCAGTATAGTCCTCTGACCTTTATTCATTGTTTCATGATATATAATAGTCCTACAAATGGTTAGTTCAAAACATGGAACAAGTTGTTTGGTAATAATCAAAACTACTCTGCGGTGAGTCCAACAGTTATAACAAACATAATATCGAAAAATTGAAAAGTCCTTTTTTTTGTTGAGATTTTTAAAAATTTCGTGATTTCCGCATGTTATATAGCAAAGAAAATATTGAACAGCTAACAAAAATGCCGAGATATTTGCAAATTAATCCTTCACATATGAAAATTTTAAATATAAGATACTGTGCAACTCACAAATGATATAACAATAAACTTTAAAATTAATATGATCCATGCATTGGGCAGGGCCCTTGCTACCAAGTAAATAAACTTATAAACTAATAAAACATTAATAAAGGTTTGTTCAGATTTAATGAATCGGTGAAAAACATATAATGTAGTAAAATTTGCCATGATCCTAGACAGAGTTCACAAGATGAAGATTGAATATCCTATAGTGATTTATGAAGAAAATAATTTATTTTAAACTTCTCACTCTATATAAATGCATTACCCTTTTAGTAGATTACAGTTCATAAATCTACCATTTGATCACAGCAAAAAACAAAAACAAACCAACAACAACAACAACAACAACAAATTACATCTCAAACTTGTAATACAACATCAACCATGCACTCCTACTAAGACTAAGAGTTCACCTTCCTGCAGTTCAATCTAATCTCCCCACTGCTTCCAGTCAAAGGACTGATACCCCCCATCTTCACCATCGCCGCCGCGAAATCACTAGCGAAAAGCGACCGATTCATATTATACTGCCTCACAAGCCCATCCTGAGTACCATTATTAAACAACTCCTGGTCGGAATGCAACAACCCGCGCATGGCCACTAGATTTCTATAGTAGTTATTTCCAAACTGATTCGGACTCAAAGCATCGAGCTGCGCCAAGTTGTTATCACCGCCAGAGACAGGGCAGTTCTGTTGGCGTAGGGTTGCAAACCTGGGGTCGATGTTGGTGTCGTTGTAAATGTGACCGCGGAAAGTGGTGCATCGGGCTTGGCCGATGGTGTGTGCGCCGGAGAGGGCGGTCATGTCGCGTGCGGAGAGGCCCTTGGCAGAGAACATGGAGATGAGGGTGGATAGGCTGGAGACGGGGGAGGGGATTTGGGCGTTGGCCGCGCTTTGGCTTGCGGTGGTTGCATCTCTTCGGCCAAGTTGCACCGTCCATGTTGGGCCTCCAAGCTGTGTATAGAGCATGTTCAAAGTTTCATTCATGTTGTTGAGTGAATAGATTTTTTTATATATATTTAAATTCTGTTATATATATGACAGTAAAAAGATAAAGGCGAATTGTCTAATCATGTTTATAGTGTGATAAACATACCACCCGAGACAGAAAAAATAATTAATTTCTATAGCCTACGTTTCTTACGATATATATGGTAAATACCATAACTCAGAAGAGCTTTACAAGTAGTGGACTTTTCTTTTGATAGCTATCGTATATCAAACAAACTTAAGATTCAATATTTTTGTCCTCTTTATGTCAAACTGGATGGTTGTAATATTGAAATATATATACTACTTACCGCAACCACGCCATCGCGTGCAGCAAGAGCAAGGATGTCAGAGCAAGACACAGTCGCATTGCAAGAGGCCTCAACGCGTGTTTTGATGGCATCTATGACTTCAAATCCACGAGCAGAGTTGTTGTTTGGTCCAGCGGTCTTCTCGCCGGTGAATGTTGATGTATCATCCAAGAGGATCGACGCATCACAACCCTGTTCACAATAAATATTAGAATTCAATACATAACGAGAACAAAGAGACTTGTTATTATCTTTTAATTTTCAGACGCACGTTTACGAAGCAATCGTGGAAGAAGAGCCGAAGAATGGAGGCACCCATCCTAGCCTCTTTGTTTACTGCCTGCGCCATGCCCGACCGCACAATTCCTCCCAGGTTCGGGCATGAACTCGCATAAAACGTAGCCGACAACTGGCCATTGGCGCCGCAAGCAAGCAGTGACAGAACAGACACTAAAGCAAGAAGAGTAGTAGATGAGGAGGCCATATGATCAAGTTGAAGAGGCTTGATTTATTCTACTAATGTAATGATTTTGTAATTGTTAGTGAGTGAATCATTGGTGCAGGTGCTCTCTCTATATATAGCTCTGCATAGGGCTTAATTTGGCAGCTTAGATTTTTCAAACTTTGCTGCTTACCTGCAACGCGCATTGCTTGCTGTATATTTTATGTGGATCAATTCTTTGATGAGAAAGGAAATTAATGTCGGTGACAAAAAAAAATATGAATAAAAAATGATGACCTTTTGATGAGGAGCAGAAAATTCTAGGAAAATGACTTTTGAGGCTGACTTGTATCCATTTTTAACAGGGACAGTTTTCATGATATATATCCTTCTAATTATCTTAATAGACAATACATTCTTTATTCAAAAAATAGTTCTGTAAATTTATATCTTAACCTTTTATATTCAACTTCAACCATATATATCCCTAAACAAAAGAGTCAAATGGATAGATATCACAATGCAACGCAGATTAATAATAGTAATCTTGAAGGCAATTGGAAAGAAAGAGAAATAGCTAACAGTTCTGAGCAAAGAACACATGAGGGAATTAACATCCAAAGAATGGAAAAGGTTTGGAGTTTCCGTGGAGAATAAGAAAAGAAAATTGAGATTTTTATATTAGGTTAAATATGGGTTGATAAGGTTTGTGGGAGAGAGAGGGCCCGCGGGGTGTGTGTGTGAAATAAGACTTATAAATTTATTTTTGGATAAATACCTAAGTTTATAAAAGTTGTGGATAAATACCTAGTGTTTCCCTCTGTTGATGTTTTGATACCTGCTGCTGCATGGGGTTAGAATATTCATCGGAGATTCCCAACTTCCATCCATGTGATCATTTTTTAGACTAGCAGCCAAAAAAAAAAGTAGATATTGTTTTTCTCTTCCATCTTCTACCTAATTATAAAACTCTAGTTTTCTTTCTTTCTCCATCTTCTCAACGTATTCTATGGTTTTTTCTTCTCAAATTTCTTCCGAAGGTTCGTTCGCAACAACTTCGAGAATCAAGAATATTGCGATTGCAGGCTGAAGAGAAAATTACAACAGTAATTTTTCCGATCTTGCCATGATCGGACTTTTAGGGTATCAGGTTCAAGTTAAAAAAACAGGGAAATATGGGATGGGCAAGGCGGTGTGTGTGTGTGTTTTTTAATTTAGGGGATTACAGATGGATGAGAGATAAATAGGTATAATTTAGGGATTTTAATTTAATTGTTTGGTCAAATTTGGGTCAATGGGTCAGATGAATCTTAAGGGCAAAAAGTCTTTTTATAATTTCTGTTAACTTCGTCAGTACCAAAGCGCAAAAATAAATATTGGGTATTTATTTGCCACATTTAGAAATTTAGATATTTATCTGCCAAACAATCATTTAGCCTTTATTTTTTTTATCAGAGAAGATGTAACCGTTTGTTATGATAGATTTTTTTTCATGAAATTTATGGCCTCCCAGCTGGTCTATTTTATTATATTAAAAAAGCATGGTTACAAAGAATCTAGTTACAGAATTAGACGCATGTTTTTTCGCTTATTATGATAGTTAAAAAGGTATAAACTCTCGATCATTTAGTACAACAGGGTTTGTCCAATAAACCTAATAAACAGTATATCAACAAGAATTTATATTAAGACATATACGTGAGCAATATCTGTATGCCTAGATGTTTTGCTTCAAGTGAAATTGATCAAGTGAGATTATTACATATATAAATATTAAATCAGGAGTGGTCAATTTCAAAGATAAAATTGCCAAAAACATTATATTCTAGAATAGCAACTCATTTTTCAAAGTTAGGAAGCATAAATTTTTGAGATTACAAGTGTTCGATATTTTAACTTTGGTAAGACTTATCTATACTCCTTTTATAAGCAAATTTTTGGTTCGTAATATCTTGATGACTATTTTCTTATAAAATTATCGTTTAAAAAAAAATGGTATATTTGAAATCATCATATGGGATCTAATGATCAATTATATCAACCGTTTCAATTTAAAATTTTAAATCAAACTTTACTTTTGTGGGGGAGATTATTATAATTTAAATTGAGTTAGTTTATATTTATATTTTAGTTTTTTGTATGTCAATCATTAAATTCTCTCTTATTTTAAATATTCTATCTTTAATTTTTATATTTTATATTTCTCGCTCAAATCTATCAGATATTTCATGTTTTTCTTTATAAAACTTTTATCCAAAAGTAAACACGATTTTATGTTGACCGATGTTATTTTCTATCAAAATATTATCATTATCTATCTATCTGTCTATACCTATACTACTCTTATACATAAATTGATGAAATTTTTGGTACGTCATATCTTAACTATTTTTTATCTTTTGTAAAATTATCGTTTAAAAAAAATTATTGTCTATTTGAAATAATCATATGAAACCTATTATATCAACTGTTTCAATTTAAAATTTTAAATCAAGCTTTATATTTTGTAGAGGAGGTTATTGAAATATTAATTGAGTTAGTTGAGATTTGTATTTAGTTTTCTATTATTCATTATATACCCTCTTTTTTAAATATTCTCTTTTTAATTTTCGTATTTTATATTTCTTCCTTAAATCTATTAGATATTTCTTATTTTTTCCTCATAATATTTTTATCCAAAATTTAATCTGATTTTATACTGACCTATTTTTTCTATCAAACTATTATTATTATCTGTCTATCTATCTATCTATCTATCTATCTATCTATCTATACTACTCTTATAAGCAAATTGATGAAATTTTTGATCCGTCGTATATTTACAAAAAATTGGACTATTCTACATTTAGGAAGAGAGCGACTCTCTTACTCACATTATTTTCATCGTTGAATATGTGATTTAACAGTTGGATGTATATATATGTAGTTAGTGATAAAATCCGACAATAACTAGTGAACACATCATCCCATATTTTTCACAAGTAGATCAAACTATCCAACGGTGTAAAATATATGAGGACTCTTCTCTTAAAAGTATAATAGTCCAACTTACTCCGGAACTAATTTTTTATCTCAATTAATATTAGTTTTAAAGAAATACTTTGCATGCATTTGAAATAATCATATATAATCTATCATATCAACTATTTCAATATAAAATCAAAAATCAAACTTTATGTTTGTAGAGTAATATATTAAAATATAAATCGTGTGAGTTGAGATATTTTTAAGGATATTTTTTATATTTATTATCAAATTCTCCTTTATTTTTAAATCTCTCTCTTTAATTTCATATTTTATATTTCAAATCTATTACATGTCTCATATTTCTTCTTAGAAAATTCTTCATCCAAAAAATAAGCCAATTTTATGTTAACCGAGATTACTTTTTTTTTTATCAAACTATTATCATTATCTATCTATATATACCACTCTTATAAGCAAATTTGTTGATTTTTTGGTAATTAGGTATGCAATGATAACATTTTATTTTTCTCAATTAATTATGACAAATATTTGATAAAGTTTTTTTTCAAGAATTAGTTAAAATAATATTAAGTTTTAAAGGTTTTTCATAGGACAAGTTTAAAAAATTTAATATGTTGGCTATTTTAAATATTTTTTAAAAATCTTTATTATGTTAACTAAAATTATTTAAGATACTTCTCAAACAAAAAAAATATTATCTCTATAATATTAAGTAATAAGCCTTAAACAAAAAATTTAGCTAATAATATCGTATAATATTATCACAAACTAATATTATCATAATTTAACATTTTATTTTTCCTAACAATATATTTTAGGGTTATTTTGATATACACCCCTCAACCCCTCAAAGCAGAGGGATTTGAAAAAAACACCCCCAAAGATTAAAATTTTTAGAAACAACCCCCTAAAATAGATCGTTAACTAAATTCAACCTTTTGTTACATTTACTTATGTTTGATCCTGATTTACGATAAACCATAGTTATTTGGGATATTTTCAAATATATTAAACGTCCAATTTACCCTCAATCTCTAAGATCCCTTCATCCCTAAAAGTCATGCCCCCTGTTATCTCAGCACGCAAAAACCTTAGTTTCTCCTCTCTCTTTCTTTTCCTAAAAGCAAACCATCACCCAAGTTCTTCTTCAACTCAAACCCTCAATCTCAAACAATATTGACATAACTCTTTCCCTCTTCTCCTCTCTCTTAGGATCTCTTTTCATTCTCAACTCTCCCATCCGCCATGTCGTTCTCATCAACTCTCTCATCCGTTCCTTCTCTCCGTGAAGACCCTTTCCATCTCCTCTAAACTCTTCCATCTCGACTTGATACATTGTCACATCAGGAAAAAAAACCCAACACATGGTTGGAGCTGGAAATGTTATAAGCGGAGAGGTGAAAATATCTTTTTACAAACCCATCAACTAGCTCTAACACCATTAGTAACACAAGTTAATTTCATGGTCGTTTTTAGTTAACTTAACTTCTTTAGGGGTTGTTCATGCAACTTTCGGTCTTCGGAGATGGTTTTTCAAAATCACTGATCTTTTGAGGGTTGTATATAAAAAAACTCAATATTTTAATTTGGCCCAATAATTGATCATTTTATATATTTTTTAAACTTATATTAGCCTGTTAGGATGTTGTATGATGTAAATAGAAGTTTGTGATAGGTTTGCATAATTTTAGTGGTTCATGATAGTTTAATTTGGGGAAAGTGGATAAAGTTCATGGTATCAAGTAGAAATTTAGCCATCTATTTATCAAATTTATCAAGTAGGCTGCCACTGTAATTTATTTTAAAAAAATCAATCAAAATAAATAAGTTAGTTATCATTTCAAAAAAAAAAAAAAAAATTTTCTGTTGCATTTTTTTCTCTCATCAAAACTAATAATTAGAATATTTTAAAGCTTTTATAAATATGTCAAAATTTAACAAATTGTTATAAATCATATATCTATTTTTCTAAGAATAGAAAGTAAATGTTTTAAAAATAGTTTGTTTGTATGCAAATGACTATACACCATATTTCATATATGAAATTAGGTATCGATTTTATTTGTAAATTGTAATGTCTTTATCAATTCTTCACGTGCATAGCACGTGCACAAAACCAATATATTAAAATAATAATTCATATCTTAAGCCTTTTAAAATGAGAATTTATGAACAATTTCCTGCATGTGCTATTAGATGTATATGAATTGAATCTCCATGGATACATTTTCATGCAACCTCTTTTCCTAGAAAGAAATAATTAATAAATTTGACCCCTGCATTTTGGCTAACGGCTAACAACCGATCATGGAAACATTGCCCGTGCTTTGTGGGGAGTAGAGGAAGCAGTCAAGCTCATTAAAACCCCGCTGACGAACCCCCCCCCCACCCCCACCCCCACCCCCAAAGCGTTGGTAAAATGCCTCCGGAAAAAAACTATACGGATATTATGTCAGAAAAACCCATGTCTGCAGTATCTGTATAGTTTCCTGCTTTATCTAGTTATTATGCGATATTATACAGTTGTTTGCGATATATATATATGACCTATTTGGATATAGCATGCAACTATACGGATACTGAATGAAAATTTTCCAATTCGTTTATGACAACCATTTCGAGGTCAGGTGGTTTTTGTCAGCGGAAAAAACCTATTTGGGAGGATTTGACAATTTACCCTTAAAATTAATTAAAGAGCTCAAGGACCTACTGAGAAATGAACACTATTGAACAATTCTGCAAGTCTATATTTCAATAGGGCTTGGAACATTCAGAAGAGAGAGAGAGAGTCAAATAACTATTAAAATATGTATGCAAATGAAATTTAGGATGGATTGCTTACAACGTGCGACAAAGGGAAATAGATATTCCCATCCTATTATTATTTTTATTATATTTCTTCCAAAATAATCAACCGTGTTAGATCAGAAGTTGGTAATCTATCATGGACGGAAGTAGCTATAAATATATACAAATAAGGGAAATAAGATTTTATGAAATCTAAATATTTTCAGAAAGAGACCAACAGTTGAAGGACGTTAATTAATGAAACATAAATTTGGGTCGGTTAGAAATTTGATGGCTAATTAAACTGGACCATAAAAAGAAAGCAAAGTTATATGCTCCTATATATTATTTAGAATATTGGAGCTGTGTCTATCATCTACATCCAGTCAAGGGATCAGTATCCTATGCTTGCTTTTTCTCACAAGTATTCCGGTCCTTTCCCCACCATTGGATCTCCTCCTTTACCCCACATAACCATGAGCTCCCAGCTATACATTAATCAGGGCCGTTAATTTCCATAGCAGGATACAATAATAGCAGAGGATCCAGATCCCTAGTTAAGCATATGTATGCGGTGAATTGGATCACATGAACTTCAATTTAAACTTTGCTTGATAGGTATTAGTACGGATCGTCAGTCGATAAGTTTAGAGCCGTAAATTTCTTGTAGTAGCATAAATAAGAAAAAAAAGCGAGAATCTGATCAGAAGAAGAAAATCTTTATTTGACCGAAGAATAACTTTTTATAAGAAAAATGCAATCAGTACTCCTTTTTTAACCAGGAACGGTGACTTACTCTCGCTTGTCCTTTCCCTTACAAGACGAAAGTTTTACCGTAACACTATTCTGCTTTGATAACATAAAAAATTATTTTTTGCTATAACAAGGAAGAGTTTAACATGACATTTTCTTGTCAATTATAAACCTAATTTTATGGAAAGTGTTTGAAAAGAAAAACGGCAAGAAAAGAGAAGGGAAATATATTTTCCCACAAAGTCAAAACCTGGAACACACTCTCCTAGCAATTAGCAGGTTGACTTGGATTAAAAATCAATTATTTGAGGATTTCCAGTTCAAAAAAAATTATTTGAGGATTCCAAATCACAAACATGATTTCTCTCGATGCATGATGTGGGTGTTAATTTGCCTCATCTTTAATTAGGAATTTTACTTTCAGTTGCAAATCAATGTTGTCCACTCAAAATAATAGCTAGGGTCTTATTATCTACAGTTGATTATGTCCTGCTCTAAAGAAGCAGTGCATGAACTTTTTTTGACTTCTTGGTTTGTTTAATTTTGAATGATTTCTTTTTGACAAAGTCAGCAGCAGCATTATCATCATAAGTCAAATTGGATTATATATATATATATGACTAATTTGCCATCACGTTATTCTTTATCTCACATCATTACATTATATAAGTCCCAGCGGCGCTTACTTTTGCTCTTATTTTGTCTATTTTTGTAGGGCCGAATGATTCGAAATTTAACTGAGCTTAAATAATTTGTGGAAGGAGTCCGAACGGGTTTTGACCGAACTCAGGCCATGCCTTGAGCTTTATTGAGCCTATGTAAAATCTAAAAAAATAGCGACAAATAATTACTTTGATATTTGGTAATACCATCTAGATTTGCAATATTCTTTTTGACAGATTGAGCAATAAGAAATATTGCGGTTATTACTCGATGAAAGAGTTAGCGCTGACTGCACGTATTTTAAATATTAGAAAAGACATCCACGAATCAACTTTATTGAATATAAATACAAACAATTGTTATAGTATTGCCATGATGTCCTTTTGTTAATTGGAAGAAGGAAAGATGCAGGGAGGAGCGGAGAAAGAAAATGACAACGTTGGGGCCCAAAACGGCAAAAGATGAGAAATCATGGAGCACAATGTGAATATGTGATATTTGTAGGGTTGAAAGACTTGGGCTACAAATTTATTGATTTAAATGTTTGGAAGTTAGGATTGAAGGATTAAAAATTTGAGAAATTAAATATTTGAGGAGGGATTTAGAAATTTGGAGATATATGGGTTACATAATTGGTGACTAGGATTTTGGGGGGTTTTGCAAGGCCAATGGAGAAGATGGTAAGGGGCAATATTATCATTTTTGTTCGAAAAGATACCAAAATGGATGATTGGCTCATTCCATAATAGAAATAACCGCATGATGACCAGAAAGAGGAGAAAGAAGGAAAGAGCAGAAGAGAATCCCACTAAAATATAGAAAAGTTACTAGGTTGTGATGATTGTTTGCCATGATGTCAGCACAAGGCCAAATGCTTCAAGGGCCGGATTGTTACTTGGAATGGAAGATTCCTATAAAACTTAAATATTTATGGGTTGTATAGATATTTGATTATAGGAAACGTTGCATTACTGCTTACCATTCTTTTGTTATTTCGAAGAAAATAGAATACGCAAAGCATTGGTATAAAGACATGGAGACAATGGCAATGGTGGTTTTGATGGTAATGGTGACAGGAGTTATGGCAGTGGCGGACCCAGCAATCTAGGTCAGAGGGTGCACCACATCTAGCAAGGTCGTTAATAATTCCAAGTACAAGATTGAAAAGTAATTTTAATTAAAAATATATAATATCATTTCAAGTAATTTAATAATAAATGAAAAGGTATTCTTTGCGATAATATTTTGCTAGACTTTATATTTTAAACCATATCATACAAATTACGCTTTTGATGAAACCGAGATAAACTAATTTTACTGCAAGCATGTGTGTGTTATCAGAGCAGTATTAAGAATAATTGTAAAGTGTAGAATTATATTAAAGTGTGGATTTATATTAGAGACATAAATTTAGCGTTGAATTTTTTTCCTACGATAAGATAGAAGAAAGTACATAAGCATCTATAAACAAGATTTTATTTAAAATATTTTAGAATAGATGACTCCTGGTATGGTGGTATACTCGTAAGTGATGAAGTCATCCTCTCTAAAAAGATGTCTTCTGGACTGATGAGAAGAGAGATTTTCATGATTGACATATTACTTATTTAGGCAATTGAGTCAATCATGAGATGTTAAGTACCACACCAGATATTGCTTTTGCACTAACTATAAGAAACAGATATTAATTCAATCCTGGAGAAACATTGGGAAGAAGTTATGAACCTGAGAGAATGTTCTTGGTATATGGTAACGACAGCCTCCTTCAGGAGGCGGTTATCATTTCAGGCTTCCAAGATGACCTGGATGAGTTAGTGGCTGTCAGAGTTAAAGTTTACCCTATTTTGAGGAGTAGTATGTTAAACGGTGAGCCAAACGGATAGTAAGGTAGGTATGGCGTATGATACTGATTAAATTCAGTGGAAGATATAGTCTAAGAAATTTGTTGGATTTGAAATTCATTTATGAACTTGGTCTCATCAGATATCCAGAAAAGTTCTGAGATAGGTATCGCTCATTTCGGAAGATAGTCGTTCCCCGCGAAGTTGAGAAATAGAGAGATAAAGACAGAAACATTAGAGCGGATCACCTCACTGGGACTATTTCTCGAACAAGAATGTTTCACAAACATGCTTTGCGAAACTGATTAGTAGAGAAGTTGGGTTTTCGGAATCACATTGGCTGTGAGTATGCGGCACCACAATAATTAGCCTTAAGTGCAAGTGGTAGATTATTGGTTACAGTGTCCTCAAAGAAATTATTATAATCGCTAGCAAGCGATTATGATGAATGAGGGTGGAGCTATACGGGTAGAACAGTTTTACTCGAGATGATAGTATGATATCTGGTTTGACTTTATCATCATGTACATACATTATGTGGTATTATGGATCACTATTACATGTTCATAGAGCCCATATGATTTATGCTTGACTACCAGGGTTATTGTGGCAATCACACTTGTGAGAACTGGGTAGTCTATAACCATATCCTTAAATATTCCTAGTCGTGAGAATATCGAGACTGTGCATTGATATTCCTGAGTAGATTGGTGTATACGTTTTTTGACCTCGACGAAGGGTGATGGCCGGTTTCACAGCCATTGGTATTAGTTAGTCACCAAAGATTGTATATAAGTGCTTATTGAATTATGAGTTACAGTAGACGGACTCGCCGGGAACATGCTAGATGGTATTATATCTATTGTCAGGTAGCAGTTCTCTGGTGACATGAGTACAGATTAGTCTGTCGACCTGAGATCATCATTTGTCTCATGTGAATTCCCACTATGGTTTGATTACTACCCTACCACGGCTCTACCGAGTCATGCAAACAGGTTTTAGTTGGGTACACTCCCGAACCACATGGAGACAGTGTGCGGATCATCAGGGATTTGTCTTTCCTGATATTGGGGGTAGATGTCGCGTAGTGCATAAGTGGGCATCATCAGAAATCCTTGGCAAAGGTGGGCGAGATTTACTTATTTGGATCAGTAGTTTCTCTGTAGGTGATGTGCTTCACACCGACACGACTTATCGCGTTATTAGGGGTCTGACGTTTTCCACCCCTACACCCGGTATGCGACACTCTCAGACGAAGAGACCGAACTATAGCAAGATTGTCACTTTTAGGCTCATTAGGAATACTGACGAGTTTTCTTTCGACCTTCCTTTCATTCAAGGGTAGCCGTTACGTATAGCTAGTGCCGCTAACGTGCTTATAGTTAAACCCACTGCCAGCATATTGTCGATTCTTTAGAGTCCCACGCAGAGGGTTTCCCACCTCAGGTGAAATGATATAGTGTACTATTTTGATACGTACTTAGCTTCGATTAAATACGTGTTTTTGTACACGTGCTTTTAATCAGATTTTTGGTTAATACTATACGGTTTGAAAGATAGCCATATTATCACATTTGGATAAAATGTGAGCTAGTATTATATATCTCTCTTTTTGGTATTTGTAACAACTCAAACTTTCTGTACGAATTTTTTCAAAATACAGAAAGGGACACCTAAGCCTGAGCACAACTTATAAGTTTGATTTGCTTTTGAACAACAAGAAGGAGCTTGTAGCTCATTGGTAAGACCTTGCACTGCTGAGACAAAGTATCAGAGTTCAAATCCCATCAGCCACATTATCTTTTTATTTAATTTTCTTTTAACCTTTTAGAAGCCCAAAAGTCTTCACGTGCAACACACGTAATAGGATAAGTTACAGAATAATCAAACATGTAAAATAGGCTAGTTGAAGCATCAGGGACACTTGGCCCTAATCCGAGCCCCCACCTCCATGATCCGACCGGCGAGGTTTCATCTCGGGCCGGCGCCGGCGGTTTAGTTGTAGCCAAATGCAATTTTTCTTTAACCCTAGCACCCCTTGGACTCCCCTCATAACTTCAGTATTATTTGTTTTCTCTGCACATTTACAGAGCACAATAAAATTCACATTTAAACCTATTTTTATTACAAATTTTAATACACACATTCACTACACTAAGCCCTGCCTTTTCCTATAAATACCACCCCTCATATCACCCCTCCTCACTCACAATTCCCTGCCAAAACTCTCAAAAAATTTTCAAGTTCTTATAGTGTGCAAGTGGAGTTAACGAAGGGCGAAACTCCGACGAAATTCCGCCGACGACACACGGAGTTTCCGGCGACGAAACGACGCACCGGCGTTTTCCCACTCTTCCTCTTTCTCCCCTCTACCTTATAAGCCAGTAAGTCCCAATTCCCTCTCTCATCTTTAACTTTAAAAAGTTCTATTTCTAAAACCTGACGGAAGCAGAGTTAGTCCGACTTCCTATTCGGTTTTCTTTAAAAACTATATTTTTTTAATCAAGATAACTTCATATTCTCAAATATTACTTAACAAACTCAACAAAATAAGTTTCACATCAAGATAATCATTTTTGTGACAATTATCGCATTTTTACATAAAAATACTACATACTATTCATTTCGACATTAAAACCTTTATACCTTGCTATACCTTTAGATAGTTTACGAGGTAATGACCTATCTCATCACAACACACATCTCTATCATAGCACGATGAATCTTGGGACAATAGAATACGAAAAATACGACTTAACAAATAAATCTCTTTAACTTATAAAACCGTTTTCTTTAAAAAGTGTTTTTAACTTTCCATGCAATTGAGTCTCTACAACCCATTTTGGGGACCCCATTTGGGATGGTGCGGATTATAGCACATCCTCGGGATTAGTAGAGCGAGATGCAAACCTCCGCAAAGAGCATTCGATTTCGATGGAATTTTTATACATTTTTCTTTAGAAAATGAGATTTTTACAAGAAAATAAATAAAATTATTTTCATTAAATATGTATATATAATTATTACCAAAATACTTATTTTAAATATATATATATTATTCCATGTTTCCAAAACTCAAGAAAAGAATTCAAATATTATATGAAACTACCATGATAATTCAAACAATATTCATATTACAAATAAATACCATATATTATGAAATTAGGTTTTATTCACTAGAAATGTTACATTTATAAAATATACATCGATGAAAACCCTAAAGACGATAATTAAATGCTTGAGGTGTGTTTACCGCCGAAAATAAAGACGAAACCGCGTAGGTCGTTTTGCCTGAATTTGGGGGTAGATGCTATTTGGGTTTTATCCATCCATCTCTCCGAAGATACCAAGTTAATTTATGGCACCATGTATCGGAGGTTTGGACAGATGCGGCCGTTGTAGCAGATTTCGTCAGATTCCCCCTCATTGTGAGGGGTTTTTGATCGTGGGGACGCTTTTCCCTGCTGGCATAAACCCCTGCAGTTAATTACGTTACCGCATCGCGGTAACAACTTTTTCTTGCTCCAGAAAGACATTTCGTGTCGTGTGTGTTTGTTTTATTTTTTGGTTGCCCGTGGTATACAGAGACTAATTTATGTTGTTGCCCGTAGGGCGGGGATTAGTCCAAATCCGTATCTTCTTAGATTTGGAATTTGGTTTGTTTTTAAGGATCGTTAACCTCTTTTGAGATTAAGATCAACTTAAATATTTGTTAAGGATACGTTAGTCTAATGTTTAGACTAAGATCTACTCAACAGGATTTTGTGATCATTTAGATCCAACGAAAGAGTACTTGGACTCTATCGTTTTAGTTTAAGGACATTGCGGTCCATTGGGTTTAAGGACCTCATAGTCCATGAGTTTAAGGACCTCATAGTCCGTAAGGTTTAAAGACATCGTAGTCTGTATGGTTTAAAGACATCATAGTCTGTCTGGTTTAAAGACATCATAATCTGGTTTAAAGACATCATAGTCTGTAAGGTTTTGGTTTAACCGTTTGGGGATGCACCAAAAGTTATTGGTTATTGGGACCCTCCATCTCTCTGAAGACGTTGAAGAATTATAACGATATGTATCAGAGGTATGAAGAGATATACCCTTGAACCAATATTGGTTGGGAGATCTATAGTCAGGTTTGGGACTAAGACCAATTAAAAAGATTGTGAGCACACGGGCTCGGTTAATCTGAATTAGGGACTTATGGCCATCTTGGGCTCAGCCTACTCAGTTTTGAATAAAATGTTGAACATTTGTTTGGGCTCAGTCCCTTTTTATTCAATAATGCGTGAGGAGCACGTGGAGCGCTTGTGTAATACCTTGGAATACGATTAGTATTAATTGTGCATTAATGCGGGTTTTTAAGGAAAAGTTTACGAAATCGGGTTCCTTACATTTTATAACAATTAATTAATATTTTTATATTATTTGTTATGGCTTGCACACACTTGTGCATGTTAATGTGAGGGTATATTAGTGTTAACCTTGTTTAGCAACCATAACACCTTAAGCTAAACCTTTCCCAAATTAACCTTGTCTTAACCTTTTCCTAGATCTTTTGGTGTGAGGAAATATCTGGTTTGGATGAGAGAGATGTGGCAAGATGAGTCAAGAAGCATTAATGGTGACATTAATGGAGGTGAGGGAGAGAGTGAGCATAAGGTTTTGTTTCACCCTACACTCACCCCTCACCATTATTTCACCTCACCCTCTCATTCTCTCTCACTCTATCTCTCTCAATTATTTCTTGTTCCCTCAACTCCCAAACTAAACCCTCACTTCCCTCCTCACAAATCCTTGTAAAACTTCACAAAAATCCATGGAAAACACTTCAAATGTCTTGATTTGCCACTAGATTGCCTTGGAGCTTGGAAAGCTAGAATTTTTGAGCAAGAGTGGCTAGGTAATGATCTCTAAAATGTTAAATATGTGTTTTAATGTTGCATAGCTTGTTGGTTGCTGTTTAAAACACTTGAGGTATCGTTTCGTGCAAATATCGTATTTTTAGTGTCATAATAGAGTCTCTGTGATCTGCTATGACCTGGGAATTTTACTGAAAAATCTAGCAGTGTAGTAGTGTTGTACTAGGGACCCTGAGACTACACCTGAAGCACGAATCCCAGGGGCTCGGTTTTGGCCGGCGACGGGAGGGTAAATTCCGGCGACCTCGGCCGATAGGGGGCGTTGGGGTTTGGTTTTTGGAGGGTAGCTGTCTGCAGTTGTTTAGAAGTGTTTGGTACTGTTTGATTTTTGAGTATTGACAGTATCCAAAATCTGGGATCACTTGTGCATAATCTAGTGTTTTGAGTACGTGTGTTGCGTTATCCGACACGGTTCGTGATCTTGTGTAGCTGCTATACTTGGGTTAGTTTTGGTACGTCGCCATACACGTTAGCCGTTAAACGAATACTTATGAGTTGGATTGGAGTTGGTGCGTTGGTCAAACGTAGTGTGTATGTGATATTGATCGATTTCTGAGATTTTTGCACTGGCTACGTTTTGTGTTAATAGGATCGCAGGCGGGGACTTCGGACGCTGCGAAGAAAGGGAAGCAGGTGATTGGATTCACCTAGCCCGCGATTGTTGGTGAGTCGATTTAACATCTACGGGGAATTCGCTCGCATGGCGTTATGTGTCAGGGTTAGATATGATATGATATTAGCCGCATTTTTATATTGCACATATGGAGATTGTGCATAAAACTTCATTGCATACTATTATTTGATGTGCTTGGACACTGCACTATTATTGACGGTTCATGTTGCACGAGCACTGATTGTATGCCACTCACACCGTCAATAATTGCCATGACTTGCACATCACCTATACATACGTGAGATTGTATGGTTAGGGACATTGAGACATTGATTCATATTCCATTGTGCCTATGACATATAGCATACTTGTATATCGACATGCTTACACATATGCCTTACCATGCCTACTTGTTAGCTACACATATACCTGGAAGGTATTGTATCATTATTGACATGTATATACATATACCTAGCTTGATATAGCTACACATATACCTGGAGGGTATTGTATCATTATTGGCATGTATATACATATACCTAGCTTGATATAGCTACACACATACCTGGAGGGTATTGTATCATTATTGACATGTATATACATATACCTAGCTTGATATAACTACACACATACCTGGAGGGTATTACATCATTATTGATAGGTAGATACACACATCTTGCTATACTGACATGGGTACGCATACCTGGCTATAGCTACATGTTCAGCTTTATATGATGTTGCGTTGGTTTCGGAGAAATTAAGAACCACATGATATATTTAATAACTTGTTGCAGTTAAATATCGGTTTTTCCTTTATATGCTCATATTACTGTTTCATGTTGCACATATTATATTTCATGGATTTCGCATTGATATATGGATTTCATATGATATTTCCTGGATGTTTTGCTCCTGGGTATATATATCAGTGGTATGGGACGCTGATACATATACATATATATATATATATATATCAGTGGTATGGGACGCTGTTATATATATATGCACACCTATATAATATATATCATCATAATAATCTGTGCATGTATTCTTATTCATTCTGATGTGAGGGGCCGATGTGCCCGATGTGAGGGGTCGATGTGCCCGATATGAGGGCCGATATGGGGGCCGATGTGAGGGAAATTGGGGATTTAGATTGTCTCGATGGACACAGGTCCGCCACTATGAGGATTCCCTGAGGATGACATGTTTTACCCCATAGTCCACATTTATTTTATATGCATTGCTTCATGTATTAGTAGTACTTGATAGAGTACCTTTCATGACTGTTGCATATATACATATTGCCATATGTTTCCCCCAATCAGAGCAAAGCTCTGTTCAAGTTTTCAAAATTTGAAATGAGCAGCGCTTCATAAGAGCGCTAGCGCTCTGAGGTAGCGCTCACGTGCAAAGCATGAGTGCGCTCGCGCAAAGGGCGCCAGCGCACACGTGCAAAGGACGAGTGCGCTAGCGCAAAGAGCGCCAACACTCTGAAGCAGCGCTCACGTGCAAAGCACGATTGCGCTAGCGCTCGAACTAAATGTTTCCCACCGTCAGATCAAAGATCCAATAAAAATGATAAATTATCAATTGACCAGAATGGATATCTGTTAAGGAAAGATTCCTCAAAATCTTTCCAAACAAAAAGATTGTGCTCTGTATATCAGAGCACCATTAAATCAATGATCCAATGGTGATTAAGAAATCACCAAAATACAGAATAAATTCTGTATGGGAAAAGATTTCCCAATTTTGTTAAAAACAAGAAGATTGCATTCTATAAATCAGAAGCCCTTGGATCAAAGATCCAACGATGGGGAAATCCCCAAATCAATTGGAGAAAAGATCTCTTTAACCGATTGAACAAATCAGCTTGCCCTATATAAAGGCCCTAAGACTTCAAATCTCAGAGAGAGGATATTTGCAAGACTGCGTTCCGAACTTGATATGGACATTACGAGTATTTAGTGATGCCATTCGGAGTCACGAATGCACCGGCGATATTTATGGACTTGATGAACTGAATCTTTTCACCGTTATTGGACCACTTTATTGTGGTATTCATCGATGATATTCTGGTCTATTCGAGGAGCCTTGAAGAGTATGCAGAACACTTGAAGATCGCACTGCAGACATTGAGGCAAGAAAGATTATATGCGAAGATGAGCAAGTGCGAGTTTTGACTTGAAGAAGTGAAGTTTTTGGGGCATGTCGTATCCGGAGATGGAATCGCCGTTGACCCCGAGAAGATTGCAGCAGTTCAAGATTGGCCGATTCCAAAGAACGTAGCAGAGATCAGAAGTTTTCTTGGACTTGCCGGATAATACAGAAGGTTCGTGGAGAATTTTGCCCGTTTGGCTGAGCCTTTGACCAAGCTTACGCGATAGCAAGTACCGTTCGTATGGACGGAAAAGTGTGTGTCAGCTTTTGAGGCGTTAAAGCAAAGGTTGATAACCACTCCTATTTTGACCGTACTAGACGGTTCCGGAGGATTGGTGATTCACAGCGACGCATTTGGGAAAGATTTGGGATGTGTTTTGATGCAGCATGGGAAGGTTATAGTTTACGCATCAAGACAATTGAAGATCCATGAGAAGAATTACCCAACTCATGATTTGGAGCTAGCAGCTGTAATTTTCGCTTTGAAGATTTGTAGACACTACTTATTGGGCGAAAGGGTCGAAATATTCACCGATCATAAAAGCCTAAAATATGTGTTCACACAGAAAGAGCTTAACATGAGGCAGCGTAGATGGTTGGAGCTGATGGCTGACTACGATCATGATCTTAAGTACCATCTGGGGAAAGTTAATGTAGTGCCGGATGCTCTTAGTCGGTTACCAGCAATTCGGATGTTGACTGCACAGAAGGAACTTATCGAAGATTTTCGGAGATTCGAGTTGGAGATCGTGCTACCGAATTCTTCGGGACAGTTGATGCAGCTGCAAGTAGAGTCGTCGTTGATCGATAATATTAAAGTAGCGCTGTCACAGGACCCAAGATTGTAGATGTTTCGAGAACAAGTTGAAGATGGACTTCGAACGGACTTGTTGATTCATGAAGATGGTTCGTTGCGATATGGTAGCCGTTTGTGTATGCCGAAAGGAGACATTTGCGAAGAAGTTATGAAGGAGGCGCACAATTCCGCTTATTCCATACATCCAGGAGGCACAAAGATGTACCGTGATCTACGACGGCATTTCTGTTGGGAAGGTATGAAAAGGGAGATTGCTCGCTTTGTAGCGAAGTACTTGGTGTGTCAGCAAGTCAAGGCTGAACATCAAAGGGTAGCTGGTTTATTGCAACCACTTCCGATTCCTCAATGGAAGTGGGAATATAGAACCATGGATTTCGTGACAGCTTTTCCGCGGAGTCCAAAGGGCAACAATGCAGTTTGGGTGATTGTTGATCGATTGATCAAGACAGCTCACTTCATACCGTTTCGAGTTGGTCAGTCAACGGAAGCGTTAGCAGAACGGTACATGCAGGAGATTGTGAGATTGCATGAAGTACCTGTGAGCATCGTTTCCGATCGTGATACCCGATTCTTATCGCACTTCTGGAGGAGTTTACAGGAAAAGTTTGGGGACGCGATTGAAGTTTAGCACTGCTTATCATCCCTAGACAGATGGCCAGTCAGAGAGAACGATCCAAACTCTTGAAGACATGTTGAGAGCTTGCATGTTAGACTTCAAGGGTTCGTAGGAGGATCATCTACACTTGGTGGAGTTCTCGTACAACAACAGTTTTCAGGCGACTATTCAGATGGCTCCATTCGAAGCGTTGTATGGTCGCAAGTGTCGTTCACCTGTTTGTGGGACGATTGGAGAACGAAGATTGTTGGGACCGGATTTGATCGTGCAAACAGTTGAGAAGGTTAATACTATCCGGAATCATATGAAGGCAGCATAAGATCGGCAGAAGAGTTAGGCCGATACATCGAGAAGACCTCTAGAGTTCGCTGCTGGTGATCTGGTATTCTTAAATATATCACCGACTAGAGGAGTGATTCGTTTTGGGAGTCGAGGCAAGCTTAGTCCTCGATTCGTAGGGCCTTTCGATATTTTGGAGCGTGTTGGAGAAGTGGCTGTAGGGTTCCTAGGCACTCTAGTGAGGTCTCACAAGGCATCGAACATGCCAATTTCAAAAATTCTAGGTGCCGAGAGACCCGATTACGGATCGTTGGCTAGATTTCTAGGCGAAAAAGCTAACTAGTTAACAATTAACTAAGAGATACGGAAATACAACCTTTGTAGATCCGGTGCTCCACCTCCATAGCTCCGCAACGAAGTCCTCTCCACTGTCCAAATCAAATCCGGGCTCTAGCGTCGGCTTCGTCGGAGAATGGGCAAGCTAGGTCGTCGATGACCATGCCGAAGATGATCTACGTCGAGGCATCGCTAGATCAAGCTCACAACTTCACCAAGTCATGAAACTTGTGAAGTAAACACACTCTACTACTTGGCAAGAGGTAGAGGATGAAGAAATAGGAAGTGGGTTCAATTTAGAATTGGATTTCTCACTCTTTATCATCAATCACCATTGATGACCTAAGCTTTTCTTCTTGAGTTCAAGGAAGAAGAAGAAGAAAAATGATATGATAAGTTAATTCTAATTAGAAAAGAAAAATGAATACTTATCATATTAGAACCATGGTCAAGTGTAGAGAATTAACTAAGGTTAGATTAATGGTTAGGGTTAAAGATGAAGACAAGAATGGTTACAAAGTCAAAGCTTCATGAAGCTTCAACTAAACTCCAAAATTAGCAACCATTCTTTTCTTATCTATTCAAAATAAATAAATAAATAAATAAGTAAGAAAAGAAAACCCTAATCATTAGTTTAATCATGGCTTAATCCATTACACTTAACTATAGTTAAACATGTATCATCAAACATGATACAATCAAGTGCACAAAATCATATCGCATATGTAATGCGCACACCCGAGTGAGAAAATCCATTTAAAGTGAACCGATACTAGTTAATGCAAAGTAATATATCAAATATATAATTATGCATTAAATAATTAAATCAACACTTGATTCAATAACCCGGTCATGCCGCACACAACCGACTAGTATATAATGTATCGGCTTATCAAATCAACCTTTGATTCGATAACTAGGGTATATCGCATATAACCTAATCGATACATTTATCGCGAGAATGGAATACGGTATCACATACACGCATTATTCTCGGTCCCGCACATATCTCATATGCGCTCCTATTTCGTTTCGCTTGAGCCAGGAAACCTCTGTGTAGGACTCTAAAGACTCGTCAATACGCCGGCAGCAGGCGATGATCATATCAAACACCCACAAGCCGCAAGCGGTCTGCTAAACGTAACGGCCACCCGGGTATTGAGCGATCTGAAGATCGACGAGCAAGCCCGCTCACACTCCAGTGAATCCGACCAGTAACACTACCGTACAGTCCGGTCTGATCGTCTGATATGTCGCATATCTTGCCTAGGGGTGGTAAACGTCAGACCCCAATAGCTCGATAAGTCGTGTCGATATGAGGCTCATAACGGGTCGAGAAACTACTGGTAACACTTACCAGCAATTCTCTGAGCAGCCCTGGCCAGGGACTTCCTGTTATAGCCAATCGAACACAGCGCAACATCAACCCCCTATACCGGGAGAGACGAATCCCCTCCTATCGCTCATTGCCTCCATGTGACTCGGGACTGTACCCAAAAACCACCGTTTTGCACGCCCTCTTGGACGTGGTAAGATGGAAATCAAAGCACAGTGGGAACCATACAAGACTCTATGACGATCTCGGGTCAACAGACTACTCTGTACCAGTGTCACCAGAGAACTGCCATCTGACGTGAGGTATAATACCATCTGGGAGTTCTCGGCGAGTCCGTCCAGTGTACCCAGTCTCTACTGAGCACCCATATATCTCCTCTGATGTCAAACACCGATGGATATGGGATCATCCATCGCCCATCTGTATGGGTCGAGAAGGTACACGCTAGTCTACTCTGGTATATCGATGCCCCGTCTCGATACACCCACGACTAGGGACTGTGAAGGATGTACTTATAGACTACCATGTCCCCACTAGTATGATCCGCATCATAGTCCAGGTAGTCAAGCACACATCCTAAGGGCTTTACCAATATGTAACAGAGAGACAAACAGTATACACGTTAATGTAAAGGGTAACCAGATAGCATACTATCATGTCGAGCAAGAAAGTCCTCCCTATATATGTCCCAGCATCCACTACAATATACATCCTATGTACAGTAATGGCCTCTAGGGCATACATATAACTAACAATCTCCCACTTGCACTAGGGCCATCTGTAGCAGTGGTTGCAGTATCTCATACTCAACCATCCCATAAAAGTCTCTCTCTGGGAACAGGCCTTTGTGAGTGGATCCGCTGTGTTGTCCTCTAAGTCTACTCTCCTAACCTCGATCTCCCTGGAGATCAACCATCTCCATGATCAAGTGATACTGCCTTAGAATATGTCTGGATCACTGATGGGACCGGCGTTCCTTGGCATGAGCCACAACTCCATTGTCACACAATGGGAGGAACATAGTTCATCTCATGAACCAATATACACCCAAACAGCCTCTTTGGTAGCATCTTAAGTAGCGATGTATCCTGCCTTTATCGTCTAGTATGTCACGGTATCTATCTTGGAACTCTTCCAATATACCATCCCTTTACTGAGGGTTAAGACAATGCCTGTGACTGACACTCAGTCGTCTTTATCACCCTGGAACCCTTCCAGTGATTCTCCCCAGGATCATGTGATACCATCTCACTTCGACAAGTAAGAATCCTAACAGCCATTTAGATCTATCTCATAGATCCAAAATCCAGGAGTTAGTAGGTATCACTTTAATCCTATATGGAGAATCTTTGTGATAAGCGGAGATTGATCGAGCGTAGCATAAGAAACTCCTTTCTTATCAAGAGTATGTCATCCACGTACTCTACGAGGATCGTTACCATACTCCCTACTACCTTTTTGTATATACAAGGTTCATCTACCATTTTGATGATGTCAAACTCTTTGACCGCTTTATCAAAATAGATGTTCCAACTCCGCGATGCCTGCTTTATCCTATAAAGCATCTTGCACACGTTTCCGCTGCTCCCACTGTCTACGAAGCCCTCTGGCTGTGTACTTATAGACGCTCTCTTCTAAATCATCATTTAGAAAAGCAGTCAAGACACCCAACCACCAGATATCGCAGTCATGGTATGTAGCCGTGGCAAGTAGGATCTGGATGGACTTAAGCATAGTTACTTGAAAGGGTTTTAACATTATGATCCATATCTGGTCAATGATGCAAACTTTTAACAAGTCTAGCTTTGAAAGTCTCAACTTTTCCATCTACACCAAGCAATCTTCTCAAGATATACTTGCTCCTGATGGGGATTTAACCCTTCAGATATAGCAACTAAAGTCCATACTTTGTTGGTGTATAAGGATTCCATCTCAGATCGATAAACATCCAGCCATTCTTACAGAGTCTCACTCTTGATGGCCAGCTCGAAACTAGTTGGGTCATCATCTCATGATGCATTCCTCGCTCCCACTGTCATAGAGAAACCGAAGTATCTCTCAGGTGGGTGAGGAACCCTACTAGATCGACGGAGAGGCTGAGGTTCGTTGGTATCTACTGAATCCTTTGGTTGTACCAAATCATCTGCTGTAGCTTGTATAGCTGGAACTATTCCAGTTCTACATTACAGACCTTGCCTCGAACTTGTCCGGATTATGGTTTTAGACATAGGCCGGACAACCCCAAATCTTAACCAACTTAAGATATGGGCTCTTCCCTTTCCATATCATATATGAAATGGTAGGCAACTGATTTGATTCGAACCTATTCAATAGGTATGCAGCTTCTCAAGCGCATAACTCCCAAAAAGGAAACGGGTAACTTAGTATTACTCATCATAGAGCACACCATATCAAATAGGGTGCGATTGCTCCGCCCCGATATACCATCGTGCTATGGTGTATACGGAGGAGTAATGCTGAGAGAGAATCTCATTCTCCTTTAGAATAGTCCAGGAATTCCGTGCTCAAGTATTCTCCTCCTTGATCACATCAAAGGACATAATACTTATACCCGTATTTTGGTTCTCTACTTCTAACTTATATTCTGTGAATATCTCAGAAGGTTCGGACTTATGTTTCAACAAGAACATATGTCTGAATCTTGAGAGATTATCAGAGAATATAATGAAGTATAAAGAACCGGTCTTGGCATGTGTAGACAGGGGACCTACATACATCAACATGTATCATCCCAAGAGTTCAGTAACTCTTTCTCTGTTTCCAATAAACGGAGCTATGGTCATCTTATTTTTGTGACATGACTGGCGAGTTTCACAAGATGTAAATTCAAACTGATTTAAATATGCATCTATATGTAACTCTAGCTAGTCGGGTCACATTGATCTGACCTAGTCTACAATACCTCAAGAAGGAATCGTTCAGTTCTGAACTTTTCCTCTTGTGTGTGTTCAGTATACTAAGAACTGTAGTTTGATTTAGAACATCAATGCTTTTAGATAACGTGCCTGAACTGATCAACTTTTGATATAGGAAATGTTCAAAACATTATCCAACAATACAAAATTATATCCTTTCTTTACTAATAAAGAGAGAGATATGATTTTGTATATCAGGTTCGGTATCTAATAACATTCGTTCAGAATCAATGTATTGGTAATACAGGGTGACAGTGACCGACAGACTTGGCTGCAACTCTTGCCCCGTTTTCTGCCTCATGAAACTTATCACCCGTTCTCAGTTCTCTACCTATCTGTAGCCCTATGTAACAGATTACATATCTGGGATCCTGATCTGGTATCACATACCCAGGATGTAAAGGACACTGAGAAACAGTTCTATATAATGAACACACCCGAAGATGATGCATCATCATGCACTCTCCTCGTTTGGGCGGCACGGGAAATCTGGTATTCACCAATTTCCTGCTCTGTCTTATAACAATTATAAGTTGGAGCGGGACCAACGTTCCCCAGCTCAGTATAACAAGCGGGTTCAGTCAATAATCCGTATTATTATCTTGATTAAGGCGTGATATGGTCGCTACCAGGAGAGAGAGAGAAGAAAACACTCAGCGTGCGCTCTGGCAAGAATAGATTGGTTATTATTTTATCTAATCAGGATGGCTCCCACTGCTTTTTATCAAATCTTCCTTCAAACCCTAAAAGGAAAGACTAGCCGGGATTAATTACACACTACAAGTTCGCCAATCTTTCAGCCAGGCCAGTGTCGGTACTTTGAGGGAGGTCCCCCGTGCTTTCGCACGAACCTAATTAATGTAAACCTCGTTTTCCCAGAGGCGTAACCTCGTTAACACCTTTCTAGACACCTACTTGATCGGCTAATTGTAATGTATAAAACTCTCCCAGGAGTAACTCTTACTCGCAGCGGGTATCGGGATCCAACTATCTCATAGAAGGTATGCAATCTCATTGCAAATCTCAACACTTGAAATTCCCGATAATATTTTGCCCCTAGCGTCCTATGACCTTGACGCAGGCCAACAAACCATAGTCCGCTAGTCAAGTTCAACCCGTCATTTCCTGATTGAATTAAACCCACCCGCACGACCCTTGACGCAGGCCAACAAAGTCGCACGACTACCCTAATCCAATCACATCATATGCTTATGCAGATAAGCACCAGTTAGCTACCGCACACTACGCCTTGACGCAGGCCAACAAACGTAGCACGAATACTAACTACTACTTATCTGAAATGACGGAGGGCTACGACAGGTTTTTCTGAAAACCTATTGCGTAATGAACTTGATATCGTTGTAGAATCAAATGATTTTAAAATGGAGTGCTTTTGAGGCTTTTCTAGTTTTGCTAAAGGAGTCACTCCCGGTGAAGGGATCGTCGGTCCTTTTCTCGTCGAATGAGGTGCGGGATATATCATATATATCACTGTGCAAAGCAAAAACACTTAAAAGCAATCAAAAGACAAACCGAGTGTGTAGCATCTGCCAGTTATTGCTAAAGGAGTCACTCCCGGTGAAGGGATCTCGGTCCTTTCCTCATCGAATAAGGTGCAGGATATATCACATATACCGCTGTGCAAAGCAAGAACTGTAGCTACCTGTTTTATTTTGAAATTCGATTCTACAACATCTTAGGTTTCTTTTATTTCATTAATCTCATTAATGAAGTCCCATCATTTAAATACCTAAACATCACAGATAAATACGACGTACGCTTATGCCATCCGCATTCGCCTCGATGTCCCCTCGTGCACCGTTAGGTTAGGTAACTAACGGCAGAGCGGGGCAGGGCTAGCGCGGGTGTAAAACATAAGTAACGTCTATATAATATATCATATATACTATATATAGTATCCATCACAGAATATATCTCATGATCACATCACAGATATAGCAGCAGAAGAATCATATGAAATATTGGATATACTAGGACGTCCGTGTTTTCAATACGAGCCAGTATAAAACACGGATTCCACGGTCGCGATGAATAGCCAAACCCACACCCCTAGACCCCTACGAGAGCGGCAAGCAACCCTACCAATTCTGGAGTTAGGAGACCCGGACTCGACTCCTCGAGTTGGTCTCCCACTGGACTCCAGAACCCGGTTACTTGTGCCCTCCTCCTTGGGTCTATCCTAGTGCGGAAAAGTAAATAATATACAAACGGTGACATCTTCCGCAACCTGGAAGTGCCCCAATAAAAGAATATTACATACAAGTTTTTACATGAATGAAAATGAAAAACACTCATCTCACAAAAAAACCCCCGGCTATTCAAACACGACGATCCAATATAACATATCCAGCAACACATAACATCACATGTCATCAACGTAAGTAAATATGCGCATCCCAATTGTCGTTGACATATAGCAACGAAACCGGCGATATCACATATTACACTTACGGTCACAGAAAAGAAAGTGTAAAACTACAACAGTTGGAATCCGCAATCACCTCAGACATCGCATGCCTGACCAAATGAATTACTTAGACATCGCATGCCTAACAATTATAAACCCCGCATTTCAGTCTCATTATCGAAAACACTTTTCAATATCAAGTCGGGAAATTCAACAAGATTCCCGAAAAACTGATCGAATGCTCGTCGCAAACTTCAGTAGACGGCCGCACCCCCGATACCGTCGACGAAGTGCACCAAGGCGGAACACCGCTGCCGCGAGCACCCGAATGGATGCTTTCGGCGACGGGGTTCTCCTACAGTCACTTGGTTGGGGCTATGGAGTGAGGCTGTCTATTAAGTTTACCCGGCGAGTATCCGCGTACGCTACGTGATTGCGACGGACTTTTGATCACATCAAAATTCCGTGGCAACCGATCAATTGAGACTAAAGTGCTATGTTTATAACATTCATTCAGTTATCTCATAACTCATTGTGAATTCCAATTATTGTATCCCATTCCAGATAAACAGAAAATGTTAAACTTTCCGATCGAACAATCGAACACCCAAGTTTTCCCGAAACAGGTCAACACATGAAATAAGTCTAACAACATTCAGTTCGTGCCTCAGTACCAACGGTCCAGCCGTAGAAGGGTCAAGCCAACGCCTCACATGTGGCACGCCGTACTGCCCCAAACCCGAAGGTTCAAAGGGCAGTTCAAGACGGTCACATAATCGAGTTAAGGTTTGTTGTCTTCTAGAGGGACCATCGCGTTACTTGCACTACTTAGAACGTCGTTAAACTACGGAAAAATCCAACACTTGGAAATTTCCCGACAGGGGAAAAATTGGGTATTTATATCCGGTCGAACTTTTTAACATATTCTAAAATTTATCCGGAAAGCCACACAGACAAAATTTGATAATCCGATCGAACATTCGAATCCCCAAAACAACCCAGAAAAATCAACTCTAGAAAAATTATTAAAAATTTCCAGAAGACTCAGCAGCACAAAACATGAATTACTGTGCAAGCCACGTGGGGTAACTCTCTACAGTGGCCGCGGAACCGCCGCGCATCCCATGGTGGGGGCCGCGGTTCCGCGCCTCCTTTGAGGAGTTATCAACACGTGCTTCACAGTATCTCATATAATTCCCTGCTGAATTTTTTGGGAATTTTTAATATGGAAAAATCCCAGATTTTACAAAATGTCCAGAGAGCATGATTGTGGTCGGGTTTCGGGTTCGTTCGGACTTCAAATTCCGTCTGGACTTCGCCTAAGGCTCTAGCTAGGCTCTGATACCACTCTAGGGTTCCTAGGCACTCTAGTGAGGTCTCACAAGGCATCGAACATGCCAATTTCAAAAATTCTAGGTGCCGAGAGACCCGACTACGGATCGTTGGCTAGATTTCTAGGCGAAAAAGCTAACTAGTTAACAATTAACTAAGAGATACGGAAATACAACCTTTGTAGATCCGGTGCTCCACCTCCATAGCTCCGTAACGAAGTCCTCTCCGCTGTCCAAATCAAATCCGGGCTCTAGCGTCGGCTTCGTCGGAGAATGGGCAAGCTAGGTCGTCGATGTCCATGCCGAAGATGATCTACGTCGAGGCATCGCTAGATCAAGCTCACAACTTCACCAAGTCATGAAACTTGTGAAGTAAACACACTCTACTACTTGGCAAGAGGTAGAGGATGAAGAAATAGGAAGTGGGTTCAATTTAGAATTGGATTTCTCACTCTTTATCATCAATCACCATTGATGACCTAAGCTTTTCTTCTTGAGTTCAAGGAAGAAGAAGAAGAAAAATGATATGATAAGTTAATTCTAATTAGAAAAGAAAAATGAATACTTATCATATTAGAACCATGGTCAAGTGTAGAGAATTAACTAAGGTTAGATTAATGGTTAGGGTTAAAGATGAAGACAAGAATGGTTACAAAGTCAAAGCTTCATGAAGCTTCAACTAAACTCCAAAATTAGCAACCATTCTTTTCTTATCTATTCAAAATAAATAAATAAATAAATAAGTAAGAAAAGAAAACCCTAATCATTAGTTTAACCATGGCTTAATCCATTACACTTAACTATAGTTAAACATGTATCATCAAACATGATACAATCAAGTGCACAAAATCATATCGCATATGTAATGCGCACACCCGAGTGAGAAAATCCATTTAAAGTGAACCGATACTAGTTAATGCAAAGTAATATATCAAATATATAATTATGCATTAAATAATTAAATCAACACTTGATTCAATGACCCGGTCATGCCGCACACAACCGACTAGTATATAATGTATCGGCTTATCAAATCAACCTTTGATTCGATAACTAGGGTATATCGCATATAACCTAATCGATACATTTATCGCGAGAATGGAATACGGTATCACATACACGCATTATTCTCGGTCCCGCACATATCTCATATGCGCTCCTATTTCGTTTCGCTTGAGCCAGGAAACCTCTGTGTAGGACTCTAAAGACTCGTCAATACGCCGGCAGCAGGCGATGATCATATCAAACACCCACAAGCCGCAAGCGGTCTGCTAAACGTAACGGCCACCCGGGTATTGAGCGATCTGAAGATCGACGAGCAAGCCCGCTCACACTCCAGTGAATCCGACCAATAACACTACCGTACAGTCCGGTCTGATCGTCTGATATGTCGCATATCTTGCCTAGGGGTGGTAAACGTCAGACCCCAATAGCTCGATAAGTCGTGTCGATATGAGGCTCATAACGGGTCGAGAAACTACTGGTAACACTTACCAGCAATTCTCTGAGTAGCCCTGGCCAGGGACTTCCTGTTATAGCCAATCGAACACAGCGCAACATCAACCCCCTATACCGGGAGAGACGAATCCCCTCCTATCGCTCATTGCCTCCATGTGACTCGGGACTGTACCCAAAAACCACCGTTTTGCACGCCCTCTTGGACGTGGTAAGATGGAAATCAAAGCACAGTGGGAACCACACAAGACTCTATGACGATCTCGGGTCAACAGACTACTCTGTACCAGTGTCACCAGAGAACTGCCATCTGACGTGAGGTATAATACCATCTGGGAGTTCTCGGCGAGTCCGTCCAGTGTACCCAGTCTCTACTGAGCACCCGTATATCTCCTCTGATGTCAAACACCGATGGATATGGGATCATCCATCGCCCATCTGTATGGGTTGAGAAGGTACACGCTAGTCTACTCTGGTATATCGATGCCCCGTCTCGATACACCCACGACTAGGGACTGTGAAGGATGTACTTATAGACTACCATGTCCCCACTAGTATGATCCGCATCATAGTCCAGGTAGTCAAGCACACATCCTAAGGTCTTTACCAACATGTAACAGAGAGACAAACAGTATACACGTTAAGGTAAAGGGTAACCAGATAGCATACTATCATGTCGAGCAAGAAAGTCCTCCCTATATATGTCCCAGCATCCACTACAATATACATCCTATGTACAGTAATGGCCTCTAGGGCATACATATAACTAACAGTGGCTTATCGATTGGTTTTACCACAATCTTTGGCGAATGTTCATGACGTGTTTTATGTATCTCAACTCCGTAAGTATGTTCAAGATGAAACACACGTGCTGGATCATTCGGAGCTGGCTATAAGAGAGGATTTGACCTTTGAGGAACGACCGATGTCGATAGTTGATCGAAAAGAAAAGGTCCTTAAGAACAAGGTTATCCCTCTTGTACTTGTTTCTTGGGAAAATCGCTCGCATGGAGAATCAACTTGGGAACGAGAAGATGAAGTTCGATAGAAGTTTCCACACCTATTCTTGTAGTTTCTTGATTGTTTATCTTTCTTTGTTCTTGGAATTTCGAGGACGAAATTCTTTTTGTAGTTGGGTATAATATAACACCCTAGTTCATTTATACCAATTCCAGTTCACGTATTTCTTTAATTATGGTATTTTCCTAATTTACTGTATTTTGGGTGCAAATAGCTTATCTGACATCTGTATTAGTATCCGACCCGAACAGCTTATTTGAACCTGTCTTGATTCATGTTTATGGTTTATCCTGACTTATTACGTAGACTTGTGCACTTTCATGAATACTGCATTCTGGCTTTTTATCTGGCATTGCATCTTTTACCATATAACATTTTAAGTCACGTAAAATATTTTAAAAATACATTGCATGGCCTGCATGACACCCCTAATCCCGTGGTAGCATCCGCGCATCTTGTTCTCATCCCGTTTAGTGAAACGGACTTGTTTGGATAGCTAAGCGCACGTACGTGCATCTGTTCTTGGGGTATGCATTTTCGTTACCCGAGCATTCATTTTTAAATTTGGTCGTCGCACATATTTTTCGTATTTTAAAACTAAAATTTTAGACCCGACCCGGGCGTGTTTTGGATTATTTTGTATCCCGCCAAAATTCAAATTTATTTAATTTAATATATATTTTAATCGACAGTTAAAATATCTTTAACTAAAGTATTTTATTAAATTTAAAATCTAAACTAATTAACAGCTCTCTCTTTCTTTCTCTCTCTTTCTCTCTGTTGCTGGCCCCCACCACCACTCTCTCTCCTCTCTCTTCTCTTTCTCTCTCTCCCCTTCGCGCTCTCTCTCTCTCTCTTCTTTCTCTCTCCTCTCGCACACTTCCTCTCTCCTCTCGCGAATCCTGTAGCTTCTCGAGTCATGTCACCGCCGCGAGATGCGGTCACCTCCCTTCTTCACATCTTCTCTTCTCCTTTATAAACCCCGAGCACCCATGACGAGAAAACCCACGGAAAAGAAAACCCTAACCCTAGAGCTTCACTTCCTCCTCAACCCTAACCCTCAAGACTCCCCTCAGCCTCACCGAGCTCCTCCTCCTCGCCAACTCCTTCCTCCTTCCTTCTCCCCGAGCTCACCCTGCACCCAACACAACACCGAGAACCTACCTGCACCACCACCTCACCTCGTCGCCGCCGATCACCTCCACCTCTCGTCGCCATCTCCTCCCTCTTCTCTCCTCCCTCTCCTTTGTTCTCCCTCCTAAACCAACCCTGCACACCCCAGCAAACAAAACACAAAACCTTAATACCAAACACTAGCCTCATCGCCGAAGCTCCGCCGTTGGTATCTGTGACACCATCACCTCCTCTCTGCTACCTGAAAACCACAGAGCACCAACCACAGTAAGCCTTCTCTTCTTCTTCCTCCTCCTTCTTTCTTTATCTTCTTTTCTTAGTTCTTGAATTTTGAAATTCCAGCGATCGCCGGAACCGTGACGACGCCGACGAGCCAGACGACCTAGTGAACATGCCTTACCTGCGTGATCACCCTTTTGAGTTGCTTGGACCTGTTCTGTGTGCCGTGCGTGCGTCGCGACATTTTGCTGACGTCGGACGTACCGTACATATCCGTTTCGTGATCCGTCTAGGCAAGTTAATCTTGCTACATGCTATACTACTATATTCTATATCTATTTGCATTATAATACTTCATAATGATTAGTTTTGCAATCCACATTATCAATTTTCAGTTTTATCGATTTATTCGACATCCGCATACATCCGTATATATCATTTCAGATCTAGGGCATGAAAACCTATCTTGTTACATACTATACTACCATATACTGCATCCAAATGAATATAACATTACACATTGTTTAAATTGTACATCCCGTATTTACCAGTTTTCATTTTACGGTTAAATGATATCCGTATGCATCAATATCATGATTTACACATCTAGTCGCATGCTAAATCATTTTGCTACATGCTAGGTATAGTATTATGCATCTATGTGAATAAAATGTTATCCGTTTATCAAAAATATAGATCCATATTAAAGTTTTTCAGTTTTGGATACCCGTTGGCATCCATATCATCTAGTATATATATATAACTGCATCTACAGATCACATTAATACATAATACTGTTATATTAACACCCCATGTTTAATAAAGTGCATCCTAATTAGTATTGGAACTATAAATGTAACCCTAATTGATAATTGTGCATCCATATCATTGATTTTATATCTATTTGGATGCCATGTCACATTATTTCATTTTATTGTTATATTAGTACTCCATACTTGATTTTGTGCAACCCATACTTACTACAGTTTGATTGTGAGTATCCACTTGATACTGTGCACTACCTGACATGACCTGATATACTACTGCTTGACTTGATACCTGATCTTGTTACTAACGCCGACAATCTTGACCTGTTGTCCCTACGGACATATCCTGTTGTCTCTACAGACAAACCTGTAGCTGCTTGATCCTGTGTTGGCATTAGCTCCAGATTATTCAATACCTGAGTTGAACACATAACTTGGGGGTATGGAGAAATCAAGAATGTAGCTGAACGTAACTCAAAGGGCTATTACATCATGTTACCGTGGTCCCGTGGGGTATGAACGGGACATAGACTCACAGTCTATCATATCTTGTTACCGTGATCCCGTGGGGAATGAACGGGGCATAGACTGATGGGTTACGATGGGAATTACATTAATTGATTTCGAATAAACTTTAGAGTAGATAACCATATAGCACAGTTTAGATTACTCACTGCACTCTACCTGTTTATATCCTGTTCACTGATCTATATTCATGTTACTGTTTACTTGTTGCTGATGACTTGTTACTGTTCATACTTCATGCCTGCATATTTCATTATATCCTTCTTGCTTAGAATTATTGATATTATGACGCACTGACGTCTGGGTTTTGCATGGCCCAGATTCTCTACCTTTGTCGCAGGCTGATCAGGAGTATTTCTGCCGTCAGGCCGAGCAGTGAGGATCCTGTTAGTATCCAGTTAGTTTAGTTATTTCCGTACCTTCTAGATTGTTATTGTTATTTGGATTTATTGCTTCCGCATATTATTTCTTGACTCGTTTATTCTGGCTTATGGACATGTACTAGATAGTTTATTTTATTTCTACTGTTCTTGATATCTCTAAACAGCCTTAATGTGACTGTGGAAGAATCTTTCCTAGCCACAGATAGCATGGTTGGCTCTGTCACGTGCCGATCTTAGCGCACTCTGGGAAGCGGGGCGTGACAGGGTTTGTTTGGTATCAGAGCCATAGGATTTAGGTTAATCGGGTTTGATTCTTTTGTAGTTGGGTATTGGACCCAATACACGAATCAGAATACTCGTGATTAGGAACATGTCTTGCCACATTGTTATCGCGATTCTTGAATCAAATCTTTCTCTTGACCCTTGTCTTGACGATATGCAAACAACTTTGCATCTCGGCTTGAAACTTTTTGGTTCCCTATTGTTTCTCCCTGTTCCTTTGATTCTAATACTAGGATTTGGGTGACTTGAGTGGAGTTATGTGATTGTAACTATGTACCGCGGCATGGTTATAATGCGGTACTCTATTCAAGTAATTTGGAGTTCTAGTCTTGATTCCTTTCCTTGATTTATGGTCATGATATTACCTTATTTCTCTCGGTTTCATTGCTTACCAGTTCATGTTTTATCATCAGCTTGAATCCTGTTCACCGTGCTTATCTTCTTCAGTGTTTGGCTTCAGGAGAAGTTGTTTCCGGTATCCTACTTGTTCATGATTTTCCCGCATTAGCATTATTCGATTCTGGTGCATCCCATTGTTTTATGTCATCCAAGTTTATTGCTACACACTCGATTTCTTGCACGACCCTGTCTAGTTGTTGGGATATACACACTGGGAATGAGAAGATCATATCTAGTAGAAAATGCAAGGATTGTTCTGTTGTTATTTGCGGACGGGAGTTATTTGCAGATTTCTTGGGGATCGATGCCCGCAGCTATGATGTTGTCTTGGCAATGGATTTTCTCGGCACTTTCCACGCACATATTGATTGTAGGGCAAAGAAAGTGATTTTCCAGATTACCGGACATCCGGCGTTTGTTTTTGTTGGAGGAAGCAGTTCTGTCGGGCCAGTCGAGTTTAGGGCTAGGCCGACAAACAGTGTTCTTTCGTCGATGGAAGTTGATAAGGAGGAAGCGCTAGCTGTAGTTCGAGAGTTCATGGACGTGTTCGAGGACATCTCGGGTTTACCGCCAAACGAGATATGGAGTTCGCGATTGATCTTGTTCCTGGTGTAGCGCCAATCTCAAAGGTGTTCCCCTCCGAAAGACGGCGCGACGCGACAGGGACGTCTTGCCTGAGATTCGGGGCAGATGCTATTTGGTTTTATCCGTCCACCTCTCCGAAGATACCAAGTTGATTTATGACACTGTGTATCGGAGGTTTAAATGGATGCGGCCGATGTAGCAGACTTCGTCAGATTCCCCCTCGCTTGAGGGGTTTTTGATTGTGGGGACGCTCTTCCCTGCAGGCGCAAGCGCCTACAGTTAATTATGCTACCGCATCGCGGTAACAACTTTCTCCTTCTCCAGAATTTCACTTCGTGTCGTGGGTGTTTGTTTTGTTTGTGGTTGCCCATGGATTGTATACGGAGACTAATTTATATCGTCGCCCGTATGACGTGGATTAGTCTAAATCCGTATTTTCTTAGATTTGGGTTTGAGGTTTTGGTTTAAGGATATGTTAGCCATATTTGAGGCTAAGATCAATTTAAACGTTTGTTAAGGATATGTTAGTCCAATTTGAGACTAAGATCAACTTAACGGGATCGTTTGGATCCGACAAAAGAGCATTTAGGGGCTCTATTGTTCCAGTTTAGGGACATAGTGGTCCATTTAATGTATGGCCGTCGGGACCCGTCACCTCTCTGACGACGTTGAAAGATTACAACGACAAATATCAGAGGAGTTCAGAGATGTACCTTTGAACCGGGTGTAAATTGACTTGGGAGAGCAGTTGTGCTCAGTTCAATTTAATTTGAGGACTTATGGCCAGAATTGGGTTAAGTCCAGTTAGAAAATGTCTAACATTTATTCACATTTGGCCTGTTAGGCCTTTGATTGGGCTCTGCCCTTTTTTAAATGATGCACATCATCTGTTTTAGTCTGTTGGACTTTTTAATTGGGCTCTGCCTTTTTTTAATAATGCGTTGCATTTTTATTAGGCCTGTTAGGCCTTTTAATTGGGCTCTGTCCCTTCTTTAATAATGCAGAGTATTTATTATTCTGACAGTGCGCCACGTGGCTTGTCAGGCGCTTTGCGCTGATTGAGGAGCGCAAGGCGCAAACTCATGTGGGGGTGACACGTGTTACGCGCTGGTGAGCGCAAGTCTATTAGCGCAGTGCGCTGATGACACGTCGCGCGCTCTGGTGACTTGCGCCAAACCAAGAGAGCAGTGCTCTGTTTTTAGAAGCGCAAGGCGCAGTTTATTCTGTGATTTGACACGTGGCGCTCCCTGATGGCTTGCGCCAATCCAAGGAGCGCAACAGTGCAAACTTTGAAAGTGCAAGGCACTGTTTAATATTTGGATTAAAGAAAACAAGTTTTTCTTCTTTCCAGAAAGGTTTTACCTCAAATTTCAAGAACCAGTGGTTCATCAAAAGGCAATGCCTTTATACAGAAGTAAATTACTTCTTTTTAAATATTATCATCATTTTTTTATTGAAGATCTTTGATCTTGTCCTTCGATCATTGATCTTTTCAGAAGAAATTCTTCTCTTTCTTTTTTTTATTCTAAGAATTAAATTCTTTAAATGAAGAAGATGATCTTCTTCTTTTCCAAAGGTTTACCTTTTTCTTTTTTGAGTTCTTTCTCAAAGTTTTCAGAGGATTTCTGTGTTTCTCTCTCTCTGTGTGTGTTCTAGACTTGGAGTCTAGGGGCCTTTATATAGGGCCAATTGATTTGTTAAATCAGTTAAAGAGATCTTTCTCTGAGTGATTTAGGGATTTTTCCCTACCGTTGGATCTTTGATCCAAGGGTTTCTGTTTTACAGAAGATAATCTTCTTGTTTTAACAAGATCAGAAAGATCTTTCTAGAATTTTAATTCTGTTTTAGTGCCGGCACAGTTGGCGCAAGCGCACCTGCGCTTGAAACGTGTCGCGCAGCGCAGAGCGCAGCGCAACTGCGCTGACACGTGTCGCACAGCGCAACTGCGCTGACACGTGTCGCGCAGCGCAGAGCGCAGATCATCTGAAGCGTTGCTTCCTTTATTTTTTTTAAATAGAGCTTTGCTCTGATTGGGTGCGCTCTCTTGGGCGCAGCGCAAGGAATCTGAAGCGTTGCTTCAATTTTTGAATTTTTGAAATTCAAACAGAGTTTTGCTCTGATTGGGGAAACAAATGCCCCCCACCATTGCGCTCACGTGGCGCACACGTGAGTGCAGCGGTGGCAAGATCCCAACCGTCAGATCAACTGAGGAGTTGAAGGGGCACACAAGCGCCTATAAATAGGACCCCTGGTCCTCAACAGATGACCACCATCTTCAAGATTTCTCCTTTTCAGAGCCTTGCTCTTGCTTTCAAGAACTTCAGAGCCTTGCTCTCATTTCCAAAGTCAGAACTTTTTTAGAAAAACTTTAGGTAAAATTAATTTAAATTAAATTAATTTAAATCAATCTTAACCAACAGAGCCTTGCTCTCATAGATCTTCTGATCTAAAGAAAACCCCTTTGGGGTTTCACATACAGAGCCTTGCTCTTAAGGATCCATAGATCTAAAGAGATCTTGTTTTAGGGTTTCTTAACCTATGAACAGAGCTTTGCTCATGGACAAAAAATAAAGATCTTTTGATCCAAAGATGATGAATTCTTAAGAGTTTTCTTGGATCTTCAAGATCCCAAAAATTTTCAAATTTTTAGGAGTCAATTTTTTCTTTTGATGGATTTTTCCATCATTATTACAGAGCTAGGCTCTTTTAAGGAATTTTATTCCTTTGAGACCAGAGTTTGACAAGTGTCACTCTGTGACAGAGTTTTGCTCTGAAAAATGAGATTTTTTCCTTGTCTCAAGGGATTTCTCATTTAATAAGAATATTCTTTTGGGGATCTCCTCATTAATTGACAGTCCCATCCAATGATGGGGCTGTCTTGTTAACTGATGCATTGTCATCTGGATTTTGTGGGTCCCTCTTTGGTCCTCCCTACACTGCATTGCAGAGTAGTATCAAGCGTCAGGCTTTTAAAATTAAATTATGACACTGATGGCTGAATTTTGTTTTTCTTTACAGGCAATCATGTCTGCTGATCTGTCATTCCCGTTCTTCCGCTCAGAGGGAGGTTTCCCTAAGGCGCCAGTGGACCGGGAGGTTTTCGCTCTGATTAAGGATCACGACCCGGAGCATAAGAACCTTCATCTGTGGGGCAGATGGTATAATGAAATCATTAAGGGTCGCCGAAGCTTCTCCTGTGCGACGCCTTCAGAGCCAATCTCGTCGATCCCGTATGCGGATGCACCCCCGGTGAACTATGCCATGGAGGTTGCGAATTGGAACTCGGAGGATCTTCTCCAGCCTTCGATTACTGCTATTCCCGTGCAGCCGCCGCCGGCCGTGGATATTCTGGGGCGACGCATATGCCAGGGTGAGGCACGCCCTTGGGGACAGGCTTATAACCTCGGATTAACCCCTCGACAATCTGCCGGATATTTGCAGTGGGCGAGGTATATCTTGTCAGCGAAGAAGACGCATCTGATGAAGATCGGTTTGTACCCTGCCGTCTACGCCTCGCTTTTTGAGTACCCTGCTCCTCCAACGTGGTGGGTTAAGGCGTTCATGGACCAACGGAACATCCCCACTCATACTTTTCTCTTGACAGACAGGGAAGTCTCCACCCCCTGGAAGAATTTGCTGAGATATCTGGTCTGCCGGTGAGGGGGGAGAATTATGAGGAGTTACTTCCTCAAGACGAGTATGTCTTCGCCACCAAGCCGCTGGTATTTGGTTTGACGTCGGAGAATGCTATTCAGCACCAGTTTCCGAGTCTGGTGAGGGTACTGAATATATATGAGGGTCTCTACTTGGAATCAGGAATCCGGGGAGTTAGTGTTGCAGATTTTATTGCCCGCTTTCTTCGACCGGAGATTCTATCACAGCGGAATGAAAAGTTCGCCAAGCTCGACGACCCCTTCGGCTTTGGCTTAGATCGCCTACCAGCATTGGAGGATGACCATCAGGGTTTTTACTTTCCTGATGCTGCCATTATGCCCTTATCGGAAATCGCCGCCCCGGGCATTGACGAAGAGACCTTCTTCCTCGGGTTTCTGGGATTATGGCTGTCCTGTTTCACGCTTCCCATGCACCCACGCTACATTAGGCCGTCCGTCTTCTACCCAGCGTACCGGATGGTGGCTGGAATACAATTGTCGATCGGAATCGCCGGGCTGGCTCACCTGTATTATGGATTAAGCGTGGCGACGGACGCAAATGAACCCGGGGTGCAACCTGCCAATTTCCCGATGCACTATTTTACTTCATGGATGGAACTGCATGTGCTCGGAGTATTCGGGATTCATAAGAGCCCTTCCTTTTACGAGAAGTGCAGACTCCCGAGAGTTATGCGGTTAGTCGGCGCTTCTATTGTAAATCCATCTCTGCGGGAGGCTAGGGGGTTGCTTCTCCGTCCGCACATGGTCGGAGCGAGAATGTCTTTCCAAGACAAGGTGATGACCGTGGGCCTGGATACCTCTAAGACAGTGTTGGCGCTGCGCGATATTTTCAAAGACGGGGCCTCCGTATTGAAAGCCTAGGAGATCCTGCACTTATACTCCATCCGGCCGGGCTTTCTGGTGTTCAGGCAGGATGATAAGGCGCTCTTTATGAGGTACAGCCCCAATCGGTTCTCCCAGCAACTAGGCTATAACCAGGGGGTCCCGCTGGAGGCGTTTTTGGAAGAGCCCTCGGCCACCAGGGAGGGGATACGGAGCACGTTACACCACTTTATGCGGCTGAACACGGGCTCCTACTTCTTTATCAGTGAGTCGAGCTGCGTCCCACGGATACTCAACGTGTACATGGCTTGGTATGGGCACGCCATGGGTGCAGTCATCCGTGAAGAGAAGCGCATGTTGGTTGACCGCAAGGGTGCGCCTCCCGGCAGCAACCTCAAGGCTCCCCTGAAGCCAAGGACCCCGGTCGTTCCTCCACTGAAAGATGCTGGAGCTGGACCACCGCGCGTGCTGAGCCCTCCGCGCGGATTGCCGCCTCGTGATACCGTGGACGCGCCCCTAGCGCCCCGTGCTCCAGTGGAGACGGTGAATGTGGTTTCGCCTGAGTCTGGCGTGGGCTCGAATATTGGGACCCGCCGCCCTAAGGTGCCCACAAAGCGCAAGTTAATTTTGGGTGCGACTGGGGTCCGCGCACAGAAGAGGAAGAAGAAGTCGATCCTCTCTGCTGACGTTGCGTTCGGTCAGGAACCTCATGCTCCTTATAGCGAGGGCTTGGGTGAATACGGGACCAACGAAGGATTATTTACGCCGCCAGACGACATTGATCTGGCAGCCGCCATCGCAGCTTCAGAGCGATTGGCAAGGCGCGATGCATGGCTAGCTAAACTTGCGCAATCGGGTAATCACTAGTCGTATTTTTCCGCCATTGCATCGTACTTTTATCATTGTCTTTGACTAATGCTTTTCCCCCTTCCCCCTTTTCTTTACAGGCGTTTCTACCGAAGAAGCTATCGTTGCTTCCCTCAAAACTTTTCAGGAAGAGGAACGACTCAGAGCATCCTTGGGCCTTGGTACATTTCGGTTCAAAGAGTTTTTATTCTCCCTTTTATGGCCAACTTAACCTTTTCTTTGTCTCATTGCAGGGACCGCGGGACCTATTTTGCAAGCCAATGCGGGGATTCCCTCCGGGCCAGCTACCGAAGTTCCGGCCTCTTTGGAATTGTCGCAAGAGACCCGACTCAAAAAGCTGATGAGGGATGCTTTGAAAGATCTGGAGGCAGCTCTGAATGCGGACGATGATGTCTCGTTGAAGGAGGCTTCCAAGAGGTCCGTCATAACGGCCCGGGAGGAGAGGAAGCGTTTGAGGCTCGAAGCGAAGGAACGCAGAGTCGCTTTGGCCGTGGAGGCGAGCTCAAGCGCCGTTCCTCGTGCTGCTACTCTTTCGGAAGAGTCTTCGGTCGCCTTGTCTACTGCTCATAGACAGGTGGCACGTGCAGTTTGGGAGGCTAACGATCAATCCACCTCAGGTAATGTGTCTTTCAAGACTTTGTTGCAGAAGTTGTACAACTATCGGTTCTCATACATCTTTTCCTACAGGGCCAAGTCTAACTGAAGGAGTAGCGGAAACCGTTGAGCCTAAGGGGACAGTGGGGGAGGTACTGGCTGAACCCGAGCCGACGGTGGGCGACGTAGCCGGGGTTGCTGGACCCGAGCTAGTGGCTGACGAAACGATCACGCCTACTATGCATGAGAAGGTCGCCGATGCCGAGCCCGAGGTAGCGGCAAATGAAACGGCTGTTATAACCGAGCCTGGGGCAGCAGCGGACGGAGTGCATGAGACCGACGACCCCATGGCGATGGTGGACGAGACAGCAGCGACCGCTGAGCCCGAGGGAGTAGCGGGTGAGACGGGCATGACCCCTGAGAACAAACCAGCCGCTCTTTCTCAAGAGTCGGGCAATGCTCCAATCATTGCTCTCCCCGTCTACGGTCCTCCGCCGTCTCCTGGCCTCACGAGAACGATGACGGCTCCCGTAGAGTTTAGCGATGAGGCGTCGGGAGGTGGTCTCATGTCAATGGAGGGAGACGCCGCCGTTTTGGCCGGATCATCATCAGGTAAACTTCGGGTTACCGTCCTTCTTTTATTCTGCAACCTTTCCTGACAGGGCTTATCTTGTTTCTGACGCAGGTGCGGCCAGTGTTGATGCCCCCTTGCTCGAGAGAGCGCCGTCAGTTACTGCCTTGACGGTGGCTACCTCTCTACCTTCTCTCGCGCCATCGCAAATGTTGGAATGTATGGATTTATAACCCATTAGTTTTATCTTTCGGCCGCATAATTTATGTACTAATGTCGTACTATTGCGTCTTTACAGGAGTACTTTTTGATCACCTTTACCAGGTGCTGCACCCACACTTCTCCTTCCCGTCGAAGCTTGCTTCCTCCAGTGGTGCTGGTGGGTATAGTTTTCAATTAATACCCTTTATTTTTTCAATAACGGAATTATTTTTGATTCTTCCTTGCCCTGATTGCAGTGTTACAAATCGAAGGAGGGGATGCAAGATCGGTCGCGCCACCGGCCCTCTCGGCTATGCCGCCTGCTGCAGCTGGTATAGTAAACTCTCCTATTGATGACTTTCTTATATTTCTTGAACCGTCATCTGATCGTGTTTTGTTTTTCAGCTGTCGTTCCGATTCCGGCCCTCTTCGAGTCTCGCCTCACAATGCCGGCAGGCCCCTTCTTGAGACGTCCATCTTCAAAGGGTGCTGCAATGAGTTTGGGCATGCTGAGCGGATACGTCGAAGAGCTCGACGCGAACGCTCTCCCATCTGCCGCAGATTTCGCTGCGGAGGTTAATCCGATACTGGCGACGCTTGTAAATTTTCATAATGAAGGCGTCATCGAGTTTTGGGTTAATCACTACAGGGAAATCGAGGCCCGCCTGCATCAACTGGAGTCTATGCGTCCTGCCCCCGAGATCTTGGCCGTGAGCACTCAACGGGCGGCATGGATCGAGCAGAGCGCTCCTTACTTCCGCCATCTCGAACAAGAAATTGCTTCAAGGCGTAAGGAGCGCGGCGAGACTTCGAGCAAATCTGCCCAACTGCATGCTCAGGTGGATGCAAACGCTGCACAGCTGAAGGTTATCTTTGAAGGCCTTCTGCGATGCATCTCCGAAGGGTTAACATTGAGACAGCAGCTTGAGGTCGTCGAGCGGGATGCACCAAATCAGGAGGCAGCCCAGCAGGCAGTTGAGGAGCAACTTTCATCCTACCTGCAGCAGCGGGCCCAGGTGGAAGCAGAAGTGGCCACGGCAGTCGCTCAGGAGGAGGCGTTGAAGGAAGTGCGAGAGCAGCTCGCGGATTTATTGAAGACACTTCCTTCTCCATGAACATTTTGTATCATTTGTAATTGTAAATAAAAATGTATTTGTTTCTTTTATTCTTTAACACAATGTATCTTGTACTCAATCAAATTTATGAATAAAAGATATACATTCTTCATAATGTCTTATGTCATTGCTCCGCTTTCTTCTTTCTTTTATTACCAGCATGTTACTTTAGCAAACATGGTCGACAGATGATAAAACGAGCATCCTGTCTTGGTTTCTTCAAGAGGTAGTGATGGCTCAGGCCGCAGGTTCAGATCTGCTGCCTAAGACTTTTCAACTTTATGAGCCGTGAGGGTCTCATAAAGACTTTTCTCCCTACGGATCGAGAGGATCTCGTAAGTGTATTTTCTCCTCAGGAATCGTGAGGATTCCTTAGTGCGTTTTCTCTTGAGAGTCGTAAGGATCTCACAAGAGAATTTTTCCCTCTTACAAGTCGAGAGGACCCGTAAGCGGTTGTTTCCCTCCTTGTCGAGATTCGACTTTGGAGAGTGTGACCCGTGAATAGTGTACAAGAGTCCATTTTGGACCGGCTTGCAGGGTCCCAGTGCTTAGGAAACAGGTTCCCCGCTGCCTAAGGCTTTTCCTCACGAGTCAAGACGAATCGAGCACTCATCGCAAGAATATCCTAACGTCACAGTTAACCCCTGCTCATTACGACAGAGGTCCGTTAGGGTCTGTGGTACTTAGGGTTTTGGCCGTCGTACCGTCGCGTTGGCTGATATATTCCTCGATAGGCAATCTTCCTGTTCGAGTAGCCTTGCGATTGCCGTGTCTCTGATCCCTTCGGGGGCTGGATAAGACGTCTTCAAGTAATCTTCCAGGTAATATTACCGTCGAAAGAGCAAGCGTAGGGATATTCCATGTCACTTTTTACTTGAGGTTAGGCTCATTTTGGAGAGCCCCGATGAGTCATAACCACTCCGCGCTGGTGTGGGATGATCTCCGATAGTCTTTCAGGCTTTATATAACTTGCCGTCAAGACCCTGAAGCTAGGAATTTGGCCTTTGCTTCGTTTGCTGGCATTGCGTCTTCTATATCGAGACGAATGTCGCGGTTGTCTCTAGGTTGTTGGTGAACCGTCGAGGTTTGGAACTAGGGACTTTGCCGTGGCTCTGCTGTTTGATTGTCGCGTCTGAATCCTGTTGGAGGAAGAACGCTGGGGTGACATTTCGTTTGCTGTATCGAGACGAACGTCGAGGTGGTGACCACTCCACACTGGTGCAAGATGATCTCCGATTGTCTTTCAGGCTTTATATGACTTGCCGTTAAGACCCTGAAGCTAGGAATTTGGCTTTCGCTTCGTTTGCTTTATCACGTCCGAATCCTGTTGGAGGAAGAACGCTGTCGTGACATCTCGTCTGTTGTATTGAGACGGACGTCGAGGTGGTGATCACTCCGCGCTGGTGCGAGATGATCTCTGATTGTCTTTCAGGTTTTATATGAGTTACCGTCAAGACTTGGCTCCATTTTCTGATGGAGCATGGGGAGAGAAGATGTGTTTCCTTCTTTGTTTGTGCCCCTGAATTGTATACAGGGATTGCTGTGATATCGCTTGTAAGGCATAAATTTCATTATATATATTTTTCATTTTATTTCTTTCCGCGATGCTCTATCATTTCAGCTTTTATATCGCGAAAGTCGCGATTGCCCAATCATTTCGGCTATTTTTCACGGCGCCCAATCATTTCGGCTATTTATTTTATTTTCACTCGCTGCTTTTTATTGCGAGTTGCCCAATCATTTTGGCTATTTATTTTATTTTTACTCGCTGCTTTTTATTGCGAGTTGCCTAATCATTTCGGCTATTTTGCATGCATACATTTTTTTTACTTGCTGATTTTTATTTGCAAGTGGCCCCATCATTTCGGCTATTTCGTATGCGTTTTTAGTTCGCTGATTTCTATCGCGAGTGTAGAACTTGGAATCTGGTGCCAATCTCAGCATCAACATCGCTACAACTGGAATATTGCCAGGAGCGAATCATCATTTGCCATGAAAGGACTTGGAATTTGATACCGATTTAGGCATCAGTATCGCTACAACTAGAATATTACTAGGAGCGAATCATCATTTGCCTCTGTCGATGTCGAACAAAGGTGGCTTAGTAAACAGGTTTAAGATCCCGTCGACTAAGGCTTTTAACTTCATGAGCCGTAAGGGTCTCACAAAGGTATTTCTCCCTACAAGTCGTGAGGATCTCGTAGGTGTGTTTTCTCCTTAGGGATCATGAGGATCCCTAAGTGTATGTTCCCCTGTAAGTCGTAAGGATCTTACTAAAGGGTTTTCTCCTTATAAGTCGAGAGGACTTACAAGGGTTGTTCACCATATGGACATATCCCCAGTCACGGGTAGGACTTTGTTAGGGAAATGTTTATTCGCGCCCGTGGATTGTATACAAGGGTCGGTATGAGCCGCTTGTAGGGCAATATCGAAGGTTGTGGGAGTTGCTTAAGAACAGGTTCAGGTCTCTGTAACTTAAGAGTTTCAAATCTTATGAGCCGTGAGGGTCCCATAAGAGAGTTCTCCTTACGAGTCGTGAAGATCTCGCAAGTGTAATTTCTCCTCAGGAATCGTGAGGATCCCTAAGTGTGTTGCTCTCTTATGAGTCGTAAGGATCTCACGCGGGTGGTTTTTCCTTACAAGGTCGAGAGGACCCTGTAAGTGTCTTTTAACGAGGTTGCGCCCTTTCGGGTTTTCACAAACACTCGCCAGTAGCCCTGCTGTTTTTACTTACGGAGCCCTTTCGGGTTTTCATCCATGCCCATTTCGCTTATGGACATACCGTCTTTTTTTTATATTCTTTTTATTCTTTTTTCTAACGAGGTCGCGCCCTTTCGGGTTTTCACGAACACTCGTCGGTAGCCCTGCTGTTTTTACTCACGGAGCCCTTTTGGGTTTTCTCCGTGCCCATTTTGCTTATGGACATACCGTTTTTATTTATTTTTTATTCCCTTTTTTTTTCTTCTCTTTTTTTCTTTTAATCGCGTCAGCCTGAGGATGCCGCGGTAGTAGTTTAAAGACGTTTCGGTCATTTGCAAGTTTTAGGACATTGCGGTCCGCTGTCGCCGTATTTGAGGCGAATCTCTAGTTTACTGACTTTTCGGTCTATGGGGCTTTCTCTATGAATGAGCATGATGCCCCCGGCATATCCATCTTTCTCGGAGCATGTGGTTGTGGTGGGCTCACCTTCCAGTTTTCGGACAACGCGAACTTGCCCTGTTGGTATTGGTCTTCAACCCAGTTTTTTGAAAACATAGCAGTTTTCGATTGGATGGCCCAATACTTGGTGGTAAAGGCAGTAATTAGGATTGTTGACATCATTCAGTTGTAGCTGGTGTTTCAGCTCCGGTAGAGTGATAAGCCTGTTGCGCACTGCCACTTCGAACAGTCTCCTTGTTTCATCCTGGGAAAATGAGTAAGGACGTTTCAACCTCTCATAGAGGGGTTGCTGCTTGTTGTTTTGGCGAACAACCGGTCTAGGGCCACTCGATTGTTGTTGAGTGTTGGCGACGAAGGTCATTTTTCCCTTTCCTTTATCCTCTTTGTTCGCTCCGTTGTTTGTGGGTCCGAGATTCTCTCCGGGTATCGTGCAATTGCACGGCTGAATGTTCTCGCAACTCCCCAATTCTTCGGAGATGGACTCCTTGAAGAGAGGGCTGAGGGCTACTTTTTCGTCGGAATCGCTCCCGAAGGTGAGAACTCGTGATCCCCCGGGATCATCCCTATGACAATTGCCGGCAACTCTTTTTTGCTCTTCTGTCGTATTTTTTCGCTGTCTACGAGCTTCACGCTTTGTCCTGTTGAAGTGTTGCCTGTGAGCGACATACCCTTGTCACCAACACTTAAAGGAGTCGCAGTCTTCAGTGGGATGTGCGATCTTCTGATGATATAAGCAGTAATTAGGATGTATCTCTACTCCACCAAGAGTGTTTTCTTCAGAGGGTGGTAGCTTCATTCCTATTGCTATGGCTTTAGAAAACCTTTTCCTCGTCTTGAATTTGTTTTTATCCGTAGCGGATGTTTTTTGATTTGACGGGAGTGTCTCGACTCTTTCGTCTAGTCGCCGGCGTTTGGCTCCTTCCAATATGGCCATCTCACGCTCCTGATTGGCTTTACTTTTTAGACGAATCTCATTCAGGAAGGCATCGATCATCTCGTCTGACGGCCACAGAAGTTCTGGTTCAGGACCCGCCCCCGGTTTCTCGGTGCCAGGAGCCTCTTTATCATCTATCAATGAGTGAGTGATCACATGACAACTTGCTACGTTGTCCTCAGATTCATCTGATGAGTCTTCTCCATCATCTCCGTTTTCAAGGACGTGGCCGAAGAACTCCTGGAACGTGATGGGAATCCGCGCTTTCTGGTTATACTCTTCCAGCGCGTCGATCTATTTTTGCAGGCTCGTGCGCTTGTCACCAGGCTTCACGGGCATTTTGGATCTCTTCTTCTTCTTCTTTGAAGATTTCGACGGCTGGGTGTGAGCATTTTGGTTATCACCAATCTTTAGAGTTGGACGCGGCTTCAGCATCCCCTTTATGATCTCAGGTTCCAATGGGTTCTCCCACCTGATCGCCGGGCATGTCTGGAGATCATTCAGTATCTTTTTGGTTTTGGCGGAAAGCACGACCTCCCATGGAGCTTCTTCAATAAAAGAACAAGTTTCCCCCGGCGTGTCCATCTTCTTTGGAGTGTGCTGCTGTGGTGGGTTTACTTTCCACTTTTCAGACAGTGCAAACTTGCCTTGTAGGTATTGGCCTTCGATCCATCCCTTAAAGACGAAGCAATTCTCGAACGGGTGACTTACCGTTTGGTGGTAAGGGCAATAATTGGGATTATTCACTTCGCTGGGTTGCGGTGGTCTCCTTGGATTCGGGAGATAGATAAGCCTATTGCGCATCGCCAGCTCGAACAGCCTCTTCGTTTTATCCCGCGGGAATGAGTAAGGGCGCTTCATTTTTTCATTATAATACCGCCGTCTCTCTTCCAGTTTATCCGCTAGCTTTGGGGCACTGGGCTACTGTTGGGTGTTCGCAACGAAGGTCGCCTTCCCTTTACCCTTGTCATTTCGGGGTTCCGGCTTCGGAGGAGACGGTCTGTGACCTATTTGATTCATCTGGACTAGCTTATCAATTAAAGCCTGGAATGTGGTTGGCTTGAAGAACATCATGAATTGTGAGATGTTCGCTTGCGGATCAAGAGTGCCCACGAACATGCCCAACGCCGGCGCTTCTTCGATCCGCTGTTCGCATTTCGACCATAGATTCCGCCATCGGATAGCGTACTGGACCCACGTCTCGCCTGGCTTCACCCTGGTATTGATCAGTGCTGTTATCGGGGTGCGTTCACTAGCACTCGCGAATCTTTATGTAAACAATAGCTCCATCTCCGCAAATGTTTTGACAGAGTCGTTAGGTAGCTCCGAATACCATTCAAAGGCCGTTTCTGCTAAACTGCCGACGAATTGGCGAAGCAACAGTTTATCATCGCCTCCAGTGTTGCCGCATAAGGCCCTGAATTGAGCGACATGCTGATGTGGATTCCCTGTCCCCTTGTACACATGGAATTTAGGGATCGTATATCCCGGCGGGTAGCTGATTTGGTCATACCAGCTCGGATAGGGCCGTCCGGTTCTAACAATTTGCCCAGCCGCTTCATTCGCCTGATGAACTCATATATGCTGAGCTATATAGTCACCGAGTGCGGCTTTGGAAATGGTTTCCTCTTTGGCTGCTGAAAGAGCCGGATGTGGATTAGATGTCTCCCCTCTATCGTCTTCAATAATGATCGGAGGGTGTTCAACTGGAGGGTCCGGCTGTAGCATCATCCCTACCATATCTTGGAAGAGGAGCGCCATTTGTTTTATGTTAGCCGCTTGCTCTGCGGCTTCTTTGTCCTTCTTTTCGAGGACTCTGCGTAAGAAGTTAGCATCGGTTTCTTGTTCATGACGCTGCTCTGATGATGCCTCCGAGCTTTCTTTTGGCCCGGTAAGTGCGGCCATTGCAGTCATCATTTCCTGAAGCTTCTGTTGTTTCTCCTGGGCTTTTGTCACGGATCGGGTGAGCGGTCGGTGACCCGTCGAAGCACGGCCTTCCTCCTTTCCGGAAGCCATATAAATAGTGTGCACCACCATACCCCCAGACTTGGGGCGTTTGTGATCAGCGCTTTTACGGTTCGCCATGTTCACAGGGACTTTTCGCGGCCTCCTTTTCTTTTGGGTGATTGATGTTGAGGGAGCCGTTGCAGTGGGCACCCAGGTGGCCGTCGTCTTCCGTTGCTTAACAGGGCAGTTTTTCTTCCTGCCGAACTTTCGACTTCTTATGCTAGTGAGAGAAATTCCGATCAATTACCGATTCTCGGACTCGTCGCCAAGTCTTATAGATTCTGGAAGACAGCCGTTGAGGAGACTGCTCCGGCTTTTCTGATTTTGCTTCTACGACGGTCTCTACCGGTGGAGGAGATCTTTTGAGTACCGCAGTTGGCGAATTTCTGTGTACCCTGTTCAGCGGCTCAAAACTGTTCCCAGTTGGAACAGCAGCATCAATTTCCACCGTTGGAGCTGGTGGAGTTATCCCAAAGGGGGAGTTTCCCCCAGCCTTCCTTACCCGGCGCCAGTGACGACGACGAGCATGTCGTGCGGATGGAGTTGTTTCAGCTATAAGGGCGACTTCGTCATGCCCCCTGATTTGAGGAGAGACTGTTATTGGTGCTAGCCTGTCGAAGACTGACACCTGTTGAGAAGCAATGTTTAATCTATCAAAAACAGACCTCTGGGCAGGGGAAGCAGCTTTGAGGACCTCGCCTGGAGTAGAAACCGGAATGGCCAGCCTTGTAAAAACTGACTTCTTGAAAGGAGGAGCCTTTTCAATGATTTTGTCCGCTTGAGCCGGGATGGCTATCCGCTTTGGGATGGCAGCTTCGGGTATCGCGGGCTTGTAGACGTTCTGGCCCAGTCTGTTGAAAACTGAGGTATTGAAGTTGGGCGACCCGTTGAGAGGGGTCGCGGCAGTAGCAAGCCGATCAAAGACCGACTTCTTTAGAGCTTCTTGCGACGTCATTGAGGCATTGAAGCTCATCGGTGGGAGCATGGTCCCGAAGAATAGTCCAGCGGTGGCTTGAGTTACCTGCTCCACTAGCATCTTGAAAAGGGAGGCCGCTTGGGGCCCATAAGTCACCCCTCCAGCAAGGACGGAGTGAGAGTTGCAGTTGCAGGTAGTGCAGTTTGAAGCCATTGATCTTCTGTTTTCTGCACGGAGCAAGACACTAAATCTTAGTACTTCGAATCCACAGGCAACCACAGCAAACCACGATTCGTTCGCGAACACGACACACGAAATGTGGAGTGGAAAGAGGAAGAGGTCCTACCGGGCGTGCCAGAATCTGTTCCCCTCCGAAAGACGGCGCGACGCGACAGGGACGTCTTGCCTGAGATTCGGGGCAGATGCTATTTGGTTTTATCCGTCCACCTCTCCGAAGATGCCAAGTTGATTTATAGCACCGTGTATCGGAGGTTTAAACGGATGCGGCCGATATAGCAGACTTCGTCAGATTCCCCTCGCTTGAGGGTTTTTTGATTGTGGGGTCGCTCTTCCCTGCAGGCGCAAGCCCCTGTAGTTAATTACGCTACCGTATCGTGGTAACAACTTTCTCCTTCTCCAGAATTTCACTTCGTGTCGTGGGTGTTTGTTTTGTTTGTGGTTGCCCGTGGATTGTATACGGAGACTAATTTATGTCATCGCCCGTAGGACGTGGATTAGTCCAAATCCGTATTTTCTTAGATTTGGGTTTGAGGTTTTGGTTTAAGGATACGTTAGCCATATTTGAGCCTAAGATCAACTTAAACGTTTGTTAAGGATACGTTAGTCCAATTTGAGACTAAGATCAACTTAACGGGATCGTTTGGATCCGACAAAAGAGCATTTAGGGGCTCTATTGTTCCAGTTTAGGGACATAGTGGTCCATTTAATGTATGGCCGTCGGGACCCGTCACCTCTCTGACGACGTTGAAGGATTACAACGACAAATATTAGAGGAGTTCAGAGATGTACCCTTGAACCGGGTGTAAATTGACTTGGGAGAGCAGTTGTGCTCAGTTCAATTTAATTTGAGGACTTATGGCCAGAATTGGGTTGAGTCCAGTTAGAAAATGTCTAACATTTATTCACATTTGGCCTGTTAGGCCTTTGATTAGGCTCTGCGCTTTTTTAAATAATGCACAGCATCTGTTTTAGTCTGTTGGACTTTTTAATTGGGCTCTGCCTTTTTTTAATAATGCATTGCATTTTAATTAGGCCTGTTAGGCCTTTTAATTGGGCTCTGTCCCTTCTTTAATAATGCAGAGCATTTATTATTCTGACAGTGCGCCACGTGGCTTGTCAGGCGCTTTGCGCTGATTGAGGAGCACAAGGCGCAAACTCATGTGGGGGTGACACGTGTTACGCGCTGGTGAGTGCAAGTCTGTTAGCGCAGTGCGTTGCGCCAGTGCGCTACGCCAGTGCGCTGCTGACACGTGACGCTCTGGTGACTTGCGCCAAACCAAGAGAGCAGTGCTCTGTTTTTAGAAGCGCAAGGCGCAGTTTATTCTGTGATTTGACACGTGGCGCTCCCTGGTGGCTTGCGCCAATCCAAGGAGCGCAACAGTGCAAACTTTGAAATTGCAAGGCACTGTTTAATATTTGGATTAAAGAAAACAAGTTTTTCTTGTTTTTAGAGAGGTTTTATCTCAAATTTCAAGAACCAGTGGTTCATCAAAAGGCAATGCCTTTATACAGAAGTAAATTACTTCTTTTTTGATATTATCATCATTTTTTTTTTTGAAGATCTTTGATCTTTTCCTTAGATCATTGATCTTTTCAGAAGAAATTCTTCTCTTTCTTTTTTTTATTATATGAATTAAATTCTTTAAATGAAGAAGATGATCTTCTTCTTTTCCAAAGATTTACCTTTTTCTTTTTTGAGTTCTTTCTCAAAGTTTTCAGAGCATTTATGTGTTTGTCTCTCTTTGTGTGTGTTCTAGACTTGGAGTCTAGGGGCCTTTATATAGGGCCAATTGATTTGTTAAATCAGTTAAAAAGATCTTTCTCTGAGTGATTTAGGGATTTTTCCCCACCAATGCAAGATAAACAAACCTATTTGATGTTGTTGGAACACTTTTTCAAAAAACTGTTATTGCAAGGGCGTTCTCTTTTGTTTTGCATCGTGGTATTCAGTTGGAATATCTTGCTCCTCAGTCGACGAGGCAAGGGCCGAGATCCCTTCACCGGGAGTGACCCCTTGGACAAAAGTTTGCGTCAGGGCAATAACTTCACTATAGCAGATTACTTTTGCTTTGCATCGTGGTATTCAGTTGGAATATTCTGCACCTCATTCTACGGGGAAAGAGCCGAGATCCCTTCACCGGGAGTGACCTCTTTAGCAAAGGTTTTCGTCACTATATTTTTCTAAAAAGCTATCAGTTCCTTCAACGATATCAAGTTCATTACGTTAAAGGTTTTCGCCAGAAACCATTCATAGCCCTCCGTCATTTCAGTTAAATATTCGGTAGTATTCAAGCTATGTATTTTGACCTCACGCCAAGGCATAGTGATTGGTAGCTGCCGGATATTTATCTGCAGCATAGATAGATGCGTTGGTTTGGGACAGTCGTACTACTATTTTGGCCTACGTCAAGGGTATGTACGGGTGGGTTCAAATTAACCTGGATAATGATGGGTAGAACTTGACATGTGACTTATGACATTTTGACCCCACGCCAAGGTCATAAGAGCATGGGGCAAAAAATCCACATCGGGAGTTTCAAAAGAACTGAAACTTGCCAGATATGTGCATACCTTCTGGAGTGTGATAGCGTGAGCGGATTCCGTCACGTTATCACGCGATGATAGTTGGATCCCGATTCCCACCGATGAGTTGGTTTACTCCTCGGGTGATCCCGGCTAATTCTTCTTTCAGGTTTGGGAAAGAATTTGACGTTACAGTGGGAAGTTTCCAGATTAGATAAAGTGATAACCATTCTGATCTAGGTTAGAGTGCATGCTGAGTGTTTCTTTTCTCTCTCTCTTTGGCAGCGACTGTTGACCCGACCCTAGGCTATGACTCAGTGACCAAGTTGACCGAACCTTCTTTAACACTGGCTTTTGGATTGTCAGAGTTGCAAACCTCATTGCCACTCCTACTTTTACCCTTTTCTCCAGGACACCCCGTATCACTACGAACGTCCACTTCCATTGGACAAAACCATCGTATGGTTATATACGAACTCGAAGGAATTTATTCGAGGATGGTTTTTGGTTCTGGAGAAAACGAATAGGACTATTCAGTTGTCTTTTCCTTTTTACCTTCTCTCAGGTTGCGAGTACTCCTTGGTTTAGGAGATAATACACCTATTACGCAAATTGGATAGTCTTCTTCCAAACCTTAGGCTGGTGCCGAACGGTAGGGAATGAAGAAAGCCAATTAGCCTAAACGGTGTACAGAAGGTATTAAGTTCAGACAGAATAAGGGATTAGTAAGAGGGCAAAGTAAATTGCGACTGCTATTCACGACCAAACCAAGTATTTTTCGCCAATCCTAAATCACCTTTGTATTTCTCCAGGACACACCGTATCACTACGAAGATCCCAAGTTTATTGGATAATCCATCGTATGGTTATATACGAACTCGAAAGGAACTTGTTCCAGTTCGGGGATGGATCCTGGTTCAGGAGAAATAGGAATAAGGTTCATTCGGTTGTCTTTTATCTTCACCTTCTCTCGCATTGCGAGTGATCCTAGGATTAGGACAGTACACCCATTATGCTTATTGGATAGTCTTCTTCCAAACCATAGGCTGGTGCCGAACGGTAGGGAAGGAAGAAAACCATTTGGCCTAAAGGGGTGTGCAGAAGGTAATGACTAAAGACATATAAAGGGATTTGGAGAGGTGGCAAAGAATTATACGGTTACAGTTGTGAATCTGGATAATGCAAGAGGCATTACTAAGAATACCAGGATACCCCATCGAAACATTTTAATGTTTCAGTTTCACTGTGTACTGTTAAAAGAAAACTGATTTCCCAATTAGACACTTGCTCCAGGGTATGTATTTACCAGCTTTGATTCTCACATCTGTATGGTTTTACAGATAATGAGTGGGAGTAAGTTATTGGGAATTAGGTGATCATCCTCATTATATCGGAATTCGTTGTAATTGGTGATATTTGAGGAAGTCACCTGGGTTGTTTGCCGGTCGGCAAATATTTAGTTTTGAATATCCGTTGTTATGCACCAATTTCAAATTGATATATCTGTACGTCTATTTTTATAGAGTGAGATATACCTTTTTTGAAATTATGTCTATGACATTTACCTATATCAGTGGATGGTTAGGTAAGGAGCATTGAACAGCGGTGTAATTCTTCATAACTATAGTACAGTTTTCAACCTAAGACACACAGTGAATGAGTCACTAGACTCAGAGGACTTATACAGAGTATTGTATATTGTCCACTGTCCATTAGGACATAGGGACTGGTCCTCGTACTATATTCGGTTTACTTATAACTTCTTTAGTTCTTGGACAGGTGTTTCGTAGAAACACAAGGTCGAAGTTTTGAGAAGTTATAGGTATATGAATAAAGTAGAGAACCAGATGTTGCAAGTATCAGGATTCTTCAAGGTGATCGAAGATGTAGATACTTGTGTATGGTATTCAGTTGATAGTAATGATTAAGAGAACTAGCTTCTCTTTCAGGTTACTCATAATTGGAAGTGCTCCAAAGTTGAGTAATGCTGATCGGCCTCCTTCCATTTACTTGACATGCACTGGAGACAGCTGCATGATTTGAATCTGGTTCAATTAAATCAGTGCCTCTGTTTCTATATTGGATATAGAACAGTTCATATCTTGACATTGTTAAGGTACGGAGAGTTGTCCAGCTTATGCTTAAAACCAGACTCTGGATAACTCAAGGCACGTTTCTGTAATGGCGGTTTGTGGGTTGACCCGGGCTATGACGAGGGTTGATTTTCTACCATCTGGAAGATCAATAGTGATATTGTTCTTAACTCGCCACAGTTTTAATTAAAAATGGATTTTTTCAGAAAACAGTAGTGGGAGTATGGTAGAACTGGAAGTGATTCCAGAACCGCAAACGATTACTGAAGATTTGATAAGAACCTAAAGATTCAATCTGGTTTGACATTCCATTGGCCATTCCACAGATATCGTGGGTAACCTCAGGCACCCGAGAGGTACTTCGGTATGCTCAAGGACGGTGGCAGGGAGGTTCTTGTTTATCTAGACTTGCCAGTGCTGTTGTTCCAGACTGTGAGACCCGGCAGGAGGATGAGTATAGCGTCGTTCTGAACTAGCTTTAGAAGTGTACGTCTATATGACTCTGCCAGAGGGTTGTTGTAGTCAGTGGGAGCAGCGGAAGCATTGGTGGACATCAGGCTTATGTCTATTTATAGACTAAAGCAGATATAGCGAAGATAGATCATCTATTTCTGATGTGACAGTCATAGGTTTGACTTCATCAGAATAGGGGATGGATCTGTTAAGAAGGTAGTAGGGTGTGATGTCCTGGTATTTGATGACATACACAGAGTAGGAAGTGATATTCCTATACTACGATCGGTTATACTTTGGTCGTCACACAGTGGTTTCTCCACAAAGGACTTGGATCTTATATCGGAAATTCTAGTTACTAGATCTAGATTTGGGTGGTTTCCCAATCTGGGTACTTTGACAGCATTCTATGAGTATTTAGAATGGACGACTCCTGGCACGGTAGTGTACCTGCAGGTGATGGAGTCACCCTCTCTAAAGGTGTCTTATAGACTAAAGTAGAAAGGGATGTGCATGATTGGCAGATCACTTGCTTAGGCAATTGAGTCAATCATGAGATGTCAAGTACCACACCAGATGTTGTTCTTGCAGTAGGTGCAATAAGTTGATATTGATCCAATCCTGGAGAAACAATCGGAAGCAGTTTTAGAACATAAGTTGATGTTCTAGGGAATTGATAACGACAGCCTCCTTTAGGAGACAGTTATCATTCCAGGCTTCCACGGTAACCTGGATGGCAGAGTGACTGTCAGAGTTATAGTTTTCCCTCTGACGAGGGGCAGTATTTTGGACAGATGGTCCAGGAGGATACTGAGGGAAGGTATGGCGCAGGACACTGATTAAGTTCAGTTGTCGATACAGTCTAAGAAATTTAGATTTGGAGTTCATTTATGAGCTAGGTCCCATCAGACATCCAGACATTCTAAGACAGGTATTGCTCATTTCGGGAGATGGCTTTCTCCGCGAACTTGAGACAAAGAGAGACATAGAAAGAAACACCAGAGCGGATCCACTCACTGAGGCTATTCCTTGAACGCAATAGTTTCGCAAACGAGCTTTGTGAGACTGACTAGTAGAGGAGTTGGGTGTTCGGTATCACACGGGCTGTGAGTATGCGACATCGCAATAATTAGCCTTGAGTGCAAGTGGGAGATTGTTGGAGATAGTGCCCTCAGAGTCAATTATTGGATCAAAGGCACGTGATTGCAATGATTGAGGGGAGGACCTATCGCAGTAGGATAGTCTTACTCGAGATGATAGTATGCTATCTGGTTTATTTTTACCATCGTGTACTGCTTTAGGTGACCTTACGAGTCGCTATTACACGTTGATAGAGCCCCTAGGATTCTTGCTTGACTTCCAGCAGTATGAGGGCGATCATATAAGTGGGAGCTGGGGTCTATAAGCACATCCTTAAAAGGTCCCTAGTCGTGGGAGTTTCGAGACAGGGCATCGATTCTCCGGAGTAGACTAGTGTATACAGTCGAGATCCCGACGAGGGGCGGTGGTCGGTCTCACAAGCCACTGGTGTCAGTTGGTTCACCTAAGATGTATACAGGTGCTCATTGGGTTATGAGTACACCGGACAGGACTCGCCGGGAACCTGCTAGTTGGTATTATACCTGACGTCAGATAGCAGTTCCCTGGTGACATGTGTACAGGTTAGTTCATCGACCTGAGATCGTCATTTGTCTCGTATGAGTTCCCATCATGCTTTGATTACTACCCTACCACGGCTCAAAGGAGTCGTGCAAACAGGTTTTAGTTGGGTACAGTCCCGAGCCACATGGAGGCAGTGAGCGGATCTGCAGGGGTTCGCCTCTCCCGGTATTGGGGGTGAGGTCGCGCTGTGTCTAGGAGAGCCAGAACATGAAAAGTCCTTGGCCAAGGCAGGAGATTTGCTGGTAGGTATTCCAGTAGTATCTCAGGGTGTTCTGGGCTACACTTCGACACGACTTGTACCGCTATTGGGGGTCTGACTTTTACCAACCCTCTAGGCCCGCCATGCGATGCTCATAGACGAACGGACCGGACTGTACGGATGTTGTCACTGACAGGCTCAGTAGGGTGTCAGGATGAGTGCGCTCATCGACGTCCCTTTTGGTCAATAGCTGGTGGCCCGTTATGTATTGGCTGATACCTCTGACGTGCTAGTGGTTAAATCCACAGCCATAGTATTGACGAGTCTTTAGAGTCCACCACACACAGTTACTCAAGTTTCGGGCGAAACGCTGTAGAGGCCATATAGAGATATGGCAGGGTTCGATCTGATACGTACGGTATTGCACGGATCGTGATAGACGGTTTTTTACTAGCCGGCTTTGGCTTCAACCGGATCCTAGTATTAGATAGTGTAGATTTTGTCTCTTTGCATTTGTGTTCAGTGGGAATACAAATACGGGCATGTATTTGCAGTAGCGGGGTTTTCCTGTAATTTATTACGGGATCAGTTTTCTGAAGTTGCCAGTTTGCATTCCGTTCCGACCGGTTTTCCTTTGTTCTTTTCCAGCCGGACTTTTCCGATGGAGGGGGTTATTTGCAAATTTGCGAATAACTTATTGTGGAGGGGTTTCTTGCAATTTGTGGTATCATGATGGTTCTTTAATCATTAGATTCCATTTGCATCTTATCCTTTGATTAGAATGGATTAGAGTTGATTTGAATGGAAATGACATTGTTATCATTGCCTTTTTGATATGGTCACCCCTTTTGCTTTTACTACCATCACCTCCCTTCTTATTATTGATTCATTCCCTCCACCATTTCAAGTAAGAAGGGGCCGGCCACAATTTGAGGGGATATGAGAGAGTTTCATTTTGGAGTGGTAGCATGATTCTTCATCTCATTTTTCTTGCTTGAAAATTGAAAGCACCAATTTTCTTTAACCTCTTCCTCCATCCTCCATGGCAACTAAACCCCAAAGAGACATAGACTACTACACTATTCTACAGCACATCTTGGACGCGTCGGCTAGCTAACTTCGCGCCCGAGTTGCCTCGGTCCAGAGGTGGGAGCCCATAAAAGATTTCGGCTACGTGGTGCCCTTTCCGACGAGGACGTGACAGACGGAGATTCCGCAGGAGATCGGAGTGGAGACGAAGACCGAAGAATACGGATCGCTTGGTATACTCTCTACCCGTCTTTTAGTTTGCTAGTTGCTAGGTTAATGGCCCGATCCGGGTGAAAAGTGCGCGGTGGTGCCGGTTTGAAAAATTAAAGTTAACCATTGCTTCCGCATTTGGCCTCGGAATGGCGGCCGGGACGCCGCCGTGCACTTACAGCAACTACGCTAGCGCAACTGCGCTGACACGTGTCGCGCAGCGCAGAGCGCAGCGCAACTGCGCTGACACGTGTCGCGCAGCGCAGAGCGCAGATCATCTGAAGCGTTGCTTCTTTTATTTTTATTTTAAATAGAGCCTTGCTCTGATTGGGTGCGCTGTCTTGGACGCAGCGCTGGCGTGTCAGCTTTTGACACGTGGCGCGTTGCGCGCAGCGCAAGGAATCTGAAGCGTTGCTTCAATTTTTGAATTTTTGAAATTCAAACAGAGCTTTTCTCTGATTGGGGAAACAAAAGGCATACTATCCGATGGCACCAGTGGAGTTGGAAGAAGTAAAGAAGCAGGTTACCGAATTGCTTGAGAAGGGTTGGATTCGCAGCAGCAATTCACCTTGGGAAGCTCTAGTTCTTCTAGTCAAGAAGAAAGATGGCACAAGGAGGATGTGCATCGATTATCGAGAATTGAACCGGGTGACTATTAAGAACAAATACCCGATCCCTCGCATTGGCGAATTATTCGAGCAACTCAGTGGCGCGAGGGTATTCTCGAAGCTGGATTTGCGATCCGGATATCATCAAGTTCAAGTTAAATCAGTGGATATTTGCAAGACTGTGTTCCGAACTCGATATGGACATTACGAGTATTTAGTGATGCCATTCGGAGTCACGAATGCACCGGCGATATTTATGGACTTGATGAACCGAATCTTTTCACCGTTCTTGGACCAGTTTATTATGGTTTTCATCGATGATATTCTGGTCTATTCGAGGAACCTTGAAGAGCATGCAAAACACTTGAAGATTGCACTGCAGACAGTGAGGCAAGAAAGATTATATGCGAAGATGAGCAAGTGCGAGTTTTGACTTGAAGAAGTGAAGTTTTTGGGGCATGTCGTATCCGGAAATGGAATCTCCGTTGACCCCGAGAAGATTACAGCTGTTCAAGATTGGCCAATTCCGAAGAACGTAGCAGAGATCAGAAGTTTTCTTGGACTTGCCGGATATTACAGAAGGTTCGTGGAGAATTTTGCCCGTTCGGCTGAGCCTTTGACCAAACTTACGTGAAAGGAAGTACCGTTCGTATGGACAGAAAAGTGCGCGTCAGCTTTTGAGGCGTTGAAGCAAAGGTTGATAACCGCTCCTATTTTGACCGTACCAGACGGTTCTGGAGGATTGGTGATTCACAGCGACGCATTTAGGAAAGGTTTGGGATGTGTTTTGATGCAGCATGGGAAGGTTATAACTTACGCATCAAGACAATTGAAGATCCATGAGAAGAATTACCCAACTCATGATTTGGTGCTAGCAGCTATAATTTTCGCTTTGAAAATTTGGAGACACTACTTATTGGGCGAAAGGGTCGAAATATTCACCGATCATAAAAGCCTAAAGTATGTGTTCACACAGAAAGAGCTTAACATGAGGCAGCGTAGATGGTTGGAGCTGATGGCTGACTACGACCTTGATCTTAAGTACCATTCGGGGAAACTTAATGTAGTGCCGGATGCGCTTAGTCGGTTACCAGCAATTCGGATGTTGACTGCACAGAAGGAACTTATCGAAGATTTTCGGAGATTCGAGTTGGAGATCGTGCTACCCCATTCTTCGGGATAGTTGATGCAGCTGTAAGTACAGTTGTCGTTGATCGATAATATTAAAGCAGCGTAGCCATAGGACCCAAGATTGCATAAGTTTCGAGAACAAGTTGAAACTGGACTTCGAACGGACTTGTTGATTCATGAAGATGGTTCGTTGCGATATGGTTGCCGTTTGTGTATGCTGAAAGGAGACATTCACGAAGATGTTATGAAGGAGGCCCACAGTTCCGCTTATTCCGTACATCCAGGAGGCACGAAGATGTACCGTGATCTACGAAAAGGTATGAAAAGGGAGATTGCTCGCTTTGTAGCGATGTACTTGGTGTGTCATCAAGTTAAGGCTGAACATCAAAGGGTTGCTGGTTTATTGCAACCACTTCCGATTCCTCAATGGAAGTGGGAACATATAACCATGGATTTCGTGACAGTTTTACCGCGGAGTCCAAAGGGCAACAATACAGTTTGGGTGATTGTTGATCGATTGACCAAGGCAGCTCACTTCATACCGTTTCGAGTTGGTCAGTCAACAGAAGCGTTAGCAGAACGGTACATGCAGGAGATTGTAAGATTACATGGAATACCTGTGAGCATCGTTTCTGATCGTGATACCCGATTCTTATCGCACTTATAAAGGAGTTTATAGGAAAAATTGGGGACGCGATTGAATTTTAGCACTGCTTATTATCCTCAGACAGATGGCCAGTTGGAGAGAACGATCCAAACTCTTGAAGACATGTTGAGAGCTTGCATGTTATACTTCAAGGGTTCGTGGGAGGATCATCTACACTTGGTGGAGTCCTCGTACAACAACAGTTTTCAGGCGACTATTCAGATGGCTCCATTCGAAGTGTTGTATGGTCGCAAGTGTCATTCACCTGTTTGTTGGGACGATGTTAGAGAACGAAGATTGTTGGGACCGGATTTGATCGTGCAAACAGTTGAGAAGGTTAATACTATCCGGAATCATATGAAGGCAGCACAAGATCGGCAGAAGAGTTGGGCTGATACATCGAGAAGACCTCTAGAGTTCGCTGCTGGTGATATGGTATTCTTAAAGATATCACCGACTAGAGGAGTAATTCGTTTTGGGAGTTGAGGCAAGCTTAGTCTTCGATTCGTACGGTCTTTCGAGATTTTGGAGCGTGTTGGAGAAGTGGCTTATCGATTGGCTTTACCACAATATTTGGCGAATGTTCATGACGTGTTTCATGTATCTCAACTCCGTAAGTATGTTCGAGATGAAACACACGTGCTGGATCATTCGGAACTGACTATAAGAGAGGATTTAACCCTTGAGGAACGACCGATGTCGATCGTTGATCGAAGAGAAAATGTCCTTAAGAACAAGGTTATCTCTCTTGTACTTGTTTCTTGGGGAAATCGCTCGCATGGAGAATCAACTTGGGAACGTGTCATGACCCAAAGTTTGGCCCGTGACCGGCACTTAACCACGTAACGTCTACAGGCGTAACGCGACTAAGTGAACCGAAAACCCAGAAATCAAACCAGTGAAAGTATAGAGTGTTATAAGTTTTAAATGAAAGCACTTACTAACATGTTAAGAAATCTAAGTAAACAATCACTAAGATAACAATATACGACGCCGTAGCGAAGATCAAGATCCACAAGTGGGAACATCACAGATAGAATAAACTGCAAGTACAGCCGGCTCACAACGAGCTCGACACCAGAATACAAATAATATATATCATCGTCCTCACACTGTCTCTAAGTCAAATACATACATGGTAGATGGAGAATACTAGATACAACAATGTACATAACTGAAAGATAAACAGATACCGCACAAAACCCACCTATTAGCAAAAGAGCTAGTACACCAACTATGGGGGTATCTGTGTCAAAAGATGCAAAACGCAGCCTGCCGCGACTACTCCGAAGGGCAACCTGCAAACACTGTGGCACAACGGGGGTGAGTTTCCAACTCGTGAATAGAGATAATATATAAAGGTAATCGCGAGCATGCACGTACTGCGCTACTCTATCATATGCCAACAGATGATATCAATGTGTGATAAGCAGTATGTGCAATAATCATGCAAGTGCTCTATCAGGTAATATGACTACAGGATGAGGTACAATAATAAATGCTGAGCATGGGCAAGATAACATCTACACGGAATGTCAAAGTGGAATATATAATCGGTGTCCATCAATGCACCCAGATCCCCCAAATAGCTCAGGCACCGGCACTCTCATCGGCCCTCAAATCCTGTAAATCTCTGAAAATCCCGAGTGTCCAACATCGGCACCCAAATATCATAAATACTCGTGTCTAGTATCGACACGCAAATCCTCATCCATCGGGCCCCGTCAGTCCGGGTCAGCCCACGGGCTCCGTCTGCGGTATCGGCCCTCGGCCCCGGCAGTACGGATCACCCCGCATCCATCTATCGACTCTGATCAGTATCCTCCGGATAACTGTCAGGTCCAACCAATCACCGGTAGGTAGTAGTCCCTCTGCCAGGCTCACCGTCTACTACACATCGAAACCGTTCTCGCCCCAGGGTACCATACCGGGTCCACCATGTACCCGTAATCGGCCTCAACCAGCTCCTCGATTCGGGTTCACATATATCACTCTAGCACCGAGGAAACACATGGTGGACGCACCAAAATATCATATCAAGGGAACCGGGTTTTTAAATGATTACATATTTGAAATAGCCACGGTTCCCAAATCCAGAAATCACATGTAATCCAAACCAATATGCAAGTCAATGATCCGATATGATATGTGCATCAAATATGAATATCATGTCAAGTCACATATAGATGAGCTACAATATAATGATTCGATGTGATATATGTATCAAGTATGAATATCATGTCAAGTCACATATAGATGAGCTACAATATAATGATCCGATGTGATATATGCATCAAGTATGAATATCATGTCAAGTCACATATAGATGAGCTACAATATAATGATCCGATGTAAATTCTACAGTGTGAGTGTCATGGCAATTACTAACGGTGTGTGTGTAACATGCAGGATAGTGCTCGTGCAACATGGACCGTTAGTAATGGTGCGGTGTTCTATCAATTCTAGTTTATATCCATATAGCAGAGAATGCAGTATGCACTAAATAGTAGCCATGAACAGTCAATGTATGTAAATATAGCTATAAGGTCCTATCAGCCCTGACGTAGAACGCCATGCGGGCGATATCCCCGTAGATGTTAAATCTACTCACCGTAGTCTCTCGCTAGGTATAGCCAACAACTTGCTTCCCCTTCTGCACGGCGTCCGCCGTACTCGCCTGCGAACCTAGAATTACACAATATATCATACATAAGCTTGACATCACACAAACACGACATTAAATCCGAACTAGTAACTCGTGTCATGAACCAAGCGCGCGTGTGTGCGATACGCTAAAACGTGTGGTTACGCGCCTGAAGTCACTCCGACGCGTCGCGATACGCAGAAACCCCAAACCCACACACACGTATCACGCGTGTCGCGAAAGATTGAAAATACGGGAAATAGGGTATTCTACTCCAGATTTTGATAGAGAAATGATATTGAAAAAATATATATACCAAAATAACTCACATAGCAGCAGACACCATCACCCCAAACCCCAACCCAAAACACCCCCATCTGGCCGCAAATTGCGGCCAGAATGCTTATTTCGGCGGCGTGGGTAGGGAATTGGGCTCCCAGGTTTTGTGTGTGCACTCTATACCCCCCATACATGCTACAGTAACCTCTAGTTTCACTCTGAAATATCTCGGGTAGCAGCAGATTCTACAGAGCCTTATTTCTAGTTAAAATCCACACTTTTGCACTAAAATCAAACTTTAGGGTATTTTTCTGAAATCTGAAACAAACCTAAGTCTAAACCCACACTAATAACTCATTAATAAGCTAATCAAGCTACAACAACATAAATTTTAACATATTAACACTAAATCCCTTCAATAGCACTAAAATTGCACAAAAAGGTGATATTTTGAAACTAAACATGCAAGTTATGGAGATAGGGTGCTAGGAGTGAGATTTATACCTTCAAATGACCTTAGAAAAACCAAAAGTTCCAGCTTTAACCTCAAGTGGGCAGATTTGCCACAAAACACCTCAAATGAGCCATTAAACCAAGGTTTTGTGATGGAAAAAGGTTAGATTTGTGTAGGGTTTGAATGAGGAACTAAAGAGAAGTGAAAAGAGAAGAGAATATGAAGAAAAATGGGGGTTTGCTGCTGGAATTTCTGCAGGAAATTCTGAGATGGGGAAAGAGAGAGAAAAGAGAAGAAAATGGAGGTCAAAAGTCAACCTCTTACCTAACACCATGCCTTCATTTCTTTTTAATTTTTGAATTATAAAATGGGGTTTTGTTTTATAAAAGGGTGGGGAAAAAGTTAGCAACCATGCAACACAAGAATGGTTAACATGCTATACCAAAAACCCTAAGTCACAAAAATGGCTAAGTGTGCAAGTGTACACTACAAAGGAAAATTTTTCAATTTGCTAACACGACTAAATATAAATAGTAAACCCGACTAAAATAACTAATAATCCTATGTACACATATACAATAACACGTACAATTACTAATTTAACACGAAAAACATTCTAACGGAAATTCAAAGTGTTACAGAACGAGAAGATGAAGTTCGATAGAAGTTTCCACACCTATTCTTATAGTTTCTTGATTGTTTATCTTTCCTTGTTCTTGGAATTTCGAGGACGAAATTCTTTTTGTAGTTGGGTATAATGTAACACCCTAGTTCATTTATACCAATTTCAGTTCACGTATTTCTTTAATTATGGTATTTTCCTGATTTACTGTATTTTGGGTGCAAATAGTTTATCCGACATCTGTATTAGTATCCGACCCGAACCGCTTATTTGAACCTGTCTTGATTCATGTTTATGGTTTATCCTGACTTATTACATAGACTTGTGCACTTTCATGAATACTGCCTACGGGCTTTTTATCTGGCATTGTATCTTTTACCATATAACATTTTAAGTCACGTAAAATATTTTAAAAATATATTGCATGGCTTGCATGACACCCCTAATCTCGTGGTAGCATCCGCGCATCTTGTTCTCGTCCTGTTCAGTGAAACAGACTTGTTTGGATAGCTACGCACACGTACGTGCATCTGTTCTTGGGGGTATGCATTTTCGTTATCTGAGCATTCATTTTTAAATTTGGTCGTCGCACATATTTTTCGTATTTTAAAACTAAAATTTTAGACCCAACCCGGGCGTGTTTTGGATTATTTTGTATCCCGCCAAAATTCAAATTTATTTAATTTAATATATATATTTTAATCGACAGTTAAAATTTCTTTAACTAAAGTATTTTATTAAATTTAAAATCTAAACTAATTAACAGCTCTCTCTTTCTTTCTCTCTCTTTCTCTCTGTTGCTGGCCCCCACCACCACTCTCTCCCCTCTCTCTTCTCTTTCTCTTCTCTTTCTCTCTCTCCCCTTCGCTCTCTCTCTCTCTTCTTTCTCTCTCCTCCCGCACACTTCCTCTCTCCTCTCGTGAATCCTGTAGCTCCTCGAGTCGCGTCACCGCCGCGAGATGTGATCACCTCCCTTCGTTACATCTTCTCTTCTCCTTTATAAACCCCGATAAGAAAACCCACGGAAAAGAAAACCCTAACCCTAGAGCTTCACTTCCTCCTCAACCCTAACCCTCAAGACTCCCCTCAACGTCACCGAGCTCCTCCTCCTCGCCAACTCCTTCCTCCTTCCTTCTCCCCGAGCTCACCCTGCACCCACCACAATACCGAGAACCCACCTGCACCACCACCTCACCTCGTCGCCGCGGATCACCTCCACCTCTCGTCTCCATCTCCTTCCTCTCCTCTCCTCCCTCTCCTCTGTTCTCCCTCCTAAACCAACCCTGCACACCCCAGCAAACAAAACACAGAACCCTAATACCAAACCCTAGCCTCATCGCCGGAGCTCCGCCGTTGGTATCTACGACACCATCACCTCCTGTCTGCTACCTGAAAACCACAGAGCACCAACCACAGTAAGCCTTCTCTTCTTCTTCTTCCTCCTTCTTTCTTTCTCTTCTTTTCTTAGTTCTTGAAATTTGAAATTCCAGCGATCGTTGGAATCGTGACGATGCCGACGATCCAGACGACCCAGTGAACGTGCCTTACCTGCGTGATCACCCTCTTGAGTTGTTTGGACCCGTTCCGTGTACCGTATGTGCGTCACGACATTTTGCCGACGTCGGACGTACCGTACATATCCGTTTCGTGATCCGTCTAGGCAAGTTAATCTTGCTACATGCTATATATACTACTATATTCTATATCTATTTACATTATAATACTTCATAATGATTAGTTTTGCAATCCACATTATCAATTTTCAGTTTTATCGATTTATTTGACATCCGCATACATCCGTATATATCATTTCAGATCTAGGGCATGAAAACCTATCTTGTTACATATTATACTACCATATACTGCATCCAAATGAATATAACATTACAAATTGTTTAAATTGTACATCCCGTATTTACCAGTTTTCATTTTACGGTTAAATGATATCCGTATGCATCAATATCATGATTTACACATCTAGTCGCATACTAAATCATTTTGCTACATGCTAGGTATAGTATTATGCATCCATGTGAATAAAATGTTACCCGTTTATCAAAATATAGATCCATATTAAAGTTTTACAGTTTTGGATACCCGTTTGCATCCATATCATCTAGTATACATATAGCTGCATCTATAGATCACATTAATACATAATATCGTTATATTAACACCCCATGTTTAATAAAGTGCATCCTAATTAGTATTGGAACTATAAATGTAACCCTAATTGATAATTGTGCATCCATATCATTGATTTTATATCTATTTGCATACCATGTCACATTATTTCATTTTATTGTTATATTAGTACTCCATACTTGATTTTGTGCAACCCATACTTATTACAGTTTGATTGTGAGTATCCACTTGATACATGTGCACTACTTGACGTGACCTGATATACTACTGCTTGACTTGATACCTGATCTTGTTACTAACGCCGACAATCTTGACCTATTGTCCCTACGGACATATCCTGTTGTCTCCACAGACAAACCTGTATCTGCTTGATCCTGTGTTGGCATTAGCTCCAGATTATTCAATACCTGACTTGAACACATAACTTGAGGGTATGGAGAAATCAAGAATGTAGCTGAACGTAACTCAAAGGACTATTACATCATGTTGCCGTGGTCCCGTGGGGTATGAACGGGACATAGATCACAGTCTATCATATCTTGTTACCATGGTCCCGTGGGGAATGAACGGGGCATAGACCGATGGGTTACGATGAGGATTATATTAATTGATTCCGAATAAACTTTAGAGTAGATAACCCTATAGCACAATTTAGACTACTCACTGCACTCCACCTGTTTATATCCTGTTCACTGATCTATATTCATGTTACTGTTTACTTGTTGCTGAAGACTTGTTACTGTTTATACTTCATGCTTGCATATTTCATTACATCCTGCTTGCTTAGAATTATTGATATTATGACGCACTGACGTCTGGGTTTTGCATGGCCCAGATCCTCTACCTTTGTCGCAGGCTGATCAGGAGTATTTCCGCCGTCAGGCCGAGCAGTGAGGATCCTGTTAGTATCCAGTTAGTTTAGTTATTTCCGTACCTTCCAGATTGTTATTGTTATTTGGATTTATTACTTCTGCATATTATTTCTTGATTCGTTTATTCTGGATTATGGACATGTACTGGATAGTTTATTTTATTTCTACTGTTCTTGAAATCTCTAGACAGCCTTAATGTGACTGTGGAAGTATTTTTCCTAGCCACATGTAGTATGGTTGGCTCTGTTATGTGCCGATCTTAGCGCACTCTGGGAAGCGGGGTGTGACAAACGTCTTCAGAGAGGTGACGGGTCCTGACAACCAGACATTTCATGGACCGTGGGGTCCTTAAACTCATGGACTATGATGTCCTTAACCTTAGACTGTGGGGTCCTTAAATCCATGGACTATGATGTCCTTAACCTCGGACTGTGGGGTCCTTAAACCCATGGACTATGATGTCCTTAAACTTTACAGACTATGATGTCTTAAACTGGATCGCAAAGTCCCTAAACTAAAACAATAGAGCCCAAATGCTCTTTTGTTGGATCTAAATGATCCTGTTAAGTAGATTTTAGTCTAAAATTAGACTAACGTATCCTTAACAAACGTTTAAGTTAATCTTAGTCTCAAATGAGATTAGCGTATCCTTAAACCTAACCAAAACCCAAATCTAAGAAAATACGGATTTGGACTAATCCACGCCCTACGGGCGACAACATAAATTAGTCTCCGTATACAATCCACGGGCAACCAAAAACAAAACAAACACACACGACATGAAGTGACCATCTGGAGAAGGAGAAAGTGGCTACCGTGATGCGGTAGCGTAATTAACTGCAGGGGCTTGCGCCTGCAGGGAAGAGCGTCCCCACAATCAAAAACCCCTCAACGAGGGGGAATCTGACAAAGTCTGCTACATCGGCCGCATCCGTTTAAACCTTCAATAAATGGTGCCATAAATCAACTTAGCATCTTTGGAGAGGGGGATGGATAGCACCAAATAGCATCTGCCCTCGAAATTCAGGCAAGACGAACCTACGTGGTCTCGTCTTTGTTTTCGGCGGAGAACAGATTTTGGCACACCTGGTGGTACCTTTTCCTCTTTCCATTCCACACTTCGTGTGTCGTGTTTCGTGAACGAATCGCGGTTTGCTATGGTTACCTTTGGATGTGAAGTACTAAGATTTGGTATCTTGCTCCATGCAGAAAAACAGAAGATCAATGGCTTTCAACTGCACAAATTGCAACAACTGCAACAACTCTCACTCCGTCCCCGCCGGAGGAGTGACCTATGGGCCCCATGCAGCCTCCCTTTTCACAATGCCGGTGGAACAAGTGACCCAAGACACCACTGGGCTATTCTTCGGGACCATGATCCTGCCAACAAGCTTCAGCGCTCCTGTACCATCGCAAGAGGCTCCGAAGAAGTCAGTCTTTGATCGGCTTGCAACTACTGCGGCCCCTCTCAACGGGTCGTCCAAGTCCATTGCCTCAGTTTTCAACAGACTAGGCCGAAGCTCAGATGGGCCTATGAAGAAGCCCATGATTCCTGAAGAGGTTATCCCAAAGCGGATTGCCATTCCTACTCCTGAAGTCACCAAGGTGACTTCCCCTGCTAAGGAGTCAGTCTTTGCAAGACTGGCCGTTTCAGCTCCCGTTCCAGACAAAGTCATGAAGGCTGTTTCCCCTATTCGAAAGTCGGCCTTCGCAAGACTGACTACCCCTTCACAACGGACGTCAGTTTTCGACAGGCTAGCGCCAATAGCAGCCTCTCCTCAAAGTAAGGGGTAAGAAGAAGCTCATCCAACAGCGGAGGTGATCCTGGCCGCACGACATGCTCGACGTCGCCACTGGCGCCGAGTGAGGAAAGCTGGGGGCAATTCCCCTTTTGGATTGACTCCGCAAGCTCCAATGGTAGAAGTCGATGCTGCTGTTCCAACTGGGAACAGCTTTGAACCACTAAGGAGGGTCCGCAAGAACTCTCCGACGGCTGTGCTGAAAAGATCTCCTCTACCTATGGAGAACGCTACAAAGGTGAAGCCGGAGCAGCCCTTTCAGCGGTTGTCCTCCAAAATTTACTAAGTCTGACGTCAAGTCCACGACTCGGTGATTGATCAAGACTACCCCCGCCGACAGGAAAAGATGAAAGCGCGGCGAGAAGAGGATTATCCTGTCAAGCCACAGAAGGTGTCATCTGTTTGGGTACCCACTGCAACGGCTCCCTCAGCTTCGACTGCCCATAAGAGGAGAAGGCCGGAGAAAATTCTCGTGTCTGCGACAAATGTCAAGGGCACTGAGCCTAAACGCCCTAAGTCTGGGGGCATGGTGGTGCATACCGTCTATATGGCATCCGAAAAAGAAGATAGCCGTATCTTCACAGGTCATCGACCACTTACGCGATCAGTGACTAAGGCTCAGGAGCAGCAACAACAAAAGCTCCAAGAGATGCTAACAGCTATGGCCGCACTCACGGGACCAAAAGCAAGCCCGGAGACATCTTCGGAGCAACGTCATGAGCAGGAAACTGATGCCGAATTCTTTCGGAGAATGCTTGAGAAGAAGGACAAAGAGGCTGCGGAAAAGCGGCCAACATACAACAAATAGCCCTTTTATTCCAAGATATGGTGGGCCTGATGATCCAGCCGGACCCTCCAGCCGAAGATCCTCCGGTAATAATTGAAGATGATAGAGGAGAGACATCAAATCCTCTGCCGGCTCTGTCAGCAGCCGAAGAGGAGACCATCTCCAAAGCTATGCTCGATGATTATATAGCTCAGCAAATACAGGCTCATCAAGAGAATGAAGCAACCGGCCAAGTCGTCAGAACTGGGCGACTATATCCAGGATGGTACGATCAGATAAAGTACCCGCCAGGATACACGATTCCTAAATTCCATGTGTACAAGGGGACAGGCAATCCCCATCAACATGTCGCTCAGTTCAGGGCTCTCTGCGGCAACACTGGAGGGGACGATAAGCTACTGCTTCGCTAGTTCGTCGGCAGCTTGGAGTAGACAGCGTTCGAATGGTACTCAGAGCTTCCCAACGACTCTGTCAAAACTTTTACGGAGATGGAATTGCTGTTCATCCAACGTTTCGCCAGCGCTAGCGAACGCACCCCGATCACCGCGTTAATTAACGCCAGAGTGAAGCCAGGCGAAACATGGGTGCAGTATGCGATACAGTGGCGGAATCTATGGTCGAAGTGCGAGCAGCGCATCGAAGAAGCGCCTGCAGTGGGCATGTTTGTGGGAACCCTCGATCCTCAGGGGACCATTTCACAATTCATGATGTTCTTCAAGCTGACTACGTTTCAGGCTTTGATTGACAAACTGGCCCAAATGGATTATATGGGTCATAGAACCTCTCCTTCGAAGCTGGAATCTCGAAATGAAAAAGGGAAAGGGAAAGCGACCTTCATCGCCAATGCTCAGCAGCAGCCCAGTGGTCCAAAGACAACTGATCTCTAAGATGAAAGACATCGATTCTTCAGTGAGAAACTGAAGCGCCCTTATTCGTTTTCCCGGGATAAAATGGGAAGACTGTTCGAGCTGGCGGTGCGCAACAGGCTCATCAACTTGCTGGATCCAAAACGCCCATTGCAACCCGTGAGGCTAATAATCCCCATTATTGCCCTATCACCAAGCAATAAGCCATCCAATCGAAGATTGCTTCGTCTTCAAAGGGTGGATTGAGAACCAATACCGACAGGGCAAATTCGCACTGTCCAAGAATTGGAAAGTAAATCCGCCCCAGCCGCACGCTCTCAAAAAGGCAGACACACCGGGGGTATCATGCTCTTTTGTAGAAGAAGCTCCATGGGAGGTCGTTCTTTCAGCCAAAACGAAAAGAATGCTGAAAAATATCCAAACATGCCCAGCGATCAAATGGAAAAGTCCGCTGGAACCCGAAGTCATCAAGGGAATGCTGAAGTCGCGCCCGACGCCAAAAATTGGTGGGGATGGTCAAAACGCCCATACCCAGCCGTCAAAGTCTTCGAAGAAGAAGAAGAAGACCAGAAAGCCCGTGAAGTTTGGTGACAAGCACACGGACCTGCAGAAATATATTGACACGCTGGAAGAATATAACCAGAAAGCGCAGACCCCAGTCACACTCTAAGATTTTTTCAACCACATCCTTGAGGACGGAAATGATGAACGAGAAGACTCGTCGGATGAACCTGAGAATTATGTGGCAAGCTGCTATATGATCTCCCACTCATCAATAGACGGTGAAGAAGCTCCTGATGCAGAGAAACTGGGGGCAGATCCCGAATCGGAGCTCCTAGGACCGTCAGACGAGATGATTGATGCATTCCTGAACGAAGCTCTTCTAAAAAGCAAGGCTGATCGAGAGCGCGAAACGGTCATATTTGGAAAATCTAAACGCCGGCGACTGGACGGAAAGATTGAAGCACCTTAACCAGATAAGAGCACTTCGGCCGCCAGCAAAAGCAGGTTCAAGACAAGAAAAAGGTTCGCTAAAGCTATATCGATGGGAATGAAGCTGCCACCCTCCGAAGGAAACACTTCTGATGAGATACACCTTAATGAAGAGGATGTGCATCCTAATTACTGTTTATATCATCGAAGGATTCCGCACCCCACCGAAGAGTGCAACGCCTTTAAAAATTGGTGTCAAGGGTATGTCGCTCGCAGGCAATACTTCAAGAGGATGAAGCGTGAAGCTCGTTGATAGCGGAAAAATGCGACAGACGAACGAGGAAGAGCTGCCGGCAACTGTCACATGGTTGATAATAGGGGATCGCAAGTTCTCACCTTCGGGAGCGATTCTGAAGAAGAAATGATTCTCGGCTCTCTCTTCAAAGAATCCACCCCAGGAAAAGAGGAAGAATCGAAGAGCTGCGAGAACATTCAGCTGCGCAATCGTACGCTACTTGAAAAGAATCTCGGACCGAAGGGATCGAACAAAAAGGATAAGGGGAAAGAAAAAGGTCCCTGAGGATATTGCCCTCGATGATCGAGTCGTCGAAGAGCTGGCAGCCAAGGACCCGCCCAAGAAAAACAAGGTGGATTACAACGTTCTGGCACACCTGAGGAAGATCCCCTCACCGCTAAGCATTCTCGACGCCCTTCTGCTATCTAAAGAGGCAAGAGATTCTTTGATCAATTCATTACAAGAGCCTGACCAATTTCAAGCTTTCCTAGCCGAAGAAAAGATGAAGGATGAGCTGGAAGAAGTGCACACGGCCGATATCACCTTCGGCGATGAAGACCTCCTCCTCGGGACGTGCGAGCATAACCGTCCCCTTTATGTCTCCGGATACTGTAATGATATCAAGATAGGCAAAATCCTAGTCGACAATGGGTCCTCCGTCAACTTCCTCAATGTAAGAGTATTGAAGGAAATCTGCATGAGCGTTCAGCATCTCGCTCGTGATAAAATCACCATCTCCGGGTTTGACTCCCAGTCATCACGGACGCTCAGGTCTGTGATACTGACGTTACGCTTTAGGGTACTCGTCACGGACATCAAATTTCACGTCATTGACGCCAAGACATGTTACAATGCTTTGCTCGGCAGGCCTTGGTTACACGATTACAACATCATCCCTTCTACACAGCATCAGTGTATGAAGTATTTCAAGGATGGTCTTGAGTATACCGTGATAGGGGAGTTGAACCCATTCTCCGTGAATGAAGTCCGAAAGTATGAATTCTTACCAGATTTCGAAGACACAGAAAGACGCCATAAACCAAAGAACAAGGCTATCACCACTATTCCGGTGTTCGGAAGTGATACTGAGGAGGAAGAAGAAATAATTTATTCAGGACCGCCCCAATGCAATAAGCCGGGACCGTCCACCCCTATGCTAGTCTTCGGCAGCAACTCGGAAGATGAGGTCAATGCAATATTTTCTGTTTGGCCATCAATACAAGCCTTCGCTGGCGATGATCGGAGTTTGCAAATCGCCATGGTTCTGCAAGTGCACTACAAAGAGCTCGACGCACTTGATACCTATAGTGTGCAAGAACTGCAGATGTTCTACGTCCCTCCCAAGCGAAAAGATGAAAAGGCGATCCTCTTTTATCGATCTGCGGAAACCAAAGTGGAGAAAGAAATCTGGCATGGCACCGATTTTCCTCTTGATAGGCTCCAGCCTATCCGTCTGCCCAGATACTACACAGAAGGATTAAAAAGGCTGTTGAGGCGCCAAGGCGTACCCTTCAAACAGACTGCTTGAAAAGCTAAGTTCGATGACAGGATCTGGAACGTCCCCGGAACTCAGCGAAAATTGCCCAAGGGGAGAATGGAAACGATCAGGCTTGGATATGTTCAATCCAAGAAACGGGAGTGATTCTATGGCTGCTACGTCATACATGATTTTGATGAAGAAGGAGATGCTCTAGTAGAAGACGCTAACCCTGAACCACGACGAGATCCCGCCGTGAAAATGCCAAGTCCGTCGTTCGAAGAATAGATGGACAAGCTAGTAAGGGAAGCGGGTCAAAAGGTCCGGGATGATCATAGCCGCGAAATGGCCATCTACGAGAAAGCCAGGACGCAGCGCCTCCTTTAGCAGGCTGCGGAGAATGACAATGATCCTCGTCGTTAACCCGTCATACAAAAGACCTGACGCAGAGGTAGAAACAAGTTAAAGAACGGAAAAAACGTTCAACAGCGGCAAAGCGGGTCTAAGAAGCCACGCGATCGAGAATTGGGCAGCCTGAATCCGTCTCTTATAAAGAAGATGGGTCAAGCATATTCTTTTCCCCAAGACAAGACAAGGAAGATATTCGATCTTGTCATAAAACATCAGATGATGATACTCCCGGAATCCAAACACCCCGAGCAAGCAGGCGAGGTCCTTCACCCAGACTATTGCTCCTATCACCGAGCGATAGGATATCCTCTCGAAGACTGCTTCATATTCAAAGACTGGGTAGAAGACTAGTATCAGCAAGACAGGTTCACTCTATCCAGCAGTTGGAGGGTAACCCCACCACAGAAGCATGAACCGAAAGCCACACATGCAGCGAGAGTAGAGCCGGATCAATACCGGTCTTGGAAGCGATCTCGTACCTGTCATGTGATAACGCTGTCAGGAGAAGGGGTACACGAGGATATGGCTGACCTCCCCTGGTGCTTCAAAAATGATGATAATGAGGTGATCTCAGAGTTTCCGTCGGCGCCAAAAGAACTGGAAGATGGAATACATACTACTGCAGATAACCTCAGAAAAATTGACTTGGGGACGACAAATGACCCACGGCCGACGTTTGTCAGTGAGTTGTTGTCTGAAGAAAAGGTGGTTACGCTCAAAGACGTGCTCATGTAGTATAAAGGCTGCTTTGCATGGAACTATTCCGAGGTGCTAGGATTAGATCCAGAAATAGCCGTCCACAAATTGGCGATTTCTCCGGACGTCAAACCAATCAAACAAGCACCAAGAAGAATGCGGCTCGAGCTTGAGATGAGCATCAACGCCGAAGTCAAAAAGCTAATCGACTCTGGCTTCATCCAAGAGATTCAGTACCCTGACTGGATTGCCAACATCATCCCAGTGATGAAGAAAAATGGGGCAGTGCGCATCTGCGTGGACTTTCGGGACCTCAACAAAGCTTGTCCGAAGGATGATTTTCCCATACCGGTTACCGAGCTGATGATAGATAACACGTCCACTCACGAAGTCTTCTCTTTCATGGACGGCTCATTAGGGTACAATCAAATAAAGATGTATCTCGAAGACTAGAAGCATACCGCTTTCCGGACCCCGCTGGGCATATTCTGCTACAAAGTGATGCCTTTCGGTCTGAAGAACGCCGGCGCTACCTATCAGAGGGCTATGACGAAGATTTTCGACGACCTCATACATGAAGTCGTCGAATGCTATATTGACGACCTTGTGGTGAAAAGAAAATCGCATGAAGAGCATTGGGAGCATCTAAAATTAGTGTTCCAACGCCTTCGGAAATACAACTTGAAGATGAACCCTCTGAAATGCGCGTTCGGAGTCTCTTTGGGCAAATTCTTAGGATTCATCGTACAACATCGAGGCATCGAAATCGACCCGTCAAAGATTAAGGCAATTATGGAAATGCCCTCCCCACGAACTTTGAAGCAACTGCGGTGTCTATAAGGAAAGCTCGCGTATATCCGGCGGTTCATTGCTAATCTCTCCGAAAAATGCCGCCCCTACAGTCACTTGATGAAGAAAGGAACCCCGTTCGTCTGGGATCGCAAATGCCAAAGCGCACTGGACGAAATCAAGCAATATCTGCAGAATCCGCCGGTATTGACAGCTTCGGTCAAGAGAACACCTCTCATCCTGTATACAACTGCCCTTGAAGGCTCCTTAGGCGCACTATGGGCATAAGAGAATGATCAAGAGAAGGAAAGAGCCCTCTACTACTTGAGTCGAGTACTCCTGGGGGCAGAAAACAATTACTCCCCCACCGAAAAACACTGCCTGGCATTGATCTTCGCGATAACGAAGCTCAGGCACTATGCGTTGGCACATGAGGTACATCTCATATCAAAGGTGGATCCTCTCAAGTATTTGATGTCGAAAGCCATACTGTCACGCCCCGCTTCCCAGTATACGGGTGGAGGACGTGACGAGGCCGCGACGTATTTACTGTGAAGTAAATACGCTAAGCGTATCTAAGCAATATAAAGTAAATACACAAGAGACAAAAGATATGAACTGAACAACAATTTTATTTATTAACATTCTTTTGTACAATGCATGGAAAAGTAAATACATGGAATAAAGAGATGCCTAAACAATGGCATAACAAAAATGAAAAAAAATTACTGAAATGGAAAGGTGTACAATGAACTAGAGCTCGGGGTCTTCACAGAACCGGTCCAAGTCTTCAGCAGTGGGCTCGATCTCAGACATGTCCAGATCACCTGACGACATTCAAAGAAGAAAGAAAGAGAATGTCGTCAGCGAATAGGTCGCCCGGTAAGTCCCAAAGATAAGAGGAGAATAGACAGAGAGTAAGATAGAGAGAGGGTAGCTTTTATAGTTGTATTATATTGTTTTAGTGTTAATGCTGTTGTTATCGTAAGTTCAAGGGTGAATGTCAATTAATCTCAAGAGTGTTCTCAAACCCAACAGGCTGTAATCCAGGGGTAGGGAACCACGGGCCCAAATGATATGTTAGTAGCGGGACTTCGGCCGTCGTCGAAGTATTCCAAACTCAACAGGCCATAGTCCAGGAGCATGGAAACACGGGCCCTCATGATTGCTTGCTTGTGTTAGTAGACATGGATTCATGATCTAGGGGGACTCTTGAGATTATGTTGGATTCACGAATGAACTACCCCAATACCCCTTGTAGTTATGATTGTATTGTTTATCTTGTAAATTGTATTGATTGTATAATTGATTGACTGACCGAAACCATGATATCAGTAAACAGATGTAACCGTAGAATCATATAAATGGAATAATTGGAGAACCATGTAAATGGAATGTATATCCATGGTTCGGTTCAGTCAAGTCGTATAGATTGATAATTGGCTTCATGGATTCATGTTGAAGATTGAAGATTGTAGATTGTACTTGAATCATATTCAAGCCAGATTAATCAGACTCAAACCCGAGTCAGACAATTAGAAGTGTAAATCGAAGTCTTATAATTGCTACGGTCCCTAGAGTAATTTATAAAACTTGAGGGGATTTTATGTAAAAATACTTTTATATACCTTTCAAAATACATCTCAAGTATTCATTCTTCGTCTTTAGAGTTATAATGAATGTGGATTTTATATTGTGATATTTCTAGTGAAAATATCCTAGATTCATAATTAAAGGTATTTATTTATAATATTGATTTTATTTGGAATTCATGGTATTTCAGTGTAAAATTTGTTCTTGTGATTTTTAGAAAAAGGTGTAATATTTATATCATAACAAAATAGATATTTTAATGATAAATATACATATATTTATACAAAAATAATTTTAATAAATATTTTATATTCTAGAAAATCTCATTTTCTTAAGATATCGTGTTTTAAATCTTTCGAGACCGAATGCTCCTTGCGGAGGTCTGAATCTCGCACTACTAAATCCGAGGGTGTGCGATAAACCGCACCATCCCGAACGGATTCCCCAAAATGGGTTATAGCGGCGCTTTGCAAAGATTGTAAAATACTAAATCCTTTAGAAAATGGTTTTATAAAGTAAATGGTATTTATTTGTAGAAATGTCAATTTTCCGTATTCTATGTTCTAGGGTCTCCTAAGTCAGCTAGACTATTTCTAAATGGTCTAAACGACAAGTTGTGAGATGCCTCAAATTGCCTCTTCACCGCCAATTGTGGCCAGGTAAGTACAAGTGAGGAAAGGAGGGATCCGCTCACAAATCACCGTGAGACGGGCCTTTTAAAGTTACCTTTCTCACTTGCCTAGTCTAAACACCATAAAGTCAGGTTTAGATAAACGACCGATGTCCACAACTCATCGTATTTTCCTAATAAGTGGCACTCTTTTAAAAAGTGTATCAAAACTACATCTTTTAGAAATGGTCTTTATTAAGTATATGGTATTTAAATGAAATTGTTTGTTTTCTCGTGTTCTAGGTTCTCGGGGGTGTTGCATATGAGTGTGTGAGGAGGTAGGTCGTTACCTCGTGATCTACTTTAAATGTATAGCAAGTTTGATGAGTTTAAATGGAGGATTGAAACAATGTGGTATTTAAGTGAAAAGTACGATAAATTGAAATAGTTATCATTTCATGTGATGAAACTTGTTCAAATTGTTTGATTAGTGTTTAATAGTCAACATGAGGAAGTTTAAGTATGATTGTATTAGTGAGAAGTGGAAATTTATAGAAAACCGAATCGGAAATCGGATTTGTTCCGATTCCGTCGGGTTTTGTAATTTCGTATTTTGAGAATGAAAAAGAGAGATAGAAAGGGACTTACGGGTTTTAGATTACACAATAGAGGGAGAAGGAACTAGGGGGATCACCGATGTGTTGCGCCGTCGCCGGTATCTCCTAAAACGATCGCCGGAAGTCCGCCGTAGATTTCACCGGAGCTTCGCCTCGAGCTTGTTTTCAACGTACGCAAGATCTCTTGAGAATTTTAGAGAGTTGGCTCAGAAATGTGAGTGAGAGGGTAGAGGGTAGGGGGTGTATTTATAGGGTAGGCTATGGGTAGGGTAGGTGAAGGGTTTTTAAATAAAAAATTTGTAAAAATATAGAAAATTCATTAAAAATTGGAGTAATTAGGTGTTAATGGGCATTCTGGAACCGATCCGATAAATTAGAGTATTCAAGGGGTTAGAGAAGTTGAAAAGGCAGATTTTTTTGTGTTGACGACTCGGCCGTCCGGCCGAGTCCAGCCGGCAGCGCCGTGCCGAGTCGACCGGTCCGCCTTCCGAGTCGGGCCGAGTCGGAGGTCAGGGAGGTGGGGGGTCATCTGGTATAGCCTTTGGTATATTTAGTTTTTCATGTTCAGTTCAATGTTTGGAAGTTATCTCGTGTGGACTGTTGGGCTTCTATAAAATTTAAAACAAAATAAATATTAAAAATAATATGGGGTATGGGATTTGAACTCTGGTGGCTTGGTTCAGCAGTGCAAGGTATTACCAATGAGCTACAAGCTCCTTCTTGTAATTATGGAGCTATTTAATTACTTAAAGTAGTTACAGAAAATGTAAATACCCCAAGTATACATTAATTTTTGTACACTAAAAATGGAGTTGTTAAACTTGTAATTAAAAAGCAAAATAATTACTTATAACTTGTGCTCAGATTAAAATACCCCTTTATGGATTTTGAAAAAATATTTGAAAAAATTTGTATAGGAAAATTAGGGTTGTTATACATACTAACAGGACAGCTCGCTAAATGGGCCCTATTCTTAATGGAATTCTCGGTGACATACCGACCTCTTAAGGTAGTGAAAGGCCAGGCCATCGCCGACTTTCTCGCTGAGCATCCAATACCTGCCGATTCACCCCTAAATTGCGAATTGCCAGACGAGCACGTGTTTGACACGATCGACAGGGAGAAAGGAGGGAGTGATACCCGATGGGAACTCTACTTCGACGTAGCATCTTCCATGAAGAAGCGAAAGCACAGCTCCCCCATAATCAAGTCTGGGGTAGACCTCATCTTCGTGATTCTACAAGGAGAGATAATGCGCTTTTCCTTCTCCTTAACAGAGCCGAGGACAAACAATGAAGCCGAATATGAAGCTTTGATAGCAGGTCGTGAGATCGCTGTCGACATGGGAATTGAATACCTCCTCATATATGGAGATTCCCAGCTGGTCGTTAGTCAAGTAAATGGCGACTATCAAATGTGCAAACCGGAGTTAGTAAAGTACGGTGAGAGAGTGCAGCAATTGCTGACCCAAATCCCTTCCTACGCCCTGGAAAGCATACCGCGAGCGGAGAATAGCAAGGCGGATGCGTTAGCCAAACTCGCTAAAGAACTGGCTGACGAAAACCCTGATAATGCGAGGATCGTTGTGCAAAACCGTCGAGTTCTTGCACCGGCAGAAATATCTCCAGAGTCATCTGAAGAGAAAGAAGTGACCAAAGAGACAACCCTACAAATAAAAGACCAGGAAAAGGCTGAGAATTGGAGAGAAGTCTTTATAGACTACAAATTCCGTCGAACACCTGAAGATGCGTTCTCAAGACATCGGCTCATGAAACGAGCTCTATCCTTTGCCTTCATCAATGACACTTTATATAAGAGATCATTTGATTCTCTATGGCTAAGATGCCTGGGACCTGAAGAGGCAAAGAGAGTCGTCCAAGAAACTCACGACGGACTCTGCGGTTCTCATCAAGCCGGGACGAAGATGAAACTGAAGATCAAAAGGATGGGCTACTATTAGCCCACGATGATTCAAGACTGCCTCGAATACGCAAAGCAGTGCCACTCGTGCCAGATTCATGAGGACTTTATCCACCAACATCCAAATCCGCTACACCCGACGGTGGCTAGCTGGCCGTTCGAAATATGGGGAACTGATATAATCGGGCTCATTGACCAGCATCGTCCAGAGGACATCGGTTCATATTGGCAACAACTGATTACTTCTCCAAGTGGGCAGAAGCGATACCGCTGAGAGAAGTGAGGACGGAGAACATCCTCCATTTCTTCAGGACACACGTCATCTATCGGTTCGGCACTCCGCGACGGATTATCTCCGATAACGGGCCAGCCTACAGAAGCCACAAGATCAGCCACTTCGCACAACAGCATAATATAGACTGGAGATACCCTTCGGTCTATAATCCCCGAGCTAACGGTCTAGCTGAGGCTTTCAACAAGACCTTGATGAAGATTGTGAAAAAGACGGTGTCTAAAAATAAGAAGGACTGGTATGAGAGACTGCATGAAGCCCTCTGGGCATATCGAACTACTTTCAAAATGGCCATAAATACAACGCCGTATGCATTGGTATTCGGCACTGAAGCAGTACTCGCCTTGGAGATAGAGCTACCCTCCTTATGAGTGGCAGTTCATTATGAGCTAACGGACGAATAGAATGCTCATCTTCGGCTTGAGGAGCTCAACGCGCTCAACGAAACCTGGCTCATGGCGCAGCAAAACTTGGAAGCTTACAAAGAAAAAATGACGCGCTCATACAAAAGATTGACTAGACCGAGAACGTTCTGCCAAGGCGAACTCGTGCTAGTGGTCAAGAGACCTATGATCCCCAATCGTGCTAAATGGGGGAAGTTCGAGCCAAATTACGAGGGCCCATACATCATAGACAAAGTTTACCAGGGTGGGGCTTACTTGCTCATGGATATGCATGGTGAAAGACCCTTCAGGCCAATAAACGGCCGTTTCATGAAGAAATACCACGCCTGACGAGTCACGGCCTAGGTCAATGATAGATGACGACGCCTATGTTCGCTCGCTATCTTCCTAAGACGGAACTCTATAAGTAGTATCCGACGAAACTTCGCATCGAAAACGTGCGACGGACCGAAACGTCCCTAAACTAACGACGGACCGAGATGTCCTAAAACTAACAATGGACCGAAACGTCTCTAAACTAACGCTTGACCGAAACGTTGTTAAACTACTACCAACCCGCGCCATCTTCAGTCTGACGTGGTAAAAAAAAGGGTACGTCCACAAGCGAGATGGGCACGGATGAAAACCCGAAAGGGCTCCATGAGTAAAAACAGCAGGACTACTGGCGAGCTTTGTGAAAACCCGAAAGGGCGCAATCTCGTTAGAAAACACTTGCAAGGTCTTCTCGACCCTGTAAGGAGAAAATACCTGGGTGAGATCCTTACGACTTATAAGGGAGCAACTCACTTAGGGATCCCCATGATTCCTAAGAAGAAATTACACTTACGAGATCCTCACGACTCGTAAGGAGAATTCCCCTTTGAGACCCTCATGGCTCATAGGATTCAAAAGCCTTAAGCTACATGGATCTGAACCTGTTCTTAAGCCATCATAATCTCCAATGCTGTTCTACAAGCGTTTCAATATTGACCCTTGTATACAATCCACGGGCATGAATAAACATTTCCCTAACAAAGTCCCACCAGCGACTAGGGATATGCTCACACGGTGAACGACCCTTGTAAGTCCTCTCGACTTATAAGGAGAAAACACTCTTGTAAGATCCTTATGATTTATAAGAGAACACACACTTAGGAATCCTCATGATTTCTAAGGAGAAAACGCACCTACGAGATCCTCACGACTCGTAGGGAGAAATACTTTTATGGGACCCTTACGGCTCATGAAGTCAAAAGCTTTAGTCGATAGGATCCTAACCTAGTTTGCTAAGCCATCTTTGTTTAAATCGACAATGGCAAATGATGATTCGCTCCTAGCAATATCCCGGTTGTAGCGATGCTGATGCCTACATCGGTATCAAATTATAAGTCCTTTCACGGCAAATGATGATTTGCTCCTGACAATATTCCAGTCGTAGCGATGCTGATGCTGAGATTGGCATCAGATTCCAAACTCAATACTCGTGATAAAAAAATCAGCGAGCCAAAAATGCATATGAAATAGCCGAAATGATGGGGCAACTTGCAACAAAGTCAGCAAGTAAAAATATATATGCATATAAAAATAGCCAAAATGATTGGGCACCATGAAAAATAGCCGAAATGATTAGGCACCGCGAAAAATAGCCGAAATGATTAGGCAATCGTGACTTTCGCGATATAAAAAGCTGAAATGATAGAGCATCGCGGAAAGAAATAAAAAATGAAATGAAACATTTTCCCCTACAGATGAGATCACATCGATTCCTGTATACAATCCAAAGGCACAAACAAAGAGAGGATCATATCATCCCACCAGGCTCCGTCAGAAAGAGAGCCAGGTTTCGATGGAAACATCTGCATCTCGAGAGATCACCAACAGCGGTCCTCCTCATTCTAGCAGGATCTTGACACGTCAATCAACCTTGGAGCCATGGCAAAGTCCCTGTTCCAAATCTCGACGTTTCACAGACAGCCTAGAGATCACCAACAGCGTTCCTCCTCATTCCAGCAGGATCCAGACGCGACAATCAATCTTGGAGCCATGGAAAAGTACCTGATCCAAATCTCGACGGTTCACAGACAGCCTAGAGATCACCAACAGCGTTCCTCCTCATTCCAACTGGATTCGGACGCGACAATCAAGCGGAGCCATAGCAAAGTCCCTAGTTTCAAGTCTCGACAGCCACATCTACAGCTGAGAGACCCACAACAGCGTTCCTCCTCATTCCAGTAGGATTCATACGCAACAATCAATCTTGGAGCCATAGCAAATTCCCTAGTTCTAAGACTCTACGGTTCATAGACAACCTAGAGATCACCTCGACATCCATCTCATTACAACAGACGCAACGTCAGCAAAGCGGAGCCGTGGCAAAGTTCCCAGTTCCAGGACTCGGCGGTGCACAGACAACCGAGAGTCAACCCCTGACCCCGTACGGCCAAAGTCAATCCTGACCCCGTATGGCTAAAGTCAACCCCTCCTGGTCATGTAGAACACGGCCAAAGTCAATCCTAACCCAGTGGGAAATGGCCAGAGCAAATCCTGGTCACGTAGAACACAGCTAAAGTCAATCTTGACCCCGTGGGAAATGACCAGAGCAAATCCTGGTCCCGTATAACACGGCCAAAGTCAATCCTGACCCCGTAGGAAATGGCCAGGGCAAATCCTGGTCCCGTAGAACACAGCTAAAGTCAATCTTGACCCTGTTGGAAACGGCCAGAGCAAATTCTGGTCCCGTAGAACACGGCCAAAGTCAATATTGACCCCGTGGGAAACGGCCAGAGCAAATCCTGGTCCCGTAGAACACGGCTAAAGTCAATCTTGATCTCGTGGGAAACGGCCAGAGCAAATCTTGGTCCCGTAGAACACGGCCAAAATCAATTTTGACCCCGTGGAAAACGGCCAGAGCAAATCCTAGTCCCGTAGAACATGGCTAAAGTCAATCTTGACCCCGTGGGAAACGGCCAGAGCAAATCCTGGTCATGTATAACACGTCTAAAGTCAATCCTGACCCCGTTGGAAACAGTCAGAGCAAATCCTGGTCCCGTAGAATACGACCAAAGTCAATCCTGACCCCGTGGAAAACAGCCAGAGCAAATCCTGGTACCGTAGAACATGGCTAAAGTCAATCTTAACCCCGTGGAAATAGCCAGAGCAAATCCTGGTCCCGTAGAACACGGCTAAAGTCAATCCTGACCCCGTGGGAAACGGCCAGAGCCACCCCTGACCCCGTACGGCTAAAGTCAATCCTGACTCCGTATGACCAAAGTCAACTCCTCCTGGCCCCGTAGAACACGGCTAAAGTCAATTTTGACTCCGTGGGAAACAGCCAGAGTAAACCCTAGAACTCCCCGTCAAAGCAATGCTTTGACTCAGGAGCAGGTCAACTCATCAATCACTTATGAGTCCTCTCGACTTGTAAGGAGAAAATTCTCTTGTGAGATCTTTACGACTCTCAAGAGAAAACGCACCTAGGAATCCTTACGATTCCTAAGGAGAAACCACACCTGCTAGATCCTCTCGACACGTAGGGAGAAAAGTCTTTATGAGACCCTCACGGCTCATAAAGTTGAAAAGTCTTTGGTGGCAGATCTTAACCCTGTCTCCCAAGCCATCATTGCCTCGCAGAGAGGTCAAGGTAGATTTTCTACAGGCCACACTCTCCTAAGTCAAACATCGACAAGAAAGGAAACAACCACTTGCAAGTCCTCTCGACTTGTAAGGAAGAAAATTCTCTCGTGAGATCCTTACGACTCTCAAGGGAAAAGCACACTTAGGAATCTTCACGATTCCTAAAGAGAAAATACACCTACGAGATCTTCTCGGGGAGAAAAGTCTTTATAAGATCCTCACGGCTCATAAAGTTGAAAAGTCTTAGGCAGCAGACCTAAACCTGCTTCCTAAGCCATCGCTACCTTACAAGGAGACTAAGATGAAATGTTCTCTATTATCTACAGGCCATACTTGCTAAAATCACATGGCGATGACACAGCGAAGAGTAGAAAGCAACAATAGAACAAAAAAATGTGTATCTTTTATTCATGAATTCAATGGAGTAAAAGTTGAATCAAATGAAAGAATAAAAAAATTGGATACATATTATTCAAAGGTTACAAGTGTTCAATCTATACAAAAACAGCTACTGACGAGGAGGTGTCTTTAATAAATCAGCTAGCTGTTCGCGCACTCCTCTCAACTCCTTCTCATGATCGGCCGCCGCGGCCATCTTCGCTTCAATTCGAGCCCGCTGCTGCAAGCACGATGAAACCTTCTCATCGATTTTCCATTGGGCAGCTTCATGGCTCTGCATAACCCGCTCAATGAAGTCGAGCTTCCGCCTCAATGCCTACATTGCTGCAAATTATCAAAGACGGCTCTCAGTTGCGCGGCATTCGCTTCAACTTGGGCGCGCAGCCGAGCAGATTCACCTGAAGCCTCTTCGCATTCCTTCCGCCTCAAGGTCACTTCTTGTTCAAAATGGCGGAGGAAGGACACGCTCTGCTCGACCCACGCAGCCCGCTGGGAGTTCAAAGCCAGAATCTCAGGAGCAGGACGCCTAAGCTCAAGCTCATGCAGGAAGGCCTCAATCTTTCTGCAGTGGTTAACCCAAGACTCAACGACGCCTTCGTTATGGAAGTTCACAAGCGTCTCCAATATTTGATTAACCTCGGCAGAAAAATCTGCAGCGAATGTAGGGGCCTCCGCGTCAAGCTCCTCAATGTATTCGCTCAACATATGCACACTGGTCACAGTGCCTTTTGAAGATGGACGTCTAGAAAAGGGGCCTGCCGGCATTGTGATGCGAGACTCGAACGGAGCTGGAGTCGGTGCGACCGCTACAAAACAAACCATAGTCAGATGTCGGCTCAAGAGATAAAGAAAATGCACGAACAATAGAGTCTACCATACCAGCTATGACAGGGGGCAGAGTTGGGAGTACTGGTGGCGTGACGATCCCCTCGTCCCCTCCTCCAATTTGTAGTGCCGCAATCAATTCAAAATTAACAACGATCGGGTCGCCCGTCTAAGAAAAGAAGGGACGTCGGTTTAGAAAGCTATACTCACCGGCACCATCCGGCAGAGTAACTTCCGACTGGAAGGAGAAGTGCGGGTTCAGCACTTGATACAGATGATCAAAAAGAACTCCTGCAAGATCACGATGATACATGGTCAGTACGCGAAAGATGCTGTCCTAATTTAAATCGCAAATCCATACCTTCCAGCATTTGAGAGGATATAAGAGGAGACAAAGGGGCAGCGACCGTCAGAGCGGCAGCTGGTAGTGCTTCTTCAGGTGTCACAACCTCAGCACTCACCACACCTACATTCGAAGGGAACAAAATGTCATCAGAAGGGATTGCAAAACGAAAAGAATGCAGCAACCCGAAACCTACCAGACAGGTCATCAGCCAAAACGTTGACGGAAGCATCGCCAAGCATCATGACTTCTTCGATCTCATTCGGGGGGATGGTTTCGCCGCCCGTGGCTTCGTCCCGTGATTCCACGAGGGCCGTCGTGACACTCGCAATGCCAGGCAATGGCAGGGAACCACAGGTGGAAAGAGCAGCAATTGGAGCAGTCCCAGACTCCTGAGAAAGAGTAGCCACTTCGGGCTCGGTAGTTGCCGTCATCTCGCCTGCCACCTCCTCATCCGGACTTGGCCCTGCAGGGTAGGGTATATGAGAATCTGAAGATTAAAACTCTGACAAAAGGACTCAGTGTTATGCTACCTTGGGACGGCTTTTCAATTGCTTTCCGAACCGCACGTACTGCCTGTCTATGAGCGGTAGACAGACCGGCCAGAGCACCCTCTGAAGAAGCAGGGACAGGGAGAGCAGCGCTCGAGCCTGCACCTACAGCCAAGACAGTGTTACGTTCTCTTGCTGCACGCCTCCTGCGCTTCCTTTCTGCCTGGGCCGTGAGAGCGGATCTTCTTAAGACCTCTGTCAAGGAGACGTCATCGTCCGAGCCAGGAGCTACCTCTGGAGCCGTTGTGGCGTCCGTCATCGGTTGCTTAAGTGAAGCTTCTTTCGGCGATACTGGCGGAGCTGGAACTTCGGCAGCCGGCCTTGGGAGCGTCGCCGTGTCACCACTCGCGATCAGCACTGCACTTGGGATAATCTGAGTAGAGGTAGTCCCTGCAATAAGATGGAAAAGAAGAGTTAGTTTACCCATAAAAACATGAATGGAGGCGTGGTGAGCCGAAATGCACCGATGCCTAAGGAAGCACGAAGCCTTTCCTTCTCCTCAAAAGTCTTGAGAGAAGCTGTGAGAGCCTCTTCATTGGAGATGCCTGTTGAAGAAGAAGTGTCAGTCAATGCATGATAATAAAAACGTAACAGCGAAAAGATATGACTGAAGTCTACCTGACTACGCAAGGATGACTAGTCCTGCTTGGTGGCTACCTAATCGCTCGGAAGCTGCAATAGCAGCCTCGAGGTCGGTATCATCCGGCGCCATGAATAAGCCTTCGTTGGTCTCATATTCACTTATGCCCTCGCTGGAAGGAGCATGAGGCTCCTGGCCGAATGCAACAACTGCAGAGAGTATTGACTTCTTTCTCTTCTGCGAGCGAGTGCCCGTAGCCGCTAGCATAAGCTTACGCTTGGTGGGCACCTTTGGGCGATGAGTCCCGATATCTGAACCCACGCCATACTCGGGAGACGCCACAGTCACCGCTTTCACGGGAGCATGGGGTAGCGGCAGCTCAGGCATCATGCGCGGGACCACAACTGCATCAACTTCTCTCAAAGGAGGACGAACGACGGTCCGTTGCTTCAAAGGAATAGCTGGATTACCAGCAGGGGCCGCACCCTTACGATCAAGCAACAACTTCTTTTCGTCCCTGATGACAGCACCCATCGCATGCTGGTACCACGCCACGTACACGTTCAACACCTTTGGGACGCAGCTTGGCTCACTAATAAAAAAGTTAGAACCGGTGTTGAGCCTCATGAAATGGTTTAGCGCGCCGCGGATGCCTTCTTCTGTGGCGGGTGGCTCAGCTAGAAAGGCTTCAAGCGGAACACCCTGATTGTAGCTAGATTGTTGGGTGAAACGATGCGGGTTGTATCTCATAAACAACGCTGCATCATTCTGCCAAAACACCAGAAAGCTTGGCCTGATCGAATATAGGTGGAGAATCTCCCGAGCTTTCAAGGTAGAGACGCCATCTTTAAAGGTGTCCCGCAACGGCTGCACCGCCTTCGCGGATTCTTTGCCGATACTTAAGACCTTGTCAACAAAGGTCATGCCATCCCCGACGGCACGCGGACGAAGGAGTAAGCCCTGAGCCTCTCATGGAGTCGGTTCCAAAATAGAAGCGTCAACCAGCCGCAGCAGTCGAGGAAAGTTATAACTTTCATAAAAAGGAGCCTTTTGTGAATTCCAAAGGCGCCAAGCACATGCAACTCGAGCCACGAGGTGAAGTAATGCGTTGAGAAGTTCACAGGCTACACCCCCGGTTGAGTAGTATCTGCCGCTAGGTTAAGGCCGTGATACAAATGGGTTAACCCAGCGACCCCGACAACCACTTTCACCTCAATAACCATTCGATGCGCTGGGTAGAAGACGGACGGCCTTATACGGCGAGGGTGCATCAGATGCGCAAACCAGCTCAGCCATAGCCCGAGAAACCCCAAAAAGAACATTTCTTCGTCGATTCCACGAGATGCAAGCTCTGCAAAAGGGACGACTGGGGTGTCGGGGAGAAAGAAACTCTTGTGATCTGCTTCCGCTGTCGGCAGGTTGCCCAAACCTAAGCCGAAAGGATCGTCAAGTTTGGCGAACTTCGCGGTTTCCTTCGACAGTGCTTCGGAGCGGAGAAAACGAGCGATAAAATCCGTAAAATTAACCCTACGGCTCCCAGACTCGAGAAATAGGCCATCGTAGATATTCAACACCTTAATCAAACTTGGTGATTGATGTTGAATGGCGTTGTCCGGGGTAAGGCCACCGACTTGGCGGCAAAGACGTGCTCATCATAAGGAAGTAGTTCCTCATAATGCTCCTCTCTAACAGGCAAGCCAGAAATCTCTGCGCACTCCTCTAAAGAGATGGAGACTTCCCGATCCAACAAAAGGAAGGTGTGAGTTGAAACGTTCCATTATTCCAAAAAGGCTTTTACCCACCATGTAGGAGGCGTGGGGTACTGAAAGAGAGAAACGTAAACTGCGGGATACAACCCGAGCCTTAGCAACTGTAATCTCTTGGCGGACAGAATGTACGGGGCCCACTGCAAATATCCGGCTGGGTGACGGGGAGTCAAGCCTATGTTGTATGGCTGTCCCCAAGGGCGCGACTCACCATGGCATATACGCCGCCCTAGGATATCCAACGCCATTGGAGGCTGTACGGGTATTGCAGCCAAAGAAGGCTGAAGGAGACCATCTAAAGTCCAATTAACCTCCTCCATGACATAGTTCACCGGGGGTGGGTTGGCATAAGAGATCGCCAAAATGGGCTCCGAGGGTATCGCACAAGAAAAGCTCCGCCGACCCCTGATGATTTTGTTGTACCATGTTCCCCATAGATGAAGATTCTTGTGCTCCGAATCATGGTCTTTGATCAGTGCAAAAACTTCTCGGTCTACGGGCGCTTCGGGGAATCCGCCTTCCGAACGGACGAATGGGAAGGAAGTGTCGAAAGACATAGTACCTGCGCGGAAAAGAATATATTTTCAGTCGCCAATGCTACAGATTAAGTTCCATCACTTTAAATCCGTACCGCACTGTAATGCAGTGAAAAGAGACCAAAAGGGACCCACATAATCTAGATGAAAGTTCATCATTAATAAAAAAAATCAATTCATTTGATAAGACTGTCATTAAACGAGAAAATCCTTAAAAGATTCTCATTTAATGAGGGCCTTCGGGCCAAGGAGTAAATCTCCCATTGAGAGCATCGCTCTATAACAGAGGGACATTTGTCAACTCTGATGATGAAAGGAATAAAAATTCCTTAAGAGCCTTGCTCTGTAAAAATGATGGAATAACCCATCAGAAAACTTAAAATAATTTTTTTAATGAATTAAAATTCTGAGATCTTCAAGATCTATGAACAAACTCTAAGAGTTTTCATGAAAGATTAATAAGTCTATATGATTTGAAAAGAGCAAAGCTCTGTTGATGGGTTAGGAAACCCTAAGAAAGATTTAAGATCTAACAAGAGCAAAGCTCTGTTAAGAAACCCTAAAAAATGTTTTCTTGAATATTTATGATCTAAGGAGAGCAAAAGCTCTGTTAATGGGTGAAACCCTAGTTTATTGACTAATCTCTTTAAAGATTTGATATTTTACCTAAAAATTTGACAGAGTTCTGTCTTTAAGAGAGTTCTTAAAACAGAGAGCTATGCTCTAAAGGAGAAATTGATTATCAGAAAACAAGAAAGAAGATGAACAGAAGTCATCTTAAGGGCCAAATGCCCTATTTATAGGCACTGAGAGCCGTTTCAACTTCAATATTGATCTAATGGTGGAGATGCTTTCACCGCTGCACTCACGTATGAGCCACATGAGCGCAACGGTGGGGGGCATTTGTTTCCCCCAATCAGAGCCAAACTCTGTTCAAGTTCTCAAAATTTGAAATGAGCAGCGCTTCATAAGAGCGCCAGCGCTCTGAGGCAGCGCTTACGTGCAAAGCACGAGTGCGCCAGCGCAAAGGGCGCCAGTGCTCTGAAGCAGCGCACACGTGAAAAGCACGAGCAAAGAGCGCTAGCGCTCTGAAGCAGCGCTCACGTGCAAAGCACGAGTACGCTAGCGCTGGAACTAAATGTTCCTCACCGTTAGATCAAAGATCCAATAAAAATGATAAATCATCAATTGGCCAGAATGAAATTCTGTTAAGGAAAGATTCCTCAAAATCTTTCCAAACAAAAAGATTGTGCTCTGTAAATCAGAGCACCGTTGGATCAATGATCCAATGCTGATTAAAATATCACCAGAATACAGAATAAATTCTGTATGGGAAAATATTTCCCAATCTTGTTAAAAACAAGAAGATTGCCTTCTGTAAATCAGAAGCCCTTGGATCAAAAATCCAACGATGGGGGAATCCCCAAATCAATTGGAGAAAAGATCTCCTTAACCGATTGAACAAATCAGCTTGCCCTATATAAAGGCCCCAAGACTTCAAGTCTCAGAGAGAGGAATCCCCCTATAAACTTTGAGAAATCTCAGAAAGAAGAGCAAGCTCTCGGTAGAAGAATTTTTCTTCAAGCTAAAAAAAACAGAGATAAGAAAAATCTCATTAAAGAAGAAGAACATAATTCTTCTCACAGATCATAGATCTATAAGACTAAGGTCTTTTTATAAAAAGAGATCATGAACATCTCATTATAAAAAGGGGGAGGATAATTCAATTCTCTTAGGATCACAGATCCATAAAGGCAAAAATTTTCACCAAAATAAGAGATTGAAACATCTCCTATAAAATAAGAACTTTGTTCTTAGAATCTTGAGACAAAGTCTTTTATAAACGAAAATTTATTTCTCAGATCATAAAACTGATCAGAAGTGCTTATGCTCTCTTGGACTGGCGCACAGCGCCAAGCGCACCACGTGCTCCTCACGTGTGCGCCACTTAACAAATAGCGCTTTGCGCTCATGGACTGGCGCTCAGTGCCAAGCGCACCACGTGCTCCTCACATGTGCGCCACTGAACAAATAGCGCTTTGCGCTCATAAACCGGCGCTTTGTGCTCATAGACTCGCATTAGCGCCAAGCGCGCCATGTGCTCCTCACGTGTGTGCTATATCACAGAAGTGCTTTGCGCTCATTAACTGGCGCTAGCGCCAAGCGCGCCACGTGTTCCTCACGCGTGCGCTGATAGAACATAAACTGTTATTTAAATAAAGCCCTAGAGCTATGATGAATGCTCAGCATTCAATAAAAGACAGAAGGCTGTCAGAACCCAAATCGATGCTTAGCATTGTCAAATATTTAACATTTTAACTGAGTGGGCCGAGCCCAAGTTGGCCATAAACCCCTCATTCAGATTAATTGAGCCCATATGCTTATAAATCTCAGATCTTAGTCCCAATTGGATTACAGATCTTCCAACCAATAATGTTTCAAGGGTACATCTCTTCACTTCTCTGATATTTGTCGTTGTAATCCTTCAATGTCTTCAAAGAGGCGACGGGTCCCGAAAACCAGACATTCTATGGACTGTGGGGTCCTTAAACTCATAGACTATGATGTCCTTAACCTTAGACTGTGGGGTCCTTAAATCCATGGACTATGATGTCCTTAACCTCGGACTGTGGGGTCGTTAAACCCATGGACTATGATGTCCTTAAACTTTACAGACTATGACGTCTTTAAATTTGACCGCAAAGTCTTTAAACTAAAACAATAGAGCTCAAATGCTCTTTTGTTGGATCTAAATGATCCTGTTAAGTAGATCTTAGTCTAAAATTAGACTAACGTATCCTTAACAAACGTTTAAGTTGATCTTAGTCTCAAATGAGACTAACTTATCCATAAACCCAACAAAAGCCCAAATCTAAGAAAATACGGATTTGGACTAATCCACGCCCTATGGGCGACAACATAAATTAGTCTCCGTATACAATCCACGGGCAACCAAAAACAAAACAAACACACACGACACGAAGTGACCATCTGGAGAAGAAGAAAGTGGTTACCGCGATACGGTAGCGTAATTAACTGCAGGGGCTTGCGCTTGCAGGGAAGAGCGTCCCCACAATCAAAAACCCCTCAACGACGGAGAATCTGACGAAGTTTGCTACATTATCCGCATCCGTTTAAACCTTCGATAAATGGTGCCATAAATCAACTTAGCATCTTCGGAGAGGTGGACGGATAGCACCAAATAGCATCTGCCCTCGAAATTCAGGCAAGACAAACCTACACGATCTCGTTTCTGTTTTCGGCGGAGAACACTATACTTATGCTATCAAATTACATATGACAGATTATCGCTGTTAGTGCATACTTACGATTTCAGTATGATGTTATTTACTATTCACGAGTTGGCAACTCACCCCCGTTGTGCCGCAGAATTTTTTAGGTCTGATCATCAAAGTGGTCGCGGCAGGGCGCCTTATTATCTCTACTTTTGCAGATACCGCTACGGTTGGCTGTGAAGCCGTTTGCTATAGGTGGGTTGCGGTTATCCGATGATGTACATTGTATATTTCTTGTACCTAGTACTCTCCATCTACCACCTTCATGTATTGATTTAGAGACGAGTTGTCAGGATCGATGTTGTTATTCTTATGACTCTAGTTGTCGTGCTTGTGTGAGCCGGCCTTTATATATGTGGATTATCTCATTTCTTCGCTACGGTGTCGTATATCGGTTGTGGTGCTTGTTTCCTCCGTTGGGCGAGATTTGCTCCCATTTGGGGATGTTTTACTTTTATCTTATGTTTGTACCCGTTTCGGGGCTAGCTTTTACAAAGGAGGTGCTGCCGAAATTTTTATGAAAAACAAACTTAAGTTTAAAGTTTTGCATCGAGATTTTTAAAAGTGATCTATCTTTCTTTCTTATAATGGTTTAGATTGCTGGGTTTTTCGTCTTACTTAATTGCGTTACGCCTGTTGACGTTACGTAGTTTAAGTGCCGGTTATGTGCCCAATTTTGGGTCATGACAGCTTGGCGCTGAGCGCCAGACTTGGAGCGCTAAGGCGCTTCTTATAAAGTAGCGCCTACGTGAGGAGCACGTGGAGCGCTTGGCGCTGAGCGCCAGATTTGGAGCGCTAAAGCGCTTCTTTGGCAGTTCTGATCAATTCTGTGCTCTGAGAATTAAATTCTCGGTTTATAAGAGATTTTGTCTTATAACTGGCGCTCTTGTGCTTTGCACGTGAGGCGCTGCCTCAGAATCTTTGACTCTTGGCGCTGGCGCTCTTAGCACGAGTGCTCTCGTGCTTTGCACGTGAGGCGCTGCCTCAGAGTCTTTGACTCTTAGTGCTTAGCGCTAGCGCTCTCGTGCTTTGCATGTGAGGCGCTGCCTCAGAGTCTTTGACTCTTAGCGCCGGCGCTCATGGCGCCGGCGCTCTTGTGCTTTGCATGTGAGGCGCTGCCTCAGTTCATGTTTCAAATTTTGAACAGAGCTTTGGTCTCTGATTGGGGAAACAAATGCCCCCCACCGTTGCGCTCACGTGGCTTACACGTGAGTGTAGCGGTGGCAGCCTTTCCACCGTTAGATCAACTTGTAAGTTGGATCGACTTCCAGCGTCTATAAATAGTGCCTTTGGCCCTTGAGATGACTGTTGTTCATCTTCTTTCCTCCTTGTTTTTCTGAGAATTTAATTCTCTCTTCAGAGCATAGATCTCTGTCTAAAGAACTTCTTTAAGTTAGAACTTTGTTCAAATATTTGGTAAGAATCATGTTTGACCCCATTAAACAGAGCTTTGATCTCACTAGATCATCGATCTAAAAAAACGGATTTTTAGGGTTTCTTAACAGAGCTTTGCTCTTCCTAGATCATAGATCTAAAAAGATATTTTGTAGGGTTTCTTAACCCATTAATGAAGAACTTTTAGAGTTTCTAAGATTTGTATTTCAAATCTTTAAAGATCTTGGGGTTTTACCTCTGTAAAATGCTTTGCTTTTTTTTTTTAGGGTTCTGATGGCTTGTTCCATCGTCTTCGCAGAGCATAGCTCTTTAGAATTTTTGGGGAATTTTTATTCCCCTCATAATGACAGATGTGACTTCTGTTGCAGAGCCCTGCTCTCAATGGAGTTTAACTCCTTGTCTTGAGGAGTCTTTCATTAAATGAGAATCCTTTTAGGATTTCCTCTTTAATGAGTGACTGTCTCATCAATGATGAGCCGCTATCTTGATTTTTTGGGTCCCCTTTGGTCTCTTTTCACTGCATTGCAGTGTGGTACAAATTTAAGGTACCATGTATTAGAATTTGGACTGTAGCATTGACAGCTAACTCTTGTTCCTTTTCGCGCAGGTACTATGTTTTTCGACACTTCTTTCCCCTTCGTTCGTCCGGAGAGTGCATTGGCTGACGCGCCCATAGACCGGGAAGTTTTTGCACTGATCAAAGATTACGAGACGGAGCAGAAGTCTCTTCATTTATGGGGGTTGCGGTACAACCAAATCATTCAGGGTCGACGCAGCTTCTCTTGTGCGACGCCTTCAGAGCCGATCTCCGCTATTCACTATGCTGACTCACCCCAAGTAAACTATGCCGTAGAGAAGGTCAACTGGACTTCGGAGGGTCGCCTACAGCCCTCTATAGCTTCAATACCCGTACAACCTCCAATGGCTTTGGATATCTTGGGGCGGCGCATATGTCAGGACGAGTCGCGCCCTTGGGGACAGCCGTACATGATCGGTTTGACTCCTCGACACCCAGCCGGATACTTGCAGTGGGCTCTATACATTTTGTCGGCCAAGAAATCACTGCTGCTAAAGCTCGGGTTGTACCCCACAGTTTACGCGTTTCTTTTCTAGTATTCCACGCCCCCTGTATGTTGGGTCAAAGCTTTCTTGGAACAATAGAATGTACCGACTCACACCTTCCTTCTATCAGATCGGGAAGTTTCCATCTCTTTGGAGGAGTTCACGGAGATCTCCGGCTTACCTGTCAGGGGAGAACATTACGAGGAGCTACTTCCTCCTGACGAGTACATCTTTGCCACTAAATCAGTGGTGATGGGCCTTACCCCAGAGAATGCCATTCAACATCAATTCCCGAGTCTGATTAAGGTGTTGAATATTTATGAGGGTCTGTTTCTCGAATCGGGGAGGCATGGGGTCAGCTTCGCAGATTTTATCGCCCGCTTTCTTCGCCCGGATGTTTTGTCAAAACAAGCTGCGAAGTTCGCCAAACTCGACGACCCGTTTGGTTTTGGTTTGGATAGCCAGCCGACGGCGGAAGCAGATTTGAAAAACTTCTTCATTCTGGATACCCCGGTCGTTCCTTTCGTAGAGCTTACTGCTTCAAACGTCGATGAAGAGACGTTCTTCCTAGGGTTTATTGACTTGTGGTTGAACTGGTTCATGCTTCTGATGCACCCTCGCTATATGAGAACGTCAGTCTTTTACCCAGCCCACCGAATGGTTGCCGGGATGCGAGTGGCCGTCGGGGTCACTGGGCTGGCTCACCTGTACCATGGCCTTAGCTTGGCGGCAGACACCACTCAGCCGGGAGTGCAGCCCGTGTAATACCCCAGAGCAGTGCGGTCTTAAGACATCATGGTGATCCGCTCTTTCCACACTCAGTGCGGTCTGTTGCGGACATCTTGGTGATCTGAGTGAGGGAGCCATTTCAAAATAATGGGATCGGGTCCTTAAAGCACATTCCGAAAGAGGACCGAACTGCATTATAAATATAATGATACCACCCTCAATTACAGAGGCGCCTTTTAAGTGAACCGGGACTACAGGAGCTTGAGAACTCCGTAGTTAAGCGTGCTCGGTTCAGGGAAGTCTTGAGATGGGTGACCTCCTGGGAAGTGGCCCCTGGTCGAGTCCAGTTCGCTCTAAAGGGAAAAACCGTATGCTTTCGGCCAAAGCGGACAATACCATCTATACTGGGGCATGGGGCGTTAAATTTATGGTGGCCCATGCAGGTCCCTCAATAGTAGGTTTGTGGTTCGAGGATGAACTATTGTTCTTAGATGGGGGGAATGCAATACCCCAGAGCAGTGCAGTCTTAAGACGTCATAGTGATCTGCTCTGTCCACACTCAGTGCGGTCTGTTGCGGACATCTTGGTGATCTGAGTGATGGAGCCATTTCAGAACAATAGGATCGGGTCCTTAAAGCACATTTCGAAAGAGGACCGAACTGCATTATAAATATAATGATACCACCCTCAATTACAGAGGCGCCTTTTAAGTGAACTGAAACTACAGGAGCTTGAGAACTCCGTAGTTAAGCGTGTTCGGGCTAGGGAAGTCTTGGGATGGGTGACCTCCTGGGAAGTGGCCCCTGGTCGGGTCCGGTTCGCTCTAAAGGGAAAAACCGTGCGGTTTCGGCCAAAGCGAACAATACCATCTGTACTGGGGCGTGGGGCGATACAGCCCGTAAACCTCCCGCAGCATTATTTTATGTCGTGGATTCAACTTCATGTGCTTGGCGCTTTCGGAGTCCACAAGCGGCCCCGTTTCTACGACAGCTATAATTTTCCTCGGGTCATGTCCCTACTTGACGCTTCTGTTTTAGATCCGTCACAGCGAGAGGCTCGCGGTCTGGTCCTTCGCCCGCGTATGGTCGGGGATGGCATGACCTTTGTCGATAGGGTCCTGACTATCGGCAAGGAATCCACTAAGGTGGTGCAACCGCTGCGTGACACCTTTAAAGACGGGGCTCCCACGTTGAAGGCTCGGGAGATCTTGCATCTGTACTCGATTAGGCCGGGCTTCTTAGAGTTCAGAAAAAACGACTCGGCACTTTTCATGAGGTACAACCCGTACCGTTTTGCCCAAAGTCGGGTTACAACCAGGGTGTTCCCTCGAGGCCTTCCTGGCAGAACCGTTGCTACTGAAGAGGGTATCCAGAACGTGTTGCACCATTTCATGCGGCTAAACACCGGGTCTAACTTTTTTATCAGTAAGCCGAGCTGTGTTCCGAAATCCATGAACGCATAAGTGGCATGGTACCAGCACGCGACAGGTGCTGTCATTAGGGAAGAAAAGCGGTTGCTGCTTGATCGCAAGGGTGCAGCCCCTGCTGGTAATCCAGCTGTTCCCCTGAAGCGACGGACCATTGTTCCTCCTTCCCTTAGAGAAGTTGCTATGGTTGCATTCCCGTGTGCTCTTCCTGCAGAGCCTCTCCCCCGTTTTCCTGTTGAAATGGCAGCTGCAGCGTCTCCTGAGTCTGGCGTTGGTATGGAGATCGGGACTCGTCGCCCAAAATTTCCCGCTAAGCGCAAGCTCCTGTCGTCGGCTGCCGGCGTTTGCTCACAGTTTTAGAAGAAGTCGCTCTTTTCTGCTGACGTTATGCTCGGCCAGGAGCCCCATGCTCCCTACAGCGAAGGCTTGTGCGAGTATGGCACTAATGATAGCTTGTTCGACACGCCGGTGACTGACACCGACCTACAGGCTGCCTTTCTGGCCTCCGAGTGATTGGCTCGCGAAGAAGCGACGTTAATTACCATCGCAAAGTCAGGTATACTTTAGTTGTATTTTTTTGTTTATTCCTTTCTTATGATTATGCTTTTACTGATGCCCTTTTCTTCAACAGGCATTTCTGCTGAAGAGGCTCTCGCGGCTTCCATCAAGACTTTCGAGGAGGAAGAGAGGCTTCGCGCTTCTTTGGGTCTTGGTATAATTCGGCTTATTATACCTCCATTCCCTTTTTCTTTATTCATGATTTGACCCTCTCCTTTATTTTATTGCAGGGACTACCTCGACTCAGGTTATTCCGAATGCGGTGCCGATCCTAAGTGGTGATGCAGCGACGCTTCCAGAGCCAGCTATTGTGGCCCCAGCTCCTCCAACATTACCGCAGGAGGCTTCGCTAAAGCGGCCGATGACAGACGCTGTAATGGCTCTAGAGGAGGAGCTTGGTTCGGACGATGACGTCCCTTTGACGGAGGTCTTGAGGAGATCGGCTCTCATGTCCTAAACTGAAAGGAAACGCAGGAAGTGCACAGCGAAGGAACGTGATGCCACTTTGGCTATAGGTGCAGGCTCAAGCACCACTCCATCTGTCGCTATTCCTTCAGAGGGTGCTCCAACTACCCTGTCTACACCCCATAGACAGACTGCACGTGCGGCTCGGGAGGCAACCGAGAATCTTTTGCAAGGTAATATAATGCCCGGTCATTTTATTAGAACTTGATCTGCAAATTCTTATACATGACATCCTGCAGGGCCAAGTCTTGGTGACGAGATGGTAGGCGAGACGATGGCGACCACAAAGCCCGACGTGGCTACTCTCTCTCGGGAGTCTGGGACTGCCCAAACCGCCGCTCTTTCCCCTTGTGGCTCCCTGGTATCGGCGAGCATTGCGAGTGTCATGACGGCCCTTGTCGAATCAGGGGATGAAGCCATGGGCACGGAAACTACTCCTATGAGGGAGAGCGAAGAAAACACTACGCCGGGTGATGCTTCCGTCGCGGCTTCGGTTGGTGACCCGTCAGATAAGTCTTGAATCACTGTTCTTTTTTATTTCACATTCCCGTTCGGCTTCTTCTGACGATGTTTTGCTTGTAGGTGCAGCCAACGTTGAAATTGTTCCATCTGAAGCTCCTCCGGTCGCCACTATAATGGTTGTTGTTCTTTCGCCTTCTCCTATGTCCTCCGGAATGCTGGAAGGTATAGGTTTACGATTTATCGATTTCATTGTTGGTATCATCCCCCTGTACTGACAGTATATTGTCACAATTTTGCAAGAGTCTTTTTTGACTACCTGTATCAGGTGCTGAACCCGCATTTCTCCTTCCAGTCGGAAGTCACTCTGCCACTGGTATTGGTTAGTATATCTTTCAGCTATTGTTTTCCCCCCTTTTTTCATAAATAGCCGTATTGTTACTGAGTCTTCCTTGTATTGATCACAGCGTCACGGATTGGAGGAGGGGATGAGAGAATAGCTGTGCCTCCGGTACTCCCCATTTTGCCGTCTATCACAGCCAGTATAGTAGACTCTATCGCTCGTGTATTCTTTTTACTTTCCGAGTCGACATTTGACCATAGTTTGTTTTGCAGCAATCACACCGGCTCTAGCTCCTTTCGAGTCTTGGATCCCAATGCCGGCAGGGCCTTTTGCTAGACGCCCATCTTCCAGGGGCGCTGTGAATAGTCTGCGAATGTTGAGCGAGTTCATCGAGGATCTTGATGCCGAGGCTCGCGCATTTGCTGCAGACTTTGCTGCTGAGGTTAATCCTATGCAGAAGACACTCGTGAACTTCCATGACGCAGGCGTTGTCATGTCTTAGGTTAATTATTGCAGAAAGATCGAGGCTTGCCTGCATGAGATTTAGCTCAAGCGTCTTGCTCCGGAAGTATCGGCTTTGAACTCCCAGCGAGCTGCATGGGTTGAGCAGAGTGTTCCTTTCCTTCACCATTTTGAACAAGAGGCGACCCTTAGGCGGAATGAACAAGAGGCGACTTCTAGCGAGTCCGTCCAATTGCGTGCCCAGGTCGAAGCAAATGCTGTGCAACTGAAAGCTATTTTTGAAAACCTCCAACGATGTATTTTTGACGGGCTGGTGCTGAGGAAGAAGCTTGATTTTACTGAGCGGGTTACGCAGAGTCATGAAGCCACTCAGTGGGAAATCATGAGAAGCTTTCATCTGTTTGCAGCAGCGGGCTCGAATTGAAGTGGAGTTGGCCGCGGCAGCTGATCGTGAAAATGAATTGAGAGGAGTGCGAGAGTGACTTGCTGATTTGCTAAAAACGCCTCCTTCTCGGTAGCCATCTTTGTATCGACCGAAAATTTGTAATTTATGAATAACTTGCCTTTATTCATTTTTTTAAATTCTTTTATATGAGGTATCTTGTACTCAATTGAATTCATGAATAAAAGACACAATTTTTTTTTATCTTGTACCATCGCTTTATTTTCTTTGGTGTGTCATTGGCATGTTACTTTAGCAAATGTGGAATGTGGATAGTAGATAGCAGTCCATCTTAACCTCCTTGTAGGGTAGCGATGGCTTAGGAAACAGGTTCAGGTTTGCTGCCTAAAACTTTTCAACTTTATGGGCCGTGAGGGTCTCATAAAGACTTTTCTCCCTACGAGTCGAGAGGATCTCGTAGGTGTAATTTCTCCTTAGGAATCGTGAGAATTTCTAAGTGCTTGTTTTCTCTCGAGAGTCGTAAGGATCTCACAAGAGAATTTTTCCCTTTTACAAGTAGAGAGGACTCGTAAATGGTTGTTTCCCTCCATGTCGAGATGTGACTTTGGAGGGTGTGACCCTTGAATAGTATGCAATGGCCCATTTTGGGCCGAGTTGCAGGGCCCCAGTGCTTAGGAAACATGTCCTTATGCGCATCTCCTAAGGCTTTCCCCTACGAGTCAAGACGAATCGAGGGATTATTGGTTGACTGGCTCCGCTTTCTGCGGTGTCAGGGTTGACGTGCTCCGCTTTCTGTGGTCTCCGCTTTCTGCGTGGTTGACGTACTCCGCTTTCTGCGGTGTCCGGATTGACGTGCTCCGCTTTCTGCGGTATCGGGGTTAACGTACTCCGCTTCTTGCGGTGTCGGGGTTGACTCTAGGTTGTCTGTGAACCGTAGAGTCTTGGAACTGGGGATTGCGCCGTTGTTCCAATTGGTGATGGCGTGTCCGTATCTTGCTGGAACGAGGAAGAACGTCGTTGTTGATCTCTAGGCTATTGATGTTGCCATTGAGATCTGACTCTCCGTTTGAAAGAATCCGGTGGGGGAAATGTGGTTCCCTTTTCGTTTATGCCCATGGATTGTATACAGGGGTCAGTATGGACTCGCCTGTAGGGTAAAGTTTCATTCTTTCATCATTTTTTATTTCTTTCCGCGATGCTCTATCATTTCAGCTTTTTTATATCACGAAAGTCGTGATTGCCCAATCATTTCGGCTATTTTTCGCGGTACCCAATCATTTCGGCTATTTTTGTTTTTTACTCGCTGTTTTTTATTGCGAGTTGCTCAATCATATCGGCTATTTTTGTATGTATTTTTGGCTCGCTGACTTTTTGCTTGGAGTATGGAACTTGAAATCTAATTCCAATCTTAGCATCAGCATCGCTGCGACTGGAATGTTGCCAGGAGCGAATCATCATTTTCCATGAAAGAACTTGGAATTTGATACCAATTTAGGCATCAGCATCGCTACCACTGGGACATTGCCAGGAGCGAATCATCATTTGCCTCTGTCGATTCGAACAAAGGTGGCTTAGTAAACAGGGTTAGGATCCTGTCGACCAAAGCTTTTGACTTCGTGAGCCGTAAGGGTCTCATAAAGATGTTTCTCCCTACGAGTTGTGAGGATCTCATAGGTGCGATTTATCCTTAGGAATCATGAGGATTCTTAAGTACGTGTTCTCTTATAAGTCGTAAAGATCTTACAGGAGCGTTTTCTCCTTATAAGTCGAGAGGACTTATAAGTGTTGTTCACCAAGTGGGGAAATTTCGCACCATTGGTGGGAACTTGGTGGGGGAGACGTTTATTTGTGCCCGTAGATTGTATACAAGGGTCAATATTGAACTGTTTGTAGGGCAGTCTGGGAAATGTGATGGCTTAAGAACATGTTTAAATCTCTGTAACTTAAGGCTTTTGAATTTTATGAGCCGTGAGGGTCTCATAAGAGGGTTCTCCTTACGAGTGTGAGGATCTCGTAAGTGTAATTTCTCCTCAGGAATCGTGAGGATCCCTAAGTGTGTTTCTCCCTTGTGAGTCGTAAGGATCTCACGCAGGTATTTTCTCCTTACAATGTCGAGAGGACCTTACAAGTGTGCATGAATTTTTTATGAGTCTGCGCCCTTTCAGGTTTTCACAAACTCGCCGGTAGCCCTGCTGTTTTTACTCACGGAGCCCGAAAGGGTTTTCATCCGTGCCCATTTCTCTTATGGACGTACCTTTTTCTTTCTTTCTTTCTTTCTTTATTATTATTATTATTTTTATTTATTATTTTTTTGCCGCATTAGCCTAAGGATGCTGCGGTTCGTAGTAGTTTAAGGACGTTACGGTCTGGAGCTAGTTTCAGGACATTGCGGTCCATTGCTAGTTTAGGGACATTTCGGTCCGCTGTTAGTTTAAGGACATCTCGGTCCACTATTCTCCATGTTTGATACGGAGTACTGTTGGGTACTACTTTTGGAGTTCTGACTTAAGAAGATAGCGAGCGAACATAGGCGTCGTCATCTATCGTTAACCTGGGCCGTAACTCGTCAGGCGTAGTATTTTTTCAGGAACCGGCCGTTTATTGGCCTGAAGGGTTTTTCACCATAAATATCCATGAGCAATTAAGCCCCACCTTGGTAAACTTTTTCTATGATGTACGGGCCCTCATAGTTTGGCTCGAATTTCCCCCGTTTGGCACGATTGGGGATCATAGGTCTCTTAACCACTAGCACGAGTTCGCCTTGGAGAAATGTTCTTGGCCTAGTTAATCTTTCGTATGAGCGTGCCATCCTTACTTTGTAAGCTTCTAGGTTTTGCTGCGCCATGAGACGGATTTCATCGAGGGCGTCGAGCTCCTCAAACCGAAGATGAGCATTCTCTTCATCCGTTAGTTCGTGATGAACCACCACTCGTAGAGAGGGTAACTCTATCTCGAGAGGGAGTGCCGCTTCTGTGCCGAATACTAATGCGAATGGCGTTGTACTCGTAGCCATTTTGAAGATAGTCCGATACGCGCAGAGAGCTTCATGCAGTCTTTCGTGCCAGTCCTTTTTATTTTTGGACACCGTCTTCTTTATGATCTTCGTCAAGGTCTTGTTGAAAGCCTCGGCTAGATCGTTAGCTCGAGGATTATAGACCGAAGAGTATCTCCAGTCTATATTATGCTGCTTCGCGAAGCGGCTGATTTTGTGACTTCGGTAGGCCGGCCCGTTATCGGAGATAATCCGTCGCGGAGTGCCGAACCGACGACGTGTGTCTTGAAGAAATGGAGAATATTCTCTGTTTTCACTTCTATTAGCGGTACTGCTTCTGCCCACTTAGAGAAGTAATTGGTTGTCGCCAATATGAACCGATGTCTTTTGGATGACGCCGGTTTGATGGGCCCAATTATGTCGGTTCCCCACATTTCGAACGGCCAGCTGGCCACTATTGGGTGTAGCGGGTTTGGATACTTGTGGATGAAGTCTCTATGAATTTGACACGAGTGGCACTGCCTTCGCGTATTCGAGGCAGTCCTGAATCATCGTGGGCCAATAGTAGCCTATTCTTTTGATCTTCAGGTTCATCTTTGGCCCGACTTGATGAGAACCGCAGAGTCCGTCGTGAGTTTCTTGGATGAATCTTCTTGCTTCTTCCGGTCCCAGGCATCTCAGCTACAGAGAGTCGAACGATCTCTTATATAGAGTGTCATTGGCGAAGGAGAAAGACAGAGCTCATTTCATGAGCTGGTGTCTTGAGGATGCATCTTCAGGTGTTCGACGGGATTTAAAGTAGTCTATAAAGACTTCTTTCCAATTCTTAGCCTTTACTTGATCTTCTATTTGTAAGGCTTTTTGCTTGGCCGCTTCCTTTTCTTTAGACAACTCCGGAGATATTTCCGCTGGTGCAAGAACCCGACGGGTTTGTATAACGATCCTTACGTTATCGAGGTTTTCGTCGGCCAGTTCTTTAGCGAGTTTGGCCAATGCATCCGCTTTGCTATTTTCCGCATGCGGTATGCTTTCCAGGACGTAGGAAGGTATTTAAGTCAGCAATTGTTGCACTCTCTCACCGTACTTTACCAACTCTGGTTTACACATTTGATAGTCGCCGTTTATTTGACTAACGACCAGCTGAGAGTCTCCGTATATGAGGAGGTTTTCGATTCCCATGTCGACAGCGATCTCAAGAACTGCTATCAAAGCTTTATATTCCGCTTCATTGTTTGTCCTTATCTTTGTTAAAGAAAAGGCAAAGCGCATTATCCCTCCTTGTGGAGTTACGAAGATGAGGCCTACTACAGATTTGATTATGGGGCAGTTGTGCTTTCTCTTTTTCATGGAAGATGTCCCATCGATGTAAAGTTCCCATCAGGTATCACTCCCTCCTCTTTCCCTGTCGATCGTGTCAAACGCGTGCTCGTCTGGCAATTCGCAATTTAGGGGTGAATCGGCAGGTATCGAATGCTCAGCGGGAAGTCGGCGATGGCCTGGCCTTTCACTGCCTTGAGAGGTCGGTATGTTATCGAGAATTCCATTAAGGGTAGGGCTCATCTAGCAAGCCTTCCTGTTAGTATGGCTCTTGACTGTTTCCCCAATCAGAGCAAAGCTCTGTTCAAATTTTTAAATTTGAAATGAAGCAGCGTTTCATAGCAACGCCAGCGCTGAGAGTCAAAGGCTCTGAGGCAGCGCACCATGTGCAAAGCACGTGAGCGCTAGCACTAAGAACGCTGCACTAAGAAGCGCACCACGTGCAAAGCACGTGAGCGCTAGCGATAGATCAAAATGTTCTCGGCCCTTGGATCAAAGATCCAACGAACATGATTAAAAATCATCAATTGACCAGAATAAAATTCTGTTAAGGAAACATTCCTCAGAATCTTTCCAAACAGGAAAAATTATGCTCTGAAAATCAGAGCACTGTTGGATCAATGATCCAATAGTGATTAAAAATCACCAAAATACAGAATAAATTCTGTATGGGAAAAGATTTCCCAATCTTGTTAAAAACTAGAAGATTGCCTTCTGTAAAACAGAAGCCCTAGGATCAAAGATCCAACGGTGGGGAAATCCCCAAATCAATTAGAGAAAAAATCTCTTCAACCGATTCAACAAATCAGCCTACTACCCTATATAAAGGCCATAAGACTTCAAGTCTGAGATAGAGAGACCTCCCCATAAGCTTTCAAATCGAAAGAAGAAAAGAGAGAGGAACCTGATTTGAATGAGATTTAGCGTGCTTGCACTTTCTAAAAGATAGATCAAAAATATTTGTAACCGCAATCAAGAACGGCGTCGCTTTGCAGCTAGCCGGTGAGTACGGGTCGGTCCACATGGATGTTGTGAATTTCCGATTCGTTCTTACGAGTTAATTCCGAATGGTGTTCGGATTGATTTTTAAATTTAAAATCCTAAATTATTCTACCTAGGGCAATTAATTGAAAGTTATAACTAGGGCAGAGAAATAAAATCTATATTAGGGCAGGAAAATAAATTTAATCTAGGGCATGAATTGAAATTATCTAGGGCAAGAAAATAAACAAATCTACTTACTTTACAGATGCATTTCTCCAATCATCCATGCAGGGTTGTCAGATCTGAATTTCAGAATTGAAGAGAGGCACCGATGCTCTCCATAAAGAATTTTGGAATTTTTATTAAAAGGAGGCATAAAAAATTACAATCTGTAGAGTTCCTATTTATAGAGAATAGGAAACCCTAGGGTTACATTTGATCCGCATGTTTGCATTTACAAAAATAGCCCTCTAGGAAGACCGGTCAATGCCGCCACTTTATTTCGCTAAAAATTTAATTTTTTATTTCTTTAAAACTGCCGCAGAACCGCGGCCCGAGGCATGGTTTGGCCGCGGTTCCGCGGCCAAAAGGAAGATTTGGCTTCTGCAACTTCTAGGCTGGGCTCCTGGTGACTTTGTCTTCCTATTTCTATATGTCTTTTTCCATTTGGGCTTTTAGGTTGGTTCCAGATCTTCAGTGAACAATTTGCAATGGCTTTTTAACCGTTTGCCTTGACATTTTGGGGTCTTGCGTTGCCTTGTTAATTGTGAACTGTTTTTCGATGTAGGCTTGACTAAGATCCTCCCATTTGTTGGTCAAAAGTCCATATTTTCATCGTCTTTACATCGTTTTCACTGTTTCCTGTCCAAGAACCTATAACCTGTAACATGTAGCAGACATGCGTCAAAAGTACCTGTTTTATAAAAAGAATAAGAATGGGGAATTTATTAATGCAATATTATGGTGTGAACAAATACCCCCAAACTTATCTTTTGCTCGTCCTCGAGCAAACTTATTTTTATTCACTAAAAACCTAACCGCACTTTCGCAGGGAAACGCGATTGCACTGAGCACGTGCAACAAGCCGTTAAACCTCTAGGTGTCCCTAGTAGGAGGAGTGCTGTCTCCTGAGGGTTTTCAGCGGATACTACCCACAAAATCCTATCAATTCGGCCCATTAAGTTTTGTTCTTCATTTAGGTTTTCCAACAAGGAATTCTATTATCGTCGACCTGTAAATTATCCACCCATATTCTTCACACTTCCTCATTATTTAACTTAAGATTATATATGTTCTATAGACTTACTTAGCTTTCGGCATCTCTTAAGTTTTCCTTCTAGGGTTCCATCTCTACTTAGGAATTTCTATCAACTCTATTAAAGATATAAGTTCTATCCTTCATTCCTTTCTCTCATCTAAACTCTAATCACATATCCCCACGTGTGTGTATAAATCACCCCTACACTTGAAAATTCAAATCAAGCAATCATACCCTTGTCCGTTGTCCAAAGTACTAATTAGTTGGTGAATTTTTAATTGAATTTTGCTTACACATCCTTCATGCGACCGTTAATACTTCTTGAGGTACCAACAACCGATTACAAGATGCGTTAGCACTTTAAAGCGTACTTCCTAGTTTTGCAACACCCAAGGCTTTAGCAGTGACTCCCAAACCAGTTGGTCTAAGGCACTAGGTGATGAGGCACCCTCGCTAAATATTTTTCTATTTTTACAGCCTTAAGTAATCACAAAAACCAGTGTCCATTTTTTTTATTCTTTATTTACACTTTTTTTTATATTTTCTTCGTACTAAGGACTTTAGACAAGAGCATTTCAATGTCTCTTCTACTATTCCAAGTTTCAAGATGCGTGATTGTGCATTTTGTAGGGTACACGTTTTCAGAATCTAGACTTAAGCTGGGAACTATTTTTCAAACTTATACTCTAATAAGAACATCAATACTCTTCCCTCATTTTGACTTAGCCCAACAAGTGAACCCAAAATTTACCTATTTCTAAATAATCTACAAAGACATATACTTTCTACCGTTAAACTTTAAGGAATGTTATTTTTAGGGTTTTTAATTCACTAAGTCTAAGATCTAGTTGTTCCTAGCCAGTTGACCTATTTGTCAAACCAAAGTTAATTAGCCAAAATTGAATACAATAATTTTTATAATTTTTGAAATTTTTAAATTTTTATGGGTTTTTCAAATAAATATGTAAATACAAAAATATGTACAAATGAATGCGAAGGAAGAAGACGTACCGAGCATACCCCCAAACTTGAACTTGACAGTGTCCTCACTGTTATTCTAAACCAAGAGGGTCAAAATACCGGCACTTCCCTGTTTATTTATTTATAATTTTTATATTTTTGAAATATTTTTTTTATTTTTTTTTATATAGAAAAGAAAACAAAAAATATATACATATATACAAAGATTCCCCCAAACTTAAGCTTGGCCTTGCACAAGCCAAAAGTTAGCACCAACCATTCAAAAATCTTATCGTGGAAATGGTATAGTTGGTGCAAGAAAATGAGAAGCACGCGAGACCGTGTGGAAAGAAGAATGGTAGAATATGGTCTCGGTGGGGGAGAAGAATGGCGAAAAGAAGAAGGAAGTGGAGTACGATCTTGAGAGTGTAAATTGAGTGAATAAATTAGCGCAATATGCGATGACCGATATGTTATAAGCGATTGCGCTAACTTATCAACCCGTCGGGAAATGGGGTCAAATCCCTCAAGATTCGCAAGAAAACATGGGTACGCCGAACTTGGTATAGGAGATGAAAGCGTAACGGTCATTTGTTCGGTCGGAACAAGGGGAAAGACGAAAGGGAGTGAATTAGGGATAGTATCTTTCTCACCATAGTAAACTGTTTCGAACTTGAAAGATTCCATTAATGGTTCGAAACTACTATAATCAACCGAGTCTGATGGCTCATCTGAAAATGTAAAGGACTCAAACTCGGGCGGTGAGTCATCAACATCGTCCAAAAAGGTGAAACACTCGTAGGTGTTATCGTCTGTGAGAATTGTGTCAGATTCAAAGGAAAAGGTTTCAAGCTCACAGTCTTCAAGCGGGGTCGGAACGATGGGAAGGAGGGAGGGTGATATAGCAGTCAAAGGTTCAGGAGGATGAATTGGAAAATCAGACACATCAAATAAAAATGATTCAACCTCAATATTATCCTCAAGACTCTCCTCAATACTATCCTTAATATTTAACTCATCCATGCCATTACCATCAAATTCAAGACGCATATTAGATTCGGGAGAAACCTTTAATAACTCGGGATGATGATTTGAACATAAAATCTCAATTAAATCGACAGGTTCATCATCCAAAATATTCCCGGCGTCTATATCCTCAATCAAGTGAAAATCAATTTTCTTAGACACCTCATCAAAAGCATGGATATTTATCGATTTAGGTTCTAGAGTGGAGGTGTAAAGATCGAATGGATTAGGTGCGGTTTCACTCGAAAGGGGTTCTTCACAATCTGGCAAATCAAGCACTACAAAATCACACAACTCATCATTTTGGACACATGTTTGAAAATTGGAGTTGTTGGATTCAATAGGGTATGGGTAGGTTTGATTTGGAAATCCTCTCTCATTCTCACTCTGTCCAACTGCCGTCTCATACATTGAAAAATTTGGAGCTAGCGGGACACTAGCTACCGGTTCATTAGGTTGCATAAGGGCGGCTAAAGATGCTTCCACATTCCTAGTCATTTTATTCGTTGCTGCAATGTACGCTTCCAACGACTCTTCCAAACTACACTTAGGTGGTGAGGGGGTTTCAGTAAAAGATTCAAAATTGGTTGGATATGTGAAACTCCCTAATGGCTGTGTCGAAACAGTGTCTAGTGAAGGTGGGAAAGTCGGGTATGACTGGTAGGAAGTGGGTGATTGGACAGGGGTAGGGTCAACATATGGATAAATAGGTGAATAGTCGTGCGGATCCCTAAAACTAGATGAGTGGAGAAGGGTGAAAGATCGACTGCGAGATTGAGCAATATGCTCAGCAATGGATATCGGCTTAGGGGTTACAGCTGAACTTGAAAAAGTGGTGTCAACATACGAAGGTGGTGAAGGTTGACTTGGTTGACACAAAGGGGGTTGAAAAGTCAAACTGTTTCTCCTAGACGTCTCTATGTGATCTTTCAAAGATTTTTTAGGCATGGAGGGATCGTTTTTAAATTGACCGAACAAATTGACATATGACGCAAAATTAGGTTCGGGATACCAAAGTTCGGCTAAAGATTTATTATGTGGGGTACCCATGTTGTAAGAAAAGGGAAAGAAGGAAAGTTTATTGTGGTGCAAGGATTTATTTGTGGCTAAAAAACTTTGCAAGTTTCTATCAAAATTTTCCTTATTCTTTTTTTTTATTCTTTTTCTCTTTATTAGGAAAATTTTGTTGCAAAAAGATTTTTAACACAAGATATGCAACAGCAAAATATTACTTGCAATCTAATTTCATTTTAAGCAAGGCACAAAAATCCTGCACAAGATCGTTATTTGGAAGGGAAAAAATTGTTGAGCGTAAAGAAATCCTGCAGGCAAATTTACAGAAGATATATCAAGATTTGCAGAGGAGGAGAGAGAAAACTCAAAGAAATATGCATTGGCAGAACTGTTTTTTTTTTTTTATCGCGCTCTGCCTTTTTTTCAAGCCCTGAATCGACCAGGCCGCGGCTGTTCCGCGGCCAAAAGGGGGCTGGCGCGGCGGTTCCGCCGCGCTTTGGTCGGTTCAGCCATTTTTTTTTGGACCAGATCACCGCGGTGAACTTGTAGACTCGGTCTTCCAAATTTCTTCTGTTCCTCGGTTGTTGTGATCTTCTGTTGTTCCGATCTGTTTTTTCCTGTTTTGATCTCTGTAGATTTCCAGATCCGATTTTCGTATATCCTGCAAAATTCAAACAACAAAGTATCCCTTCCAAAAATAACAGATTTTATATTATTTTATATTTTTTGGATTTTTTTAGATTTTTATGATTTTTTTAAATTTTGATTAACCCGAAATTGCGAAAAGGAAAGTTCTACGCCATCCCCGGCAACGGCGCCATTTGATTTGAATGAGATTTAGTGTGCTTGCGCTTTCTAAAAGATAGATCAAAAATATTTGTAACCGCAATCAAGAACGGCGTCGCTTTGCAGCTAGCCGGTGAGTACGGGTCGGTCCACAGGGATGTTGTGAATTTCCGATTCGTTCTTACGAGTTAATTCCGAATGGTGTTCGGATTGATTATTAAATCTAAAATCCTAAATTATTCTACCTAGGGCAATTAATTGAAAGTTATAACTAGGGCAGAGAAATAAAATCTATATTAGGGCAGGAAAATAAATTTAATCTAGGGCATGAATTGAAATTATCTAGGGCAAGAAAATAAACAAATCTACTTACTTTACAGATGCATTTCTCCAATCATCCATGCAGGGTTGTCAGATCTGAATTTCAGAATTGAAGAGAGGCACCGATGCTCTCCATAAAGAATTTTGGAATTTTTATTAAAAGGAGGCATAAAAAATTACAATCTGTAGAGTTCCTATTTATAGAGAATAGGAAACCCTAGGGTTACATTTGATCCGCATGTTTGCATTTACAAAAATAGCCCTCTAGGAAGACCGGTCAACACCGCCACTTTATTTCGCTAAAAATTTAATTTTTTATTTCTTTAAAACTGCCGCAGAACCGCGGCCCGAGGCATGGTTTGGCCGCGGTTCCGCGGCCAAAAGGAAGATTTGGCTTCTGCAGCTTCTGGGCTGGGCTCCTGGTGACTTTGTCTTCCTGTTTCTATATGTCTTTTTCCATTTGGGCTTTTAGGTTGGTTCCAGATCTTCAGTGAACAATTTGCAATGGTTTTTTAACCGTTTGCCTTGACATTTTGGGGTCTTGCGTTGCCTTGTTAATTGTGAACTGTCTTTCGATGTAGGCTTGACTCAGATCCTCCCATTTGTTGGTCAAAAGTCCATAATTTCATCGTCTTTACATCGTTTTCACTGTTTCCTGTCCAAGAACCTATAACCTGTAACATGTAGCAGACATGCGTCAAAAGTACCTGTTTATTTATAAAAAGAATAAGAATGGGGAATTTAATAATGCAATATTATGGTGTGAACAGAACCCCCCATATAAATTTTGAGAAATTTCAGAGAGAAGAGCAAGCTCTCAGCAAAAGAAGAATTTCTTCAAGATAAAACAAAGAGATCAAAGCATCTCATCAGAAAAAGAACTTAATTATTTTTCCAGATCATAGATCTTTAAGACAAATTGTCTTTCAGAAAAGAGATCATAACATCTCATTATAAAACGGGGAGGGGGGAGGGAAGAATAGTTCAATTGTCTTAGGATTACAGATCCATAAAGGCAATGCCTTTCACCAAGAACATAAGAGATTGAAACATCTCCTATAAAATAAGAACTTTGTTCTTAGATCCATGAAACAAAGTCTCTTATAAGAGAAAATTTAATTCTCAGAGCGCAAAGCTGCCTAGAAAGAGCTTTAGCGCTCCAAGTTTAAATGAGCGCCCCAGCGCTCCAAATCTAGCGTACAGGGTTGCAGAGCCTTAGCGCTCCAAGTTTAAAGAAGCGCTCTGCGCTCATTGACTGGCGCACAGCGCCAAGCTCGCCACGTGCTCTTCACGTGTGCGCTATTTCATAAGAAGCGCTCTGCGCTCATTAACCGGCGCACAGCGCCAAGCGCGCTACGTACTCCTCACGTGTGCGCTATTTCACAAGAAGCGCTCTATGCTCATTGACTAGCGCACATCGCCAAGCGCGGCACGTGCTCCTCATGTGTGCGCTACTTCACCAGAGGCACCCTGCGCTCATTGACTGGCGCTCAGTACTAAGCGCATCACGTGTTCCTCATGTGTGCGCTGAGAGAACATAAATTATTCTTTAAACGATAAAGCCCAGAGCCATAATGAGTGCTCAGCATTTAATAAAAGACATAAAGTTGTCAGGACCAATGCTCAACATTGTTAAATGAAAAAGGGCTGAACCTAATTAAATGTCTAACATTTTAACTGAATGGGCCGAGCCCAAGTTGGCCACAGATCCCTAATTCAGATTAATTGAGCCCATATGCTCACAAATTTTTGATCTTAGTCCCAAATTGGACTACAAATCTCCCAACCAATATTGGTTCAAGGGTACATCTTTTCACTCCTCTGATATTTGTCGTTGTAATCCTTCAACGTCTTCAGAAAGGTGACGGGTCCCGACAACCAGACATTCCACGGACTGTGGAGTCCTTAAACTCATGGACTATGAAGTCCTTAAACTATACAGACTATGACGTCTTTAAACTGGACTGCAAAGTCCCTAAACTAAACATTAGAGCCCAAATGCTCTTTTGTTGGATCTAAATGATCCTGTTAAGTAGATCTTAGTCTAAAATTAGATTAACGTATCCTTAACGAACGTTTAAGTTGATCTTGGTCTCAAATGAGACTAACGTATCCTTAACAAATGGTTAAGTTGATTTTAGTATAAAATTAGACTAACGTATCCTTAACAAATGTTTAAGTTGATCTTAGTCTCAAATGAGATTAACGATCCTTAAACCCAAACCCAAACCCAAATCTAAGAAAATACGGATTTGGACTAATCCACGCCCAACGGGCGACAACATATATTAGTCTCCGTATACAATCCATGGGCAACCAAAAATAAAACAAACACACACGACACGAAGTGACCATCTGGAGAAGGAGAAATTAGTTATCGCGATGCGGTGGCATAATTAACTGCAGGGGCTTGCGCTTGCAGGGAAGGGCGTCCCTACAATCAAAAACCCTTCAAACGAGGGGGAATCTGACGAAATCTGTTACAACGGCCGCATCCGTCTAAACCTCCGATACATGGTGTCATAAATCAACTTGACATCTTCGGAGAGGTAGACGGATAAAACCAAATAGCATCTGCCCCCAGATTCAGGCAATACGTTAGTCTTCTCGGTTTCCGGCGGTAAACAGATTCTGGCACACCCTGTGGGACCTTTTCCTTTTTTCACTCCATACTTCGTGTGTCATATTTTTCCGCGATCAAATAATCGCGGTATTTATGTGTTTGTGGTTGCCCTTAGGGGAGTGGATACTGAAGCCGGCATTTCGTCTCTATGAAGAATGACGTTTGCTTCCACCCTAGCAATTCAGGCTCTGTTATATCCGGTGGAGTCAAGTTTGGGCCACTTGCAATCTCAAATCTCTGCAATCCGGCTCTTCAAGAAATCAACGGGCTTCTTTTTGGGTTGATACTCCCACCTCCCACCCTCGGTGCCTCAACACCGATAGAGGAAGCTCAGTGGAAGTCTGTCTTCCACAGGATGGTTCCCCAAGCTGTAGCTTTGCCAATGGAATCAGTCCTCAAACAACTGGCACTTGCCAAGGACCAAGGTCGACGCAGGGGGCAGAATATTCAAGCTCTCAAAGGAAACAGGGGGCAGGCTCGGAAAAATCCTGAGGCTAATCCAATCACGACCGTAAGAAATGGTCGACGTCGATATCGGCATCATACAAAATGAGCTGGGGGCAATTATTCGTATGGTCCTGTTTCAACCCCAGTGGTGAATGTTGTTGTTCCAACCGGGAACAGCTTCAAACTGTTGCGAAGGGTCAAACAAAATTCTCCCACTGCAATATTGAAGAAATCTCTGCAGCCCATGGATAGCCCGCCGTGAAAGTGCCAAGTCTGTCGTTCGAAGAAGAGATGGACAAGCTAATAAGGGAAGCGGGTCAAAAGGTCTGGGATGACCATAACCGTGAAATGGCCATCTATGAAAAAGCCAGAACGCAGCGCCTCCTTCAGTAGGCTACGAAAAACGACGATGCCCTTCGTCGCCAGCCCGTCATACGAAAGACTCGACGCGGAGGTAAAAATAAACTGAAGAACGGAAAAAATGTTCGACAACAGCAAAGCGGGTCCAAGAAGCCTCGCGATCGAAATTGAGCAGCCGGGATTCGTCTCTTATAAAGAAGATGGGTCGAGCATACTCTTTTCTCCAAGACAAGACAAGGAAGATATTCGATCTTGTTATGAAATATCAAATGATTACGCTCCCGGAGTCCAAACACCCTGAACAAGCAGGCGAGGTCTCTCACCCGGATTATTGCTCCTATCACCGAGCGATAGGACATCCTCTCGAAGACTGCTTCACATTCAAAAACTGGGTAGAATACCAGTATCAATAAGGCAGGTTCATTTTATCCAGCAGTTGGAGGGTAACCCCGCCACAGAAGCATGAACCGAAAGCCACATATGCAGCGAGAGTAGAGCCAGATCAACATTGGTCTTGGAAGCGATCTCGCACCTGTCACGTAATAACACTGACAAAAGAAGGAGTGCTCGAAAATATGTATGACCTTTCCTGGTGCTTTGGAAACGATGATGGCGAAGTGATTTCAGAATTTCCAACGGCACCAAAAGAACTGGAAGATGGGATACATACTATGGCAGATAACCTCAGAAAAATCGACCTGGAAACGGTAAATGACCCAAGGCCTACGTTCATCAGCGAGCTGCTGTCCGAAGAACAGGTGGCTACACTCAAAGAAGTGCTCATGCAGTATAAAGGCTGCTTCGCATGGAACTACTCCGAGATGCCGGGGCTAGATCCGGAAATAGCAATGCATAAATTGGCGATATCTTCGGACGTCAAGCTAGTCATGCAAGCACCAAGAAGAATGCGGCTCGAACTTGAAATGAGCATCAACGCCAAAGTCAAAAAGCTAATCGACTCCGGTTTTATCCAAGAAGTTCAGTATCCTGACTGGATCACCAACATCGTCCCAGTGATGAAGAAAAATGGGACGGTGTGCATTTGCGTAGACTTTCGGGACCTCAACAAAGCCTGCCCAAAGGATGACTTTCCCGTACTGGTCACTGAGCTGATGATAGACAACACGTCCACTCATGAAGTCTTCTCCTTCATGGACGGCTCATATGGGTACAATCAAATAAAGATGCATCCTGAAGACCAGAAGCATACCGCTTTTCGGACTCCTCTGGGCATATTCTTCTAAAAAGTAATGCCTTTTGGCCTGAAGAACGTCGGCGCTACCTATCAGAGGGCCATGACGAAGATTTTCGACGAACTCATACATGAAATCGTCGAATGCTATATTGACGACCCCGTTGTAAAATGAGGAGCATTGGGAGCATCTGAAGATCGTGTTTCAGCGCCTTCGGAAATACAACTTGAAGATGAACCCTCTCAAATGCGCGTTCGGAGTCTTCTCAGGTAAATTCCTAGGATTCATTGTACGACACCGAGGCATCGAGATAGACCCGTTGATGATCAAGGCGATCATGGAAATGCCTCCGCTAAGAACTCTCAAGCAGCTGTGGTCTCTCTAAGGAAAGCTTGCATATATCCGACGATTCATAGCTAATCTCTCCGGCAAGTGCCGCCCCTACACTCATCTAATGAAGAAGGGGACTCCTTTCGTCTGGGATTGCAAATGTCAAAGCGCACTGGACGAAATCAAGCAATACTTGCAAAATCCGCCGGTGCTGACCGCTCCAGTCAAGGGGAAGCCTCTCATCATGTACACAACCGCCCTTGAAGGTTCCCTAGGCGCACTATGGGCACAAGAAAATGACCAAGGGAAGGAGAGAAACCTATACTATTTGAGCCGAGTTCTCCTGGGGGCAGAAAATAATTACACCCCCATCGAAAAACATTGCCTGGCGTTAATCCTCGCTATAACGAAGCTTCGGCATTATGCTTTGGCGCATGAGATCCACCTCATATCAAAAGCGGATCCTCTCAAATATTTGATGTAAAGAGCCATACTAACAGAATGGATCGCTAAATAGGCCCTACTCTTGATAGAGTTCTCGATAACATATCGACCACTCAAGGCAGTGAAAGGTCAGGCCATCACCAACTTCCTCGCCGAGCATCCGATACCTGCCGATTCACCTTTAAATTATGAGCTGCCAGACGAGCACGCGTTTGACACGATTGACAGGAAGAAAGTAAGGAGTGATACCCAATGGGAACTCTACTTCGATGGAGCATCTTCCATGAAGAAGCGAAAGCACAACTCCCCCATATTCAAATCTGGGGTAGGCCTTATCTTCGTGACTCCGTAAGGAGGGATAATGCGCTTTGCTTTTTCCCTAATAGAGCCGAGGATAAATAATGAAACAGAATATGAAGCTTTGATAGCAGGTCTTGAGATGGCTGTCGACATGGGAATCGAAAACCTCCTTATATATGGAGACTCCCAGCTGGTTGTTAGTCAAGTAAATGGCGACTATCAAACGTGCAAACCGGAGTTGGTAAAGTACGGTGAGAGAGTGCAACAATTGCTGACTCAAATTCCTGCCTACACCCTATAAAGCATACCGTGTGCGGAAAATAGCAAAGCAGATGCGTTAGCCAAACTTGCTAAAGAACTGGCTGATGAAAACCTCGATGACGTGAGGATCGTTGTGCAAAGTCGTCGGGTTCTCGCACCGGCAGAAATATCTCCAGAGTTGTTTGAAGAAAAGGAAGCGACCAAGCAAGCGGCCCTACAGATAAAAGACCAGGAAAAGGTCAAGGATTGGAGAGAAGTCTTTATAGACTACTTCAAATCCCGTTGAACACCTGAAGATGCGTTCTTAAGACATCAGCTCATGAAACGAGCTCTATCCTTCGCCTTCGTCAATGACACTCTATATAAGAGATCATTTGATTTTCTATAGCTAAGATGCCTGGGACCTGAAGAAGCAAGTAGAGTCATCCAAGAAACTCACGACGGACTCTGCGGTTCTCACCAAGCCGGGCCGAAGATGAAACTGAAGATCAAAAGGATGGGATACTATTGGCCCACAATGATCCAAGACTGCCTCGAATACGCGAAGCAGTGCCATTCGTGCCAGATTCATGGAGGCTTCATCCACCAGCATCCAAATCCACTACACCCGATGGTGGCTAGTTGGCCGTTCGAAATGTGGGGAACTAACATAATCGGGCCCATTGAACCAGTATCGTTCAAAGGATATCGGTTCATACTGGCGACAACTGATTACTTCTCCAATTGGGCAGAAGCAGTGCTACTAAGAGAAGTGAAGACGGAGAATATCCTCCATTTCTTCAATACACACGTCATTTATCGGTTCGGGACTCCGCGATGGATTATTTCCGATAACGGGCCGGCCTACAGAAGTCACAAAATCAGCCGCTTCGCACAGCAGCACAATATAGACTGGAGATACTCTTTGGTCTATAATCCTCGAGCTAATGGTCTAGCCGAGGCTTTCAACAAGACCTTGACGAAGATCATAAAGAAGATGGTGTCTCAAAATAGGAAGGATTGGCACGAGAGACTGCATGAAGCTTTCTGGGCGTATCGAACCACGTTCAAAACGGACACAAACACAACACCGTATGCATTGGTATTCGGCGCTGAAGCAGTACTCCCTTTGGAGCTACCCTCCTTACGAGTGGTGGTTCATTATGAGCTAACAGACAAAGACAATCCTCATGTTCAGTTTGAGGAGCTCGACGCCCTTGACGAAACCCGGCTCATGGCTCGGCAAAACTTGGAAGCTTACAAAGCAAAAATGACGTACTCATACAAAAGATTGACTAGGCCGAGAACATTCCGCCAAGGTGAACTCGTGCTAGTGGTCAAGAGACTTATGATCCCCAATCGTGCCAAACGGGGGAAATTCATGCCGAACTATGAAGGCCCGTATATCATAAACAAAGTATACCACGGTGGGGCTTACTTGCTCATGGATATGCATGGTGAAAGGCCCTTCAGGTCAATAAACGGCCATTTCTTGAAGAAATACTACGCTTGACCGAGACGTTTATAAACTATTACAGACCATAGCATCCTAAGGCTGACGGAAAAAAATAAAAAAAATAAAAAAAATAAAAAAAATAGTATGTCCATAAGCGAAATGGGCACAGATGAAAACCCGAAAGGGCTCCATGAGTAAAAACAGCAGAGCTACCGGCGAGTTTGTGAAAACCCGAAAGGGCGCAATCTCGTTAAAAGACACTTGCAAGGTCCTCTCGACCCTGTAAAGGAGAAAAATACCTGTGTGAGATCCTTACGACTCACAAGGGAGCAACACACTTAGGGATCCCCACGATTCCTAAGGAGAAATTACACCTACGAGATTCTCACGACTCGTAAGGAGAATTACCCTTTGAGAATCTCACGGCTCATAGGATTCAAAAGCCTTAAGCTACAGGGATCTGAACCTGTTCTTAAGCCATCACCTTTTCCAGACTGCCCTACAAGCGTTTCAATATTTACCCTTGTATACAATCCACGGGCACGAATAAACATTTCCCTAACAGAGTCCCACCAGGACTAAGGATATGCTCACACGGTGAACGACCCTTGTAAGTCCTCTCGACTTATAAGGAGAAAACACTCTTGTAAGATCCTTACGACTTATAAGAGAACATACACTTAAGAATCCTCACGATTTTTAAGGAGAAAATGCACTTATGAGATACTCACGACTCGTAGGAAGAAATACCTTTATGAGACCCTTACGGCTCATGAAGTCAAAAGCCTTAGTCGACAGGATCTTAACCCTGTTAGCTAAGCCACCTTTGTTCGAACCGACAAGGGCAAACGATGATTCGCTCCTGGCAATATCCCAGTTGTAGCGATGCTGATGCCTAAATCAGTATCAATTTCCAAGTCCTTTCATGGCAAATGATGATTCGCTCCTGGCAATATTCCAGTTACAGTGATGCTGATGCTAAGATTGGCACCAGATTCCAAGCTTCATACTCATAGCGAAAATTCAATGAGCTAAAAATGCATATGAAATAGCCAAAATTATTGGGCAACTTGCAACAAAATCAGCAAGTAAAAAAAATGCATACAAAATAGCTGAAATGGTTTGGCAACTTGCAATAAAAAGCGGCGAGTAAAAAGAAAAATAGTCGAAATGATCGGGCACCACGAAAAATAGCCAAAATAATTGGGCAATCACGACTTTCGCGATACAAAATGCTGAATTGATAGAGCATCGCGGGAAGAAAACAAAAAACATACAGATAAAAAAATGAAACCTTTTGCCCTACAGGTGAGATCACATCGATCCCTGTATACAATCCAGGGACACAAAACAAAGAGGGAACCATATCATCCCACTAGGCTCTATTAGAAAGAGAGCCAAGTCTTGATGGCAACATCTGCATCTCATGAGATCAACAACGGCGTTCCTTCTCGTTACAGCAGGCGCAACGTAAGCAAAGCGGAGCCACGACAAAATCCCTAGTCCCAATCTCGACGGTTCACAGACAACCTAGAGACCACCTCGATATTCGTCTCGTTACAGTAGACACAACTTCAGCAAAGCGGAGCCACGACAAAGTTTCTAGTTCCAAATCTCGACGGTTCACAGACAACCTAAAGACCACCTCGACATTCGTCTCATTACAGAAGACGCAACGTCAGCAAAGCAGAGCCACGGCAGAGTCCCTAGTTCCAAATCTCAACGGTTCACAAACAACCTAGAGACCACCTCGACATTCATCTCGTTACAGCAGACGCAACGTCAGCAAAGCGGAGCCACGGCAGAGTCCCTAGTTCCAAATCTCGACGGTTCACAGACAACCTAGAGACCACCCCGACATTCGTCTCGTTACAGCAGACACAATGTCAGCAAAGCGGAGCCACGACAGAGTCCTTAGTTCCAAATCTCGACGGTTCACAGACAACCTAGAGACCACCTTGACATTCATCTCGTTACAGCAGACGCAACGTCCCCAAAGCGGAGCTACGACAAAGTCCCTAGTTCCAAATCTCGACGGTTCACAAACAACCTAGAGACCACCTCGACATTCATCTCGTTACATCAGACGCAACATCAGCAAAACGGAGCCATGGCAGAGTCCGTAGTTCCAAATCTCGACGGTTCACAAACAACCTAGAGACCATCTTGACATTCGTCTCGTTACAGTAGACGCAACGTCAGCAAAGCGAAGCCACGGCAAAATCCCTAGTTCCAAGCCTCAACGGTTCACACGCAACCTAGAGACAGTCGTGACATTTGTCTCGTTACAGTAGACGCAATTCCAGCAAAGGAAGCGAAGGAAAAATTCCTAGCTTCAGGGTCTTGACGACAACTCAAATAAAATCCGAAAGACTATCGGAGATCATCCCACACCAGTGCGGAGTGGTTATAACTCATCGGGGCTCCCCAAACCGAGCCTAACCTCAAGTAAAAAAAGCAGCCTGGTAAAATTTCTAACGCTTGCTCTTCCGACGGTCAAATTGCCTAGGAAGATTACTTGAAGATGTCTTGTCCAGCCCCCAAAGGGATCAGAGACACGACAGTCACGGGGCTACTCGAACAGCAACGGAAAGATTGCCTATCGAGGAACACATCTTCTAACGCGACGGTATGACGGACAAAACCCTAGTACCACAGACTCTAACAGACCTTTGTCGTAAAGAGCAGAGGTTAACTGTGACGTTAGGACATTCTTGCGAGAACTTCTTGATTCGTCTCGACTCGTAGGGAAAAGCCTTAGGCAATGAGGATAAGGACCTGTTTCCTAAGCACTAGGGCCCTGCAAGTCAGTCTAAGATGGGCGCTTGCATACTATTCACGGGCCACACTCTCTGAAGCTAAACATCGATAAGGAGGGAAACAACCACTTACGAGTCCTCTCAACTTATAAGCGGGAAATTTCTCTTGCGAGATCCTTACTACTCTCAAGAGAAAACACACTTAGGAATTCTCATGATTCCTAAAGAGAAAATACACCTACGAGATCCTCTCGACTTGTAGGGAGAAAAATCTTTATGAGACCCTCACGGCTCATAAAGTTGAAAAGTCTTAGGCGGCAGATCTGAACCTGTTTCCTAAGCCATTGCTGCCCTGCAAGGAGGTCAAGATGGACTATCCATGGGCCACACTCTCAGAAGCCGAACATAGACAAGGAGGGAAACAACCACTTGCGAGTCCTCTCGACTTTTAAGCGAGAAAATTCTCTTGGGAGATCCTTACGGCTCTCAAGAGAAAAACATACCTAGGAATCCTCACGATTCCTAAGGAGAAAATACACCCACGAGATCCTCTCGATTCGTAGGGAGAAAAAATCTTTATGAGACCCTCACGGCTCATAAAATTGAAAAGTCTTAGGCAGTAGATCTGAACCTGTTTCCTAAGCCATCGCTACCCTGCAAAGAGTCCAAGATGGACAGCTACCTACTATCTACAGGCCACACTAGCTAAAATCATATGGCGACAACACAACAAAGAGAAGAAAGCAACAGTGAGAGATAAAAAAAATGTGTATCTTTTATTCATGAATTCAATGGAGTACAAGATGAATCATATAAAAGAATAAAAAATGGATACATGTTATTCAAAAACTACACATGTTTAATACAAAAGCAGCTACTGAGAAGGAGGCGTTTTCAATAAATCAGTCAGTTGCTCGCGCACTCCTTTCAACTCCTTTTCACGATCAGTCACCGCGGCCAGCTCTGCTTCAACTTGTGCCCGTTGCTGCAGATAGGATGAAAGTTTCTCATCAATTTCCTGCTGGGCAGCCTCCTGACTTTGCGCAACCTGCTCACTAAGATCAAGCTTCTTCCTCAGTACCAGCCCGTTAAAAATACATCGTTGAAGGTTTTTAAAAATTGAGTTCAGCAGTGCAGCATTCACTGTGACCTCAGCACGCAGTTGGATAGATTTAGCGGAATTCGCCTCACGTTCCTTTCGCTTAAGGGTCGCCTCTCATTCGAAATGGCGAAGCAACGGAACACTCTGCTCAACCCATGCAGCTCGCTGGGAGTTCAGAGCCAGAACCTCGGGAGCCAGACGCTTGAGCTCAAGTTCATGCAGGCATGCCTCAATCTTCCTGCAGTGATTAACCCAAGACTCAACGACGCCTTCTCTACGGAAGTTCATGAGCGTCTCCGGCATGGGATTAACCTCGGCAGCAAAATCTGCAGCAAATGCAGGGACCTCCGCATCAAGCTCCACGATGTACTCACTTAACATGCGCAGGCTGGTCACAACGCCCTTGGAAGATGGACGTTTAGAAAATGGCCCTGCCGACATTAAGATGCGAGACTCGAAGGGAGCTAGTGTCAGCGCGATTGCTGCAAAACAAATCATAGTCAGATATTAGCTTAAGAGACAAAGAAGATGCAAAAGCGATGAAAGCTACTATACCGGCTATGGCAAGTGGCAAAGCTGGGAGTACTGGTGGCACGGCGATTCTCTTGTCCCTTCCTTCAATTTGTAGCGCTGTAATCAATTTAAAGTTAACAAAGACAGGGTCACCCATTGAAGAAAAGAAAAGACGTCGGTTAGAAAAGATACTCACCGGCACCAGCAGGCAGACTACTTCCGACTGGAAGCAGAAGTGCGGGTTCAACACTTGATACAGATGATCGAAGAGAACTCATACAAGGTTGCGACGATGCATGGTCAGTACAAGGAAGATGACATCCACAATTTAAATTAGACAAATCGCAAACCTATACCTTCCAACATTTGAGAAGACATGAGATAAGGCGAAGGGTTAGCGACCGTCAGAGCAGCAACCGATGACGCTTCTTCGAGTGGCACGACCTCAACGCTCACCACACCTGCATAAGAAACAAAAGAAATGTCGTTAGAAGGGATTGAAAGGGATTGCGGAATAAAAAGGAAAACAATGACCCAAGATCTACCTGATGAATTGCCAATCGAAACTGCGACAAAAGCATCACCAGGCGCAGCGACTGCTTTGCTCTTCTCTATTGGAATGGTTTCGCCGCCCGTGGCTTCATCCCCGATTCTACTAGAGCCGTCGTGACACTCGCAATGCCAGGCGATGGTAGGGAACCGTAAGGGGAAAGAGTGACAGTTGGGGCAGTCCCGGACACCTGAGAAAGAGTGGTCACTTCGGGCTCGGTGGTTGCTGTCATCTCACCTACCACCTCCTCACCAGGACTTGGCCCTGCAAGATATGATATATGAGAATCTAAAGATCAAACTCTAATAAAAGGATCCAGTGTTACGTCACCTTGGGACGGCCTTTCAATTGCCTCCCGAGCCGCGCGTACCGCCTGTCTATGAGCGGTTGACAGGGCAGCCAGAACACCCTCTGGAGAAATAGGGACTGGGGAAGCAGTACTCGAGCCTGCACCTACAGCCAAGGCGGCATCACGTTCTTTCGCTGCACGCCTCTTGCGCTTCCTTTCAGCCTAAGCCGCGAGAGCTGACTTCTTCAGGACTTCCGATAAAGGTAGACCATCATCTAAACTAAGTTCTTCCTCCGGCGCCATCACGACGTCCATCATCGGCTGCTTCTGCGAGACCACTGGTGGCGACTTAGGGATAGCCGTGGCTGCAGTGGCCGGCGCTAACGATGCAGCTGCGTCACCACTCGTGATCGGCACTGCACTTGGGATAACCAGAGTCAAGATAGTCCCTGCAATAAAATGAAAAAGAAGAGTTAGTTTGTCCATAAAGAAAAAGGGAACGAAGGCACAATGAACCGAAAGATACCAAGGCCCAAGGAAGCGCGGAGTCTTTCCTCCTTTTTGAAAGTCTTGAGGGAAGCTGCAAGAGCCTCTTCGGCGGAGATACCTGTTGAAGAAGAAAGTGTCAGTTAAAGTTGTCGTGAAAAGGTATGATCGAGGGATACCCGATTGTGCAATGGTGATTAGTGCTGCTTCATCGCGAGTTAGTTGCGCTGAAACCGCAATAGCAGCCTCCAGATCGGTATCATCCGGCGCCATAAATAAGCCTTCATTGGTCGCGTACTCACTCAAACCCTCGCTATAGGGAGCATGGGGCTCCTGGCCGAGTACGACGTCAAGAGAAAACATCGACTTCTTTTTGTTCTGTGAGCAAGTGCCGGGAGCCGACAACACGAGCTTGCGCTTGGCGGGCAATTTGGGGCGACAAGTCCCGATCTCAGTACCCACGCCAGACTCGGGGGACGCCATAGCTACCGCTTCTACAGGCGCGTGGGGTAGGGGCAACTCAGGCATAACACGTGGTACCACAACCGTAGCAGCTTCTCTCAAGGGAGGACGGACGATGGTCCGTCGCTTCAAGGGAATAGCTGGATTACCCGCTGGGGCGGTGCTCTTGCGGTCAAGCAGCAATCGCTTTTCTTGTCTAATAACGGCGCCCATCGAATGCTGATACCATGCCACATATACGTTCAGAGCTTTTGGAACGCAACTCGGCTCACTAATAAAGAAATAGGAGCCGGTGTTCAACCGCATAAAATGGTGCAATGCGCTCCGGATACCCTCTTCAGTAGCAACCGGTTATGCCAAGAAAGCCTCGAGCGGGACACCCTGATTATAGCTTGATTGCTGGGCGAAACGATGCGGGTTGTACCTCATGAATAACGCCGAATCATTTTGCCTAAACACAAGAAAGCCCGGCCTGATTGAATATAAATGGAGAATCTCCGAAGCTTTCAAGGTAGGGGCCCCGTCTTTAAAAGTGTCCTGCAGTGGCTGCATGGCTTTTGCGAATTCTTTACCGATGGTTAGAACCTTATCGGTAAAGGTTATGCCATCTCCAACTGTGCGCGGACGAAGGAGCAAACCACTGGCTTCCTGCTGTGTCGGATTTACAATGGATGCGTCAACTAGCTGCATTATCCGAGGAAAGTTATACTTGTCGTAGAAGCCAGGCCTTTTGTAGGCACCGAAAGCGCCAAGTACATGAAGCTCGGTCCATGACGTAAAATAATGCATCAAGAAGTTCACGTGCTGCACCCCTGGTTTAGTGGTGTCTGCCGCCAAGCTGAGGCCGTGATACAAATGGGCTAACCCAGCGACCCCGATGGCCACTTGCATTCCAATAACCATTCGATGAGCTGGATAAAAAACAGACGGCCTCATATGGAAAGGGTGCATTGGAAGCACGAACCAGCTTAGCCATAGCCTGAGGAACCCCAAAAAGAACGCTTCTTCGTCGATCTCAGGAGCTGCAAGCTCTGCGAAAGAGACGACCGGGGAATTGGGGAGAAAGAAACTCCTCTGATCCGCCTCTGCTGCCAGCTGGTTATCCAAACCAAAACCAAAAGGATCGTCGAGTTTGGAAAATTTCGCGGCTTCCTTCGACTGGACTTCTGAGCGGAGAAAACTGGCGATGAAATCTGTGAAATTAACCTCATGGCCTTCGGATTCGAGAAAAAGGCTCTCATAGATATTCAACACCTTAATTAAACTTGGGAATTGATGTTGAATGGCGTTCTCCGGGGTAAGGCTCGTCATCACTGACTTGGCAGCAAAGACGTACTCATTAGGAGGGAGTAGTTCCTCATAATGCTCCCCTCGGACAGGAAAGCCAGAGACTTCTGCAAACTCCTCTAAAGAGATTGAGACTTCTCGATCCAACAGAAAGAAGGTGTGGGTCGGAATATTCCATTACTCCAGAAAAGCCTTAACCCACCAGGCAGGAAGCGTAGAATATTGAAAAAGAGAAGCGTAAATTGCGGGATACAACCCAAGCTTCAGCAACTGCGACTTCTTGGTTGACAAAATATAGCGGGCTTATTGCAAGTACCCAGCTGGATGGCGGGGAACCAAGCCTATCATGTATGGTTTTCCCTAAGGGCACGACTTGCCTTGGCAAATACGTCGCCCCAAGGTATCCAAAGCCATTGGAGGCTGCACGGGTATTGCAGCCTAGAGGGTTGAAGGAGACCCTCTGAAGTCCAGTTAACCTTCTCCACGGTATAGTTCACCGGGGGTGGGTCGACGTAGTGGATCGCCGAAATAGGCTCCGAAGGTACCGCGCAAGAAAAGCTACACCGACCCCTGATGATCTGATTGTACCACGTCCCCCATAGATGAAGGTTCTTCCGCTCTGGGTCATGATCTTTGATCAACGCGAAGACTTCTCTGTCTACAGGCGCTTCGGGGAATCCGCCTTCCGAACGGACGAACGGGAAAGAAATGTTGAAAAACATAATACCTGTGCGAAAAAGAACAAAATTTTCAGCCGTCAATGCTACAGTTTAAGTTCTATCACTGGGTACTTTAAATTTGTACCGCACTGCAATGCAGTGGAAAGGGACCGGGGGGACCCACATAGTCTGGATGACGACTCATCATCAATAAAACAATCTCATCATTTGATGAGACTCTCATTAAATGAGGAAATCCTCAAAGGATTCTCATTTAATGAGGGCCCCTCGGGCCAAGGAGTAAATCTCCTATTGAGAGCAGCGCTCTACAACAGAGTTACATCTGTCAGCTCTGATGATGAAGGCATAAAAATTCCTCAAGAGAAATTTTGAAAAGCCATGCTCTATAAAAATGATAGAATAACCCATCAGAAAACTAAAAGTAAAGCTTTTAATGAATTAAAAATTCCGAGATCTTCAAGATCTGTGAACTCTAAGAGTTCTTCATGAACAATGTTCCAGTTCATAGGTTAAAATCACCCTAAAATAAAAAGATTACATATCTTGAAGATCTCTGATCTAAAAGATGAGCATGACTCTGGATAAAAACCCTAAAGTTTTTAGATCTATGATCTAAAAATGAGCATGGCTCTGTTAATAGGTAAAACCCTAAAGATATATTTTTAGATCTATGATCTAAGGAGAGCAAAGCTCTGTTAAAAAGTTCAATTCTTACCTAAGTTAGGCAGAGTTTTGACTCTTAAGAAATTTCTTAAGGAAAGAGCTATGCTCTGAAGGAGAATTAATTCTCAGAAAACAAGAAAGAAGATGAACAGAAATCATCTCAAGGGCCAAAGGCCCTATTTATAGGCACTGAGAGCCCTTTCAACTTCTGAGTTGATCCAATGGCATAGATGCTGCCACCGCTGCACTCACGTGTATGCCACGTGAGCGCAACGGTGGGGTGGGGGGGAAATTGTTTCCCCAATCAGAGCAAAGCTCTGTTCATATTTTGAAATTTGAAATGAAGCAGCGCTTCATAACAGCGCCAGCGCTGAGAGTCAAAGGCTCTGAGACAGCACACCACGTGTAAGGCACGTGAGCGCTAGCGCTAAGAGCGCTGCACTCTAAGCAGTGCACCACGTACAAAGTACGTGAGCGCTAGCGCTAAAAGTGTTACACTCTAAGCAGCGCACCACGTGCAAAGCACGTGAGCGCTTGCGATAGAACAAAATGTTCTCGGCCCTTAGATCAAAGATCCAACGAACATGATTAATAATCATCAATTGACCAGAATAAAATTCTATTAAGGAAACATTCCTCAGAATCTTTCCAAACAGGAAAAATTATGCTCTGAAAATCAGAGCACCGTTGGATCCAATGGTGATTAAAAAGCACCAAAATACAGAATAAATTCTTTATGGGAAAAAATTTCCCATTCTTGTTAAAAACAAGAAGATTGCTTTCTGTAAAACAGAAGCCCTAGGATCAAAGATCCAACGGTGGGAAAATCCCCAAATCAATTAGAGAAAAGATCTCTTCAACCGATTCAACCATTCAGCCTACCCTATATAAAGGCCCTAAGACTTCAAGTCTGAGATAGAGAGACCTCCCTATAAGCTTTCAAATCGAAAGAAGAAAAAAGAGAGGAACCCCCTATAAACTTTGAGAAATTTTAGAGAGAAGAGCAAGCTCTTAGCAGAAGAAGAATTTCTTCAAGGTAAAACAAAGAGATCAAAGTATCTCATCAGAAAAAGAACTTAATTCTTTTGCCTGATCATAGATCTTTAAGACAAATTGTCTTTCACAAAAAAGATTATAACTTCTCATTATAAAAAGGGGGGAGAATAATTCAATTCTCTTAGGATCACAGATCCATAAAGGCAAAGCCTTTCACCAAGAACATAAGAGATTGAAACATCTCCTATAAAATAAGAATTTTGTTCTGCGCTCATTGACTGGCGCTCAGTGCCAAGCGCGTCACTTGCTCCTTACGTGTGCGCTGAGAGAACATAAATTGTTCTTTAAATGATAAAGCCCAGAGCCATAATGAGTGCTCAGCATTCAATAAAAGACAGAAAGTTGTCAGGATCAATGCTCAGCATTGTTAAATGAAAAAGAACTGAACCTAATTAAATGTCTAACATTTTTACTGAATGGGCCAAGCTCAAGTTGGCCACAGATCTCTAATTCAGATTAATTGAGCCGATATGCTCACAAATCTTTGATCTTAGTCCCAAATTGGATTACAGATCTCCCAACCAATATTGGTTCGAGGGTACATCTTTTCACTCCTCTGATATTTGTCGTTGTAATCCTTCAACGTCTTCAGAGAGGTGACGAGTCCCGACAACCAAATATTCCACGGACCGTGGGGTCCTTAAACTCATGGACTATGATGTCCTTAAACTTTACAGACTATGATGTCTTTAAACTGGACCGCAAAGTCCCTAAACTAAACAATAGAGCCCAAATGCTCTTTTGTTGGATCTAAATGATCCTGTTAAGTAGATCTTAGTCTAAAATTAGACTAACGTATCCTTAACGAACATTTAAGTTGATCTTAGTCTCAAATGAGACTAACGTATCCTTAACAAATGGTCAGTTGATCTTAATCTAAAATTAGACTAACGTATCCTTAACAAATGTTTAAGTTGATCTTAGTCTCAAATGAGATTAACGATCCTTAAACCCAAACCAAAACCTAAATCTAAGAAAATACATATTTGGACTAATCCACACCCTATGGGCGACAACATATATTAGTCTATATATACAATCCACGGGCAACCAAAAATAAAACAAACACACACGACACGAAGTGACCATCTGGAGAAGGAGAAAGTTGTTATCGTGATGCGGTAGCGTAATTAACTACAGGGGCTTACGCCTGCAGGGAAGAGCGTCCCCATAATAAAACCCCCCTCAAACTAGAGGGGATCTGATGAAGTCTGCTACAACGGCCGCATCCGTCTAAACCTCCGATACACGGTGCCATAAATCAACTTGGCTTCTTCGGAGAGGTGGACGGATAAAACCAAGTAGCATCTGCCTCCAGATTCAGGCAAGAGGTCAGTCTTCCCGGTTTCCGGCGGCAAACATTGACATCAAATATTTGAGAGGATCCACTTTTGATATGAGGTGGACCTCATACGCCAAAGCATAATGCCAAAGCCTCGTTATCGCGAAGATTAGCGCCAGGCATTGTTTTTCGATAGGGGAGTAGTTGTTTTCTGCCCCGAGGAGAACTCGACTCAAATAGTAGAGAGCTCTCTCTTTCCCTTGGTCATTCTCCTGTGCCCATAGCGCGCCTAAAGAACCTTCAAGGATGTTTGTGTACAGGATGAGGGGCTTTCCCTTGACCGGAGTGGTCAGTACCGGCGGATTCTGCAGGTATTGCTTGATTTCGTCCAGTGCGCTTTGGCATTTGCAATCCCAGACGAACGGGATCCCCTTCTTCATTAAATGACTGTAGGGGCGGCATTTGCCGGAGAGGTTGGCTATGAATCGTCGGATATATACGCGCTTTCCTTGGAGAGACCGCAGTTGCTTGAAAGATCTTGGCGGAGACATTTCCATAATCGCCTTGATCTTTGACGGGTCTATCCCGATGCCTTGATGTCGTACAATGAATCCTAGGAATTTGCCTAAGGAAACTCTGAACGCACATTTCAGAGGGTTCATCTTCAGATTGTATTTCCGAAGGCACTAGAACACTATCTTAAGATACTCCCAGTGCTCCTCGTACGACTTGCTTTTCACCATGAGGTCGTCAATATAACATTCGACAATCTCGTGTATGAGGTCATCAAAGATCTTTGTCATGGCCCTCTGGTAGGTAGCGCCGGCGTTCTTCAGATAGAAAGTCATCACTTTGTAGCAGAATATGCCAAGAGGGGTCCGGAAAGCGGTATGCTTTTGGTCTTTGGGATGCATCTTTATTTGATTGTACCCTGATGATCCGTCCATGAAAGAGAAGACTTCGTGAGTGGACGTGTTATCTATTATCAGCTCGGTGACCGGTAAGGGAAAGTCATCCTTTGGACAGGCTTTGTTGAGCTCCCGAAAGTCTACGCAGATGCGCACCGTCCCATTCTTCTTCATCACTGGGACAATGTTGGAGATCCAGTCAGGGTATTGAACTTCTTGGATGAGGCCGGAGTCGATTAGCTTCTTAACTTCGGTGTTGATGCTCATTTCAAGTTCGACCCGCATCCTTCTTCGTGCTTGTTTGACTGGCTTGACGACCGGAGATAAAGCCAATTTATACACAGCTATCTCTGGATCTATCCCCGACATCTCGGAATAGTTCCATGCGAAGTAGTCTTTATATTGCATGAGCACGTCTTTTAGCCTAACCACCTGTTCTTTAGACACCAGTTCATTGACGAACGTTGGCCGCGGGTCATTTGCCGTCCCTAAGTCGATTTTCCTTAGGTTGTCCGCAGTAGTATGTATTCCATTTTCCAATTCTTTTGGCGCCGGTGGAAATTCTGAGATCAACTCGTCTTCATTCTCATTTTCGAAGCACCAGGAGAGGTCGTCTATATTCTTGGGCACTACTTCTTCTGACAGTGTTATAACGTGACAGGTACGAGATCGTTTCCACGACCGATATTGATCTGGTTCTACTCCTGCTATATACGTTGCTTTTGGCACATGCCTTTGTGGTGGGGCTACCCTCCAACTGTTGGATAGAGCGAAGCGGCCGAGCTGATATTGGTCTTCGACCCAGTTTTTGAAGGTGAAGCAGTCTTCAAGATGATGTCCTATCGCTCGGTGATAGGAGCAAGAATCCGGGTGATGGACCTCGATTGCTTGACCGGGGTGCTTGGATTCCGGGAGTGTCATCATCTGGTGTTTCATGACAAGGTCAAAGATTGAGGGAAAGAGTATGCTCGACTCATTTTTTCTCATAAGAGACGGATTCCGGCTGACCCTTTCTCGATCGCGTGGCTTCTTGGATCCGGTTTTCCATTGTCGAACGTTTTCCTCGTTCTTTAACTTGTTTTTGCTTCCGCGTCAGGCCATTTTCTTGTCTTGGGAATGCATGGCGGGCTGACGGCGAAGGGCATCATCATCCTCCATGGCCTGCTGAAGGAGGCGTTGCGTCTTGGCTTTCTCGTAAATGGCCATTTCGCGGCTGTGGTCGTTCCGAACTTTTTGACTCGCTTCCCATACTAGCTTGTCCATCTGTTCTTCAAACAACGGACTCGGCATTTTTATGGCAGGACTTCGTTCTGGTTCAACTTCAGCGTCTTTTAAAAGAGCATCCTTTTCTTTATCCAGGTCCTTTATGACATGGCAGCCATGGAACTGCTCCCGTTTCTTGGACTGGATATATCCAAGCCCACTCGCTTCCATTATTCCATTGGACAATCTTCGCTGAGTTCCGAGGACGTTCCAGATCCTGTTGTAGGATTGGGCCTGTCGCGCGGTTTGCTTAAAGGGTACGCCTTGGTATCTCAATAAACTTTTCAATCCCTCTGCGTAGTATCTGGGTAGACGGATAGGTTGGCGCCTGTCAAGCGTAGGTTCGGCACCATGCCAGACTCTCTTTCGACTTTAGCCTCCATGGATCGATAGAATAGGATCGCCTTTTCACCTTTTCGCCTGGGAGGGACGTAGAATGTCTGCAGCTCTTGTACGCTATATGTTTCAAGCGCGTCAAGTTCTCTGTAGTGCTGTCGCGGAATCATGGCGATTTGCAAACTCTGATTATCTCCAGTGAGGGCCTGCATTGATGGACGGACCGAGAACACTGCGTTGACTTCATCTTCAGAGTCACTGCCAAAGACCAGAATATGGGTAGATGATTCCGGCTTGTTGCATTGGGGTGGCCCTGAATAGACTATCTCTTCCTCCTCCTCGGTATCGCTCCCGAAGACTGGAATAGTGGTGATAGCTTTCTGCTTATTCTCCGGCTTATGGAATCTTTCCGTGTCTTCAAAGTCTGGTAAGAAAAACTTTGCATCTTCGTACTTTCGGACTTCATTCATGGAGAATGGGTTTAGTTCCCCCGTCACGGTATATTCGAGACCATCTTTGAAGTACTTCATACACTGATGTTGTGTAGAAGGGATGATGTTGTACTCGTGTAACCAAGGCCTGCCGAGCAAAACGTTGTAGCAAGTCTTGGCGTCAATGATATGAAATTTGATGTCAGTGATCAGCAGCCCAAAGCATAACGTCAGTATCACAGACCTGAGCATCCGTGATGACTGGGAGTCGAACCCGGAGATTGTAATTTTATCTCGAGCGAGGTGTTGAACGCTCATGTAGATTTCTTTTAGCACCCTCACATTCAGGAGATTGACAGAGGACCCGTTGTCAACTAAGATCTTCCTAATCTTGATGTCATAGCAGTATCCGGTAACATACAGGGGGCGATTATGCTCGCATGTTCCGAGGAGGAGATCTTCGTCGCCGAAAGTGATGTCAGCTGTGTCCACTTCTTCCAGCTCGTCCTTCATCTTTTCTTCAGAAAGAAAAGCTTGAAATTGGTCGGGCACTTGGAGTGCCTTGATCAGAGAATCTCACACCTCTTTAGACAATAGAGGGGTATCCAAAATGCTTAGCTGCGAGGGTATCTTCCTCAGGTGTGCCAGAACATTGTAATCCACCTTGTTCTTCTTAGGCGGGTCCTTGGCTGCCAGCTCTTCGACGACTCGATCATCGAGGGCGATATTCTCAGGGACTTTTTCCTTCCCCTTATCTTTTTTGTTCGATCCCTTGTTTGTAGGTTCGAGATTCTTTTCGGGCAACGTACGGTTGCGCAACTGAATATTCCCACAGTCCTTCGTCTCTTCCTCATTTCCTGAGGTGGATTCTTTGAAGAGAGGGCTGAAGGCTGCTTCTTCATCGGAATCGCTTCCGAAGGTGAGAACTTGCGATCTCCTGGTGTCAACCACGTGATAGTTGCCAGCAGTTCTTTTGTGCTCATCCGTCGTATTTCTCTGCTCCCGACGAGTTTTACGCTTCATCCGCTTGAAATGTTGTCGATGAGCAACGTATCCCTGCCACCAGTTTTTAAAGGCACTGCATTGTTCGGTTGGGTGTGCAATCCTCTAATGGTATAAGCAGTAGTTAGGATGCACATCCGCTTCGTCAAGGAGTATACCGCCAGGAGTATTTCCTTTGGGAGATGGCAGCTTCATTTCTATTGACAAGGATTTAGCGAACCATTTCCTCATTTTAAACTTTCTTTTGTCTGTCGCGGGCATGCTTCGATCTGGTTGGAGCACTTTGCGATGCATCCCTACCATGACTTCTTCAGCTTGATGCCGACGCCGGGCTCTTTCGAATATGGCCATTTCGTGCTCTTGATCAGCTTTGCTCTTCTGATAGGCTTCGTTCAGTAGCATGTCGATCATCTCGTCTGACAGTTCCAAGGATTTTGGCACCGATCCTGCCCCCAGCTCCTCTTTGTTATCTCTTTACGCCGAATGAGCTTCTTCGTTATTTAGCGACGAATGAGAGATCATGTGGCAACTTGCCACATAATCTTTGGGTTCCTCTGACGAGTCGTCTCCCTCATCACTGTCGTTATCTCCACTTTCAAGGATATGGTTGAGAAACTCTTGGAGCGTGACTGGGGTTCGTGCATTCTGGTTGTATTCCTCCAGCACGTCAATATGCTTTTGCAGACCCGTTCGCTTGTCGTCAGGCTACGCGGTCTTCTTGGTCTTCTTTTTCTTCCTCGAAGACTTCACCTGCTGGGCCTGGGTATTTTGCCCATCGCTACCAATTCCTAATGTTGGTCGCGGTTTCAGCATCTCCTCAATGATTTCTGGCTCTAGCAGGCTTCTCCACTTGATTGCCGGGCATGTTTGAAGATCTTTCAGCATTCTTTTAGTTTTCACCGAAAGAACTACTTCCCATGGAGCTTCCTCTATGAATGAGCATGATGCCCCTGGGGTGTCCATCTTTTTCAGAGCATGTGGTTGTAGCGGGTTTACCCTCCAGTTTTCAGACAGAGCGAATTTGCCTTGCTGGTACTGGTCCTCAATCCAGCTTTTGAAGACGAAGCAATTTTCGATCGGATGGCCCAACATTCGGTGATAGGGGCAGTAGTTGGGATTGTTGACTTCACCGGGCTGCAGTGGGCGCTTCGGATCCGGCAGGATGATGAGCCTGTTGTGCACCGCTAGTTCGAACAATCTTCTCGTTTTATCCTGGTGAAACGAGAAAGGACGTCTTAACTTCTCGTCGAGGAATCGCGATTTGTTGCCTTGGCGAGCAGCTGGTTTCGGATCACTCAGCTATTATTGAGCGTTGGCGACGAAGGTCGCTTACCCTTTGCCTTTTTCATTCCGAAAATCCTCTTTTGAAGAGGATGGCCTATGACCCATCTGATCCATCTGGGCCATCTTGTCAATCAAGGCCTGGAAAGTGGTCGGCTTGAAGAATATCATAAATTGAGATATGGTCACCTGAAGATCGATGGTTCCCACAAATATGCCCACGGCAGGAGCTTGCCCTATGCGCTGTTCACACTTTGACCATAGATTCCGCCACCGAATGGCGTATTGAACCCAGGTTTCTCCCGGCTTCACTCTAGCGTTGATCAATGTCGTGATCGGGGTACGTTCGCTGGGCTTGCGAACCTTTGTGTAAACAGTAGCTCCATTTCTGCAAATGTCTTGAAAGAGTCATTCGGGAGCTCGGAGTACCATTCGAATGCTGTCTCCGACAAGCTGCCAACAAACTGACGAAACAGCAGTTTATCGTCACCCCAAGTATTACCGCACAAGGCTTTGAATTGAGCAACGTGCTGGTGTGGATTACCCGTCCTCTTATACACGTGGAATTTAGGGATCGTATATCCCGGCGGGTACTTTATTTTATCGTACCAACCCGGATAGGGTCGTCCAGCTTTGACGATTTGGCCGTTCGCTTCGCTCGGTTGATGAGCTCGTATCTGTTGAGCTATATAGTCGTCAAAGGCGGCTTTGGAGATGGTCTCTTCCTTGGCTGCTGATAGAGCTGGAAGAGGGTTTGATGTTTCCCCTCTATCGTCTTCAAGGATAATCGGAGGGTCTTCAGCTGGGGGATCCCGACCATATCTTGAAACAGAAACGCCATTTGCTTTATGTTAGCCGCTTGTTCCACGGCCTCTTTGTCTTTCTTCTCGAGCATTCTTCGGAGGAATTCAGCATCGGTTTCTTACTCCTAGCGCTGCTCCGATGATGTCTCCGGGCTTTCTTTTGGCCCAGTGAATGCGGCTATCTTTGTCAGCATCTCCTGAAGCTTTTGCTGTTGTTGCTCCTGAGCCTTAGTTACTGATTGCGTAAGTGGTCGATAACCCGTGGAGGTATGGCTATCCTCTTTTCCGGATTCCAAGTAAATGGTGTGCACTACCATGCCCCAAGACTTGGGGCGTTTGGATTCAGTGCCCTTGAGATTTGTCACAGACATGGGGATCTTCTCCGGCCTTCTCCTTTTATGGACGGTCGAAGTTGAGGGGGCCATTGCAACAGATGCTTTCCGTGGTACGCAGCGGTGAGATGGTCCTCCTCTTCCCGAACCTTCATTTTCTTCTATTGGCGGGAGTAGTCTTTGTCGATTACAGAGTCTTGGACTCTTCGCCAGACCCTGTGGATTTTGGAGGATAGCCGCTGAGGAGGCTGCTCCAGCTTCGCCTTAATAACATATTCAACAGGTGGAGGAGACCTTTTCAACACGGCAGTCGGAAAGTTCTTGCGCACCCTCCTGAGCGGTTCAAAGCTGTTCCCAGTTAGAACATTAGCGTCAATTTCCACCATCGGAGCTGGTGGATTCAGTCCAGAGGGAGAGCTGCCCCCAGTTTTCCTCACTAGGCGCCAGTGGCGACGTCGAGCATGTCTTGCAGATGGTATTGGTTCAGTTATGGGGGTAACTTCATCATGCTTCCTGTTCTGGTGAAGGGCTGTTTTTGGCGCCATCCTATCGAAGAGTGACGTCCGCTGAGAAGAAATGTCCAATTTCGCATAGACCGACTTTTTGGCAGGGGAAGAATTTTTAATGACCCCGCCTGCAGCAGGAGTTGGAATGACTAGTCTTGCGAAGATCGATCCCTTCGCATGAGGAGCCCCTTCGATGACTTCGTTTATCGGAGTTGGAATGGCTATCCATTTCGGGATAACTCCTTCACGTATTGCAGGCTTCTTTATGAGCCTATTGGAGCTTAGGCTCAGCCTGTTGAAGACTGATACAGTAGACTTAGAACTGTACGACACGTTGAGAGGGGCTGTGGTAGTTGTAAGCCGATCGAAGACCAACTTCTTCGGAGCTTCCTGTGATGGCATCGGGACGCTGAAGCTTGCCGGTGGGATCATGGTCCCAAAGAACAGTCCAGTGGTGGCCTGAGTCACCTGTTCTACTAGCATGGAGAAGTTGGAGGCCGCTTGGGGCCCATAGGTCACTCCTCCAGTGAGGACGGAGTGGGAGTTGCTGTTGCAGTTCGTGCAGTTGGAAGCCATTGCTCTTCTTTTCTCTGCACGGGAGCAAGACACCAAATCTTAGTACCTCGAATCCATAGGCAACCATAACAGACCGTGATTTGTTCGTGAAACACGACACACGAAGTGTGGAGTGGAAAGAGGAAAAGGTCCCACCGGGCGTGCCAAAATCTGTTTACCGCCAAAAACAGAGACGAAACCGCATAGGTCGTCTTGCCTGAATTTGGGGGCAGATGCTATTTGGGTTTTATCCATACACCTCTCTGAAGATGCCAAGTTAATTTATGGCACTATGTATCAGAGGTTTGGACAGATGCGGCCGTTGTAGCAGACTTCATCAGATTCCCTCTCATTGTGAGGGGTTTTTGATTGTGGGGACGCTCTTCCCTGCAGGCGCAAGCCCCTGCAATTAATTACGTTACCGCATCGCGGTAACCACTTTCTGCTACTCCAGAAGATCACTTCATGTCGTGTATGTTTGTTTTATATTTTGGTTGCCTGTAGATTGTATATGGAGACTAATTTATGTTGTCGCCCGTAGGATGGGGATTAGTCCATATCCGTATCTTCTTAGATTTGTGGTTTGGTTTGTTTTTAAGGATCGTTAACCTCTTTTGAGATTAAGATCAACTTAAATATTTGTTAAGGATACGCTAATCTAATTTTTAGACTAAAATCTACTCAACGGGATTTTTGGATCATTTAGATCCAACGAAAGAGTATTTAGACTCTATCATTTTAGTTTAAGGATATTGCGGTCCATTGGGTTTAAGGACATCATAGTCCATGGGTTTAAGGACATCATAGTCCATGAGTTTAAGGACATCATAGTCCGTAAGGTTTAAAGACATCGTAGTATGTCTGGTTTAAAGACATCATTGTCTAGTTTAAAGACATCATAGTCTGTCTGGTTTAAAGACATCATAGTCTGGTTTAAAGACATCATAGTCTGTAAGGTTATGGTTTAACAGTTTGGGGATGCACCAAAAGTTATTGGTTATTGGGACCCTCCATCTCTCTGAAGACGTTGAAGAATTACAACGACATGTATCAGAGATATGAAGAGATGTACCCTTGAACCAATGTTGGTTGGGAGATGTATAGTCAGGTTTGGGACTAAGACCAATTAAAAATATTGTGAGCACATGGGCTCGGTTAATCTGAATTAGGGACTTGTGGCCAACTTGGGCTCAACCCACTCAGTTTTGAATAAAATGTTGAACATTTGTTTGGGTTCAGTCCCTTTTTATTCAACAATGCTGAGCATTGATTTGGGTTCCGACACCCCTTTTTATTTTTGTCTTTTATTGAGTGTTGAACACTTTTTATGGCGCCGAGGCTTTATTTACAGAGCGCTTTGTAATTCCTTAGCGCCCACGTGAGGAGCACATGGAGCGCTTGGCGCTGAGCGCCAAACTTGGAGTGCTAAGACGCTTCTTATAAAATAGCGCCCGTGTGAGGGGACACGTGGAGCGCTTGGCACTGAGCGCCAGACTTGCAGCTCTAAGGCGCTTCTTATAAAATAGCGCACACATGAGGAGCACGTGTTGCGCTTGGCGCTGAGCGCCAGACTTGGAGCGCTAAAGTGCTTCTTTGGCAGTTTTTATCAATTCTGTGCTCTGAGAATTAAATTCTCAGTTTATAAAAGACTTTGTCTCATGGATCTAAGAACTGAGTTCTTCTTTTATAAGGAGCTGCTATGATCTCTTTTGTTTTTATGAAAGACTTTGTCTTATAGATCTGTGATCTAGAAAAAGAACTAAGTTCTTCTGATATGAGAGTTAAACTCTCAAATATGGAGGAGATGTTATGATCTCTCTTCTTTTTATTTACCATGAAGAAGGTTCTTCTTCTTAGAGCTTGCTTATCTCCTTTTCTTTTCTGAGAACTTGAAACTTATAAGGAAGTTTCTCTCTACAAGACTTGGAGTCTTGGGTCCTTTATATAGGGGAGGCTAATTTGTTGAATCAGTTAAGGAAATCTCTCATTGAGAGATTTCTAATTGATTTGGGGATGTTTCCCACTATTGGATCTTTGATCCAGGGGCTTCTGTTTTACAGAAGATTTTCCTCTTGTTATTGACAAGGTTGGGAAAATATTTTCCCATACAGAAGTTATTCTATATCTTGGTGAATTTTAATCACCATTGGATCTTTGATCCAACGGTGCTCTGATTTATAGAGTACAATCTTTCTTTTTTGGAAAGATTTGAGGAGTATTCCTCAACAGAATTTAATTATGTAATTTGATGATTTATTATCTTCGTTGGATCTTTGATCCAAGGGTGGAGAACATTTAGCTCTGTGCTGGTGCTCTCGTGCTTTGCGCGTGAGGCGCTGCCTCAAAGTTTTTGACTCTTAGCACCGGCGCTCTTGACGCCGGCGCTCTCGTGCTTTACACGTGAGGCGCTGCTTCAGAGTCTTTGACTCTTAGCGCTTGGCGCTCTCAAGGTTTGCACGTGAGGCGCTGCCTCAGAGCCTTTCACTCTTAGCGCTTGGCGCTAGCGCTCTCGTGTTTTACACGTGAGGTGCTGCCTCAGAGTCTTTGATTCTTAGCACTGGCGCTCTTGGCGCGAGCGCTCTTGGCGCTAGCGCTCTCGTGCTTTGCACGTGAGGCGCCGTCTCAGTTCAAGTTTCAAATTTTGAACAGAGCATTGCTCTCTGATTGGGGAAACAAGGTGTATTTTGAAATTATACCAAAACTATTTTTACATAAAACCCCCTCAAGTTATACTAAATTACAATAAGGACCCTAGTAAACATAGGTTTAAGCGGGACCAGTCTCTTGAGCCTTACGGAGCCGGAGATATGGGTGCTTGCCTATTTAAGGTAGACAACTTAACAAACGGTGTTATCAATACGGTAATTGTCTTGGAAAAAGACACAAATCCTGCCGTCCATGTGCAGCAGTTACTGATAACATCAAAACCTAATTCAGGACTTCAATTTCTTTTCTAACTGTCTGACTCAGACTGAGTCTAAATATAATCAATCTGACTTGAATATGATTCAAGTATAAAACCACAATTCAATATGAATCCATATACTCAATCTATTCAATCTATACAACTTGACTGAATCGAACCATGGATATACTCCATTTACATATTCATCCATATATCCATTCCATTACTGATATCATGGTCTCGGCAAGTCATCCATCTATACAATTTATAATACAAGACAAGACAATACAATCTATACAATCAATACAATCAATACATAAACACTACGGGATTATAAAGGGGTACACTGGTACGGAACATGTTAAAGGTGGTATGAGATGGTCACTTAAGACGTAATTACATCCATGCCATTGTTCCGTGGTATTATCGACGTAGCCTTGTACTATGGGTTACCAAAATCTCCAGTGTAAGTGGGACTCCTCTCGTATACACTGGCATTTTCTGTACCAAGCTACAAACAACCGCGCTAACATTATAATAAAACATTATAAAACTATACTCTCTCTCTGTCTATTCTACTTCTCTCTCATCTTTGGGACTTACCGAGCGATTGTTCACTGACGACATTCCTATTTCTCTTCTTCTTTGAAATGTTGTCAGGAGGACCTGGCGCTGAGGAGTACGAGACCAGTCAGGAGCATTTGGAGTAGACCCCTGAGCAGTACACCGAATACCCGGAGTTTTAGATTCACTTGTATATTACTTTTCATTTTTATTTCTGTTATGCCATTGTTTAGGCATTGTTTTCATTCCATGTATTTTCATTTCAGTTGTATTGTAAAAAGAATGTTTAATAAATAAAGTTGTTATTTATTTACATCTTTTCTCTTGTATACATTTTATTTTATATTGCTTAGATACGCTTAGCATGTTTACTTCTAAGTAAATACGTAGCGGCCTTGTCGCGTCCCCTGCCCGTACACTGGGAAGCGGGGCGTGACAGGTTTTGTTGGTGGCCCATGCAGGTCAGCCTTGTATGGCCATGCAGGTCAGTTCTTCATGGACATGCAGGTCGGCTCTGTGTGGACAACCTAAGAAATATAACACAAGAACCAGCAACTGAAAACATTCCTTACAATTCATATTTCTTGAATCTTCCAATTTCATATATTTTGAATCTATCCTAACCCAAATTTTTCTTTTAAGGTTATGGATTCCCCAAACAACACCAGCACCAACTTCAACAATACTCCACCACCCCAACCAATTACACCGGCCGCAGCTGCTCCGATCAATGAGCAGACGGTTCTGCTTGAGGCGATCCGTAGCCTCCTGGAGGGACATCAGCAGAAGATTGTTATCTTGATGAACCGTCCCGAGGCAGAAGCACCTGAGGTGAAGCAATTCAGGACCTTGCACCCTAAGCAGTTCTCAGGAAAAGAGAGCCCCTTAGAAGCTGAGGAATAGGCTCAGAGTATTGAAGATGACCTGGCAGCAGCACAAGTGTCAGAGATAGCTTAGGTTCGAGTTGCGAAGCTGCAGCTCACTGATAATGCACGGGTTTGGTGGAAGGCAGAAGAAAGTCGTCTTCATCAGCCAATCGAATGGAAGACTTTTCGTGACAAGTTCGACGCAAAGTACTTTCCCGAGGCTGGCCGCTTTGATATAGAACAAAAATTCATCCATCTGCAACTGGGTTCGATGTGGACCAAATCTGTAGATGAGTTTAATGCTGAGTTCACCATGCTTTTCTTTCTTTATCACCTCTAGTTCCCCTGACTTATAGGCGAGAAAAGAAAAGTGGGTTGGCTTTTAACCGGATTGCTACTCCTTCGCTTGGAAGACCGACTTAACATACGCTTCTACTTGCTGGTATAGGATAAGCCAGATTTTTCCTTTTCTCAGCAGGTAAGATATATCTCAATGTTCGATTTAATATCACATACTACACAACTAACACAAGACCATAACAGGTTTGCGGCCCATCTCATACCGACTGCTGAGATCAGGACTAGAAGATTTCAGTAAGGGTTGGACCCAGAAATCCAAGCTGCATTAGCTACAGGGGATTTCCCAACCCATGATTTGGTTTTGAAGGCTGCCCGAAGATACGAGGCAGTAGTGAAGAGGAAGGGCATACCTCAATCTGCCGGAGTGAAGCGCCCTGCTACTCAGATTGCAGGAGGAGCCTCCTCCAGGCCATCGTTCGAACCCAGGAGAACGGAAGAAACACTTAGCCAGTTAAGTCCCAATTTTTGCTTCTATTGTAAGAGGGAAGGACACTTATGGAAGGACTGTAGGTGCGCAAAGGGCCTGTGCTTAGTTTGTGGCGCATTCAATCACGGAACTGGAACCTGTCCTTATAGATGCAACTCGGCTCACACACACAACACTTATCCGCAGTGGCCAGCTATCCAGGCTCCTACACCTCGTCTTGAACTCCCAGCTCCACCTCCTGCACTGCCTACTCGCCAATTCCATCAAGCACTGAGGAACATGCCTCGAGGGCAGAGGAACATGCCTCGAGGACAGAGGAATGTGCCTCCGGCTAAGAGGAATATACCATGGCATCAGGCTTACCTTTTAGCGGCCGAAAAAGCAGAGGCTGTAAAACAAGGTAACACTGATAATTCTCTTCAATCTTTTCAAACCCTTGTATCATCCTGTTACTTTTTATGCAATACCAGTATTCCTTTCATACTCACGATCACTAAATTGTTTTGAATCTGTTATATTTTTCTTTTACAAATTTCGAGAACAAAATTTTTATAAGGAGGGTAGAATGTAACAACCCAAACTTTCTGTACGAATTTTTTCAAAATACAGAAAGGGACACCTAAGCCTGAGCATAAGTTATAAGTTTGATTTGCTTTTGAACAGCAAGAAGGAGCTTGTAGCTCATTGGTAAGACCTTACACTATTGAGACAAAGCATCAGAGTTCAAATCCCATCAGCCACATTATCTTTTTATTTAATTTTCTTTTAACCTTTTAGAAGCCCAAGAGTCTACACGTGTAACACACGTAATAGGGTAAGTTACAGAATAATCAAACATGTTAAATAGGCTAGTTGAAGCGTCAGGGACACGTGGCTCCAATCCGAGCCCCCACCTCCATGATCCGACCGACGAGATTTCATCTCAGGCCGGCGCCGCCGGTTTAGTTGTAGCCAAATGCAATTTTTCTTTAACCCTAGAACCCCTTGGACTCCTTTCATAACTCCAGTATTATTTGTTTTCTCTGCACATTTACAGAGCACAATAAAATTCACATCTAAACCTATTTTTATTACAAATTTTAATACACCCATTCACTACACTAAACCCTAGCTTTTCCTATAAATACCATCCCTCATATCACCCCTCCTTACTAACAATTTCCTGCCAAAACTCTCAAGAAATTTCCAGGTTCCTATAGTGTGCAAGTGGAGTTAACGAAAGGAGAAACTCCGACGAAATTCCGGCGACGACATAAGGAGTTTCTGGCGACGAAACGACGCACCGGCATTTTCCCACTCTTCCTCTTTCTTCCCTCTACCTTATAAGCCAGTAAGTCCCAATTCTCTCTCTCATCTTTAACTTTAAAATGTTCCATTTCTAAAAGCCGACGGAAGCGGAGTTAGTCCGACTTCCGATTCGGTTTTCTTTAAAAACTATATTTTTCTAAATCAAGACGACTTCATATTCTCACATTTTGCTTAATAAACATTAACAAACTCAACAAAATAAGTTTCACATCAAGATAATCATTTTTGTGACAATTATCACATTTTTACATAAAAATACCACATACTATTCATTTCGACATTAAAACCTTTATACCTTGCTATACCTTTAGATAGTTCATGAGGTAATGACCTACCTCATCACAAGACACATCTCTATCATATCACGATGAATCTTGGGACAATAGAATACGAGAAATACGACTTAACAAATAAATCCCTTTAACTTATAAAACCGTTTTCTTTAAAAAGTGTATTTAACTTTCCATGCAATTGAGCCTCCACAACCCATTTTGGGGACTCCCTTTGGGATGGTGCAGATTATCGCACATTCTCGGGCTTAGTAGAGCGAGATGCAGACCTTCGCAAGGAGCATTCGATCTCGATAGAATTTTTATACAATTTTCTTTAGAAAATAAGATTTTTACAAGAAAATAAATAAAATTATTTTCATTAAATATGTATATATAATTATTACAAAAATACTTATTTTAAATATATATATTATTCCATGTTTCCAAAACTCAAGAAACAAATTCAAATATTACATGAAACTACCATGATAATTCAAACAATATTCATATTACAAATAAATACCATATATTATGAAATTATGTTTTAATCATTAGAAATATCACATTTATAAAATATATATCAATGAAAACCCTAAAGAAGATAATTAAATGCTTGAGATGTATTTTGAAATTATACCAAAACTATTTTTTACATAAAACCCCCTTAAGTTATACTAAATTACAATAAAGACCCTAGTATACATAGGTTTAAGCGGGACCTGTCTCTTGAGCCTCAGGGAGCCGGAGATATGGGTGGTTGCCTATTTAAGGTAGACAACTTAACAAACGGTGTTATCAATACGGTAATTGTCTTGGAAAAAGACATAAATCCTGCCGTCCATATGCAGCAGTTACCGATAACACCAAAACCTAATTCAGGACTTCAATTGCATTTCTAATTGTCTGACTCATACTGAGTCTAAATATAATCAATCTGACTTGAATGCGATTCAAGTATAAAACCACAATTCAATATGAATCCATATACTCAATCTATTCAATCTATACAACTTGACTGAACCGAACGATTGATATACTCCATTTACATGTTCATCCATATATCCATTCCATTACTGATATCATGGTCTCGGCAAGTCATCCATCTAAACAATTTATAATACAAGACAAGACAATATAATATATACAATCAATACAATCAATACATAAACACTACGGGGTTATAAAGGGGTACACTGGTACGGAACATGTTAAAGGTGGCACGAGGTGGTCACTTAAGACGTAATTACATCCATGCCATTGTTCCGTGGTATTATCGGCGTAGCCTTGTACTATGGGTTACCAAAGTCTCCGGTGTAAGTGGGACTCCTCTCGTATACACTGACATTTTCTGTACCAAGCTACAAACAACTGCGCTAATATTATAATAAAACATTATAAAACTATACTCTCGCTCTGTCTATTCTACTTCTCCCTCATCTTTGGGACTTACCGAGCGATTGTTCACTGACGACATTCCTATTTCTCTTCTTCTTTGGAATGTTGTCAGGAGGACCCGACGCTGAGGAGTATGAGACCGGTCAGGAACATTTGGAGTAGGCCCCTGAGCAGTACATCGAAGACCCGGAGTTTTAGATTCACTTGTATGTTACTTTTCATTTTCATTTCTGTTATGCCATTATTTAGGCATTGCTTTCATTCCATGTATTTTCATTTCAGTTGTATTGTAAAAAGAATGTTTAATAAATAAAGTTGCTGTTTATTTATATCTTGTCTCTTGTATACATTTTATTTTATATTGCTTAGATACGCTTAGCCTGTTTACTTCTGAGTAAATACGTAGCGGCCTCGTCATGTCCCCTGCCCGTATACTGGGAAGCGGGGCGTGACAGTATTTTTATTTTGACAGAATACGGTATTTATACGAATACAAATATTTGTATAAATACGTGTATTTGTGTCTCGATATAAATACGGGTATTTATATCCTAATACAAATACGCGTATTCATATTTTTTACAAATACGAGTGTATGTATTTTGATATAAATACAGGTGTATGTATTTGTAGCATATACTTTTATTAGTGTGTGTGTGTGTACACTTGACATGTTAATTCTTTTCTTCTCAATCTTTCTTGGTTCAAGTGGAAGTGTGTGGACTTGTGACTCCCGCATATGAGTCACAATTCCACCCATTTCACACTTAAAAACAAAGAAAAAAGAAAAGAAATAAAAGGATTTGATTTTTTTCATGCCATGCTTGCTCATTTTGAGTGTTCTTCATCCTTAGCTTATTCTTCCTCTCTCTTGAGTTTTTTAAAGTTGAGAAAGGAAAAAGAAAAGAGAGAAAAACTTAGAGATTAGCCATTACTACATCCTAATGATCAATTCTTAGCAAGTTTTTTTTCATTAGTTGCTTTACTAGTTTTTATTGTGAAGCTAGAGCTTTGGCTAGGATTCCTTCAGGTGGATCATTTTCGACAAGAAAGACTGCCTTTTAAGCTCATTTCCGATGGACTTAAGAGCTAAAGAAGTGGAAAAGAAGAAAATGGACACGACCACAAAGGTAGCTAACACCTAACCGAGTAGTTAAACTCTTCCTAATTTTCTAGTTTAGTATTTGGTTTCAATTCTAAGTCGTACTAGATCGTGCTCTTGTTCTTGAAATTTTCGTTTTCATTCCGTCTTGACCGCAAGTTTGCGGCACGAGCACGAGTGTCTACTAACAAAACTAGAAATAACTATGAATATAATCTAGATATTAAATTTAAATCTTAACTAAAGAGATTAGATTTAAATCCTAAATAATCCGAATTTAAATCAAATTTAACAATTTCCATCTTGATTCAAATTTGCCATAAACTCTTCACTTCCTCAACACCTTAGAACTCCGTTCTCGTCGCCTTGAGTCCGAAGGCACCTAAACAATCTACTAGGAAAAACATGAATTTAGACCGGAACCATCTTAGAAATGGATCCACCAGATTATCTAGGATACCAACCTCCGTAAGAGACATCACATTCATTTCGGCCTTTAAGAAGAACACTCTCATCTCTACTTTCGTAAACCTAATAATCTTCGCAAATTGATGGCCTCCCTAATTATTTTCATGATAGCTATTAATCATGCTTCTATTGTTGAAACCGCGATACCATCATGAAGTATCGATCTACCTGGCACTGCATTCGTGCCCGATATTTAATCCGTCGTTGATTTTTATCTAACCCTATCACCATATCCTGTCACGATGCACCCATCAACACTGTCCCCTCCGAATGACAAGCCGAACTCTTCACTATCTCTCAGTATCTCAGGATCCACTCCACAGCCTGTCAATGTTCTCCACTTGGAATAGCCCAGTATTTGCGGACTGCTCCAATTGCCTATGCAATATCCGCACTCGCATATGACACTATAGACACGTGATCTCTGTTTTCATCCGACCTTAGTGATAATATCTCCGAAAGCCTGAAGTGCGCCTCTAAGTGAGAAGACACGGGTCGAGTCTCCTCCAGCTTATACCGAGCTGAAACCTGCTTGATACAACGTAACTCCCCATCCATGACATTATCTGTGCCAAAAATCAAATGTGCTGACTCTCTGTCGAACTCTCGATCCTCTTAACTTAGAGACTTGTCCCTATCCACTCCTACACGCCGAACTGTCGGAATCTGCATTACTGGCTTTACTGGACTCTCCACCTGAATCGGAGTACCGCCCACCTGATTTCTCATAACCTGGATTGGAACTTTGAACTCCACCTCGCTTGGCGACATACCTATTCTCCATTCACCATCTGACAGGGTCTGTCTACTTTAAAGTATTGCTAACTCAATGAATGTCACTCGACTGATTACTCCACTCTGGGTCCCAGAAAACCACAATCTGTACCATTTTGCTCTGCCTCCTAAGATGACAAGAGAACATCTATTGATCCTCGGCTCCTCGATGAATCGATTTCTACGAAGCCCTGAATAATCTCTAACCCCTCCAGTCCACAATTCCTCGGAAATTCTTATATCTACCACTGTTGATGGTGCCCGATCGATGAGGTATTCGGCTGTAAATAGAGCTCCAGCTTGAAACTCCCTCGGAAAACCAACTGTAAGCCGTAAAGTCATGTTCTTTATAACTGCTCGAACCATCCTCTATGCAATGCCATCTGGCCGAGGATCTCCTAACGTGGTATATTGAAGCACGATCCACTCCGGCCTGCACAATCCTGCGAAGCGAACCCTCTACTTAAATCGGACCGAAAAACCTCTAAATGCTTCCCGATCTGCAAATCCAACACGGCTGTTTACCGCTGAAAACTGGACTGAGACATGGAGGACGTCTAGCCTGAATTTAGGGGCAAATACTATTTGGACATATCCATTCACTTCTCCGAAAATTCCAAGTTGATATAACACTGTATATCAGAAGTTTGGATAGATACGACCGATATAGCAGACTTTATCAGATTTTCCCTCATTTATGAGTGGTTTTTGATTGTGGGGACTCTTTTTCCTGCAGACGCAAGCCCCTGCAATTAATTACGTTATCGTGTTGCGATAACAACTTTCTCCTACTCCGGTAGGTCACTTCGTGTCGTGTTATGTTTGTTTTATATGATGTTGCTCTTGGATTGTATACGGAGACTAATCTTGTTATGACCGTAGGGCGCGGATTAGTTCTAATCCGTACATATATTTTCATGATTTGGGTTAAGTATTTGCTTAACGGGGTCTACGTTGGTCGCTTGGTTTGCTAACGGGATGAACTTAGGACGCATTTATCATATTTGTGAGGTCTATCGGTTCATATGAAACTTGAGCATTATCTAAGGGTCGTTAGTCTTTATTTGAGACTAAGACTAAGAAAAGAAAATAGCTAACAGATTTAAAAGAAAGAACACATGAGGGAATTAACATCTAAAGAAAGGAAAAGGTTTGGAGTTTCAGTGGAGAATAAGAAAAGAAACATGAGATTTTTATACCTGGTTAAATATGGGTTGATAAGTTGTGGGGGAGGGAGGGAGAGAGGAGAGTAGGGATGACTTATTGTTCGAGCATGAAGATTCTAGGAGGTTGGGTAAATAAGAGTCAGAAAATTATTTTTGGCTAAATAGCAGATAAGTACCTAAGTTTCTAAAAGTGACGGATAAATACCTAATTTTTAGCTCCGTTAGTACTTTAATACCTGCTGTTACATGGGGTTAGAATATTCCTCATATATTCCCAAGTGCCATTCATGTTATCATTTTTTGAACAATTTTATTCTTAGCAGCCAAAAAAAAGTAGATATTGTTTTTCTCCTTCATCTTCAACTTAATTAGAAAACCCTAGTTCTCTTTCTATTTCCATCTTCTCAAAATAATCTATGGTTTTTCCATCTCAAATTTCTTCGGAAGCTTCCTCCACAACAACTTCGAGAATCAACAATATTGCAATTACAAGTTGTTCAGAAAATTACAACAGTAATTTCTCCGATCTTTCCATGATTGGACTTTTAGGGTTTGGGGTTAAGGTCAAAAAAAGGGAAATATGGGATGGAGGGAGAGGAAAAATTATTGCATGTGCCGGCCGTATACATCCGGACAAGAGAGAGAAAAGAAATAGAAGTGTGGGCTCCACACGTTGTCTAAGGCTGTCCAAAACTCCTCCACTCTCTCACCCCCTGCCAGAGCGTATTAAACCCAGCACACCGAATAATTTCTCGAGGGAGAAGGGAAGGGGAGGGGATGGGATGGGGAGGGGGGAGGTTTAATTTGGGGAAACAAAGATGGGTGAGAGATAAATAGGAGTGATTTGGGGATTTTAATTTAATTGTTTGGTCAAATTTAGGTCAATGGATCAGATGAACTTAAGGGCAAAACAGTCTTCTATAATATCCGTTAACTTCGTCACGTACCAAAGTGCAAAATTAAATATTGGGTATTTATCCGCTACTTTTAGAAATTTAGGTATTTATCTGTGAAACGACCCAAACAATAGATACTTATCTGTCGTTTAGCCTTTATTTTTTTATCAGAAAAGATGTAAGCTTTTGTTATGATAGATTTTTTTTTTCCTGGAATTTATGGCCTCCCCAGCTAGCCTATTTTATTATATAAAAAAACCATGGTTACAAAGAATCTAGTTACAGAATTAGATACATGTTTTTTCGCTTATTATGATGGTTAAAAAGGTATTAACTCTCAATCATTCAGTACAGCAGGGTTTGTCCAATAAACCTAATAAACAATATAACAACAGGGATGGCATTCTTGAATTTATATTAAGATATAGGTAGTTGAGCTATATCTCGCTACTGCGAATATGGCGTGGTCCTACAGTTCCCACCGTAAGGATAAAAGTATGATCTGTAAGAGCAAAATCTATAGGGGCAGATATCTCCCCTTATGGTTATAAATTTGCCCCTACGGCGACACCCGTAGGGGTCTCTGCCTTTACGGTTTCCAACGCAGGGACAATTTTTTTTATAAAAAAAATAATATCTTGTCTTTATGGTGCATACCGTAGAGACAAATTACAGCCCCTACGATTTCAACCATAGGAAACCATAAGGGCAAAATGTCAGTTTATTTTTAGATTTAAAAAAAATAATAATATCTTTGTCTATACGGTGCACACCGTTGGGACAAATTACAGTCCTTACGGTTTCAACCATATGGGCAAAATATCAGTTTTTTCTAATATTTTTCTCCCATGGTGGAACTCGTATGGGCAGAAATTTGCCCTTACGGTGCCAATCGTAGGGGCAAAATTTTAATTTTTAGAAAAAAAACTGCATTTGATTTTTGTTCGTCCTGTACACAATAATATATCACACCCTATATCATATATCCAAATACAAATATATATATCAATAGCATCCCACGCATGATATATAACGAAATAAACAAATACAATATAAAATCACTCTAAAATTAGCATCATAATTATCATATACAACCGATACCAAAATATATAACATGTCGTAAATAAAATACATGCATTCTACAAAAATATATAAATTATATAATAAAAATCACTGCTGGCTAGGTCAAGGTGCTCCTGTTCACCGCCGGAAGACGGACCGGGACGTTGGGACGTCTGGACTGAATTGTGGGGGCAGATGCTATTTGGATTTATCCGTCCACCTCTCCGAAAATACCAAGTTGATTTATGGCACCGTATATCGGAGGTTTAAACGGACGCGGCCGTTATAGCGTGATTTCATCAGATTCCCCCTCGTTTATGAGGGGTTTTTAATTATGGGGACGTTTTTCCCTGCAGGCGCAAGCCCCTACAGTTAATTATTTTACCGCATCTCGATAACCACTTTCTCTTGTTCGGGAAGTTCACTTTGTTTCGTGTGTTTTGTTTTGGTTTTGGTTGCCCGTGGATTGTATACGGAGACTAATTTATGTCGTCGCCCGTAGGGCGTGGATTAGTCCAAATTCGTATATTCTTAGATTTTGATTTGGGTTGATTTAAGAACCGTTAATCTAGTTTGAGATTAAGATCGACTTAAACATACGAGCATTTGGGCTCGATTATTTTAGTTTAAGGACACCCCGTTCCATTATCGCCATATTTGAGGCGAAATTTTATTTTAGGAACGTTTCAGTTCATTATCACCATATTTTAGGGCGAGTATTAGTTTAAGGGCATTTCAGTCCGTTATCGCCATTTTGGAGGCGAATATTAGTTTTAAGAACGTCTCAGTCCATTATCGCAATTTTGGAGGCGAATATTAGTTTTAAGAACGTCTCGGTCCATTATCGCCATTTTGGAGGCGAATATACAACTTGTGCGCACGTGTATTTGTTACGTGACGAAGTGAACATTGTTGATATGGAATGTGCCTAATTTGGGGCACGATCAAATTTGAGGCATGCACGTCAATTTGGAAGTGCATTAAAAGGAGCCGTTGGTCGTCGGGACCTGCCACCTCTCTGAAGACGTTGAGAAATTACAACAACATATATCAGAGGTGTGAAGAGATTTACCCTTGAACCAAATCCCGTATTTGAGAGAGAAGGGTTATGGTGGCCTTAAGAACTTTTGTTAAGAATACGTTAGTCCAATTTGAGACTAACATCTGCTTAAAAATATTTCAGGATCTTCCTTATTTAAGACCCAGCAACAGAGCATTTGGACTCAGTTGCAAGCCTTTAGCAACTTAGCCAATTTGGGCTTTAGTCTGCTTAGTCTCCCCTTTTTTTTTGAAAAAGTGTTAAGCACTTGTTTGGGTTCTGTTTAATCAGTCCTTTTTTATGCAAAAAGTGTTGAGCACTTATATGAGTTCTGACGCCCACATATGATCCTGTGGAGCTTTCAGTCATGGGGATTGCCCAACAAGTGTTGAATACTTTACTCCTTTTGTCTTTATATGGAGTGATAGGCACTCTTTATGGTGTCCACGTGGGGAACACATGAGGCGCTGGGCGCTGCCCGATGAGTGTTGAACACTCAGCCGTTTTGGGCTGTTTATGGAGTGCTAAGAACTTTTCTTCTCTTTTGCGGCGCACACGTGAGGAGCACGTGCGACGCTACATAGTGAGTGCTAAGCACTCTTCTCTTCTGTGGCGCTCACGTGAGGAACACGTGCGGCGCTGGGCGCTGCTAATGAGTGCTAAGCACTCTTTCCTTCTGTGGCTCCCACATGAGGAACACGTGCGGTGCTTGGCGCTGCCTCGTGAATGCTAAGCACTCTTCCCATCTATGGCGCCTACGTGAGGAACACGTGCGGCGCTGGGCGCTGCCCAGTGAGCGCTAAGCACTTCTTTCTGTGGCGCCCACGTGAGGGACACGTGCGGTGCTGGGTGCTGCCTAGTGAGTGCTGAGCACTCTTCTGTGGCGCCCATGTGAGGGACACTTGCCGCGCTGGGCGCTCTTCTCCTCTGCTTATAGCATTTTTTCCTATTAATGATCGATAGGATTTTTGTTTTGCAGATCTAGGATCAAGCTTTCATTTTTAAGAACCAGGTTCTTTTAGGAGAACTAGGTTTTTCTTATGCTTTGTTTTGATGAATTCAATTCCTGGTTCCTTTCTGAGTCTTTGATTCTCAAAAACAAGTTCCTCCCGATGAGAATTAAATTCTCAACTTGTGAGAGAGTTGTTTTGTGGATCTCAGATCCAGAGAAAGAACTAAGTTCTTCGATAAGGGTTAGACCCTTAGATATGCAAATGAGATATTTTTATCTTTGTTTTTTTCTTTATCTAGAGTCTTTAAGGGGGATCTTTTTTCCTTGAGAGTTTAATTTTCTATTCCTTTTTGAAGCTTTTTTTAGAAGCCTATGGGGGGGTTCTTCCCTCTCAGACTTGAAGTCTTCGGTCCTTTATATAGTGGATGCAAGTTTGTTAATAAGTTTTAAAGAAATCTCTCATTAAGAGATCCTAATCAATTTGGAGAATTTTAACCACCATTGGATCTTTGATCTAAGGGTTTCTGTTTTATAGAACATATTTTCTTGTTTATAACATGATTGGGGAAATATTTTCCATATGCAGAGTTTTATTCTGTGAAATGGTGATTTTTAATCACCATTGGATTTTTAATCCAAGAGTTCTCTGCTTTACAGAGGGCAATCTTTCTTATTTAGAAAGATTGAGAGAATATATCCAAAAAAATAGAATTTTATTCTATGATCCAATTTGGGGAATGTTTTCTCCTGACAGAATCTAATTCTGTATTTTTGATAATTTATCATCTCCGTTGGATTTTTGATCCAACGACTCTATTTAACAGAGAGTAGAATTTAATTCTACGTGGGCGCCGGCGCTCACGTGTTATGCACGTGAGGCGCCACTTGAGAGTTTTAATTTTGTTTGTGCTTTGCACACTGGCGTCCGTGTGAGGAGCATGTGAGGCGCTGCCTCATTAATTTTGAACAGAGCTTTTCTCTTTTATTGGGGGAAACAAATGCCCCCTACCATCGCGCTCACGTGGCTCACCCGTGAGTGCAGCGGTGGCTCCTTTTCCACCGTCCGATCATCTGGGAAGTTGAACCATCTTCTTATGTTTTATAAATAGGGCCTTTGGCCACTGAGATTACTTTTGTTCCTCTCATCTTCTTGAGTCTTCTTTCTTCCTTGAGAATTTAATATTCTCTTCAAAGCTTAGATCTCTATTTTTAAAGAAACTCTTAGAGTTTTACTCTGTTTCAAGAATCTTGGTAAGGATTCTGACCATTTTTCCCTTGAAAGAGACTCTTTTGTCTTGGATTTCTTTCAACCCATTAACAGAGCTGTAGGGATACCTAGGACAGCAGCAAGGTTTCGGGAGGCATCATCCATGCCATATTTAAACTTTTGCCGTTCTAGTTAACCTTAACCCTAGAATCGATACTAGAAAATCCGACGAAACTAAATGTAAACACTTTACATCTAAGTGAATGAGGGAATACAACCTTTGTAGACCGGTCCTTCACTTCTAAAGCTCCATGTCATAGTCCCTTCGCTGCGAATGGTGAACTCCCGGACTCTAGAGAGGGTTCACTTGAAGAAACGAACAAGCTTGCTCAATATCTTCGAGGCTGAAGATGATCTACGTCGAGGAGACTCGAGCTCATGCTACCTCTTCACTAATGGTGAGATTAGTGAAGCAAACACCCTAAACTAAATGGTTAATACTAGAGGATGATGAAGTAGAAAGTGGGCTCACTTTAGTTTTATTTTTCTCACAAGATTTCATCACTTAGAAAAAACTAGCAAGCTTTTTTTCTTGAGGAAGAAGAAGAAGTGATGAAGAAAATGAATGAGAGAGTGAGGTTAGAATTGCAACCATGGGTGAGTTAGTGTCATGCCTAATTCATGTAGAAAATAAACCATGGCTTGTGGTTAAGGTTGGGTTAACAAATATCTTAAGCAAGACAAACAAGTGGACTTGGTCAATGTTCTACAAGCTTCATCCAAGCTTGAAACATTATCCACTAATTTGTAATTACTTAATGATAAATATTAACCATAACTTTAACCCTAACATGGTATAAGTCTCATACATACATGTTACAAGTGTAACCTAGCATGATACATAATATATATCACATATAAATAATGTTTGCAAAATGAGAAAAAGAAATGATCAAGTGAGAAATATTAGTTAATGTAAATTCATAAATCATATATATCATTATACATTAAATCATTAAATCAACACTTGATTTAATGATCCGGCCATATCACATATAACCGACTTATATCAATAATATCAACTTACCGAATCAACACTTGATTCGATAACCCGTCTATATCACATATACCCGTCCGATATCACATATCGCGAGAATACAATACGGTATCATATACTCGTATCAATCTCGGTCCCGCACATATATCACATATGTGCTCCTACTCCGTTTTGTATGAACCAGGAAATCTCTGTGTAGGACTCTAAAGACTCGTCAATACGCCGGCAGTAGGTGATGATCATATCAAACACCCACAAGCCGCAAGCGGTCTGCTAAACGTAACAGCCACTCGGGTATTGAGCGATCAGAAGATCAACAAGCAATCCTGCTTGTACTCCTGCGAATCCAATCAGTAATACTACCGTACAGTCCGGTCTCTTCGTCAAATATGTTGCATATCACAGCCTGGGGGTGGTATAACGTCAGACCCCAATAGCCTGATAAGTCATACCGATGCAAGGTCCATAACGGTTCGAGAAACTACTAGTAACATGTACCAGTAAATCTCAGTGACCCTGGCCAGGGATTTCCTGTTATGGCCAATCGAGCATAGCGTGACATCAACTCCCAATACCGGGAGAGACGAAACCCCTCCTATCGCTCATTGCCTTCATGTGACTCGAGATTGTACCCAAAAATCATCTTTTTGCACGATCTCTTGACCGTGGTATGGTGGAAATCAAAGCACAGTGGGAATCACACAAGACTCTATGACGATCTCGGGTCTACAGACTAACCTGTATCAGTGTCACCAGAGAACTGCTATCCGACGATAGGTATAATACCATCTAGGAGTTCTCGGCCAGTCCATTCAGTGTACTCAGTCTCTACTGAGCACCCGTATACCTTTTCTGATGTCAAACACCAATGGATATGTGATCATCCATCGCCCATCACATGGGTCGAGAAGCGTATACGCTAGTCTGCTCTGGAGTATCGATGTCCTGTCTCGATCACTACTAGAATAGGGGATTGCCCCTACGGATAACAACATCCGTAGGGGCAGATTTAGTTTGGCCCTACGGATTACTCCGTAAGGCTAAAAGGTTGCACCTACGGTCCTTACATATTAATTTAAAAAATATTAAATCGTAAATTGTTGTTTGCCCCTACGGAGCCGTAAACCAAGTACCTACGGACTTATCCGTAGGAGCATCTAAATAGAGATTTAATTAAAAAGGCACGGATCGATACCTACGCTCATTACCTAAAATTTATTTTTCCATCGCCCGCGAACCCAAAATCGCCAAACCCTCGTTCCCGCCAATCGCCTGTGTTTCGTCGCCGTTCTCGTCGTCGCCAGCACAGGCTGATTCCTCGTCGCCACCGTCTGGTTCTTCCTCATCTCCGATTTCGTCGTTGCCTGCTTTCGTCGTCGCCTCCGATCGATCGTCGACGCCTCCACTGCACAGGTTAGAAAATCTTAAATTAAACAAATTTTTGATTATTTTAGGGCTAGGGTTCATGGTTTGGGTACCGATGAGGCATCCATTGGGGTTAGCGTTAGGGTTGCAGTTGGGGTTAAGGTTGGGGTTGCGGTTGGGGCTGGGGCTGGGGTTGCGGTTGGGGTTGGGGTTCGGCAGGGGGTTGCGGTTAGGGTTGGGGTTAGGGTTAGGGTTAGGGTTGGGGCAGGGGGTTGCGGCAGGGGGTGAGAATTTTTCTAGGTTTCTTTTAAAGCTTGTGAAGGAAATTTTGAGCCCCCTAAAAATGAACATTTCTAATGATTTTGATAAGAGACAAGGAAGCAATAAAGTTTTGTTTTCTATTTGTCTAGATTCAAATGTCTACTTATATATATATATATATATATATATATATATATATATTTACAATATCAATATTCATGGCATGTTGGTTATAAATTTCTCGTCCTAGTTTGCTACATTTTTTGATATATAGTAGATGGTGATACTTCTTTAAGTGCTTGTCGCATTAACTTGGAAGCCGACCATAGCAAAGGTTGTGGAGGACATAATTATCGAGACACGAATCAAATGGTTTCATATTAGAGCTACATCTTCCCGCGCCTCGCGATCGATTTCCTCCCGTGCCGGCTCGTCGACTTCCTCGTCGCCTCCTCCGTCGCCTCCTCAGTCGCCTCCTCCGTCGTCTCCTCATAACAACCTCGTCGACTTCCTCCAGCGCCTCGATCCCGAGCCTCGTCTACTTCCTCGTCGCCTCCTCCGTCGTCTCTTCCACCGTGAAAAAGGTTAGTAAATCTCCAATTTCTACTTCTAATTTAATGCTTTTATTTCCCTCTTTTGATGATGTTAGGTTGAGGGCAGGGTAAGGGTACGGGTGAGGGTTAGGGTTAGGCATCGGGTCAGTTTCAGTTAGGGTTACGTTTAGGGTTAGGGTTAGGGTTAGGGGTCGGTTGGGGTTGGGATTAGGGTTCGTGTGCAAAGTAACATATAGGTTTTATTTTCATTCTGTGTTTCATACGGGGCTTTCATGAGATTTCTTTTACTTTGTTAACGAGTTTGGACAGTTCTGGGATCAGTGGGCACTAGTCTGTATTTTTGGTCAATAATCTATGCTAGATATTCTATTTTAATCTTACTAAAACCCTAATCCAATTGTTGAGAAATCAGAGTTTAAACCATAGTTTCATTTGACTTAATTTATTTTAAGTGCGGGATAGAGAGAATAAAGAGAGAGACAACATGAAACTTTGCGAGATTGAACTTTTTTTGGAGTTCAAAAATATATGGTTCGAGCCCTACAAACTTTTTGAAACCACGGTTTGGAAACTCCATTTTGGTTTTCATAAACCATAGTTTCAATTTTCAGAGTCTGGCATTGAAACTCGACAAAACGAGGGTTTCGGAAACCGTAACCCAGCCAAGGTAAGAACTTTTCTTAGCTCGGCAGTTTGATAAATCGCTTCTTGTATGTAATGAAAATTATATTAGTTTTTGGTTATCAAAATGAAGAGCAAAATCAACTTTCTTGGTTTGGCTGTTATTAATATTACTGAGCTACATTTGCAGGCACACAATGTGTTTGTTCAGTGGCCTGAGAGAACAAAATCCACTTTAGTAGTTTCATATCTTGGCAAAATTCTTCATGTATAATGATTCAACTAGGTAAACTATTACCATATGTTACATGATGGCCCTCATTGCTAATTTACCCTTTATTTTTTATGTGCAAGCAGAGGCTATAGCAACATTTGCCTTTTCATCTGAAATTAATGTTGGATATGCTTGATAATCACACATGGCTATAAATTATAAGCTATAATGGTGGTCATATAGATAGATATCTTCAATTTTTCTTTTTGGAAGAAAATAGATAGATAAATTTATGATAATTAAGCTCAGAAAAGTGCGGCATTTTAGAACTTGAAACATAATCAGCCACTTAGGATAGGACTTACATCACACATTGGAATTATATGGTGTTTTGAAGCTTAAGAACCTTTATTCCCATTAGTTATTGAATAAATTAATCTTCGAAGGTGGAGAAATCCACTACCTTAGTGGTATCAATGTTATGCTTCATGGTCAAACGAGCAAAACCCTAAGTTTCCATTTTGATGAACTTGAATCGGTTACAATTTTTTTTCCCTGATGAAAAGAAAATCCAATGAATCCTTTAAATAAATAGACCTTGTGCACTTTGGTCCTGGCAGTGCACAGAACGCTTTAATGCTGTATATGCAGAAAGACAAATGCTTAACCTACCAACCCGGTAGATTCCACGTCTGTTACCAGGTTGGTGATTGATGAAAAGACAGGGGTAGGATTCAATCCCCAAAACTACCCTATCTGTGTATTGAATCACAGCCTATATGGAAACTCACGGGTTGGCCGTTGGTATGAAATGTAATACTCACGCATAAAAGTGTTGACATATTCTAGGTTGATTGTGAAGTTGGCTACAAAGATCGTAAGGTGTGTTCTATACCATTCTTGTTCCCTTCAACTTGGTTTATCATGTATGGATATTAAACTGAAAATTAATGTTATCCTTTTTAGAATCGACATCACTGTAGTCTACTATAAACAGTCTAAATCACTTTTTTCATACTCTCCATGCCGTTTTACAAACTACAATGCATGTAAAAGTGAAATAATGCTAGAAACTAACCCTGCAATAAGAAAGAAAGCTAAAATACAGATATATAGCATACCGATACATCGAAACTTCAAAGTTGCGATGATAACCCAGAGATATTTATTTCTACACACGTGGTGCACGTGCGAATGCGTCAGGCATCATGGACAAATATTTGAGAACATGGAAAGTATTATTAGTATAAAGTAATTAAAGCTTTTAAACACCTTGGGTAGATATTTTCTTAGTTGGTACAATCATATTATGAGGACTAAATTTATGCTATTATACATATGCATATGTATTTTTCTAATCTAATATATCACACACACACACACCACGTGTGTAGAAATAAATATCTCTTGGTTATCATCGCAACTTTCAAGTTTCGATGTATCGGTATGCTATATATCTGTATTTTAGCTTCCTTTCTTATGCATGTCTTTTAATGATTCGCAGTCGGTTCCGAATAAATTTACCAAGCAGATTAGGAAGATGGTCAATAGAAGAGAAAAGGCTAACCTAGTGAGCCACAATGGATAATTTGTCATTGTTAATCCATCTTCCTGAAAACGGTTTATACGGAGGAAGTATATTTCATGGTACTTGAGAAAAATATATGTTGAAGTCAAAAGTTATCAAGATTTAAATGCTCGCTTATAGTCTTCCAAGATATTTTATATTCCAAGGTAAGGTGACAATAATTGCATGCTTGTGCATGATTTGGTATGTAGATTCAAGATTATGCATGGCTACGACCCTTTCTTATGGTTTCTTATCATAATTTTCTGTACACTTGTAGTTTATAAAGGCAGTTAGATCATATCACTATAAGGGAAAACTTAAAATAACAACCTTTATACTAAAAAAATTATATATGCTATTACTTAGTAGTTTATGGTTTTTAGATGCAAAATCCATTTGAGAAATACTTTTCCTACCCACTATTAATCCATATTCTCAATATAGTCATCATAACCTACAATTTATATGATACAGTCTAACATGGCCCATGAGTACGTCAGGGTTAAGGACTGGATGTATGTGAATTGGCAACAACGTATGCAACCTAAGTTTGTCACTGGAGTTTCTGCTTTCATTGAATTTCCACGCGCACATAATAAGAAGGAGAAGACAGTAATGTGGCAGAAGAAGAAGGAGAAGATAGTAATGTGGCAGAAGAAGAAGAAAATGACATTCATTGTTCTCTGTTTCAGTATCAATCTTCTGATATGAACTAATGATGGCTTTCACATTGGCTTTTCCCTTTAGAGACTTCTTAGTGTCCAATGGAAAGCATACATCAGATTTGTGCAGGTCAGATTTGTGCGCTCTCTAATATCCATTTTGAATGTAATATTATAGATATTCATGCCTGTTTATGTCAAAATTACTTATATTGTCAATGTTTGATTGTCTAGTTGTTGGTGATGCGTCCATATCAGGGACAGAGGCCACTCCCGTTCCTCCAGGTATGTTTATATATCATATAGTGCATGTATATTGATTTAGAATGCTATATCATAAATATACACACATTCCTTTTGCTCTTACTTAGATAGTAATTTTTATTATTGTCTAGCTCTAGGTGGTGACAGTAGTTGACAATAAAATTTGTCATCCTAGAAACTATGATTTTTATATGTGCTCGCATGCGGGAATGATTGTAAGTCGTGGACCTTGTTTAGTCGTCCAACTCATTATCATGGGCTGCTTGATGAGATTAGATTTGCGCCTGATGATCTACAAGAGCTTGTTCACTCCCTGTCTTATGTGTAAGCAGCGTTATATGCGAGTTTACCTTGTTAATATGTATGTACTGAAATTAATTAATATTATTCAAATTTTGATACATGCAGATACCAGAGGAGCACATCTTCTATCTCTGTAGGTAAGGCTTTGAATTTGTTGATTTTGGTATTTCTTGTCAATTTTATAGACCAGTATGTGCTAAATATAATGTTCTGACAGTTGTTAGGGGGAAGACAGCATTCGAGGCTGCTGACCCCAGTCCTGGACGCCGCACACGGACGGCACCACGGAGGTTAGGAGAGAGGCTAAGGACTGGGCCCTAGCAGGGCCTATATGAGGTTGGACTCCACCCCGGCGGTTACTTCCTCTGTCTCCAGTGAGCGACGTATCCAGCAGGAACTGGAGAGCTTGAAGGCCACCGTTCAGGAGTTGAAGGAGATGCTGGTATGTATACTGCTTAATAGTAAAATATCATGTCATATTATAGACATCAACATATCCAATATCAGTACGTAGCCTGAGCTTATTTGGTTGTGGACTTAGGTTTGATTAATCATACATGTACATATCTAATTAAAATAAACTACGGTTTTCCAAACTAGATATCCAAATGGGGTTTCGAAATAACTCGATAATGATAAGAATTCGAATAATACACAGTTCTTACACGCTTATTGCACACGTTAGGTCCAGACACGACGGGGTATATCGGCCGAGCCTCCACATGCATCTCCTTCGGCTGCGGCTTCGCAAGCCACTACATCGGCTGCGGTTCCGCAGACAACTCCTATAGCTCCACCACCCGCTCAGACTCCCGCAGTCGCGGCTCCGCAAGCCACTACCTCGACGGCGGCTGCGCAGACCACATCGCCAGCTCCACAGCCCGCTCAGACTCCCGCACGCGCCAAATTGCATGGTTTGTTGACCGAGAAGCAGAGGCGCCAGATTCTAGCGTTTATCAGAGGTGGAGCTGGACCGAGCTAGGCTAGCTTTTTGATTCTTATTTTTTGAAACATGTATTTATTTATATGATACATATTGTACTACATTTTGAAACATTTTGGGCGATATTGATATTGGTTTATATTTATATCATATTCAGCTTTTTGGTTTCTTTTGTATATTATATGCGTGAGATGTGATTATGAATACTGTGATATATATTGTGTGATAATTAATTTTATATTTTATTGTTTTATATATTATTGTGCACAGGGCGGGAAAAAATCAGGCAGCCCTTTTTTAAAAATAAATACAGATAATGTGTACCTACGGATTAATCCGTAGGTACCCATGTTGCCCCTACGGCTATATGCGTAGAGGCAAAATATCAGCAGTAACTGATATTTTCCCCCCTGATCTCAGTTTCAGGGGGTTGGGAGTGCCCCTACGGACATATCCGTAGGGGCCACAGTCTAGCCCCTACGGCGTTATCCGTAGGGGCAACATCTTAGGATTCCTGATATTTTGCCCCTATGGATAAGTACCTATGCGGTTATCCGTAGGGGGTAGAACATGGACCTACGGTTCTATCCGTAGGTATATTTAATATATTAAAAAACCGTAAATAATATAACTTTTTTACCCTACGGCCTACTCCGTAGGGGCAACAGGACCTACACAGAAATCCGTAGGGGCAACAATTTGCCCGTAGGGACAAGTTCAGGGCTTCAACTTGCACCTGCGGCCTTTGCACCTACGGGGTATTTTTTCGCCCCTACAGTCATATCCGTAGAGGCAGTGGGTTGCCCCTACGGATAAATCCGTAGGGGCAACCCTTATTTGTAGTAGTGGATACTCTCACGACTAGGAACAATTATAGGGTGTACTTATAGACTACCCTTGGCCCCACTAGTATGATCTCCATCAAAGTCTTGGTAGTCAAGTACACATCCTAAGGGCTTTGTCAACATGTGAGAGCAAGACAGTATTATGTATACAAGTCAACATGTTAAAACAAAGAGCTACCAGATAGCATACTATCATATCGAGCAAGAAAGTCCTCTCTATATATGTCCAAGCATCCACTACAATATACATCCCATGTACAACAATGGCCTCTAGGGCATACTGTCACGCCCCGCTTCCCGGTATACGGTGAAGGGGACGGGACTGGTCCGCTACGTATTTACTCAGAAGCAAATACGCTAAGCGTAACTAAGCAATATAAAAGAAATTGTACACAAGAGACAAGGTATAATAAAAACAGCAACTTTTATTTATTAACATTCTTTTGTACAATGCATGAAAAGGAAATACAATTGAAATAAAAGCGATGCCTAAACAATGGCATAACAGGAAATGAAAAGTACTGAATGGAAAATGTACAATGTCTAGAGCTCAGGGTCTTCGCTGTACTGATCCAAGTCTTCTGCAGATGGCTCGATCTCTGCCGGATCCAAATCACCTGACGACATTCAAAGAAGAAAGAAATAGAATGTCGTCAGCGAACAGGTCGCTTGGTAAGTCCCAAAGATAAGATGAAAGTAAAATAGACAGAATCAGGAGGTATCTTTTAAAATTATATTATCTTGTTGTAATGTCGTATTAATACTGTTGTTTGTAGCTTGGTACAGAAGAATTCCAGTATATATGAGAGGAGTCTCTATATGCCAGAGACTAGGGCAAATGGAAGTAAAAGGCTCCGTCATACAACCCGGAACAACGGCAATTGGATTCATGTTAGGTGTCTTAATCTTACAGTCTCGTGCCACTTTTAACACCTTCCGTACCAATCTACCCCTTAAACCCCGTAGTGTTTTATTTGTATTGTTTTGTACTGTATATTGTATTGAGTGTATACTTGAAAGACTGACCGAAACCATGATATCAGTAAACGGATGTAACCGTAGAATCATGTAAGTGGAATAACTGGAGAACTATGTAAATGGAATGTATATCCATGGTTCGGTTCAGTCAAGCTGTATAGATTGATAATTGGATTCATGGATTCATGTTGAATTGTAATATTAAAGATTGTAGATTGTAGATTGTACTTGAATTATATTCAAGTCAGATTATACAGAGACTCAAACTGAGTCAGACAATTAGCAAAGTATATTGAAGTCTGATTGTTTTTATTAATTTGTCTACCTTAAATAGGCAAGCACCCAATTCTCCGGCTCCCTGAGGCTCAAGAGATTGGTTCTGCTTAAACCTATGTTTACTAGGGTCCTTAGGGTAATTTATAGAACTTGAGGGGGTTTTATGTAAAAATTCTTTTGTATACTTTTCAAAATACATCTCAAGTATTTATTATTCGTCTTTAGAGTTGTAATGAATCTGGATTTTATATTGTGATATTTCTAGTGAAAATATTCTAGTTTCATAAATAAAGGTATTTATCTGTAATATTGATTTATTTGGAATTCTTGGTATTTTAGTGTAAAATTTATTCTTGTGATTTTTAGAAAAAGTGGAATATTTATATCATAACAAAATGGGTATTTTAATGATAAATATATATATATTTATACAAAAATAATTTTAATATATTTATTATATTCTAAAAATCTCATTTTCTTAAGATATCGTACTTTAAATCTTTTGAGACCGAATGCTCCTTGCGGAGGTCTGAATCTCGCACTACTAAGCCCGAGGATGTGCGATAATCCGCACCATCCCGAACGGGTTCCCCAAAGTGGGTTGTAGCGGCGCTTTGCAAAGATTGTAAAATACTAAATCCGTTAGAAAACGGTTTTATGAAGTAATTGGTATTTATTTGTAAAGATGTCAATTTTCCGTACTATGTTTTAGGGTCTCCTAAGAAAACTAGACTATTCCTAACTGGTCCAAACGACAAGTTGTGAGGTACCTCAAATCGCCTCTTCACCGCCAATTGTGGCCAGGTAAGTACAAGTGAAGAAAGAAGGGATCCGCTTACGAATCACCGTGAGACGGGCCTTTTAAAGTTACCTTCCTCACTTGCCTAGCCTAGACATCACAAAGTCATGTTTAGATAAACGATTGATGTCCACAACTTATTGTATTTTCATAATAAGTGGTATTTATTTATAACGATGTATCAATAATAAATCTTTTAGAAATGACTTTATTAAGTAAAGGGTATTTAAATAAAAATATTTGTTTTTCCCGTATTCTAATTTCTCAAGGGTATCTTGTTATGTTGCATATGAGTGTATGAGGAGGTAAGTCGTTACCTCGTGATCTACTTAAAGGTATAGCAAGTTTAATGGAGTTAAATGTAGAATTGAAACAAAGTGGTATTTAAGTGAAAAATACGATAAATTGAAATAGTCATCATTTTATGTAATGAAACTTGATCAATTTGTTTGATTAGTGTTTAATAGTCAACATGAGGAAGTTTAAGTATGATTGTATTAGTGAGAAGTGGAATTTTATAGGAAACCGAATCGGAAATCGGATTTGTTCCGATTCCGTCGGGTTTTGTAATTCCGTATTTTGAGAATAGAAAATGGGAATTACGGGTTTTAAGTCACACAAGAGAGTGAAATGGAAGTAGGGTAATCGCCGATGTGTTGCGTCGTCGCCGATAGTTCCTAAAACGCTCGCCGGAAGTTTGCCGTATATTTCGCAGGAGATTCGCCTTTCGCTCGTTTTCAAAGTACACACGATTCTTGGAATTTTGAGAGAGTGGGCTCAGAATTTTGGGATAAGAAGGCAAGGGATAGGGGTGTATTTATAAGGTTAGGCTAGGGCTAGGGTAGGTGTAGGGTTTTTAATAAAAAAAATTGTAAAAATGTGTGAAAAATCATTAAAAATGGATTAAATAGGGTATAAATGTGTCTCTGGAACCGATCCAAATGAATAGAGTATACAGAGGGGTAGGGGAGGCCAAGAGTCACTTTTCTCTGTTGACGATTCGGCCGTCCGGCCGAGTCCGGCCGGCGGCGCCGTGCCGATTCGGCCGGTCCGCCGTCCGAGTCGGCCGAGTCGAGCCGAGTCGGAGGTCAGGGAGGTGGGGAATCGTCTGGTGTAGCCTTTGGTATATTTAGTTTTTCATGTATAGAGGAAAATTTGGAAGTTATCACGTGTTGACTGTTAGACTTCTAAAAAATTTAAAATAAAATAATATTAAAAATAATGTGGGGTATGGGATTTGAACTGTGGTGGCTTGGTTCAGCAGTGCAATGTATTACCAATGAGCTATAAGCTCCTTCTTGTAATTATGGAGCCATTTAATTACTTAAACTAGTCAGAGAAAATGTAAATACCCCAAGTATACATTAATTTTAAAACAAATTTTTGTACACTAAAAATGGAGTTGTTACATTCTTGTAACTTGAAATTAAAAAGCAAAACAATTACTTATATCTTGTGCTCATTCAAAAATACCCCTTTAAGGATTTTGAAAAAAAAACAATTTAAAAAATTTGTATGAAAAAAGTGTATAAGAAAATTAGGGTTGTTACACATACATATAGCTAACAAGAGCTTTGCTTTTCTCTTGTAATGATTTCTTAGAAATCTAAAACTTTTCCTTGAGTAGACCATAGGTCTTAAAGTTCCTTTAGGGTTTTAATAGAGAAAAAGAAAACTCGACGAGTATATCATTGCCACCAAATCAGTGGTAATGGGTCTTACTCCGGAGAATGTCGTTCAACATCAGTTCCTGAGCTTGATTAAGGTGTTGAATATGCACGAGAGCTTATTCCTAGAGTCTGGTGGGCATGCAGTTAGCTTTGCAGATTTCATCGCCCGCTTTCTTCGTCCATAGGCTCTATTTAAACAAGTCGCGAAGTTTGCCAAACTCGACGACCCGTTCGGATTTGGTTCGGACAACTTGCCAACTGTGGAGGCGGATTTAAAGAAATTCATTATTCCAGATACTCCAGTCATCCCCTTCGCAGAGATTGCCACCCCAGACATTGACGAGGAGATGTTCTTTATAGGGTTTATCGGCTTGTGGCTGAGTTGGTTCGCGCTTCCGACGCACCCCCGCTACATGAGACCATCTGTTTTTTATCCGGCTTATCGCATCACCGTGGGGACGCTCATGGCCATTGGGGTTGCGGGATTAGCTCATTTATATCATGGCCTGAACTTAGCAGCCGACACTACTCAGCCGAGAGTAAAGCCCGTAAATCTCCCATTGCACTATTTCACCTCATGGATCGAGATGCACGTGCTGGGTTCTTTCGGTGTTCATAAACGACCCCGATTTTACGAAAGCTAAAATTTTCCCCAGGTCATGCGCCTAGTCGATGCTTTTGCTCCAGACCCAACACAGCGGGAGGCTCGGCGATTGCTTCTTCGCCCACGCATGGTTGGGGACAGCATGACCTTTGTTGATAAAGTCATGACCTTCGACAAAGAATCTTCTAAAGTGATCCAACCGTTGCATGATGTTTTCAAGGACAGGGCTTCTGTGTTGAGAGCTCGAGAGGTTATACACCTGTATTCTATCAGGCCGGGTTTTCTGGTATTTAGACAGAATGCCTCGATGATGTTTATGAGGTATAACCCGTATCGTTTTGCCCAGCAATCGGGTTACAACCAAGGCATTCCTCTCGAGGCGTTCCTGATTGATCCGGTTGCTACGGAAGAGGGCATTCGCAGTGCGGCGCATCATTTCATCCAGTTAAATACGGGGTCCCATTTCCTCATCAGTGAGCTGAGTTGTATTCCAAAGGCTTTGAATGCTTACGTTGCTTGGTACCAGCATGCAACGGGTGCTGTCATCAGGGAGGAGAGGTGGCTGCTGCTTGACCATAAGGATGTTATCCCAGCCAGTAATCCAGCGGTCCCACTGAAGCGACGGGCAGCCGTGCTCCCTTCTTTGAGAGAGATCGCCACGGTTATAGCCCCGCGTGCTTTTCCTAGTAAGCCTCGACCAGATGTTCCCGCGACAGTGGTAACCATAGTGTCTCCGGAATCGGGCATTGGTTTGGAGATCGGAACCCGCCGTCCGAAGAAGCCTGTTAAGCGAAAGCTTTTATCATCGGTTGTTGGTGTCATTTCGCAGAAGAAAAAGAAATCTTTATTTTCTGCTGACGTCATATTCGGCCAAGAGCCCTATGCCCCCTATAGCGAGGGCTTATGCGAGTATGGCAATAATGTCGGTCTGTTCGATGCGCTTATGACTGATACCAATCTTCAGGCTGCCATTGAAGCTTCCAAACGACTGGCCCGTGAACAGGAGGCTTTAGCCTCTATTGCGGAGTCCGGTATACTTCATTTATAGTCTCCTATATATATCTCCTCCTTTTTTTTGAATTTATTATATTTTACTAACGTTCTCTTCCTTAATAGGTATTTCTGCTGAAGAGGCTCTCTCGGCTTCCCTCAAGACGTCTGAGGAGGAGGAGAGGCTCCGCGCCTTCTTGGGCCTTGGTATGATCCGTTTCACTACACCTTTATATTTTTAATTCATGATCTGACCCTTTTCTTTATCCTATTTCAAGAACCACCACATCTCAAGTTGTTCCGAATGTAATGCCAACCCTGGGTGGTGATGCAGAAAATCCTTCAGAGCTACCAACTATGGCTGAGGCCTTCCCAAGGCCACCGCAGAAGGCGTTACTGAAGCAGCCGATGATGGATGCCACAGCGGATTCGGAGGCCGAGCTCGATTTGGACGATGATGTCCCTCTATCTGATGTTTTGAGGCGATCGGTTCATACAGCCCAGGCTGAGAGGAAGCGTAGAAAGAACGCTACGAGGGAACGTCAGGCTCTCTTGGCTGCGGCCGTGGGTTTGAGTAATGCTCAACCCTTTGGCATTCCTATGCTAGATGTTCCTTCTGCCATATCTACTGCCCATAGACAGGTTGCGCGTGCGGCCCGAGAAGAGGTTGAATGACTACTTCAAGGTAGAACAATGCACAGTTCTTAGTAACAACCTTTTTCTTGTATCATGACACACGCATTTTTTAACAGGGCCAAATTTAGGTGATGGTGTGGTAGGTGAATTGCCGGCGACTAAAGAGCCTGAAGTGGCCAACCTTTCTCTGGAATCTGGGATAGCTCTGACTGCCGCTTCTTCTCCCTGTGGATCCTTGGTATCGGCGGGTGATGCAAGCATTACGACGACCTTTATCGAGTCAGGGGATGAAGGTGTGGATGCTGAATCTATTTTCCCAGTGGAAATCGAGGAAGCCATCACAACTGGTGATGCTTCGGGCACTGTCTCGGTTTCTTCCCTGCAGGTACTCGTTGGGTTATTATCTTTGAGTTTTAATCCCGCTAGACATCTCTAATGATATCTCCTTTGTTCTGAGAATAGACGAGGTAAACCCTGATACTGTACTGACTGAAGAATTACCGCCAGTCATTGCCCTGACTGTCACGGTTCCTCCCCTCTCTTCTGCGTCTCCCCGAATTTTGGAAAGTAAAGATTTCTCATTTATTTGCTTCACTGTAGATACCATTTCCTTGCATTAACCATATATTATTGCAATCCTGCAGGAGTACTCTTTGATCACTTACACAAAGTGTTAAGCCCGTATTTTGCCTTTCAATCGGAATCTGTTCCCCCTTCCGGCATTGGTTAGTATATTGTCGCTTAGTGTCTCTTCTTTCCATGAGTAAGCTTTCTGTTGCTAAGCTTTCCTCGTATTGAACACAGTATCACGGCTCGAGTGAGGGAGCGAAGGAATAGCCGAGCCCCCTATGCTCCCTGTCTTGCCACTTTCAACAGCTGGTACGGTAAATCTCGTCCATCAGCTTTCTTTTTTATCTTTCAAGTTGAAATCTGACCCTTATTGTTGCGTGATTTGTTTTGCAGCAACTATACCGGTTTCGGCCCTTTTTGAGTCTCGTATTCTTATGCCTACGGGACCTTTTGTTAAGCGTCAATCTTCCAGGGGCGCGGTGACTAGCAGGTGGATGTTGAGTGAATTTATCGAAGATCTTAATTCCGGGCCCTCACCTCTGTTGCGGATTTCGCTGACGAAGTCAATCCTATGCCAGCGACGCTTGTGAATTTCCATAACGAAGATTTCGTCGGCTTTTGGGTCAACTATTGTAAGAGGATCGATGCTTGTCTGCATGAGATCGAGCTCAAGCGTCTCGCTCCTGAAGTATTAACCTTGAAGGCTCAGCGGGTCGCGTGTATCATGTAAAGTGCCGATTTCATTCAGTATTTTGAACAAAATTTGACCCTGAAGCGAAAGGAGCATGAGACGGCTTCTGGAGAATCCATCCAATTGCGCTCTCAGATCGAAACGAATGTCGCGCAACTGCAAGTTATTTTCGAAAACCTCCAATAATGTATTTCTGATGGGCTAGCGCTGAGGCAGAAGCTCAACTTTACCGAGTGGGGCATGCAAGATTGCGAAGTTGCCAAACAGGAAATCGCTAAGAAGCTCTAATCATACTTGCAACTGCGGGATCAAATTGAAACGAGGTTGGCCACAGTAGTAGCATGCGAGGAGGAGCTGCGGGGAGCGCGTGAGCGGGTTGCCAATTTGTTGAAAGCCCCACCTTCTTAACAATTGTAATTGTATTCCCCCTTTTGTATTAATTGTATCTCCTAAACACTTTGATTCGTGAATAAGAATATACACTTTTTTTCATGTGCTTATCTGTGTTTTGATGTCTTAACGCGGTGCTGATTAGTTTACTTACTCGTTTCAGAGTCCGTAGTTTATTCACTCGTTTCGGAGTCTCTAGTTTTTGTACTCAATTCAGAGTTTGTAGTTTATTCTTTCATTTCGGAGTTTCTAGTTTATAGACTCATTTCGAAGTTTGTTTAGTTTATTCACTCTTTTCGGAGTTTATAGTTTATTCACTCATTTCGGAGTTTGTTTAGTTTATTCACTCGTTTAAGAGTTTCTAGTTTATGGGCTCATTTCGGAGTTTGTTTAGTTTATGGACTCATTTCGGAGTTTGTTTAGTTTACCTCCCTTGGGTTTACAGCCAAACTTGTCCTAACGTTGTATATACATAACCTCCGTTCTTTACGATAGAAGTCTATTAGGTTTTTTGGTACTAGGGTTTTGGTCCGTGGTTCCATCGTGTTGGCTGATGTATTCCTCGATATGCGGTCTTTAAGCATTTGTTCGAGTATCCCCGCGACTGTCGTGTCTCTGATCCCTTCGGGGGCTGGACAAGACGTCTTCATGTAATCTCCTTAGGGTATATGACCGTTGGAAGAGCAAGCATTAGGAATTTGCCATGTCGCTTTTTACTTGCGGTTAGACTCAATTTGGAGCCCCGATGAGTCATAACCACTCCGCGCTGGTGTGGGATGATCTCCGATAGTCTCTGAGGCTTTATATGAGTTGCCGTCGAGACCCGATTTTTTGTTTTGATGATGCCATACCGTTTCTTTGCTGAAGTATAGTAAACATCTGTAGGACCTCTATGCTGTATGTATTGCAGTTGAAGTCCGGAGCTGGGAATATACCTTTGCTTAAATTTGATTTAGCTCGTTGGAGCTTTTGTTGACGTCGCGTCTGCACCCTGATGGAATGAGAAGGAACGCCGGAGTAGCCTTTAGGTTATATATGAACCGTCAATACTTGGAGCTAGGAGTTTTCCATTTTGATTTGGCTCATTGGACCTTTTATTGACGTCGCGTCTGCACCCTGATGGGATGAGAGGGAACGTCGGAGTGGTCTCTAGGTTGTATATGAACCGTGAAGACTTGGAGCTAGGAATTTGCCATAGCTCCTTTTTTTGTTCGACCCTTGGGTCTTTGTTGACGTCGCGTCTGCACTGAGAAGGAACGTCAGGCTGATATCTAGGCTGTAGAGGTCGCCATCAAGATCTGGCTCTCGCTTTGACGAAGCCTGGTAGGAAAACAAGGTTTCCCTTTTCATTTGTGCCCATGGATTGTATACAGGGGTCGGTGTAGACTCACCTGCAGGGCAGAAAAGTTTTATTTTCATTTTTTATTACTTTCCGCGATGCTCTATCTTTTCAGCTTTTATGTCGCGAAAGTCGCGATTGTCTAATCATTTCGGCTATTTTTCGCGGTGCCTAATCATTTCGGCTATTTTTTTTACTCGCTGTTTTTTATTGCGAGTTGCCCAAACATTTCGGCCGTTTTTATATGCAAATTTTTACTCGCTGATTTTTATTGCGAGTTACCCCATCATTTCGGCTATTCCATATGCATATTTTTGTTTACTACTCGCTGCTGTTTTTATTGCGAGTTTGGGACTTGATACCAACTTTGGTATCAGCAACGCTACAACTGAAATGTTGCCAGGAGCGAATCATCATTTGCTGTGTAAGGACTTGGAGTTTGACACCTATTCAGGCATCAGCATCGATACAACTGAAATGTTGCCAGGAGCGAATCATCATTGTAACAACCCTAACTTTCTGTATGAATTTTTTTTCAAAATACAGAAAGAGACACCTAAGCCTGAGCACGAGTTATAAGTTTTTTTTGCTTTTGAACAGCAAGAAGGAGCTTGTAGCTCATTAGTAAGACCTTGCACTGCGGAGACATAGCACCTGAGTTCAAATCCTATCAGCCACACATTCTTTTTATTTTAATTTCTTTTAATCTTTTAGAAGCCCAAGGGTCTACACGTGCACAACACGTAAACTGAAATGACACAGAATAATCAAATACGTGCATGAGGCTAGTTGAAGCGACAAGATACGTGGCACCAAACCCTAATCCCCCCGCCAGGTTAGACCCGGCGAAAAGCCTAGTTTGGCCGGCACCACCGGTCTAGAACGTAGGTAAAGCCCCCAAACTTTGAACCCTACACCACTTCAGCTACCCCACTCCTCTCATACTGTTTGTTTTCCCTGAATTTTTCCAAACAACATTGAATCATCCAATTAATCCAATTTTAATGCAAATTTTAATGCATTTCTTTCACCCCCTAAATCCTAATATTTCCTATAAATACCAAACCCAAATTCACATATTCTCACTCACAAATCCCAGCCAAAACTTTTAAAAACTTTCAAGTTCTCTTTGGTGTACAAGTGGAGTTAGCAAAGAGCAAAGCTCCGACGAAATTTCGAGGAGATTCCGGTGACGAAACGACGTCCCGACGCTTCCCAATCCTTCTCATACCTCTTCCCTCTCTTTAAAGCTAGTAAGTCCCCTCTCCCCATCTTATCTTCTACTCTAAAAACATTCATTTCTAAAACCCGACGGAAGCGGAGTTAATCCGACTTCCAATTCGGTTTTCTTTAAAAATCCTATTTTTCTTAAACAAGAAAATACCAAACTTTCATATCATATTCAATAAACAATAAAAAACATATTAAACAAGTTTCACATCAAAAGAATTTATATTGCAATTTTTATCGCAGTTTTACAGTAAAATACCACATACTTTAGTTTCCGACATAAACAACATATTACCTTTAGATTGTTCACGAGGTAATGACCCACTTCATCACAACACACATCTCTATCATAGCACGATGAAGTTTTGGGAATTTATTCTTGGGATAAAATGACTCTGCAAATAAATACCATCAACTTATAAAACATTTTCTTTAAAAAGATGTATTAAACATTTCCATGCAATTGCGCCTCTACAATCCACTTTTGGGGACCCCATTCGGGATGGTGCGGATTATCACACATTCTCGGGCCCAGTAAAGCGAGATGCAGACCTCCGAAAGGAGCATTCGATCTCGATGGAATTTTTATGCATTTTTCTTTAGAAAATGAGATTTCTATAAGAAAATAAATAAATTATTTTCATTAAATATATATATATATATATATATATATATTATCAAAATATCTATTTTAATTATATAAATATTCCAAGTTTTCTAAATCAAAAGAATCACTATTACATGAAAACACCATCCAAAAACAACACAATTCCAATATTTCAAGAAAATACCATATACTATGAAAACTAGGTTCTACTCACTAGAAATTTCACATTTATAAAATATACATCTATGAAAACTAGGTTCTACTCACTAGAAATTTCACATTTATAAATTATACATCTATGAAAACCCTAAAGACGATAATTAAATACTTGAGGTGTATTTTGTAAATTATAACAAACTATTTTTACATAAAACCCCTTCAAGTTATACTAAATTACAATAAGGACCCTAGTAAACATAGGTTTAAGCAGGACCAGTTTCTTGAGCCTCAGGGAGCTGGAGATATGGATGCTTGCCTATTTAAGATAGACAATCTAATAAAAGGTGTTATCAACACGGTAATTTTCTTGGAGAAAGACACAAATCCTGCCGTACATGTGCAGCAGTTACCGATAACATCAAAACTAATTCAGGATTTCAAGTTTTTTTAAAAGTGTCTGACTCAGACTGAGTCTCAATCTAATCAATCTGACTTGTATATGATTCAAGTATAAACTACAATTCAACATGAATTCATCTATTCAATCTATATCAATCTTTATTGACCGAACCGAACCATGGATATTCTCCATCTACATGTACATCCATTTATATCCATTCCATTACTGATATCATGGTTCCGGCAAGTCATTCATATACAATTTATAATACAAGACAACACAGTACAAACAATACAATCAAGACATCGTGGGGTTTATAAGGAGTAGATTGGTACAAAATGTGTTAAAAGTGGCACGAGATTGTAACCATAATACACCTAACCTAAATATCCATTATCGTTTTACCGTGGTTGAAAGGTTCCTTGTGCTCCGTATACCTTAGTCTCCGGAATAGTGGGACTCCACTCGTATACACTGGCATTTTCTGTACCAAGCTACAAACAACAGCGTTAACAATATAATACAACTTTAAAAGTTACATTCTCCTTCTGTCTATTCTGTCTATACCCATTCTTTAGGACTTACCGAGCGATTGTTCGCTGACGACATTCCTTTCTTCTTTCTTTGAAATGTTGTCAGGCGGATCGGACCTTCTGGAGATAGAGCCCAGCAGTAACGACTTGGATCAGATAGCCTTCGACCTAGAGCTCTAGATTACTTGTACATATTATTTTCCTTTCTGTTATGCTATTGTTTAGGCATTGCTTTCATTCCATGTATTTACATTTCAGTTGTATTGTAAAAAGAATATTTAATAAATAAAGTTGATGTTCATTTACAATCTTGTCTCTTGTGCATTTTACCTTATATTCCTTAGATATGCTTAGCGTGTTTACTTCTGAGTAAATGTGTCATGTGACTCGTCGCATCCTCTGCCCGTACACTGGGAATCAGGGCATGACATCATTTTCCCTGAAAGGACTTGGAGTTTGACACTTGTTCAGGCATCAGCATTGCTGCAACTGAAATGTTTCCAGGAGCGAATCAACATTTGCCTTTGTCAATTTGAACAAAGATGGCTTAACAAACAGGGTTAGGATCCTTTCGACTAAGGCTTTTTGACTTTATGAGCCATAAGGGTCTCAGAAAGGTATTTCTCCCTATGAGTCATGAGGATATCGTAGGTGTATGTTCTCCTTAGAAGTCTTGAGGACTCCTAAGTGGTATTTTCTCTTGCAAGTTATAAGGATCTTACAAGAGTGTTTTCTCCTCATAAGTCAATAGGACTTACAAGTGTCATTCACCATATAGAGATATTTCTTCTCATTGGTGGAACTTGGTGAGAGAGTGTTTATTTATGCCCATGGATTATATACAATGGTCAATATTAGACTACTTGTAGGGCAACTTGGGGGATATGACGTCTTAAGAACATGTTTAGATCCCTGTAACCTAATACTTTCAAATTCTATGAGCCGTGAGGGTTTCATAGGGCGAGCTCTCCTTACAAGTTGATAGGATCTAGTAAGTGAAAATTTTACGAGATTGCGCCATTCCGGGTTTTCACAAGCTCGCCAGTAATCCAGCTGTTTTTACTCACGGTGCCCTTTCGGGTTTTCATCCGTGCCCATTTTGCTTATGGACATACCATTTTTTTAATGAGATTGCGCCCTCCCTGGTTTTCACCAGCTCGCCGGTAATCCTGCTGTTTTTACTCACGGCGCCCTTTCGGGCGTGCCCATTTTGCTTGTGGACATACCGTTTTTCTTACGTGACCCATCTGTTTGCCGGTGGGACGTGGGGGTGACTTTAGCGCTGGAGTAGCTGAGCAGCCGATAAGACTTGAGTTGCAACCTTCGTTGTTGAGGCTTCGATTGCAATATAGATCTCAAGGGTGGATATCGTCGTATTTGGTACGATGTGCCGTGTTTGAGGCGAAATTTTAGTTTAAGGACATTTCGGTCCGTTGTCGCCGTTTGAGGCAAAGTTTTAGTTTAAAGACATCTCGGTCCTTTGTCGCCGTATTTTAGGTGGAATTTCTAGTTTAGGGACTTTTTGGTCCATTATCGCCATTTTCGAGGCGATGGATCTTTTGGATACTACTTTTAGGGTTCTGACTCGGGAAGATAGCGAACTGTCACGCCCCGCTTCCCAGTGTACGGCGAAGAGGACGCGACGAGGTCCGCTGCGTATATACTTAGAAGTACATTCGCTAAGCGTATCTAAGCAATATAAAGTAAATCACAAGAGACAAGAGATATAGAAATAACGGCAACTTTATTAATAACATTCTTTTGTACAATGCATGAAAAGTAAATACAACTGGAATGAAAAGCGATGCCTAAACAATGGCATAACAGGAAATGAAAATACTGAATAGAAAAAGGTACAATGTCTAGAGCTCGGGGTCTTCGTGAAACTGATCCAAGTCTTCACCAGTGGGCTCGATCTCTGCTGTGTCCAAAGCACCTGACGATATTCAAAGAAGAAAGAAATAGAATGTCGTCAGCGAACAGGTCGCTCGGTAAGTCCCAAAGATAAGGGAGAAATAGACAAAGAGTAGGGAGAGAGAGTAGCTTTTAAAATTGTATTGTATTGTTGAAATGTTGTATTAACGATGTTGTTTATAGCTTGGTACAGAAGAATGCCAGTGTATACGAGAGGGGTCTCTATATGCTAGAGACCAGGGCAAACGGAAAATAGAGTACAAGGCTCCGTTATACAACCCGGAACAACGGCAATTGGATTCATGTTAGGTGTCTTAATCTTACCGCCTCGTGCCACCTTTAACACCTTCCGTACCAATCTACCCCTTAAACCCCGTAGTGTTTTGATATTATGGTTGTATTGTATTGTGTAAGTTGGATGACTGACCAAAACCATGATATCAGTAAACAGAGTGTAACTGCATAATCAGGTAAATGGAATAACGGAATAATGGATGCATATCCATGGTTTGATTCAGTCAAGATGTATAGATTGTTAACTGGATTCTGGGATTCATGTGTTCATATTGAGTTGGAATATTAAAGAATATAAATTGACTTGAATTATATTCAAGTTAGAAATAATCAGACTCAAACCCGAGTCAGACTAAAAGAAAAGTAATTTGAAGTTCTATAATTGTTAGGGTCCTTATTGTAATTTATAAAACTTGAGGGGGTTTTATGTAAAAATACTTTTGCATAGTTTTTAAGATACACCTCAAGTATTTATTATTCGTCTTTTTTTTGTTATAATGAGTGTAAATTTTATTTGTGTTATTTCTAGTGATAATATCCTAATTACATAAATAAAGATATTAATTTGTAATATTGATTTATTTGAAATTCATGGTATTTTAGCGTAACTTTTAATCTTGTAATTTTTAGAAAAAGGTGGAACTTTATCTTATAATAAAATAGGTGTTTAAATGATAAATATACATATGTTTATACAAGGATAATTTTTAATAAATATTTTATTTTCCAAAAGTCTCATTTTTCTTAAATGTCATATTTTAAACCTTTCGAGACCGAATGCTCCTTGCGGAGGTCTGAATCTCACACTACTAAGCCCGAAAGTGCACGATAAACCGTACTATCCCTAACGAGTTCCCCAAAGGTGGGTTGTTGTGGCGCTTTGCAAAGATTTAATAAATACTAGTCATTTAGAAAATGGTTTTACAAAGATAAGGTATTTATTTGTAAAAGGGTGTAAATTTCCGTATTTTAGATTTTAGGGTTTCCTAAGCCAACTAACCTATTTCTAAATGGTCTAAACGATAAGTCATTAGAAGCCTCAAATCGCCTCTTCACCGCCAATTGTGGCCAGGTAAGTGCCAGGTGAGTGGGAGGCTCTCCACTACAAGTAGTGGCCCTAATTAAGTAACCACTCACCTTAGACACACTTGCCTAGACACCACAAAATCAGGTTTAGATAAACGATCGATGTCCATAACTTATCGTATTTCCTATTAAAAGATATTGCATTAAAATTGTATACAACTTAGAACTTTTAGAAAAGGTTTATAAAGAAAATGGTATTTTAATGTAAAATCTTGTTTTATCGTATTCTAAGTTTTCAAGGTAAAGTGTTATGATTACATATGAGTGTGTGTGGAGGTAGGTCATTACCTTGTGATCTACTTTAAGGTATAGCAATGTTAAAAGGGTTAAATGTGAAAACTAAATATTATAGTATTTAAGTGAAAGAATACGATATATTGCTAAAGCTATCATTTCATGTGTGAAAACTTGTTCAAATTGATTTTTAAGTGATTAGTAGTCAACATGAATATGTTTAAGCATTATGGAATTAGTGATAAGTGAGTTTTGATAGAAAACCGAATCGAAAATCGGTTTGTTCCGATTTCCGTCGGGTTTTTATGAAAGAATAGAAAGGTAGAAAAGAGGGACTTATGGGTTTGGACAACGCTAGAGAGTGAGAGGGAGATAGTGGGTTTGCCGGTGCGTCGAATCGTCGTTGAGAGGTCCTAGCACGATCGCCAGGATTCTGCCGTCGATTTCGTCAGCGCTTCGCCTTTCGCTCGTTTTCTCACGTACCAAGTTCTCTTGGAATTTTGGGAGAGTGGATTTAGAAAAAGTGATGAGAGGGTAGAGCGTAGGGGTGTTTATATAGGGTTAGGCTAGGGTTAGGGTTTTAATTAAAAAAATATTAAAAAATATATAAAAATCATTAAAAATCATTAAACATAGGAGTAAAAGGGATTTGTTGGGCAATTTAAAACCGATCCAGGTATAATAAGTGTGCAGGAGGGTTGACCAAATCAAGGAGCATCTTTTCTTTGTTGGTGACTCGGCCGTCCGGCCAAGTCCGGCCGGCGGCGCCGAACCGAGTCGGCCGAGTCGCCGGCCGGCGGCGTCGAGTCGGGCCGAGTCAAGGGTTTAATGGCCAGGGATTCTTCGGGGGTACAATTTGGTATATTTACTTTTTATTGTCCAGTATATATTTTGGGAGTTATGGCCTTTTGACCGTTGACTTCCAAAAGAAATTAAAACAAAATAAATACAAGGCATGGGATTTGAACTCTGGTGGCTTGGTTCAGCAGTGCAAGGTGTTACCAATGAGCTACAAGCTCCTTCTTGTAATTGTTGTGGGAAAATAACTACTTAAAGTGGTAACAGCAACACTAAATACCCCAAGTATTACTTTAATTTTAAAACAATTTTATGTACACTAAAAATGGAGTTATTTAAAAACAAAATAATTACTTATATATATATATATTGTGTTCAGGTTAAAATACTCCTTTATGGATTTTTAAAAATTTTAAAAAAAAATTGTATAGAAAAGTGTATAGGAAAATTAGGGTTGTTACACGAACGGACACAAGCGTCGTCATCTATCATTGACTTAGGTCGTAACCCATTAGGCGTAGTATTTTTTGAGGAATCAGACATTTATTGGCCGAAAGAGTCTTTCGCCATGCATATTCATGAGCAGGTTGACTCCTCCTTGGTAGACCTTGTCTATGATGTACATGCCTTCATAGTTCGGCTCGATTTTCCCCCGTTTTGCACGGTTGGGGATCATAGATCTTTTGACGGCTAGCACGAGTTCGCCTTGGCAGAATGTTCTCGGCCTAGTCAGTTTTTCATATAACCGTTTCATCCTTACCTTATAAACTTCCAGTTTTTGCTGCTCTATATGGCGAGTTTCGTCGAGGGTGTTGATCTCCTCAAATCGGAGATGAGCATTTTCTTCATCTGTCAGCTCATATCGAACCGCTACTCATAGTGAAGGGAGTTCCACTTTTAGGGGAAGCACTGCTTCTGTGCCGAATACCAACGTGTATGGTGTTGTATTCGTTGCTGGTTTGAACGTCGTTCTGTACGCCCAGAGAGCTTAATGCAGATTTTTGTGCCGGTCTTTTTTGTTTCTGGACACCGTTTTCTTTATAATCTTCGTCAGGGTCTTGTTGAAAGCTTCAGCTAAACCGTTGGCATAAGAATTGTAGACCGAAGAGTATCTCCAATCTATTTTATGCTGCTGCGCGAAGCGACTGATTTTATGACTTCTATAAGCCGGTCCATTAACCGAGATAATTCGTCGCGAAGTGCCGAATCGATAGATGACATGTGTCCTAATGAAATGGCGGATATTCTCCGTTTTCACTTCCCTTAGTGGTACTGCTTCTGCCCACTTGGAGAAGTAGTCGGTCATTGCTAGTATGAACGGTGTCCTTTGGATGATGCTGGTTCAATGGGGCCAATTATATCGGTTCCCCACATTTCGAACGGCCAACTAGCTACTGTTGGGTGTAGCGGGTTTGGATGCTGGTGGATGAAGTCCCCATGAATTTGGCACGAGTGACACTGCCTCGCATATTCAAGACGGTCCTGAATCATTGTGGGCCAATAATAACCCATTCTTTCGATCTTCAGCTTCATTTTTGGCCCAGCTTGATGAGAACCGCAGAATCCGTTATGAGTTTCTTGGACGAATCTGTTTGCTTCTTCTTGTCCCAGGTATCTTGTCCACAGGCAGTCGAACGATCTCTTGTATAGAGTATCATTGACGAAGGCAAAAGACAGAGCTCGTTTCATGAACTGATATCTAGATGACGCATTTTTGAGCATTCGTTGGAATTTGAAGTATTCTATGAAGACTTCCCTCCGATCCTTGACCTTTTCTTCATCCTCTATTTGGATGGCTGCTTGTTTGATCGTTTCTTTTCCTTCAGATGGCTCTGTTAAATCCTCTGAAGATAATTCTGCTGGCGCGAGAACCCTGCGGCTTTGCACGATGATCCTTACGTTATCGAGATCTTCGTCAGCCAATTCCTTGGCCATCTTGGCCAATGCATCCGCCTTATTATTTTCTGCACGCGATATATCCAGGATGTAAGAGGGAATTTGTGTCTGTCACGCCCCGCTTCCCGGTATACGGTGAAGGGGACGGGACCGGTCCGCTACGTATTTAATGTGAAGTAAATACGCTAAGCGTATCTAAGCAATATAAAGGTAAATCACAAGAGATAAAAGATATAAAAATAACAGCAACTTTATTTAATAACATTCTTTTGTACAATACATGAAAAATAAATACATCTGGAATAAAAGCGAAGCCTAAACAATGGCATAACAGGAATGAAAAATACTGAATATAAAAAGGTACAATGAAACTTGAGCTCTGGTTCTTCAGCAAACTGCTCCAAGTCTTCTGTAGATGGCTCGATCTCTGCCAGGTCCAAACCACCTGACGACATTCAAAGAAGAAAGAAATAGAATGTCGTCAGCGAACAGGTCGCTCGATAAGTCCCAAAGATAAGAGGAAAGTATAATAGACAGAATAAGAAGAAATCTCTTAAAGTTGTATAATATTGTAGAATATCGTGTTTACGCTGTTGTTTGTAGCTTGGTACGGAAGGATGCCAGTTTATACGAGAGGGGTCTCAGTATGCTAGAGACTAGGGCAAACGGAATGTACAAGGAACCGTTAAGCCACGGTACAACAGCAACGGAATATAGGTTAGGTGTCTTAATCTTACTGTCTCATGCCACTTCTAACACCTTCCGCACCAATCTACCCCTTAAACCCCCTAGTGTTTTAATTGTATTGTTGTATTGTATTGTATAGCTGGATGACTGACTAAAACCATGATATCAGTAAACATATTGTAACTACATAATCATGTAAATGGAATAACTGGATAATAGATGTATATCCATGGTTTGATTCAGTCAAGTTGTATAAATTGATAACTGGATTCATGGATTCATGTGTTCATATTGAATTGGAATATTATAGAATGTAGATTGACTTGAATCATATTCAAGTCAGAATAGTCAGACTCAAACCCGAGTCAGACAATTAGAAATGTAGATCGAAATCTTGATTATTTCTCAAACTTATAATTGCTAAGGTCCTTAGGGTAATTTACAAAACTTGAGGGGTTTTTATGTAAAAATACTTTTATATACATTTCAAAATACACCTCAAGTATTTATTATTCATCTTTAGAGTTGTAATGAAGGTGGATTTTATATTGTGATATTTCTATTGAAAATATTCTAATTTCATAAGTAAGGTATTTATCTGTAATATTGATTTATTTGAAATTCATGGTATTTTAATGTAAAATTTATTCTTCTGATTTTTAGAGAAAAAGGGTGGAATATTTATATCATAACAAAATAGATATTTTAATGATAAATATACATATATTTATACAAAAGTAATTTTAATGATTATTTTATATTCTAAAAATCTCATTTTCTTAAGATGTCGTATTTTAATCTTTCGAGACCGAATGCTCCTTGCGGAGGTCATAATCTCGCACTACTAAGCCCGAGGGTACGCGATAAACCGCACCATCCCGAACGGGTTCCCCAAAAATGGGTTGTAGCGGCGCTTTGCAAAGATTGTAAAATACAAAATCCTTTAGAAAACGGTTTTACAAAGTAAATGGTACTTATTTGTAAAAAGTCAATTTTCCGTATTTTAGATTCTAGGGTTTTCTAAGTCAACTAGACTATTTCTAAATGGTCTAAACGACAAGTTGTTAGATGCCTCAAATCGCCTCTTCACCGCCAATTGTGTCCAGATAAGTACAAGTGAAGAAAGGAGGGATCCGCTCACGAATCACCGTGAGACAGGCCTTTTAAAATTACCTTTCTCCCTTACCTAGCCTAGACACCACAAAATCAGGTTTAGATAAACGACCGATGTCCACAACTTATCGTATTTTCATATTAAGAGGTATTTATTTTAAAAGAGTAACAAAGAAAAAACTTTTAGAAATGGTTTTATTAAGAATATGGTATTTAAATGAAAATATTGTTTTATCGTATTCTAAGTTTTTCAATGGTATCGTTGTCACGACCCAAAGTTTGGCCCGTGACCGGCAGTTAACCACGTAACGTCTACAGGCGTAACGCGACTAAGTAAGCCGAAACCCAGAAATCAAACCAGTAAAACTATAGAGTGTTTAAACATTTAGTAGAAACATTTGCTAAGAAAACTTTAAATAGACAATCACCACGATAACAATATACAACGCCGTAGCGAAGAAAAGGGCAATAAGTGGAAAAACATCACACAAGATAAGAACTGCATAAGTAAAGTCGGCTCACAGCGAGCTCGACACTAGAGTTCAAAATAATATATATCGTCCTCACAACCGGTCTCTAAGTCAATACACAAGTGGTAGATAGAGAGTACTCGATACAATGATGTTATGTTATGTACATAACTGAAAAATAAACAGATACCGCACAAAACCCACCTATCAGCAAAAGAGCTAGTACGCCAACTGTAGGGGTATCTGTGTCAAAAGATGCAAGAAAGCAGCCTGCCACGACTATTCCGAAGGGCAATCCGCAAACACTGTGGCACAACGGGTTTTTTTTCCAACTCGTGAGTAGTAGATAACATATAAAGGTAATCGCGAGTATGCACGTGCTGCGATACTCTAATCTATGCCAATAGATAACACCTATATGATGAACTATATGAGCAATAACCATGCATCAAGTACGATCTAACAACATCTCTAAATGATAAGCAGGGTGTGCAATAATCGTGCATAGCATGTGAAATCTAATGGCATCTATATAGGATGAGCAGGGTATGCAATAATCGTGCATAGCATATGCAATCTAATGACATCTATATAGGATGAGCAGGGTATGCAATAATCGTGCATAGCATATGCAATCTAATGACATCTATATAGGATGAGCAGAGTGTTAGTTATATGTATGCCCTAGAGGCCATTACTATACATAGGATGTATATTGCAGTGGATGCTGGGACATATATAGGGAGGACTTTCTTGCTCGACATGATAGTATGCTATCTGGTTGCTCTTTACCTTAACGTGTACACTGATAGTCTCTCTGTTACATGTTGGTAAAGCCCTTAGGATATGTACTTGACTATCTGGACTATGATGCGGATCATACTAGTGGGGACATGGTAGTCCATAAGTACATCCTTCAAGGTCGCTAGTCGTGGGTATATCGAGACGGGGCATCGATATACCAGAGTAGACTAGCGTATACCTTCTCGACCCATACAGATGGGCGATGGATGATCCCATATCCATTGGTGTTTGACATCAGAGATGATATACGGGTGCTCAGTAGAGACTGGGTACACTGGACGGACTCGCCGAGAACTCCCAGATGGTATTATACCTTACGTCAGATGGCAGTTCTCTGGTGACACTGGTACAGAGTAGTCTGTTGACCCGAGATCGTCATAGAGTCTTGTGTGGTTCCCATTGTGCTTTGATTTCCATCTTACCACGTCCAAGAGGGCATGCAAAACGGTGGTTTTTGGGTACAGTCCCGAGTCACATGGAGGCAATGAGCGATAGGAGGGGATTTGTCTCTCCCTGTATAGGGAGTTGATGTTGCGCTGTGTGCGATTGGCTATAACAGGAAATCCCTGGCCAGGGTTGCTGAGATTTACTGGTAAGTGTTACCAGTAGTTTCTCGAATTGTTATAGACCTCATATCGACATGACTTATCAAGCTATTGGGGTCTGACGTTTACCATCCCTAGGCGAGATATGCGACATATCAGACGGACAGACCGGACTGTACGGTAGTGTTACTGGTTGGATTCACTGGAGTGTGAGCGGGCTTGCTCGTCGATCTTCAGATCGCTCAATAACCGGGTGGCCGTTACGTTTAGTAGACCGCTTGCGGCTTGTGGGTGTTTGATATGATCATCATCTGCTGCCGGCGTATTGACGAGTCTTTAGAGTCCTACACAGAGGTTTCCTGGCTCAAGCGAAACGAAATAGGAGCGCATATGAGATATGTGTGGGACCGAGAATAATGCGTGTATGTGATACCGTATTCTATTCTTGCGATGAATGTGTCGAATGGTTGTATGCGATATAACCTAGTTATCGAATCGAGGATTGATTCGATAAGCCGATACATTGGATACTAGTCGGTTATATGCGATATGACCGGATCGTTAAATCAAGTGTTGATTTAATGATTTAATGTATAATTATATATTTGATATATTACTTTGCATTAACTAGTATTGGTTCACTTTATATGGATTTTCTCACTTGGATTGTGCACATTGTATATGTGATATACATTTGTACATTTGATTGTATCATGTTTGATGATACATGATTGTTTAAGTGTATGTTAAGATTAAACCATGGTTATGTGATGGTTAGGGTTATGATTTTATTTGCTTACTCATTTATTTATTTATTTATTTCATTTTGGCAAAAGAAAAGAAATGGTGGCTTACTTTGTTTTACATTGAAACTTCATGAAGGTTTGAAAAAGTCCACCATTTTTGTTTCATGCCTAACCTAACCATTGACCTAACCCTAGTTTATTCTCTATACTTGACCATGGTTGATTATGATAAGTATTCTTTTATTTTCTATTTTCTAAATAACTTATCATAACAATATTCTTCTTCTTCTTCATTTCTTCATGTGAAGAAAGCTTGCCTCCATCAATGGCAAGTGATGATAAAGAGTGAGAAATCCAATTCTAAAGTGAACCCACTTCCTATTTCTTCATCCTCTACCTCTTGCCAAGTAGTATAGGGTGTTTTCTTCACAAGTTTCATGACTTGGTGAAGTGGGAGCTTGATCTAGCGATGCCTCGACGTAGATCATCTTCGGCACATCGTCGATGACCTAGCCCGCTCTTTCTCCGATGAAGCCAACGCTAGAGCCCGGATTTTGATTTGGACAGCGGAGAGGACTTCATCACGGAGCCGTGGAGGTGGAGGACCGGATCTACAAAGGTTGTATTTCCGTTCTTTTAGTTTAGATGTAAACTAGTTTCTTTTTCGCCTAGAAATCTAGCCAACGATCCGTTCTAGGGTTTCTCGGCACCGTTTAAATTTGAAATTGGCATGGTTGATGCCTTGTGAGACCTCTTGGGAGTGCCTAGGAACCCTACAGTGGTATCAGAGCCTAGCTAGAACCTTAGGCGAAGTCTAGACGCAATTTGAAGTCCGAACGAACCCGAAACCCAATTCCAAACATGCTCTCTGTCATTTTTTCAAAAACTGGGATTTTTCAACATTAAAAATATGCAGAAAATTCAGCAGGGAAATCTAAGAATCACGGTGCAAAAAGTTTTGCATGAACAGTGTAATCGGCGGCGGAACCGCGGCATAAGCCTAGCTTATGCGGCGGTTCCGCGGCAGAATTGTGACGTCAGCCCTTACTGTTTGCACAGTAATTCATTGTTTCAGGTGCTGAGTTCTCTGGGTATTTTTAAAATTTATTCAAGAGTTGAATTTTCTGGAGTTGTTTTGGGGATTCGGTGTTTTGATCGGAGTATCAGATTTTGTCTAAGTGGCTTTCCGGATAAATTTTAGAATATGTTAAAAAGTTCGACCGGATATAAATACCCAATTTTTCCCCTGTCGGGAAATTTTTAAGTGTTAGATTTTTCCGAAGTTTAACGACGTTCTAAGTAGTGCAAGTAACGCGATGGACCCTCTAGAAGACAACAAACCTTAACTCGATTATGTGACCGTCTTGAACTGCCCTTTGAACCTTAGGGTTTGGGGCAGTACGGCATGCCACATGTGAGGCGTTGGCTTGACCCTTCTACGGCTGGACCGTTGGTACTGAGGCACGAACTGAATGTTGTTAGACTTGTTTCATGTGTTGATCTGTATCGGGAAAACTTGGGTGTTCGATTGTTCGATCGGAAAGTTTAACATTTTCTATTTATCCGGAATGTGATACAATAATTGGAATTCACAAGAAGTTATGAGATAACTGAATGAATGTTGTAAATCTAGCAATTTAGTCTCACTTGATCGGTTGCCACGGAATTTTGATGTGATCAAAAGTCCATCGCAATCATGTAGCGTACGCGGATACTCGCCGGGTAAACTTAATAGACAGCCTCGCTCCATAGCCCCGACCAAGTGACTGTAGGAGAAGCCCATCGCCGAAAGCATCCGTTTGGGTGCTCGCGGTAGCGGTGTTCCGCCTTGGTGCACTTCGTCGACGGCGTCGGGGGTGCGGCCGCCTACTAAAGTTTGCGACGAGCATTCGATTAAATTGTCGGGAATCCTGTTGAATTGCCCGACTTGGTATTGAAAAGTGTTTTCGATAATGAGACTAAAATGCAGGGTTTATAATTGTTAGGCATGCGATGTCTAAAGAATTCATTTGGTCAGGCATGCGATGTCTGAGGTGATTGCGGATTCCAACTGTTGTAGTTTTACACTTTCTTTTCTGTGACCGTAAGTGTAATATGTGATATCGCCGGTTTCGTTGCTATATGTCAACGACAATTGGGATACGCATGTTTACTTACGTTGATGACATGTGATGTTATGTGTTGCTGGATATGTTATATTGGATCGTCGTCTTTGAATAGCCGGGGATTTTTATGCGAGATGAGTGTTTTTCATTTTCATTCAAGTAAAATCTTGTATGTAATATTCTTTTATTGGGGCGCTTCCAGGTTGCGGAAGTTGTCACCGTTGTTGTATATTATTTACTTTTCCGCACTAGGATAGACCCAAGGAGGAGGGCACAAGTCACCGGGTTCTGGAGTCCGGTGGGAGACCAACTCGAGGAGTCGAGTCCGGGTCTCCTAACTCTAGGATTGGTAGGGTTTCTTGCCGCTCTCGTAGGGGTCTAGGGGTGTGGGTTTGGCTATTCATCACGACCGTGGAATCCGTGTTTTATACTGGCTCGTATTGAAAACACGGACGTCCTAGTATATCCAATATTTCATATGATTCTTCTGCTGCGATATCTGTGATGTGATCATGTGATGTTCTGTGATAGATACAGTATATAGTATATATGATATATTATATAGACGTTACTTATGTTTTACACCCGCGCTAGCCCTGCCCTGCTCTGCCGTTAGTTACCTAACCTAACGGTGCACGAGGGGACATCGAGGCGAATGCGGATGGCATAAGTGTACGTCGTATTTATCTGTGATGTTTAGGTACTTAAATGATGGGACTTCATTAATATGATTAATGAAAGTAAAAGAAACCTAAGATGTTGTAGAATTGAATTTCAAAATAAAACAGGTAGCTAAAGTTCTTGCTTTGCACAGCGGTATATATGATATATCCTGCACCTCATTTGACGAGGAAAGGACCGAGATCCCTTCACCGGGAGTGACTCCTTTAGCAATAACTGGCAGATGCTACACACTCGGTTTGTCTTTTGATTGCTTTTAAGTGTTTTTGCTTTGCACAGTGATATATATGATATATCCCGCACCTCATTCGACGAGAAAAGGACCGACGATCCCTTCACCGGGAGTGACTCCTTTAGCAAAACTAGAAAAGCCTCAAAAGCACTCCATTTTAAAATCATTTGATTCTACAACGATATCAAGTTCATTACGCAATAGGTTTTCAGAAAAACCTGTCGTAGCCTCCGTCATTTCAGATAAGTTGTATATAGTATTCGTGCTGCATTTGTTGGCTTTCGTCAAGGTGCAGTGTGCGGTAGCTATATGCTGCTTATCTGCCAGCATACGATGCGATTGGATTAGGGTAGTTGTGCGGCTTTGTTGGCTTTCGTCAAGGGTCGTGCGGGTGGGTTTAATTCAATCAAGAAATGTACGGGTTGAACTTGACTAGCGGGCTATGGTTTGTTGGCTTTCGTCAAGGTCATAGCACGTTAGGGGCAAAATATTATCGGGAATTTCAAGTGTTGAAATTTGCAATGAGATTGCATACCTTCTATGAGATAGTTGGATCCCGATACCCGCTGCGAGTAAGAGTTACTCCTGGGAGAGTTTTATACATTACAATTAGCCGATCAAGTAGGTGTCTAGAAAGGTGTTAACGAGGTTACGCCTCTGGGAAAACGAGATTTACATTAATTAGGTTCGTGCGAAAGCACGGGGGACCTCCCTCAAAGTACCGACACTGGCCTGGCTGAAAGATTGGCGAACTTGTAGTGTGTAATTAATCCCGGCTAGTCTTTCCTTTTAGGGTTTGAAGGAAGATTTGATAAAAAGCAGTGGGAGCCATCCTGATTAGATAAAATAATAACCAATCTATTCTTGCAAGGGCGCACGCTGAGTGTTTTCTTCTCTCTCTCTCCAGGTAGCGACCATATCACGCCTTAATCAAGATAATAATACGGAATATTGACCGAACCCGCTTGTTATACTGAGCTGGGGAACGTTGGTCCCGCTCCAACTTATAATAGTTATAAGACAGAGCAGGAAATTGGGGATTACCAGAATTCCTTTGCCGCCCAAACGAAGAGAGTGCATATGATGCATCATCTTCGGGTGTGTTCGTTACAAAGAACTGTTTCTCTGTATCCTCTACGTCCTGGGTATGTGATACCAGATCAGGATCCCAGATATGTAATCTGTTACATAGGGCTACAGAAAGGTAGAGAACTGAGAACGGGTGATAAGTTTCATGAGGCAGAAAACGGGGCAAGTGTTGCAGCCAAGTCTGTTGGTCACTGTCACCCTGTATTACAAATACATTGATTCTGAACGAATGTTATTAGATACCGAACCTGATATACAAAATCATATCAGTCTCTTTATTAGTAAAGAAAGGATATAATTTTGTATTGTTGGATAATGTTTTGAACATTTCCTATATCAAAAGTTGATCGGTTCAGGCACGTTATCTAAAAGCATTGATGTTCTAAATCAAACTACAGTTCTTTAGTATACTGAACACACACAAGAGGAAGAGTTCAGAAATGAACGAATCCTTCTTGAGGTATTGTAGACTAGGTCATATCAATGCGACCCGACTAGCTAAAGTTACATATAGATGCAAATTTAAATTAGTTTGAATTTACATCTTGTGAAACTTGCCAGTCATGTCACAAAGATACGATGACCATAGCTCTGTTTACTGGAAACAGAGAAAGAGTTGATGAACTCTTGGGATGATACATGTTGATGTATGTAAGGTCTCCTGTCTATACATGCCAAGACCGGTTCTTTGTACTTTATTACATTCTCTGATAATCTCTCAAGATTCAGACATGTGTTCCTGTTGAAACACAAGTCCGAACCTTTTGAGATATTCACAGAATATAAGTTAGAAGTAGAGAACCAATACGGGTATAAGTATTATGTCCTATGATGAGATCAGGGAGGAGAATACTTGTGCACGGAATTCCTGAACTTTTCTAAAGGAGAATGAGATTCTCTCTCAGCATTACTCCTCCGAATACACCATAGCACGATGGTATATCGGGGCGGAGAAATCACACCCTATATGATAAGGTGTGCTCTATAATGAGTACTACTGAGTTACCTATTTCCTTATGGGAGTTATGCACTTGAGAAGCTGCATACCTATTGAATAGGGTTCAAATCAAATCAGTTGCCTACCATTTCATATGTGATATGATAAGGGAAGAGCCCATATCTTAAGTTGGTTAAGATTTGGGGTTGTCCGGGCTATGTCTAAAAGAAAAATCCGGACAAGCTCGAGGCAAGGTCTGTAATGTAGAACTGGAAAGGTTCCAGCTATACAAACTGCAGCTGATGATTTGAAAGAACCAAAGGATTCAATAGTTACTAATGAACCTCAGCCTCTCCGCCGATCTAGTAGGGTTCCTCACCCACCTGAGAGATACTTCTGTTTCTCTATGACAGTGGGAGCGAGGATTGCATCATGAGATGATAACCCAACTAGTTTCGAGCTGGCCATCAGGGGTAGGACTCTGTAAGAATGGCTGGATGCTTAGCGATCTGAGATGGAATCCATGTACACCAACAAAGTATGGACTTTGGTTGCTATATCTGAAGGGTTAAATCCCCATCAGGAGCAAGTATATCTTGAGAAGATTACTTGGTGTACATCGAAAAGTTGAGACTTTCAAAGCTAGACTTGTTAAAAGTTTGCATCATTGACCAGCTGTGGATAATGATGAAACCTTTTCAAGTACCTATGCTTAAGTCCATCCAGATCCTACTTGCCACGGCTACATACCATGACTACGATATCTGGCGGTTGGGTGTCATGACAGCTTTTCTAAATGATGTTTTAGAAGAGAGCGTCTGTAAGTACACAGCTAGAGGGCTTCGTAAACAGTGGGAGCAGCGAAAACGTGTACAAGATGCTTTATAGGATAAAGCAGGCATCGCGGAGTTGGAACGTCTGTTTTGATGAATTAGTCAAAGAGTTTGACATCATCAAAATGGTAGATGAACCTTGTATATACAAAAAGGTAATAGGGAGTATGGTGATGATCCTCGTAGAGTACGTGGATGACATACTCTTGATAGGGAAAGAGTTTCCTATGCTACGCTCGATCAATCTCCGCCTATCACAATGATTCTCCACATAGGATCAAAGTGATACCTACTAAATCCTGGGTTTTGGACCTATGAGATAGATCCAAATGGATGTTAGAATACTCACTAGCTGTAGTGAGATGGTATCAATTGATCCTGGGGAGAATCACTGGAAGGGTTCCAGGGTGATAAAGACGACTGAATGTCAGTCACAGGCATTGTCTTTACCCTAAGTATAGGGACGGTATGTTGGAAGAGTTCCAAGTTAGATACCGTGACATACTAGACGATAAAGGCAGGATATATTGCTACTTAAGATGCTACCAAAGAGGCTGTTTGGGTGTATATTGGTTCATGAGATGAACTACGTTCCCACCATTGTGAGACAATGGAGTTGTGGCTTATGCCAAGGAACGCAGGTCCCATCAGTGATCCAGACATATTCTAAGGCAGTATCACCTGATCATGGAGATAGTTGATCTCCAGGGGATCGAGGACAGGAGAGTAGACTCAGAGGACAACACAGCGGATCCACTCACAAAGGCCTGTTCCCAGAGAGAGATTTTTATGGGATGGTTGAGTATGAGATACTACAACCACTGCTATCAGATGGCCCTAGTGCAAGTGGGAGATTGTTAGTTATATGTATGCCCTAGAGGCCATTACTATACATAGGATGTATATTGTAGTGGATGCTGGGACATATATAGGGAGGACTTTCTTGCTCGACATGATAGTATGCTATCTGGTTGCTCTTTACCTTAACGTGTACACTGATAGTCTCTCTGTTACATGTTGGTAAAGCCCTTAGGATATGTACTTGACTATCTGGACTATGATGCGGATCATACTAGTGGGGACATGGTAGTCCATAAGTACATCCTTCAAGGTCCCTAGTCGTGGATATATCGAGACAGGGCATCGATATACCATAGTAGACTAGCGTATACCTTCTCGACCCATACAGATGGGCGATGGATGATCCCATATCCATTGGTGTTTGACATCAGAGATGATATACGGGTGCTCAGTAGAGACTGGGTACACTGGATGGACTCGCCGAGAACTCCCAGATGGTATTATACCTTACGTCAGATGGCAGTTCTCTGGTGACACTGGTACAGAGTTGTCTGTTGACCCGAGATCGTCATAGAGTCTTGTGTGGTTCCCATTGTGCTTTGATTTCCATCTTACCACGTCCAAGAGGACGTGCAAAACGGTGGTTTTTGGGTACAGTCCCGAGTCACATGGAGGCAATGAGCGATAGGAGGGGATTCGTCTCACCCGGTATAGGGAGTTGATGTTGCGCTGTGTGCGATTGGCTATAACAGGAAATCCCTGGCCAGGGTTGCTGAGATTTACTGGTAAGTGTTACCAGTAGTTTCTCGAATTGTTATAGACCTCATATCGACACGACTTATCAAGCTATTGGGGTCTGACGTTTACCACCCCTAGGCGAGATATGCGACATATCAGACGGACAGACCGGACTGTACGGTAGTGTTACTGGTTGGATTCACTGGAGTGTGAGCGGGCTTGCTCGTCGATCTTCAGATCGCTCAATACCCGGGTGGCCGTTACGTTTAGCAGACTGCTTGCGGCTTGTGGGTGTTTGATATGATCATCATCTGCTGCCGGCGTATTGACGAGTCTTTAGAGTCCTACACAGAGGTTTCCTGGCTCAAGCGAAACGAAATAGGAGCGCATATGAGATATGTGCGGGACCGAGAATAATGCGTGTATGTGATACCGTATTCTATTCTCGCGATGAATGTGTCGAATGGTTGTATGCGATATAATCTAGTTATCGAATCGAGGATTGATTCGACAAGCCGATACATTGGATACTAGTCGGTTATATGCGATATGACCGGATCGTTAAATCAAGTGTTGATTTAATGATTTAATGTATAATTATATATTTGATATATTACTTTGCATTAACTAGTATTGGTTCACTTTAAATGGATTTTCTCACTTGGATTGTGCACATTGTATATGTGATATACATTTGTACATTTGATTGTATCATGTTTGATGATACATGATTGTTTAAGTGTGTGTTAAGATTAAACCATGGTTATGTGATGGTTAGGGTTATGATTTTATTTGCTTACTCATTTATTTATTTATTTATTTCATTTTGGCAAAAGAAAAGAAATGGTGGCTTACTTTGTTTTACATTGAAACTTCATGAAGGTTTGAAAAAGTCCACCATTTTTGTTTCATGCCTAACCTAACCATTGACCTAACCCTAGTTTATTCTCTACACTTGACCATGGTTGATTATGATAAGTATTCTTTTATTTTCTATTTTCTAAATAACTTATCATAACAATATTCTTCTTCTTCTTCATTTCTTCATGTGAAGAAAGCTTGCCTCCATCAATGGCAAGTGATGATAAAGAGTGAGAAATCCAATTCTAAAGTGAACCCACTTCCTATTTCTTCATCCTCTACCTCTTGCCAAGTAGTATAGGGTGTTTTCTTCACAAGTTTCATGACTTGGTGAAGTGGGAGCTTGATCTAGCGATGTCTCGACGTAGATCATCTTCGGCACGTCTTCGATGAACTAGCCCGCTCTTTCTCCGATGAAGCCGACGCTAGAGCCCGGATTTTGATTTGGACAGCGGAGAGGACTTCATCACGGAGCCGTGGAGGTGGAGGACCGGATCTACAAAGGTTGTATTTCCGTTCTTTTAGTTTAGATGTAAACTAGTTTCTTTTTCGCCTAGAAATCTAGCCAACGATCCGTTCTAGGGTTTCTCGGCACCGTTTAAATTTGAAATTGGCATGGTTGATGCCTTGTGAGACCTCTTAGGAGTGCCTAGGACCCCTACACAGGGTATGCAATAATCGTGCATAGCATATGTACTCTATCAGGTACAACAGTTACAGGATGAGATATAAAATACTGAATGCTGAGCATGGGAATAATAATATCTACACGGAATATCAACGTGGAAAATAATCGGTGTCCGTCCATAAGCCCAAATCCTGTAAATCTCATAGAATCATAGGTGCCTAGTATCGGCACCCTAAAATATCATGAATCATCGTGTCTAGCATCGACACGCAAATCCTCAAGTATCGGGCTCCGTCTGCGGAATCGGCCTTCGGCCCCGGCAGTACGGATCGTCCCGTATCCATCTCTCATCACTGGTCAGTATCCTCCGGATAACCGCCAGGTCTAACCAATCACCAGTAGGTAGTTGTCCCTCCGCCGGGCTCACCGTCTAACAATACGAGTCTTCTTGCCCCGGGAATGTGGTGGCCGCTTCCCAAGAACATCCGCCTCTGCTGGGTGATGAAAACCCTCTCGATGAGGATGATAGGCAGAAAGACCTTTCGGTCCATGAGGAGTCGGGCTCGGAAAGAGAATAAGAGCCGACTTTCCGCCCCAGGACCGCGGAGCAAGAGCTCCGAAAGCAGCTCAGAAACAAAGACAAGGAGATGGCCAAGCTCTACTCAAAAATTGACGACTTGACAAATGTCGTCCTACAGCTTACGGCCCAACTTGCCTCACAGCCGCCCAATCAGGTGCAGGGCTCTCATGAACCAGGAAACGGTGTCCCAAAACAGCCGACACCCGTTCCCTCAAATCCAAAAGTGGGCGGACCGCATGAAAATCAGTCGCATCTTATCTCGGGAAATGTCTTGGCTACCGATGACGGTAGCCCGCTAACTCAAGATCAAATCATGGATTTGGTTGCCAGCAAAGTCAAAACATTGGTGGCCGAAGCCGAAGCGCAAAAAGATATCGGCAGTACTGGGAGACCATATCCTGCTCAGTATGATCTGGTAGAATTTCCTAGTGGCTATGTCATCCCCAAATTCGGAAGATTCGATGGGACGGGAAATGCGAATCAGCACATCGCCCACTTCAAAGCCTCATGCGGGAATACTGGGGGCAACGATGCGCTTCTCCTCCGCCAGTTCGTTAATAGCTTGACCGATGTTGCTTTCGACTGGTACGCGAGCATACCGGATGGCTCCGTTACTACTTTTGTCCAAATGGAATCTTTGTTTCGACAAAGGTTCATGAGCGTCAGCGATAAGATCACCATTGCCGAGCTCGTAAGGACCAAGCCCAAGAACAACGAAAGCAACACGGATTTTATAACCCGATGGCGCAATCTCTCCGTCAAATGTGAACCACCGATAGAGCAGGACCAATCTGTCAGTCTCCTTGTCGGAAATCTCAACAATTGGATGGCCCCGTTTCTATGCACCGCGGGTCTCAAAACATTCCAAGAACTGACCAGAAAAGATCAAATGCTGGAGCGCTCAAAGCAGGAGTCCTCCTCGGATTCCCAAAATAACAATAGGTCATGGAGAAACCGAAAGGACGATAATCGCAAAGGCGGAAATTCCGACGATTCTGAATCTTTCAATGCCTCGGCCAACCGAAATAAGCAAGGGTTGAGCGGGCCTAATGCCAACCAGCTTCGGAAGCCAATGTTCGGAGAGGGAGGAGAATCTCCACTGAAAGAGAAGCTGGATAAGGTCTATTCCTTCAGAAGGGACAAAATCCGTAAAATATTCAAAGACGCCCTGAAGAACGGTCTACAACTGCCTGAGTCAAAAAGACCGCAGGAAGCGAATAGGACCGACGATCCTAAATACTGCCCCTATCACATAGTGATAGGTCATGCCATTGAGGACTGCTTCGTCTTCAAAGATTGGGTCGAAAAGCAATACAAGGCAGGAGAGATAGAACTGTCCAAAGGCATGTTAGTAAACAGTCAAGATGCGACCGCCAATTTCATACAAACGGAGACCGAGGTTCTTCGTGAAACTGATTCTCTCAGACATCTGCCTTTCTCTGAAAACAGTCGACCACCACGTCATTAAACTGGAAACAATCGACCACCACATCATTAAACTGGGAACAATCGACCACCACGTCGTTAAACTGGGAACAATCGACCTCTAAGTCGTTAAACTGGGAATGTAAAAAAAATGTAAATAAAAAAATGTGTAAATAAAAAAAAAATAAAGAAAAGCCGAAATGATGGGGCAACTCGCAATAAAAATCATCGAGTAAAAATGAAAATGAAAATAAAGCCGAAATGATGGGGCAACCGCGAATAAATAGCCGAAATGATAGGGCAATCGCGACCTTCGCGATAAGAAAAGCTGAAATGATGGAGCAATCGCGGTAAAACAAAACAAAAAAAAAGCGGCGTATGATGTGTCGCTCCTGGTACCATATTTCAGTGCAGCGATGTAGACGTCAACCAAAATCCAATTTCCCAAAATTCTTCCGGCCCTACGGCTAGTCTCCAAATTGACTACCGTATACAATCCACGGGCTCAAATAATTCTCATCATACCCATGCCCCAACGCAATCACCAGTTACGCGGCTGGTCTCTGCCTGTGGAATTATGCTCCATTGAGAAGACCCACTCATGTGTCCTCACGATACATGAGGAGAACATACCTTTGTGGGATCCTTACGACTCACGAAGGAAAAACACACTTATGAGTCCTCACGACTCCTAAGGAGAAAACACACCTACGGGATCCTTACGACCCGCAGGGAGAAAATGCTTTTATGGGACCCTCACGGCCCATAAAATTGAAAAGTCTTAGGTGGTAAGGATCTAAACCTGTCTCCTAAGCCATCGCTCCCTAACCCCCAAGAGGCGAATGATGAGTCACTCCTGGTACCATATTCCAGTGCAGCGATGCAGACACTAACCAAATTCCAAACTCAAACCCCAATTCCAAATCCCATGCCCCAATGGCGAATGATGAGTCGCTCCTGGTACCATATTCCAGTGCAGCGATGCAGACGCCAACCAAATTCCAAACTCAAACCCCAATTCCAAATCCCATGCCCCAATGGCGAATGATGAGTCGCTCCTGGTACCGTATTCCAGTGCAGCGATGCAGACGCCAACCAAATTCCAAATCCCATGCCCCAATGGCGAATGATGAGTTACTCCTGGTACCATATTCCAGTGCAGCAATGCAGACGCCAACCGAATTCCAAATCCCATGCCCCAATGGCGAATGATGAGTCGCTCCTGGTACCATATTCTAGTGCAGCGATGCAGACGCCAACCAAATTCCAAATCCCAATCCCCAAGTGGTGAATGATGAGTCGCTCCTGGTACCATATTCCAGTGCAGCGATGCAGACGCCAACAAAGTCCCGAAATTTTATGGCCCTACGGTCTGGATCATACATCCTGCAAAACCGTATACAATCCACGGGCGTAAAACAATTCCAATCTCTCCAAAAATAATAAAATAAAAAAAGGGGTATGTCCACAAGCAAAATGGGCACGAATGAAAACCCGAAAGGGCTCCGTGAGTAAAAACAGCAGGACTGCCGGCGAGTTTGTGAAAACCCATAAGGGCGCAAACTCGTGAGAAAGAGATGAAATGCACTCACAAAGTCCTCTCGACTTTGTGAGGAGAAAATTCCCGCGTGAGATCCTTACGACTCACAAAGGAGCAACACACTCTCCTAAGGAGAATATACACCTACGGGATCCTTACGACCTGTAGGGAGAAAATGCTTTGTGAGACCCTTACGGCTCACAAAGTTGAAAAGTCTTAGGCGATAGGGACCTAAAACCTGTCTCCTAAGCCATCGTTTCCTAATAAGCAAACGCAAATGATAATTCGCTCCTGGTACCATATTCCAGTGTAGCGATGCTGATACAAAAAAAAAAAAAACCAATTCCCAAATCCTCTCATAACAAATGATGATTTGCTCCTGGTACCATATTCCAGTGTAGCGATGCTGATGTCAACCAAAATCAAATCAAACCAACAAACTCTGCGCCGGAATCATGCTCCGTCCCAGAATTTACCCCGTGTCGAAATGATACTTCGCCTCGGGATATCTACCATCCCTGCCGGAATTATACTCCGCCTCGGAATCAAATCAACCAACCAGCTCTGCGTCGGAATCAAGCTTCGTCTCAGAATGTGCACCCCGTGTCGAAATGATGCTTCTCCTCGGTGTACCTTCCTTCCCTGTCGAAATTATACTTCGTCTCGGAATCAAGTCAACCAACAAGCTCTGCGCCGGAATCATGCTTCGTCTCAGAATACACCCTGTGTCAAAATCAAGCTCCGCTTTGGTGTATCTGCCTTCCCTGTTGGAATTATGCTTCGGCTCGGTATCAACCAACGACCTCCTCTTCGGAATGATGCTCCGATCCCCTGGAATGATGCTCCGCTCTTCGGAATAATGCTCCGAATCCTGGAATCATGCTCCGCTCATCGGAATGATGCTCCGATCCTTGGAATCATGCTCCGCCCAGCGGAATGATGTTCCGATCCCTGGAACTATGCTCCGCCCATCGGAATGATGCTCCGATCCCCTGGAATGATGCTCCGCTCTTCGGAATGATGCTCCGATCCCCTGAAATCATGCTCCGCTCTTCGGAATGATGCTCCGACCCCCTGGAATGATGCTCCGCCCTTCGGAACGATGCTCCGATCCTTGGAATCATGCTCCGCCCTTCGGAATGATGCTCTGAATCCTGGAATCATGCTCCGCTCTTCGGAATGATGCTCCGACCCCCTGGAATGATGCTCCGCCCTTCGGAACGATGCTCCGATCCTTAGAATCATGCTCCGCCCTTCGGAATGATGCTCCGAATACTGGAATTATGCTCCGCTCTTCAGAATGATGCTCCGATCCCCTAGAATCATGCTCCGCCCATCGGAATGATGCTCCGATCCCTGGAACCATGCTCCGCCCATCGGAATGATGCTCCGATCCCCTGGAATCATGCTCCGCTCTTTGGAATGATGCTCCGACCCCCTGGAATGATGCTCCACCCTTCGGAACGATGCTCCGATCCTTCGGAATGATGCTCCGACCCACTGGAATGATGCTCCGCTCTTCGGAATGATGCTCTGATCCCCTGGAATGATGCTCCGCTCTTCGGAATGATGCTCCGATCCCCTGGAATCATGCTCCGCTCTTCGGAATGATGCTCCGACCCCCTGGAATGATGCTCCGCCCTTCGGAACGATGCTCCGATCCTTGGAATCATGCTCCGCCCTTCCGAATGATGCTCCGAATCCTGGAATTATGCTCCGCTCTTTGGAATGATGCTCCGATCCCCTGGAATCATGCTCCGCCCATCGGAATGATGCTCCGATCCCTGGAACCATGCTCCACCCATCGGAATGATGCTTTGATCCCCTGGAACCATGCTCCGCCCTTCGGAATGATGCTCTGAATCCTGGAATCATGCTCCGCTCATCGGAATGATGCTCCGATCCTTGGAATCATGCTCCGCCCATCGGAATGATGCTCCGATCCCCTGGAATGATGCTCCGCTCTTCGGAATGATGCTCCGAATCCTGGAATCATGCTCCGCTCATCGGAATGATGCTCCGATCCCTGGAATCATGCTCTGCATTTCGGAATGATGCGCCGATCCCCAGGAATCATGCTCCCCGAGGGATACTCCGACCCTGGAATTATGCTCCGCGAATCAGAATGATGCTCCGATCCCCGGGAATCATGCTCCCAGGGATGATGCTCCGCCCTCGGAATGATGTTCCATCTCGAAGTTCAGCTTCAAGATCCATCAATTTCATGCACACAACTCAAATGTGCGGTGTGCATTTATTGATGGAGGGCACTTTGTTGGGGTAAAAATTTACACCCCGGTTGATAGAGTCAAAGTCAAGGTCAACCCCAAGCTAGGTGGGCCCAAGCCCAGGTCAAGTGGGCCCATGCCCAGGTCGAGTCCGAAACATGAAGCGACCGACCCTCCCTATGCCAAAAATAAAATCATGTAATAAATAATTTTTATGTAATTTTTTATGCATGAATGTAAACAAAATGGGTATAAAGCCTAATTTTTGTAAGCCCATGGTTTATGTGCAAAAAGAAATGGCACATGAACCATGGGATGGACAAAATGCCATTTTGTAAAGCCCAAGGGGCTATATGTAAATGTGTAACCCTATATAAGGCAACATGATGATGAATAAAGGATAGACTTTTCATTCCCTCAAAAAACTAGGGTTTGTTTCTCCACTCTCTCTTTTTCAAGTTCTTTCTCTTCCTTTTCATTTTCCAAATAAATCAAAAGTTTAGCTCTCTCTTTTTTTAAAACTAAACAAAATTTTACTATAAATCCACCTCCCAAGACTCCATCAAGAGAGGAAAAAGGGTCTCTTTTTTTATCATCCAAGATCTAGATCTTGGAGTTTCAAGAGAACCCATTTTGGGTTTCTTCTCAAAGGAGAAAGGAGAAAATCTTTTGGAGTTCAACTCCATAAATAAAATTCTTTTGGAGTTCAACTCCACCACCAGGAAAATTATTTTGGAGTTTAACTCCACTACAAAAATTCTTTTGGAGTTTAACTCCACAGTAAAAATCTTTTGGAGTTCAACTCCACAAATAAAATTCCTTTGGAGTTCAACTCTACAAATAAAATTCTTTTGGAGTTTAACTCCACTACAGAAATTCTTTTGGAGTTTAACTCCACAAAAAAAAAATACCTTTTTTGGGGAGTCTAACTCCACATTATAATTTTTTTAGCCATATAAAATTCTTTTGGAGTTGAACTCCACGTTAAAAAAAAAAGATGGTGGTCACATGCAAAGCATGTGACGGGGTCACATGCTAAAGCAGTCCCATCACATTTTTAACATGTGACGTGGGTCACATGCAGAGCATGTGACGGCCCCCTCACATGCTGAGCATGTGACGGGTCACATGCTGAGCATGTGACTCCCCCTTAGTATGTGAAGGGTCACATGCTAGCATGTGACCCCCCCTCACATGAGGGGTCACATGCTAACATGTGACCCTCCATGTCACATGCTAGTATGTGACCCCCCTCATATGAGGGGTCACATGCTAACATGTGACCCCACTTTTAAAAAAAAAAAATTCTCTTTTCTTCTTTTCTTCTTTCTTCCCCTCTTTTTTTTATTTAAAATAAAAATAAATAAATATTAAATAAATAAAAATAAATTATAAATAACATTTAAAAATTATAATAAAACATAATTATTTTCTTTTCTTCTTTTCTTTATTTAATCCTTTTTTATTTAAAAAAATATATAATAAATTATAAATAATATTTTAAAATTAAAAAAAATAATAATAATTTTTTTTAAAAAAAATCTCTAAATATTTATTTACTTATTTATTTTTGTTTTTATATATAGAAAAAATATATATGTATATATATCTTTTTTTTTACAAGCAGAACAAAACCAAAAAAATACGCACGCCAACGCACTGCATATTGAGTTCGCATGACCAGTTTAACCCGTCAATCGGAGGTTCCTTCGCTCCAAATGCGAGGGGTAATTAACGGCAGCTTAGTCCGCGGCTGCCGGAGATTTGGATCCCCACAATCAATAAACCCCAACCTACCCTAGGCAGGGGGAATCTGTAATGCGCCTGAAAAGCGCGCGCGTATTCACATCTCAATGGAGTGACGAAAAACACCCTACAACTCTAACCTATGCCAACAGATAACACCTATATGATGAACTATATGAGCAGTAACCATGCATCAAGTACGATCTAACATCTCTAAATGATAAGCAGGGTGTGCAATAATCGTGCATAGCATGTGAAATCTAATGACATCTATATAGGATGAGCAGGGTATGCAATAATCGTACATAGCATATGCAATCTAATGACATCTATATAGGATGAGCAGGGTATGCAATAATCGTGCATAGCATATGCAATCTAATGACATCTATATAGGGTGAGCAGGGTATGCAATAATCGTGCATAGCATATGTATTCTATCAGGGACAACAGATACAGGATGAGATATAAAATACTGAATGCTGAGCATGGGAATAATAATATCTACACGGAATATCAACGTGGAAAATAATCGGTGTCCGTCCATAAGCCCAAATCCTGTAAATCTCATAGAATCATAGGTGCCTAGTATCGGCACCCTAAAATATCATGAATCATCATGTCTAGCATCGACACGCAAATCCTCAAGTATCGGGCTCCATCTGCGGAATCGGCCCTCGGCCCCGGCAGTACGGATCGTCCCATATCCATCTCTCATCACTGGTCAGTATCCTCCGGATAACCGCCAGGTCTAACCAATCACCGGTAGGTAGTAGTCCCTCCGCCGGGCTCACCGTCTAACAATACGAGTCTTCTTGCCCCGGGATACCATACCGGGTCCACCATGTACCCGCAATCGGTGCCTACCACTCCTCGAATCCGGTATACTCACACAAGCTCTCTGGAAACCGAGAAAACTCATGGTGGACGCACTGAAATATCATAACAAGGGAAACCGGGTTTTTAAAACAATTACATATTCTCTTTGAAATACCACGGTTCCCAAATTCAGAAATATCATGGAAACAATATATCTCAATGCGTATAATCAAAAAGCATGATGATATCAATATATATGTGCACTGGTATGAATATACAGTGTGCATGTGCGGAGGTATGAAAATATCAATATATGTATGCACTGGTATGAGTATACAGTGTGCATGTGCGCAGGTATGAAAATATCAATATATGTGTGCACTGGTATGAGTATACAGTGTGCATGTGCGCAGGTATGAAAATATCAATATATGTGTGCACTGGTATGAGTATACAGTGTGCATGTGCGCAGGTATGAAGATATCAATATATGTGTGCACTGGTATGAATATACAGTGTGCATGTGTGCAGGTATGAAGATATCAATATATGTGTCAATATACGACAAGTCATGATAATCATCAATGATGCGGTGATCAAAACGATATGTATAATGCGTAGCGATCGTATAGTGCGAGTGTCATGGCAATCACTAACGGTGTGAGTGTAACATACAAATAGTGCTCGTGCAGCTTGAACCGTTAGTGACAGTGCAGTGTTCTATACTACCATTTCTATATGCAATAAGAAGGTATGCTACTATAGTCCAAATGAACATCTACGACTAAAATCCTATCACGCCCTGACGCTTAACGTCATACGGGCGATTTCCCCATAGGTGTTAAATCTACTCACCTGGTCGCGTGCTACACGTAGCCGACCACCTGTTTCCCTTTCTTTGCGGCGTCTGACGTACCCGCCTGTGAACCTGGAATTTACACAAGGAAAATCCACATAATCAAATATCTCGCAAAACGCGATATCGAAGCAAAACGAGAAACTCGCGTCGCGAGCTAAACACGCGTGTATACGTTACGTGTGTGCATACGCCAAAACCCAACGCGACACGCCATGGCACACAGCGACCGCTGTGACACAGCAACACCAAACCCACTGATAGCGCACGTATCGCGCAAGTCCCGCTAAACAAAATATAGGTAATTTGGTCCCAGATTTTATCTGGAGCAAAAACAAGAAAAACAAATAAGACCAAACCTCTTAGAATTCCTACAGACAGCTACCTGCAAGGTTTTAGCATGATCCAAGAAAAATAGGCCGGCGGCAAGGGGGGTCATACCGGCCCAAAACCGGTGGAATGGGCCTATGTTCCTACACTATGATCCTAGAACAATTTCTAGCCTAGTGTACAAGTTTGCTTACTAAAATCATAATCCCAGATTTCACCAACAGACAAAATCCTACAGACACCACTCATATCAGCAAAACCACCCAAATCAATAGGGGGCCGGCGACGCCGGAAAAATTAGGGTTGTCGTCGGGTTTTTGGTGGTGGAACGGGTTCGAACTTCAACCCAACACCCTAGCTACCCTGTACACTATCCTGTATGTGTTTGCCACACAAAAACATGCTCATAGACATAGCAGGTCACTCGTATCACAAAACTTGTTTAAAAACCGTATTAAAACTCAAATTGGAATTTTTAAGGTGTTTTAGTAAAATCCAGTGATACAACTAGGCTTCCACAGCACATATAACACCTAATGAAGTTAATTAAACCATAATAACCCTATTTTACCCAAAACTCCCCCTCAAAACACAAGGTTATCCCTAAACACTACTTAAACGAAATATTAAGCTAACTAAACTATAAGTTTAGCAAAAAGGAAGTTGAGTTTAGAGATTATACCCCCACTAGGTCCTAAGATGCAAGGAAAAAGGGAGGAGGAGAAGAATGGAAGGAGCTACTGCTGCCTGCTACTGCTGTTGTGCTGATGCTATTGATATTGTTGCTGTTGGTGATGCTGGAGCTGCTGCTGCTGATGCTGGAGCTGCTGCTGATGCTGGTGCTGCTGAAGCTGCTGTGTTGCTAGTGCTACTGAAGCTGCTGTGTTGCTGCTGGTGTTCATGCTACTGGGGCTGTTGCTGATGCTGCTGAAGCTGATGCTGATGTTGTTGCTTCAGCTGCTGCTACCTCTTGTTGTTGCTGGAGTTGTTTGCTGCTGCTGCTGATGCTCCTGCTACTGCTGCTTCTGCTGTTGCAGCTGCTGGTGTGTGAGTGTGTGTGTGTGAGAGTGAGAGAGTGAGAAAGAGAAGTGAGAAAGAGTTAGCACAACAAAAGAAATGAGAGGACAAAAGTCTACACCCTCTCTCTCTCATTTAATGCAAGCATGGGCTTATGCCATGATGCCCATCATGCACTCTCTCGCTCTCTCTCTCACCAAGTCAAACCCAAAGCAATAATTCATTTTCCATTTAAAAAAATACCCTTAATTAAAATCAATTTAACTTAAGAAGGATGGGTTATTCTACCATGGTTGCTAAACATGGTTTAACCCAAATTTTAACCCTAGTTTGCATGCACAAGTGTGTGCAAGCCTAGGAAAATTCTAATAAAATATTCATTAATTCTGATAAAATATTTGAAAATCAACTTGGTAAACTTTTTATTGAAAACCATATATTAAAATATAATTAGCCACTAAACGCATCCTAAGGTGTTATAATCGTGTTAGGTTGTATGTAAGTGTGTGAGGAGGTAGGTCGTTACCTTATGATCTACTTTAAAGGTATAGCAAGTTAATGAGATTAAATATGAAATCGAAACATTGTGGTATTTAAGTGAAAAAATACGATAATTTGGGAAAGCTATCATTTCATGTGATGAAACTTGTTCGAATTGTTTAATTAGTGTTTAATAATCAACATGAAGAAGTTCAGGAATGATTGTATCAGCGAGAAGTGGAATTTTATAGAAAACCAAATCGGAAATCGGATTTGTTCTGATTTCGTCGGGTTTTGTAATTTCGTATTTTCAGAAAAAGATAGAGAGATTAGAATGGGACTTACGGGTTTTTGATTACACTAGAGAGTGAGAGGGAACTAGTGGGGTCGCCGATGTTGCGTCGTCGCTGGTAGTTCCTAGGACGTTCGTCGAAAGTTCCGCCGGAATTCTGTTGGAGCTTCGCCTCGAGCTTGTTTTCAAAGTACACAAGTTCTCTTGGAATTTTGAGAGAGTGGGCTCAGAAATTTGGGATAAGAGGGTAGGGGGTAGGGGTGTATTTATAGGGTTAGGCTATGGTTAGGGTAGGTGTAGGGTTTTTAATTAAAAAAATATAAAAATGTATTAAAAATCATTAAAAATGGAGTAAATGGGGGTTAATGGGCTCTGTGTAACCGATCTCTCTAAATGAAGCATGCAGGGGGGTTTCAGAAGAAAAAGATACCCAACTTCGATGTTGGGGACTCTGCCGTCTGGCCGACTCGGCCGAGTCGGGCCGAGTTAGGTGGTCGGGGGGAGTGGGGTCATCAGGTGTGGCTTCTGGTGCATTTACATTTTCATGTGTAGTAGGAAATTTGTGAGAAATGCACGTGTAATTGTTGGTATTCTAAAAAATCAAAAACAAAATAATATTAAAAATAATGTGGGGCATGGGATTTGAACTCTAGTGGCTTGGTTCAGCAATGCAAGGTATTACCAATGAGCCACAAGCTCCTTCTTGTAATTATGGAGTGAAATAAATACTTAAAGAGATATCAGCAACATTAAATACTCCATGTATACTTTGAATTTAAATCAATTCTTTGTACATTAAAAATGGAGTTGTTACAGTGTCAGCAGTTGCTGCACTCTTTTGCCGTACGTTATCAGCTCTGGCTTGCACGTCTGATAGTCACCATTTACTTGGCTAACGATCAGCTGGGAGTGTCCATATATGAGGAGGTTTTTGATTCCCATGTTGATAGCGATCTCGAGACTTGCTATCAAAGCCTTATATTCAGCTTCGTTATTAGTCCTCAGCTCCGTTAAGGAAAGGGCGTAAGGCATTATCCCTTCTTATAGAGTCATGAAGATAAGGCCCACCCAGCTTTGATTATGGGGGTGTTTTGCTTTCGCCTCTTTATGAACGATGCTCCATCGAAGTAAAGTTCCCATCGGGAATCATTTTCTTCCTTCTCTCCTTCGATCGTGTCGAACGCATGTTCATCCGGCAACTCACAATTTAGGGGGGAGTCGGCTGGTATCGGATGCTCTGCAAGAAAGTCGGCAATGACCTGGCCTTTCACTGCTTTGAGAGGCCGATACGTTATCGAGAACTCCATCAGGAGGAGGGCCCATTTGGCGAGCCTTCCCGTTAGTATGGCCTTCGATATTAGATATTTGAGAGGATCCACTTTTAATATAAGATGGACCTCATGTGCCACGGCGTAGTGTTTGAGCTTCGTTATCGTGAAGATTAATGCCAGAAAATGCTTTTCGATGGGGGAGTAGTTGTTTTCTGTCCCCGGGAGAACTCGACTCAAATATTATAGAGCTCTTTTCTTTTCCTGGTCGTTCACCTGTGCCCATAACGCGCCAAGAGAACCCTCAAGGGCTGTTGTGTACAGTATGAGGGGTTTTCCCTTCACCGGAGCGGTCAGTACCGGCAGATTTTGTAAGTACTGTTTGATTTCATCTAGTACGTTTTGGAACTTTTGATCCCAGACGAACGGGGTCCCCTTCTTCATTAGATAACTGTAGGGACGACATTTTCCTGACAGGTTAGCTATGAACCGTCGGATATACGTGAGCTTTCCTTGAAGGGATCGCAATTGCTTGAGAGTCCTTGGCGTAGGCATTTCCGTAATCGTCTTGATCTTTGAGGGGTCGATTTCGATACCTCGATGCCGTATGACAAATCCTAGGAATTTTCCTGAGGAGACTCCAAACGCGCATTTCAGAGGGTTCATCTTCAGATTATACTTCCGAAGACGTTGAAACACTGTGTTTAGATGTTCCCAATGTTCCTCATATGACTTGCTTTTCACCACAAGGTCGTCGATGTAGCATTCAAAAATTTCATAGATGAGGTCATCGAAGATCTTTGTCATGGCCCTCTGGTAGGTGGCGTCAGCGTTCTTCAGACCAAAAGGCATCACTTTATAGCAGAATATGCCTAGCGGAGTCCAGAAGGTAGTATGCTTTTGGTCTTCGGGATGCATCTTTATTTGATTGTATCCTGAAGATCCGTCAATGAAGGAGAAGACCTCATGGGTAGACGTGTTATTGATCATCAGCTCGATAACAGGTACTGGGAAATCATCCTTCGAGCAAGTTTTGTTGAGGTGCCGAATGTCCACGCAGATGCGCACCATCCTATATTTCTTCATCACCGGAATGATGTTAGCGATCCAGTCATGATATTGAACTTCTTGGATGAAGTCGGAGTCAATTAGTTTCTTAACATAGGCATTGATACTCATCTTGAGTTCGAGCCGTATTCTTCTTGGCGCTTGCTTGACTGGTTTGATGTCCGGCAATACGGCCAGTTTATGTACTGCTACTTTTTGATCTAATCCCAGCATCTCAGAATAATTCTATGCGAAGCAGTCTTTATATTGCATGAGCATGCCTTTTAAAATGGCTACATGTTTTCTAGATAGCAGTTCACTGACGAACGTTTGCCTCGGATCGTTTTCCGTTCCTAAGTCAATTTTCCTTAGGTTTTCCACCATGGTGTATATCCCATCTTCCAGCTCTTTTGGTGCCGGCGGAAATTATGAGATCACCTCATTCTCGTCTTCATTTATGAAGCACTTGAAAAGGTCATCCATAGCCCCCTGCCCTTCCCCTTCTGAAAGTGTTATCAAATGACAGGTACGAGTCTGCTTCCATTCTTGATGCTGGGTTGGTCCTATCCTTGCGATATAGGTCCTCTTTGGCTCATGCTTTTGCGGTGGGGTTACCCTCCAGCTGTCGGATAAAGTAAACCTGTCTTATTGATACTGGTCTTCAACCCAGTATTTGAAGGTGAAGCAGTCTTCAAAGGGATGGCCCATTGCTCGGTGATAGGAGCAATAATCCGGATGATAGACTTCGTTTATTTGTTTGGGGTGCCGAGACTCCGAAAGCACCATCATTTGGGCTTTATGAAAAGGTTGAATATTTTCCTTGTCTTGTCTTGAGGGAAAGATTATTCCCGGCCCATCTTCTTCATAAATTCCAGCTGGCTATTCCTTGAGTGTACGGCTTCTTGGATTCGTTTTGCTGTTTTTGGGCATTGGTTGATTTCTTCACCTTGTTTTTGCCTCTATTTCGGGATTTTCCTTAGAGGAGAGAACGTACATCTGGCTGAGGATGAAGAGTATTGTAGTCTTCTTTCTTCGCAGATTGTTGGTTGAGGCGTTGCGTCCTGACCTTTTCATAAATAGCCATTTTGCGACCGTGGTCATCCCGAATATTTTGAAAGGCCTCTTTTATTAGCTGGTCAACCTGTTCTTCGAACGATGGGCTCAACGTTCTCAGAGCGGGATCTCGTTCTGTTTCAACGTTAGAGCTATTTGGAAAAGCGTTTCCTTCTTTACCAGAGCTGTTTATAGTGCGGCAACTGTGGAAATGCTCTTGTTTCCTGGACCGAACGTATTCGAGCCCGGTTGTCTCCATTTTCGCGTTAGGCATCTTTCGCTGAGTCCCGGGAGTATCCCAAATCTTTTTGTAGAATTGGGCTTATCGAATAGTTTGTTCGAGTGGTACACCTTTGCATCTTAACAGTCTTTTCAATCCCTCCGAGTAGTATCTTGGGAGACAGATTGGTTGAAATTTGTCGAGCGCAAAATCGGCACCATGCCAGACTTCTTTTTCTACTTTGGTCTTCGTCGATTGGTAGAAGAGGATTGCCTTTTCACCTCTTCGTCTGGGAGGCACATAGAAAGTCTGTAGTTTTTGTACGCTGTATGTATTGAGCGCATCGAGTTCCTTATAATGCCGAGGCGAAACCATGGTGACTTGTAAACTCTGATCAGCTCCAGTAACGGTTTGTGCTGACGGGCGAACGGAGAACACGGCGTTGGTCTCGTCTTCAAAGTCACTGCCAAAGACCAAAATTGGAGTAGATGGTCTAGGCATGTTGTCTTGGGGTTGCCCCGAGTAGACTATTTCTTCATCTTCCTCGGTGTCTCTCACAAAGATTGGGACGGTGGCGACGGGCTTTCGTTTATCCTCCGGCTTATGACACCTCTTCGTATCTTCGAAGTCTGGTAGGAAGTAATTTGCGTCTTCATATTTCCGGACTTCATTTACCGAGAACGGGTTTAGATCCCCCATGACGGTGTATTCCAAACCGTCTTTGAAATAATTCATACACTGATATTGTGTAGAAGGGATGACGTTGTACTCATTCAGTCAGGGCCTGCCGAGCAAAGCGTTATAGCAAGTATTGGCGTCAATGATGTGAAATTTGATGTCAGTGAAAAGCAATCTGAAGCGTAACGTCAGTATTACGGACCCCAGCGTCCGTAAGGACTGTGAGTCGAACCCGGAGATGGTAATTTTCTCTCGGGCTAAGTGCTGAACATTCATGCAGATCTCCTTCAGCACTTTCACATTGAGAAGGTTGACGGAGGATCCGTTGTCGACAAGGATTTTGCCTATCTTGATGTCGTGGCAATACCCAGTGACGTATAAAGGACGGTTGTGCTCGCACGTTCCGAGAAGGAGATCCTCATCGCTGAATATGATGTCAGCTGTGTGAACCTCTGCCAGCTCATTCTTCATCTTTTCTTTAGCTAAGAAAGCTTGGAATTGATCAAGCTCTTCCAATGCCTTGATCAGGGAATCTCGTGCCTTTTTAGACAGGAGGAGAGCATCCAATATGCTCAATTGTGAGGGCATTTTCCTCAGATGTGCTAAGACATTATAATCCACCTTATTTTTCTTAAGCGGGTCCTTGGCTGCGAGCTCTTTGACAACTCGATCATCGAGGGCAATTTCCTCAATGATTTTCTCTTTCCCTTTAGCTCTTTTGCTTAAATCTTTGTTTGTAGGTCCAAGTTTTTTTTTCAGGCAGCGTGTGGCTACGCAGCTGAATGTTCTAGCAGTTCTTTTCCTCCTCTTCTTTTTCGGAGGTGGAATCCTTGAAGAGTGGGCTGAGGGTTGTTTCATCCTCAGAATCACTCTCGAAGGTAAGAACTTGGATTTTTGCCTATTCTGAACTGGTATCAACCATATGACAGTTGCCAGTCATTTTCTCACGCGCATTCGTTGCACTTTTTTGCTGTCGACGAGCTTCACTCTTCATCATCATGAAGTGTTGTTGATGGGCAACGTATCCTTGCCACTACTTTTTGAAGGCACTGCATTTTTCGATGGGATGAGGTACCCTTCGATGATATAGGCAGTAGTTCGGATACGAGTCCTCTCTGTTGAGACTTATGATCCCGGGCGTGTTTTCTTTGAGAGGTAGCAGCTTCATTCCCACTGACAGGGTTTTGGCGAACCGCTTCTCTATCTTGATTTTACTTTTGTTTTCCGTAGGTGTGCTTTGATCTGGTCGGAGTACTTTACGACTCCTCCTTTCCGTAGCTTGTTCATCCTGACGCTGACGCTTAGCCTTTTCGTATATGGTTGTTTCGCGTTCTCGGTCAGCTTTGCTTTTTCGAAAGGCTTCGTTTAACAACTTATCGATTGGGTCTTCCGACAGTACCAGGGATTTTGGCGCCGATCCTGCCCTTAGTTCCTCTGCGTTGTTTTCTGAGGCCGAGGGGGTTTCTTTGTCATTTAACAATGAATGGGTTGCTACATAGTCTTCGGTTTCTGATGAGTCATTTTCCTCATCGTTGTCACTCTCTTCGTTCTCAAGAATATGCTTGAGAAACTCTTCAAGGGTGACTGGTGTCCGCGCCTTCTGGTTGTACTCCTCCAGCGCATCAATATACTTTTATATGTTTGTGTGCTTGTTGTCATACTGAGCAGGCTACACAGGCTTCTTGGTCTTCTTAATTTTCTTTGAAGAGTTTGAAGGCTCGGCTTGGAGATTTTGCCCTTTGTCGACAGTTTTCGGTACGGGACGCGGTTTCAACATCCCTTTGATGATTTCCGGTTCAAGTAGGATTCTCCATCTGACTGCCGGACATGCCTGGAGATCTTTCAGCATTCTTTTGGTTTTAATTGAAAGAACGATGTCCCATGGAGCTTCTTCTACGAGCGAGCATGATTCCCCCGGCGTATCCACGTTTTTAGGAGAGTGCTTCTGTGGCGGGTTTACCCTCCAGTTCTTAAAAAGTGCGAACTTTCCCTATTGATACTGATCCTCGACCCAGTTCTTGAAGACGTAGCAATCCTCAATTGGGTGGCTCACCATTCTGTGATAGGAGCAGTAGTTGGGGTTGTTGACATCGCCGGGTTGCGGTGGACGTCGTGGGTCTGGCAATGTGATGAGTTTGTTGCGCACTGCCAGCTCGAACAGTCTTCTCGTCTTGTCGCGGAGAAACGAGTAAGCACGTCCTAGCCTTTCTTTCAGGGATAGGCGCGGACGCATGTTGCTTTGGCGAGCAACCGGTTTTGGGTCGCTCGGTTACTGTTGAGTGTTGGCAACGAAGGCCACTTTCCCTTTACCCTTGGCATTTCGAGGGTCCATTTTTTAGGAGGCAGGCCCGTAGCCCATCTGGTCCATTTGGACCAATTTATCGATTAGAGCATGGAAGGTGGTCGACTTGAAGAACGTCATGAACTGGGACACAGTCATTTGAGGATCAAGGGTCCCGATGAACATGCCCATGGCGGGAGATTCTTCGATACGCTGTTCGCATTTTGACCATAGGTTCCACCACCGGATCGTGTATTGGACCCAGGTTTCTCCTGAATTCACTCTGGCATTGATTAATGCCGTGATAGGGGTGCGCTAGCGAACCGCTGTGTGAACAGCAGTTCCATCTCTGTGAACGTTTTAACGGAGTCATTTGGGAGCTCCGAGTACCATTCAAATGCAGTCTCTGGCAGGCTGCCAACGAACTGGTGAAGCAACAATTTGTCGCTGCCTCCAGTGTTGCCGCACAAAGCTCTGAACTGCGCTACATGCTGGTGTGGATTGCCTGTCGCCCTGTATACATGGAACTTGGGGATCGTATATCCCGGCGAGTACTTGATTTGATCATACCAGCCTGGATACGGTCGTCCAGTTCTGACGATTTGGTCAGCCGCTTCATTCGCTTGATGAGCTCGTATTTGTTGAGCTATATAGTCATCAAGAGCAGCCTTGGAGATTATTTCCTCCTTAGCTGTTGATAAAGCCGGAAGGGGGTTTGATGTTTCTCCTCTGTCGTCCTAAATGATTATCGGTGGATCTTCGGCTAGAGGTTCTGGCTGTATCATCATTCCAACCATGTCCTGGAACAAAAGCGCCATCTGCTTTATGTTAGCATCTTATTCCACGGCCTCGTTATCTTTCCTTTCAAGCACCCTTCGCAGGAACTCTGTATCGGTCCCCTGCTCTTGGCGTTGTTCGCTTGCTGATTCCGGACTTTCTTTCTGCCTAGTAAGTTCTAACATTTTGATCAGCATTTTTTGGAGATTTTGTTGTTGCTCCTGATCTTTTGTCAGCGATCGAGTTTGAGGCCGATGACCCACGGAATCATGGCTTTCTTCTTTTCCGGAAGCTATGTAAACCATATGCACGATCATGCCCCCAGACCTGGGGCGTTTGGGTCCATTGCCTTTGAAATTTGCGACCGGCGGTGGAAGGTTCTCCAGCCTCACCCTTTTGTGGGAGGTCGAATTGAAGGAGCCTTTGTAACAGGCACCCATGTCGAAAAAGTCCCTCGCTTTATGATGGAGGGATGGTCTTTCTTTTGCCGATCTTTCGATTTCTTCGATCGGCGGGATTAGTTTTCGTCGATCACAGAGTCCTGGACTTTTCGCCAGACTCTGTGAATTTGCGAGGAGAACCGCTGATGGGGCCGATCCTGCTTTTCCTGTACAGGGACCTCACCAGGAGGAGGTGATTTCTTCAGTACCGCCGTGGAGGAGTTTTTGCTCACCCTCTTCAACGGTTCAAAGTTGTTCCCGATTGGAACAATAGTATCGACTTCCACCATTGGAGTTGGTAGGGTAAATCCAGAGGGGGAGTTGCCCCCAGCTTTTCTTACTCGGCGCCAGTAGCGACGTCGAGCCTGCCTTGCTGAAGGAACCGCCTCGGTTTCGAAAGCAGTTGCAGCTTGTCCCTGGTTTTGTTGAGGAACTCCAGCAGTTGCCATCATGTTAAAGACCAACGTCTTTGGAAAGATTTGATTGGAGACGGTCATCCTTTCAAAGACCGATCGCCTAAATGGTGAAGCACTTTTGACGACTTCATTTGCAGCAGGAATTGGAAGGGCTATCCTTTTTGGGGTAGCCCCTTTGGGAATCACGAGCTTCTTTGCGGGCCCGCTTGAGCTTTGGCTCAGCCTATTAAAGACCGAGACCCTCTTATTGGACGGCTCGTTGAGAGGAGCCGTTGCGGTCATCAGTCGGTGGAAGACCGAATTCTTGGGAATATCCAGTTGCGGCGTTGAGGCACCGACGCTCATTGGTGGAAGCATGATCCCGAAGAACAATCCAGTAGCGGCTTCTGTTACTTGCCCCACCGGCATTGAAAAAATGGAGGCCGCGTTGGGCCCATAAGTCACTCCTCTAGTTGGGACGGAGCAGGAGTTGCTATTGCAAGTTGTGCAGTTGAAAGCCATTGATTTTTTTCTTCTGCATAGGAACAAGACACCAAATCTTAGTATCTCGAATCCTAGGGCAACCATACCGAACCGCGATTTTGTTCGCGAAACGCGACGCACGAAGTGTGGAGTGGAAAGAGAAAAAGGTCCCACCGGGCGTGCCAGAATCTGTTCACCGCCGAAAGACGGACCAGGACGTTGGGACGTCTGGCCTGAATTCTAGGGGCAGAGCTATTTGGATTTATCCGTCCACCTCTCCAAAGACGAAAAGTTGATTTATGGCACCGTATATCGGAGGTTTAGATTGACGCGACCGTTGTAGCAGACTTTATCAGATTCCCCCTCATTTCCGAGAGGTTTTTGATTGTGGGGACGTTCTTCCCTGTGAGCGCAAGCCACTACAGTTAATTACTTTACCGCATCGCGATAACCATTTTCTCCTGCTCCGGAGGTTCACTTCGTGTCGTGTGTATGTTTGTTTTTATTTTGGGTTGCCCGTGGATTGTGTACGGAGACTAATTTATGTCGTCTCCCATAGAGCGTGGATTAGTCCAAATCCGTATATTCTTAGATTTGGGTTTGGATTGATTTAAGGACCTTTAATCTGGTTTGATATTAAGATTGACTTAAACATACGAGCATTTGGGCTTGATTATTTTAGTTTAAGGACATCCCGGTCCATTATCACCATGTTTGAAGCGAAGTTTTAGTTTAGGGACGTTTCAGTCCACTATCACCGTATTTGGGGGCGAATATTAGTTTAAGGATATTTCGGTCCGTTATCGCCATTTTGGAGGCGAATATTAGTTTTAAGGACATTTCGGGCGTGCCAGAATCTGTTCACCGCCGGTAGATTGACCGGGACGTTGGGACGTCTGGCCTGAATTCTGGGTGCAGATATTATTTGGATTTATCTGTCCACCTATCCAATGATACCAAGTTGATTTATGGCAGCGTATATCGGAGGTTTAGACGTACACGGCCGTTGTAGCGTGACTTCATCAGATTCCCCCTCGTTTATAAGGGGTTTTTAATAGTGGGGGCATTCTTCCGTGCAGATGTAAGACCCTGCAGTTAATTACGTTACCGCAACGCGATAACCACTTTCTCCTGCTCCGGAAGTTCACTTCGTGTCGTGTGTTTTGTTTTGGTTTTGGTTGCCTGTGGATTGTATACGGAAACTAATTTATGTCGTCGCCTGTAGGGCGTGGATTAGTCCAAATCCGTATATTCTTAGATTTGGGTTTGGATTGATTTAAAGACCATTAATCGGGTTTGAGATTAAGATCGACTTAAACATACGAGCATTTGGGCTCGATTATTTTAGTTTAAGGACATCCTGGTCCATTATCACCATGTTTGAGGCGAAGTTTTAGTTTAGGAACGTTTCGGTCTATTATCGCCGTATTTGGGGCGAATATTAGTTTAAGAATATTTCGGTCCGTTATTATCATTTTGGAGAAGAATATTAGTTTTAAGGACGTTTCGGTCTATTATCGCCATTTTGGAAGCGAATATTAGTTTAAGAATGTTTCGGTCCATTATTGCCATTTTGGAGGCGAATATTAGTTTAAGAACGTTTCGGTCCAACATTCAACTTGCACACACGTGTATTTGTTATGTGACGAAGTGAACATTGTTGATATAGAATGTGCCCAATTTGGGGCACGATTCGATTTGAGGCATGCACGTCAATTTGGAAGTGCATTAAGAGGAGTTGTTGGTCGTCGGGACCCGCCACCTCTCTGAAGACGTTGAGAAATTACAATAACATATATCAGAGGTGTGAAGAGATATACCCTTGAACCAAATCCCGTATTTGAGGGAGAAAAGTTATGGTGGCCTTAAGAATTTTTTTTAAGAATACGTTAGTCCAATTTGAGACTAAGATCCACTTAACAACATTTCAGGATCTTCCTTATTTAAGACCCAGCAACAGAGCATTTGGACTCAGTTGCAAGAGTTTAGCAACTTAGCCAATTTAGGCTTTAGTCTGCTTAGTCTCCCCTCTTTTTTTGAAAAAGTGCTAAGTACTTGTTTGGACACTTTTTAATTAGTCTTTTTTTATGCAAAAAATGATGAGCACTTATATGAGTTCTGACGCCCACATATGATCCTGTGGAGCTTTCAGTCATGGGGATTGCCCAACAAGTGTTGAAAACTTTGCTCATTTTGTCTTTATATGGAGTGTTAGGCACTCTTTATGGTGTCCACGTGAGGAACACGTGAGGCGTTGGGCTCTAGGCGCTGCCCGATGAGTGTTGAACACTCAGCCGTTTTGGGCTGTTTATGGAGTGCTAAGCACTCTTTTCTTCTCTTTTGCGGCGCACATCTTAGGAGCACATGCGGCGCTGGGCGCTACCTAGTGAGTGCTAAGCACTCTTCCCTTCTGTGGCGCCCGCGTGAGGAACACGTGTAGCGCTGGGCGCTGCCTAGTGAATGCTAAGAACTCTTCCCTTCTGTGGCACCCACATGAGGAACACGTGAGGCGCTGGGCGCTACCTAGTGAGTGCTAAGCACTCTTCCCTTCTGTGGCTGCTAAGAACTCTTCCCTTTTGTAGCACCCACGTAAGGAACACGTGCGGCGCTGGGCGCTGCCCAGTGAGTTCTGAGCACTCCTCTATGTGGCGTCTGGGATACGTGCGGCGCTGGGTGCTGCCTAGTGAGTGCTGAGCACTTTTCTATGGCACCCACGTGAGGGACACGTGCGGCGCTGAGTGCTTTTCTCCTCTGATGATAGAATTTTTGCCCATTAATGATCGATAGGATCTTTGTTTTGCAGATTTAGGTTCAAGCTTTCATTTTTAAGAACCAAGGTTTTTTACGAGAACTAGGTTTCTCTTATATGCTTTGTTTTGAGGAATTCAATTCCTTATTCCTTTCTGAGTTTTTGATTTTCAAGAACAAGTTCCTCCCGATGAGAATTAAATTCTTAACTTTTGGGAGACTTGTCTTGTGGATCTCGGATCCAGAGAAAGAACTAAGTTCTTCGAGAAGGGTTAGACCCTTAGATATGCAAATAAGATGTTTTTATCTCTGTTTTTTTTCTTTACCTAGAGTCTTTAAGGGAGATCTTCATCTTTGAGAATTTAATTCTTTATTCCTTTTTGAAGATTTCTGTTTTTGTTTTTAGAAGCCTATGGGAGGTTCTTCCCTCTCAGACTTAAAGTCTTCGGTCCTTTATATAGTAGATGCAAGTTTGTTAATTAGCTTTAAAGAAATCTCTCATTAAGAGATCCCAATCAATTTGGGGAAATTTTAACCACCATTGGATATTTGATCCAAGGGTTTCTGTTTTATAGAACATATTTCTTGTTTCTAAAAAGATTAGGGAAATATTTTTCGTATGCATAGTTTTATTCTGTGAAATGGTGATTTTTAATTACCATTGGATTTTTAATTCAAGGGTTCTCTGCTTTACAGAGGGCAATTTTTCGTGTTTAGAAAGATTGAGAGAATATATCCAAAAAATAGAGTTTTATTCTATGATCCAATTTGGGGAATGTTTTCTCCCGACAGAATCTAATTCTGCATTTTTGATGATTTATCATCTCCGTTGGATTTTTGATCCAACGGATCTGTTTAACAGAGAGTAGAATTTAATTCTACTTAGGCGCCGGCGCTCACGTGTTGTGCACGTGAGGTGCCACTTGAGAGTTTTAATTCTTTTTGTGGTTTGCACACTGGCGCTCGCGTGAGGAGCACGTGAAGGGCTGCCTCATTAATTTTGAACAGAGCTTTGCTCTTTTATTGGGGGAAACAGCTCCATTCCTAAGTATCTAGCGTATCTGGCTCATTTGGTCCTCGCTGTACCCTGGAGCCTTAAATGTTCCAGATATGATGTCGCAGTAGTACCTGGAGCTGGAGCCGGAGCAAAAGAACCTAGAGGAGTGGCCTGCGAAGCCGTAGCCGAAGGAGTGGTCTGCGAACCCGCAGTCGAATGAGTGGCATGCAGAATCATCGACGGTATACCAGAAACCGGACCAGGACGAATGGAAGAATGAAGCTGTAAAGATTTTATGTTTGTGTAATAAAAAAATAAGGAACGGTGTTCTAAATTTAGTCTATATGTCTTGTTGTGAAATTTTAAGTCTATAAATCAATTCTTGTGAATTAAAATGATGTGTTATTGATCTATAGTATTCGTGTCGGATTCGTATCAATATCGGATCCTTCTGAATCCGTGAATCCAGCTCGTATCCGTATTCGAATCCATGATACGTAAGTTAGAACTATCAAGATATATGTATATACAAACAGAAGTAACATACTTACCAACAACTCCTCCAACTCCTCGAAATTGGACTTCAATGTTGCTATCTCCTTCTCCAGACGTCGCTCGCAGGGGTCGGAGAAGTAACCGTTGGAGTGGAGGACAACCTCAGATGGGCCCTGCTGGGAGTCTCTCGTAGCCACTGTGATGCTCTCCATGTACGACGTCTAGGATAGGGGTCAGCATGGCCAGATTGGTCTCGCCACTGAAATCAATCCCTGATAAGTTCGCCTGCTCCACCACCCGCGCTTACACCCATATAAAGTATTCAAATGTAAGTAAACCATTTGAATTTAAACTTAGCAAAAAAAATTTATTCGAATTAGAACGAATATTAACACTTACGCAATGATTCTCTGCAGCGATGTCGAGATATCTAACCGTGCCCATGGTTGGATCTACCGATATGGCATGGACACTCGGATACTTCTGCAACACGGTCAGTGTACCATCCTCCGCCACGATCCAAGCTCTCAGCAATTCACCAAAAACACACATATATAATATAACTTTTCATATTGCATTATATCAAAATAAATATATTATAATTTACTGTTGCCTCCATGACACGAGTTGTGTTTTTCGAGCCACCCGTGTAGGTAGCTCGACCCCTCTTCGTCGACTGGCGATTCCCCTTGTTCTGATGGGTCTGTTTCTGCACAACACTATCAGATTTAGTATTCTAATTCAACAATAAAAAAATAAAATCATATACTAAATACTGAATAACATTTAAATTACGAACCTGCTTGTGATCACACGTCCAATACTAACACATGAAAGGCCATGTCTTTAAATCGACCCCGCTAATGACCGGAGACTGTATGTGATCAAGTGCGATTATTACATAAATATTAAATTAGGAGTGGTCAATTTCTAAGATAAAATTGCCAAAAACATTAAATTCTAGAATAGCAACTCATTTTTCAAAGTTAGGACTGATAAAATTTTGAGATTACAAGTGTTCGATACTTTAAGTTTGGTAGGTAGATTTATCTATACTGCTCTTATAAGTAAATTTTTGGTTCGTCATATCTTAACTATTTTTTTTATCTCTTATATAGTTATCATTTAAAAAAATCTGTCTATTTGAAATAATCATATGGAACCTATAATCTCAACCGTTTCAATTTAAAATTTTAAATCAAACTTTACTTTTGCTGAGGAGGTTATTTAAATATAAATTGAGTTATTTGATATTTCTAGTTTAGTTTTTTTTATATCACTCGTTAAATTCTCTGTTATTTTAAACATTCTCTGTTTAATTTTCATAATTTATATTTCTCGCTCAAATCTATTAGATAATTCATATTTTTCTTTATAAAATTTTTATCCAAAAGTTAACCCAATTTTATATTGACCGGCATTATTTTCTATCAAAATATTATTGTTATCTATCTATCTATCTACTCCTATACTATTCTTATACGCAAATTTATGAAACTTTTGGTCTATCATATCTTATCTATCTTTTATCTCTTATAAAATTACCGTTTAAAAAAAAAATTATGGTCTATTTGAAATATTCATATGGAACCTATTATATAAACTGTTTCAATTTAAAATTTTAAATCAAACTATTTTTTTTAGAGGAGGTTATTGAAATATAAATTGAGTTAGTTGAAATTTTTATTCAGCTTTTTTATCATTCATTAAATTCCCTTTTATTTTAAAAATTCTCTCTTTAATTTTTATATTTTATATTTCCCCTTCAAATCTATTAGATATTTCATATTATTCCTTATAAAAATTTTATCCAAAATTTAACCCGATTTTTTGTTAACCTATGTTATTTTCTATAAAACTGTTATCATTATCTGTTTATCAATTTATCTATATATCTATACTATTCTTATAAGTAAATTGATAAAAAATTTGGTACGTGATGGAGGTCATTTTCGGGTCTCCATCAGATGTTGTCTTCCGTCGATCTCCCGGTGGATTTTGGAGGTGATCTCCTGTTGCGTGTGGGTCTCAATGGGTTTTGAGGAGATTGATGATTTGAGAAGTTTAGCGCCGAGTACCTGCAAGGAAGTCCCGGGGTGGTTTGGTACCACCGAGGACCCTCCGACGATCAAGTTAGCACGAGATCCGAGCAGAGTAAGGCTAAGTGGAGTTAAAATGGCTTACTTGACCTCTCTGCGATGGGGGTTTATATAGCGGCGGCAGCACGCAGCCGCAGGCGCGAGAATCTCGCCGGCAGTTATGCTCTCGACGTCACGCCCGTGTAAAGAGTGGATCGCCCATTAATGGGGATTGTGATGGCGTGGAACGTGGGACGTTGTTGGCGGAGAATCTGCGCGTGGCGAGATTTGCGGAGCGGCGGTTATGCCTGTGAGTGGTGGAGTTGGTCGGTCGGAGGGACCGAGGAAGACGGCCTTGGCCGGGGAGCTCGGAGGTGAGCAAGAGGGCCGAGGAGTCTTGGTCTTGTGGCAGCTCGGGGCGAGCTGAGGGGCCGATGAGGCCAATTTTCAGGGGGCTTTGAGGAGAGCCAGCTTATGCTTGCAGGTCGGGTACATGGGTGGCTTGGTCAGCCCCTGTGGGCCCTTTCTTCTGAGTTCTGGAACACGCCATCTGCCACGTGTCCTGATCTTGGAGATCACCACTATTGAGTATCATCATTATCCCCCCACTCTTGTCCCGACCAGCTGGCGGGTCGGGTCAGGAGTGGACTGCCGGGCCGCCCGGGGAGAGCTCCCTCCCAATATTTCGTCGGGACGCATCCCCGGGCTGTCGGCTGTCTTTTCTGCCAGCGAATTAGGGCGAGATCTCTGCATTTAAGGAAGGTGCGCCGGTTCGTGCATCCTTCCACTGAAACGACGGTCCACGTATCAAGAGTCAGTTGGCCGACGCGACATGTGTAGGCCTGCGACGCCTGATGCGATGCGACCCAGTATGGGAACGACATGTGGAGCGATCGGAGCCGTAGGATACGAGGAGGCGTTTTGGCGGGAGGTAGAGGGCGCCGTTGGATGAGGGCGATTGCAGTGACAAATAGGGGTGGGGTCCACTCCAGGGCCCCTACTCCTCTATATTTCCTTTCTTCTAAGTCTTGGCTGCTCGGTGCTCTTTTGGATACATGGTTCGTTCTCACTCTTTGGGTCGCTCAATCCAGAGGGAGGCCAGCGGCACGTCCATGCCCCTGGCTGGTTCATGCCCTGCGCCGAACGTTCTTCCAGCGATAGGGCCGTCCGCTTCGTTGACGGCTCCTGGTGGTTGTTCCGGCAGCGGCAATAGACGTCCACGGTCACCCGAGCCCCAGACGAGAGACAGTAGGGAGGGCGAGGACGGGCCCCCTTTAAGAGAAAAAGGACAATTTCTTGTGCGCCGCCGTCGATGGTTCCTGAGGGGATTCCCGTGCAGGAGGGTGATGCCATCTTCACGGTTCTATCTGGGCTTTCCGTCGCTGCTGGCCTGCTTGCCGGGATGGAAGAGTCGGCCAGGGAAAGCTTCCGCATGGAACCCTGAGAGCCCAAATGGAGGCCATAGCCCAAGGGGCGGTCCAGGTACGAACTCCCATATGCGTTGTTTTTTGGCCTTCCTTTCTTTTGCTCGAGCGCCTCCTAGTTTCTCATCCGCTTCCCGTCAGGTCCTTCAACACTGCGCCCTCGCTACTCGTATGGAGGTCGAGGGGGCGTTCCACACACCGAGGCCAGTAGAAGCGTTTCCTTCGGAGGTCGAAGTCCTGCGGCGTGACCTGCGCCTGGAGAGGGCGAGGGCCGACGTCGTGGCAGCCCGTGCGGAAGCCGTGGAGCTCGCCTATTCAGCAAATCGGGGTGCCCATCATCGCCAGAGTGCATCCCTCCGAATTGCTGAGAGGAAGCTGGCAGACTTGGCCGATCGTTTCGCGGCCATGGAAAGGGAGAGAGATGCCAGCAGGAGGGATGCCGAGGTGGCGCTTCTGGCGGCCCAGACTGCCGAGGTTCGGGCCAGGAAAGCTGTGGCCGATTACAAGGTGTTGGAGCAGTTTTATGCCGAGCTTGGTGAGTATTCTGCCGTCGCGTGGAATAAGGCCCTGGATGCCGTGAAGAAGCATCTTCCCGAGTTCGCCGATGGCGAGCTCCGTGCTCGGGTCCCCCCCCAGTGGAAAGGCCTTCGGTAGACAACGATGAAGAAAGTGAGGTGCTCCCCTGGTGGCAAAACCTTCGGTGATGAAGCCCCCGGCAGGCCGCGATGCCAGTGATGAGGGAGCGAGGCGCAGGGGAGGAGGTTTGCGACTTAGGCCCTTTTGATATTTCCCCGTCCCTCTTTTGTAAGCCTCCGGGCAGTTTGTAAGGCTGGGGAGCCCAAAATACCCTTTGTAAAGACTTTGCCTTTGGTAATAAAACCCTTCTTTTTTTTTATCGGTTCGCGCTTTATCTTCTGTTTTTGAAGAATGCTTGTAAAACATCCCTGCTTGCACTGTTGGCCTTTCACGTCAGGTCGGCTATCTGTCTAACGATCACTCGTCGAGTTGATTTCGATCACTTGCCAAGCGTGCCAAGCGCTGCTGAGAAGGAGGTATCTCCATGGCCCCGGAGTCGAGGGGGGATCGCTCAGACTTGGATAGACCTGATGCCCCTGGTTGGGGTCCCGGATCCTCTGCATGTGATGGGCAGAGGGATGTCCGCCGTATTTATGCTGAGCAGCTTCCCGGATCGTTCATGCCCAACATTTGGTTTCTATCGGTTGTGGTAGGAAGCTACCAGCCGGGGAGATCCGAGCAGGGTAGCTGCTGGGCTGCCTCTAAGGAGGACTTGGATCCTTAGCGTTGGAGGGGCTGTAGGAAGTCCACTAAGGATGACCAGGCAGTGAAGCTGTGCGGTTGCCTCTTGGCGAGAGCTTTGATCACTGGCATCGTAGGTAGGCAACTACCAGCCTGGGATGTCCGAGCGGGGTAGCTACTCGGATGCCTCTTGCGAGGGCTTCGGTCTCTGGCGTCATGGGTAGGGAGCTACCAGCCGTAGATGACCGAGCAGGGTAGCTGCTCAGTTGCTTCTTGCGAGGGCTTTGATCACTGGCATCGTGGGTAGGCAACTACCAGCCTGGGATGGCCGAGTGGAGTAGCCGCTCGGGTGCCTCTTGCGAGGGCTTCGATCCCTGGCGTCATGGGTAGGGAGCTACCAGCCGTAGATGACCGAGCGGGGTAGATGCTCGGTTGCCTCTTGCGAAGGCTTTGATCCTTTAGGACGGGGACCGAGCAGGGTTACTGCCCGATGCCTCTTGGCGAGCACTTTGATCCCTGTCGGTTTTGGTAGGAAGCTATCAGCCGGGGATAGCCGAGCAAGGACTCGACTGCCTCTGGGAGGACTTTGGTCCTTAGCACGGGAGGGGTTGTAAGAAGCCTACCAAGGACCCTTGGCCGGGCAGGGTTACTGCCCGGTGCCTCTTGGCGAGGGCTTTTGTCCTGAAGGATAGTCGAGCGAGGGATCCTCGGGCTCGACTGCCTCTGGGAGGGCTTTTTGATCCCTATCGATTATGGTAGGAAGCTACCAGCCGGGGATAGCCGAGCGAGGGATCCTCGGGCTCGACTGCCTCTAGGGGGACTTTGATCCTGGCAGAAAGGAGGCCTGCTGAGGATAACCGGACAGTGAAGCCGTGCGGTTGTCCCTTGGCGAGGGCTTTGATCCTCAGCGTTGGAGGGGCCACAGGAGGCCTGCTGAGGATAACCGGGCAGTGAAGCCGTGCGGTTGCCTCTTTGGTGAGGGCTTGGATCGCAAAGGCAGAACTCTATTTGCAATGTTTCGACGTTTCTTTATTCAAATGGAAAGGATTTTTAGAAAGAATTTACATTGTCTTTGCGAAAGGAGGGGTACACACGTGTTGGCCTTGGCCTCATTGGTATAGCTTGAACTTCTCGGCGTTGTAAGGCCGCGGGAGCTTACGTCCGTCTGCGTCTTACAGGCGATAGGCTCTGCCGGGGAGCACCTCAGAGACGAGGAAGGGACCGCCCCACCTTGGGGAGAACTTGTATAGCCTGTCTTGATCAATGAACTCGTTTCGCCGTAGGACCAGATCCCCGGTCTGGAAGGAGCGGTGCTTGACCCGAGCATTGTAGTATCGGGCTGTTTGTTGTTGATAAGCAGCAGCCTTGATCTGAGCCCAGTCTCTCTTTTCCAACAAGATGTCCAGGTTGGTCCGTAGTGCCTAGGTGTTCGCATCATCGTCGAAGTGTTCGACCCGATGACTGGGTAGCCCGATCTCCGTTGGGACCATCGCCTCGGTCCCGTCGCAGAGGCTGAAGGGGGTTTCCCTGGTTCTTTGACGTGCGCAGGGCCCGTAAGACCCGGGGCAGTTCTTCGGCCCAATTGCCTTGTCACCCTTCTAGGCGGGTCCGGAGACCTCGGAGGATGTCTCGGTTAGCTACTTCGGCCTGCCCGTTGCATTGGGCATGCGCGACGGCGGAGAACTTCATGAGAATATGGTATTCTTTGCAGAAGTCCTTCACTTTCTCATTCTCGAAGTTCATCCTGTGGTCGGTGATGATACATCTCGGGATGCCGAATCGGAGTATCAGATTATTTTGTAGGAACTTGATGGTCGTGGCGGCGTCCGGTTTCCTGATGGGGACGGCCTCGATCTACTTGGTGAAGTAGTCTACCGCGACGAGGACGTATTTATGCCCGCCTGTACCGGTAGGGAACTGGCCGATCATGTTCAATCCCCACTGAGCGAACGGCCATAGGGATGTTAGGGCTGTTTGCTCGGTAGCGGGGAGACGAGGGACACTTCCGTGGAGCTGGCAACTCTTGCATCTCCTGACCAGCTTCCGGGCGTCCTCATGAATAGTAGGCCAGTAGTACCCCTGGAGCAATGCCTTTTGGATCAAGGTTCGGGCACCTTGGTGCGCACCGCCAACCCCTTCATAGATTTTCCGGAGAACGTAGTCGGCTTCGTGGGGGTCAATGCACCGGAGCAGGGGCTAAGTGAAGGACTTCTTGTAGAGGTTCCCATTACTCCAGATGAAGTGGCGGGCTTTGGCCCGGAGACGGCGAGCGGCTCCCCGATCTTCTGGGAGCGTACCGTCCTTCAGGAATTCCACGAGGGGGCTTCCTCCAATCTTCGTCGCCTTCCTGCGCTGAGTATACGTGGAGCGTTGTCGCTCCATCTTCCATGCTGGACTGAGGCAAGGTTTCGAAAAGGATAGACCGCTTATTGTTAGCCGAATATGACGAAGCCAGCTTGCTCAGGGCGTCGGCTTAGGCATTCAGCTGCCTGGGTATCTGTTCTACTTGGACTTTGTCAAAGTTCCTCCGGAGTTTCCTCACCTCGTCCAGGTACTTCATCATCAGAGGTTCCCGAGCTTCGAAGCGGCCGGTCACTTGACCGACGACAAGGGCCAAGTCGTTGCGGATTCGAATTATTTTCAGCCCCAGCCCGGCGGCTATGCGCAGTCCAGCCAGGAGGGCCTCGTACTCTGCCACGTTATTCGAGGCTTTAAAACCAAGCTTCAGAGAGTACTCCATTTCCGCTTCGTTCGGGCCTCGGATAATGAGGCAGGCACCGCAGCCTTCCTCGGTTGAGGACCCGTCGACGTAGATGATCCACTCAGGAACCGAGCCGGGTCTCTCCGCGATGGGACACTGAGTTGCGAGGGGCGGCGCGGACTCCAGTTTCTTGCTAAGGATGGTGCATTCAACGATGAAATCGATCAGGGCCTGTGCTTTGATGGCCTACCTCGGGCGATATTTTATGTCAAACTGAGATAGTTCCCACCTCCACTTTTCTAAGCGGCCCGAGGATTCTGGTGATGCAAGGATAGCCCCCAACGGGCGCTCGGTGAGGAAGATGATGGTGTGTGCTTGGAAGTAGTGCCGCAGCTTCCTTGAGGCCACCACGAGGGCTAAGACAATCTTCTCTATGGCCGGATATCTCGTTTCTGCGTCCTTAAACACGTAGCTCACATAGTATACCGGCTTCTGCGCTCCACCAACCTCCCGGACGAGCACCGAGCCTGCTGCCTGGTCGGACACTGCCAGATACAGCGACAGCTCGTCTCCTTCAACTGGTTGGGTGAGCAGTGGTGGCGTCACGAGGTGTTTTTTCAATTGGTCAAAGGCGGCTTGGCACTCCTCCGACCACTCGAACCTTGGGATCTCCTTCAGAGCTTTAAAGAACGGGAGGCATTTCTCCCCCGACCTGGACATGAAACGGCTCAGAGCGGCAACTCATCCTGTGAGCCGCATGATCTCGACGTTGGTCTTGGGCGAGGCCATGTTGAGGATAGCATCGATTTTCTCTGGGTTAGCTTCGATCCCACGGTTAGTGACCATGAAACCGAGGAACTTTCCCCCGGTGACTCCGAATGCGCATTTGGCGGGGTTTAACTTCATCTTGAACTTGCGGAGCACTTCGAAGGCCTCGCCCAGATCCCTGGCAAGGTCGGTCGATGAGACGGATTTGACGAGTATATCGTCAACGTAGACCTCTATATTCCTGCCGATCTATGGTTTGAACATGCGAATGACCAACCGTTGATACGTGGCCCCGGCGTTCTTGAGGCCGAAGGGCATCACCCTGTAGCAATATACCCCCCGGTCCGTTGTGAATGCGGTGAGATCTTCATCTTTCGGATTCATGCGGATCTGATTATAGCCGGAGAAAGCATCTATGAAGCTCAACAGCTCGTGGCCGGCCGAGGTGTTGATGAGCTGATCTATCCGAGAAAGTGGATAATTGTCCTTGGGCAGGCCTTATTGAGGTCGGTGAAGTCGACGCACATGCGCCACTTTCTGCTTGACTTCTTGACCAGAACTGCGTTCTCCAGCCATTCCGAGTAGGGTACATTCCTGATGAAGTTGGCGGCGAGAAGTTGATCAACCTCATCTTCGATAGCCTTCTGTTTGACCGGGGCAAAGCTTCGCTATTTCTGTCTGATGGGTCGGGCCGCAGGATCAACCCCGAGCTTGTGGGAGATGATTTTGGGGTCAATCCCAGGCATGTCAGCAGGCGCCCAGGCAAAGACGTCAGAGTTATTTATGAGGAATCTGACTAGGTTATCTCGCTGAGTCCCTGCCAGGAGCGATCCGACCTAGACGGTTTTTTCCTCGTCCCCTTCTGTCAGGGGCACCTCGGTCAGTGGTTCGACCGGCGTCCCCCGGACCTCCTTCCGTTCGTCTCGGGTGTCCAGAGAACCCTTGATGTCGTCGTTTACCTCAGCGCCGTTGGCCGGTTGCTCGGACGAGGATGTTTCGGTAAGGCATACCTTCGAGACCCACTGGTTCCCGTAGACCCGACCTATCCTGCCCTGATCTAGAGGGAACTTCATCGCCAGGTGGTAGGTCGATATCTGGGCCTAGAGGGAGTTCAGCGTCGGGCGGCCGAGGAGAACGTTGTAGGCCGATGGAACCTTTGCTACGATGAAGTCCACAGGCAACGTACGGGTGCTGCCAGGCTCCCCGACGTTGAACTGCAGGGTGATTACCCCTTACGCCGGGATGGAGTGGTTGGTGAACCCTGAAAGGACGTGGGAGGTCGGTTTCAGGTCTGCAGGGGTGAGCCCCATACACAGGAAGCAGTCATGGAAGAGGATGTCTGCCAAGCTGCCCGAGTCGACAAGTATCCGGTAGACCTCGTACTGGTGGATTCGTGCCGTGATCACCAGAGGGTCGTTGTGGGGCATGGATATGCCATGAAGGTCCCCGTCGCCAAAGGTGATAGGCTTGTGGACCTTGGCCTTTTTGCTTGGGCGGCCGTTGTCATTTGTTGCCGGCGTGGGGTGCCGAGTCTCGCAAGAGCTCGACTGGCCCCCTGTCATCATGTCCATAGTTCTCGATGGGCCCCGGTTCCTTCCGGCAAGGTCCCTCGGGCCCCGTGGTAGGGTGGTCCTCGGGCTGCCTCGGCGGGCTTCGTGGGCATAATTCCGTTGAGGGAGGGGATGCCCGTCACGCCTGGAAGCATCGAGGCGAGGCTCTTCGACGTGGGACTTTGAGGTTGAACAGAGCGGGTCGAGGGGTCGTCGACCGCCGGAGTCTGTGAGGCGGCGGCCGGCGGAGGAGTCGACGACATTCGATGGAGGTTCACCCGCGCCTCCATTAGGGGGAGGCGGCGGTTGGTACCTGGATCTTCAAGGTGGTCACTTGCCATGTGGATGGAGATCGAAAGGTCAACTTTGTTTTTGTGGAGTTTCAGTTTCCCACAGACGGCGCCATCTGATGGAGGTCCTTTTCGGGTCTCCGTCAGATGTTGTATTCCGTCGATCTCCCGGTGGATTTTGGAGGTGATCTCCTATTGCGTGTGGGTCTTAATGGTTTTTGAGGAGATTGATGATTTGAGAAGTTTAGCGCCGAGTAACTGTAAGGAAGTCCCGGGGTGGTTTGGTACTACCGAGGACCCTCCGACGATCAAGTTAGCACGAGATCCGAGCAGAGTAATGGATACGTGGAGTAAAAATGGCTTACTTGACCCCTCTGCGATGGGGGTTTATATAGCGGCGACAGCATGCAACCACAAGCGCGAGAATCTCGCCGGCAGCTATGCTCCCGACGTCACGCCCGCGTAAAGAGCGTATCGCCCATTAATGGGGATCGTGATGGCGTGGAACGCGGGGCATTGCTGGCGGAGAATCTGCGCGTGGCGAGATTTGCAGAGCGGCGGTTACGCCTGTGAGTGGTGGAGTTGGTCGGTCAGAGGGACCGAGGAAGACGGCCTCGGCTGGGGAGATCGGAGGGCGAGCAAGAGGGCCGAGGAGTCTTAGTCTTGTGGCAGCTCGGGGCGAGCTGAGAGGCCGAGGAGGCCAATTTTCAGGGGGCTCTGAGGAGAGCCAGCTTGTGCTTGCAGGTCGGGTGGTCGGCCCCTGTAGGCTCTTTCTTCTGAGTTCTGGGACACGCCATCTGCCACGTGTCCTGATCTTGGAGATCGCCACTATTGAGTATCATCAGTACGTCATATGTTTACTAAAAGTGGGACTATTCTACTTTTAGGAAGAGAGAGAATCTCTTAATCACATTGTCACGCCCCACCCCCAATACAGAGAGTATTGTCCGCTCTGGCCAAAACCATTCCCCATTATTCTACAGTGGGTCCCACGGACTCAAGAGGTGGCCCCCACGGATTCAAGAAGTGGCCCCCGCCCACTTAACATGAAACTTGGCATGGCACTTTGTTTAACTACGGAGTTCTCAAGCTCCTGTAGTGCAGGTTCACTTAAAAGGCGTATCTGTATTGAAGAGTGGTATCATTCCATTTATAGTATGGATATGCCCTCTTTCGGAATGTATTCCGAAGATTCCCCATTGTTCTACAGTGGGTCCCACGGACTCAAGAGGTGGCTTCCACGGACTCAACATGACACTTAGCGTAGCATTTTGCTACGTGAGCAAGAACCGGGTCCCGACATTCTCCCTACCTTTGAACAATGGTTTGTTCTCGAACCACAGACCTACTATTGAGGAACCGGCTCTGATACCATTCTGTCACGTCCCACCCCAGTCACGCCCCATCCCCAATACAGATTGTATTATCCACTATGGCCGAAACCGCACGGATTTGTCCTTCGGAGCGAACCGGACCCGAGAAGGGGCCACTTCCCAGGAGGCCACCCATCCCAAGACTTCCCTGGCCCGAGCACGCTTAACTACGGAGTTCTCAAGCTCCTGCAGTGCCGGTTCACTTAAAATGCGCCTCTGTATTGAAGAGTGGTATCATTCCATTTATAGTATAGATCTACCCTTTTTCGGAATGTATTCTGAAGATTCCCCATTGTTCTACAGTGGGTCCCATGGACTCAAGAGGTGAACCCCACGGATTCAAGAGATGGCCCCCGCCCACTTAACATGACACTTGGCGTGACACTTTGTTCCGTGTGGCACTTTGCTCCGTGAACAAGAACCGGGTCTCGACACACATATTTTTCACCGTTGAATTTGTGATTTAACGGTTAGAAGTATATATATGTAGTTAGTGATAAAATCCCACAATAAATAGTGATTACACCATCCCATATTTTCCACAAGTGGATCAAACTATCCAACAGTGTAAAATATACGATGAGGAGATTCTCTCTCCTCTAAAAGGTAGAATAGTCCAAATTCCGGATCTAATTTCTTATCTCAATTAATATTAATTTTTAAGAAAAACTTTGCATGCATTTGAAATAATCATATATAATATGTGGTAACAACTATTTCAATTTAAAATTAAAAACAAAACTTTAAAATTTGCAGAGTAATTTATTAAAATAAAAATTGATATCGTTGAGATTTTTATTTATCTATTATCAAATTCTCTTTTATTTTAAAATCTTTCTCATTAATCTTATTTTATGTTTCTTTCTCAAATCTATTAGATACCTCATATTTCTTCTTAGAAAATACTTCGCCCAAAAAATAAATCAATTTTATGTTAACCAAGATTACTTTTTTTATCAAACTATTATCATTATCGATCTATACCACTCTTAAAAGCAAATTTGTTGATTATTTTTGGTGATTAGGATATTATAATATTCAATGATAACATTTTAGTTTTCTCAATTAATTATGACAAATATTTGATACAATTTTTTAAAGAATTAGTTAAAATAATATAAGTTTTAAAGTTTTTCATAGGAAATTTTAAGTTTAAAAAATTTAATAAGTTGGATATTTTAAATATTTTTTAAAATCTTTATTATCTTAACGAAAATTATTTAAGACACTTCTGAAACTAAAAAATATTATATATCTCTATAATATTAAATAATAAAGCTTAAACAAAAAATTTAGCTAATAATATCATATAATATTATCACAAACTAATATTATTATAATTTAACATTTTATTTTCCTAACAATATATTATCGGGTTATTTTGATATACAACCTCAAAGATGAGGGATTTTGTAAAAACACCCTCAAAGATTAATTTTTTAAAAATCAACCCTCCAAAATTGACCATTAACTAAATACAACCTTTTGTTACACTTATTCATGTTTGATTTTGGTTTACGATTAACCATGGTTATTTGGAATATCTTTAGATATATTAAATGTCCAATTTACCCTCAATCCCAAAAATCCCATCATCCCTAAAATTCATGCCCTCTATCGTCTCATCATGCAAAAACAGTAGTTTCTCCTCTCTCTTCTCTCTGCTAAAAACAAGTCATCATCCAAGTCCTCCTCCAACTCAAGCCCTCAATCTCTAACAATTTACATAATCCTTTCCATCCTTTCCTCTCCCTTAGGATCTCTTTTCATCCTCAATTCTCCCATTCTCCACGTCGTTTTCATCCACTCCCTCATCCCTTCATTCTTTCCTTCACAAGACCCTCCCCATCTTCTCTAAACTCCCCCGTCTCTATTTGATCCCACTACTACAATATGGGGTTGCCCCTACGGACTCAGGAATCCGTAGGGGCAACTATTTCTTGCCCCTACGGATTTATCCGTAGGTCCCCATCATTGTCCCTAGGGTGCCTTACGTTCTAATTTAAAAATATTAAATAGTAATTTATTGTTTGGCACTACGGAGCCGCAAACGGTGGACCTACGGTTATGTCCATAGGGGCATATAAATAGGTTATTGATAAAAAAAACACAGAAAAATCATTCATCGTTCCCAAAAACTCTCTCTCACTCTCCCGTGCCTCGATCGCCCGTTCCCACGCCTCGTCGCCACCGCCCTCCGTGCCTCGTCGCCACTTTTGTCGGTTGTTCCCAAAACTTCCTCGTCGACTTCCTCGTAGCCACCGTCCGCGACTCGTCACCGATCGTCATCGACCACCGATTTCTGTCGTCTCCTCCGCCGCCCGGTTAGTAATTAAATCCCAAATTATTTATAATTTTGATGATGTTAGGTCTAGGGTTCAGGGTTCGGGTAGGGATGAGGGTTAGGCATCGGCATCAGCACGGGTTCGGTTTAGGTTATGGTTAGGTTTAGGGTTCGGTTGGGATTGGGGTTCGGTTGGGGCTGGGGCTGGGGCTGGGGCTGGGGCTAGGGTTCGGTTGGGGTTAGGGCTGGGCTGGGGCTGGGGCTAGGGTTCGGTTGGGGTGGGGCTAGGGCTAGGGCTTGGGCTTCATCACCTGATATAGCGAAATACAAAGCGTACTTCAGTACACCCGACCTCATTGAGTTTCCTATTGAAGTTCCCGGTCAAACGGCATAAACATATTTTTATTCACTATCAAATCCCAATTATCAAGCTACCGAGGACAAAAAGCCACCTTTGTTAGTCGAGAGTCATGGTAATAGACTTGTCATTATAGATCATAGTCAATTGTTTTTCCTATCATTTTCTTGATCCAGATGCAAATCAACCTGTTAGTTACTGTTTTTATGACGTATTTGTCTATATTTGTTGACAGTGGCCTTTCTTTTGGATGAACATATTTTTTTGATGCATGTGAATTCATATATTGCGTATAACGCTTTATGATATCAGTATCCTACATTTGTAGTTTTAATTGTTGATTGTTATAGATGAATGCCACTGCAATAATAGTTTTTGGTTGATATATTAATTTTTCAAATATTTGCATGTATGTATCCATGCCTGCCTGCATATATGTATATATGAGGATAATGGGTATATTATTAGGTTGCCGTAGGAGAAAATTTTCCTTCATATGGCTGTCAAAAGTCAATCCTTAATCTCTTTGTGGATGATCAGTTCTATAATCTTGATCTCAATAGTCTAAAATCATGTTACACATACAACAAGAATACACAACAAACGCATCATTAGAGAGTGATTCAAGATGTTCAAGTTAAAACAAATATATGATACTTGATGATAATATGAAACCTTTATATTCTCATCGATACTCATATATGAAACTAAAAGCGCCACTTAGTCCCCATCTATCGGTTAACATACATTCGATGTTCGTCGTGACATAGAACTATACGAAAGTTGTTAAATATCGGACGGTATAGCTCGATACTAACAACCGTCGTATAGTCTATGTGATGAGAAGATTCAATCATATGATAACCGATAGATTTGTCCCGTGTGGACAAGTTAGGAATGTATAAAGCAAACACCTTCATTCACTTGTGTTTTCATCCGTTTCGAGATATTTCGTCGGTACCTTTCCGCTGGTTCTCCATATACAAAGATAGATTAGATGTTCATTTCAACGTTGTTTCACAGCTTTGAAATGATTATCTATTCTATTACAGTGTACTCGGAGAACAGCGGGGAGGTGCTGTCGAAATTTACTCGAAACGGTTGAAAGCACAAGTGAATGGGTGTTCGCTCTATACATTCTTAATGGGATAAAAGCCTTACCCCCGACAGCCGGAACACACACATACAACAAGAATACACAACAAACGCATCATTAGAGAGTGATTCAAGATGTTCAAGTTAAAACAAATATATGATACTCGATGATAATATGAAACCTTCATATTCTCATCGATACTCATATATGAAACTAAAAGCGCCACTTAGTCCCCATCTATCGGTTAACATACGTTCGATGTTCGTCGTGACATAGAACTATACGAAGGTTGTTAAATATCGGACGGTATAGCTCGATACTAACAACCGTCGTATAGTCTATGTGACGAGAAGATTCAATCGTATGATAACCGATAGATTTGTCCCGTGTGGATAAGTTAGGAATGTATAAAGCAAACACCTTCATTCACTTGTGTTTTCATCCGTTTCGAGATATTTCGTCGGTACCTTTCCGCTGGTTCTCCGTGTACAAAGATAGATTAGATGTTCATTTCAACGCTGTTTCACAACTTTGAAATGATTATCTATTCTATTACAGTGTACTCGGAGAACAGTGGGGAGGTGTTGCCGAAATTTACTCAAAACGGTTGAAAGCACAAGTGAATGGGTGTTCGCTCTATACATTTTTAATGGGATAGAAGCCTTACCCCCGACAGCCGGAACACACACATACAACAAGAATACACAACAAACGCATAATTAGATAGTGATTCAAGATGTTCAAGTTAAAACCAATATATGATATTCGATGATAATATGAAACCTTCATATTCTCATCGATACTCATATATGAAACTAAAAGCACCACTTAGTCCCCGTTTATCGGTTAACATACGTTCGATATTCGTCATGACATAGAACTATACGAAGATTGTTAAATATCAGACGGTATAGCTCGATACTAACAACCGTCGTATAGTCTATGTGACGAGAAGATTCAATCGTATGATAACCGATAGATTTATCCCGTGTGGACAAGTTAGGAATGTATAAAGTAAACACCTTCATTCACTTGTGTTTTCATCCGTTTGGAGATATTTCGTCGGTACCTTTCCGCTGGTTCTCCGTGTACAAAGATAGATTAGATGTTCATTTCAACATTGTTTCACAGCTTTGAAATGATTATCTATTCTATTATAGTGTACTCGGAGAACAGCGGGGAGGTGCTGCCGAAATTTACTCGAAACGGTTGAAAGCACAAGCGAATGTGTGTTCGCTCTATACATTCTTAATGGGATAGAAGTTTTACCCCCGATAGCCGGAACACACACATACAACAAGAATTCACAACAAACGCATAATTAGATAGTGATTCAAGATGTTCAAGTTAAAACCAATATATGATACTCGATGATAATATGAAACCTTCATATTCTCATCGATACTCATATATGAAACTAAAAGCGCCTCTTAGTCCCCGTCTATCGGTTAACATACGTTCGATAATTTATTCTTTTCAACGACAAATGCACACACAAAGCATATACACAGATTTTCTCCTTTGTCAGTAACTATCATATTCTTAGATTTCTCAATATAGTCACCATAACCTACAATTTATATGTTATACAGTCTAACATAGCCCATGAGTACGTCAGAGTTAAGGACTGGATGTATGTGGATTGGCAACAACGTATGCAATCTAAGTTTGTCGCAGGAGTTGCTGCTTTTATTGAATTTGCACGTGCACATAATAAGATTATAATAGAGAAGATTCTCTGCCCGTGCGATAGATGTGCCAATAAGTACTGGCAGAAGGTAGAATTGGCAGAGCTTCATATTGTAAAATATGGGTTTACTAGATTTTATACAACTTGGAAATATCACGGGGAAGGAGAAGAACGCAGTAATGCGGCAGAAGAAGAAAGAGAACACGATAATGCGGCAGGAGAAGAAGGAGAATTTGGTAATGCGGCAGAAGGAGAAGACGGTAATTTATTTCCATCAGAAGAAATGGAGGATATGGTAGAGGCTGCCCTAGGTGAATCTATTCGTACCGAAGATGACATTCCTTCCGGTCAAGGACCGCGTGCGGATAAATATGAAAATTTCATGAATGATGCCAGAAAACCAATTTATGAGAATGCGAAGTATTCCACCATTTCATGGTTCGTCCAACTTTTCCAGATTAAGTGCCTAAATGGATGGAGCAACAAGTCATTCACAATGCTTCTTTCGTTCTTGAAAGATTCTATGCCCCCGGGAAATAACGTGCCCGACAACTGGTACGGAGCCCAGAAGATGATGTCTGATTTGGGTCTAAAGTGCGAGAAGATTCAAGCATGTCCTAAAAATTGCGTGTTGTACCGGAAAGAGAATTCAGATTTGAAAGAGTGTCCAACATGCGAAGAGGCCGGGTATTAGCCGAAAGATTCTGATAAGAAGCCTGATATACCTGTCAAGATAGCACTATACTTTTCCATAACACAGAGACTACAGAGGCTATTCAGGTGCAAGAAAACAGCCGAGGCAATGATTTGGCATCACCGTGCTCCTCCAACTGAAGATGGAAAAATGAGCCTTCCAAGAGATTCACCGGCATGGAAGGATTTCGATAGGAGGCACGCAATATTCAGTAGCGATCCTCGCAATGTCCGGCTCGGACTGGCTAGTGATGGCTTCTGCCCATTCAACTATATGGCTGGAAGTCACAGCACATGGCCTGTTGTAATGATAATTTATAATCTGTCGCCTTGGTTGGCTATGGACCAATCATACTTTATGATGCCTCTTCTTATCGACGGACCAAACTCACCGGGAAACAATATCGACGTCTATCTTCGATCTCTGATCGAGGAGTTGAAATCTTTGTTCATTAATGGTGTAGAGACATACGATGCAAACACAAATACAACCTTCATACTGCGTGCGGCTTTAATATGGACAATTAATGACTTTCCTGCATATGGAATGCTATCAGGTAGGTCCGTACATGGTCACAAAGCATGTCCTCATTGCCATCAACACACAATATCGAAATTCTTGAATTTTAGCAGGAAGGTTTGTTATTGCGGCCATCAACGTTTCCTGCCTCCAGGCCACCCCTATAGGTTAGACACGGTTCACTTTGATAGTCATCAGGAGCTTCTTGAACCTCCATCCCCATTGTCCGGAGAGGACGTGACTGCTCAATGGGATGTTACAATAATGTGACCTTCGGGATGGATCCAACAAAACAGGTCAAACCACTATTTTGGAACAAGTTAAGCATTTTCCTCGAGCTTCCGTACTGGTCAACAAATTTAGTGCGTCATTGTCTGGACGTCATGCATATAGTGAAGGGAGTATCAGAGCACATACTCAACTTGCTTCTTTGTAAAGACGGGAAATCCAAAGACAACCTGAATGCTCGGATGGATCTACAGGAGTGGGGAATAAGAAGTGAATTGCACCCTAGACTGGTAGCGGGTAAACAAGGCAAGTTTGTACTTCCCAATGCCGCTTATCATATGTCACAACCGGAGAAGAAAAGATTCCTGCAGGTGTTGCATGATTTGAAAGTTCCCACAGGTTTCTCAGGATCATTCAGCAAGAAAATAAAAATTGTGAAAGGCGAGATCGATAAGCTGAAAAGTCATGATCACCATGTTATCGTGGAGCACCTTCTTCCATTAGCCCTAAGGACTTCTCTCCCTGAATCGGTTGGTCTAGTAATCAACGACCTATGTTTTTTTTTCAGAGAGTTGTGTGCTAAAACACTAGAGGTTGTAACGCTGGATAAACTAGAAAATTCTATTGTGTTGATAATTTGCAAGTTTGAGCGTATTTTCCCACCGTCATTCTTCGATATCATAATACACTTGACGATTCATCTTACAACTGAGGTTAAGTTAGTCGGACCGGTACAATATCGATGGATGTATCCCATCGAGAGGTATATGTAATTTTTCGTTTCGCGCAATTTTTAAAATTATTGTTGTCCTGTATGCCCGTATTTATTTATTCAACATATTTTCATTAGGTACCTCTACACTCTTAAAAAGTATATACGCAATAAAAATCGGCCAGAGGGTTCTATCATGCAAGGTTATCTTCTTGATGAAGCAACCACATTTTGTTCCCGCTATCTGGACGAAAACATTGAGACGAGACTTAACCAGACTCGAAGAATTCAAGACGGGCCATATGGTAAAGCCGATTATAAGAGGGTAGACACTATGTTTATCAACAAGATATACCGGTTTATCTTGCTTAATTGCGCATGTCTTGAATAAATTAGAGAGTAAGTTTTTTTGGATTAATTGTTATATTTGTGTTTGTGTGTGTATGAAATGATATAATATTAATGTCACAATTATTTGTCGAAAATAGAATTCATTTTAACGAGGTACGTAAGGGGCATCCTGATTGGAACGAAGAACGATTGGAAAAATATTGATTAGTCGAAAATATTGTATTGTTTACACGGCAATTTCCCTATCATTTGCACTTATTTAGAAGTGTACGGTATTCATATTTCACATATTAGCAAAACTGTCGCAAAATATCAGATTGCATGTATTAGACTCTTAAACCGGCATTTCTAGGGAAATTGACTGCATTTCATGGCATCGCATCATCCCTATATTGCGCAACACTTGTTTTGAGATCTGTGCAGGAAAATCCAGAAGAAAGGCAAAAATTTATATGGTACCGATCAAACATTACGCCAACTCAATGATTTCAGTTCTGGTATCAATCCAAAGGGACAAATACAAATCAACACATCAGATGAAGCCCAAGATGTTAGCCCAAGACCACTGCAAAAAGACCATAGCCCAAGCTTCCAACATGGCCGCGGAACCGCGGCCGGAGCCTGCTTACGCCGCGGTTCCGCGGCCGTCTTGCCACATCAGCACCTGATCTTTGCATCAAAATTCTTCACTCAGGGCCCTCATTCAGCTCATATACTTCAAGTTCCATAAGACACCAGAGACTTCTGCCAGATCAGTAAGCTTTGGAATCAACACTAAACTAGCCTATCATTCTAGAAACTTCTTCCTAAACCCTAGCTTAAACCCTAAGCTAGCTCCTAACAAACTCCTTCTAGAAGCCTCAACAAACTTTTGGAGGGAGTTGTAATTTTCAAACCTAGACCTAGGGTTTGGGAGATCTATAAATAAGACTCTAGGCTCACTTGTAAACCATCTTGGAAAAATCCCTCCATTAGTTCATTCTAGTAGCCAATAGATCCATTCACTCTCTTTCTTCATCTTCTTCCACAAGTTTAGTGAGAGGACTTGTGTGAAACCCTAACCCTAATTCCAATCAAAAGCCAAGATCCTGAGTACCCCATCAAGCAAGAAGCCTTGCAACCTTTTATGAGCGAAGCCGATCTTCAACAGAGCAAGTGGTCCAAGCCGATCCGCGACTCATGGAGCCGAGCGACGCCAAATCGACAATTTAGTTCTTCCTCTTGTAGTTCTTGAGCGACTGTAATCAAATTGTTGATATAAATAAAAGGTGATATTCTTTTATCTTGTTTTCTTTAAATTCTTGCATCATGATTCAATCTAAATTTCTAGTTGTAATTCTTGTTGTGATGTTTGAGTAATACTCCGCTCATCGAGGAGTCGAGATGATCAATAGAATGATGATGTAACATATCTTAAATCGATTCTTGAATCCTACGAGTTTTGTAAACCCTAGCAAGTTCAAGAATCGACGACCCATTTTGTTGCGATGCTTTCTTGATTGATATCGCTCGAAATTGGGGAGTTACGATCGTTTCTTGAAATTGCTAGAGGCTAGAATGTGAATGATATCGACGAAAGAACAAGGGTTAAATGATGAAACCCTAGTTTCATCAAGAAAGCCCTAACTCTCGTCGATCATCATCGATCTAGTATCAATCCTTCGAAGGACAAGAACACGAAATCTTGAGATTACATCACGTCTATAGATCCTATCGATTCCTACGAGCCTTATTTAGATTCTTGACATTTGATTGGAAATATCATCGAAACCCAATTCTTGATTGTTTATCATTTCTTGATTCTTGAATAGAATAGTGACACTTGAAACAATTGTTAAATCTTGAATCATGCTTTCGTTTCTTTTCGATTAACTTTTCAATTCAAACAAATTAAATATAAAAACGAATCGCACAATCCCTATGGACGATCCGCACTCGCTTACGATCTACAACCGACACCGTAATTGATTGCGGTCAAATATAATTCTTTGATTGTGAATTTTATTCAATATTACCGACACATAGAAACTTATTCGCTTTATTCGATTTACACAAACAAGAAAATATTACAATCAAATGAAACCGTTATCAGGGATCATTTGATTTGATTCGATACTTTTACATCCAATCGGAGAAACATAACAATCAAATGGCGCCGTTGCCGGGGATTACGCGCTAATTCGTTTCATATTATAGTTTGAATTGAAAGATTTATTCCATTGTTATTTTGAGATCAAAATTCGTGCAAACCCTAAACGATTTGTTGTGGTTCATTGCAAGAAAATCTGGAGCTGTTTGGCAATTGAAGAAAATTTTTGGAAAATACCAGAGAGTTGAGGGAGTCTACAGAAGCTCCCTGGAAAATTTTGGTGGAGTGATCTCATCACGAGACCGCGGAAGGGCGGCATTAGCCAACTATTGCGGCGGAACCGCGGCTTGGTGGAGGGTTCTCTGCAAAATTTTTGCTTCAGGTGATTACTTACCTTCTCCTCTCTCCTCTTTTTAGCTCCAACTAACATTTTCTGCAGGATTCTTTGCAAATAATCGCAGCGCCGCAAAAAGAAAAATTAAATTTGTGCGTGATTTTGTTTCTTGGTTGTTTGCATTCTAATACGGATATTAAGGGGCACGGCCAAATCCAAATTAGGTGGGGATTTCATTACCCTTCCTAGGCCCCGAAAATCGCAAAACTTGCATCCGCATTAACCCACATTAACTAAAAAATATCTAGAAATGACTCTAAGGACCGTCGCGCTCAATTAGGACAGAAGTTTCATTGCTTATCCGCGTTTTCTTGTGGTGTCTAAGGCGAGTATGTCTAAGGCTAGTGGTTTTTAATTAGGCCCACTACTTACGTAGTGGAGTACCTTCCCACTTACCTGGCACTTATCCGGCCACAGGGGGACAAAGAGGCAGTGGAGGATTCTATCCTGCGACTTGTCTTTTGGCAGTTAGGAGCGGTCTAGAGCCGGACCTAGGTGACCACTAGATTCTAGGGTTTTTGTTGTTGCATTTGTTTTGTCGCATCATTTTTTCAAAAATCCGTCCCTTTTTCAAAGCAATCACCGCATTCATTCATTTACCCCTAATTATAAGCCAACGCTGCCACTTGTACTAACCCTTTTTAGTGCAAGATAGGCTGGACACGGGATTCTAGTGCCCGTTTAGTCCGCGTACCCTTTATCGACTCCGAAGTCGATATTTCTCCATTTACCTTTCCTTTACCCACTACCACACCCACACCAATGGATCCGAATCCATCGAACTTCTTTAACCCTAATCTGTCGTCGTCCGTTGGTGTGCAGAATCCACCCCGCATCTCTCTCCAGGAGAGGTGCTATCCACTTCGAGGTCCTCTTTCGACCTGCTTATCCACACCACCAGCCAATGGGGATAACTTTGAGATTAAACCCCAATACATCAACCTTTTACCCAAATTCCACGGACTCGAGACTGAGAACGCTTACGTTTTCATTACCAAATTTGAAAACGTATGCGCAATGATGGGTACGTCACAACTTTCAGTGGATGCGATGCGTCTACGACTTCTTCCATTTACATTGTGCGATATAGCTGAGAAGTGGCTATATAACACTACCGCACACTCTATTACGAATTGGGAAGAATTCGTCGCTGCATTCCTTAAGAAATTTTACCCAATACAAAAGACAGCTCGAATCCGTAGCGAACTGAATCAATTTGCCCAGCTCCCTACTGAACCATTCTCTAAATGCTTTGAACGTTTCAAGGATCTATTGGTTCAGTGTCCTCATCACGGCATCCCGAGATGGGAGCTTTGCCGAATCATTTATGAGGGCATTAACCCAAACACCAAACAGAGCCTTGAAAACATGTGTCAAGGTACTTCTATGACCAAAGATGATGGGGAAGCTTGGAAGTATTTAGAAGAGTTCGCTGAAAAATCACTACAGTGGGAGAGTGGAACCCAACCATTGAATAGGGGTGGCGTACACCAAATAGATGTGTCCATAGGTGTTCGAGCTGAGATGGCAGCAATGCAAAAGAAGCTCGACGCTATGGAACACAAATTTGCAGCAGCCTCCCTAAACCTAGTGTCGCTCCCCAAAACTGTTTGTGGGTGCTGTTCTGATCCATCTCATTTAACGGAAGAATGTCCATTAAACTCTGCATTTCAAGGTCACGAGCATTCTAATGCCGCATTTCAAAGACCGAGAAACGATCCATATTCTTCCACGTACAATCAGGGTTGGAGGAATCACCCGAATTTTGCTTGGAACCAAAACCAATCTCAAAACACGGTTCCAAACACGAATCAATTTCAAAGGGCTCTTCCTCCACCACAACAACAACCCCTTCAACTCACTCAGCACCCCTACCAGTCATAAAATTTCCAAAATCAGGTCAACAATCCTGCACAGTCTAATCCTATGACCTGTTCTGACGAATTCTCTCAATTCACTCAAACCATGAAATCACTTTTATCAAATTTCATAGAGCTTTCGGCTGAGGTTAGATCTTCCGTCGGTGAGATAAAGAAAAACTCAGCGTCCCAAGCTGAGAGTATCAGAACGATGGAAGCTGAAATCGCACGACTTAAAGCCGAAATGAGTGCGAGAGAAAAAGGGAAACTTCCCTCTCAACCCCTACAGAATCCTGGGCATTACAATGTAAATGCCGTCACAACGTTGAGATCGGGAAGAGTGCTGAACAATCATGTCGGGAAAAGTATTGATGATATTGGAAATCATATCAACACCCCGGCTGAGACCTTTCCACACACACACACTTCTCCTTCTGATCCTTCTTCTTCTACCACACCACCTTCTCGCGAGCCTATTCTCCATTTCCCACTAGGCTCGACACCTCAGTATAGCCCTTCTAGTTCTCCACAGACGGTCCCCAACACCTCTTTTGGGACCTCGTCTACCCCCTCTTCCTTCTCCTATGATGGACCCGACGCTCATTGCAAAAGCACCTTACCCGAATCGGTTAAGGGCTAACAGAACGAGTCCTCATATGGAGAAAATTATGGAAATGTTCAAACAGGTTAATATCAATATCCCTCTCCTAGATGCTATTCAGCAAGTCCCCGCTTATGCGAAAATTCTTAAGGACTTGTGCACTAGGAAGAGGAAGACTCAAGTGCCGAAGAAGGTCTTTATGTCTAATAATATCAGCACTGCTTTTATTCCCCAGCTACCAAAGAAACGAAAGGACCCAGGATGTCCTACAATATCGATTTCTATTGGGGGTAAAAACATAAATTGTGCTCTTTTAGACCTTGGCGCAAGTGTTAACCTACTTCCATATTCGGTATATGAGCAATTAGGGATTGGAGAGCTGAAACCTGCTCACTACACTCTCCAGATAGCAGACCGCTCAATCACCAAACCAAAGGGTGAATTAGAGGATGTGTTAATAAAGGTCGGGGAATTTGTTTTCCCTGTAGACTTCATTATGCTCGACACACAGCCTGTAGTAAACCCCCGGAGCCAAATTCCGGTGATTCTGGGTCGTCCTTTCCTTGCCACTTCCAACGCTGTTATAAACTGTAGAAATGGTTCAATGAATTTATCATTTGGAAATATGACCATTGAACTAAATATCTACAAAGTTGGAAGTCAGCCATCAGAACCCTCTGCTCATATTTTAGATGTGTGCTATGTCCATGAGATCGCTCCCGATAGTTGTGGAGCAGAGGAACTTTGCTTTACTGATCTCGACGACATTACCACATCTCTGTTTGATTTCACACAAGATCTTAGTGAGGACACTTTTTCTACACTTGAGTCCTGCACTCCTGACTTTTCTCCACCCGAGTCTGTATCTTTCACAGGCTCTGAGCTTCTTTGTAACTCCAAAAATCATTCGATAATCCCTCCTTCTATTATTTCTCCGCCCATATTAGATCTCAAAATTTTACCTTCTCACCTTAAATATGCATATATAGGTGAGAATGAGTATTTACCGGTTATCATATCCGCTTCTCTTGCATCAGAGCAAGAGAATGCACTTTTATCGGTATTGAGATCTAACAAAGAGGCGTTTGGTTGGAGTATGGCGGACATCAAAGGGATGAGTCCCTTGATAGTTGAACATCATATACATGTGATGGATGATGCCAGACCAACCCGAGAACCACAGAGACGGTTGAATCCCGTCATGAAGGAAGCGGTAATGAAAGAGATCGTCAAATGCCTAGATAATGGTATTATATACCCATCTCCGATAGCCAACGGGTTAGTCATATACATGTCGTTCCTAAGAAATCCGGCATCACTATTATAACCAATAAGGTAAATGAGTTGATTCAGACACGTGCCCAAACTGGGTGGCGTGTATGTATTGATTATAGAAAACTCAATGCTGCCACGAGGAAAGACCACTTTCCTCTACCATTCATTAATCAAATGCTGGAACGCTTAGCGGGACGAGAGTATTATTGTTTTATGGACGGATACTCAGGCTATAATCAGGTCCCCATCGCCAAAAAGGATCAAGATAAAACCACTTTTACTTGTCCTTTTGGTACCTTTGCTTACAGTCGCATGCCCTTCGGGTTATGCAATGCTCCCGCTACCTTTCAGCGGTGTATGATGGGGATATTCTCTGATATGGTAGAGAATTTTCTGGAGATCTTTATGGACGATTTCTCGATTTTTGGAGACTCTTTTTCTGATTGCCTAGCGAATCTTGACGATGTTCTTACTCGTTGCAAAGAGAAGAACTTGACTTTGAACTGGGAAAAATGCCATTTTATGGTCCAAGAAGGAATAGTACTTGGACATGTCAATTCACAGAAAGGCATTGAGGTTGACAGAGTAAAGATAGATGTCATTCAAAACCTCCCTCATCCCAAAAGCGTCAAAGATATTCGATCTTTCCTTGGCCATGCGGGCTTTTATAGGAGATTCATTAAGGATTTTAGCAAAATTGCTAGACCTTTAACTCTTCTCCTGGCCAAGGATACGACCTTCCACTTTGACTCGGACTGCGAGACAGCTTTCGACTCACTTAAACACTCACTCACTTCAGCCCCCGTGCTATCATCGCCAAACTGGGACTACCCTTTTGAGCTGATGTGTGACGCATCCGACTTTGCAGTAGGTGCAGTCTTAGGACAGCACATCGAAAAGATGCCACACGTGATATACTATGCAAGTAAGACCCTGAATGATGCTCAAATCAATTATACAACCACAGAAAAAGAACTTTTAGCGGTTGTATTTGCATTAGAAAAATTCAGGCCTTACTTAATTGGCTCATCTATAGTTGTGTACACTGACCATTCCGCCCTAAAACATCTTCTGGCGAAGAAAGATGCAAAAGGTCGACTAATACGTTGGATCCTACTGTTACAAGAATTTGATCTTGTTATCAAAGATAAGAAAGGATGTGAAAACGTAGTAGCTGACCATCTTTCACGCATCATTTCTTCCCCTGTGACCCTGCCGATCAATGATTCGTTCCCTGATGAACAACTCTTGAACGTATCCACTGAACCTTGGTTCAGGGATATTGTGAACTATCTTGTCACGGGACTGATACCCAGCGATTGGTCAAAACAGGACAAATACCGTTTTCTATCTCAAGTAAAACACTTTTACTGGGACGAGCCTTATCTGTTTAAATATTGTCCTGATCAGATCATTCGCCGGTGTGTCCCGAATGAAGAGTTAAAGAGTGTTCTTTCTTTTTGTTATGATCAGGCCTGTGGGGATCACTTCGGTCCTAAAAAGACGGCGGAAAAGGTTTTACAATGTGGAATTTATTGGCCGACCTTATTCAAGGACGCATTTGAGTATTGCAAAACCTGTACACAGTGTCAGTACACGGGTATAATATCCCGGAGAAATGAAATGCCTCAGCAACCCATTCTGGTTGTTGAAATATTCGATGTTTGGGGCATTGATTTTATGGGTACTTTTCCCAACTCCTTTGGGAATTTGTACATATTGCTGGCGGTTGATTATGTCTCAAAGTGGGTAGAAGCCATTCCATGTCGCACTAATGACAAGAAAGTTATCATTAAGTTCTTGAAAAAGAATATCTTTTCGCGATTTGGACACCCGCGCGCTATTATTAGCGATAATGGGACACATTTCTGCAACAGGTCCTTCGAGACTCTGATGCGAAAATACTCAATCAACCACCGACTTTCTACACCCTATCATCCCCAAATGAGCGGGCAGGCTGAAATTTCGAATAGACAGATCAAACTTATCCTGGAGAAGACTGTTGCTAAGAATAGAAAAGACTGGTCGACCAAACTGACGGATGCTCTTTGGGCATTCAGGACTGCATATAAAACCGACCTAGGGATGTCTCCATATAGGATAGTGTTTGGAAAAGCATGTCATTTACCCGTCGAGATAGAGCATAAAGCATTGTGGGCTATAAAGGAAATAAACTTTGATCTAAAAGAAGCCTGCAACTTTCGAAAGCTGCAACTAAATGAGCTAAGCGAACTCCGTGATGAAGCTTATGATAACGCTGTAATTGTAAAGAATAGGACTAAAGTTTTTCACGATAAAAACATTTTGAGGAAAACATTTTCACCTGGTCAATAAGTCCTTCTTTATGATTCACGATTACACCTTCACGCGGGTAAGCTTCGATCTCGATGGAAGGGACCTTTTGTTGTGCGGTCTGTATACCCGCACGGGGCAGTAGAAGTAGAAAATGTTAAAAACGGCACATTTTTCAAAGTGAATGGACATAGACTTAAGCCGTATTTTTCCACTGACCCCACGGAGGATCTCTTGTTCTTACAAGAGCCAGTTTATTTTGATTAAAATTCCTCCGTCTCACCTTCATATCCTATATATCATTACATCATTTTTTGAATGAAGGTGAGTGAAAAGAGTAAGTTTGAGGGAAGTTCTTCACTTATATATTTTGCCCCCACTAATAATTCCCCCCAGGCTTACAGTTTTTGTAGGTATAGCGATTGGCAACAGTGAGGACACTGTTGAAAACAAATTTGGGGGAGGTTTGTGCTTATTTTTGCATCATCTGCATATCATTTGCATAAGCACAAAACATTTCTTTTAAAAATCTATAAAAATTGAAAAATTTTCAAAACCCATAAAAATTTAAAAAAATTTCAAGTATAAAAATAATCTTAATATTTACACTTTTTTGTACATAAATAAGATAATAAAAGTTTAGATAGTGAAAAATTACATCCATGAGATTGGAAAAATTTAAGAAAACTAAGAAAATTAAAAGTTTTCTTATACGAACTAGTAATAAGTAGTTATGAGCCGTTGTCCCAAGGGTTAGTAAGATGAAGGACGTCACTAATTTGAGGATAAAAATAAGTCTGAAAAATAGTTTCTATTCTGGAAGCCAAACATTTTGATCGTTGCTACCCTACTATTCGCACTTACACACGTCTTGAAGCCTGGGATAGTAGAGGATACCTTGAAATGCTCTTGTCTTAAAGCCGATGTATGAAGGAAATAAAAAGAAAAAAAAAGTGTGAATAAAGAAAATATAAAGTGGTGAGAAAAATGGACACTGGTTTTGTTATCACCAAGGGCAATAAAAAATGTATAGCAAGGGTGCTTCTTCACCTAGTGCCCTAAGGCCAACTGGTCTGGGAGTCACTGCTATGCCTAAGGTGGTGCAAGACGAGGAAAATACACCAAATAAGCAAGCACATGAGTAATCGGTCGGTTAGTACCTCAAGAAGTATTGACGGTCGCATGAAAATGTGTGAGCAATCTTATCTTAATATTCATTAATTAAAAAGTACTGAGGCTGATGGGCAAGAGTATGATAGCTTGAATTGAATTCTCCGGGTATAGGGATGTCTTTACACACACGTAGGGTTATATGATCGATGTTTGGAAGAAAGATAGGAATGAAGAATAAGACGATGTTTTATTGAGGGAGGACGTGATTTCTAACATCTTTTCATGACCATTAAGATAGGGCTCATGACAACTGAAAAGCTAGCTCAGTTGGAAACCCTAATTTTCAAGACTTTTCTTTTACAATTCTTTTCTTTAAATGTAATATTCATGATCTTTCTTTTATTATTGGATTTTGTGGGTGCAATCCGCTGAAAACCCTCAGGAGACAACACTCCTCCTACTAGGGACACCTAGAGGTTTAAAGGCTTGTTGCACATGCTCAGTGCAATCGTGTTGCCTACGAAAGTGTGCTAGTTAGTTTTTCTCTATTTTCTCCTTCTCTTTTTAATAAAACAGTTCGCTCGAGACGATCGAAATTAAGTTTGGGGGAATTTGATTAGTCGAAAATATTGTATTTTTTACACGGCAATTTCCCTATCATTTGCACTTATTTAGAAGTGTACGGTATTCATATTTCACATATTAGCAAAACTGTCGCAAAATATCAGATTGCATGTATTAGACTCTTAAACCGGCATTTCAAGGGAAATTGACTGCATTTCATGGCATCGCATCATCTCTATATTGCGCAACACTTGTTTTGAGATCTGTGCAGGAAAATCCAGAAGAAAGGCCAAAATTTATATGGTACCGATCAAACATTACACTAACTCAATGATTTCAGTTCTGGTATCAATCCGAAGGGACAAATACAAATCAACACATCAGATGAAGCCCAAGATGTTAGCCCAAGACCACTGCAAAAAGACCATAGCCCAAGCTTCCAACATGGCCGCGGAACCGCGGCCGGAGCCTGCTTACGCCGCGGTTCCGCGACCGTCTTGCCACGTCAGCACCTGATCTTTGCATCAAAATTCTTCACTCAGGGTCCTCATTCAGCTCATATACTTCAAGTTCCAGAAGACTCCAGAGACTTCTGCCAGATCAGCAAGCTTTGGAATCAACACTAAACTAGTCTATCATTCTAGAAACTTCTCCCTAAACCCTAGCTTAAACCCTAAGCTAGCTCCTAACAAACTCCTTCTAGAAGCCTCAACAAACTTTTGGAGGGAGTTGTAATTTTCAAACCTAGACCTAGGGTTTGGGAGATCTATAAATAAGACTCTAGGCTCACTTGTAAACCATCTTGGAAAAATCCCTCCATTAGTTCATTCTAGTAGCCAATAGATCCATTCACTCTCTTTCTTCATCTTCTTCCACAAGTCTAGTGAGAGGATTTGTGTGAAACCCTAACCCTAATTCCAATCAAAAGCCAAGATCCCGAGTACCCCATCAAGCAAGAAGCCTTGCAACCTTTTATGAGCGAAGCCGATCTTCAACAGAGCAAGTGGTCCAAGCCGATCCGCGACTCACGGAGCCGAGCGACGCCAAATCGACAATTTAGTTCTTCCTCTTGTAGTTCTTGAGCGACTGTAATCAAATTGTTGATATAAATAAAATGTGATATTCTTTTATCTTATTTTCTTTAAATTCTTGCATCATGATTCAATCTAAATTTCTAGTTGTAATTCTTGTTGTGATGTTTGAGTAATACTCCGCTCGTCGAGGAGTCGAGACAATCAATAGAATGATGATGTAACATATCTTAAATCGATTCTTGAATCCTACGAGTTTTGTAAACCCTAGCAAGTTCAAGAATCGACGACCCATTTTGTTGCGATGCTTTCTTGATTGATATCGCTCGAAATTAGGGAGTTACGATCGTTTCTTGAAATTGCTAGAGGCTAGAATGTGAATGATATCGACGAAAGAACAAGGGTTAAACGATGAAACCCTAGTTTCATCAAGAAAGCCCTAACTCTCGTCGATCATCATCGATCTAGTATCAATCCTTCGAAGGACAAGAACACGAAATCTTGAGATTACATCACGTCTATAGATCCTATCGATTCCTACGAGCCTCATTTAGATTCTTGACATTTGATTGGAAATATCATCAAAACCCGATTCTTGATTGTTTATCATTTCTTGATTCTTGAATAGAATAGTGACACTTGAAACAATTGATAAATCTTGAATCATGCTTTCGTTTCTTTTCGATTAACTTTTCAATTCAAACAAATTAAATATAAAAACGAATCGCACAATCCCTGTGGACGATCCGCACTCGCTTACGATCTACAACCGACACCGTAATTGATTGCGGTCAAATATAATTCTTTGATTGTGAATTTTATTCAATATTACCGACACATAGAAACTTATTCGCTTTATTCGATTTACACAAACAAGAAAATATTACAATCAAATATCATCAGGATAATTTTTGTGATTGGGTCACAGATCATGTAAGTTATTCGAATAACATTTTATTGCTATCAGTTTTAATCTAAACTTGAATCGTTATGTATTTGTCGTAAAATTTGTTTTGTTAGATCCACGATCCGAACTTGTCTGCATCATTTGAGAGTGATTCAAGATGTTTAGCTCAATTTCCTAGTATGGAGGTTGCATATTACAAAGGATTTGGTGTCCTTGGATACAAATTCGAAGTTAAGGATATAGAAACATCTAGAACCACTCAGAATAGTGGGATTGCGACGGTAGGATCGGACGGTGTGATTTATTATGGGTACATAAATTGTATACTCGTCATCCATTATCCCGGACGATCAGAACCCTTTTATATATTCCAGTGTACTTGGTACGATACACGAACCGATACGGATAAGTGGAGAAGCAATCTTGGGACTTGGAAAGATGAATATGGATTGACCAGTGTGAACACACTTCGATTTTACGGTCAGGAAGATCCGTTTATCTTTCCGAACCAAGCGTTCCAAGTATACTACTCACAGTGTTTGAAGCATCCGGGATGGAGTGTTGTATGCCGTTGGAAACCCAGGGATGTTTACGATGTCCCAGAATTCGAGGACAGCGATGAGGATGAAGAAGAGAGAAGGCTTAGAGTGTTCCGACCGTCTGTTTCGAAGGACGGGTTGTCTTCAGCCGATCATAAAGTTACGTGGGTTAGAAATGACATCGACGATAAAATCCAAGTAGATATGTATAATGCGTCCACGAAACGAAAAAGGTTATCAGTAATGTTATATTATTACTTCATATTTTACGATCTATACATATATAGTCAATACTTTTAATGATTGTCTAATGCGTCCACGAACCGTTTATCTAAATTTGATGACGATGACGGGAGCAGCGAGGGGCGGCAGGAGCTCCAGCCGCGGCACCGGCAGAGGCAGAGGCAGAGGCAGAGCGGTACTGCCGCCCGGAGAACTGCGTAGGGAGCTTCAGAGGGCCGGTCTTGCACCCAGATCGGAGACCCCTTCGGATGCCTCCTTCCGTGTGGATTTTGCCACACCTCCAGGTATATTGCACGCATATCCATTTTGAATGTAATATTATATATATCCATGCCTGTTTATGTCAAAATTACTTATATTGTCAATGTTTGATTATCTAGTTGTTGGTGATGCGTCCACATCAGGGACAGAGGCCACTCCCGCTCCTCCAGGTATGTTTATATATCATATAGTGCCTGTATATTGATTTAGAATACTATATCATAAATATACACACATTCCTTTTGCTCTTACTTAGTAATTTTTATTATTGTCTAGCTGTAGGTGGTGACACCACCGCACCTGCGGGTATGTTTATATATCGTATAGTGCATGCATATTGATTTAGAATGTTATATTATTGATCTACACATTCTTTTTGCAATTACATATATAATCTATTTTTAATTGTCTAATTATAGGTGGTGCGTCCACATCTGACGCAGGGGCCACTCCTGCCACTTCCGTACCCTCCGCATCGTCTGTAAATTAGTATGAATAAATATAAAATATTTATTCATTTTACATATCCTCTATAAAATAAATATGAACTTCATGAAAATTTAGCGTCAATATTTATTTTCTAGTTGGAGGGGATGCGTCCGCATCCGGGACACCGGCTGTTCCTCACCGGAGGAACTATCGTCCCGCTCGTGCTGCTGTCCGGGCCCAGGCTCGTGCTTTAGTCATCAGAGGTATATATCACACTTCAATTTTCGTTTAACCTTGATTTCTTAATACAACTTTTTCTTAATATTGATTGTCTTGATATTTCTTGCAGACGCAGGGCCTCCCCATCCCCAGAGGGGGACTCGAGGCCCGAATCAGTCCCATAGGCTGAGGCCTGACCGAGCTAGGGGGAGGCAGCATTCCCCCTCTTTTTTACCCTTGATTATCGCTATACCGGTCCTCATGCCGAGAAGTTTGGCCGGTATATGGGGGATGAGAGCCGGCTCGTGAAGAACTATCCACTTCACGTTGAGTGGGGCGACCAGCACCGGCGCTCATTCGCCCTCTTCTTTGATTAGGCTCAGGTATTAATATATAGCGCCCTCTTCTTTGATTAGGCTCAGGTATTAATATATATTTTCATTTGATTTATCCAATATATTTATTATTAACACTTGCAATCTAATAACAATATTTTTTTTGTATTTTCAGTTGGATTACGATTTTCAGCCTGTACCCGACCCTGATCATCCTGGGAGGGTGCTCGACCTTCATGCTCTGTACAATGGCCTGATGAAGAATATGCAGACTAAGATTCAATACAACAGGAATGGGCTGAAGGCCGACTGCTACTCCCTGTGGATGGCGACCCTCGAGGCAGAGAGAGCGGCCCTCCTATCTACTCCGGCCTTTGCGAGAGTCGACGTAGAGACATGGTCTCTATTGTGCGAATATTTCGACTCTCAACGTAAACATGTATGTATTTTAAATGTAATTCATTGTTTAGTATATAATTTATTTTTTTGTGTTCCTTAATTAGAAAACTAAATATGAATGTGTTGTGCAGAAACATGCCGCTCAAAATATAAAGAATAGGAAGTCGGCGAAGAGGGGTCGCCCCACTTATACAGGTGGCTCGAGGAATATTACTCGAGCCATGGAGTTATCGGTAAATTACAATAGACCGGCCTTAGTGATATAATACAATATTAAGAGTTATTTTCTAATATATCTAATATTAAGAGTTATTTTCTAATATTGCAGACAGCTCAGACCCTGGCTCAATGTGGTACACCGAGCGTGCTGTCCGCATATCTTGCCGTCCACGGCACCTCGACAGATCCCGCCACGGGCGAGCTTCGATACCCCGACGTCGCTACCCAGGAGTATTGCGTAAGTGTTAATATTTATTCAACCCCTATTTGAAATTTTAATTTTGGAAGGTTCAAATTTAAATGATATACTTATATTTTACTGGTTAATGTGGGTGTAGGAGTGGGTGGTTGAGCAGGCCGGGACATCGGGGATCGATTTTACCAGACAGAGCGATCCGAGACTGCTGACCCCAGTCCTGGACGCCGCACACGGAGGGCACCACGGAGGTTGGGAGAGAGGCCGGGGACTGGGCCCTAGCATGGCCCATATAAGGTTGGACTCCACCCCGGCGGTTACTTCCTCCGTCTCCAGTGAGCGACGTGTCCAGCAGGAACTGGAGAGCTTGAAGGCCACCGTTCAGGAGTTGAAGGAGATTCTGGTATGTATACTACTTAATAGTAAAATATCATGTCATATTATAGATATCAACATATCCAATATTAGTAAGTAGCCTGAGCTTATTTGGTTGTAGACTTAGCTTTGATTAATCATACATACATATCTAATTAAAATAAACTACGGTTTTCCAAACTAGATATCCAAATGGGGTTTCGAAATAACTTGATAATGATACGAATTCGAATAATACACAGTTCTTACTCGCTTATTACACACATTAGGTTCAGACGCGATAGGATACATCGGCCGAGCCTCCACATGCATCTCTTTCGGCTGCGGTTCCGCAAACAGCTCCTATAGCTCCACCGCCCACTCAGACTCCCGCAGCTGCGGCTCCGCAAGCCACTACCTTGACGGCGGCTGCGCAGACCACATCGCCAGCTCCACAGCCCGCTCAGACTCCCGCACGCTCCGCATTGCATGATTTATTGACCGAGGAGCAGGCGCGCCAGATTCTGGCGTTTATCAGAGGTGGAGCTGGATCGAGCTAGGGTAGCTTTTTGATTCTTATATTTTAAACATGTATTTATTTATATGATACATATTGTACTACATTTTGCACAAAATATCAGGATTCCTGATATTTTGCCCCTACGGATATGTACCTACGCATTTATTCGTAGGGGCCACTACGTGGCCCTACGGATTCATCCGTAGGTACACCTAATCTATTTTATAAAACCGTAAATATAATAATTTTCTTGTCCCTACGGCCTATTCCGTAGGGCAAACTGGACCTACACATGATTCCGTAGGGGCAAATTTTAGTCCGTAGGGACAAGTTCAAGGTTTCGACTTGCACCTACGGCGTTTGTACCTACAGGGTATTTTCTTGTCCCTACGGATATATCCGTAGGGGCAGTGGTTTGCTCTTACGGATAAATCCGTAGGGGCAACCCTTATTTATAGTAATGTCCATCGCCACATAAGAAGAAAAAAAACCAACAGATAGTTGGAGCTAAGAATGTTAGTTGAGGGGCAAAAATATCTTTTTATAAATGCATCAACTAGTTCTAACACCGTTAGTAACAGAAGTTAACTTCAGGATCCTTTTTAGTGAACTTAGCATCTTGAGGAGTCGTTCTTACAGTTTTTGATTTTCGGGGGTGTTTTTTCAAAATCCTTCGTCTTTGAGTTATTTTAGTAAAAAAACCAAAAACCGGGAGGGTTGCATATCAAAAAATCCCTTATATTTTAATTTGGCCTAATAATTTTAGTCATCATTTTATATTTTTGTTAAACTTATATTAAGCATGTTTGGGAGTTTTATGATACAAATAGAAGTTTGTGATAGTTTCGCATAATTTTAGTGGTTCATGATAGTTTGGGGGAAAGTGGCTAAAGTTCATGGTATCAGATTGAAATTTAGTCAACTATTTATCAAATTTATCACCGAGGCTGCAACTGTAATTTATTTTTAAAAACTAAATCAAAATAAATAAGTTAATTATCTATATCATTTCAAAAAAAAAAACAATTATAATTTTTTCTGTTGCATTTTCTTCTCCCCTCAAAACTAATAATTAGAATATTTTTATGTTTTTATAAATATATCAAAATTTAACAAATTGTTATAAATCATATATCTATTTTTCTAATAATAGAAAGTAAATGTTTTTAAAACGGTTTGTGTGTATGTAAATGACTATACACCATATTTCATATATGAAATTAGGTATCGATTTTATTTGTAAATTGTAAAGATTTTATTAATTCTTCACGTGCATGTCACGTGCAAAACACCAGTAAATTAAAATAAGAATTCATATCTTAAGCCTTTTAAAATGAGAATTTATGAACAATTTCCTGCATGTGCTATTAGATGTATATGAATTGAATCTCCATGGATTCATTTTCATGCAACCTTTTTTCCTAGAAAGAAATAATTAATAAATTTGACCCATACATTTTGGCTAACAACCGTTGATGGAAACATTGCCCTTGCTTTGTGGGGGAGTAGAGGAAGCAGACAAGCTCATTAAAACCCCGCTGACCAAAACCCCCGGGCTCAAAAGCGTTGGTAAAAAACCTCCGGAAAATTTTTCAGTTGTCAGAAAAACCCATGTCTGCAATATCTGTATAGTTGTCTATTTTATCTAGTTATTATGCGATATTATGCAGTTGCCTGCGATATCTATACTGTTGTCCGCGATATATATATGACCTATTTGGATATAGCAGGCAATTATACGGATACCGAATGAAAATTTTCCAATTGGTTTTTGACAATCGTTTCGAGGTCAGGGGATTTTTGTCAGCGGAAAAAACTATCTGGGAGGTTTTGACAATTTACCCTTAAAATTAATTAAAGAGCTCAAGGCCCTACTAAGAAATGAACACTATTGAACAATTCTGCAAGTCGATATTTCAACAGGGTTTGGAACCAAGAAGAGAGAGATAGAGTCAATTTACTCTTAAATTATGTATGAAAATGAAATTTAGGATGGATTGCTTACAACGTGCAACAAAGGGAAAAGGATATTTCCATCTTATTATTATTTTTATTATATTTTCGTCTTGTTCGAAAATACTCAACCGTGTTAGATCAGAAGTTGGTAATCTATCATGAGCGGAAGTAGCTATAAATATATACAAATAATGGAAATAAGATTTTATGAAATCTAAATATTTTCAGAAAGAGACCGACAGTTGAAGGACGTTAATTAATGAAACATAAATTTGGGTCGGTTAGAAATTTGATGGCTAATTAAACTGGACCATAAAAAGAAAGCAAAGATATATGCTCCTATATATTATTTAGAATATTGGAGCTGTGTCTATCATCTACATCCAGTCAAGGGATCAGTATCCTCTGCTTGCTTTTTCTCACAAGTATCCTGCTACTCCGGCCCTTTTCGCACCATTGGATCTCCTTCTTCAACTCACATAACCATGAGCTCCCAGCTATACATTAATCAGGGTCGTTAATTTCCATAGCAGGATATAATAATAGTAGAGGATCCAGATACCTAGTTAAGCATATGTATGCGGTGAATTGGATCACATGAACTTCAATTTAAAATTGGCTTAATAGGTATTAGTACGGATTGCCAGTCGATAAGTTTAGTGTCGTAAATTTCTTGTAGCGGCATAAATAAGAGGAAAAAAGGCGATAATCTGATCAGAAGAAGAAAATCTTTATTTGACCGAAAGAACAACTTTTTATAAGAAAAATGCTATCAGTACTCCTTTTTTAACCAAGAACGGTGACATACTCTCCCTTGTCCTCTCCTTTACAAGATGAAAGTTTTACCATAACACTATTCTACTATGATAACATAAAAAAAAAAAATTGCTATAACAAGGAAGAGCTTAACATGACATTTTCTTGCCAATTATAAACCTAATTTTTTGGGAAGTGTTTGAAAAGAAAAACGACAAGAAAAGAGAAGGGAAATATATTTTCCTAAAAAGTCAAAACCAGGAACACCCTCTCCTAGCAATTGGCAAGTTGACTTGGATTCAAAATAAATTATTTGAGGATTTCCAGTTCAAAAAAAATTATTTGAGGATTTCAAATCACAAACATGATTTCTCTCGATGCATGATGTGGGTGTTAATTTGCCTCATCTTTAATTAGGAATTTTACCTTCAGTTGCTAATCAATGTTGTCCACTCAAAATAATAGCTATGGTCTCATTATCTACAGTTGATTATGTCCTGCTCAAACGAAGCAGTGCATGAAATTTTTTTGACTTCTTGGTTTGTTAAATTTTGAATGATTTCTTTTTGACAAAGTCAGCAGCAGCATTATGATCATAAGTCAAATTGGATTATATATATATATATATATATATATATATATATATATATATATATATGACTAATTTGCCATCACATTATTCTTTATCTCACATCATTACATTATATAAGTCCTAGAGGCGCTTACTTTTGCTCTTATTTTGTCTATTTCTGTAGGGCCGAACGATCCGAAATTTAACTGAGCTTAAAAATCTGTCCAAGCTTGACTTGTTAAATAATTTGTCGAAGGAGTCCAAACGGGTTTTGACCAAACTCGGGCCGTGCCTTGAGCTTTATTGGACCTATGTAAAATCTAAAAAAATAGCGACAAATAATTACTTTAATATTTGGTAATACCATCTAGATTTGCAATATTATTTGTGACAGATTGAGCAATAAGAAATATTGTTGTTATTACTCGATGAAAGAGTTAGCGCTGACTACACGGACTTTAAATATTAGAAAAGACATCCACGAATCAACTTTATTGAATATAAATACAAACAATTGTTATAGTATTGCCATGATTTCCTTTTGTTAATTGGAAGAAGGAAATATTAGGGAGGATCGGAGGAAGAAAATGACAACGTTGGGGCCCAAAACGGCAAAAGATGAGAGATCATGGAGCACAATGTGAATATGTGAGATATTTGTAGGGTTGAAAGATTTAGGCTACAAATTTATTGATTTAAATGTTTGGAAGTTAGGATTGAAGGATTTAAAATTTGAGAAATTAAACATTTGAGGGATTTAGAAATTTGGAGATACAGGGGTTACATAATTGATGACTAGGATTTTTGGGGTTTTGTAAGGAGAATGTAGAAGATGATAAGGAGCAAAATTACCATGTTTGTTCAAAAATACCAAAATGGATGATCGACTCATTCCATAATAGAAATAACCGTCGGATGACTCGAAAGAGGAGAAAGAAGGAAACAGAAAGGAGAAAATCTCACTAAAGTATATAAAAGTTATTAGGAGGTGATGGTTGTTTACCATGATGTTAGCACAAGCCAAAATGCTTTAAGGGCCCGATTGTTACTTGGAATGGAAGATTCCTATAAAAACTAAATATTTCTAGATTGTTTAGATATTTGATTATAGGAATCGGTTGCATTACTACTTACCATTCTTTTATTATTTCAAAGAAAATATAATAAGCAGCGCATTCGTATAGAGACATAGAGACAATGGCAATGATGGTTTTGATGCTAATGGTGACCGGAGTTATGGCAGTGGCGGACCCAAAAATCTACATCTAGCAAGGTCCGTTAAAAATTTCAAGTAGATGATAGAAAAGTAATTTTAATTAAAAATATATAATATCACTTCGAGTAATTTAATAATAAATGAAAAAGTATTCTTTGCGATAATATTTTTACCAGACTTTATATTTTAAACTATATACCATACAAATTACGCTTTGGATGAAACCGAGATAAACTAATTTTACTGCAAGCGAGCTGTGAATTAAGAATAATTGCAAAGTGCAGATTTATATTAAAGTACGGGTTTATATTAAAAACATAAAATAACATTCGTTGAGATGAAATTTTAATAATCAATTGAATCAAAACAAAATTAAATATGCCAACAGTGAGAATTGAACCCTTGATCTCTTCATTTAAAATATCCAATCGAACAATTTGGGTAATAGTTTAATTGTGTTTTGTTTTTGAACATTGTGTGTGCATGAGGTTAACGCAGATGCCATAAAAGGGAATTTCTTCTTATGGTGTCGGAAAAATTCATCCTTCGTGATTTTTTTCGACGATCGGCATACATCACCTCCAGCTTTATCATCTAAGATGTGAATACATCAAATTTCATGTGATTATACCAATTTTTCACCGTTGATTCAGTTGGTGCAAAATTAATGGTTTACCGACAATAGAACTTTTTACATTGCTAATTCAACGGTGAAAAAGTGATGGAATCACATGAAATTTGGTATATGCACATCTTAGATGATAGCGATGATGATGATGGATGCCGATCATCGGAAAAAATGATGGAGGTTATATTTTTTCGACACCATAAAAGGAAATCCCCTCATATGGCTTCTTTACTCCATTATTCTCTCTCTCTCTCTCTCTATATATATATATATATATTCCATTCATAAATAGAATTGGTGAAAATTTTTTTTCCCGTAAAATCTAATTGGAGGCACGTGCAATAACAATTGTGGCAGTGACAATGACGGAGTAGCAAAGGTGGAAATGAGTGGAAGCAACAGGACTGGAGCAGCCATAAAGACGACCATGGTGGTGATGGTAGATGATGACAATGGGGCAATGACATTGGGGACAAGGTGGAGGATGATGGTCAATAATCGTGGGGCCACTAAAGGTTGGACGCTATGGTGACACCAGTTATGATAGCAGATTAGCAGTGGTGGTAGTGTTAATGGCGGTGACATCAATAATGGCAGTGGCATCAGCTGCAATTAGGGTTGCATATAGATTCGGATACAGATTTTCAGATCTGATCGGATATGGATATAACTTGTAGATCAGAGATTAAAGGGCTCCATGAGATGGAAATCGATGCCGTACCCTATGGGCCTTACTTGATCTGCAAAGTATCTTCTTTGATGTCCAATTATTTGAGTATCATATATAATATATGAGGAAATTGGGGGTGAGAACCAATGGGTCCTGCTCCTGACCAGCGCGTCATGAGTGCCATTGTTGAACAAGCTCCTGGTCAGAGAGCAGCAGCCCGTGACACGCCACAAGGTTCCTATAATAATCATTGTTAAATCGGTTCGGACTTGGAAAATCGAGGGGAGCTAAGTTGTTATCGCCACCAGAGGCTGGGCAGGTTCTCTTGCGCAACGCAGCGAATTGCGGGTCGATGTTGGACTCATTGTAGATGTGGGTGCGGAAAAGGGTGCATCGGGCTTGGCCGATGGTGTGGGCCCCAGAGAGGGCGGTCATGTCGCGGGCGGTGAGGCCCTTGGCCAAGAACATGGAGATGAGGGTGGAGAGGGGTGAGGATAGAGAGGGGATTTGGGATTTGGCCGCGGCTTTAGCTCGTCGTGGTTGAGCCTCTTCTGCCTAGTTGCACTGTCCATGTCGGGCCTCCAAGCTGTGTATATACCGACATTTTATTTTATATTTTTTCGTTTTCAGTCTTAATGGATGAAACCTTTCTTATTTGCAAGTATAAGAGGACATTTATTTTATTTTGTTTGGAAATATAGACGGTAACCTGATTCAAGCTAGATTTTAACACCAAGTTTCTTTTGCACGACGTCAAGATCTTTTTCATGTACAGTATAGTGGTGTGCAAATTTTAGTTTTTTGTAAAATTCGGTTTGGGCCCACATAAGTACACACATGGGATTTTAATATAGTGGGGGTCCATCCAAATGAAAGACTAAAGCTTTATGGAGATGCTTCCCATTTTATATTTTATACCTATATGTATCGCACAATTTTCCAGACGTGGGAGTATATTAACCATATTGTCAATAGTTCTTAATGTCTATGTCCTATTTATGCTAAACTAGTTAGATGGTTGTGATCCCGAAACATATGTAGTTTACCGCAGCTACTCCATCATACGCAACAAAGGAAAGGATGTCAGCGCAAGAGACGGTCGTGTTGCAAGAGGCCTCAATGCTTGTTTTGATGGCGTCTATGACTCCAAATCCACGGGCGGAATTGTTGTTTGGCCCGGCGGTTTTCTCGCCAATGAATGTTGCTATGTCATCCAAAAGGATTGATGCATCGCAACCATCTAACTTCGTTGTAAAGATATCTTGAAAACTTCGTTGTAAAGATTACGTATATATGCGCAACGGAAATCCAAGATTTTTATTTTAGGGTAGATTGAAAAAAAACTATCCGACGGATACCAAATTACACAAAAAGAACACACCGACAACAATTCACAAGATTTACCCAGATTCGGCGAACTTAACACCTAATTCTGCAAACCATGACTTTCATTATGGTAAAGAATTACAAGAGATTACACCAATTTCTCACTCTCTTTTACAGAGAAATACTATTTCTTATAAAACCTCTCTTTATCCCACAACCACGATTGGCCACTCTTTCCTATTCTAATCAAACCCTAGTTTATTAGAGAATTATGAATTCATAAAATAACTAGAAAAGCCTTATATATCTAGGGTATATAAATGCTAAGAGATAAATTTATATTTAAACTAGTTGGATATAGTGTTCTCAAGGCAATTATTGTAATCGCAGGCAGACCATTATGACGATTGAGGGAGAACCTATACGGACAGAACAGTTTTATTCGAGATGATAGTATACTATCTGGTTTGATTTTATCATCGTGTACATGTATTATGTGGTATTACGGATCCCTATTACATATTGATAGAGCCAATAGGATTCATGCTTGACTACCAGGGTTATTGTGGCGATCACACTTGTCAGAATTGGGTAGTCTATTAGCATATCCTTAAATGTCCTTAGTCATGAGAATATTGAGAATAGGCATCGATATTTCACAATAGACTGGTGTATACGTTTCTTGACCCCGACGAGGGGCGATGGCCAGTCTCACAGCCAATGGTGTTAGTTAGCCACCAAAGATTGTATAAATGTACTCATTGGATTATGAGTTACACTGGACAGACCCGCCAGGAACATGCCAGATGGTATTATACCTATTGTCAGGTAGCAGTTCTCTAGTAACATGAGTACAGGTTAGTCTGTCGACCTGAGATCATCATTTTTCTCGTGTGAGTTCCCACTGTGCATTGATTACTACCCTACCACGATTATAATGAGTCGTACAAATAGATTTTAGTTGGGTATAGTCCCGAGCCATATGGAAACAGTGTGCGGATCGTCAGGGATTCATCTCTCCCGGTATTGGTGGTACATGTCGCGTAGTGCACGGATGTCTATCACCAGAAATCATTGGCCAAGGTGGACGAGATTTAATAATTTGGATCAGTAATTTCTCTGTAGGTGATGGGCTTCACACCGACATGACTTATCGCGTTATTAGGGGTCTGACATTTTCCACCCCTAGACCCGGTATGCGACACTCTCAGACGAAGAGACCGGACTGTATGGAGATTGTCACTTTCAGGCTCAGCAGGGATACAGACGAGTTTTCTTTTCGACATTCCTTTCGTTCAATACCTGAGTAGCCGTTACATACAGGTAGTGCCGCTGACGTGCTTGTGGTTAAACCCACTGCCGACGTATTGTCGAGTCTTTAGAGTTCCACACAGAGGGTTTCTTAGCTCAGGCGAAACGATGTAGTGTATGTATTTTGATATGTACTTAGTTTCGATTAAATACGTGTTTTCGTACATGTACTTTTAATCGGACATTTTGTTAATACTAGCCGGTTTGAAAGATAGTCAGATTATTACATTTGGATAAAATGTGAGCCAGTATTGTATATCTCTTTTTGGTATCTATCTTTTTACAGAATACGATATTTAAACGAATACAGATATTTGTATAAATACATGTATTTGTGTCTTGATATAAATACGGGTATTTGTATCTTAATACAAATACGGGTATTCGTATTTGATATAAATACAGGGATTTGTATTTTGATACGAATACGAGTGTATGTATTTGTAGCATATACTTGTATTAGTATGTGTGTGTGTGTACACCTGACATGGTAATTCTTTTCTTCTCGATCTTTCTTGGTTTAAGTGGAAGTGTGTGAACTTGTGACTCACACATATGAGTCATAATTCCACCCACTTCACACTTAAAAAGAAAGAAAAAAGAAAAGAAATAAGAGGATTTGATTTTTTCATGCCATGCTTGCTCATTTTGAGTCTTCTCCACCCTTAGCTTTTTCTTCCTCTCTCTTGAGTTTTTGAAAGTTGAGAAAGGAAAAAAGAAAAGAGAGAGAAACTTAGAGATTAGCCATTACTACATTCTATTGATCAATTTTTAGCAAGTTTTGTTCATTGGTTTCTTCACTTAGTTTTTATTGTGAAGCTAGAGCTTTGGCTAGGGTTCCTTCGGGTAGATTATTTTCGACAAGAAAAACCGCCTTTCAAGCTCGTTCCTGATGGACCTAATAGCTAAAGACGTGGAAAAGAAGAAGAAGAACACGACTACAAAGATAGCTAATATCTAACCGAGTAGTTAAACACCTCCTACGTTGCCAGTTTAGTGTTTGATTTCGATTCTAGGTTGTAGTAGTTTGTGCTATTGTCCTTGAAATTTTCGTTTTGCATTTCGCCTTGGCCACAAGTTTGTGGCACGAGCACAGGCGTCTACTAACAAAACTAAAGATAAATATGAATATAATCTAGAGATTATATTTAAATCTAAACTAAAGAGATTATATTTAAATCCTAATTAATCCGAATTTAAATCAAATTTAACAATCTCTATCTTGATTCAAATTCGCCATAATCTCTTCAATTTTCAAAACCTTGGAACTACGTTCTCGTCACCTTGAGCCCGAAGACACCTAAACTATCTACTAGGAAAAACTTGCGTTAGACCAGAACCATCACAGAAATGGATCCGCCAGATTATCTAGGGTACCCACCTCCGTAAAAGACATCACATTCTTTTCAGCCTCTAAGAAGAACACTCTCACCTTCACTCTCCTAAACCCAATAATCTTCGCAAATCGATGGCCTCCCTAATCATTTCCATGATGGCTATCGACCATGCCTCTATTGTTGAAACCGCGATACCAGTATGAAGTGTCGATCTACTTGGCACTGCATCCGTGCCCAATATATAACCCGCCGTCGACCTCCATCTGCCCCTATCACCATATCCTGTCACGATGCACCTATCAACATTGTCTCCGCTGAATGACAAACCGAACCCTTCACTATCTCTCAAGTATCTCAGGATCCACTCCACAGCCTGTCAATGCTCTCCACTTAGAATAGCCCAGTATCTGCTGACTGCTCTAACCACCCGTGCAATATCCGAACTCGCATATGGCACTATAGACACACGATCTCTGTCTGCATCCGACCCTGGTGATAATATTGTCGAAAGCCTGAAGTGCGTCTCTAAGTGAGAAGACACGGGTCGAGTCTCCTCCATCTCATACCGAGCTAGAACCTTCTTGATACAACTGCTGCAACCGACACAACTCCCCATCCATGACATTATCTATGCCACAAATCAAACGTTCAGACTCTTTGTCAAACTCTTGATCCTCTTTACTTAGATACTTGTCTTATCCACTCCTGTGTGCCGAATTGTTTGCATCTATGCTACTGGCTCTACTGGACTCTCCACCTGAATCGGGGTACTGACCACCTCATCTCTCGTAACCTGGATTGAAACTTCAAATTCCACCTCGCTCGGCGGCATACCTGTTCTCCGTTCACCATTGACTGAGTCTTTCTTCTTCGAAGTATTGTAGACTTAACGAATGTCACTCGACCAATTATTCCACACTGGGTCCTAGAAAACCACTATCTGTAACTTTTTTGCTCCGCCTCTTAAGTCGACAAGAGAAGATCTCTTGATCCTCGGCTCCTTGATGCATCGATTTTCCACGAAGCCATGAAAAATCTCTAACTCCTCCAGTCTATAACTCCTCAGGAATTCTTATATCTACCACCATCGATGGTGACCGATCGCCTTTAACAAAGCCAACTGCCCGTGACTACCGAAAGAAGGGTTTCAAAAGAGTACCGTGAAATACTCAGCGGTAAATAGGGCTCCAGCCTGAAACTCCCTTGAAAAACCAATCGTAAGCCGTAAAGTCCTGTTCTTCCTAACTATCCGAACTATCTCCCTGCAATTCCATTTGACCGGGGATCTCCTAACGTGGTGTATTGATGCACGATCCGCTCTGGCTTGCACAATCCTGTGATTCCCTGCAAAGTGAACCCTCTACTTAAATCAGACCGAAAAACCTCTACACGCTTCTCGAGCTGTAAATCCAACACGACCGTTCTGAACTTCTTTAATTTCTCGGCCTTGGGTTTTAGAACGTACACCTCCAACTTTCTCGAGAAGTTGTGCATGAAGGAAATATAATGCCTCGCTCCACCTCGAGAACAATCCGGTGCCGGAACCACCTGCATCTTCTTCTCACAGTCCCCATAGAAATATGTCCTGCAGAACTCTCTGTTGGATATAGTGCCCTCAAGGCAATTATTGTAATTGCAGGTAATCGATTATGATAATTAAACGAGGACCTATGCAGCTAGAACAGTCTTACTCGAGATGATAGTATGCTACCTGGTTTGTCTTTATCATTATATGTATACTTTTTGATAAAACCCGTAGGATTATTACTTGAATACCAGCATTATGATGGTGATCATATACGTGGGAGTTGGGTGGTCCATAAGCACATCCTTAAATGTCCCTAGTCGAGAGAGTATCGAGACTGGGTATCGATACTCCGGAGTAGACTAGTGTATATTTTCGAGACCCCGATGAGGGGCGGTAGCCGGTCTTACAAGCCATTGGTGTTGAGTTGCCTAAGATAGTATACAGGTTCTCACTGGAGGTGGGTACACCGGACGGACTCACCGAGAACTTCTAGATGGTATTATACATATGATCAGATGGAAGTTCTCTTGTAGCATGAGTGCAGGTTAGTCCTTTGACCTGAGATTTTCATTTGTCTCGTATGAGTTCCTACTTTATTTAGATTACTACCCTATCACGGCTCAAAAGAGTCGTGCAAACATATTTTAGTTTGGTACAGTCCTGAACCATATGGAGACAGTGAACAATCGTCAGGCATTCATCTCTCCCGGTATTAAGAGTCAATGTCGTGCTATATTGGGTCAGCCATCAGTAGAAATCCTTAGCTAAGATGGATGAGATTTACTGATGTGATATCAGTAGTTTCTCAGTGAATGATGAACTTCAGACCGGCATGACTTATCGGGTTAGTGAGGGTCTGACATTACCCACCTTCTAGACTCGGTATGCAATTATCTCAGACGAAGAGACCAAACTGTATGGATATTGCTATAGACAGGCTCAGTAGAGGTATGGATGAGTTTGCTCATTGGCCTTTCTTTCACTTAATACCTGGGTAGCCGTTACGTACAGCTAGTGCCGCTGACGTGCTTGTGGTTAAACCCACTGCCAGCATATTGACAAGTCTTTAGAGTCCCACACAGAGGGTTTTCCGGTTCAGGCAAAATGATATAGTGGTCATATATTGATACGTGCAGGGTTCCGATTAAGTATGTGTGCTAGCCACACGGACTTTAATCGGGCAGATGATAATACTAGCTGGCTTAAGATTAAACCGGATTATTAAATCAAGTTTTGATTTAATAATTTACATATATACTTCGATATGTATATTCTAGTATTATGTTCATTGTATTTTTATATCTCTTGGGTATTCGTATTTTGATACGAATACAATCATGTATTTGCAGAGACGTATTCTTGTATTTATACAAGAATACTTATAGGAGGACACCTCATTTCTAGGTTTTTATTTCTTTTTAAAGAAATTAAGAAATGAGGTGGAAGAGAGAAATGGTGGAGAGTATAGGCAAATGAATTATTAATTCATTGGAACACACTATTCAAGTATGGTTGTAATTTTAAAATGGTAAAATTATTTTAACAAAACAATATGAAGCATGCTTGAATTTGCAAGTGAGTTTATTCTTTCTACCATTTATCTTCTCTCTCTCTCTTCCATGGATCCTTCTCCTTCTTCTTCATCTTCAACCTTCTCATGAGTTGAGAATCATGAAGATAAAGAGAAAGAAAAATGTTAGAACACTCACACACATCACTAAGTATCCTAGATTAGCAAGCTAGGATCTTTAGTTACTTCATTGATGAAGTTGAAGCTTGAACTTGGTTCCTTAGGGTGGATCATCTTCGGCAAAAGAAGACCTGCTTGCAAGCGCGATCCGGAGCTCTTGAGAGCATGCTAGAGTCCAACCCAATTGGAGCAAATGAAGACGCTACAAAACTTGTGATTTTTATCCTTTTGTGCTTGCTAGTTTAGGTGTTTGGTTTAGATTCTTGGATATAAGTTTCTAGTGCCGTAAAAAAATTTCATTTTAATATTTCGCATTAGCCGCGGGTTAGCGGCGAAGGCACTAGTAGCCAACAATGGTATCAGAGCCTCCCAAACACCCTAAATTAGATTGTTATGACTCTCGAACCCCTCGGGTTTTTGCCCCGCAAAAACTGCCGTAAAACCAGCGAGGAATTCCATATTGTTTTGATGTTTTGACTCCCCGCAGGCTCTCGGTTTGAAACGAGAAGCCGCAGGGAGGTGCGTGGGTACCACGGGAATTCCTCGGAGGAACCTAGGAAGGGCCCACACCCTTAAGACCACCCTAAGGTGTCCTTGGGGGAGTGGGGACCTGAGCCCTGCCCACTTAGGCAGGCTCGGGTTTGCCTCAACCCTATGGCCACTTTAGGGTGGCCTACGGGGTGGGTACCCCCTAGGTGCCCTCTGGGTTGAAGTTAATTTCATGCAGGGGTCGTCCGTGATGTTTCGGCTCAATCCAAGCTCATTTCGGCCTCCCAGAGTGGGTTTTAGCATGGAATTTTTGTCGGTTTTTAGCACACTTGATTTTCGGTGTTTTGGAAAATTGAAGTGTTGGCTATTAGCGTGTGGTATTCGATAGTCATAGGCTTAGTTATGGTTGCGTGTATAATAAAATTTGGTAAAACGCCGTCTAATTGCTATATGTATCATTTAGACAGGGTTATCGAATTGATACTCGCAAATTTGCATGTTCTGTGATGGATATTACTTGTTGGTTATGATTGTGTTGGATCTGTCACGATGGATAGTCCGGTGTATGTAGTATTAGATGTAATTCTCTGTGATTTAATGTATATTCATATTGCGTGGAGAGCGTCCGACATGTGGACTGTCGTCACTACGGCTTGTTCATCACGAAAAACTGCATTTCAATACCGTTCATTCATTATCATTTTTGTGTATATCGGTACTATTAATTCGTGTTTGTTCATAAGTACAGTGTAACGCCCCACGCCCCAGTATAGATGGTATTGTTCGCTCTGGCCAAAACCGCACGGTTTTTCCCTTTAAAGCGAACCGGACCCGACCATGGGCCACTTCCCAGGAGGTTACCCATCCCAAGACTTCCCTGGACCGAGCACGCTTAACTACGGAGTTTTCAAGCTCCTGTAGTTCCGATTCACTTAAAAGGCGCATCTGTATTTGAGGATGATATCATTATATTAATAATGCAGTCCGGTCCTCTTTCGGAATGTGTTCCGAAGATTCCCCATTGTTCTACAGTGGGTCCTACAGACTCTAGAGGTGGCCCCCACAGATTCAAGAGGTGGACCCCGCCCTCTTGGTACGACAATTGGCGTGGCACTTTGTTCTGTGTGGCACTTTACTCAGTGAACAAGAATCGGGTCCCGACATTCTCCCCACCTTTGAACAATGGTTCGTTCTCGAACCACAGACCTGCAGGTTCGAGACCTGTATGGGCCACCATAAATGTAACGCCCCACGCCCCAGTACAGATGGTATTGTTCACTCTGGCTGAAACAGCACGGTTTTTCCCTTTAGAGCGAACCGGACCCGACCAGGGACCACTTCCCAGGAGGTCACCCATCCTAAGACTTCCCTGGACCGAGCACGCTTAACTACGGAGTTCTCAAGTTCCTGTAGTTCCGGTTCACTTAAAAGGCGCCTCTGTATTTGAGGGTAGTATCATTATATTTATAATCCAGTCCAGTCCTCTTTCGGAATGTGTTCCGAAGATTCTCCATTGTTCTACAGTGGGTCCCACGGACTCTAGAGCTGGCCTCCACAGATTCAAGAGGTGGCCCCTGCCCCCTTGGTATGACAATTGGCGTGGCACTTTGTTCTGTGTGGCACTTTGCTCCGTGAACAAGAACCGGGTCCCGACATACAGATTATACGTGTTCGTGTCAAAATACTGGAAACACACTCAAATGCACGGACACGACATTTGTGAGCCGACACTGTAACCGGAACAGAAAACCGACCAGTATTCAAAGAGTTTGCAAAAACAATTCAAGTGTACATATTTTTATCCAAGATAGTCCAACATAATGCAATATGATACAAGTGTGAACACAACCTTTTTGGATGCATGAACCATGGCGGGACAGCCTAGCATAAGTGGGCACATAAGTTGGTTATAAAAATCATGATTTGTGCAAGCGGATGAGCAAGGGAGCTTGATATAATGAGTACTTGATAAACGTGTGATGTGATTTAAAGTTACATTTTCCCTCCAAATCTACAGATTGTAACCCAAACTTATATAGAAGAATCAAACAATGCTAGAGAGATCATGGAGAGGACAGAAGATCACCACAAGAAGACGGGCCCCACCTCTCAATACAAAACCGCCAAAAATGGACATTTACCCGCCACCGCCGGTCCCACCTACCCCTTTTGGCTCCATATTTCTCCTTGTCATTCCATGTTATCACATCATCTCAATTTTATTGTTTGTTTTTATTGATTTTGTGCCTATATATACGAGAACAGAGAGCAAGCTCAAGGGGGCAATACTTTACATACTTAGACTATTTTCATTTTGTAATTTTGTTGAAGCTTTATACATAGTAGTTGGTTAATCTTGAGTTCATTGTTTTTATCTAATCTTTAAAACCTCTTAACTGAGCTTGTAAAGTTAGATTTTAGTATTTGAATTCATAGCTTGTATCATGGATTTGAACTTAATGAAGCTTTCATTTTTGCACTTTGGTTCTTAGTATCTCTTTAACTTTACTTCCTTACAATTTCATTTCTTACTATTTAATTACTTGCAATGTGTTTTCTTTGATCTCTTATCTTTTGTATTTTCTTTTGATATTGGTCATGGATAGTGAGTAGTGATATTGTTAGGGAAAGAGAATGGTTGTCTAAGTTACGTTTTTCTTTCACTCATTTCCTTTGCCTGATACTTGCTAATTGAACTCCGTCCAAATCTCACGCAAGCGTTCCGTTACGAACCCTACCCTACCACGGTAGCTGTGATCCCTAACCGAGACCGGTTGTGTTTGGTTTGGCTGAAGGCGAAAGTAAGAGATAAGAACGGAAGGACAAAGGTCAATAAACCGGATTTCACAAATACTGTGCTTAAACAGCCTAATCCACGTTGTTGTCGATTACTCTAACTTCAATAGTCAAGTTAGGCACAAAAGAATGAGTACGGATTTTCCTAATTTACATTAACCATCTCTATCTCTAACAAGCTTATATTTTGCATATACAAACACATAGGTTAGAATTGAACCATTCGGGCCTTTGGTTTAACTCGTGAGAACAAGAATTTAAAACGCACCATCTCCCTCCGAACGACCCGTAGTTATCACGGCTAGCTACACGCGACGCCGTCTTGATTACGGTTACTTCAAAACTTAAGATACGACACGCAAAATCTCTTTCGATCAAATGGCGCAAAATCTCCTTCGATCAAATGGCGCCGTTGCTGGAGAGACGGTAACGTTTTTATTCTTGTTTTTTCAGATTAATCTATGTATATTCTTGTGTATAACACTAACTGCTATTCTGAAAACGAAACTAAAAATCAAAAAATTTGGAAAACAAAAACAAAATAAATTTTAACGTTTTTGATATTTTGTTCTCTGTTATTTTGAATTGCTAACACTCCGAGATTAATTAGAAAAATTAAACTACAAAAATGGGACACTATTAAAACACTAAGACTACAGAAGAAATTTGGAGCCCCAATTCAAAAATCTAACCGCTGGTTTTACCATTTGGACCGTTATCGGCAGTTTTTCTGTACTTGTTTGCTAAATTTCGTTTTAGGTTTGCTCTAGTGTTCTGTTAGTACTCCACTTTTATGGTTTGATTTTCATAATTTTGTGTATGCAGGAGTTTGGGCACTAATATCTCTTTTTCGCACTAAATATCCGTTTTCTGACATTTTCAGATTTTACGGAATTATGAATTGCGATCGTGCGGAGCAAAATGTACATTTAAAGCCAAGGTGATAGTGAAGTATAGTACCAAATATCCGGATAGTTTGATTCGTGCTAACGAACTTTTCAAGCTAATCGATTCAATTCAACGGGGGTTTCTTAACCCAAAAACATATCAGTATATATTTCCTAACTCGTTCTTTCTCAAATCCGACGCGTCCATTATTCTATCTTTGCAGTATTCTTTTTAAGTTTGCTGCCAAATACTAAAAGAACTAACCCTTATTTGTTGCAGCGCCGCGCTTAAACTTAAAAAACGATTGTTTGATGTTTTGAACAACTTTTTTATTGATTTGCGCATTGCGTCCATTAATACGGACTTAAGGGCAAGCGAACCCCACAACATACGGTAAAGGGTTTCATCACCTTTCCCGTGGCCCACAAATCAAAAAATTGAGCATAACGTTTACCTGCACAAATTTTAAAAGAAACTAGAGTTTAAGACTTTAAGGACTTCGTGCTCATTACGAGAAATTAACTGTATTTAGAACACCGCTTAACATTATATCGTTCACGGGGTGTCTAGGCAAAGTGTTCACGGCGCAACCGCCAAAAGAGAAAGGGTTATTTTAATTAAGAAATTTCGCGAAAGCGTTGGAAAACCTCCCCTTATCTCTGTACTTACCTGGCCTCATGATCAGTATATCTTGAGCCCGTTTCTCGACACAGTTTTACTTCAACAATCAAGTTCTTGAGCAGCTCTAGTTGACCTATGCAAACCCTAGACGGATTAGGTGTGTGGTATTTGTGTCATGATTGTTTTTGTTTTAATTTTTGTGTGTATATTTAATTCTTTTGTTAATAACTAATACAAAACAAAAACAAACCATTCACCTCCTTTTTTCATTCCCTCTCCCCTTCTTCTTTTCATATCATGGGTACCTCACATCGACCAACTCTTGTCGAACTTTAATACCCTCAACCAGATATTACTTCATACGGCTCTTGTTTTGGTAGAACGTTAAATGATCCATCCATACCAAAACTCTCTTTGAAAGATTGGATAGACGCTTCTAGAAACACTGCATAGACACCACAATCCACTTCATATCAACCTTTTCAAACTTTCACCCCTTCTCATGTTGATACCCCTTCTAAGGGTAACGTGGCGACTTTTAAATCGATGTCCATTGCGGAAAGTATTGCACAATCCCGTAGCTGATATTTTATGCTTTTCACCACTCCGAATTCTTTAGGACAACAATTCCAACCGTTTTCCTATCAAGATGTTGATCCTAATCCTACCCATTCCACGCAACCATTCGATTTCTATCAATCCTACCCAACTTTCACACCCTCACTAGATATTGCCCCTGAACATCAATTTGGGAATTTCACGTATCTAAATGAATTTGAATCTTTTACTGAAACCCCTTTATAACCCATTTCTAGTCTGGAACAATCATTAGAAGAATTTCGGGTAGTTTCGTGCCGACAAATGGAGGAATTGAATGTATCCATGGCCTCCCTCATACAACCTAACGAACCAGTAGCTGGTTCTTAACTAGCTCAAAATTTTACAATGTATGATGTAGCGATTGAATATGTTGATGAGTTGAGTAGTGAAAGTGTGCAATCCACCCTTCCAAATCAAGCCTACCCATTCCTTGAATTCCACATCTTCAGTTTCGAATGTCTATCGAGTACACCAAATGATTCACTAATTGAATATAGAATGTTTGATGAGTTGTGCGACTATGTAGTGTTTGATTTACCCGATTGTGAAGGGTCCCTGTCAAGTGAAACCACAACCACTCCCTTTGATTTCTACACCTCTACTCTAGAACCACAATTGATTGAAAACCACGCTTTTGATGAGGTGTCTGAGAAGTTTAACTTTCACCTGAATGAGGATATCGACACTGGGAATATTTTGGATGGTGAACCCACAATTTTGGATGTGTTTTTCTCACCAATTCATCATGTCCTTTCACTTTCATATGGGCATCATACCGAACCATTAATTATTTTTCACGAACCCTGTATGCGTCTGGATATTGTTGATGATCAATGCATGGATGAGCTGAATTTTGAGGATGAACTAGTTTTACTAGATGAGTCGGATTTTCAAATTCATCATGTCCCTTCCATTGACTGTGATCATTCTCCTGAACTTTTAACCGATATCATTTATCGATCACTTCCCTCCTTCCTTTCCATCGTTTCCACTTCGCCAGATACCGTATCACCTTCATTTCTTACGTCTGGTTCACCGAGTTCGACCAGCCTATGTTTTCTTGTGAATCTTGAAAGGTTTGATCCCATTTCTCAACATGTTGATAGATTAGTACACTCTATTTTTTCACTTCGATCATTACAAACTATACTAATCTATTCAATCAATTTCCACCCTCAAGTTCGTATTTCATTTCTTTCTTCCTTTCGTTCATCTCCTCATCTACCGAGACTGTATACCACTTTCATCCACACACGGTCTCGTGTATTCTTCGTTTTCTTTCTCTCCTTGTTCTTCCACCAATCGTGGTTGCATCACGATAGAATGTTTGAATGGTTGGTGTTAGCCTTTGGTCTTTATAAGGCCTTGTATAGATAGATGATGTTCCTTCCCCCTATCTTTGAACTTCAACGCTTAACAGTGGAAACACCGTTTCACTTAAGTTTGCGGGGGGGGGAGGGCATTTTTGTGCATATATTTTGTTTCTTTTTTCTCATGTGTGTGTGTGTATGCGCCGACATATTTTGACCACTCAACAATTTTGACCCTCTTTGTGTAGCATGACAGTGAGGGCACTTTCAAGTTTAAATTTGGAGGTGTGCTCGGTAAGTATTTATATCTTTTGCATTCATGTGTATATTCTACATTTGCATACATATTTGAAAACCCATAAAAATCAGAAAATTTTCCAAAAACATAAAAACTTTGTCATCAAGTTAGCTAGTGGGAAAACTTAGATTCGAAATTCCAACGGTTTAGTTTGATAAGATAGGACTAATTAAATCCTATTTTTAGATTTTGAAAACCTGAAAGATAACCCTCTTTTGAGTTTAACCATAGCTAATATACGTCTTTGCATCACACTACACATGTCGTGAGTTTTGAAAATTAGATGAAAAGTCTGATATGTTTTAAAACTTTTAAATTGATAAACTATTTTTTGAGGATCAAATAGATTTGTTCGGAAATAAATAATATCAATAATAGTTTATAAAGTGAAGTGAATATGAAAGGATTGTATTGAAGCTTTAATAGGAACTAATTCTGAAAAATAACTCATATGAAACTTGATTGGAATGATTAATCCATACAAACACATCTTTTATCCTAAAAAGAATTGAACAACCGGCTATATCTCCATTCGCATTGAATTGTTATGATTTTCACGCTAAAATGAGTCTTTTTGTTTTAGGGCCTAGGTAACTTGGGTAATTAAGTCCGCCGGGATGTTTTTACTCCTAATGCCCTAAAACCAAGTGGTTTGGGTGCATTGGCCTAAAACTCGCTAAGAAATCTAGAAAGTCCAATTTAAAACAAAGTCAAGCAAGTGTTTTCTCCGAGTTAAAATTCCTAACGATTCTTTGTGTGAGAATAATCTTGACTAAAAACAAGTTTTTATAAAAAAATATTTTAACGGAGATATGAAGGTTTTATCATATGATAAAGACCATTACACGTTCACGAAGGTGTGTATGATACGAAAACAAGTAAAATCTGGAGTGAAGAATAAGATCTAGTTTTTCGTTAAGAAAGATAGAAATTCTGAATTTAAAACCTACGTGGAAAACAAAACTTGAGAAAAACTTAACTCTTTATATACTTATATGATCCTTTTGAAGTTTTATCCGATCTTTATTTTGTAACATGATGACTCTAATCAAACTTTTTGAAACATAACGAAACTATTTGCACCGCATGGAAAGACGTATAGGATCTTAAGTTAAATAAAAAGTGAGGTGTGAGAAATAAAGGTTCGATATTTCTAACTTAGGATAATAAAATTTCTAGCTTTGAAACTAAACCCTAAAATTAGAATTGACAGTTATTTTGCAAAACCAGCTTGACGGGATTTTGTGGGTGTAATCCGCTGAAAACCCTCAGGAGACAACACCCCTCCTACTAGGGATACCTAGAGGTTTTACGACTTGTTGCACGGACTCAGTGCAATCGCGTTCCTTGCGAAAGTGAGGTTTGGATTTTATTTTGTTCGGGACGAGCAAAAGATAAGTTTGGGTGTATTTATTCATCACGAAAAAACTGTATTTCAATACCGCTCATTCATTATCATTTTTGTGTATATTGGTACTATTAATCCGTGTCTGTTCAATAAGTATATATTATAGGTATTCGTGTCAAAACAATAGAAATACACTCAAATGCACGGATACGACATTTGTGAGCTGAAACTGCAATCAGAACAGAAAACCGATCAGTATTCAAAGAGTTTGCAAAATCAATTCAAGTGTACACATTTTTATCCAAGATGGTCCAACATGATGCAATATGATAAAAGTGTGAACACAACTTTTTTGGATGCATGAACCATTGTGGGACAACCTAGCACAAGTGGGCACACAAGTTGGCTATAAAAATCATGATTTGTGCAAGTGGATGAGCAAGGGGGCTTGATATAATGAGTACTTGATAAAGGTGTGATATGATTTAAACTTACATTTTCCCTCCAAATTTATAGATTGTAACCCAAGTTTATATAGAAGAATCAAACAATACTAGAGAGATCATGGAGAGGACAGAAGATCACCACAAGAAGACGGGCTCCACCTCTCAATACAAAACAGCCAGAAATGGGCATTTACCCGCCACCGCCGGTCCCACCTACCCCTTTCGGGTCCATCTTTCTTCTGGTCATTCCATATTGTCACATCATCTCAATTTTATTGTTTGTTTTTATTGATTTTGTACCTATATATACATAGACTATTTTCATTTTGTAATTTTGTTGAAGTTTTGTACTTAGTAGTTAGTTAATTTTGAGTTCTTTGCTTTTATCTAATCTTGCAATCTCTTAACTGTACTTGCAAGATTAGAATTTAGTATTTGAATTCATAGCTTGAATCATGGATTTGAACTTAATGAAGCATTCATTTTTGCACATGAGTTCTTAGTATCTCTGTAACTTTACTTCTTTGCAATTTCATTTCTTGCTATTAACTTAGTTGCAATGTGTTTTCTTTGATCTCTTATCTTTTGTATTTTCTTTTGATGTTGGTCATGGATAGTGAGTAGTGATATTGTTAGGGAAAGAGAATGGTTGTCTAAGTTACGTTTTTCTTTCACACATTTCTTTTACCCGATACTTGCTAATTGAACTCCGTCCAAGCCTTACGCAAGCGCTCCATTAGACACCCTACCCTACCACAGTAGCGGTGATCCCTAACCGAGACCGGTTGTGTTTTGTAACGACTCTGAATTTACTGTTCAGAATTTTCCAGTTCAATGTACATAAATGAGTTATACAGTCTGAGATTGAGTTATAAGTTAATTTTGTTAAATAACAGAAAAAAAATAACTTGTAGCTCACTGGTAAAGCCCTTGTACTACTGTGACGTAGCCCCGAGTTCGATCCCCATCAGACACATTATTTTTTTCTAATTTCTCTTTTAACTTTTTGGGAGCCCGAAATTTTACACGTTCAATACACAGAAAAATGAAAAGACAAAAAAATCGAACAGGCACAAAATGGAGTAAACCCTAATCTTATCTGGTGGCACGAATCTCAAAACTAAATGCTTAAGATCGACCGGCGAAAAAGCCCAAAGGGCCGGCGTGGACGGCTATGATGAGGCCAAATCGCCCCGTGTTCTGCACACCTGACTCTTCCCCTACCCCTAACTCCTCTGCAATGTTTGATTGCCCTGCAATCAAACAAAGCCCCTTCATTTTACCATTTATCATTTTTTTAATGCATTTTAGTTCACCATTTTAATTCCAAAACCCTAATTATACACTATAAATACCACCCCACACTTTTGATCAACATCATTCTGAAATTTCTAGCCAAAACTCTCAAAAATTTCCTAAGCACAAGTGAAGTACAGGTGGAATTAGCAAGCGGTCAACTTCCGGCGAGGATCGAAATAAGTTCTGGCGATCCCACGACGCCACAAAGTTCAACCCTCCCTCTTCTACCTTTCTTTAAGCTAATCAACTAGTAAGTCCCTTCTAATCTTCACTCCTCTTCTTTGAAATTCCATTTCAAAACGCATATCAGTAAGTGGAGTTATTACCGATATCTTTTTCTAAAACCTAGATAACTCCTTCTCTTTAATACTTTGTTCAAACTAATTTGTACACATCATTTGTAATCTTAAACCATAATTGTTTAGAATCAAATTCCATCAAAATTTCTCATGTAGAATAACTTTAATTTAAGTTTTTCATTTAAATACTATGAACTTTATATAACACCTCCTTTCGTATTCTTGTTAAAACATATTTTTAGAAAACTTCACGGCATAATGACCTACCCCTCACATACACACATGGTTCTATAGCACGATATCTTTCTTGTATGAATTTTTGTTTCGAGAAAAATGTTACAAGAAAATACCATTTATTATAAAAAACGGATTTCTTTTAAAACAGTATTCTTAATTCCTTTGCGAATATACCTCTACAACCCTCTTTAGGGGATCCGCTATTGGATGGTGTGGATTATCGCACATCTTTGGGTTAGTAGAGCGAGATGCAGACCTTCTTACGGAGCATTTGATCTCGAAAGATTTTAAATACGTTTTTAAGAAAAAAGCATTTTTTTCTAATTAGATAAAATTTAATTTATTTTTAATAATTATATAAAAATTAAAAAATCCATATTTTAAAAATGCAATAAACTTACATTTTCCCAAAATGAAAGAATTACAAGTTTCACTAAAATACCATCAAGATACCAATAAAAGACCAGTCTTACAATAAAATACCATGAACTTTCCAAGCTAAAGTAATTATCACTAAAATACCTCAAATCCTTAAAATTCATATCCATGAAAACCCTAAATAATATAAATAAATTCTCGAGATTTATTTTTAACTATATTAAAATATTTTTCATAAAACCCCCTCGAGTTATATAAAACAATATTTAAGGACTTTAGTAAATATAGGTTTAAGCGGGATCAATTCTATTGAGCCCTAGGGAGCCGGAGAAAGTGAGTGCTTGTTTATTTAAGATAGGAAACTTAACGGAGTTATCAATGGTAATTGTCTTGGAAAAAGACATAAACCCTGCCGTCCATGTGCAGCAGTTACCGATGACTCCCAAACCTAATTCAAGATCTAAATCAGTTATAAGTGTCTGACTCAAGTCTGAGTCCATTCAATCCTGAATCCAAAGTCAAATATGAATACTTGAATACTTGAATTCAAATATCAATATCAATATGAATACTTGACTTGACTTGACCGAACCATGGTTATAACTTGACATGATTACTTGACTACAAGATTACACCCTGAACCTGACTACTTGAACAATTTGTACCCATAGCCTCGGCAAGACTTGTAAAACATAACATATACAATACATTATGCGGGTATAACGGGATAGATTGGTACGGAACGTATTAACGTGGCACGAGATGGTCACTTAAAAGACACCTACATGAACTCTTGTACCGTTGTCCCGTGGGTTTTGACGGGGCCTTATACAACATGTTACCATAGTCCACAGGGTAAGATGTACTCCTCTCGTATACATAAATACCTTCTGTACCAAGCTACAAACAGCTACGTTAGTATAACAATCATATACCTATACAACTTAACAGTTTCATATCACATTACTTGTTCTATCCCATTTCATCTTTTGAGATTTACCAAGCGTAAGTTCGCTGACGACATTCCTTCTAATTCTTTCTTTGGAATGTTCGTCAGGAGGACCGGTCATTGAAGAGATCGAGCCTAGCCAGGAGGACTTGGACCAGCTTACTGCCCAGCCGGACATCTAGCTCTCCTTGTATTTATTTTCATCTTGTATGCCACTGTTTAGGCACTGCTTTTTATCATTGTATATTTTCATTTTCAAACAGTTGTATTTAAAGTGAATGTAAATAAAGTTGCTGTTCATTTTTATATCTCTTGTCATTCTTGTGTATTATATATCTATATATTGCTTAATTACGCTAAATGTATTTATTTCTTTGTAAATACGTTGCGGCCTGCCATGCCACCGTTTCCGTATACTGGGAAGCGGGGCGTGAAAGGTTTTGTTGGCGGCCCATGCAGGTCATTTCTGCATGAAGTCTTAAGCAATATATCACAAGAATTATAAGAATCAGGAACTATACATTCCTTACATTTAAAATTCCTTGAATCTATCTTAACCATTCTTTTTCTATTAAGGTCATGGATTCTCCCAACAACACGAGCACGAACATAAATGGAAACACCCCACTGATTCGTATGTCAAAGAATAATTTATGTTAACCGCAATCAAGAACGGTGTCGCCTGGTAGCTAGCCGGTGAGTACGGGTCGGTCCACAGGGATTTTGTGAATTTCCTAATTGCTCCAACGAGTTAATTCCAAACGTTGTGAATGGATTATCTCTAAAACCTAAATTGATTTATACTAAGACTAGAATCTTGCTAGGGTTAGGTTTAGGGTAAGTTTGGAAATTGAATGTTTCCTCACCGCTTTCAATGCCCTATTTTAGATCTATTAGGTGTTATGGTAATAATTAATAAAGGGGATTAGTACCATCGGGAAGAAACGATGTTTCTTCCTCTAGGTTCTTGTCCTTCCTTTCTTAATTATTACCCTAACCTCCGTGGAAAACATACACAACCGGTCTTTTATACTACGGTATCACCGTTACCTCGAGGGGTAAGGTGCCGTAGGGAACGGTGTGTGTATGTATGCATGGATTCCTAATTATTATGTGTGATGGGGCAAGAAAGGGGTGAGAGAGTTCATCTCTCAAGCCTTTCCCTAAAACTAACCCTAACAAGCGAGGAGACTACTCGCTCATTAGGGAATTCAATAACATTCTAAATTAAAAGTAAACTAAGGCAATGAAATAGAAAACTTACTAATTTTATTGATGGCTCTCTCCAAACATCAACACAGGAATTACAGATCTGAATTTATGAAATGAAAAGAGGCATGAGCCAAAACAGGTTTTTAGGGTTCTATTTATAGATTCATAGAAACCCTAGGTTACAATCGCGTCACATCTGTTTTTACAAGAAACCCTAGTCAACGATCCGCACACCGCCACAGAATTTCCACCAACACGGGCAATAGACGGCCGCGGAACCGCGGCCATAGGGCCTATTTGGCCGCGGTTCCGCGGCCAAAGAGTGATGGTTTGGGCTCAGTTTTTCTAGGCTTGGTCTTCTTGCAGCTGTCCTCTGTTTTCTTCAGTTCTTTCTTCAAAATGTCTTATGCTTTTCTTCCAGATCTTTCCAGTGAATATTGTAGTGGACTTTTACCGTTTCTTCATGTCGCTGCCTTTATGCTTTGTGAACTGTTGTTCATTGTTCTTCATTGTCCCTCAAAATGTAGGCACGATCAAGATTTCACCATTTATCATTCGTAGTCTCACTTTGTATCATCTTTTTCATCAATTTCACCGTTTTTATTTCGAGAACCTGTAACCTGCAACTATGTAGCAGACATAGATCAAAAGCACCTGTTTATTTGTAAAAAGCATAAGAATGGGGTTTATAAGAATGCAAAATTATGGTATGAACAAATACCCCCAAACTTATCTTTTGCTCGTCCTCGAGCAAACCTAGTTTTATTCTCAACAAAATCCTAACCTCACTTTCGCAGGGAAACGCGATTGCACTGAGCTCGTGCAACAAGCCGTTAAACCTCTAGGTGTCCCTAGTAGGAGGAGTGTTGTCTCCTGAGGGTTTTCAGCGGATACTACCCACAAAATCCTATCAATTAGACCCATTGACTTTTATTCTCCAATTGGGTTTTCTAACAAGGAAGTCTATTATCTTCGACTCGTAAATTATCCACCCGTATTCTTCACGCTTCCTTATCACTTAACTTAAAATTATATATATTCTGTAGACTTAGCTTTCGGCATCTTTTAAGTTTTCCTTCTAAGGTTCTATCTCAACTTAGGAATTTTTATCATCTCTATTAAAGATATATGTCCTATTCTTCATTCCTATCTCTTATCTAAATCCCAATCACATACCCCTACGTATGTGTATATATCACCCCTACACTTGGAAATTCAAATCAAGCTATCATACTCTTGTCCGTCGTCCAAAGCACTTCTTAATAAGTGAATTTTTAGATGAATTTCGCTCACACATCCTTCATACGATCATTAATACTTCTTGAGGTACCAACAACCGATTACAAAATGTGTTTGCACATTAAAGAGTAATTCCTAGTCTTGTAACACCTAAGGCTTTAGCAGTGACTCCCAAACCAGTTGGTCTAAGCCACTAGGCGACGAAGCACCCTTGCTAAATATTTTTCTATTTTTGCAGCCTTAAGTAATCACAAAAACCAGTGTTCATTTTTTTTTATTATCTCTTTATTCACACTTGGATTTTTTTATTTTATTTTCTTCGTACTAAGGAATTTAGACAAGAGCATTTCAAGGTCTCTCCTACTATTCCAAGTTTCAAGGTTCGTGTTTGTGCAATTTGTAGGGTATATATTTTCAGAATTTAGACTTAAGCTTTAGGAATTATTTTTCAAATTTATACTTTAATAAAAACATCAATACTTTCCCCTTGTTTTAACTTAGCCCAAGAAGTCAACTCAAAATTTGCCTATTTCTAAATAAACTACAAAGACATATACTTTCTACCGTTAAACTTTAAGAAATGTTATTTTTAGGGTTTTTAATTTACAAAGTCTAGGATCTAGTTTTTCCTAGCTAGTTAACCTTCTTGTCAAACTCAAGTCAATTAGGGCCAAAATTGAATACTTTAATTTTTATAATTTTTTTTGAAATTTTCAATTTTTTATGGGTTTTAAAATAAGTATGCAAATGCAAAAATTGTATACATGAATGCAAAGGAAGAAAGCTTACCGAGCATACCCCTAAACTTAAACTTGACAGTGTCCTCACTGTCATGCCACACCAAGAGAGTTGAGAATGTCGGCACTCCCCTGTTTATTTATTTATAAATTTTTTTTTATTCTTTTGTTAAAAGAAAAACAAAAATATATATACAGAAAGGCCCCTCCAAACTTCATTGAAACAATGTTAAACGTCATTGCCAAACTTTGCAAAGACCAAACGTCAACACCAGCCATTCGAAAAATTTATCTGTATAGAGTATCGGTTGGTGGAAGAACATGTTGTACCGATCCAAAAAGAATTGGGGAAGATAGAAGTGGTGGTATGGAAAGTGTGGAAGTGAATAGATAGGAGTGATGATGAATAAAAACGAGAATGTGAATGATCAGCAATCAGTGGAATATTGGCATTCTCGTAGCTTATTAAAAGAAAAGGGGGTGGTTCAACTTCTAAAGGAGGAGGTTGACTATCCACACTATCCCCAAGATGTTTTTGTGGATCCTTTATCGACTTGGCATCATCCATCATATGCATATGATATTCAATTATGAGGGAACTAATCTCCTCGATGTCCGCCATAGTCCAGCCGAAAGCTTGCCGCTTATCTTGTAAGACCATTAAAAGGGCTTTCTCTTGCTCGAGGGCTAGAGATGCCGATATGATAACGGGAAAGGTCTCATTCTCACCGAGGTAAGCATATTTAAGGTAAGACGGCAAGGGCTTTAGTTCGAGTTTCGGAAGCGAAACAATCAAAGGTAAAATTGGGGGATCTACCTCGAACTCAAAGGACTTCAACACTGGTTTGAAATCACTGCAAACAACCGGTTCAGATGGTTCAACTAACTCATCCAAAAATTCAAAAGACTCATATTCGGGCGGTGGGTCATCAAAATCATCCGAAAAAGTGAAACATTCATAATCAATATCGGTTGTGTCAAGGAGGGACGCACTAGTGGCGTCAAAACTGTTGTCATCAAACAGAAATCTTTCAAGCTCACAGTCCTCCTGCGTGATTTCGTGAATAGAGCAAACTTCTCGTGTACTAGTTTTAGGCATGGGGGGCAGACTTCCTATCTTGTAAATATTGAACTCACTAGACGTTTTCCCGAAGGATAGAGTCATAGAGCCATTGCGACAATTTATTACGGCATTGGAAGTGGCCAAAAATGGTCGACCGAGGATCACCGGAATTTGGTTCTGTGGGTTAGCAACAGCTTATTTGTCCATAACAATAAAATCAACGGGGAATATGAAATCCCCTACTTTGATCAACGCATCCTCTAACTCACCCCTAGGATGGGTGATCGATCGATCAGCCATTTGGAGAGTACAACGAGTGGGTTTCAACTCTCCAATCCCTAATTGCTCGTACATGGAGTAGGGAAGCAGGTTAACACTAGACCCAAGATCTAAAAGTGCTCGATTGATTTTCTTATCCCCAATTGTTATTGAAATCGTAGGACAGCCAGGGTCCTTTCATTTTTGGAGTAAGGGTTGAGGTTGGTTAATAGCATTGCTCACTGTACTAGCCACTAGCTCTTTCTTGGGTATTTGAGACTTTCTCTTCAAGGAGCATAAGCCCTTTAAGATTTTCGCGTACGAAGGGACTTGTTGGATTGCATCCAAGAGAGGTATATTTATGCTAACCTGTTTAAATAACTCCACAATCTTCTCCATTTGTGGAGTTGGTTTATTGGGACTCAACCTGTTTGGAAATATTGCATTTTGAAAATCTGTTGAGTCCAATGTCTGTGGAGTAGAATGTGGAGTTGGAACGGATCCCAGTGTGGGTATGTTCGAGAAGTGAGAAGTGGATCCGTTCAGATTAGAAGAAGAAGAGCCTTTTGAAGAATGAGGAATAGGCTCTAGCGGAGAAGATGAAGGTGAAGAAGATGAAGATGGAGAAGAAGAAGAAGAAGAACCACCGGCGGGGGTGTCATCACTAATACCCACGTTATTTTGCAACACTCTTCCGGATCTCAACGTGGTCACCGCATTTACATTATGATTTTGATATTCATATGCGACATGTGCATTGTGTGTGTGACCAGGATTTGGCAATGGTTGAGATGGAAGCTTTCCCTTTTCTCTCTCGCTCAACGCAGCAGTTAGTTGTGCAATTTGTGCCTCAATAGATTTGATGCTTTGATCGTATGAAGCATTGTTGTGCACTAAAGACTGGATGGAATTTTCCAACCTTTCTGCGGAATGTGTAGATTGTTTGAGAAACGCATCTAGACTTTTTTCTAGCGAGATAAGCTTATCATCATTTGGTTGAACAAAATTGTTCGTTTGATTTGGATAAGGTTGTGGTTGGAAAGGTTGCTGGTATTAAGTTTGTTGTGGTGCTTGTTGTTGTGGAGGAGGAGGCCTTTGAAAGTTGTTGTTTCCTTGGAATTGTTGATTTTGATTCCAAGCAAAATTTTGGTGACTCCTCCAACCCGGATTATAAGCCGAAGAGTAAGGATCATTTCTTTGTCGTTGCTGAAAGGCAGCATTGACTTGATCTTGTCCTTGAACAGGTGGATTGTAATGACACTTTTCAGTAAGGTGTGATGGATCCGAACAACAAGCACAAACAGTTCGTGGGGGTAAAGCAGGGGCAGGAGAAGGCGATGAGATTTTGGTCTCAATGGCTTCTAGTTTTTTCGTAAGTGCTGCCATCTCAGCCTTCATAGCAATCGACATATCTAATTGATATATGCCTGCCCTAGATTGACCAATAGAAGAAGATGAAGTGATCTTGGTGCTTTCCCACTGAAGTGTTTATTCAGCAAGATCCTCGAGAAACTGCCACGCTTCCTCACTAGATTTAGTTAGAAAGTGACCTTGACAAATGGTTTCTAGCAACTGCTTCGTTGCTGGGTTCAATCCCTCGTATAATGTTTGGCAAAGTTGCCAATTTTCGATCCCATGGTGAGGGTATTGAACAAGTAGGTCCTTGAATCTTTCAAAACACTTCCAAAATGGTTCGGAAGGAAGCTAGGAAAATTGTATAATCTCATTGCGAATTCTCGCGGTCTTGTGATGAGGATAAAACTTTTTAAGAAAAGCTTTAACAAACTCGTCCCAATTTCTAATTGAATGTGATGCTGTGCTGTATAACCACTTCTCGGCTAAGTCACATAAAGTGAAAGGAATGACCCTTAGCCTTATAGCATCATCTGATAATTGGGTTGTTTTCATCATGGCGCAAACATTTTGGAATTTGTTTATGAAGATGTAGGCATCTTCGGATTCCAGTCCGTGAAATTTTGGCAGCATATTGATGAAGTAGGGTTTTATCTTAAAATTGTCCCCATTTGCCGGTGGGAGTGAAAGACAGGTAGGTAAGGCAGTGCGGACAGGGTAGAAGAGATCCTGGAGCGCGATTCGTTGGGGCGCTTCAACAGGCGGGTAATTCGGATTATTCGCACCTAACAGAGGTGGAATCAGTCCCATGGGTAAGGTGTTGTTGGGATTATATCCCGACATACCTTCGGAAGAAGAATTTGAAGGTGGAGGTAAGGAAGTGGAAGGAATTTCGACTTCGGAGTCGAAAGCTTCGTCGGTCGGTACCAACGAAACACGGACTAATCGGGCGCTAGTGTCCCTAGTCCAAACGGACATACACTAAAGAGGTAGTGTAGTCAAAAAGGTGAAACAGAATGTGGGGATAAGAAAATGTCAATGAGAAGAAAGTGGGTGGTGGTGGGGTGCACAGATTTTAAGCGACAAGTTGCAATTTTTTTTTTTTAATTTCCTTTTTTCTTTTTCTCTTTATTTGGAACTTTTTGCAAAAAAAAGATTTTCGATAAAGGGCTTAGACACAAATGCAATCAACCACAAATGCACAATCAGGCCTAGATCTAGGGTCACCTAGGTCAGCTAGACAGCTCCTAACTGTTCCAAAGGGCTGGAAATAGGACCTCAAACCGTCTCTTCACCGCCAATTGCGGCCAGGTAAGTGTCAGGTGAGTGGGAGGCTCTCCACTACAAGTAGTGGCCCTAATTAAGTAACCACTCGCCTTAGACACACTTGCCTAGACACCACAAAGTCAGGTTAGGATAAATGATCGATGCCTATAACTAGTCCTCTGTCCTATTGAGCGTGGCGTCCTTAGGGCTGAGTCTAATATTTTTTTAATTAAGAGATGGTCAATGGATATGCCTTATGTGATTTCTGGGGTCCTGGGAAGGGTGATGAAATCCCCACCCAATCTGGATTGGTCTCAAGCCCCTTAAAGTCCGATTAAAAATATGCAAAACAGTAATAACCACTTGCAATCAAATTTTTTATTTTAAGCGCGACGCAAAGAATCCTGCACAAGATCAATTATTGGAAGGGGGAGAGATTTTTTAGCGCAAAGAATCCTGCAGGAGATTTGACAAAAGATATATCGGGATTTGCAGAGGAGAAGATCAGAAGACTTATAGAGAGGATCCACGTGCCGAAGAGATCAACCCGCGGCGGATCTGCGGTCGCAAGTGGACTTCGGCGGCGGTTCAGCGGTCGACTCGGCGGCTCGGTTCCCAAGAAAATTTTTTAGATGATGATGTCACCAGAGAACCGCGCTTCCGCGGTCAGAAAGGGTATATTGCGGCGGTTCCGCGGTTAGGGTGCTGGTTCAGATCCTGAGATTTTTTCTGTTGTTCTGTTATTGAAATCCCCTTCTGTTCAGATCTTCAGCTTTCTGTTTCGCCCTCTGGATTTTTCCAGATCCGAACTTGTACGCCGTTCCTGCAAAATTCACAAGATAAACCCTTCAAACAATAAAAGAATGATAAAATTTTTATATTTTTATATTTTCTGTTTTTATGATTTTTTTAATTTATATTAACCCGAAATTGCAAAAAGAAAATACTACGCCATCCCCGGCAACGGCGCCATTTGATTCGTTTGTCAAAAAATAATTTATGTTAACCGCAATCAAGAACGGCGTCGCTTGGTAGCTAGCTGGTGAGTATGGGTCGGTCCACAGGATTTTGTGAATTTCCTAATTGCTCTAACGAGTTAATTCCAAACGTTGTGAATGGATTATCTCTAAAACCTAAATTGATTTATACTAAGACTAGAATCTTGCTAGGGTTAGGTTTAAGGTAAGTTTGGAAATTGAATGTTTCCTCACCGCTTTCAATACCCTATTTTAGATCTATTAGGTGTTATGGTAATAATTAATAAAGGGGATTAGTACCATCGGGAAGAAACAATGTTTCTTCCTCTAGGTTCTTTTCCTTCCTTTCTCAATTATTACCCTAACCTCCATGGAAAACATACACAACCGATCTTTTATACTACGGTATCACCGTTACCTCGAGGGGTAAGGTGCCGCAGGGAACGGTGTGTGTATGTATGCATGGAGTCCTAATTATTATGTGTGATGGGGCAAGAAAGGGGTGAGAGAGTTCATCTCTCAAGCCTTTCCCTAAAGCTAACCCTAACAAGCGAGGAGACTACTCGCTTATTAGGGAATTTAATAACATTCTAAATTAAAAGTAAACTAAGGCAATGAAATAGAAAACTTACTAATTTTATTGATGGCTCTCTCCAAACATCAACACAGGAATTACAGATCTGAATTTATGAAATGAAAAGAGGCATGAGCCAAAACAGGTTTTTAGGGTTCTATTTATAGATTCATAGAAACCCTAGGTTACAATCGCGTCACATCTGCTTTTACAAAAATACCCCCTAAGAAAAAGACCTAGTCAACGATCCGCGCACCGCCACAGAATTTCCACCAACACGGCCAATAGACGGCCGCGGAACCACGGCCATAGGGCCTGTTTGGCCGCGGTTCCGTGGCCAAAGAGTGATGGTTTGGGCTCAGTTTTTCTGGGCTTGGTCTTCTTGCAGTTATCCTCTGTTTTCTTCAGTTCTTTCTTCAAAATGTCTTCTGGATTTCTTCCAAATTTTTCCAGTGAACATTGTAGTGGACTTTTACCGTTTCTTCATGTCGCTGCCTTTATGCTTTGTGAACTGTTGTTCATTGTTCTTCATTGTCCCTCAAAATGTAGGCACGATCAAGATTTCACCATTTATCATTCGTAGTCTCACTTTGTATCATCTTTTTCATCAATTTCACCGTTTTTATTCCGAGAACCTGTAACCTGCAACTATGTAGCAGACATGGGTCAAAAGCACCTGTTTATTTGTAAAAAGCATAAGATTGGGGTTTATAAGAATGCAAAATTATGGTATGAACAAATACCCCCAAACTTATCTTTTGCTCGTCCTCGAGCAAACCTAGTTTTATTCTCAACAAAATCCTAACCTCACTTTCGTAGGGAAACGTGATTACACTGAGCTCGTGCAACAAGCCGTTAAACCTCTAGGTGTCCCTAGTAGGAGGAGTGTTGTCTCCTGAGAGTTTTCAGCGGATACTACCCACAAAATCCTATCAATTAGGCCCATTGACTTTTATTCTCTAATTGGGTTTTCTAACAAGGAAGTCTATTATCTTCGACTCGTAAATTATCCATCCGTATTCTTCACGCTTCCTTATCATTTAACTTAAAATTATATATGTTTTGTAGACTTACTTAGCTTTCGGCATTTTTTAAGTTTTCCTTCTAGGGTTCTATCTCAACTTAGGAATTTTTATCATCTCTATTAAAGATATAAGTCCTATTCTTCATTCCTATCTCTTATATAAATCCCAATCACATACCCCTACGTGTGTGTATATATCACCCCTACACTTGAAAATTCAAATCAAGCCATCATACTCTTGTCCGTCGTCCAAAGCACTTCTTAATAAGTGAATTTTTAGATGAATTTCGCTCACACATCTTTCATGCGATCGTTAATACTTCTTGAGGTACCAACAACCGATTACAAGATGTGTTTGCACATTAAAGCGTAATTCCTAGTCTTGTAACACCTAAGGCTTTAGCAGTGACTCCCAAACCAGTTGGTCTAAGGCACTAGGTGATGAAGCACCCTTGCTAAATATTTTTCTATTGTTGCAGCCTTAAGTAATCACAAAAACCAGTGTTCATTTTTTTTATTATCTCTTTATTCACACTTGTATTTTTTTATTTTATTTTTTTCATACTAAGGACTTTAGACAAGAGCATTTCAAGGTCTCTCCTACTATTCCAAGTTTCAAGGTTCGTGTTTGTGCAATTTGTAGGTATATTTTCAGAATTTAGACTTAAGCTTTAGGAATTATTTTTCAAACTTATACTTTAATAAAAACATCAATACTTTCCCCTTGTTTTAACTCAGCCCAAGAAGTCAACTCAAAATTTCCCTATTTCTAAATAAACTATAAAGACATATACTTTCTACCGTTAAACTTTAAGAAATGTTATTTTTAGGGTTTTTAATTTACAAAGTCTAGGATCTAGTTTTTCCTAGCTAGTTAACCTTCTTGTCAAACTCAAGTCAATTAGGGCCAAAATTGAATACTTTAATTTTTATAATTTTTTTGAAAATTTCAATTTTTTATGGGTTTTAAAATAAGTATGCAAATGCAAAAATTGTACACATGAATGCGAAGGAAGAAAGCTTACCGAGCATACCCCCAAACTTAAACTTGACAGTGTCCTCACTGTCATGCCACACCAAGAGGGTTGAGAATGTCGGCACTCCCCTGTTTATTTATTTATAATTTTTTTTTATTTTTTTGTTAGAAGAAAAACAAAAATATATATACAGAAAGGCCCCCCCAAACTTCATTGAAACAATGTTAAACGTCATTGCCAAACTTTGTAAAGACCAAACGTCAACACCAACCAGTCGAAAAATTTATCTGTATAGAGTATCGGTTGGTGGAAGAACATGTTGTACCGATCCAAAAAGAATTGGGGAAGATAGAAGTGGTGGTATGGAAAGTATGGAAGTGAATAGATAGGAGGTGATGATGAATAAAAACGAGAATGTGAATGATCAGCAATCAGTGGAATATTGGCATTCTCGTGGCTTATTAAAAGAAAAGGGGGTGGTTCAACTTCTAAAGGAGAAGGTTGACTATCCACACTATCCCCAAGATGTTTTTGTGGATCCTTTATCGACTTGGCATCATCCATCATATGCATATGATATTCAATTATGAGGGAACTAATCTCCTCGACGTCCGCCATAGTCCAGCCGAAAGCTTGCCGCTTATCTTGTAAGACCATTAAAAGGGCTTTCTCTTGCTCGAGGGCTAGAGAGGCCGATATGATAACGGGAAAGGTCTCATTCTCACCGAGGTAAGCATATTTAAGGTAAGACGGCAAGGGCTTTAGTTCGAGTTTCGGAGGCGAAACAATCAAAGGTAAAATTGGGGGATCTACCTCGAACTCAAAGGACTCCAACACTGGTTCGAAATCACTGCAAACAACCGGTTCGGATAGTTCAACTAACTCATCCAAATATTCAACAGACTCATATTCGGGCGGTGAGTCGTCAAAATCATCCGAAAAAGTGAAACATTCATAATCAATATCGGTTGTGTCAACTGTGGTAGATTCAAGGAGGGACGCACTAGTGGCGTCAAAACTGTTATCATCAAACAGAAATCTTTCAAGCTTGCAGTCCTCCTGCGTGATTTCGTGAATATAGCAAATTTCTCATGTACTAGTTTTAGGCACGGGGGGCAGACTTCCTATCTTGTAAATATTGAACTCACTAGACGTCTTCCCGAAGGATAGAGTCATGGAGCCATTGCGACAATTTATTACGGCATTGGAAGTGGCAAAAAATGGTCGACCGAGAATCACCAGAATTTCGTTCCTTGGGTTAGCACCAGCAGACTGCTATCCTGATGCACCTCCCCGAAGCTAAGTCACCCGGAGTCAAACAATTCCGGGCATTGCATCCAAAGCATTTCTCAGGAAAAGAGAGCCCACTGGAGGCAGAAGAATAGGATCAATCGATATAAGATGATTCGGCAACAGCATAAGTGCCTGATATTGCCTGGGTGAGAGTTGTGAAACTGCAACTGACAGACAACGCCAGAATCTGGTGGAAGGCTGAAGAAAGTCATCTCACCCAAGTTATCGAGTGGAAGACATTTCACGATCTGTTTGATGCGAAGTACTTCCCGGAGACTGCTCGTTTCTACATGGAGTAGCAGTTTATTCATCTACAACAAGGCTCGATGTGGGTCAAGTCAGTGGATGAATACGATACTGAGTTTACCATGCTTAGCAGGTATGATATTGTCTCAAATTCAAATTACTGATATCAATTACTACAATGCTAACACAAGGTCGTAACAGGTTCGTGGCACACCTGATTCCTACAGCTGAGATCCGGGCACGACGATTTCAGCAAGGGCTGGACCCGGAAATCCAAGCAGCACTCGTTACCGGGGATTTTCCCAACCCATGATCTTGCTTTGAAGGCTGCCCGACGCTATGAGGCAGTTGTAAAGAAGAAGGGCAGACTGCAGACTGCTGGTATGAAATGCCCTGCCACTCAGATGATAGGAGGAGACTCTTCCAGGCCAACTCTTGCACCCAGAAGACCGGGAGGAGCATTTAACCGACCCAGTCTAGACTTTTGCTTCTATTGTAATAGGAATGGACACCCGGCGAAGGACCGTAGGAATGCAAATGGTCTGTGATTAGTTTGTGGCGCATCCATCACGCCATAGGAGCATGTCCATATCAACTCAAACCAGCTCCAGTACCAAGACCCGCAATCACGTTTCCTCAGCGGCCAGCCATTTAGGCTCCTGTATCCCGACTAGCCCTACCTGCTCCACCTCCACACGGACCTTCTGCACAGCCTCCTCGTCAATTACATCTGGCACAGAGGAACATGCCTCAAGGGACAGAGGAATGTGCCTCCAGCAAGGAGGAATGTACCTCGAAGTCAAGCTTTCACAATGACAGTTGAGGAAGTCGAAACCACAAACCAAGTCATCACTGGTAACTCCCAATCTTTCAAACATTTTCAATCCTTATATATCAATATACTTTTTCCTATACCTAAACATATCTCACACAACTTAGGTACAATCTTAGTAGCCTCCCTACCTGTCCTAGTACTCTCCGACACTGGAGCATCACATTGCTTTATATCGTAACGGTTCGTCCGAACTCATCCGATTCTAGTTAAACCGCTCGTGTCCAGCTGGAATGTCAGTTTAGGGAACGACGTTCTAAAAGCAACTATGGAATTTGATCAGTGTCCAGTTGTAGTTTGCGGATAAGAATTATACGCGAATTTCAAAGTACCGGACATCCTAAATTTTGATGTTGTGTTGGGAATGGACTAGCTGGGAGTTTTCTATGCTACGATTGACTGCCGTCAAAGGAGGGTGGTATTAGAAAAACCAGATCATCCGGTGTTCTATTTCAAGAGTGGAGACCGTACCCTAGAACCCAGCGTCTACAAGGCAAAACCAAAGAAGGCAGTGGTTGCAACATTACAAGTGGAAGAATCGAAGCCAGAAGTAGTTCGAGAGTTCGAGAATGTATTCCGTGAAGATATCTCAGGTTTGCCTCCCGATCGAGCTCTTGAATTCAGCATTGATTTACTACCTGGTGCACAATCTGTAATCAAAGCTCCGTACCGGCTAAGTCCAGAAGAATTGAAGGAGATCCACATACAATTATACATATTCTTGAAGAAAGGTTGGATTCTTCCCAGTACTTCAAGTTAGGGATCTCCGGTATTACTTGTGATGAAAAAAGGAGGTTGATACAGGATGTGCGTAGACTATCGAGCTCTGAACGAAGTGAAGATAAAGAACAAGTATCCACTGCCGTGTATCGATGATCTTTTCGATCAGCTAAGTGGGTCTTGTGTATTTTCGAAGCTAGATTTTCGTTCAGGTTATCATCAGGTGAAGGTCAAAAAGTTCGATATTCCGAAGACGGCGTTCGGGAATCGCTATGGTCATTATGAATATCTAGTAATGCCATTTAGAGTGACCAACGCACCTGCTATATTTATGAATCTGATGAACCAAGTTTTCCGAGAGTACTTAGACAAGTTCGTTGTCATCTTCATTGAAGACATCCTGGTGTATTCAAAGAGTCGGAAAGAACATGCCGAGCACTTACGGATTGTCCTGGAGACATTGCGACAACATCAACTCTATGCCAAGTACAGCAAATATAAATTTTGGCTAGATCAAGTCGGATTTCTCGGTCATATCGTTTCGGGTGAAGGAATCTCAGTAGATCCAGCTAAGGTGTCAGCTGTCAGCGAGTGGACGACACCAAAGAAGGTGAAGGATATACGAAGTTTCTTGGGATAAGCAGGATACTACTGACAATTCATTGAAAGCTTTTCGAAGATTGCAACACCCCTGACCAAGATCATACATAAAGATGAAGCATTCGTATGGTCAGAAGCATGTGAAAACGATTTTGTAGAGCTCAAATCAAGATTAGCTTCTGTTCCTATTCTCGTAATACCGGATCAATCTGGAGGATTTGTTGTGCATTGTGATGCGTCCGGAAGAGATTAGGATGTGTTCACCAGCATGGAAAGGTTGTAGCTTTTGTATCAAGACAGCCGAAAGTTCATGAGCGCAACTATCCAACAAATGATCTAGAGTTGGCAACCGTTATCTTCGCACTTAAGATTTGGCGCCACTATCTTCTGGGAGAACGAGTGGATATATACGATGACCACAAGAGTCTAAAGTATGTATTTACTCAGAAGGAATTAAACATGGGACAGAGAAGATGGCTAGAACTCATGGCGGACTTCGACATCAATCTACAGTATCATCCTGGGAAGGTGAACGTAGTTTCCGATGCACTTAGTCGCCATCCATTAGCAATGAATCTCACCGCTCAGTGGAAGCTACAGCAGGAATTACACGGATCGGCGATTGAAGTAGTTATGCCAGGTAATTCTTTAGGTTTGATGAACTTACAAGTCTAGTCCACTCTTATCAATCAGATCAAGGCAACTCAAGAAAATGATGTCAACCTGCAAAAGATCTGGGAACAGGTAGAAAGTGGATTTCGAACTGACTTCATCATCCACGAAGATGGATCCTTGAGATATGGAAGTCGACTATGTGTACCAAACGGCCCAGTTTGAGAGGAGTTGATAAAAGAAGCTCACGGCTCTTCTTATTCTGTACACCCCGGTAGTACAAAAATGTATAAGGATCTATGGCAACACTACTGGTGGTATGGAATGAAGCGCGAAGTAGCAAGAAGCGTAGCCAAGTGTTTGGAGTGTCAGCAAATAAAGGCTGAACATCACAGAACTGCTGGTCTACTTCTGCCGTTACCAATCCCAAAATAGAAATAGCAGCACATTAGCATGGACTTCGTGACTGCCCTTCCTTGCAGCACAAAGGGTAACGATGTAGTATGGGTTATTGTGGATCGACTCACCAAGTCGGCTCACTTTATTCCCTTTCGAGTTGGCCAATCTACCGAGACGCTGGCAAAGAAGTACATGGAGGTGAGCATGAATTTAAAGTAAGATTTAACTCTTTAAAATGTACAATATTGATACCCATGAACTCATGCAGGAGATTGTGAGATTACATGGAGTACCAGTTTGCATCGTTTCCGATCATGACACAAGATTCCGATCGAAGTTTTGGCAGAGTCTGCAAGTTAGCCTGAGAATGAGTCTGAACTTCAGCACATCTTACCATCCACAAACGGACAGACAATCCGAGCGAACAATTCAGATTCTGGAGGACATGCTAAGAGCTTGTATGTTAGACTTCGGAGGTTCATGAAAAGATCACCTACACATTATGGAGTTTTCATACAACAACAACTATCAGGCAAGCATTGGAATGGCACCATTCGCAGCATTCTACAGACGGAAGTGTCGTTCACCATTAAGTTGGGACGACGTCAGAGATCGGGAACTCCTTGGACCAGAGATGATCGTGGTAACTGTGGACGTAGTTCGCACGACCAGGGAAAGAATACGCATAGCCCAAGATCGACAGAAGCATTGGGCAGATGCAAAGCGCTGAAACCTGGAGTTCCAATCCGGAGACCATGTTTTCTTAAAGATTTCTCCAAACTAAGGAGTGATCCTTTTTGGCAAGAGAGGTAAGCTCAGTCCGAGATACATATGACCGTTTGACATACTCGAACGAGTTAGAGAAGTGGTATACCGTTTGGCACTACCACTCTCATTGGAAGGAGTGCACAACGTGTTCCACATATCCCATCTATGAAAATATGTGAGCGACCCCAGCCACATCCTTGATCACTCAGAGCTCACAGTCCAGACTGACCTGACTTGCGAGCAACAACCCGTTGAGATCCTGGACTGAAAGGTGAAGACACCGCGGACAAGGAAGTAAACTTGGTCCGAGTGATTTGAAGAAAAGATTCGCCAGGAGAATCAACATGGGAACGAGAAGAAGACATGCATGCAAGATATCTTCACTTATTTGTAAATTAGTCCATATGTAAATGTAAATTTCGAGGACAAAATTTTTATAAGGAGGGTAGAATGTAACAACTCTGAATTTACAGTACGGAATTTTCCAGTTCAATATACAGAAATGAGTTATACAGCCTGAGATTGAGTTATAAGTTAATTTTTTTAAATAACAGCAAGAAACAACTTGTAGCTCACTGGTAAAACCCTTGTACTGCTGTGACGTAGCCCCTGTGTTCGATCCCCATCAGACACATTTTTTTTCTGATTTTTCTTTTAACTTTTTGGAAGCCCAAAAGTTTACACATGCAATACACAGAAAAATGAAAAGACAGAAAAATTGAATAGGCACAAAATGGAGTAAACCCTAATCTTATCTGGTGGCACGAATCTCAAAGCCATATACTTGAGATCGACCGGCGAAAAAGTCCAAACGGCCGGCGGGGACGGCTGTGATGAGGCCAAATCACCCCGTGTTCTGCACACCTGACTCTTCCCCTACCTCTAACTCCTCTGCACTATTCGATTGCCCTGCAATCAAACAGAGCCCCTTCATTTCACCATTTATTATCTTTTTAATGCATTTTAATTCACCATTTTAATTCCAAAATCCTAATTCTACACTATAAATACCACTCCACACTTTGGATCAAGATCATTCTGAAATTTCTAGCCAAAAATCTCAAAAATTTTCTAAGTACACGTGAAGTTAGCAAGAAGTCAACTTCCGACGTTCCCACGACGAAACGAAGTTCAACCCTCCTTCTTCTACCTTTCTTTAAGCTAATCAACTAGTAAGTCCCTTCTAATCTTCACTCCTCTTCTTTGAAATTCCATTTCAAAACGCATATCGGTAAGTGAAGTTACTACTGATATCTTTTTCTAAAACCTAGATAACTCCTTCTCTTTAATACTTTGTTCAAACTAATTTGTATATATCACTTGTAACCTTAAACCATAATTGTTTAGAATCAAATTCCATTAAAATTTCTCATGTAGAATAACTTTAATTTAAGTTTTTCATTTAAATACCATGAACTTTATATAACACCACTTTTTGTATTCTTGTTAAAACATACCTTTAGAAAACTTCACGGGGTAATGACCTACCCCTCACATACACACATGGTTCCATAGCAAGATATCTTTCTTGTATAAATTTTTGTTTCGAGAAAAATATTACAAGAAAATATCATTTATTATAAAAAACGGATTTCTTTTAAAACAATATTCTTAATTCTTTTGTGAATATGCCTCTACAACTCTCTTTAGGGGTCCCGCTATTGGATGGTGCGAATTATCGCGCATCCTTATGCTAATAAAGTGAGATGCAGACCTTCTTACAGAGCATTTGGTCTCGAAAGGTTTTTAATACGTTTTTAAGAAAAATGCATTTTTTCTAATTAGATAAAATTTACTTTATTTTTAATAATTATATAAAAATTACAAAATCCATATTTTCAAAATACAATAAACTTACTTTTCCCAAAATGAAAGAATTACAAGTTTCACTAAAATACCATCAAGATACGAATAAAACATAAGTCTTACAATAAAATACCATGAACTTTCCAAACTAAAGTAGTTATCACTAAAATACCTCAAATCCTTAAAATTCATATCCATGAAAACCCTAAATAATATAAATAAATTCTCGAGGTTTATTTTTAACTATATTAAAATATTTTTCATAAAACCCCATCGAGTTATATAAAATAATATTTAAGAACTTTAGTAAATATAAGTTTAAGCGGGATCAATTCTCTTGAGCCCTAGGGAACCGGAGAAAGTGAGCGCTTGCCTATTTAAGATAGGAAACTTAACGGAGTTATCAATGGTAATTGTCTTTAAAAGAGACGCAAATCTTGCCGTCCATGTGCAGCAGTTACCGATGACTCCTGAACCTAATTCAAGATCTAAATCAGTTACAAGTGTCTGACTCATGTCTGAGTCCATTCGATACTGAATCCAAAGTCAAACATGAATACTTGAATATGAAGCTGAATACTTGAATTCAAATATCAATATCAATATGAATACTTGATTTAACTTGACCGAACCATGGTTATAACTTGACATGATTACTTGACTACAAGATTACACCCTGAACCTGACTACTTGAACAACTTATACCATGGTCTCGGCAAAACTTGTAAAGCATAACCTATACAATACATTACGCGGGGATAGCGGAGTAGATTGGTACGTAACGTATTAACGTGGCACGGGATGGTCACTTAAAAGACACCTACATGAACTCCCGTGTCGTTGTCCAATGGGTTTTGACGGGGTCTTGTACTACATGTTACTATAGTCCATGGGGTAAGATGGACTCCTCTCGTATACAAAAATACTTTCTGTACCAAGTTACAAATAGATATGTTAGTTTAACAATCATATACCTGTACAACTTAACGGTTTCATATCACATTACTTGTTCTATTCCATTTCATCTTCTGGGACTTACCGAGTGTTAGTTCACTGACGATATTCCTTCTATTTCTTTCTTTGGAATGTTCGTCAGGAGAACCGGTCACTGAAGAGATCGAGCCTAACCAGGAGGACTTGGACCAACTCACTACCCAGCCAGACTTCTAGCTCTTCTTGTATTTATTTTCATCTTGTATGCCACTGTTTAGGCACCGCTTTTTATCAGTGTATCTTTTTATTTTCAAAAAGTTGTATATAAAGTGAATGTAAATAAAGTTGCTATTCATTTTTATATCTCTTGTCATTCTTGTGTATTATATATATATATTGCTTAATTACGCTTAACGTATTTCTTAGTAAATACGTTGCGGCCTGCCACATCACCGTTTCCGTATACTGGGAAGCGAAGCGTGACATGTTTGGTTTGGCCGGAGGCGAAATTAAGAGATAAGAACGGAAGGACAAGGGTTAATAAGCCAGATTTCATAAATACCGTGCTTAAACAGCTTAATCCACGTTGTTGTCGATTACTCTAGCTTCAATAGTCAAATTAGGTACAAAGGAATGAATACAAATTTTCCTAACTTACACCAACCTATCTCTATCCCTAACAAGATTATATTTTGCATATACAAACACATAGGTTATAATTGAACCATTCGGACCTTTGGTTTAACTCGTGAGAACAAGAACTTAAAACGCATCATCTCCCTGTGGACGACCCGTACTTATCACGGCTAGCTATATGCGACGCCGTCTTGATTGCGGTTACTTTAAAACTTAAGACATGACATGCAAAATCTCTTTCGATCACGGCTTGTATATTATTCTTTGGGGCACGTCCAGATTGCAGACGCAGGCAATGTTGTATATTCAGGTTTTCATTACATACACTAGGATTACCCCATGGCGGTGTACACGAGTAGCCAGGTTCTAGAGGGCAACGAGCTTCCATCTTATGGCGTTGAGACCGGGGTGTCTTACTCTAGAATTGGCGGGCAATTCGCCTCACTCGTATAGGGTATAGAATTGACCCGCGGAGGGGTGCCCAAGTCACCGGATTTTGGAAGTTCTGGGTGGCCCATTCACTTCGTTGATTGGTGTTTCTTCGCTTCTGGGATTGGTGGGTGGCTTTCCGCACTCATAGAGGTCTAGGATCCGATACTATGGGCTATCCACACGACCGGAAAATTGCATTTCATATTTGGCTCCATTGAAATATACTTTTCCTAAATTATTCGCATTTCCATACTGTGTTTGCTTCTGCTGTGATACTTCTGTGATGTTACTTGATATCATGCATGAGACAAATGTTGCTATATATTATATAAATATTTAGTAGACTCTATATATGTTTTGCATCCACGCTAGTCCTGTCCCCGCCCTGCAGTATGTTAAGTAATCTTACGGTGAAGACCCGGGACCCTTTAGCGAATGCGGATGGCATATATATGCGTGCCTATTTTCGTTCCTTTTCTGGAAAGATATGATTAATTGATGGTACTGCATTAATTCTGATTAATGTAAGGAAAATAAACCTAAATGATGTTGTCGGAACCAATTTTTAAAACTGCCCGGTTTTCTTCAAATCCATAGATGTATTCTTTTGTATTATATAGAGGTATTCGGTTAGGAATATCTCGCACGTCATTCTATGAGGAAAGAGCCTTGATCCCTTTATAGGGAGTTCGCTCTTAAGCCAAAGTTTATGTTTCTAGTTTTAAAAGCAGAGCCTAAACCACTCCTTTTCAAAACCACTCGGTTCCTTCAACGATATCAAGTTCATTACGTTGAAGGTTTTTCGCCAAAAAACTGCCGTTGCCCTCCATCATTTCAGATTAGTATTGCCTAGTATTCGTGCTGCGTTTTTTAACTTCGTTAAGGCGTAGTGTACGGTCGCTAGGTAATGTTTTTCTGCCGTCAGAATATGTGATTAGTTAGGACATCCACATTGCTTTGTTGACTTCGTTAAGGGCTTATACGGGTGGTTCTAATGTAATCCAGGATAATGACGGGTTGAACTTGACTAGCGACTTATGATTTGTTGATTTCGTTAAGGTCATAAGTCGTTAGGGGTAAGAACTATATCAGGAGTTTCAAATATAAGGGAAACTTGTCAAGTATGTGCATACCTTATAGAGTGTAGTGATTTTGGTCGGCTTCCATCAAGATTATCATGCGATGATAGTTGAGTCCCGATTCCCACAGATGAGTAGTTTACTCCTCGGGATATCCCGACTAATTCTCCTTTTAGGATTTGAAGGAGAATTCGAGGAAACAGTGGGAGCCATCCTGATTAGATGAAGTGATTAACCAATATAATCTAGGTTAGAGTGCACGCTAGGTGTTTCTTTTCTCTGTCTAGTTTGAAACCATGACCTACCTTAAACTATAACTCATGAACCAAGTTAACCAAACCTTCTTTTATATCTGGTTTTGGATTGTCATGATTCACGACAAATTCACATATAGCCATGCTATTCCTACTTTCCCTTTGATTTTCTCCGGGGATGGAGATCCATATTGTTTGGAAAGGACATCTCGTATATTTACATACGAACTCGAAAAAATTAATTTCAGTTTGAGAATGGCCACGGGTTCGGGAGAAATTGAATAGTATTATTCGGTTGTCTTTTCCCTTTATTTTCTCTCAGGTTGAGAGAACTCCTTGAATTAGGAGAGTACGCCTATTACGCTTATTGGATAGTTTTCTTCCAAATCTTAGGAAAGTGTTGAATGGTAGGGAAAGAAGAAAACTAATTAGCCTAAGTGTGGTGTACAGAAGGTAAGAAGTAAAGACATATAAAGAGATTGAAGTGAGGGCAATTGCGACTACTGTCATGAATCAGGATAGTGGAAGTGGCATTATTAGGAATACCCGGCTACTGATTAGTATAAAATATTGCACATTTTAATGATTATTTTCCATCTATTGTTAAGTTCTAAACGGTGTTTATTTTAATTATAGAACATACGAGGGTTTATGTGTAAAAAGTTTATTATCATATGTTTCTACATTATAATTAACATAATGAGGGAAAATACATGCATATAATATTTATAAGAAATATTGTAATTAAAATATGCATATCATATCAATTATTTCCAATCAATATTCTTAAAGATCTAATATCATATAAAATGGTTAGGATAATATCTCAAAAATACCAAACCTACTAACACTATGACTTGAGATATTGTGCAGATATTAGCTCAGGTCTGGAATCCAGGAGATCCAAATTAAATCGGGATGTTGGAATCAAATCTGCCAGAATATGGAAGCAAATCGAGAGATCTAGCAATGACAGAGACTTAGAGTATTACTTTAAGAATCTAGACATTGAGAGGATCTCCAAAAAATCAAGATAAAATAGCATAAAAAATCCCAGAGACTGAAGCCATCAATACGCGACGGAACCGCGGCCAAATAGGCCAATATGCGGCGGTTCCGCAGCAGTTCTAAGGCCGTTTGATGAGATATTTTGGTGTATCAGCATATAATCATATATGAGATCTAGGGTTTCTAGTTTCTGTGACTATAAATAGGACCGAGAGTTTCACATCAAAAATCATCATCGAAGAGATCAAGAGGTCCAAAGCGATCCACGAATCCGAGTGATCATCAACTAGTCATCTACTTTCAATAAGATAGAGATCTAGATCAAGTAGGGTTCTTGTACTCTACTTTCACAAGTTGTGGGCAATGGTTGATTAATAAAAATAGTGTTTTTATTATTCTTTTTGCAATTACTTTACGCACTTACTTTCTGCATTTACTTTATGTATCTTAATCATGTTTTCATTCTTCAATCTTTCTTCTAATTCTCAAACCATGAGTCAGTAATTTCTAACTTGCTAGGATTCATAGGCTAGGGTAAATCAATGGATGATAAAATCATTTAACTTCTTTTATACATTTTAAAGTCTATAAACTTTAGCAAAACAAATGTTAACATCTTTATCGGGCGCGTACCAATTTATTGCTAGTCACGACCACAATTCGAGATTGGTTTAACACTTGTTTTGTTAAGAGCTAGACATGAATAGAAATCAATGCAAGGATAGGGGTTAAGAGTGGGGAAACCCTAGTTTCTTCCAAAAGAACCCTAATATAAATTCATCACTATCAATCTAGTTTTAAACTATTAAAAGATAAAATGAGTCATTTTTAATTATTCATCATTTACTACTAGGTCCTATGAACCCTACAAGCATCTTCTTTATAAATTCTACATCCGTATTAAAATAGATCTATAACCAATCACTCTTCTTCAATCAACTCGTCTAATACAAGAAAAAGATTCACGTTTCCCTGCGGACGACCCGTACTCATCACGGCTAACTACTAGCGACACCGTCTTGATTGCGGTTACTTTACGAAAACACTTTTTCAGCACGATCAATCAAATGGCGCCGTTGCTGGGGAAACGGCTGTAATTTTTTTCTTGTTATTTGGGTTGATTTCTTATAAAATTCAGCGAACATATTATAAATGAGAACCAAAACCACATCTTGTGTATTTAACGATTATTGTGCGAGTTTTGTAAGAGATTTTGGAGTAACTAGAGCAAGCCAACAGAGATTTAGATAATCTCAACATATCCAAGAGGAGCATAGGGGTGCTGTGAAGAAAATTCAGCAAGAGAACCCTCCATAGTGCAGCGGAATCGCGGCGAAAAGAAGGAATTGGTGGCGGAACCGCGGCTCTCTGGTTGATTTGGACCCCCAAATCCTCCGGTAATTTCCTAATATCTTCTCTCTCCTCTAAGATCTAATAATCTGATCTTTCCTGCAGGATTCTTTGCAAATATCGCCGCTCAAAAATCTTTTTGCGTGTTTTGATAACGGTTTGTTTGTGCATATCTTAACCGGACATTAAGGGGCAATAACTCAAATCTAGATTAGGTGGGGATTTCATCGCCCTTCCTAGGCCCCACAAATCACAAAACGAGCATACATTTATCCTATATTAATTAAAAAATATCTAGACTAAGCTTCTAAAGACCGTCACGCTCAATTAGGACAAAGGAGAGTTGTGGGTAATTTATCGCTTATCCGCATTTCTCTTATGGTGTCTAAGGAAAGTGTGACTAAGGAAAGTGGTTACTTAATTAGGCCCGCTATTTTCGGTGATTCGTATAGCGGATACCTCTCACTTATCTGGCACTTACCTGGCCACAAGAGTGATAAAGAGGTTGTAGTGGATTGATCCTGCAGCTTGTCCTTTAGAAGTCTAGGAGTGGTCTAGTAATTTGACCTAGGTGACCCTAGTTCTCGGGTTTGATTATGCATTTTGTGATTTGTTGAGTCAAGCCTCACGTCTGACTATTTTTTCAAAACAAACCTTATTAAAATCGTTCTCACACACGCTGCCACGTGCACTAAACCCTCTTACTGCATGATTAGCTGGACACGGGATTCTAGTGCCCGTCTTGTCCACGTTTTTTCTATCAACTCCGAAATCGGTACTTCTTCATTTTTATTTCCCCTCCACCCACCACATCTCCTGAAATGGACAGATCTCCATCGGGATTTCATGATACCACCCTACCATCACCCGTACGTGCGCAGAATCCATCGTGCATTTCTCTCCAAGAAAGATGCTACCCCATACGTGGACCCCTTCCTACTTGTCTGTCTCTTCCACCGGCCAATGGGGATAATTTCGAAATTAAACCCCACTTCATCAACTTGTTGTCCAAATTTCATGGGCTTGAATCCGAAGACGCATACATTTTCATAACCAAATTCGAAAACGTATGTTCAATGATGAGCATAACCCAACTTTCAGGGGATGCTATGCGATTACGTCTTCTTCCTTTTACCTGGTGCGATCTAGCATAAAAATGGCTTTATAGCACTGCCGCACATTCTATCGGTAAATGGGACGAGTTCGTTATAGCATTCCTTAAGAAATTTTATCCTAATCAAAAAACCGCCCGTGTTCGAAACGAGATTAACCAGTTCACCCAACTTCCCAACGAACCATTCTGGAAATGTTTTGAATGGTTTAAAGATCTTCTTGTCCAATGCCCCCATCACAGAATCGATAGATGGCAAATTTTCCGAATTATATATGGGGATGTTAATCCTGCCAAAAAACAAATGCTTGAAAACATTTGTCAATGCCATTTTATATCAAAAGACGATGGTGAAGTTTGGTAATTTATGGAAGATCACGTTGAACAAACCTCACAATGGGAGAGCACTAGACCAACATCATCTTCATCTAAGGCATGTATCCATCAGCTCGACGTTTCCATCGCAGTGAAAGCCGAAATGGCCACGGTGCAAAAGAAACTCGAAACTATCGAAAACAAAGTCTCGCCAACCTCCCTAAACCAAGTTACGCTCCCCAAAACCGTGCGTGGATGCTGTTCTGACCCATCATATTTAACGAAAGAATGTCTTTTGAATCCCCCGTTTCAAGGTCAAGAACAAACTAATGCTGCTTTTCAGCAACGACCTAGAAACGATCTTTATTCTTCCACATACAATCAGGGATGGAGGAATCACCCTAATTTTTCTTAGAACCAAACTCAAACTCAAAATTCATTCCCAAGCCAAAATAACTATCAAAGGCCTCCCCCACAGCAACAGCAGCCACCACAATAAAGTCAGCACCCCTTTCAACCGCAATCTTTTCAAAATCCGGCCAACAACTTTGCACCTTATAATAATTCTTTCCCAACGGCCGGTACCGATAAAACCTTTGCACTCGAACGTAGCTTAGAAACGTTCATTAAACAATCTACACAAACAACGGCTAATTTAACGTCTTCTATCCAAACGTTAGTGCAACACACTGCTTCCCATGGTGAAAGCATTAAATCGATAGAAGCACAACTTGCACAATTACATGCCGCAATGAGAGAGAGAAAGGGAGATTTCTATCTCAACCTCTACTAAATCCCGGCCACTCACAAAGTGCGAATATCATCCTTCAAAATCATAATGTGAGTGACGTAACTACGTTAAGATCGGGAAGAGTGCTGAATAACAATGTTGATAAAAAAGTTGAAGTTGATGACATTGATGAAACCCCGGCCACTACTTCTACTCCTACTTCATCTAATCCAACATCTTCATCTGAGCTTATTCTCCGTTTTCCACTAGGCTCGAACCCTCAGCCCATTTCCTTGAAGGAATTACCATCTACGACCATCCCAAATCCAATTTTGGGATCCATTCCATCCCCATAAACATCTCCACAAAAGTTGGACCCAACCCTTATTGATAAAGGTCCTTTTCCACACAGGTTGAGGACCAACAGACTATGTCCCCAAAAGGAGAAGATTGTGGAAATTTTTATATAAGTTAACACAAATATTCCTCTCCTAGATGCTATCAAACAAGTTCCTTCCTATGCGAAAATTTTAAAGGACTTGTGCATTAGGAAAAGAAAAATTCAAATGCCTAAAAAAAGTTTTCTTAGCGAGTAATATGAGCAATTCTCTTACCTAATTGGTGCCCACGAAACGTAAGGACCCCGGTTGTCCTACAATATCTATAACTATTAGGGGTAAAAATATCAATCGTGCTCTACTCGATTTAGATGCTAGTGTTAACTTGCTGTCGTATTCTGTTTATGAGCAATTAGGCATAGAAAAGTTGAAACCTACGCATTGTACTCTCCAGATGGCCGATCGATCTATCATCCAACCTCGGGGTGAGCTAGAAGACGTGTTAATCAAAGTCGGGGAATTTATATTCCCTGTGGACTTTATAGTTATAGATACACAGCTTGTGGCAAATCCACAGAACCAAATTCCGGTGATCCTAGGTCGACCTTTTCTAGCAACTTCAAACGCGATAATCAATTGTCATAACGGTTCAATAAACCTGTCCTTTGGGAAGATGACAATTGAGCTTAACATTTACAAGTTAGAAAGTCAACCCTCCGAACCCTATGCTCATGTATGTTATGTCGACACGATAGCTACCGACAATTGCGAATTTGAGGAGCTTCACGATCTCGACGCCACTAGTGCGTTATTGTTTGATCCTACTATCTATTATACAAGTGAAGACCCTTATGTCGAGAAGTACACACCTAAGTCCGAACCCTTTGACTTGTCGAATGATTTAGTCGAGCAATCCGAGTTTCATAACTCCTTTTCCGATGAGATTATCATTCGAAATCTTGATGAAATTTTTGAAGATATTTTTGCCGAAGAACTCGCATTCCTAGAAGACATGCGAGTTGTGATGAATCAACCCTCACCCAAAGAAGTTGAACCGCCATCCCTTCTTCTTATCAAGAACGAGAATGCGAATTTTGCACCATCACTGTTTCGTCTCTACCAACCGAGACGTAAACCCGATCGATTACGCCTCTTATCTCCCTACTTCTTCACATCTATGATCTTCCACCAACTATGTTGTTATATCGATAAAATATTCGAATGGTTGGTGTTGACTTTTGGTCTTTGTAAAGCTCTGCATAGACCGATAACTTTACCCCCCTCTTATAATTTTAAATGCTTAATACTGTTTTACTTAAGTTTGCGGGGGGAAGGGGGAGAAAAATATTTTGGCTCTTGAAAGAAAAACAAATTTTTTACAAAATTGTGAGCCAAAAATATGTTTGGGGAGGATTTCACTGACATTAATTCTTGTTCCCTTTACTAACTTTTCCTCCTAAGTCTACATGTTTTAAGCTTAACAGATGATATCAGTGAGGCCACTGATGCAAACAATTTTGGGGAAGGTTTGTGCTTATTCACGCATAATTTTGCATTATACTAAATAATAGCACAAAAATTTTAAATTTTTTTTTGATAATAAAAGTTAGAAAATGAAAAATACATATGATAGGAAGGAAAAGTTTAAGAAAAGTAAGAAAATTATATATTTTATAACGAAGCTAGTAATAGATAGTCATGAGCTGTTGTCCCAAGGGTTAGTAAGAAGAAGGGAATCACTAATCTGAGAATAGAAATAAGTCTGAAAAATAGTCCATATTCTTTAGTCCAAACATCTGAACGTTTATACCCTACTATATGCACTTGCACACATCTTAAAACTTGGGATAGTAGATGATACCTTGAAATACTCTTATCTAAAAGTCTTAGTATGAAGGAAAAAAGTATAAAAATAAAAAAATATTTAAAAAATGGTGAAGAAAAATGAACACTGGTTTTGTAATTATTAAGACATTATAAAAAAATATAGCGTATGTGCTTTATCACCTAGTGCCTTAGACCAACTGGTTTGGAAGCCACTGCTAAGGTTTAGGTGTTGCAAGACTAGGATATTGCTAATTACGCCTTAACAAGTGAGCACGTTTAGTAATCGGTTGGTTAGTACCTCAAGAAGTATTAACGGTCGCATGAAGAATGTGTGAGCAATTCCATCTCTAAAACATTCACCGACTAAAAAGTACTAAGGAAGATGGACAAGAGTATGATAGCTTGAATTGAATTCTCTAAGTGTAGAGATGTATTTTACACACACGTAGGGGTATATGATCAATGTTTGGAAGAAAGATAGGGAGGAAGACTAAAGGCGAAATTTTATTGAGGGATGATGTGATTTCTGACATCTTTTCATGAACATTAAGATAGGGCCGATGACTACTAAAAAGCTAGTGTAGTTTGAAACTCTTATTTTCAAATTCTTTCTTTTATATATTTTTTTAATCTTTGTATGTAACTTTCATCATCTTTCTTTTATTATGGGATTTTGTGGGTGTAATCCGCTGAAAACTCTCAGGAGACAACACTCCTCCTACTAGGGACACCTAGAGGTTTAAAGGCTTGTTGCACGTGCTCAGTGCAATCGCGTTGCCTATGAAAGTGTGCTAGGTTTTTTTTTTCTTTTTCTTTTTCTTTTCTTTAATAACTAGTTTGCTCGGGACGATCAAAGTTAAGTTGGGGGTATTTGATCAGTCTAAAATATTGCACATTTGAAATATTATTTTCCCCACTATTGTTAAGTTCTAAAAGGTGTTTATTGTAATTATAGAACACATGAGGGTTTATGTGTAAAATGTTTATTATCATATGTTTCTACATTATAATTAACATAATTAGGGAAAATACATGCATATAATATTTATATGAAATATTGTAATTAAAATATGCATATCATATCAATTATTTCCAATCAATATTCTTAAAGATCTAATATCATATAAAATGGTTAGGATAATATCTCAAAAATACCAAACCTACTAACACTATGACTTGAGATGTTGTGCAGATATTAGCTCAGGTCTTGAATTCAGGAGATCCGAATTAAATCGGGATGTCAGAATCAAATCTGCCAGAATATTGAAGCAAATCGAGAGATCTAGCAGCGGCAGAGACTCAGAGCATTACTTTAAGAATCTAGACATCGAGAGGACTCCAAAAATCAAAATAAAATAGCACAAAAAATCCTAGAGACTGAAGCCATCAATACGCGGCGGAACAGCGGCCAAATAAATCAATATGCGGCGGTTCCGCGGCAGTTCTAGGGCCGTTTGATGAGATATTTTGGTGATTGGATCGTATCAGCATATAATCATATATGTGATCTAGGGTTTCTAGTTTCTGTGACTATAAATAGGACCGAGAGTTTCACATCAAAAATCATCATCGAAGAGATCAAGGGGTCCAAAGCGATCCACGCATCCGAGTGATCATCAACTAGTCATCTACTTCCAATAAGATAGAGATCTCGAGCAATTAGGGTTCTTGTACTCTACTTTCACAAGTTGTATGCAATAGTTGATTAATAAAGGCAGTGTTTTTATTATTCTTTTTGCAATGACTTTTTTCACTTACTTTCTACTTCTTAATTATATTTTCCTTCTTCAATTTTTCTTCTAAATCTCAAACCATGAGTGAGAAATTCCTAGCTTGCTAGGGTTCGTAGGCCAGGGTAGATCAATGGATGATAAAATCATTTAACTTCTTTCATACATTTTAAAATCTATAAAGTTTAGCAAAACAAATATTAACATCCTTATCGGACGCGCTACCAATTCATTGCTAGTCACGACACGATTCGAGATTGGTTTAACATTTGTTTTGTTAAGGGCTAGACATGAATAGAGATAAATGCAAGAACAAGAGTTAAGATTGGGGAAACCTTAGTTTCTTCCAAAAGAACCCTAATCTATATTCATCACTATCGATCTAGTTTTAAACTATTAAAAGATAAAAAGAGTCTTTTTTAATTATTCATCCTTTACTACTAAGTCCTATGAACCCTATAAGCCTCTTCTTTATAAATTCTACATCCGTATTAAAATAGATCTATAACTAATCACCCTTCTTCAATCAACTAGTTTAAAGTAAGAAAAAGATTCGCGTTTCTCTACGGACGATCGTACTCATCACGGCTACCTACTAGCGACACCGTCTTGATTGCGGTTACTTTACGAAAACACTTTTTCCGCACGATCAATCAGCTACCCCCTCGAAACATTTTCATGTTTTAGTTTTACTGTACGGTGTTAATTAAAAACTACTTTCCCAATTAGATTCTGACTCCAGGGTATGTATTTACCGGACTTTATTCTCACATCAGTATGGCGTTACAGATGCAGAGTGGGAATAGAATATTGGGAATTTGGTGATTAAATTCTCAATGTCAGAATTCTTTGTAATTGGTGAGATTTGAAGAAATCATCTGGGTTTTGCCTAACGACAAAGATTTGGTTTTGAATGTACGTTGTTATGCACCAATTTCAAACTGACATATCTGTACGTTTATTTTGTAAAGTGAGATATAATTTTTTGAAATTATGTTTATGACATATACCTTTATTAGTTGATAATTAGGTAAGGTGCATTTAATAACGGAGTAATTCTTCTAAACCAAAATGCATTTTTCAAACACACGGAATTTGAGTTAGTATACTCTAGGGACTTATAGATGGAAATGTATGTTGTCCCGTGTCCTTCGAGACAAAAGGTTGGTAATCTTACTTCATTCAGTTTACTTATGAGTTCTCTGATTTTAGATACGCATTCGTTATAATGCAAGGTCCAAAGATTTTGAGAACTTTATAGGTATAAGAATAAAATAGAGAACTATACGTTAGAAGTATCAGGATTCTTCGAGGTGATCGAAAATGTAGATACTTTTGCTAGGTATTCCATCATAGTAATATTGAGAATATGATTCTCTCATAGGTTACTCATCCGTTAGTGCGCTCCTTGATGGGTAATGTTGCATGACCTTTTTCTATATGGGATATGCATTGGACACAGTTGTATAACAATTGAATATGGTTCCAATTAAATTAGTGTCTTTGATTCTATATGAACATAGAATGGTTTCATATCTTAACAATATTAAGATATATAGAGTTGTTCTTCTTATGCTTAAAACCAGATTCCGGATAAATTCAAGGCACGTTTCAGTAATGGCAGTTTGTGGCTTATCTCAGGCTTTGACGAGGGTTAACATTCCACCATTTGAAAGATCAAAGGTTATTTTGTTCTTGACTCGCCATCTTTTTATAAAAAGAATCTTTTTTCAAAAGAAACAAGTGGGAGTATGGTAGAACTGGAAGTGATTCCAGAACCACAAACGGTTACTAAAAATTTAGCAGAATCTGGAGATTCAATTGGATTCGACAATCTATTAGCCACTCCACAGATTTAGTGGGTTACCTCAGCTACTCGAAAGGTACTTCGGTTTCCTAAAAAACGGTGACAGGGAGTTTTTGATAACCCAAGCTTGTCACTACTGCTGTTCTTGATTATGAGATTTGGGAGGTGGATGACTATAACGTCATTCTAAATTGAATTTAGAAGTGCACATGTATATCACTTTGCCAGAGGGTTGTTATAGTCAGTAGGTGCAACGAAAACATGGTGGGCAATTTGCTTATATCTATTTATAAACTAAAGCAAGAAGAGCAGAGACGGATCATCTGTTTTGGTGAAAAAGTCATAGAGTTTGACTTCATCGAAACAATAGATGGACCTGATAAGAAAGTATTAGGGAGTGATGTCCTGGTATTTGGATGACGTACTCCTGATAGGAAGTGATGTTCCTATACTATGATCAGTGATACTGTGGTTGTCACATGTGTTTCTCCACAAAGGATCTGGACAAAATATTTGGGATTCTGGTGACTAGATCTATGGTTTTAGATCTAGATTTAGGAAGTGTCCCAATTTGGGTATTTTGACATTATTCTAAAGTGTTTTAGAATGGACGACTTCTGTTGTGGTGGTGTACCCGCAGGTGATGGAGTCACCCTCTCTAAAAAGATGTCTTCTAGACTAATGAGGAGAGAGATTTTCTTGATTGACATATCACTTGTTTAGAAAATTGAGTCAATCATTAGATGTCAAGTACCACACCGAATATTGCTTTTGCACTAGTTGCAATAAGCATATATTAATCCAATCCTGGAGAAACATTTGGAAACAGCTATGAACATAATAGCATGTTCTTGGTGTCTGGTAATGGCAGCCTCCTGCAGAAGGCGATTAACGGTTTAGGCTTCCAAGATGACCTGGATGACAGAGTAGCTGTCAGAGTTATAAATTTACCCTCTTCTGAGGGACAGTATGTTGGATAGGTTTCCAAGCAGAATACTAAGGTGGTCATGGCACTCGGTGCTGATTACATCGGCAATGGATACAGTCTAAGAAGCTTGTTGGATTTGGTGTTCATATTATGAATAAGGTCCCATCAGATATCCAGAGAAGTTCTAAGACAGGTATCACTTATTTCGGGAGATAGCCGTTTTCCGCAAAGTTGAGAAATACAGAGATAAAGATAGAAATATTGGAGCGGATTCACTCACTGAGGCTATTTCTCGAACACGTAAGTTTCTCAAAACAAGTTTTGAAAAACCGACTAGTAGAAAACTTGGGTATTCTGTAGCACACGAGCTATGAGTATGCGATACCACAATAATTGGCCTTAAGTGCAAATGGGAGATTGTTGGATATAGTGCCCTCAAGGCAATTATTGTAATTGCGATAAGCTATTATGATAATTGAACGAGGACCTATACAGGTAGAACAGTCTTACTCGAGATGATAGTATGCTATCTGGTTTGTCTTTGTCATTATGTGTATACGTTTTCATAAAGCCCGTAGGATTATTTCTTAACCACCAGCATTATGATGGCGATCATATACGTGAGAGCTGAGTGGTCCATAAGCACATCCTTAAATGTCTCTAGTCGAGAGAGTATTGAGACTGGGCATCGATACTCCGGAGTAGACTAGTGTATACTTTTCGAGACCCCGACGAGGAGCGGTGGCCGGTTTCACAAGCCATTAGTGCTGAGTTACCTAAGATAGTATACAGGTGCTCGTTGAAGGTGAGTATACCGGACTGACTCGCTAAGAACATCTAGATGGTATTATACCTGTCGTCAGATGAAAGTTCTCTTATGACATGAGTACATGTTGGTCTTTTGACCTGAGATTTTTATTTGTCTCGTGTGAGTTCCCACCGTACTTAGATTACTACCCTACCACGGCTCAAAGGAGTTATGCAAAGAAGTTTTAGTTGGGTACAATCCCGATCCATATGGAGGCAGTGAACAATTGTTAGGGATTCGTCTCTCCTGGTATTGGATTTTCGATGTCTCGCTGTGTTGGGTCAGCCATCACCAGAAATCCTTAGCCAAGGTGGATGGAATTTACTGATGTGATATCAGTAGTTTCTCAGTGGGTGATGAACTTTAGACTGGTGATTGATCGTTTTGAAGGTGTGTATATATGCTGTAAATAACCGCAATCAAAACAGTGTCGCTAATAGCTAGCCGCGATGAGTACCGGTCATCCGAAGGAAAACGTGAACTTCTTTTCTTGCATTAGACGAGTTGATAAAAGAGAGTATGGTTTGTTGTCATTTTATTTTAAGACGGACATAAAATTTATAATAGAAAGGCTTGTAGGGTTCATAGGACTTAGTAGTTAATAGATGAATGTTTAGAAAAGATTCTTTTTTTATTTTTTAATAATTTAAAACTTAGAGAGATAGTGATGAATGTGGATTAGGGTTCTTGGAGGGAATTAGGGTTTCCCGCTACTAACCCTTGTCCTTCCATTGATCTCTATTCATGTCAAGCTTTTAACAAAACAAGTATTAACCAATCTCAAATCATGATCGTGACTATCAATAAATTGATAGTGCGCCCGATAAGAAGGTTAACCTTTATTTTGCTAAAGTATATAAATATTAAAATATCAGAAAAAGTTAAAAGATATTTCATCCATTATTCTACCCTATCCTACAAACCCTAGCAAGTAAGAAATTACTCGCTCATGGTTAGTAGCGTAATAGAGATGTTGAAGATGAATGAAACCATAATTAAAAGTGTAGAAAAGTAATGTGGAAAATTAATGTGGAAAAATAATGCGTAAAGTAAATGCGGAAAAGTAAATGCAAAAAGAATTAAAACAAAAACTACCTTTATTAGTCAACTATGGCATTACGATTTTTATCCGTAGAAAGTAGATTACAAGAACCCTAATTTTGCTCTTGATCTCTCTCTTTACGGAGGTAGATGATGAGATGTTGAATTGTTTGATTTTGAATGCACAGCTCTCGATCCTTTATATAGTCTCTGAAACCAGAAACCCTAGATGCCATATGAGAGTTAGTGTAGTTACGATCTTGCCCCCAAAATTCTTGATCCAATGGCCACCCTCAGACCACAGAACCGCTGCCCTTAGCCCTTGTTGACCACGGTTCCGCCGCCCTTTAGTGGGATTGGGTGTTGAGATTTTTCTGGCTTTTCGTGTCGATATTTGGAGATTCTATTGATATATAGATTCTGAAAATATTGTCCTTAATCTCTGCCATTTGTGGATTCCTTGATTTGCTTCTAAAATTTGGCAGATTCGGTTTCGATATCCCGATTTGACTTGGATCTCTTACTTGGACTTTAGACCTGAGCTAATACCTACACAATATCTCAAATCAAAGTGTTAGTAGCATTTGGTATTTTTGAGATATTATTCCAACCATTTATATGATATAATATTTTAAGAATATTGATTAGGAATATTTGATATGATATGCATATTTTAATTACTAATATTTCATTTAAATATTATATGCATATATTTTCCCTAATTATATTAATTATAAATGTAGAAACATATGATAATAAGGTTTTACAAATAAACCCATATATGTTCTTTATTTACAAATAACACCTTTTAGCAGTTAATAATAGTAGGGAAAATGTTCATACAATTGTGCAATATTTTTGTCTAATCAAATACCCCCAAACTTATTTTTGATCGTCCCGAGCAAACTATTTATTAAAAAAGAAAAAGAAAAACCTAATACATTTTCGTAGGAAACACGATTGCACTTAGCTCGTGAAACAAAACTTTAAACCTCTAGGTATCTCTAGTAGGAGGAGTGTTGTCTCCTGAGAGTTTTCAGCGGATTACATCTACAAAATCCCATAATGAAAGAAGATGAAAATTACATGTAAAGATAAGAACATGTAAAAGAAAAAAACTTGAAAATAAGAGTTTCAAACTATACTAGCTTTTTAGTCGTCATGAGCCCTATCTTAATAGTCATGAAAAGATGTCAGAAATCATATCACCCCTCAATAAAATATCGTCTTTAGTCTTCCTCCCTATCTCTCCTCTAAACATCGATCATATATCCCCTACGTGTGTGTAAAAGATATCCCCACACTTAGAGAATTCAATTCAAGCTATCATACCCTTATCCATCTTCCTTAATACTTTTTAGTCGGTGAATATTTATAGATGGATTTTGCTCACACATTCTTCATACGACCGTTAATATTTCGTGAAGGACGAACCAACCGATTACCAAATGTGCTCACTTATTAAGGCGCAATTAGCAATATCCTAGTCTTGTAACACCTAAGACTTAGCAGTAACTCCCAAACCAGTTGGTCTAAGGCACTAGGTGATAAAGCACTCTCGCTATATTTTTTGTATGCTACCTTAAGTAATTACAAAACCAGTGTTCATTTTTCTTCACCATTTATATTTTATGTGTTATTTATATTTTGTTGATTTATATGTTTTTTCATACTAAGGCTTTTAGACAAGAGTATTTCAAGGTATCCTCTACTATCCCAAATCTTAAGATGTGTGCAAGTACGTATAGTAGGGTATCAACGTTCAGAAGTTTGGACTCAAGAATAGAGACCATTTCTCAGACTTATTTCTATCCGCGGATTAGTGATTCATTTCGTCTTACTAACCCTTGGGACAACAGCTCATGACTACATATTACTAGTTTCGTTTTAAAATATCTAATTTTCTTGCTTTTCTTAAATCTCTTCCCCTCTTTCATATGTACTTTTCACTTTCAAACTTTTATTTTCAAAAAAAATCATTTTTTTCATATATAGTGCCTATTGCCAAATGATATTCAGTAAATACAACCCCCCAAACCTGTTTGCAGCAGTGTCTTCACTGATGTTGTTCTTCGAGGGTATAAACCTGTAAACTTGGGTGGAGAATAATAGGACAAAAGATAGTTAAATGAAAAACCATTCCCAAACTTGTTCTTTGGCATGCACGGATATTCAATTATATTTTTTTACACACCTCCATTCTTAGATGAAACAGTGTTACCGAAACATGGAGGTAAGGCGGAGGAAAGTTAGTCGTGATAAAACGGCTCCTGTAGGAACAGGAGCTCCTCCGATGGGTCAGCGGAAAAGTATGGTTTTAATCTATGCCCATTTACTTTAAAAATAGAACTGTTTTTAACATTTTCTATATCCACTGCACCGTGTGGGTACACATACCGCACCACACAAGGTCCTTTCCAACGAGATTTTATCTTACCCGGATGAAGATGGAGACGGGAACTGTAAAGAAGGACTTGTTGTCCCGGAGTGAATGTTTTTTCTTAAAAGATGTTTGTCGTGGAACACTTTTGTCCAATTCTTTACTATAACTGCATTATCGTAAGCTTCATCGTGAAGTTCGCTTAGCTCATTTAATTACAGCTTCCGATAGCTGCTGGCTTGATCAAATTCATGGTTATGTTCTTTAATAGCCCAATTGCTTTATGTTCAATCTCGACCGGAAGGTGGAAAGCCTTTCCAAACATTAGTCAGTATGGAGACATACCAAGATCGGTCTTATAAGCGGTACGAAATGCCCAAAGAGTATCCGTCAATTTGGTAGACCAATCTTTACGGTTCTTAGAAACCGTTTTCTCCAAAATTTATTTGATCTGTCTATTGGAGATCCCAGCTTGCCCGCTCGTTTGGGGATGATAGAGCGTAAAAAGCTTGTGGTTGATTGAATATTTCCACATCAAAACCTCGAAAGATCGGTTACAGAAATGCGTCCTATTGTCGCTAATGATAGCACGCGGGTGTCCGAACCGAGAAAAGTTATTTTCTTTAAGAAACTTAACAACAATCTTGTTGTCATTAGTACGGCACGGTATTGCTTCCACCCATTTAGAGACATAATCAACCGCTAATAAAATGTATAAGTTCCCAAAAGAGTTGGGAAATGGTCCCATAAAATTAATTCCACATACATCAAATATCTCCACAACCAAGATAGGTTGGAGCGGCATCTCATTTCTCCGTGAAATCCAACCCATGTGTTGACACCGTGAACAGGTTTTGCAATAATTATATGCATCTTTGAATAATGTTGGCCAATAAAAGCCACAATGCAAAACTTTCTCCGCCGTTTTCCTTGGACCAAAGTGACCACCACATGCTTGTTCATAGCAGAAAGACAATACACTCTTGAATTCATTATTAGGGACACATCGGAAAATAATCTGATCGGGACAATATTTAAACAAATAAGGTTCATCCCAGTAAAAGTGTTTTATTTGGGATAGAAATCGGTGATTGTCTTGTTTTGACCATTCGCTGGATAGAAGTCCCGTTGCTAAATAATTCACAATATCCGTGAATCAAGATTTGCAGGATATGGTCAAAAGCTATCCATCTGAAAAGAAATCGTTTATTGGTAAGGTCAACGTTGGCGAAGAAGAAAGACATGAAAAATGGTCGGCTACGACGTTTTCACATCCACTCTTGTCTCGTATGACAAGATCAAATTCTTGTAACAATAGTATCCAACGTATTAACCTGGATTTAGTATCCTTCTTCGATAAAAGATGTCTTAGGGCGGAATGATCGGTATAAACTACAACTGGAGAGCCAAGTAGGGCTTGAATTTTTCTAATGCAAATACAACTGCCAAGAGTTCTTTCTCGATGGTTGTATAATTCATTTGGGCATCGTTCAGGGTCCTGCTTGCATAGTAAATTACATGTGGCATCTTATCAATATGTTGTCCTAAGATTACACCAATAGCAAAATCGGATGCATCATACATAAGCTCAAAAGGGTGATTCTAATCCAGAGATGATAGAACGTGGGCTGTAGTGAGGAAACACTTAAGTGATTCAAAAGCGGCCACGCAATCCGAGTCAAAGTGAAATGTTGTATTCTTGGCTAAGAGAAGAGTTAGGGATCTAGCAATTTTTCTAAAATCCTTAATGAATCGTCAATAAAATTCTGCATGACCAAGAAATGATCGTATATCTTTGACGCATTTAGGAGGAGGAAGGTTGGAAATGGCATCTATTTTAGTTTTGTCTACCTCAATGCCTTTTCATGAAATGATATGCCCTAGGAAAATACCTTCTTGAACCATGAAATGACATTTTTCCCAATTCAAAGTTAAGTTCTTATCCTTATAGCGAGTAAGAACAGCGTCATGATGACGTAAGCATTCTTCAAAGGAGTCCCCAAATATAGAGAAATCGTCCATAAATATCTCCAGAAAATTCTCGACCATGTCCGAGAATATCCCCATCATACACCGCTGAAATGTAGCGGGAGCATTATATAACCAAAAGGGCATGCGTTTATAAGCAAAAGTATCGAAAGGACATGTAAAAGTTGTCTTGTCTTGATCCTGTTCGGCGATAGGAATCTGGTTATAGCCTGAGTATCCATCCAAAAAACAGCAGTACTCATGCTCGGCTAAACGTTCCAATATCTGGTCAATGAAAGGTAGAAGGAAGTGATCTTTCCTCGTTGCGGCATTGAGTTTTCTATAATCAATACATACCCGCCACCCAGTTGGGGTGTGTGTTTGAATAAACTCATTAGCCTCATTAGTTATGACCGTAATTCCAGACTTTTTAAGGATCACATGAATAGGACTTACCCATTGGCAGATATTGGGTAAATTATACCATTATCTAGGCATTTGACGATTTCTTTCTTTACCGCCTCCTTCATGACGGGATTCAACTGTCTTTGTGGGTCTTGGGCTGGTTTGGTTTCATCCATCAAATGTATATGATGTTCAACAATTAAGGGACTAATCTCTTTGATGTCCGCCATTGTCCAACCAAAACTTGCCGATTCGATCTCAAGACAGACTGAAGAGCTCTCTCTTACTCTAAAGTTAGAGAAGCTGATATGATAACGGGCAAAGACTCATTTTCACCTAAATATGCATATTTAAGATGAGACGGCAGCGGGTTGAGATCTAGTGTCGGCGGAGAGACGATAGACGGTAGGGTAAGGGAATGATACTCGGACTCCATGAGAGGTTCATAGCTAGCATGAGAGGTTCATAGCTAGCATAAGAGATTGACTCGGAAAGCTCAACTATCTGTTGCGACAAGTCAAAGGATTTAGACTCAGGGTTGGACTTGTCAACAGAAGGGTCCTCACTCGTATAAATAGCTGGATCAAACCGTAACGCACTGGTGGCGTCGAGATCATTATCGCAAAGCTTCTCAACTTCGCAACTGTCGGAAGCTATCTCGTAGACAGAACATATATCAATTAGATGAGCAGAAGGTTCGGAGAGTTGACTTCTTATCCTGAAAATGTTAAGCTCAATTTTCATCTTCTTGAAGGATAGGTTCATAGAACCGTTACGATAATTGATTACAGCATTGGAAGTTGCTAGAAAAGGGCGACCAAGAATCACCGGGATTTGGTTCCGTGGGTTTGCCACAAGCTGTGTATCTAAAACTATAAAGTCCACAGGGAATATAAATTCCCTGAATTTGATTAACACGTCCTCTAGCTCACCCCTAGAGTGGGTGATAGATCGATCGGTCATCTGGAGAGTGCAGTGCGCAGGTTTCAACTCTCCTATTCCTAATTGCTCCTAAACAGAATACGGGAGAAAGTTAACGCTCGCACCTAGATCGAGTAGAGCGTGATTGATGCTTTTACCCCCCAATAGTTATAGATATTATAGGATAACCGGGGTCCATACGTTTCTTGGGCAAATGTTGGGTAAAAGTATTGCTCACATTGTTCGCTAAGAAAACTTTTTTAGGCACTTGAGTTTTTCTCTTCTTAGTGCACAAGTCCTTTGAATTTTCGCATAGGAAGGAACTTGTTGGATAGTATCTAAGGGAGAAATATTTGTGTTAACTAGCTTAAAAATTTCCACAATGTTCTCCATTTGTGGACTTGGTTTGTTGGGCCTCAACCAGTTTGGAAAAGAAGCTTTATCAAAAGCGGTTGGGTCCAACACTTGTAGAGAAGTTTATGGGGATGGAATGGATCCCAAAAATGGATTTGGGATGGTCTTAAATGGTAGTTCATTCAAGGAAGTGGGTTGAGGGTTCGAGCCTAGTGAAGAACGGAGAATAAGCTCAGAAGAAGATGGTGAGCTAGACGAAGTAGGAGTAAAAGTAGTAGCCGGGGTTTCATTTGACTCATCAACATCAACTTGTTCACCAATATGATTGTTCAGCACTCTTCTCGATCTCAACGTAGTTACGGTACTCACGTTATGATTTTGTTGGTGAAGGACGATATTTGCGCTTTGTGAGTGGCCGGGATTTGGTAGAGGTTGAGATGGAAGTCTTCCTTTCTCTCTCTCACTCATCGCGACATTTAACTGTGCAATTTGTGCTTCGATTGATTTTATGCTGTCGCCGTGGGAAGCAGTGTGTTACACTAATGTTTGGATAGAAGACGTTAAATTAGCCATCGTTTGTGTGAATTGTTTAATAAACGTTTCTAAGCTTCTTTCGAGTGCAGAGATTTTATCGGTACCGACCGTTGGAATATTAGTCTGTGGTTGGAAGGAATTATTATAAGGGACAAAGTTGTTGGCTGGATTTTGGAAAGATTGCGGTTGAAAAAGCTGCTGAATTTGTTGTGGTGGCTGTTGTTGCTGTGGGGGAAGCCTTTGATTGTTATTTTGACTAGGAAACTGATTTCGATTTGGAGATTGGTTTTGGTTCCAAGCAAAATTAGGATGATTCCTCCATCCCTGATTATATGTGGAGGAATAAGGATCGTTTCTAGGTCGTTGCTGAAAAGCAGCATTAGTTTGTTTTTGACCTTGAGACGGAGAATTCAAAGGACATTCTTCCGTTAAATGTGATGAGTCAAAACAGCAACCACACACAGTTTTGGGGAGCGTAACTTAGTTTAGGGAGGCTGGAGAAAATTTGCTTTCCATAGCTTCGAGTTTCTTTTGCATCGCAGCCATTTTGGCTTTCACTGCGATGGAAATATCGAGCTGATGGATACCTGCCCTAGATGAAGATGATGTTGATAGTCTAGTGCTCTTCCATTGTAACGTTTGTTCGACGAGGTCTCCCAGAAATTGTCATGCTTCTCCATCGTCTTTTGACATGAAATGACATTGACAAATGGTTTCTAGCATTTGTTTTGTAACTGGATTAATACCCTCATATATAATTCGGCAAAGTCGCCATCTATTGATTCCATGATGAGGGCATTGGACCAGGAAATCTTTAAACCATTCAAAGTATTTCTAAAAGGGTTTGTTAGGAAGTTGGGCAAACTGATTAATCTCGCTCCGAATACGGGCGGTCTTGTGATGAGGATAGAATTTCTTAAGGAATGCTTTAACGAATTCATCCCATTTAGCGATAGAATGTGCGGCGGTGCTGTAAAGCTATTTTTCTGTGAGATCGCACAAGGTAAAAGGGAGAAGACGTATTCGCAGAGCATCTCCTGAAAGTTGGGTTGTGCTCATCATTGCACATACGTTTTCGAATTTGGTTATAAAAACGTATGTGTTTTCATATTCAAGCATATGAAATTTGGGCAACAAGTTAATGAAGTGGGATTTAATTTTGAAATTATCCCTATTGGCTGGTGGAGGAGACAGACACGAAGGAAGGGGTCCGTGTATGGGGTAGCATCTGTCTTGCAGAGTGATGCATGGTGGATTTTGCGCACCTACGGGTGATGGCAAGATGGTGTTGTTAAAACTTGATGGAGATCCATCCATCTCGGGAGATGTGGTAGGTGGAGGAGAAATAGAAGATGAAGAAGTATCGACTTCGGAGTCGACAGCAAAAACGCGGACTAGACGGGCACTAGAATCCCGTGTCCAGCCGATCATGCACTAAACGGGTTTAGTACACGTGGCAGCGTGTGATATGTGTGAGAACGATTTTTAAGAAGGCTTGTTTTGAAAAAGATGTCGGACGTGAGGCTTGACTCAACCAATCACAAAATGCACAATCAATCTCTAGAGCTAGGATCACTTAGGTCAAGTCACTAGACCACTCCTAGACTTCCAAAGGATAAGACGTAGGATCGATCCTCTACCACCTCCTTATCAATCTTGCGGCCAGGTAAGTGTTAGGTAAGTAGGAGGTATCCACTATACGAATCACCGAAATAGCAGGCCTAACTAAGTAACCACTTTCCTTAGTCACACTTGTCTAGACACCACAAGAGAAATGCGGATAAGCAATAGATTACCCACGACCCTCCTTTATCCTTATTGAGCGCGAATGTCCTTAGGGGCTTGGTCTAGATAATTTTTATTAATATAGGGTGATAGTATGCTCGTTTGTGATTTGTAGGGCTTAGGAAGGATGATGAAATCCCCACCTAACCTGAATTTGGGTTTATTGCCCCTTAATATCCGGTTTAGATATACAAAACAAACCGAAATCAAAACACGTAAAAAGGATTTTTTTGTGGCGCTGTTTGCAAAGAATCCTGCAGGTAAAATCAAGTTATTGAGTTTTAGAGAAGAGAGAAAGATGATAGGAGAATACCAGAGATTTTTGGGGGCCCAAATCATCAAAGGGACCGTGGTTCCGCCGCCTAAAGCACACTTTGGTCGCGGTTCCGCCGCCCTTTAGCAAGATCTTTTCTTCAAATTACCACAGAGCACCCCTATGCTCCTCTGGTCCAAATTGAAAGTTTCTGAATCTCTGCTGGCCTGCTCCAATGACTCCAGATGTCCTTGCAAAACTCGCACAATAATCATTAAAAACACAATATGCGGTTTTAGTTCTCATTTATATTATGTTTCTGGTTTTTATAAGAAATCAACCTGAATAATAAGGAAGTAATTATGAAAAATTTCCCGTCAACGACGCCATTTGATTGATCGTTCGAAGGTGTGTATATATAATGTAACCGCAATCAAAACGGTGTAGCTAATAACTAGCCGTGATGAGTACGGGTCGTCCGCAGGAAACATGAACTTCTTTTCTTGCCTTAGACGAGTTGATAAAAGAGATGACGGTTTGTTGTCGTTTTATTTTAAGACGGATATAAAATTTATAATAGAAAGGCTTGTAGGGTTCATAGGACTTAGTAGTTAATGGATGAATGTTTAGAAAAGATTCTTTTTTTATCTTCAAATAGTTTAAAACTTAGAGATATAGCGATGAATGTGGATTAGGGTTCTTGCAGGGAATTAGGGTTTCCCACTACTAACCCTTATCCTTCCATTGATCTCTATTCATGTCAAGCCCTTAACAAAACAAGCATTAACCAATCTCAAATTGTAGTCATGACTATCAATAAATTTATAGTGGGCCCGATAAAAAGATTAACCTTTATTTTGCTAAAGTTTATAAATATTAAAATGTCAAAAGAAGTTAAAAGATATTTCATCCATTATTATACCCTATCATACAAACCCTAGCAAGTAAGAAATTACTCGCTCATGGTTAGTAGCGTAATATAGGTGTTGAAGATGAATGAAATTATAATTAAAAGTGTAGAAAAGTAATGCGGAAAATTAATGTGGAAAAATAATGCGGGAAGTAAATGCGGAAAAGTAAATGCAAAAAGAATTAAAACAAAAACTACCTTTATTTATAAACTATGGCATTACGATTTTTCTCCGTAGAAAGTAGATTACAAGAACCCAAATTTTGCTCTAGATCTCTCTCTTTATAGAGGTAGATATGAGATGTTGAATTGTTTGATTTTGAATGCACAGCTCTCGGTCCTTTATATAGTCTCTGAAACCAGAAACCCTAGGTTCCATATGAGAGTTGGTGTAGTTACGATCTTGCCCCCAAAATTCTTTATCCAATGGCAACCCTCAGACCGCAGAACCGCTGCCCTTACCCCTTGTTGACCACGGTTCCGCCGCCCTTTAGTGGGATTGGGTGTTGAGATTTTTTCTGGCCTTTCGTGTCGATATTTGGAGATCCTATTGATATATAGATTCTGAAAATATTGCCCTTAATCTCTGCCGTTTGTAAATTCCTTGATTTGCATCTAAAATTTGGCAGATTCGATTTCGATATCCCGATTTGACTTAGATCTTTTACTTGGACTTCAGACCTAAGCTAATACCTGCACAATATCTCAAATCAAAGTGTTAGTAGCATTTGGTATTTTTGAGATATTATTCCAACCATTTATATGATATAATATCTTAAGAATATTGATTAGGAATATTTGATATGATATGCATATTTTAATTACTAATATTTCATTTAAATATTATATGCATATATTTTCCCTAATTATATTAATTATGAATGTAGAAACATATGATAATAAAGTTTTACAAATAAACCCACATATGTTCTTTATTTACAAATAACACCTTTTAGCAGTTAATAATAGTAGGGAAAATGTTCATACAAATGTGCAATATTTTTGTCTAATCAACCGACACGACTTATCGGATTAGTAGGGGTCTGACGTTATCCACCCCTAAACCCGGTATGTGATTACCTTAGACAAATAGACCGGACTGTACGAAGATTTTCACAGACAGGCTCAGTACGGGTAAGGATGAGTTTGCTCATCAGCCTTCTTTTCGCTCAATACCTGTTGGATATTTTGCTCTCAAGGAAATTATTATAATTGCAGGTAGGCGATAATGATAATTGAACGGGGACCTATACAGGTAGAACAGTTTTACTCGAGATGATAGTATACTATCTGGTTTGTCTTTTCATTATGTGTATACATTTTAATAAAGTCCGTAGGATTATTGCTTGACTACCAGTATTATGATGGCAATCATATATGTCGGAGTTGTGTGGTCTATAAGCACATCGTTCAATGCCTCTAGTCAAGGGAGTATTGAGACTGGACATCGATACTTTGGAGTAGACTAGTGTATACTTTTCAAGACCCCGACAAGGGGCGGTGGCCAGTCTCACAAGCCATTGGTATTGAGTCATCTAAGATAGTATACAGGTGCTCACTGGAGGTGAGTACACCGGACGAACTTGCCGAGAACTTCTAGATGGTATTATACCTATCGTCAGATGGAAGTTCTCTTGTAGCATGAGTACATGTTAGTTCTCTGACCTGAGATTTTCATTTGTCTCGTATGAGATCCCACTGTACTTAGATTACTACCCTACCACGGCTCAAAAGAGTCATGCAAATATGTTTTAGTTGGGTACAGTCCCGAGCCTAATGGAGGCAGTGAACAATCTTCAGAGATTCGTCTCTTTCGATTTTGGGAGTCGATGTCGCGCTATATTGGGTCAGCCATCACCAAAAATGCTTGGCCAAGGTGGATAAGATTTACTGATATGATATCAATAGTTTCTCAGTGAGTGATGAACTTCAAACTGGCATGACTTATCGGGTTAGTAGGGGTCTAAATTTATCCACCACCTAGACCCGATATGTGATTATCTCAGACGAAGAGACAGGCTGTACATAGATTATCACAGACAGGATCAGTAGGGGTACGTATGAGTTTGCTCGTCGGCCTTCATTTCTTTCAATACCCGGGTAACCGTTACGTACAGCTAGTGCCGCCGACGTGCTTGTGGTTAAATCTACTGCCAGCGTATTTAACGTGGTTCGACTGACCGGCCTACTCCACGTGGCAAACATGAGGATTTTATTGATATAAGAAAGAGTTACACCCGCTAGCTTATTTTCTTTTTGATTTGATCATCTAATATATTAGTATCTTACAAATCTAAATTAGAATCTTAATCTTTCAATTAAGATAAAGCTTATGAGATCTCACACATCTCAACTCTCTCACATCATCTCATCTAATCTCCCCTCTCTTGATCTCACCTCAAGAGAGGGGAGTTACAACCCTTATAAATGTAGAGACTATATCTCTCTTATCTTAGCCTTAGCCTTAGCCTTTGTTATGCCCTTTGTTGTGCTTCTTCGTCAAATCTCCTTGATGAAAACATCTCCCTATTTATACTATAGAATAATCCTTCTCCTACTTAGATTAGGATTACATAAATCTCCTTTATTCTTATCTAATAGAATATTAACTCTTATTTAAATTTAAATTTAAATCTATATTTAAATAAGAGGCTTAACTTAATTCTATCTATAATAATAACTAACTATTTAAATTTAAACTAATATCAACAATCCCCACCTTAGTTTAAATTTGAATAGAACTTTTGATTATGCTTTCATCTCCTTATCCATTGGTAGCCCACACCAACAGATTACTTTGGCCCAACTGTCCGAGTCTAATCTAGACCTGCCGCGATCCACGAACTGTAAATAAGTGATCAACTCGATATGAGGCACAACCCTAACACACCACCACCAAACATGAATACAAAGCATGAAGTAGATTTTCTGGTGTCCAAGCATCCTTGAAAATCAGAGTCAGAGTAACCAATTAGCTCCAGTTCATCAGCATGATAAGTTAAAGCATATGATTTGGTTCTCTTTAAATAACGCAACACTTGTTTGACTGCTTCCCAGTGACTTTTTCCAGGATTTGATTGAAACCTGCTAAGGACCCCGATAACATAAGCAAGATCCAGCCTAGTGCATATTAAGGCATACATAAGACTCCCAACAGCTGAAGCATATAGAAAAATTGACTCGTCAAGTTCGTCTTCGATTGAGCTTGAACAATCTTCTTTAGTCAATTTCTTTGTGCCATGGTAAGGAATCTTACCATCCATGCATCGATCCATTTTGAATCGGTTTAAGACATCATCAATATATTTCTCTTGAGATAGACTTAGTTTTCTTAAAGCTCTATCTCTAAATATTTTGATGCTAAGAATGTATGAGGCTTTGCCAAGATCTTTCATTTCAAATGTATGAAATAACCATCTCTTGATCTCCATTAGAAAAGTTGTATCATTGCCGGCCAAAAGAATATCATCGACATATGGTGTAAGAAATGTGACTTTAGCTCCCACCGTTTTAATATAAATACAATTTTCATCGGGATTTTGCACAAATCCATATTTCTCAACTTCATCGTGATATTTAATATTGCACTGTCTAGATACTTGCTTCAAATCGTTTATAGACTTTTCTAATTTACATACTTTATTTTCATTTCCTGCTTCAATGAAACCCATAGGTTGCTCCATGAATATTTCTTCATCAAGCTTTCCATAAAGAAAAGTTGCTTTTACATCCATTTGAAATAATTCGTAATCATAATAAGCAACTAGCGATAATATTGCTCCGATAGATTGGATGCGTGCCATAAGAGAAAAGGTTTCGTCGTAATCAATATCATAACGTTGAGTAAACCCTTTAGCCACTAATCTGGCCTTGAACCTTTCGACTTCTCCTTTCACATTCTTCTTTCTTGTAAATATCCACTTGCATTTAATAGGCTTGATAGAATCAGGAGCACCGACAAGTTTCCAAACTTCATTCTTGTATATGGAACTTATTTCGTCTTGCACGGCTAGTCTCCAATTATCGGCATCATTATCATCGATTGCCTCTTCGGAAGTTTTAGGATCTAAGATATTCTCATTCAACCTTATTCTTTCATAAACTTCACCAGAAAAGGCATAAAAATCTAAGGAGGTTAGGATTGAACTAGGTTTACGTTCTCTTGCACTTTTGTTTATATGCTAAAGATAATCCTTTCTCTTACGAGAGATTGGATTAGACAAATCGGTAGGAACAGAATGATTCGATGATGGTACGTAATCGGTGACTTCTTCTAGATTTGATTTTTCCATATGATTCTCATCGCAATCAAATCCGTCTTCAATGAACTTCACATGCCTGCTTTCGACAATAATCCTATCAACAGGATCAAATAATCTATAACCCTTTGATGATTCAGGGTAACTAACGAATAAGCACCTCTTTGTTTTAAGTTTTGACTTATCTCGTTGTGGATCGGGAATAAGTACATGGGCTACACAACCCCATACTTACATATAATTCAAGATAGGCTTCCATCAACTCCAAACTTCAAAAGGAGTATTTTCAACAGATTTTGATGGGACCTTATTTAGGACATGGACAACAGTTAGAAGTGCTTCACCCCAAAAGAAAGTTGGTAAATTTTCCAGAGCCAACATAGATCTGACCATGTTTAGAAGAGTTCTGTTACGCCACTCAACGACTCCATTTTGCTCAGGAGTATAAGGCATGCTAAATTGATGCACTATATCATTCATTTTACATAACTCAGAAAATAAATCAGAGTGGTATTCGTCACCACGATCTGAGCGAAAAGCTTTGATTCCTTTTCCAGTAGAATTTTCAACTTCTAAGGCATCACTATTTACCGCCGAAGACTAGATTGAGACGCGAAGACGTCTAGCCAGAATTTGGGGGCAAATACTATTTGAACATATCCATCCACGTCTCTGAAAATACCAAGTTAATTTATGACACTGTATATCGGAGGTTTGGATGGATACGGCCGATATAGCAGACTTTATCAGATTCCACATCATTTGCGAGGGTTTTTTTGATTGTTGGGACGTTTTTTCCTACAGAAGCAAACCCTTGTAGTTAATTACGTTATAGCGTTGCGATAACAACTTTCTCATGCTCCGGAAGGTCACTTTGTGTCGTGTTGTGCTTTTGTTTTTTAAGGTTGCCCGTGGATTGTATACGGAGACTAGTTTATATCGTCGCCCGTAAAACACGGATTAGTACAAATCCGTATATATATTTTATATTTGGGTTTGAACATAGGATGTATATCCCGTCAGTTCAAAAAATATTTTATTTTATTTTATTTAAGGACAGTTAGCCTGATTTTAGATTAAGATTGACTTAAATATATGAGCATATGGGCTCAATTTTAACTAAAAATACGTTGGTATTGTATCAGACTAAGATCAACTTAGAAATATGTTTGGGGATCATTAAATTTTGTTAAGATCCATCAACAGAGTATATGGGCTCGGCTGTAAAGAAGTTTCATAGATTTAGCCAATTTGGGCCCAGCCTAAGTTTTTCCCTCATTCAGCAGTGCTAAGCACTTAATCTTTTGACTATATATATAACGTTAAGCACTTTTTTTAGTGCTCACGTGTTGCCACGTGAGGAGCTGAGTTTCTTGACGCTTACGTGTGTTTCACGTGAGGTGCTGAGTTTCTTGACGCTCACGTGTGTTTCACGTGAGGCGCTGCAATAGTGCTAAGCACTAATCTTTTTTGCTTTTTGGCGCTTACGTGTGTTTCACGTGAGGTGCTAAGTTATCTTTTTGGACGCTCACTTGTGAAACACGTGAGACAATGAGCCCTTTAGAGATTTACTCTCTGTATATATTTTTTTAAATGTTATACTTCTATTAATGGCGTTTTGGCCATTAATGATCACCGAGATCATTGTTTTGAGAATCTAGGGATCGGATTTTCTTTGAGAACCATGTTCTTCTGTTCTTTTTTTTAAAAACTAAGTTCTTCATATAAGCTTAAACCCTGTTTTCAGAGGAATTAAATTCCTGGAATATAACTTCCATCTCTTTTCTTTTTTTTATTTCTTTTCTCCTATCTAATCTTTTCCCTAGATCTTTAGTCTGAAGAATAAAATCATCCCGAAAAGAATTAAATTCTCAACTTATGGGAGATTTGCCTACGGGTCCCAGATCCAAAGAAAGAACTAAGTTTTTTTTTTAGGGTTAAACCCTTGTATTTTTATATGTTGGGCAAAAGAGATATTTTGATCTCTGTTTTCTTTACCTAAGGTTTTGAGAGGAGCAAGGACCTTTCTTCAGTAAGAGAATTGAATTCTTGGTTGTAGCTGCCAAAGTTTATGGGGGGTCTCTCTATATGAGACTTAAAGTCTCGGGCCGTTTATATATGTATTGCAAACTGTTGATCAGTTTTGAGAAAATCTCTCATTCAGATATACCAATTGATTTAATTGATCTCGAAGATTATTTGAGAAATCTTATCCACCGTTGGATTTTTAATTCAGTGATTTTCTATTTAGCAGAATATATTTTCTTGTTTTTAACAAGATTAAGGAAATATTTCCCATCAATAGAATTTTATTCTTTTTTTTAATTCAAACGATGATTTTTAATCACCATTGGATTTTTAGTCCAAGGGTTCTCTATTTAACAGAGTATATTTTTCTTGTTTAGAAAGATCAGGAAAATATTTTCCCATATAAAATTTAATTCTATCTTTTGATGATTTTTAATCACCATTGGATTTTTTATCCAACGGATCTGTTTTACAGAGAATATTTATAGAAATATTTTCCACATAGAATTTAATTCTACTCAAGTAGATCCGCTTTAATTTGGACGCTGACGCTTACGTGCTATACACGTCGGCGCTCATATGCCTTTCACGTGAGACCCTGGTCCTAGGACTCAATCAAGCGTTCATGTGCTTTGCACACCAGCGTTCATGTGCCTTTCACGTGAGGCACTGGTATAGGATTTAATCCTACTAAAGACCGGCGCCGGCGCTCACGTGTGTTTCACGTGAGGCGCTGCCTTATTATTTTTAACCAATAATAATTTTTATATAAGGGAACAATCACTTCTCTTATGTAGTAAGTATTTGCCAAATTGAGAATAATCGTAAATAAAAGTAGTGAAGTCTGAATAAACATTTGGAGCAGGCACACTCATAGGACCACGTATATATGAATGAATAAGATCTAAAATATTTTCACTACTTCGAGCTTTTTTTTGAAATGGTAATTTGGTCATTTAACCATATATACAGCTTTCACAAGTAGGAAACTCTTTCATATCTACTTCATTGCAAGTATGTCATCACCGATCAATCTAGAGTTTCGTTCTTTACTAATATAGATGGAGATGCCAAAGATATAAATTATTTGATAGAATGAACAAAGAGTTTGATACTTCACATACTACGTTGCCACATAACTGAATCTGATGTAAATTATTTGATACATATCACAATTCATAAAGCCCTTCAAAATTATTTCATCATCTTTGAACATAGCAAACTTTCCACTTCCAAAATAAAATGAAAAACCTAAGTTTTTCTAAACACGAAACAGATAATAAATTTCTCCTTATTGACGGAATATAAAGACAATCTTCTAAATCAAAAATTTTATTATCATGCAGCTTCAATTCATACGTTCTTACGGTTGACTATAGTGTCATCAAGATAATTATTGTAATTGCAGACAGGCGATTATGATAATTGAGGGAGGACCTATACGAGTAGAACAGTCTTACTCGAGATAATATTATGCTATATGGTCTTTCTTTATTATCATGTGCATATATTATGTGGTATTATAGATCGCTATTACATGTTGATAGAGCCCATAAGATTCTTACTTGAGTACCAGGGTTATGATGGCAATCATACTAGTGAGGCCTGAGTAGTCCATAAGCACATCCTTAAATGTCCTTAGTCGTTGGAATATTGAGACCGGGCATCGATACCTCGGATTAGACTAGTGTATACGTTTCTTATTCCTGAGAGGGGAGTTGGCCGGTCTTGTAGCCATTGGTGTACGACACCAAAGATTGTATACAGGTGCTCATTAGGGTATGAGTTACACTGAATGGACTTGCCGGGAACCTACTAGCTGGTATTATACTTACCATCAGATAGCAGTTCTTTAATGACATGAGTACATGTTAGTCTGTTGACCCAAGATCGCCATTTGTCTTGTGTGAGTTCCTACTGTACTTTGATTACTACCCTATCACGGCTCTACTGACTCGTGCAAACAAGTTTTAGTTGGGTGCAGTCCTGAGCCACATAGAGACAATGAGCAGATTGAGAGGATTCGTCTCTCCCGGTATTGGAAGTTGATGTCTTGTTGTGCCCGGTTGGCCATCACCATAAGTCTCTGACCAAAGTGGATGAGATTTACTGATTGAGAATCAATAGTTTCTCGGTTGGTGATGGGCTTGATATCGGTATGACTTATCAGATTATTAGGGGTTTGATATTTACCACCCCCTAGACCTGATATGCGATACTCTCGAATGAACGGACCGAACTGTACGGTGACTGTCACTTATAGGCTCAGTAGGGATTCGGACGGGCTTGCTTGTCGATCTTCCGTTCTAAAGATATCTGGGTAGTCATTACGTACAGCTAGTGCCACTGACATGCTTGTAAGTTATGGATTGGATCCAGTAACTCACTGCCAGCATATTGTCGAGTCTTTAGAGTCCCACATAGAGATTTTTCTAACTTTAGCGATATGATGTGGCCGTGCGTATTGGATGCGTACCGGAGTTCGATTAAAACTACTGTATTGGATACACTGACGGTAATTGGACAAGTGGAATATTAGCCGATCTTTTGGAAAGACGGATATTAAATCAAGTGTTGATTTAATACACACACACACACTATTATTTTGTCACTATTTATTTATGTCTCATCATGTATTTATAATACATATGGAAATTACACACACACATATGAGAATAATGGAGGAAAGTGGCCATTGGAAGGAATTTCCTCCTATGGCATCAAAAAAATATATCCTCCATCATTTTTATCGATGATCGGCACCAATCATCATTATCATCTAAGATGTGGGTACACCAAATTTCATGTGATTCTACAAATTTTTCACCGTTGACTTAGTAGGTTCAAAATTAACGGTTTACCGACAATAGAAATTTTTACATTGCTAAATCAACAGTGAAAAGGTTGTAAAATCATATGAAATTTGGTGTACCCATTTCTTAGATAATAACGATGAAGATGACAAGTGTCGATCGTTAGAAAAAATAAGAAAGAGTATATTTTCTCGATGCCATAGAAGAAAATTCCTTCCAATGCCCCCCCCCCTCTCTCTCTTTCTCTCTCTCTCTCTCTATATATATATATATATATATAATATTTTGTAACATATATATTTATATATTGTTTTTTCCTTGTTTCTTTTCATTCTCTTTAAATTAACTTGTTCCATTGGCATAGCACATGTAAGGCCACTCTTTATTTCTGGACAAGTGGAGGGGAGAGAAGAGGGTGGACACTTGAAAAATCTTATTATTGAGATTAGTTTTTATTATGATAAAAGCCAGTAACCTTTTTCCAGAAATGGTTAAGGTTTTTATTATCATATTTTCTCTTCTATCATTTTTTCCATCTTACTCTCCTTCTTCCACCAAAAATTCAAAGAGAATTCAAAAAGGAAAATGGAATGGTTAGACAAAATTGACTGACATGCTACATCCGTAACACTACAAAACCAGTAAGCTTGTATGGTTAGTTTCTTCACAAGTTTCTTGGAGCTTCAAGTGGAGATGGAGTTAGAAAAAGGGTTTCCTCAAGTAGATCCATTTATGACAAAGAGAGGTCTTCACCAAACTTGTTCTCTCATCCTAAGACCCTAGCTAGAGTCCAATACAAATTGGAGTATATGAAGACACTGCAAAGGTTGTATGCTCTCTACTTTGTTTGGAATATTAGTTTGCAAGTTAAATTCTTCAGCTAAATTTCCTAGTTTGTAGACTTGAGCTTTCTTGATTTTTTAAAATCCTATTTGTGCATGTTCTAAAACCCTAGTAGAGAGCTCAAGATCTACTAGCATGGTATCAGAGCCAAACTAAAGAATACAACTTGAGATTTGTAGCCAAAAGTTTTCATTAACCCATTTTTAGAAAAACTTAGTTTTGAAAACCTGCATGATAAAACTATCATTTTCGCTTGTGCCGGAACCACCGGATTCTTGGTTTGGACCAAGAGATTCGTGTAGGCAAATGATTTTCCAATACCCATCCAATGTGTGCTCCCGAATAGGGGCTGGACAGCCGCCATGTTCCAACCCCGATACGGGGCTGTTTCCGCCTATGATTCGGCCGTGTTCCGAGGCCGAATCAAGGCTCATATAGTGTGGGGGGTTTTGAGGGTTAACGGGTTTCAATTTCGTGCAAAAATGAGAGATTTTTGATGCGTCTGTTTGCGATTGAAGTTCAAATTGTTTGGAATTTCGATCGTATAACTTCGCAGGTTAATGATAGTTGGTTACGAATTGGTTTGGTTTCTTCTGCGATTGCGAGTATCATAGCGTTTGGTAAAACGTCATCTAATTGCTATATGTATCAATTAGAAGAGGTTACAAAATTGATACTTGCATTGATATTTTGTGATGAATGTTTGGATTGGAATAGTTGCGGTTGTCGTGATAAATAGCTAAGGGTTTTTGTGAAATGAGAGTTTTATATTTCATTTGTATATTCATATTCGGGGTGATCTTCCAATATTGTGGCCATCGTTTCCACTTTTGTAATATTCTTTTATTGAGGGACACTTCTGGGTTGATCTTACGTCGCTTTTGTATAATATTATTTCTCATTTTATAATACATAGGATAGGCCCAGGAGGTGTGCTCAAGTAGCTGGGTTCTAGAATCCAACGGGTGGCCATCTCAAGGCGTGGAGATCGGGTCACCTCATTCTAGAATAGGCATGACTACTCTCCGCACTCATAGGGGTCTAGGGGCTAGGGTTGTGGCTATTCACACAACCGTAGAATCCATGTTTCATCCATGGCTAAAATGAAACACAAGATTCCAAGTATACCCTCTATTTCATTGTGTTTGCTTTTCCTGCTTTGTTATTGTTATCATGCTTGAGACGAATGGATATATGTTATATATATTATACACTATATATATTTTTCATCCGCTCTAATCATGTCCCCGCCCTGCCGTAAGTTAAGTTACCTTACGGTGAAGATCCGGGATCCTGTGGCGAATGCGGATGATATATATATGCATTGTATTTTTGTTTCTTCTGGTGTGATAGGATTAAATGATGAGACTGCATTATATGTTTAATGCAAGAAAAAAACCTAAATTGATGTTGCGAGAACCAAAATTTTGAAAACTATAGGCGTTTCTTTTTGCTTTGCATAGCGGTATTCGGTCAGGAATACCCAACACCTCGTTCGATGAGGGAAAAGTCTTATTCCCTTTATTGGGAATTCGCTTTTAAGTAAAAGTTTATGTGACTATATATTACTCGGTTTTCTTCAAAACCATTCGTTTTAAATGCAAGGCCTAAACCACTCCTTTTGAAAACTACTTGGTTCCTTCAACGATATCAAGTTCATTATGTTAAAGGTTTTTCACCAAAAACCAGCCGTAGCCCTCCGTTATTTCCTATGAGTAGTAATTAGTATTCGTGTTGCGTTTGTTAACTATGTTAAGGCGTAGTGTGCGGTAGCTAAGTGGTGCTTGTTTGTAGCATACGATGTGATTGGTTAGGACAGTCGTACGACTTTGTTAACTGTGTCAAGGGGTTTTTCAGGTGAGTTTAATGCAATCAAGATAATGATGGGTTGAACTTGATTAGGACTCTTTGATTTGTTGACAGTGTCAATGTCACTTGGGTCTTAGGGGTAAAAACCGCATTGGGAGTTTCAAACATAAAGGAAACTTGTCAGGCATCCGCATACCTTCTGGAGTGCGGTGACTTGAGTGGCTTCCGTCAGGTTATCATGCGATGATAGTTGGATCCCGATTCCCACTGATGAATAGGCATTACTCCTCGGGTTATCCCGACTAGTTCTCCTTTTATAGTTTGAAGGAGAATTCGAGGAAACAATGGGAGCCATCCTGATTAGATAAAGTAATTAACCAATCTAATTTTGTTAGAGTGCACGCAGAGTGTTTCTTTTCTCTCTCTCTCTCTATGACAGCGACCATGACCCATCTTGAACTAAAACTCATGACCAAGTTAAACCGAATCATTTTACCATCGGGCTTTGGATCGTGTGGATTCACGTCAAAGTCTTAAATATCCCTGATGCTCCTACTTTCCCTTTGCATTTCCCCAGAAAATACCGTTTCACTACGAAGATCCACTTTATATGGATAAAAACCATCTCGTATAGTTACATACGAACTTGAACAAAGTTGTTTCAGTTCGAGGATGGCCACCGGTTCTGAAGAAATTGAATTGGATAATTATGTTGTCTCTCCCCATTACCTTCTCTTAAGTTGCGAGCTTCTTTTATTAGAACACCAGTTGCGCTTGTTGGATAGTCTTCTTTCAAATCTTAAGCAGGTGCCGAAAGGTAGGGAAGGAAGAAAACCAACTAGCCTAAGTATGATGTACAAAAAGTAAGTTATGGAGACATATAAAGGGGTTGAAGTGAGAGCAAAAGAAATTGTGACACCTGTCATAAGTCTGGTATTAGAAGAGGCATTACTAGGAATACCCGGCCACCCTTTCGAAACATTCCCATGTTTTAGTTTTTCTGTGTAATTGTTATTGAAAACTGTTTTCCTAATTAATTTTGACTCCAGTGTATGTATATACCGGATAAGAATCTCACATCTGTATAGCGTTACAGATGATGAGTGGGAGTAGAACATTGGGAATTGGGTGATTAGATCCACAATATCAGAATTAGTTGTAATTGTTGGTATTTAAGGAAATCACATGGGTTTGCCTATCGGCAATTTTTTGGTTTTGAATATCCGTTGTTGTGCACCAATTTCAAATTGATATATCTGTATGTTTATTTCATAAAGTGAGATATAATTTTTTGAAATTATGTTTAGAACATTTACCTTCATCAGTTAATGATAAGCTAAGGTGCAATGAACATTGGTATAAACATTCTTAACCAAAATACAGTTATCAACTTACAAACACACGGACCTATAGTCGGTATACTCATAGGACATATGCAAAGTATTGTATGTTGTCTGGTGCCTATTTGGACAAGGGGTTGGTACTTGTACTATATTCCGTTTACTTATGATTTCTCTAGTTCTAAACACATTTTTCGTAGAAATGCAAGCTCTAAAGATTTTAAGAAGTTCGTAGGTATAAGAATAAAGTAGAGAACCATGCATTGTAAGTATCAGAATTCTTCGAAGTGTTCGAAGATATAGATATTTATGCTAGATATTTCGTCATAGTAATTTTGAGAATTAAATTCTCTCTCAGATTACTCATCCGTGGGTGCACTCCTTGATGAGTAATGCTATATGGCATATTTCCATTTGGGTAATATGCTCTGAAAACAGTTGCAAAACTTATTGAATATGATTCCTTTTAAATTAGTGTCTTTATTTCTATATTAGATATAGAATGGATTCATATCTTAACGATATTAAAGTATATGGAGTTGTCCGGCTTATACTTAATACCAGAATCTGGATAAAATCAAGACACGTTTCAGTAATAGCAGTTTGTGGGTTATCCCGAGTATAGACGAGGGTTTAACTTTCTACCATTTACAAGATCAAAAATTATTTTGTTCTTTACTTGCCATATTTTTAGTAAAATGGATTCTTTTCAAAAGACTTTAGTGAGAGTTTGTTAGAACTGGAAGTAATTGCAGAACCACAAATAGTTACTGAAAATTTAGTAGAACCCGATAATTTAATTGGTGAATTAGAGGGTGATCTCAGCCACCCGAGAGATACTTTGGAGGGTGATCTCAGCCACCCGAGAGATACTTTGGCTTCCTCATAGACGGTGACATAGAAATTTACATTATGAAAATGATGACCCTAACTTACCACTGCTGCTGTCCTTGATTATGAGATCTGGCAGGTGGATGACTATAACTTCATTTTAAATTGGATTTAGAAGTGAGCGTGTATATGACTCTGCCAGAGGGTTGTTGTAGTCAGTAGGGGTAGCGGAAGCGTGTTGGGCAACTTACTTATATCTATTTGTACACTAAAACATGCATAACGGAGATGGATCATCTATTTCGATGTGACAGTCATAGCATTTGACTTCATCAAAATAACAGATGAACCAGGAAAGAAGGTAATAGGGAGTATTGTCTTGATATTTGGATGACATACTTCAGATAGGAAGTGATGTTCCAATACTACAATCGTTCAAACTTTGAAGTCATAAGAGTTTCTCCATACAGGATATGGATAATGATGCTTTTGCATTGGATGTAGTAAGCAAATATAATCCAATCCTGAAGAAATAAAGGGAAGCAGTGAAGAATATAAGAGGATATTCTTAGGATATAGTAATGGCAGCCTCTTACGGGAGACGGTTATCAGTTCTGGCTTCCAAGATGACCTGGGTGTCAAAGTGACTGTCCGAATTAAAAGTTTACCCTCTTTTGAGGTGCAGTGTGTTGGAAAGGGTTCCAAGCAGAATACTGAGGTGGACATGACGCTGGATGCTGATTATGATCAGCGTAGGATACAGTCTAAGAAGTTTGTCGGATAAAAATATTCATTTATGAACTTTGTCCCGTCAGCTATTCAGACAAGTTCTGAGACAGGTATTACTCATTTCGGGAGATAGTTGTTCTCCACGAAATTGAAATATAGAGAGATAAAGATAGAAACATTGTAGCGGATCCACTCACTGAGGCTATTTCTCGAACACAGTTGTTTCTCAAACTTGGTTTGCAAAGCTGATTAGAATAGAAATTGGGTGTTCGGTAGCACGTAAGATGTGGGTATGCGATACCGCAATAACTAGCTTTAAGTGCAAGTGGGAGATTGTTGGTTATAGTGCCCTCAAGGCAATTATTGTAATTGCAGGCAGGCGATTATGATAATTGAAGGAAGACTACGTGTAGAACCGTCTTACTCGATATGATATTATACTACATGGTTTATCTTTATCATCATATACATGTATTATATGGTATTACGATCACTATTACATGTTGATAGAGCTCATAGGATTCTTGCTTGACTATCACGGTTATGATGGCGATCATACCGGTGAGGCATAGGTAGTCCATAAGCACATCTTTAAATTTCCCCAGTCGTTGGATTATCGAGACAGGGTATCAGTACTCCGAAATATACTAGTGTATACGTTTTTATTCTCGAGAGGGGAGCTGGCCAGTCTCACAGCCATTGGTGTACAGCATCAAAGATTGTATACAGGTGCGCATTAGGGTATAAGTTACACTGGACGGACTAGTCGGAACCTGTTAATTGGTATTATATCTACCGTCAGATAGCAGTTCTTTGGTGGCATGAATACAGGTTAGTCTGTTGACCCAAGATCGTCATTTATCTTGTGTGAGTTCCCACTGTACTTCGATTACTACCCTACCACGGCTCTACTCAGTCGTGCAAACAGGTTTTAGTTGGGTACAGTCCTGAGCCATATGGAGGCAGTGAACGGATTGAAGGGATTCGTCTCTCCCGGTATTGGGAGTTGATGTCGTGCTGTGCTTGGTTGGCTATCACCATAAGTCTCTGGCCAGAGCGGATGAGATTTAATGCTTGAGGATCGGTAGTTTCTCGATTGGTGATGGGCTTGATATCGGCACGAATTATCAGGTTATTAGGGGTCTGACATTTACCACCCCTAGACCTGATTTGCGATACTCTCAGATGAATGGACCGGACTGTACAGTGGCTATCACTTATAGGCTCAGAAGGGGTTCGGACGGGCTTGCATGTTGATCTTCCTTTCGACAGATATCTGGCTAGCCGTTACGTACAGCTAGTGTCACTAACGTGCTTGTAAGTTATGGATTGGATGCAGTTACTCACTGCCAGCGTATTGTCGAGTTTTTAGAGTCTCACATAGAGGATTTTTCGACTCTAGCGATATGATGTGGCCATGCGTATTGGATCGTATGGGGTTTCGATTAAAAATAGTGTATTAGATACACTGACGGTAATCGGACATGTAGAAAAACTAGCCGGTCTTTTGAAAAGACGGATATTAAATCAAGTGCTGATTTAATATATTAATATATGTATTGGATAAATATATTTACTAGTATTTTTTTCACTATTTATTTATGTTTCATTCATGTATTTATAATATATATGAAAATTACACACACACACGTATATTATGTTTTGTAACATATATATATTTATATATTGTTTTTTTCCTTTTTCCTTTTTCCTTTTCATTCTCTTTAAGTAAACTTATTTCATGAGCATAGCACATGCAAGGCCACTCTCTATTTATGGACTAGTGGAGAGAAGAGAAGATGGTGGACACTTGGAAAATCCTATGATTGAGATTTGTTTTTATTATGACGAAAGCTAGTAATCATTTTCCAAAAATGGTTAAGGTTTTTATTATCATATTTTCTCTTCTCTTATTTTTTCCATCCTACTCTCTTCTTCTACCTTCAGAAATTCAAAGTGAATTCAAAAAGGAAAATGGAATGGTGAGACAAAATTGAATGACTTGCTACATCGCTAACACTACAAAACGAGTAAGCTTGTATGGTTAATTTCTTCACAAGTTGCCTGGATCTTCAAGTGGAATTGGAGCTAGATAGGGGTTTCCTCAAGTGGATCCATTTATGACAAAGGGATATTTTCACTAAACTTGTTCTCCCATCCTAGAAACCTAGCTAGAGTCCAACATAAATTGGAGCATATAAAGATGCTACAAAGCTTGTATGCTCTCTACTTTGTTCGGAATATTATTTTGCAAGTTAAATTCTTTAGCTAAGATTCCTATTTTATAGACTTGAGCTCTCTTGATTTTTTAAAATTCTATTTGTGCATGTTCTAAAACCCCAGTAGAAAGCTCAAGATGTACTAACACCTACTCCTTCCACCGATGCTCTATCATCATTCCCCATATAAATATAACTCTTTCCAGCTTCAATTTTTCTGATTCTCTTAAAACCATGTATATCATTTAATACACCAGAATCGGCCCACCAAATAAATGGTTTAATATAAGGAAAACAATTTTCAAGAAGAAAAGACACTAGATTTTTCTTCTTTCGAGTTCTGCGAGTTCTTGAAAGCTTTACAATTTTTCTTGAAATGCCCAGGCCTTTTGCAATAGAAGCAAACATTTTGATGGGTATTCACTTCTACCCTTTGATTATAAAACCTCTTCTTATTATTTTGAAAATGAGATTTGTTCCCTTTTCTCTTAAAGAACTTTTTTTTCACCTTTGGTTCTATGTTGCTTGCAGAAGGAATTTTGGTGTCAATCTTTACAAAAGACCTTTCCTACTCTCTATCTTCTTGGTGATCAATCTTATTAATGAGTTTCTCTATTGACCATTCAGTTTTAGATAAAGTATGATAATCTTCCAAATACTTAAATGATTCTAGCAAAGTGTTTATAATAGTAGATATTTTAGTTTTTTCATCTAAAGATCTCTCCTGATATACCAACTCATTTGTCATCACAGCCACATCATTGACATGTTTTTGTATATCAGCACCTTCTTCACATTTAGCTCTAGAAAACTTCTCCCATAAGTTATTCACATGAGAGTCCGACTTCTTTCCAAATTTCGCCTCCAATCTATCCAATATCCCCTTTGTGGTTTCAATATGAAAATAAGTCATATGAAGAATTTGCTAAGGCCGCTAAGAACATAAGCCTTAGAGACATCATTGGCTAACTTCCAATTAGTATAAATTTTTAAGTCTTCTTGATATTTAGCCATTTGATTCTGATCAATCTTTGCCTCTTTGGTATAGGTTTGATAGGAGGTTGATCAATATAAAGATAGATATAAAGAATATCTTTATATCCGTAAAATCCCATAAGCATATCAGCTCGTTGTTTCCAATCAGTATAATAAGTTTCTTTAGTATTTCGGATTTTAGGATGTCGGCAAAAGCAGATCCACCACTAGAAGCGGGGAAAGAAAATCCTGACATGCATAAATAAATAAGGTCACCCATATGAAAATTTATAATGTCTAGTAATATTCATTTACCCGTTGGGGATTTATGAAACTATTAGAGTATTATAAAACCTATATATTTAATACCTATATTAATTATATAATTTGCATTAGCTTTTGGGGATTTTGCAAACTTATATAATTATCAACAAATCCAAAATTATATAATTAGCATTACCGGTGGGGGTTTTGAAAAATCATATAATTATCAAATATCCAAATCCAACTTGCAAATTGCATTACCTGTTGGGGATTTTGCAATTTGTTTCATCAATTTGGATATATAAGTTATTAAGGTTTAAATCAACCATACAAAATGCAGGGATTTTGCAAATATTGTTAATTAAGATATACCTCAATAACTCTCACTATATAACTGTAACTAGATAACACATAAATGTAAAAAAATATAACACTTATATATTAACATGTTTAATAACTCCCACTATTCTAAAATTTGTATAAATACCCATGCTCAATAAATTTATCATAATTGACAAATAAGCGTAGGTGATATTAAAATCATATCAAAAGTTAAGCAGAGTTGAGCAGAGGTTCAAATTACTTGTATTTGTTAGAATATGGGATATAAACATGCCTTAATAATAATAATAATAAAAGTTTGCAAGGCATTAAAAAAATTAAATCAAATTGTAAATTCATACCTAACATGCTCTCAGCTAATCAATATTGATAACCTCTCTATAATAAGAACCAAATAGAAGTATGGTTCTCATGTTACGCAATTAGTATAGAAATAAATTTCTACAAGTGATTAGCTTGCTTCCATTCAGGTTTGGTTTTTTGTATGCCTCACTCGTATCCCAATGAGGGGTTTTATACATGGATCGAAGAATGTCAAACAAAACTTTTCAATCACGTTCATTAAATATTAATTAATTGGACATAACGAATGGTTCATTGAATTTGTCACGCCCCACTTTTCAGAGGACGTTAACGGCACGTGACGAGACCGCGGCGTATTTATTTGGAGAAAGTCATTTTCTAGAATAAATACGCTAAGCGTTTATAAGCAATATAACATCATATCAAGAATTAACAAGAGAATAAAATTTCAACAACTTCTTTATCTATATTCAACTTCCACAAGTTTCAAAGTACATATACGATGTCTGAAACAAAAAGTAAAAAAAATATGAAAATGCCTAAACAGTGGCATACTAAAACTAAAGGTGGAAAGAAAACTAAGGATTGGTGTGTGAAGCTAACTGGTCATATTGCTCTGCAGTCGGTTCTACCTCCGATGTCCCTATATCACCTGACGAACATTCTAATAAACAAAAAGATTGATAGAATGCCCGTCAGCGAACTTGTTGTAGGGTGTTTTTCGTCACCCCATTAAGATGGGAATGCGCGCGCGCTTGCCAGGCGCATTACAGATTCCCCCTGCCTAGGGTAGGCTGGGGGTTTATTGATTGTGCGGATCCAAATCTCCGGCAGCCGCGGATTAAGTTGCCGTTAATTACCCCTCGCCTTTGGAGCGAGAGAACCTCCAATTAACGGATTAAACTGCTCATGCGAACTCAATATGCAGTGTTGTGTTTTGAAGGGGTTTTGGATATATCGGGGGTCCCGCTATCCGGATAGCGGGCTGAGGGTCAAGGGGGCTAGCAGCCCCTTTGCGGGGTGCGGGACAGCGCCCCGTTAGAATTTTTTTTCTAACAGGGACAGTGTCGTGGAGTATGTGCATGCGTGTGTGTGTGTATATATACAGTATATATATATATATATATATATATATATATATATATATAAAGGAAAGGGCATCCAAAGGATGCGTGGGCCAGCGCCCCACGTGCCTGGCACGCGGGCGCTGCGCGCCATAGCGCCAACACACCACGTGCCTGGCACGCGGGTGCTGTGCGCCAGCAGCAAAGGGGACTTGGTCTCTGCACTGAGAGCTGTGCTCCCGATTTGACTTATGGAGTTGAACTCCTAAGATATTTTTTTGAGCCCTGGATCTTCCCCCTTGAGTCCTGGATCTTCCCCTGTCACGCCCCGCATCCCAGAGTGCGCTAAGATCGGCACATGACAGAGCCAACTATACTACCTGTAGTTAGGAAAGATTCTTCCACAGTCACATTACGGCTGTCTAAAGATATCAAGAACAGTAAAAATAAAATAAACTATCCAGTACATGTCCATAAGCCAGAATAAACGACTCATGAAATAAAATAATGCAGAAGCAAAAGATTCAAATACAATGATCTGGAATGTACGTCCCAAAATACGGGCTCACATCAGGAATGAAAATACTGAAAGAAAACTAAACTAAACTAATAACAGGTCTTCACTGCTCGGCCTGTTGATCAAAATACTCCTGGACTGCCTGCGATAAAGATAAGGGATCCGGGCCATACAAAACCCAGACGTCAGTGCGTCATAATATCAATAATTCTAAGCAAGCAGGATGTAATGAAATATGCAGGCGTGAAGTATAAACAGTACAAGTTATCAGGAAATAAACAGTAGCATGAATAAAGATCAGTGCACAGAATATATACAGGTGAAGTGCAGTGAATAGTCTATATTATGCTATATATAGGGTTATCCACTCTAAAGTTATTCGAAATCAATTAATGTAGTTCTCATCGTAACCCATCGGTCTATACCCCGTTCATTCCCCACGAGACCACAGTAAAAGGATAATAGACTGTGAATCTATATCATGTTCATTCCCCACGGGACCACGGTAAAAGGATAATAGTCCTTTGAGTTACGTTCGGCTACATTCTTGATTTCCCCATACCCCCAAGTTATGTGTTCAAGTCAAGTATTCTGGAGTTAATGCCAACACAGGATCAAGCAGGTACAGGTTTGTCTGTATAGACAACAGGATATGTCCGTAGGGATAATAGGTCAAGATTTGTCGGCATTAGTAACAAGATCGGGTATCAAGTCAAGCTATGGTACATCAGCTTATGTCAGGTAGTGCACATGTATCAAGTCATGTCAAGTAGGGTATCAGGTCATATCAGGTAGTGTACATGTATCAAGTGGGTGCTCATAATCAAACCGTAGTAAGTATGGGTGCATAAAGTCAAGTATGGAGTACTAATATAAAATAAAATAATATGAATGGTATGCAAATAGGTATAAAATAAATGGTATGGATGCAAAACTATCGATTAGGGTTACCTTTTATAGTTCCAATACTAATTGTGATGTATTTTATTAAACATGTGGTGTTAATATAACAGTATTATATATTAACGTGGTCTGTAGATGCAGCTATATGTATACTATATGATATGGTTGCAAACGGGTATCCGAAAAACTGTAAAACTTGAATATGTATGTATAATATGATAAACGGGTGACATTTTATTTATATGGATGCGTAAAACTATACCTAGCATGTAGCAAGATGATTTAGCATACACTAGATGTGTAAATCATGATATAGATGCATACTGATGTCATATAACCATAAAATGATAAACCAGCAAGTGCGGGATATATAACTTGTAAGTGCACGGCGGCGCCCCGGTCGTCTTTCCGAGGCCAAAATGCGGAAACGATGATTTACTTTAACTTTTCAAAACTGGCACCACCGTGCACAAAAGTCCCGGATCGGGCCATTAAACTAGTCCTAGCTAACTAAAGAACGGGTAGAGAGATATACCGAGCGATCCGTGTCCTTCGGTCTTCTCGTCGTCGTCCCGATCTCCCACGGAATGTCCGATCTCCACCTCGTCGCCGGAAGGGCACCACATCGCCGGCTTCTTTTACGGGCTCCCACTTCTGGACCGAGGCAACTCGGGCACGAAGTTGGCGAGTCGACATGCCTAAGATTTACTGTAGAATAGTGTAGTACTATGTCTCATTTGGGGTTGTAGGATGTTGCCTTTTGGTGGAGGAAATGATATATGAACTTTTGTAGAGGAACTTGGGAATTTTATAGCATGAAAAGAACAAAATTCCCTCATAGAAATTTTGGACAGCCCCCAAAGAGCTTGGCCGGCCATTTCCCATGAGGAATGAGAATGGAGTGAATCAAGAAGAGAGAGAGCAAGTCCAAGGGGGGGTGTATCTCAATAATGCAAGAGAGTGTGGAGTTATCATGAAGCATGATCACAAGACAAGGTCCAACACTCCACGAACTAATCATCACTTCCAAAAGTCATGTAATCATGGTCAAAATAAGTCAAATGATGGTGCAACCATCATGAAGCAACGATATGCAAATAACAACCTCCACAAATGCTAATTTGCACAAATACAAATAAGTCCTCCTCCACCAATCTTCAGCCAATGAAAGATACAAAGAAACATGGCCGAAACGGAAAGCAAACTGGCAACTCCAAAAAACTGATCCCGTAATAAATTACAGGAAACCCCCGCTACTGTATATACATACCCGCATTTGTATTCCGACCGAATACAAATGCAATGAGATAAAATCTACACTGTACAATACTAGGATCCGGCTTAAACCAAAGCCTGCTAGTATTAACCGTCCGATCCTGATCCGTGCAATGCCGTACGTATCTGATTGAACCCTGCCATATCTCCATACGGCCTCTACAGCGTTTCGCCCGAAACTTGAGAAAACGGTCTGTGGGGGACTCTAAAGACTCGTCAATATTTTGGTTGTGGATTTAACCACTAGCATGTCAGAGGTATTAGCCTATACGTAACGGGCTACCAGGTATTGACCAAAAGGGACGTCGATGAGTGAACTCATCCTGACACACTACTGAGCCTGTCAGTGACAATATTCGTACAGTCCGGTTCGTTCGTCTATGAGCATCGCATGGCGGGCCTAGGGGGTTGGTAAAAGTAAGACCCCCAAAAGCGGTACAAGTCGTGTCGGAGTGTAGCCCAGAACACCCTGAGATACTACTGGAATACCTACCAGTAAATCTCCTGCCTTGGCCAAGGACTTCGTGTAAGGGCACTCCTAGACACAGCGCGACCTCACCCCCAATACCGGAAGAGACGAACCCCTGCAGATCCGCTCACTGCCTCCATGTGGCTCGGGACTGTACCCAACTAAAACCTGTTTGCACGTCTCCTTTGAGCGTGGTAGGGTAGTAATCAAAGTACAGTGGGAACTCACACGAGACAAATGACGATCTCAGGTCGATGAACTAACCTGTACACATGTCACCAGGGAACTGCTATCTGACGTCAGGTATAAGACCAACTAGCATGTTCCCGGCGAGCCCTGTCCGGTGTACTCATAACCCAATGAGCACCTGTATACATCTTAGGTGAACCAACTGACACCAGTGGCTTGTGAGACCGGCCACCGCCCCTCGTCGGGGTCTCGACTGTATACACTAGTCTACTCTGGAGTATCGATGCCCTGTATCGAAACTCCCTCGACTAGGGACCTTTTAAGGATGTGCTTATAGACTACCAGCTCCCACGTATATGATCGCCCTCATACTGCTGGCAGTCAAGCAAGAATCCTAGAGGCTCTATCAACGTGTAATAGCGACCTGTAAGGTCACCTGAAGCAGTATACGATGATAAAGGTAAACCAGATAGCATACTATCATCTTGAGTAAGACTGACCTCCTGGGATAGGCCCTCCCTCAATCATTGCAATCACGTGCCTGTGATCCAATAATTGACTCTGAGGGCACTATCTCCAACAATCTCCCACTTACACTCAAGGCTAATTATTGCGATGTCGCATACTCATAGCCCGTGTGATACCGAACACCCAACTCCTCTACTAGTCAGTCTCACAAATCCCGTTTGCGAAACTATTGCGTTCGAGGAATAGCCTCAGTGAGTGGATCCGCTATGATATTTCTTTCTATGTCTCTCTATATCTCAAGTTCGCGGAGAAAGCCATCTCCCGAAATGAGCAATACCTGTCTTAGAATGTGTCTGGATGTCTGATGGGACCTAGCTCATAAATGAACTCCAAATCCAAACTTCTTAGACTGTATCGTCAACTGAACTTAATCAGTATCCTGCGCCATGCCTCCCTCAGTATTGCCTTGGACCACTTGTCCAAAATACTGCCCCTCGTCAGAAGGAAAACTATAACTCTGACAACCTCCTTGTCGTCCAGGTCACCTTGAAAGCCTGGAATGATAACTGTCTCCCGAATGAGGCTGTCGTTATCATATCCCTAGAACATCCACTTATCTTCTAAAACTGCTTCCGACCGTCTCTTCAGGATTGGATCAATATCAACTTATTGCATCTACTGCAAAAACAACATCTTGTGTGGTACTTGACATCTCATGATTGACTCAATTGCCTAAGCAAGTGATCTGCCAATCATGCACATCCCTTTCCCCTTTAGTCTGTAAGACACCTTTAGAGAGGGTGACTCCATCACCTGCAGGTACACTACCGTGCCAGGAGTCGTCTATTCTAAATACTCTTAGAATGCTGTCTAAGTACCCTTAATTGGGAAACCACCCAAATCTAGATCTAAAACCATAGATCTAGTAACCAGTATGTCTGATATAATGTCTAAGTCCCATGTGGAGAAACCACTGTGTGACGACCAAAGTATAACCGATCGTAGTATAGGAATATCACTTCCTACTCTGTGTATGTCATCCAAATACCAGGACATCACACCCTACTACCTTCTTAACAGATCCATCCCCTATTCTGATGAAGTCAAACCTATGACTGTCACATCATAAATAGATGATCTATCTCCGCTATATCTGCTTTAGTCTATAAATAGACATAAGCCTCTTGTCCACCATGCTTCCGCTGCTCCCACTGACTACGACAACCCTCTGGCAGAGTCAAATAGACGTACGCTTCTAAAGCCAGTTCAGAACGACGCTATACTCATCCTCCTGCCGGGTCTTGCAGCCTGGAACAACAGCAATAGCAAGTCTGGGTAAACAAGAACCTCCCTGTCACCGTCCTTGAGGCTACCGGAGTACCTCTCGGGTGCCTGAGGTTACCCACCGTATCTGCGGAGTGGCCAATGGAATGTCAAACCAGATTGAATCTTTAGGTTCCTATCAAATTTTCAGTAATCGTTTGCGGTTCTGGAATCACTTCCAGTTCTACCATACTCCCACTTCTGTTTTCTGAAAAAATCCATTTTTATTAAAACTGTGGCGAGTTAAGAACAATATCACTATTGATCTTCCAGATGGTAGAAAGTCAACCCTCGTCATAGCCTGAGTCAACCCACAAACAGCCATTACAGAAACGTGCCTTGAGTTATCCAGAGTCTGGTTTTAAGCATAAGCCGGACAACTCCCCGTATCTTAACAATGTTAAGATATGAACTGTTCTATATCCAATACAGAATCAAAGGCACTGATTTAATTGAACCAGATTCAAATCATGCAGCTGTCTCCAGTGCATGTCAACTAAATGGAAGGAGACCGATCAGCGTTACTCAACTTAGGAATGCTTCCAATTATGAGCAACCTGAAAGAGAATCAAGTTCTCTTAAACATTACTATCAACTGAACACCATACACAAGTATCTACATCTTCGATCATCTTGAAGAATCCCGATACTTACAACACCTGGTTCTCTACTTTATCCATATACCTATAACTTCTCAAAATTCGGACTTTGTGTTTCTACGAAACACTTGTCTAAAAACTAGAGAAGTCATAAGTAAACCGAATATAGTAAGAGGACCAACCCCTCTGTCCTCATGGACACTGGACAACATACAATACTCTGTATAAGTCCCTTGAGTTTAATAACTCATTCCCTGTGTGTCGTAGGTTGAAAACTGTACTTATGGTTAAGAAGAATTACACCGCTGTTTAATGCTCCTTACCTAACCATCAACTGATATAGGTAAATGTTATAGACATAATTTCAAAAAGGTATATCTCACTCTATAAAAATAGACGTACAGATATATCAATTTGAAATTGGTGCACAACAGCGGATATTCAAAACCAAATATTTGCCGTCCGGCAAACAACCCAGGTGACTTCCTCAAATATCACCGATTACAATGAATCCCGATATAATGAGGATGATCACCCAATTCCCAATAACTCACTCCCACTCATCATCTGTAAAAACATACAGATGTGAGAATCAAACCTGGTAAATACATACCCTGGAGCAAGTGTCTAATTGGGAAATCAGTTTTCTTTTAACAGTACACAGTGAAACTGAAACATTGAAATGTTTCGTAGGGGTATCCGGGTATTCCTAGTAATGCCTCTTCCATTATCCAGATTCACGACTGTAACCGTATAATTCTTTGCCACCTCTCCAAATCTCTTTATATGTCTTTAGTCATTACCTTCTGCACACCCCTTTAGGCCAAATTGTTTTCTTCCTTCCCTACCTTTCGGCACCAGCCTATGGTTTGGAAGAAGACTATCCAATATGCATAATGGGTGTACTGTCCTAATCCTAGGAGCACTCGCAATGCGAGAGAAGGTGAAGATAAAAGACAACCGAATAAACCTTATTCCTATTTCTCCTGAACCAGAATCCATCCCCGAACTGGAACAAGTTCCTTTCGAGTTCGTATATAACCATACGATGGAGTATCCAACAAACTGTGGATCTTCGTAGTGATACGGAGTGTCCTGGAGAAATACAAAGGTGAAGTGGGAGTGGTAATGAAATACCTGGTTTGGTCGTGAATATCAGTCGCAATTTACTTTGCCCTCTTATTAATCCCTTGATATGTCTTTACTTAATATCTTCTGCACACCATCGTTATGCTAATTGGTTTTCTTCATTCCCTACCGGTCGGCACCAGCCTAAGGTTTGGAAGAAGACTATCCAATTTGCGTAATAGGTGTACTATCTCCTAAACCAAGGAGTACTCACAACCTGAGAGAAGGTAAAAGGAAAAGACAACTGAATAGTCCTATTCGTTTTCTCCAGAACCAGAAACCATCCTCGAATAAATTCCTTCGAGTTCGTATATAACCATACGATGGTTTTGTCCAATGGAAGTGGATGTTCGTAGTAATACGGGGTGTCCTGGAGAAAAGGGTAAAAGTAGGAGTGGCAGTGAGGTATGCAACTCTGACAATTCAAAAGCCAGTGTTTAAGAAGGTTCGGTCAACTTGGTCACTGAGTCATAGTCTAGGGTCGGGTCAATGGTCGCTGCCAAAGAGAGAGAGAAAAGAAACACTCAGCATGCACTCTAACCTAGATCAGAATGGTTACCAATTTATCTAATCTGGAAATCTTCCACTGTACCGTCAAATTCTCCTCCAAACCTGAAAGAAGAATTAGTCGGGATCACCCGAGGAGTAAACCAACTCATCAGTGGGAATCGGGATCCAACTATCATCGCATGATAACGTGACGGAATCCGCTCACGTCATCACACTCCAGAAGGTATGCGCATAGCTGGTAAGTTTCAGTTTCTTCAGAAACTCCCGATGTGATTTTTTCCCCATGCTCTTATGACCTTGACTTTGGCCAACAAATCATAAGTCACATGTCAAGTTCTACACGTCATTCTCCAGGTTAATTTGAGCCCACCCGCACAAGCCCTTGACTTTGGCCAACAAGGCTATACGACTGCCCCAAACCAACGCATCTATCTATGCTGCACATGAATACCCAATAGCTACCAATCACTATGCCTTGACTTTGGCCAACAAACATAGCTTGATTACTTATTGACTATCCATGTGAAACGACGGAGGGCTACGAATGGTTTCTGGCGAAAACGTTTAACGTAATGAACTTGATATCGTTGAAGGAACCAGATAGCTTTATAAAAATATAGTGACGAAAACCTTTGCTAAAGAGGTCACTCCCGGTGAAGGGATCTCGGCTCTTTCCCCATAGAATGAGGTGCAGGATATTCCAACTGAATACCACGATGCAAAGCAAAAGCAATCGGCTCTAGTGAAGTTATTTCCCTGACGCAAACTTCTGTCCAAGGGGTCACTCCCGGTGAAGGGATCTCGACCCTTGCCTTGTCGACTGAGGAGCAGGATATTCCAACTGAATGCCACTGTGCAAAACAAAAGTGAACGTCCTTACAATAACAGCTTTTTAAAAAATTGTTCCAACAGCATCAGAATAGGTTTGTTTTTAACTTTCATTGATCCGAATCAACGCAGTCCCATCAATTGATCACACCAATAAAGAACGAAAATAATGACGTATGTATATGCCATCCGCATTCGCCACTGGGTCCCGTCATTACCCGTTAGGTTAGTTAACTAACGACAGAGCGGGGACTGGACTAGCGCGAATGCAAAACATATACAACATCTACTAGTATATATATCAATATATAATATTTCGCTCAAGGCGTGATAAAATGCAATATCACAGAAATGTACAGCATCACAGAACAATACAGATATCTGGGATCCCCGGGTTTCACAGAGCCGCTACTGAAACCCGACGTTCCCCTGGTCGTGTGGATAGCCTGTGCAATGAAATCCTAGCCCCCTACGGGCACGGAAAGTTACCCGCCAAAACCTGAAGCGAGGCAGCCCCCTTCAGCAACGTGAATGGACCACCCAGCACTTCACGGAATCCGGTAACTTGGGCACCCCTCCTGGGTCAACCTGTACCCCCTACGAGTGCGGTGAATAGCCCGCCAATTTTAGAGTAAAGCCCCCTCCGTCTCAATGCCATGAGATGCGGGCCCGTTGCCCTCTAGAACCCGGCTATCCGTGCACCCCTCCGCGGGGCAATCCTAGTACAGAAAGTAAAATATACATACAACGGGTACATCGACCTCAACCTGGTCGTGCCCCAAAAGAATAATATACAAACGGGCAGTGACGGCAGTCCACATGTCGGACGCTCGCCCGCAATAACAAATGTTCATAATACAACCAAAACTGTACTAACATTGCATCCAGGCTATCCCCCATGACCAATCCGCAATATCACAGCACAACACAGAACATCAACGTAAATGTCACGTTCGCAAATCCGTCTAACCGGGCTATAGCAGTTAGACAGGATTTACCGATCAAGTGACATTCACGGTCGCAGGTATAATGTAAATACTGTGAACTAATGTGTTTAAAATATTCGATCGATCAAATTTACCCAAGTGGGCCCCAAGCACTACTGTAGCACTCACAGAAAATCTGGGCCCAAAAAGAATGTTCCAAAACCCATATTTTCAACACAAAGACTCTCTGTAGAATTTTGATGCGCTGAACAGTAAATCTTGCGGCGGAACCGCAGCCCAAGCATGGGTTTGGCCGTGGTTCTGCAGTGGTACAGTGTGTTCACGTGACCAAAATTTCACAGTAGTCTTAGAATTCCCTGCACATCATTCTGCAACAACCTGAAAAAATTTTGAAGCCAGAAAAAATTCGACAAAAACTGATGCACATGAAAACGCGGTTTTTGGAATTTTGTTCGATCGGAAATGTAAACACATTAGACAAAGCTAGACTAGGTTAATGGCGAGGCTCTGATACCAGTGTAAGTGCATGGCGGCGTCCCGGCCGTCTTTCCGAGGCCAAAATGCGGAAACGATGATTTACTTTAACTTTTCAAAACCGGCACCACCGCGCACAAAAGTCCCAGATCGGGCCATTAAACTAGTCCTAGCTAACTAAAGAACGGGTAGAGAGATATACCGAGCGATCCGTGTCCTTCGGTCTTCTCGTCGTCGTCCCGATCTCCCGCGGAATGTCCGGTCTCCACCTCGTCGCCGGAATGGCACCACATCGCCGGCTTCTTTTACGGGCTCCCACCTCTGGACCAAGGCAACTCGGGCACGAAGTTGGCGAGTCGACGTACCCAAGATTTACTGTAGAATAGTGTAGTACTATGTTTCATTTAGGGTTGTAGGAAGTTGCCTTTTGGTGGAGGAAATGATATATGAACTTTTGTAGAGGAACTTGGGAATTTTGTAGCATGAAAAGAACAAAATTCCCTCATAGAAATTTTGGACAGCCCCCAAAGAGCTTGGCCGGCCATTTCCCATGAGGAATGAGAATGGAGTGAATCAAGAAGAGAGAGAGCAAGTCCAAGGGGGGTGTATCTCAATAATGCAAGAGAGTGTGGAGTTATCATGAAGCATGATCACAAGACAAGGTCCAACACTCCACCAACTAATCATCACTTCCAAAAGTCATGTAATCATGGTCAAAAGAAGTCAAATGATGGTGCAACCATCATGAAGCAAGGATATGCAAATAACACCCTCCACAAATGCTAATTTGCACAAATGCAAATAAGCCCTCCTCCACCAATCTTCAGCCAATGAAAGATACAAAGAAACATGGCCGAAACGGAAAGCAAACTGGCAACTCCAAAAAACTGATCCCGTAATAAATTACAGGAAAACCCCGCTACTGTATATACATACCCGCATTTGTATTCCGACCGAATACAAATGCAATGAGACAAAATCTACACTGTACAATATTAGGATCCGGCTTAAACCAAAGCCTGCTAGTATTAACCGTCCGATCCTGATCCGTGCAATGCCGCACGTATCTGATTGAACCCTGCCATATCTCCATACGGCCTCTACAGCGTTTCGCCCGAAACTTGAGAAAACGGTCTGTGGGGGATTCTAAAGACTCGTCAATACTTTGGTTGTGGATTTAACCACTAGCACGTCAGAGGTATTATCCTATACGTAACGGGCTACCAGGTATTGACTACAAGGGACGTCAATGAGCGAACTCATCCTGACACCCTACTGAGCCTGTCAGTGACAATATCCGTACAGTCCAGTCCGTTCGTCTATGAGCATCGCATGGCGGGCTTAGGGGGTTGGTAAAAGTCAGACCCTCAAAAGCGGTACAAGTCGTGTCGGAGTGTAGCCCAGATCACCCTGAGATACTACTGGAATACCTACCAGTAAATCTCCTGCCTTGGCCAAGGACTTCGTGTAAGGGCTCTCCTAGACACAGCGCGACCTCACCCCCAATACCGGGAGAGACGAACCCCTGCAGATCCGCTCACTGCCTCCATGTGGCTCGGGACTGTACCCAACTAAAACCTGTTCGCACGCCCCCTTTGAGCGTGGTAGGGTAGTAATCAAAGTACAGTGGGAACTCACACGAGACAAATAACGATCTCTGTAACAACCCTAATTTTCATAGACACTTTTCTGTACAAATTTTTTTAATTTTTTTTTTAAATCCATAAAGGAGTATTTTAATCTGAGCACAAGATATATATAATTAATTATTTTGTTTTTAAATAATTTCATTTTTAGTATACATAAAATTGTTTTAAAATTAAAGTGTACTTGGGGTATTTAATGTTGCTGATAACATTTTAAGTATCTATTTTCCTACAATAATTACAAGAAGGAGCTTGTAGCTCATTGGTAATACCTTGCACTACTGAACCAAGCCACCAGAGTTCGAATCCTATGCCCCACATTATTTTTAGATTATTTTTTTTTAAAACTCTTGGAAGCCCAACAGTCCACAGGCCATAACTCCCAAATATTGAACTGAACCCCAAAAACGAAGTATGCCAAAATCTACGTCGGAGAACCCCGCACCCAACCGTCGCCGAACCCGGCCGGGATCGGTCAACTCGGCCGGCCGGCCGGCCCAATCGACCAGCGCCGCCGGCCGGAGTTGGTCGGATGGCCGGGGTCCCAACATGAAAAGTGTGCCTCTTCGTATTCTTAAACCCCCTGTTAACTCCAATTTATTTAATCAGTTTCAGAATTTTTAATACACCCTAATTACTACAAATTTTAATGATTTACTTTAAATTTTTACAAATTTTTTTAATGAACAAAACCTTTCACCTATCCTACCCTAGCTATCCTATAAATAGACCCCTACTCCCTACCATCTCATTCCAAAACCTTAGATTTACTCTCTTGAAATTTCCACAAGAAAAGTGTGTTTTGAAACCGAGTTCACGGCGAATCGCTGACGGATTCCGGCGACGTTCTTTGAAGCAACCGGCGACGAAACCACATCCCGGCCTTTTCCCTAGTTCCTCTTTACTCTTTAGAAGAGTTTGAAACTCGTAAGTCCCATTCTTCTCTCTTTTCTATTTCTTAAAATACGGAATTATGAAACCCGACGGAAATCGGAACAAACCGATTTCCGATTCGGTTTTTCTACAAAATTTCACTTGTCACCAATTCCATAACACCTAAACATATTCATGATGACTATTAATCATATAAAAATCAATTTGGTCAAAGTTTCTCACATGAAATGATAGCTTTCTTGTAATATCGTATTATTTTCACAATAATACCATAAAGTTTATTTTTCTTCTTCTAATCAATTCCATCATTCCTAAACATGTCATCTTGATCACTGAACTTGTAAAAATTAATTTGAATGAGTTTTCACACATGAAATGATAACTTTTACAAATACCGTATTCTTACACTTAAATACCTTCATGTTTAATTTATCATATTTAACCCCTAAACTTCACTATACCTTAAAATAAGTCACGAGATAATGACCTACCTCCACACACACGCAAATACAACCTTAATTGATATCATCAAAATTTAGAATACGAAAATACAAGACTTTACATTAAAATACCATAATCTTCATAAACCATTCTTAAAGATTTTAGATTTGTTACACTTTTTAGTAAATAGTTTTTACTAGGAAAATACGATAAGTTGTGGACATCGATCGTTTATCTAAACTGACTTTGTGGTGTCTAGGCTAGACAAGTGAACTTGGGTAATTTTAAAAGGCCCGCATCACGATTCGTGAGCGGATCCCTCCCTCCTCACTTGTACTTACCTGACCATAATTGGCGGTGAAGAGACGATTTGAGACTTCTAACGACTTGTCGTTTAGACCTTTAGAAATAGGCTAGTTGGCTTAGGGAATCCTAGAAACTAAAATACGGAAATTGACATCTTTTTACAAATAAATACCTTATATTTATAAAACCGTTTTCTAAATGAATAGTATTTATTAAATCTTTGCAAAGCGCCACTACAACCCACCTTTGGGGAACTCGTTAGGGATTGTATGGTTTATCGTGCACCCTCGAGCCTAGTAGTGTGAGATTCAGATCTCCGCAAGGAGCATTCGATCTCGAAAGGTTTAAAATACGACATTTAAGAAAAATGAGATTTTTGGAAAATAAAATATTTATATAAAATTATTCTTGTATAAACATATGTATATTTATCATTTAAACACCTATTTTATTATAAGATAAAGTTTCCACCTTTTCCTAAAAAATTACAAGATTAAAAGTTACATTAAAATACCATGAATTTCAAATAAATCAATATTATAAATTAATACTTTTATTAGGATATATTCGCTAGAAATGGCACAAATAAAATTTACACTCATTATAACTATAAAGACGAATAATAAATACTTGAGGTGTATCTTAAAAACTATACAATAGTACTTTTTACATAAAACCCCCTCATGTTTTATAAATTACAATAAGGACCTTAACAATTATAGAACTTCAAATTACTTTTCTTTTAGTCTTATTCGGGTTTGAGTCTGACTATTTCTGACTTGAATATGATTCAAGTCAATCTATATTCTTTAATATTCCAACTCAATATGAACACATGAATCCCTGAATCCAGTTAACAACCAATTCAACTTGACTGAACCGAACCATGGATATATTCCTTTTACATGTTTCCCAGTATTCCATTTACATGACTCTACGGTTATAACCGTTTCCTGATATCATGGTTTCGGTCGGTCAGTCAATCAATCATGCAATCAATACAATTTTACAAGATAACAATACAAACAAGACATCGCGGGGTTTAAGGGGTAGATTGGTACGGAAGGTGTTAAAGGTGGCACGAGGTGGTCAGATTAAGACACCTAACCTATATTCCGTTGCTGTTGTACCGTGGCATAAACGGTTCCCTGAGTTCCTGATACCATAGTCTCCGGGGAAAGTGAGACTCCTCTCGTATATACTGGCATTCTTCTGTACCAAGCTACAAACAACAGCGTTAACACTACAACAATATAACAATATAATACAACTATAATAATATACTCTCTCTCTATCTTACTCTCTATCTATTCTCTTCTTATCTTTAGGACTTACCGAGCGACTTGTTCGCTGACGACATTCTATTTCTTTCTTCTTTGAATGTCATCGGGTGGTTTGGACCCGGCGGAGATCGAGCCATCTCAAGAAGACTTGGAGCAATTTGCCGAAGACCTTGCAGTATAATTTCATTGTACACTTTTCTTATCAGTACTTTCCATTTCCTGTTATGCCACTGTTTAGGCATCTTTATTTCAATTGTATTTTCCTTTTCATATATTGTACAAAGAATGTTAATAAATAAAAGTTGATGTTCTTTTTATACTCTTGTCTCTTGTGTATTTAGTCTATATTGCTTAGCTACGCTTAGCGTATGTACTTCTGAGTACATACGTAGCGGACCTCGCCGCGTCCTCTTCGCCGTACACTGGGAAGCGGGGCGTGACAATCTCAGGTCGATAAACTAACCTGTACACATGTCACCAGGGAACTTCTATCTGACGTCAGGTATAAGACCAACTAGCATGTTCCCGGCGAGTCATGTCCGGTGTACTCATAACCCAATGAGCACCTGTATACATCTTAGGTGAACCAACTGACACCAGTGGCTTGTAAGACCGGCCACCGCCCCTCTTCGGGGTCTCGACTGTATACACTAGTCTACTCTGGAGTATCGATGCCCTGTCTCGAAACTCCCTCGACTAGGGACCTTTTAAGGATGTGCTTATAGACTACCAGCTCCCACGTATATGATCGCCCTCATACTGCTGGCAGTCAAGCAAGAATCCTAGGGGCTCTATCAACGTGTAATAGTGACCTGTAAGGTCGCCTGAAGCAGTACACGATGATAAAGGTAAACCAGATAGCATACTATCATAAGACTGTCCTCCTGGGATAGGTCCTCCCTCAATCATTGCAATCACGTGCCTGTGATCCAATAATTGACTCTGAGGGCACTATCTCCAACATAACTAAACAATATGAGATGTAACTATTCAATTTGATGCAGTATATGGTAGTATAGTATGAAACAAGATAAGTTTGAATGCCCTAGATCTAAAATAATATGAACGGATCTATACGGACATCGTAAAATTGTAAAACGAGAACTTGGGATGCACGATTTGAAATCCAAGTATTATATTTGTTAAAATAGATGTATATAAAGTAATGTAGTATGTAGCAAGGTTAACTTGCCTTGACGGATCACGAAACGGATATGTACGACATGTCCGATGTCGGCAAAACGTCGTAACGCACGCACGGCACCCAGGACGGGTCTAAGAAATGCAAGAGGGTGATCACGCAGGTAAGGTACGTTGTCTGGGTCGTCAGGAACGGCAGCGACGTCACGGTTCCGGCGATCTATGAAAATACAGATCCAAGAAATAAAGAAAAGAAAAAGAAAAGAAGGGAAGAAGAGAGAGAAGGGGTGAGGCTTACTGGATTTGTGCACAAGGGTCAGGAGAGACGAGAGGGCGACGACGAGATCAACGGCGGTGATGGGGTCGCCGGCGATGACCAGAACAACAAGAAATAAGAAAGAGAAAGAGAAGAGAAAAGAAGAAGAAGAAGATGGTGAGGCTGGTGTTCTGGGGTGTGGGTGCTCTGGAGTTGGCTCGGGGTTCAGGGACAGAGGCGATGGGGTGACGACGATGATGGATCATCGACGGCAAGGTGCAAGCGACGGTTTTTCGGTGAGGCGGTGGGGATTCAGATGTGCAGGGAAAACTCTCGGGTGATGGGTTGAGGGTTGTGTCGAAGCTTGGTGCAGGAGAGAGGATGGAGGTGGTGGTGATGGGGAAAGCCGACGGAGAGGTGGTCGGAGTTCCGGCGGTGAGGTGTGTTGGGATCGAGTGATGGTCACAGTGGGTTTAGTGGTCGCAGGAGAGAGGGTGCAGGCTTCGAGGGAAAGAAGAAGCGGAGGTGAGGTCAGAGAGGAGATGAAGTGAAGAGGCGGTGAGGGGTCGCCGGCAGTGGAGCGGGTGTGCAGGCGAGGGAAGGTTATGGATTTGCAGGCGGGGTTCGGATGAGGGGTTGCAAGTGGAGGTGGTGGTTATGATGTTTGGAAGAGGTAGGGAGGTGAGAGGACGGAGGGGATGAGGTCGGAGTTGCCGGCCGTGAAGGAACGACAACGAAGGAGAGACGAGGGCGAGCGTGGGTTGGGTTCTCGGAAGGCGAAGAAACAATAGAGAAGGAGAAGAGAGAGAGACGTGGGTGAAGTAGGGTTAATAAAAATATATATGTATTAAATAGAGAGAGAGAGACAGAAGAGAGCGAGAGGGATGCGAGAGGAGAAAGAGAGAGAGGAGAGAGACAGAGAGAGGAGAAAGAGATAGCGAGAGGAGAGATAGTTTTGTTTCGTAGTGGAAGAGAGAGAGAGAAAGGCAGGAGGAAAAAGTGAGAGAGGAAAGAGAGAGAGAATGGTGGGCCTGGTTTTGTTAATAGGTTAGGATTTTATTTATAAAAATTTCGTTAGTTTTTAAAAAATCTTCTGAACTGTTAATTAAATTTTAAATATGAATTATATTAAATAAAAATTGGATTTTCTAGTAAATACAAATTTAGTCCAAAATACGCCCGGGTCGGGTCTAAAAATTCAGTTTTAAAATACGAAAAATATATGCGACGACCAAAATTAAAAATGAATGCTCGGGTATCGAAAATGTATACTCCCAAGAACGGATGCACGTACGTGCGCATAGCCATCCAAATAAGTCCGTTTCACTAAACGGAACGAGAACAAGATGCGCGGATGCTACCATGGGGTTAGGGGTATCATGCAGGCCATGCAATGTATTTTTAAAATATTTTATGTGATTTAAAATGTTATATTGTAAAATACACATGTCAGATAAAATGCCAGTATGCAGTGTACATGAATGTGCATCAGTCTACGTAACAAGTCAAGATAAATCATAAACATGAACCAAGACAGGTTTCAAGCAAGCGGGTCGGGTCGGATACTAATATAGATGTCAGATATATTATTTGCACCCATAACACAGTAAATCTGGAAAATACCATAAATAAAGAGATACGTGAACTGGAATTGGTATAAATGAACTAGGGTGTTACATTATACCCAACTACAAAAGGAATTTCGTTCTCGAAATTCCAAGAACAAGAAACGATAAACAATCATGAAACTACAAGAATAGATGTGGAAACTTCTGTCGAATTTCATTTTCTCGTTCCCAAGTCGATTCCCCGTGCGAGCGATTCCCCCAAGAAACAAGTACGAGAGAGATAGCCTTGTTCTTAAGGACATTTTCTCTTCGATCAACAATCGACATCGGTCGTTCCTCAAAGGTCAAATCCTCCCTTACAGTCAGCTCCGAATGATCTAACACGTGTGTTTCATCTCGAACATACTTACGGAGTTGAGATACATGAAACACGTCATGAACATTCGCCAAAAATTGTGGTAACGCCAATCGATAAGCCACTTCTCCAACACGCTCCAAAATCTCGAAAGGCCCTACGAATCGAGGACTAAGCTTTCCTCGACTCCCAAAACGAATCACTCCTCTAGTCGGTGATATCTTCAAGAACACCAGATCACCAACAGCGAACTCTAAAGGTCCTCTTGATGTGTCGGCCCAACTCTTCTGCCGATCTTGTGCTACTTTCATATGATTCCGGATAGTATTAACCTTCTCCACGATTTGTATACTTAAATCCGGTCTCAACAATCTTCGTTCTCCAATATCGTCCCAACAAACAGGTAAGCGACACTTGCGACCATACAATGTTTCGAATGGAGCCATCTGAATAGTCGCCTGAAAACTGTTATTTTAAGAAAACTCCACCAAGTGTAGATGATCTTTCCATGAACCCTTGAAGTCCAACATGCAAGCTCTCAACATATCTTCAAGAGTTTGGATCGTTCTCTCCGACTGGCCATCTATCTGAGGATGATAAGCTGTGCTAAATTTCAATCGCATCCCCAAACTTTCCTGTAAACTCCTCCATAAGTGTAATAAGAATCGGGTGTCACGGTCGGACACAATGCTCACAGGTAATCCATGCAATCTCGCAATCTCCTGCATGTACCGTTCTGCTAACGCTTCCGTTGACTGACCAACTCGAAACGGAATGAAATGAGCTGCCTTGGTCAATCAATCAACAATCACCCAAACTGCATTGTTGCCCCGTGGACTCCGCGGTAAAGCTGTCAAGAAATCCATGGTTATATGTTCCCACTTCCATTGAGGAACCGGAAGTGGTTGCAATAAACCAGAAACCCTTTGATGTTCAGTCTTAACTTGCTGACACATCAAGCACTTCGCTACAAAGCGAGTAATCTCCCTTTTCATGCCTTCCCACCAGAAATGTTGTCTTAGATCACGGTACATCTTCGTGCCTCCTGAATGTACAGAATATGCGGAACTGTGTGCCTCATTCATAACTTCCTCGTGAATGTTTCCTTTTGGCGCACACAAACGGCTACTATATCGCAACGAACCATCTTCATGAATTAACAAGTCCGTTCGAAGTCCAGCTTCAACCTGTTCTCGAAACTTCTGCAATTTTGGGTCCTGTGACTGCGCCGCTTTGATATTATCGATCAACGACGACTGTACTTGCAGCTGCATCAACTGTCCTGAAGAATGCGGTAGCACGATCTCCAATTTGAATCTCCGAAAGTCTTCAATAAGCTCCTTCTGTGCAGTCAACATTCGAATTGCTGGCAACCGACTATGCGCATCTGACACAACATTAACTTTCTCCGGATGCTATTTAAGATCAAGATCGTAGTCAGCCATCGGCTCCAACCATCTACGCTGCCTCATGTTAACCTCTTTCTGTATGAACACATACTTTAGGTTTTTGTGATCAGTGAATACTTCGACCCTTTCGCCCAATAAGTAGTGTCTCCAAATCTTCAAAGCGAAAATCAATGCTTCAAGCACCAAATCATGAGTTAGGTAATTCTTCTCATGGATCTTCAATTGTCTCGATACGTAAGCTATAACCTTTCCATGTTGCATCAAAACACATCCCAATTTTTTCCCAGATGCATCGCTATGAATCACCAATCCTCCAGAATCGTCTGGTACGGTCAAAATAGGAGCGGTTATCAATCTCTGCTTCAACACCTCAAAAGTTGACGCACATCTATCCATCCATACGAACAGTACTTCCTTACGCGTAAGCTTGGTCAAAGGCTCAGCTAAACGAGCAAAATTCTCCATGAACCTTCTGTAATATCCGGCAAGTCTAAGAAAACTTCTGATCTCTGCTACGTTTTTCGGAATCGGTCAATCTTGAACTGCTGCAATCTTCTCGGGGTCAACGGTGGTTCCATCTCCAGATACGACACAACAACAACAACAACTGAGCCTTTTATCCCAAGCATATGGGGTAGGCTACATGAACCAACATGAGAATCACGCCGGGTCCAGCACATGAATCATCTGTCTCCACTCACTTCTATCGAACAATATACTTTCATTGAGTCCTTTGGCAACCATATCGTTTTGTATCACCTCCATCCATGTTTTCTTCGGTCTCCCTTTTGCCCTTTTGCTATTGCCCATATCGAGAGTATCTATTCGTCGAACCGGTGCTTCCATAGGTCTGCGTCGCACATGACCAAACCATCTTAGCCGGTTTTCCCGCATCTTCTCCTCCACGGGTGTTACACCAACTTTTGCACGAATATCCTCATTTCGCACCTTATCTTTTCTAGTGTTACCGCACATCCAACGAAGCATGCGCATCTCCGCTATGTGCATCTTCTGTGTATGATGCTTCTTAGGAGCCCAGCATTCTGTACCATATAATAAGGCAGGCCGAATAGTGCTCCGATAAAACTTCCCTTTCAATTTTAACGGAAAGTAACGATCACACAAAATTCCTGTTGCACTCCTCCATTTCAACCAACCAGCTTGGATCCTTTGATTAACATCACTATCGATCTCCTCATTCCTTTGGATGATGGAACCTAGATATCTAAACTGGTCGCTCGGTGATATCTCTTGCCCTTCCAATGTTATATCAATATGGTTTTGACTTCTCTGGCTACTAAATTTGCAGTGCATATATGCTGTCTTGGACCTGCTCAATCTGAATCCCTGAGATTCCAATGTTTGCCTCCATAATTCCAATTTGGCATTAACCCCTGCTTTCGTCTCATTTACTAGAACAATATCATCAGCGAATAGCATACACCAAGGGACCTCATCTTGGATAGTTCTAGTAAGCTCATCCATCACGATGGTAAACAGGAATGGACTTAATGCAGATCCTTGATGTAAACCAATAGTAATCGGAAAATCATTTGTTAAGCCGCCGCAAGTTCTGACATTTGCCACTACTCCGTCGTACATATCCTTGATTATGTCAATATACTTGACGGGGACCCCCTTCTTCATCATTGTCCCCCATAATACCTCTCTAGGTACCTTGTCGTACGCTTTTTCTAAATCAATAAATATCATATGCAAATCTCTTTTCCTCTCTCAAAAGCGCTCGACAAGTTGACGAAGCAAATGAATCGCCTCTGTCGTCGATCGTCCAGGAATGAACCCAAATTGGTTCTCTGTTATCTTAATATCCTTCCTTAGCCTGTGTTCAATCACTCTCTCTCAAAGTTTCATGGTGTGACATATCAGTTTTATTCCACGGTAGTTTGAGCAACTTTGAATGTCACCCTTATTCTTGTAGATATGTACAAGGATACTTTTCCTCCATTCATTTGGCATCTTTTTTGTCTGCCAAATCTTATTAAACAGATCTGTCAGCCATTTAACGCCTATTTCTCCTAAGCATCTCCAAATCTCGATAGGAATCCCGTCAGGACCAACCGCTTTTCTTAAACCCATTCCGTTCAAAGCTTCTTTAATCTCAGGAAGTCTTATTTTACGCATGAAATCACGATTTATATCTTGAGATTGAATGACAAGTCCATCCAAATTCTTAGTAAAGCTCTCATTGAACAATTTATCAAAATAATCTCTCCATCTTTCCTTGATATCCTCATCTCGAACTAAAACCTTCTGATTTTCATTTTTGACACACTTCACCGCACATAAGTCTCTAGTCTTCCTTTCCCGCATTCGAGCAATCCGGTATATATCATTTGCAGCCTCTTTAGTGTCTAATTTCTCGTACACCTCCTTGTAGACCTTAGATTTAGCTTCCCGAACAGCTTTCTTAACTTCCTTTTTAGCCATTTTGTACTTCTTAAATCTCTCCACATCTCTACTTTTCTTCAAATCTTTATAAAAATCCCTTTTAATTTTAATAGCAGCCTTTACATCTTCATTCCACCATGATATGTCCTTAGATGGTGGAGCACCACCTCTCGACTCACCAAGTAGATCTCTAGCTACTTTCTTGATACAACTAGCCATTTTGTTCCATGTTTTGTCTGGATCATCTTCCAACTGCCAATCCGCTTCTTGTACTACACGATCTATAAAAGCCTTTTGGTTACCTTCTTTCAATCGCCACCATTTAATTTTAGGCTCTACCTTACGTCTAATCTTCCTAGGTTCTCTTCTAAATCGAAAATCTAGAACTAAAAGTCTATGTTGAGTGGTTACACTCTCACCTGGCACTACCTTACAGTCGATACAACAACCTCTATCTATTCTTCTCGTCAGAAAAAAAGTCTATTTAACTAGCACTTGATCCGCTCCTAAAAGTGATAAGGTGGGACTCTCTTTTCCTAAACCAGGTGTTTGCTAAGATCAAGTTATAAGATAAAGCAAAATCTAGAATCGAGTCACCTACTTCATTCCTTTGTCCGAAACCAAAACCTCCATGGATAGTATCAAACCCACTACGACTAGTACCTACATGTCCATTAAGATCACCACCAATAAGTAACTTCTCTCCACTAGGTATACTTTGCACCACCTCGTCTAAATCCTCCCAGAATAGACGCTTACTAGCGTCATCAAGACCTATCTGTGGTGCATAAGCACTAATAACATTAAGGATCTCTCCACCTAGAATAAGCTTAATCAGTAAAATTATATCACCTTTTCTCCTAATCTCAACTACATCCTCAAGAAACCGTCTATCTATGATTATGCCTACCCCATTACGATTTTTATCTCTACCCGTATACCAAAGCTTATAACCCCAAGGCTCTATGACTCTACTCTTTTCAGCTACCCACTTTGTTTCTTGCAAATACATAATACCAACTCTCCTCCTAATCATCACCTCCACTAATTCTATTAGTCTACCCGTAAGGGAACCTATGTTCCAGAAAGCTAGACGGATCCTATGAAACCCTTGCTTATTTGTCACTACACCCGGGGTCCGATGTAGCGCGCCGTCTCTGGACGACGACCCTTGCTTATTTGTCACTACACCCGGGGTCCGATGTAGCGCGCCGTCTGTAGACGATGACCTTTGCTTATTTGTCACTACACCCGGGGTCCGATGTAGCGCGTCGTCTCTGAACGACGACCCTTGCTTATTTGTCACTACACCCGGGGTCCGATGTAGCGCGCCGCATCTGGACGACGACCTAGAAGCCCTTGCATATTTAACACTACACCTGGAATCCGATGTAGCGCGTCGCTGAGTAGGGGACGCCCCAACGATATTCTTATTATGGTTCATATCATAGAATGTGACAAATTTTTACGTTGGTTGTCACAAGCCTACCACAACCCTCACCCTTTCTCATCCGGACTTGGGACCGGCAACGGTGGGTTTCATCTCCAGATACGACATGCCCCAAAAACTTCATTTTTTTTGGGGCATGTCGTATCTCCAGATACGACATGCCCCAAAAACTGCACTTTTTCAAGCCAAAACTCGCACTTGCTCATCTTTGCATATAATTTTTCTTGCCTCAATATCTGCAGTGCAATCTTCAAGTGTTTTGCGTGCTCTTCAATGCTCCTTAAATAGACCAGAATATCATCGATAAACACCATAATAAACTGATCCAACAATGGTGAGAAGATTCGGTTCATCAAATCCATAAATATTGCCGGTGCATTCGTGACTTCGAATGGCATCACTAAATACTCGTAATGTCCATACCGAGTTCGGAATGCAGTCTTGCAAATATCTTCTGATTTAACTCGGACCTGATGATATCTGGATCGCAAATCCAGTTTCGAGAATACCCTCGCACCATTAAGTTGCTCGAATAATTCGCTAATGCGAGAGATCGGGTACTTGTTCTTAATAGTCACCTAGTTTAATTCTCGATAATCGATGCATATCCTTCTTGTGCCATCTTTCTTCTTGAATAGAAGAACTGGAGCTCCCCAAGGTGAATTACTGGTGCGAATCCAACCCTTCTTTAGAAATTCAATAACCTGTTTCTTGACTTCTTTCAACTCCACTGGTGCCATTGGATAGTACGCTTTTGAGATTGGCGTTGCACCAGGAACAAGATCAATCGCAAACTCCACATCTCGTTTGGGTGGTAAACCCGAGATGTCCTCGAACACGTCCAAGAATTCTCAAACTACAGCTGTCGCTTCCTCCTTATCAACTTCCCTCGATGAAAGAACAATGTTTGTCGGTCTAGCCCTAAACTCGACTGGCCCGACAGAACTGCTTCCTCCAGCAAAAACAAACTCCAGATGTCCGGGAATCTGAAAAATCGCTTCCTTTGCTTTACAATCAATGTGAGCATGGAAAGTGCCGAGAAAATCTATTCCCAAGACAACTTCAAACAACGGGATACATCAGAATCGAATAATTCTAATGCGGGAAAAACATAAACAAGTAGGATACCAGAAATGACTTCACTTGAAGCCAAACACTGAAGAAGATAAACACGGTAAACAAGATTCAAGCTTGCGTTAAAACATGAACTGGTAAACAACGAAACTGAGAGAAACCAGGTAATATAACGAACATAAAATAAGGAAATGAATCAAGACTAGGACTCCAAGTTACTTAAATAGAGTACCGTATTGTAACCATACTGCAGTTCATGGGTACAATCACATAACTCTGTTCAAGTCGCTCAAATCCTAGTATCAGAATAGAAAGGAACAATAGGGAACCAGAAGGTTTCAAGTCGAGATGCAAAAAGGTTTGCATATCGTCTAGGTAAGGATCAGGAGGAAGTTAAGATTCAAGAATGGCAAGAAGGTAAAATGGCAGGACATGTTCCTAATCACGAGTATTCTGATTCGTGTATTGGGTCCAATACCCAACTACAAAAGAATCAAACTCGATTAACCTAAATCCTATAGCTCTGATACCAAACAAACCCTGTCACGCCCCGCTTCCCAGAGTGCACTAAGATCGGCACGTGACAGAGCCAACCATGCTACCTGTGGCTAGGAAAGATCCTTCCACAGTCACATTACGGCTGTCTAGAGATATCAAGAACACTAAAAATAAAATAAACTATCTAGTACATGTCCATAAGCCAGAATAAACGAGTCATGAAATAAAATAATGCGGAAGCATAAGATTCAAATACAATGATCTGGAATGTACGTCCCAAAATACGGGCTCACATCAGGAATGAAAATACTGAAAGGAAACAAAACTAAACTAATAATAGGTCTTCACTGCTCGGCCTGTTGATCAAAATACTCCTGGACTGCCTGTGATAAGGATAAGGGATCTGGGCCATGCAAAACTCAGACGTCAGTGCGTCATAATATCAATAATTCTAAGCAAGCGGGATGTAATGAAATATGCAGGCGTGAAGTATAAACAGTACAAGTTATCAGGAAATAAACAGTAACATGAATAAAGATCAGTGAACAGGATATATATAGGTGAAGTGCAGTGAGTAGTCTATACTGTGCTATAGGGTTATCTACTATAAAGTTATTCGAAATCAATTAATGTAGTCCTCATCGTAACCCATCGTTCTATGCCCCGTTCATTCCTTACGGGACCACGGTAAAAGGATAATCGACTGTGAATTTATGTCCCGTTCATTCCCCACGGGACCACGGTAAAAAGATAATAGCCCTTTGAGTTACGTTCGGCTACATTCTTGATTTCCCCATACCCCCAAGTTATGTGTTCAAGTCAGGTATTGATAAATCTGGAGTTAATGCCAACACAGGATTAAGCAGGTACAGGTTTGTCTGTATAGACAACAGGATATGTCCGTAGGGACAACAGGTCAACATTTGTCGGTATTAGTAACAAGATCAGGTATCAAGTCAAGCTGTGGTACATCAGGTCATGTCAGGTAGTGCACATGTATCAAGTCATATCAAGTAGGGTATCAGGTCATGTCAGGTAGTGCACAGGTATCAAGTGGGTGCTCATAATCAAACTGTAGTAAGTATGGGTGCAAAAAGTCAAATATGGAGTACTTATATAAAATAAAATAATATGAATGGCATGTAAATAGGTATAAAATAAATGGTATGGATGCACAATTATCGATTAAGGTTATCTTTTATAGTTCCAATACTAATTGTGATGTACTTTATTAAACATGGGGTGTTAATATAACAATATTATATATTAATGTGATCTGTAGATGCAGCTATATGTATACTATATGATATGGATGCAAACGGGTATCCAAAAAACTGTAAAACTTGAATATCTATGTATAATATGATAAATGGGTAACATTTTATTCATATGGATGCGTAAAACTACACCTAGTATGTAGCAAGATGATTTAGCTTGCGACTAGATGTGTAAATCATGATATAGATGCATACGGATGTCATATAACCATAAAATGATAAACTAGCAAGTGCGGGATATATAACTAAACAATATGAGATGTAACTATTCAATTTGATGTAGTATATGGTAGTATAGTATGTAACAAGATAAGTTTGTATGCCCTAGATCTGAAATGATATGAACGGATCTATACGGATATCGCAAAATTGTAAAACGAGAACTTGGGATGCACGATTTGAAATCCAAGTATTATATTTGTTAAAATAGATGTATATAAAGTAATGTAGTATGTAGCAAGGTTAACTTGCCTCGACGGATCACGAAACGGATATGTACGGCATGTCCGACGTCGGCAAAACGTCGCAACGTACGCACGGCACCCGGGACGGGTCTAAGCAATGCAAGACGGTGATCACGCAGGTAAGGTACGTCGTCTGGGTCGTCAGGAACGGCAGCGACGTCACGGATCCGGTGATCTATGAAAATACAGATCCAAGAAATAAAGAAAAGAAAAAGAAAAAAAGGGAAGAAGAAAGAGAAGGGGTGAGGCTTACTGGATTTATGCACAAGGGTCAGGAGAGGCGAGAGGGCGACGACGAGATCAACGGCGATGACCAGAACAACAAGAAACAAGAAAGAGAAAGAGAAGAGAAAAGAAGAAGAAGAAGATGGTGAGGCTGGTGTTCTGGGGTGTGGTGCTCTAGAGTTGGCTCGGGGTTCAGGGACAGAGGCGATGGGGTGACGACGACGATGGATCGTCGACGGCGAGGTGCAAGCGACGGTTTTTCGGTGAGACGGTAGGGATTCAGATGTGCAGGGAAAACTCTTGGGTGATGGGTTGAGGGTTGTGTCGAAGCTTGGTGCAGGAGAGAGGATGGAGGTGGTGGTGATGGGGAAAGCCGACGGAGAGGTGGTCGGAGTTCCTGCGGCGAGATGTGCTGGGATCGGGTGATGGTCGCAGTGGGTTTAGTGGTCGCAGGAGAGAGGGTGCAGGCTTCGGGGGAAAGAAGAAGCGGAGGTGAGGTCAGAGAGGAGATGAAGTGAAGAGGCGGCGAGGGGTCGCCGGCGGTGGAGCGGGTGTGCAAGCGAGGGAAGGTTATAGGTTTGCTGGCGGGGTTCGGGTGAGGGGTTGCAAGTGGAGGTGGTGGTTATGGTGTTTGGAAGAGGTAGGGAGGTGAGATGATGGAGGGGATGAGGTCAGAGTGGCCGGCCGTGAGGGAACGACAACGAAGGTGAGACGAGGGCGAGCGTGGGTTGGGTTCTCGGAAGGCGAAGAAACAATAGAGAAGGAGAGGGGAGAGAGAGACGTGGGTGAAGTAGGGTTAATAAAAATATATATGTATTAAAAAGAGAGAGAGAGGGTTGCAAGAGGAGAGAGAGAGAGGAGAGAGACAGAGAGAGGAGAGAGAGATAGCGAGAGGAGAGATAGTTTTGTTTCGTAGTGGAAGAGAGAGAGAGAGAGAGAGAGAGAGAAAGGCAGGGGGAAAGAGAGAGGAAAGAGAGAGAAAGAGAATGGTGGGCCTGGGTTTGTTAATTGGTTAGAATTTTATTTATAAAAATTTCGTTAGTTTTTTAAAAATCTTCTGAACTGTTAATTAAATTTTAAATATGAATTATATTAAATAAAAATTGGATTTTCTAGTAAATACAAATTTATTCCAAAATACCCCCGGGTTGGGTCTAAAAATTCAGTTTTAAAATACGAAAAATATATGCGACGACTAAAATTAAAAATGAATGCTCGGGTAACGAAAATGCATACCCCCAAGAACGGATGCACGTACGTGTGCGTAGCCATCCAAACAAGTCCGTTTCACTGAACGGGACGAGAACAAAATGGACGGATGCTACCACGGGGTTAGGAGTATCATGCAGGCCATGCAATGTATTTTTAAAATATTTTATGTGACTTAAAATGTTATATTGTAAAATGCACATGTCAGATAAAATGCCAGTATGCAGTGTACATGAATGTGCATCAGTCTACGTAACAAATCAGGATAAACCATAAACATGAACCAAGACAGGTTTCAAGCAAGCAGGTCGGGTCAGATACTAATATAGATGTGAGATATATTATTTGCACCAAAACACGGTAAATCAGGAAAATACCATAAATAAAGAGATACATGAACTGGAATTGGTATAAATGAACTAGGGTGTTACATCCCCAAAGTGGGATTTTTGGAGATGAGTCTCCTTCCTCCTCTTCTGTCGGCTGGATCTTGAAGAACAAGTATGAGATTTTAAAAATCTTTTATTTTTGAGATCTGATGGGAGATCTGAGTTCCCCTTTGTGGGTTTTGTGGTGAAAAACTATTTAGTTTTGGAAAAAGAAGAGTAAAACTCTTGATTTAATTCAAAAGAAAGGAGAAGGTTTAGAAGCTTGAGAAAGGAGAAGAAGGAGGCACAAAACCTAGAGTTTTAGAGAAATGAAAAGTTTATGCTTCATTCATCATCATGTTGCCTCTTATAGGCTTACACATTTACATATAGCCCCTTGGGCTTTACAAAATGACATTTTGCCCGTCCCATATCTCATGTGATATCTCTTTTGCACATAACCCATGAGCTTTACAAAAATTTGGCTTTATGCCCATTCATGCATAAAAAATTATATCAAAATTATTTATTACATGATTTTTTATTTTAGCATGGGGAGGCCGGCCGTGGGGCTCGACTTGGGCATAAGCCCACTTGCTTGAGCTTGGGCCCGCTTACTTGGAGTTGACCTTGACTTTGACCCGGTCAACTGGGGTGCAAATTTTGACTCCAACAAAGTGCCCCCAATCAATAAATGCACACCGCACATTTGAATTGTGTGCATGAAATTGATGGATCTTGAAGCTGGACTTCAAGGTGGAACATTATTCCGGGGGCGGAGCATCCCTCGGGGAGCATGATTCCCGGGGATCGGAGCATCATTCCGATTTGCGGAGCATCATTCCAGAATCGGAGTATCATTCCGAAGAGTCGGAGCATAATTCCGAAGAGTCGGAGCATAATTACGAGGGTTGGAGCATAATTCCGGGATCGGAGCATCGTTCCTAAAGAGCGGAGCATGATTCCAGGGATCGGAGCATGATTCCGAAGAGCGGAGCATGATTCCAGGGATCGGAGCATGATTCCGAAGAGCGGAGCATGATTCCAGGGATCGGAGCATGATTCCGAAGAGCGGAGCATGATTCCAGGGATCGGAGCATCATTCCGAAGAGCGAAGCATGATTCCAGGGTCGGAGCATCATTCCGAAGGATCGGAGCATCATTCTGATTTACGGAGCAAATTCCAGGGTTAGAGCATCATTCCGAAGGGTCGGAGCATCATTCCGATTTGCGAAGCATAATTCCAGGGTCGGAGCATCATTCTGAAGGATCGGAGCATCATTCCGAAGAGCGGAGCATAATTCCAGGGATCGGAGCATCATTCCGAAGAGCGAAGCATGATTCCAGGGATCGGAGCATCATTCCGAAGAGGCGGAGCATGATTCCAGGGATCGGAGCATCATTCCGAAGAGCGGAGCATGATTCCAGGGATCGGAGCATCATTCCGAAGAGCGGAGCATGATTCTAGGGATCGGAGCATCATTCCGAAGAGTCGAAGCATGATTCCAGGGATCGGAGCATTATTCCAAAGAGCGGCAGACATTCTGACCGAAGCATAATCTCGATGCAGAGGTTGATTCCCAGGCGAAGCATAATTCCGACAGGGAAGGCAGATACGCCGAGGCGAAACATGATTTCGACACGGGGTACACTCTGAGACGAAACATGATTCTGACGCAGAGCTTATTGGCTGACTTGATTCCGAGACGAAGCATAATTCTGACAGGGAAGGCAGATACGCCGAGGCGAAGCATGATTTCGACACGGGGTACACTCTGAGACGAAGCATGATTCCGACGCAGAGCTTGTTGGTTGACTTAATTCCGAGGCGGAGCTTAATTTCGACGAGGAGGTCGCCGGTTGATTCCGAGCCGAAGCATAATTCCGACAGGGAAGGTGGGACTCCGAGGCGATGTATGATTTCGACATGGGGTACACTCTGAGAAGAAACATGACTCCGACACAGAGATTGTTGATTTGATTTGATTTGGGTTGACATCAGCATCGCTACACTGGAATATGGTACCAGAAGCGAATCATCATTTGCCATAAGAAGATTTGGGGATTTGATTTTTTGGGCGGCATCTGTATTGCTGCACTGGAATAATGCCAGGAGCAACTCATCATTTGCCCCGGGAGGATTTGGGAATTGGTTTTTGTTTGGTATCAGTATCGCTACACTGGAATATGGTACCAGGAGCGAATCATCATTTGCATTTCCCTGTTGGGAAGCGATTGCTTAGGAGACAGGTTTAAATCCCTATCACCTAAGTTTTTCAATTTTATGGGTCGTAAGGGTCCCATAAAAGCATTTTCTCCCTACGGGTCGTAAGGATCCCGTAGGTGTATTTTCTCCTTAGGAGTCCGGTGTATTGCTCCTTTGTGAGTCGTAAGGATCTCACGCGGGAATTTTCTCCTCACAAAATCGAGAGGACTTTGCGAGTGCATTTCATTTCTTTTTCACGAGTTTGCACCCTTTCTGGTTTTCATCCGTGCCCATTTTGCTTGTGGACATACCCGTTTTTTTTTGGAATCTTCATCGCCGGTTGGACTTTGAATGTGGTCCCGCCGGTAGAACTTGGGAGAAATTAGGATCGTTTTACGCACGTGGATTGTATACGGTCTTGCAGGATGTATGATCCAGACCGTAGGGCCGGAAAAATTTCGGGACTTTGTTGGCGTCTGCATCGCTGCACTGGAATATGGTATCAGGAGCGACTCATCATTCGCCGTTGGGGTATGAGATTTGGAATTTGGTTGGCGTCTGCATCGCTGCACTGGAATATGGTACCAGGAGCGACTCATCATTCGCCACTTGGGGTATGGGGTTTGGAATTTGGTCGGCGTCTGCATAGCTGCACTGGAATATGGTACCAGGAGCGACTCATCATTCGCCATTGGGATTATGGGGTTTGGAATTTGGTCGGCGTCTGCATCGCTGCACTGGAATATGGTACCAGTAGCGACTCATCAATCGCCATTGGGATTTGTAATTTGGTTAGCGTCTGCATCGCTGCACTGGAATATGGTATCAGGAACGACTCATCATTCGTCGTTTTTTTTACCGCGATTGCTCTATCATTTCAGCTTTTCTTATCGCGAAGATCGTGATTGCCCTATCATTTCGGCTTTTTATTCGCGGTTGCCCCATCATTTCGGCTTTATTTTCATTTTTATTTTTACTCGCTGATTTTTATTGCGAGTTGCCCCATCATTCCGGCTTTATATATATATATATATATATATATATATATATATATATATATATTGTTTTATTTATACATTTTTACATCCCCAGTTTAACGACTTAGAGGTCAATCTGTTTCCAGTTTAACGACGTGGTGGTCATCTGTTCCAGTTTAAAGACTTAGAGGCCATCTGTTTCCAGTTTAACAACTTAGAGGTCATCTGTTTCCAGTTTAACGACTTAGAGTTCATATGTTTCCAGTTAACGACGTGGTGGTCATCTGGATCGGAAGCTTGGAGAAGATACCCGATTGAGCAGTTGTCAGGGGCACCGCTGGAGTTTGCCCGAAATGCCTTATTATTTTGTCGGTGTTGATGGCCTTGCCTCCAGCTGGGGCCAAAGAAAGTCGTTCAAAACATCGACTTGCGTTCGAAGATGGCAATTGAAAATTATTAACCCTGCGAATAGAAACATGATTTCAGTATAGACAATCGATATGTACATTGATTGAGCTCGCATGAACATTTAAATCGAAATATAGGAGGAGAGATTGGTCCCATCGGGTGTGCCGGAATCTGTAGGGTCATTGAGATGGGAATGCGCGCGTGCTTGTCAGGCGCATTACAGATCCCCCTGCCTCGGGTAGGCTGGGGGTTTATTAATTGTGGGGATCCGAATCTCCGGCAGCCGCGGACTAAGCTGCCATTAATTGCCCCTCGCTTTTGGAGCGAGGGAACCTCCGATTAACTTGTTAAACTGGTCATGTGAACTCAATGTGCAGTGTTGTGTTTTGAAGGGGTTTTGGATATATCGGGAGCCCCGTAGAGTTTTTACGGGGGGCCCGCTATCCGGATAGCAGGCTGGGGGTCAAGGGGGCTAACAGCCCCCTTACAGGGTGCGGGGCAGGGCCCCGTTAGAAATTTTTTTCTAACAGGGACAGTGTCGTCGAGTTTGTGTGTGTGTGTGTATAAAGGAAAGGGCATCCAAAGGATGCGTGGGCCAGCGCCCCACGTGCCTGGCATGCGGGTGCTGTGCGCCAGAGTGCCAGCGCGCCACGTGTCTGGCACGCGGGCCCTGTGCGCCAGAGCGCCATCGTCCAACGTACCTGGCACGCAGGCGCTAGGCATCAGCAGCAAAGGGGACTTGGTCCCTGCACTGGGAGCTGTGCTCCCGATTTGACTTATGGAGTTGAATTCCTAAGATATTTTTTGAGCCGATGAAGGGGTTTCTCCCTTGAGCCCTGGATCTTCCCCATAGTAGGATTTTTGGAGATGGGTCTCCTTCCTCCTCTCCTGTCGACTGGATCTTGAAGAATAAGAAATATGAGTTTTTAAAAATCTTTTATTTTTGAGATCTGATGGAAGATCTGAGTTCTCTTTTATGGGTTTTGTGGTGAAAAACTATTTAGTTTTGATAAAGGAAGAGTAAAACTCTTGATTTAATTCAAAAGAAAGGAGAAAGTTTAGAATCTTGAGGAAGGAGAAGAAGGAGGCACAAAACCTAGAGTTTTAGAGAAATGAAAAGTTTATGCTTCATTCATCATCATGTTGCCTCTTATAAGCTTACACATTTACATATAGCCCCTTGGGCTTTACAAAATGGTATTTTGCTCGTCCCATATCTCATGTGCTATTTCTTTTGTACATAAAAATTTTGGCTTTATGCCCATTCATGCATAAAAAATTACATTAAAATTATTTATTACATGATTTTTTATTTTAGCATGGGGAGGCCGGCCGCAGGGCTCGACTTGGGCATGGGCCCACTTTGTTGGATTTGGGCCCGCTTACTTGGGGTTGACCTTGACTTTGACCTGGTCAACTTGGGTGTAAATTTTGACCCCAACACTTGCGTTCGGTAAGTCCCCAAGAACAGAATAATGATGAATTGTGATAATGTGTTGATATTTATAAGACATGTATGATGTGTTAAGTAAACATGACAACTATTTAAATATGGCAAACGAAGTGAACATGGCAATTCAGGTTAAGCATCCAGTTGGTTAATCTAAGCTGGTGATAAGTGTGTGTTGGTGAACATGAAATAGGTGTCTTCAAAGTCTCTGTAATGATAAATTAATTTAACGTCAGTTCAAGGGTGAATGTCAGTCAATCTCAAGAGTGTTCTCGAACCCAACATACTGTAATTTAGGGATAAGGAACCATGGGCCCGAATCAAGTGTTAGTAACGGTATTTCGACCATCGTCGAAATATCCCAAACCCAATAGGCTATAATCCAGAAGTATGGAAACACGAGCTCTCATGATAAATTGCATGTGTTAGCGGACATGGATTCATAAAGTAGGGGGGCTCTTGAAATTTCATTAGATTCACACTTAAACTATGCCAACACCCCGAGTAATTTAATTTACTATTATAGTCATATGTCTTGCCCGAATCAATGAATACATAAGAAGTGTATCATTTCAAAATTCAAGTCGAGTTAATGTATTCATGTCAAATTCAAGTATTCATTTCAAGTGTTCATGTCAAGTCATTACGTATTCATGATTCGGGTCAAGTCGAACCAAGCATGTAATAGTATTGATCAAGTCATGTAGGTATGATTGAATTCATGTCAAGTTCAAGTAGTCATGTCAAGTGCAAGTATACCAGTCAAGTTGTATTTAAGTCGAGTTGAACAAAACTTATTTGATTAGGAAGATTAGGCAAGTGAAAACACTCATTGTCTCCGGCTCTCCGAAACTCAAGAGAGAACAGACCACTTAAACCCAATGATTACCTCAATATCTTGAAGAATAGTTGTTTTATAGATTCTAGGTATTTATGTGAAAATATATATCATTTAGCAATATTAGGTATTTATGTAAATAGTCCATTAAAAACTAGAGCGGGTTTTATGTAAATACTTTATTTTGAAAACTAGAGGGTGTTTTGGTAAAAATATGTTAATTGAAATGTCGAGTGTGTTTAATAAAAATTTACTTTAGATTTTATGGTATTTTAGTAATAAAACCTAACCTGTAGAAGTTTAGGGCATTTTAGTGAAAACCTAGCATTTTAAAAGTTAAGGGTATTTTCTTGAAAAATCTATTTTGAATCTTGTGTTCTTTTAAACTAAATACAATTGGTAAGTAATGGGTATTAATAATTTTATCATCTTTTTTTTTATTTTAAATTTTATAGGAATTGTTTTATTTTTCTAAAACCATTTTTCCTTTTGAGATCGTACTCCGTGAAGAGCTCTGCATCTCTCTCCACTAAATCCAAGATTTGCTATACCAGCATCATCCGTAACAAGGTTACCCTAAATAGGGTTGTAGAGGCGAAATTGCAAAGGAAAACGATATTAAATAATTTTGTTTTAAAACTCAAGGATATTTTAATAAAAATCTTAACTTTATAGTTTACTAACTAATTTTATTTTGTATCACATGACTCATTGATCACCGAACATGAGGGCTTTTTAATGATATAACTAGAATGTGAAAATGCAATAAACAATATAAATAATTGCTGTATTTTTAAAACTAGCTACTACTCCAATATAAAATTGTAGTATCATAACAACCATTGATAATAATTATGCAAAGTACTACAAAACACTTTAAAAAAATGCAAACTAAATAACATGTGAACACAAGACTTAAAGCAAAATCAAAATATATTATGTGACTAAACTAACTACTTGTATTGCAGTAGATAGTGTAACATATACCATGGGTATGGTGGTTAGTTGAGTTATACAGTGTAACATATATCAGTCTTAGTTTATTAATCATTTTAAGCAACATGTATACAAAGTCGGCACCTTAATTAATCAATTAGTTTAACAAATTAAGTACTAATTAACTAACGATTGCATAATCTAGGTTCTGACCGATGTAAAGTCTCAGCTCTTTGGACATGATACTTTTTGTTAAATGCATGCGCCGACATCATCATGCTGAGGAGCTAAAAAAGGCTGCCTCCAATTTGAAACTGAAAGAATTAGATAAAGGACATGCATGTTTTGGTTGGACATCCATGAACTAAGAGAGGAAAATATGCTAGGGGAAGGCACAATGTCAGAGAAGAGAGAGGGGGAGGGAAAGAGTCGTGATTAGAACGTAAAGAAACGATGGAAGTTCTTATTGGGGCATTTTGCCGAACATCTCCAGGCGCAAATTTGAAACATTGACAGATTGAAGATCCGGTAGCGTAGAAATGATCACAGAGCTCACGCGGACTCAGACCCGACCTTGGAGCCTCGGTTCTCAGCCCGGAACATGTCGAAAAGACGAACAAAAGCCGAGTGTTGATGTTGTGGTTGCCTGGCTGTTGTTGTCGTTGTGGGGCGATGGTGATGATGAAGTGGGTGTTGGTGTTGGGTTTGCCAAGAGAGAGAGAAGAGGGTGAAGGGAGAGGCTCGGCCTTGATTTGGTGGGAAGAGAGAGTGATTGTGTATGTGTGTATGTATATATATATATGTATACGTAGAGAGAGAGGGAGAGAGAGATGAGAATTAATGAGAGAGAGGTGATGGGGTCGATGTTAATGGAGGAAGGGATAGTGAGAGTCGAAGGGTTCGTCGGTTACGCGTGCGTGCGGGTACGTGGGAGAGGAAGTGAACAGTTTGGAGGAGGAAAGAAAAGAAAAGAAAAAGAAAGAAGGAAGAAGAAGAAGAAGAAAAAAGAAGAAGAAGATGGATCAGGGAGGGAGCTGGGCTGCGACCTGGGATGAAAAGAAACAAGAAATAAAAGGAAGTAGGCTCAGGTCTTGGGTTGGGGAGTTCGGCTTTGAAAAGAAAATGGAAAAAGAAAGAAAAAGGGGATGAGCTTGGCAGGCTGGGCTAGGAAAAATAGAAAAATAGAAAAAGAAAAGAAAGGGAAAAATTGAAAATGCAATTTGGGTTATTAGGCTTAGGAAAATAGGAAAAGAAATTAGAGATATGAAAGAGAGAATACATAGAAAATAAATTTAATAGGAAACAAAAATATACGGAAAATACTAAACAGAATAAATACAGTATTAAAAAAAGATAATACGAAGCTATAGAAATTTTAGGGTTGTTACATCCTACCATTCTTAAAAATAATTTCGTTCTCGAAATTATTCAAGAAGGATGTTACAACAGAGTAAAACAATCGCGTTTCGTCGTCGCGCTCCATCAGTCAGTACTCTAGTTGGTAAGAAGGTATGCGACCGGAGTAAATCGCAATAAGATAAAGAGAAGGACGAGAAGTTCAAAGATCGGAATATATGTTGTTAGGATAATCAAGAATAGTTTTCAAAAACGACACGAGCAAGCACTCGAATAAAATAAACGTAAATAAGGATTGAATTGTTAAGAATAGCATAAAGATAAAGAATGAAAATCGTATTTAAAATTATGGAAGGATATAAGTTAGCAAAGAAAATAGGATTCGATAATAAAAAAATAAGGATATGCGGTAGAATATAGCTAAATCAAGAGGAAAGGGAATCAAATGCATAACTCCAAGTCATTCAAGTTGTAAATCCCCAGTTCCTTTTGTTTTCCGTATTTTAAAAAAAATATTTTTCCCAAAATCTTTCTTATTTTTTTTCTATTTCTATTTTTATTTTCATTTAACCTAATTTCTTTTACCTAAACTAAGCCCTCAATTCACCCAAGCCTGGTCCACTTCACCCAAAACCCCGGCCCTACTCCCTCCCCTCCCTTCCCTTTTCTTCCTTCATCCTCTCCTTCTTTCACTACGACCCCTTCTCCCCCCACGACCCGCTCCCCTCAACAATCTCCATGAAATCCACGCCACCTCCGAATCCTCTTCCCTATCATCTCAACAGCACTCTCTCTTCCTCTCTCTTTAACACACACACATACACACACTCTCTCTCATTCACAATCCCTCCTCAATATCTATCTCTAAAAAAAAACTCACTCTCTCCTCGACCTTTCCTCTAGCCGACCGCCGCCTACAAGCTCCGCTAAACCACCATCTTACCCTCCTTTGATGAGCCCCAGCTCCCGACAACACCACCAGCTTCCTTCTCTCAGCCTACTTCCTCATCGCCAACCACCACCACCACTTCCTAACCATTATGACCTACACCGCTGGAGCAGTCGCCGACCTTCACCGGAGCTCCGTTGCCGAACATCTCCTCTCCTTCAAGCTACACACAACCCAAGCTGCCTATTTCCTCCACATCAAACACCATCCACAACCTGAGCTCCTTTTGCACACCCGACCGCTGCCGTCGACGCCTGCAACTAACCTCTGTCGAGGCCACGGCTATCACCACCGTCGATCCGCAACCCATCGCCGGCGACCATCGCTACCGTGCCAGCACACCATCCCTACGCCAACACCTCCATCTCGATCCTCATCCAGCAAGCAGCCAGCCCAAAGTTGTTGTCGTCGTGCCGTGATCGTGTCGTGCTTCTGCCCGTGCTATGCTCGTCATCATTGTCATGCCACTATCTCCAAAGGCAAGTGAACCCCTTTCACTTGTTTTCATGCTATAGTTAAGTCATTTAGTGTATAAATATAACAACTTTAGCATTAACTGAGCTGAAAACGAAACCCTAGTGTAAATCACCCATTAATGATTGTGGAACACATAACCAATGAACTTTATAAATGATAACGAAAAACATATTGAAAATTAACACCAATCGGATAATATTTGACCACGGATTGATACTCCCAAGCCGGGTATCGAAAAAGACTAAAACAGCTCTCTTTAGGCCAATTATCGTATTTACGCCTTTGATGGCGGTACTATTGATAATCATGTTTGTTTAGTGATAAATATATAGCGACATGTTAAAGTTTCATAATAAAAGAGCACAATTTTACACATAAAGTGACACCCCTGGTGTTTATACCGAAACTCGTATTTTACCGAACACCTAACACCGTTAAATTCATAATTAATTTCAGAAAAAATCCAATCGCAGCATGTTTGGGTTCGTTGCGAAGTGTACAGTATAATCTTTAACATGATGTATAGGTTTACTGTTAGATATATCATTTGAACATTGAAAATAGAGAACTTACCTGATTTTGGACTGCAGTCCAGAGCAGGAATTCACACCTTAATATGCCTTTGTACACCTGAAAGATTACTGTTTAATTGTGATTGTGTGCGGAGCCATATATATCTGCATAGACAATTGTTTTATCTTTCCTATGGTACTAGTTTCACTGAATTCCGGTATCATTTGGTATTTTAAAACATATTTTAATCTGATGATATGTACGGTCGCAATTTCAGTTTACACCTTTCATCAGTAAACTGATCATAACTCTTAAATTAAATTGACTATTTTTGATCCGTCTTCTCTGTAGAGTTAGCTCATAACCTTACAAATAGTTTAACTGTAGTGTCACCTAACTGTGATCCCAATAAGGAATAAAAGGCGTTACGAAACGGACTTTCAGTTCAGAAACTGGACTTCCAGCAGTGAACTCTTAAAATAGAATACTCGTAACTCGCAAACCTGAAATCCGATTGACCTGAAGCCAATTTTGTTAGATTGCTGTTTAAGTTTACTTTCTACCCCTATGGTATCATTTTTGACTAATTACGATCGTACCATTTAATATCATTTTTGCCTAAGACACATAGTGATTCATATTATACATGACTTAATTAGTGGCATAATTCACATACTTACCTTACCGTGATACCTTTAGTGATAGCGAGCACTCTTATTGAATTCTTAGCGATTATTGTATTGTCGAATGTGAGTGGTATCAGATTAGTTGTGTCAAGTACGCCAGTGAAAAGTGAATGATTCATGAAAGTAAACAGTGCAAGGAAAAGTGAATAAAACAATGCTATTGATGCGCGTTTGTACACAACTAGCCCCATACATATAGTTATTGAAACCTGGGAAAAAAAAGGAAAAATCGAAGTGTAATGGAACTTGTATTTAGCGAGATTTAGCGATTTAGAGGTTGATCATTCGAACAATGAATCTTATATATATTTTAGGTTATGGACTTAGCGGTCCGGCTGATTGGGTTATGTTCCGGGCAACAACGACTGTAGTCTCGGGTATGCACGAAACCCTCGTTAAACATAATCACTATTTTCCATAGGTCGATTTCAAATTGATCCAGAGACCAATAGGAATATAGATCATATACTGCATTGATTATTGATTCACTGATTATCTGTATTCACTGTCTCCACTGTTATTACCTTTCATTTCATACTTAATTATATTGCTATTATATTATTGCTATTGCGTCGTTCTGACGACCTAAGTATGTATACTCAGAATTTGGAGAGGATACAGCTCAGGAGTCATATCTACCATTCGACCTTGCAGAGATTTAGACGGTTTACTTTCAGCATTTTTACTGCTTTTCCCTAAAGTAACCTTGTATTCACACCTGCTTAGTAGTTTTCTTTCCAATTGAACTATTGTAAATTATGAACAATGAAATTTAATGTAATAAATTAGTGATGTGTTACCTTTACTGGGCTGTGCGGATATTGATTACCATGAATTACTAGAAACCACAGTGTGACTACGGAAGGATTCTTTTTTGGCTGTAAGAGCATGGCTGGTCTAGTCACCATCGTATTCCATATTTTGGGAAGCGGGACGTGACACAAATATAATACCGCATTGTAATTATATTGCAGTTCATACTTACAATCATATAATTCTATTTAAGTCATCCAAATTCTACTATCAGAATCAATAGAAAAAGATTTAAAAAAACAATAAGATCAAACGGAGATGAAGGGCCTGCAGTTTCGTTTTCTTTATGTCGAGAAACGATTATCGGAAAAACAAGGAAGGATTCAAAGGGATAGGATTCAAGAATGAAATCAAGAATGTAGTCGTTACGGAATCAGTGGTTCTCATCCATTCTTTCTTCCAATTAATTAATAATATGAACATAGAAAAGAACCATATGATCAATCCTCTAATCCTCCCAGTACATTGTGAGATTAATATGCCATGAAATTTAAAGGACATGGTCTTAAATTTTATAACACCACTCTGCAAGGGTATTTTCTGGCCATAGTTCCCTATAGTGAATATCCTTGACCTCTGCACAATTTGTAACCTTCGAACACAAGAATAAGCCCTTACTTAATTTTAGAAAACCAATCTTTCTTTCAGATAACTATAATTAGTATCAACATAATATTTATAAGCAAAACCAATATTTTCCTTTGATACCATAAAACTTTTTTATATATTTTTTTGGTTCATAAATTCAACAAAAAGTCACATCTTACTACTCAAAATAAGAAAGCAATGAATTTGGAGTGGCTAATTTAAGAGTTAAAATTAAGATAATTAACTAGAAGCTAGATTTGCAACCCCAAATTTTCAAAGTTAAGTCATTTAAATGACTATAATAAGGGGTTGTCCCTACGGATAAAGCCGTAGGGGCAAACCACTGTCCATACGGATATATTCGTAGGGGCACAAAAATACACCGTAAATGTAAAGGCCGTAGGTGCAAGTCTTCGTCCTGAACATGCTTCTATGGATAACGTAGGGACTTTTTTCCCTATGGCTTACACCGTAGGGACAGAATATTATTTAATTTATTGGTTTATAAAATAAATACTTGTCCCTACGGATAAAGTCGTAGGGCCTTAATATGCCCCTACGGAGTTCTTCGTAGGTCCAGATAGAAGCCCCTACGGATTTATTCATAGGTCCATTAGGACAAAATATTTATTTAATTTATTAGTTTATAAAATAAAATACTTGCTCCTACCGATAACTTTATACGGCCTGAACATGCCCCTACGGTGTTCTCCGTAGGTCCAGATAGAAGCCCTACTGATACATGCGTAAGGGTAAGTTTAACGCCTGTTACTGAGTCCTTAGGGGCAAAATATCAGGTATCCTGATATTTTGGCCCTACGGCTAACTGTGTAGGGGCAAACGTTGGACCTACGAATTAATCCGTAGGGGCAACAGGTGGCCCTACGGATTAATCCGTAAGGACAAAATATCAGGTTTTTAAAAAAAAAAGGGTTTTCTGTTTTTTCCCCGCCATGTGCACAATAATATATATATATCATATAACCAAATACCGTAGTATTCATAATCAACATTTCACACATAATATATAAAAGCAATAAACAAACAAAATACAATATCAATATAAATCATCATGAACACGCAAACAACACCAATATCGTCCAAAATATATACAATATGTATCATATAAGTACATACATGCTTAAAATATAAAAAAACTACTCTAGCTCGGTCCAGCTCCTTCACCTCTGATAAACGCCGTAATCTGATACATCTGCTCCTCGGTGTAGCCTTGAGTCGTCAAAAACTCGACCAATAAAGGAGCGGACTGTGCAGGAGTCTGAGCGGGCTGTGGAGCTGCAGAAGCGGTCTACGCAACCACAGCCGAGGTAGTGGCTTGCAGAGCCATAGCCGAAGGAAATGCATGTGGAGCCGCAGTTGAAGCAGCCTATCGCATCTGTTCAATTTTGTGTGTAATAAACGAGTAAGAACCGTGTATTAGATTTTAGTCGAATTCGTATCATTATCAGGTTATTGCGAAACCCAATCTAAGAAGACTTAGGGACTTAGGCTTCGTTTGAATATCTAGTTTGGAAAACCGTAATTTATTTTAATTAGATAGTTTTATGTAAGTATGATTAATCAATGCTAAGTCTACAATCAAATAAGCTCAGTCTACTAATATTATATATGTTACTATCTATAATGTGATATAATATTTTACTATTAAATAGTATACCTACCAACATCTCCTTCAACTTCTCGACGGTGGTCTTCAAGACGGCAACATCATGCTCTAGACGTCGCTCACGGGGGTAGGGGAAGTAACCGCCGGAGTGGAGTCCAACCTCATATGGGTCCTGCTAGGACCCAATCTCCGGCCTTTCTCCCAACCTCTGTGGTGTCCTCCGTGTGCGGCGTCTAGAACTGGGGTCAGCAGCATCAGATCGTTCTGTCCAGTAAAATCAATTCTCGATGCCTCCGCCTGCTCCACCACCCGCTCCTACACCCACATTAACCATTAAAATATAAGTATATCATTTAAATTTGAACTTTTCAAAACAAAAATTTCAAACTAGTTAGAATAAATATTAACACTTACGCAATACTCCTGAGTAGCGGTGCCGGGGAATCAAAACTCGCCCGTAGTGGGATCTGTCGAGGTGCCATGGACGGCAAGATACACGGTCAGCATGCTCGGTGTACCACCCTGCGTCAGGGTTTGAGCTCTCTGCAATTCGCAAAAGGTTACATATATTATAAAATAACTCTTAATATTACATTATATCAGAGTAGATCTATTTTAATTTACCGATGCCTCCATGGCACGAGTAATATTCCTCAAGCCACTTGTATAAGTAGGGCGACCTCTCTTCGCCGACTTCCTATTTTCTTTATTTTAATCGGCCTTTTTCTGCACAACACATTCAGATTTAGTTTTCTAATTAAGCAACACAAAAAAATAAATTATATACTAAATAACGAATTAAATTTAAATTACAAACCTGTTTATGCTGAGAGTCGAAATATTGGCACAAGAAAGGCCATGTATCTACGTTGACTCTCACAAAGGCCGGAGTATGTTAGAGAGCCGCTCTCTCTGCTTCGGGGGTCGCCATCCTCAGGGAATAGCAGTCGATCTTCAGCTTGTTCCTATTGTATCAGACATTTGATTGCATGTTCTTCATCAGGCCATGGTACAGAGCGTGAAGATTGAGCACTCTCTCAGGGTGATCAGGGTCGGTGTTTCCAGATTAAAAATCAGGAATTACCTCAATGAGGTATCACGTGTTCACACGTGACCAATGGTCACGTGATGACATGCGATGGTGAAAACTTCATCAAACAGAAATGAGAACAAACTGCTGAAAAATGACTTAATAGAGGGTTGCGTGCTCACACGTGACCAAGGGTCACGTGCAAGCATATGACAGGCTTTGAAAGCCTTACAGCTTAAAAGCATTTAATTCTAGAAATCAGGAAATATCTCAACGAGGGCCACGTGCTCCCACGTGGCCGAGGGTCACGTGCCAGCACGTGACAGGTTTCGAAAGCCTTACAGTTTAATAGAATTAAAATTCTAAATTTCTCTAAAATCTTTCCAAATGGGAAAAGATTAGGGAGAACCGTTGGATTAAAAATCCAGGGGTGATTAAATATCACCAATTTATGGAAAAATCTTAGACAAGGAAAGATTTCCCTAAATCTCACCAGAAGTAACAAACAGAATATCTTTGGATTGAAAATCCAACGGTGAATAAAATTCACCTAATGATCTAAAGGCTCATATTAACTATGAAAACAAACAAAATCTTTCAATGAAAAATTTGCTAAACAAATTGATTCTTTTCCTTCTCCTATAAATAGGAGCCAAGAGAAGGGAGAGGGGAAAGAGTTTTGGAGATAGAGTTTTGGAATCTTGAAATTTCAGAAAGAAAAGAAAGGAGAATTTAATTCTCAACAAAGAAAACCCTAGGTGAGAAAAGAAAGGGAATCAAGACTTCAAACAGAGAATTTAATTCTCAAATCTAAGAGTTTAACTCTTTTACATAAAAGAACTTAGTTCTTCCTCTGGTTGAAGATCTGCACAGAGCACATCTCCCCATAAGTTGAGAATTTAATTCTCATCGGGTTGAGATTCTGCCATGTAGATCCAAAACTTATAGGGGGAATTGAGTTTAGAGAATTTAATTCTCCAAAAAAAAAACTAGAGTTTAACCCTATATGAGAATTTAATTCTCCCAAAATTATAGGAATTTAATTCCTCCAAGATAAAACTAGGGTTCAACCCTATATGAGAATTTAATTCTCCTAGAATTACAGGAATTTAATTCCTTCAAGATGGACAGAACTAAGGTTTAACCCTAATTGAGAATTTAATTCTCTCAAATTCATAGGAATTTAATTCCTCTAAAATCACAATTAGGGTTTTAACCCTACAGAGAATTTAATTCTCAAAATAAAATAAAGAGACTTAAAAGATCTCTGTGCATGAAAAGATTAAGGTCACGTGCCCCCACGTGACCTCTGAACAGATCCCCCAAAATGAGAAAGCTTTGAGGCAATGCCTCACGTGCTCCCACATGACCCTCATTATACATCGAACAAAAGCAAAGGCAAAATCTGACTTGGGCGCTCTCATGTGTCACCACGTGACCCCTAATAAATGTTCTAGTAAATCAGGGCATGAGTATACATCACGTGCCCACACGTGACGGCTATGAAACTGAAAAGTGTTTAACACTTATTTGCAGAACAAAATAAAGGGGATCTGGCCCCACTTTTTGGTGCCATCACGTGCTCCCACGTGACCCCTTCCCCTTCTAGTGTTTAACATTAACCTGACAATTTTGTTTCCAGTGTTTAACATTGTTATCTTTTAGTGTTTAACACTAATTTGAGAATCACATTTCTAGTGTTTAACACTAATTTGATAATCTTATTTGCAGTGTTTAACACTGCTGGTCTTTTAGTGTTTAACACTAATTTGAGAATTCTGTCCCCAATGTTTAACATTGTTGTTCTTTCAGTGTTTAACACTGCTTTTAGCCAAATTGGCTAATTTTCCAAAGGCAAAAGTCCCTCCTCCAAATGAATCTCAAACTTGAGGAAATCAAAGATGGAAATGTTTAACATTGCTAAATAATGTGGGCTTGAACCCAGACAAGTGTTAATGGTCTAATAAAGGGCCAATACTTCAAACTTAATTGGACTTAGCCCAAGTTGGCCATAAGTCCTCAACTCAGACTCAACTGAGCCAATCTGCTCATAATTTAATTAATTGATCTCAGTTTCAAATTGGACTACAGATTATTTAATCCACTTTGGTTCGAGGGTACATTTCTTCACTCCTCTGATATTTGTCGGTGTAATCCTTCAACGTCTTCAGAGAGGTAGCGGGTTTCGACAACCATACATTTCTACGGACTGTGGGGTCCTTAAACTCATGGACTATGACGTCCTTAATCTCGACCGTGATATCTTAAAACTAACAACGGATTATGGAGTCCTTAAATCCATGGACTATGATGTCCTTAACCTCGACCGGGATGTCTTAAAACTAACATCGGACTGTGGGGTCCTTAAACTCATAGACTATGATGTCCTTAACCATGACCGTGATATCTTAAAACTAACAACGGACTGTGGCGTCCTTAATCCCACGGACTATGACGCCCTTAACCTTGACCGCGATGTCTTTAAACTAACGATGGACTGTAATGTCCTTAAACTAATTATCGACCGCAATGTCATTAAACTAAACAATAGAGCCCAATTGCTCTTTTGTCGGATCTAAACAATCCCGTTAAGTTGATCTTAGTCTAAAATGAGACTAACGTATCCTTAACTAACGTTTACGTTGATCTTAGTCTCAAATGAGGATAACGTATCCTTAAAACCAACCCCCTAAACCCAAATCTAAGAAAGATACGGATTTGGACTAGTCCACGCCCTATGGGTGATAACATAACTTAGTCTCCATATACAATTCACGGGAAACCACAAATAAAACAAACATCCACGACATGAAGTAACCATCTGGAGAAGGAGAAAGTTGTTACCGCGATGCGGTAGCGTAATTAACTGTAGGGGCTTACGTCTGGAGGGAAGAGCGTCCCCACAATCAAAAACCCCTCAAGCGAGGGGGAATCTGACGAAGTCTGCTACATCGGCCGCATCCATTTAAACCTTCGATACACGGTGCCATAAATCAACTTGGCATCTTCGGAGAGGTGGACGGATAGCACCAATTAGCATCTGCCCCGAATTTCAGGCAAGACGTCCGTCTTGCGCCGTCTTTCGGAGGGGAACAGATTCTGGCACGCCCGGTGGCACCTTTTCCTCTTTCCACTCCACACTTCGTGTGTCGTGTTCGTGGACGAATCGCGGTTTGCTAATGGTTGCCCTTGGGTTTCGAGGTACTAAGATTTGGCGTTTGCTTGGTGCAGAAAGCGAAGGATCAATGACGTTCACTTGTGCAAAGTGCTCCAACTGCAACTGCAATTCGCGCTCTGCCTCATCTGGAGGCATAGCCTATAGGCCCCAAGTGGCTTCCCTGTTCACAAAACCGGTGGAACAGGTCACTCAAGCCACCACAGGATTGTTTTTCGGGACCATGCTCCCGCCAATGAGCTTCACCGCTCCTGTGCCAACACCGGAAGCTCCCAAGAAGTCGGTCTTCGATCGGCTTACGGCTACTGCGGCCCCTCTCAACGGGTCGTCCAACTCCAGCTTCTCGGTCTTCGCCAGACTGGGCCAAAATTCCTGTGGGCCTACAATGAAGCTTGCAATCCCAGAGAAGGTTGTTCCGAAGGGGATAGCCATCCATGCTCCTGAAGTCGTCAAGACGACTTCTCCTACCAAAGGGTCGGTCTTTACAAGACTGACTGTTCCGGCTCCCGCTATGGTTCCTGTCCCCGGTCAGAAGTCTGTTTTTGACCGGTTGGATATGGCTTCTCAACGAACATCAGTCTTTAAGAGGATGACGGCAGCAACAGCCCCTCACTTGAACAGGGGGCAAGAGAAAGCCATCCCCACCACCGAACCAAGTCCATTAGCTCGACACGCTCGACGTCGCCACTGGCGTCGAGTAAGGAAGGCCGGGGGCAACTCCCCCTCTGGGCTAACTCCACCAGCTCTAATGGTGGAAATTAATGCTGCTGTCCCAACCGGGAACAGTTTTGAGCTGCTGAACAGAGTACGCAGGAATTTGCCTACTGCCGTATTGAAAAGATCTCCGCCACCAGTGGAGACTGTCATGGAAATGAAGCCGAAGCAGTTCCCTCAATGGCTGTCTTCCAAAGTTTACAAAATCTGGCGACAAGTCCAGGAGTCGGTGATCGATCAGGACTATCTCCGCCGACAGAAGAAGCTGAAGGCTCAGAAGGAAGAGAACCGTCCTATCAAAACACAAAGGACGACAACTACCCGGGTGCCCACTGCAATGGCCCCCTCAACGTCGACCGCTCATAAGAGGAGAAGGCCGTAGAAAATCCCCATGCTTGCGACAAATGCCAAAGGCACTGAGCCCAAACGCCCTAAGTCTGGGGGCATGGTAGTGCATACCGTCCATATGGCATCCGGAAAAGAGGATAGCTGCACTTCTACGGGCCATCGACCACTCACCCGATCCATCACAAGAGCTTAGGAACAACAGCAGCAGAAGCCTCAAGAGATGCTGACTGCGATGGCTGCACTCACCGGACCAAAAGAAAGCTCGGAAACATCCGCGGAGCAGCGTCACGAACAAGAAACTGATGCTAACTTCCTTCGCAGAATCCTCGAAAAGAAGGACAAAGAAGCCGCAGAGCAAGCGGTTAACATAAAGTGAATGTCACTTCTCTTCCAAAACATGGTTGGGATGATGTTACAGCCGGATCCTCCAGCCGACGACCCTCCGATCATTATTGAAGACGACAAAGGAGAAACGTCGAATCCTCCTCCAGCTCTTTCAGCAGCCAAAGAGGAAATTATCTCCAAGGACACCCTGGATGACTATATTGCTCAGCAAATAAGAGTTCACCAGGCAAATGAAGCAGCCGGCCAAGTTGTCAAAACTGAGCGACCGTATCCAGGCTGGTATGATCAGATAAAGTACCCGCCAGGCTACACGATCCCCAAATTCCATGTATACAAGGGGACAGGAAATCCCCACCAACACGTCGCCCAGTTCAGAGCTCTGTGCGGCAACACCGGGGGCGATGATAAGCTTTTGCTCCGTCAATTCGTCGGCAGCTTGTCGGAGACTGCATTTGAGTGGTACTGAGAGCTTCCAAACGACTCCGTCAAAACTTTCGCAGAGATGGAGTTGTTATTCACCCAATGATTCGCGAGTGCCAGCGAACGCACCCCAATAACGGCGTTGATCAATGCAAGGGTGAAACCGGGCGAAACTTGGGTTCAATACGCATTCCGATGGCGAAATCTGTGGTCGAAGTGCGAACAGCGCATCGAAGAGGCACCAGCGGTGGGCATGTTCATGGGCACCCTAGACCCTCATGCAACTATTTCACAGTTCATAATGTTCTTCAAGCCGACCACGTTTCAGGCTTTAATTAACAAGCTAGCCCAGATGGATCAGATGGGTCACAGACCGTCTCCTCCGAAACCGGAGCCGCGAAACGAAAAAGGTAAAGGGAAGGCGACCTTCGTTGCGAATACTCAGCAGCAGCCCAGTACTCCAAAACTAACGGATCAACTGGAGGAGAGACGGCGCTATTATAACGAGAAAATGAAGCGTCCATACTCATTCCCATGAGACAAAACGAGGAGACTATTCGATCTGGCGATGCGCAACAGGCTTATCAATCTGCCGAATCCAAAGCGACCATTGCAACTCGGCGAAGCGAATAATCCCAATTATTGCCCTTACCACCAAACGGTAAGTCATCCAATTGAAGATTGTTTCATCTTTAAGGGATGGATCGAGGACCAGTACCAGCAAGGCAAGTTTGCGCTGTCTGAGAAGTGGAAAGTAAGCCCACTACAACCGCACACTCCTAAGAAGACGGACACACCGGGGGCAACGTGCTCCTTTCTTGAAGAAGCTCCATGGGAGGTGGCTCTTTCGGCCAAAACCAAAAGGATGCTGAATGATCTCCAGACATGCCCGGCGATCATGTGGAAAAATTCGCTAGAACCCCAGATTATCGAAGGAATGCTGAAGCCGCGCCCAACTCCAAAAATTGGTGGTGATAGCCAAAGTGTTCACATCCAACCGTCAAAATCCTCGAAAAAGAAGAAGAAATCCAAGAAGCCCGTGAAACCTGGCGACAAGCGCACGGACCTAAAAAAGCAGATTGACGCGCTGGAAGAGTATAACCAGAAGGAGCGGACTCCAATCACGCTCCAAGAGTTCCTCAGCCACGTCCTTGAGGATGGAAATGATGAAGAAGACTCATCAGATGGATCTGAAGATTACGTAGCAAGTTGTCATGTGATCTCTCACTCATTGATAGACGATGAAGAGGCTCCTTGTGCCAAGAGACTGGGGGCAGGTCCCGAGCCGGAACTTCTATTGCCGTCAGACGAAATGATCGACGTCTTCCTGAATGAAATTCGTCTGAAAAGCAAAGCCGATCGGGAGCATGAGATGGCCATATTTGAAAAATCCAAACGCCGGCGACTGGATGAAAGAGTTGAGATACTTCTGCCAAATCAAAGGACATCTGTCGCAGACAGAAACAAGTTCAAGATGAGGAAAAAGTTTGCGAAAGCCATATCAGTGGGAATGAAGCTACCACCCTCCGAAGGAAGCGCTCTTGGTGAAGTCGAAATGCATCCGAGCTACTGTTTATATCATCAAAAGATTGCGCACCCCACTGAAGAATGCAATGCTTTTAAAAGATGGTGGCAGGGGTATGTTGCTCACCGGCAACATTTTAAGCGGATGAAACGCAAAACTCGTCGGGTGCAGAGAAGTACGACCGATGACCATAAAAGAATTACCGGAAACTGTCGCATGGTCAACGCCGTGGGATCGCAGGTTCTTACCTTCGGGAGCGACTCTGATGAGGAGATGGCTCTTGGCCCTCTCTTTAAAGAACCCACCTTGGGGAAAGAAGAGGGACCGAAGGCCTGTGAAAATATCCAGCTGCGCAACCATACACTTCCAGAAAAGAATCTCGGACCCACGAATAGAAAAGATAAGGGAAAAGAGAAGGTCTCTGAAGATATCGCCTTAGATGACCAAGTCAGGAAAGAGCTGACTGCCAAGGAAATGCCAAAGAAAAATAAGGTGGACTACAATGTTCTGGCGCACTTGAGGAAGTTACCTTCGCAGGTCAGCATTCTCGACGCCCTTTTACTATCAAAAGAAGCAAGAGATTCATTGATCAAGACGCTACAAGAGCCAGGACAATTCCAAGCTTTTCTCGCCGAAGAGAAGATGAAGGACGAGCGGGAAGAAGTGCACACAGCCGATGTCACCTTCGGCGACGAAGATCTCCTCTTTGGGACGTACGAGCACAACCGTCCCCTTTATGTCTCTGGATACTGTCACGATATAAAGATAGGCAAAATCCTGGTTGACAATGGGTCTTCTGTCAATCTCCTCAATGTGAAAGTATTGAAGGAAATCTGCATGAGCGTTCAGCACCTCGCTCGCGATAAAATTACCATCTCCGGTTTCGACTCCAAGTCATCGCGGACTCTCGGATCTGTAATACTGACGCTGCGCTTCGGGCTACTCGTCACGGACATTAAATTTCACGTCATTGACGCCAAGACTTGCTACAATGTTTTGCTCGGCCGGCCTTGGTTGCATGAGTACAACATCATCCCTTCTACACAACACCAGTGTATGAAGTACTTCAAGGATGGTCTCGAGTATACTGTGACAGGGGAGTTGAACCCTTTCTCCGTGAATGAAGTCCGAAAATACGAAGATGCAAAATACTTTTTGCCAGATTTTGAGGATACGGAAAGATGTCACTATCCGAAGAACAAAGCTATCACCACTATTCCAGTATTCGGGAATGATACCGAGGAGGAGGAAGAGATAGTTTATTCAGGGCCGCCTCAACGCAACAACCCGGGACCGTCCGCCCCATGTTGATCTTTGGCAGTGACTCGGAAGACGAGGTTAATGCTGTATTCTCCGCTTGGCCGTCAATACAAGTTTTCGCTGGCGATAATCAGAGTCTGCAAATTATCATGGTTCCGCGGGAGCATTACAAAGAGCTCGATGCACTTAAAGCTTATAGTGTGCAAGAACTGCAGACATTTTACGTTCCTCCCAGGCGAAAGGATGAAAAGGCGATCCTATTCTACCGATCCGGAGAAACCAAAGTGGAGAAAGAAATCTGGCATGGCGCCGATTCTACGCTCGACAGACTCCAGCCCATCCGTCTGCCAAGATATTACTCAGAAGGCTTGAGAATGCTCTTAAAGCGCCAAGGGGTACCTTTCAAACAGACCATTCGACAAGCTCGGTTCTACAACAGGATTTGGGATGTCCCTGGAACTCTGCGGAAGTTGCCCAGCGGGAGAATGGAAATGCTCGGGCTTGGATATGTGAAATCTGAGAAACGGGAACGAGTCCATAGTAGCTACGTCATATATGACTTCGATGAAGAAGAGGATGCCCTGTCAGGAAACGCTGACCCTGAACCAAAACGAGATCCTGCAATCAAAATGCCTAGTCCGTCATTTGAAGAACGAATGGACAAGCTTATCAGGGAAGCGGGTCAAAAGATCCGGGATGACCATAACCGTGAAATGGCCATTTACGAGAAAGCCAGGACGCAACGCCTTCTTCAACAGGCTGCGAAAGATGAAAATGCTCCTCCCTGTCAACCCGTTATGCAAAAGGCCCGACGCAGAGGCCGAAACAAACCAAAGAACGGGAAAGGCGTTCGACAGCAACAAAGCGGGACCAAGAAGCCACGCAATCGGGAATCGAGCAATCCGGACTCGTCTCTTATAAAGAAGATGAGTCGAGCATACTCTTTTCCTCAGAACAAAACACGGAAGATACTTGATCTCGCCATAAGATATCAAATGATTACACTTCCGGAGTCTAAACACCCCGAGCAAGAAGGCGAAGTCTCTCACCCAGACTGTTGCTCCTATCATAGGGCAATAGGATATCTTATTGAAGACTGCTTCACCTTCAAAAATTGGGTTGAAGACCAACATCAACATGGCAGGTTCGCTCTATCCAGTAGTTGGAGGATAAATCCGCCACAGAAACACGAACCAAGAGCCGCGCATACAACAGAACCGGGTCAATATCGGTCGTGGAAGCGAGCTCGTACTTGTCATATGATAACACTATCAAAAGAAAAGCCTGAGGATAGGGGCGACCTCCCTTGGTGCTTCGAAAACAATGATGATGAAGTGATCTCAGAGTTTCCACCGGCGCCGAAAGAGCTGGAAGATGGAATACATACCACTGCGGATAACCTCAAGAAAATCGATTTGGGGATGGCAAATGACCCGCGACCGACATTCGTCAGTGAGCTGCTATCGGAGGAAAGGGTGGCTGTGCTAAAAGACGTGCTTATGCAGCATAAAGATTGCTTCGCATGGAATTATTCCGAAATGCCAGGACTAGATCCAGAGATTGCTGTCCACAAATTGGCAATATCTCCGGACGTCAAGCCAATCAAACAAGCACCGAGAAAAATGCGGCTCGAGCTTGAGATGAGCATCAACGCCGAGGTCAAGAAGCTGATCGACTCTGGCTTCATCCAGGAGGTTCAGTACCCTGATTGGATCGCCAACATCGTCCCAGTGATGAAGAAAAATGGGACAGTGCGTATATGTGTGGACTTTCAGGATCTCAATAAACCCTGCCCGAAAGACGACTTCCCAGTGCCAGTCACTGAGCTGATGATAGATAACACGTCCACTCACGAAGTTTTCTCCTTCATGGACGGCTCATCAGGATATAATCAGATAAAGATGCATCCCGAGGACCAGAAGCACACCGCTTTCTGGACCCCTTTGGTTATATTTTGCTACAAGGTGATGCCTTTCGGTCTAAAAAACGCCGGTGCCACCTATCAGAAGGCCATGACGAAGATCTTCGATGACCTCATACATAAAATCGTCGAATGCTATATCGACGACCTTGTGGTGAAAAGCAAATCATACAAGGAACATCTGGAGCATCTGAAGATCGTATTTCAACGCCTTCAGCAATACAACTTGAAGATGAACCCTCTCAAATACGCATTCGGAGTTTCCTCAGGCAAATTCCTAGGATTCATTGTCCGGCACCGAGGTATCGAGATAGATCCGTCGAAGATCAAGGCGATCATGGAAATGCCTCCGCCAAGGACTCTTAAGCAATTGCGGTCTCTCCAAGGGAAGCTCGCGTATATTCGGCGATTTATAGACAATCTCTTAGGCAAGTGCCGCCCTTACAGTCATCTGATGAAAAAGGGAACCCCGTTCGTCTGGGATCACAATGCCAGAGCGCACTGGACGAAATCAAGCAGTACCTGCAGAATCCGCCAGTATTGACCGCTCCAGTTAAGGGAAAGCCACTCATTCCTTATACAACAGCCCTTGAAGGTTCCTTAGGCGCATTGTGGACACAAGAGAACGACTAAGGGAAGGAGAGAGCCCTCTACTATTTGAGTCGAGTTCTACTTGGGGAAGAAAACAATTACTCTCCCACCGAAAAAACACTGCCTGGCATTGATCTTCACGATAACGAAACTCAGGCACTATGCACTGGCGCATGAAGTCCGTCTCATATCAAAGGTGGATCCCCTCAAGTATTTGATGTCGAAAGCCATATTGACAAGGCGACTCGCTAAATGGGCCTTGCTCCTGATGGAGTTCTCAATAACTTATCAACCTCTTAAGGCAGTGAAAGGCCAGGCCATCGCCGACTTCCTCGCTGAACATCCGATACCGGTCGATTCTCCCTTGAATTGCGAACTGCCAGACGAACATGCGTTTGACACGGTCGACGGAGGTGATACCCAATAGGAACTTTAATTTAATGGATCATCTTCGATGAAGAAGCGCAAAAAAAACACCCCCATAATCAAATTAAGGGTAGGCCTCATCTTCGTAACTCCACAAGGAGGGATAATGCGCTTTGCCTTTTCCTTAACAGAGCCGAGGACAAACATGAAGCCGACTATGAATCTTTGATAGCAGATCTCGAGATCGCCATCGAAATGGGGATTGAGAACCTTCTCATATACGGAGACTCCCAGCTGGTTGTTAGTCAAGTAAATGGCGACTATCAAACGTGCAAACCGGAACTGGTGAAGTACGGTGAGAAAGTACAGCAGCTGCTGACCCAATTACATTCTTATACCTTGGAAAGCATACCGCGTGCAGAAAATAGAAAAGCGGATGCGTTAGCCAAGCTTGCTAAAGAATTGGCCGATGAGAACCTCGATGATGTAAGAATCATAGTACAAAGCCGTCGGGTCTTCGCACCGGCAGAAATATCTCCGGAATCATCCGAGAAAAAGGAAGCGACCGAGCAGATGGCCCTACAAATAAAAGACCAAGAAACGGTTGAGGACCGGAGAGAAGTCTTTATAGATTACTTCAAATCCCGTCGAACACCTGAAGACGCATCCTCTAAACATCAGCTCATGAAGCGAGCCCTATCTTTTGCCTTCGTCAATAATACCCTGTACAAGAGGCCATTTGATTCCCTATGGCTAAGATGCCTGAGACCTGAAGAAGCAAAGAGAGTCATTCAGGAAACTCATGACGGACTCTGCGGTTCTCACCAAGCCGGGCCGAAGATGAAGCTGAAGATCAAAAGGATGGGCTACTATTGGCCCGCGATGATTCAAGACTGTCTCGAATATGCGAAGCAATGCCACTCGTGCCAGATCCATGGGGACTTTATCCATCAGCATCTAAACCTACTACATCCAACGGTAGCTAGCTGTCCATTCGAAATGTGGGGGACCGACATAATCGGGCCCATCGAACCAGCATCGTCCAGAAGACATCGGTTCATTTTGGCGACAACTGATTACTTCTCCAAATGGGCAGAAGCAGTACTGCCGAGGGAAGTGAAGACGGAGAATATCCTCCATTTCTTCAAGACGCACGTCATTTATCGGTTTGGAACTCCGCGACGGATCATCTCCGATAACGGGCCAGCTTATAGAAGCCATAAGATCAGCCGCTTCGCACAATAGCACAACATAGACTGGAGATACTCCTCAGTTTATAATCCCCGAGCTAACGGTCTAGCTGAGGCTTTCAACAAGACCTTGACGAAGATCGTGAAGAAGACGGTGTCCCGAAATAAAAAAGACTGGCACGAGAGACTGCATGAAGCTCTCTGGGCATATCGAACTACGTTCAAGACGGCCACGAACACAACTCCATACACATTGGTATTCGGTACAGAAGCGATACTCCCCCTCAAGATAGAGTTACCCTCTCTACGAGTGGCAGTTCATTACGAGCTGACGGACGAAGAGAACGCTCACCTTCGGCTTGAGGAGCTCGACGCCCTTGACGAGACCCGGCTCATAGCGCAACAAAATCTGGAAGCTTATAAAGCAAAGATGACGCGCTCCTACGAAAGATTGACTAGGCCGAGGACATTCCGCCAAGGCGAACTCGTGCCAGTGGTCAAAAGACCTATGATCCCTAATCGCGCTAAACGAGGGAAATTCGAGCCGAACTACGAAGGCCCATACATCATAGACAAGGTCTACCAGGGTGGAGCCTATCTACTCATGGACATGCATGGCGAAAGGCCCTTCAGACCAATAAATGGTCACTTTCTGAAGAAATACTACGCCTGACGAGTCACGGCCTAGGTCAATGATAGATGACGACGACTATGTCTGCTCGCTATCTTCCTAAGCCTAAACTCTGTAAGTAGTAACAGGCCTTCTTCAACAATGAACCGAAACGTCCGTAAACTAACAACGGACCGAAACGGCCTTAAACTAACAACGGACCGAAACGTCCTTAAACTAACAATGGACCGAAACGTCCTTAAACTAACGACGGACCATTATATCCTAAAACTAGCTGTTGACCGAGATGTCGATAAACTACGGTGGATTGCAGCATCCCAAAGCTGATAAAAAAAAAGAAAAAAGAAGAAAAAAAAAGAAGAAAACGGTACGTCCATAAGCAAAATGGGCACGGATGAAAACCCGAAAGGGCTCCGTGAGTAAAAACAGCAGGGCTACCGGCGAGTCTTGTGAAAACCCGAAAGGGCGCAACCTCGTTCGAATAAAAAAAGAGAGAGAGAAACAAAAAAAAAAAAGAAAACGGTATGTCCATAAGCAAAATGGGCACGGATGAAAACCCGAAAGGGCTCCGTGAGTAAAAACAGCAGGGCTACCGGCGAGTGTTTGTGAAAACCCGAAAGGGCACAACCTCGTTAAAAGACACTTGCAAGGTCCTCTCGATTTTGTAAGGAGAAACCACCTGCGTGAGATCCTTACGACTCACAAGGGAGCAACACACTTAGGGATCCTCACGATTCCTAAGGAGAAATTACACTTGCGAGATTCTCACGACTCGTAAGGAGACCCTCTTATGGGACCCTCACGGCTCATAAGATTTGAAAGTCTTAAGCTACAGGGATCCGAACTTGTTCTTAAGCAGCTCTCACAACCTTCAATACTGCCCTACAAGCGGCTCAATGCTGACCTTTGTACACAATCCACGGGCGCGAATAAATATTTTCCTAACAAAGTCCCACCCATGACTAGGGATATGTTCGCACGGTGAACAACCCTTGTGAGTCCTCTCGTCTCACAAGGAGAAAACACTCTGGTAAGATCCTTACGACTTATAAGAGAACATACACTTAGGAGTGCTCACGATTTCTAAGGAGAAAACGCGCCTACGAGATCCTCATGACTCGTAGGGAGAAATACCTTTATGAGACCCTTCCGGCTCATGAAGTCAAAAGCCTTAGTCGACAGGATCCTAACCCTGTTCGCTAAGCCACTTTTGTTCGATATCTACAGAGACAAATGATGATTCGCTCCTGGCCACTTCCCAGTTGTAGCGATGCTGATGCCAAAATCGGTGTCTGATTCCAGATTTGCAGCAAAAAGCTGGCAAGCCACACATATATACGAAATAGCCGAAATGATGGGGCAACTTGCAACAGAAGCAGCAAGTAAAAAAAAATGTATGCATGCAAAATAACCGAAATGATTGGGCAACTCGCAATAAAAAGCAGCGAGTAAAAATAAAATAAATAGCCGAAATGATTGGGCACCGCGAAAAATAGCCGAAATGATTGGGCAATCGCGACCTTCGCGATATAAAAGCTGAAATGATAGAGCATCGCGGAAATAAAATAAAGAATATATATAAAATGAAATTTATGCCCTACAGGTGATATCACAGCAATCCCCGTATACAACCCAAGGGCGCAAACAAAGAAGGAATCACATCCTTCCTCCCCAAGCTTCACCAGAAGGAGATGCCAAATCTCAATGGTTCACAGACAGCCTAGAGACCATCTCAACACTCGTCTCATTACAACAGACACAACATCAAGCAAAGCGGAACAGCGGGAACCCCCAGTTCCATGACTCGGCGGTGCACAGATAACCAAGAGTCAAACCTCGACTCCGTGAAATGCGGGTAAAGTCAAAATTCCTGGTTACGTAGAACGCGGCAATGACCCCGTGGGAAACGTCCAGAGTGGATCCTGGTCCTCGCAGAGCACGGCAGTGAACCCGTGTGAAGCATCCAGAGCGGAGCCTAGTCCTCGCCGAACACGGCAGTGAACCTGTGGGAAGCATCTAGAGCAAAATTCCTGGTTATGTGGAATGCGGCAATGACCCCGTGGGAAACGTCCATAGCGGATCCTGGTCCTTGCAGAGCAGGTCAGTGAACCCGTGTGAAGCATCTAGAGCGGATCCTGGTCCTCGCAGAGCACGGCAGTGAACCCGTGTGAAGCATCCAGAGCGGAGCCTAGTCCTCGCCGAACACGACAGTGAACCCGTGGGAAGCATCTAGAGAAAAATTCCTGGTTACGTGGAACGCGGCAATGACCCCGTGGGAAACGTCCAGAGCGGATCCTGGTCCTCGCAGAGCATGGCAGTGAACCCGTGTGAAGCATCCAGAGCGGAGCCTAGTCCTCGCCGAACACGGCAGTGAACCCGTGGGAAGCATCTAGAGCAAAATTCCTGGTTACGTGGAACGCGGCAATGACCCTGTGGGAAATGTCCAGAGCGGATCCTGGTCCTCGCAGAGCACGGCAGTGAACCCGTGTGAAGCATCTAGAGCAGAGCCTAGTCCTCGCCGAACACGGCAATGAACCCGTGGGAAGCATCTAGAGCAAAATTCCTGGCTAGGTGGAATGCGGATAACGTCAACTCTGACCCTGTAGGAAACGTCCAGAGCGGATCCTGGTCCTCGCAGAGCATGGCAATGAACCTATGTGAAGCATCCAGAGCAGAGCCTGGTCCTCTCCGAACAATGCAGTGAACCCGTGGGAAGCATCCAGAGCAAAAATTGGACTGTGAGGTCCTTAAACTCACGTACTATGATGTCCTTAACCTCGACCGTGATGTCTTAAAACTAACAACGGAATGTGGAGTCCTTAAATCCATGGACTATGATGTCCTTAACCTCGACCGTAATGTCTTAAAACTAGCAACAGACTGTGGAGTCCTTAAATCCACGGACTATGATGTCCTTAACCTCGACCGCGATGTCTTTAAACTACGGTACCTCGGAAAAAATCTAGAGCGGAGCCTGGTCCTCGCCAAACATGGCAGTGAACCCGTGGGAAGCATCCAGAGCAACCCCCGACCCCGTGAAATACGGATAAGGGCAACTTCACCCATCACTTGCGGGTCCTCACAACTCGTAAGGGAGAGAATTCTCTTGTGAGATCCTTACGACTTTCAAAGAGAAAACACGGTTAGGAATCCTCACGATTCTTAAGGAGAAATTACACCTACGGGATCCCCTCGACCTGTAGGGAGAAAAACTCTTTATAGGACTCTCACGGTTCATAAAGTTGAAAAGTCTTAGGAGGCAGATCTTAACCCTGAATTCTAAGCCATCGTTGTCCTGCAAAGAGATCAAGATAGACTATCTACAAAATACACTTACTAAAAGGGACACACCATTGAGAAGAAAAATATGTCTTTTATTCATGAACCAAAATGGATACAAAGTACAATTCGTGAAAGAACAAAAATATACTCTTATTCAGGAGTATGTACAAAAGAAGGAAAAAAAAGAAAAGATATACAAGTCTTCAGGTTGGCGGGCGATTTAGCAGCTTGGTCAGCTCATCCCTCTTTTGCTGGGCCACGCTTTCGTGATTCAGTATCGCCAGAAGACGGGCCTCCGCCTGAGCCTGCTGGGCCTGATATGAGGCAAGCCAGCCTTCGAGCTCTTTCTCGGTAGCTTTGTGAGCCTCAACACTTTCGCGAGTAAACACGGCGGCCTTGTCGATGGCCACCACCTCCTTAATGGCCTCTTGAAGCACTCGCCAGAGTTCATACGCTTTATTGGCCTTGGCTGTAAGGTTGGCTTGGAGCTCTTTCAGCGCCTTGGAAGCTAGCTCCCTCTCTGAGAATTTGCGGCCAAGTCTCTTCTCGCACGACACTATGTTCGCTGCTCACCGCTCAATCAGACCCCGCAAGCCCGCTTTCGCAGCCACAGCCTCTGAAGAAAGGCGGGTACACTCGAGCACGTGCAGACAAGCCTCCACCTGACGGCAAAACTCAACCCAGACTTGCACCACGGCCTCGTTATGATAGGTAGCAAGAAAGGGAAGAGAACCGTTAGCTTCAGCAGCAAATGCTTCGGCTGTGATTACACTGCCCGCACGAAGCTCCTCGATCAGGGATGATAGGGAGTCGAGGCCTAATTTTGCCAGACGGTCTGAGGCTCGTAAAGCATAAGGGCCGAGCGACATGGCGATGCGCGACTCCAGCGCTGTGAGAACTGGCAGGGCTGCTCAGATTTATAAATGGCCAGTGAAACTTTTAAGCAAAAGAACAAGTGGGACAATATCGAGACTTCACTTACCCACAGTCATGCAAGAAGGAGCTGAAGACTCCCCTGTCCTTTCGAGGACCTCAACCTCGTCATCGGCCTCCAGAACTGTAAGGGACATCAATGTCATTTTGCGAAATAACAATAATGCTATGAAAAGATGGTGGATAACACTAACCTTGCCCAGACGAGAGGACGATGCGTTGAGGAGATATCGCTTGAGGAGCAGCCATCTCCAACAGGCGTTGAAAAGACTGCCAGGGAGACAAGTCGGCAATAGAGGCCGCCAGTCCACGCAATTCTAAAAAGACAAAAGAGTTCAGATAACGGAAAGATTACTGATTTAAAATGTAGAAGGTTACCTTCGACGCTCCTCCGATTCTGAGCTGGAGGAATAGCAGCTTCAACGGCCTCCGCTGCGACCTCGGACACAATATCAGGGACGCGGGCTGGTGTAATGGCCTCTGAGGAAGGAGCAGCGGCTGCCACTGCAGGCTCCAACGAAGGGAGGGTGGTCTCGACTACCTCCATCCCAGCCTCTGGGTTGCCCTCAGGAAGATCCGTTGGGATGGCGACCACCAAGGGTGCCTCTCCCGAGGGAGCAAGTGCTTCGGGACCAAGAACCACCGCAGAAAGCTCTAGCGCGAGAGGGACAGTTTCATCAACCCCCTCTACATTGAGCAGTGTTTCATAAGGGGTATCAGCAGGCTCTACGATCAACAAACCCGTGGGAACCTCCCCCATCGCCGAAGTCTCTGCACAGTTCACACAAGAATAAGAAAACATATATACAATCGCAGACAATATGAAGTATTACAGAGAAATACAAGAACATACCGATGCACAAGGAAGCTCTCAGTATAGCTTGCTCAAGCCGATGCTCTTTCTCAAGAAGGTGTGCTCGCCGAGGTTCAAGGGTGGACTCGTGGCCGCCAGTCCACAATGAAAGCGCATCCGCAGCATCCTCCGAAGCAGCCTGTTTGAGGGCCCTTTCGCCCCATTCCTCCAAAGGGCCAATGAATCGCCGCCGGATCCACGAAGGGTCTTCATAAAAGATTACGGCGGGATAGGGCTTCTTCGGAACCCTCACATTCTGAGACTCGTTTTTAGAACGTCTTATAGCCTCAGCTAATTGTGCGGCTTCCTCGGTAGTTGAATTCGGAAAAAGTAGCCAGCGTCCGACTCTTGCATGGCCAACGGTTCATCCTGAAGAATGGGCTCAAACTCTACTAAAGAGTTGAGCCGGTTGGTAGCCACCTTCCTCCGCCGTTTGGATCCAGAACCGACCACCGAGGATGACCGTTTCCTCCCCCGTGGAGCCTTGGCACGATGCCGACCGACCTCACCTTCAACACCCTCGTTACCGGCACTTTCGCTGGCGGTGCTGCCGAGGATGACACGGCCATTGTCGACGCCGTCGGCGGTGGTTCTGCTACTGGCGCCCTTTTACCCCTTGACTGAGCTCGGGTATCCAATGGCATACCAACTATGGGAGTAAGGTCCACCTCTGATTCCCTCGGAATGAGCGCAACACTGGTATCCCTCAAAGGGAAGCGGATCGGTGCGTGCAGCCACGGCGGAACTCCCGTGGCCTAAACCGGAGCAGGAGCGCCATAGCCAAGAAGCAACCTCTTCTCCCCAGCAATAATTGGGCTGACCCGATGAAGATACCAGCCCGTAAAGGACCCCACGCATCGGGGAATATGATTGGCTTCAGGGATTATGAAGTAAGAACCAGTGTTCAGCCTTACGAAGTGATGAGCAGCATCACGAACAGCTTTGGGTGAAGGGACCGACGCAACTGTAAAAGCCTCAAAGGGAACGCCCTGATCATATCCAAGCTGCCGGGCGAAGCGATGCGAATTGTACCGCATAAAAAGAGCCGTACTGTTCTGACGGAATACCAGATAACCTGGTCTGATCGTGTATAAGTGCGTGGCCTCCCGGGGCATCAGCGAAGGCATCTCACCTTTCGACTGGTCGTGGAGTTGTTGAATCGGACCTGAAAGAGCAGATAGAACCCAATCAACAAATACCAGTCCGCCCGCGCTAGCATAGGGAGCAATCAACACGCGGATAGCCCCGAACTGAGTCGGGTCGGGAGCAGCAGCGTCCACCAGCCGCATGAGTCACGGAAAAGTGTAGGCGTCATAAAATGCGGGTCTCTAATGCGCAGCAAAAGCCCCCAACATGTGCATCTCAATCCAAGATGTGAAGTAATGAAGGGAGAAGTTTACTACATCCACACTGGGAGTTATGGTATTGGCCACGGCGCCTAATCCATGATAGAGATGCGCTAACGCCGGGATGCCTACGGCCAGCCGTGTCCCCTCAGCGATACGATGAGCCGGATAGATAACCGAGACTCTCATGAAGCGGCGATGCATGGGGATAACGAACTAGCTAAGCCAGATACTGATGAAACCCACAAAGAATGTCTCCTCGTCCATGCCGGGAACTGCAATCGATTCGAAAGATACCGGCGACATAATGGGAATATAATACTGCGGTAAATCCGATTCCTTAGTCGGCCGCCTGTTCAAACCAAACCCAAAGGGGTCATTAATGTTTGCAAACTTTGGAGCCGTTTTCGACAGGACATCCTCGCGAAGGAAGAAAGCGATGAAGCTTTTGAAAGTGACGCCCTGCTCCTCTGACTCAGTGAACAGTTTGTCGAAGATGCCCAAAGCCTTGATCAAACTCGGGCGCTTGTGACGGATAGCGTTCTCGGTAGACAAGCCGTCAAGCATTACGGGCTCAGCTTCAAAGACGTACTCATCGGGAGGCAGCAGATCTTCATAAAGTGTCCCCCTAATCGGCAGCCCCGAAATCTCCCTGAATTCTTCCAAGAAAATTAAAACTTCGCGGTCCCCTAGGAGGAAAATGTTGGTGAGGAGATTCCAATGGTTCAGGAAGGCCTTAACCCACCAGACGTGAGGAGACGGGTAGTGGAAGAGGGACGCATAGATCGCCTGATAAAGCCCAACCTTCTGCAATCGCGCACGGTGGGCGGATAGGATGTAGCGAGCCTAAAGTAGGTAGCCCGTAGGGTGTCGAGGGGTGAGCCTTATTTTGTAGATCTGCCCCCATGGTTGGGCCTCGCCCTGGAAAATACGGCGTCCCAGAATATCTATGGCCGGTGTTCCCCTCCGAAAGACGGCGGCGACGTGAGGACGTCTTGCCTGAGATTCGGGGCAGATGCTATATGGTTTTATCCGTCTACCTCTCCGAAGATGCCAAGTTGATTTATGACACCGTGTATCGGAGGTTTAGACGGATGCGGCCGATGTAGCAGACTTCGTCAGATTCCCCCTCGCTAGAGAGAGGTTTTTGATTGTAGGGACGCTCTTCTCTGCAGGCGCAAGCCCCTATAGTTAATTACGCTACCGCATCACGGTAGCCACTTTCTCCTTCTCCAGAATTTCACTTCATGTCGTGTGTGTTTGTTTTGTTTGTGGTTGCCCGTGGATTGTATACGGAGACTGAGTAATGCCGTCGCCCGTAGGACATGGATTAGTCCAAATCCGTATTTACTTAGATTTGGATTTGATGTTTTTAGTTTAAGGATACGTTAGCCGTATTGAGGCTAAGATCAACTTAAACGTTCGTTAAGGATACGTTAGTCCTGTTTGAGACTAAGATCAACTTAACGTGGTGATCCATTTATTATATGGCCGTCAGGACTCGTCACCTCTCTGACGTCGTTGAAGAATTACAACAATAGGTGTCAGAGGAGTTCAGAGATGTACCCTTGAACCAAAGTTGATATGGAGTTTTATAGTCCATTTGAATGTTTAAGGAAACGTTAGCCGTGTTTGGGGCTAAGATCAACTTAAACGGGACCGTTTAGATCCGGCAAAAGAGCATTTAAAGGATCTATTGTTCCAGTTTAGGGACGTGGTGGTCCATGTTCCAGTTTAGGGACGTGGTGGTCTATCGCCAGTTTAAGGACGTGGTGGTCCATCATTAGTTTAAGGACGTTTCGGTCCATCGCCGGTTTAGGGACGTGGTGGTCCATCATTAGTTTAAGGACGTTTCAGTCAATCATTAGTTTAAGGACATTTCGGTCCAATATTAGTTTAAGGACGTTTCGGTCCAATATTAGTTTAAGGATGTTTCGGTCCACGAGTTTAAGGACCCCGCAGTCCATGTTGATGTATGGTTGTCGGGACCCGTCGCCTCTCTGACGCCGTTGAAGGATTACAACGATAGGTGTCAGAGAAGTTCGGAGATGTACCCTCGAACCGGTTGTAAATTGATTTAGGAGAGCAATCTTGTTTCGTCAATTTAATTTGAGGACTTATGGCCATGATTGGGCTAAGTCCAGTTGAAAAATATTCAACGTTTTTATTTATTTTTATTTTGTACTAGGGCTTGGCCCATTTTTAAATAATGCATTGCATTATTTTCTATTTTTGGTTGGGCTCTGCCCATAAAGGATGCAGAGCATCAATTTATTTTGGGCTCTACCCATTTATAAGTGATGCAGAGCATTAATTTTATTTGGGCTCTGCCCTTTTATTGCTTTGCAATTTATTTTGGCTTGCTAGGTCTTTTTTGATTTGGGCCTGGCCCTTTAACAAAATAAATGCATTGCATTTGTCAGGCGCTTTGTACCAATCAGAGAGCGCAAGCGCTTGTGGTGTTGACACGTGTCACGTAAGCGCAGTGCGCTGCACCAAGTCGCTGCGCTTGCGCTGCTGACACGTGTCGCGCTCTGGTGAGTTGCGCCAATTCTAGAGAGCAAGGCTCTATTTCAAAAGCGCATAGTGCAGATAGTTCAGATGCTAACACGTGGCACTCTCTGGTGGCTTGCGCTAATCCAAGAGTGCAACAGCGCAGTTTGCAAGTGCAAGGAACTATAATTTGAGAATCTTTTAGATTCTAGAACCAAAGGTTCATAAAAGAAGTGCAAAGCACTGTTTTTTTTCTTTGATCTAATTTAGTTTCTCTTGTTTTTTCTTGATCCCAAAGAACCAATGGTTCATAAGTGCAAAGCACTATTTTTATTTTGTTTTTTATCAAAGATTATCGATCTATTAGAAGAAATTCTTCTATCTAAAAGGTCTTTTACCTTTTTTCTTCTTGAGATTTCTTCAGAGTTCTCTCTATTTGAAAATTTTGATTTCTCACAAAATGTTCATGCCTTTGAATTGAGGTCTAGGGTCCTTTTTATAGTGCCCATAAATTAGTTAAATTTGTTGAAGAGATCTTTCTCTGAGTGATTTGGGGAATTTTCCCCACCGTTGGATCTTTGATCCAAGGGCCTCTGTTTTACAGAAGAAAATCTTCTTGTTTTAACAAGAACAGAAACATTTCTTTAAAATCTTAATTCTGTTTGGCGCAAATGCCCCAGAGCGTGACACGTGTCAAGCAGCGCACAGTGCAGCGCAACTGCGCTAGCGCATCTGCGCTGACACGTGTCGCGCAGCACAAAGCGCAGCGCATCTGCGCTGACACGTGTCGCGCAGCGCAACTGCGCTAGCGCATCTGCGCTGACACGTGTCACGCAGCGCAGTGCTTGCGCAACTGAAACGTTGCTTCCTTTTGTTTTTTAATAGAGCTTTGCTCTGATTGGGTGCGCCTTCTTGGGCGCTGCGCTGAAATATCAGCGCCTAACACGTGGCGCGTTGCGTCCAAGATTTGAAGCATTGCTTCAAAATTTGAATTTTGAATTTCAACAGAGCTTTGTTCTGATTGGGGGAAACAAATGCCCCCCCCCCGTTGCGCTCACGTGGCGCGCGCGTGAGTGCAGCGGTGCCAAGCTTCTGACCGTTGGATCAACGGGTGAGCTGAAGGGGCACAAGTGCCCTATAAATAGGACCTATGGCCCTTAAAAAATCTTCACCATCTTTTTTAAGATTTTGATTTCAACAGAGCTTTGCTCTTGCTTAAGAACTTCAGAGCTTTGCTCATTTCCAAAGTTAGAAACTTTAGGTAAAATTAATCTAAATTAAACTAAATTAATTTAAACCAATCTTAAACCAAAGTTCTTTGCTCTCACAGATCTTTTGATCTAAAGAAATCCCCATTGGGTTTCATAAACAGAGCTTTGCTCTCAAAAACTTATAGATCTACGGAGATCTTGTTCATGGGTTCTAACCCATGAACAGAGCTTTGCTCTTGGATCAAATGTAGATCTTTTAGATCTGAAAAATGAAGAACTTATTATAAGTTTTCATGGATTTTTCAAGATTCCAAATTTTTTTAATTCTTTTAAGTGTTAAAAAATAATTTGATTGATCTTTCCATTATTACCACAGAGCTGTGCTCTTTTAAGGAATTTTATTCCTTTTAGACCAGAATTTGACAAGTGTCATTCTGTGACAGAGCTTTGCTCTGAAAGAGGAGATTTTCTCCTCGTCTCTAGGGATTCCCCACTGATGAGAATATTCTCTTGGGGATCTTTTCTTTAACTGACAGTCTCACCCAATGATGAGGCTGTCTTATTGAATGAGGCATTTTCATCCAGATTTCGTGGGTCCCCATTTGGTTCTCTACCCACTGCACTGCAGTGTGGTGTGATTAATTTTAATTTAATTAATTTTTAAATTCAGTTAATTGAAAATTTTTAAACGCCAAGCGTTGGAATTGCAGCACTAACGGCTATTTCTTGTTCCTTTGCAGTGACCATGTCTCTCGATACCTCGTTCCCGTTCGCCCGCTCAGAGGAAGGGTTTCCTGAAACGCCCTTGGACCGTGAAGTTCTAGCCATGATTAAGGACTACGACCCGGAATGCAAGAGTCTCCACCTTTGGGGGTTGTGGTACAATCAGATCATTATGGGTCGACGCAGCTTCACATGCTCAGTGCCGTCAGAACCCATCACGGCGATTCATTACGCCAGCCCACCCCCGGTGCAGTATGCCGTGGAGATGGTTGATTGGACATCGAAGGGATTTCTACATCCCGCCATAGATGCAATTCCGGTCCAGCGTCCTATGGTTTTGGACATCCTAGGACGCCGTATCTGTCAAGGCGAAGCGAGACCTTGGGGGCAATCATACAACATAGGCCTGATCCCCCGCCATCCGATCGGCTACCTGCCATCGGCTCGGTATATCCTGTCGACGAGGAAGTCGCAGTTGATAAGGTTAGGATTGTATACCGCGGTCTACGTCTCCCTCTTCCAGTATCCCATGCTCCCCACCTGGTGGTTTAAGGCTTTCTTGGAGCAGTGGAACATTCCTACCCACACCTTCCTCGCCATGGATCGGGAAGTGTCAATCTCTCTGGAGGAGTTCACGGAGGTATCCGGCTTACCGGTTATAGGGGAACACTATGAGGAGTTGCTCCCGACAGACGAGTATGTCTTCGGTGGTAAGGGGGTCACGCCGGAGAATGCTGTTCAACACCAATTCCCAAGCTTAATTAAAGTATTGAACATCTATGAGGCCCTTTTCGTCAAACATGGGAGTCGCGGAGTTAGCTTTCAGGATTTCATCGCTCGGTTCCTTCGCCCAAGCGTCCTCTCATCAGAAGCTGCCAATTTTGCTATCCTGGATGACCCTTTTGGTCTAGGTTTGGATAATCTACCGGCGAGGGAAATAGACCAAAAGGGTTTTTTCCTTCTGGACTTCCCGGCCATGTCTTTTGCAGAAATTGCGGCCCTTGGGATGGACGAGGAGGCCTTTTTCTTAGGATTTCTTGGGTTATGGCTAAGTTGGTTTGCGATCCCAATGCACTCTCACCGTATGCGGCCCTCTGTCTTTTACCCAGCCCACCGGATGACTATCGGGGTAAAAGTGGCCGTTGGGATCGCCGGCTTGGCACACTTATATCATGGCCTCAGTCGAGCAGTGGATGCTAATGAGCCTGGGGTACTGCACGTGGTCTTTCCGATGCACTACTTTATATCGTGGCTCGAGCTACACACGGCGGGTGTCTTCGGCATGCACAAAAGGCCCTTGTTCTTTGACAAGTGCGGTTTCCCTCGCATTATACAGCTGATCGGCGCATCAATCGTGACCCCATCACCACAGAACGCCAGGGGTTTACTCCTTCGCCCTCACACCGTTGGAGCCGGGATGTCCTTTATTGACAAGGTGTTGACTATTGGAAAGGCGTCCACCACTGCGGTGCGACCATTACAAGATTCCTTTAAGGATGGAGCCTCAGTTTTGACGGCCCGGGAGACCCTCCACTTGTATTCTATTAGACCGGGCTTCCTAGTCTTCAGACAGAATGGCGTGGCAATTTTCATGAGATATAACCCGCATCGTTTCGCCCAACAACTGGGCTACGATCAAGGGGTACCCTTGGAAGCTTTCCTACTGGAACCTGCTACCACTGAAGAAGGGATGGAGGACGCTCTGCATCACTTCATGCGCCTGAACACGGGTTCTCATTTTTTTATCAGTACGCCGGCCTGCGCCCCACGACTCCTCAACGTATATAAATAATGGTATAATCATGCGACGGGAGCCGTTATAAAGGAGGAAAAGAAATTGCTGGTCGACCGTAAGGGTGCGCCTCCAGGTACCGACCGTAACGCTCCCTTAGTGCCAAAGACCCCGGTGGTCCCCCCTCTAAAAGATGCCAGGGCCGGACCATCGCGTGCGCAAATTCCTCCACATGGATCGCCGCTCCCGGATATTGCGGATGCACCTCCAGCGCCCTGTGCTCCAGTGGAGACAGTGGTTGTAGCCTTGCCAGAGCCTGGTGTGGGTGCGGACATCGGGACCCGCCGTCCCAAGGTGGCTGCTAAGCGTAAGTCGATCCCGCGTGCACCTAGGGTCGGCGGGCAGAAGAAAAAGAAATCGCTCTTCGCCGCAGACATCGCGTTCGGTCAGGAACCCCATGCTCCCTATGCCGAGGGCCTGAGTGAATATGGGACTAACGAGGGATTAGTCATGCCGGATGACACGGATTTAGAGGCTGCCCTCGAAGCTTCGGAGCGGTTAGCGAGGCGCGACGTGTGGCTGGCTTAGCTTACGGCATCAGGCAATCACTAGTCACACATTTTTTATTGCATCATATTTTTATTATTGCCTTTGAATAATATATTTTTTCTTCTTTTCTTCCCACAGGCATCACCACTGAAGAAGCCATTACCGCTTCCCTGAAGACTTTCCAAGAGGAGGAACGTCTTAGAGCGTCCATGGGCCTTAGTAAGTTTCAATTCATCAAGTTTTCATTTCCCCTGCGTTATGGTCGATCTAACCTCTCCATTTTTATCGCAGGAACCTCAATGCCTTTCCCGCCAAGCGACGCGGACATTCTGCCATCTGCCGATGTTCCTACTTCCTCGGGGTTACAGCGGGAGGTCCGTCTTGAAGAGCCAATGAGAGATGCCTTAAAGGCTCTGGAGGCATCTCTGAACGAGGACGACGACGCCTTGAAGGAAGCGTCGAAGAGATCCATCGCGACAGCTCGGGAGGTGAGGAAACAGTCAAGGCGCTAAGCGAAGGCACGCCGGGTTGCTTTGGCTACGGGAGAGGGCCCCAGCACCGTCCCTCGTGCTGATACTCCCTCCGAAGAGGCCCATATCGCCCTATCCACTGCTCATAGACAAGTGGCGCGCGCAGTTTGGAGTGCAAATGATAAATCCACTTCAGGTAATATTTCTCTCAGAATTTTGTTGTAAGAATTATACTGCCATCGGTTCTTATATATTTTATCTTACAGGGCCAAGTCCGACCGAGGGGGAGGCGGAGACCGTTGAACCCAAGGAAACAGAGGAGGCGACACCTGCCGAACCCGAGCTGACGGTCAGCAACGTCGCTGGGGCTGCGGAGCCTGAGATGGAGGCTGAGGGATTCACAGCCGAGAAAGTTATTAATGCCGAGCCTGAAGTGGCGGCGGATGAAATGATCATTACCACTGAGCCCAGGGTGGTGGCGGACGAGGCGCTTGAGGCCGGCGACCTTGTGGTGACGGCGGATGAGCCGATGGAGATCGCGGAGCCCGAAGAAGTGGCGAGTGAGATGAGCACGACTCTTGGGGAGGAGTCAGCCGCTCTCTCCCAAGAGTCCGGTAATGCTCCAATCATTGCCCTCCCCGCCTACGATTTTCCGCCGTCTCCTGGCCGCGCGAGCACGACGACGGTCCCCATCGAGTCGGGTAATGAGGCCACGGGCGGTGGCCTCATGTCGATGGAGGAGGGAGTCGCCTCCGTTTCAGCCGGCAGCTCATCAGGTAAATCCCAAGTTGCTGTCTTTCTTTACCTTGCAATCCTTTCTGACAAATTCACCTTTTTCGTAACGCAGGTGCAGCCAGCGCCGATGCCCCACTGCTCGAGGGAGCGCCTTCAACGACTGCCTTGGCGGTGGTCACTTCTCGACCCTCTCTTATACCATCGAAGATGTTGGAAGGTATGGGTTTGCAATTTATTAATCTTATCTTTCAGACGTATAACTTGTGTACTAAAGTCGTATTGCTATGTCTTTTCAAGAGTGCTCTTTGATCATCTGTATCAAGTGTTGCTCCCACACTTCTCCTTCCCATCTGAACTCGTCTCTCCCTCTGGTGGCGCTGGTGAGTATAGTTCCCGACTGATATCTTTGTCTTTCGACGATGAAATTATTTTTAACTTTTTCTCTTCCTGACTGCAGTGCTACAAATCGAAGGGGGAGAAGAAAGATCGGCCACACCACCGGCCCTTCCGGCCTTGCCACCTGCTTCGACTGGTATAGTAAACTATCTTATCAATGAATTTCTCCATATTTATTGAATCATCATCTAATCGTATTTTGTCTTTTCAGCTATCGTTCCGGTCTTGGCGCCCTTTGAGTCTCATATTATAATACCGGCAGACCCTTCCCAGAGACGTCCGTCTTCAAAAGGTGCGGCAAATAGTCTGCGTATGTTGAGCGACTACATCGAGGAACTCGACGTCGAGGCTCTTACGTCTGCTGCGGACTTCGCTACGACGGTTAACCCGATGCTGGTGATATTTGCCAATTTCCATGACGAGGGCATCGTCACATCTTGGGTTAATCACTGCAGAGAGATTGAGGCTCGCCTTCATCAGCTGGAGTCAATGCATCTTGCCCCCGAGGTTTTGGCCGTGAGTACTCAATGGGGAGCATGGCTCGAGCAAAGCACTTCTCATTTCCGCCATTTGGAACAAGAAGCAGCTTTGAGGCTGAAGGAGTGCCAGGAGTCTTCAAGCGAAACTGCTCGCCTACGTGCTGAAGTTGAGGCGAACGCCGCTGAGGTAAAGGCCGTCTTCGAGGGCCTTCTGGAGCGCATCTCAAATGGGCTAAAACTGAAGCGGGCACTTGACGTTGCCGAGCGTAATGCCCAAGGCCACGAAGCCACTCAGCAGGCCGTCAGGGAGGAGCTCGCATCTCTCTTGCAGCAAAGGGCTCAGGTGGAAGTAGAGATGGCGGTGGTAGCAGATCGGCAAAAGGCGTGGAAGGAAGTGCATGAACAATTACTAAAGCTATGCAAGACGCTTCCTTCCCAATAGCTGCCTTTGTATCTAGATACTTTTAAAAATTTTCTTTTTAAATAATATGTATCCATTCTTCATTATTTTGTACGCTTCATCCTGTATTTTATTACATTCAATAAAGATACACATTTTTCTTTGCAATGTCTTGTATACTCTTTTGCTTTCTGTCTTCTCTTATTATCAGCATGCTGTCATAATTAGCAGATAATAGAGTAGGCATCTTGATTTCTTTACGAGATAGCGATGGCTTAGGCCGCAGGTTCAGATTTGCCGCCTAAGACTTTTCAACTCTATGAGCCGTGAGGGTCTCATAGAGACTTTTCTCCCTACGGATCGAGAGGATCTCGTAGGTAGGTTTTCTCCTTAGGAATCGTGAGGATTCCTAAGTGTGCTTTCTTTTATAAGTCGTAAGGATCCTATAAGAGAATTTTTCCCTATTACGAGTCGAGAGGACCCGTAAGCGGTTGTTTCCCTCCTTGTCGAAACTCGACTTTGGAGAGTGAGACCCGTGAATAGTATGCAAGAGACCGTTTTAGACCGACTTGCAGGGTCCCATTGTTCAGGAAGCAAGTTTTTTAATCCCTGCTGCCTGAGGCTTCATCTTGCAAGTTGAGACGAATCGGGAATTTCCCGCGGAGACACTGGTTTCTCTGCGAGCCGACGCGAATCAGGAGGCTCTCGTCAAGGATGTTTGTTTCTCTGAGTTGAGGTATTTGCCAAGGATTATTTGTTTCCTTGGTGTTGAAACGAATCGAGAATTTCCTACGGAGACACTGGTTGCTCTGCGAGTCGATGCGAATCAGGAGGCTCTCGTCAAGGATATTTGTTTCCCTGAGTTGAGGTATATGCCAAGGATTATTTGTTTCCCTGGTGTTGAAACGAATCGAGAATTTCCCACGGAGACACTGGTTGCTCTGCGAGTCGATGCGCATCAGGAGGCTCTCGTCAAGGATGTTTGTTTCCCTGAGTTGAGGTATTTGCCAAGGATTATTTGTTTCCCTGGTGTTGAAACGAATCGAGAATTTCCCACGGAGATACCGGTTTCTCTGCGAGTCGATGTGAATCAGGAGGCTCTCGTCAAGGATTGTTTGTTTCCCCGAGTTGAGGTGTTTGCCAAGGATTATTTGTTTCCCTGGTGCCAAGGATTATTTGTTTCCCTGGTGTTGAAACGAGTCGAGAATTTCCCACGGAGGCACTGGTTGCTCTGCGAGTCGACGCGGATCAGGAGGCTCTCATCAAGGATTGTTTGTTTCCCTGAGTTGAGGTATTTGCCAAGGATTATTTGTTTCCCTGGTGTTGAAACGAATCGAGAATTTCCCACGGAGACACTGGTTGCTCTGCGAGTCGATGCGAATCAGGAGGCTCTCGTCATGGATGTTTGTTTCCCTGAGTTGAGGTATTTGCCAAAGACATTGGTTTCTTCAGAGTTGAGATGAACCGTCGAGGTTTGGCTTCGTTTTCTGGCGGAGCCTGTTGGGAAAGTATGATTCCCTCTTTGTTTGTGCCCTTGGATTGTATACAGGGATTGATGTGATCTTAACTGTAGGGCAAAAGTTTTATCATCATTTTTTTTTGTTTTATTTCCGCGATGCTCTATCATTTCAGCTTTTATATCGCGAAGGTCGCGACTGCCCAATCATTTCGGCTATTTTTCGCGGTGCCCAATCATTTCGGCTGTTTATTTTATTTTTATTCGCTGCTTTTTATTGCGAGTTGCCCAATCATTTCGGCTATTTCGTGTGCATACGTTTTTACTTGCTGCTTTTTATTGCAAGTTACCCAATCATTTCAGCTATTTTACGTGCATACGTTTTTACTTGCTGCTTTTTATTGCAAGTTGCCCCATCATTTCGGCTATTTCGTATGCATGTGCGGCCTACTGGCTTTTTTTCCCGTAAATCTGAAATTAGACACCGATTTCGGCATCAGTACCGCTACAACTGGGATATTACCAGGAGCGAATCATCATTTGCCTCTGTCGATGTCGACCAAAGGTGGCTTAGCGAACAGGGTTAAGGTCCTGTCGACTAAGGCTTTTGACTTCATGAGCCATAAGGGTTTCACAAAGTTATTTCTCCCTATAAGTCGTGAGGATCTTGTAGGTGTATTTTCTCCTTAGGAATCGTGAGGATTCCTAAGTGTTTGTTCCTCTGTAAGTCATAAGGATCCTACATGAGGGTTTTCTCCTTGTAAATTGAGAGGATTTTCAAGGGTTGTTCACCATGCGAACGTATCCCCAGTCTCGGATGGGACTTGATTAGGGAAATGTTTATTCGCGCCCGTGGATTGTATACAAGGGCCAGTATTGAGCCACTTGTAGGGCAATATCGGAAGTTATGGGGGTTGCTTAAGCGCATGTTTAGGTCTCTGTAACTTAAGACTTTCAAATCTTATGAGCCGTGAGGGTCTCATAAGAGAGTTCTCCTTACGAGTCGTGAGGATCTCGCAAGTGTATTTTCTCCTTAGGAATCGTGGGGATCCCTAAGTGTGTTGCTCCCTTGTGAGTCGTAAGGATCTCACGCGGGTGGTTTCTCCTTACAAGGTCGAGAGGACCCTATAAGTGTCTTTTAACGAGGTTGCGCCCTTTCGGGTTTTCACAAACACTCGCCGGTAGCCCTGCTGTTTTTACTCACGGAGCCCTTTTGGGTTTTCATCCGTGCCCTTTTTGCTTATGGACATACCGTTTTTTTTATATTCTTTTTTTATTTTCTTCTTCTCTTTTTTTTTTTTAAAACGAGCTCGTGCCCTTTCGGGTTTTCACGAACACTCGCCGGTAGCCCTGCTGTTTTTACTCACGGGGCCCTTTCGGGTTTTCATCTGTGCCCCTTTTGCTTATGGACATACCGTTTTTATTTATTATATTTTTCTTCTTCTTTTTTTTTTATCTCGTCAGCTTACGGATGCTGCGGTATTAGTTTAAAGACGTTTCGGTCCTTTGTTAGTTTAAGGAAATTTTGGTCCGCCATTAGTTTAAGGACGTTTCGGTCCGTCCAGGAAACGGCTGGCTACTGCTTATAAAGTTTGAGCTTAGGAAGATAGCGAGCGGACATAGTCATCGTCATCTACCATTAACCTAGGCTGTGGCTTATTAAGCGTAGTATTTCTTTAGGAATCTACCGTTTATTGGCCTGAAAGGCCTTTCACCGTGCATATTCATGAGTAGATAGGCTCCACCCTGATAGACCTTGTCTACGATGTATGGGCCTTCATAATTTGGCTCGAATTTTCCCCGCTTGGCGCAATTGGGAATCATAGGCCTTTTGACCACTAGCACGAGTTCGCCTTGGTGGAATGTCCTCGGTCGGGTCAATCTTTCATATGAGCGCATCATCTTTGCTTTATAGGCTTCAAGATTTCGTTGCTCCATGAGCCGGGTTTCATCGAGGGCATCAAGTTCCTCAAGCCGAAGGTGAGCATTTTCCTCGTCTGTCAGCTCGTAGTGGACTGCCACTCGTAGAGAAGGTAACTCTATCTCGAGGGGGAGTACTGCTTCCGTCCCAAATACCAACGCGTACGGCGTTGTGTTCGTGGCCATCTTGAACGTAGTTCGATACGCCCAAAGAGCCTCTTGCAGTCTCTCGTGCCAGTCTTTCTTATTTCGGGACACCGTCTTTTTCATGATCTTCGTCAGTGTCTTGTTGAAGGCCTCGGCTAGACCATTAGCTCGCGGATTATAAACTGAGGAATATCTCCAGTCTATGTTATGCTGTTGTGCGAAGCGACTGATCTTGTGGCTTCTGTAGGCTGGCCCGTTATTGGAGATGATCCGTCGCGGAGTTCCAAACCGATATATGACGTGCGTCTTGAAGAAATTGAAGATATTCTCCGTCTTCACTTCTCTCAACGGTACTGCTTCTGCCCATTTTGAGAAGTAGTCAGTTGTCGCCAGGATGAAGCGATATCCTTTAGACGATGCTGGTTCGATGGGGCCGACTATGTCAGTCCCCCACATTTCGAATGGCCAGCTAGCCACTGTTGGATGGAGTGGATTTGGATGCTGGTGGATGAAATCCCCATGGATTTGGCACGAGTGGCATTGCTTCGCATATTCGAGGCAATCCTGAATCATCGTGGGCCAGTAGTAGCCCATCCGTTTGATTTTCAACTTCATCTTCGGGCCCGCTTGGTGAGAACCACAGAGTCCGTCATGAACTTTCTGAATGACTCTTTCTGCTTCGTCAGGTCCTAAGCATCTCAGCCACAGAGAATCGAATGACCTCTTGTATAGAGTATCATTGACGAAGGCGAAAGACAGAGCTCGTTTCATGAGCTGATGCCTTGTGGACGCTTCTTCAGGCATTTGGTGGGACTTAAAGTAGTCTATGAAGACTTGCCTCCAATCCTCAGCCTTTTCCCGGTCTTTTATTTGCAAGGTCGTCTGTTCAGTCGCCCCCTTCTCTTCGGATGATTCCGGAGATATTTCTGTTGGGGCAAGCACCCGACGGCTTTGTACCATGATTCTAACGCCATCGAGGTTCTCGTCAGCCAGTTCTTTAGCAAGTTTGGCCAACGCGTCTGCTTTGCTGTTTTTCGCGCGCGGTATGCTTTCCAAAGTATAAGAGGGAATTTGGGTCAACAGTTGTTGCACCTTTTCACCGTACTTCACCAACTCCGGTTTGCACGTTTGGTAGTCGCCGTTTACTTGACTAACGACCAGTTGAGAATCTCCGTATATGAGAAGGTTTTCAATTCCCATGTCGATGGCGATTTCGAGGCCTGCTATCAAAGCTTCGTATTTAGCTTCGTTATTTGTCCTCGGCTCTGTTAGGGAGAAAGCAAGGCGCATTATCCCTCCTTGTGGAGTTACAAAGATGAGCCCTACCCCTGATTTGATTACATGTGTATTTTGTTTGCGCTTCTTCATGGAGGATGCTCCGTCAAAATAAAGCTCCCATCGGGTATCACCACCGTCGATCGCATCAAACGCATGTTCGTCTGGAAGATCGCAATTCAAAGGAGAATCGGCGGGTATTGGATGCTCAGCGAGGAAGTCGGCGATGGCCTGGCCTTTCACTGCCTTGAGAGGTTGATACGTTATCGAGAACTCCATCAAGAGCAGAGCCCATTTAGCGAGTCGACCTGTCAATATGGCCTTCGACATCAAATATTTAAGGGGGTTCACCTTCGAAATGAGACGGAATTCATGCGCCAACGCATAGTGCCTGAGCTTTATTATCGCGAAGATCAACGCTAGGCAATGTTTTTCAATAGGTGAATAGTTGCTTTCTGCCCCCAGAAGAACTCGACTTAAATAGTAGAGTGCTCTTTCATTCCCCTGATCGTTCTCTTGTGCCCATAATGCGCCTAAGGAACCTTCGAGGGCTGTGGTATAAAGAATGAGAGGCTTTCCCTTGACCGGAGCAGCCAACACTGGCGGGTTCTGCAGGTACTGTTTAATCTCGTCCAGCGCGCCCTGGCATTTTTGGTCCCAGACGAACGGAGTTCCCTTCTTCATCAGGTGACTGTAAGGACGACACTTGCCCGAAAGGTTGGCTATAAATCGCCGTATATATGCGAGCTTCCCTTGGAGAGATCGCAGTTGCTTAAGAGTCCTTGGCGGGGGCATTTCCATAATCTCCTTGATCTTGGACGGATCTATCTTGATACCTCGGTGTCGGATGATGAATCCAAGGAATTTGCCCGAAGAAACTCCGAATGCACACTTGAGAGGGTTCATCTTCAAGTTGTATTGTCGAAGGCGTCGAAATACAGTCTTTAGGTGCTCGAGATGTTCCTCGTATGATTTGCTCTTAACCACGAGGTCGTCGATATAACATTCGACGATTTCATGTATAAGGTCATTGAAGATCTTCGTCATGGCCCTCTGATAGGTGGCGCCGGCGTTCTTTAAACCGAAGAGCATTACCTTGTAACAAAATATTCCCAAAGGAGTCCGGAAAGCGGTGTGCTTCTGATCTTCGGGATGCATCTTTATCTGATTATACCCTGACGAGCCGTCCATAAAGGAGAAAACCTCATGAGTGGATGTATTGTCTATCATCAGTTCGGTGACTGGCACCGGGAAATCATCCTTCGGGCAGGCTTTATTGAGATCCCGAAAATCCACGTATATGCGCACCGTCCCATTTTTCTTCATCACCGGGACGATGTTGGCGATCCATTTAGGATATTGAACCTCCTGAATAAAGCCAGAGTCGATTAGCTTCTTGACCTCAGCATTGATACTCATCTCAAGCTCAAGCCTCATCCTTCTTGGTGCCTGTTTGACCGGCTTGACGTCCGGGGATATCGCCAATTTGTGCACAACAACTTCTGGATCTAGTCCCGGCATTTCGGAATAGTTCCATGCGAAGCAATCTTTATGCTGTACAAGGACGTCTTTTAACACAGCCACCCTTTCTTCAGATAGCAGCTCACTGACGAACGTCAGCCGTGGGTCACTTACCGTCCCCAACTCAATTTTCTTAAGGTTATCTGCAGTGGTATGTATTCCATCCTCCAGTTCTTTCGGAGCTGGCGGAAATTCTGAGATCACCTCATCATTGCTGTTTTCGAAGCACCAGGGAAGGCTGTCCATGTTCTCGGGCTCTTCTTTTAATATTGTTATCATGTGACAAGTGCGAATCCGCTTCCAATCCTAATGTGGAGTTGGTTCTGTTCTCGTGGCTTTGGGTTCGTACTTCTGTGGCGGCGTTACCCTCCAGTTGTCAGACAGAGCGAACTTGCCGAGCTGGTACTGATCTTCGACCCAATTCTTAAAGGTGAAGCAGTCTTCGAGTGGGTGCCCTATTACTCGATGGTAAGAGCAATAATTTGGGTCAGAGACTTCGCCTGCTTGTTCGGGGTTTTTGGACTCCGGCAGTGTAAGCATTTGATGTTTTAGAGCAAGGTCAAGTATCTTCTTCGTCTTGTCCCGAGAAAACGAGTACGCTCGACCCATTTTCTTTATGAGGGATAGATCAATAACGCTCGACTCCCATTTGCATGGCTTCTTAGCCCCGCTTTGTTGCTGTTGAGTGCTTTTTCGGCCTTTCGACTTGTTTCTGCCTCTGCGTCGAGCCTTTTTTATAACAGGTTGACAGGGAGCAGCACTCTCATCTTTGACGGCCTGTTGAAGGAGGCGTTGCTTTTTGGCTTTCTCGTAGATTGCCATTTCACGATGGTGATCATCTCGGACTTTTTGACCAGCTTACCTTATAAACCTGTCCATTTGTTCTTCAAACGACGGACTGGGCACTTTTGCATCAGGAACTTTTACTGGTTCAGGATTAGTGTCCTCTCGTTGAGCATCTGCTTCTTCATTGAAGTCGTGCACGACGTAACAGTCGCGGAGCAGCTCTCGTTTCTTGGAGCGAATGTATCCGAACCCGATCGTCTCCATCTTCCCACTGGCAGCTTGTGTTGAGTTCCGGGAACGTTCCAGATCCTGTCATAAAATTTGGCCTTTCTAACGGTCTGTTTGAAGGGCATCCCTTGGCGCTTCAACAGCCTCTTTAAGCCTTCCGTATAATATCTGGGTAGACGGATGGGTTGAAGCCTGTCCAGCGTAGGATCCGCCCCGTGCCAGATTTCTTTCTCCACTTTGTTTTCTTCAGAGCGGTAGAATAGAATTGCCTTCTCGCCTGGGAGGGATATAGAACGTCTGCAGCTCTTCTACATTGTCGGTACCAAGCGCATCCAGTTCTTTATAATGTCTAAGCGGCGCCATAGCGACTTGTAGACTTTGCTCTTCGTCAGCGGAAGCTCGTATTGAAGGTCGAGCAGAGAATACAGCATGGACCTCATCCTCCGAATCACTACCAAAGATCAACGTAGGAGCGGATGGTCTCGGCTTGGCGTATTGGGACGGACCCGAATAAACTATCTCCTCTTCCTCCTCGGTATCACTGCCGAAGACATGGATGGTAGCGTTAGTTTTATTCTCCGGCTTGTGACACCTTTCCGTGTGTTCGAAACTCGGTAAGAAGTATTTGGCATCTTCATATTTGCGAACTTCGTTCACGGAAAATGGATTCAGTTCTCCCGTCACGGTATACTCGAGACCATCCCTAAAATATTTCATACACTGATGCTGTGTAGAAGGGATGGCGTTGTACTCGTGTAACCATGGTCGGCCGAGCAGAGCGTTGTAGCATGTCTTGGCATCTATGATGTGGAATTTAATGTCCGTGATGAGCAGCCCAAAGCGTAGCGTCAGTATCACAGATCCAAGAGTCTTTGATAATTGGGAGTCGAATCCGGAGATGGTGATCTTGTCTCGAGCGAGGTGTTGGACGCTCATGCAGATTTCCTTCAACACTCGCATGTTAAGGAGATTAACAGATGATCCGTTATCGATCAGGATTTTGCCGATCCTTATATCATGGCAGTATCCTGAGACATAGAGGGGGCGATTGTGTTCGCACGTCCCAAGGAGAAGGTCTTCATCGCCAAAAGTGACATCTGCCGTATGCACTTCTTCTAATTCATCTTTCATCTTTTCTTCAGCCAGGAAAGCTTGGAATTGCTCCGGGTCCTGTAGTGCCTTAATTAACGAATCTCTCGCTTCCTTTGATAGTAAAAGGGTGTCAAGAATGCTGAGCTGCGAGGGCAGCTTCCTCAAATGCGCTAAGACGTTGTAATCCACCTTATTTTTCTTCGGCGGGTCCTTGGCGGTCAGCTCTTCCGTGACTTAGTCATCTAGGGCAATGTCCTCAGAGACCTTTTCCTTCCCTTTATCTTTTTTGTTTGAGGTCCGAGATTCTTTTCGGGCAGCGTCTGATTACGCAGCCGGATATTTTCACAAATCTTCGGCTTTTCTTCTTTTCCCGAAGTGGACTCTTTAAAGAGGGGGCTAAGCTCCAACTCCTCATCAGAATCACTCCCGAATGTGAGCACTTGTGATCCCCCAGCGTTGACCATGCGACAATTGCCGGAGGTTCTGTTAAGCCCTTCGGTCGTACCGTTTTGCTCTCGGCGGGTCTTGCGCTTTTCCCGTTTAAAATGCTGTCGGTGAGCAACATATCCTTGCCACTACCTATCGAAAGCTTTGCACTCTTCAGTGGGGTGCGAAATCTTCCGATGATACAAGCAATAGGAGGGGTGCATTTCCGCTTCACCAGTAACGCTTCCCCCAGAGGATGGTAGCTTCATACCCATTGACGCGGCTTTAGCGAACCTTTTCCTAATCCTGAATTTGATTTTATCCGCAATGAGTGTACTTTGCTCTAGCAGGAGTATCTCAATTTTTCTGTCAAGGTGCTGGCGCTTGGCCCTTTCGAATATGACCGCCTCGCGCTCCCGATTGGCTTTGCTTTTTAAGAGAGCTTCATTGAGGAATGCATCGATTACTTCATCCGATGGCCCCAGAATTTTTGGTTCGGGATCTGCCCCCAGCGTTTCAGTAAAAGGAGTCTCCTCATCGCCCATGAACGAATGGGAAATCACATGACAGCTCGCCACGTATTCTTCAGATTCATCAGATGAACTTTCTCCCTCATCTTCCTCTTGAAAGACGTGATTGAGGAATTCTTGGAATGTAATAGGAGTCCGTGCCTTCTGGTTGTATTCCTCCAGCGCGTCAATTTTTTTTTGCAAGTCTGTGCGTCTATCGCCAGGCTTCACGGGCTTCTTTGACTTCTTTTTCTTCTTCTTTGAAGATTTCGACGGCTGGTTATGAATGCTTGGGCCACTTCCATCGATCTTTTGAGTTGGACGAGGCTTCAACATCCCTTCGATGATTTGCGGCTCTAACGGGTTCTTCCACTTAATCGCTGGGCATGTTTGAAGGTCGTTTAGCATCCTTTTTGTCTAGGCTGATAATACGACCTCCCAAGGAGCTTCTTCAATGACAGAGCATGTTGCCCCCGGTGTATTCATTCCCTTAGAGGTGTGGGGCTGCGGCGGATTCACCTTCCATTTGTCGAACAATGCAAACTTGCCCTGTCAGTACTGGTCTTCAAGCCAATTTTTGAAGACGTAGCAATCCTCGATCGGATGACCCAGTACTCGATGATAAGGACAGTAGTTGGGCTCATTGACATCACTTGGTTGCGACGGACGTTTTGGATCTGGCAGATTTATGAGTCGGTTGCGCAACGCCAGCTCGAATAACCTTCTCATTTTATCTCGGGGAAACGAGTAAGGACATCCCATCCTCTCCTCAAGGGCTACGTATGGGCGCATATTATTTTGACGAACGACCGGCTTCGAGTTGTTCGGTTGTTGTTGAGCATTAGCGACAACGATCGCTTTCCCCTTTCCCTTCTCATTTCAGGAGTCCGGCTTTGGAAGAGGAGGCTTATGGCCCATTTGTTCCATTTGCGCCAGCTTGTCGATTAGTGCCTGGAAGGTGGTCGGCTTGAAGAACATCATAAATTGCGAGATGGTTGCTTGCGGATCGAGGGTTCCAACAAACATTCCCACTGCAGGAGCTTCTTTTATGCGCTGCTCGCATTTCGACCATAAATTCCGCCACCGTATAGCATATTGGACCCATGTTTCGCCCGGCTTCACCCTGGCATTAATCAATGCCGTTATCGGGGTACGCTCGCTGGCACTCACGAAACGTTGGGTAAACAGCAGTTCCATTTCAGCAAAGGTCTTGATAGAGTCGTTCGGGAGCTCGGAATACCACTCGAACGCTGTATCTGACAAGCTACCAACGAACCGGCGAAGCAACAATTTATCATCACCGCCAGTGTTGCCGTAAAGTGCCCTGAACTAGGCAACATGCTGGTGGGGATTGCCAGTCCCCTTATACATATGGAATTTTGGTATCGTATAACCTGGTGGGTACTTGATCTGGTCGTACCGGCTCGGATACGGTCGTCCCGTTTTTACGACTTGACCCGCTGCTTCAGTCGCTTGATGAACCCGTATTTGTTGGGCTATATACTCGTCCAAGTCAGCTTTGGAGATAGTCTCCTCCTTGGATGTTGACAGAGCCGGAGGAGGATTCGACGTTTCTCCCCTATCATCTTCGAGGATGATCAGGGGATCTTCAGCAGGTGGATCTTGTTGAATCATCATACCCACCATGTCTTGGAACAGGAGGGCCATTCGCTTTATGTTGGCTGCTTGTTCAGCAGCCTCTTTATCCTTCTTCTCCAATATTCGGCGAAGGAACTCAGCGTCAGTTTCCTGCTCCTGGCGTTTATCCGAGGACATTTCAGGGCTTTCTTTTGGCCCAGTAAGTGCGGCCATTGCGTTCATCATCTCCTGGAGCTTTTGCTGTTGCTCCTGAGCCTTGGTCATTGACCGTGTAAGCAGTCTATGACCCATGGATGCACGACTGTCTTCTTTACCGGATGCCATATAGACGGTATGAACTACCATGCCCCCATACTTAGGGCGTTTGGGTTCACCACCTTTGATATTCGCCGTAGGTGTAGGGACTTTTTCTGGCCTTCTTCTCTTATGGGCCGTAGAAGTTGAGGGCGCCGTTGCTTTGGGCACCCAAGCGGTCATCGTCTTTCGTTGTTTGACTGGGGGATTTTCTTCTTGTCGATCTTTCGACTTCTTGTGTTGGCGAGAGAAATTAGGATCGATCACGGATTCCCGAACTCGTCGCCATGTCTTGTAAATCCTGAAGGACAGCGATTGAGGAGGCTGCTTTGGCTTTTCTGCTTCCATAGCGGTCTCTACCGGTGTAGGAGATCTCTTGAGCACCGCAGTTGGCGAGTTCCTGTGCACCCTATTCAGTAGCTCAAAGCTGTTCCCAGTTGGGACAGCAACATTAACTTCCACCGTTGGAGCTGGTGGAGTTATCCCGGAAGGGGAGTTGTGCCCAGTCTTCCTCATTCGGCGCCAGTGGCGTCGTCGGGCGCGGTGAGTCGTCGGTATTGGTTCAGAGACAGAAACAGCCCCTTTTTGCCCCCTGTTCAGGTATGGGGCTGTTGCCGGCGCCAGCCTATCGAAGACTGATGTCTTTTGAGCTGCAGGAGGAGGAGTAGGAGTTGGGACGGTCAGTCTTGTAAAGACCGATCTCTTAGCAGGAGAAGCCGTCTTGACGACTTCAGGAGCAGGTTTGGCTACTCCTTTTGAGGTAACCTTTCCTGGGACTGCAAGCTTCATTGCGGGTCCATGAGAGTTTTGGCCCAATCTGGAGAAGATCGAGGCACTGGTGTTGGGCGACCCGTTGAGAGGGGCCGCAGTAACTGAAAGTCGATCGAAGACCGACTTCTTAGGAGCTTCTTGTACGGGCACGGGGGTGCCGAAGCTTGTTGGTGGAAGCATAGTTCCGAAAAACAACCCCGTGGTGGCTTGAGTAATCTGCTCCACGGGCATGGTGAATAAAGAGGCCACTTGGGGCCCATAGGTTATGCCCCCCGTTGAGGCCGGACGCGAGCTGCAGCTGCAGTTGGAGCACTTCGAACAGGTAGAGGCCATCGATGCTTGATTTCTGCGCCAGGAAAAAGACCAGATCTTAGTAACTTGAAATCCCAAGGCAACCATTAACAAACCGCGATTCGTTCGCGAAGACGACATACGAAGTGTGGAGTGGAAAGAGGAAAAGGACCCACCGGGCGTGCCAGAATCTGTTCCCCTCCGAAAGACGGCGGCGACGTGAGGACGTCTTGCTTGAGATTCGGGGCAGATGCTATATGGTTTTATCCGTCTACCTCTCCGAAGATGCCAAGTTGATTTATGACACCGTGTATCGGAGGTTTAGACGGATGCGGCCGATGTAGCAGACTTCGTCAGATTCCCCCTCGCTAGAGAGAGGTTTTTGATTGTGGGGACGCTCTTCTCTGCAGGCGCAAGCCCCTGCAGTTAATTACGCTATCGCATCGCGGTAGCCACTTTCTCCTTCTCCAGAATTTCACTTCATGTCGTGTGTGTTTGTTTTGTTTGTGGTTGCCCGTGGATTGTATATGGAGACTGAGTAATGCCGTCGCTCGTAGGACGTGGATTATTCCAAATCTGTATTTACTTAGATTTGGGTTTGATGTTTTTAATTTAAGGATACGTTAGCCGTATTGAGGCTAAGATCAACTTAAACGTTCGTTAAGGATACGTTAGTCCTGTTTGAGACTAAGATCAACTTAACGTGGTGATCCATTTATTATATGGCCGTCAGGACTCGTCACCTCTCTGACGTCGTTGAAGAATTACAAAGATAGGTGTCAGAGGAGTTCAGAGATGTACCCTTGAACCAAAATTGATTTGGAGTTTTATAGTCTATTTGAATGTTTAAGGATACGTTAGCCGTGATTGAGGCTAAGATCAACATAAACAAGACCGTTTAGATCCGGAAAAAGAGCATTTGGAGGCTCTATTGTTCCAGTTTAGGGACGTGGTGGTCCATGTTCCAGTTTAGGGACGTGGTGGTCCATCGCCAGTTTAAGGACGTGGTGGTCCATCATTAGTTTAAGGACGTTTCGGTCCATCGCCAGTTTAGGGACGTGGTGGTCCATCATTAGTTTAAGAACGTTTCAGTCCATCATTAGTTTAAGGACATTTCGATCCAATATTAGTTTAAGGACGTTTCGGTCCAATATTAGTTTAAGGACGTTTCGGTCCACGAGTTTAAGGACCCCGCAGTCCATGTTGATGTATGGTTGTCGGGACTCGTCGCCTCTCTGACGTCGTTGAAGGATTACAACGATAGGTGTCAGAGGAGTTCGGAGATGTACCCTCGAACCGGTTGTAAATTGATTTAGGAGAGCAATCTTGTTCCGTCAATTTAATTTGAGGACTTATGGCCATGATTGGGCTAAGTCCAGTTGAAAAATATTCAACGTTTTTATTTATTTTTATTTTGTACTAGGGCTTGGCCCATTTTTAAATAATGCATTGCATTATTTTCTATTTTTGGTTGGGCTCTGCCCATAAAGGAAGCAGAGCATCAATTTATTTTGGGCTTTGCCCATTTATAAGTGATGCAGAGCATTAATTTTATTTGGGCTCTGCCCTTTTATTGCTTTGCAATTTATTTTGGCCTGCTAGGTATTTTTTGACTTGGGCCTGGCCCTTTAACAAAATAAATGCATTGCATTTGTCAGGCGCTTTATGCCAATCAGAGAGCGCAAGCGCTTGTGGTGTTGACACGCGTCACGCAAGCGCAGTGCGCTGCGCCAAGTCGCTGCGCTTGCGCTGCTGACACCTGTCGCGCTCTGGTGAGTTGCGCCAATTCTAGAGAGGAAGGCTCTATTTCAAAAGCGCATAGCGCAGATGGTTCAGATGCTGACACGTGGCGCTCTCTGGTGGCTTGCGCCAATCCAAGAGTGCAACAGCGCAGTTTGCAAGTGCAAGGCACTATAATTTGAGAATCTTTTAGATTCTAGAACTAAAGGTTCATAAAAGAAGTGCAAAGCACTTTTTTTTTCTTTGATCTAATTTAGTTTCTCTTGTTTTTTCTTGATCCCAAAGAACCAATGGTTCATAAGTGCAAAGCACTATTTTTATTTTGTTTTTTATCAAAGATTATCGATCTATTAGAAGAAATTCTTCTATCTAAAAGGTCTTTTACCTTTTTTCTTCTTGAGATTTCTTCAGAGTTCTTTCTATTTGAAAATTTTGATTTCTCACAAAATGTTCATACCTTTGAATTGAGGTCTAGGGTCCTTTTTATAGTACCCATAAATTAGTTAAATTTGTTGAAGAGATCTTTCTCTGAGTGATTTGGGGAATTTTCCCCACTGTTGGATCTTTGATCCAAGGGCCTCTGTTTTACAGAAGAAAATCTTCTTGTTTTAACAAGAACAGAAAGATTTCTCTAAAATATTAATTCTGTTTGGAGCAAATTCCCCAGAGCGTGACACGTGTCAAGCAGCGCACAGCACAGCGCAACTGCGCTAGCGCATCTGCGCTGACACGTGTCTCGCAGCGCAAAGCCCAGCGCAACTGCGCTAGCGCATCTGCGCTGACACGTGTCGCGCAGCGCAGTGCTTGCGCAACTGAAGCGTTGCTTCCTTTTGTTTTTTAATAGAGCTTTGCTCTGATTGGGCGCGCCTTCTTGGGCGCTGCGCTGAAATATCAGCGCCTGACACGTGGCGCGTTGCACCTAAGATTTGAAGCGTTGCTTCAAAATTTGAATTTTGAATTTCAACAGAGCTTTGCTCTGATTGGGGGAAACAGCCGGGATAGGATGATTCGGGATGCCAGTCGTAGAAGGTTCAAGCCGTCCCATCGGGGTCCAATTCGGCATCTCCACGGCAAAGACTGTCCTTGGAGGATCCATCGGCAGGAACGGATAAGTAGGCTCCATCGGTACTTCGTAAAGGAAGCTTCGGCGACCACATATGATGTGACTATACCAGGTCCCCTACAAAAGCAAGTTGGTGCAGTTCGGGTCATGAGCCCTGATCATCGCCATCACTTCCTCGTCAGATGGCGACTGAGGAAAATCGGCCTCCGAGCGAGTGAAAGGAAAGTATAGAACAGACGTCATTGTACCTGAAATAAAATAAGGGGAAACTGTTAAAGCGAAGCCAACAGTGATTATATATATATATATATATATATAAATATATATATATATATATATATAAAGACAGCAACAGAGCACTCATTTTATGGGACCATTGGCTACAAAACACATAGGTCCCACAAAATCAAGATGGCGGCTGGCTAATGATGAGGCAAAGCAATTATAATGAGACAAAAGGAAGATTCTCATTAAATAAGCAGTGGATTTCAAATGACCCTACACATTCCCCTAAGAGAAATCCATCTTGGACTCTGTGACAAATCAAACAGAATTAAGGGAATTAAATTCCCAGAGAGCACCAATACAAGATTCTTCTTCTTGGTTGTAAATAGACAACTCAGGGCAGGAAAACCCCAAGAAGCTCTCTGGGAAGAACTAAGTTCTTCGTAGGAATTAAATTCCTTTTGAAAAGGGGAATTAAATTCACAGAAACATTTTTGAGATGAAATTAAATTCCATGGAAAATGGCAAACATCACCATTGACCCCTGAAGACCAGAGAAACCTTAGCAAGATCTGTTGTTTAAGGATTGAAGGGTTTTCTTTTTAAAGAACTTAAAATAAAAAATGTGTGTTCTTGTTAAAGGGAAAAACCCTTGATCTGGATTTAAAATCCAACGAAGATTTCTACAAAAGTTCTTCAGCCGTTCAAGATCATTACCTGAGAAAAGGGAATCTTTTTAACAGAGTTAAACTCTGGAAATTTTCGAAGCAGAGAACTAAGCTCTGAGAAAAGAGAATTCAATTCTCAAAAGGAAAAAGTAGCAAAGGAAGAAGATGAAAGAGTGGAGGCGCTTCTGAAGAGACCCCTGCATTTATAAGATGTGATGGAAAACGTTTCATCTCCCCGGTTCCTTAGATGAATCCAACGGTCACAAAAGTGACAGCGTTGCACTCACGTGAAAGCAACGCTGTGGAGGCATTTGTTTCCTGATTAAAAATCAGGAATTACCTCAATGAGGTATCACGTGTTCACACGTGACCAATGGTCACGTGATGGCACGTGATGGTGAAAACTTCATCAAACAGAAATGAGAACAAACTGCTGAAAATGACTTAATAGAGGGTCACGTGCTCACACGTGACCAAGGGTCACGTGCCAGCACGTGACAAGCTTTGAAAGCCTTACAACTTAAAAGAATTTAATTCTAAAAATCAGGAAATATCTCAACGAGGGTCACGTGCTCACACGTGATCGAGGGTCACGTGCCAGCACGTGACAGGCTTCGAAAGCCTTACAGTTTAATAGAATTAAAATTCTAAATTTCTCTAAAATCTTTCCAAATGGGAAAAGATTAGGGAGAACCGTTGGATTAAAAATCCAGGGTTGATTAAATATCACCAATTTATGGAAAAATCTTAGATAAGGAAAGATTTCCCTAAATCTCACCAGAAGTAACAAACAGAATATCTTTGGATTGAAAATCCAACGGTGAATAAAATTCACCTAATAATCTAAAGGCTCATATTAACTATGAAAACAAATGAAATCTTTCAATGAAAGATTTGCTAAACAAATTGATTCTTTTCCTTCTGCTATAAATAGGAGCCAAGAGAAGGGAGAGGGGAGAGAGTTTTGGAGATAGAGTTTTCGAATCTTGAAATTTCAGAGAGAAAAGAAAGGAGAATTTAATTCTCAACAAAGAAAACCCTAGGTGAGAAAAAAAAGGGGATCAAGACTTCAAACAGAGAATTTAATTCTCAAATCTAAGAGTTTAACTCTTATACACAAGAACTTAGTTCTTCCTCTGGTTGAAGATCTGCACAGAGCACATCTCCCCATAAGTTGAGAATTTAACTTTCATCGGGTTGAGATCCTGCCATGCAGATCCAAAATTTAGAGGGGGAATTGAGTTTAGAGAATTTTATTCTCCCAAAACAAAACTAGGGTTTAACCCTATATGAGAATTTAATTCTCCCAAAGTTATAGGAATTTAATTCCTCCAAGATAAAACTAGGGGTCAACCCTATATGAGAATTTAATTCTCCTAGAATTACAAGAATTTAATTCCTTCAAGATGGATAGAACTAGGGTTTAACCCTAATTGAGAATTTAATTCTCTCAAATTCATAGGAATTTAATTCCTCTAAAATCACAATTAGGGTTTTAACCCTACAGAGAATTTAATTCTCAAAATAAAATAAGGAGACTTAAAAGATCTCTATGCATGAAAAGATTAAAGTCACGTGCCCCCACGTGCCCCCTGAACAGATCCCCCAATATGAGAAAGCTTTGAGGCAATGCCTCACGTGCTCCCACGTGACCCTCATTATACATCGAACAAAAGCAAAGGCAAAATCTGACTTGGGCGCTCTCATGTGTCACCACGTGACCCCTGATGAATGTTCTAGTAAATCAGGGCATGAGTATACATCACGTGCCCACACGTGACGGCTATGAAACTTAAAAGTGTTTAACACTTGTTTGCAGAACAAAATAAAGGGGATCTGGCCCCACTTTTTGGTGCCATCACGTGCTCCCACGTGACCCCTTCCCCTTCTAGTGTTTAACACTAACCTGACAATTTTGTTTCCAGTGTTTAACACTGTTATCTTTTAGTGTTTAACATTAATTTGAGAATCACATTTCTAGTGTTTAACACTAATTTGATAATCTTATTTGCAGTGTTTAACACTGCTGGTCTTTTAGTGTTTAACACTAATTTGAGAATTCTGTCCCCAATGTTTAACATTGTTGTTCTTTCAGTGTTTAACACTGCTTTTAGCCAAATTGGCTAATTTTCCAGAGGCAAAAGTCCCTCCTCCAAATGAATCTCAAACTTGAGGAAATCAAAGATGAAAATGTTTAACATTGCTAAATAATGTGGGCTTGAACCCAGACAAGTGTTAATGGTCTAACAAAGGGCCAATACTTCAAATTTAATTGGACTTAGCCCAAGTTGGCCATAAGTCCACAACTCAGACTCAACTGAGCCAATGTGCTCATAATTTAATTAATTGATCTCAGTTCCAAATTGGACTACAGATCATTTAATCCACTTTGGTTCGAGGGTACATCTCTTCACTCCTCTGATATTTGTCGTTGTAATCCTTCAACGTCTTCAGAGAGGTGGTGGGTCCCGACAACCATACATTTCTACGGACTGTGGGGTCCTTAAACTCATGGACTATGATGTCCTTAATCTCGACCGTGATGTCTTAAAACTAACAACGGATTGTGGAGTCCTTAAATCCACGGACTATGATGTCCTTAACCTCGACCGGGATGTCTTAAAACTATCATCGGACTGTGGGGTCCTTAAACTCATGGACTATGATGTCCTTAACCTTGACCGTGATGTCTTAAAACTAACAACAGACTGTGGCGTCCTTAAACCCACGGACTATGACGTCCTTAACCTCGACCGCGATGTCTTTAAACTAACGATGGACCGTAATGTCCTTAAACTAATTATCGACCGCAATGTCATTCAACTAAACAATAGAGCCTAATTGCTCTTTTGTCGGATCTAAACAATCCCGTTAAGTTGATCTTAGTCTAAAATGAGACCAACGTATCCTTAACTAACGTTTAAGTTGATCTTAGTCTTAAATGAGACTAACGTATCCTTAAAACCAACCCCCCAAACCCAAATCTAAGAAAGATACGTATTTGGACTAGTCCACGCCCTACGGGCGACAACATAACTTAGTCTCCGTATACAATCCACGGGCAACCACAAATAAAACAAACATCCACGACACGAAGTAACCATCTGGAGAAGGAGAAAGTTGTTACCGCGAAGCGGTAGCGTAATTAACTGCAGGGGCTTGCGCCTGTAGGGAAGAGCGTCCCCACAATCAAAAACCCCTCAAGCGAGAGGGAATCTGACGAAGTCTGCTACATCGGCCGCATCCGTTTAAACCTTCGATACACGGTGCCATAAATCAACTTGGCATCTTCGGAGAGGTGGACGGATAGCACCAATTAGCATCTGCCCTGAAATTCAGACAAGACATCCGTCTTGCGCCGTCTTTCGGAGGGGAACAGTCGGGTACAAGGTGAAAGTCGTAATACAAAAAACAATGTTATTAAATTGCAAGTGTTAAATAATAATAAATATATTGGACAAGTCAAATAAAAATATATATTAATAGCCGAGCCTGATCCTAGAAGAGGGCAAATGAGCACCGGTGCTGATCGCCCCACTCAACCTGAAGTGGATACTTCTTCACGAGGCGGCTCTCATCCCCCATATACCGGCCGAATCTCTCGGCATAATCGCCGGTATAGCGATAATCGGAGGTAAAGAAGAGGGGGAATGCTGCCTCCCCTTAGCTCTGTCGGGTCTCGGCCTGTGGGACTAATTTGGGCCTCGAGTCCCCCTCTCGGGATGGGGTTGCCCTGCATCTACAAGAAATATCAAGACAATCAATATTAAGACAAAGTGATATTAAGAAATCAAGGTTTAACAAAAATTGAAGCGTGATATATACCTTCGGTGATAGAAGCACGAGCCTGGGCCCGGGCAGCAGCACGAGCGAGGCGACAGTTCCTCCGGTGAGGAACAGCCTGTGAACCGGACGTGGACGCATCCCCTCCAACTAGAAAATAAATATCGATAAAATTACATGAAGTTCATGTTTATTCTTGAAAGATATGTAAAATGAAAAAATATTTTATATTTATTCATACTAATCTGCAGACTGAGCGGAGGGTATAGAAGTGGCGGGAGTGGCCCCTGTACCAGACGTGGACGCACCACCTATAATTAGACAATCAAACATTGACTATATAAGTAATTACAAAAAGAATGTGTATATCAATAATATAACATTCTAAAGCAACATGCATAAACTATAGCATATATAAACATACCCGCAGGTGCGGTGGTGGCCTCTGCCCGAGATGTGGAGGCACCACTTACGACTAGACAATTAAAAAATGATTATCTAAGTACGTAAGAGAAAAAAGAATGTATGTATATTTATGATATAGCATTCTAAATCAATATGCATGCACTATAGGATATATAAACATACTTAGAGGTGCGGGAATGGCTTCTGTCTCTGATGTGGACGCACCACCAACAGCTATACAATCAAACATTGACTATATAAGTAATTTTGACATAAATATGCATGTATATCTATAATATTACATTCAAAATGAATATACGTGCAATATACCTGGAGGTGTGGAAAAATCCACACGGAAGGAGGCATCCGAAGGGGACTCCGATCGGGGTGCAAGACCGGCCCTCTGAAGCTCCCTACGCAACTCTACGGACGGCACAACCGCTTTGCCGTTGCCTCTGCCAGTGCCGCGGTTGGTGCTCCTGCCGCCCCTCCCTGCTCCCGTCATCTTCATCAAATCTAGACAAGAGTACAATCATTACATATGCATGCTATATATGTATAGATCATAAAATGTGAAGTAATAATATAACATTACTGATAATATTTTTTGTTTCGTGGACGCATTAGATATATCTACTTGGATTTCATCATCGATATCATTTCTAACCTACGTAAGTTCATGATCAGCCGAAGATAACCCGTCTTTTGAAACAGACGGTCGGAGCACTCTAAGTCTTCTCTCTTCTTCATCCTCATTGCTGTCCTCGAATTCTGGGACATCGTAAACATCCCTGGGTTTCCAACGGCATACGATACTCCATCCCGGATGCTTCAAACACTGTTAGTAGCATACTTGGAACGCTTGGTTAGGAAAAATAAACGGATCGTCCGGACCGTAAAATCGAAGTGTGTTCACACTGGTCAATCCATATTCATCTTTTCAAGTCCCGAGTGTAACAACCCTAACTTTCTATACGAAATTTTTTCAAAAATACAGAAAGGGACACCTAATCCTAAGCACGAGTTATAAGTTTGTTTTGCTTTTGAACAGCAAGAAAACACTTGTAGCTCATTGGTAAAGCCTTGCATTGCTGTGGCGTAGCCCCTGTGATCGAATCCCATCAGCCGCGTTATCTTTTTAGTTATTTTTCTTTTAATCTTTTAGAAGCCCAAGAGTGTTCACGTGCACAACATGTAAAACCAAGAGTCACACTTAAAACAAACAAGTGTACTGAGGTATTTAGACCGTCTGGGACACGTGGCCCCAATCCAAGCCCCCATCTCCATGATCGGACCGGCGAGAATGCTCCATAGGCCGATGCAGCGGGATTTTCCAAGCCTAAAATTTTTCTTTTACCCTAGACCCTTGGACTCCCCCCTTAACTCCCGTATTACTTATTTACTCTGCACATTTTCCAGAGGCAATAAACCACCCATTTAATTCATTTTTAATATATATTTTAATTCACCCATTCATCACCCTAAATCCTAATGTTTCCTATAAATACCACTCCATTTCACACCCCCTCCTCACTCATAAATCCCTGCCAAAACTCTTAAAAATTCCCAAGTCTTTATATTGTGCAAGTAGAGTTAGCAAAGGGCGAAACTCCGCCGAAGTTCCGGCGACAATACGAGTGTTAGGGTTAAAAATTATACCCCGGTTGACTAAGTCCAAAATCAAAGTCAACCCCAAGTAAGCGGGCCCAAACCCAGATCAAGTGGGCTCATGCCCGAGTCGAGCCCGAACATGAAGCGGCCGGCCTTCTCCATGCCAAAATAAAAATCATGTAATAAATAATTTTGATGTAATTTTTTTATGCATGAATAGGCATAAAACCAAATTTTTGTAAAGTCCATGGCCCATGTGCAAAATAAATGAGCACATGAGGTATGAGATGGGCAAAATGTCATTTTGTAAAGCCTAAGGGGATATATATATATATATATATATATATATATATATATATTTGTAAGCCTATAAAAGGCAACATGATAATAAAATAAAAGAGAACTTTTCCATTCTAAAAAAAAATAGGGTTTGTGCCTCTTTCTCCTTCCTCAAGGTTCTAAACCTTCTTCCCCTCTTTGAATTAAATCAAGAGTTTAACTCTTCCTTTTTAAAAAAGAAATAGTTTTTCACCATAAAACCCATAAAGGGAAGCTCGGATCTCCTATCAGATCTCTGAAGGGGGGATTTTAAATCTCACCCCCCTTTTCCTTCAAGATCCAGCTAACGAAAAGGAGGAAGAAGGAGACCCATTTCCAAAAATCCTATTCCGGGAGGATCCAAGGCTCAAAAGAAAATCATGTTAGTTATATGTATGCTCTAGAGGCCATTACTGTACATGTGATGTATATTGTAATGGATGCTTGGACATATATAGGGAAGACTTTCTTGCTCGATATGATAGTATGCTATCTGGTTGCACTTTATCTTAACATGTTGACTTGTATAAGTGATGATGTCTTACTCTCACATTTTGATAAAGCCCTTAGGATGTGTACTTGACTACCAGGACTATGATGGAGATCATACTAGTGGGGCCAAGGGTAGTCCACAAGTACACCCTATAATTGTTCCTAGTCATAGGAGTATCGAGACAGGGTATCGATACTCCAGAGTAGACTAGCGTATGCGTTTCTTCACCCATATCATGAGCGATGGATGATCCCATATCCATTGGTGTTTGACATCAGAGAAGGTATACGGGTGCTCAGTGGAGACTGGGTACACCGAACAGACTCGCCGAGAACTCCTAGATGGTATTATACCTATCGTCGGATAGTAGTTCTCTGGTGACACTGGTACAGGTTAGTCAGTCGACCCGAGATCGTCATAGAGTCTTGTGTGATTCCCACTGTGCTTTGATTTCCACCTTACCACAGTCAAGAGATCGTGAAAAACGGTGGTTTTTGGGTAGAGTCCCGAGTCACATGGAGGCAATGAGCGATAGGAGGGGATTCGTCTCTCCCGGTATTGGGGGTTGATGTTGCGCTATGCTCGATTGGCCATAACAGGATATGCCTGGCCAGGATTGCTGAGATCTACTGGTAAGTGTTATCAGTAGTTTCTCGAACCGTTATGGACCTTGCATCGGCATGACTTATCGGGCTATTGGGGTCTGACGTTTTACCATCCCCAGGCTGCGATATGCGACATATCAGACGAAGAGACCGAACTGTACGGTAGTGTTACTGATTGGATTCGCAGGAGTATGAGCAGGATTGCTTGTTGATCTTCTGATCGCTCAATCCCCGGATGTCCATTACGTTTAGCAGACCGCTTGCGGCTTGTGGGTGTTTGATATGATCATCACCTACTGCCGGCGTATTGATGAGTCTTTAGAGTCCTACACAAAGGTTTCCTGGTTCATGCGAAACAGAGTAGGAGCACATATGTGATATGTGCGGGACCGAGATTAATGCGTGTATGTGATACCGCATTCTATTCTCGTGATATGTGATATAGTATATATGTGATATATATTAATGTACATTTTATTGTGTCATGCTTGATGATACATGATCCATGGGTGTATGAGACTTACACCATGCTTGATATAATGTAGGGTTTATATTTATCTAAATAATTCAAAATTGGATAGATATTTGGTATGGCTACAAGCTTGTAGAACCTTGTAGAAACATTGACCAAGTCCACCATTTTTGTTTCACATGTAGATATTTATTAACCCAACCATTATACTAACCATGGTAAACTCTCTACATGGGTTAAGGTATGACACTAACTCACCCATGGTTCACATTCTCACTTCATGAGTTTCATTTGTTCACTCACTTCTTCTTCTTCCTCATAAAAAGCTTGCTAGCTTTTTCCAAGGTGAGAAAATATTATGAGAAAAAGAAAACTAAAGAGAGCCCATTTCCTACTTCATCATCCTCTACTATTAGCCATTTAGTTTAGGGTGTTTGCTTCACTAAATCCTAATTTAGTGAAGAGGTAACATGAGCTTAAGTCTCCTTGACGTAGATCATCTTCGGCCTCGAAGATTTCGAGCAAATTTGCATCTTTCACCTTGTGGAGCCTCTTAAGAGTTTGGGAGATTCTTACTCACAGCGAAGGGACTTCTACACGGAATATTTGAAGTGAAGGACCGGTCTACAAAAGTTGTATTCCGCATTCACTAGACTTGCAAAGTTGTTTGCATGATATTTTGTTTATATCTCTAGTAAAGATTCTTGGTTAGGGTTGTTTAGAACGGCAAATTTTTTAAAACGACATGGATGATACCTCCCGAAACCTTGCTGCCGCACTATGTAACCCAACAAATCCAAAGATATATAGGAGTTTAACTCCATTCCAGATCTATTGGAGTTTAACTCCATAAATCAAACCCCTTTTTAGGAGTTTAACTCCTAACCCAGTGGTTAAGCCCCTTTTCCGCTAGTGTTCCCAGTGGTCGCATGCTGCGCACGAGACCCACTGGCGCCCAGTGGTCAAGTGCCGCGCACGTGACCCACGGGTGCCCAGCGGTCGCGTGCATGGCATATGACCCGCGGGCGATAAAGCATCCACGTGCGCCTCACGCGGCTCGAGGGCGCTCAGCGCCCAGCGGTTGTGTGCAGCGCTCATGACCCGCGGGCGCCCCGCGGGCGCGTGCAAGGCACGTGACCCACGGGCGCCCCATGGTCGCGTGCAAGGCACGTGGCCCGCGGGCGCTAAGCGCCCACGTGACCCGCGGCCTCGCAGCTCGTAAGGTGTGGCCTCGCACCCCGCTAGGCGCTAATAGCCCATATCCATACTAAATATGCTTCCTCCGTTAGAAAAAATTTCTAACGGGGTGTTGTCCCGCATCCCACAAGGGGGCTACTAGCCCCCTTGACCACCAACCCGCTTTCCGGGTAGCGGGACCCCCGTAAAAACTCTACAGGGCCTCCGATATATCTAAAACCTCTACGAAACATAACACTGCATATTGAGTTTGCATGACCTGTTTGACCCGTTAATCGGAGGTTCTCTCGCTCCAAAGGCGAGGGGTAATTAACGGCAGCTTAGTTCACGGCTGCCGAAGATTCGGATCCCTACAATCAATAAACCCCAGCCTACCCTAGGCAGGGGGAATCTGTAATGCGCTCGACAAGCGCGCGCGTATTCCCATCTCAATAGGGTAACGAAAAACACCCTACAGATTCTGGCACGCCCCGTGGGACCAATCTCTCCTCCCATATTTCGGATTAAACGTTCATGAAAACTCAATCAATATACATATCGATTTCCTGTACTGAAATCATGCTTCTTTGTGCAGGTTAACAGTTTCCAATTGCAATCTTCGGACGTGGCGAAAATGTCTCCGAGGACAAGCTCAGCTCTCAACACCGCTCCCATCTCCTACACGATGAAGATGGACGCCAGGACGGTCCTTCTGGCCAGTCTTAGGCGATAGTGGGAGGAGCCGCTGCTACAGTTCGGCTCTATTCTGTTCATGCCAGCTAATACCATCCCAGTTCCTCAAGCTTCGGTAACCGACAAACCGACCTCGAAAGGCAAGAGGCCAAATGTGGTGGTCTCGAGAGCGTCCCGACCTAAACGCAAGTCGGTGTTCGAACAGCTCTCCAGGGCCCCAGCTGGGGGCAAAGCCGTCAGAACAAAAGAAGTTTTCAGACGTCGCGGGCAAGCCCAGGCGATACCTTTAACTGATACGCGAGAGGATGTCTTCTCAAGCCTCCCCGTCACTCGAGCTATGGTGGCTTCCCGAAGAGCAGAAGCCTGCCAAGCACTCAAGGCAGGGGAGCTGAGGCAGAAGCGGCTCAGATACAGAGCCAACAAAAGAGCTAGGGCTCCGGCCATGTTGAAATTTATGAATTTCCAAAGCCCGAACCGCTCCTGAAACCAGTTGCCAGTGTTGAAAGGATGGCTGAATGTGTTATCCACACCGTCTATATGGTGGGCACGCGTCCCAGCGACAACCTTCATAGCAAAAGTAAGGATGGGACCACCGCATCTCAAATCCAATCTAGTGTGAATATGGCTGCCACATTCTAAGACCAGCCTCCTCTGAAAAGTAATGAAGACCTTTACAGTGAGGCTGATAAGTAGAGAGAGCCTTCAGTTCATGAGGAGTCGGGCTCGGAAAGCGAAGAGGAGCCAACTATCCATCCTAAGACCGCAGAGCAGCAACTTCTCCAGGAGCTTCGAAAGTAGTTCAGAAACAAAGACAAGGAGATGACCAAGCTCTACTCAAAAATTGACGACTTGACAAACGTCGTCTTATGGCTCACGGCCCAACTTGCCTCTCAGCCGCCCAATCAAGTGCAGGGCTCTGCTCATGAACCGGGAAATGGTGTCCTGAGGCAGTTGACGCCTATTCCCCTAAATCCAAAGGTGGGTGGACCACACAAAAGCCAATCGCATCCTATCTCGGCAAATGTCTTGGCTACCGATGACATCAGCCCGCTAACTCAAGATCAAATCATGGATTTGGTTGCCAACAAAGTCAAAACCTTGGTAGCCGAAGCGCAAAAAGATATCAGCATTAGTGGGAGACCATATCCCGCTCAGTATGAACTGGTAGAGTTTCCTAGCGGCTATATCATCCCTAAATTCGGAAGATTCGATGGGACGGGAAATGCGAATCAGCACATCGCCCACTTTAAAGCCTCATGCGGGAATACTAGGGGCAATGATGCGTTTCTCCTCTGCCAGTTCGTTAGTAGCTTGACCGATGATGCTTTCGATTGGTACGCGAGCATACCGGATGGCTCCGTCATAACTTTCGTCCAAATGGAGTCTCTGTTTCGGCAGAGGGTCATGAGCGTCAGCGATAAGATCACCATTGCCGATCTCGTAAGGACCAAGCCAAAGAACAATGAAAGCAGCATGGATTTTATAACCCGATGGCGCAATCTCTCCGTCAAGTGTGAACCACCGATAGAGCAGGACCAATCTGTTAGTCTCTTCGTCAGAAATCTCAACAATTGGATGGCCCCGTTTCTATGCACCGCGGATCTCAAAACATTTCAAGAGCTGACCAGGAAAGTTCAGATGTTGGAACGCTCAAAGCAGGAGTCCTCCTCTGACTCCCAAAATAACAATAGGTCCTGGAGAAACCGAAACGACGAAAATCGCAAAGGCGGAAATTCCGACGATTCTGAATCTTTCAACACCTCGGCTAACCGAAATAAGCAAGGGTTGAGCGGGCTTACTGCCAACCGGCCTCGGAAGCTAGTGTTCGGAGAGGGAGGAGAAGCTCCACTGAAAGAGAAGCTGGATAAGGTCTATTCCTTCAGAAGGGACAAAGTCCGTAAAATATTCAAAGATGCCCTAAGAAATGGTCTACCAGAATCAAAAAGACCGCAAGATGCGAATATGACCGACGGCCCCAAATATTGCCTCTATCACAGAGTGATAAGTCATGCTATTGAGGACTGTTTCGTTTTCAAAGATTGGGTCGAAAAACAATATAAGGCCGGAGAAATCTCGTTTTTCCCTGGCGTGTTAGCGAACAAAAAAGCTGCGACCGCCAATTTCATACAAATGGAAACCAAACCTCTTTGGGAATCTGTTGCTCCATTGACCACTACGTCGTTAAACTGGGGGCAACCGACCACCACGTCATTAAACTGGGAACCGATGACCACCACGTCGTTAAACTGGGAACAGTCGACCTCTAAGTCGTTAAACTGGGGATGTAAAAATATGTAAATAAAATAAAAATAAAATAAAATAAAATAATAAATAAAAAGCCGAAATGATCGGGCAACTCGTAATAAAAATCAGCGAGTAAAAAATAAAAAAAAGATGAAAATAAAGTTGAAATGATGGGGCAACCGCAAATAAATAGCCGAAATGATAGGGCAATCGCGACCTTCGCGATAAGAAAAGATGAAATGATAGAGTAATCGTGGTAAAAAAAACCAGCGAATGATGCTCCTGGTACCATATTCCAGTGTAGCGATGCAGATGCCGTCCAAAACTCAAATCCCCAATGGCGAAAGATGAGTCGCTTCTAGTACCATATTCCAGTGCAGCGATGCAGACGCCAACCCAAAATTCAAATCCCCGAATATCCCAATAGCGAATGATGAGTCACTCCTGGTATCATATTCCAGTGCAGCGATGCAGACGCCAACCAAAATCCAAATTCCCAACGGCGAATAATGAGTCGCTCCTGGTACCATATTCCAGTGCAGCGATGCAAACGCCAACAAAAATTCAAATTCCTAAAATTCTTCCAGGCCTACTGTTGGTCCCCAAGTTGACTACCGTATACAATCCACGGGCTCAAATAATTCTCATCATTCCAATGCCCCACCGCCATCACCAGTTACGCAGCTGATCTCCGCCCTTGGAATTATGCTCCATTTGGGAAGACCCACTCATGTGTCCTCACGATACATGAGGAGAACAAACTTACGGGATCCTCACGACTCGTAAGAAAACACCTTCGTGGGATCCTTACGACTCATAATGGAAAAACACACTTGGGAGTCCCCATGACTCTTAAGGAGAAAGTACACCTACGAGATCTTTTCGACTCATAGGGAGAAAATGCTTTTATGGGACCCATATGGCTCATAAAATTGAAAAGCCTTAGGTGATAGGGATCTAAACCTGTCTCCTAAGCCATCGCTCCCCAATAAGCAAAGGCAAATGATGATTCGCTCTTGGTACCATTTTCCAGTGTAGCGGTGCTGATGCCAACCGAAAAACCAATTCCCAAATCCTCCCAGGGCAAATGATGAGTTGCTCCTGGCATTATTCCAGTGCAGCAATGAAGATGCTGACCCAAAAACCAATTCCTAAATCCTCCCGGGGCAAATGATGAGTTTCTCCTGGCATTATTCCAGTGCAGCAATGCAGATGCCGACCCAAAAACCAATTCCCAAATCCTTCCGGGGCAAATGATGAGTTGCTCCTGGCATTATTCCAGTGCAGCAATGCAGAAGCCGACCAAAACCAAAATCCCTAAATCCTCTTATGGCAAATGATGATTCGCTTTTAGGACCATATTCCAGTGTAGCGATGCTGATGTCAACCCAAATCACCTCAAATCAGCAAGTCAATTCCAGCGCCGACCGTCCAAGTCGTAAAAAGGGCAGCAACGACCTTCCTTGTCGGAATTATGCTTCGGCTCGGAATCAACCAGTGACCTCCCCGTCGGAATTATGCTCCATCGTGGAATCAAGTCAACCAACCAGCTCTGCGTCAGAATCATGCTTCGTCTCAGAGTGTACCCCGTTTCGAAACTCATGCTTCGCCTCGGTGTATCTGCCTTCTCTGTTGGAATTATGCTTTGACTCGGAATCGCGTCAAGCGTCGACCGTCCATGTCGTAAAAAGGGCAGTGCCAGCTTCCCACAAAGCGGGAACCAAATAACTCCACGCCAGGGAAACGTCTACTATGGACACTCCGTCTCGGAGACGCGTCAAGCGTCGACCGTCCATGTCGTAAAAAGGACAGTGCCAGCTTCCCACAAAGCGGGAACCAAATCATTCCACGCTGGGGAAACGTCTACCACGGACACTCCGTCTTGGAGACACGTCAAGCGTCGATCGTCCATGTTGTAAAAAGAATGGTGCCATCTTCCCACAAAGCGGGAACCAAATTACTCCGTACCGGAAAAACGTTTACTACGGACACTCCGCCTCGGAGACGCGTCAAGCATCAACCGTCCATGTCGTAAAAAAGGCAGTGCCAGCTTCCCACAAAGAGAGAACCAAATCACTCCGTGCCGAGGAAACGTCTACCACGGACACTCCGTATCGGAAACGCGTCAATCGTCGACCACCCATGTCGTAAAAAAGGGCAGTACCAGCTTCCCAAAAAAAGCGGGAACCAAATCACTCCATGCTGGGGAAACGTCTACCACGGACAGTCCGTCTGGGGGACATGTCAAGCATCGACCGTCCATGTTGTAAAAGGGCCGTGTCGGCTTCCCCAAAAGTAGGAACCAAATCAAGTCGCCTCCACGTGAAAGAGGATCCATCAATTTCATGCACACGATCTACATATGCGGTGTGCATTTATTGATGAGGGGCACTTTGTTGGGGTCAAAAATTACACCCCGGTTGACTAAGTCCAAAATCAAAGTCAACCCTAAATAAGCGGGCCCAAGCCTAGATCAAGTGGGCTCATGTCCGAGTCGAGCCCGAACATGAAGCGGCCGGCCTCCCCCATACCAAAATAAAAATCATGTAATAAATAATTTTGATGTAATTTTTTTATGCATGAATGAGCATAAAGCCAAATTTTTGTAAAGTCCATGGCCCATGTGCAAAATAAATGAGCACATGAAGCATGGGATGGGCAAAATGCCATTTTGTAAAGCCCAAGGGGCTATATGTATATTTTTAAGCCTATAAAAGGCAACATGATAATAAAATAAAAGAGAACTTTTCGATTCTAAAAAAACTAGGGTTTGTGCCTCCTTCTCTTTCCTTAAGGTTCAAAACCTTCTTCCCCTCTTTGAATTAAATCAAGATTTTAACTCTTCCTTTTTCAGAAAGAAATAGTTTTTCACCATAAAACCCATAAAGGGGAGCTCAGATCTCCCATCAGATCTTTAAGGGGGGATTTTGAATCTCACCCCCCTTTTCCTTCAAGATCCAACCAATGAAAAGGAGGAAAACGGAGACCCATCTCCAAAAATCCAATTTCGGGAAGATCCACGGCTCAAAAAAAATCCAAAGATCTCTACGAGTTTAGCTCCATTCCAGATCTAATGGAGTTTAACTCCATAAATCAAACCCCTTTTTAGAAGTTTAACTCCTAACCCAGGGGCTAATCCCCTTTTCCGCTAGTATTCCCAGCGGTCGCGTGCCGCGCAGGTGACCCGTAGGCGTCCAGCGGTCGCGTGCAGGGCACGTGACCCACGAGCGCCCAGCGGTCGCGTGCATAGCACGTGACCCGTAGGCGATAAAGCGCCCACGCGCGTCTCACGCGACTCGAGGGCGCTCAGCGCCTGGAGGTCGCGTGCAGCGCACGTGACCCGCGGGCGCCCCACGGTCGCGTGCAAGGCACGTGGCCCGCGGGCGCTAAGAGCCCACGTGCGCCTCACGCGATCCGCGACACTCAATGCCCAGCGATCGCTTGCAGCGCACGTGACCCGCTGGCGCCCAGCGGTCGCGTGCTGTACACGTGACCCGCTGGCGCCCACGTGACCCGCGGGCGCCAGTGCCCATGCGCCAGGCACGTGACCCATGGGCGCCCAGCGCCCACGTGCCATGCACGCGTCTTTAAGACGCTCCCCCCATTTCTAACAGGGCACTGCCTCGCACCCCGCAAGGGGGCTGCTAGTCCCCTTGACCCCCAGCCCGCTATCCGGGTAGCGGGACCCCCGTAAAAACTCTGCGGGGCCCCCGATATATCCAAAACCCCTTCGAAACACAACACTGCACATTGAGTTCGCATGAATTGTTTCATCCGTCAATCGGAGGTTCCTTCACTCCAAAGGAGAGGGGTAATTAACGGCAGCTTAGTCCGCGGCTGCCGGAGATTCGGATCCCCAAAATCAATAAACCCCAGCCTATCCTAGGCAGGGGGAATCTGTAATGCGCCTGATAAGCGCACGTGTATTCCCATCTCAATGGGATGACGAAAAACACCCTACAACGAGAAGTTTCCGGCAATGAAACGAAGCACCGACGAATCCTAGACCTTCTTCTACCTCCCCCTCTCTTCAAAGCCAATAAGTCCCATCTCTCCCTCTCTTCTTCTTCTTTAAATAATTACATTTCCAAAACCCGACAGAAGCGGAGTTAATCCGACTTCCAATTCGGTTTTTCTTTAAAACTATACGTTTTTTAATCAAGAAAATACCATACTCTCACATATTGTTTAACGAACATTAATAAATATATTAAAACAAGTTTCATCTTAAAAGGATCATTTTTGTAATTTTTATCGCACTTTTTCAGAAAAATACCATATACTTTAGTTTCGACATAAATCATCATAATTCCTTGCTATATCTTTAGATAGTTCACGAGGTAATGACCTACCTTATCACAACACACATCTCTATCATAGCACAATGAAGTTTGGAACAATAGAATACGGGAAAATACGACTTTACAAATAGATACCCAAAACTTACGAACCGTTTTCTATAAAAAAGATGTATTAAATATTTCCATGCAATTATGCCTCTACAACCCATTTTGGGGACTCCGTTCAGGATGGTGAGGATTATCACACATCCTCAGGACTAGTAGAGCGAGATGCAGACCTCTGCAAGGAGCATTCGATCTCGATGGAATTTTTTTATACATTTTCCTTTAGATTATAAGATTTCTACATGAAAATAAATAAATTAATTTCATTAAATATATATATATATATATTATCAAAATATCTATTTTAATTATATAAATATCCTAAGTTTTCTAAAATCAACGGAATCGCTATTACATGAAAATACCATCCAAATACAACAAAATTACAATATTTCAAGAAAATACCATATACTATGAAATTAGGTTCTATTCACTAGAAATTTCAGATCTATAAAATATACATCTATGAAAACCGTGAAGACGATAATTAAATCCTTGAGGAGTATTTTGAAATATGCCAACACTATTTTTACATAAACCCCCTCAAGTTATATTAAATTACAATAAGGACCCTAGTAAACATAGGTTTAAGCGGGACCAGTCTCTTGAGCCTCAGGGAGCCGGAGATATGGGTGCTTGCCTATTTATGGTTGACAACCTAACAAACGGTGTTATCAACACGGTAATTGTCTTGGAAAAATACATAAATCCTGCCGTCCATGTGCAGCAGTTACCGATAATATCAAAACAATTAGGATTTCAAGTTCTTCTTAAAAATGTCTGACTCAGATCGAGTCTCAATATAATCAATCTGACTTGAATATGATTCAAGTATAAAATCCAATTCAATATGAATCTATATATTCAATCTATGTAATCTATTCAATCTATCTTGACTGAACCGAACCATGGATATACTCCATCTACATGTTCATCCATTATATCCGTTCCATTTACTGATACCATGGTTTCGGCAAGTCATCCATCTATACAATTTATAATACAAGACAAGACAATCCATACAATCAATACATAAACACTACGGGGTCACAAAGGGGTAGACTGGTATAGAACATGTTAAAGGTGGCACGAAGTGGTCACTTAAGACGTAATTATATCCATGCCGTTGTTCCGTGGTATTATCGACGGAGCCTTGTACTACAGGTTACCAAAGTCTCCGGTGTAAGTGTGATTCCTCTCGTATACACTGGCATTTTCTGTACCAAGTTACAAACAACTGCGCTAGCATTATAATAAAACATTATAAAACTATACTCTCCCTCTGTTTATTCTACTTCTCATTAATTTTTGGGACTTACCGAGCGATTGTTCGCTGACGACATTCCTATTTCTTTTCTTCTTTGGAATGTTGTTAGGTGGATCGAACCTTCTGGAGACAAAGCCCACCAGCGAGGACTTGGATCAGCTACCTTTGACCCGGAGCTCTAGTTTACTTGTACATTTCATTTTCATTTCTGTTATACCAATGTTTAGGCATTGCTTTCATTCCAAGTATTTACATTTCAGTTATATTGTAAAAAGAATGTTTAATAAATAAAGTTTCTGTTCATTTACATATTGTCTCTTGTGTACATTTTATTTTATATTTCTTAGATACGCTTAGCGTGTTTACTTTTGAGTTAATGTGTAGCGGCCTCGCTGCGTCCCCTCCCCGTACACCGGGAAGCGGAGCGTGACACCGAGATTTGTTTCTCCATTTATCCGTATCGGTTCGTGTATCGTACCAAATACACTGAAATATATAAAACGGTTCTGATCGTCTGGGATATTGGATACCAAGTATGCAATTTAAGTATCCATAATAAATCATACCATCCGATCCTACCATCACAATCCCACTATTCTGAGTGGTTCGAGATGTTTCTATATCCATAACTTCAAATTTGTATCCAAAGACACCGAATCCTTTATAATATGCAACCTCCATACTAGGAAACTGAGCTAAACATTTTGAATCACTCTCTGATGATGCAGACAAGTTCTGATCGTGGATCTAACAAAATAAATTTTACGACAAATATATAACGATATAAGTTTAGATTAAAACTGGCTGCAATAACATATTATTCGAACAACTTACATGATCTTCAACCCAATCGCAAAAATTATCTTGATGATATTTTTCTAATCGTTCATCATTCCAATCAGGATGCCTCTCACGTACCTCGTTAAAATGAATTCTGTTCTCAATAATAAATTATGACATTAATATTATATCATTTCATACACACACAAACACAAATATAACAATTAATCCAAAAAACTTACTCTCTAATTTCTTCAAGACATGCGTTATTGAGGAGGATAAACCGATATATCTTGTTAATAAATATAGTGTCTACTCTCTTATAATCAGTTTTACCATATGGACCGTCCTGAATTCTTCGAGGCCGGTTAAGTTTCGTCTCAATATTCTCGTCCAGATAGCGGGAACAAAATGTGGTTGCTTCATCTAGAAGATAATCTTGCATGATAGAACCCTCTGGTCGATTTCTATTGCGTATATACTTTTTTAGAGTGTAGATGTAGCTAAAGAAAAATATGTTAAATAAATAAATACGGGCATATAGGATAACAATAATTTTACAAATTACGCGAAACGAAAAATTTCACGTACCTTTCGACGGGATACATCCATCGATATTGTACCGGTCCGGCTAACTTAGCCTCAATTGCAAGATGAACTGTCAGGTGTATTATGATATCGAAGAATGACGGTGGGAAAATACGCTCAAACTTGCAAAGTATCAACGAAATAGAATTTTCTAGTTTCTCCAGCGTCATAACATCCAGGGTTTTAGCGCATAATTCTCTAAAAAAGGAACATAGGTCATTGATTACCAGACCAACCGATTGGGGAAGGGAAGTTCTGAGGGCTAATAGGAGAAGGTGCTCCATAATAATATGGTGATCATGACTTTTCAGCCCATTGATCTTGCCTTTCTCAATTTTTATCTTCTTGCTAAATGATCCTGAGAAACCTGTGAAAACTTTCAAATCATGCAACACTTGTAGGAATCTTTTCTTCTCCGGTTGTGACATATGATACGCGGCATTGGGAAGTACAAACTTGCATGGTTTACCCGCTATCGGTTTCTGATGCAATTCACTTCTAATTTCCCAGTCCTGAAGATCTATCCGAGCATGAAGGTTGTTTTTCAATTTTCCGTCTTTACAAAGAAGCAAGTTGAGTACATGCTCGGATACTCCTTTCTCTATGTGCATGACATCCAGACAATGACACACTAAATTTGTTGATCAGTACGGAAGCTCGAAGAAAATGCTTAACTTGTTCCAGAATGGTGGTTTGACATGTTTTGTCAGATCTATCCCGAAGGTCACATTATTGTAACCATCCCACTGAGCAGTCACGTCCTCTCCTGATAATGGGGCTGGAGGTCCAAGAATTTCCTGATGGCCATCAAAGTGAACAGCGTCTAACCTGTAGGGATGGTCTAGAAGCAGGAAACGTCGATGGCCACAATAACAAACCTTCCTGCTAAAATTCAAGAATTTCAATATTGTATGTTGATGGCAATAAGGACATGCTTTGTGACCATGTACAGACCAACATGATAGCATTCTATACGCAGGAAAGTTATTAATTGTCCACATTAAAGCCGCACGCAGTATGAAGGTTGTATTTGTGTTTGCATCATAAGTCTCTAGACCATCAATGAATAAAGATTTTAACGCATCGATCAGAGGTCGGAGATAGACGTCGATATTGTTTCCCGGTTAGTTTGGTCCATCGATAAGAAGATGCATCATAAAGTATGATTGATCCATAACCAACCAAGACGACAGATTATAAACCATGTGCTGTGGCTTCCAGCCATATAGTTGAATGGGCAGAAGCCATCACTAGCGAGTCTGAGCCTGACATTGCGAGGATCGCTACTGAATATTTCATGCCTCTTATTGAAATACTTCCATGCCGGTGAATCTCTTGAATGGCTCATTTTTCCATGTTCACTTGGAGGAGTACGGTGATGCCAAATCATTGCCTCGGCTGTTTTCTTGCATCTGATTAGCCTCTGCAGCCTCTGTGTTATGGGAAAATATCATGCTATCTAGACAGGTATATCGGGCTTCTTATCAGAACTTTCGGTTTATACCCGGCCTCTCCGCATGTTGGACACTCTTTTAAATCTGAATTCTCTTTCCGGTACAACACGCAATTTTTGGGACATGCTTGAATTTTCTCACACTTTAGACCCAAATCAGACATCATCTTCTCGGTTCCGTACTACCTGTCGGACACGTTATTTTCCGGGGGTATAGAATCTTTCAAGAACTTCAAAAGCATTGTGAATGACTTGTTGCTCTATCCATTTAGACACTTAATCTGGAAAAGTTGGACGAACCATGTGTTGGGGTCGAAAATTGCACCCCGGTTGACCACCCTAGGCAGGGGGAATCTGTAATGGTTCCCGATTTGTGGGAAGCCTGCACTGCCCTTTTTACGACATGGACGATCGATGCCCTGGCCTGGAGCGATTTGGTTCCCGATTTGTGGGAATCCCGCACTACCTTTTTTATGACATGGACGGTCGACGCCCTGACCCGGAGCTATTTGGTTCCCGATTTGTGGGAAGCCTGCACTGCCCTTTTTACGACATGGACGGTCGACGCTTGACGCGTCTCCGTGGCGGAGTGTCCGTGGTAGACTTTTCCCTGGCCCGGAGCGATTTGGTGTAAATTTTTACCTTAACATATTCATTTCCCGGCTCCTTGAATTTTGATCTTGGCGGAGCTGTGTTGATGACCGTAGCTCTGTGGCTTGCCGATACATCCGAGGACTGTGAGGTTTTTCTAAGCTTGTATTGGTCCTCTGCACAATCTTTGAAAACACAGCAGTTTTCAATGGTATGACTCACTACCCTATGGCATGGGCAGTATATGGGATTGCTGGTCATATTCATTTCATGTGGCCTCTTCGGAATAGGCAATTGCAGACCGTTGTTCAAGGCTAGTTGCGAGGGCACCTTTGCCCAAGCACACCATGAGAGGGTGGATACTTTGCATTCTCATAAATTGGTTTTCTAGCATCATTCATGAACTTTTCATACTTATCCGCACGCGGTCCTTGATCGGAAGGAATGCCATCTTCGGTACGAATAGATTCATCTAGGACAGCCTCTACCATATCCTCCATTTCTTCTTCTGGAAATAAGTTACCGTCTTCTTCTTCCGCTGCATTACCGTCTTCTCCTTCTTCTTCCGCCGCATTACTGTCTTCTTCTCCTTCCCCGTGATATAGCTAAGTTGTATAAAGTCCAGTAAAACCATGTTTAACGATATGAAGCTCTGTGAATTCTACCTTCTGCTAGTACTTATTCCCACATCTATCGTACGGGCAGAGAATCTTCTCTAACACGATCTTATTATGTGCGCATGCAAATTCAATGAAAGCAGCGACTCCTGCGACAAACTTAGGTTGCATACGTTGTTGCCAATCCATATACATCCAGTCCTTAACTCGGATGTACTCATGGGCCATGTTAGACTGTATAACATATAAATTGTAGATTATGATGACTATATTGAGAAATCTTAGAACGGGATGGTTACTGATGTTCTCCGCCGAAAGACGCGACCGGGACGTTGGGACGTCCGGCCTGAATTTCGAGGACAGATGCTATTTGGTGCTATCCGTCCACCTCTCCGAATATGCCAAGTTGATTTATGACACCATATATCGAAGGCTTAAACGGATGCGGCCGATTTAGCAGACTTTGTCAGATTCCCCCTCATTGAGGGGTTTTTGATTGTGGGGACGCTCTTCCCTGCAGGAGCAAGCCCCTGCAGTTAATTACGCTACCGCATCGCGGTAACCACTTTCTCCTTCTCCAGATGGTCACTTCGTGTCGTGGGTATTTGTTTTGTTTTTGGTTGCCCGTGGATTGTATACGGAGACTAATTTATGTTGTCGCCCGTAGGGCATGGATTAGTCCAAATCCGTATTCTCTTAGATTTGGGTTTGGGGTTGGGTTTAAGGATACGTTAGTCTCATTTGAGACTAAGATCAAGTTAAACGTCTGTTAAGGATACGTTAGTCTAATTTTAGACTAGTATCAACTTAATGATTTGCTAAGAATACGTTAGTCTAATTTTAGACTAAGATCAACTTAACAAGATCATTTAGATCCAACAAAAGAGTATTTGGGCTCTATTGTTTAGTTTAGGGCTTTGCGGCCCATAATTAGTTTAAGGACATTACGGTCCAAGGTTAAGGACATCATAGTCCATAGGTTTAAGGACCCTACAGTCCAAGATTAAGGACATCATAGTCCATGGGTTTAAGAACCCCACAGTCCATAGTTTAAAGACATCATAGTCTATAAAGTTTAAGGATATCATAGTCCATAAGTTTAAGGACCCCGCTGTCCATGGAATGTTTGGTTATCGGGACCCGTCACCTCTCTGAAAATGTTGAAGGATTACAACGACATATATCAGAGGAGTGCAGAGATGTACCCTTGAACCAATTTTGGTTGGGAGATCTGTAGTCCAATTGGGACTAAGATCTGAGATTTATGAGCATATGGGCTCAATTAATCTGAATGAGGGTTTTGTGGCCACTTTGGGCTCGGCCCATTCAGTTAAAATGTTAAACATTTGACAATGCTGAGCATTGATTTGAGTTCTGACAGCTTTTCTGTCTTTTGTTGAACTCTGAGCATTCATCATAGCTCTAGAGATTTATTTTAAAGAACAGTTTATGTTCTGTCAGCACACACATGAGAAACATGTGGCGCGCTTGGCGCTAGCGCCAGTCAATGAGCGCAGTGCGCTATATTTGGAGCGCTAAGGCTCTGCGGCGCTTTGCGCTAAATGTGGAGCGCTGAAGCGCTTCTGTTAAGTAGCGCACACGTGAGGAGCACGGGGCGCGCTTGGCACTGAGCGCCAGTCAATGAGCGTACTGCGCTATATTTGGAGCGCTAAGGCTCTTTAAAATTAAAAGTGCCAAGGCTCTGCAGCGCTTTGCGCTAGATGTGGAGTGCTGAGGCGTTTCTGTTAAGTAGCGCACACGTGAGGAGCACGTAGCGCGCTTGGCGCTGAACGCCAGTCAATGAGCGCAGTGCGCTATATTTGGAGGGCTAAGGCTCTTTAAAATTAAGAGCGCCAAGGCTCTGCAGCGCTTTGCGCTAGATATGAAGCGATAGAGCTCTTTTAGATTAAAAGCGCCAAGGATCTGCAGCGCTTTGCGCTAGATATGGAGCGCTGAAGCTCTTTTTGATTAAGAGCGCCAAGGCTCTGCAGCGCTTTACGCTAGATGTGGAGTGCTGAAGCTCTTTTAAATTAGGAGTGCTAAAGCTCTTCTTTTATGCAACTTAGATCAGTTTTGCGCTCTGAGAATTAAATTCTCTTTTTATAAGAGACTTTATCTCAAGGTTCTAAGAACAAAGTTCTTATTTTATAGGAGATGTTTCAATCTCTTATTTTGGTGAAAGGCTTTGCCTTTATGGATCTGTGATCCTAAAAGAATTGACTTATTCCCCTCCTTTATTTTATAATGAGATGTTCATGATCTCTTTGTGTAAAAGACCTAAGTCTTGTGGATCTATGATCTGTGATAAGAATTATGTTCTTCTCCTTATTTTATGATGAGATCTTTTGATCTCTTTGTGAAAGACCTCGGTCTTGTAAATTTATGATCTTAAAGAAAGAAGTGAATTCTTTTTCTTATATGAGACGATTTCGTCTTTCTGTTCTTTTTACCTTGAAGAAAAGTTCTTCTTCTACCGAGAGCTTGGCTCTTCTTTCTGAGATTTCTCAAAGTGTATGGGGGGTTCCTTCTGTATGAGACTTGAAGTCTTGGGGCCTTTATATAGGGCAAGCTGATTTGTTCAATCAGTTAAGAAGATCTTTTCTCCAATTGATTTAGGGATTTCCCCACCGTTGGATCTTTGATCCAAAGGCTTCTCTTTTATAGAAGGCAATCTTCTTGTTTTTGACAAGATTGAGAAATTTTCCATACAGAATTTATTCTGCAATTTTGATGATTTTTAATCACCTTTGGATCATTGATCTAACGGTGCTCTGATTTACAGAGTATCATCTTCTTGTTTGAAAAGATTTTGAGGAATCTTTCTTTAACAGAATTTTATTCTGATTAATCGATGATTTATCATCTTTATTGGATTTTTGATCTGACGGTGGGGAGCTTTTAGTTCCAGCGCTAGCGTACCCGTGCTTTGCACGTGGTGTGCTGCTTAGAGTGCAGCGCACTTAGCGCTAGCGCTTATGTGTTTTATACGTCGTGCGCTGCTTAGAGTGCAGCACTCTTAGCGCTAGCGCTTACGTGCTTTAGACGTGAGGGCTGCCTCAGTGTTTTTGACTCTCTAAGCGCTGGCGCTGTTATGAAGCGCTGCTTCATTTCAAAATTTGAAATTTTGAACAGAGCTTTGCTCTGATTGGGGGAAACAACTGCTAAAGGAGAAAATCCGTGTATGTGTTTTGTGTGTGCGTTTGTCGTTGAAAAGAATAAATTATCGATAAAGAAATTTAGATTTGAGGATACTCAAGTATGAGTTGTATTCTGTATATGTGTGTTTCAATTTATGATTTCGCTTCAGTGTAGGGTTGTTAGTGTGCATGTGCTGTGTGTGCGTTTGTTGTGTATTCGTGTTGTATGTGTATGTTTCGGCTGTCGGTGTAAGTTTACGGTAGCGCCCCGGCCGTCTTTCCGAGGCCAAAATGCGGAAACGAAAACTTTTTCAAACTAGAAAAACGGCGCTATCGTATGCTTAAAACCCGGATCGAACCATTAACCTACTACTAGCTAACCAGAGAAAGGGTAGAGAGGCTATACCGATCGATCCGTGTCCTTCGGTCTTTGGCCACCATCCCAAGCTCCTCGCGGCATCTCCGGTCTTGATCTCCTCGTTGGAAAGGATACCACATCTACGAGTCTTTTTACGGGCTCCCGCTTCATCCGAAGCAACTTGGGTATGAAGTGTGCTAGCCGACGTGTCCAAGGTGTTGTAGAGAATGTTTGTAATCACTTTGTCTCTTGCATCCATGGCTTGGATGGAGGTTAGAGATGTTGCCATTCATGGAGATTGTGAGCTAGAGAAGAAAAAGGAAGAAGAAGAAGTTTTCTATCTCTTTTCTTCTTTTTTTCTTGTGATGGAATGAGAGTGAGAGAGTGTGTTATGTGAAAAATACAAGACCAAGCCAAGCCTCATGGCAGCCCCTCTCTCTCCTCTTATCAAATCATCACCAATCTATCATATAATGTGTCATTAGCATATAAAAAGAGACCATGAGTCATAATATATGTCCATGTCACATTAAATGCATTTCATGATGAATTCTAGCTCACAATTTCCATTTACAAACATTAATCCAAATGTTTGCAACAATAAAAAGATACGGCAATATCTAAAGTAAACTCATGACGGATCATAAGGATGCCCCTCACCTGTATATACATACCTGCACCCGCATTCCGACTGAATGCGAATGCGACGAGACTAAAGTAATCCAACAAATCTAATACTAGGATCCGGCTTAAACCAAAGCCCACTAGCATGATCCGCCAGATCATGATCCGTGCAATACCGCACGTATAAGATCGAATCCTGCCATATATCATACGGCCTCTACAACGTTTCGCCCGAAACTTGAGAAACTGTCTGTCGGGGACTCTAAAGACTTGTCAATATCTTGGCTGTGGATTTAACCACTAGCACGTCAGAGGTATTAGCCGTACGTAACGGGCTACCAGGTATTGACCAAAAGGGAAGTCAATGAGCGGACTCATCCTGACACCTTACTGAGCCTGTCAGTGACAATATCCATACAGTCCGGTCCGTTCGTCTATGAGCATCGCATGTTGGGCCTAGGGGGTTGGTAAAAGTCAGACCCCCAAAAGCGGTACAAGTCGTGTCGGAGTGTAGCCCAGAACATCCTGAGATACTACTGGAATACCTACCAGTAAATCTTCTGCCTTGACCAAGGACTTCGTGTAATGGCTCTCCTAGACACAGCGCGACCTCACCCCCAATACCGGGAGAGACGAACTCCTGCCGATCCGCTCACTGCCTCCATATGGCTCGGGATTATACCCAACTAAAACCTGTTTGCACGACTCCTTTGAGCCGTGGTAGGGTAGTAATCAAAGTACAGTGGGAACTCACACGAGACAAAAGACGATCTTAGGTCGATGAACTAACCTGTACACATGTCACCAGGGAACTGCTATCTGATGCTAGGTATAATACCAACTAGCATGCTCCCAGCGAGTCCTGTCCGGTGTACTCATAACCCAATGAGCACCCGTATACATCTTAGGTGATCCAACTGACACCAATGGCTTGTGAGACCGGCCACCGCCCCTCGTCGGGGTCTCGACTGTAAACACTAGTCTACTAATGGAGTATTGATGCCCAGTCTCGAAACTCCCACGACTAGGAAGCACTTTAAGGATGTGCTTATAGACTACCCAACTCTCACGTATATGATCGCCATCATACTGCTGGTAGTCAAGAAGAATCCTAAGGGCTCTATCAACATGCAATAGTTACCTGTAAGGTCACCTAAAGCAGTACACGATGATAAAGACAAACCATGATAGCATACTATTCTCTATCAACGTGTAATAGTGAACCACAATGTCACCTAAAACATGTACACGATGATAAAGACAAACCAGATAGTATACAAATCTCTCGAGTAAGACTGTCCTACCGGTATAGGTCCTCCCTCAATCATTGCAATCACGTGCCTACGATCCAATAATTGACTCTGAGGGCACTATATCCAACAATCTCCCACTTGCACTCAAGGCTAATTATTGCGATGTCACATACTCACAGCCCGTGTGATACCGAACACCCAACTCCTCTACTAATCAGTCTCACAAATCCCGTTTGCGAAACTATTGCGTTCGAGGAATAACCTCAGCTAGTGGATCCGCCCTGATGTTTCTTTCTATGTCTCTCTTTATCTCAAGTTCGCGGAGAAAGCCATTTCCCGAAATGAGCAATACCTGTCTTAGAATATGTCTGGATATCTGATGGGACTTAGCTTATAAATGAACTCCAAATCCAAACTTCTTAGACTGTATCATCAACCGAATTTAATCAGTATCCTGCGTCATGCCTCTCTCAGTATCCACTTGGACCACCTGTCCAAAATACTGCCCCTCGTCAGAGGGAAAACTATAACTCTGACAGCCACTCTGTCATCCAGGTCACCTTGGAAGCCTGGAATGATAACTGTCTCCTAAAAGAGTCTGTTGTTATCATATCCCTAGAACATCCACTTATGTTCTAAAAATGCTTCCAAATGTTTCTCTAGGATAGGATCAATATCAACTTATTGCATCTAGTGCAAGAAACAACGTCCGGTGTGGTACTTGACATCTCATGATTGACTTAATTGCCTAAGCAAGTGATCTGCCAATCATGCGCATCCTTCTCCCCTTTAGTCTGTAAGACACCTTTAGAGAGGGTGACTCCATCACCTGCAGGTACACCATCATGCCAGGAGTTGCCTATTCTAAAGCACCTTTAGAATGCTGTCTAAATACCCTGATTGGGAAACTACCCAAATCTAGATCTAAAACCATAGATCCAGTAACCAGAATGTCTGATATGAAATCCATGTCCTTTATGGAGAAACCACTGTGTGACGACCAAAGTATAACCGATCGTAGTATAGGAATTTCACTTCCTACTCTGTGTATGTCATCCAAATACCTGGACATCACACCCTACTACCTTCTTAACAGATTCATCCCCTATTCTGATGAAGTCAAACATATGACTGTCACATCAGAAATAGATGATCTATCTCCGCTATATCTGTTTTAGTCTATAAATAGACATAAGCAACTTGTCCACTATGCTTCCGCTGCTCCTACTGACTACAACAACCTTCTGGCAGAGTCATATACACATACGCTTCTAAAGCTAGTTTAGAACGACGCTATACTCATCCTCCTGCCGGGTCTCACAGTCCGGAACAACAGCATCGGCAAGTCTGGGTAAACAAGAACCTCCCTGTCACTGTCTTTGAGCATACCGAAGTACCTTTCGAGTGCCTGAGGTTACCCACCATATCTGCGGAGTGGCCAATAGAATGTCAAACCAGATTGAATCTTTAGGTTCTTATCAAATTTTCAGTAATCGTTTGCGGTTCTGGAATCACTTCCAGTTCTACCATACTCCCACTACTGTTTTCTGAAAAAAATCCATTTTACTTAAAACTGTGGTGAGTCAAGAACAATATCACTATTGATCTTCCAGATGGTAGAACGTCAACCCTCGTCATAGCCCGGGTCAACCCACAAACAGCCATTACAGAAACGTGCCTTGAGTTATCCAGAGTCTGGTTTTAAGCATAAGCTGAACAACTCCCCGTACCTTAACATTGTTAAGATATGAACTATTCTATATCTAATATAGAAACAAAGGTACTGATTTAATTGGAACCAGATTCAAATCATGCAGTTGTCTCCAATGCATGTCAACTAAATGGAGAGAGGTCGATCAGAATTACTCAACTTAGGAGTGCTTCCAATTATGAGTTACCTAAAAGAGAAGCCAGTTCTCTTAATCATTACTATCAACTGAATACCACACACAAATATCTACATCTTCGATCACCTTGAAGAATCCCGATATTTGCAATACCTAGTTCTCTACTTTATTCGTATACCTATAACTTCTCAAAAATTAGACCTTGCATTTCTACGAAACACATGTCTAAGAACTAGAGAAGTCACAAGTAAACAGAATATAGTACGAGTACCAACCCCTCTGTCTTCATGGGCACTGGACAACATACAATACTCTGTATAAGTCCCTTAGTCTAATAACTCATTCCCTGTGTGTCGTAGGTTAAAAACTGTACTTATAGTTAAGAAGAATTACACCGCTGTTTAATACTTCTTACCTAATCATCCACTGATACAGGTAAATATCACATACATAATTTCAAAAAGATACATCTCACTTTATAAAAATAAACGTACAGATATATCAATTTGAAATTGGTGCATAACAACGGATATTCAAAACCAAATATTTTCCGTCCGGCAAACAACCCAGGCGATTTCCTCAAATATCAGCAATTACAACGAATCCCGATATAATGAGGATGATCACCCAATTCCCAATAACTTACTCCCACTCATCATCTGTACAACTATACAGATGTGAGAATCAAACCTGGTAAATACATACCCTGGAGTAAGGGCTAATTAGGAAATCAGTTTTCTTTTAACAATACACAGTGAAACTGAAACATATAAATGTTTCGAAGGGGTATCCGGGTATTCCTAGTAATGCCTCTTCCATTATCAGATTCACAACTGCAACCGTATATTTCTTTGTCATCTCTCCAAATCCCTTTATATGTCTTTAGTCGCTACCTTCTGCACACCATCGTTAGGCTAAATGGTTTTCTTCTTTCCCTACCGTTCGGCACCAGCCTATGGTTTGGAAGAAAACTATCCAATAAGCGTAATAGGTGTACTGTCCTAATCCTAGGAGCACTCGCAATGCGAGAGAAGGTAAAGATAAAAGACAACTGAATAAATCTTATTCCTATTTCTCCTGAACCAGAATCCATCTCCGAACTGGAACAAGTTCCTTCGAGTTCGTATATAACCATACGATGGAGTATCCAATAAACTGTGGATCTTCGTAGTGATACGGAGTGTTCTAGAGAAATACAAAGGTGGTGTAGGAGTGGCGATGAAATACTTGGTTTGGTCGTGAATATCAGTTGTAGTTTACTTTGCCCTCTTACTAATCCCTTTATTTGTCTTAACTCATTACCATCTGTACACCGTCGTTAGGCTAATTGGTTTTCTTCATTCCTTACCGTTCGGCACCTGCCTATGGTTTGGATGAAGACTATCCAATTAGCGTAATAGGTATACTGTCCTAATCCAAGGAGCACTCGCAACCTGAGAGAAGGTAAAAGGAAAAGACAACTGAATAGTCCTATTCATTTTTTCCAGAACCGGAAACCATTCTCGAATTTGGAACAAGTTCCTTCGAGTTCGTATATAACCATACGATGGTTTTATCCAATGGAAGTGGACGTTCGTAGTAATACGGGGTGTCCTGGAGAAAAGGGTAAAAGTAGGAGTGGCAATGAGGTATGCAACTCTGACAATCCAAAAGCCAGTGTTTAAGAAAATTCGGTTAACTTGGTCACTGAGTCATAGTCAAGGGTCGGGCTGTGGTCGCTGCCAAAGAGAGAGAGAAAAGAAACACTCTGCGTACACTCTAACCTAGATCAGAATGGTTATCACTTTATCTAATCAGGAAACCTCCCACTGTAACCTCAAATTCTCCTCCAAACCTGAAAGAAGAATTAGTCGGGATCACCCGAGGAGTAAACCAACTCATCAGTGGGAATCGGGATCCAACTATCATCGCATGATAACATGATGGAATCCACTCACGTTATCACACTTCAGAAGGTATGCGCATATCTGGCAAGTTTCAGTTTCTTTAGAAACTCCCGATGTGATTTTTACCCCATGCTCTTATGACCTTGATGAAGGCCAACATATCATAAGTCACATGTCAAGTTCTACCCGTCATTATCCAGGTTAATTTGAACCCACCCATACATACCCTTGACGAAGGCCAAAATAGTAGTACGACTGTCCCAAACCAACACATCTATCTATGATGCAGAAAAGTAACAAATAGCTACCATACACTATGCCTTGACGAAGGAGAACATACATAGCATGAATACTAAGTGCTACCTTTCTGAAATGACGGAGGGCTACGAATGGTTTTTGGCGAAAAACCTTTAACGTAATGAACTTGATATCGTTGAAGGAACCGGATAGCTTTTTATAAAAATATAGTGGCGAAAACCTTTGCTAAAGAGGTCACTCCCGGTGAAGGGATCTCGGCTTTTTCCCCGGAGGATGAGGTGCAGGATATTCCAACTGAATACCATGATGCAAAGCAAAAAGTAATCGACTATAGTGAAGTTATTACCCTGACGCAAACTTCTATCCAAGGGGTCACTCCCGGTGAAGGGATCTCGGCCCTTGCCTCGTCGACTGAGATGCTGGATATTCATAACCGAATACCACTGTGCAAAACAAAAGAGAACACCCTTGAAATAACAGCTTTTTGAAAAATGTTCCAACAACATCAAATAGGTTTGTTTATCTTGCATTGATCCGAATTAACGCAGTCCCATCAATTGATCACACTAATAAAGAACGAAAATAATGATGTACGTATATGCCATCCGCATTCGCCACTGGGCCCCGTCATCACCCGTTAGGTTACTTAACTAACGACAGAGCGGGAACTGGACTAATGCGGGTGTAAAACATATACAACATCTACTAGTATATATATCAATATATAATAATCGCTCATGGCGTGATAAAATGCAACATCACAGAAATGTAATAAGCATCACAGAACAATACAGATAATCTGGAAGCCCCGGGTTTCACAGAGCCGCAACTGAAACCCGACGTTCCCCTGGTCGTGTGGATAGCCTGTGCAATGAAATCCTAGACCCCTACGGGCGCGGCAAGTTACCCGCCAAAACCTGAAGCAAGGCAGCCCCCTTCAACAACGTGAATGGACCATCCAGCACTTCACGGAATCCGGTAACTTGAGCACCCCTCTTTGGGTCAAACTGTACCCTCTACGAGTGCGGCGAATAGCCCACCAATTCTAGAGTAAAGCCCCATCCATCTCAAAGCCATGAGATGCGGACCCGTTGCCCTCTAGAACTCGGCTACCCGTGCACCCCTTCGCGGGGTAATCCTAGTACAGAAAGTAAAATATATACAACGGGTACATCGACCTCAGCCCGGTCGTGCCCCAAAAGAATAATATACAAACAGGTAGTAACGGCAGTCCATATGTCGGGCGCTCGTCCCGCAATATCAAATGTACAAATACAACCAAACTGTACTACCATTGCATCCAGGCTATCCACCACGACAAATCCGCAACATCACAGCACAACACAGAACATCAACGTGAATGTCACGTTCGCAAATCCTTCTAAAAGAACTATAGCAATCAGACAGGATTTACCGATCAAATGACATTCATGGTCGCAGATATAATGTAAATACTGTGAACTAATATGTTTAAAATTTTCGATCGACAAAATTCCCCGAAGTGGGCGCTAAGTACAATACCCAGTACACAAAATAAATCTTGGCCCAAACAGAATATACCATAAACCCCAATTCCAAGTTTAAAGAGCACTGTAGAAAAATGGTACGGTGATGACTCCTTACTGCGGCGGAACCGCGGCCAAAACATGGGTTTGGCCGCGGTTCCGCGGCCAAACTGTAGTATCACCATACCAAATTTTCACAGAACTCTTAGAAAATCCTGCATGTATTTCTGTAACACTTAAAATAATTTTTCGAGCACAAATGAAAATCGACAGAAACTGCATTTTTGAAATTGTGGTTTTTGGAATTTTTGTTCGATCGAAGTTCTAAACACGTTAGAACAAGCTAGAAAAGGTAAATGGCGTGGCTCTGATACCATGTAAGTCTACGGTAGCGCCCCGGCCGTTTTTCCGAGGCCAAAATGCGGAAACGAAAACTTTTTCAAACTAGAAAAACGGCGCTATCGTATGCTTAAAACCCGGATCGAACCATTAACCTACTACTAGCTAACTAGAAAAAGGGTAGAGAGGCTATACCGATTGATCCGTGTCCTTCGGTATTTGGCCACCATCCCAAGCTCCTCGCGGCATCTCCGGTCTTGATCTACTCGTCGGAAAGGGCACCACATCTACGAGTCTTTTTACGGGCTCCCGCTTCATCCGAAGCAACTCGGACATGAAGTGTGCTAGCCGACGTGTCCAAAGTGTTGTAGAGAATGTTTATGATCACTTTGTCTCTTGCATCCAAGGCTTGGATGGAGGTTAGAGATGTTGCCATTCATGAAGATTGTGAGCTAGAGAAGAAAAAGGAAGAAGAAGAAGTTTTCTATCTCTTTTTTTTTTTTCTTGTGATGGAATGAGAGTGAGAGAATGTGTTATGTGAAAAATACAAGACCAAGCCAAGCCTCATGGCAGCCCCTCTCTCTCTCCTCTTATCAAATCATCACCAATCCATCATATAATGTGACATTAGCACATAAAAAGAGACCATGAGTCATAATATATGTCCATGTCACATTAAATGCATTTCATGATGAATTCTAGCTCACAATTTCCATTTACAAACATTAATCCAAATGTTTGAAACAATAAAAAGATACGGCAACATCTAAAGTAAACTCGTGACGGATTATAAGGATACCCCTCACCTGTATATACATACCTGCACCCGCATTCCGACTGAATGAGAATGCGACGAGACTAAAGTAATCCAACAAATCTAATACTAGGATCCGGCTTAAACCAAAGCCCACTAGTATGATCCGTCCGATCATGATCCGTGCAATACCGCACGTATAAGATCGAATCCTGCCATATATCATACGGCCTCTACAACGTTTCGCCCGAAACTTGAGAAATTGTCTGTGGGGGACTCTAAAGACTCGTCAATACCTTGGCTGTGGATTTAACCACTAGCACGTCAGAGGTATTAGCCGTACGTAACGGACTACCAGGTATTGACCAAAAGGGAGGTCGATGAGCGAACTCATCCTGACACCCTACTGAGCCTGTCAGTGACAATATCCGTACAGTCCGGTCCGTTCGTCTATGAGCATCGCATGTCAGGCCTAGGGGGTTGGTAAAAGTCAGACCCCCAAAAGCGGTACAAGTCATGTCGGAGTGTAGCCCAGAACACCCTGAGATACTACTGAAATACCTACCAGTAAATCTCCTGCCTTGGCCAAGGACTTCGTGTAATGGCTCTCCTAGACACAGCGCGACCTCACCCCCAATACCGGGAGAGACGAACCCCTGCCGATCCGCTCACTGCCTCCATGTGGTTCGGGACTGTACCCAACTAAAACCTATTTGCACGACTCCTTTGAGCCATGGTAGGGTAGTAATCAAAGTACAGTAGGAACTCACACGAGACAAATGACGATCTCAGGTTGATGAACTAACCTGTATACATGTCACCGGGGAACTGCTATCTAACGCTGGGTATAATACCAACTAGCATGTTACCGGCGAGTCTTGTCCGGTGTACTCATAACCCAATGAGCACCTGTATACATCTTAGGTGATCCAACTGACACCAATAGCTTGTGAGACCGGCCACCGCCCCTCGTCGGGGTCTTGACTGTATACACTAGTCTACTAATGGAGTATCGATACCCAGTCTCGAAACTCCTACGACTAGGGACCACTTTAAGGATGTGCTTATAGACTACCCAACTCTCACGTATATGATCGCCATCATACTGCTGGTAGTCAAGCAAGAATCCTAAGGGCTCTATCAACGTGCAATAGTGACCTGTAAGGTCACCTAAAGCAGTACACGATGATAAAGACAAACTATGATAGCATACTATTCTCTATCAACGTGTAATAATGAACCACAATGTCACCTAAAACATGTACACGATGATAAAGACAAACCAGATAGTATACAAATCTCTCGAGTAAGACTGTCCTACCGGTATAGGTCCTCCCTCAATCATTGCAATCACGTTCCTGCGATCCAATAATTGACTCTGAGGGCACTATATCCAACAGTCGGGTGTAAGGCTTCTATCCCATTAAGAATGTATAGAGCAGACACCCATTCGCTTGTGCTTTCAACCGTTTCGAGTAAATTTCGGCAGCACCTCCCCGCTGTTATCCGAGTACACTGTAATAGAATAGATAATTATTTCAAAGCTGTGAAACAACGTTGAAATGAACATCTAATCTATCTTTGTACACGGAGAACCAGCGGAAAAGTACCGACGAAATAACTCAAAACGTATGAAAACACAAGTGAATGCTGGTGTTTTCTTTATACATTTCTAACATGTCCACACTGGACAAATCTATCAGTTATCATACGATTGAATCTTCTCGTCACATAGAATACACGACGGTTGTTAGTACCGAACTATACCGTCCGATATTTAACAACTTTCGTATAGTTCTATATCACGACGAACATCGAACGTATGTTAACTGATAGACGGGGACAAAGTCGCGCTTTGATTTTCACATATAAGTATCGATGAGAATATGAAAGTTTCATATTATTATCGAGTATCATATATTGATTTTAACTTGAACATTTAACATGAATAGATTTTACGTTTACGTTTCGTTATTAAGGGTTCAAAGTATCAAGTTTAGGGTTAATTTTTCTTGCGTTTACGGTAAAATTGTACGTTTATATTATTATCGAGTATCCTACTGAAGATACTAGTGCACCCTAAACCCTAATTTTAATTAACCCAAATTAAACTAATTAACCACAATTAACCCTAATCGTCACCCTAACACAAATCATGCCTAATTAACACAAACCCAATTAACCTAATTAACCCAACCCAATTAACCTAATTAACCCAAATTAACCCTAATCAACACCCTAACCCTTCAAATTATCACTAATTAACCCAATTAACCCTAATCAATACCCTAACATAAATACACTCTATTTTACCTACTTAACCCAAATTAACCCTGACCTCTAACTCTAACCCTGAACCGAACCCTAACCCTAAACTGAACCCTAACCCTAACATGAACCGAACCGAACTGAACCCTAACCCTAAACTGAACCCTAACCCTAACCTTAACCCTACTCCTGAACCGAACCCTAACCTTACACCGAACTCTAACCCTAACCCTAACTAATTAACCCTAACCCTAACCCTAACCTGAACTGAACCGAACCCAACTCTAACCCTAACCTGAACCCTAACCCTAACCCTAACCTGAACCGAACCGAACCCTAACCCTAACCCTAACCCTAACCCTAAACTGAACCCTAACCCTAACCTATTCCTGAACCGAACCCTAACCATACACTGAACCTTAACCCTAATCCTAACCCTAACTAATTAACCCAAACCCTAGCCTAAACCCTATACCGAACCCTAACTCTAAGCCCTAGTAGCAACCCAATAATCAATAATAACACAAATAAATGCATAATTAGAAGTTAAAAAATGAAATTTACTAACCTTTTTCCGGCGATTCTACTTTCTTGACGACACAAGAGGGAGATCGGCGACGAGAGGATTCCTACCGTCGATGAGGAAGTCGACGATGATGTCGGCGACGACGAGGTGCGCGTGGGAGTGCGGTGCCGATGAGGCGCACGCGGGAGACGAGTGATCGAGCGAGGAAATTTTGGGAAGAAGGAAATTTCTGGGTTTTATTTATATAAATAACCCATATATACCCCGACAGATTAATTCATAGGGCATTTTTATGCGGCTCCGTAGGGCCAAATAACAAATTACGTTTTAATATTTTTAAATTAATCTGTAGGGCGCCGTAGGGACAATCTTGGGGACCTACGGATTAATCCGTAGGGGCAACTTTTTATTGCCCTTACAGATTCCTGAAGTCGTAGGGCAACCCCTTATTATAGTAGCGTTGGTGGAGCATATAATTTCTTGCTAACATTTTTCAGAATTTCCATTTTCGAATTATCATTAGCCCCCTAAAATAACTAACGTTTTCTTATGCATCATTTCCTATATTTCACCCCTGAAACTTACTAATTTTATTCAATTAGGTCATTTTATTCTGTACTTTACATGCTCTCCAATTTGCATCAACAATTAATTTGCAAGTGATTAGGATAAAAATGAGTGAACGGTAAAGTGGTTGAGAGGAAAATTAAAAACAAGTGATTAGGGTTTTCAAATTCTTTGAAGCGGAGAGAAAATGTGGTGCCAATTGGTTGGTTGAAATTCTTCGAAGTAATTAGGGTTTTCAGAAAAAAAGGCAGTTCTTTGAAATTGGGTTGATTGAAGATAGAAGAGAGGAAATCATATATATATATATATATATATATATATATAACCCAAGTTCACCGTTATTTAAGAATAGGCCAATTCCGAACTTTTTGCATGGAATTCATATTCCCATAATGGCGACCCTTTTGTCATGTCATGGCTCAATACTTGTTTTCCGACTTACTACCAAACAAACGTCCGAGTAGCAAATCATATTTTTCCGGTTCCGTAAATAATGGTTAGTCTCTCCAGTTACCGGAACCAATTCTCTGTGAACAAATATTCCCAAATTCGAACATCAATTATACACATGTTCCAAAAATTCAACCATGGACCCTCGCCTAGCAGTAGTTACCCAGTTGACTTAGAACCCAAATCAATTATGGTCGGAACTAGGGGGCACGTGCACGGCCGTACCTCCAGCGCGCACAAAATCAAGAAACCGGTACTAATTTTTTGTTACTAAAATTATTAATTTAACTTTACAGCAATAGAAGCTAATTAATAATCCACACTTAATTATAGCACCGGACTAGTAACCGTCCTAAATATATGCCTCCATTTTCTCCCGTGACAACACACATTTAAGTGATTATGTTGAACAACAATAAAGAAGTGTAATTATGTTAAGAAATAAAAACAACAATTATATATTAATAAATAATTTTATAGTATTGTATTTAATATTCTACTATTTTGAATAGGAAACTTAGCGGCATATAATATAATTAAGCATACCAATTTATTCAACCTGTAGAAAAAAATAAAACGATATCACGCGTATATCTTTTGAAAGCAAATCCCATTTAGAGATCAAATTGGCGGCATCTCTCTCCCAAGAGGAACCTATAGGTTTTGCTTGTATAGATTATTACTTATATTTGGGTAGTTTGGATTTGAAACTTCAAATAAATTAAACCGTTAATTAATTTTCTTAAGACGAAAAAGACTCGTTCAATAATTAGACTTAATTAATTCATGCATAATTGTTTTACTATTTGGTTGATGCTTGTATTACATGTAAATTTTATTTTAACTGCATTCAACTATAGAAGTTCTATAAGAGTTATCCATTATTTTAAAGATATTAATTTTTTACCACGTACCATCGATCTTAAATCACGGTTCCATCCCTCGTTTATGGATCTCAAACGTCATTCATTAATGTATACAGATGCATGATGGGTGTTAGTTTGTCTCGTTATAATATCTTTTTTCTTCCAATTATTGTTAACAAGTTCTGACCTCAGAAAAGGATAATAGGATCGTGGACAGTTTTGACTCTGTCCTGCGCAAGAGAGCCCTGCATGAACTTCCTATGGAATCTTGGTCCGTTAAATTTTGAATGATTTATTTGTTTTGACATAACCAGTTACACCATTATCATGAGTCAAATTGGATTATCTATGACCAAGAAGCTGTCATCACATAATTCTTCATGATACATATCACAACAATATGTCATTAAAGTAGTAGCAGCGCTTACTTTTGTTCTTATAGGGCCCACACACTTTTCTTGTTTGTTTGTCAACCGTGGTTTGAAATCTCAGCTGAGCCCGATCTTAGATGGCCGATTACATACTCGAATATGATTGACGGAATACCCAGACCGGTATCATCACATGGCTTTAGTATCAAGATCATTAATAGCCAATGTGTTTATTAGTAGATTAACAGGGTTCATTAATGGTTTAATGAGCGTATTATAGGTCATCAGGTTGCTACAGTCAATTTGACACCGTTAAGATGACCTTGCATCTTTAGAATTATAACCCAAATTTATAGGAGGGTATGTCAAAAAGATTGTCATTTTTTCATTACATAAATGCTAAAATAAAAGGGAAGGGGTGGGGCGTGGGGAGTACCAGCATGGTGTTGACGGGGAAAGGGATCGAGCTCATTGGAGGAGAGGCCGATGATGAAATGGGTTGATGGCTCAAAGGCCAAATGTCAATGGCTCGAAGGCCAATGACAAAAGGGTCGATGGCTTGAATCAATCATGGAGCTTGAAGATCGATACCGACAAAAATCAATTAACAGCGATGGGCGAAGCTAGTGCTCTGATACCATGTTAGGAAATCTAGATATGGAAAATATTATTATATTGATCGATGCTCAAAGATTACAGTAGAATACATCTCTATACATTTGACGAGCACGCTTTATCCTTCGGTTAAGCATGAGAGGGTAATGATTAATTTTCTTCTTATCCTTAACGATGAATGAATAAGATTTATACTTAAGGATGAAGACAAATAAATAAAGCATATACAGTATAATACACATGTACAATACTACTACTCAACAAAATAAGTATGTGTTTTTCACAGAAAAGTTACGTTTAACGTAGAACCAACAACAGGTATCATTAATATGTAAATTGCATATATTATAGAACTCACAGTAAGTGGCTTCATTTTTATATTTATTTTTTACAGGAGAAGATGAATTTGATAAATGTGAGAATTTGAAAAATATGCACATTGCATATATAACTGAAGACAACATCCTGCGTACATTCAATTCAAAACACAATATTATGTAATTGAGTTAATCGAGAGTACAAACTTCAAATGCTTTGCATTATAAATTCTAGTTAATAAACTATAGTAGTAATAATCTTCACTTTCATCGAGATATATATATATATATATATATATATATATATATCGATGGAGGAAAGATACCATAGGATCCTCCTATGGCGTCGGAAAAATACATCCTCCATGATTCTTTTCGACGATCGGCATACATAACCTCCATCTTTATCATTTAATATATGGATACACCCAAATTTCATGTGATTATACCATTTTTTACCGTTGATTTAGTTGGTGCAAAATTAATAGTTTACCGACAATAGAACTTTTTACATTGCTAATTCAACGGTGAAAAAATGGTGAAATCACATGAAATTTTGTATATGCACATCTTAGATGATAACGATAATGACGATAGATGCCGATCGTCGGAAAAAATGGTGGAGATTGTATTTTTTCGGCGTTATAGGCGGAAATACCCTCCTATGACCTCTTTTCTCCGTTATTCTCTTTATATATACACACACACTCACACACTCTCTCGCGCGCAGTCAGTTCACCACCCTGCAATTCAGTCTAACCTCCCCTTTTGCCCCAGTCAGAGGACTAATGCTCCCCATCTTCACCATCGCCGCCACAAAATCATTTCCGAAAGCATCGTTATCTTCACTGTACTGCTTCACCAACAAATCTTGAGATCCGCCGTTGAACAACTCCTGGTCCGAATGGAGCAGCCCACGGCGGCTCACAAGGTCCTTGAAGTAGCCATTGTCAAAAAGGTTTGGGCTCGAATCAAGGGGAGCAAGACTGCCATCACTGCCAGAGACAGGGCAGGTTCTCTTGCGCAGCGCGGCGAATTGTGCGTCAATGTTGGACTCATTGTAGATGTGGGTGCGGAAATTGGTGCACTGGGCTTGACCAATGGTGTGAGCGCCAGAGAGCGCGGTCATGTCGCGTGCGTTTAGGCCTTTGGCAGCGAACATCGCGGTAATGGCTGAGAGATTGGAGAACGGAGGTGGGAGTTGAGTGTTAGCGTTGCTCAGGCTCGCTGTTCTGGCATCATGCCGGCCTAATTGCACTTGCCATGATGGTCCTCCTAGCTGTACATAAATTTAATAGTCAGGTGCATTTTCAGGGTTTATCGTAGCTATTGTGTACAGACAAAGCAACGTATGAAAATTACCAGAACGACACCATCACGTGCAGCCAGAGCAAGAATGTCAGCACATGAAACAGTGGCCTTGCATTTGGCTTCCACCGTTGATTTGACAGCGTCTATTACTTCAAACCCACGGAGTGAGTTCTTGTTCGGAAGAGCGTTCTTCTCTCCAGTAAATGTTGATGTGTCATCTAGCAAGACCGACGCATCGCAACCCTGTTTCAATAGTTATCTAATTAATAGCAATTTACAACTTTTTTCCTTTTCAGATATAAGTCAAGTTCAATTGTATAAAAGCAACTTGAGCCTAACATCATTTTGGTAACCAAGTTGCAAAGCTAACATGCATATATGAGAGAGAAAGAATGAAAGAAGAACAATAAACGTACGTTAACAAAGCAGTCATGGAAGAAGACGCGAAGAATGGAGGCTCCCAATCTCGGCTCCTTACTCAAAGCTTTCGCCATCGTCGAGCGGACCATTCCATGTAGACTCGGGCAACTGCGCTGATAAAACTTCCCATCCGAAAGCTGTCCACGGGCTGACAAAGCGACAAGAGATAAGAAATATAGCATAAGAAAGCTAGTGGAGATTGCCATAGCTAGCAAGCGAAAGATATATCGCTTCAAACGATGAGATGGATCTGTCAATATTGCTCTGTCTTCATGGTATATATAGCATATTTATGTTGATTCTGTGCATGCAACTGGGGTTTTTGCTAGTTTGGTATCTAATTTTTAAGTCACAAGTATTAGTTGGCAAAATTATGATCCTGACTTCTATATTAAGCGAAGACTTTCATATATTAACCTATACAGCTTGTAAATCATAGGATTGGCTTTTCTAGGACACCACATATTGTTCCCCTGCTTGGTTTGCTAGTTTGGTGTCTAATTTTTAAGTCACAACCATCAGTTGGCACAATTATTAAGCGAAGACTTTCATATATCAACCTACAAATTGTACTTGATCATACAACTTGTGAATCATAGGATTGACTTTTCTAGGATATACCACATATTGTTCCCCTGCTTGTACATCAAAAATGAAACAGATGCGAACCTGTGAATTTACTTCTAATGTATATGATAGTCATTTGCACCTAAATTGGCTACAAAGTTGGCCGATAGGTCCACAATGTTTCGGCTAGTCATGTTGCTGAGAAGCAAGATTAAAAGCCGAAATTATACTTTGGATGAGAAAGTAGGAGCAAGTTGGTAGAACTCCACCAGGTCAACCTCATGCTAATTTTATCTCAATTTTTTTGTGCAACTATGAAGAGCAGAACAATTAAAACAAATTGGAAGGTCATATTCATCCATTTGCTGTCATTCCTTTATGTCGACTATAGATATTTTGAGAAAATGGGCAGCAGCAAACGAATTCTGATGGAGTGGAGGATAAGAAAAAATTGTAGAACAATCAAAGGACACAAGAAAACAGTGAAAAATTACATCTCTTTATTTCAATTCTTATGTTTCCTCACTCCGGAAAAGTGGAAAGACGACTTCAATTTTAATAGATGAGGGGGATCGTGTTGCGGCAAGAGGATCACGAAGCACAAACCAAACGATAACGAGAAGTAATTAAAACCACAAGCAAGATAGGGAATATGAGAACATACTAATTAGGCGAAGACGAAGTTTTATTAATATCAAATTCGGAAAAGCACAAATCGATGAAGTAATACAAATTCCTCTCAAATAAACCCTAGCTTTCTCAAAATACAATGGGTTCTCTTTCAAATATTCAGAAGCTATCACATGTAGGGTTAAAACAGGCTATCATATATATAGCATACAAAAATATTTACCCAAATAATAAATTTCCTAACCAAGGAAATAACAGCTGGCCCAATACGGTATACATCTGCATAAGAAATGAGCAGACATCTGCCCAAATATCTTCAAAACTTCAGAGCGTAACCAGACATCGGAATAAGGATGTTCGGACGTCTGGCCTTCACGTCTTCAAAACAACAAAGCGCTCACAAACGTCTGAACTTATACAAATCAGATGTCTGCCCAAACGTCTGAAGCTCTCATCACCAAAAGTCTGTCTGCAGATAATATCGAATCTCTGTCGCTTCGCGATAACTCCGGATCATAGAAAAATCTTCAGGGATCGAATGTGAGGCATCACAACAAATCTCCACGTTACCTCGCATTCCACAAACTACTCTATCAATATAATAACAGCTCCACTTTCATCACAAAACCCCTAAAGGGCTCAATGAGTGCGTCGCACTCCAATTGAGTTTAAGCAATGCTCAAATTTAACAACTGAATGAGACTTTGTTAACATATCGGTATGATTGTCCGCTGTGCCAACCTTCTTTACAAAAATCTCTTCTTTCTCAACGACTTCCTGCACAAACCTGTACCTTACATCAACGTGCTTGTTCCTCTCATGATGCATCTGATGTTTCGTTATGTGAATCGCACTTTGGCTATCACAGTAGACTATTAAGGTAACCTTTTAAATACCAAGTTCCGAAAACAGTTTCTTCAACCAGAATGCCTCCTTAACGGTCGCAACTACAGCTATATACTCCACCTCCGTCGTAAACAATGCAACCGTAGGCTGTAACGAAGTATGCTAACTGATGGCACATTTTCCCAAGGAGAACACATAACCGATGATCGATTTGCATTTGTCAAGATCATTTGCATAATCGGAGTCGCTGAATCCAACAAAATTGTCGTCGTTCCTCCCAAACACCAACCCCACGTCAGACGTATCTTGTAGGTATCGTAAAATCCATTTCACGGCTTGCAAATGGCTTTTATCCGGAGATGCTATATAGCGACTAACAACACTAACAGTATGTGAAATGTCGAGTCGTGTACAAACCATGACATACAAAATGCTACCCACAACATTCACATATGGAACATTCGACATATACTTAATCCCATCCTCTGTTTGTGGCAATGAACAAGTTGAAAGTTTAAAATGAGCTGCCAACGAAGTACTTACAGATTTAGCGTCTGTCATACCGAAATGCTTCAAAACTTTCTCAATATATCGCTGTTGAGACAAGTAAAACTTTCCTTCTTTGCGATTGCGCCTTATCTCCATACTAAATATTTTCTTGGCCGCTCCCAAATCTTTAGTTTCAAACTTACCTTTGAACCGTTCCTTCAAATTTTGAATATCAACAATTTACCTTTTGCTATCAACATATCATCAATATAAAGCAACAATTATATGAAAGAACTATCGGCGAGCTTCTTCGAATAAACACAACTGTTGTCCATACTTCTCGTAAACCCAATATCTATCATGAAAGAGTCAAACTTCCTATACAATGTCGCTGTTTCAAACCGTAAAGAGACTTCTCTAGCAAGCAAACATGGTTTTCTTTTCTTTCAATTTCAAAACCCTCGGGCTATTACATATAGATTTTCTCTATCAAATCACCGTGCAAGAATGCGGTCTTGACATCGAGCTGCTCAAGATCCAAATCTTGCATAACTGCCAAACCGAGTAATACACATATAGATGTGTGTTTAACGACTGGAGAAAATACCTCATTGAAGTCAACTCCACGCACCTGCAAATAGGTTTTATCTACCAATCGTGCTTTATACCTCATATCCAACGCCCCTTGGTCACCTTCTTTTTTCTTGAAAACCTACTTGCAGCTAACTATCTTCTTTCCTTTTTCGGCCTTCACGAGCTTTCAAGTTTAGTTCTTATGAAGAGACTCAATCTCTTCATTCATAAAGACTAGCCAACGAGCTATTTCATCGGATGAGATGTTTTCTTTATAGCTTGTCGGCTCGCTACTGTCAACTATTTCTGTTGGACAACGCATACGCCACTAGATCATCGTAGCCATATCTTTGTAGCAGTCTAATATCCCTTCTCTGTCGGTCATGAGCGAGCAAATACTCCTCATCATGAGACTGCTCATCATGAGCTTCTTTAGACGATGGTGAAGAAGAGATCTCCTGTGAACCCAAGCTTTCACCGACCTCAATATCAACTCTCAGCTCGTCCTTCCTTAAATCTTCTACACCTGAAGATTCCTTATTGTTCGGGTTCAACATAGCAGATTCATCAAACGTCACATCTCTGATAATCATAAATTTAGACAACTTTGGATCCGAACACCAAAATCTATAACCTTTAATGCTGGTAGCATAACTAAGAAATATGCACTTCTTCACTCGAGGGTTCAACTTGCCTTCATGGCAATGTGCCTAAGCTGGCTAACCAATCACCTTAAATGTTGAATAATCGACGTGCTTCCCTAACCATACCTGCCCCGGTGTCTTACTACCTAGCTTGTATGAGGCGACCGATTCACAATATAGCACCCCGTATTTACCGCTTCTACCCAAAACTCATTTCCGAGCCCTGCATTGGACAACATGCACCGCGCTTTCTCCAAAAGAGTCCAGTTCATCTGCTCCGCGACTCCATTTTGTTGTGGTGTGTAGACAACGGTATGATGCCGAACAATCCCTTCATTTTTGCAGAATTCATTGAAATCTCCACCGCAGAATTCTAACCGGTTGTCTATCCTTAGTCTCTTGATCTGCTTCTCAAGAAACATCTTCCATTTCTTGAACGTAGTAAACAGATCGCTTTTGTACTTCAAGAAGTAAACCCAAACCTTACTCGAAAAATCATCAATAAAGGTAAGCAGATACTTGGCATCGCTTTCTGTAGAAGCAACCGAAGTAGGTCCCTAAGGATCCGAATGGATATAATCTAGAGTGCCTTTTATGTTGTGCACCGCCAAACTGAAGCTAACTCGCTTTTACTTCCCAAAGACGCAATGTTCACAAAACTCCAGTTTCGTCGTACTCTTCCCACCAAATAGACCCTGCTTCGACAATTCTGCCATACCTCTCTCACTCATATGCCCGAGCACCATGTGCCACAATCTGGTAGTTTCCGAATCCGTCACAGATATGGATGATGAAATAGCCGCCAATACAGAAGACATCGAACCCTTCAATGAATACAAGGATCCTTTCTTCAAGCCCTTCATCACAATAAGAGCGTATTTGATTACCTTAAAAACTTCACTTTCAGCGGAAAACTTGTAACCCTTGTCATCGATGCACCCAAGGAGATGAGATTCTTCTTCAAATCAGGTATGTGCCTGACTTCCACTAATATCCTCACAACACCGTCAAACATCTTGATTTGGATCGTCATTTTGCCAATAGCTCGACACGAACTATTGTTTCCCATCAAAACCACTCCACCATCAATGGACTCGTACGTGGTGAACAAATCTCTATTGGGACACATGTGGTGAGAACAACCTGAATACATAATCCACTCGTCCTTGGATCAATGTGCCATGTCAAGAACCACAAGAAGATCCCATTCTCCTTCCTCTATACCCGTTTCAGCTGAAAACTTCATCTTCGATTTGTCTTTCTGCTTTAACTTGTTCTGCAACTTAAAGCAATCAATCTTGAAGTGACCCTTTTTCTTACAATAATTGCAGGTCACGTTCTTAGCCTTGGATTTCGACCGTGATTTCTTCCTATTTGCTTCTGGATCTCTCTTCTCCGCTCACCCTCGAACAAATAAGCCAGACGATGAACTATCTGCTTTGGTGGAAGTCAACTCCTTATCGATCTTCTCTTTGTTCATCAAATTCTCCTTGATATCCTTGATTGAGATCATGTCTCATCCATAAACCATGGTGTGTGCTTATAAGAGGGTGGTAACGAACACAACAAGAGTAAAGCATGATCTTCAATATCTATCTTAATGTCGATTTTACCCAGATTCATAATGATCGCATTAAATTCACCGATATGAGATTTTATCGCAAAGTCTTCTGACATGCGAAGTGTATAGAAACGTTGTTTCAACAGGAGTCGATTCGTGAGAGATTTACTTAAATATAACTCCTCCAATTTATTTCACAAATCAGCCGCCGTCTTCTTTACCAAATCATCTTGTAAAACTTCATTAGTCAGACACAAGTGAATAGCCATGAAGGCATTCTCATCAATCTCCTCCCAAGTTTCCTTCGTCATAGTGGAAGGCTTTTTATCCTTCCCTAGAATTGCCTTCTTCAGATTTTTTTGAGTCAGAACGACAACCATACAAACTTGCCATAAACTGAAACTCATATGTCACACCCCGCTTCCAGTATATGGGCAGAGGACGCGACGAGGCCGCTACGTATTTACTCAGAAATAAACACGCTAAGCGTATCTAAGCAATATAAAATGAAATGTACACAAGAGATAAGATGTAAATAAACAACAACTTTATTTATTAACATTCTTTTTACAATACATCTGAAAAGTAAATACATGGAATGGAAAGCAATGCCTAAACAGTGGCATAACAGAAATGAAAAATACAGAATATAAATATGTACAAGGAATCTAAAGCTTTGCGTCGAAAGCTAGCTGGTCCAAGTCCTCGCTGGTGGGCTCGATCTCCTGAAGCTCCGATCCACCTGACAACATTCCAAAAAAGAAAGAAAATGAATGTCGTCAGAGAACAATCGCTCGGTAAGTTCCAAAGATGAGAGAGAAATAGAATAAACAGAGAGAGAGAGAGCAACTTTTAAAGTTGTATTTTATTGTTAACGCTGTTGTTTGTAGCTTGGTACAGAAGATGCCCGTGTATACGAGAGGAGTCTCACTATACCAGAGACTACGGTATACAGAGTACAAGGAACCGTTCAGCCACGGTACAATGGCAATAGAGATTCAGGTTAGGTGTCTTATGGTTGCTGTCTCGTGCCACTTCTAACACCTTCCATACCAATCTACCCCTTATAAACCCCGTGATATCTTGATTGTATTGTTTGTATTGTTTGAATTGTATATTGTATATAGATGGATGACTTACCGAAACCATGATATCAGTAATGGAATGGATATAATGGATGATCATGTAAATGGAATATATCCATGGTTCGGTTCAGTCAAGTTGTATAGATTGATATAAATTGAATAGATTGAATAGATAGATTAATATTGAATCATGTTGTATTGTAGTTTGTACTTAAATCACATTCAAGTCAGATTGATTAGATTGCGACTCAGTCTGAGACAGACACTTTTAAAAGAACTTGAAATCCTGATTGTTTTGATGTTATCGGCAATTGCTGCATATGGACGGCAGGATTTTTGTCTTTTTCAAAGACAATTACCGTGTTGATAACACCGTTTGTTAGATTGTGTACCTTAAATAGGAAAGCACCCATATCTCCGGCTCCGTGAGGCTCAAGAGACTAGTTCCGCTTAAACCTATATTTACTAGGGTTTTTATTGTAATTTAGTATAACTTGAGGGGGTTTTATATAAAATAGTTTTGTTATACTTTCAAAATATAACTCAAGTATTTAATTATCATTTTTAGAGTTTTCATAGATGTTTCTTTTATTCAATGTGAAATTTCTAGTGAATATGACCTAGTTTTAAAGTATAAGGTATTTATTTGAAATATTGGAATTGTATAGTATTTTCTTGTAAATGGAATATTTTTCTTGAATTTTGGAAATGTGGAATATTATAAATATTAAAAATAGATATTTTGATATTAATTACATATATGTTTATTAATTAAAAATATAAGTTTTATTTATAATAGAAATAACATTTTCTAAAGAAAAAGGTTTTAAAAATCTTTCGAGATCGTATGCTCCTTGTGAAGGTCTGCATCTCACTCTACTAGGCTCGAGAATGTGCGATAATCCACACCATACCGAACGGGTTCCCCAAAATGGGTTGTAGAGGCACAACTGTAAAGATTTGTTAAATACACTTATTGTAGAAAAAAAGGTTTTATAAGTTGATGGTAGTTATATGTAAAGTCGTATTTTCCCAAAACTATATTCCCAAATTCCATCGTGCTATGTTAGATATGTGTGTTGTGAGGAAGTAGATCATTACCTCATGAGTTTTCTAAGCTAATACGGTTTAAAAGGTTTAAGCATGTTGAAATGAAACATGAATGTATTTTAATGTAAAAGTGGAATAAAAATTGCTACGGTTATTATTTTGATGTCAAACTTATTCTATTGTCTTTGTTAATAATTACTAAACAATATATCAAAATTTATAGGTTTGTTATTAAGAAAAAGTTGTATTTTTAAAAGAAAAGATAATCGGAAGCCGGATAACTTCGCTTCCGACACATTTTAAGAATGAAGGGTTTGAGAATAGCAAAAGAGAGAAAGAAGAGGGACTTACTAGTTTGGAGTCAAGAGGGGAAAGAGAGGGTCCTAAAGAGAGCTTCGGGGCATCGTTTCGTCGCCAGAATCTTCTCGGAAGTTCGTCAGAGCTTTGCCCTTTGTTAATTCCATTTGCACACAAATAGAACTTGGAATTTTTTTGTAGAGTTTTTGTAGGAAATTTCAGTGTGAAGGGGTGTAAAAATAGAGTGGGTATTTATAGGAAAAATTAGGGTTAGGGTGTGATAAATTTGAGAATTAAAATGCATTAAAACATGGAGTAATGCAAAGTTTTAATTCTCTGGAAAATACAGGAAAACAAACAGTCAGGGGTTAACAGGGGGAGTCCAAGGGTTTCTAGGGTTAAAGAAAATTAGGATTAGGGTCAAGTAGAACCGGCGGCGCCGGCCCCTGAATGATTCTCACCAGTCGGATCTTGGGATTGGGGGCTCAGATTCTCGCCACATGTCTAGGTCGGCCAGAATACTAATTTGCACATGTTTGTTTAGGCCGCGGCTCGATTTTACGTGTTGTGCACGTGTAGACTTTTGGGCTTCTAAAAGATTAAAAGAATTTTAAATAAAAAGAATGTGTGGCTGATGGGATTTAAACTCTGGTGCTTTGTAACAGCAGTGTAAGGCTTTACCAGTGAGCTACAAGCTCTTTTTTGCTGTTCTAAATTTAATCAAATATTTATAGTACTCACAGGAATTATCAATACTCTAAGTGTACATTAAATTTTAAACAATTTTATGTATACAAAATTTGGAGTTGTTACAGTCTACCCTCCTTACATAAATTTCGTCCTCGAAATTTACAATTTATTTTAAGAACTAGTTTATAAATAAGTGAGGATATCTTGCACGCATCTCATCTTCTCTTTCCCATGTCGATTCTCCTGGAGTGTCTTTTCTCCACACCACTCGAACCAAGTTGACTTTCTTGTTCCGAAGTGACTTCACTTTTTTGTCCAGAATCTCAACAGGTTGCTACTCACAAGATAAGTTGGGATGTACAGTGAGCTCAGAATGATCGAGAATATGGCTGGGGTCACTCACATACCTTCTGAGTTGGGATATGTGGAACACATTTTCACTCCTTCCAATAAAGGTGGAAGTGCCAAGCAATAAGCCACTTCACCGACTCGTTCGAGTATGTCGAACGGTCCAATGTACCTTGGACTAAGCTTACCCCTTCTTCCAAAATGGATCACTCCACTGTTCGGAGATATCTTCATAAATACGCGATCTCCCGGTTGGAACTCCAAATGACGGTGCTTTGCATCAGCCCAGTGTTTCTGTCGATCTTAGGCTATGCGCATTTTTTCCCTGATAGTACGAACCACATCAACAGTTTCTACTATCATCTCAGGTCCAAAAAGTTCCTTATCACCGATGTCATTCCAACTTAATGGCGATCGACACTTCCTTCCATAAAGCGCTGCAAAGGGCGTCATTCCTATGCTTTTTTGGTAGCTGTTGTTGTATGAAAACTCCACAAGATGTAGGTGATCTTCCCACGATCCTCCAAAGTCTAGCATACACGCTCTGAGCATATCTTCCAAGATCTGAATAGTTCGCTCAGACTGACCATCTGTTTGTGGATAATAAATTGTGCTGAAGTTCAGACTTGTTCCCAAGCTTGCTTGCAGATTTTTGCCAAAATTGTGATCGGAACCTGGTGTCACGATCGGAGACAATGCAGACTGGTACTCCATGAAGTCTCACAATTTCCTGTATGAGATCATGGGTATCAGAGATAGTACATATTTGAAGAGTTTAAATCTTACTTAGATTCTTACCTCTATGTACTTCTTTACTAATGTCTTAGTAGATTGGCCAACTCGAAATGGGATGAAGTGAGCCGACTTTGTGAGTCGATCCACAATAACCCATACCGCATCGTTACCCTTTGTGCTGCGAGGAAGTGCAGTCACAAAATCCATTGTGATGTGTTGCCACTTCCATTCTGGGATAGGTAACGATTGAGGTAATCCAGCTGTCCTGTGATGTTCAGCCTTTACTTGCTGACACACCAAGCATTTAGCGACGCTTTTGGCTACTTCACGCTTCATTTCATGCCACCAACAATTTTGACGCAGATCCTTATACATCTTTGTACCTCCAGGGTGTACTGAGTAGGGAGAGTTGTGAGCTTATTTCATTAACTCTTCCCGAACAGAACCATTTGGTACACATAATCTTCTGCCGTACCTTAAAGATCCGTCCATTCTCCACTTGTTCTCTGATCTTTTGCAACTTAGCATCACTTGCTTGAGTTTCTTTGATCTGATTGACAATTGTTGATTGAACTTGTAAATTCATCGAGCTTGAAGCGTTACCTGGCATGACTACTTCAATCTCCATCTGATACAAATCCTGTTGAAGCTTCCACTGGACGATGAAATTCATCGATAATGGTTGGTGACTAAGTGCATCAGGTACTACGTTCACCTTCCCTGGGTGATATTGCAGGCTGATGGTGAAATCCATCATCAATTCTAACCATCTTCTCTGCCGCATATTAAGCTCCTTCTGAGTAAACACATATTTCAGACTCTTGTGATCTGTGTATATGTTCATTCGTTCATCAAGAAGATAATGATGCCAAATCTCAAGACCAAAGATTACGGCTGCCAACTCCAAATCATGCGTCGGATAATTGCGCTCATGAATCTTCAGCTGTCTTGAAGCAAAAGCTACAACTCTTCCGTGCTGATGTAGAACACATCTTAATTCTTTACCGGATGCATCGCAGTGCACTTCAAAACCTCCAGTTTGATCCGGTATGATGAGAATAGGCGCTGATATTAATCTTGACTTGAGTTCTACGAAACCTTGCTCGCATGCTTCTGACTACACAAAGTCTTCATCTTTTCGTGTGAGCTTGGTCAGTGGTGTTGCTATCTTTGAAAATCCTTCAATGAACCTTCTGTAATATCCAGCTAGACCCAAGAAACTTCGAATATCCTTTACTGTCTTTGGTGTCGTCCATTCACTTACTGCTGAAACTTTCGCTGGATCCACATAGATTCCTTTTCCCGATACAATATGTCCGAGAAAACCAACTTGATCTAGCTAAAACTCGCATTTGCTGTACTTGGCATATAATTGATGTTGTCGTAAAGTTTCCAAGACAATTCGTAGGTGCTCGGCATGCTCTTTCCGACTCTTAGAATACACCAGGATGTCGTCGATGAAGATGACAACGAACCTGTCTAGATACTCCCGGAAAACTTGATTCATCAGGTTCATGAATATTACTGGTGCATTGGTCACTCCAAATGGCATCACAAGAAATTCGTAATGACCATAGAAAGTTCTGAATGCCGTTTTGTGGATATCAGATTCCTTGAACTTCACCCGATGATAACCCGAACGAAGATCTAACTTGGAGAAAACACAAGATCCACTTATCTGATCGAATAAATCGTCGATACGCGGGAGTGGATACTTGTTCTTTATTGTTACTTCATTCAAGGCTCTATAATCAATGCACATTCTGTATGAATCTTCCTTCTTCTTCACGAGCAGAACTGCAGATCCCCAACTTGAAGTGCTGGGACGAATCCATCCTTTCGCCAATAATTCATCCAACTGAGTTCGGACCTCCTTTAAACCTTCCGGACTTAATCGATACGGTGCTTTGATCACTGGTTGTGCTCCTGGTATTAGATTAATACTGAATTCAAGAGCTCGATCGGGAGGCAAACCTGATATATCGTCAGGAAACACATTGTTGAACTCTCGAACTACTTCTGGCTTTGATCCTTCCTCCGCTTGAATTGCTGCAATCACTGCCTTCTTTAGTTTCACATTGTAAGTACTTGGCTCCAGGGTACGGTCTCCACTTTTGAAATAAAAGACGGATGGTCTGGAATCTCGAATACTACCCTCCTTTGACGACAGTCAATAGTAGCATAAAACGTTCTGAGCCAATCCATACCTAGAACCACATCGAAGTTCGGTATGTCCAGCACTTTGAATTCAGCATAGAATTCTCTGCTGCAGACGACCACTGGACACAAGCTGTATACCATTGTTGCCTTTAGAACGCCGTTCCCTAAACTGACATTCCAGCTAGATACAAGCGGTATTACTGGAATCGCATGAGTTCGGACAAACCGTTGCGACATAAAGCAATGAGATGCTCCAGTATCAAATAGTGCAAGTGCAGGGAGTGGGGCTATTAAAATTGTACCTAAGGTATGTGGGATTTGTTTTAGGTATAAGGGAAAATATATATAGGCATGTCTATGAATTAAAAGAGAATTTGAAAGGGAAGTGTTACCAGTGATGACTTGGCCGGTGGCTTCAGCTTCTTCCACAGTCATTGTGAAAGCCTGTCGTTTCGGCACATTCCTCCTTACTGGAGGAGCATTCCTCTGTCCGTTCCTTGGTCCTTGAGGTGGGTTCCTTTGAGCTTGATGTAACTGACGGGGAGGAGGTGCAGTCGGTCCATGAGGAGGTGGAGCAGGTAGTGCAAGTCTCGGAGCAGGCGCCTGAATGGCTGGGCGCTGCGGGTATGTGATTGCTGGCCTGGGTGCAGCATATGGGTTTTATCTACGAGGACAAGACCCAATATCGTGAGTAGCTGAGCCGCAGACTAAGCAAAGGCGATTTGCATATCGGCAGTCTTTCATCAGATGTCCATCACTCCTACAGTATGTGCAAAATGCTGGGCCGGGTCGGTTAATTGGTACTCCTGGTCTCCTGGGCACAAATGGTGGCCTTGAAGAGGCTCCTCCTGCCATCTGGTTGGTAGGGCGCTTAACTCCAGCAGATTGAGATCTACCCCTTATCTTTACCACTGCCTCAAAACGGCGGGCAGATTTCAGAGCCGATTCGTGGGTCGGAAAATCTCCTGTGGCTAAGGCGGCTTGGATCTCCGGATCTAACCCTTGTTGGAATCATCGGGCTCTGATCTCATCCGTCGGTATCTGGTGTGCCATGAATCTGTTAAGATATTGTGTTAGCTGTGTATTATGTGATATTTTAAAATCGAAATATTGAGACATATCTTACCGACTGAGCATGGTGAACTCAGCGTCATATTCATCTACTGATTTGGTCCACATTAAACCTTGTTGCAGATGGATGAACTGCTGTTCCATATTAAAGCGGGCAGTCTCAGGGAAGTACTTTGCATCGAACATATCACGGAAAGTCCTCCATTCGATCAGCTGGGTGAGACGACTTTCTTCCGCCTTCTACCAAACCCGTGCATTGTCCATGAGCTGCAACTTCGCAACACGAACCCAAGCTATCTCTAGCATTTGTGCCGCTGCCAGGTCATCTTCAATGCTTTGAGCCCATTCCTCAGCTTCTAGAGGGCTCTCTTTTCCTGCGAACTGCTTGGGGTGCAAGGCCCTGAATTGTTTCACCCCAGGTGCTTCTGCCTCGGAACGGTTCATCAAGATAGCAGTCTGCTGCTCCTGTCCTTCCAGGAGGCTGCGGATCGCCTCAAGCAAAACCGTCTGCTCATTGATCGGAGCAGCTACGGCAGGTGTGAGTAGTAGTGGTAGGGGAGTGTTGTTGACATTCGTGCTGGTGTTGTTTGGGGAATCCATAATCTTGAAAGAAAAATTTGGGTTAGGACAGATTCATAGTACATGAAATTATAAGATTCAAGGAATATGAATTATGAAGAATGTTTTCAGTTACTGGTTCTTGTGTTATATTGCTTAGGTTGTCCACGCAGAACTGACCTGCATGGACCACCAACAAAACCTGTCATGCCCCGCTTCCCAGTATACGGGCAGAGGACGTGACGAGACCGCTACATATTTACTCAGAAGTAAATACGCTAAGCTTATCTAAACAATATAAAATGAAATGTACACAAGAGACAAGATGTAAATAAACAGCAACTTTATTTGTTAACATTCTTTTTACAATACATCTGAAAATTAAATACATGGAATGAAAAGCAATACCTAAACAGTGGCATAACAGAAATGAAAAATACAGAATGTAAATATGTACAAGGAATCTAAAGCTCTCGGTCGAAAGCCAGCTGGTCCAAGTCCTCGCTGGTGGGATCGATCTCATGAAGGTTCGATCCACCTGACAACATTCCAAAGAAGAAAGAAAAGGAATGTCGTCAGCGAATAATCGCTTGGTAAGTCCCAAAGATAAAGGAGAAATAGAATAAACAGAGAGAGTGCAACTTTTAAAGTTGTATTATATTGTTAACGCTGTTGTTTGTAGCTTGGTACAGAAGAGGCCAGTGTATACGAGAGGAGTCTCACTATACCAGAGACTACGGTATACGGAGTACAAGGAATCGTTCAGCCACGGTACAACGACAATGGAGATTCAGGTTAGGTGTCTTATGGTTGCAGTCTCGTACCACTTCTAACACCTTCCATACCAATCTACCCCTTATAAACCCCGCGATGTCTTGATTGTATTATTTGTATTGTTTGAATTGTATATTATATATAGATGGACGACTTACCAAAACCATGATATCAGTAATGGAATGGATATAATGGATGATCATGTAAATGGAATATATCCATGGTTCGGTTCAGTCAAGTTGTATAGATTGATATAGATTGAATAGATAAATTCATATTGAATCATATTGTATTGTAGTTTGTACTTGAATCAAATTCAAGTTAGAATGATTAGATTGCAACTCAGTCTGAGCCAGAAACTTTTAAGAGAACTTAAAATCCTGATTGTTTTGATGTTATCGGTAACTGCTGCACATGGACGGCAGGATTTGTGTCTTTTTCAAAGACAATTACCGTGTTGATAGCACCGTTTATTAGATTATATACCTTAAATAGGCAAGCACCCATATCTCCGGCTCCGTGAGGCTCAAGAGACTGGTTCCGCTTAAACCTTTGTTTACTCCTTATTGTAATTTAGTATAACTTGAGGGGGTTTTATGTAAAATAGTTTTGTTATACTTTCAAAATATATCTCAAGTATTTAATTATCGTCTTTAGAGTTTTCATAGATGTTTTTTTATTCAATGTGAAATTTCTAGTGAATATGACCTAGTTTTAAAGTATAAGGTATTTATTTGAAATATTGGAATTGTATGGTACTTTCTTGTAAATGGAATGTTTTTCTTGAATTTTGGAAATGTGGAATGTTATAAATATTAAAAATAGATATTTTGATATTAATTACATATATGTTTATTTATTAAAAATATAAGTTTTATTTATAATAGAAGTCACGTTTTCTAAAGAAAAATGTTTTAAAAATTTGTCGAGATCGTATGCTCCATGCGGAGGTCTGCATCTCACTCTACTAGGCCCGAGAATGTGCGATAATCCGCACCATATCGAACGGGTTCCACAAAATGGGTTGTAGAGGCACAATTGTAAAGATTTGTTAAATACATTTCTGGTAGAAAAAAGTTTTATAAGTTGAAGGTAGTTATATGTAAAGTCGTATTTTCCCAAATCTATGTTCCCAAATTCCATCGTGCTATATTAGATGTGTGTTGTGAGGAGGTAGGTCATTACCTCGTGAGTTTTCTAAGGTAATACAGTTTAAAAAGTTTAAGCATGTTGAAATGAAACATGAAGGTATTTAATATAAAAGTGGAATAAAAATTGCTATGGTTATTATTTTTATATCAGACTTGTTCTATTGTCTTTGTTAATAATTACTAAACAATATATCAAAAGTTTTAGGTTTGTTATTAAAAAAAAGTTGTATTTTTAAAAGAAAAGATAATCGGAAGCCTGATAACCACGCTTCCGACACATTTTAAGAATGAAAGGTTTGGGAATAGCAAAAGAGAGAAAGAAGAGGGACTTACTGGTTTGGAGTCAAGAGGGGAGAGGGGGTCCTAAAGAGAGCTTCGGGGAGTCTTTTCGTCACCGGAATATTCTCGGAAGTTCGTCGGAGTTTCGCCCTTTGTTAACTCCACTTGCACAAAAATAGAACTTGGAATTTTTTTGTAGAGTTTTTGTAGGAAATTTCAGTGTGAAGGGGTGTAAAAATAGAGTGGGTATTTATAAGGAAAATTAGGGTTAGGGTGTGATAAATTTGAGAATTAAAATGCATTAAAATATGGAGTAATGCAAAGTTTTAATTCTCTGGAAAACGCAGGAAAACAAAAAGTCAGGGGTTAACAGGGGGAGTCCAAGGGTTGCTAGGGTTAAAGAAAATTAGGGTTAGGGTCAAGTAGAACCGGAGGCGCCGGCCCCTAAATGATTCTCGCCGGTCAGATCTTGGGGTTGGGGGCTCGGATTCTCATCACGTGTCTAGGTTGGTCTGAATACTAATTTGTACATGTTTGTTTAGGCTGTGGCTCTTGGTTTTACGTGTTGTCCACGTGTAGACTTTTGGGCTTCTAAAAGATTAAAATAATTTTAAATAAAAAGAATGTGTGGCTGATGGGATTTGAACTCTAGTGCTTTGTAACAGCAGTGCAAGGTTTTACCAGTGAGATACAAGCTCTTTTTTGCTGTTCTAAATTTAATCAAATGTTTATAGTACTCACAGGAATTGTAAATACCCCAATCATACATTAACTTTTAAACAATTTTATGTACACAAAATTTGGATTTGTTACATCATATTTCCATCAAATTTCTCGATATCGAACTTCAAAATCATGATCTAAGAAAGTGGGGAAGGAGACGTAGTTGTCGTTACCCACCGTTGACCTAGATCGCAAGATTGAAGACCAAATGGTCCAATCCAAAAGATCCCAAAAAACAACAATGGCTTTGATACAAGTTTGTTGCGGTAAGACGACCACGAAGTACAAACCAAACGATAACGAGAAGTAATCAAAACCACAGGCAAGATAGATAATATGAGAACTTACTAATTAGGCGAAGGTGATGCTTTATTAACATCAAATTTGGAGAAGTATAAATCGATGGAGTAATACAAATTGCTCTTAAATAAACCCTAGCACTCTCAAAATACAATGGGTTCTCTCTCAAATATTTAGAAGCTATCACATCAAAGGTTAACACAAGCTATTATATATGAGAATAATGGAGGAAAGAGGCCATAGGAAGGAATTTCCTCCTATGGCGTTGAAAAAATACCCCCTCACTCATTTTTTCCAACGATCGGCACCCACCATCTTCATCGTTATCATCTAAGATGTGGGTACACCAAATTTCCTGTGATTCTACAACTTTTTCACCGTTGATTTAATGGGTTCAAAATTAACGGTTTACCGACAATAGAACTTTTTACATTGCTCAGTCAACGGTGAAAAAGTTGTAGAATCACATGAAATTTGGTGTACCCACATCTTAGATGATAATGATGAAGATGGTGGGTGCCGACCGTCGAAAAAAATGGGGGAGAGGGTATTTTTTCGACGCCATAGGAAGGAAATTCCCTCCTATGGCATCTTTCCTCCATTATTCTCATTATATATATATATATATATAGCATACAAAAAGATTTACCCAAATAACAAATTTCCTAATTAAGGAAATAACTGCCGGCCCAATACGGCAAACATCTGCATAAGGAATGGGCAGACGTCTGCCTATGTATTTTCGAAACTCCATAGCGTAACCAGACGTCTGAACAAGGATGTTCAGACGTCTAGCCTTCACGTCTTCAAAACAATAGAGCGTTCGCAGACATCTGCACATATACAAGTTAGACATTTGCCCTTTGACAGACGTCTGAAGCTCTCAGCTCCAGACGTCTATTTGCAGATAATATCGAATCTCTGCAGTTTCGCGATAACTCCGGATCATAGGGAAATCTTCAGAGATCGAATGTGAGGCATCACAACAGATCGGCTATTTTATTTATATGAGGGTACAATTCTTATGTTTCCGCTCCGAAAAAGTGGAAAGATAATAAATGTTAATTTTAATAGATGAGGGGGATTGGTTATTTTATTTATATATGTGGAAAGATAATGTTAATTTTAATAGATGAGGGGATCAGTTATTTTATTTATATGAGGGTACATACGGGCTTTCAACAAAAACGGAGTCCTTCTAAATAGACCTAACCTTTATTGGTGGAGGCCCATTTATTTAAACTCATGTACTCTCATAATTTTTTCAATACTGGACTATTCCCATACATATCTCAACAAATAATATAAAAAAAATGTAATAGGAAACTTTTAAAAAAAACAAGAGCAATCTCATATAGATCCAAGCTTTATTACTCGAGAACTTTCCGATATCTTGAACTTTTTTTCGTGATGAAGAAAGGTTGCTAATTCTTCGGAGTAAGACCAAATTATAAACAAGGCTTAATTTTTAAAAAAAACCCAAACTTTTTAGCTAAATTATGAGAACCTCCTAAAACTTTTAAAATACACAAGAAGCTTGTAACGACTCTAAAATCCATGTACCGTTGTATTTTCCTTCTTTAATAAAAGACAGTTTTTCTTTTGATCACCAGTATATATTTAATTCCCGTTGAATATATACAATAGTAATCTTCTATGTTATCGGTTAAGTCATTGCACTGCTAATCCATAAGCTACATGTTTGAACTTTGGACTGTGCAATTATTTTTATCATATTTTTTAACCCTCTCATAATCTACAAATGAGACATTTCAATTCATTTTTTTAACTCCCACAATGAGTATATAATTAAGTGGAATTATGAAAACGATAAATCACTTTTTATATGTTACTCCTCTTCTTCTTTTTTCTTTTTCATTTCCACTCAAAATTTTGAGACACTCCATTAGAAACTCAAAACTCTCTTTTCTTCTATGTCGCCTCCTTCGGATCTCGAAGTCATCAGAACCCACCTCTCACTAGGACAAAAGCCCTCTCATATTCTTTTTATCATATTTGAACACTAGATTGTGCAATTATTTTTATCATATTTTTTAACCCTCCCATAACCTACAAATGAGACTATTCAATTATTTTCTTTTTAATTATGACGTATATAATTAAATGGAATTATGAAGCCCATAAACCACTCTTTATATATTACTCTTCTTCTTTTTTCTTCTTCATTTTCACTCAAAATTTTGAGACACTCCATTAGAAACTCAAAACTTTCTTTTCTTATATGTCGTCTCCTGTGGATCTTAAGTCACCGGAATCCACCTCTCGCTAGGACAAAATTGACGACCCGGTTTTTATACTAACTCGCACTATTTGTAAGTCCTCTCTTAGACTTACTCTTGTTGAATCTCCATGTATCTACTTATGTCTATACTTTCACATTAATTTGGTAATCCCCATGTTTAACTAATGAATATAAAATAAAGTGATAATATAATACATATTTGTTTCGCATAAACCTTTTTACTTTCGTGAATGGAGAAAATATTAAATAGTATTGATTTCCATGTTTCAAGTTTATGAATGTTGGTTAATGTTAGTAGTTAAGAGAATACATGAATCGTATCATCCTATATTGTATGCCATCTCATGGAACACAATCGTTTATAAAAAGAAAAAATGGTGTTTAATAGTTTTTATATAAAATCCTAGTTAATTTTTTGTGTTGATTTTGGTGTATATGTCATGACCGAGTCATATGCTAGCCCTATACGCTTTTCATCACACTTAATTGCTCGTTGTTATATATATATATATATATATATATATATATATATATATATATATATATATATATATATATATGTATGTATAAAGAAAACGAAGTTGTAAATAAATACCTTAGTTTTGTCATTTCTCAATACGATTTTAAAATACCTTGATCTTTAAAATAAATTTTTGGGATCAATTTGATCTTTGAAGATTTCAAGAAAATTAGGTTAACAAGTAGATATTTTTATTGCGCGCATTAAACAAATTTTCAGCATCGAAACGGGATATAGTTTAGACTTTTACGTCGCATTTTTAGTCGTTGTTTTGAAATCTGAAAACTGTTTTTAACAACTTCTTCGAAAATTCATAAGTTTTCCGAGATCCAAACTGAGTGAACCTAAATGTTTTTTATAACTAGATCGAAAGATCCAAATTTTCTTAATTCTTTTCGATCTCTGAAAACCGACAGAATTCATATAATTTCCTCTTTTAAGATTGTGTGATGAATCTGAATAGATTATGTCCCGATCGCGCACTGTTTTTAAAAATGACATAACAAGATCTAAAAAACTTGGTTTTTGACAAACCTTAGATGCATGGATGCTAAATTGACAGCCTTATAACTTTTCTATATAACCCGAGACTCAGAAATGTGTATATCGATTCGATATATGCCCCGCAAGTCACCCCCTCCCTGTTGTTCAGAAAACGAAAACTATTTAAAACTCTTATGATAAAATAACCATAATTAGAGCTTCAGGAACCCAAATCGTGCGAACTTGAGTTGTTTAGATAAGTAGACAGAAATACTTACAAGTTTCTAATTATTTACGAGGCCTGAAAACTGACAGAAAGTATCGCAAACCTCATTTTAAAAACATGTGTCGGGGATTGTTTAGTGGCGAATCGGCGCTTTCGCTTTCGGTCGTTGCATGGTTGTGTTTTAATAATATGGTTTGAATGTGCTTGAGCTATTACATGAAATTGAGAATAATATTGTCGTATTCAGTAATGATCCAAACAACTCAAGACCTTAATTCTCTTTAGTTTGTTAAATGAACGTCATAAGGAATGAATATGATTAATTCAATACTCGAACAAATATAGAACCATAAATAGTTCTCTTTATTCGGACTGAACCAATCAACCTATATCCATGATATGATCAAAATAAAACTAAAAAAGAGAGTAACAACGATGAAATGCAATATAATACCAATCTTTAACGGCGTTAACCGATAAAGTAGGGCTAAGATAAATAATTAGCCAATATCTATAATAGAATAGGGCTTTTAATAAGGTCGTATAAAATCGTATTTTTTATGTGTTGAAAAGAAAGAAAATAAGAAGGTTACGTTGCGCATTTCCAAAACAACATGTAAATGATATTTTTAAAAATTTGTTTGTTAATTACATCTTTTAAAGAATACCCCCGATTAAGGAAAAAAATGATAAAATATAAACAAAGCGATCATTAAAGAATTTTCATCCTTGATAAAAAGATAGGGTTATTTACTAATGGCATTCTATTTGATCACATATAAGATATCAAACTACATAATTGCAAGAAAAGAAAAGGGTAAAGGTACAGGATTGTCGAGAATTATCCCGACATCTTTACCCTTCTAAAAAAATAAAAAAATCAAGACAAGAATAGAAATGAAACCTTTCTTTTTATTTCTTCAGAATAAGAATGGGTACAAGGGTTTTAAGTAGAGTGTATGGAATGGAATGTGTTGTTAAAAAGTGAGATATCCACCCTCCTTTTATAGGCTAAGGGGGTGGCACAACTGTAATTAAAAGAGAGGGAAAGCAAGCCCTCTTTGAATTTAAAATAAATAACTACTCCCTCCAAGACAATGGGAGTGGGTTATTTGAAAAAAAAATTGTACACATGCAAGTGTAAACATGTTATCATATTTTTTTGTCCAAATTTCACCAAATCGCGAACCGGTGCACCAAGTCGGCCCCATAGGGGGCAGGTGCATCACCAAGACGGCCCCTAAGGGGGCCGGTTCATCAACAAGCTGGCCCTGTAGAGGGCCAGTTCACCAAGACGGTCCCGTGGAGAGGCCGTTTCACCAAGCCGGCCCTATGGGGGGCTGGTTCGCCATCGTGGCTAGACCCTATCGGGGGTCCGGGCTTCATTTGATCGGATTTTGAGGGGTCTGGGCTTCTTGGTCGGACTTTAAAGGGTCCGGTCTTCGCTTGATCGGACTATAAGGTGTCTAAGCTTCTCGGTTGACCGGAGTTTAAGGGGTCTGCACTTCTCGGTGGTCCAGACTTTAAGGGGTCCGGGTCTTGGTCGACCAGCCGTTGAAGGGTCCGGGTCTTGGTCGGCCGGCCGTTGAGGGGTAAGGGACTTGGTTGACCAGACTTCATGGGGTCTCGGTCTTAGTTGACCGATCGTTGAAAGGGTCAGGGATAAGTTGACCGACCCGTTAAGGGGCCAGGAATGAGTTGACCGACCCTTTAAAGGGCCGGGAGTAAGTTGACCGACCGTTGAAAGGGCCAAGAATGAGTTGACCGACCCGTTAAGGGGTTGGAAATGAGTTGACCAACCCGTTAAGGGGCCGAGAGTAAGTTGACTGGCTGTTGAAAGGGCCAGGACTGAGTTGACAAACCCATTAATGGGCCGGGAATGAGTCGACCGACCCGTTAAGGGGTCGAGTTTGCTTTGGGCCGATCCCAGGGAAGACCAGCTTGAAGGCAGATATATAAGCAGCGGTCGATGATGTCAACTCCAAGCGTCTTTTAAAACTTGAACGTTTGATACTCAAGTGTAAATTGGTGAGGAACCCAACAGTGCAGAAGTAGTAGTTGGGCGATTTTAACTCTGAACCTTTTCTGATGTTCACAGGGCTGAATAGATTCTGATCCGTTCTGTACGGCGATACTAAAATGCGTGTATCTCCCAAACCAATAGTCGGGATTAGGCGAGACTTGAACCTATGTCTGCATAACACCTAGGACTACGTTTTATGTTTTATTCCTGAATTATATGAGTTAAGTAACTATTAGTTTTCAGTATTTCTTTATGCTATTGTTTTTGGTTTATGCGTGTAGATATTTCAGTTTGTATCTTCTCATGACATGCAAATTTGACATGAACTTCATGAATACGTGTATCCGTAAATCCGTGACTTGACATGAAACCATACAACATGTATCCATGAACCTGCATTAATTAAAAATAGTTTTGATCAATGTTTGCTGGGGGTGTTGGGTAGTTGAGGATGAGTCGTTCAATTACTTCAGAGTCCTTTACATGAATCCGTGAATCCTTGTTACTGTGGTACCGAGCCGGAATGGTACATTACATGAATCTGTGTTGCTATGGTACCTAGACGGAAAGGTACATTACCATTAAAAATCTCATGAAGTGGTTGAAAATCATGCCTTAACGTATGTTAGAATAGAGAACCTACATATTAATGACTATGCTATCTTCATTTGTTCATAACATGTTTATTACCTTGATTACATATTTAGTCATTTCATACATAATGCTACGTTCATATGTATACTCATACCATGATGTCAAATGTTTATATTACTGCTCTAAAATTGTTTTAAAATAAACATATTCATAATTGGGGACTTACCGAGCACAAGATCGCCGACGGACATTCCTTTCTTTCTTTCTTTTTTTGGAAATGTTCATCGGGTGGCTTAAGGACAAGAGAGATTGAGTCGACTGAGGAGGATTTTTCGCAGCTATATTCTCAAGCGGATTTCAAGCAGCATATCGGCCTTACCTTTTAGTATGCTTATTTCTTCGGGCTTTGTTTATTCCCATTTTTCGTTGTCTTAAATTCCAGACTTGTTTTCGTTGTTTTGAACATTGTGGACTTGGAAATGTAATAATGTAATTGGATTTATGCTTTCGTTTAATTCTTATTTATTATATATTGCTTAAGATACGCTTAACGTATTTATTTTGAGAAGAACCCTTTTCGGTATAAATACGTCGCGGAGCTCGCCACGTGCCCAGAATTGTCTTTTGGGAAGCGGGATGTGACAAAACTACCACAAAACTTTCAAAAACTATAAAAAAACTACCAAAAATAATGTCACGACCTGCGGTTTTTTGGACTTAAGTTTATAAACGATATTCTCTCGAGTGTTGTATTTTTCGCATTAAGTGTTATCGGAAGGACTGTTAGTAGAGGTGCCCAAAGTGTTGAGACAAGGCAAAGAAGTCGTAGGATTCGACTAGCTTGTTTTGTAATCCGGTGGGTAGATTTAGCATCTATATGTGGGGAAATCGGGTGGATGGCGTATATCACCCCTGAAACCAAATTTTTTATATACACTTCGTTATTTATTATAATTCATGTTTCATATGCTCAATTTACAATGCCATGTTTCCTTTCTTCGTGTATACTTTTGCGAACACATTTTCTAGAACACTTATACGATCACTAATGATTACTATGAGACACCATCACAGACTCACATGCTACACGTACACATCAATATTAGTAAATGGCATGACATATATAAATCTTACCATATTTCTTCGTATATACTTTTGCGAACGCACTTGATAGAACACTTGCACAATTACTAATGATTACTATGAGGAACCATCACAGACTCACATACTACACGTACACATCATTAGTAATTGCCATGACACGTAGAGAACTTGCTAAGTTTCTTCACGCTGTAGTTACATCCATGCTAGTATCATATAATGCTTATCATGTTTTTGTATGTTGATACTATTGCTCTATACATTCTTATATCTCAGCTTTCGTTATTGCAAAATTAATTATGCGATTGTTGTTCCTATGAACTTTTTGTTTTCTATGAGATTTGATAAACTAAGTAGTACTATTTTATAAAACTTGGTTATGTTTGCGAATTGTGGTTTACTCTTGAAATAATGATGATGCGTCCACCATGAGTTTTTTTTATGTATTTATAGTTTGGTGATATCTGATACTGAGGTGAGAGAGAACCGGTTATGGTACATGTTGGACTCGGTACGATACTATATCCGATACTGAGCCTGGGGAGAATTGGTTACGGATACATGTTGGACCCGGTACGATACCGAGGGGCAGGAAGTCTGCATAGAAAGGCGGGGAGTCGAGCAAGGTTATTCGATACTGGTGATAGTTTGGACCACGACGGATATCCGGAGGATACCGACCGGGGTTATATGATGAGATTGAAAAGAGATCCGATCCGAGAGACGGCGCCTAAGATATTTTGGTATTTCGAGTGTCGATGATTGATATGGGATTTGATGATGGTTTTATTGATGATGTTTTTTTTCTATTGTGCGCGATCCGTTTATGATGCGCTTACATTTACTTATAATACATACAAGTTCTCATATATTATGTTAGCCTTATATTTTATGATTAGTCGATGGTTCGGTTATGCATACGATTTCTACCTTGTAATGTCTTTCTACTCATGAGTTGGTAACTCACCCTCGTTGTGTTATAGCTTCTTGCAGAACCGGCCGTGTGGACCAGTAGCGGATTTGTAGGCATTTTTCCTTTTTGGGGAGTAATCGCTTTTGCTAAGTGGGTTATGAAGTTGTATAGTAACCGCCTCTTTTATATCTAGATAATACTATATTCCTTGATTTAGAGACATGAGATGAGACTTAGATGTTGTATATATTTGGGTGTCGAACTCGTGTAGAGTCGGCCTGACTTTATTTATATATAGTGTTTATAGCTTTCCGCTTGCTGTTCTTTGCCTTTAAGCGTCATATATTTTGCATGGATTGTGTCTCCGCTGTGTGGGCGTTGAGTTAGCTTCTGTGTAGGGTTGCGTTTATTTTACTGCTATTGTACAGGAATTTTATTCAAAATTTAAAAAGAAGGCGTTGTCTGTTTTTCAGACATTAGCTCTTTACAAAACAACCTTTACTTCATTTTATAAATCTTCTCTTAAAACTTCACCTCTATTTCTTTCTTATAAATGGTTTAGATTCCCGACTTAGGCTTACTTGGTTTACGGTGGGGTCTACTAGACTTCACGTGATCCTTGTGCCGGTCACGTTTCTTTTTGGGTCATGACAAAATAGATCTGGCTCACCAATGCCCCAGCGGCATTCATGGATCAAATGGATCTACTTTATCACGATCCGAAAAGGTATGTGTCCAGCACAAGAATCATGTGAAGTCTTGCGGACCCTACAGTAAACTAAGTAAGTTTAAGCCAGCAATCTAAACCATTTATAAGAAAGTAATAGATGTGAAGTTTTAAGAGAAGATTTATAAAATGAAGTAAAGCTTATTTTGTAAAATGTTAATGTTTGAAAAATGGACAACACCTCTTTTGTAAATTTTGAATAAAATTCATGTACAATAGTAGTAAAATAAACGCATCCCCACATGGTAGCTAACTCAATGCCTACACAGCGGAGACACAATCCACACAAAATATATGACGCTTAAAGGCAAAGAACAACAAGCGGAAAACAATAAACACTATATATAAATAAAGTCTGGCCACCTCTACACAAGTTTGACACCCAAATATATACAACATATAAGTCTTGTCTCATGTCTCTAAGTCAAGGAATACACAAGTGGTAGATGGAGTATTATCTAGATACAAAAGAGTTGGTTATGATACAGCTTCATAACCCACCTAGCAAAAGCAATCACGCCCCAAAAAGGAAATATGCCTATAAAGCCGCTACTGATCCACGCGGTCGGTCCTACAAGAAGCTATGACACAAGGGGGTGAGTTGCCAACTCGTGAGTAGAAAAATATCACAAGATAAAAATCGTATTCATAGCCGAATCATCGACTAATCATAGAGTATAAGGCTAATATGATATATGAGAACTTGTATGTATCATAAGTAAATGTAAGCGCATTATAAACGGATCGCACACAATAGAAAAAAAACATCATCAATAAAACCATCATCAAATCCCGTGTCAATCATCGATACTCGAAATCCTAAAAATATCTTAGGCATTATCTCTCGGATCGGCCCTCTTTTCAATCTCATCATATAACCCCGGTCAGTATCCTTCGGATATCTGCCGTGGTCCAAACTATCACCGGTATAGAGTAACCTTGCTAGGCTCCTCGCCTTTCTATGCGGACTTCCTGCTTCTCAGTATCATACCTGAAAAAGTGTCCTCAAGGAGGGGTGAAAAAGACAAATGGCTAACAATTAAAACTTTATTTCTCAATACAATAAATGTTACAGAAAAATAATATAAATAATAACAAACACACAAACAATAGATGTAAATGAGATAGAAAGTGCAAATTAGTATGAAACCGGCGATTGGTAACGAAATTCGATACCCGCGGTATCTAGTCTCCGTCTAGGTCTCTTCCTAGGAACATCCACTATTCAAATTTCTTAAAGCGAAGAAACATTTACAGCTGATGGACCATCTTCACCGGGTAATCTTTTCAACAGGCTCAGATCAAACCTTTACAACTTAATACTGATGGACCACCTCCACTGGGTAATCTTTTACACAGGCTCAGATCAAACCTTTGGAACTTTCAGTTACAACACAATAACCAAAACCACCTCCAAATCTCGTATAGAATCGATCACAAATTAAGACTGGAGAATTAGGATATGTGAGAAAGTCCAGTTTATAGTGCCTTTTGATCTCAAAAGAATTTATAAAGAGTTTAAAATAAGAGATAAAGATTTTATAAAGGCAAGAGATTCAAAACAAGTTTAGAAAATCATTTGCAAAGTTCAAAACAAAAGCTTTCAAAAAAATCCCAAATAGATTTCAAACTTGGTGACAACTAGGGTTTCAAAAACTTGAGAGATGGTGATGACAAAATAAGAGCAAGAGAGATGATGAATAATCTGTAGAATTGTTGTGAAATAGTTCGTCCAAGACCATATTTAAAGAACTAGGAAAGAATACCACAAAACTGGAAATAAATTGGTCGAAAATAATTTTAGGGATTTCAAACAGCCATATGCTGAGCCAGCTCAAGAAAAGTAAGAGCCATCTCAACAATTCAGAAAATAAGCAAATCGATCAAGACATGAGTTGAGCAGGCTGAAGAACAACATAATCCGTCTCAAGCATATAAGGACTTAAACAACCATGAAGTTAAGTGTTGAGCCGGCTCAAGAGCAACATAAGCAGTCTCAAGGAGACAGGAGTTAAATGAAGAGATCAAAGGACATATGAGACAGCTCAAGACAATTATGAGCCGGCTCAAGAATAAATATATGTGATATTTGAGATTTTTGAAAACTTTAAAACTGTGTGACTCATATGAAATAACATAGAACTCAATAAATGAGAAATTACAAGTAATACACTTTGTAGTACGTTCTCTGAATCGCTTTGGGTCTTTATCTCCAAATCCATGCCCATTTGATTCTTAGTCACTTTGTCATGATAAACGTCTTCATAATTTATTTCATCATGTTCTTTTGCTTTTCAATATTGCCAAGCTTGTTTTTGTTGATTTCTTCATCTGTACATCTTGTAAATTCACATCATCATATCTTTTTGCTCTTCGATATCGCTATACTTGTTCTTTTTCTTTGATATTGCAACACCTGTTATGTCTCTCACACTGAAAACATAAAACTCAACTACAAGCATCATCAGTGTGTAAAATGGTTAAATAGTGTTTTGTCCAATATCAAAACTAAGGTGAGTAGATATTACCCAGCAAGGTCAACATTCTCCTCCTTTTTGATATTTGACAAAACCTATTTAAAGTAAGAACACATGAAAAACAATAAAAACTCCCCCTGAATTCAATATCCATATGAAATTCAATAATTCAAGTTTTAAAATCAAATAGAAAATGTAACGTGTATAAATACCAAAGTATACATAAGTCGTGTTGTGTCGCAAATATCTTGCACCTGTAAATAATATTTTTCTTTCCTTTTTTGTCGAAAATAAAAAAAGGTAGTAACTATAGATATAAGCGACACTAATAACATGTAAAGACAAATCCTTATCATGATCCACATCACATGCACAATAAAATTATTCATCCCAAACACAAGTTCATGACATATATATCCATATCAAGTCATGAGCAAACAACCCAAGTACAAAATATTCATAAACTATAATAGATAAAACCAAATTTCATTATCAAAATATCACATCCAAAATATCTAAATCCATATCAAAATATCACGAAACCAATCACCATATCCATATCACAAAATAAAATGTTACAACCAGCACCAAAACATCCATCACAACCATAACCACATCCATATCCACAATATCCAAACATAAAAATTACAACCCATTGTTTCAACATCTAAACAAAACAAAATCCATAAAACTAACATAACTACGCCCCAATAGTTGTCATCATGGAAGTACTACAAACCGGGAGCAACAAGAGCAGCCGAGGTCAAGGGAGTTGTGGGACCAACAAGAGTAGGTGGATGTGTAGAAGGAGAAGAAAAAGGAGGAACATAGAAGGTTGGATGGTGAGGAGGAAGAACATCAAAGTATTTTGCAACAAACTTCGTACAACGACGCTCGGAGAAGATTTTCCGATTTGAGATACTAACTTTGACAACATCTAAACGGTTTTCCAATACATTCAAATGATCAAGGATGTGAGCTTTAAGATTATCAAGTCAAGATAGATATTTCGCTCAAGTCCAGAGAGAACAGAACGAACATTAACTATGGAGGAGTATTGTCAGGAATGGGATTCGGCTGTGGAGGAGTCACATGGGTGTGAGAAGGAGCTTCTTCATGAGTAGGATGAGAGTGTGGTGAAGACTCACTACTATGAGAGAGAGAAAAGGATGTAGATGGTTCATCAATGGGAACGTGCACGGGGTCAATAGGTGAGAGAGGAGACTTAAAATCTGAAACACACGAGTCATGAGGAGATATACCTATAAACTTCACATTGTGCTTTGTGAAAGGGTTATCGGAAGATTGGGTAAGATATTTTTCAACATGAATCTCAAAGTGATCGAGAATTTTGGTAATGACTTTACAGTAAGCGAGAATGTTTCAAGCATTGACAAGAAAGAACATGTGCTTACAGATAAATAGAGGCAAATTACCGCGAATCCTCTTCAAAATACAATAGACGAGAAGCTTATGACATTCCGTATATTTGTGTCAAGAACCCGTCTTAGGAAGAATGCAAAAGCTAAGAATTCTGTCTAGAAGGTGAGAGTGAGGAGTCAAGGGATCCAAGAGATCGAAATCAATAAGAGTAGAATTCTTGTGAAGCAACAAAGAGGCAGTCGCTGGATTCTCGTTCACCGGGTATGATTGAGAAGACGAGAGATTGTTGTTATAGATGTCAAGACCAGAGTTTAGAAGATTCAAAATAGTGCTTAAAGTCTCCGGATTAAATGTAAAATCACGATAAAAGTACGAACTAAGATTTTCTGTAGATACCGAATCACACGATAAGTTTGCATAAAAGCATCGAACAACATATGGATAGGTCATGCTATCGAGAGAAAGAAAATCCATCCAACCTGATGTTCCTCTAGATCATCAAACTTGATAACTGACCTAGTTGATACCTTGCGTTGCATATTTTCCATAAGGAACTCAAGGCGGTCATATTTGTGATAACGGGGCTCAAAGGTGCGAACGGGTGTAAAGTAATTCTGAGTGAAGATGATAAGAGAGCAGAGGATATAGGGGGTGTAGGAATAGGAATAGGTTCAGGTGCAGGTACGGATATAGACGATGAAGGAGTAGAAGCAGTTGACGAAGATCGCAGATTACCTCTAGGTTTAGAAACAGTTCTTGGAGGTCTCTTCACGGTTTGCTTGAAATTTATGCCACCTGTTTCTGGAGTGCGATGTATACGTTTCGATTGTTGAGAGATCAACTCCACATCGGAATCAGAGTCATGAGGGATCAAGCGTTTCTTTGCATTTTCCTTTGAATTTTTCGTTCTCGAGTCCATGAGCACATATGAGGTCGAAGTAATCGAGAAAATTGAAAGGGGGTCGATGAGCGGCCATAGAAAAACTTGAAGGGAATCAATCGAAATCGATGGAGATCGGCCAAGGAGTTGAGGGTTTTTGGTCGCTAGTGTTTAAGTAAGAAAGATCGCGATGGATTAGGAAAGAAAAGATAGAGAAATGGGTCCACGTTAAAAATATTTCGAAAGCATCAAAAAATAATGTTGAGATGGCTCAACAATGTTTTGAGCCGGCTCATACAAACAAAGGCTTATGCAGGAAAAAATATTCAAAGTTTGAGATGGCTCATATAAGTTTGAGACCGCTCAAAAACAGATATACTCAAAAAGTCAGAAACTGAATAAGAGAGAGGACTTCCGAGACGTCTCAAGAGAATTTGAGACGGCTCAAAGTCTGAAACATGATATATCGAGAAAATAAGCATACTCTCATTTGTTTATTGACTTCTCAATATTGAAGATTTAATAAAAATATAGTATTAAGTTTTGAAAACCATTTTACCATCAAATCTCATAGAAATCATAATATAGACTATTTAATTTCATTTCTCACTTCATGAATTGAATATCCCGTTACGGATTCTAAAACGTCTTTGCTAGACTCGTAAATAGGATTGGTTATGAATAACGAAATCCACAACTGAGTTCCCCTAAAACGGTTGCAGATGCCATTCGGCAAAGTTAACTTAGGAGTTACTTTAGGTCATATCAAAACACATCAAATACCATATATATATATATATAATCTCAAATTTCACACAATCGTTTTCCAAACGTCAATCAAGATTCAAATCTCACAAAATCAATCCAAAAACACCATGAAATCATGCATCTATATCTATTAAATTCTGGGATCCTCAAATTCTAGCAAAACGAACCTTATCCAAGGGTTTCATGAAAATATCTGCCAATTGATCTTCAGTTGGCACATACTCAAGAATAATATCGCCCTTGTGATAATGATCGTGCAAAAACTGATAGCGAATGTATATATGCTTAGTCTTTGAGTGTTGATCCGTATTTTTAGTCATATGCACAGTACTAGTGTTATCACACAAAATTGGAATTTTAAAAAAATGTTCATTATAATCGTTTAAAGTGTTCATCCAAAGAATTTGTGCACAACACGTACTGGCCGCAATGTATTCTGCCTCGGCCGTGGATAATGCAACCAAGTTTTGTTTCTTAGAAATCCACAAGACAAGACAGTTGCTAAGTAGATGGCAAGTACCACTCGTGCTCTTGCGATCTACTTGACTACCTGTATAATCAGCATCCGAATAACAAGTCAAAAAAAGTTATTGTTCTTCAGATACCAAAGTCCTAAATTAATTGTACCTTTCAAATATTTGAAATTACGTTTGACAGCGGAAAGGTACGATTCTTTAGGATTGGACTGAAAATGCGCACACAGACAAACACTAAACATAATATCCGGACGACTAGCCGTTAAATAAAGTAAGCTACCAATCATACCTCGGTATAGTCTTATTTATACTCTTACCATTATCATTCTTTGATAGCTTAACTATTGTAGGTATAGGCATGTCATACATACGTGAGCTTTCTAAATCGAACTTCTTGATCAACTCTTTTGTGTACTTTTCTTGGTTTATGAAAACTCCGTCTTTAGTTTTCCGTATTTGGAGTCTAAGAAAATAGCTTAGTTTGTTCATCATACTCATCTCGAACTCATCCTGCATTGACTTGGCAAACTCTTGATAAAGAATTTCATTAGTTGATCCAAAAATAATATCATCTATATAAATTTACACTAACAGAATATCTTTGTCAAAATGTTTTGTAAAGAGTGTTTTATCAACAATTCCTTTTGAAAAATCGATATTTATTAAAAATACACTTAGATGCTCAAACCAAACTCTAGGAGCTTGTTTGAGACTTTATCAGGCCTTGTGGAATTTAAAAACATGATTTGGGAATTGATGATCTTCAAAATTGGGAGATTGTTCCACATACACTTTCTCCTCTATTTTACCATTTAAAAACGCACTCTTTACATCCATTTTAAAAAGACTAAAATTCTTGTTAAAGTGTATAATGCTCCTTTCCATGACCACTACGGTTTTGCGGAATCAAAAACTTTAAAATTTCTTGAGCACTACACACTTAAACCCTAAAATTCAAGTCCAAACACTAAACTAAACTTAAACTATAAGAGTTTAACTACTGAGTAGGGACTACAACCTTTGAAGTCGGTCCTTCGGGTCTTGTATAGTCCACTTCTTGAGCTCCTAGGGTTGTAGGATTGAGCTTTTAAGTTGATCTGCCGCGTCGAAGATGATCCACCCGAGGATACCGGTTCAATTTTTAGCTTCCAAGAAGTAATTAAAGATCAAGTCTTGCTAAGAAATGATGCTTAGGGGTGTAGTTAAAGTGTCAAGATGCTTTCTTTAATTTTCTTAAAACTCTAGTGAGAAGTGAGGAAGAGGAAGAATATATGGGTAAAATAATTATTAAAACCATAATAATTCACTCTCACTCTTTTATCTCTTCATTTCTTTTTAAAATAATAAATGAAGTGAGTAGGCTTGTGACTCACTAATATGAGTCACAAGCCCACACTCTTCATGATAAAACCAAGAAGAGATGAGAAGAAGAGAGGCCACCTCACTAGGTACACATACACACACGCATATATAAATGTGTGTATATAATCAAGTATACCAAAATACCCATATTTATAATAAATATGTATACCGTATTTCTACCAAAATACGAATACCATATTTGTATAAAAAAATACAAAATATGTGTATTCATATTTAGAAAGAAATACATATATTTGTATTAAGACACAAATACCCGTATTCATACAAATACACGTATTCGTGTTAAAATACAAATACCCAAAAGAAAGCAATATAATACTAGCATCATGTATAGCTATCTTTCAAACCGGCTAGTATTACTAAATAGTTCGATTAAAGCACATGTATAAAATACACGTGTTCAATCGAACACCCGAGCGTATCGAAATACGCAAAGTACACCGTTTCGCCTGAACCGGGAAACCATCTGCGTGGGACTCTAAAGACTCGACAATACTCTGGCAGTGGGTTTAACCACAAGCATGTCAGTGATACTAACTGTACGTAACGACTACTCAGGTATCTGTCGAAAACAATATCGACAAGAAAACTCGTCCGAACCCCTACCGAGCCTATAGGTGACATTCTTCGTACAGTCCGGTCTGTTCGTCTAAGAGTATCGCATATCTGGCCCAGGGAGTGGTAAACGTCAGACCCCTATTAGCGTGACAAATCGAGTCAGCGTGGAACCCAATGCAACATGAGAAATTACGGGTGTACTTTCCAATAAATCTCACTTGCTCTGGCCAGGGACCTATAGTATCGGCCAACCGTATACAATATGATATCAACTCCCAATATCGGGAGAGATGAACCCTTTTATCACCTACTGCCTCTAAGTGCTTCGGGACTGCACCCAACCACTACCGGTTTGCATGACTCTTTAAAGTTGTGGTAGGATAGTAATCTAAATACAGCGGGAACACACTCGAGACTAATAGTGATGCCAAGTCATCAGACTAACCTGTACTCATGTTACTAGAGAACTGCTATCCGACGATAGGTATAATACCAACTAGCAGTTCCCAGTGAGTCCGTCTAGTGTAACTCATAACTTAATGAGCACATGTATACTATCATTGGTATAGTATACCAATGGCTGCGGGACCTGCCATCTCCCCTGATGGGGATAAGAAACGTATACACTAGTCTACTATGAAGTATCGATGCACAGTCTCGATAATCCTACGATTAGGGACAATTTTAAGGATGTGCTTATAGACTACCCAGCCCCCACAAGTGTGATTTCCATCACAACACTGGTAGTCAAGCAAAGATCCAATGGTCTCTATCAGTTTGTATTAGCGATATATAAAAAGAAACATATACACATGTTAAGATAGATACAAACCAGATAGCATACTATCATATTGAGAAAAACTGTTTTATACATGTTTATATCCCAAGTTTCCAAAATATAATATACAATCTTTTACTATACAATAATGGCCTCTAGGGCATATATCCCTAACATCTTGTAGCAAGCATAAGCATAAGCCAATAAAATACGAATGACTTCAAGTCGGGCTATGGGAGCATATGTCTTCTCGTAATCAATTTTTTCAATTTGGCTATAATCTTGCGCAACCAACTGCGTTTTGTTTCTAATCATGTTGCTGGAATCATCAAGTTTGTTCCTAAACACCCACTTAGTGCCAACAACTGGCCTATCGTTGGGTCTAGGCACAAATTGCCAAACTTTGTTCCGTTCGAATTGTATTAACTCTTCTTGCATAGCAAGAATCCAATCACTGTCTAACTCGGCTTCTTTAAAAGATTTAGGCTCAATTTTAGAAATAAATGCCAAGTTTAGACAGCTAAGAAAATTAAAAGAACGAGTAATAACACCTATTCTACATTACCAATAATTTACTCTTTTGGATGATCTTTCTTGAAGTGCCAATTCATAGGAAGCTCTTGATGTACATCAACATCTTGTTCGTCTTCTTTTGGATCTTCAGTTGCATCATTCTTTGTGCTCATCTATTGCGGTTCATTTCCAATATCTGCAACATCACAACTAGCACTTTTTTTGATAGGAATGTTAGACCCATCAAAATTTATATGCACACTTTCAACAATATTTTGAGTCCTTTTGTTAAATATTCTATAAGCTTTGCTAGTTAAGAAATAACCGAGAAAAATGCCTTCATCACTTTTAGAATCGAATTTCCCCAAATTATCCAAAATATTTAAAACAAAGTATTTGCAGCCGAATACTTTAAAATTTTTTATGGATGGCTTATTTCCATAAAATAGTTCATAAGGGGTTTTCTTGAAAAATTTTCGTAACGAAATTCGATTCAAAATGTAACAAGCAGTGTTAACTTCTTCGGCCTTAAAATATTTCGGTAAAGAATTTTCTTTTAATATGGTTTTTGCTATCTCTTGTAATGAACGATTTTTCCTCTCTACAACACCGTTTTGTTGTGGTGCCCTTGGACAAGAGAACTCATGTAGCATTTTCAAATTCTCCTCCATGATCACTATGGATCTCGGAGATTTTCAAATCCATTTCATTTTGAATGTGTTTTGAAAAGATTTTAAAAGTAGTAAACGCATCATTCTTACTAGTAAAGAAGAATACTCAACAAAAACGAGAAAAGTCCTCAACTATTTTATACACATATGATTTTCCATCTAAACTCAAAGTTCTAGATGGACCAAATAGATACATATGTAATAGTTGAAAGGGTTTGGAAGATGTTACCTCGGTCTTCATCCTGAATGAAGATTTTACCTGTTTACCCTATTGACAAGTATCACACAGTTTGTTCTTCTCGAATTTTGTTTTGGGAATTCCACTCACATGGTCACCATTTTCTATTTTGTTCAGCAAATCCATATGTGTGTGACCAAGCCTACGATGCCAAAACCATGTATCTGCATCGTCTGCAACTAAACACTTAATTTGTACATTTGCAAAGTCGTTAGGATCAACAATATAAGTATTATAGTGCATTTTGCTAGAAAGAATACACTTGTCATCTTAAAAAATTTTACAACAAGTTTTATCAAAAACAACGGTGTATTTTTTTATCACAAAATTGACTAATGCTAAGTAAGTTGTGCTTCAAATTATCAACATAAAGAACATCATCAATATTGGTAAAATCACTTACCACGATTTTAGCCTTACCTTTTATATAACCTTTCTTATTATCCCCGAAAGTGACACTACCACCTTCCTCTCTTGATTGTGAGTCGAAACTAGATATATCACCGGTCATGTATCTCGAACACCTACTATCAAAGTACCATGTAGTTTTACGTTGTTGCGGTTGAGGTACTTGAAATAAAATATCTATTTTTGATCTTTGGTACTTAAATCATTTTAGGTCCACGGGAGTTAGTAGCATAAAACTTTGGTCTAACCATAGATAATCTAGTATTACCGATAGGTACACTACTTCTAGGTTCAAAATAATATTAATATGTTGAATTGTTCTTAATAGGACACTATTTAACAGTATGAGCAAGAGTGAGATAATAATGACAAGTTTTCAACGCATATTTACGGTCACAATGATAAGTAGTGCCTTTTAGAAATCTATTGGTTGAAGTACTAGCCGAAATGTTAAGATCAAAACCAAGACTATAAGCTTTACGATTCCTGCTAAATTCACCAAGTACGATATCCAACTTATTCTTACCATGGGTGAATTTAACGAGAGTCTCTTCGAGCTTTTTGGTCTTCTTTTTGGTACTAACAAGCTCGTGTTCCAATTTAGCATTTGAGTTTTGAAAAGTTTTAAGGGAAGATGCTAAATCGTCATGCTCGACGGTTAAAGTTTCAAGCTTAGTACTTAAATCAATAATATCATCTTTCAAAATATCATTTTTCTTCTTGAGAATCATATAAGAGCTGCAAAAGATAGAAGAAGATTTCCTTTTCAAACTCTTGTATTTAGAAAATAATTTTTGAAAGTTTTCTTGCAATTCAATATATAGATAAATAAGCTCATCTCTATCTAAATTATCTAGATCATCATCGCATACCTCGTCATTGTCTTCATGTGCCATGAAACACATGTTGACAACGGTCTTCTCTTCGTTGTCCGAAGTATCAGAATCTGATTCGTCCCATTTTGCTTGGAACGCCTTTTTCTTTTCATACTTATTTTTACTATCTTTGTACTTGTTCTTGCATTTGTTCAATGTCAGGCAATCGGCCTTCATGTGACCCTATTTGTGGCTTTCATAACAAGTAAGATTAGTTAAAGAACTTGAATTTCTAATACCTCGGTAGTTTCCTCTTCTCTTAAAGTTTTGGAATTTCATGAACTTCGTGAATTGCTTTGCGAGAGTAGCCATATTATCTTCATTTTTGCTTTGGTCTCTTTCACTATCCGATTCTTCTTATGGGATGTTCTTCGCTTTTAGAGCTGGGCTTCTTTTCTTTGAAGGTTCTTCTTCCTTTTGTTGTGCTCTAATGACATTAAGATTCATTTCGTGCGTATTGAGCTTCCCAATAAGATCTTCCAAAGTAAGTTCATCCAAGTTGCTTGCTTCTTTAATAGCCGTAACTTGGGTTGCCATTTTTTGTGAGAATTCTCAAGATCTTCAAGCACTTCTTCTTTTCTGTAAACTTTTTGCCATAGTTAAAAAGTTCAGTAATAATTTTATTAAACTTTGAATACATTACATCAATCGATTCATCAACGACCATTCTAAACCGTTCATACTCGCTCATGAGTCGGTTGATTTTACTTTCTTTCACCTGACTCATCCCTTCGTGAGAAGTTTCGAGAGTCTTCCAAATCTCATGTGCAGTAGTACACATGGAGACCTGGTTGAACTCATCAAGGGAAAGAGAGTAATGTAATGCATTCATCGCTTTAATATTCAAGGCCATAAATTTTCGATCATCAGCACTATAAGGTCTAGCAGGAATAGTAAATTTGTCTTCTACAACATCTAGAATATCAAGATCAATGCATTGGAGAAAAATACGCATCTTGATCTTCCAGAAGTTGTAGTTCGTGTCATCAAAGAGTGGTGGCCGATTAGTGGCTTGATCTTCTAGTGATCTATTATTTTGAGTGATGTTATTATTGTTAGCCATATGATCTAAGCTCTAGGGTTTTAAGCCAAAAAGAGAGCTAATCGCTCTGATACCAATTGAAAAAGTGTCCTTGAGGGGGGTGAATAAGACAAATAGCTAACAATTAAAACTATATTGCTCAATACAATAAATGTTGCGGAAAAATAATATAAATAATAACAAATACGCAAACAATAGATATAAATGAGATAGAAAGTGCAAACTCAATAGGATATCGGCGATTGGTAATGAAGTTAGATACCCGCGGTATCCAGTCTCCGCCTAGGTCTCCCCTAGAAACATCCACCGTTCAAACTTCTTAAAGTGAAAGAAACCTTTACTACTAATAGACCATCTCCACCGGGTAATCTTTTCAACAGGCTCATATCAAATCTTTACAACTCAACTCTGATGGACCACCTGTTGGCTATAGTGTCCTCAAGTCAATTATTGAATCGCAAGTACGAGATTGCGATGATTGAGGGAGGACCTATACGGATAGAACAGTCTTACTCAAGATGATAGTATGCTATCTGGTTTGTCTTTATCATCAGGTACATGCTTTATATGGTATTACAGATCACTATTAAATGTTGATAGAGCCCATAGGATTCTTGCTTGACTACTAGCATTATGATGGCGATCATATATGTGGGAGCTGGGTGGTCTATAAGCACATCCTTAAATATCCCTAGTCGTGGGAGTATCGAGACTGGGCATCGATACTCCAGAGTAGACTAGTGTATACTGATCGAGACCCCGACGAGAGGCGGTGGCCAGGTCTCATAAGCCATTGGTGTTAGTTTGTTCAGCTAAGATAGTATACAGGTGCCCATTGGGTTATGAGTACACTGGACGGACTCGCCGGGAATATGCTAGTTGGTAGTATACCTATTGTCACATAGCAGTTCCCAAGTGACATGTGTGCAGGTTAGTCTGTCGACCTGAGATTGTCATTCGTCTCGTGTGAGTTCCCACTGTGCTTTGATTACTACCCTACCATAGCTCAAAGGAGTCGTGCAAACAGGTTTTAGTTGGGTACAGTCCCGAGCCACATGGAGGCAGTGAGCGGATCGTCGGGGATTCGTCTCTCCTAGTATTGGAAATTGATGTCGCGTTGTGCATGGGCGGCCATCACCAGAAATCCTTGGCCAAGGTAGTCGAGAATTACTGATTTGGATCAGTAGTTTCTCAGTGGGTGATGGGTTTCATACCGACACTAAATGTCACGTTATTAGGGGTCTGACTTTATCCACCCCCTAGACACGATATATGATACTCATAGACGAACGGACCGGACTGTACGGATATTGTCACTGTCAGGCTCAGTAGGGTTTCAGGATGTGTTTTCTCGTCGGCCTCCCTTTCACTTAATACCTGGGTAGCCGTTACATACAGCTATTGCCGCTGACGTGCTTGTGGTTAAACCCACTGCCAGCATATTGACGAGTCTTTAGAGTCCCACACATAGGGTTTTCTTGCTTCGGGCGAAAAGATGTAGAGGCCGTATGGTTTTTCGGCAGGGTTCGATCATGTATGTGCACTTGTGCACATATCATGATTCGGACGGATAATACTAGTAGGCTTTGGTTTAAACCGGATCCTAATATTATATTGTTGGATTATTTTCATATCATTGTATTCGTATTCTTCGGAATAAGGATGCGGGTATATATATACGGATGAGGGGTATTCTTGTAATTTTTTACAAGATTACTTTTAGAAGATTACACCTCATTATGTTTTAAACCTTTTTGGATTAAAAGGTTTATGAGGTGGAGGATGAGGCGTTTATTGCATTTTTGTGGCATGGCTTAATAGTGACCCATGATTACTATTCTGAGCATGCCTAGGTTTTTTGTTCGTTGTGAGATTTTTGTTGACTTGAGATATTTTGGGTTGACTTGAGATATTTTGGTGACATGGGATATTTATTGGATGGTTTCAATTGTTGTTTACAACTCTTAGAAAAAAGAAATCTCACAACAAAGAAAAACACTTAGCCATTTTTTATTTACTCTTTCTCCTACAACACTCTCATCCCTATGGCATCTTCTTCTTCCTCCACCCTAAGCCTCTCATGTGTTGAGAAACCTAGGGTGTCTTGAGACAAATTAATCCTTCATCACTCTCTACTTCTTCTACGGTATCTAGTGTAGCGATCTAGATACCTTAGTTACCTCGGATATGAGTTTGGAGCTCGTTGCATAGACTCTCGGGTGGATCATCTTCGATGGAGGGAGACCGGAGATCAACCTTGATCAAGGAGGCCTCTGGGAGCTTGGGAAGGTGGATGAAGACCGAAGGACACGGATCAATTCGGTATAACCATCTAAACTTCTTCCTTGTTTGCTAGTCTAGGGTTAATGGTAGATCTGGGCATTGGGTTCCGTTGTCGCCAGTTTTTATAAATTTTTGTTCCGCATTTGGTCACGGATTGATGGCCGGGGCGCTAGCGAAACCCAATATGGTATCAGAGCCAACCCATAAACCCTAAACTAGTAGTTGACAATGCATTAGTTTCAAAACGAAAAAACTGCGATTTCAAAACCCACTCTCTGTTTTGGAATTTTTTTTATCTCTGAAATTTTTTAAAACAATTTCAGAGTCTTAGTTATAACGTGAGAATGATACATAATGAAAACGAGGCATTTCCAAGAATTTTTGGCCGGCCACATTCCAAAAATTCCCGATCTCACCCGTTTTACTGTTCATTCAGGGCCTCATTTTCATCCAGTGTCTGGGGTTTTGTAAATTGGTGTTTTTAGTCTTGTTTGATTTCCCCAGATTTCACTAAGTGTTGTCTTTGCTTTGGGGGTAATTTGGAAAGTTTCAAAACTTGAAATTTTGCATCGTTTATTTCATACATACATTACAATCTACGACCGTGAATGTCATTAGAGCGGTACAACCCGTCTAACTGCTATATGTTCTTTTAGATTATGAACATGACATTCACGTTGATATTCTGTGTTGTGCTGTGTTGTGGTTTGATCGTCGTGGTGGATAGCTTGAGTGCAATGGTAGTACAATTTAGACTCATTTGTACATTTGATATTGCGGGGCGAGCGTCCAATATGTGGACTGCCGTCTCTGCCAGTTTGTATATTATTTGTTTGGGGCACGACCGGGTTGAGGTCGATGTCACCCTTGTACATATTTATTTTCTTTTCTGTACTAGGATTACCCTAAGGCAGAGTGCATGAATAGCTGGGTTCTAGAGGGCAACGGGTCCGCATCTCATGGCTTTGAGACGGATGGGGCATTATTATAGAATTGGCGGGTTATTTGCCGCACTCGTAGGGGGTATTGGTTGACCCATGGAGGGGTGCCCAAGTTACCGGATTCCGTGAAGTGCTGGGTGGCCCATTCACGTTGTTGATTGGGGCAGCCTCGCTTCTCGGATTGGCGGGTAACTTGCCGCACTCGTAGGGGTCTAGGTTTTCATTGCACAGGCTATCCACACGACATAACGTCGGGTCTGATTTGCGGCTCAAGTGAAACCCGAGGCTCTAGAATTATCCACCACTCTGTGTTGCTTGGCTGAGATTCTGTGATGTTGCTTTATATCATGCCTGAGACGATTGTTATATATATTTATATATATACTAGTAGATATTGTATATGTTTTGCACCCACGCTAGTCTAGCCCTCGCTCTGTCGTTAGTTAAGTAACCTAACGGGTGGTAACGGGGCCCAGTGGCGAATGCAGATGGCATATACGTACATTATATTTTCGTTCTTTTCTGGTGTGATTAATTGATGTGAATGCATTGATTCTGATCAATGAGAGGAAAACAAACCTATTTGATGTTGTTGGAACCAAGTTTTTTAAAAACAGACATTACAGACATTTTCTTTTGCTTTGCACAGTGGTATTCGGTTATAAATATCCAGCACCTCATTCGACGAGGCAAGGGCCAAGATCCCTTCATCGAGAGTGACCCCTTGGGCAGAAGTTTGCGTCAACGTAATAACTTCATTATATTCGATTCTTTTTCTTTGCATAGTGGTATTCAGTTTGGAATATCCCGCACCTTATTCGATGTGGAAAGCGCCGAGATCCCTTCACCGGGAGTGACCTCTTTAGCAAAAGTTTTCGCCACTATATATTTGTAAAACCACTTGGATTCCTTCAACGATATCAAGTTCATTACGTTAAAGGTTTTTCGCCAAAAACCAGCCATAGCGCTCTGTCATTTCTTATAAGTGTTCCTTAGTATTCGTGCTGCGTTTTTTGACCATGTCAAGGCATAGTGTGCGGTAGCCAAGTAGTACTTGTTGTGGCATATATATATGCGATTGGTTACGACAGTCGTACGGCTTTGTTGACTGTGTCAAGGGCTCGTACGGGTGGGTTTAATGCAATCCAGGATAATGACAGGTTGAACTTGACCAGGACTCTTTGATTTATTGAAAGTGTCAAGGTCACTTAGGTCCTAGGGGTAAAATTCACATCGGGAGTTTCAAACATACAGGAAATTTGCCAGGCATGCGCATACCTTCTGCAGTGTGGTGACTTGAGTGGCTTCCATCAAGTTATCATGCGATGATAATTGGATCCCGATTCCCACTGATGAGTAGGATTACTCCTCGGGTGATTTTAGATGATCCCGATTAATTCTCCTTTTGGGTTTGGAGGAGAATTCGAGGAAACAGTGGGAGACATCTTGATCAGATAAAATGATTAACCATTCTGATCTAGGTTAGAGTGCATGCTGAGTGTTTTTTTTCTCTCTCTCTTTGGCAGCGACCATGGCCCAACCCTAGACTAAAACTCATGAACCAAGTTAACTGAACCTTCTTAAAACACTTTGGTTTTTGGATTGTCAGGGAGTCGCATATATCATTGCCACTTCTACATCACCTTTGCATTTCTCCAGAATACCCCGTTTCACTACGAAGATCCATATTTTTTGGATAATCCATCGCATAGTTACATACGAACTCGAAGGAATTTTTTCTAGTTCGAGGAAGGATTCTGAATCTGGAGAAATTGAATAGGATTATTCGGTTGTCTTTTCCCTTTACCTTCTCTCAGGTTGCGAGAGCTCCTAGGATTAGGTGAGGGTACACTTATTGCGCTTATTGGATAATCTTCTTCTAAATCATAGGCTGGTGCCGAAAGGAAGGGAAGGAAGAAAACCAATTAGCCTAAGTGTGGTGTGCAGAAGGTAATAAGTAAAGACATATAAAGGGATTAGAGTAAGGGCAAAGGAAATTGAGACTGCTATCATTCACGACAAAACCGCGTATACCCCTACCACTCCTACATCCACTTTGGATTTCTCCAGAACACTTTGTATCACTACGAATGCCCATAATGCTTGGATACGCCATCGTATAGTTACATACGAAGTTGAAGGAACTTGTTCCAGATTCGAGGATGGTTTTCGGTTCAAGAGAAATTGAATATGATTATTCAGTTGTCTTTCCCTTTACCTTCTCTCAGGTTGCGAAAGCTTCTGGTATTAGGAGAGTACACCTATTACACTTATTGGATAGTCTTCTTCCAAACCTTAAGCTGGTGCCGAAGGGTAGGGAAGAAAGAAAACCAATTAGCCTAAAGGTGATGTCCAGAAGGCAATAAGTAAAGACATAATAAAGGGACTGGAGTGAGGGCGTGGAACTATACGGTTACAGTCATGAATCAGGATTGTGGAAGAGGCGTTACTAGGAATAACAGGTTACTCTTTTGAAACATTTTCATGTTTCAGATTTACCGTGCAATATTAATTGAAAACTGTCTTCCCAATTAGATTCTAACTCTAAGATATGCATTTACCAGATTTGATTCTCATATCTGTATGGCGTTACAGATGGTGAGTGGGAGTAAGATATTGGGAATTAGGTGATTAGGTCCTCAATGTATACTAGAATTCTTTGTAATTAGTGATATTTGAGGAAATCACCTGGGTTTTTTGCCTGACGACAAATATTTGGTTTGGAATATCCGTCATTATACACCAATTTCAAACTGATATATCTGTACGTTTATTTTATAAAGTGAGATATAACTTTTTGAAATTATGTCTATGACATTCACCTATATCAGTTGGTGATTAAATAAGGTGCATTCAACAGCGGTGTAATTCTTCTTAACCATAGCTCAGCTTTCAACCTACGACGCACAGGGTTTGAGTTGTTGAACTCAGAGGACTTATACAAAGTATTGTATGTTATCCAGTGTCCATTAGGACAAAGGGGTTGGTACTCGTACTATATTCTGTTTACTCATGACTTCTTCAGTTCTAGACAAGAATTTCGTTGAAATACAAGGTCCAGATATTGAGAAGTTATAAGTATAAGAATAAAGTAGAGAACCATTTGTTGTAAGTATCAGGATTCTTCGAGGTGGATGAAAATGTAGATACTTATGTTTGGTAATCTATTGATAGTAATGGTTTTGGGAACTTGCTTCTTTTTCAGGTTACTCATATATGGATGCACTCCTAGTTGAGTAATGTTGATTGGCATCCTTCCATTTAGTTGACATGCACTGGAGACAACTGCATGATTTGAATCTGATTCCAATTAAATTAGTGTCTCTGTTTCTATATTGTATATAGAAGCTATACGGAGTTGTCCGGCTGATACTTAAAACCAAAATCTGGACGAACTCAAGGCACGTTTTAATAATGGCAGTTTGTGGGTTATCCCGGGCTTCGACGATGGTTATCATTCTACCATCAGGAAGATCAATAGTTATATTGTTCTTGACTCGCCACCAGTTTTAATAAAATTGATTCTTTTCAGAAAACATTAGTGGGGGTATGGTTGAACTGGAAGAAATTCCAGAACCACAAACGATTACTGAAAATTTAATAGAACCTGAGTATTCAATTGGTTGCGACATTCCATTAGTCACTCCGCAGATTTGGTGGGTAACCTCAGGCACCCGAGAAATACTTCGGTCTTCTCAGAGACGGTGACAGGGAGGTTCTTGTTTACCCAGACTGGCCATTGCTGTTGTTCTAGACTATAAGACCCGGTAGGAGGATGAGTATAACGTTGTTCTAAACTAGCTTTGGAAGTGCACGTGTGTATGACTCTGCCAGAGGGTTGTTGTAGTCAGTAGGAGCAGCGGAAGTATAGAGGGCAAGTAGCTTATGTCTATTTATAGACTAAAGAAGGTATAGCAGAAATAGATCATCTATTTTTGATGTGACAGTCATTGGTCTTGATTTCATCATAATAGGATCTGGATCTAGTAAGAAGGTAGTAGAGAGTGATGTCCAGGTATTTTGATGACATGCACTTGATAGGAAGAGATATTCCTATACTACGATCGGTTATACCGTGGTTGTCACAAGGTGGTTTTTCCATATAGGATATGGATATAATATCAGGGATTATAGTGACTAGATCGATGGTTTTAGATCTGGATTTGGGAAGTGTCCTAATTAGGGTACTTTGACATTATTCTAAAGTGTTTTAGAATGGATGACTTCTGGCGAGGTGGTGTACCCGTAGGTGATGGAGTCACCCTCCCTAAAGGGATGTCTTATAGACTGATAAGGAGAGGAATTTGCATGATTGACATATCACTTGCTTAGGCAATTGAGTTAATCATGAGATGTCAAGTACAACACCAGATATTGCTTTTGTACTAGTTGCAATAAGCATATATATTAATCCAATCCTGGAGAATGTTGGGAAGCAGTTATGAACATAAGTGGATGTTCTTGATATATGGTAACGGCAGCCTCCTTCGGGAGACAGTTATCATTTCAAGCTTCCAAGATGACCTGGATGACAGAGTGGCTGTCTGAGTTATAGTTTTCCCTCTTTTGAGGGACAGTATGTTGGACAGTTGGTCCAATCAGATACTGTGGATGGCATGGCGCAGGATATTGATTAAATTCTGGACGATATAGTCTAAGAAGTTTGCTGGATTTGGAGTTCATTTGTGAACTGGGTCCTATCAGATATCCAGAAAAATTCTAAGACAGGTATTGCTCATTTCGGGAGATGGTTATTCTCCGTGAAGTTGGGATATAGAGAGATACAGAAAGAAACATTGGAGCTGATCCACTCACTAAGGCTGTTTCTCGAACACAACAGTTTCGCAAATGAGCTTTACGAGACTGATTAGTAGAGAAGTTGGGTGTTCGGTATTATACGGGCTGTGAGTATGCGACACCGCAATAATTAGCTTTAAGTGCAAGTGGGAGATTGTTGGCTATGTAAGTCGATATACAACACCTCAATACTTGTAGGGAGGCGGAATTTTCAAAAACGAACTTGTTTAGTGAACAAACATCGACTAACCGCTTGAATCGAAGCTAAACGATAACTAACAAAACACATAGTTGTTCTAAACTACTATGCTTAGGGATTATACCTATCGAACCAAGTCCTTCGGCTTTACGATCTCCTCGTCCTCCTCGGCCTTCTCGATGTAGTAGATGATCCACCCGAGAGCAAAACTCCAAGCTTAGCCTCTAAACTTGAGGCAACTAACCTTCTTGGATTGCTAATCAAAGAAGATAGATGAGATAGAGTGAGGGTTATGGATTGTTTAGTCTAACTAATCCTTGTTCTCAACACATGAGAGGTGAGGATTAGGGTTTGAAGAGAGTGAGCTTGAGGAGAGAGAATGTGAATGATATTATCAAGTGAGAATAGTAAGTTATCATAATATATATGAAACTTTAAAATTCATCAATAAAAGAAAAACAAATGATGAATAATCAAGTTTCATAAATATCTAATGGTGATTCATAACCATGACTCATTAATCATTTATTGTGCATTAATGATATGGATGAATCACTCTCATGACTCACTAAACTCATTCAATGCATATGACACCTAAACCTCCTTAGTCACCATCTTCTAGAAGCTTCTCGCACAATTACGAGAACGCCCCTCCTTTCCGCAAAAATACGGAAAAACTTTAGACTGTATAAATCCAATAACCGGATACCAGTAACTGGCTTAAACCAAAGCCGACTGGTAAAAACTGTCCGAAAGTCGTACGTGCGTAAACACACGTATGCGTCCGACCCCTTTGTCGTAAAACCATACGACCTCTATATCGTTTCGCCTGGAGTAGGAAACTCTCTGTGTGGGACTCTAGAGACTCGACTACTACGCTGGCAGTGGGTTTAACCACAGACCGCAAGCGGCACTAGCTGTACGTAACGGTCCCCAGGTAGTTGTCGATAAGAAGGCCGATGAGGAAACCCATCCGAACTCCTACTGAGCCTGCTGTGACAATCTCCATACAGTCCGGTCCGTTCGTCTTAGACTATCGCATATCGGGCCTAGGGGGCGGCAAGCGTCAGTCCCCTAATAGCGGTATAAGTCGTGTCGGAGCGAAGCCCATTACACCCTGAGAAACTACTGGAACCTACCAGCAAATCTCGCTTGCCCTGGCCAGGGACTTTGCGCAATGGCTCTCTGACACAGCGCGATATCAACTCCCAATACCGGGAGAGACGAATCCTGTCTAACCGCCACTGCCTCCAAGTGCTCGGGACTGCACCTAACTGCTACCTGTTTGCACGACTCCTTTGAGCCGTGGTAGGGTAGCAATCTAAGAACAGTGGGACACACTCGAGGCGAAGTAGCAGTGTCAAGTCTGCGGACTATGCTGTACTCATGTCACCTGGGAACTGTTCACTGACGACTGGTATAAAACCAACCAACAGTTCCCTGTGAGTCCTGTCCGGTGTACCCGTAACCTAACGAGCACCTGCATACTATCTCCAGTACGACGTACTGACGGCTGTGGGACAGACCATCTCCCCAACTGGGATGAGAAGCGTACACACTAGTCTACTCCGGAGTATCGATGCTCTGTCTCGATAATCCAATGACCAGGGACCTGAATAAGGATATGCTTGTAGACTACCCAGCCCCTACTAGTCTGACTGCCATCACAACGCTGGTAGACAAGCAAGATCCTAAGAGCTCTATCAATACGTACACTCACATATTAAGATAGAAAAACCAAGTAGCATACTACCATGTTTAGCAAGACTGTTATATACATGTGAATATCCCAAGCTTCCATTAAGTAATATACAAACTAGTATGATACAGTAATGGCCTTCTAGGGCATAAACACTAACAATCTCCCACTTGCACTAGGGCCATGTACTGGCATATCGTAGACCGATGATCTCGAGTAGCCTCTCGAACTGAATCTGAGGTAGGGCCTTCGTGAATGGATCAGCAATGTTCTCTTCAGAAGCAACTCTCCGAACCTCGATCTCCTGACGATCAATGATCTCCCTGATCAGGTGATACCGCCTTAAGATGTGTCTGGACTTCTGATGGGACCTTGGTTCCTTTGCTAAAGCTATAGCTCTGTTGTTGTCGCAATACAGAGGTATTGGATCAACTATGGTAGGAACCACCTGAAGTTCTGTTAGGAACTTCTTCATCCAGACTGCTTCTTTTGCGGCATCGCAAGCAGCTATATACTCCGCTTCCATCGTCGAGTCAGCAACGGTGTCCTGCTTGGAGCTCTTCCAGCACACCGCCCCTCCATTGAGGGTAAAGACATATCCCGACATGGACTTGGAATCGTCTTTATCACTCTGGAAGCCGGAATCAGCAAAGGCCTCCAACCTGAGGTCTTTTCCGCCGTAAACCAAGAACATCTCCTTAGTCCTTCTCAGATACTTGAGAATGTTCTTTACTGCTATCCAGTGCTTCTCCCCTGGGTCTGACTGATACCGGCTTACCACGCTCAGTGCGTAAGCTACATCTGGTCTGGTGCACAACATCGCATACATTATAGAGCCTACCGCAGAAGCGTAGGGTATAATAGACATGCGTTCCCTTTCCAAATCAGTCTTGGGAGACATCTCTTTAGAGAGGGTGATTCCGTGACAAGCCGGTAGATTACCGCGCTTAGAATCTTCCATACTGAATCTTTTCAGTACAGTGTCGATATACCTGGACTGCGAAAGTCCCAACATCCTCTTGGATCTATCACGATAGATCCGGATCCCCAGAATGTAAGAGGCATCATCCAGGTCTTTCATGGAGAACCTGTGTGACAAGAATCCTTTGACAGATTGTAGCATAGGAATGTCATTTCCTATCAATAGAATGTCATCCACGTACAAGACGAGGAATACGACACTTCTGGCTACAACTTTACTATATATGCACGGTTCATCTGGATTTTTGATAAAGTCATATTCTTTGACTGTCTCATCAAAACAGATGTTCCAACTCCGCGATGCCTGCTTTAGTCCATAAATGGACTTAAGCAGCTTGCATACTTTCCCGCTGCTCCCACTCTGATTGAAACCCTCTGGCTGATCCATATAGACGCTCTCTTCTAAATTTCCATTCAGAAAAGCCGTTTTTACGTCCATCTGCCAGATTTCATAATCATGGAAGGCAGCAATAGCAAGAAGGACCCGAATGGATTTGAGCATAGCCACTGGAGAAAAAGTTTCGTCATAGTCCAAACCAGGTCTTTGACGAAAACCCTTTGCAACAAGTCTAGCCTTATAGGTTTCCACCTGTCCATCTACACCAATCTTTTTCTTGAAGATCCATTTGCATCCTATGGGTTTTACCCCATCTGGAGCAAAGTCCAAAGTCCATACTTTGTTGGTGTACATGGACTCCATTTCGGTCCGCATTGCATCTAGCCATCGTACCGAGTCGCCGCTCTGGATGGCCTGCTGGAAGTCAGTAGGTTCATCATCATCTATGATGCAATCCTCTCTATCCCCATCTATGAGAAAACCGTAGTATCTCTCAGGCGGATGAGACGGCCTACTACTCCTGCGGAGGGGTGCGGGAATGTCCTGTTCTTCTTGAACTACTGGTTCTACCAAACTTTCAGTAGCAGTTTGTGGTTCTGGAATTTCTTCCAGTTCTACTACGCTCCCACTCTTCTGATTTTCTAAAAATTCAGTTTCTAAGAAGCGGGCATGACGAGAAACAAAAACCTTTTGTTCCTCTGCGTAATAGAAACAATATCCTGTAGAGTTCTTTGGATATCCCACAAACTTACACTCTACTGAGCGTGCCTCGAGCTTGTCCGGATGCTGCTTTTTTACAAAAGCTGGACATCCCCATGTCTTCAGGTACTGAAGATAGGGTTTCTTCCCACTCCACATCTGATATGGTGTGGTAGGCACAGTTTTGGTTGGAACTCTGTTCAGAAGATATGTCGCTGATTCTAGCGCATAACCCCAGAAAGATCGCGGTAACTCAGCATTATTCATCATGGATCGTACCATATCCAATAGGGTTCGATTCCGTCTCTCCGATACACCGTTGTGCTGTGGAGTGTATGGAGGAGTAAGCTGAGAGAGAATTCCTTTCTCTTTTAGGTAACCTAGGAACTCGGCACTTAAGTATTCTCCACCTCGATCAGATCTCAGTGTCTTAATACTTTTGCCTGTTTGGTTTTCCGCTTCACTCTTGTATTCCAGGAATTTCTCAAAGGCTTCGGATTTATGCTTCATTAAGAAGACATGTCCAAACCTAAAGAAATCATCTGTAAAAGTAATGAAGTAGGAATAACCACCTCTCGCATGTGTAGACATTGGACCACATACATCGCTGTGTATGAGTCCTAAGAGCTCGCTCGCTCTTACTCCTTGTCCAGTAAATGGAGTCTTTGTCATCTTTCCTTTGAGACAAGATTGACAAGTGTCATAAGTTTGATATTCGAACGAGTCCAAATATCCTTCTCTATGCAACTTAGTCAACCTTCTCTCATTGATGTGACCCAGTCTACAATGCCATAAGAAAGATTTATTTAAATCTGGAGACTTTCTTTTTAGTGTGTTCTGGACATTGAAAATTTGGAGTTGGTTTAAAACATATATACCGTTATTTAAAGTACCGGACCCAATCAAACCATGATTAAGGTGGATGTTAACAACATCTCTTACAAACGTGAAATCATAACCTTTATTTGATAACAAGGAAACTGATATGATATTACACGTTAAACTTGGTACAAAATAACAGTTATGTAAAACCAAAATGTGTCCACTCGTCAATCCCAGGTGATAATTCCCGACGGACGCAGCTCCCACGCTAGCTCCGTTAGCAACCTTTAGGGTCATATCACCTTCCTTCAGCACTCTACGGTTTCTCAGTGCCTGCAATGAATAGCAAATATGAGATCCTGATCCGGTATCCAATACCCAGGAAGTAGAGTTGATCGACAGACAATTCTCAATTACAAACACACCTGAAGTCGAAGCCACAGCTTGCTTCGGTTCCTGGTTCTTGGCGTTCCACGCCTTGCAATCCTTCTTCCAGTGCCCTTTCCTATGACAATGGAAGCACTCATCCTGGCCCACTACCGGTACCGCAAACTTTTTCTTTCCCTTCCCTCCCACCTTACTTACACCTCCTCTAGGTTTGGGTGCGGCCTTCTTCTTCCTTCCTTTGGCCCTAGCCTTGGACCCGGAAGAAGATGCACCGCCAACAAACATAGCGGGTGTTTCCCTTGCCTTCTGCAAGGTGCCCTCTGCACTCCTTAACATGTTCAGGAGTTCCGGAAGTTCAACTTCTTTTCCTTGAAGGTTGAAGTTCAGGATAAACTGGGCGTAGGTGGGAGGAAGGGACTGGAGAATAAGGTCTGTATAGAGCTCATTATCCAAAGTCGTCCCAAGGTCTGCGAGCTCTTCAATATAGTCGATCATCTTTAGGACATGTTCTCCTACCGATGACCCGACAGCCAACCTCGCTCGAAACAAGTTCTTAGAGGTCTCGTATCTTGCTATACGAGATTGCTCTCCATAAAGTTCCTTTGTATGGAGAAATATGCCATCTAGGGTCATATCCTCGTGCCTCCTCTGATGTTCATTGTTCATTGAGGCAAGCACGATGCACTCGGCTTTCGCGCAATCTAAATCCCAGGTTTTGTGGATTTCCTTATCCGCATTGCTGGATTTGGGACCAGGGACAGCAGGTGCCGTAGCGGTGAGGATGTACCCCAATTTGTCATAGATCAAAGCCATTTTGACATTCCGCAGCCAATCTTTATAGTTTGGCCCTGTCAGTATATTTTTCTCTAAAAGTAACTTAAGTCCAGTCATTTTCAGGGTCGCTGCAATTAGGAGAGAGAGAAGAAAACTCTTTAGCATGATGCTCTTGCAAGTTTAGAGTGGTTTTTAGTTTATCTAAACTGGATGGCTCCCACTGTTTCTCGAATCCTTCCTCAAACCATAAAAGAAGAATTAGCCAGGACTATTCTCACAGTACAATACTTGCTTAACCGTTCAGCCAGGCCAGTGTCGATACTTCGAGGGAGGTTTTCCAACGCTTTCGCGAAGTTCCTTAATTAAATAACCTCTTTTCTCTGGGGGCGTAACCCCGCTGACACTTTTCTGGACACCTACTTGGTTTATAGCATTGATCGTTAAGTGACGAATATCCTGATAAGTAGCATATACTCACAGTAGGATCGGGATCCAAATATCATCGTATGATAATGTTGAAGGAATCCTACCAACATTCATCAAACTCCAAATGGTATGCATCTCTTTGCAAATTTCAGTTTCTTTAGAAATTCCCGATATAAGTTTTTGCCCCATGCTCTTATGACCTTGACGTATGCCAACAAATCATAAGTCACATGTCAAGTTCTTCCCATCATTAACTTGTTAATTTGAACCCACACGTATATACCCTTGACGTATGCCAACAAGGTAATGCGACTGTCCCAAACCAACACATCTATCTATGCAACAAATGAATACCCCAGCAGCTACCAAACACTATGCCTTGACGTATGCCAACAAGCATAGCTTGAATACTACTGACCATCCATAAGAAATGACGGAGGGCTACGACTGGTTTTGGCGAAACCGTGAACGTAGTGAACTTGATATAACCGAAGGAACCTGATAGCTTTTAAAAGGAGTGGTTAAAGCTCCGCATTTAAAAATATCTGTTTTAAAAATTAACCGAGTGGTTTCTTTTAAATTGTTCCAACGATTTAAACTTTGGTTTGTTTTTCTTTGCATTAGAGATAATGCGTCCCATCATTAACCTATCATTGCAGAAAACAACGAAAATACAACGTCCTCTTATGCCATCCACATTCGCCAGACGCAATAATAGGCATTCCAGATCACAGATGAACTTTATTGGATTTGCAAGTAATCCGTGTTTGTTTCGAGCCTGCAACAAAAGACGGATTACACAGTTGTGATGAATAGCCATTACCCCACCCTAGACCCCAACGGGTACGGCAAACTACCCGCCCGGCAGTTTGTGCACCCCACCTTGGGTCTGTCCTAGGAGCAAAAACAGTAAAATGAAATAATACAACGGTGGCTACAACCGCAACCTGGATGTGCCCCGCAAAATAATATTACAACAAATTACATTTACATCAAATGAATTAAATAATAACCCATCACATAACCCCGGCTATACATCACAACAGTCCAACACAGTTCATATCCACAAACAGTAAAAACCATTACAGAAATGTGCAACCCCCTGCCAACCGACATACTAGCAGTTAGGGGAGGTTTACGAACACATTATACAAACACAGATATAATCCATCAAGCAAATACTGTATAATTTCGATCGATTAAACACTTTTAATTTTGCTCCAATACTGCTCTGCAAATCTGAAACCTGAGCAAAAATTAAATATTCCAGAAAATCCTAAATATCACAGAGAACCATCACAAGAAAAATGGGTCCCTGAATCGTCAACTCGGCGGCGGAAGCGCGGCGGGATCAGTGCTATCCGCTGCGGATCCGCGGCGCCGTAGGCGATTCAGGGCACCAACTTTTTTGTGTGTTCTACTACTATCATTTTAAGCTTTCTGAACATCCCTGAAAAATTTTTGGACTTCATTTATAAATCGACAGAAACATGATATTTTAGGGTTTTCCGGTTTCGTTTTTTCCGTTCGAAATTCATACAAATTTGCAAAAAGGTTATTTATTGTTTAGCGAGGCTCTGATACCACTGTAAGTCGATGTACAACACCCCAATACTTGTGGGGAGGCGGAATTTTCAAAAACGAACTTGTTTAGTGAACAAACATCGACTAACCGCTTGAATCGAAGTTAAACGATAACTAACCAAACACATAGTTGTTCTAAACTACTATGCTTAGGGATTATACCTATCGAACCAAGTCCTTCGGCTTTACGATCTCCTCGTCCTCCTCGGTCTTCTCGATGTAGTAGATGATCCACCCGAGAGCAAAACTCCAAGCTTAGCCTCTAAACTTGAGGCAACTAACCTTCTTGGATTGCTAATAAAAGAAGATAGATGAGATAGAGTGAGGGTTATGGATTGTTTAGTCTAACTAATCCTTGTTCTCAACACATGAGAGATGAGGATTAGGGTTTGAAGAGAGTGAGCTTGAGGACAGAGAATGTGAATGATATTATCAAGTGAGAATAGTAAGTTATCATAATATATATGAAACTTTAAAATTCATCAATAAAAGAAAAACAAATGATGAATAATCAAGTTTCATAAATATCTAATGGTGATTCATAACCATGACTCATTAATCATTTATTGTGCATTAATGATATGGATGAATCACTCTCATGATTCACTAAACTCATTCAATGCATATGACACCTAAACCTCCTTAGTCACCATCTTCTAAAAGCTTCTCGCACAATTACGAGAACGCCCCTCCTTTCCGCAAAAATACGGAAAAACTTTAGACTGTATAAATCCAATAACCGGATACCAGTAACTGGCTTAAACCAAAGCCGACTGGTAAAAACTGTCCGAAAGTCGTACGTGCGTAAACACACGTATGCGTCCGAACCCTTTGTCGTAAAACCATACGACCTCTATATCGTTTCGCCTGGAGTAGGAAACTCTCTGTGTGGGAATCTAGAGACTCGACTACTACGCTGGCAGTGGGTTTAACCACAGACCGCAAGCGGCACTAGCTGTACGTAACGGTCCCCAGGTAGTTGTCGATAAGAAGGCCGATGAGGAAACCCATCCGAACTCCTACTGAGCCTGCTGTGACAATCTCCATACAGTCCGGTCCGTTCGTCTTAGACTATCGCATATCGGGCCTAGGGGGGCGGCAAGCGTCAGTCCCCTAATAGCGGTATAAGTCGTGTCGGAGCGAAGCCCATTACACCCTGAGAAACTACTGGAACCTACCAGCAAATCTCGCTTGCCCTGGCCAGGGACTTTGCGCAATGGCTCTCTGACACAGCGCGATATCAACTCCCAATACCGGGAGAGACGAATCCTGTCTAACCGCCACTGCCTCCAAGTGCTCGGGACTGCACCCAACTGCTACCTGTTTGCACGACTCCTTTGAGCCGTGGTAGGGTAGCAATCTAAGAACAGTGGGACACACTCGAGGCGAAGTAGCAGTGTCAAGTCTGCGGACTATGCTGTACTCATGTCACCTGGGAACTGTTCACTGACTACTGGTATAAAACCAACCAACAGTTCCCTGTGAGTCCTGTCCGGTGTACCCGTAACCTAACGAGCACCTGCATACTATCTCCAGTACGACGTACTGACGGCTGTGGGACAGACCATCTCCCCAACTGGGATGAGAAGCGTACACACTAGTCTACTCCGGAGTATCGATGCTCTGTCTCGATAATCCAATGACCAGGGACCTGAATAAGGATGTGCTTGTAGACTACCCAGCCCCCACTAGTCTGACTGCCATCACAACGCTGGTAGACAAGCAAGATCCTAAGAGCTCTATCAATACGTACACTTACATATTAAGATAGAAAAACCAAGTAGCATACTACCATGTTTAGCAAGACTGTTATATACATGTGAATATCCCAAGCTTCCATTAAGTAATATACAAACTAGTATGATACAGTAATGGCCTTCTAGGGCATAAACACTAACAGGCTATAGTGCCCTCAAGTCAATTATTGAATCGCAGGCACGCGATTGCGATGATTAAGGGATGACCTATACAGATAGAACAGTCTTACTCAAGATAATAGTATGCTATCTGGTTTGTCTTTATCATCATGTACATGCTTTATATGGTATTACAGATCACTATTACATGTTGATAGAGGCCATAGGATTCTTGCTTGACTACTAGTATTATGATGGCGATCATATACGTGGGACCTGGGTGGTCTATAAGCACATCCTTAAATGTCCCTAGTCGTGGGAGTATCGAGACTGGGCATCGATACTCCAGAGTAGACTAGTGTATACTGATCGAGACCCCGATGAGGGGCGGTGGCCAGGTCTCACAAGCCATTGGTGTTAGTTTGTTCACCTAAGATAGTATACATGTGCTCATTGGGTTATGAGTATACTGGATAGACTCGCCGGGAACATGCTAGTTGGTAATATACCTATTGTCAGATAGTAGTTTCCAGGTGACATGTATGCAGGTTAGTCTGTCGACCTGAGATCGTCATTTATCTCATGGGAGTTCCCACTGTGCTTTGATTACTACCGTACCACGGCTCAAAGGAGTCGTGCAAACTTGTTTTAGTTGGGTACAGTCCTAAGCCATATGGAGGCAGTGATCGGATTGTCAGGGATTCGTCTCTCCTGGTATTGGGGGTTGATGTCGCGTTGTGCACGGGTAGCCATCACCAGAAATCCTTGGTCAAGATAGTCGAGAATTACTAATTTGGATCAGTAGTTTCTCAGTGGGTGATGGGTTTCATACCGACACTAAATGTCGCGTTATTAGGGGTCTGACTTTATCCACCCCCTAGACACGATATGCAATACTCATAGACGAATGAACCGGACTGTATAGATATTGTCACTGTCAGTCTCAATCGGGTTTCAGGATGAGTTTGCTCGTCGGCCTCCCTTTCGCTCAATACCTGGGTAGCCGTTACGTACAGCTAGTGCTGCCGACGTGCTTGTGGTTAAACCCACTGCCAGCGTATTGACGAGTCTTTAGAGTCCCACACAGAGGGTTTCCCTGCTTCGGGTGAAACGATGTAGAGGCCGTATGGTTTTACGGTAAGGTTCGACCATATACGTGCATGATTATTGTAAAAACGCGATACGTTTTTATGATATGCGTTCTACTCAGTTCTCTACTTACCGCAATCAAGACGGTGTCACTTTGCAGCTAGCCGATTGAGTACAGGTCGATCCACAGGGAGATGGTAGTATGTCTGTTCTTGTCTTAGACGAGTCAATAAAGAATGTGTATAAGTGTTTGTCCAAATCTATCCTAAGTGTTCGTATTTATATTCATATAAGCTTGTTAGGGTTAAGATTGGTGAGTAGAGTTAGAATTAGTCTTGTACTTGTCTTTTGACGATGTTGGGATAATCGAAAGTAGCGAGGATTAGGAAGACATATGAATGGGATTTGCGAGTTTAAGTAAGCTTTCCAACGCTAAATCTATTCCTAGTGCCCCTTGTCCGTCCGCTAAATGCGCTTATTTCCAACCCTAAGCCAAACACCGACAACCATGTATCCAATTAAATCACAACTATATATCACGTTGTAGTGCGCTTAAAGGACTTCTCGACTTAGGTCGCGGCTATATGTTATATATAGCGCGCCTAAGTGAGGGGGTTGCATTTGTTTGGTCTAGGTTCGTTTTAGGATGTTTCCTGAAGAGAAGCACAAGAGATTTTTCCGTCCCTCATACTAACCTTTCTTAGCCCCTAACAAGTATGGAAATTATTCACACATGAAAATGAAAAGAAAACAAAGCAAGAAAGAAGCAAAGAAAGAAAGGAAAAATACGGTTTTACAAGCTAACTACTTGGGTCCTCACCTAAGTAAGGAACTCCGTCGGGTATCATGGCTTGAAAATAATACGGATAAGAAGGGAAGGAAAATAACAAAGAAATATCAACTACTTAACAACAAGAAACAAAATTACACTTAGGAATTAAAATTACAATACATGAATTAAAAGATACAAGTTAAATAAAAAACCCCATCTTCATTGATTTTCCACTCAAGAGCTCTCACTACACTTTAATATAGAATAGATGAAGAGGAAGAAGAAGATACAAACTAACCTACACAAAAATCTAACTGAAAAGAAGCATCCTTTACTTGGTATAAAACTGGGCTATTTATAAGCAGAGAGCTGAAACCCTTGTAGGGTTAGCGCGGCAGCAAGGTTTCAGGAGGTATCGTTCATGCCGTTTTCAAAATTTTGCCGTTCTAAAGAATCCTAACCCTAGAATCTTAACTAGTGATTTAAACAAAACAACATGCAAACAACTTTGCATACAAAATGAATGAGGAATACAATCTTTGTAGACCGGTCCTTCACTTCTAAAGCTCCATGTAGTAGTCCTTTCGCTCCAAGTAGTGAACATCCGAACTCAAGTAAGGGTTCACATAAAGAAATGAACAAGCTTGCTCGAAGTCTTCGAGGCTGAAGATGATCTAGGTCGAGGAGACTCAAGCTCATTCTACCTCTTCACTAATGGTAAATTAGTGAAGCAAACATCCTAAACTAAATGGCTAATATAGTAGAGGATGATGAAGTAGAAAATGGGCTCACTTTAGATTTAATTTTCTCACAATATTTCATCACCTTTTCAAACCCTAGAAAGCTTTTTTTTAAGAGGAAGAAGAAGATGAAGTGATGATGAGAATGAAAACTAATGAGGTGAGGATATGAACCATGGGTAAGTTAGTGTCATACACTAACCCTTGTAGAGACTTGACTATGGTTAGTATAATGGTTGGGTTAATAAATATCTACAAGTGAAACAAAAATGGTGGACTTATTCAATGTTTCTACAAGCTTCTACAAGCTTGTAGCCATGACAAATAACCATCCAATTTTGAATTACTTAGATAAATATAAACCCTACATTATATCAAGTATGGTGTAAGTCTCATACACCCATGAAGCATGTGGCATCAAGCATGACACGAATAAAATGTACATTAATATATATCACATATATACTATATGCACACAAGTAAGAAAAAGAATACTTAGTGAGCAAATATTAGTTAATGTAAGTTAACATATCAAATATATAATTATACATTAAATTATCAAATCAACACTTGATTTAATAATCCGGTTATATCACATACAACCGACTAATATCATACGAATCTACTTATTGAATCAACACTTGATCCGATAACCCAGCTATATCATATATAACCGACTGATAACACATATCACGAGAATAAAATGCGGTATCACATACGCATATTAATCTCGGGCTCGCACATATCACATATGTGCTCTTACTTCGTTTCGCATGAACCAGGAAATCTCTGTGTAGGACTCTAAAGACTCGTCAATACGCCGGCAGTAGGTGATGATCATATCAAACACCCACAAGCCGCAAGCGGTCTGCTAAACGTAATGGCCACCCGGGTATTGAGCGATCAGAAGATCAACAAGCAAGCCTGCTCATACTCCTGCGAATCAAGTCAGTAACAATACTGTACAGTCCGGTCTTTTCGTCAGATATGTCACATATCACAGCTTGGGGGTGGTACAACGTCAGACCCTAATAGCCTGATAAGTCATGCCGATGCAAGGTCCATAACTGGTTCGAAAACCTACTGATAACACTTACCAGTAGATCTCAGCAACCTTGGCCAGGGATTTCCTGTTATGGCCAATCGAGCATAGCGCAACATCAACTCCCAATACCGGGAGAGACGAATCCCCTCCTATCGCTCATTGCCTCTATGTGACTCGGGACTGTTCCCAAAAACCACCTTTTTGCACGATCTCTTGACCGTGGTATGGTGGAAATCAAAGCACAGTGGGAATCATACAAGACTCTATGACAATCTCAGGTCGACAGACTAACCTGTACCAGTGTCACCAGAGAACTACTATTTGACGATAGGTATAATACCATCTAGGAGTTCTCGGCAAGTCCGTTCAGTGTACCCAGTCTCCACTGAAAACCCGTATACCTTCTCTGATGTCAAACACCAATGGATATGGGATCATCCATCGCTCATCATATGGGTTGAGAAGCGTATACGCTAGTCTACTCTCGAGTATCGATGCCCTGTCTCGATACTCCCACGACTAGGAACATTTGAAGGATGTACTTGCCGACTACCACTGCCCCACTAGTATGATCCGCATCATAATCCTGGTAGTCAAGTACTCATCCTAAGGGCTTTATCAACATGTAATAGAGAGACAATAAGTGTACATGTTAAGATAAAGTGCAACCAGATGGCATACTATCATGTCGAGCAAGAAAGTCCTCCCTATATATGTCCAAGCATCCACTACAATATATCCACTGTGTTATCCTTTGTGTCAACTCTCCTGATCTCGATCCCTTGGAGATCAACCATCTCCCTGATCAGGTGATACTGTCATCAGAATATGTCTGGAACGCTGATGGAACCGGTGTTTCTAGGCCAAAACCACAACTCCATTGTTGTCACAATAACAATTATTGGACTCTCAATGGTAGGAACCTTGTTCATCTCATGAACAAGAAATGTCCAGACAGCCACATTGGTAGTATCGTTGGTAGCGATGTATTCAGCCTTTATTGTCTAATATGTCACGGTATCTATCTTGGAACTCTTTCAACATACCGTCCATCCACTGAGGGTAAAGAAAATGCCTGTGACTGACTTTCAGTCGTCCTTGTCACACTGAAAGCTCGAACCAAGAACATTCATTCAGTGCTTCTCAAGTACTTAAGAATGTCCTCCACAGCTGTCCAATGATTCTCCCAAGATCCGATTGATTCCTGATCACTACACCTAGTGAGTCATCTACATCTGGTCTAGTACATAACATCGCATACATGATAGAGCCTACTGCCGAAGCATAGGGTATCCCTTGCACGCGAGCTCTCTCCAAATCAGTCTCGAAAGATATCTTTTTGAAGAGAGTGATTCCTGAGTAAGTGGACGAACCACCACGCTTAGAATCTTCCATAATAAACCCCTTTAGTATGGTGTTAATGTACCTGGATTTGGGACACTCCCAGTATCCACTTAGATCTATCATCATATATCATAATCCACAAGATGTAGTAGGTATCATTCAGATCTTCCATGGAGAATCCTCGTGATAAGAGGAGCTTGACCGAGTGTAGCATAGGAAACCATTTCCTATCAAGAGTATGTCATCTACGTATAATACGTGTAAGACAAGCTCACTCTCTACAACATTCTTGTATATACAAGGTTCATCTACCATTTTGATGAAGTCAAACTTTTTGACTGCCACATCAAAACAGATATTCCAACTCCACGATACTTGCATTAATCCTGATGGACTTAAGCATAGTTTTGAAAGTCTCAACTTTTCCATTTACATCAAGAATCTTTTTAAGATCCATTTGCTCCCAATGTGTTTTACCCCTTCAGGTGCAACATGCAAAGTCATACTTTGTTGGTGTACATGGATTCCATCTTTGATCTCATAGCATCCAGCCTTTTCACAAAGTCTCCACTTGTGATGACCTGCCTGAACCTAGTTAGGCTATCATCTACCATGATGCAATTCTCGCTCCCACTGTTACCGAGAAGACCGTAGTATCTCTCAAGTGGATGAGAAACCCTACCAGATTTGCGGAGAGGCTGAGATTCGTTGGAGACTATTGAATCCTTTGGTTCCATTAAATTATCAGCTGTTAGTTTGTCAAGCTGGAACAACAACCAGTTCTACCTCATGAACACAAATTTCTTCACAAGAAATTCCTTTTCTAAAAGGGTGGCATGCTAAGAAACAAAACACCTTTTGCTCCTCAGTTAGGTAGAAAATATACCCTCGCAAATGTTTGGGTTATCCTAACAAACTTATACAGAACTGACCTTACCTCGAGCTTGTCCGGATTTTGCTTTTCAACATAGGCCGGACAACCCTATATCTTAACTTGTTTAAGACATGGTCTCTTCCCATTCCATATCTCATATGTAGTGGTAGGCATTGATTTGGTTGGAACCCCATTCAATAGGTATGCAGCTTCTCAAGTGCATAACACCAAAAGAAAACAGGCAACTCAGCAGTACTCATCATAGAGCGCACCATATCTCATAGGGTGCGATACCTCCGCCCCGATACACCGTTGTGCTATGGTGTACTCGAAGGAGTAAGCTGAGAGAGAATCACATTATCATTTTAAAAACTTCAGGAACTCCACGCGCAAGTATTCGCCTTCTCGATTACATCGAAGGACTTAATACTTCTACCCTTCTGGTTCTCAACTTCAAGCTTATATTCCTCGAATTTCTCAAAAGTTTCAGACTTGTGTTTCAACAGGAACATATGCCCGAATCCTGAGAGAAGATCAGTGAATATAATGAAGTACGAAGAACCAGCCTTGGCATTTGTAGACATATGACCGTATACATCATCATGTATCCATCCCAAGAGTTCAGTAACTCTTTCTCTATTTCCAATAAACGGAGTATTGGTCATTTTACCTTTGAGACAAGACTGGCAAGTATCATAAGATGAAAATTCGAACAGATTCTCATGTTCATCCTTATGTAACTTAGCTGGTCGTGTCGCATTGATATGACCTAGTCTACAATGCCACAAGAAGGATTCGTTCATTTCTGAATTACTCCTCTTGTGCGTGTTCTATATGCTTTGAACTGTGGTTTGATTTAGAACGTATATGCTAATATATAACGTGCCTGACCCAATCAACTCTTGATTAAGGAAAATGTTCACAACATTATCCTCCAATACAGAATTATATCCTTCTTTAACTCAGTAAAGAATATGATGTAATGTTGTATATCAGGTTCGGTATCTAATAACATTTGTTCAGAATCAATGTATCTAATACAAGGTGATATTTGCCAACTGGTTTGGCTGCAACAATTGCATCATTCTCTACACTTAGAGACATATCACCCATTCCCAATTCTCTACCTTTCTGTAGCCCATGTAACATATTACATATGCGGGATCCTGATCCGATATCACATACCCAGGACGCAGAGGATACTGAAAAACAGTTCTCAGTAATGAACACACCCGAAGAAGATACATCAACATGCACTTTCTTCAATTGGGTAGCATGGGAATCCGGATATTCCCCTATTTCCTGCTCGGACTTATAACAATTATAAGATAGAGCGGAACCAACATTCCCCAGCACAGTATAATAAGCAGGTTCGGTCAATGCATCCATATTATTATCTTGATTAAGGCATGACATGGTCGCTACCAGGAGAGAGAGAGAGAAGAAAACACTCTGCGTGCGCTCATGCAAGATCAGATTGGTTATTATTTTATCTAATCAGGATGGCTCCCACTATTTTTATCAAATCTTCCTTCAAACTCTAAAAGGTAAGACTAGCCGGGATTAATTACACCCTACATTTGAGGGAGGTTTGCCAATGTTTCGGCCAGGCTAGTGTCGGTACTTTGAGGGAGGTTCCCCGTGCTTTCGCACGGACCTAATTAAAATAAACCTCATTTTCCCACGGGCGTAACCCCGTTAACACCTTTCTAGACACCTACTTGATCGGCTAATTGTAATGTGCAAAACTCTTCCAGGAGTAACTCTTACTCGCAGTGGGTGTCGGGATCCAACTATCTCATAGAAGGTATGCAATCTCATTGCAAATTTCAACACTTGAAATTCCCGATAATAGTTTTTACCCCTAGCGTCCTATGACCTTGATGGAGGCCAAATTACCCATGGGGCGTGAGTCAAGTTCAACCCGTTCATTTCTTGATTGAATTAGACCCACCTGTACGACCCTTGACGGAGACCAAACTACGCCTGTCACGCCCCGCTTCCCAGAGTACGCTAAGATAGGCACGTGACATAGCCAACCATGCTACCTGTGGATAGGAAAAATCCTTCCACAGTCACATTACGGCTGTAGAGATATCAAGATCAGGAAAGTAAACTAAACTATCTAGTACATGTCCATAAGCCAGAGTAAAAGAGTCCAGAATTTACAATGTGCGGAAGCCAAAAGATATAATAAAGGAAACACCTGGAAGTGAAACTACATACCGACCGGAACTTCACCGCTCGGTCTAACAACGGCAATACTCCTAATCAGTCTGCAACAAGGTAGAAGAATCTGGGCCATGCAAAACCCAGACGTCAGCACGTCATGTCATCAAGTAATAAAATATAAACAGGGTAACAGACAATGCAAATATAATCATGAATGAAAAGCAGGTGTAACAGTAATGTAAATCAGGGCAGTGAAGGGTAGTGTGCAGTGAGTAAACTGAACTGTTCTATTAGGTTATCTACTCTCAAGTCTTTGAAATCAATTTGATGAATCATTGATGTAACTCAATAGTATCCCGTGCATGCCCGGGACCACGGTCTACAGAATCTCGGGCTGAAACCGAGACGTGCCGCTAGGCAGTAAAAGGTAGCAGGTACAGACGAGTGATGTCAGCATCATCACTCCGGGGCTGGCCTAGCCCGTAAGACTGATCAGAACAGGTATCAAACTGTTGAGTTCCAAGTCAGGTTTCATCATTGATTTCCCCATACCCCCAAGCTATGAGTGTTCAAGTCAGGTATTCAGTAATCGAGCACTAATGCCAACACAGGATCAGGTAAGAGCAGCTTTGTCTGGATAGACAATAGGAACAGTCCGTGAGGACTACATGTCAGGTTAGTTGGCATTAGACACAAGATCAGGTAACGGGTTAAGCCATGGTACATCAGGTCAAGCCAGGTAATATATAAAGATGTCATGTCATGTCAGGAGTGTACGGTACCATGTCATATCAAGTAGGCAGTGCATCAGGTCAAGTCAGGTAGTGTATATATATCAAGTCATGTCAAGTAGTGGTATATCAGGTATCAAGTGAAGCAGTGGTATGTCAGGTCATAACAGGCAGTGCACATGTGTCAAGCGAATGCTCATACTAAAACTGTAGCAAGTACGGATGCACGGTAAAGCATGGATGCACAAATATTTATCAGGGATTACATCATGACTATATAGGATGCACAAGATCAAGTATGGGATACTAATGTAATAGTAAAATGAAATAATATGGTCACGACGTGCAACTAGATATGTAATAAACCGTAAGGATACAGACAGATACTATAAAACTGTAAATCGGTAAAATTTGCTGAATATTAAAACACAAGCACTATTATTTATTTAAATAGATATTGATATAATAATATTAACATGGATAACATATTCAAGACGATTAATAACTATAAAAGTGGTATTGATTAACCATGCACAAGAAAGTTCCGTTCAGAAATTCAGCGTCACCCTGATTTGTAAAATAGCTTAAAAATAACAAACGTTCTCCAAAAGGGACGTGTCTTATACCAAAACAAATATAATTCAATAAGGTTTTCATTTTTATAAGTATAAACATCTCAGGTTGTCCCTAAAAAAAGTTATGAACATCCGAAGTTGAAAGTTTCCTGCTGGAATTTCTCTGGACAGCAGTTTAAAGACATATTCATTTGCATTTTACGTTATTTAAAAAGTTTATTTTGTAAGTAAATATTTCATAAAGTTATAGTATTCTGAGTTATCTTCGTAACGAACTAAAGAACGTATACTAATGATTTTTATATGATTTATAATGAATTTTATAAGGTAAGGTGTACAGTAAATTTCAGATTTGTCGTATCCGCTTTGCAACGACGTTTCATGTGTAAACTATAATATTTTCAAATGTATAATATTATAAAATGCAGATTATAAACTAATTACAGATAATAATAAGAAATATTACGACGATATATATTTTAAATGATATGGATACAGTATACTGTAATCTAGTATGTCACAAGATAAGTTTTCATGATCTAGATTTAAAATGATATAAACGGATGCAAACGGAACATCGAAACGTTATAAAATTAAACATGGGATACTAGATTTAAACTATAGGTATGGTATTTATTTAAATAGGTATAAAATGAATTATATAGCATGTAGCAAGATTAACTTGCCTAGACGGAACAAGAACGGATGTGTACGGAACGTCCTTCGTCGGCGAAATGTCGCGACGCGCGCATGGTACACGGAACGGTTCCAAACAACGCACGAGGGTGATCACGCAAGTCAGGTACGTTCACTGGATCACTCGGATCGTCAGCGACGAGCATGGCTCCGGCGGTGATCACCGGAATCAAGAAACAAGATCAAGAAAAAGAAAGAAGAAAGAAGAAGAAGAAGTAAGAAGAAGAGGTTGTGTATTTAAATAAAGAAAGAAAAATTAAATAAATAAAAAATATATATAAATAGATATATGCAGAGGAGAGAGAGAGAGAGAAAGGGGTTGTTGGTTTGTTAGGAAATTAGATTTAAAATTTTAAAAGATTTTTAGATTTAAAATTTTAGATAAGAGGTTTCAGTTTGTTAAAGAAATCGTATGAAAATATTTAAACTAAATTTTAAAATTAAATAAATTGAATTTTGGCGGGATACAAAAATATTTCAAAACGCGCCCGGGTCGGGTCTAAAAATTCAGATTTAAAATACGAAAAATATGTGCGACTTTCAAAATTCAAAATGAATGCTCAGGTAACGAAAATGCATACCCCCAAGAACGGATGCACGTACATGCGCGTAGCCATCCAAACACGTCCGTTTCACTGAACGGGACGATAACAAGATGCGCGGATGCTACCACGGGGTTAGGGGTATCATGCAGGCTATGAAATGCAATTTTAAATTATTTTACATGACCTAAAATGTTATATGGTAAAAGATACAATGCTAGGTAAAATGCCAGTATGCAGTATACATGAGATGCACGTGTCTATGTAACAAGTCAGGTTAATCTATAAATATGAATCAAACAGGTTCAAGCAAGCGAGTCAGGTCGAATGCAATGTAAGATGTAAAAGTACCATTCGCACCTAAAACCCGTTAAATCAAGAAAATACCACAGATAAGTAAATACGGGAACTGGAATTGGTATAAATGAACTCGGTTGTTACAACGCCGTACGAATACCCTAATCTAATCGCATCTCATGCTGTAGATAAGCACTAGTTAGCTACCGAACACTACGCCTTGACGGAGGCCAAACTACTGCAGCACGAATACTATGTGTACTTATTTGAAATGACGGAGGGCTACGGCATGTTTTTATGAAAACATTTTGCGTAATGAACTTGATATCGTTGTAGAATCGAGCGATTTTGAAAAGGAATGTTTTTTAGGCTTTTACTAGTTTCGCTAAAGAGGTCACTCCCGGTGAAGGGATCTCGACTCTTTCCTTATCGAATAGGGTGCAGGATATTTCACAAATACCACTATGCAAAGCAAAAACTATAGAAGCAATCAAAAGACAAACCCAGTAGGTTGTAGCATCTGCTATTTTCGCTAAAGAGCTCACTCCCGGTGAAGGGATCTCTGCTCTTTCCTTATCGAATAAGGTGCTGGATATTTTACAAGGAATACCGCTATGCAAAGAAAAAACTAGAGCTGCCAGTTTTTAAAACAAGATTTTGCAACATATTTAGGTTTCTTTTATTTCATTAATCTCATTAATGAAGTCCCATCAATTATGCTTCCTAAGCATCACAGAAGAAACGAAAGTAGCAATAGTTATTATATATCATATATATAAAATAGGCATTCGTCTTAGAACGTATCAAGTGATCACATCACAAAATATCAGCAGCAGAAGAATCACATATGAAATATTGGATATACTAGGAATTCTGTGTTTTAAATTAAGCCAGTATAAAACACAGATTCCACGGTCGCGATGAATAGCCAAACCCACATCCCTAGACCCCTACGAGAGCGGCAAGCAACCCTGCCAATTCTAGAGTTAGGAGACCCGGTCTTGACTCCTCGAGATGGTCTCCCACTGACCCTAGAACCCGGTTACTTGTGCTCCCCGCCTTGGGTCTATCCTAATGCGGAAAAGTAAATAATATATATCAATGGTGACATCATCCTCAACCCGGAAGTGCCCCAATAAAAGAATATTACATACAAGCTTTTACGTGAATGAAAATGAAAAGATCTCATCTCACATAAAAAAAACCGGCTATTCAAAAAACGATGATCCAATATAACATATCACATCAACACATAACATCACATGTCATCAACGTAAGTAAATATGCGTATCCCAATTGTCGTTGACGTATAACAACGAAACCGGCGATACACCACATATTACACTTACGATCGCAGAAAAGAAAGTGAAAAACTACAACAATTGGAATCCGCAACCACCTTAGACATCATAAACCCAATATATCACATACTTTGGATTTCATGCCCAACTAAATGAATTCCTTAGACATCACATGCCTAACAATTATAAACCCCGCATTTTAATCTCGATATTAAGAACACTTTCCAATAAGCTGTCGGGTAATTCAATAAGATTCCCGATAACCTGATCGAATGCTCGTCGGAAACTTCAGTAGACGGCCGCACCCTCGACACCGTCGACGAAGTGCACTAAGGCGGAACACCGCGGCCGCGAGCACTCGAACGGATGCTTTTGGCGACGGGGTTCTCCTACAGTCACTTGGTCGGGGCTATGGGGCGTGGATATCTAGTAAGGTTACCTGGCAAGTATCCGCGTATATTATGTAATTGCGACGAACTTTTGATCCACATCAAAATTCCATGGTAGCCGATCAAATGAGACTAAATTGCTAGATTTATAAAATTCAAACTAGTTATCTCATAACTAATTATGTGGATTCCAAATATTGTATCACAATCACAGATAGCTAGACGAAGTTAAACTTTTTGATCGAATAAGAAAGCAGTTCTGTGGTGACATGAGTGAGGCATGGGTCGGCCCTTCTACGGATGGTTCATAGGAGTTGTGGCATGTTCTGGGTACTTTTTGAACTCTGCTCAAGTGTTGAGATTGTTAGGAAATTTTGGGTGCTTGCTTATTCGATCAAAGAGTTTAACTTCGTATAGCTATCTGTGATTGTGATACAATATTTGGAATCCACATAATTAGTTTTGAGATAACTAGTTTGAATTTTATAAATCTAGCAGTTTAGTCTCATTTGATCGGTTGCCACGGAATTTTGATGTGGATTGTTCCCGCCAAAAATTTCAGAGCAGAAGAGTCTAAGGTATCAAATGGCAGCGATACGCTTAAGGAAATGCGATCCAGTATTTTCCGGCCTGTATTTTGATAAACTCCCGAATGAGGAACTATTAAATTCTGATGGTATTGGAAGCATCTCGAAAAACCCTTCGATTTGATATATTATGGGCTTCATAATTCATCCGGGATCAAAAGTTATGAGCAAATATGCTATGCATTGTTCCCTGATTAAAAATCAGGAATTACCTCAATGAGTGGTCACGTGCTCACACATGACCAATGGTCACGTGTTGACACGTGATAGTTAAAACAGAAAAAAAAAACGGCTGAAGAAGGACCCAATTGGGGGCCACGTGCTCACACGTGACCAATGGTCACGTGTTGACACGTGATAGTTAAAACAGAAATAAAAACAAATGGCTAAAGGAAATACCTCAATGAGGTATCACGTGCTCACATGTGACCAATGGTCACATGTTGACACGTGATGGTTAAAATTGAAGCGTAAATAAATGCTGAGAAAAGGACTCAATTGGGGGTCACGTGCTCACACGTGACCAAGGGTCACGTGTCAGCACGTGACTGGCTTCGAAAGCCTTACAGTTAATAGAATTAAATTCTAAAAGCTTCTAAATCTTTCCAAATGGAAAATGATTATGTGGACCGTTGGATTAAAAATCCAAGGGTGATTAAATATCACCAATTTATGGAAAAATCTTGGACAAGGAATGATTTCCCCTAAATCTCACCGAAAATAACAAACAGAATATCTTTGGATTTAAAATCCAACGGTGAATAAAATTCATTGTGTGATCTAAAGGATCATATTAGTTATGAAATCAATTAAAATCTTTCAATGAAAGATTCACAAAACAAATTGATTCTTTTCTTTCTCCTATAAATAGGAGCCAAGAAGAGAAGAGAGGGGACCTTTTTGAGAGAAGAACAGAGAGAGGAAAATTTAATTCTCTAGGGAAAAAAAGAAAGGGAGAATTTAATTCTCAAGAAAGAAAACCCTAGGTGAGAAAAGAAAGGGATCAAAACTTCAAAAAAAAAGAGAATTTAATTCTCAAAATCTAAGAGTTTAACTCTTTTGCAAAAGAACTTAGTTCTTCCTCTGGTTGAAGATCTGCAAAGAGCACATCACCCCATAAGTTGAGAATTTAATTCTTATCGGGTTGAGATCCTGCCATGCAGATCCAAAACTTAGAGGGGGAATTGAGTTTAGAAAATTTAATTCTCCCAAAACAAAACTAGGGTTCAACCCTATATGAGAATTTAACTCTCCTGAAAATATAGGAATTTAATTCCTTCAAGATGGACAGAAATTAGGGTTTAACCCTACATAAGAATTTAATTCTTTCATAATAGGAATTTAATTCCTTTAAAATCATGATTAGGGTTTAACCCTACAGAGAATTTAATTCTTAAAATAAAGAGACTCGAAAGATCTCCATACACATAAAGAATATTGGTCACGTGGTGACACGTGACCCCAATCCGCAGTGATCAGAAAAGAAGGAATAAAACTAGGTCACGTGTCCCCATGCGACCCCTGAAGAGATCCCCAGAAATGAGAAGGAGGAAAGCTTTGAGGCAATGCCTCATGTGCTCCCACGTGACCTACAAAACACAGAAAGAAAAAGCAAAAGAAATATGAGCTTTGGGCGCTCTCACGTGTCCCCACGTGACCCCTTAGCGAGTGCTTTAATGATCAGTGCATAAATCTCCATCACGTGTCAACACGTGATGCTCAAAAAATGAAGAAGTGTTTAACACTTAATTACAGAACGAAGAAAAGGGATCTGGTCCCACCTTTGGGCGCTCTCACGTGTCCACACGTGACCCCTCTTTCTTTAGTGTTTAACACTAATTTGGGGATTATATTTCCAGTGTTTAACACTGATTGTTTCTAGTGTTTAACACTAAATTGAGGATTATATTTCCAGTGTTTAACAATGATTGTCTTTTAGTGTTTATCACTAATTTGAGAGTTCTATCTCCAGTGTTTAACACTGTTGTTCTTTAGTGTTTAACACTACTTTTAGCCAAATTGGCTAATTTTCCAGAGGCAAAAGTCCCTCCTCCAAATGAATCTCAAAATTGAGGAAATCAAAGACAAAATGATTGTCAGAACCCCCAAGCTCTGTTTAGCACTGCTGAATGATGAGGGGCTGAACCTAGATAAATGTCTAATGGCCCAAAGGGCCAATATTTCAAACATAATTGGACTTAGCCCAAACTGGCCATAAGTCCTCAAATCATCTTGAACTGAGCACATCTGCTATTTCAACCAACTCATTGGTTCAAGGGTACATCTCTGAACTCCTCTGATATTTATCGTTGTAATCCTTCAACGTCTTCAGAGAGGTGATGGGTCCCGACGGCCATACATTCAATGGACCACTATGTCCCTAAACTGGAACAATAGAGCCCAAATGCTCTTTTGTCGGATCTAAATGATCCTGTTAAGTCGATCTTAGTCTCAAATTAGGCTAATGTATCCTTAATAAATATTTAAGTTGATCTTACCTCAAATATGGCTAACGTATCCTTAAACCAAAACCTTCAAACAGACTTTAGTCCCAAATTGGACTATAGATCTCCCAACTAACTTTGGTTCGAGGGTAGATCTCTGAACTCCTCTGATATTTGTCGTTGTAATCCTTCAACGTCGTCAGAGAGGTAACGGGTCCCGACGGCCATACATTCAATGGACCACCATGTCCTTAAACTGGAAATCGAACGAAATGTCCGTAAACTAAACAATAGAGCCCAAATGCTCTCTTGTTGGATCTAAATGATCCTGTTAAGTTGATCTTAGTCTGGAAATTAGACTAACGTATCCTTAACTAACGTTTAAGTCAATCTTAGTCTCAAATGAGGCCAAAGTATCCTTAAACACAAACCCCCCCAAACCCAAATCTAAAAAAGATACGGATTTAGACTAGTCCACGCCCTATGGGCGACAACATAACTTAGTCTCCGTATACAATCCACGGGCAACCAAACACAAAACAAACACATACGACACGAAGTAACCATCTGGAGAAGGAGAAAGTTGTTACCGCGATGCGGTAGCGTAATTAACTGCAGGGGCTTGCGCCTGCAGGGAAGAGCGTCCCCACAATCAAAAACCCCTCAAGTGAGGGGGAATCTAACGAAATCTGCTACATCAGCCGCATCCGTCTAAACCTCCGATACACGGTGCCATAAATCAACTTGGCATCTTCGGAGAGGTGAACGGATAAAACCAAATAGTATCTGCCCCGAATCTCAGGCAAGACGCCCATGTCTTGGCCGCCGTCATTCGGAGGGGAACAGATTTTGGCACGCTCGGTGGGACCTCTTCCTCTTTCTACTCCACACTTCGTTTGTCGTGTTCGCGAACGAATCGCGGTTTGCTATGGTTGCCTGTGGATTTGAGGTACTTAGATTTGGTGTCTTGCTCCATCCAGAAGACAGAAGATCAATGGCTTCAAACTGCACTACCTGCAACTGCAACTCTCATTCTGTCCTTGCTGGAGAAGTGACTTATGGGACCCAAACGGCCTCCCTTTTCAAGATGTCGGTGGAACAGGTGACTCAGGCCACCACTGGACTATTCTTCGGGACCATACTCCCACCCATGAGCTTCAACGCCCCTGTGCCGTCACAAGAAGCTCCAAAGAAGTCGGTCTTTGATCGACTCACTACTACCAAGGCCCCTCTCAACGGGTCGTCCAATGTCAAGCTAACAGCATCAGTCTTTGGAAGGCTGAGCCTGAACTCCGATGGGCCTGCCAAGAAGCCCATTACACCTGAAGTGGCCATCCCAAAGAAGATAGCCATCCCTGCTCCTGAAATCATCAAGGCGGTTTCTCCTACCAAAGGGCCGGTCTTCACAAGAGTGACTATTCCTGCTCCCGTTCCAGGCGAAATCACCAAGGTTGCTTCCTCTACTCGGTAGTCTGCCTTTGATAGGTTGGCCATCCCCATTCAATGGACATCGGTCTTTAAAAGGATGATACCAGCGAATTCTGACCAACACAGGGGGCATGAGGAGGTTACCCCTACGGCTAAACCAACTCCAATCGCTCGACATGCTCGCCGTCGTCACTGGCGCCGGCTAAGGAAGGCTAGGGGCAACTCCCCCTCTGGGATAACTCCTCCAGCTCCGATGGTGGAAATCAATGCTGCTGTTCCGACCGGGAATAGCTTTGAACTGCTAAGAAGGGTGCGCAAAAACTCGCCAACTACCGTATTGAAAAGATCTCCTACACCTGTGGATAATGCCCCAAAGGTGAAGCTGGAGCAGCCCCCTCAACGGTTGTCCTCTAAAATTTACAAGGTCTGGCGTCAAGTCCAGGACTCTGTAGTGGATCAAGACTATCTCCGCTGACAGAAAAAGATGAAGGTTCAGCAGGAGAAGGACTACTCTGTCAAGCCACCAAAAGCGACAGCTACTTGGGTACCCACTACAGCGGCCCCCTCAACGTCAACCACTCAGGAAAGAAGGAGGCCAGAGAAAGCCTCTGTGAACGTGGCAGACCATAAAAACGTCGAGACCAAACGCCCCAAGTCTGGGGGTATAACGGTCCATACCGTTTATATGGCTTCCGGAAAGGAGGATAGCCGTGCTTCGACGGGTCACCGACCGCTCGCCCGATCCGTGACAAAAGCCCAGGAGCAACAACAGAAGCTTCAGGAAATGCTGACTGCAATGGCCACACTTACCGGGCCAAAAGAAAGCTCGGAGGCATCCTCGGATCAACACCGGGAGCAAGAAACTGACGCTGACTTCCTATGCAGAGTCCTCGAAAAGAAGGACAGAGAAGCAGCAGAACAAGCAGCTAATATAAAACAAATGACGCTTCTCTTCCAAGACATGGTAGGAATGATGTTACAGCCGGATCCTCCAGCTGAAGATCCTCCGATTATCCTTGAAAACGACAGAGGAGAAACATCAAATCCACCTCCGGCTCTTTCAACAGCCAAAGAGGGAACTATCTCCAAGGCCGCCCTGGACGACTATATAGCTCAGCAGATATGAGTCCATCAGGCGAATGAAGCGGCTGGGCAAATTGTTAGAACCGGACGACCCTATCCGGACTGGTATGACCAAATCAGTTACCCACCGGGCTACACGATCCCGAAATTTCATGTTTACAAGGGGACGGGCAATCCCCATCAACATGTGGCCCAGTTCAGGGCTCTCTGAGGTAACACAGGCGGCGACGACAAGCTCTTGCTTCGCCAATAAGTCGGCAGTTTATCGGAAACGGCATTTGAGTGGTATTCCAAAATTCCGAATGACTCCGTCAAAACTTTCGCTGAAATGGAGTTGTTGTTTACCCAGCGTTTCGCGAGTGCCAGCGAACGCACCCCAATAACGGCATTGATCAACGCCAGGGTGAAACCAGGTGAAACGTGGGTGCAATACGCAATACGATGGTGAAACCTGTGGTCAAAGTGCGAACAGCGCATAGAGGAAGCACCGGAAGTGGGCAACTATTTCCCAATTTATGATGTTCTTCAAGCCGACCACCTTCCAGGCCTTGATTGACAAGCTGGCCCAAATGGACCAGATGGGTCATAGGACTTCCTCTTCGAAGACGGAATCTTGGAATGAAAAGGGCAAAGGGAAAGTAACCTTCATCGCCAACGCTCAACAACGGCTGAGCAACTTAAAGCCGGTTGTTTGCCAAAACAATATGCGTCCACGCCCATCCCTCGAGGAAAGACTGGGACGTCCTTACTCGTTTCCTCAGGATAAAACGAGGAAATTGTTTGAGCTGGCAGTGCGCAACGGATTCATCAATCTGCCGAGTCCGAAACGTCCGCTACAGCCAGGCGATGTCAACGATCCTAATTACTGCCCCTACCATCGAGCAGTAAGTCATCCGATCGAAGATTGCTTCGTCTTCAAAAACTGGGTTGAAGACCAATACCAGCAGGGCAAGTTCGCGCTGGTCGAAAACTGGAAGGTGAGCCCACCACAACCACATGTTCCAAAAAAGATGGATATGCCAGGGGCATTATGCTCATTCATAGGGAAAGCCCCATAGACCGAAAAGTCAGTAAACTAGAGATTCGCCTCAAATACGGCGACGGCGGACCGCAATGTCCTAAAACTTGCAAATGACCAAAACGTCGTTAAACTACTACCAACCCGCGGCATCCCCAGGCTGACGTGGTGTTAAAAAAAATGTATGTCCATAAGCAAAATGGGCACGGATGAAAACCCGAAAGGGCTCCGTGAGTAAAAACAGCAGAACTACCGGCGAGTGTTCGTGAAAACCCAAAAGGGCGCGACCTTGTTAGAAAAAAAAGAATAAAAATTTTTTATTAATTAAAAAAATAACGGTATGTCCATAAGCAAAATGGGCACAGATGAAAACCCGAAAGGGCTCCGTGAGTAAAAACAGCAGGGCTACCGGCGAGTTTTGTGAAAACCCGAAAGGGCGCAATCTCGTTAAAAGACACTTACAGGGTCCTCTCGACCTTGTAAGGAGAAACCACCCGCGTGAGATCCTTACGACTCACAAGGGAGCAACACACTCAGGGATCCTCACGATCCCTAAGGAGAAATTACACTTGTGAGATTCTCACGACTCATAAGTAGAACTCTCTTATGGGACCCTCACGGCTCATAAGACTTGAAAGTCTTAAGTTACAGAGACCTGAACCTGTTCTTAAGCAACTCCCACAACCTTCGATATGGCCCTACAAGCGGCTCAATGCTGACCCTTGTATACAATCCACGGGCGCGAATAAACATTTCCCCAGCAAAGTCCCATCCGTGACTAGGGATATGTCCATATGGTGAACAACCCTTGTAAGTCCTCTCGACTTATAAGGAGAAAACCCTTTTGTAAGATCCTTATGACTTACAGGGGAACATGCACTTAGGAATCCTCACGATTCCTAAGGAGAAAACGCACCTACGAGATCCTCACGACTTGTTGGGAGAAATACCTTTGTGAGTCCCTTACGGCTCATGAAGTCAAAAGCCTTAGTCGACAGAATCCTAACCCTGTTTACTAAGCCATCTTTGTTCGACATCGACAGAGGCAAATGATGATTCGCTCCTGGTAATATTCCAGTTGTAGCGATGCCGATGCCTAAACCGGTATCAAATTCCAAATCCTTTCATGGCAAATGATGATTCGCTCCTGGCAATATTCCAGTTGTAGCGATGCTGATGCTGAGATTGGCGCCAGATTCCAAGTTCCACACTCGCGATAAAAAAAACAGCGAGCCATATGTGCATACGAAATAGCCGAAATGATGGGGCAACTTGCAATAAAAATCAGCAAGTTAGAAAATGTATGCATCCAAAACAGCCGAAATGATTGGGCACCGCGAAAAATAGCCGAAATGATTGGGCAATCACGACTTTCGCGATATAAAAAGCTGAAATGATAGAGCATCGCGGAAGGAATAAAAAAAATGAATGATGAAAGAATGAAACTTTTTGCCCTACAGGTGAGATCACATCGATCCCTGTATACAATCTAGGGGCACAAAAAAGAGGGAACCATACCTTCCCAACAGGCTCCATCAGAAAGCGAAGCCAAATCTCGACGGTTCACAGACAACCTAGAGACAATCTCGACATTTGTCGCAATATTGCAGACACAATGTCAACAAACGAAGCAAAAGAAGATCCCTGGCTTCAGGGTCTCGACGTCGATATCGACAACATAGAGATCACCAACGGCGTTTCTCCTCATTCCAACCAGATGCAGACATGACGTCAGCAACCGACCTCAGAGTCGCAACAAAGCGGAGCGACGGCAAAATCCCAGCTCCACTTCAGCATTCGTCTCGATACAGCAGACGAGATGTCAACAATGGCGTTCCTTTGCAGTCCAACAGGATGCAGAAGCAACATCGACAAAAGTCCTCATGGTCGAAATAAAGCAGAGCGACGGCAAAATCCCAGCTCCACCTCAGCATTCGTCTCATTATCGCAGACGTAATGTCAACAACGGCGTTCCTTCGCAGTCCAGCAAGATGCAGATGCAACGTCAACAAGAGACCCCATGATCGAAACAATGCGGAGCGACGGCAAAATCCCAACTCCACCTCAGCATTCGTCTCGTTAAAGCAGACGCAATGTCAACAACGGCGTTCCTTCGCAGTCCAGCAGGATGTAGATGCAACGTCAACAAAAGACCCCATGGTCAGTAAAGCGGAGTGACGGCAAAATTCCAGCTCCACCTCAGCATTCGTCTCGATACAGCAGACGCAATGTCAACAACAGTGTCCTTCCTTCGACAGGATTCAGACACACCAAAGCAAACGAAGCGAAGGCCAAATTCCTAGCTTCAGAGTCTTCACGGCAAGTCATATAAAGCCTGGAAGACAATCGGAGATTATCTCGCACCAGTGCGGAGTGGTCACCACCTCGACGTTCGTCTCGACACAGCAGACGTAACATCACCAAAAGGAGCCACGGAAAAATCCCTAGTTCCAAACCTCGACGGTTCACCAGCAACCTAGAGACAACCACGACATTCGTCTCAATACAGCAGACGCAATGCAAGCAAACGAAGCGAAGGCCAAATTCCTAGCTTCAGGGTCTTAACGGCAAGTCATATAAAGCCTGGAAGACAATCGGAGATTATCTCGCACCAGTGCGGAGTGGTCACCACCTCGACGTTCGTTTCGACACAGCAGACGCAACATCACCAAAATAAGCAACGGCAAAATCCCTAGTTCCAAACCTCGACGGTTCACCAGCAACCTAGAGACAACCACGACATTCGTCTCAATACAGCGGATGCAATGCAAGAAAACGAAGCGAAGGCCAAATTCCTAGCTTCACGGTCTTAACGGCAAGTCATATAAAGCCTGGAAGACAATCGGAGATTATCTCGCACCAGTGCAGAGTGGTCACCATCTCGACGTTCGTCTCGACACAGCAGACGCAACATCACCAAAAGGAGGCACGGCAAAATCCCTGGTTCCATACCTCGACGGTTCACCAGCAACCTAGAGACAACCGCGACATTCGTCTCGATACAGCAGACGCAGTGCGAGCAAACGAAGCAAATGCTTAATTCCTAGCTTCAGGGTCTTAACGGCAAGTCATATAAAGCCTGAAAGACTATCGGAGATCATCCCACACCAGCGCGGAGTGGTTATGACTCATCGGGGCTCTCCAAAATGAGCCTAACCTCAAGTAAAAAGCGGAATGGCAAAATTCCTAACGCTTGCTCTTCCGACGGTCAAACTGCCTAAGAGGATTTCTTGAAGACGTCTTGTCCAGCCCCAGAAGGAATCGAAGACACGACAATCGCAAGGCAACTCGAACAGCAAAACTGCCTATCGAGGAATACATCAGCCGATGCGGTGGTACGACGGACAAAACCCTAAGTACCACAGACCCTAACGGACCTCTGTCGTAAAGAGCAGAGGTTAATCATGACGTTAGGATATTCTTGCGAGAAATGCTCGATTCGTCTCGACTCGTGAGGAAATTAGTGTCTTTGCGAGAAATGCTCGATTCATCTCGACTCGTAAGGAAAAGCCTTAGGCAGCGGGGATTAAAAAACCTGTTTTCTAACCACTGGGACCCTGCAAGTCGATCCAAAATGGTCTCTTGCATACTATCCACGGGTCACACTCTCCAAAGTCGAATCTCGACAAAGAGGAAAACAACCGCTTACGGGTCCTCTCGACTCGTAAGAGGGAAAATTCTCTTATAAGATCCTTACGACTTATAAGAGAAAACACACTTAGGAGTCCTCATGACCCATAAGGAGAAAATACACCTACGAGATCCTCTCGATCCGTAGGGAGAAAAGTCTTTGTGAACCCTCACGGCTCATAAAGTTGAAAAGCCTTAGGCTACAAGGACCCTAAACTTGTCTCCTAAGCCCTCAATTCCATGGCTACTCATAACTTTGCACTACTTCACCCATCTATATACTTACGTGGGCAAAGTAGTGGGGGCCATTTGTTCCCGTCAAAAATTTCTGCACAGAAGAGTCCAAGGTATCAAATGGCAGCGATACGCTTAAGGAAATGCGAACCAGTATCTTCCGGCCTGTATTTTGATAAACTCCCGAAAGAGGAATTATTAAATTCTGATGGTATTGGAAGCATCTCGAAAAACCCTTCGATTTGATATATTATGGGCTTCATAATTTATCCGGGATCAAAAGTTATGAGCAAATATGCTATGCATTGTTCCCTGATTAAAAATCAGGAATTACCTCAATAAGGTGTCACGTGCTCACACGTGACCAATGGTCACGTGTTGACACGTGATAGTTAAAACAGAAATAAAAAACAAACGGCTGAAGAAGGACCCAATTGGGGGTCACGTGCTCACACGTGACCAATGGTCACATGTTGACACGTGATAGTTAAAACAGAAATAAAAACAAATGGCTAAAGGAAATACCTCAATGAGGTATCACGTGCTCACATGTGACCAATGGTCACGTGTTGACACGTGATGGTTAAAACTGAAGCGTAAATAAATGCTGAGAAAAGGACTCAATTGGGGGTCACGTGCTTACACGTGACCAAGGGTCACGTGTCAGCACGTGATTGGCTTCGAAAGCCTTACAGTTAATAGAATTAAATTCTAAAAGCTTCTAATCTTTCTAAATGGAAAAGGATTATGGGGACCGTTGGATTAAAAATCCAAGGGTGATTAAATATCACCAATTTATGGAAAAATCTTGGACAAGGAAAGACTTCCCCTAAATCTCACCGAAAATAACAAACAGAATATCTTTGGATTTAAAATCCAACGGTGAATAAAATTCATTGTGTGATCTAAAGGATCATATTAGTTATGAAATCAATTAAAATCTTTCAATGAAACATTCACAAAACAAATTGATTCTTTTCTTTCTCCTATAAATAGGAGCCAAGAAGAGAAGAGAGGGGATCTTTTTGAGAGAAGAACAGAGAGAGGAGAATTTAATTCTCAAGGGAAAAAATAAAGGGAGAATTTAATTCTCAAGAAAGAAAACCCTAAGTGAGAAAAGAAAGGGATCAAAACTTCAAATAAAAAGTGAATTTAATTCTTAAAATCTAAGAGTTTAACTCTTTTGCAAAAGAACTTAGTTCTTCCTCTGGTTGAAGATCTGCAAAGAGCACATTTCCCCATAAGTTGAGAATTTAATTCTCATCGGGTTGAGATCCTACCATGCAGATCCAAAACTTAGAGGGGGAATTGAGTTTAGAGAATTTAATTCTCCCAAAACAAAACTAGGGTTCAACCCTATATAAGAATTTAATTCTCCTGAAAATATAGGAATTTAATTCCTTCGAGATGGACAGAAATTAGGGTTTAACCCTACATAAGAATTTAATTCTTTCATAATAGGAATTTAATTCCTCTAAAATCATGATTAGGGTTTAACCCTACAGAGAATTTAATTCTTAAAATAAAGAGACTCGAAAGATCTCCATGCACATAAAGAATATTGGTCACGTGGTGACACGTGACCCCAATCCGCAGTGATCAGAAAAGAAGGAATAAAACTAGGTCACGTGTCCCCACGCGACCCCTGAAGAGATCCCCAGAAATGAGAAGGAGGAAAGCTTTGAGGTAATGCCTCACGTGCTCCCACGTGACCTACAAAACACAGAAAGAAAAAGCAAAGGAAATATGAGCTTTGGGCGCTCTTACGTGTCCCCACGTGACCCCTTAGCGAGTGCTTTAATGATCAGTGCATAAATCTCCATCACGTGTCAACACGTGATGCTCAAAAGATGAAGAAGTGTTTAACACTTAATTACAGAATGAAGAAAAGGGATCTGGTCCCACCTTTGGGCGCTTTCACGTGTCCATACGTGACCCCTCTTTCTTTAGTGTTTAACACTAATTTGGGGATTATATTTCCAGTGTTTAACACTGATTGTTTCTAGTGTTTAACACTAAATTGAAGATTATATTTCCAGTGTTTAACACTGATTGTCTTTTAGTGTTTAACACTAATTTGAGAGTTCTATCTCCAGTGTTTAACACTGTTGTTCTTTAGTGTTTAACATTACTTTTAGCCAAATTGGCTAATTTTCCAGAGGCAAAAGTCCCTCCTCCAAATGAATCTCAAAATTGAGGAAATCAAAGACAAAATGATTGTCAGAACCCCCAACCTCTGTTTAGCACTGCTGAATGATGAGGGGTTGAACCTAGACAAATGTCTAATGGCCCAAAGGGCCAATATTTCAAACATAATTGGACTTAGCCCAAACTGGCCATAAGTCCTCAAATCATCTTGAACTGAGCACATCTGCTCTTTCAACCAACTCATTGGTTTAAGGGTATATCTCTGAACTCCTCTGATATTTGTCGTTGTAATCCTTCAACGTCTTCAGAGAGGTGATGGGTCCCGACGGCCATACATTCAATGGACCACTATGTCCCTAAACTGGTACAATATAGCCTAAATGCTCTTTTGTCAGATCTAAATGATCCTGTTAAGTCGATCTTAGTCTCAAATTAGGCTAACGTATCCTTAATAAATGTTTAAGTTGATGTTAGCCTCAAATATGGCTAACGCATCCTTAAACCAAAACCTTCAAACAGACTTTAGTCCCAAATTGGACTATAGATCTCCCAACTAACTTTGGTTCGAGGGTACATCTCTGAACTCCTCTGATATTTTTCGTTGTAATTCTTCAACGTCGTCAGAGAGTTGACGGGTCCCGACGGCCATACATTCAATGGACCACCATGTCCTTAAACTGGAAATCGACCGAAATGTCCGTAAACTAAACAATAGAGCCCAAATGCTCTCTTGTTGGATCTAAATGATCCTGTTAAGTTGATCTTAGTCTGAAAATTAGACTAACGTATCCTTAACTAACGTTTAAGTCAATCTTAGTCTCAAATGAGGCCAACGTATCCTTAAACACAACCCCCCCAAACCCAAATCTAAGAAAGATACGGATTTGGACTAGTCCACGCCCTACGGGCGACAACATAACTTAGTTTCCGTATACAATCCACGGGCAACCAAACACAAAATAAATACACACGACACGAAGTGACCATCTGGAGAAGGAGAAAGTTGTTACAGCGATGCGGTAGCGTAATTAACTGCAGGGGCTTGCGCCTGCAGGAAAGAGCGTCCCCATAATCAAAACCCCCTCAAGCGAGGGGGAATCTGACGAAGTCTGCTACATCGGCCGCATCCGTCTAAACCTCCGATACGGTGCCATAAATCAACTTGGCATCTTCGGAGAGGTGGACGGATAAAACCAAATAGCATCTGCCCCGAATCTCAGGCAAGACGCCCATGTCTTGGCCACCGTCATTCGGAGGGGAACATGGATCAATACCCTAGGGTTTGCGGCAGTTTCGTGGCGACATGAGTGAGGCATGGATCGGCCCTTCTACGGATGGTTCATAGGAGCTGTGGCATGTTCTGGGTACTTTTTGAACTCCGCTCAAGTGTAGAGCTTGTTGGGAAATTTTTGGTGCTTGCTTATTCGATCAAAAAGTTTAATTTCGTCTAGCTATCTGTGATTGTATCAATCACAGATAGTTAGACGAAGTTACAATCACAGATAGCTAGACGAAGTTAAACTTTTTGATTGAATAAGCAAGCACCCAAAATTTCCCAACAAGCTCTACACTTGAGCGGAGTTCAAAAAGTACCCAGAACATGCCACAGCTCCTATGAACCATCCGTAGAAGGGCCGATCCATGCCTCACTCATGTCGCCATGGAACTGCCGCAAACTCTAGGTTATTACCGCGGTTCCGTGATCCAAAAAGTCGAGTTTGGGTATCGTTCTTCTAGAGAGTCCACAGAATCGCTTGCATGATTTTCTGAAAATTTTAAACTTGAGAAAAATTTAACTCTTGGAAAATTTTCAGCGAGAGAAAATATGGGTTATTGATATCCGTTCGAACTTTTTAACGTCGTCTAAATAACTCGAATACATGTTAGAATTACGACTACGAAACACTCCGAATTGCCTTTGTAGAAAGTTAACATCACATGCAAATTTAGCAAAAACAAGCAACACCTGAAACACCAAAACCCAGAGAATGAAACACCCTAAAAATTTGAAGCCAAAAAGAGCCAGAAGATCCGGTGAGCTCGGTTTTTAAGCCTATGTGGCAGGACACTTTTAGACAAAAATGCATCAAATTTCTATGGTGTTCATGTTATATCACATACAACATTATGTAGTTGCTAAAAAAATTTTTAGAGGCCATTTAAAATTCGACGGAAAGTGGGTTGCAACGTTTCAAGTTTCGGAGTCATTTCGGTTTCGTAATCTAACAAACATCGTTTAAATTTCTAGCTTGGCTCTGATACCACTGTAGGGTTACTTAGCGCGGCAGCAAGGTTTCGGGAGGTATAGTCCATGCCGTTTTCAAAATTTTGCCGTTCTAAAGAACCCTAACTCTAGAATCTTAACTAGTGATTTAAACAAAACAACATGCAAACAACTTTCCATACAAAGTGAATAAGGAATACAATCTTTGTAGACCGGTCATTCACTTTTAAAGCTCCATGTAGTAGTCCCTTCGCTCCAAGTAGTGAACACCCGAACTTAAGTAAGGGTTCACATGAAGAAATGAACAAACTTGCTCGAAGTCTTCGAGGCCGAAGATGATCTACGTCGCGGAGACTCAAGCTCATGCTATCTCTTCACTAATGGTAAATTAGTGAAGCAAACACCTTAAACTAAACGGCTAATATAGTAGAGGATGATGAAGTAGGAAATGGGCTCACTTTAGATTTAATTTTCTCACAATATTTCATCATCTTTTCAAACCCTAGAAAGTTTTTTTTCAAGAGGAAGAAGAAGATGAAGTGATGATGAGAATGAAAACTAATGAGGTGAGAATATGAACCATGGGCGAGTTAGTGTCATACACTAACCCTTGTAGAGACTTGACTATGGTTAGTATAACGGTTGGGTTAATAAATATCTACAAGTGAAACAAAAATGGTGGACTTGGTCAATATTACTACAAGCTTCTACAAGCTTATAGCCATGCCAAATATCCATCCAATTTTGAATTACTTAGATAAATATAAATGCTACATTATATTAAGCATGGTGTAAGTCTCATACACCCATAAAACATGTGGCATCAAGCATGACACAAATAAAATGTATATTAATATATATCACATATATATTATATGCACACAAGTGAGAAAAAGAATACTTAGTGAGCAAATATTAATTAATGTAAGTTAATATATCAAATATATAATTATATATTAAATTATTAAATCAACACTTGATTTAATAATCCGGCTATATCACATACAACCAACTAATATCATATGAATCAACTTATCGAATCAACACTTGATCCGATAACTCGGCTATATCACATATAACCGACCGATATCATATATCGCTAGAATAGAATGCGGTATCACATACGCGCATTAATCTCGGTCCTGCACATATCACATATGTGCTCCTACTTTGTTTCGCATGAACCAGGAAACCTCTGTGTAGGACTCTAAAGACTCGTCAATACGCCGGCAGTAGGTGATGATCATATCAAACACCCACAAGCCGTAAGCGGTCTGCTAAACGTAATGGCCACCTGGGTATTGAGCGATCAGAAGATCAACAAGCAAGCTTGCTCATACTCCTGCGAATCTAGTCAGTAACACTACCGTACAGTCCGGTCTCTTCGTCAGATATGTTGCATATCACAGTCTGGGGGTGGTACAACGTCAGACCCTAATATCCTGATAAGTCATGCCGATGCAAGGTCAATAATGGTTCGAGAAACTACTGATAACACTTACCAGTAGATCTCAGCAACCCTGGCTAGAGATTTCCTGTTATGGCCAATCGAGCATAGCGCAACATCAACTCCCAATACCGGGAGAGATGAATCCCCTCCTATCGCTCATTTCCTCCATGTGACTCTGGACTGTACCCAAAAACCACCTTTTTTCATGATCTCTTGACCATGGTATGGTGGAAATCAAAGCACAGTGGGAATCACACAAGACTCTATGACGATCTCGGGTCGACAGACTAACCTGTACCTGTGTCATCAGAGAATTGCTATCTGACGATAGGTATAATACCATCTAGGAGTTCTCGGTGAGTCTATTTAGTGTACCCAGTCTCCACTGAGCACCCGTATATCTTCTCTGATGTCATACACCAATGGATATGGGATCATCTATCACCCATCATATGGGTCGAGAAGCGTATACGCTAGTCTACTCTCGAGTTTCGATGCCCTGTCTCGATACTCCCACGACTAGGAAAATTTGAAGGATGTACTTGCCGAATACCACTGCTCCACTAGTATGATCCGCATCATAATCCTGGTAGTCAAGTACTCATCCTAAGGGCTTTATCAATATGTAATAGAGAGACAATAAGTGTATATGTTAATATAAAGTGCAACCAGATAGCATACTATCATGTCGAGCAAGAAAGCCCTCCCTATATATGTCAAAGCATCCACTAAATATACATCGCATGTACAGTAATGGCCTCTAAGGAATACATATAACTAATAACCCAAGGGCTAAATTCTGAGCCCAAATACAATGTCCAAAATAACCCCAAAGTTTGGTCAGATGATGACACAAAACCGCGGTGGAACCGCCGCAAAAACCCATATTTGGCGGCGGTTCCGCCGCGGTTTTTTGGAATTGGGGTCTCGTATTTTCTGGGATTCTTTGTGTTGTTATCTTCTGTTGTTCTACATGTCCCAAATTGCAAAATGCTTCCAAAGTTTCTTTAGATTTGCAACAGTCCAAAATGGCTTCATTTTTAATTCATTTGACCTTTATCTCTCTCGAGCTCCGCGCACCCATTGAATCTTGTGCTGCCCCTCTCATGCTCTGTGCTTGTCCGAGACACGAATGACCACTGTTTTCATCTTATCTCTTGAACTGGTAAGCGGTACTGGACGGATGCGGATGACTGGAACCCGGCTTTTATCTGTCTGTGACAGATGTTCTGGATTTTGGCGTAACTGTGGAGATTTTGTATGATTTTCCTTATTTTGGACTGGGAACCTGTAACCTGTAAATATGTAACAAACACGGATCAAAAGCACCTGCCTATAAACCAACGAGCAGAAGAATGTGTGGTATTAAATGCAATATTCTGGTATGAACAAATACCCTCAAACTTATCCTTTGCTCGTACCGAGCAAAACCAATTATTCATAAAAAATCCTAACCTCACTTTCGCAGGGAACGCGATTTCACTGAGCTCATGCAATAAGCCTTTAAACCTCTAGGTGTCCCTAGTAGGAGTAGTGTTTTCTCCTGAGAGTTTTCAGCGGATACTACCCACAAAATCCCGTCAAGCTAGTTTCATAAGTTAACGTTGATTCTACTCCTACAATTTAGTATCCAAGTTTGAAATTCTATCATTATAAGTTAGAAATATTCAACCCTTATTTTTCACACCTCCTATTTATTCAACCTCAGATCCTATACGTTTTTACAGTTTAGAAAGATCTTGGTATCTCTTGAGTTTTCCTTCTAAAGCGCGGTCTTCAATCAGGAATTTTTATCAATTTTACTAAATCATAAGACTTATTCTTCATCCCTATTTTTCTTCAAAACATCGATCGTATACCCTTACGTGTGTGTAAATTTTCACCCGTACACTCAAGAATTCAATTCAAGCTATAGTACCCTTGCCTTAATACCTAATATTACTTCTTTTCGTTAATAATGGACGGATTTGCTCACACACCTTTCATGCGGCTATTAATGCTTCTTAAGGCACTAATTAGCCGATTACTGAATGTGTGAGCTTAAAGCGTAAATAGCAGTTTCCAGGTCTTGACTTTATTTAATTATTTTTTCTTTATTTTTTTTCTTTTCAAGACAGGATATATTTTTCAATAATGCTCTTTTGGTGGTTAGGTTTAAATACCGTTTTTTCTTTCATACTAGGCTTTTAGGCAAGAGTATTTCTAGGTATCCTCTACTATTCCAAGTTTCAAGGTGCGTGTATGTGCAGTTTGTAGGGTATATACTTTCTAAATTTGGATTTAAGAATAGGAACTATTTTTCAGACTTATCCTTCAATAAAGCTTTCAATACTTTCCTTTCATCTCGACTTAACTCAAGAACTAAACTCAAGATTACCTACTTCTAAAAAAAACTGCAAGGACGTATAATTACCAAGGTTAAACAGAAGGAGGGTTATTTTTAGGGTTCTCAATTTCTAAGCCTAGGATTTAATTATTCCTAACATATCAACTAAATTTTCGGAATAAAATCTAAGTTACCCTACTAGCTAACTTGACGACAAAATTTTTATATTTTTGTAAAATTTTTCAATTTTTGTGGGTTTTTAAATAAGTATGCAAATGCAAAATATACACATGAATGCGAAGGTAGAAAGCTTACCGAGCACACCCCTAAACTTAAACTTGACAGTGCCTTCACTGTTAGGCTATATCAAGAGGGTCAAAATTGTCGGCGCTCCTCTGTTTTTTTAAAATTATTTTTATTCTTTTGTTCTTTTTTTATATACTTTTTTTCCTTATTTTTTATACAAAACAAAAAGCAAAACAAAAATATATACACTGAAAGATCCTCCCCAAACTTAAGTGGAACAGTGTTGCCACTATTTAAGCGGTGCAGTTTAGGATTAGGAGGAGAGAACAATATCAATCTATACAAGGCCTTACACAGGCCAAAACTTAGCACCAACCATTCAAAAATTTTATCGGGATAAGGCCGAGCTGGTGAAAGAATGCGGAGAGGAGAGAAATGGAGAATATGCGAGACCGTATGGGGATGGAAGCGGGATATGGTCTCGGTGGAGGAGAAGAATGACGGAAGGGAAAAAGAAGTGGAATACGAACTTGAGGGTGAAAATGGATTGAATAAATTAGTACAATCTGTAAAGATCGATGTGAAAAAATGGATTGTACTAATCTATCAATATGTCGAGAAACGGGGTCAAACCTCTCAAGATTCATAAGAAAACATGCGCCGCCCGACCTTGGTAAACCAGACATAGGAAATGAATGTGGTACGATATCTTGCAAGGTCGGAACGATGGAAAGGATGGAGGGAAGTGAAATGGGATCGGTTAAACGTTCTGGAGGGTGTACGTAGTCAAGGGAAGGGACATGATGAATTGGAAAATCCGACTCATCAAGTAAAACCGGTTCATCCTCAAAAATATCCTAAAAAATTAACTCATCCATGCATTTATCATTATCAATATCAAGACGCATATGGAGTTCGGGAAAAACAGTTAATCACTTGGGATGATGTCCACACGGAAGTGAAAGGGCATGATGAATTGGCAAGAAAAACTCATCCAAAACCGTGGGTTCATCATCCAAAATATTCCCGGCGTCGATATCTTCAATTAAGTGAAAATCAAATTTCTCAGACACCTCATCAAAAACATGGATTTCAATCAGTTGTGATTCTAGGATGGAGATGTAGAGGTCAAATGGATTGGGTGTGGTTTCACTTGACAGGGTCCCTTCACAATCTGGTAAATCAAACACTACAAAGTTGCACAATTCATCAAATATTCTATCTTCAATTGGTGTATCTTTTGGGACACTCGATAGACTTTCAAAACCGGAGTTGTGGAATTCAATTTGAAATGGGTAGGTTTGATTAGGAAGCGTGTACCGCTCACTCTCACTACTCAAATTCTCAATCTGTCTTATCGCCTCATCATACATTGGAAAATTTGGAGCTAGTAGGAAACTAGCTACCGGTTCGTTAGGTTGTATAAGGGCGGCTATGGACGCATTCAAATCCATCATCTGTTGACATGACGCTACCCAAAATTCTTCCAACGACTGTTCAAGACTAGACATGGGTTGTGAAAGGGTTTCAGTAAAAGATTCAAACTCGTTTGGATATGTGAAACTCCCAAAAGGCTGTTCAGAAGCAATGTCTAGGGAAGGTGTAAAAGTCGGGTAGGATTAATAGGAATCGAATGGTTGGACAGGCATAGGATCAACATTCTAATATGAAGATGATTGGAATTGTTGTCCTATGGAATTTAGAGTGATGAAAGGAGTGAAAAATCGGCTACAAGATTGTTCAATTCAGTCAGCGATGGACATGGGTTTCGGAGTTGCAATATGACTCTCAAAAGGGGTATCAAAGTAAAAAGGTGGGGGAGGTTGAAACGGTTGATACGAAGTGGAATGAGGAGTCCAATTGTTTGTCCTAGACGCGTCTATCCGATCTTTCAAAGAAATTTTGGGCATGGAGGGATCGTTCGACGTTCGACCAAAGCAAGAACCGTACGAAGAAATGTCTGGTTGTGGGTACCAAAGTTCGGCAAGAGTTGGGCGTTTTGGGATACCCATGTTATGGAAAGGTAGGGAGGGTGGAAAGTGGTTGAATTTTTATAATTTTTTTTAAATTTTATTTATTTAATTTTTTTTTGTTTTTGTAGGTTTTGAAATTGTTTGTTTTTGAAAGAATACGGAATTATGGGACTAAACTATATATAAGCACAAGCACAATCATGATATGCATAAACAACACCTAGAGTTAGGGTCTTCAAAGTCCAACTAGACCGCTCCTAGAATTCCAAGCGACAAGTTAATAAAGAAGTATATACCAAGCTTATGGATCAAGAAACTCTTCAAATGCAAGGAAATCTTCAAAATCTTTAAATTCTAGTAAAACTTAAGGGGGTTTGGTGCAAGAAGGGATTTTGGACAGCCAAATCTTTGAGGAAAAATAGCGAGAGAGAAAGAGTGAGAAAGAGAGAGAGAGAGAGAGAGATTTGGAAAAGAAAGAATAACAATAAAAGAATAAGTGTATATAGTGCATGTTGGTCTTATCTCTTCCTTCTACATGTGTCATGCCATGTCACCACTCAAGTTCATAAATCACTTAGAGAAAATGAGAGAATTAATAATATTAAAATATTCTTAACATGACATAATAACATTTTAAGTAGAAAAATATATTAGTTTTATTAATTAAAAGTAAAACATAACACCTATTCTAATTCTACGAAGCTAACACACACACACACACACACACACACATACTAACTTATGAAAATCCAATTTAAATTTTTTTCCATTTTAATAAAACTCGTTATATCATTATTTAAATTCTAACATTAAAATTTTCGAAATGTTTTAATATATCCCCCTTAAATAAATTCGGTCTCCGAATTTAAAATTTAACTACTTGTAGCTTTGAAAAGATGGGGAAATTTCTTACGCATCTCACTCTCGGCCTCCCAGGTGATTTTTTCGTAGTTCAGGCTACGCCACAGAACCATTACGAATGACCACTGGCTGCTCGGTGTAAGATAAATCGCACTCCAGTTGGATCGTTTGGTGTTGAATTGCTTGAGAAGAGTCATGAAGGTGCTTGCGAAGTATAGACACGTGAAACACCGGATGCACATCCGAAAAATTGGGTCGGGGCGCCAAACATTACGCCAAGTCACCGACCCTTTTTAGAATCTCAAAGGGTCCAACAAACCAGAGATCGACATTTCCTCCCATACAAGGCCTCAAAAGGTGTCATCTGAATCGTCTCTTAATGGCCATTGTTGTAGGAGAACTCGATCAAGGGCAAGTGACGACCCCAACTGTCTCCCAACTCTAACGCACAGGCTCTGAGCATATTCTCGAGAGTTTGAATAGTTCGCTCCGATTGACCATCGGTCTGGGGGTGGGAAGCAGTATTGAAACTCAAGCGGGTACCCAAGGCATCTTGTAGCTTCTTCTAGAGATGACTAGTAAACAGAGTGCCTTGGTCGGATACGATACAATTCGGAACGTCGTGCAATCTCACAATCTTGTCAATGTAAAGTAGGACGTACCGGGCATAACCGAAAGTGGTCTTTACTGGAAGGAAGTGAGCTGCTGTCACGCCCCACTTCTCATTGTACGGGTAAGGAGACGTGACTAGGCCCATGACGTATTTACTCAGAAGTAAACACGCTAAGTGTAAATAAGCAATATAATAAATATACACAAGAAAAACATGAGATGTAAAGGAACATCAACTTTTTATTTATTAAACATTCTTTGTAATACAACTGAAAAGTAAATACAATATGAAAAGCAATGCCTAAACAATGGCATAACTGAAAGTAAAAGTATATACAAGTGGACTAGAGCTCCGGGTCCTCGATGAACTGCTCCAAATCTTCTGATCTAGGCTCGATCTCTAGAGAGTCGGGTCCTCCTGATAACATTCCAAAGAAAGAATAAAAAGGAATGTCGTCAGCGAACAACCGCTCGGTAAGTCCCAAAGAGAGAGAAAAGAATATAAAGAAATTAGAACATGTGAAGTATGTAAGGTTATATTTGTTATGCTAACGTAGTTATTTGTAACTTGGTACAGAATATATTAGTGTTTACGAGAGGAGTCCAACTATCCCGTGGACTAAGGTAACCCGTAGTACAAGGCTCCGTCAAACCCTACAGAACAACGACAATAGATGTTTAGTTATGTCTTTCAATGACCATCTCGTACCACTTTTAATACATTTCATACCAGTCTACCCCTTTAACCCTGTAATGTATATTGTGTTGTTTTATAGATGTAAGACTTGCCAAAACCATGATATTAGTTGTTCATGTAAATGGATAAGGATGTAAACGGGTAATCATGTGATCAAGTCAATGTATATCCATGGTTCGGTCAAATCAAGTTATGTTGATATAGATAGTAATCTGGTATTCAAATTCAAGTTTCAATATATATGGATTCATATTGTATTAGAGTTATATTTGAATTGTTTTCAAGTATGGATTGTTTTCAGATCTGACTAAGACTTAGATTGAGTCAGACTCTTAAACAGAATTTGATTCCTGAATTAGTTTTGGAGTTATCGGTAACTGCTGCACATGGACGGCAGGATTTGTGTCTTTTTCCAAGACAATTACCGTATTGATAATCTCATTTTAGTTGTCTACTTTAAATAGGCAAGCACACACTTTCTCCGGCTCTCTGAGGCTCAAGACAATTGGTCCCGCTTAAACCTATATTTACTAGGGTTCTTATTGTAAATTAATAAACTTGAGGGGGTTTTATGAAAAATAGTTTTGATAAACTTTCAAAATAAACCTCAAGCATTTATTATCGTATTTAGGGTTTTCATGGATGTAATTTTTATATGATGGGTATTCTAGTGAATATAAACCTAGATTGAATAGTACATGGTATTTTAGCGTAAATTGGAACTGTATGGATTTATGGTGGTATATTCATGAAATTTGGGATTCCTTTGTTTAGAAAACATAGAATTTATTATATATATTTAAGATAAATAGTTTGATAATATTATATATAATTATTAGAAAATAAATTTATTTATTAAATAGAAATCACGTTTTCTTAAAAATTATAATAAAACTCCATCGAGATCGTATGCTCCGTGAGGAGTACGGCATCTCGCCCTACTAGTCCGATGCATATGCGATAACCCGCACCAACCAAATCGAATTCCCCAAAGGTGGGTTGTAAGGACATAATCGTAAGGAATTTAATTAAAACAATTTAAAGAAATACGGTTTTTAATAGTTTAGGGTATTTTAATGTAAAATTGTATTAGCCACAAAAATATTGTTTTCAAGCCATTGAGCTATGTCAAGATGTGTGTCGTGATGAGGTAGGTCATTACCTCGTGAGGTTTTCTAAAGGTAATATGAGCAAATAAGATAAAAGAATGTCGTAGGTAAAGTTTGTGGTATTTAAACGAAAAAGTGTAATACAACTTGCATAGCATGGTATTTTGAATTGATACTTGTTCTCAATGTTGGTTTATGGTTACTAAACAATACATAAAGAAATGGTTGATTGATTATTAAGAAAAGTTGGGTTTTTAATAAATTTAGAATCGGAAGTCGGAATAACTCCACTTTCGACGAGTTTTGAAAAGAGAACTTTTTAAGTTAAGAACAGAGGAGAGGAGAGGGGACTTACTGGATTAGTGTAGAGAGAAGAGGTGGATGAAGGATTTGAGAGTTTCGTGGAGTCACGGTGTCGCTGGAATCTTCCCGAATCGTCGCCGGAAATTGATCTTGGGCGAACTCCACTTGTATACTCTTTGACTTGAAAAATTTGAGAGTTTTGACAATGGATTTCAGATTAGAGAGGGCTAGGGTATGGGGTGGTATTTATCGGATAGAATTAGGGTTTAGGGAATTAAAAAGAGAATTAAAATGCATTAAAATATTGGTTTAATGGTGATTTTTAATCCTCTGTTAATTTGAAGGAAATTCAAATAGAAGAGGAGTAGTAGGGGGAGGCCAAGGGTGTTCGAGTAAATTTTTTGGAGAATTACCGATGGTTCCAACCGGCACCGCCAGCCTAGAGGAGATCTTCGCCGGTCGTTTGGTGGGGGTTGGGGTCTGGATTCTTGCCATGTGTTGGTGTCTGTTCATATAACATATTTCACATGTTTGATTTTAGTGACTTTTCATTTTTATGTGTATTACACGTGTAAACTTTTGGGCTTCCAAAATTTTTTTAAAAAAAATCATTAAAAATAATATGTGGCTGGGAGGATTTGAAAACAGGGGCTATATCATAGCAGTGCAAAGCTTTACCAATGGGATACAAGTGCTTTCTTACTGTTCTTAAACAAGAAATACTTTTTAGTTGTGCTCAGGATAAGGTACTCCTTTCTGTACTTTCAAAAGAAAAAAATTTGTACAGAAAATTCGGGGTCGTTACAGCTGCCTTCGATAACCAATCCACGATCACCCAAATGGAGTCATACTCCTTGCTGGACCCAGGTAAACCCATGACGAAATCCATGGATAGTTTTTCCCATTTCTTTTTCATGATCAGAACAGGAGCTCTGATTACATCATAAAATTGCATTTTAATACTATCCATTCTTTATAATATTGCTTCTAAAATTGGTGCTCTTAATCCAACTTTGTTGCATAAGTGCAGAAAACAAGTTTGGAGCGGACGGCGGACTTTAGAGATAAAATCGGACCAATCCAGTTAAAGTCAAATTCAACGTAGTCAACCCTGCAAATTTCAGTGTCAACAAAATCGAGATATTATGTGCTGAGAGACCATCTAAAATAGCGAGAATGCAACACAAAAAGTTTGGAAGCCCAAACCCAACAAACAACCGCGGAACTGCCGCCAGCTCCAACAAAAGACCGCGGATCTGCCACACGAGTTAGGGTTTCGATGGCAATTTGGTATTTTCGTATACAGCGAGTTTGACGCTAGGGTTTCAGATTTCAAGGCCTATAAATAGCAGCGAGAGCACCCAACAGAGAGGCATCTAGGGTTTTAAGTTTTTAGGGTTTTTTTTATTTTGTTTAGAATTGTAGCCTTCTTCTCATTAACCATTAAAAATGGTAATGAAGCTCAAGTTTGATCAATAAAAAGTAGGCGGTTAATTTTATTTTTGTCTCTTTTTCATTTATGTAATTTTATTCTCCGCATTTATTTACCGCACTTGAAATTTTATTATATAGATGTTGTTTTCTGAATTATTTTCCATCTCTTAATATTTTCAAAGTGATGATGCCAAAAAGAATCTCCTCGCAATAGTGAGGGATCTGAGGGCTAGCTTTCTCAAAATAAACCCTTCTCTCTTTTTTCTTTGAGCTGCATTTTACTCCGCAATGATATCCAATGGTTATTTCTCGCTTTTGTGAGAACCCTAGTGGTTAGAGTTTAGTATTTTTTTTAGATCCCTTTCCATATCCTTTTACTATTTTATTTCAATAAGTGAGTAAATTATCGCTTGTTAGGATTGTAGGAAATAGTAGTATAAAGGATGGTAAATCTCTAATATTCTTCTTTTATTTTAATTTTTATAAATTTCAACAAAGAAAGTATTAACCCCTGTTTGGGCGCACTATCAATTCATGATGGAAGAAAAGAAAAGTTTTTCTCTTTATTTCATCTACCTTGCGCAGTTTTTCCGATGAAGGAGAAGTCTTGGGGGTTTTCAAGCTTATAAGAAGATTTTCCGTCCTTATTTCTTTATGTGAGACTCCTATTTATAGGAGTGAAGAAATTAGGGTATGTTCAGTTTGTTTCAATTTATTTTTATTTCATTCTGATTTTAGATTGATTTAAAAATATTTAATTGATTTATATCAATCAAGGGTGATATGCGCACCGTTGGATCTTTGATCCACAGATTTTTTGGTTAAGGTATTTAATCAACAGAATATTTTACTGTTAATTAAAGATTCGATTGCTTATTAATCAAGATTTATTTCTTTTTTAGTAAGCGTCTGTTTTCAGGGAATGGGCACGCATTTGCACTTGTTGTCGATTAAGTGCGTATTCCGTCCTTACGTTACACATGCATGTGCGAACCTATCATTTGCGCACTTGTTGCATGTGCGCTCATGTCATATGACATTGTCATTAGACATGCATGCGCACTTATTTCTTTGCATGTTTTCGAAGCAAAAAACAAGTGTTAAGTTATGATTCATTGGTTCTGTCTCGGGACTTGCCAGAATGCGAACCGTCTTTTCAGATCCTATAAATAGGTGTCTTTTCTTCACTCTCTTTAGAGTTGTACTTTTTTCTAAAGCTCTTGTTTTCTGTTAGAAGCCTTTCCTTCCTTACTAATTTGGTAAGTGCGCTTATGCACCTCTGCCTTTAGTTGTGCATCTCCTTTTAGTTTACTCTTTTAATTTTGCATGCTCACCCTTTACATTGGGCATTTAGCTTATTTTGCGCACTCCTTTGTGTTCCGCACTTAACTTAGCTTGCGCAACCCAAAGGGGTTGTGCACTTAACTTACGATAAACCTTAAAACATTTCTTTTATATCAAGGATGTTACTTAAGTTTGGCTTGAATCAACCTTTAATTTTTAGTCCATCTTTGTAATGAACTGACGCTTTTCCAGTCCTTTTTTTTCAGGTATCATGGCCAGTCGTCTATATTCAATCAGGGAGATTGTCTCTCATGCTGACGTCCGCTTTTACGACCCTGCTTATAGCGACGCTCAATGTGAAGACGTGCTTTGTCGTTATGAGGCTCACAATGGGCAAAAGCTTCATCGATGCTCCATTTTACTCCAGTTGATATTTCAATCCATCTATAATTTCATTTCTGGGGCTATGGATGTAATGCCTCTCTCGGCTCTTGACCAAGCCACGGATAAGACGCATTCAGTTTTCCTGATAGGGTTTATCTCCAAAGGGTTGAAAGACCGTGCAACCGCCCTTCTGCATGTAATCTTCCAACAACGGGCGATTTTTTCCGCATATGATAGAGGCGAACAGATACACACAGCGATGGAGAATAAGGCTTTCGATTCTTTGTCGGAGTCTGTTTATGACTTTACTCATCCTTATAACTTGGCCAATCTATTGCCCCCCTAAACTTTCAAGCGATGTAACAACCTTGCTTTTATTTTTCTTTTACTTTTCAGTATTAGTGTGTAATCATCTTTTTTGACGTATCAATAAAAGTTTCTTTTCTTTTACATTTGAACTTCTTTTTGCTGAAGTTTTCTTTTGTTGCAAGTCCCCCTCATTAGCATATGTGCACGTATCGTGCATTAGATTTTATGTGCGCACTTATATAGGTGCGCATACCAATGGAATCAATTTCATGATGTGCGCATGTTTATAGGTGCGCAAGTCGATTGAATCAACTTCTTGATGTGCGCATGTATATAGATGCGCAATTCAATTGAACCCGTTTCATCGGGTGCACATGTATATATATGCGCAACTCGATTAAATCAACTCTTGATGTGCGCATGTATATATGTGTGCAAGTCAATTGATCCAGTTTCGCTAGGTGCGCACTTGAATAGGTGCGAACAATTGCCCCCCCATCGATCGCGCGCACATGTCCTACATATGGGTGCAATAGATGTCGAATTTCAAAACATCGAATTTTCCTTAAGATCCGTCGAAGGTTAACCGACTTTTTGGCCTCCTATAAAAGGGATGCACCCCCTTCTCCGAAGCGCATCGCTTTCATTTTTACTTGCACGCTTTAAGAACCGCTCCTTCTTTTGCGGACTTGTTTCTCAAGTGCATACGCACTTGTTCGAAACTTTTACTTCCTTTAACTTCAAATGGTAAGTGCATTGTGCACTTCTGTTTTTTACCCACTTGTCTAGTACTCACTTATGACTTGTGCACTTGTCTAGTACACACTTATGACTTGCACACTTATCTTTAACTTGTCGACTGTGCACTTTGAACGTGCAATTATAGACCATTTTGACCTAGGACTTAGCCAAGATACCTTAAAGCAACTCACACAATTTTAGTTTAAGGATTTTAAAGAAAATTAATCATTTCAATCTAAGTACTTTAAAAGAACTTTAAACGATTTTGCCCAAGAATTCTATTGAAGTTTCTTAACTTTGTAGTTAAGACTCCCACTGTTCGGGATGCCCATGACTGCTATTTTAACGCTATCTTTTTACTTTTGCCTTTTCAGGTAGCATGAAATATTTGTCAGACTTCGGTTATGAGTGTCCAGAAAACTTGCGCTCGGATGAGCCGATAGACTCAGAGATCTTTTGAATAATACAGGTTTACGATGCTCCGCAACAGGGTTTACATCTATAGGCTGGATGGTACAACCAGACTGTCCAAGGCTGGGTTAGCTTTCAATATGAAGTGCCCTCTGATCCTTTAGGGCCTATCCAGTACACAGAGCCTCCACCTACTGCTTTCACGGCGGAGGTGGAAGACTGGACAACTTATAATAGGTTGCAACGATCCTCAGAGGGAGTAATGACACCAACACCAATAGATCTTTTGGGCCGTCGAAAGAGCCAGGATGAGGCGAGGCCATAGGGAATATGTTACAACGTGGGTATGATCCCAAGGTATCTGACCGGCTATGTTGGATGGGCCAGGTTTATCCTGTCAACGGAGAGGACATTGCTTGAGCGCATTGGGCTTTATGTAGCAGTTTACGCCTCCCTGTTTGAGTACCCTAAGACCGGACCCTGGTGGGTGAAGTCTTTCTCTGAGCAATGGAACGTGCAAACCAGCACTTTTATGATGTCCGATAGGGAGGCATCCATCTCCTTGTTGGAATTCCAACATATCTCCAGGCTGCCAATCACGGGTGAACATAACGAGGAACTAGTACCCCATGACGAGTTTGTTTTAGCCGCGGGTCCGGCTGCCGAAGATTTGATGGGTGATAATGCAATAGCTTTATTATGACCGGGGTTTAGGAAAGTGCTAACCATTTTCGAGGAGATGTACAAGTCCTCTAAAGGAGAAAGGGTTACTTAGGCTTTCATTGCTAGGTTTGTGCACCCGCATGTCCTTAGGGCCGATATTGACAAGCACGTGAACATGAGAAATCCTTTCAGTTTATGGATGCAGGAGAAGGATCCCGTGAAGTGGAATAATATTTTCATCCTAGTGCATCCCCTTATGAGTTCAAGGACATCGCTGCTCTGGGGATCGACCGGAACTCTTTTTTCATTGCTTTCATAGGCTTGTGGCTGAGCTGGCTCGCAATCCCTATTCACCCACGACCGATGCAGGCATATGTCTTTTACCCTTTCGATCGTATAGCTTCTGGTGCAAGGCTAGCCATTGGTATCGCCGGGCTATCATTTATATATCAGGGTTTCATTACATTATCCACCTCAAGCGACCCAGGCGAGGAGCATGTATATATGCAAATGCACTATTTCAGCGCGTAGATCAATTTGCATGTGAATAAGGAATATAGTAAGCAGGTGAAACCGATGTTTTTTTGACACGGTTTCATTTGTTATGGTAATGAAACAAATCGGGGCTGCAGGGCTCATGCCGAAAAGAGACATTCGCCGGCTGTGCTTCAATCCTTATAATCTCCGGGAGGAGAGGCAAATTTATTTTGATGATTGGGTACTTGTAAGGTCCCACCACCCCAGTCAACCTCTACTAGCTATATTGAAAGAGGGTAATTTAAACTTGGCAAATAGGAACGTCGCTTATCTCTATTCGATTCGCCCCGACTTTTTGGTGTACCGGTGGGGTAACAATGTTGCCTACAGGCCTTATAGCCCCTATCGCTTCTCCCGGCAATTTGGATACGATCAAGGCATTCTGCTCCAAGATTCTCATTGCGAGCCTATTTTTACGAGGGATTTTCATCACTTTAAGAGGCTAGGCACCGGATCCTGCTTTACGATCCCCGACCCGAACCGCGTCCCCTGACTATTGTTAGCCTTTCGATCATGATATTCATCATCCATGGCTAGGGTCATCAATCAAGGGAAGCATGTCTTCCTTGGTCGTCGGGGTTCTATGAGGGCATCGAAACCCGACTTTCTCTTGAGACCGAGGTCTGTTATTCTTCCTTCCTTGTTTCGAAAAGGGACACTGGCAGTTTCTTCCGCTGTCTGGGAGCTCAGGATAGCTCGAGCTTGCAGGAGTGTTTAGCCAGAATTTGTTCCTGGCACTCGGAAAAGAACGGTCATGGGTAAAAAGCGAGCTCCTTTGCTCATTACTTCCGGGCCTTCCGGTAGGTCATGTTATGCTGATGGCGTTTTGCCTGCTGATTATTCTGTCCTTGCACCGGAAGCGAGGTCATTTGTCGGAGATGACATCGCAGGTGGTTCGCCATCCAATTCAGAAATCGGGAAGTGTCGGCCGAGGGCACCTGATTAGTCTAAAATATTGGACATTTGAATGAACATTTTCCCTACTATTGTTAATTACTAAAAGATGTTTATTGTAAATGTAGGACATGTGACGGTTTATTTGTAAGAAGTTTATTATCATGTGTTTCTTCATTTTAATTAATATAATGAGGGAAACTATATGCATATAATATTTAATTGAAAAATTAGTAATTAAAATATGCATATCATATCAAATATTTATAATCAATATTCATAAGATTTAATATCATATAAAATGGTTAGGATAATATCTCAAAAATAACAAATACTACTAACACTATGAATTGAGATATTGTGTAGATATTAGCTCCGGCCTGGAATCCAAGAGATTCGAGACGTCGGAATCAAATCTGCCGAAATATGGAAGCAAATCGTAAGATTTAGCAACGATAGAGACTCGGAGTATTATTCTCAGAATCCAGACATCGAAGGGATCTCCATATGTCAACAGAAGATAGTAGAAAAAATCCCAAGTCCTGATGCCACTATGATGCCGCGGTTGGACGGCCAAACATGCAAATATGCGTCGGATCCGCGGCATGTTTGTAGCCATACGATGTGAAATTTTGTGTGATGGATCTTAACAGCATATATTCACATAGGGCATCTAGGGTTTATATTTTTTGTGACTATATAAGGGACCGAGAGCTTCACATTAAAGATCATCACCGGAGAGATTAAGAGGTCTAAACGATCCACGCATCCGAGTGATCATCAGCTAGTCATCTACTTCCAACAAGAAAGAGATCTAGAGCAACTAGGGTTCTTGTAATCTAATTTCAAAAGATTTGTAAATGCAATAGTTGATTAATAAATGTAGTTTTTAGTTTATTTATTTTTGCATTCATTTTCCGCATTTAATTTCTGCACTTACTTTTCTGCATCTTCATTATGCTTTCATTCTTCAACTTTTCTTCTAACTTAACCATGAGCGAGTAATTCCTAGCTTGCTAGGGTTCATAGGATAAGGTAGAACAATGGATGATAAAATCTTTTAACTTCTTTTATACATTTTAAAGTTTATAAACTTTAGCAAAATAAATATTAACATGCTTTCGTGCACGCTACCAATTTATTGATAGTCACGACCACGATTTGAGATTGGTTTAACACTTGTTTTGTTAATGGCTAGACATGAATAGAGATCAATGCAAGGACAAGGGTTAGTAGTAGGGAAACCCTAGTTTTTTCCAAAAACCCTAATCTACATTCATCACTATCGATCTAGTTTTAAACTATTAAAAGATAAAAGAGTCATTTTTAATTATTCATCCATTACAACTAAGTCCTATGAACCTTACAAGCCTTTTCATTATAAATCTTATATCCGTAACGACAAACAATCACCCTTCTTTGATCAACTCGTCTAAAGTAAGTAAAAGGTTCACGTTTCCCTGCGGACGACCCGTACTCATCTCGGCTAGCTACCAGCGACACCATCTTGATTGCGGTATTTACAAACACTTCTTTACGACCAATCAGCACCGTTAAGTAAGAAGAGGGTTTTTCAAGTTGCCGCCGGCTCCCGCAAGAGGTGAAGCCTTCTTTTATGGCTGGCTCTGCATTTGGTCTGGAAACTCAAGCTTTCCCGACCGAAAGCATCTCTGAGTATGGGACGAATATCGATGTTATCTTTCTAGAGTCATCCGATGCGAAGGCTGTCGATCTTGCAATAGCCTTTATCGAGTCATTTGAAGAGGATGATGATGATGATCTTCAGGCAGCGTTATCTGCTTCCGCAATTAGCTATGGAGGAAGCGGAGAAGGCACGGGTGTTTGTGATAACCGGTATAGTTCTTCTATTTTTCTTCAAGTATATTTTTTTGTAGGCTATATTACGTGTCTAATCTTTTTTTTTGTTTTTCTACAGCGACATCTACTGAAGAAGCCATCCGAGTATCTCTTGATTCATATTAAGAAGAAGTGCGCATGAGGCAACAAGCCACTCAGGGTTTTGGTGAGATCCATTTTCCTGATGTTCTATGTGTATAATGCTTCATTTTATCTTGTTCGCTTATCAATTTCTTTTCTCTGTGATTTTTTTAAACATATGCTGGGGGACACCATCCGGTATTCATATATCATATGTCCCTCCTAGAATAGTTATCACGTGTGCTTCGGAATTGCCGGCTCTCGCTCATGGCCCCTCCCGACTATCTTGGGAAAGAGCACTTAAACAGCCGATGTCCACCGCTCTCGACGCTGAACCTATTGACGGCGAGGAAATCCAACTGGTGCATGCACAGAGAAGATCTCTTCGGATGACTTAGGCGGAGTCAGTACGCTGTCTTCGAGAGGAAGACGTACTTCAGGCCTCTTCAGGTAAAAAGAATCTTCTTTTCAATTTTTCTGAGCCTGAGCGATTACTTTACTAACCCTTAGTGAATGTTTTTTTACAGCTAGCGCTAGCTCCAACAATTAGGCCTTGGCCGATATCCTTGAAGAAGGTGAAATCCCATCTGCGGAGGTCTCTGTGCCACCTGCGGAGCCGAAAAATGATGACCAGATCAATCCCTACATGACAAAATCGACTATTCATGTTCTGATATGCACGATCCTGTCATTCCTTAGGTCACCACTTCTATTAGTGGCTCACAGACATCTGACGGAGTTCACAGTGTGGCGACAAGGGCTGTCGACTCAAGAGCTTCAGCTCCTTCTGACTTTGCGATCCAAAGTAATTCTATTGAGGCAGGTGTTGAGGTTAGCAGCACTCGAGGAACGTTTGTGGCCCCTGTCCCAGTGACTCCCGCAGAGCCGCTTGATATTGTGTTATATTTACCTCACGCTCCTTTTCATCTTCGCCAGATATACTTGCTGATGCATTTTCTTTTGGTTTCAGGTGTAGATGTGCCATCAACTCCATACCCACTTCACTAGAGGACGTACCGTTTGTTTAACGATTTAGAGTGGGATATTCTACTTGATTGTAGGACCCGTTTGAAGGTCTCTCGATGTCCTTTCTGTTCTTTGAGAAGAAAGGACCATCTCGCGTAGGGATTCGGCCGCCAGTGAGGAATATGTCCCCGGTGTATATTTCAGGAGGATGAGTACCCAAGCCGTCGCTATTTTGGCGACATGTTGCTTCAGAGATGCTCATTTTTTGTTGAGCGTTGGCGACAAATGCTACCCTGCCTCCGTTTTTCATTCATCTTCATCGGATGATGAAGGGTCTTGACCTATCTGATCCAATCGAGTCATTTTATCCATGAGCTCTTGGAAGGTCGTCGGCTTGAAGAGGGTCATAAATGGGAACACCTTTGAATTTGGGTCAAGGGTGGTTATGAACATTCCCACGGCTGCAGCTTCGTCGATGCATTGCTTACATTTTTACTAGATATTTCGCCATCGAGTAACATATTAAACCCAGGTCTCATTCGGTCCAGCCATTTCGTTGACCAACGCCGCTACGGTAGTGTGTTTATTCACACTAGCGAACTTCTGACAGAAGAGCATATCCATCTCGTTGAAGGTCTTTACGGAATCATTTGGGAGTCCCGCGTACCATTCGAAGGCAATTCCTGTCAGGCTACTGACGAACTGTCGGAGGAGCAATCTATCATTTCCTCCAGTGTTGCCACACATAGATTTAAAACGCACGATGTGCTGGAGAGGATTTCCAGTACCTTTGTACATGTGGAATGTTGGAAGTATGTACTCTGGCAGGTACTGTATTTGATCGTAGCATACCGGATACGGTCGCCCAGTTTTGACTGACCTATTTGCGGCTTCACTGGTATATGAGCTTCGATTTGCTGAGCGATGTAATCATCAAGAGCAGCCTTGGAGATCATTTCCTCCCAGGCCACTGATAGATCCGAAAGAGGGTTTGATGTTTCCCCTCTGTCATCCTCGATGATTATCGGCGGATCCTCAGCCGGAGGTTCCGGCTGGATCATCATTCCATCCATGTGCTGGAACAAAAGCGCCATCTGCTTTATGTTAGCGGCTTATTCTGCGGCCTCCTTATCCAACCTTTCAAGCACCCTTCGCAAGAACTCTGTATCGGTTTCTTGCTCTTGGCGTTGTTCAGATGCTGACTCCGGATTTTCTTTCTGTGCAGTGAGTGCTGACATTTTGATCAGCATTTCCTGGAGCTTTTATTGTTGCTCCTGAGCTTTTGTCAACGATCGAGTTTGCGGCCGATGACCCACGGAAGCACGGCTTTCTTCTTTCCCGGAAGCCATGTAGACCGTATGGATGATCATGCCCCCAGACATAAGGCGTTTGAGTCCAGCACCATTAGAATTTGCCGCATGCAATGGGATTTTCTCCGGCCTCCTCCTTTTGTGGGAGGTCAAGGTTGAAGGAGCCGTTGTATCAGGCGCCTGTGTTGAAGACATCCCTCTTTGTATGACGGAGGGGTGGTCCTCCTCTTGCCGAGCCTTTATTTTCTTCAGTCGGCGAGATTAGTCTTTTTTTATCACAGAATCTTGGACTTTCCGCCAGACCCTGTGGATTTGGGAGGAGAGCCGTTGAGTAGGCTGCTCCGGCTTTTCCTGCGACGTGTAGCAGGTGGGGGAGATTTCTTCAGCACCGCGGTTTGAGAGTTCTTGCACACCCTCCTAAGCAGATCAAAGCTGTTCCTGGTTGGAACAGCAGCATCAACTTCCACCATTGGAGCTGGCGAAGTAAATACAGAGGAGGAGTTACCCCCATCTCTTTTCACTCAGCGCCAGTGGCGACGTCGAGCGTGCCTTGCAGACGAGACCACCTCAGTTGTGGAAGCGGTTCCGTCATGCCCCCTTCTTTGGTGAGGGGCTGCTGCTGGTGCCAGCCTGTCGAAGACCGACGATCGTTGAGAGGAAATGGCCAATCTTTCGAAGGCCGGCTTTCTGGTAGGGGAAGCACTTTTGATGACTTCACCCATAGCAGGAGTTTGCATGGCCACTCTTGCGAAGACCGATCCTTTGGTAGGAGAAGCACCTTTGACGACTTCACCTGCCGGAGGAGTTGGGAGGACTATTCATTTTGGAATAGCCCTTTCAGGTATCGCGAGCTTCTTTGCGGTTCTATTTGAACATTGGCTCAGCCTGTTGAAGACTGAGGTGGCAGACTTGGACGACCCGTTAAGAGGGGCCGTGGTGGTTGCAAGTCGATCGAGGACCGACTTTTCTGGAGCTTCTTCTTGCGGCACTAAGGCGCTGAAGCTTGTTGGCAGGAGCATGGTCCCGAAGAACAATCCAGTGGTGGCTTGAGTCACCTGCCCCGCCGACATTGAAAAGATGGAGGCCGCATTGGGCCCGTATATCACTCCTCTAGTTAGGGCGAAGCGGGATTTGTCGTTGCAGTTTATGCAGCTGGAAGCCATTTACCTTTTTCCTTCATAGGAGAAAGACACCAAATCTTAGTACCTTGAATCCAAGGGCAACCATAGCAAACCGCGATTTTTGTTCGCAAAACACAACACACGAAGTGTGGAGTGGAAAGAGGAAAAGGCCCCACTGGGCGTGCCAGAATCTGTTCACCGTCGAAAGACGCGACCGGGACGTTGGGACGTCTGGCCTGAATTTTGGGGGTAGATGATATTTGGATTTATCCGTCTACCTCTCCGAAGATGCCAAGTTGATTTATGACACTGTAAATCAGAGTTTTGTACGGATGCGGCCGTTGTAGTAGATTTCGTCAGATTCCCCCTCATTTACGAGGGTTTTTGATTATGGGGACGCTCTTCCCTGCAGGCGCAAGCCCCTGCAATTAATTACGTTATCGCATCGCGATAACCACTTTCTCCTACTCTGGAAGTTCACTTCGTGTCGTGTGTGTTTTTGTTTATTTGGGTTGCCCGTGGATTGTATACGGAGACTAGTTTTTGTCGTTGCCCGTAGGGCACGATTTACTCCAAATCCGTATATTTGAGATTTGGTTTTTTTATTTAAGGATCGTTAATCTGGTTTGAGATTAAGATCAACTTAAATGTATGTGAGCATTTAGGGCTCGACTTGTTTTTTGTTAAGGACACGTTAGTCCAATTTGAGACTAAGATCTACTTAACAAGGTTTTAGGATCATTTTTATTTTAGATCCAACAAGAGAGCATTTGGACTCTATTGTCTTAGTTTAGGGACATTTCGGTCCATTATCGTCATTTTGGAGGCGAAGTTCTAGTTTGAGGATATCTCGGTCTGTTGATCACCATTTTGGAGATGAGGTTTTAGTATAAAGACGTCTCGGTCCGTTGATCACCATTTTGGAGGTGATGTTTTAGTTTAAGGACGTTTCGATCCGTTGATTACCATTTTGGAGGTGAGGTTTTAGTTTAAGGATGTCTCGGTCCATTGTCCATCTTGCGTGCACATGTATTTGTTACGTGATGGGATGAACAACGATGATTTGGGATGAACCCAATTTAGGGTGCGGTCTGATTTGAGGTGTGCACATCAGTTTGGAAGTGCACCAAAAAGCCGTTGGTTGTTGGGACCCTCCACTTCTCTGAAGACGTTGAGGAATTACAACGACATGGATCAGAGGTGTGGAGAGATATACCCTTGAACCAATTCCTGTATTTAAGGGAAAAAGGATTTAGTGGTAAACCCGGAAATCATTAGTCATATTTTGAGACTAAAATTTTCTCGGAAGGATGTGGGATGCGTATCATTTTGGATATCATCAGTTGGAAGATCAATAGTCGTATTTGGGACTAAGATCAGTTTAGGAAATCATGAACATATGGGCTCAGTTGATATGAATCAGGGAGGTTTTATCCTCAGGGGATTTAGCCAATTTAGGCTTGGACTATTCAATTTTTTTTATTGAAAAGTGCCAAGCACTTGTTTGGGCTCTGTTTGATCAGTCCCCTTTTTTGTAAAAGGGCTGGGTGCTTATATAAGTTCTGACGCTCACGTATAGCCAATTTTTTTTAATCTAATAATCTACCTTTATTAATTAACTTCACAAGTACAAATCCTATGAGTTTTGATTACAAGAAGAAGAAGAAGTTTCTCTCGATCTCTGCCTCGTAGGAAGTAGATGTTCTATCGAAATTCACGTCGTTTTATCACGTCAAATCGTGGACCCGTCGTGGATCACTTATTCTTTGACGGTGATTTTTTTCGTGTTAAAAGGTGATGATTTTCAGTTTTAGTCCTCAGTCCTATTTATAGTCACAGAAGATACAAACCCTAGATGTCATATGTGAAGGTTTGTTGAGAAGATCCTACCCACAAAATCCCAAACCCTAACTCTACATAATGGTCGCAGATCCGCCGCAAATTGCATTTTTTGGCCGCGGAACCGTGGTGGGTTGGAGGATTTAGTTAATGAAAATTCTTCTGTAGCCTTATAATGACACACGGAGATTGTTGTGATATCTGGAATCTTAATATCTTCTCAGAGTCTCTGCCAGTATTGATTTTATAATTTAATTAAACTTCATCGGCAGATTTTTGATTCCCGACATCTCGATATCCCGATCTCCTGACCTGAGCTAGATCTTGCACAATATCTCCAAGAATAATATTAGTAATATTTATTCAATTAGAGATATTATTCTAATTATTTGTATGATGTTATATCTTTTAAGAATCTTGATTAGAATATTTGATATGATATGCATAAAAAATATTATATAAATATTATATGCATATAATATTAATTATAATATAAAAACATATGACAATAGATATTTTACAGATAAACCCTCATATGTTTCATATTTATAATAAACACCTTTAAATATTTATCAAAAGTAAGGAAAATGTTATATCAAAAGTGTGATATTTTCGACTGAACACCCACGTATAACCATTTGGGCTCTTGGTCATAGGGATTGCCGAATAAGTGTTTAACATTTTACCCCTTTTTGTCTTTATATGGAGTGCTAAGCACTCTTTATGGCGCCCACGTGCGAAGCACATGAGGCGCTAGGTGCTGCTTAGTGAGTGCTAAGCACTCTTCCATTCTGTGGTGCTCACGTGAGGGACATGTGAGGCACTGGGCGCAGCTCATTGAGTGCTAAGCACTCTCCTTTGTGTCACCCACGTGAGGGGCATATGAGGCGCTGGGCTCTGAGCGCCGATCAATGAGTGTTAGGCACTCTCCTCTGTGGCGCCCACGTGAGGAAAACGTGAGGCACTAAGCACTGAGCGCCGCTCATTGAGTGCTAGGCACTTTCCTCTGTGGCTCCCACGTGAGGAACACGTGAGGCGCTGGGCGCTGAGCGCCACTCATTGAGTGCTGGGAACTTTCCTCTGTGGCGCCCACGTGAGTAACACGTGAGATGCTGGGCCTGAGTTCTTTCTTTTATGAGAACTAGATTTCTCTTAAGAACAAGTTCCTCCTGATGAGAATTAAATTCTCAACTTGTGGGAGACTTGTCTTGTGGATCTTAGATCCAGAGAAAGAACTAAATTCTATTTTTAAAAAAAGATTAAACCTTTAGATATGTAAACGAGACGATCTTTGTTCTTCTTATTGACCTAGAGTTTTTTTTAGGAGGGAGATCTTCTTCTCTTTTTCTTTTTTGAAGCTCTCTTCTTCTTTTTTTTTAAAAAAAAAAGCTTATGGTGGGGGGGGCTTCCTCTCTCTGCCTGTGTTTTTGTTTCCCTTTTGTGTTGTTTCTCCCTTTTTTCTTCCTTCCTCTGAGACTTGAAGTCTCGGGTTTTTTTATATAGTGGAGAGAAGTTTGTTAATTAGTTTGAAGAAATCTCTCATTAAGAGATCCCAATTGATTTGGGGATTTTTACCCACCATTAGATCTTTAATCTAAGGGTTTTTATTTTTACAGAAGATATTGTCCTTGTTTTTAACAAGATTGGGGATATTCTCCCATATACAGAATTTATTCTGGAAAATGGTGATTTTTAATCACCGTTGGATTTTTAATCAACCGGTTCTCTGTTTTACAGAGGGCAATCTTTCTTGTTTAGAAAGATTTAGGGAATAGAATTTTATTCTATGATCTAATTCGGGGGATGTTTTCTCCCATGCAGAATTTAATTCTGTATCTTTGATGTTTTATCATCTCCGTTGGATCTTTGATCCAACGGCTCTATTTAACAGAGAGTAGAATTTAATTCTATCTGGCGCCGGTGCTCACATGTTGTGCATGTGAAGCACCACTTGAGAGTTTTAACTCTTATTTAATCTATTAGATTCTTTTGTGCTTTGCACACTGGCGCCTACGTGAGGAGAACGTGCGGCGCTATATGAGAGTTTAACTCTTTATTCAGAAAGAGTCTCTGTGCTTTGCATATTGGCGCCCGTGTGAGGAGCCAGTGCAGCGCCTCTATAGGATTTAATCCTATCAGAAGCTGGTGCTGGCGCTCACGTGGGAAACACGTGAGGCGCTCAAGGATTTAATCATATATGAAGCGGTACCTACATACTATGCATGTGGGTGCACGTGTTTAACACGTGGAGGTTTCCCTTTATTTTTATAAGGGGACAGCAAGTTTTGAGCCAAATTTTTTGGCGGGAACACTCCACCTTCTTGATATGCATATATACATATTTTTTGTACTCCTTCTTACATATTGTATCTTTTAACCACTTTGATTCATCAATAAAAGATATTTTTTTTGCATTCACATCTCTGTGTCTCTTACTTGCCCTGGTCTGGCATGAATTAGTTTATTCACTCATTTCGGAGTTTTTTCACCTTTCCCATAGGTTTATAGATGAACTTATCCTAACATTAAATATAGATAACCCTCTTTTTTTGATAGAGGTCCGTTAGGTTTGTGGTACTAGGTTTAAATCCATCGTACTATCGTGTTGGCTGATATATTCTTGATACGCTGTCGGGACCCGGTTCTTGTTCACGGAGCAAAGCGCCACGCAGAACAAAGTGCCATGCCAATTGTCATACCAAGAGGATGGGGGACACCTCTTGAATCTGTGGGGGCCACCTCTAGAGTCCGTGGGACCCACTGTAGAACAATGGGGAATTTTCGGAACACATTCCGAAAGAGGACCGAACTGCATTATAAATATAATGGCACCACCCTCAATTACAGAGGCGCCTTTTAAGTGAACTGGAACTACAGGAGCTTGAGAACTCCGTAGTTAAGCGTGCTCGGGCCAGGGAAGTCTTGGGATGGGTGACCTCCTGGGAAGTGGCCCCCTGGTCGGGTCCGGTTCGGTTCATTCTAAAGGAAAAAACCGTGGTTCGAGGACAAATACCATCTGTACTGAGGCGTGGGGCATTACATTTATGGTGGCCCATGCAGGTCCTTCAGTAGTAGGTCTGTGGTTCGAGGACGAACCATTGTTCAAAGGTGGGGAGAATGTTGGGACCCGGTTCTTGTTCACGGAGAAAAGTGCCACACAGAACAAAGTGCCACGCCAATTGTCATACCAAAAGGGTGGGTCCACCTCTTTAATCTGTGGGGGCCACCTCTAGAGTACGTGGGACCCACTGTAGAACAATGGGGAATCTTCGGAACGCATTCCGAAAGAGGACCGAACTACATTATAAATATAATGACACCACCCTTAATTACAGAGACGCCTTTTAAGTGAACTGGAACTACAGAGAACTTTGTAGATAAGCGTGCTCGGGCCAGGGAAGTCTTGGGATGGGTGACCTCCTGGGAAGTGGCCCCTGGTTGGGTCCGGTTTGCTCTAAAGGGAAAAACCGTGCGGTTTCAGCCAGAGCGGACAATACCATCTGTACTGGGGCGTGGGGCGTTACATACGCAGTCCTTTAGGTTGCTGCTCGAGTAGCCCCGCGTCTGTCGTGTCTCTGATTCCTTCGGAGGCTGGACAAGACGTCTTCAAGTAATTTTCTTAGGTCAGAATATCTATATTACCATCGGAATATCAAGTGTTAGGTATTTCCGTGGTGCTTTTTTACTTGAGCTTAGGCTCGATTTGAAGCCCCGATAAGTCATTACCACACCCTTCTGGGGAGGGATGATATCCAATGGTCTTTAGGCTTGCCGTTGAAACCCGAAAATAGGAATATGTCGTTACTTTGTTTTTTTTGTTTTGGTGTTGCACTTATTCTTCGCTGAAGTAGGGTAGACATCTGTATGACCTTTATGCTGTATGTATTGCAATCAAGGTCTGGAGCTAGGATTTTGTCGTCACTCCACTTTTATTTGATCGTTGCATTCGCATCCTACTGGAATGAGAAGGAACGTCGAGGTGATCCTAGGCTGTAGATGTTGCCATCGAGATATGGTGCTAGGAATATACTGCCACTTCACTTTTATTTGACCCTTGAGTCCTTTCTGACGTCGCATCTGTACTTTGCTAGAGTAAGAGGGACGTCCAAATAGTCTTTAGGTTGTAGATGTTCCATTAAGACTCGGTTCTTCTTTTGACGAAGTATGGTGGGAAAGTATGGTTCCCCTTTTTTCATTTGTGCACATAAATTGTATATAAGAATCGATATGGACCTACTTGGAGGGAAGAAAAAGTTTTACTTTATTATTATTTTTTTATATTTCCGCAATGCTCTATCATTTCAAATTTTTATATCGCGAAAGGTTTGATTGCCCAATCATTTCGGCTATTTTATTCAAGGTGTCCAATCATTTCGGCTATGTCATTTTTTATTTTACTCATTACTTTTTATTTCGAGTTGGGGATTTAGAATCTAATACCAATTTTGGCATCAGTATCGCTACAACTGAGATATTTTGATGAGCGAATCATCATTTGCCTTTGTTGATTTGGCCAAAGATGACTTAGCAAACAGGGTTAGAATCCTATCGATTAAGACTTTTGACTTTACGAGCTGTAAGGGTCTCATAAAGGTATTTCTCCCTATGAGTCATGAGGATCTCATAGGTGTACTTTCTCCTTAGGAATCGCAAAGGCTCCTTAGTGGTATTTTCTCTTGCAAATCGTAAGGATCATATAAGAGTATTTTTCCCTTGCGAGCCGTAAGGACTTACAAGTGACGTTCATCTTGTCAAACAATATTTCTCGATTTCAGTGGGATTTGGTTGGGAATATATTTATTTACGCCCGTAGATTGTATACAAGATTCGGAATGGGACCACTTGTAGGGCATAAATTTGTGAGGTTATGATGGCTTAAGAACAGGTTTGGATTCCTGTAAATTAAGGCTTTTGAATTCTACAAGCCATAAGGGTCTTATAGAGGGTAATTTCTCCTTACGAGTCGTGAGGAACTCGTAAATGCGTTTTCTCCTTAGGAATCGTATGGATTCCTAAGTGTATTGCTCCTTTGTGAGTCATAAGGATCTCATACAGGTATTTTCTCCTTATAAAGTCATGAGGACTTTGCAAGTGCATTTTTTAGAGAGTTCGCGCTTTTTCGGGTTTTCACTAGCTCGCTGATAGTCCTGCTGTTTTTACTCATGGTGCCCTTTCGGGTTTTCATCCATGCTTATTCCACCTATGGACATACATTTTTTTAGACGGCCCGTAAGGTAACGCACTAACAGTTGTCGAACACGACATTTTTTTAAGGACCGCATCATATTGGACCTGGAAAGGATGTGAATTATTTTATACCTATGGATTGTATACGGCGCTCGATATGGAGACCCAACGTAGGGCAATATGTTAGTTTAAGGACATTACTGTCTAATACCAGTTTAAGGACGTAATGGTCCATTATCGCCGTGTTTGGGGTGACGTACTGGTTTAAGGACATTTCGGTCCAATATTCCCATATTTGGGACGAATATTAGTTTAAGAACATTTTGGTCCAACATCGCCGTGTTTTGAGGCGAATATTAGTTTAAGGACATTTCGGTCCAACATTCTCATGTTTGGGACGAATATTAGTGTAAAGTCATTTCGGTCCATTTTTAGTTTAGAGACATTTCGCTCCAGTATTAGTTTAGGGACTTCTCGGTCCAATACCAGTTTAAGGACGTGGTAGTCCATTTTTAGTTTATGGACGTTTCGGTCCATCATTCCCGTATTTGAGATGAGTTTTATTTGGCAGTACTTTCAGAGTTTTCACTCAGTAAGATAACGAGCGGACACAAGCGTCATCTATCAATGACCTAAGTCGCAACTCTTTAGGCGTAGTACTTTTTGAGAAATCGGTTGTTTATTAGCCGTAATGGCCTCTTGCCATGCATGTCCATGAGAATATAAGCTCCTCCTTGGTAGACCTTATCTATGATGTACGGGCCTTCATAGTTCGGCTCGAACTTGCTTCGTTTTGCACGATTAGAGATCATTGGTCTTTTGACGACCAACATGAGTTCACTTTGGCGGAATGTTCTCGGTCTGGTCAGTCTTTCATACGACTGTGTCATCCTTGCCTCATAAGCTTCCAGGTTTTGATATACTATAAGGCGGGTTTCATCGATAGCATCGAGCTCCTTAAGCCTAAGATATGCATTTTCTTCATCCGTTAGCTCGTATTGAACCACTACTCGTAATGAAGGGAGTTTTATCTCCAGTGGGAGCACTTCTTCGGTGCCAAACACCAATGCATATGGTGTTGTATTTGTGGCCATCTTGAACGTTGTTCGGTACGCCCAAAGAACTTCATACAGCATTTCATGCCAGTCTTTTTTGTTCCAGGACACTGTCTTTTTTATAATCTTGATCAAGATCTTGTTGAATGCTTCAGTTAAACCTTTGGCCCGAGAATTATAGATCAAGGTGTATCTCCAGTCTAACTTGTGCTTCTATGCAAAGCGACTTATTTTGTGGCTTCTACAAGCTGGTCCGTTATTCGAGATTATGCGTCGCAGAGTCCTGAACCGGTATATGATATGGGTCTTGAAGAAGTGGAGGATATTCTCCGTCTTCACCCCTTTTAGCGGCACCGCATTTGCCCACTTAGAAAAGTAGTCGGTTGTTGCTAGTATAAACCGATGTCCTTTAGATGACGCTGCTTTGATGGGGCCAATTATATCCGTTCCATACATCTCGAACGGCCTACTAGCCACTGTCGGTTGCAGCGGATTTAGATGTTGATGTATGAAGTTCCCGTGTATTAGGCACGAGTGACACCGCTACGCGTATTCGGGACTGTCCTGAATCATCGTGGGCCAATAGTAGTCCATCCTTTTTATCTTCAGCTTCATCTTTGGACCCGCTTGATGAGAGCCGTAAAGTCCGTCGTGTACTTCTCGAAAGAATTTCTTTGCTTCTTTCGGCCCTAGACACCTTAACCACAGGAAGTCGAATGATCTCTTATATAGAGTATCATTGACGAAGGCGAATGACAAAGCTCATTTCATGAGTTGATGTTTAGATGACGCATTTTTGGGCATTCGTTGGGACTTAAAGCAGTCTATGAATACTTCCCTCCTGTCCTTGACCTCTTCTTCGTCCTCTATTTGGAGGACTTCTTGTTTGGTCATTTCTTTTTCTTTCGGGTGGCCTTTTCAGGTCTTCAACCAAAGATGTATCTGCTGGCGCGAGAATCCTACGGCTTTGTACAATGATCCTTACATTATCTAGGTTTTCGTCGGCCAATTCTTTAGCCAACTTGGCTAACACATCCGCTTTACTATTTTCCGCTCTCGGTACGCTTTCCAGGGTATATGAAGGGATTTAGGTCAGCAGTTGTTGCACTCTTTCGCTATATCTTATTAGTTCTGGATTGTATGTCTGATAGTCGCTATTTACTTGACTAATGATCAGCTGAGAGTCTCCATATATGAGGAGGTTCTTGATTCCTATATCGATATCGATCTCAAGACCGGTTATCAAAGCTCCATATTCCGCTTCATTATTAGTCCTGGGTTCTGTAAAGGAGAGGGCATAACACAATATTCCTCCTTGCGGGGTCACGAAAATAAGACCCACCCCGGCTTTGATTATGGGAGTGTTCTTCTTTCGCCGCTTCATAGAAGATACTCTATCGAAATAGAGTTCCCATTAAGAATTATTTTCTTCTTTCTCTTCTTCGACTGCGTCTAACATGTGTTCATCCGGCAACTCGCAATTTAGGGGAGAGTCGGCTGGAATCGGATGTTTCATGAGAAAGTCGGTGATAGCTTGTCCTTTCACCGCATTGAGGGGTCGATGCGTTATCGAGAACTCCATCAACAGGAGGGCCCATTTGGCGAGCCTTCCCGTCAAAATAGCCTTTGACATCAGATATTTAAGAGGATCCACCTTTGATATGAGATGGACCTCATGCGCCAAGGCGTAGTGTCTGAGCTTTGTTATTACGAAGATCAATGTCAGGCAATGCTTCTCGATAGGGGAATAGTTGCTTTCTGCCCCCAGGAGAACTTGGCTTAGTTAGTAGAGAGTTCTCTCCTTTCCTTGATCATTCTCTTGTGCCCATAGCACGTCTAGAGAACCTTCGAGCACCATCGTGTATAAGATAAGGGGTTTTCCTTAACTGGGGCGGCTAATACCGGCAAATTTTGCAAGTATTGTTAGATTTCATCTAGTGCGTTTTGGTACTTCTAATCCCAGATGAACCGGTCTTCTTTTTCATCAGATGGCTATATGGACGACATTTTTCGGAGAGGTTGGTTATGAACCGTCGGATATACGTGAGCTTTCCTTGAAGAGACCGCAGTTGTTTGAGGGTTCTTGGTGAGAGCATTTTTATAATCGCCTTGATTTTTTAGGGATCGATTTCGATACCTCGGTGGCGTATGATGAAGCCTAGGAATTTTCCTGAGGAGACTCCATACATGCACTTTAGAGGGTTCATCTTCAGATTATATTTCCGAAGACGTTGGAACACAATTTTTAGGTGTTCCCAATGCTCCTTATGAGATTTTCTTTTGACTACGAAGTCGTCGATATAACATTCGACGATCTCGTGTATGAGGTCATCGAATTTCTTCATCATGTCTCTTTGGTATGTAGCTCCGGCGTTTTTCAAATTGAAGGGCATCACCTTGTAGTAAAATACGCCCAACGGAGTCCGAAAGGCGGTATGCTTCTGGTCTTCAGGATCCATCTTTATCTGGTTGTATCCTGAAGATCTATACATAAAGGAGAAGACTTCGTAGGTGGACGTGTTATCGATCATAACCTTGGTAATAGGTATTGGGAAGTCATCTTTCGGGCACGCTTTGTTAAGGTCCCGAAAGTCCATGTAGATGCGAACTGTCCCATTTTTCTTTATCACCGGAACGATATTGGTGATCCAGTCGGGATATTGAACTTCTTGGATAAAGCCAGAGTCGATTAATTTCTTGACTTCAGCATTGATACTCATCTCAAATTCGAGCCACATCCTTCTTGGTGCCTGTTTGACTGGTATTATGTCTGGCGATATGGCCAGTTTGTGTACCGCCACTTCTGAATCCAAATCGGCAATTCAGAGTAGTTCCAAGTGAAGCATTCTTTGTACTGCATAAGCACATCTTTCAGTGTGGCTACTTGTTTTTCAGATAGCAGCTCACTGACAAACTTCAACCTTGGATCATCCTCCGTTCCTAAGTCGATTTTCCTTAGGTTGTCCGCCGTAGTTTGTATCCCGTCCTTCAGCTCTTTTGACGCTGGTGGAAATTCTAAGATCTCCTCGTTATCATTTTCATTTGTAAAGCATCCGAAGATTTCAATCATATCCTTGTCTTCTCCCTCTTTTGAGAGAGTTACAATATGACAGGTACAAGTCTGCTTCCATTTTGCGGTTGAGCCGGTCCTATCCTAACGGTATAGGTCTTCTTTGGCTCATTCTTTTGTGGTGGGGTTACCCTCCAGCTATCAAATAATATAAACATGCCTTACTGGTATTAGTCCTCCACCTAGTCTTTGAACGTGAAACGGTCCTCAAAGGGATGGCTTATTGCTCGATGATAGGAGTAATAATCCAGATGATGGACCTCATTTATCTATTCGGGGTGCCGAAACTCCGAAAGCGTCATCATTTGGTGCTTCATGACAAGACTGAATATTTTCCCTATTTTGTCTCGAGGGAACGAGTATCTCCGACCCATCTTCTTCATAAAGGATGGGCTCCAACCGAGCATTTCTCGATTAAACGGCGTCTTGGACCTGCTTTGTTGTCCTTGAACGTTATTTGCGTTCTTCAGCTTATTTTTACCTCTACTTCGGAATTTTCCTTTTTCATGAAAGTACTCAGCGGGTTGTGGATGAAGAGCATCACGATCTACTTCTTCCATTGATTGCTGACTGAGACGTTGCGCCTTGGCCTTTTTATATATGGTCATTTCTTGGTTGTGGTTGTCTCGGCTTACTTGATAAGCTTCTCTTATTAACTTGTCAATTTGTTCTTCCTACGGATATATCCGTAGGGGCCATTGATTCGTCCCTACGGATAAGTACCTACTTAGGTATCCGTAGGGGATGGTACGTGGCCCTACGGCTATATCCGTAGGTACAGTTAATATATTTAAAAAAATCGTAAATATTATAACTTTTTTTACCCTACGGCCTACTCCGTAGGTGAAAGATGACCTACACAGAAATCCGTAAGGGCGAGATTTTGCCCGTAGGGGCAAGTTCAGGGCTTCAACTTGCACATGCGGCTTTTGCACCTACGGGGTCTTTTTTCTCCCCTACGCACATCTCCGTAGGGGCAGTGGGTTGCCCCTACCGATAAATCCGTAGGAGCAACCCTTATTTGTAGTAGTGACAGTGAAGACCGAAATGCTTTTGAAGATGATTTTGCGGCGGCAATGGTGAAGATGGGGAGCATTAGTCCTCTGACTGGAAGGGATGGGGAGATAAGATTGAATTGCAGGGTGGTGAACTGATTATGAATTTTAATGCAAGTGAAGATGATTAATTATATTTATTACTACTAGCTACTTTACTAAGAAGCAAAAAGTATTTGATCGTTGTAACTGTCTGAGTTTATTTAAAAGGATGAAATAAATAATAAATTAAGATTATTTATTAGAGTTTGGTCATACAGAACTAGGGATAAGCAATCCATGCTGCGCTTTATCGATCTCTTTGGGTTAATTGCTAAATAACATCCAATATTGCACCTACTTTGCATTTATATGTCTTGCTGATTTTTTCGCTACACACATATAATTAAGTGCAGCGAAAAAATTAATAAGGTATATAAGTGCAAAGCATACGAAACATTATAATATTATTTAGCAATTAACCGTCTCTTTTGACATCATGAGGGTGTTCTTTGCCATGAAATATTAAATAATTAATTTTGATATGCAGAGATAACGGTAGGATTAAAGAAATAATTTAACACAAGTCCCTCCTCATATGAGGTTTCATATATATGGAGGTGTTCTTATGCAAAAACTTCACTCGATCTTATGTAATCTTAACAGGAATGGTATAAAAATAAAAGGGTTGGTAGGAAAAGGGGACTATTTATATCACGCATCAATCAAAGATTCTAGACAAGAACCCTAGTTTTCCAAGGAGTCGCCCTCCCACAACAATTAACGAATAGCCCTCTCATTAGTCGTGACAAGCATCTCCTAGCAATTCGTTCTTTTTATTCTGTCTCAGTAAGATTTTCTTGCTTTTTTTTATATATTAAGTTGGCATGCACTTGTTATTTAGAAATTTTCCTTTATGTTCATCTTATAACTATTAATTCTGTTTGCAACACAAATTTCTTTATATGTTTGATAATTTTAATATATTGATTCTCAGATATTTATTTCATGTTTTATTTAGGAATCGTTGTTTGTCTTACAATTATGGCAGATCATACATCACGTGATTAAAAGTCGACTTCTTCCACAAGAGGTCGAGAAGGATGTCCTATAAGAGTGAAAGCTGTCTTGACTGATCGTGAGACCTGGAAGATCACAATATTTGAAGAAAAACATAATCATGACTTTACAGCAATGTCGGAACCTGTTAAACATCGTTGTCACAGGATGGTCCATCGGAATCCTATTGTAAAAGATATGGTGACTAAACTACATGATGGGTGGTTTAAAAATAAAGATATAACATTGTCAATTAATGCAATGGATAATACACAACACGATTTCTTGTTATGCCCCCCATCAAGTTTACAACTACTTGAGGGTTGAAAGGACAAATAACAAAGGAATAAATTGCATCAAATTATCAAGAATATTCAAAGAAAAAGTCTGTAGAACCCGATTTAACTTTAATTTTAAGGTAGAGGATGATGAAATGATGAGAAGAGCACGTTAGGTATGACATTCGGGTCCATTTTCCAAAATACACTTTTCATAGTTCTATCATTGTCGACTTCAAAATTAAAGTAAAAATATGGATCGGTAGCGTTTTTATTTTGAAAATGCTTGATAATTTTGATGCAATTTATTCCTATATTATTTTTTCTTTCAACCCCCATTAGTAATCGTGAACTTGCTGGGGCGTGATGATATCATGCAGTATATGCATTGATTGACGATGTTACATTGTTTTTTAAGACCTCCATCATACAGCATAGTTACCATATCACTTACAAAAAATTCCGATGGACCACTCTCTGTAAACGGAATTTGGTAGTTTTTTATGGTGTTGTTAAATCATGGTTATGTTTTCTTCAAATATTGTGCTCTTCCAGGTCACATGATCAGCGAAACAACTTTTGGTTGTCACGTCCCGCTTTCCAAAAGATGAAAACAGGAACATGATAAGGCCCGCGACGTATTTATTCCGAGAAAATCATTTCCCACAATAAATACGCCAAGTGTTTATAAGCAATAGTTAAGAATTAACAAGAGTAATTAAAATACAACAACAACTTTATTTACATTTACTTTCATAAAGTTTTGATACAAAATAACCGAAAAGAAAAGTACAAGGAAAATGCCTAACATGTGGCATACAGAAAATAAACTGCTGAAAGATCTAGTAATCTGGCTGAGCTGAAAGCTGATTGAAGTCCTTCTGGTTTGGCTCGATCTTTCTCTATTTCTAGATCCCCTGACGAGCGTTCCAAAAAAGAAAAAACAAAGAGAATGCCATCAGCAAACCAGTGCTCGGCAAGTCCCCAAAGAAAGGTATAATGATAAGGTGGAAAGTATAGATAAGGTGATAGGGTGATTAATCATAGCAATTAGTATGACAATTCTAATATAACATGATAATACAAATGAAAACTATATAAGTATGGTAATATAACATGAGCATAGAAACCAAATATATCATGGTCGTGTAGTGTAGGCATAGTTAACATGAAGTGCATGTAAGTATCCTAAAAGAGTCTCTACAAGGGTAAGCTAACTAATGTGAGTTCAAATATGAATGTCAACCAATCTCAAGAATATTCTTAAGCCCAACAGGCTATCGTCTAGAGATAAGAAATCACAAGTCCGAATCAAGAGTGTTAGTAACGAGACTTCAACCTAGTGTTGAAGTATTCCAAACCCAACAACCTATCGTCCAGAAGCTTGGAAACATGGGCCCTCATGATAGATTATTTGTGTTAATAGAAATGGATTCATGATCTAGGGAGACTCATGAGATTCCATTGGATTCACATTTAAATTATCCCAACACCTCGTGTATGTTAGATTAATGATTAAGGTTACAAGTTTTGATCGAGTCCATGAATACAAAAGGTGAAATAATATCAAGATTGTGTTCATGTAATCATATAGCCATATCAAGTGTAATTCATGTTCAGGACAAGTTGGAATTTAAGTTTAAATTCAAGTTTAAGTTAGATTAGAATTCAAGTCAATTTGTGATTTGAGTTCAAATTCTAATCATATCTTATTATAAGATTTATCTTTTGAAGATCTTAAGTTTAAGAATAATCGGACAACCACTGCATATGGACGACAGGATTTGTTTCTTTTACAAGATAATTGCCATTGATAATTCCTTTAATTTGTAATGTTATCTAAACTTGATATGCCAGCACCCACTTTCTCCGACTCCCTGAGACTCAAGAGATTTGATACCGCTTAATCCATGATTAATCTAAGGTGCCTAAATATTTGTTCAAGTTGTTTATTATGTGTATTTGCATGTTTGAAATCCTCAAGGAAGTTTTAGGTAAAATTGTTTTATTATTGTTTTAAAAATAAACCTCAAGGGTGTTTTGATAAAAATATATTAATTAGAATGTCAAGAGTTTTATAAAAATGTATTTTAGATTTAGAGCTATTTTAGTGATAAAACCTAGCTTTTAAAAGTTTATGGTATTTTAATGAAAAATATAACGTTTGGAAAACTCGAGGTATTTTAATAAAAACCTGATTTTTTAATTTAGAATATTTTATTGAAATTATATTTACAAAAACATTTTCTTTTTAAGTTAAAGTTATTTTTAAATTGTTTTAAGTTTGTTTTAAAAATATTTCGTATTTTCTTTTCCTTCGAAAACGCGCTTTGTGAAGAGCTCCGATCTCACCCACTAGTCCCAAGATGTGCGATAATCCACTCTATCTTTTGATAGGGCTCCCCTAAAGAGAGTTGTGAGGGGCGTAATCGCAAGAAAAAAAGATTTCGGTTTAAAATTCTATGTTTCAAAGCTTGAGGGTAGTTAATGGAAAACGTTTTCATAAAACGCTACAATCGATTGATCGTGCTATGAATCCAAATGTGTGTGAATAGGATAGGTCATTACTCCGTGTGTGTTATCTAAAAATATATTTAACAAGTTCTAAATATTCGTATTAAACATAAAGGAATGATAAAGGTATGTATTGTTAAAAATCTATCATTAAAATACGGTTTTAACAACAATCAGTTTGAGATAATTTCATAGACTTGACTAGAAAGTTAATTTCATGAAGTAGATTATGATGGCATGAGCGAATTATAATAAGATTATAATAGCACAGATTCATGGAGGTAGTTCAAAATATATGGGTGTTTAGCGACATAACAAAAGGTGGATTCAAGAGAAGGACAAGAAGAGGAGAGACTTACTCGCGTCATGAATTAGTATAACAATCAATTCACCGATAGCTAGTTGTTAGAGCATTCGATTGCGCGGAAAGAAGATTCAATTGGGCGGAGCTTCGACTTCAGGAGCTTGGACACTCCAACTTAGGACTTGAGCAATTTCTTGAGGGATTTGAGAGTGAATTTTCTTTGATAATTTCGGAGGGAAGATTACGGAGATGTGCTAGGGTATTTATAGGGATGGAGAAAAGGTATATGGTGAAATAAAAGAAATTAAAATGGATTAAAGAGAGGATCAAAGGAGGAGATGAAAGGTATGGGGGTTCTCTGTTTTAATTCAGGGTTTTTAAAATATCAAAACGAGCTGAAAGGAAGTCAAAGGACACCCGTGCACGAGGCGGCTCGATTGGGCATAGCCAGGCCACCCGAACCGCCCACCAGGCCGCCCGAATCGCCCCGGCATCGGGATTTGTGCTTGGAGCTCAGGATTTGGGTTCGAGTCAGTATAAATAGTCTATTTTAATATATCTTTTCTGTTATAGTGTTTTTTAATCCCGTGTTTATCCTGTGGAAACTCTAAAAAAATATTAAAATAAATGATACTGATGGGATTCGAACACGCGGGCTATGGGACAGCAGCAAAGAGTCTTAACCAATGAGTTAAAAAGAGTTTGTTATTTTTATTTAACAAACATTACTTATAACTCGGAATCAGAAATAGAAATACCCTTTATATAACATAGAAGTGTTATAAATGCATAGGGATTTCAGGGTCATTACATCGGTCGTACAGGACAGCCTACTTGTGTGGATAGACGTCTTGATTCTTCACTCTCTTCCACTCCATCGGTTTTTTGGTTCATTCTTTCCAAATTTATTATATATAAATTGGCTTGCTATAGCTTTATCACGATTAGATATGGAATTATGAGTTCACTATCTTCTAATTCCCTTCTAATTCTGAAACCTGTCTTTAGTGCATATTGGTTATGAAAAGTATATGCAGCCTTATCCCTAGCGAACTCCATCTCTATTTCATGTTTAAGATTATCATTTTCATGAGTTAAATTGTTAGATTTTTTGTATGATCATCTATAACCTCTAGATCTATGACAAAGCTTATTTAAAATTCAAATTTGATAACATTTATAATTTAGGACTAAAATAATTATTAACTTCTATGATTAAAAAACAATTATTATATGACATGCAAGGTTCGCAGATTTAATAATCACCAATTAATTCTATGAATAATCAAAAAATCAAATAAAATACCATAGTCTATAGAAATTTACCATAACGAACTTCTGATCATGAGATGTATGATTTTGCATATTTATAAGACAAACAATGATTCGTAAATAAAAGAAGAAATATGTATTTCAGAATCAATATGTGAAAATTATCAAAATATAATGAACTTTTTGTCGCATAATGAATAAAAAGATGACAGAAAGTAAAATTTCTAAATAATATAAATAATAATCGTTGACTTAATACATAAATAGAAAAATAAGAAAATTGTACTGAGACGGAATAAAAACAACAATTGCTCAAGAAGAGGTGTTCATCTTAGAAGAAGACGTCGTTGGCAAGAGAAGATGCTTATCATGACTCACGAGAGGGCTATTTCATTTTTGGAAGAGGGTGATTTTGAGAGTGAAATTTTATTAAGGCGTGATATAAATAGTCTCATTTTCTTACGAACCCTTTTATCTTGTCCAATCCATGTTAAGTCAAGAAGAGAAAATTTAAGCACACAAACGAAAACCTTAAGAGTAGGAAAATAATACTATCTTAACTTGTGACAGCTCTTTAAGCACTCATGAAACCAAACAGGCCCTAACATAAATTCAAAATGAGGTTTTTTTGAAATACCCTATCCAAAACTTTCATGTTTTGAAAAATAACACCCAAATCTTAATATTTTTTAAAAATACACTCAAATCCTTACTATTATCTAAATACCCATTCTTTTACATTGATAGTTAGCTAACCATGGTTTTTGAGGTAACTTGGGTTAATTTGACCGTAAATGCCAAATCTACCTCTTCTCTTTCCCTGTTTTCTCTTTTCTTTCTTTTTCTTGGCTTGGTTAAATTGCATATAAATACCCAAGGTTTCACGTGTTTGATAGATAAATACCTAAGTTTTTATGAGTAACATATAAATACCCATCGTTTTGCTATATTAGCACTTAACTATCTACCATTTGCAAACCATCAAAATACTCATTGATTTTTTAACAATTTTGCCCATTTTCTTCTTCCTCCTTCTCTTCAATTGAACCAAACCTATGGCCCTTCTCCCTTCTCCTCCTTAATATTCCCTAATTGAACCCCTCCTCCTCCTTTCCAATCCTAACATTTTCCTCTCTTCTTCTCCTCAAATTGAACACTAGCATTTGCCCTCTTTCCCTCCTCCTCCTCCTCTTCTTCTTCAATTGAACCCTAATCTGGCCCTCTTTCTCCTTTCTTCTCCTCCTTCTCAAATAAGTTATAATTGAATCAAAAAAATTATAAATTGAGGCTAACCGTAACCTAGTTAATAGAGATTCTTTAAGGCTGGAGTTAGAGTTTGATGTCAAGGTTGGAGTCGACGGTGGGGAGGGTTGAGATGGATTTGGCGGCGAGGTTGGAGTTGACGGCGGTGAGGCCAAGTAAGAAGAAGAAGATGGGAAGAGGGGTAGGTTATTTGGCTGGGGTATAACGGTAATTTTGTAATTTCTGTTAACACCATTAGTTATGAAGCTGCCAGTGTCAAAAATATGTATTTATATGAAACTTATATAAACTTAGGTATTTATCTGTCAAAAACGTAAAACCTTGAGTATTTACTTGTAAATTAGCCTTCGGCCTTGAGCTCGAGTTGGGATGAGCGGAGGAGGTGGCTTGAGCCAGATATGAGAAGCAGAGCAACTGCTGTTGGTGTAATTGGTAAGCCCTTGAATATTTTTCTCCTTGCCATGGCCCCATACTTGCTCAAATTCATCTGTCCCCTCATCAATCTCAATCGAAAAGAAAAAGAAAAACATGGGTTCTTTCTCATTGCCATGTCCTTCTGATATGGGCAAATCCTAAAAATGGACTACTCAAAAACCTAAAGGAGGAGGAGGAGATGAAGAAGTCAATTTCGAATAATTTGGGATGACTCCATAATTACTTGATTATGTTAAGACCAATCCTCCCCCATACACCATATAATCCCAATTATTAGACTAAAATCGATTAAATTACACATTCTTAGCTTGAAACAACAAATCAGAAACCATCAGAAACCATTGCAAGCTCATCACCTTTTATCTCAATTTTCTCCATCTCAAATTTCCAGTGGCAATCACTTGCCAAAAAAATAACCCTAAGGACGCTCTTGGAAGAAAATAATTTAGGTGGTAATTCTAGATTGTCTTTTGCTATACTTGTTTAAGTGTAAAAAATATTTCCGGACTATAAGATTACCACGGTAATCAAATGACCCCATCATGATAATCATATCCCCAAAACATGTGTCTATTCTGTATTACCACGAAATATTACCGCCTAACATGAATGAGCCGTGACCATCCATCACCGGCCTTCCTCCCTTGCCACTAGCCGGCCCCACTGCCCATTGTCGGTCATTCGCCGGCTTGCCATTGGTCATCGCCGATCATCCTCCTGTCATTGCCGATCGTCCGCCGATCATTGCCGATCAATCTTCCGCCGATTAGCCGGTCCACCGCTGATCGTGTAGGGTTCCTAGGCACTCTAGTGGAGTCTCACAAGGCGTCAAACACGGCCAATTAAAATATTACAAGTGCCTACAAACCCTAATACGGATCGTTAACTAGATAATGAGGCGATGCAAGCATGTAAACGAATTAAATGCTAAAGGAAAGTGGCTACAACCTTTGTAGATCCGGTCCTCCACCTCCATGGCTCCGCGATGAAGTCTCCTCGCTGTACAAATCGGATCTTGGGCTCTAGCGTCGGCTTCATCGGAGGAAAAACGGGCTAGGTCATCGACGACGATGCCGAAGATGATCTACGTCGAGGCATCGCTAGATCAAGCTCCAACTTCACCAAGTCAAGAAAACTTGTGAAGGAAACACTCTATACTACTTGGCAAGAGGTAGAGGATGAAGAAATAGGAAGTGGGTAGACTTTAGATTTGGATTTCTCACACTTTTTCATCAATCACCATTGATGTAGCAAGCTTTCTTCATGGAAGAAGAAGATGAAGAAGAAGAAGAAGATATGATAAGTTATTTTAAAAGGAAAATAAAAAGAATACTTATCATGCCTTCAACCATGGTTTAGTGTAGAGATTTAACTAAGGTTAGATGAGTGGTTAGGGTTAGAGAAGAGACAAGAATGGTGGACTTGTTCAAAGCTTCAAGAAGCTTCAACAAAAAAACAAACAAAGCCACCATTTCTTTTTTTCTTTATCTTTTCCAAAACAATAATAAATGGATAAAAGAATAAGTAAATAAAAGAAACCCTAACCATTCATATAACCATGGTCAATTCTTTACACAAACCCAAGCTTGCATGTATCATCAAACATGATACAATCTTGTGCACAAAAGTATATCTCATATACAACTTGTGCAAATCAAGTGAGTAAATCCATTTAAAGTGAACCAATACTAGTTAATGCAAAGTAATATATCAAATATATAATTATACATTAAATCATTAAATCAACACTTGATTCAATGATCCGGTCATGTCGCATATAACCGGCTAGTATCCAATGTATCGGCTTATCGAATCAATCCTTGATTCGATAACTAGGTTATATCGCATATAACTAATCGATACATTCATCGCGAGAATGAAATACGGCATCACATACACGCATTATTCTCGGTCCCGCACATATCTCATATGCGCTCCTATTTCGTTTCGCTTGAGCCAGGAAACCTCTGTGTAGGACTCTAAAGACTCGTCAATACGCCGGCAGCAGGTGATGATCATATTAAACACCCACAAGCCGCAAGCGGTCTGCTAAACGTAACGGCCACCCGGGTATTGATCGATCAGAAGATCGACGAGCAAGCCCGCTCACACTCCTGTGAATCCAACCAGTAACACTTACCGTACAGTCCGGTCTGTTCGTCTGATATGCCGCATATCTCGCCTAGGGGTGATAAACGTCAGACCCCAGTAGCTCGATAAGTCATGCCGACATGAAGTCCATGACATGTGTGAAACTACTGATAACACTTACCAGTAGGTCACTGCAACCCTGGCCAGGGATTTCCTGTTATGGCCAGTCGAGCATAGCGCAACATCAACCCCCAATACCGGAAGAGACGAATCCCCTCCTATCGCTCATTGCCTCCATGTGAATCGGGACTGTACCCAAAAACCACCTGTTTGCACGACTCAGTAGAGCCGTAGTAGGGTGGAAATCAAAGCACAGTGGGAGACACACAAGACTCTATGACGATCTCCGGTCAACAGACTAAGCTGTACCAGTGTCACCAGAGAACTGCCATCTGACGTGAGGTATAATACCATCTGGGAGTTCTCGGCGAGTCCGTTCAGTGTACCCAGTCTCCACTGAGCACCCGCATACCATCTCCGATGTCAAACACCAATGGATATGGGATCATCCATCGCCCATCACATGGGTCGAGAAGATATACGCTAGTCTACTCTGGAATATCGATGCCCCGTCTCGATATTCCCACGACTAGGAACATTGAAGGATGTACTCATGGACTACCCAGGCTCCACTAGTATGATCTGCATCATAGTCCTGGAAGTCGAGTACACATCCTAAGGGCTTTATCAACATGTAACAGAGAGACAGAAAGTATACATGTTAAGATAAAGAGCAACCAGATAGCGTACTATCATGTCGAGCAAGAAAGTCCTACCTATATATGTCCCAGCATCCACTACAATATACATCCAATGTACAGTAATGGCCTCTAGGGCATACATATAACTAACAATCTCCCACTTGCACTAGGGCCATCTGTAGCAGTTGTTGTAGTATCTAATACTCAACCATCCCCTAAAAGTCTCTCTTTGGGAAAAGGCCTTCGTGAGTGGATCCGCCGTGTTGTCCTCTGAGTCTACTCTCCTAACCTCGATCACCCTGGAGATCAACTATCTCTATGATCAGGTGATGCTGCCTCAGATTATGTCTGGGTCACTGATGGGACCAGGGTTCCTAGGCCAAAGCCACAGTTCCATTGTCACACAATGGTAGGAACCTAGTTCATCTTATGAACCAATATACACCCAAACTGCCTCTTTGGTAGTATCTTTAATAGCAATGTTACCAGCCTTTATCGTCTAGTTTGTCACGGTATCTAGCTTGGAAATGTTCCAACATACCGTCCCTTTACTGAGGGTAAAGACAATGCCTGTGACTGACATTCAGTCGTCTTTATCACTCTGGAACCCTTCCAATGATTCTCCCCAGGATCGATTGATACCATCTCACTACAACTAGTGAGTATCCTAACATCCAATTAGATCTATCTCATAGATCCAAAGCTTAGGATTTAGTATGTATCACTTTGATCCTATATGGAAAATCATTGTGATAAGCGGAGATTGATCGAGCGTAGCATAGGAAACTCCTTCCCTAACAAGAGTATGTCATCCACGTACTCTACGAGGATCGTCACCATACTCCCTACTACCTTTTTGTTTATACAAGGTTCATCTACCATTTTGATGATGTCAACTTCTTTGACTAATCCATCAAAACAGATGTTCCAACTCCGCGATGCCTGCTTTATCCTATAAAGCATCTTGCACACGTTTCCGCTGCTCCCACTGTCTACGAGGCCCTCTGGCTGTGTACTTATAGACGCACTCTTCTAAAACATCATTTAGAAAAGTAGTCATGGCACCCAACCACCAGATATCGTATTCATAGTATGTAGCCGTGGCAAGTAGGATCTGGATGGACTCAAGCATAGTCCCTAGAAAAGGTTTCATCGTTATCCACACCTGGTTGATGACTAAAACCTTTAACAAGTCTAGTTTTAAAAGTCTCAACTTTTCCATCTACACCAAGTAATCTTCTCAAGATATACTTGCTCCTGATGGGGATTTAACCCTTCAGATATAGCAACCAAAGTCCATACTTTGTTGGTGTATATGGATTCCATCTCAGACCGCTAAGCATCCAGCCATTCTTACAGAGTCCCTACTCTTGATGGCCTGCTCGAATCTAGTTGGGTCATCATCTCATGATGCATTCCATGCTCCCACTGTTATCTCTCAGGTGGGTAAGGAACCCTACTAGATCGGCGGAGAGGCTGAGGTTCGTTGGAATCTACTGAATCCTTTGGTTCTACCAAATTATCTGCTGTAGTTTGTATAGCTGGAACCTTTCCAGTTCTACATTACAGACCTTGCCTCGAGTCTGTCCGGATTTTGCTTTTAGACATAGGCCGGACAATCCCAAATCTTAACTAACTTAAGATATGGGCTCTTCCCTTTCCATACCACATATGAAGTGGTAGGCAGTGATTTGATTCGAACCTAATTCAATAGGTATGCAGCTTCTCAAGCGCATAACTCCCAAAAAGGAAATAGGTAACTCAGTAGTACTCGTCATAGAGCATACCTTATCATATAGGGTGTGATTGCTCCGCCCCGATACACCAATGTGCTATGGTTATTCGGAGGAGTAATGTTGAGAGAGAATCTCATTCTCCTTTAGAATAATCCAGGAATTCCATGCACAAGTATTCTCCTCCTTGATCTCATCAAAGGACATAATACTTATACACGTATTCTTGTTCTCTACTTCTAACTTATATTCTGTGAATATCTCAAAAGTTTCGGACTCATGTTTCAATAGGAACATATGACTGAATCTTGAGAGATTATCAGAGAATGTAATGAAGTACAAAGAACCGGTCTTAGTATATGTAGACAGGGGACCTTACATACATCATCATGTATCAGTCCCAAGAGTTTACTGACTCTTTCTCTGCTTCCAGTAAACAGAGCTGGTGTCATTATATCTTTGTGACATGACTGGCAAGTTTCACAAGATGTAAATTCAAACTGATTTAAATATGCATCTAAATGTAACTTCAGCTAGTCGGGTCGCATTGATATGACCTAGTCTACAATACCTCAAGAAGAATTCGTCCATTTCTGAACTCTTCCGCTTGTGTGTGTTCTGTATACGAGGAACTGTAGTTTGATTTAGAACGTCAATGCTTTTAGATAACATGCCTGAACCGATCAACTTTTGATATAGGAAATGTTCAAAACATTATCCATCAATACAAAATTTTATCAATTCTTTACTTATAAAGAGACTAATATGATTTTGTATATCAGGTTCGGTATCTAATAGCATTTGTTCAGAATCAATGTATTAGTAATACAGGGTGATAGTGACCAACAGACTTGGCTGCAACACTTGCCCCGTTTTCTGTCTCATGAAACTTATCACCCGTTCTCAGTTTTTCTACCTTTTGTAGCCCTATGTAACAGATTACATATCTAGGATCCTGATCCGGTATCATATACCCAGGATGCAGAGGATACTGAGAAACAGTTCTTTGTAATGAACACACCCGAAGGAGATGCATCATATGCACTTTCTTCGTTTGGGCGGCATAGGAATTCCGGTATTCCCTATTTCCTGCTCTGTCTTATAACAATTATAAGTTGGAGCGGGACCAACGTTCCCCAGCTCAGTATAACAAGCGGGTTCGGTCAATACATCCATTTTATTATCTTTATCTTGATTAAGGCGTGATATGGTCGCTACCAGGAGAGAGAGAGAAGAAAACACTCTGCGTGCGCTCTAGCAAGATTAGACTGGTTATATATTTTATCTAATCAGGATGGCTCCCACTGTTTTTATCAAATCTTCCTTCAAACCTTAAAAGGAAAAACTAACCGGGATTAATTACACTCTACAAGTTCACCAATCTTTCAGCCAGGCCAGTGTCGGTACTTTGAGGGAGGTTCCCCGTGCTTTCGCACGGACCTAATTACTGTAAACCTCGTTTTTCCAGAGGCGTAACCCCGTTGACACCTTTCTAGACACCTACTTGATCGGCTAATTGCAAAGTGCAAAACTCTCCCAGAAGTAACAATTACTCGCATTGGGTATCGGGATCCAACTATCATATAGAAGGTATGCAATCTCATTGCAAATTTCAACACTTGAAACTCCCGATAAAGGTTTTTACCCCTAGCACCTATGACCTTAACTATGGTCAACAAATCATAAGTACTAGTCAAGTTCTACCCGTCGTTTCGTGATTAATTAGACCCACCCACATGACCCTTAACTAAGGTCAACAAAGTCACGCGACTGTCCTAACTAATCGCATCATATGCGGTGTAGGAAGACATCACTTAGCTACCGTACACTGTGCCTTGACTATGGTCAACAAACACAGCACGAATACTAAGTACTCTACTTCCTAAAATGACGGAGGGTTGCGAATGGTTTTTGTGAAAACCTTTAACGCTTTGAACTTGATCTCGTTGCGGAATCAAATGGTTTTTAAATGGAATGTTTTCGAGGCTTTTCTAGTTTTGCTAAAGGGGTCACTCCCAGTGAAGGGATCGTCGGCTCTTTCCTCGTCGAATGAGGTGCGGGATATATCATATATATCACCGTGCAAAGCGGAAACTATAGAAGCGATCAAAGACAAACCGAGGGTTGTAGCATCTGCCAGTTATTGCTAAAGGAGTCACTCCAGGTGAAGAGATCTCGGTCCTTTCCTCATCGAATAAGGTGCAGGATGTTCTATAATGAACACCGCGATGCAAAGCAAGAACTGTAGCTACCTGTTTTTATTTTGAAATTCGATTTCACAACATCAATTAGGTTTATTTTCTTTCATTAATCTCATTAATGAATATCCTATCAATTAAGTCCACCTAAACATCACAGATAAATATAAGGTACGCTTATGCCATCCGCATTCGCCTCGATGTCCCGTCTGCACCGTTAGGTTAGGTAACTAACGGCAGAGCGGGGCAGGGCTAGCGCGGGTGTAAAATATAAGCAACGTTTATATAATATATCATATATACTATATATAATATCTGTCACAGAACATCACATGATCACATCACAGATAAATCACAGCAGAAGAAACATATGAAATATTGGATATACTAGGACGTCCGTATTTTCAATACGAGCCAGTATAAAACACGGATTCCACGGTCGTGATGAATAGCCTATCCCACACCCCTAGACCCCTACGAGAGCGGCAAGCAACCCTACCAATTCTAGGGTTAGGAGACCCGGACTCGACTCCTCGAGATGGTCTCCCACTGGACCCTAGAACCCGGTTACTTGTGCTCCCCTCCTTGGGTCTATCCTAGTGCAGAAAAGTAAATAATATACATCAACGGTGATATCTTCCGCAACCTGGAAGTGCCCCAATAAAATAATATTACATACAAGTTTTTTTACATGAATGAAAATGAAAAACACTCATCTCACATAAAAAAAACCCGGCTATTCAAACACGACGATCCAATATAACATATCCAGCAACACATAACATCACATGTCATCAACGTAAGCAAACATGCGTATCCCAATTGTCGTTGACATATAGCAACGAAATCGGCGATATCACATATTACACTTACGGTCACAGAAAAAAAAGTGTAAAACTACAACAGTTGGAATCCGCAACCTCCTCAGACATCGCATGCCTGACCAAATGAATTACTTAGACATCGCATGCCTAACAATTATAAACCCCGCATTTTAGTCTCATTATCGAAAATATTTTTCAATACCAAGTCGGGCAATTCAACAGGATTCCCGACATTTTGATCGAATGCTCGTCGCAAACTTTAGTAGACGGCCGCACCCCCGATACCGTCGACGAAGTGCACCAAGACGGAACACCGCTACCGCGAGCACCCGAACGGATGCTTTCGGCGACGGGGTTCTCCTACAGTCACTTGGTCGGGGCTATGGAGTGAGGCTGTCTATTAAGTTTACCCGGCGAGTATCCGCGTACACTACGTGATTGCGACGGACTTTTGATCACATCAAAATTCCGTGGCAACCGATCAAGTGAGACTAAAGTGCTATGTTTATAACATTCATTCAGTTATCACATAACTTTTATGAATTCCAATTGTTGTATCACATTCTGGATAAACAGAAAATGTTAAACTTTCCGATTGAACATTCGAACACCCAAGTTTTTCCGAAACAGCTCAACACATGAAATAAGTCTAACAACATTCAGTTCGTGCCTCAGTACCAACGGTCCAGCCGTAGAAGGGTCAAGCCAACGCCTCACATGTGGCACGCCGTACTGCCCCAAACCCGAAGGTTCAAAGGGCAGTTCAAGACGGTCACATAATCGAGTTAAGGTTTGTTGTCTTCTAGAGGGTCCATCGCGTTACTTGCACTACTTAGAACGTCGTTAAACTACGGAAAAATCCAACAATTGGAAATTTCCCGGCAGGGGAAAAAATGGGTATTTATATCCGGTCGAACTTTTTAACATATTCTAAAATACCCGGAAAAACACACTGACAAAATTAGACAATCCGATCGATACACTGAGTTCCCAATACAACCCAGAAAATAAAACTCTGGAATAAATATTAAAATATTCCCAAGAAAACCAGCACTTAAAACTAGGAGTTACTGTGAAAATTTAAACAGATGATGGGACAACTTGGCCGCGGAACCGCCGCACAAGCCATGCTTGTGCCGCGGTTCCGCCGCACTCTAGAGGAATCATGCTCTCGAATTTCACAGTAATTCTTAGGAATACCTGCTGATTTTTCTGCATATTTTTAATTCACAAAAATCCACGAATTTCAAAAAAATCCAGAGAGCATGTTAAAATCGGGGTTTCGGGTCGATCGGACTTCTAACTCCGTCTACGCATCGCCAAAGGCTCTAGCTAGGCTCTGATACCACTGTAGGGTTCCTAGACACTCTAGTGGAGTCTCACAAGGCATCAAACACGGCCAATTAAAATATTACAAGTGCCTACAAACCCTAATACGGATCGTTAACTAGATAATGAGGCGATGCAAGCATGTAAACGAATTAAATGCTAAAGTAAAGTGGCTACAACCTTTGTAGATCCGGTCCTCCACCTCCATGGCTCCGCGATGAAGTCTCCTCGCTGTACAAATCGGATCTTGGGCTCTAGCGTCGGCTTCATCGGAGGAAAAACGGGCTAGGTCATCGACGACGATGCCGAAGATGATCTACGTCGAGGCATCGCTAGATCAAGCTCCAACCTTTATCCTGAGGTAGAGGATGAAGAAATAGGAAGTGGGTAGACTTTAGATTTGGATTTCTCACACTTTTTCATCAATCACCATTGATGTAGCAAGCTTTCTTCATGGAAGAAGAAGATGAAGAAGAAGAAGAAGATATGATAAGTTATTTTAAAAGGAAAATAAAAAGAATACTTATCATGACTTCAACCATGGTTTAGTGTAGAGATTTAACTAAGGTTAGATGAGTGGTTAGGGTTAGAGAAGAGACAAGAATGGTGGACTTGTTCAAAGCTTCAAGAAGCTTCAACAAAAAAAAAACAAAGCCACCATTTCTTTTTCTCTTTATCTTTTCCAAAACAATAATAAATGGATAAAAGAATAAGTAAATAAAAGAAACCCTAACCATTCATATAACCATGGTCAATTCTTTACACAAACCCAAGCTTGCATGTATTATCAAACATGATACAATCTTGTGCACAAAAGTATATCTCATATACAACTTGTGCAAATCAAGTGAGTAAATCCATTTAAAGTGAACCAATACTAGTTAATGCAAAGTATTATATCAAATATATAATTATACATTAAATCATTAAATCAACACTTGATTCAATGATCCGGTCATGTCGCATATAACCGGCTAGTATCCAATGTATCGGCTTATCGAATCAATCCTTGATTCGATAACTAGGTTATATCGCATATAACTAATCGATACATTCATCGCGAGAATGAAATACGGCATCACATACACGCATTATTCTCGGTCCCGCACATATCTCATATGCGCTCCTATTTCGTTTCGCTTGAGCCAGGAAACCTCTGTGTAGGACTCTAAAGACTCGTCAATACGCCGGCAGCAGGTGATGATCATATTAAACACCCACAAGCCGCAAGCGGTCTGCTAAACGTAACGGCCACCCGGGTATTGAGCGATCAGAAGATCGACGAGCAAGCCCGCTCACACTCCTGTGAATCCAACCAGTAACACTTACCGTACAGTCCGGTCTGTTCGTCTGATATGCCGCATATCTCGCCTAGGGGTGGTAAACGTCAGACCCCAGTAGCTCGATAAGTCATGCTGACGTGAAGTCCATGACATGTGTGAAACTACTGATAACACTTACCAGTAGGTCACTGCAACCCTGGCCAGGGATTTCCTGTTATGGCCAGTCGAGCATAGCGCAACATCAACCCCCAATACCGGGAGAGACGAATCCCCTCCTATCGCTCATTGCCTCCATGTGAATCGGGACTGTACCCAAAAACCACCTGTTTGCACGACTCAGTAGAGCCGTGGTAGGGTGGAAATCAAAGCACAGTGGGAGACACACAAGACTCTATGACGATCTCCGGTCAACAGACTAAGCTGTACCAGTGTCACCAGAGAACTGCCATCTGACGTGAGGTATAATACCATCTGGGAGTTTTCGGCGAGTCCGTTCAGTGTACCCAGTCTCCACTGAGCACCCGCATACCATCTCCGATGTCAAACACCAATGGATATGGGATCATCCATCGCCCATCACATGGGTCGAGAAGATATACGCTAGTCTACTCTGGAATATCGATGCCTCGTCTCGATATTCCCACGACTAGGAACATTGAAGGATGTACTCATGGACTACCCAGGCTCCACTAGTATGATCTGCATCATAGTCCTGGAAGTCGAGTACACATCCTAAGGGCTTTATCAACATGTAACAGAGAGACAGAAAGTATACATGTTAAGATAAAGAGCAACCAGATAGCGTACTATCATGTCGAGCAAGAAAGTCCTACCTATATATGTCCCAGCATCCACTACAATATACATCCAATGTACAGTAATGGCCTCTAGGGCATACATATAACTAACAGATCGGATGTTCACCACCGGCAGGCCATAGTTAGTCGTCGGACATCCGTCAGTTGTCCGCCAACAGGCCATTGCCGGCCACTTGCCGGCTCGCTGCCGATCAACCATTCATCGCCGATCTCGCAGTCATCTATCGACCCTCCTCCAGTCTCGCCGCTGTTGACGGTTGCACATACATATATTACTAGGAATTCTCAAAGTATACCAAGCATGTCAATGCAAGATTTCTTGATATTAGATGCCGGGTCATCTCATTCCCGGGAATGCAAGGATTCCTGGTGATTTTCCATTCCATATACCAAACGCAACCTAAATCCTCCAACCACCATCAGCAGCCATCCTCCTCCGCTCCCTCCTTCTCGTTCATTGCTGCGGCCAGAGACGCTCCAGACAAGCTCGCAAGCAAATGCAAGTGATGCCCTTGCACCACCGGCAAGTAGTTCTCCCACCCTCGCCGTCGACGCCTCAAATCTCGGCGGCTGCTATGCTGCCACCGCCATCATCATCTCCGGCGTTGCAAAGCTCCGCGGCGGAGTCGCCCCCGCTGTCGTCCCTCAAGTCATCACTTCTCAGCCACTTCCCCAAGATGAACAGTTCCGCCGTCACCAAGCCGGGAAGGTGAGGCACGAGCTCTTGTTGGTGCTGTTGGTGCTTGTGATCTAACCCACAGTATAGTCACTAGAGGGTATTTTGGTCAATTTATCCCCTCTAACGGCTAAATCTAACTAACTAAGGATGCAAACTAATTTGGGGTGTCTATTTAGTTTAGTTTCAGGTTTTGAGTGTGTTTTGTAGAGATATAAAGTTTTGAATGTTGTTTTTTTCAAAATATGAAAATTTTGGATGGTGTATTTCAAAAAAAGAACCCATTCAAAATCAAACGCATTATAATACGATATTAACAATTGCAGGTGAACAAACAAATGGTGCCTTGGGCTGCGCGCGACAAGGTGACCATCACTGTAACTCTTTGCCTTGCTTCTCGAGCTTTAATATTTTCTCTCTCTCTTCTTCTCTTTTCCCAACTCCAGTTTTCTATCTCTAAAATCCCCGTTTCCCAAGGCACCAAAGAAAGCTCAAAAATGGCCATAAACTCGTCTTCATCTCCAGTCCCCCTCACAACCCAAAGCGATGCCTCAATGGCTTTTGCTGCTACAGCTACTATTCTTCTCTTTCATAGATTTGGTGGCATCAAACGACCCACTTCTCTCCCCAAAGGGAGTTAACTATGAAGGCAAGTAATGGTTTCTCTCTTTCTCTTTGCCGCATTTCATCGAACAGTTGATGGATGTCTGAGTTTTTTTGATGCAGTGGCGGCGTTGATGTCGATGAAGACCAAGATGAGGGATGAGACGGGGGTGATGGCTGGCTGGGATATCAACTCGGTGGATCCTTGCACTTGGTTGATGGTTGGGTGCTCACAAGATGGCTTTGTTGTCTCATTGTATGTTGATTTTTTTTCCCTTCCCTTTTTTTTGGATATTTTTGATTGATTTTAGATATGGGTTTTGTTTGCTGTTGATAAGACGTTGTTGATTTGTGTGGCCGAGCAGGGAAATGGCGAGGAATGGGTTGTCGGGGACGCTGTCGCCGAGTATCGGGAACTTGAGCCACCTTCAGACGATGTGAGTAATGAGTTGTGTCTCTAATTCTCAATTTGCATCTAAATGAAAGCTGGCACGGATAATTGGGATAATGGGTTTGTTGCTGTTGCTTAGTTTCAGGCCTATCATTATATATATTAAGGTATTGAACCAATTATTAATAGTAAGATACTTGTCCTGACATAGTGATCCTGTCATTGTTTGAAGAAAGTTTAGTTAGTTATAGCGATAAAACTGGGTGAACGATTATATAGTCATATGGAGGGATTCAGCTTTACACTTGTAATGTTTTCAGTTGGGGAGAAAGTAAGTTTGCTAGTTTAGTTGAATGGAATAACAGTGTTCCACATTATAGTCAATAGGTAATAAATAGAAATGAAATAATGTTTCCACATTATAGGTTTTCTGTAAACATTCGTAGTGTACTCATGCTCCTTAAAGGTGGTAGCTTTCTTAAACATAGACTGGTTATATGATTATGGTAAATTATGCTAACAAGTCAAGTTGGTATGAAGTCTTATTTTGCACTAATTGTTTATGTCACAGATGCGTTTTGGAGTTGTTTAGTTGCTAGAAAATAGAGCTACATGTGGCATTCCTATGTTTGAATATTAACAACCTTAGATGAATTTGAATTTTTTTCTTTGCAAAATGCAACAAATTCTTGCAACATAGGTTGCATAATTAGGACAGACATATATAAGGCCATTCTTTTCTTTCATTTCAAATTTACAAGAAATTTTGCATTCATAGTTATTTTTAATTATTCCAAACACAAAAAGAAGCCTAAGTTTTAACAACAAAAGTTGTAACCACTCAATGAATGGATTTGAGGTGCTGGTTTTTTCCCCTAAAAAAAGTTTCTAGGATGTTTGTGTTTTCATATTGCTGCAAACCAAACTTGCGGTTAATCTTCAATATTTTGAGACAATGATGCTTACATGTCAAGCTCCAAGTAAAATTGGGGAAAGACAGGATTCCTTGAATCCATTTGACTTAATAAAAACCATACAGTGACGGTTGCGAATACCATTATTCATCCTCTGCTTAACCAGGAAAATAAACATACATTTCTTCCAAAATATTTCCTCACATTCATTCCCAAACCTTCAACTCAGTTCAATACCGAAACCTTACTCCGTGGCAAGCTATTTTCTCTCCTTATCCCTCAACAGCAGCATGTGGCCGCTCCATGTGCATCTGAACTCTTGCTTCCTCAATCTCTGTTCCTCTTGTGTCCTCAAATATCACCCACCCCTTTTTGCTCACTCTGTTTTCATGACTTAGATCACAACAGTGGTAGGAAATAGCAATACCGATGTCATTTGGTTCTCTTGCCGCTTGTGTGCCTGTGGCACACGCTCTCATCAATTTCAAATCATTTGTCCCTACCGCTTCAATGCCAACAGATACATTGAGTTGCTGTCAAACAACATCACCCAACCTATGCTAGTGCAATTTTAGCTCCTTATGCTGTTTGTTGGATTTCTGCGAGCACTACACATCAGGCTGCCGACGTGGATCGAGCAATCGAAGAGAGGAAAAAGCAATAAGCAGCAACTGTTTGTTTATACAAATTGTTTGCAACCTCAATAACCTCTAGATAATTACTTTTAGAGTTCCAATGACCAAGCGAAACATGACTTCAGTGCTTAAATCCATTTTCTAGTCAGTGAGTTTATCACATCAGTGATCAGGGGGTTTCCCAGTCACCACTTTTTTCATAGAATTAATTGAATCTATCTCCAGTACAAACATAGAATTTAGATCTTTAGGGAGAAGAGAATGTTTCGATAATTAATTCATCACATAAACCATAAACATGAAGTTTTTCATTGGGAATTCTATGGCATTCATAAGTTGAGCGGCTTTAGGTATGATTAAGGCACAAATTTATAGAAACCAATTCTTTCAGTGCTCATTTGGGAAAACTATCCATAATAATTTAGTTAAAATGAAGGAGAATCAGCATTATTCTAAATAATTTTTCCCCTTTCCCTTTCCCTTTCCTTTTTAGTTTTTGCCAAGTATTTCGTAGGAACTATTTGGTCATCGAAGTATTACGATTTAATATCTTATTGTACTAGAACAATTGAATGATGCATTGCTTACTTTTCTCAATATTAGAAAATGATATATCATATGCACTGCATTATGTGCACTTGTGTGCCCTGATAAATGAAAAGTTTTATTTCAGGCTTTTGCAAAATAACAGAATATCAGGTTCTATTCCCTCTGAAATTGGGAAACTTGCACAGCTCAGGACTCTTGACCTCTCTGGTAACCAGTTTATTGGGAGAATTCCAAGTTCTTTGGGACTTCTTACTCAACTAAGTTACTTGTGAGTAAAACATCTAGATTTGATTTGTACTTAAATCTTTTACAGTCACCTAGTAATTCTTATATTTTTCCCTTGTAGGCGCCTTAATAGGAATAACCTATCCGGACAAATCCCAAAAGCTGTTGCAAATCTCGCCGGTCTTACATTTTTGTATGTCACCCCTCGTGAAGCTTAAACTATTCACTTGTTTGTTTATTGTCATAAAATTTAATAGGTCGTATGCAACAGAGATTTATCCTTCAACAATCTCAGTGGCCCAACTCCCAAGATCATGGCGAAAGACTACAGGTGAGGTTTAGTGTAAAGAATGTTTTCCAAGAAGGAACTTCACATGTTTATAGCATATTATATAATCACTTCTTTTCAGCATTTACTATTTCTTTGAGAAATATGGTGATAACCATGACAAATCTGCTGTCTTGTTAAGGCCTAATAAGAAACAAAAATGTGGTGTATCTGTTATATGAATAATTTTCCATTCTGAAGTTGCCTCATGTCTCGAATTTATTGAAAATTAGCTATGGATTGTAGATTCTCGGTTAGTTTGTTAATTTGAGACTTGGAACCAACAACAAAAACAACAACTATATCAAATTAAGGCCTTTATTTGAGGTCAGGTGCATCAAGTCTTCATTCAATTTAACAGTATCTCTGTTAAGCTCGCAGCCAGCTAGAGACTTGGAACTTAAAATTAGCGATACATGGTCAGAAGTCTCTTCAATATTCTATTTATATGCATTTTAAAGATCTTTTCTACGACTGCCATAATATACATTGTTTTCTGAAATCATGCCATATTTTCTTTTCGCTGAAACTATATACCAATCCTCTAGTGTTGCAGGGAATTTGTTCCTCTGTAGTTCATCAGCTATTCATGGTTGTGCAGAGTATCCCGTAACCCCCAATGGTAAGTTGCAGTCTATTTAGCAACTTTTGAAATTTTTTTTTCCATGATGCATCTTCTGTGCTCATCAAATTCCTTCGTCTTAGTGCAGAAACCACCATAGCCAGGAAATCCAATAACCATCATGTAGCTATTGCGGTTTCTCTGAGTATTGGTTGTGCCTTGATCATATCTTTCATGCTGCTAATATATTGGCTCCATCATTGTAGATGGCTGCTACCATTTTCTTCTGATGGTATTTTTTGTAAACGTAGAATATGCTTAAATCTTCTGTTAGAAATTATTTTAACTAATTGCCGAATTTGTCTGCAGTTCAAGATTATGACTTTGAAATGGGTCATCTAAAGAGATTCTCTTTCCGGGAGCTGCAAGCTGCAACTGATAATTTTAGTTCGAAGAATATTCTAGGTCAAGGTGGTTTTGGAATCGTTTACAAAGGCCATCTCCGAAATGGGACTGTGGTGGCAGTTAAAAGATTGAAAGATCCCAACTTCTCTGGAGAAGTCCAGTTCCAGACGGAAGTGGAGATGATCGGCTTGGCTTTACACAGGAATCTACTGCGTTTGTATGGGTTTTGCATGACTTCACATGAAAGGCTCCTTGTATATCCGTATATGCCAAATGGGAGCGTTGCCGATCGTCTAAGAGGTTTGTTTCTCATCTTCTGCTAGTCTACCTACATCTGCTACTGAATTGAATAATACGTTCAGAAGCAGAACACCTCGATTGTTTTCTTAAACCCAAATAGCACGCTTTTTGACTCATCCACGTTTGAACACAATTTACGTGATATACAGGACAAATGAAGACTTCACTTTGCTTTTTATCCATGCAATTGAACCGTCGCTTCATCTTCCTATTCACATTATAAACAACTAGCCTTTATCCCCAATTTTTTTGGGTTCGGTTACATTAATCTTTTATTGCTCTGCTATGAGCCGTGGACGTTTAATTCTCTTAAATTGACAGCCAATATAGCTTTTGTGACTGTCTTCAATTATATGTATGTTTAGCCTATCTCTAACCTTCATGTGCCATAACTATAATTTTATCACTATTTGTTGTGCCCTAACTACAATTTAGCACTATTAACCAGTGCATTTATCTTTTTTTTGGCACCTGTCCAAATCATTTCTCTTAGTTCATCTTCAATTTCCAATCCGAATTTTTTTGCCAATACATTTTCTTTCAATATAAATACAGAAAACTAGAAAAGTGAAAGCAAGCAAAACTATCTATCTATAAAATGCTTCTTTTTTGCCCTTCTCCTAAATAAGCACCACCATGCAGACAATCATCTTCAGAAACCATCCCTCGACTGGAGCAAGCGAATGAGAGTTGCACTCGGGGCAGCCCGTGGGCTGTTGTACTTACATGAGCAATGCAATCCTAAAATCATTCATCGGGATGTTAAAGCCGCCAACATCTTACTTGACGAGAGTTTCGAAGCGGTAGTTGGAGATTTTGGATTGGCGAAACTTCTTGATAGGAGGGACTCACACGTCACTACTGCTGTTAGAGGCACGGTAGGACACATTGCCCCGGAGTATTTGTCAACGGGACAGTCCTCAGAGAAGACAGATGTGTTTGGATTTGGGATTCTTTTGTTGGAACTGGTAACGGGCCTTAAGACCTTGAGTTCTGGAAATGGTCCTGCTCAGAAGGGGATGATCCTTGACTGGGTGAGTAATTATGGCTGAATTTCTTTTTCTATTTCTTTTACATAATTTGTGTTTTTTCTTGCAAAGATTAGCTTGGATTACCTCAATTGATTTAAAAACCATGGATACCATCACAGGAAAGTGAAACCGTGTAGTGGTCATCTGAATTTTTTTTTACGATGCTAAGAAATTCTCCCGGGAGGTCAAAAGTTGATTACTCCCGGGAGGTCAAAAGTTGACTTCTGGTTCTTTGTTTCAACAGCCCTACACCTTTGTCTTCATGGGCTAAAATACTGGTGTTTAAAGTTTGTACTTTCAATAACATGTTTATGGATCTGGGATTGCAAACTGTTCTGTTATCGGAAGTCATTATTTTGCAAAGGTCTGGTACTAGAATTGATAGCAATAATCACATAATCTTTTACATATTATATTTCAGACCATAAAGATCATCAAAATAATAAGTGGGGCGTTTGTTTCTGCTCTCCATATTAGATAATTTCATTCTGTGACATCTATCATTTGTTGTGCTCCTGGACGATACAAATCATGCGCACTTATTTCACCGTGTTAGTAATCTTGTCATATTGCAAAACCATGCATTTTACAATTGTTTCAACTTGATGCATGGTTGGGAGGCATATAAATCGCACAGATATCTTATGCAAAAATCTTTTAGGGAATGAAAATTGCGATGTAAGGTATGTATCCTGTATAACCTCCAATTTCGACGTCAAACCTTTTGATAATTCCACAATACAAAAACAACACACGTGAGCGCGCATGCACACAGAGGCTAACTTGCGAAGTTTATTTAGTCTTTTTATTAGTTGGGCCCAGAAATATGCTATATGAAGAAAATTCTCATTGCTACCTGTAAAAACTCTGAAATGATGCAGGTTAGGGTTCTAGTTGAAGAGAAAAGACTTCAGGACCTGGTTGATAGAGAACTCAACGGTTTGTACAACGAGAACGAACTGGTGAGAGTTGTTGAGGTGATTCTATTGTGCACTATTTCCAATCCTGTTCTTAGGCCGAAGATGTCTGAAGTCGTCAAGGCCCTGGAAGCTGCAAGACCGGCGGATCGCACAGAAGAAGCAATTGGGGAGATACCATGTGCACGCTCGTGCAGCTTTTCAAGAAGTTATGATGATGCTAATGAGGCTTCTTCATTTATCATCGAAGCCATTGAGCTCTCTGGCCCTAGATGATAAATTTGGAAGATTAAAACTAGTTTGTGGCTTGGATTGTTCTTGCTGAAAACGTGAAACTTTTTGCTGTAGTTTAAGGAACATAAAGGAGCTTTTTAATTATTAGGGGGAAAATGATAATTGTTCTTGCTTAAATGTGAGACTTTTTGAAGTAGTTTAGGAACACAAAGGGTCTTTTTAATTATTAGGGGGAAAATTGTAATTGTATATATTCACTTATATTATATAACAGGCCATTAAGGAATGTATTTCCTAAAATATTGGGCTGTGGACATAGTTTATTCAGGATGACAGATGTTATACTTCTAGCTGCTGCTGTAATGATAATAATAAAGGGAAAAAAGCCAATTTTGTTACAATGGTATCACAAAGCCCTTTTTCATGACTAATTCTGTAATGTGGAGATGTGATTAACTAGATCATGTAACATTTCAGAAAATAGAAAAAACATTTTTGAATTTAAATAATGAAATAATAAATTTTTAAAGAAATTGTACGAATATAGATTCAAATTTTCGTAGGACGCTATGATTATATACCTATTTTTACTGTAACATTTTAGAAAATAAAAAATATTACAGTCACATATTATGCTGTACCGTTGTCAATGTAATCCACATATGTTGCAATATCAAGTTGTAGAGAGATTGTTATGGTTGGTTGCAATTTTTTAACAGAACATTTGATATGTAAATTCACATCATTTAAATTTGAGGTTAATGGGATCGCGCCCCATAGCGACTGTCCCCTATCCCTACTAAGAGAAAATGGACGGTGGGCCTTTTGGGCTAGGGCCATCTCATGAGACTTGGTCCCATGAGCGTAGCCATGTGGATATGATTGATCCCCTCAATATTTTTCCCATGACCATATGCCCATTCAAGCCACTTGCCAATCAACCAAACCGTTCAAATTCTGGAGGGAACCAACTTTAGAAATCTCTATCTCTATCTTTTATTTTTATTATTATAACTCTAAGACCATGGGTGATGTCATTATTATGAAAGCAAAAAAAAAAAATTCAAAAATAGGGGAAATTGAGCCTCCAACGATGACTCATCTTGGGCTCTCCACGCCAGCAAGGAAAAAATAAAAAGAAATGCTTTTTCTACGATGCGGTAGAATTCACATCATCTATAAGAATTTTTATTGGTTACAAGATGGAAAAGATAGTGCAATTCTCTACGTAGTGGATATCATGCTCATTTATCACAATAGAAATCCATATAGCCTATCTGGATTGCATCCATGGATTCAAATATCTCTTCACCTCACTTGATTGGTCCACCATCCCCCTCAATCTCCTTCCCCGGCCTACTCTCTCTCTCTCTCTCTCTCTCTCTCCCCCACCCTAAATCTCTCCCCTCGAGTCCCTCCCTCCCTCCCTCTCTCTCTCTCTCTCATAAAAAAAAATTAGCCTCTCTCCCACTCTCTCTAACTGCCATAAAAAAAACTCCCCAAACACAACTTGCACCCTAAAGGTAGTTTACTATATTATTAGCTTCCTAATTTAGCTTTGGGATGACAATCAAATTGTTTGGCTGTAATGTGCCAACCAAAAACTTATAATCCGGATAGAATTTGATATATTTGATTTTTATCAAACCGGATATGGCGATGATAACATCTTTATTTATTTTGTATTTCTTTCATCTCTAATATCTAACTTTTTATACTACATATAAATATAATTTTATAATATTTGTTCTATATTTGTATTTATTTTTCAAAATACGGTAATGGTTTCCGTTTCCGATAACCATTTGTATATGTATTCGCATTCGTATCCACCAACGATTACTAGACACAAATACGATGACACCAGTATTCGATCCGCTTACATTCTTAACATTTATGGAATGGATTAGTAAACCATGCCATTGTTGCAAAATTATCTATGGGTTTATTTCTCAACTACCTGAATTCACTATTTCCAAATTTCACCACCATGATTTTAGCATTTCCAAATTTCATTCTCTTCGCTTAGTATTTCCAAATTTCCCTTAACTCTCCATTAGCTAAAATTATCATTATTCGTAAATATTTCTATAACCATTTTGGGAATATTATATATAGATGTTGAGTAAAAGTTACGAAAAATGCCGGATAACTCAAAGGTTATGGGGTGAGATATAAAAAATACATTGTTTATATATACGTGTTAGAAACCATTGAATTTGAGAGAGAAAATATTATTAATGATTGATCAGAATACAATATATAATATACCTCTCTGTATATATCCCACAAGATGAAACCCTGATACGTATAATACACGTAAACCCCAATAAAAGATAAGCCCTGATAAAAGATATAAAAGATCTATGCATATCTTAACAGCCTTCCCTCAAACTTAAGGTGGATCATATACCGAAAGTTTGGACAAGAAATGCAAAAGTTGGGTACGCATTTGAGATTTCCTAAAGAGATCGGCTACATAAGCATTGGAATAGATGTAGCGAAGTGAAATCCGATCTCGGTCGTACTCTTGGCGAACCATATGACAATCCACTTCAATATGCTCAGTATGCTCATGAAAAGTTGGGTTTTCAGTAATATGAATGGCACTTTTTTATCACAATAAAGTGGATCACGAGAAGAGATGTTGACACCCATATCAGAAAGCAAACTACGAGGCCATCTAAGTTCCATAGCAGTATCAGCCATTGCACGGTATTCGGTTTCAGTGCTTGAACGAGAAATCGTGTCTTGGCGCTTTCTGCGCTAAGAGTTTAGAGAGAAACCCAATAAGACACAAAACCAGGTAGTAGATCGACGAATGTCAGGATCATCGGCTGTCACGACCCGCTTCCCAAAAGAAAGTGAAGAGGTAACGTGGTATGGTCCACAACCTAACTGTATTGAATGCGGTCTATTTCAATACAGTTACATTACGCATATGAATATATATAACATACAAGATATGTACCAAAACGAAATAATAAAAGTGAAAGGCATTTATTTTCATTAACAAAACTTTATTACATCCCAAAAGAAACAAGTAAAATAAACTAAATAGTTTAATTATATCGAAGGAAAGGAGTAAAGCCTTAAATATGTCGGCATCAAGAATAAAATAAAAATATAACTAGCCAATCTTCCGTCGTCAAGTCTGCATAATCTTCATTAGTAGGATCCATCTTCTGTTCTTCATCACAAAATTCGTCCTCATCTAATGGACATATCAGGGAAAGGAAAAGAAGAGAAATGAAGTCCGTTAGCGAGTTACACTCGAGTAGGATTACATCAAAAAGCAAGTAACGGTAAAAAAACAACAAGTGTTTATAGGTATGATATATGTATAAATGTATAATGTATATGTGTATAAGGGCATGATGTCATTTGTGTGTAGTGGTATGCAATATAAAGTATCTACTATGTATTATGTTCATATTAGCATTAGTTTGTTAGACCATGTTAATGATGTATGCCCTAAAGGCCATTATTGTATCATACTGGTTTGTATATTACTTAATAGAAGCTTGGGATATTCACAGTTGTATTAACAGTCTTGCTCAAAATGGTAGTATGCTACTTGGTTGTTTCTACTTCAATATGTGCATGTGTTTCTTTTAGCATATTGCTTATACATATTAATAGAGCCTTTAGGATCTTTGCCTGATTACTAACGTTGTGATGGCAGTCACACTGGTGGAGGCTGGGTAATCTACAAGCACATCCTTATACAGGTCCCTAGTCGTAGGATTATCGAGACGGGGCATCGATACTACAGAGTAGACTGGTGTATACGCTTCTCATCCCAGCAGGGGAGATGGTCTGTCCCACAACTATTAGAACGTCGTACCGGAGATAGTATGCAGGTGCTCATTAGGTTATGAGTATACTGGATAGGACTCGTCGGGAACTGTTGATTGGTATTATACCTATCGTCGGGTAGCAGTTCCCAGGTGACATGAATACAACTTAGTCCGTCGACTTGACACTACTACTTCGCCTCGAGTGTTCCCACTGTACTTTGATTACTACCCTACCACGGCTCAAAGGAGTCATGCAAACAGGTAGTAGTTGGGTGCAGTCCCGAAGCACTTGGAGGCAGTGGCGGTTAGATAGGATTCGTCTCTCCCGGTATTGGGGGTTGATATCGTGCTGTGTTCGGAGAGCCATTACACAAAATCCCTGACCAGGGCAAGCGAGATTTACTGGTAGGTATTCCAGTAGTTTCTCAGGATGTTTTGGGCTACACTCTGGAATGACTTATTGCGCTATTAGGGGTCTGACGATTACCGTCCCCTAGGCCCGATATGTGATACTTTTAGACGAACAGACCGGACTGTACAGAGGTTGTCACATTCAGGCTTAGTAGGAGTTCAGATGGATTTTCCTCACTGGCCTTCTTATCGACATCTACCTGGGGACCGTTACGTGCAGCTAGTACCGCTTGCGGCCTGTGGTTAAACTCACTGCCAGCGTAGTATCGAGTCTTTAGAGTCCCACATAGAGAGTTTTCCTGCACCGAGCAAAAGGTGTAGAGGCCGTATGGTTTTGCGGCAGAGCTTCGATCACTTACGTTCACTTGTACGCGTATGATGTTCGGGCAGATAATACTAGTGGGCTTTGGTTTAAGCCGGATTCTAGTATTATATTGATGGACTAGTTTCGTTTCTTTGTATTCGTGTTTTTCGGAATACGAATGCGGGTATGTATATACGGATGAGAGAGGCATAGAAGAAGACACCTCATTAGGGTTTTGACCATTGACTTGATTAAAACAATTATGAGGTGGAGGAAAGTATTTGTTATTTTTGCAAATGATAATTGAGGCATGGCTACTTGTTTTGACTACTTGACTTTGTTTGACCATTTGACTTGGCTTGACCACTTGACTTGGTTTGACTATTTGACTTAGATATTTTTGTGAGATATTTTGTGACCTAGATATTTTGATGAGATATTTTTCATACCATGCTTGTAGTCATGTCAATATAGCCATCTCATTTTATCATATCATTATCAAAAATCATTTCTCTTTCCTCAAGCTAGCTCTCTTCTTCTTCCTCACATCAAAACCCTAAAAGCTCTCATGAGTTGAGAATCCTAGGGTTTCAAGAGACAAATAAATCCATCTTCATACTCTACATCACCTAGGCCATCAAGTTTAGCAAGCTTGTTGCCTTAGTTACCTCGGTTTTGAGGTGGAGCTCGGACTATAGACTCTTGGGTGGATCATCTTTGACTCGAGAATACCGTCGAGATTGCTACGATCCGGATCGATACTTGGAGCATACGTAGAAGAGGAGGACAGCGATGAAGACCCGAAGAACATGTATCGTGTGGTATAACTTCGTATCCGAGTAGTTAAACCTCAAGTAGTTTGCTAGCTAGGGTTTATGGACGATCCTTGGTTCTAGTCGGTGTTGCAAAGCTCGTAAAAATCATTTTTTGCAAATTCCACCTCCACGCGAACACGTGGGGTGCGCGACATCGACTTACAGTGGTATCAGAGCCTCTCATAAACCCTAGATAGCTTGTAACAATGTTAGAATTCCGCCGTTTTTGTCGCGGAAAAACTGTCGACAAAAACAGTTTTCAAAAGTGAGGTTTTGAGTTGTTTGCACACCCCGCGGGCTCACGGTTTGAACCGAGAAGCCGCGGGGTGAAGTGTGTGCACCCCGGGGACACCCAGGGGGGACTAACTGCCAGGACCACCACCCAAGACCACCACTTGGTGGCTGGTGACCCGAGAGCACCAGGAATTGGTGCTCTCGGGTCTGCCTTCCTTTGGGGGCCACCTCGTGGTGGCCCCCAGGGGTGGGTACCCCTCCGAGGCCCCCCATTAGACAATAAATCTTGTGTCTTCGCCTTCGCGAATATTCGAGCGGGTTTCAAGTTCGTTTCGACTCCCGGATTGGCTCAAAACTATCGGTTTTGGAATTTTAGCTCACTGGATTTTCAAGTCTTGGAAAATTGTTTATGTTTGCTAATTGCGTGCGGAATTCTAATGTCGTAGTTACTTTACAAGCTTTGTGTTGTATATATGTGTTTGGAAACATCGACTAATTGCTATACGTCGATTAGTCGGGGTTGCACAATCTGTGATGTTGTTATGATGGTTTGCGTATATGAACTTGTTGGATCGTCGTGGATGAATAGCCGGGGATGTGAGATGAGGGTTTTCATTCTTTCATTCGATGTAAAATTTGTAAAGTAATGTAATATTATTTTGTGGGGCACATCCGGGTTAAGGTTGTAGCCACCGTTGTATTATTTCTTTTACTATTTTTGCTCTTAGGGTAGACCCAAGGTAACGCGCACAAACTACCGGGTACTTTGAAGTGCCGAGTTGCCTACTCACTTTGTTGAGGGATGTTGCTTCACTTTGGGTATTTGGCGGGTAGTTTGCCGCACCTGTAGGGGTCTAGAGTGGGGTTTGCTATTTATCACAACCGTGGGATCCGTCTTTCGTTACATGCTCAAACGAAACGCAGAATTCCTAGTATATCCAATGTGTTCATCTGTGATCTGGAATGCCTATCATTGCGTCAGACGAATGGATATTATTATATATATAATAGACGTTGCTTATGTTTTGCATCCGCGCTAGTCCATCTCCCGCTCTGACGTTTGTTAAGTAACCTAACGGGTGATGATGGGGCCCCGTGGCGAATGCGGATGACATAAGCGTACGTTGTATTTTCGTTGTTTTCTGCAATGGTAGGTTAATTGATGGGACTGCATTACATTAATTCAAAGCAAACAAACCAAAGCTGAATCGTTGGAACAAATTTTAAAACCACTCGGTTATTTTAAAACAGCAGACTTATAAATGTGGAGCTTAAACCACTCCTTTTAAAAGCTACCAGGTTCCTTCGATTATATCAAGTTCACTACGTTCACGGTTTCGCCAAAACCATTCGTAGCCCTCCGCCATTTCATATGAATAGTCAGTAGTATTCAAGCTATGTTTGTTGACCTTCGTCAAGGCATAGTGATTGGTAGTTGCCGGGTGTTCATATGTAGCATAGATAGATGCGTTGGTTTGGGATAGTCGTATTACTTTGTTGGTCTTCGTCAAGGGTATATACGGATGGGTTCAAATTAACCTGGACAATGATGGGTAGAACTTGACATGTGACTTATGATTTGTTGGCCTTCGTCAAGATCATAAGAGCATGGGGAAAAATCCACATCGGGAGTTTCTAAAGAAAGTGAAACTTGCCAGTGCTGCATATGATTTGGAGTATGATAATGTTGGTAGGATTCCTTCAGGGTTATCACACAATGATATTTGGATCTCGGTTCTACTGTGAGTATCCGCTACTCCTCGGGACATTCTTCACTTAACGATCAATGCTATAAACCAAGTAGGTGTCTTGAACAGTGTTAGCGGGGCTACGCCTCTAGGGAAAAGAGGTTATTTAATTAAGGAACTTCGCGAAAGCATCATAAAACCTCCTTCGAAGTACTGACACTAGCCTGGCTGAACGGTTAAGCAAGTATTGTACGGTGAGATTAATCCTGACTAATTCTTCTTTTATGGTTTGAGGAAGGATTCGAGAAATAGTGAGAGCCATCCTGTTTAGATAAATTAAAAACCAATCTAAACTTGCAAGAGCATCACGCTGAGTGTTTTCTTCTCTCTCTCTCTTAATTGCAGCGACCCCGTGACCGGACATAGGTTACATCTAGATAATAAAATGACTGAATCTGACTATAATGATTGGCAAAGGTCTGTCCAGATGTCTATTACCTATGACAAGCTGGGACACCTCTTTACTACTCAAGCCCCCGCCGTCTCAGGTCCAGTTTCCACCGTCGCGGATATTAATATCCATAAGACATGGGAAAAGGACAGTACGAATGCCAAGTGCCTCGTGTTGGCCTCAGTAGATGGTGTAAACTAGAGACAGCACGAGAAGATGGACTTAGTTTCCATCTTCCTCCATAACAATGTTTTATATGGAGAGCAATCTCGTATCGCAAGATATGATATCTCGAAGGAATTGCTTCAAGCGAGGTTGTCTGTCGGATCATCTGTAGGGGGCCACGTCCCTACAATGATAAACTATATTAAAAAGCTCACGGACCTGGAGACCACGTTGGAGAACGAGTCATATACTGACTTAATTCTACAGTCCCTACTTATTACTTACGCCCAGGAGAAGAAAGTTATACTTCCAGTTGAGAGCACCCTGAAGGAAACCAGGGTGACACCCACTCAGCTTATTGGGGAATCTTCCTCTTCTGCATCCAAGGCGAAAGCAAAGGGTGAGAAGAAGACCTCCACAAAACCGATATGCGGTGTCAGTAAGGTAGAAGGACAGGGAAGGGCAAAAGTTTCTGGGCTAACAGTAGGGAAGGAGGGATATTCCTATTATCACCGGAAAGGGCATTGGCAGAGGGATTACAGGGCTTTGAAAGCCAGAATTCAGGATCCGAAGTATACTTCGGGTGTGTTTGTAATAGAAAACTGTATGTCAATTAACTCTACTTTCTGGGTACTAGATACCGGATCAGGATCTCATATCTGTAATTTATTACAGGCTTTGAGAAACCGTAGAGTTATCATCTTAGGTGATATGACTCTTAGGGTTGCTAACGGAATGAGCGTGGACGCTGAATTCGTAGGGGAATATCACATTCGATTGACAAGTGGACAGATATTGATTCTACGTAACTGTTTGTATGTACCTAGTCTAGCTTATAATATCATATCTGTATCCTTACTTTCTAAGGAAGGATATGATTTTACATTTGTAAGCGATGTGGTCCATATCCACCTAAATCAAGCTTTGATTGGGTCAGGTACATTAGATAACGGAATATACGTATTAAATCAAGCTCAGGTTTTCAGTGTCCAGAACACACTTAAAAGAAAGTCTCCGGAACTAAATCAGGCTTTCTTATGGCATTGTAGACTGGGTCACATCAATGAAACACGATTGACGAAGCTACACAGAGAGGGATATTTGGATCCGTTCGAATATCAGTCTTATGCAACTTGTCAATCTTGTTTCATGGGAAAGATAACAAAGACTCGATTTACTGGACACGGAGTAAGAGCGAGCGAGCTCATAGGACTCATACAAAGTGATATGTGTGGTCCAATGTCTACACATGCGCGAAGTGGTTATTCATACTTCATTACTTTTACGGATGATTTCTCTAGGTATGGACATGTCTTCTTGATGAAGTATAAATCCGAGGCCTTTGAGAAATTCCAGGAATACAAGAATGAAGTAGAAAACAAACATGCAAAAGTATCAAGATACTGAGATCTGATCGAGGTGGTGAATACTTGAGTGCCGAGTTTCTGGATTATCTAAAAGAGAATGGTATTCTCTCTCAACTTACTCCTTCATACACACCACAACACAACGGTGTATCGGAAAGGCAGAATCGAACCCTATTGGATATGGTTCGTTCCATGATGAGTAACGCTGAGTTGCCACGATCCTTCTGGAGTTATGCACTAGAATCAGCTGTATATCTTCTGAATAAGGTTCCTACCAAGACTGTGCCTACCACACCATATCAGATGTGGAGTGGGAAGAAACCCTATCTTAAGTACCTTAAGACATGGGGATGTCCAGCTTTTGTTAAAAAGTAGCATGCGGACAAGCACGAGGCATGTTCAGTACTGTATAAGTTTGTAGGATACCCAAAGAACTCCAGAGGGTATTATTTCTATTGCGCAGAGGAACAAAAGGTTTTTGTTTCTCGTCATGCCCACTTCTTGGAATCTGAATTTTAAGAAAATCAGAAAAGTGGGAGCGCAATAGAACTGGAAGAAATTCCAGAACCAGAAGCTATTACTGAAAGCTTGGGAGATCAGTGGTTTCAGAAGAACCGAACATTCCAGCGCCACTCCGCAGAACTACCAGGCAGTCTCATCCGTCCGAGAGATACTACGGTTTTCTTATAGACGGGGATCGAGATGATTGTATTATTGACAATGATGAGTCTACTAGCTTTTAGAAAGCCATTCAGAGCCGCGACTCGGTAAAATGGCTGGATGCAATGCGGACCGAGATGAAGTCCGTGTACACCAACAAAGTATGGACTTTGGACATTGCTTCAGAAGGGGTAAAACCCGTAGGCTGCAAATGGATCTCCAGAATGGGTAAAACCCGTATAGGGATACATGCAGGAGTTTGATTAAACACGTGTATTTAATACATGTATTTTAATCAGGTGCTTGTTGATATTAGCCGGTATATATATGATATAGCAGGATTATTAAATCAAGTATTGATTTAATAATTAAATGTATATTTATATATTTATATATTAACTAATATCATGCTCACTTAATTATTTTCTTTTTTAATTAATATTTATATTTGATATAAATAATGAGACATGTATGTTGATACATATATCATGGGAGTATGAAAATTATATGGAAAAATAAAAATGAATAATGGATTAAGATGGTTGAAGAATTCATGAGGTGTTATTTTTTCATGACTCATTAGTTATGATTCATTCTTGTTTTGTTCTCATTTTTTTAGCCATGCTTATCTTCTTCATACTCTCATCTCCTCCATACTTCTTCTTCCTCTCTTGATTTTCATTAAGTGAGGAATGGAAAAGAAAATAGAAAAATTAAGTGAGTTAATAGTTCTACATCTCATACTAATCATTCTTAGCAAATTTAATTAGTGAGTTGCTTCATTTTGAAGCTATAATTTGTGTTGGAGTTATCTCAAGATGGATTATCTTCGGCGAGAAAATCATTGAGCAAGCTTATTTCGAGTTTCGTAGAGACTAGCCGAAGTTCAAGGAGAGGTGGCTAACGCGCTATAAAGGTTATAGCTCTCTAAACTTTAGTTTTTAGCTTACTAGTTTAAATACAAGTTTAGATTTTTGGTTTGATTCTTGATTTGGGTTTGCTATAGCTCTCTAGATTTTTAAAATTACCACTTCCTCCGCGCTTTAAATCCTACTGGAGGTGCCTACCAACCCAACAATTTTTAATTTTTATTTTTTTTGGCGGCCGGGAAACCCCGTGAGGGGCTATCCCTCACTTAAGGGGACCGTCCCCTCACGTGTGAGGGGGCGAAAGCCCTCATGTGAGGAGGTTGTCCCTCTCCTTATGTGAGGGAGGCGGGGGCCGAGGAGGCCCGCCGCGGCACACGTGTTGCGCGTTACCATGAGGCGTCCGCGGCACACACGCCGTGCACGCGTGCGGTGACGCCGATAAGGAAAAGGAGCCAAATCCCAACTATGAATTTGGATTTGGAGTTGGACTCTCTTAAAGATGATTTGGAGTTGGAATCCTAAAAGATTTTTTTTTTATTTGGGGTTAAACTTCCAAAACAAAAGATTTTTATTTGGAGTTGAGCTCCCAAACTTTTTTGTTTGGAGTTAAACTCCTAAAATATTTTATTTTTATTTGGAGTTAAACTCCCAACGATTTTTGTTTGGAGATAAACTCCCAAAGATTTTATTTGTAGTTAACCTTCTAAAATATTCGATTTTTATTTAGAGTTATACTCCTAAACATTTTTATTTGGAATTAAACTCCCAAAATATTTGACTTTTATTTGGAGTTAAACTCTCAAAGTTTTTTTTAGAGTTAAACTCTCAAAAGATTTGATTTTTATTTGGAGTTAAACTCCCAAAAAAAATTATTTAGAGTTAAACTCCCAAAGGATTTGATTTTTATTTGGAGTTAAACTCCTAAAGATTTTTATTAGAAATTAAACTCCCAAAAGATTTTTTGAGAAGAAAACAAAAATAAAGGTCTCTTGAAACTTCAAGATCAATCTCTTGGATGATGAAAGATGACCCCTTTCTTCTCTTTCGAGCTTTGAATACTCCCAAAGTGAGATTTTCGAAGACGTGTCTTTTTCTTCCTGCTCTTTTTTTAGGGACCTTGAAGAAGGAGGATGATGGTATTTAAAATATCTCCTTTTAAAGATTTGATGAGAAGTTTGAACCCCCTTCAATAATTTTATGGTGAAAAACTTTTTTATTTGAGAAAAGAAGAGTTAAAACTCTTAATTTAATTCAAAAAAGAAAGAAGAAAGTTTAAAATTTTAAAGAAGAAGAAGGCACAAAACCCAAGAAAATTATAATAGTGAATGAAGTTTTTTTTCCCATCACGATGGTTGGCTTTTATAACCTTGGCACTTTACATTAAGCCCCTTGGGCTTTACAAATTTTGGCTATCCTGTCCAATTTAATTCTAAAAAATTACATATTCATTTATTTGCTACATATTTATTTTATTTTCTAGTCTGGCATAGGGCATGTCCCATGTTTGGAACTTGAACTTGGTTTGAGCCGGGTTTGAACCCGCTTAACTTGGACTCAAGCTTGAGCCCACTTATTCGATGGTCGACTTTGGCTTTATTGGACAAAAAGATGTAAATTTTGACCCAACATGTGTAATACATGTACACCCCAATAAAAGTATAAAAAATATATGCATATCTTTTAACACATGTATCTAGCATTCAGTCTTTATGTACCCTAACATTGGATTAAAAAACAACTAGTATATATAAACGACTAGTGCAAAAATGTCCAGTACAAGAAAATTCAGGTCCTCTATTGATGATGTCACCTCACTCGAAGATCAACAAATGGGAACATCATGAGACGACTCTCCTTTCTCCAAGCCTTCCCTCTCCTACAAAACAACTTCATCCAAATCCTTGAATCCTGCATCTCTCACAAAAACCCCACTCTTGCTCCACAAATTCACTCAATAATCATCACCTCAGGACTTGAGCACGACTCCTTCCTCTCCACAAAGCTCATCACACTCTATTCTCAATGCCATGACATTCCTTCAGCATCAGCAACCTTCAACCAATTCCCCAGCTGCAATGCCTTCCTTCTCAATGCCATGATCAGGGGCCTTTCCTCAAATGGGTTCTACCAAGAAGCCATCAGCTTGTTTTCCCTTCAAAGGAAGCAAGGCCTCGAGCCCGACGGCTACACATTCTCATGTGTTCTCAAGGCTTGTGCTTCTTTATCACGCATACGCATTGGTAAAAGCTTGCATCAGCTTGCTATCGGACGCGGGTTCGACTCCGATGTGTTTGTTTCCAACTCTTTGATCATGATGTATGCTAAATGTGGGAGCTTGGAAGGAAGCGTTCAGGTTTTCGAAAGAATGCCTCAAAGAGATGTTGTGTCCTGGAATTCGATTATCTCTGCTTATGCTTTGAATGGGTTTGGTTTTGACGCCGTGGAGAAAGCGAGAGAGATGGTTGGAAATGGGTTGAAGCCTGATGAAGCGACGGTGGTTGGTGTGCTCACAATCAGTTCTAATGATGAGGCTATTGTTAGGGAAATGCATGGGTTTGTTTTGAGAAGGGGTTATGGGTCTCATCTAATGATTCGGAATGCGCTTGTTAGTGCTTATGGAAAGTGTGATTTAATTGATGAAGCTCGTCGAGTTTTTGGTAGCTCGGATGTGAAGGATAGAGTTTCTTGGAATGCCCTGATTGCTTGTTATGCGCAGAATGGGTTCTTTGAGGAAAGCCTTCTGCTTCTCAGAGAAATGAAGCTATCTGGGTTTGATGTGGATGTAGTTACGTACAGTGGAATCATTTCTTCGTTGTCTCAGAACGATCTTTCGAATGAAGCTATGACTGTATTCAAGGAAATGTTGAGTGCAGGTTTGAAGCCTGACGTTATAGCTATGGCAAGCATTCTCCCTGCAATTTCCGGTGCATTATGTTTGAGTTACTGCAAAGAAATCCACGCCTTCTCATATAGGCATGGCTTGTACACGGACCGCAGGGTGAGAAACGCTCTTGTTTCCGTCTACTGCAAGTATGGTCTCGTCCAAGACGCCGAAAGAGTTTTTGAAATGATTTTAAACAGAGATGTGATATCATGGAGCTCAATGGTGGTGGGCTACACACACAACCAATATTTTGTGCAGGCTTTGAATACATTCATGCAAATGGTTAGGGCAGAGACAGAGCCGAATCCTATCACCATCACGAGCGTGCTGTCAGCTTGTGCTGGAGTCTCTGAGTTACAGTTAGGAAAAGAAATCCACTCGTGGGCGATGAAGAAATCTTTAGAGGGACAATCTTTTGTAGGTAGCGCTCTCATAGACATGTATGCAAAATGTGGAAGGATTAAAGATTCAAGAAGAGTATTTGATATGATGGGAGAGAAAAACCTAGTCGCATGGAATTCAATAATCGGAGGTTATGCTATCCATGGGCTAAGCACGAGTGCTCTCGAACTGTTCTACAGTTTAAAAGAGCCCGATGATGTCAGCTTCATTGCCGCTTTATCAGCATGTAGCCACGGGGGCCTTGTCGAAGAAGGGATCAAGATTTTCAATTTGATGAAAGAATTCAGAATATCAGCAAGAGAAGCACATTACGCTTGTATGGTCGACTTGCTAGCACGATCAGGGAGAATAGAGCAAGCTCTTGAATTGGCGAAGATGATGCCAACAAAGGCTAGTGATGAGATTTGGGGGGTTTTGCTCGGGGCATGCAAGATGCATTCGGATATTGAGATTGGATTGTACTCAGGAGCGCGGATAGTTGAATCGGGAAGTGGGAATTCGGGGTACTACGTGTTGTTATCGAATATTTATGCGGGTTTTGGGAGGTGGGAGGAGGTGGGGGCGATGAGGGAGATGATGAAGGAGAAGGGTGTGAAGAAAGGTGCAGGATGTAGTTGGATAGAGGTTGACCAAGGATTTCATTGCTTTGTTGCAAAGGACAGAGCACATCCTGAGTGGGGAAATATGTTTATGGTGCTTAGTTTTTTGAAGGAGCAAATTAGAGAGGTGAGTTGCTAGTTAGTTTTCTTCCAGAAATTAAGAGTTCTCCTTCTCTTGATGTTTCTGGATGTATACATGGGGAAATTTTGTTCATTAATGTAACATTCTTTTGTATTGTTCCTAAATTTATTATAAAAATATCATCCAACGAGACTCTGTTATTGTCAAGTAACATATTTGACATTGAATCTCTTAATATCTATCTTTCTTATGCTCTTGCATTCATATCACTAACCTGTCTCAGTTTTTTTTAAAGGTTTTTTCTGAATGCGGCCCCTTTTGGCAATCGAACCAGCGACCTTCCACTTTAGAGAGGAAAGTTATACCAATTGAACACATATCCATATGCAGGAGCTAATTCTGTGATCTTCATTACTAGCAACCAAATATCAGATTCACAAGGACCAAAATCAATGAAACACAATTCACTGTAAAGAACTTGCAGGATACATCACCTAGCCCAGACGGTCAAGCTAATACAGTACAAATAAGTATACCCATTTTACCAGTAACCAAAAATACACGAAGAACAGTACGAACGCTTCGAAAGTTCCATGGACCGACACTTTTCTTCATTGCAATATTGTTGTTTCGCTTGCATTGATTACTCCTGAGTAATGTTATACATGTATACATGTCCTTAGAAAAAAGTTAACAATTTTGCGCATATTATTTTACTCCCTTAAAATCTGCAGGTAAATCGGCCATGATCAATATCAGATCAACTTATTCTTGGGAAGAATGATTATGCAAAATCCAAGAACACTCGTGCTAAAATCCTTTTGAAATGTTGCTCAGTAAGTGAGAATTATTTTTGAACTAATCTCCATCAATTGCACCGAGAAAAAGTAGTATCACGATCAGGAAGATTTTGTGACCTCATGGATCGCATTCGCCAAGTATCCGACATTTCCTGTTGTGACACCTGCCATGCTGTAGCAGAACCAACAATCATGTCACAGTGCAGTTTGAGCAAGCGATAGCTATAGAAGTATGGCGTCTCTAAGGTATTTAATAGATATAATTAATTAAATACCTAATGCGGCCATTGCGAGTCAAATAAATGTGGAACCCGTTGGTCAAGCGATCAACTTGCTCAGGGGTCATTCCACTGTAGCAAAACATCCCAATCTGATACGAGATCATAAATATCAAATCATGTCATAAGATAGAAGGTGGTAAAAGAAAAATGCAGAGGCCACAATAATTATGCATACAATTTTTCATCCTCTTCTTTACGCATAGAGGAAGCCAAGACGAACGGCCTAGGTTGCATGGGCACTTCCAGTGGGTTTCCATATCCGTGTCCGACATGTCATGGACACCGATACTTGCTAGACACATACATGACGCGTATCTGACACATATATATGTCATATCATATCACATGTGTTTTATGCATGTCATATGCGTATAAATAAATTTTTAGTACATGATTAGAGTAAAACATTTTAGACCTGTTAATTTTTCCTTATTTAATGTTTGTCATAATAGTTTGATATTTTATTTATCTTTATAAAATTATATATCTGGTCGTGTCCACGTATCCTATATTTTGGAATTTTGTCACGTTGTCGTATCACATCATGTCGTATTTGTATCCCCGTATATGTGTCCATCCAATCTTGAACGACCAATAGTGATTTTCAAAGTGCCATCTATAAATTACATATTCAATTTTCATAGCTTGTATTTTAGTGGAAAAATTGTTATCTAGAAACTATTCAATTTTCTTACTACATATGGGTTATGGAAAATTTATTATTGACTCTCTACTCAATATTTATCGCTCTTTTATCCTATATAACTAGGCTTGTATGGTTGAAAAAATCTAATCGGCCTTCTTTAAAATCTTTTTATTGTTCTATCACTACTTAGTTTTTAGCATCAAACTATTGAAACATTTCACGATTTTTTGTATTAGCATGCAAAATATTAAAAAATCGAAAAAAGGAAAAAAAATTAGGGTTAAATTTGCTATTTCATTTGGTATTGCAAAATAAAACTTAGAAAAACCAAAGTAAAGAGAAAATTTTGACATTTTAAAAAAATTCGCTATTTTCATTTGATTGATAGCATGTAAAATATCAACATTTTGAAATAAACAGAAATTTTGAGATTTTTGAAAATTTCACGACCTTTGTATGAGGAAAAAAGAAGAAATGAAAATTTTAAGATTTTTGAAAATTTGGTGATATTCTCGTACTATAGTATGTAAAATATAGAAAATAGAAAATTTTGAGACTTTAAAAAACCTAACGATTTTATGTGCTATAACAAACCACAAATTGACGCTTTCGGAGCAAATTCGTGATCTCCTGGGCCCGTGTGTAGTGTGTGTGGGTATGGTATGTTTGTGCATAGGTTAGATCTTTAGCCAAAATAAAAATAATAATAAACCCAAAGAAAACAAAAATTAAAATTTTAAAGATTTTTTAAAAATTTCAAAAATTTCGTGGTATACACACACACACAGGTGGCCACAAATTAACGCTTTCGAAGCAAATTCGTAGTCTCCTGGGCCCGTGTGTGGTGTGTGTGGGTGGTATGTTTGTGCATAGGTTAGATCTTTAGCCAAAATAATAATAATAATAAACCCAAAGAAAACAAAAATTAAAATTTTTATGATTTTTTTAAAATTTCAAAAATTTTGTGTGCTATATATAGAGAGAGATTAGTGAAGGAAAGAGGCCATAAGAAGGGATTTCCTCGTATGGCGTCGAAAAAATATAACCTCCACCATTTTTCCCGACGATTGGCATCCATCATCATCATCGTTATCATCTAAGATGTGCATACACCAAATTTTATATGATTCCATCCTTTTTTACTGTTGAATTAGCAATTTAAAAAGTTTTATTGTTAGTAAACCATCAATTTTGCACCAACTAAATCAACGGTGAAAAATGGTATAATCACATGAAATTTGGTGTATCCACATGATAAAGATGGAGGTGGTGTATGCCGAACGTTGAAAAAAATATGGAGGGTGCATATTACCGACGCCATAGGAGGAAATTCCCTTCTATGGCACATTTCCTCCATTAACCTTATATATATATATATAGATAGAAATATTGAAAAATGGAAGAAAAGAGAAAAGTGCGCGATCTTTGTATGCTATAAGCAGCAAAATTTTGAAAACCTAATAAACAAAAAAATATTAAAATTTTTGGAAGTTTCACGATTTCGTGCACGATGCAACATATTAAAATTTGCAGAAAATAGATATTATTGGGAATTTTAAAGATATCGCGATTTTTGTATGCTAGAACACGCAAATTATTAGAAAATTGAAGAAAATTGATTATTTTTTGAAGATTTAGCGGTTTTCGTGTGCTAAGCAAAATATAGAAAAAATTAAGAAAATAGAAAATTTTGAGATTCTTGAAAACTACGCAATTTTCGAGTGATAGGATGCAAAATATTGTAAATTTGCAAAAAACAAATAATTTTGGGATTTTTGTGAATTTCACAATTGTCATGTCTTATAGCATGCAAAATATTAAAAAGCCTAAGAAAAATGAATAATATTAAGATTCTTTAAGATTTCATTATTTTTATGTGCATAATATTGAAAAAAGGATGAAAACATAAAATTTTGAGATTTTTGTGAGTTATATCATGAAAAGTAATGATAACAATAAAAATAATGAGAAAACCCAAAAAAAACAAAAAAATTAAGATTTTTTTAATATTTCACGATTTTCATGTGCTGTATATATAAGAAACAAAATAATGAAAATGGAAGAACGCACAAAATTTTGATATTTTAAAAAGTTCTCGATCTTTGTGTGCTATAGCAAGCAAAAATATTGAAAACCTGGTAAACAGAAAATATTAAAATTTTTGAAAATTTCATGATTTCGTGCACCATGCAACATATTAAAAATTTTGCGATTTGTGTGTTATAACACCCAAATTATTAGAAAATTGAATTTTTTTTGAAGATTTAGCGATTTTCGTATGCTAAGAAAAATATTGAAAAACTGAAGAAAATAAAAAATTGAGATTCTTGAAAACTACGCAATTTTCAAGTGATAGCATGCAAAATATTATAAATTTGCAAAAAACAAATAATTTTGGGATTTTTGTGAATTTCGTGATTGTCATGTGCAAAATATTAAAAAGCCCAAGAAAAATGAATGGTATTAAGATTCTTTAAGATTTCATTATTTTTATGTGCATAATATTGAAAAAATGATGAAAACATAAAATTTTGATATTTACGTGAGTTATATCATGAAGAGTAATGAAAATCCAAAAAAACAAAAAATATTTTGTTTTTGAAATTTTCATGATTTTCTTGTGCTATAGCAACATATTAAAAAACCGAAGAAAACAAAATTTTGATATTTTAAAATTTTCACCATATTTTTGTGCTATATAGCTTGATCAAAATTTGAAGAAACCAAAAAATTTAGGATTTTTATACATTTCCTTATTCTCGTGAAAAACAAAATATTGAAAACCTGAATAAATTTTTTAGTTGAGATTTTCAAGGATTTCGCAATTTTTGTATGCAATAGCAAAAAAATAACGAAAAGTTGATTCTTCATATATATTTTACATATAAAGTTCATAAATATGAGATATTATGATTTACAAATCATTTAACAATAAACTTTTAAATAAATATGCCTTTTCTTGACTTTGGACTACGTAATCGTGCATTGCACGGGGACCCTTGCTAGTAATGAACATATAGCTATAGAAAACTCCAAATACTTGGGACAAAGGCTATTTTTTGTTGTTGTCATGTTGAAAACCAGCAGCCAAAGATATCTTTCAATGGCATATATGAAGGGCCGCATTTAGATTCGGATACCCAAATAATATCGAGGCCCCAAATAATATTCGGGCCTGGATATGTTTTATATGGATATCATTATCCATATATGGTCGGGAAAGGATAAGGTTATATGTTTAAATATTTTTTCATATATGGATATGAATATGGCTTTAGTAAAATCTTGGGATACAAATATGGATATCCACATATATGTAGTCAGACAGAGAGAGGGATGCAAACATCAGCAGATAAACCCAAGAAAATATGCCAATTTAAATTTATTATTTAGTTTATGCTTATTTAAATCATACATTTTTTTGCTCATTTTATATGTTAATGCATCTAAAAGAATATTTTGGCATATTATTTTATCAAGTTAGATTCAAATATGCAATGCAGGCTAGGGTGTGTGCTAATATATCTGTTAGCACATTTATTTATTCATACAATTTTCTGTTTGCATGCATATTTGGTGCTATCAAATATTTTCGTATATTAAATAGGAAAAAAAATAATCATTTTGAACTGTATCAGTTTCATAGACATTTCTTCTCCACATGCAAATCTGCCTTACCTTGCATCTCTTTATACCCATATCCGATTCAAATGCATTTCCCTCTCTTCCATATTTGCTTAGTATCCGTATCCGATTTTACGATTTTGTCAAAAACGGATATAACTTTTATTACCAAACTATTCCAAATCTGTATCCATATCCGTGACTAGAAGACAAATACAGATTAGTATCCAACTCGAATGCAACCGTGCATATATGTAACATGAGTAAATGTTGCATAATTGGAAAATCTATTTCAACACAGGGAGACAAATATTACCATCTTTCGGATAAAACTACGATTCATTTTCTCAGTTTCCACTAGAACAATTTAGCTTTTTAGTAATGGAAGGATATATATTAATAGGTTTTGCAGATGCAACAGGTGGAAATTATCGCTACTCTTGTCATATTTATTGAACTTAATGAAAGCTCAAAGCAAGTCAGCATAGTATAGACATCCACAGCCTGCATTTTTTAAAGCTGTTGCATGGTGCACGTTCACATATCTCCTAATGCATATTATATTATAAAGCTACAATTGCAAGCTGACCTGATTAGTTATATGCTCCCATGATAGAGGCGAACCCAATTTCTCAAGGTTCTCGCGAAGCGCAGTACGCATTCCAATGATGCGATCAGCCATACCCTGAAATTTAGATGGTAGGTTAATAAAAAAATTCCACAAATCCTTAGACGCCAGAGCAAGGGGGAAACGTTTGTCTAGTTAATTCAGAATCAACGAGCTAAAGACAAAAACTTAAGGTAATTACCTTAACTTCCTCCAACCACAAACTCTTTAATTCTGGATCACCAAGGATTATCGAGGTGATGAGTGCACCATGCACAGGTGGATTACTATACATTGGCCTAGCAATCTGTTGTAGCTGACTCTTCACTGCTACTGCTTGCTTTTCATCTTCGCAAAGGATGCTGCCAATAAAAATAGAAGTTAATATCTGAGCACCATCCTGTAGTATGAGATAAATGATAATGTGAACATTTATATCTTAAAAATACTGCAGCGACAGAAGTGGGAACTTCTGAACTGATCTGATATATCAGCGCATACTACAAAGGTAAAATAAAAGCAATTAAGGGGGGAAAAAAGAGGTGTGGAAGTTAAGAGGGTAAGATACAAGAACATTGTACTTTATGCAACAAAGATTACATATATGTAATTCTAGAAAAGTTATGGGTTTCTTCGATAAAGGATCTAACATATTTATATGAACGAACCTTTTTAAATATACGGCTGGTGCCAGTCAAGAACATTTGGATGACCTGACCAAAGATGTTTGCGTATATCCCCATGATGAAGTCATTATTTACAACTTGTGAGAAATTGCAATTGTTTAGTTTTTCCTCCAAGACTACTCTTGGTCCCAAAACTCCCAACACCCTAAATAAATCTAGAGCAGCACATGTTAGTTTTCAAGTCTTTGAAGGTTTCAACATTGTGAACACAGACCTTTACACTCCAGTTGTTTAAACATTTATATAAATAACTGGCAAAAGCTTTTCTAATCAAAGTATACATACTAATGCCTCAGACATTTGCTAAATTATTTATATCAATGAAGTTGCAGTTATAGATGCAGAAACAGCAGCGGTGGAATACAAAACAACCAAAACTGGTACTAGTTGCAAGATATAAATGACCACAGCAATGATTAGCATTTATAACTACCACTCAAGATACAAGAATCATCTTATTAAGACTCACAGCATAATCAAGGACCAACTTGATGAACTCACACACCCCAGTGATCAAGATAGCATTTATTTGCTATCAGAACTTCCATCCAATAAAATAATTTAAAAAATCAGATATCATGTAAAACCATAGGAAAATCATAGACGTCGCTACATACATCAAAGAAACTTTCAAAGCTGTATGATAAGTACCTGAGGCATCCAACTCTTTGTCCATAGAGTCCCATATTTTTCGCATATGACTGAGCACAGCCTATCATGTGACCATCTTCCAGAAAAATTCGAATAGCTTTTGCATCTCTCTCAGGATCACCACTAGCAAAACCTTGGTATGCCATGTCAAAGAATGGGAAATGATTCTTAAGCTAATTCACCAAAACATAATACCAATCAATTAAAAGTTCAGGTGAGTTGGTAAAATACATCCGGTACACGTGAAAGTGAACCTGCAAAATGACTGTACCTTGAACTGGTATGATATCTCCTTCCATTGCTCTTCAGACGGATCCACTCCAGTAGGATTATGAGCACATGCATGAAGCAAAAAGAATGAACCACTTGGCGCATCCTACAACCAAACAAATGTTATCCAATCGGAACTAAGCTAATGCATAAGGCTAAAAAAGAAAACCAGTTGGTGTGTTCTCTAAACAAACAAAATATTATTTTATTTGAAAACAAATAGATATAAAAGGATTTAAATTGGTCAGCGCAATTTTAGCAAAGAGTTCGCTATAGGTAACTAATATAAATAAATCTCATTATTAAAGGAATTTTCAGATAGTTGCTAAAGTCGTTTTCCTTGTGATTGAGATTTATAAGTTCAAGGTGTACCTCCAACCAACATAATTAGAGGAATTTTTCACACCTTGTTTATTGGAAGCCGGTGGATGCCGTCTGTCTAATTAATTCATTGAGAAACAGTGTAGGGTGTTTTTCGTCACCCCATTGAGATGAGAATGTGCACGCTTGTCAGGCAAGTACAAATTCCCCCTGCCTGGGGCAGGCCAGGGTTTATTGATTATGGGGTCCGAATCTCCGGTAGCCGCGGATTAAGCTGCCGTTAATTACCTTGGGTTGAGCAGTTTTACCCATCAATCGGAGGTTCCCTCGTTTCGAAATCGATAAACCTCGGCCTGCCCCAGTATGTGTGGTGTGTTTTGAGGGGTCTTGGGTATATCGAGGGCCTCGCAGAGTTTACGGGAGGTCGTGGGAGCTGGACGTCTGCGGAAAAAAAAGACTTAGCCCCCGTACTGGAAGTTGTACTCCCAATTAACTTTTGGAGTTAAACTCCTAAAAAATGGACAAAGGGGGTTAGGCCCTACACCGGGAGTTGTACTCCCAATTGACTTTTGGAGTTGAACTTCTAAAAAGAAAGATTTATTATTTTATATATATATATATATATATATATATATATATATATATATATATATTTGTGGAGTTAAACTCTTAAGAGATTTTTGGAAAAAGAAGAGTTAAACTCTTGATTTAATTCAAGAAGGGGAACAAGCTTTAGAAACTTGAGGAAGGAAGAGTCACAGAAATCCTAATTTTTTAGGAGAATCAATTATTTTTCTTTATTTCATCATCATGTTGTCTTATATAGGCTTACAAATTTACACACAGTCCCTTGGGTTTTATAAAATGGCATTTTGCCCATCTCATGCCTCATGTGATCATTTTTTCTTGCATATGAGCCATGAGCTTTACAAAAATTTGACTTTATGCTTATTTTTCTTACATTTATTCATAAAAATTATATCAAAATTATTTATAACATAATTTTCATTTTGGCATGGGAGAGACCGGCTGCAAGGCTCGACTTGGGCATGGGCCCACTTGACCTGGGCTTTGGCCCGCTTACTTAGGGTTGACTTTGACTCTGACTTGGTCAACCGGGGTGTAATTTTTGAACAAACAGAAGAAAGAAACAAAAAATAAAAAGGATCTGACAGAACATTTGTCGTCGTCATGTTAATTTCTATAGTTCACTCTTCATAGAAATGGACAGAGATCAAAATTTGAATTTAAGGGCGCAACACGATACCAGATGTGATTTGTGACAATTGCTAAACGATATTAACAGTGGACGACACAAAAAATTCAGACCTAGTTAACAGACACAATATTTTAAGAAGAAATCACAAGAAATTCAGTCACAGTTTACTGTTATTATAAGAAGATAACAAGCAATTCGGTCACATTTTACACATATATGTATAAGTAATATGGAACCTTTGCAAGTATTAATCTTTCACAGCCAGCTAAGCTCCAGAATTCAAACAAAGATCGGACATGAACAATGTAACAGTTTTACCTGAAGATCATACTATGATGACAGTTAACTATGCTAGGTTTATTACATTATGATAGTTTTGGCGAGCATACCTTAGCATCATCGATCAACGCTGCAAAATCCAGTCCCTTCGTTTCAGGATGGTAGTAGTGGTAGGTCCTTTGAGGGACATGTGCATCTCTCCAAATGTTATGATGGCTGGCATACAATCGATTTTAGAAAGTGAACATATAAAAGTTGTGCATTTTGAATAAGGAAAGCACTCATTAAGTAGAACATATGTGCAGTCATGAAATCTTAATAAATTTTGAAGGCGCACAATAAATACAAGGATAGCTTACTTGGACCAGGTTGGTACAGGAATATATATCTGAGATTCTGGCAAAAAGCGTTTCTGAAAATCAGCAAAAAGACGGCATGCACCAGTTCCTGAAAGAGCTTGCACTGCTGCAATACGATTATCTTTTATGAACTCAGAATTTTCCCCATATGCAAGCTTCAATGATTCCTCAACCATGTGAATGCTTCCTCCCATTGGTAGATATTCCCTGAATTTTGCACATTTTGTAAATGCCTCAAACAGCAGTCATGAATTGGATGTTCGACCTCTACTGCTCATGCAAACTATTTGCATCATTCACCTGATTCTATTGGAACTTGCAACTATATTCAAAGCCCGCAAATGTTGAAGCTAGATACCTAAATATTTTTAATGAAACCCACTCAAAATGCATCAGATGGTTTAGTCTTACAAAATGAAAAATAAAATTACTTCAAGAAATTATTGGCTGGACCCATTGAGGATTTTGGGCTATGTTTTAACCCATGTTTTGGTATCATCTGGACATCCTTCTGGATCCCTTTTAGCAAGCGTTTTAAACTCATCGATTTTGTTCTTTTTGACCCAAAAACAAATATCCCAACTAAACTTTGAGGTCGTCCCTCATATATATGCAAGTCAATATGCAGAAACTTTGAGGTTGTCCCTCTTTAAGTCTGTTTCTGAAATAGGGAATCATCATCGATAATATTATTGCAACAGACACTATGATACAGAGCCTATTACACAATATATGTAACTTTCAACTACCATATAACCGTAAATTTTTATATAATATCCACATGCTACAAACTATTTTGACTCATTTACATTAGACAAGACAACTTTTCTGAGATGGATAGCAAAAATCATATTCACACCGTTCAGGGAAATTGGTCAATTGGAACTGTCATGTGGAGTTATCGACTATATTAAATTTTCAACACTTCGGTTGTTTAACCTATGTTGCCAAATTTTGTACAAATTATTAATAGCATAATCTTTACTGAAGGAATTGTATGATAGTCTCTGAGTGTCACATAAAACTAGCTGTAAAGATCTTCATCCATTTAATGAATATGATGACGTAATTTTTATTTTATTTTTTTGGCCTGGGGGAGGGGGGGGGGTGTTTGGGGGGGGGGAGGGGGCATTGCAGATAAAGAAAATGCAAGCTTTTTTTAGGGAAAATTGCTTCTAGACCCAAACATTGAACGTGATTTATTTTTAAACCCATGTATTTCCATAATCGCTAAAAAAAAACCAATATATGCTTATGTATTTATTTTTAAAACCCGAACCCACATTTTAACACGTATTTTGATGTATTCTATAATTTGCTACAAAATTTGACAACATTACCCTTCTTCTAAAATTATGAAAAGCCATCTAATATATATTTGTCTTCCTAGCCCTTTATTCATGCATGCCCTAATTTTTGCTAGTTCTAATTAAAATTTTGATGAAAAAGTAAAACCTATCCAATTACCGATCCTTCTTCTAAAAACATGAAAAGCCATCTAAAATAATTTACTTTCTTAATCTTTTTCTCTCATGCCTTAATTTCTAGTGGATCTAATAAAATTTTGATGAAAACATGAAACCACCATCTCATTGTCATTCTTTTTACTAAAAACATGAAAACCCTTTTAAAATAAAAATTCTTCATTCATAATCTTTTCTCTCTCATGCTTTAGACTCCAGCACATCTAATTAAAATTTTGATGTAAACATGAAATCCCATCTCATTGCTTTTCCTTCTTCTAAAAATATAAAAACCCATCTAAAATATATTTTTCTTTTCTAATCTTTTTTCTCTCATGCCCTAATCTTCAGGCAATTTACTTAAAATTTTGATGATGCTATAGCCACTAACTTTTCATTGATGCCACTAAACTAAAATCCTAGATTGAAAAAAAGTTTCAACATTTTATTTTAGTTTTAATTATGCCCTTCTTTTTTCTCTAAAGTTCCTTCATTGATTTGTTCATCTCATTCATGAATATATTTCGTGAGTTGAACCTTTTAAAATATTTCGAGTTAGGACTCTATCTCTCTCTCTCTCTCTCTCTCTCTCTCAAGAAACAAAGAGAAATTGATTTGATTAGATAATTAAAATAATAGCATGTTTCACTAAATCATGTTAAAGCAAATAGTAGTTTGTTTCAAAAAATATAAAACATGTTTTAACTAGTAAAATATTTTTTATGAGTAACGTGTTTAAAAAATAGTAACATATTTAAATATGTAAAACATATTTTAATAAATAGTAACATATTAGAGATATCTTCTTCTAAATAAATAATTGAGGGTAAATATGTAATTTCATAAAAGTATTCTTCCGTATTATGCATTTTGAAACATATTGGGTTTAAAAAATATGCATCTCTGTATTTTGGGTTTTTTGACGATTTTGAGACTTTTTGGGTTTAAAAATAAATCAATTTCTAGTTTTGGGTTCGGAAACAAATTTCCCCCGTTTTTAATATGTGCCCAAAAAGACTAACACTCAAACTAATACATACTGGCATTTTTTGGCACATGCATATTTCATTGCATGTAATTATAGAAATTTTTATGATAAATTACTTTATTACTTTAACCGCGTGCATCGCACGCGTAAATTAATAATCACGTGGCAATTTAAGTATGTGTATCGCACTTGTAAAATAATAATGACGCGGTATTTAATTACGTGCATAGTACGCAGAACAATGGTGTTTTTCTTTTTGAAAAAAATAGAAGTCAAATTACCAAACAACTTCAAACTTAAATAACCCTTGTCCTTTTGTCCTATAATAGCAGAGATTATGAAACCCCAATTAAAGCTTGTAGCTGAGTTAGAGGCCAATTGTTTTGCATAATGCATGACCGGGTTTCCCCCACTGACCAAAGGGCTGGTAACATATCGAGCTTGGAATGGACTCATACAGACCTGAGGAAGAGCCCATATTTTCTATCGAGTCGAACTTTCTCCATTTATAATCTAGAATGTTCTTAAAGCTCTGTCCAGAGTTTGAACTCATATTCAAAGCTCAAGGTCGACTTAGGAGTATTACATTACCAGAACCCTATTGCCCGACATAATCCGGATCTGAACTAAGGGGTATGGGTCAAGCATAAATGGGTATAAGTCTAAGCAATAACCCGCCTAACCTGATTAACAATGGGTAAGGGTACGATCAATATATTTGACTCGATTAACTTGATTAGGCCCAACTAAACCATTAATCTATTAAACTTTTTGCTCATATTGAAATATAGCAAGAACTAAACCATTCACCTATTTTTTTTTTTCTTTGTTTGCTCATATTAAAAAAATGAGCAAACCCATAATCTCATAAACGAGTATGATCTCTTATTTTAATTCAAATGATAGTTATAAGGTATGCATGTCAACAAGCAAACAGGCGGTTACAGGAAAGCAGATTCCAAGGGACCAAAACCAAAAGCATTGACACCAGCAACAAATTGACAGGACTGGATGCGTAGAGCAAGAAAATTAAATAAAGCAAGCATCTTATCATCTACCAACTAAAATGACAAACAAAAATTAAAAATTGCTGACATGTTGAGGTTTCCGGCAACTCTCCGCTCAGCTTCCCTGACACAACCAAGAACCACCGGCTTCCCATTATCATCGCGATAAGCTCCCTACCAAAAAAGAATCAATTTTTATCTTTTTCAAAAAATTAGACAAAAATTTCGAATTTGAAGCTGAAAAATAGAAAGATTTAAAGGAGGAACTTACAACTCCAACATTAACTTTGTGAGGGCTGGGATCAGCAAGAAAAGCCTCGGTGACACCAAGTATTGGGTCTTTTGGAGCTGGCTCCACGCGCGACCACCACGATGCCGACAAAGATCGAGCTCCAAGTGAAGCAAAGTTGCCTCTTTTGAGAAATTTTCTGCAGATCGCAGTTCTTGAAGCCATGGGGGAGAGAGAGAGAGAGAGAGAGAGATCGAGATCTCAGAGAGGCTTTGTTCTTCAAATAGAACAGTAAGCAGGAAGCTCTTTTACTCCATTAAATAAAAGCCGTTTGCGTGTTGTCGTTTGGTGTGAAGATTTTTTGAAACGATTAAGACGAGGTTCGGTTTCCGGCTTGAGTCCGGTGCCTGCACGGACACTTTTTGCATCTATCTTTCTTTATCTTTATTATAATATATAATATGAGAGAGAGAGAGGGAGGGAGGGGGATCAACTAGTAGATTTTCTATTTTATCTCTGTGCTTTGGCTATTCTTTCTTAAATCAAACTTGTACTGTGTTGGGATATGTTTTGAAAAATATAGTTTGATGGTAAAGGCAACTTGTAAATTTGGCAATAGGCAAAACTTTTGGATTTCTAAGTATTGTAGGGATTTGGACTATGTTGATAAACTTGTGGCGGTGCCCAAATCTTGAGGGCAATAATGACAATCCATGTCCTGGAATCTTGTCAGCATCACATGAGATAACTTTCATGTAATTACGTAGTACCACTACCCAAAATCAACTCGGTTTTCACTAAAATACCATGAACTTTTAAGGTTTTTCAAATAAATACGATAGATCGTTATTTATATTAACCATGAAATTTAATTATGGCATGTTAATACAATGAACTTTCACATTTTCTCCATGATGTAGAAAATATATAACATAAATGTAGCATAGCGTCGATAAATACTACAAACGTGTGGGTTTTAAAATTTTTGCAAATAAATGTTATATTTTTTATCATCATATGAATTGAAAGTTACAAAAATATAAAATGTAAAATTAAAAATAATAAAACCTACGATTTTGTCTATTTTTTCATCTAAGAAAGCTTTTGGTGTTACATTTATCTAAAAATACTAAAATATATATTTGTTGAAATTTAATCTGATTTTCTAAAAATCACACGCATCATATGGGGGTTTTCTCCTGGTTCTCACTTTAAAAGTGCATCTGAGCAGCTACCATATTATAAGTTTCTTCCTCTTGACTGAATCTGTAACCTTCATTAGCAGATTCGTTTTCAGTAGTTTTCCTGATTAAACTAGAGGTTACTAAGGAACCATGCATAGCCCTAAAAAGAGAGGCGCCGAATACACCAGTTATGTCTAACATGTGAAATGGATGTATTAGGATGTTGTGCTCTGCTTGGAATACAATCATGAAGTTGAAAGTACCGGATATTCCTAAAAGCGTACCATCAGAGAAACTTCCTTGACCGATATCAAGAAAACAGCCGTAGCACATGCAACAGGAGCTGAATTGATGCGAACCATACCATTTTATGTTTTGTATACACGCAGGTAACCATTAAAAATAGGTACATAAATTATTTCTCGGTTTGGATTTGGAGCATGTTCTAATTTTAACTATGGTTAATTACTTCACAAACCTACAATGTAGTTTTTATTCCGCTCAAGTGGCCTACAGCAAACATCTTTTCAGGCTTTTTATACTTGCGACATCGTTTAAGAAGCAACTGTCCATGTGTCATCGCACAAATCACAGAGCTGAGCAAAGAGAAAAGACAGTGCACCAATAAACGCGCAAGTAAACATGGAGGAAGAAGAAAACTAAGAAATAACAAAAAAGAAAAAACAAAGAATACTTTTGCACTTTTAGGGCATAAATGACTAATGGCGAGCGGCCGACCGGCATCTTCTGCTAAGTGGGAATATTTCATGGTTTAAGATAGACACCTATTGGTGGGAACATGATTCTTATGAAAGGAGGTCATATGATTACAAAGCTAATCGTATATTTCCGGGGATATTTTTTATACGTGCTAATTTTTCATGAGAATTTAAGATTATCATCTACATTAATTTTTATTAGCAAGGGCATCCACATAAGAAATTGTTGCTTTATATGCTTTTAAACTTGAAATTAGAGAGTTTATTTTTTGGCTAGAGGTGTGGATTTTTATTCCCTTATATATAGGACAATATGTATTCTCCATATATTGCTAGAACATTCGCTATGCCAAGGCATAAAGACAATGCCATGAGAGTTACAAGAAATAACCTTTTTTCCCCGACAAATCAAGCGTTTATGATTAGGCATTTTCAAATTCACAATTTTTTTTATGATACATCTAATGCTTTTTTATGTCGTGAGAGTTGCGAGAAATAACCGTTGCATTCTAATTGAACACAAACTAAAAAATTATGTTTACGAAATCATATTGTTTAGAAGTATATAAATATGCATAAAAACGAACTTATTTTAGCCCTAAACATTGATAAAATTAAAACTAGCTTGAACATAATACTAAAATAGTTTTAAAAAAAGTCTCAATGCAAGGGATCAATGCTAGTTCGGTGGCAAGAAAGGAATCAATGTTGTGATGTGAGATGTGATGTGTTGGTTAGTGTGGGATCAATGCTGGTGCGGTGCCGCCCATCAGGAAGCCACGGTGCAAAATGGATGCTTGAATATTTCAAGCAAAACTGTGTTGTGAAGAAGATGGAATACTTGATTTTGTTTTCTTAATGAAAATTGTAGACGATAAAGTGGGATCTAGTATCTATACATGTAAATCATTTCTTTCTATCGATGAATGCTTTTTTCCTTTATAATTTATATAATGACGCAATATCTCCCTCTCTTTTATAGAACAAGCTGCCTGAATATCATATATCATTCAACCAAAAAGGATACCATGTACATTTTCCTCTTTTATCTTTGTTGCAGGTATACTTTCCACTCAAAAAGGGCTTTAGCCATTAACCAGGCGAACACATTATTAAGAAAACATATATACCACAGTGCTTGAAAGCTTGTGAGACTTGTATAAAAGGGATAACGTGGCTGGAGGAGAGACCCTGTTGGACCAAAACTGTAGGGGGCTTTCATATGGACCAACATGGCTCAGAGACCTAATTGCAAAGTAACCAACGGATTCCATTGATCCATATGAGAGTGCACTGACCTTGTAGGTCCCGTTTACTCATAAAAAATGCATTAAAAATCATTATGTTCCCATGTCAAAGGATCACATTCAATTTAGCAGTCAAATGCAACCGAAAGTCAAACTAAACAATTACCATGGCTTGTTTGGTTGCTGAAAATTCGATTTCGTACGGTTTCGATGCTAAACTCTAAAAAATTAAAATACTGCTTGTTCGACAACCAAAATAGAGTTTTTCGAACCATGGTTTCAAAAGGTTATAAGAGTTCAAAATCACATTTCTTTTAGACTCCAAAATAGCATAGTTTTGCAAAGATTCATGCCCCCTTTTATTCTCTCTCACTTAAAAATAAGTTCAAATATGAATTTCATCTCCAATATAAAAAGGTAGGGGGGCCACAAGAGTACTTTATAAGCATAAGAGGGTTACAGATAAATACTAATTATAGAGAGGATAGAGCAAAATATTGAAATATGAGAGAGGCTAACAGAAAAAAAAACCTACAATAAAAGAGCAGACCGATTGAAATGATATACACATGTGCAATCAAGGTTGATTAATGCCCCCACTTAAAAATGACAAAACTGTGATAAATGGTGCCACTATGGAAAAAAAAGACCTAATCGAACATGGAAAAAAGGTAACTGGGCACTGGGATGTTAAATGTTTATTTATTTATTTTGTGAAAAATTCTTAACCTGAGTTATGGTAATTGTTAATTTAATCGAATAGACAACCCTCAATGATACATAACAGAATAAAAAGGTCATGTATCCAACACTAAAATTTTGAGCCAAGCTTAGCCCAGTTGATATGAATTTCATCTCCAATATAAAAAGTCGCAAGCCCGATCCCCTATCCCCTTGTCCATCCCCATCCCCATCCCCATCCCCATCCCCAACACCCAAAAAAAATAAAACCCAAAAATTTGGGAAAAAGTCTGTTGCTTGTTGTTATAGAGGCGTCAGATAAAATTGACATAATACAAGAAACTTCACGTAATTGTTGGAAGTAAAAATTGTTGCAAACAAATATAATGAAATTGCAAGATTAATAGGAGGCAATGGTGGCAAAATGGAGACCGAGTCATTTCAACCGCGTGATAGACACAGTAGTCAAGGTTTGGATTTACCTGGTTACAAAATCAATAGATAAGATAATGCTCAAGGGTTGCAACAATATGCCATCAATCATTTTAGTTACCACATTCAACTTAAGATACAAACAAATTGCACTTACAGAATTGCGGCATAACCTGATATATGATCTCAAAGAATATTGTAGTCAACGAATAAGCAACGGTTTACAAATAGAGCAACAGTAGGTAACACAATAAATAGCTAAGGTAATGCGTTTAAGATAATAATAAACAACCGCCATGTTAATCAACCACATTTCAAGACAAACAAATTATGGGTTGCAACTGACATTTGATAGTTTTATAAGAATTATAATTCCATTTTGTTTGCAATTTAAATCTGAATTTAACAAGTTACAATTTTTCTTTAATGTTCCAGGTAAATAGAGAAATTATTATTATTAATAATATGTTAAAGATAAATTAGGTTTGGGTTTTTTCGATTTGGGAGCCTCCCAAACTTTCAAATTTTCAAAGAGGGCACAAATTTTGTATTTTCAAAAAGAACACCTCGAACCTTTTAATTTAACTAAAAAAAGCCCACTCGTTATCTCTCGTTAACTCTCATCCAAATTCTGTTAAATATAATAATGTTGGAGGCCATAAAAGACCGAAATACCCTTGCATGATACAATTCGAATCAGGTGAGAAGAAGAAGAAGAAGACAAGGGATAGTTTTGTCTTTATATTTAGGATTTAACTTTTGAATTTAAAGGAAGGTGTGTTTTAGTTAAAATTTAAGTTTGGGATGTACTTTTTGAAAATATCAAGTTTATGATGTCTTTTTTGAAAATATTGAAGCTTGGGAGGTCAAAAAAAAAAACATTAGGTCCCCCAGTTTGGATCAAATTTCTAATAGATCCAATCAAGCATTGCATACCGGGCTCACCTTTCCCTCCATCAAGATGTCAGATAAATAACTGCTAGCAAAATTCTCAGGAGCTTTGTCTAAAGATCCATACAAAAGTAGATACTGATACTTATTCAACATTTAATAGCAAATACTAAACGATTGGTTAAAGAGAAGCTAAATAAAAATAAGGTAGCATATAATCATAGAAACAGATTTTGCTTAATCCTGTATGAAATGTAAATTTGAAATGAAATAAATTAAAGAAAAAGATTTAATATGCAATGGAAGATCAAAATAGTTTCAAATGATCGCATGAAACACACATGAATTATACATAATTTGTCCAAGCAACATATATAAAGATCCCTAAATTTAACACAGCGCATAATATCCTAAAATCATTACATTATCGAAACTTAATCATGTAATTGGATGATAAAGTAATTTGCAGCTGAAAATGGTGATGAAATTGTAAGATTATATTTTGGTCTACGTAATTGTGCAAGTGAAGGAAATTTGTCTGCCTCTCATACAGTCCACCAAGATACCAATCTTCCAATCATTGCAAAATCACCTTCACTAGGATCCCGACAACGGATGATCAAGACGAAAGCCCGATTAATGACTTACACCCAACAGTCGTAAAGTAGTGAAAGAAAAATTTTAAGGGTATGTTTGGCTTTGCAGTTAACTCAAAATGTACGCAGTTAACTTAAATTTTAACTTCCAAAACCATAGGTATAATATGCTTGGCTTTCCATTTTGGAGATTAGATAACCGAGTTATCTAAAATCCAAGGTTTAAATAACCGGAGTTTGGAAAACTCCAACCCAACCTCTTTTCTCTTGTCACCAAAGAGCAAGAATGAAACCCTAGTTGGAGCTTAAATGACTCCAAAATCCGAACTCCTCATCAAAGTTAAATTTAAAGTAAAGACGGGGCCTCGCACATTAAAGTTGCATAACCTACACATTTCAAAAGGTTGGGCCGTGCTCACCCTTTGGAATACATTTTCTAAGTCGCCAAAAAGATTCGGACTCTTTGACTTTACTGTTATACCATCTATAAAGACTTTCATACCGATCATGGCATGGAAGATTTGTTTTGTGGCCCTTTGATAGGTGGCGCTATCATCCTTTAGGCTGACCGGCAAAACAATTTATTCATACATGCCAAATTGGGGCATCTAAAAGCCATCTTCGACACGCCTTCTAGCTCTTTCTACAAATTCTATGAGACGTGTTCCAGGCTGCAACCACTCCTTTGTCATTGTACTGTCTGTTCAGTTCTTTACGATCGATGATGATCACAAAAAAGATTCAGCCTAAGCTTTTGCTTTCATGATCGATACTACTGAGGATATCCCCTTTCTTGCTTCAGATTGTATCAAATTTCAACACAAGAATTGGACTCTTTCCATGTCAAATCCTCTCTTTGCACACCTAACAACAGGAATTTTGCAGTAATAATAGAGCAAATCATTGAAACAACTAAATTTTTTTTTTGTGGGTGGGGGTGGGGGGGTGGGGGGGGGGGAGCAAATCAATGAAACAACTAAAAAAGTTTTTTTTGGGGGGTGGGGGGTGGGGGGGTGGGGGGCGTAATAGGTAATTATCAAGTATAAGTAAAAAATCCTAACATACAATTAATGGCAAGAAGTTGGTAGTTAGTATTAACTAGTAAGTATTAACAAATAGTTTTAGCAACGATATAAAATAGCAAATAGCACTAGCAAATTGTGAAGCCCAAAAAAACCTAGCTAACAAGTATCAATTACCTTAGGCCAATTCAAACTACAAGAACAGTAAAAGAAAATGCGAGAGAGAAGCAACAACTAAGACAAGGAAATCAGATAAGAAAAAGGCGATGTGAAGCACATACCTGAGGCGATGTGACACCATTGTGAAGGCTTATTGCGAAGCATGTGTCTGAGGCGAGGAACACCGAGGCACGTGTCTCAGCAATGCCGTGCACCAGCATGCGCCGCATGCCTCTTTACGCCATTGACAACACCGCATCTGATCTTTTGGCCGAAAGGATTCATTGTGGGAAGACATGTCCCATCCACAGAGGCTAAATAGGTTCATTACGGGAAGACATTAACCATCCATATCGGCCAAATAAGTTTTTTACGGGATGAAATAAGATGTTAGTTAATGCCCAATAGTGGCCAAATGGCCTGAGCTATCGTGCCACTCAATTAAGTAGTTCCTTACAGAATGACATGTTCGGCCCATATCTTAGGCACAATTACACTGATTATGGCTGGATTAGTGTACAATTGGCCAAAAGTTAATTGAGTCTGGGTTCATGATGACCGGACAGAAAGGGGTCGAGCGCAAACCGTGGGACGGCCCAATAACGCTTCCCTCTTTCAGGCGAGTTTCATTTTCTTCTAACTAACAATCCTCCAAATTATAATCTCTCTTTCAATATAATATTTTGACATCCCAGATGGATATATGGGACTGTTCGCAACTGATTTCAAGAATGTGTGAACACATCTGAAAACGAGGTAGCTGTTGTACTAAAAAATCAGTAACAATATAGCGCTGTAAAAAATCAAAACGTCTCTAGTGCTGTATCCTGTAATTTACCAAAATTTCAACAATTTAAAAGCCCATTTCCCTATTGCCACTAGCAACAGTATGAATGGAAAAATTGGAGAACATTATTAATTTCGTTTTTATTTTGATATCGACATATCCGGATCAATGTATGGACGTGTTTGGATCCGGTTTCTAAATTGCATGGACATCTAGAAACAAGGTTCCTTGAGTATTGAAAAATCAGTAACAATGTAATCCAAAAACTAAGCACAACTTTCGACTTGTTTCCTTCAGTTTACGAAAAACACATTATAACCTAAAAGCTCATTTTCCTTGCACCACTTGCAACATATAGAACTTCAAATAGTACCAATTTGAAAACCAGAGCAATAATGCTCAATATTGGCAACCCTAAAGATCGGGACACGTGACGGACGTCGCGTCCCAGAACTCAGGAGAAAGGGCCCACAAAGGCCGACCATGCCACCCCTGTATCCGACTGGCCAGCACGAGCTAGCCCCCCCTCGGGGCTCCCCGCAGATTGGCCTCCTCAGCCCCTCAGCTCGTCCCGAGCTGCCACAAGACCAAGTCTCCTCGGCCTACTCGCTCGTCCCCGAGCTCCTTGCCGAGGCCGTCTTCTTCGGACATCCGACCAGTTCCGCCGGTCACAGGCGCAACCGCAGCTCCGCGAATCTAGCCATGCGCGGATTCTCCGCCAGCAACATCCCACGTTCCATGCCTTCACGATCCCTATTCATGGACGATCCGCTCTCTACGCGGGCGTGACATCGGGAGCGTAACTGCCGGCGGGATTCTCGCGCCTGCTGCTGCATGCCTCCACCACTATATAAACCCCCATCACAGAAAGGTCAAGTAAGCCATCTTTACTCCATTTAGCCGTTACGCTGTTCGGATCTAGTACTAACTTGATCGTCGGAGGGTCCTCGGTGGTATCAAACCATCTCGGGACTTCTTTGCAGGTACTTGGCGTCAAACTCCTCCAATCACCAAATCTCCTCAAAACCCATTGAGATCCACACACAACAGGGGATCCCCTCCAGAATCTACGGGGAGATCGATGGAAAACAACATCTGAGGGAGATCTGAAAAGGACCTCCATCAGTTGGCGCCGTCTGTGGGAAACGCAAACTCCACAAAAACAAAGTTGGCCTTTCGATCTCCGTCCACATGGCAAGCGACCGTCCTGAATATTCGGGTACCAGCCGCCGCCTCATTCTCATCGGAGGCGCGGATGAAACCCCTCCGGCGACCATCATCCACGCCCTCGCCAGCCGAATATATTGGCTATAGTCCCTTGTGGAGGCGCTCGTCCGCGTCCAAACGGCCGGGCCTGGGCCCCAGATCGCAGCTCCTCCGCCTCCAGAATGCTCTGCCCCTGTTGGCACGGCCGACCACAGGCGGGCTGTGACTCCTGACCATGGATCCCACGGACCGATACTCCCTGAGGCCCGTTGGGCGCCTTGCGGCTCCACCCCCAGGCCCGCCGCCGGAGCACCACGCCTCGAACCTCTTCGCGACCCTTGCCCCCCTGAGGAGATGTCGATCACCTCGTCTGCCCACGGGCATGACCGACACCCACTCCCCCGACGGGGTCGCACAGAAGGGGCTCGCCATGACGGCTCGAGAGCCACCGCGCCCGGGGATCTGAGGAACCTCATCGAGAGGAACTGGAGCCGTGCCCAGACACAGGTCTCCCACAGCAGAGGCCAGGGATCACGAGGCGCCGAGTCCTTGGGGTACTACGGCCGACTCGACGTCCTTGAGAAGAAGATCGGGGGCATGCATCGGGAAGGTCACCTCTCGGCTAACGGGGCCGAGTACGCCGCCGACTCACTCACCAAACCATTCACCGAGGAACTGCTCGCTGTCCACGTCTCCTTGCGCAACAAACCCCCGAGGTCTCTCTGTTCAATGGGAAAACCGACCCCAAAAACCATTTGGATGCTTTCACAATGGGAATGAGCTTCCAGGACCATTCCGATGCCGCCCAGTGCAGGGCCTTCCCTGCCACCCTCATCCGTTCTGGTCGGGACTGGTTCCGAGGACTCGAGCCTCGCTCGATTTTGACCTTCAACGAGCTGGCTACTCAGTTCCTCGGCCACTTCGTTGGGAACCATCGGCAGAAGCGCACGGTCGACTACCTCTTCACAATTAAGAGTGGAGACAAGGAGACGTTCAAGGCTTACATCACTCGCTTTTACAACGCCCTCCTCGAGGTTCCCGAGCACCGGGACGAGACCGTCATCACGGCGCTCAGATCTGGCCTGAGGCACAAAGAGTGGCTGCGCTCCTTTGCGTTGGCACAGCCTAAGACCATGGCCGAGGTCAAGGCATGGACCGAGCGTGAGGTTCAGCTAGAGTCCGAGGTGAACGCGAACCTCCCCCGGGAAGAACGATCCGACCAGAAGAAAAGGGCTCGGGAAGAGAGGCCGGAGCGTCAGCAGCCCTATCACCCGAAGTTCCAGGAGTACACCCCGCTTAACTCCCCCTCGTAGTGTTACTAGAGGAGGCCCAAGGCGAAGGGTTCTTCAAGTTCCCTCCAATCCCGCGTCAAGCCTCAAAGCGGACCCGGAGCCCTTACTGCGCCTTCCACCGGACGCTGGACCACGCCACCGAGGATTGCAAGCAACTCCGGGACTACATCGAGGAGCTCATCCGATCGGGGCACCTTGCCGCCTACTTAAGGGATAAACGGCAGGCCGACCGCGAGCAGGAGCAGCGTCCTTCACCCGCCGAGCTGACTATCGGCCAGATCATGCTTGCTTCCGTGGAGGACCAGTTCGACACCCGGAGTGCCCCGTACCCGGCACCAGGCACGGAGACCAGCAAGCCTCCAGGAAGCTCGGGCCACGCTGATAGGATCATCTATTAGCCTGTACTTTTCTTTTGGGGCAATATAAACTCTCCCTAGGGCTATTGTCAATTTAATAAAGACCAACTGAACGTTACACGGGAAGTAGAAAAGTTCTTATTTATTCAAAAAAGGGGGGTATTATGGGCTCCTCAGCCGTATATACAAAAAGAAAAAAAATTATTATTACAACAGCGGGGGAAAAGGGTGCAAAGAGTACTGCTCATGATACTCGGTAAAGATCTCCGCCAGCCGAGGCCTCGCGAGATCCAACCTCTCCCCTCGGTTCCCCCCACGCGCGTTAATCCCAAGCCTCAACTCGTAGCACTCGTGGATGAGCGCCTCCGAGCGAGCCAGCCGGTTCGCGGAGATCAGGCCGAAGCGCCTCAGAGACCGCAGCTTGCCCACGGCCTCGTCATAGAGCTGCTCGGACAGGGGGTTGTAAAGCCCCGGCGACGCCCTCCAGATGGAGTACATCAGCAGCTGCAGTAGGGAGGAACGTCGAGGGAGCAGCCGGCCGAAGTGGTCCTCGATGCTCCCGCACACCAACTGCACCGTGTCCTCGGTGCAGTTCTGATCATATAGGTACACATCTTCGAAGTGGATGATGTCAGGGATGGTGAACGGGAAGTCTTGTATTCTCAATCTTCTGTTTGTGAAGGAAGGAAGGACCAGTACTCCTTCAGCCTTATATAGCCCACCGCGTCCCAACGAAGCTCAACAGTCGCCCGCTTTCGCCTAAGAGGTCGCTGACACACGGTAATCGTCAAGCCTTCTCTGGCGGAATCGAAGCGACGCGACCCTGGCGCTTCACCTTCCCCCGCATTCAATGCGCATGCTAACCGTTCATATTCCCCAAATGTATGGTCGGGCGAAACCTCTTGAAGATTCGGCTGAGCAGCTGCCCTGCCTGGTTATCCTCGGCCGGTCTCCTCAGGCCCCCTAGCGCTAAAGGTCAAAGCCTTCACCAAGAGGCAACCCAGCAGCCTCCCTGCTCGGTTATCCCTGGCGGATAGCTTCCCTACTGTAATGCCAGGGATCGGAATTCCTCCCAGAGGCAACCTAGCAGCTGCCCTGCTCGGTCATCCCCGGCGGGTAGCTCCCCTACCGCAACGCCAGGGATCAAAGCCCTCACCAAGAGGCAACCCAGCAGCTGCCCTGCTCAGTTATCCCTGGCGGGTAGCTCCCCTACCTCAACGCCAGGGATCAGAAAGTCCTCATAGAGGCAGTCGGGCCCAACCATCGCTCGGCTATCCCTGGCGGGTAGCTTCCCTACCGCAACGCCAGGGATCAGAAAGTCCTCTCAGAGGCAGTCGAGCCCAACCATCGCTCAGCTATCCCTGGCGGGTAGCTTCCCTACCTCAACACCAAGGATCAGAAAGCCCTCCCAGAGGCAGTCGAGCCCGAGGATCCCTCGCTCGGCTATCCTTCAGGACAAAAAGCTCTCGCCAAGAGGCACCGGGCAGTGACCCTACCCAGCCAAGGGTCCTTGGTAGGCTCCTACAGCCCCTCCCGCGCCAAGGACCAAAGTCCTCCCAGAGCCAGTCGAGTCCTTGCTCGGCTATCCCCGGCTGGTAGTATCCTACCACAACTGACAGGGATCAAAGTCCTTACCAAGAGGCACTGGGCAATAACCCTGCTCGATCCCCATCCTGAAGGATCAAAGACCTCACAAGAGACAACTGGGAAGCTACCCTGCTCGGTCATCCCAGGCTGGTAGTCACCTACCCACGACACCAAAAATCAGAAGCCCTTGCCGAAGGGCAACGGAACGGAGCAGCTTCCATCCATCCTCGGCGCAAATAAGGCGGACAGCCCTTTGCCCACCACACGCAGAGGATCCGAGCTGCCAACTAAGGGCGTCAGGTCTATCCAAGTCTCGAGCGATCTCCCCTCGACTTCGGGGCCATGGAGACGCCTTCTCCTCAGCAGCGCTTGAATCAACCCGACGGACGATCGCTAGGCAAATAACCGACCTGACATGGAAGCCTAACAGCGCGAGAAGAAATTTTTTTTACAAGCAAGCCAATGAAACCAAAGAAAAGGTTTTATTATTAAAAGGTAGTCTTTAAAAGAGGGTATTCTTGGCTTCCCAGCCTTACAAAATGCCCGGAGGCTTACAAAATTCCAGACGCAGCAAAATAAAAAGGAGGGGGAAGACGGGGGCTTTAGGCCTCGGGGCTAGGAGCGACCTCGAGGCCCTCGACATCTACCACGAGGCGAGCTGGATCCTCGGAGACTTCCTTGCCATTAATCTCCTGCACCTGCCCGCTGGTGTCCGCGAGGGGGTACTGGGCCCGGAGCTCTTCGTAGACGAACCCCGGCACCCGGGCCTTAACGGCGTCGAGGGCCTCGTGCCAGATGAGGGTCGTGGCGACGGCCAGGTCATCATAGAAGTCTTTCGATTTCTTGTATCCCTCCACCGCCTTCGCCGCCGAGAGGTCGGCCGACTTCGCCCACTCGGCCGCTGCCCCCAGCTTCTTCCGGAGGGTTTTCACTGTCTTCTTCAGGTTGCCGGCCAGCACCTGAGCGTCCTCAAGCTTGGCCTCAGCGACAGCGGCGGCCTCGCGGTGCCGGGCAACCTCCCGCTTCCCGGCATCCACCTCACCCTCCAGGACGACGACCCTCGCCTTCATCGCTTCCAGCTTCCGCTTGGAGCTCTCTTCCAACGAGGCGAGCTGGCCCGCAGCTTTCATCGCCAGGGCTACCACCTCGGCTTCCATGCGCAAGGAGAGGGCGACATGTTGAAGAACCTGAAAGGCAGAAGAGAGATCAGGAAGATGAGAGAGGCACCGAACCTCAAAGAATAATAATAATGAAAGACAAGCGCTTACCTACACGGACTCCTGGGCGATGGATGCCAGCTGAGCCCTGAAGGTCCCCCCGGGGACTCTACCCCCGGCCGATGCCTTTATCTCATGCAGCAGGCTATCCGCGACAGATAGCCCCGAAGGCACAGCGAACTGGAGACCGCCGTCCTCCACCGTGATCGGCGAAGACGGTCCCCGGGTAGATCTCATCTTGAGCGGCCTTGAGGGAGAGCCGGTCTCCTCCTTCAAGGCCAGGTCCTCCAGAATCCGAGCCCGCCTCCGACCTGACGTTCTGCTGGGCCCCGGGGCAAGATTTGACTCCGAGCGCTCGCGGGGCACTACCTCCGGGGGAGAAGGAGCCGGGGCAGGCTGTGAACGGGAAGAGCCGGTGCCCCCAACCTTCGCAACCGGCCTCGACCGGCGCATTGAAGCCCGGAGCGAGTCCATGTCCATGGGTCCTGCACAGAACCAAGTGTAGAGGGAGTCAGCGACACGGGCAATATACGAACCAAAAAAGAAAACCTAAACTTACCGACGAACTCAACGGGGCTGAGTCCGACCCAACTCAGAACCCTCTCAGACAACAGCATGTCGAAACGGGGGATGGGCTCCCACGACGCCACTCTCACCGCAATGGGGTCATTGCACTGGTTCCCCGGTAAGTGCTTCTCTCTCGACCACTCTGTAGGCACGGGCCAGTCCTCGCCCTCGGGAGAGGAAACGAAGAAGAACTTCTTCTTCCAGTCGTGAATGGAAGAAGGCAGGGCCACAACCCCTATCCTGGCGGCGCCCCCTGGTCACTTTCTGAAAGAGAGATAAACCCACCTCGGGTCGCCTGCTCGACCACCGGGGTGATTTTTGAAGACGAGGGAAGAATCAAGGAGGGAAAGGCTGAAGAGGATCGCCTGTAACTTCAGGCGGACTAGAAACCCGAGGAGAATCCTCCATGAGTTTGACACCAACTGACCGGGGGCTAACCCGAAGAAGTTCAACGCTTGAACGACCTCAGGAGAGAAGGGCAGACGCATTCCACCCCAAAATGCTTCCAAATACAGGGCGATCTCCCTGCCCCGTACTTGGTCTGCCCTCTCTCCCTCCTTGGCCAGGCGGAGTGTATAGCATGAGGGGATGTGGAAGCGAGCCCGCGCGTTGGCAAGCTCGTCCTCATGCCTTATCCAACACAAGGCGCTAGGGGCAGCATCTACCGCCTCCTCCCTGGAGGCTGCCCCTGCCACATGATCCCGGGAAGAGGGGCCAACCCCTGCCCTCCGGAAGGACTCAGGCTCACCTAAAGGGTTCCTAGAACCTACCCCAACGATATCTACTGACTCGATAAGAGAAGACATCTAACCTTGGGAAGAATGATCCTTGGGGAACGAAAGTGGAAGGAAGAAGACGAGCGCCGAGCAACCGAGACTTGGAACGGGAAATATGAAGGAGTAGGGGCCCTGGAACGGGCCCCACCCCTATTTTATCGCCACAAGCGACCTCATCCGACGGTGCCCTTCATCTCCCGCCAAGACTCCTCCTCGCATCCAACGGCTCCGATTGCTCCACTTGTCGTCCCCACACTTGACCGCACCCTTTCAGGCGTCGCAGGTTTGCACACATCGCGTCAGCCAACCGACGCTTGACACGTGGGCCGTCACTTCAAAGGCAAGATACACGAACCGGCGCACCCTCCTTAAATGCGGGGATCTCGCCCTGATTCGCCGATAGAAAAGACAGCTCGCGGTCTGGGGATGCATCTCGACGAAACCTTAGGAGGGAGCCCACCCCGGGAGGCCCGGGGTCCACTCCTGACCCGAGCCGCTGGCTGGTCGGGACAAGAGTGGGGGTCTAATGATAATGCTCAATATTGGCAACCCTTAAGATCGGGACACGTGGCGAACAACATGTCCCAGAACTCAGAAGAAAGGGCAAACAAAGGCCGACCATGCCACCCCTGTACCCGACTGGCCAGCAAGAGCTAGCCCCCTCGGGGCTCCCCGCAGATTGGCCTCCTCGGCCCCTCAGCTCACCCCGAGCTGCTACAAGACCAAGTCTCCTCGACTTACTCTCTCATCCCCGAGCTCCTTGCCGAGGCCGTTTTCTTCGGACATCCGACCAGTTCCGCCGGTCACAGGCGCAACCGCAGCTCCGCGAATCTCGCCATGCGCGGATTCTCCGCCAGCAACATCCCACGTTCCACGACTTCAAGATCCCCATTCATGGGCGATCCGCTCTCTACGCGGGCATGACGTCGAGAGCGTAACTGCCGGCGAGATTCTCGCGCCTGCTGCTGCATGCCTCCACCACTATATAAACCCCCATCACAGAAGGGTCAAGTAAGCCATCTTTACTCCACTTAGCCGTTACGCTGTTCGGATCTAGTACTAACTTGATCGTCGGAGGGTCCTCGGTGGTATCAAACCACATCGGGACTTCTTTGCAGGTACTTGGCGTCAAACTCCTTCAATCACCAAATCTCCTCAAAACCCATTGAGATCCACACACAACAGGGGAACCCCTCCAGAATCTACCGGGAGATCTACGGAAGACAACATCTGAGCGAGATCTGAAAAGGACTTCCATCACATAGAATAGTTGTAAATAAGAACTGCGGTATGATTAAATGCAACAAATTGAGACATTTCATTTCCTACAGCTCAAAAAATCAACTAAGACAATGTGGCAAAAGAATTTTCTTTTATAATGAACACATCAAAACTACAAAATATTTTCGAACAAGCAATCTAATGCAACGACAAATCATCACAAATCTTAAGCAGTTTATTCTTCTTTTATTAGAAACAGCAGAACCTTTCTTGTTACAATCAATAAGCCAATTAAGTAGAAAAGTTAGCAGCAAGCTATCATTAGGGATAACAACAATGTGCAAAAATAAAATAAAAGAGAAATCCCAAGAGTCATAAAACAAAACTCATAAATAACTAAAAGAAAAGTGTACTTTGAATCTATTTGATGATGCTCAATATTGGCGACCCTTAAGATCAGGACATGTGGCGGATGGCACGTCCCAGAACTCAGGGCCTATAAAGGCCGGCCAGGACACCCCTGTACTCGACCGGCCAGCACAAGCTAGCCCTCCTCGGGGCTCCCTGCAGATTGGCCTCCTCGGCCTCTCAGCTCGCCCTGAGCTGCCACAGGACCAAGTCTCCTCGGCTTTCCCGCTCGTCCCCGAGCCCCTTGGCCGAGGCCGTCTTCCTCGGTCCTCCGACCAGTTCTGCCGCTCACAGGCGTAACCGTCGCTCCGTGAATCTCGCCGTGCACGGATTCTCCGCCAGCAACATCCCACGTTCCATGCCTTCATGATCCCCATTCATGGGCGATCTGCTCTTTACGCGGGCGTGACGTCGAGAGCGCAACTGCCGGCGAGATTCTCGCGCCTGCTGCTGCGTGCCTCCACCACCATATAAACCCCCATCACAGAGGGGTCAAGTAAGCCATTTTTTACTCCACTTAGCCGTTACGCTGCACGGATCTAGCACTAACTTGATCGTCGGAGAGTCCTCGGTGGTATCAAACCACCCCGAAACTTCTTTGCAGGTGTTTACCCCGATCAGAGTAATGCTCTGTTCAAATTCCAAGGCGGGAAACAAAGCAACGCTTCTGTTTTCCCCCAATCAGAGCAAGCTTCTGTTTGAATTTTGAAAATTCAAATTCTGAAGCAACGCTTCAAATCCCGTGTGCTGCGCGCAACGCGCCACGTGTCAGAAGTTGATACGTCAACGCAACGCCCGAGGCAGTGCGTCCAATCAGAGTAAGGCTCTTTTAAAAAAACAAAAAGTAAAAGAAAGCAACGGTTAGTTGCGTTCGCGCAGCGCAGCGCTTGCGCAGGTGCGCAAGCGCTGCGCTGCGCGATACGTGTCTGCGCAGTTGCGCAAGCGCAGCGCTGCGCGACACGTGTCACGCGCTGGGGGAGTTGCGCAAAAACAGAATGGAGATTTAAAGAGATCTTTTCTGTTCTTGTTAAAACAAGAAGATTTTCTTCTGTAAAGCAGGGGCCTTTGGATCAAAGATCCAACGGTGGGGAAAATTCCCCAAATCACTCAGAAAAAGATTTCTTTTAACAAATTTAACTAATTTATGGGCACTATAAAAAGGACCCCAGACCTCAATTCAAGTGGAATCAACATCTTGCTAAAAAAAAAGAAGAGAACTCTTGGGAACTCCTCAAGAACATAAAAAAAGGTAAAAACCTTCAAAAGAAGAGAAAATTCTCTTATGAACAGATCATTGATCTAAGAACAAGATCATTGATCTTCAATAAAAAAAAAAAAATAGTGCCTTGCACTTGTTATGAACCTTTGGTTCTCTGAAACAAGGAAAAACTTGTTTTTCTTTGATCCGAATTTAGATCAAGGGATCAAAAAGTGCTTTGCACTTCTGTTTTTTTTTGAATCTAAAAAGATTCTTAATACTTTGCGCAAATGCAGTGCATTACTTAAAGGGCCAGGCCCAAATCAAAAAGACCAAGCAGGCCAAAATAAATTGCAAAGCAATAAAAGGGCAGAGCCCGAATGAAATTGATGCTCTGCATCATTTATAAAGGGCAGAGCCCAAAACAAATTGATGCTCTGCATCCTTTCTAGGCAAAGCCCAAATAAAAATAAAAAGAAATGCAATACAAAAGCAAATAAAACGTTGGACATTTTCAACTGGACTTAGCCCAATTTTGGCCGTAAGTACTTAAATTAAATTGACTGAGCAAGATTGCTCTCTTAAATCAATTTACTACCGGTTCGAGGGTACATCTCCGAGCTCCTCTGACACCTGTCGTTGTAATCCTTCAACGACGTCAGAGAGGCGACGGGTCCCAACGACCACACGTATATGGACTGCGGGGTCCTTAAACTCGTGGACCGAAACGTCCTTAAACTAATATCGGACCGAAACGTCCTTAAACTAATATCGGACCGAAACGTCCCTAAACTAACGGTGGACCACTATGTTCTTAAACTGGTATTGGACCACCATGTCCCTAAACTGGAACAATAGAGCCCAAATGCTCTTTTGTCGGATCTAAACGATCCCGTTAAGTCGATCTTAGTCCCAAACTGGACTAACGTATCCTTAACAACCGTTTAAGTTGATCTTAGCCTCAAATATGGCTAACGCATCCTTAAACCTTCAAACAGACTTTAGTCCCAAATTGGACTATAAATTCCCCCAATCAACTTTGGCTCAAGGGTACATCTCTGAACTCCTCTGACATTTGTCGTTGTAATTCTTCAACGTCGTCAGAGAGGTGACGGGTCCCGACTACCATACATGCAATGGACCACTATGTCCCTAAACTGGAACAATAGAGCCCAAATGCTCTTTTGTCGGATCTAAACGATCCCGTTAAGTTGATCTTAGTCTCAAACAGGACTAACGTATCCTTGACAAACGTTTAAGTCGATCTTAGCCGCAACGCGACTAAGGCATTCTTAAACTAAAAACACCAACCCAAATCTAAGTAAATACGGATTTGGACTAATCCACGTCCTACGGGCGACGGTATTACTCAGTCTCCGTATACAATCCACGGGCAACCACAAACAAAACAAACACACACGACACGAAGTGAAATTCTGGAGAAGGAGAAAGTTGTTACCGCGATGCGGTAACGTAATTAACTGCAGGGGCTTGCGCCTGCAGGGAAGAGCGTCCCCACAATCAAAAACCCCTCAAGCGAGGGGGAATCTGATGAAGTCTGCTACATCGGCCGCATCCGTCTAAACCTCCGATACACGGTGCCATAAATCAACTTGGCATCTTCGGAGAGGTGGACGGATAAAACCAAATAGCATCTGCCCCGAATCTCAGGCACAGACGTCCTAACGTCCCGGCCGCCATTCGGAGGGGAACAGATTCTGGCACGCCCGGTGGGACCTTTTCCTCTTTCCACTCCACGCTTCGTGTGTCGTGTTCGCGAGCAAATCGCCGTTTACTGTGGTTGCCTGTGGATTCGAGGTACTAAGATTTGGTGTCTTGCTCCGTGCAGAAAACAGAAGATCAATGGCTTCAAACTGCACTGCCTATAACTGCAATTCTCGCTCGGTCCTTGCTGGAGGAGTGACTTATGGGCCCCAAGCGGCCTCCCTTTTCAAAATGCCGGTGGAGCAGGTGGCTCAAACCACCACCGGACTATTTTTTGGGACCATGCTCCCACCAATGAGCTTCAACGCCCCAATGACATTGCAAGAAGCTCCAAAGAAGTCGGTCTTCGATCAACTTACCACTGCCGCGACCCCTCTCAACAGGTCGCCCAACTCCACTGCTTCAGGTTTTAATGGATTAGGCCAGAACTCCATCGGGCCCATGAAGAAGCCTGCCATACCAGAAGACGTTATCCCGAAGCGGATATCCATCCCAGCTCCCGTTCTTGGCGAAGTCACCAAGGTTGCTTCCCATGCTTGGAAGTCCGCTTCTGACAGGTTGGCCGTCCCCGTTCAACGGATGTCGATCTTTAAAAGGCTGGTACCAGCATATTCTGACCAACACGGGGGGCATGAGGAGGTCACCCCTATAGCTGAAACAACTCCATTAGCACGACATGCTCGACGTCGCCACTGGCGCCGAGTAAAGAAGGCTGGGGGCAACTCCCCCTCTGGGATAACTCCGCCAGCTCCAACGGTGGGGACCGATGCTGCTGTTCCAACCGGGAACAGCTTTGAATTGCTAAACACGGTGCGCAGAAACTCTCCTACTGCGGTGCTGAAGCGAACTCCTTCACCTATGGAGAATACTCCAGAGAAGAAGTTAGAACAGCCCCCTCAACGGCTGTCCTCTAAAATTTACAGAGTCTGGCGACAGGTCCAGGAGTCAGTGATTGATGAAAACTATCTCCGCCAACGAAAAAAATGAAGGTTCGGCAAGAGAAGGATTACTCCGTCAAGCCCCAAAAACCAATAGTTACCCGGGTGCCCATTACAACGGCCCCCTTAACTCCAATCACTCAGAAGAAAAGGAGGCCGCAAAAAGCTCCTGTGAACATGGCGAAGCATAAAAGCGCTGAACACAAACGCCCCAAATCTGGGGGCATGGTGGTGCACACTGTTTATATGGCTTCTGGAAAGGAGGAAAGCCGCACTTCTACGGGCCACCGAACGCTCACCCGATCCGTGACGAAAGCCTAGGAGCAACAACAAAAGCTTCAGGAAATGATGACTACAATGGCTGCACTCACTGAGCCAAAAGAAAGCTCTGAAACGTCTTCGGATGAGCGTCAAGAACAAGAAACCGACGCTGACTTTTTACGCAGAGTCCTCGAAAAGAGGGACAAAGAAGCTGCAGAGCAAGCGGCTAACATAAAACAGATGGCGCTCCTCTTCCAAGATATGGTAGGGATGATGTTACAGCCGGACCCTCCTGCTGAAGATCCTCCGATCGTCCTTGAAAACGACAGGGGAGAAACGTCAAATCCTCCACCGGCTCTGTCAACAGCCAAGGAGGAGACAATATCCAAAGCTGACTTGGACGAATATATAGCTCAGCAGATCCGGGTTCATCAGGTGAATGAAGCGGCTAGGCAAATTGCTAGAACCGGACGACCGTATCCGAGCTGGTACGACTAAATCAGTTACCCGCCGGGATATACGATCCCTAAATTCTACGTATATAAAGGGATAGGGAATCCGCATCAGCATGTCGCTCAATTCAGGGCCTTATGCGGCAATACTGGAGGCGATGACAAATTGTTGCTACGTCAATTCGTCGGTAGCTTAGCAGAAACAGCCTTTGAATGGTATTCGGAGCTACCTAACGACTCTATCAAAACATTTGCAGAGATGGAGCTGCTGTTTACACAAAGATTCGCGAGTGCTAGTGAACGCACCCCGATAACAGCACTAATAAATGCCAGAATAAGGCCAAGCGAAACGTGGGTCCAATACGCAACACGATGGCGAAACCTATGGTTGAAATGCGAACAACGCATAGAAGAGGCATCTGCGGTAGGCATGTTTGTGGGCACTCTCGATCCGCAGGCGACCATCTCGCAATTCATGATGTTCTTCAGGCCGACCACCTTCCAGGCCTTGATTGACAAATTAGCCCAAATGGACCAGATGGGCCATAGACCGTCTCCTCCAAAATCAGATTCCCGAGATGAGAAAGGAAAAGGGAAAGCGATCGTCGTCGCCAATGCTCAACAACAGTCGAACAACTCAAAGCCGGTCGTTCGCCAAAACAATGTGCGTCCACGCCCATCCCTCGAAGAGAGGCTAGGACGTCCTTACTCGTTTCCTCAGAATAAAACGAGAAGACTGTTTGAGCTGGCAGTGCGTAACAGACTCATCAATCTGCCGAGTCCAAAGCATCTGTCGCAGCCAAGCAATCTTAATAATCCCAATTATTGCCCTTACCACCAAACGGTAAGTCACCCGATTGAGGATTGTTTCATCTTTAAGGGATGGATTGAGGATCAATACCTGCAAGGCGAGTTCACGCTGTCTGAAAGCTGGAAGGTAAACCCACCACAGCCGCACTCTCCAAAGAAGACGGACACGCCGGGGGCAGCTTGTTCTTTAGTCAAGGATGAAAACAATGGAGAAAACTCATCGGATGAATCCGAAGACTACGTAGCGACTTGTCATATGATTTCTCATTCACTGACGGATGATAAAGAGGCTCCTTGCGCTGAGAAACCAATGGCAAATCCTGAGTCGGAGATTCTACAGCCATCAGACGAGCTGATCGATGTCTTCCTAAATGAAATTCGTCTGAAAGCAAAAGCCAATCAAGAGCGTGAAATGGCCATACTGGAAAAAGCCAAGGCATTCCCGTCAAATCAAAAGCCATCCACTGCGGATAAAAACAAATTCAAGACGAGGAAAAGGTTCGCCAAAGCTTTATCAGTAGGAATGAAGCTACCGCCCTTTGAAGAAAATACTCTCGCTGAGGTAGAGATGCACCCTAACTTCTGCTTATATCATCAGAAGATCATACATCCTACCGAAGACTGCGAATCTTTTAACTGTTGGTGGCAAGGGTATGTCGCTCAAAAGCAACACTTCGACAGGACAAAATGTGAAGCTTGTAGACGTCGAAAAAATGCGATAGATGATCGCAAAAGAGCCGTCGACGATTGTCATACGGCCGACTCTAAGGTATCGCAAATTATCACCTTTGGAAGCGACTCTGACGAAGAAGCTACCCCCAACCCTTCCCTCAGGGAATCTATTTCAAAAATGAAGGAATTGAGGAGCTGCGAGAACGTTCAGCCATGCAATCGCACGCTACTCGGAAAAAATCCCGGCCCCGCAAACAACGGAGCGAACAAAAAGGATAAAGGAAAAGGAAAAACGGCCTTCGTCGCCAGCGCTCAACAACAATTAAGTGACCCTAGACCGGTTGCTCGCCAAAGCAACAAGCGGCAACCCCTCCAGGAAAAGTTGAAACGTCCTTACTCGTTTCCGCAAGATAAAACAAGGGGACTGTTCGAGCTGGCAGTGTGCGACAGACTTATCAATCTGCCGAGTCCAAAACGTCCGTTGCGGCTAGGCGATGTTAATAATCCTAATTATTGCCCTTACCATCAAACGGTAGGTCATCTGATCGAGAATTGCTACGTCTTCAAGAACTGGGTTGAAGACCAATACCAACATGGCAAGTTCGCGCTGTCCGAAAATTGGAAGGTGAACCCGCCACAACCGCATGCTCCGAGAAAAATGGATACGCCGGGGGCATCATGGTCAGTCATAGAGAAAGACCCATAGACCGAAAAGTCAATAAACTAGATATTCGCCTCAAATACGGCGACGGCGGACCGAGATGTCCTTAAACTAATGATGGACCGCAATGTCCTAAAACTTGCAAATGACCGAAATGTCTTTAAACTACTACCGCAGCATCCTTAGGCTGACGAGATAAAAAAAATATATAAAATATATATATATATAAAGAATAAAAAAAAAAGAAATAAAAAAAAAAGTAAAAAATGGTATGTCCATAAGCAAAACGGGCACGGATGAAAACCCGAAAGGGCTCCGTGAGTAAAAACAGCAGGACTACCGGCGAGTGTTCGTGAAAACCCGAAAGGGCACGACCTCGTAAATAAAAAAAAAAAGAGAGACGGTATGTCCATAAGCGAAACGGGCACGGATGAAAACCCGAAAGGGCTCCGTGAGTAAAAACAGCAGGGCTACCGGCGAGTGTTCGTGAAAACCCGAAAGGGCACAACCTCGTTAAAAGACACTTATAAGGTCCCCTCGACCTTGTAAGGAGAAACCACCCGCGTGAGATCCTTACGACCCACAAAGGGAGCAGCATATTTAGGGATCCCCACGATTCCTAAGGAGAAAATACACTTGCGAGATCCTCACGACTCGTAAGGAGAACTCTCTTATGGGACCCCCACGGCTCATAAGATTTGAAAGTCTTAAGTTACAGAGACCTAAACCTGTGGTTAAGCAACCCCCACAACTTTCGTTATGGCCCTACAAGTGGTCCTATATTGGCCCTTGTATACAATCCACGGGCGTGAATAAACATTTCCTTAACCAAGTCCCATCCGTGACTGGGGATATGTCTACACAGTGAACAACCCTTGTGAGTCCTCTCGACTCATAAGGAGATAACACTCTTGTAAGATCCTTACGGCTTATAAGAGAACATACACTTAGGAATCCTCACGATTCCTAAGGAGAAAACGCACCTGCGAGATCCTCATGACTCGTAGGGAGAAACACCTTTATGAGACCCTTACGGCTCATGAAGTCAAAAGCCTTAGTCGACGAAATCCTAATCCTGTTTACTAAGCCACCTTTGTTCGACATCGACAGAGGCAAATGATGATTTGGCAATATCCCAGTTGTAGCGATACTGATGCCTAAATCGGTATCAAATTCCAAGTCCTTTCATGGCAGATGATGATTCGCTCCTGGCAATATCCCAGTTGTAGCGATGCTGATGCCTAAAACGGTATCAAATTCTAAGTCCTTTTACGGCAAATGATGATTCGCTCCTGGCAATATTCCGGTCGCAGCGATGCTGATGCTAAGATTGGTATCAGATCCCAAATCCCACACTCGCGATAAAAAAATCAGCGAGCCAAAAATGCATATGAAATAGCCGAAACGATAGGGAAACTTGCAATAAAAAGCAGCAAGTAAAAATGTATGCATGCAAAATAGCCGAAATGATTGGGCAACTCGCAATAAAAAGTAGCGAGTGAAAACAAAATAAACAGCCGAAATAATTGGGCACCGCGAAAAATAGCCTGAATGGTTGGGCAATCGCGACCTTCGAGATATAAAAGCTGAAATGATGGAGCATCGCGAAAAGAATAAAAAAATGAAAGAATGAAACTTTTTGCCCTACAGATGAAATCGCATCGATCCCTGTATACAATCCAGGGGCACAGATAAAGAGGGAACCATACCTTCCCAACAGGCTCCATCAGAAAGCGAAGCCAAATCTCGACGGTTCATAGACAACCTAGAGACAATCTCGACATTTGTCGCAATATTACAGACACGATGTCAACAAATGAAGCAAACGAAGATCCCGAGCTTCAGGGTCTCGACGTCAACATCGACAACTTAGAAATCACCAACGGCGTTTCTCCTCACTCCAACTAGATGCAGACATGACGTCAACAACCGACCTCAGAATCGCAACGAAACGGAACCATGGCAAAGTCTCTAGTTCCAAATCTCAATGGCTACATCTGCAGCCTGGAGACCAACAACGGTGTGCCTCCTCATTCCAGCAGGACACAGATATTACACCATCAAGCGGAGCGATGGCAAAATCCCAGCTTCACCTCAGCATTCGTCTCGATACAGTAGACGCAATGTCAACAACAGCGTTCCTCCGCAGTCCAGCTGGAGGCAGATGCAACGTCAACAAAAGACCTCACGGTCGAAACAAAGCGGAGTAACGGCAAAATCCCAACTCCACCTTAGCATTCGTCTCGTTACAGCAGACGCAATGTCAACAACGGCGTTCCTTCGCAGTCCAGCAGGGTGTACATGCAAAGTTAACAAAAGACCCCATGGTCGAAACCAAGCGGAGTGACGGCAAAATCCTAGCTCCACCTTAGCATTCGCTTCAATACACCAGACGCAGTGTGAGCAAATGAAGCGAAGGCCAAATTCCTAGCTTCAAGGTCTTAACGGCAAGTCATATAAAGCCTAAAAGACCACCGGAGATCATCTCACATGGAGTGGTCACCTCCTCGACGTTCGTTTCGATACAGCAGACAAGTTGTCACCCCAGCGTTCTTCCTCCAGCAGGGATTCGGACGTGACAAAGCAAACGAAGCGAAGGCCACATTCCTAGCTTCAACGTCTTTACGGTAACTCACATAAAACCGGAAAGACAATCGGAGATTATCTCGCACCAGCACAGAGTGGTCACCACCTTGACGTTCGTCTCGATACAGCAGACGAAATGTCAACCCCAGCGTTCTTCCTCCAGCAGGGATTCGGACGTGACAAAGCAAACGAAGCGAAGGCCACATTCCTAGCTTCAACGTCTTTACGGTAACTCACATAAAACCGGAAAGACAATCGGAGATCATCTCGCACCAGCACAGAGTGGTCACCACCTTGGCGTTCGTCTCGATACAGCAGACGAAATGTCAACCCTAGCGTTCTTCCTCCAGCAGGGATTCGAACGTGACAAAGCAAACGAAGCGAAGGCCACATTCCTAGCTTCAACGTCTTTATGGTAACTCACATAAAACCGAAAAGACAATCGGAGATCATCTCGCACCAGCATAGAGTGGTCACCACCTTGACGTTCGTCTTGATACAGCAGACGAAATGTCAACCCCAGCGTTCTTCCTCCAGCAGGGATTGGACACACCAAAGCAAATGAAGCGAAGGCCACATTCCTAGCTTCGACGTCTTGACGGTAACTCATATAAAACCGGAAAGACAATCGGAGATCATCTCGCACCAGCACAGAATGGTCACCACCTCGACGTCCGTCTCGATACAGTAGACGAGATGTCACCCCAATGTTCGTCTCGACACAGCAGGCGCAACGTCATTAAACGAATGGAGCCACGGCAAAATCCCTAGTTCCAAACCTCGGCGGTTCACCAGCAACCTAGAGACAACCTCGACGCCCGTTTCGATACAGCAGACGAGATGTCACCCCAACGTTCGTCTCGAAACAGCAGACGCAACGTCATTAAATAAATGGAGCCACGGCAAAATCCCTAGTTCCCACCGCAAGATTCGTCTCGATACGCAGACGCAATGCCAGCAAACGAAGCAAAGGCCAAATTCCTAGCTTCAGGGTCTTGACGGCAACTCATATAAAGCCCGAAAGACTATCGGAGATCATCCCCACACCAGCGCGGAGTGGTTATGACTCATCGGGGCTCACCAAAATAAGCCTAACCTCAAGTAAAAAGCGACATGGCAAATTCCTAACGCTAGCTCTTCCGACGGTCAAACTGCCAAGGAAGATTGCTTGAAGACGTCTTGTCCAGCCCCCGAAGGGATCAGAGACACGGCAGTCGCAGGGCTACTCGAACAGCACGATTGCCTATCGAGGACTATATCAGCTTATGCGACGGTACGATGGCCAAAAACCTAAGTACCACCAACCTTAATGAGCTTCTGTCGTAAAGAGCAGAGGTTAAATGCGACGTTAAGATGTTCTTGCGAGAAACGCTCGATTCGTCTCGACTTGCGAAAAAATTGTTGAGACGGCTCGACTCGTGAGATAAAGCCTTAGGCACTGGGCATAAAAGAAGCCTGTTTCCTAAGCACGGGGACCCCGCAAGTTGACCCAAAACGGTCTCTTGCATACCATCCACGGGTCGCACTCTCCAACGTCGAACTTCGACAAGGAGAGGAACAACCGCTTACAAGTCCTCTCGACTCGTAAGAGGGAAAAATCTTTTATAAGATCCTTACGACTTATAAGAGAAAACACACTTAGGGATCCTCACGATTCTTAAGGAGAAAACCCACCTGCGAGATCCTCTCGATCCGTAGGGAGAAAAGTCTCTATGAGACCCTCACGGCTCATAGAGTTGAAAAGTCTTAGGCAGCAGATCTGAACCTGCGGCCTAAGCCCTCGCTATGTCGTGAAGAAATAAAGAAGCTTACTCTATTACCTGCTAATTGTGACGACATGCTGAGAAAGAGGAAAAGCAACAGAAAGAGCATCCGATTTACATTTGATCAAGCGTTCAAGACACATTCATTCATGCATGGGCAAAAAGACTCAGGACAAAAGATATATAATAATAAAGACAAGCTGGGACAAAAAAAAATTTCCATTAATATTGCCCGAAGTTCTTACAGTCATAAAAACAATAAACGAAAGTTACAATGGAATAATCTCAGATCCAGGGCATGGATTGAGGAATTCAAAAGCGACCCTATCTATGACTTTCCAAGCCTCGCGGACCATCCTAGTGAGCTTCCTTTCGCAAGCACAAGCGTCAGGGTCCCTCCCGATGTCTTCCACCCTCCGATAAGCAGCGAGTATGGCAGACTGTTGAAAGATCTCGTGCAAGAGGTCAATAAGACTGTCTCGCCGTCTCTTCGAGATAAAGTTCAATAGGTACACAGAGTGCACCTTGTCCTCAGCGGCATCCAACGCCTTAAGCGGCACGCAGGAACAGAATAGGGGAAGCGCTTCCCAGATAGCTTCCACGATAAGTTTAAGAAGAGAGGAACGTCGGGGAAGCAGTGGACCATTGTATGCGTCGAAGCGACTCATTATTTCAGCACACTCCTCGTTTGTGAACTCCCGATTTTGAGAGCGGCCAAGTCGGCGGATGGCCTCAAGAGAGATGATCTCGTTAAGAGCATACATGTGGGCGTTCATTGTTCCTGTGAAAGAGGATCAACAGAATTATCAGAAAGACTGATTAAGCAAAACGATATAATGCGCTGTGGAATAAAATGCCATCTTTAAGTTCCAAGATCCATGAAGAATTCTTAAGAGTTCTTCTATATGATTTGGGAGGAGCAAAGCTCCATTAATGAATTAAGAAAATCCAAGGAAAATCTTTCAGAGAGCAGAGCTCTATGGAACCCTAGTAGGGTCCCCTTTAGTTCTCTTTAGATCCTTTTAAGACCTGTAGAGCAAAGCTCTGCTAAGTGAAACCCTAAATAGGTTTCCTTTAGATCAGGGATCTATTGAGAGCGAGGCTCTATCAATGAAAATTAATTTAATTTAATTTAATCCAAATTAAAATTTTCACCTAAAAGTTTTAAGAGTTTAACTCTTAAAGTTCTTGAAAATAAAGAGCGGGGCTCTGAGTTCTGAAAGTAAAATTTTAGAGATGAGAATCATCTAAGGGACCAAAGGTCCTATTTATAGACATCAAGTGCCCTTTCAACTTCCAAAAGTTGCCGTGATGGTTGGAATTCTGCCCCCGCTGCGCTCACGTTTGGGAGCCACGTAAGCGCAACGATAGGGGGGCATTTGTTTACCCTGATCAGAGCAATGCTCTGTTCAAATTCCAAGGCGGGAAACAAAGCAACGCTTCTGTTTTCCCCCAATCAGAGCAAGGCTCTGTTTGAATTTTGAAAATTCAAATTCTGAAGCAACGCTTCAAATCCCGTGCCCTGCGCGCAACGCGCCACGTGTCAGAAGTTGATACGTCAACGCAACGCCCGAGGCAGTGCGTCCAATCAGAGCAAGGCTCTTTTAAAAAAAAACAAAAAGTAAAAGAAAGCAACGGTTAGTTGCGCAAGCGCTGCGCTGCGCGACACGTGTCTGCGCAGCTGCGCAAGCGCAGCTGCGCAAGCGCAGCGCTGCGCGACACGTGTCTGCGCAGGTGCGCAAGCGCAGCTGCGCAAGCGCTGCGCTGCGCGACACGTGTCACGCGCTGGGGGAGTTGCTCAAAAACAGAATGGAGATTTAAAGAGATCTTTTCTGTTCTTATTAAAACAAGAAGATTTTCTTCTGTAAAGCAGGGGCCTTTGGATCAAAGATCCGACGGTGGGGAAAATTCCCCAAATCACTCAGAAAAAGATCTCTTTTAACAAATTTAACTAATTTATGGGCACTATAAAAAGGACCCCAGACCTCAATTCAAGTGGAATCAACATCTTGCTAAAAAAAAAGAAGAGAACTCTTGGGAACTCCTCAAGAACATAAAAAAAAGGTAAAAACCTTCAAAAGAAGAGAAAATTCTCTTATGAACAGATCATTGATCTAAGAACAAGATCATTGATCTTCAATAAAAAAATAAATAAATAAAAATAAAAAAATAGTGTCTTGCACTTGTTATGAACCTTTGGTTCTCTGAAACAAGGAAAAACTTGTTTTTCTTTGATCCGAATTTAGATCAAGGGATCAAAAAGTGCTTTGCACTTCTGTTTTTTTTTGAATCTAAAAAGATTCTTAATACTTTGCGCAAATGCAGTGCATTACTTAAAGGGCCAGGCCCAAATCAAAAAGACCAAGCAGGCCAAAATAAATTGCAAAGCAATAAAAGGGCAGAGCCCGAATGAAATTGATACCCTGCATCATTTATAAAGGGCAGAGCCCAAAACAAATTGATGCTCTGCATCCTTTCTAGGCAAAGCCTAAATAAAAATAAAAAGAAATGCAATGCAAAAGCAAATAAAACGTTGGACATTTTCAACTGGACTTAGCCCAATTTTGGCCGTAAGTTCTTAAATTAAATTGACTGAGCAAAATTGCTCTCTTAAATCAATTTATTACCGGTTCGAGGGTACATCTCCGAGCTCCTCTGACACCTGTCGTTGTAATCCTTCAACGACGTCAGAGAGGTGACGGGTCCCAACGACCATACGTATATGGACTGCGGGGTCCTTAAACTCGTGGACCGAAACGTCCTTAAACTAATATCGGACCGAAACGTCCTTAAACTAATATCGGACCGAAACGTCCTTAAACTAACGGTGGACCACTATGTCCTTAAACTGGTATTGGACCACCATGTCTCTAAACTTGCACAATAGAGCCCAAATGCTCTTTTGTCGGATCTAAACGATCCCGTTAAGTCGATCTTAGTCCCAAACTGGACTAACGTATGCTTAACAACCGTTTAAGTTGATCTTAGCCTTAAATATGGCTAACGCATCCTTAAACCTTCAAACAGACTTTAGTCCCAAATTGGACTATAAATTCCCCTAATCAACTTTGGCTCAAGGGTACATCTCTAAACTCCTCTGACATTTGTCGTTGTAATTCTTCAACGTCGTCAGAGAGGTGACGGGTCCCGACGACCATACATGCAATGGACCACTATGTCCCTAAACTGGAACAATAGAGCCCAAATGCTCTTTTGTCGGATCTAAACGATCCCGTTAAGTTGATCTTAGTCTCAAATAGGACTAACGTATCTTTGACGAACGTTTAAGTCGATCTTAGCCGCAACGCGACTAAGGCATCCTTAAACTAAAAACACCAAATCAAATCTAAGTAAATACGGATTTGGACTAATCCACGTCCTATGGGCGACGGTATTACTCAGTCTCCGTATACAATCCACGGGCAACCACAAACAAAACAAACACACACGACACGAAGTGAAATTCTGGAGAAGGAGAAAGTTGTTACCGCGATGCGGTAACGTAATTAACTGCAGGGGCTTGCGCCTGCAGGAAAGAGCGTCCCCACAATCAAAAACCCCTCAAGCGAGGGGGAATCTGACGAAGTCTGCTACATCGGCCGCATCCGTCTAAACCTCCGATACACGGTGCCATAAATCAACTTGGCATCTTCGGAGAGGTGGACGGATAAAACCAAATAGCATCTGCCCCGAATCTCAGGCACAGACGTCTTAATGTCTCGGCCGCCATTCGGAGGGGAACAGCAGGTACTCGGCGTCAAACTCCCCCAATCACCAAATTTTCTCAAAACCCATTGAGACCCACACACAACAGGGGATCCCCTCCAGAATCCACCGGGAGATCGACGGAAGACAACATCTGAAGGAGATCTGAAAAGGACCTCCATCACTTTTAGAATAAATAAAACCTGTTAAATTTATTAAAGCGTGTTTTTGGAATATTATATTAGTAGTATTTCTATTTTTACTATTAGGGATGTGGTGAGGATATAATGTATGAGAGCTTTTATTTGTATGTTAGAGTTTGCATATGATAATGCTCAATATTGGCGACCCCTAAGATCGGGACACGTGGCGGACGGCACGTCCCAGAACTCAGAAGAAAGGGCCCACAAAGGCCGACCATGCCACCCTGTACCCGACTGGCCAGCACGAGCTAGCCCTCCTCAGGGCTCCCCGCAGATTGGCCTCCTCGGCCCTTTAGCTCGCCTCGAGCTGCCACAAGACCAAGTCTCCTCGGCCTTCTCGCTCGTCCCCAAGCCCTTTGCCGAGGACGTATTCCTCGGTCATCCGACCAGTTCCGCCACTCACTGGCATAACCGCGGCTCCGCGAATCTCTCCATGTGCGGATTCTCTGCCAGCAACATCCCACGTTCCACGCCTTCAGGATCCCCATTCATGGGCGATCCGCTCTCTACGCAGGCGTGACGTCGGGAGCGTAACTGCCGGAGAGATTCTCGCGCTTGCGCGCCTCGACCATTATATAAACCCCCATCATAGAAGGGTCAAGTAAGCCATTTTTTACTCCACTTAGCCGTTACGCTGCTCGGATCTAGTACTAACTTGATCGTTGGAGGGTCCTCAGTGGCATCAAACCATCCCGGGACTTCTTTGCAGGTACTTGGCATCAAACTCCTCCAATCACCAAATCTTCACAAAACCCATTGAGACCCACACACAACAGGGGATCCTCTCCAGAATCCACCGGGAGATCGACAAAAGACAACATCTGAGGGAGATCTAAAAAGGACTTCTATCAGTTGGCACCGTTTGTGGGAATGCAAACTCCACAAAAGCAAAGTTGGCCTTCCGATCTTCGTCCACATGGCAAGCGACCATCCTGAAGATTCGGATACCAGCCGCCGCCTATCCCTCACCGGAGGCGCGGATGAACCCCCTCCGGCGACCATCATCCATTCCCTCGCCAGCCGAATAGATCGGCTACAGTCCCTTGTGGAGGCACTCGTCCGTGCCCAAACAGCCGGGCCTGGGCCTTAGATCGCCGCTCCTCCGCCTCCGGAATGCTCCTCCCTCGTCGGCATAGCCGACCACCGGCGGGCTGCGACTCCCGACCACGGATCCCACGGACCGATACTCCCTGAGGCTCGTTGGGCACCTCGCGGCTCCACCCCTAGGCCCGCCGCCGGAGCACCATGCCTCGAACCTTTTAGCGACCCTTGGCCCACTGAGGAGATGTCGGTCACCTCGCTTATCCACAGGCATGACCGATACCCACTCCCCCGATGGGGTCGCACAGAAGGGGCTCGCCACGACGGCTCGAGAGCCACCGCGCCCGGGGATCTGAGGAACCTCATCGAGAGGAACCGGAGCCATGCCCAGACGCAGGTCACCCACAGCAGAGGCCAGGGATCACGAGGCGCCGAGTCCTCAGGGTACCACGGCCGACTCGACGCCCTTAAGAAGAAGATCAAGAGCATGCGTCGGGAAGGGCACCTCTCGGCCGACGGGGCCGAGTACACCGCCGACTCGCTCACCAAACCGTTCACCGAGGAACTACTAGTTGTCCACGTCTCCTCGCGCAACAAACCCCCGAAGGTCTCTTTGTTCGACGGGAAAACCGACCCGAAAGACCATTTGGATGCTTTCACCATGGGAATGAGCTTCCAGGACCATTCCGATGCCGTCTAGTGCAGGGCCTTCCCTGCCACCCTCATCTGTTCTGGTCGGGACTGGTTCCAAGGACTCGAGCCTCGCTCAATCTCAACTTCGACGAGTTGGCTACTCAGTTCCTCGGCCACTTTGTTGGGAACCATCCGCAGAAGTGCACGGTCGACTACCTCTTCACAATTAAGAGTGGAGACAAGGAGACGTCCAAGGTTTACATCACTCGCTTTTACAACGCCCTCCTCGAGGTCCCCGAGCACCGGGACGAGACCGTCATCATGGCGCTCAGATTTGGTTTGAGGCATAAGGAGTGGCTGCGCTCCTTCGCGTTGGCACCACCTAAGACCATGGCCGAGGTCAAGTCATGGACCGAGCGCGAGGTTCAGCTAGAGTCCGAGGTGAACGCGAACCTCCCCCGGGCAGAACGATCCGACCAGAATAAAAGGGCTCGGAAGGAGAGGCCGGAGCGTCAGCAGCCCTATCACCCGAAGTTCCAGGAGTACACCCCGCTCAACGTCTCCCTCGCAGTGTTACTAGAGGAGGCCCAAGGCGAAGGGTTCTTCAAGTTCCCTCCAATCCCGCGTCAGGCCTCAAAGAGGACCCGGGGCTTTTACTGCGCCTTCCACTGGACGCTAGGCCACGCTACCGAGGATTGCAAGCAACTCCGGGACTACATCGAGGAGCTCATCCGATCGGGGCACCTCGCCTCCTACTTAAGGGATAAACGGCAGGCCGACCGCGAGCAGGAGCAGCGTCCTCCTCCCTCCGAGCTGACAATCGGCCAGATCATGCTTGCTTCCGCGGAGGACCAGTCCGGCACCCGGAGTGCCCCGTACCCGGCGCCAGGCACGGAAACCAGCAAGCCTCCAGGAAGCTCTGGCCACGCTGATAGGGTTATCTATTAGCCTGTACTTTTCTTTTGGGGCAATGTAAACTCTCCCTAGGGCTATTGTCGATTTAATAAAGATCAACTGAGCGTTACGATGAAAGTAGAAAAGTTCTTATTTATTCAAAAAAGGGGTATTATGGGCTTCTCAGCCGTACATACAAAAAGAAAAAAATTATTATTACAACAGCGGGGGAAAGGGGTGCAGAGAGCACTGCTCGTGATACTCGGTAAAGATCTCCGCCAGCCGAGGCCTCGCGAGATCCAACCTCTCCCTTCAGTTCCCCCCGCGCGAGTTAATCCCAAGCCTCAACTTGTAACACTCGCGGACGAGCGCCTCCGAGCGAGCCAGCCGGTTCGCGGAGATCAGGCCAAAGTGCCTCAGAGACCGCAGCCTGCCCACGGCCTCATCATAGAGCTGCTCAGACAGGGGGTTGTAAAGCTCCAGCGACGCCCTCCAGATGGAGTACATCAGCAGCTGCAGCAGGGAGGAACGTCGTGGGAGCAGCCGGCCGAAGTGGTCCTCGATGCTCCCGCACACCAACTGCACCGTGTCCTCGGTGCAGTTCTGGTCATATAGGTACACATCTTCGAAATTAATGATCTCGGGGATGGTAAAGGGGAAGTCCTGCATTCTCAACTCTGTTTGCAAGGGAAGGAAGGTCTAGTACTCCTTCAGCCTTATATAGCCCGCTGCGCCCCCAGAGGAACTCAACGGTCACCCGTTCTCGTCCAAGGAGTCGCCGCCACGCGGCGATCATTAAGCCTCCTCCGACGGAATCGAGGCGATGCGGCCCTGGCGCTTCACCTCCCCCCGCATTCAATGCGCATGCTAACCGTTCCTGTTCCCCAAATGTATGGTCGGGCGAAACCTCTTGAAGATTCGGCCGAGCAGCTGCCCTACCCGGTTATCCTCAGTCGGCCTCCTTAGGCCCCCTAGCACTAAAGGCCGAAGCCCTCACCAAGAGGCAACCTAGCAGCCGCTCTGCTTGGTTATCCCTGGCGGGTAGCTTCCCTACCGCAACGCCAGGGGTCGGAAAGTCCTCCCAGAGGCAACCCAGCTGCCTCCCTGCTCAGTTATCCCAGGCGGGTAGCTTCCCTACCGCAACGCCAGGGATCGGAAAGTCCTCCCAGAGGCAACCTAGCAGCTGCCCTGCTCGTTCACCCCTGGCGGGTAGCCTCCATGCCGCAACGCCAGGGACCAAAGCCCTCACCAAGAGGCAACCTAGCAGCTGCCCTGCTCGGTCATCCCCGGCGGGTAGCTCCCCTACTGCAATACCAGGGATCAAAACCCTCACCAAGAGGCAACCCAGCAACTGCCCTGCTCAGTTATCCCTGATGGGTAGCTCCCCTACCGCAACGCCAGGGATCAGAAAGTCCTCCCAGAGGCAGTCGGGCCTAACCATCGCTCAACTATCCCTGGCGGGTAGCTTCCCTACCGCAACGCCAGGGATCAGAAAGTTCTCCCAGAGGCAGTCGAGCCCAACCATCGCTCGGTTATCCCTGGCGGGTAGCTCCCCTACATCAACGCCAAGGATCAGAAAGCCCTCCCAGAGGCAGTCGAGCCCGAGGATCCCTCGCTCGGCTATCCTTCAGGACAAAAGCCCTCGCCAAGAGGCACCGGGCAGTAACCCTGCCCGGAAAAGGGTCCTTGGTAGGCTCCTACAGCCCCTCCCGCACCAAGGACCAAAGTCCTCCCAGAGGCAGTCGAGTCCTTGCTCGGCTATCCCCGGCTGGTAGCATCCTACCACAACCGACAGGGATCAAAGTCCTCGCCAAGAGGCACTGGGCAGTAACCCTGCTCGGTCCCCGTCCTGAAGGATCAAAGACCTTGCAAGAGGCAACCGGACATCTACCCTGGTCGGTCATCCCAGGCTGGTAGTTACCTACCCACGACACCAGAAATTAGAAGCCCTTGCCGAAGGGCAACGGAGCAGCTTTCATCCATCCACGGCGCAAATAAGGCGGACAGCCCTCCGCCCACCACACGCAGAGGATACGAGCTGCCAACTAAGGGCATCAGGTCTATCCAAGTCTCGAGCGATCTCCCTCGACTTCGGGGCCATGGAGACGCTTTCTCCTCTGCAGCGCTTGAATCAACTCGACGGACGATCGCTAGGCAAATAACCGACCTGACACGGAAGCCCAACAGCGCGAGAAGAAAAAGAAGAAAATTTTTTTTACAAGGAAGCCAATGAAACCAAAGAAAAAGTTTTATTACTAAAAAGTAGTCTTTACAGAGGGTATTTTTGGCTCCCCATCCTCACAAAATGCCCGGAGGCTTACAAAATTCCAGACGCAGCAAAATAAAAAGGAGGGGGAAGACGGGGGCTTTTGGCCTCAGGGCCAGGAGCGACCTCGAGGCCCTCGACATCTACCACGAGGCGAGCTGGGTCCTCGGTGACTTCCTCGCCATTAATCTCCTGCCCCTGCCTGCTAGTGTCCGCGAGGGGGTACTGGGCACGGAGCTCTTCATCGGCGAACCCCGGCACCCGGGCCTTAACGGCATTGAGGGCCTCGTGCCAGATGAGGGTTGTGGCGACGGCCAGGTCATCATAGTAGTCTTTCGACTTCTTGTATCCCTCCACCGCCTTCGCCACCGAGAGGTCGGCCAACTTGGCCGCCCTCAGGTCGGCCGACTTCTCCCACTCGGCCGCCTCCCCCAGCTCCTTCTAGAGGGTTTTCACTGTCTTCTTCAGATTGCCGGCCAGCACCTGAGCGTCCTCAAGCTTGGCCTCAGCAACCGCGGCGGCCTCGCGGTGCCGGGCAACCTCCCGCTTCCCGGCCTCCACCTCACCCTCCAAGGCGGCGACCCTCGCCTTCATCGCCTCCAGCTCCCGCTTGGAGCTCTCTTCCAGCGAGGCGAGCTTGCCCGCAGCTTTCATGCCGGGGTTACCACCTCGGCCTCCATACGTAAGGTGACGGCGACATGCTGAAGGACCTGAAAAGCAGAAGAGAGATCAGGAAGATGAGATAGGAATCGAACCTCGAAAATAATAATAATAAAAGGCAAGCGCTTACCTGCACGGACTCCTGGGCGATGGACACCAACCGAGCCGTGAAGGTCCCCTCGGGGACTCTACCCCCGACCGATGCCTCTATCTCGTGCAGCAGGCTATCCGCGATGGATAGCCCCGAAGGCACGGCGAACTGGAGACCGCTGTTCATATCATAATATTGCATTATTATATTTCCCATTCTTATGTATTTTACAAATAAACAGGTGCTTTTGACCCATGTCTGCTACATAGTACAGGTTACAGGTTCTTGGATCTAAAACAGTGAAAAAGATAAAAGGCGATGCAAAAGTGGGACTACAACCAACAAATAGAAGGATCTTGATCAAGCCTACATGAAGATCAGTTCACAAAGTACTAGGCAATGCAAGGTCCAAGATCGCGAAGCCACGGTTAAAAGTCCACCACAATTATTCATTGGAAAATCTGGAAGAGAACCGGAAGCTATTTTAAAGAAACAACCAAAGAATAAAGAAGCCCAAAAAGCCCAGAGCAAGCACACAAAAATTCAGCATATGATCTCTTCATTGGGCCGCGGAACCGCGGCCCAACCCCTGCTGAGGCCGCGGTTCCACGGCCAAATAAAGCCCAGAGAAGAATATTTTTTTACCAAAATGCAGAGCGGCGCTGACTAGTCAACCTAGGGGTATTTTGGTAAATGCAGACGTGCGGCAATTATAAACCTAGGGTTTTCTATGTCCTATAAAGAGATACCCAAACTCTTGTATTAGGTCATACCTCTTTTCATTTCATAAATTCAGATCTGTACCGGGTTGATGTTTGGAGAGAGTCATCAATAATAATTAGTAAGTTCTTTTATTTCTTTGCCTTAGTTTACTTTTAATTTAGAATGTCTTTTAATTCCCTAATGAGCGAGTAGTCTCCTCGCTTGTTAGGGTTAGCTTTAGGGAAAGCTTTGAGAGATGAGATCTCTCACCCCTTTCTTGCCCATCACAAATAATAATTAGAACTCCATGCATACACGCACACACCGCTCCCTGCGGCACCTTACCCCTCGAGGTAACGATGATACCGTAGTATAAAGGACCGGCTGCGCGTGTTTTCCATGAAGGTTAGGGTAAGGATCGATAAAGGAAGGACAAGAACCTAGAGGAAAAAAAATCTTTCCGATGGTACTAATCGCTTTTATTGATAATTACCATAACATCTAATAGAACTAAATTAGGGCATTGAAAGCGGTGAGGAAACCTTTAATCTCTCAACTTACCCTAGACCTAACCTTAGCAAGACTTAGATCTAGATAATCTTAGTTTCCTAATTCTAGTATAACTCAACTTAGTTTTTAGATTTAATTAAAAAATCCAACACCCTTTGGAATTAGCTCGTAAGAACATTTAGGAAATTTACAACATCCCTGTGGACCGACCCGTATTCACCGGCTAGCTACCAAGCGACGCCGTTCTTGATTGCGGTAAAATTATATTTTTGATCTATAAAATCCATATAAATCAAATGGCGCCGTTGCCGGGGATGGCGTAATATTTCCTTTTTGTAATTTCGGGTTAATATAAAATAAAAAAAAATCATAAAAATCATAAAAATCAAAAATATAAAAGTTTTATCATTTACTGTTTGAAGGGTATTTTTTTTGTGAATCTCTGCAGGATCGACGGATCTGGAAAAATCCAGAGTGCGAAACAGAAAAAAATACATCAGAACAGAAATGGGTTGGAAAAGCAGAACAGCACAATTTTTTTGGAGACCTGAAGCCTTCGTACCATCGCTAATCCGCCGCGAAAACCCCCATTCCGCTGAGGAACCGCGGCCCTCCTGCCACGTCAGCGCGCGAAAATTCACTGTTTGTTTCCTCTTCCCCCTCTCTGCAAATCCCCATATATCTTTTTGCCAAATCTTCTACAGGATTCTTTGCGCTAAAAATCTTCTCCCTTCCAATAATTGATTCTCTGCAGGATTCTTTGCGCCGCGCTAAAAATAAAAAAAGATTTGATTGCAAGTGATTTACTGTTTTGCATATCTTTAATCGGACTTTAAGGAGTTTTTGACCAATTCAGATTGGGTGGGGATTTCATCACCCTTCCCAGGACCCCAGAAATCACATAAGGCATTTGCATTGACCATATTTAATTAAAAAATACTAGACTCAGCCCTAAGGACGTCGCGCTCAATAGGACAGAGGACTAATTATAGGCATCGGCCGTTTATCCTAACCTGACTTTGCGGTGTCTAGGCAAGTGTGTCTAAGGCAAGTGGTTACTTAATTAGGACCACTACTTTCGTAGTGGGGAGCCTCCCACTTACCTGGCACTTACCTGGCCGCAATTGGCGGTGAAGAGGCGGTTTGAGGTCCTATTTCTAGCCCTTTGGAACAGTTAGGAGTTGTCTAGCTGACCTAGGTGACCCTAGATCTAGGCCTGATTGTGCATTTGTGGTTGATTGCATTTGTGTCACAAGTCTCTTTTCAAAAATCTTTTTGCAAAAGCTCCACATAAAAAGAAAAAGGAAAAATCTTTTCCAAAACTTGCAACTTGTCTCTAAAGAAATCTTTGCACTTCACTTACACCACTTCCTCTCATTGACATTTTCTTACCTCCACATTCTGTCTTTCACCTTTTTGACTACACTACCCCTTTAGTGTATGTCCGGTTGGACTAGGGACACTAGCGCCCGATTAGTCCGTGTTTCGTTGGTACCGACCAACGAACCTTTCGACACCGAAGTCGAAATTCCGTCCACCTCCTTACCTCCACCTTCAAATTCTTCTTCCGAAAGTATGTCGGGATATAATCCCAACAACACCTTACCCACGGGACTGATTCCACCTCCGTTAGGTGCGAATAACCCGAATCACCCGCCTGTTGTAGCGCCCCAACGAATCGCGCTCCAGGATCTCTTCTACCCTGTCCGCACCTCTTTACCTACCTGTCTTTCACCCCTACCGGCAAATGGGGACAATTTTGAAATAAAACCCCACTTCATCAATATGCTGCCAAAATTTCATGGATTGGAATCCGAAGATGCCTATATCTTTATCAATAAATTCCAAAACGTTTGCGCTATGATGAAAACAACCCAATTATCTGACGATGCTATAAGGCTAAGGGTCATTCCTTTCACCTTATGTGACTTAGCCGAGAAGTGGCTATACAGCACAGCGTCACATTCAATTCTAAATTGGGACGAGTTTGTTAAAGCTTTTCTTAAAAAGTTTTATTCTCATCACAAGACCGCGAGAATTCGCAATGAGATTATACAATTTACCCAGCTTCCTTCCGAACCATTTTGGAAGTGCTTTGAAAGATTCAAAGACCTACTTGTTCAATGCCCTCACCATGGGATCGAAAATTGGCAACTTTGCCAAACATTATACGAGGGATTGAACCCGGCAATAAAGCAGTTGCTAGAAACCATTTGTCAAGGTCACTTTCTAACCAAATCTAGTGAGGAAGCATGGCAGTTTCTCGATGATCTTAGTGAACAAACAATTCAGTGGGAGAGCACAAAGACCACCTCATCTTCTTCTATTGGTCAATCTAAGGCAGGCATATATCAATTAGATATGTCGATTGCTATGAAGGCCGAGATGGCCGCACTTATGAAAAAGCTAGAAGCCATTGAGACCAAAATCTTATCGTCTTCTCCTGCCCCTGCTTTACCCCCACGAACTGTTTGTGCTTGTTGTTCGGATCCATCACACCTTACTGAAGAGTGTCCTTACAATCCACCTGTTCAAGGACAAGATCAAGTCAATGCTGCCTTTCAGCAACGATAACGAAATGATCCTTACTTTTCGACCTATAATCCGGGTTGGAGGAGTCACCCAAATTTTGCTTGGAATCAAAATCAACAATTCCAAGGAAACAACAACTTTCAAAGGCCTCCTCCTCCACAACAACAAGCACTCCAACAAACTCAATACCAGCAACCTTTCCAACCACAACCTTATCCAAATCAAACGAACAATTTGATTCAACCCAATGATGATAAGATTATCTCGCTAGAAAAAAGTTTAGATGCATTTCTCAAGCAATCTACAGAATCCGCAGCAAGGTTGGAAAATTCCGTCCAGTCTTTGGTGCACAACAATGCTTCACACGACAAAGCATCAAATCTATTGAGGCACAACTTGCACAACTAACTGCTGCGTTGAGCGAGAGAGAAAAGGGAAAGCTTCCATCTCAACCATTGCCAAATCCCGGTCACACACACAACGCACATGAATATCACAATATAAATGCGGTGACCACGTTGAGATCTGGAAAAGTGTTGCAAAATAATATGGGTATTAGCGATGACACCCCCGCCGGTGGTTCTCCTTCTTCTTCTTCTTCACCCTCATCTCCTCCGCGAGAGCCTATTCTTCATTCTTCAAAAGACTCTTCTTCTTCTAATCCGAACGGACCCACTTCTCACTTCACGAACATACCCACACTGGGATCCATTCTAACTCCACATTCTACTCCACAGACATTGGACTCAACAGATTTTCAAAATTCTCCATTTCCAAACAGGTTGAGTCCCAATAAACCAACTCTACAAATGAAAAAGATTGTGGAGTTATTTAAACAGGTTAGCATAAATATACCTCACTTGGATGCAATCCAACAAGTCCCTTCATATGCGAAAATCTTAAAGGGCTTATGCACCTCAAAGAGAAAGTCGTCTCAAATACCCAAGAAAGTGCTAGTGGCTAGTGCAGTGAGCAATACTATTAACCAATCTCAACCCTTACCCTAAAAACGAAAGGACCCTGGCTGTCCTACGATTTCAATAACAATTGGGGATAAGAAAATTAATCGAGCACTTTTAGATCTTGGGTCTAGTGTTAACCTGCTTCCCTACTCCGTGTACGAGCAATTAGGGGTTGGAGAGTTGAAACCCACTCGTTGTACTCTCCAAATGGCTGATTGATCAATCACCCATCCTAGGGGTAAGCTAGAAGATGTGTTGATCAAAGTTGGGGACTTCATATTCCCCGTTGATTTTATTGTTATGGACACACAACCTGTTGCTAACCCACGGAACCAAATTCCGGTGATCCTCGGTCGACCATTTTTGGCCACTTCTAATGCCGTAATAAATTGTCGCAATGGCTCCATGACTCTATCCTTCGGGAAGATGTCTAGTGAGTTCAATATTTACAAGTTAGGAAGTCTGCCCCCCGTGCTTAAAACTAGTACACGAGAAGTTTGCTCTATTCACGAAATCACGCAGGAGGACTGCGAGCTTGAAAGATTTTTGTTTGATGAAAACAGTTTTGACGCTACTAGTGCGTCCCTCCTCGAATCTACCACAGTTGACACAACCGATATTGATTATGAATGTTTCACTTTTCCGGATGATTTTGACGACTCACCGCCCGAATACGAGTCTTTTGAATTTTTGGATGAGTTAGTTGAACCATCCGAATCGGTTGTTTGCAGTGATTTCGAACCTGTGTTGGAGTCCTTTGAGTTCGAGGTAGATTTCCCAATTTTGCATATGGTTGTTTCGCCTCCGAAACTCGAACTCATGCCCTTGCCGTCTCACCTTAAATATGCTTACATAGGTGAGAATGAGACCTTTCCCGTTATCATATCGGCCTCTCTAGCCCTCAAGCAAGAGACGACCCTTTTAATGTTCTTACAAGATAGGCGGCAAGCTTTCGGCTGGACTATGGCGGATATCAAGGAGATTAGTTCCTTCATAATTGAATATCATATGCATATGATGGATAATGCCAAGTCGATAAAGGATCCACAGAAATATCTTGGGGATGGTGTGGTTAGTCAACCTCCTCTTTTAGAAGTTGAACCACCCCCTTTTCTTTTAATAAGCTACGAGAATGCCAATATTCTACTGATTGCTGATCATTCACATTCTCATTTTGATTCATCACCACATCATATCTATTCACTTCCACACTTTCCATCCCACCACTTCTATCTTCCCCAATTCTTTTTGGATCGGTACAACATGTTCTTCCGCCAACCGATACTCTATACAGAAATTTTTTTCGAATGGTTGGTGTTGATGTTTGGTTTTTGCAAAGTTTGGCAATGACATTTATCATTGTTTCAATGAAGTTTGGGGGGGGGGGCTTTCTGTATATATATTTTTGTTTTTCTTTTACCAATAAAAAAAAATAACAAAAAACATTATAAAAACAATTTGTAAATAAATAAACAGGGGAGTGCCAACATTCTCAACCCTCTTGGTATAGTATGACAGTGAGGACACTGTCAAGTTTAAGTTTGGGGGTATGCTCGGTAAGCCTTCTTTCTTCGTATTCATATGTACATATTTTTGCATTTGCATACTTATTTTAAAACCCATAAAAAAATTGAAAATTTTTGAAAAACTATAAAAATTAATATATTCAATTTTGGCCTAATTGACTTGAGTTTGACAAAAAGGTTAACTAGCTATGAACAACTAGATCTTAGACTTAGTAAATTAAAAACCCTAAAAATAACCTTCCTTAAAGTTTAACGGTAGAAAATATATGTCTTTGTAATTTATTTAGAAATAGGCAAATTTTGAGTTCACTTCTTGGGCTATGTCAAAACAAAGGAAAAGTATTGATATTTTTATTAAAGCATAAGTTTGAAAAATAATTCCTAGCTTAAGTCTAGATTCTGAAAATGTATACCCTACAAATTGCACAATCACGCACCTTGAAGCTTGGAATAGTAGAAGAGACCTTGAAATGCTCTTGTCTAAAGTCCTTAGTACGATGAAAAAAAAAAAATACAAGTGTAAATAAAAGAAAAAATGAACACTGGTTTTTGTGATTACTTAAGGCTGCAAAAAATAGAAAAATATTTAGCGAGGGTGCTTCATCACCTAGTGCCTTAGACCAACTGGTTTGGGAGTCACTGCTAAAAAGCCTCGGGTGTTGCAAGACTAGGAATTACGCTTTAATGTGCAAACACATATTGTAATCGGTTGTTGGTACTTCAAGAAGTATTAACGATCGCATGAAGGGTGTGTAAGCAAAATTCATTTAAAAATTCACCAATTAAGAAGTGCTTTGGACAACGGGCAAGAGTATGATTGCTTGATTTGAATTTCCAAGTGTAGGGGTGATTTATACACACACGTAGGGGTATGTGATTGGGATTTAGATAAGAGAGAGGAATGAAGAATAGAACTTGTATCTTTAGTAGAGTTGATAAAAATTCCTAAGTGGAGATGGAACCCTAGAAGGAAAACTTAAGAAATGCCAAAAACTAAGTAAGTCTGCAGAACATATATAATCTTAAGTTAAATGATGAGGAAGTGTGAAGAATATGGGTGGATAATTTACGAGTCGACGATAATAGAATTCCTTGTTAGAAAACCTAATTGGAAAATAAAAGTCGATGGGCCAAATTGATAGGATTTTGTGGGTAGTATCCGCTGAAAACCATTAGGAGACAACACTCCTCCTACTAGGGAAACCTAGAGGTTTAACGGCTTGTTGCACGAGCTCAGTGCAATCGCGATTCCCTGCGAAAGTGAGGTTAGGATTTTGTCGAGAATAAAACTAAGTTTGCTCGAGGACGAGCAAAAGATAAGTTTGGGGGTATTTGTTCATATCATAATATTGTATTATTATATTTTCCATTCTTATATATTTTACAAATAAATAGGTGCTTTTGACCCATATCTGCTACATAGTACAGGTTACAGGTTCTTAGATCTAAAACAGTGAAAAAGATAAAAGACGATGCAAAAGTGGGACTACAACCAACAAATAGAAGGATCTTGATCAAGCCTACATGAAGATCAGTTCACAAAGTACCAGGCAATGCAAGGTCTAAGATCGCGAAGCAACGGTTAAAAGTCCACCACAATTATTCACTGGAAAATCTGGAAGAGAACTAGAAGCTATTTTAAAGAAACAACCAAAGAGTAAAGTAGCCTAAAAAGCCCAGAGCAAGCACACAAAAATTCAGCATATGATCTCTTCATTGGGCCGCGGAACCGCGGCCCAACCCCTGCTGAGGCCACGGTTCCGCGGCCATATAAAGCCCAGAGTAGAATATTTTTTTACCAAAATGCAGAGCGGCGCTGACTAGTCAACCTAGGGGTATTTTGGTAAATGCAGACGTGCGGCAATTGTAAACTTAGGGTTTTCTATGTCCTATAAATAGGTACCCAAACTCTTGTATTAGGTCATGCCTCTTTTCATTTCATAAATTCAGATCTGTACTGGGTTGATGTTTGAAGAGAGCCATCAATAATAATTAGTAATTTCTTTTATTTCTTTGCCTTAGTTTACTTTTAATTTAGAATGTCTTTTAATTCCCTAATGAGCGAGTAGTCTCCTCGCTTGTTAGGGTTAGCTTTAGGGAAAGTTTTGAGAGATGAGATCTCTCACCCCTTTCTTGCCCATCACAAATAATAATTAGAAATCCATGCATACACGCACACACCGCTCCCTGCGGCACCTTACCTCTCGAGGTAACGATGATACCGTAGTATAAAGGACCGGCTGCGCGTGTTTTTCATGGAGGTTAAGGTAAGGATCGATAAAGGAAGGACAAGAATCTAGAGGAAGAAACATCTTCCCGATGGTACTAATCCCTTTTATTGATAATTACCATAACATTTAATAGACCTAAATTAGGGCATTGAAAGCGGTGAGGAAACTTTTAACCTCTCAACTTACCCTAGACCTAACCCTAGCAAGACTTAGATCTAGATAATCTTAGTTTCCTAATCCTAGTATAACTCAACTTAGTTTTTAGATTTAATTAAAAGATCCAACACCCTTTGGAATTAGCTCGTAAGAACATTTAGGAAATTTACAACATCCCTGTGGACCGACCCGTATTCACCGGCTAGCTACCAAGCGACGCCGTTCTTGATTACGGTAAAATTATATTTTTGATCTATAAAATCCATATAAATCAACCGCCTTCCTCCACCGTGATCGGCAAAGACGGTCCCCAGGCAGATCTCCTCTTGAGCGGCCTTATGGGAGAGCCGGCCTCCTCCTCCGAGGCCGGGTCCTACAGAATTCGAGCCCGCCTCCGACCCGACGTTCTGCTGGGCCTCGGGGCGGGATCCGCCTCCGAGCGCTCACGGGGCACTACCGCTGGGGGAGAAAGAGCCGGGGCAGGCTGTGAACGGGAAGAGCCGACGCCCCCAACCTTCAAAACCGGCCTCGGCTGGCGCATTGAAGCCCGGAGCGAGTCCATGTCCATGGGTCCTGCACAGAACCAAGTGTAAAGGGAGTCAGCGGCGCAGGCAATGTACGAACCAAAAAAAAAGAAAACCTAAACTTACCGACGAACTCAACAGGGCCGAGCCCGGCCTAACTCAGAACCCTCTCAGACAACAGCACGTCGAAACGGGGGATGGGCTCCCACGACGCCACTCTCACCGCGACGGGGTCACTGGACTGGTTCCCCGGCAAGTGCTTCTCCCTCGATCACTCTGTAGGCACGGGCCAGTCCTCGCCCTCGGGAGGGGAAACGAACAAGAATTTCTTCTTCCAGTCGTGAATGGAAGAAGGCAAGGCCACGATCCCCGTCCCGGCGGCGCCCGCTGGTCGCTTTCTGAAAGAGAGATAGACCCACCTCGGGTCGTCCGCTCGACCACCGGGGTGATTTTTGAAGACAAGGGAAGAATCAAGGAGGGAAAGGCTGAAGAGGATCGCCTGTAATTTCAGGCGGACCAGGAACCCGAGGAGAATCCTCCACGAGTTTGGCACCAACTGACCAGGGGCTAACCCGAAGAAGTTCAACGCTTCAACGAGCTCAGGAGAGAAGGGCAGACGCATTCCACCCTAAAATGCTTCCAAATACAGGGCGATCTCCCTGCCCCATACTTGGTCTGCCCTCTCTCCCTCCTTGGCCAGGCGGAGCATGTAGCGTGAGGGGATGTGGAAGCGAGCACGAGCGTTGGCAAGCTCGTCCTCATGCCTTATCCAACACAAGGCGCTAGGGGCAGCATCTACCACCTCTTCCCTGGGGGCTGCCCCCGCCACATGATCCCAGGAAGAGGGGCCAACCCCTGCTCCCTGGGAGGACTCAGGCTCACCTAAAGGGTTCCTAGAACCTACCTCAACGACATCTACTGACCCGACAAGAGAAGACTTCTAACCTTGGGAAGAATGATCCTCAGGGAACGAAAGTGGAAGGAAGAAGACGAGCGCCGAGCAACCGAGAATTAGAACGGGAAATATGAAGGTGTAGGGACCCTGGAATAGGCCCCACCCCTATTTTATCGCCACGAGCGACCTCATCCAACGGCGCCCTTCATCTCCCACCAAGACGCCTCCTCGCATCCAACGGCTCCAATTGATCCATTTGTCATCCCTGCACCGGACCGCACCTTTTCAGGCATCGCAGGTCTGCACATGTCGCGTCAGCCAACTGACGCTCGACACGTGGGCCGTCACTTCAAAGGCAAGATACACGAACCGGTGCAACCTCCTTAAATGCGGGGATCTTTCCCTGATTCGCTGGCAGAAAAAATAGCTCGTGGCCCGGGGACGCATCCTGATGAAACCTTAGGAGGGAGCTCACCCCGGGCGGCCCAGTGGTCCACTCCTGACCCGACCCGCTTGCTGGTTGGGACAAGAGTGGGGGCTAATGATAATGCTCAATATTGGCAACCCCTAAGATAGGGACACGTGGCGGACGGCACGTTCCAGAACTCAGAAGAAAGGGCAAATAAAGGCCGACCATGCCACCCTTGTACCCGACTGGCCAGCACGAGCTAGCCCTCCTCAGGGCTCCCCGCAGATTGGCCTCCTCGGCCCCTCAACTCGCCCTGAGCTGCCACAAGACCAAGTCTCCTCGACCTTCTCGCTCGTCCCTAAGCCCTTTGCCGAGGACGTATTCCTCGGTCATCCGACCAGTTCCGCCGCTCTCCGGCGTAACCGCGGCTCCGCGAATCTCGCCATGCGCGGATTCTCTGCCAGCAACATCCCTCGTTCCACACCTTCACGATCCCCATTCATGGGCGATCCGCTCTCTACGCAGGCGTGACGTCGGGAGCGTAACTGCCGGCGAGATTCTCGCGCCTGCTGCTGCGCGCCTCCACCACTATATAAACCCCCATCACAGAAAGGTCAAGTAAGCTATTTTTTACTCCACTTAGCCGTTACGCTGCTCGGATCTAGTACTAACTTGATCGACGAAGGGTCCTCGGTAGCATCAAACCACCCCGGGACTTCTTTACAGGTACTTGGCGTCAAACTCCTCCAATCACCAAATCTCCACAAAACCTATTGAGACCCACACACAACAAGGGATCCCCTCAAGAATCCACCGGGAGATCGACGGAAGACAACATCTGAGGGAGATCTGAAAAAGACCTCCATCAGCATATATGCGGGAGACACATGTCCCATCAATCAATCCATCACACCCTTTCTTTCTCTCTACACATTCCCACTACCATGCATGAGTTTAAATTCAACTTAATCATTCCACCCGCCGACTTTTATCTTTCCCAAAACATTAATGACTTCATTTCCCCATTCTACTTTTGAATCACTATTCTATCTATGCCAAAAATTTATAACTCCTTCTCCATCAAACCGTTCCACCAAAATCTCCATAGCACCTACATTAAGCTCTCAAGCTTCATTAATTTGTAGGTGGTTGATGATAAATTATTAATGAAAATTATCTTATAGTTTTCCCTCATTTCCAGTGTTCTTCTATTGTGGCCAAGTCTTGGGCTAGTGTAAACTTTGGTCCATCATTGTAGAGAGATTTCCAGGTTTTTCGGGTCCATATTTTTTCACATGGTATCAAAGCAATAAGGGTGGTAGTGTTTCCCTGCAAGATTCCATTGGAGTAGAAGAGCGGTATATCAGAAATGGATTCGGGTAGACATGGAGGTTTCAGTGGAAGAGAAGGATTTAGGATCGATGGCGGCAAGAGTATGAGACAGAGAAGGATTGGGTCGATGAGAAGGCCTTAAAATGATTTCGGGTAAAACCTTTTATATCGTTACTAATAATAATATGATCCTAATTTATTACATATTACACCCTAATTCATAAATAGAAAGAGTATAATTACAAAATTATTAGGTGAGCATAATAGTTGACTATGCGGTGTAATGCAAGTGTAGTACAGCTGCCTTGAGCCTCTAGGCGGCCACCTTTTAAAACACTGCAGGTTAGGTTTTCGGTTTGGAGATTCCGACTTCAAGATTTGTAACATCTCTGTTTTCAGTATACAGAAAATTGTTTAAAAATTAATGTACAAATGGAGTATTTGCAATCCTGTGTATTCTATAAGTATTTGTATTGCTTTTGAATAGCAAGAAATAACTTGTAGCTCATTGTTAAAGCCTTGCACTGCTATGATGTAGCCTCTGTGATCAAATCCCCCCAGCCACATATATTTTTTTAATTGATTTTTTCTTTTATCTTTTAGAAGCCTAAAGGTTTACACGTGCACTACACGTAAAATGAAAAGTCACAGATTAATCAAACACGTGCATTGAGTTATACAAAGCGACAGGGACACGTGGCGAAGATCCAAGCCAATCCCACCGGATCTCGACCGGCGAGATGCACTTGGTGACCGGCACCGCTGGGCCCCCCATAGGGGATGGTCCCTAAATTTTAACCCTAAACCCCTTGGACTTCCCCTACTACTTCTATGCTGTTTGATTTCTCTGCATATTTCCAGAGAATTAAAAATGGGCATTAATCCACATTTTTAATGCAAATTTTAATTCTGTTCTTCATTACCCTAAACCATAATTTTCCTTATAAACACCGCACCATATTTCACCTCTCCTCATTCAGAATTTCACCTCTCTAAAATTTCCAAGTTCCAAGTTGTACAAGTGGAGTTAGTAAGAGGCGAAGTTCCGACGACGTTACGGGGAGATTCCGGCGACGAAACGATGCCCCGACGGTTCCAAAGTCTTTCTCTACCTTCCTTATTTCTTTATAACCTATAAGACCCATTTTCCCTCCTCCATATCTATTCTAAAACTTCTCTTTCTCAAAATTCATCGAAAGCGGAGTTATTCCGACTTCCGATTCGTTTTTCTTTAAAAACTCCATTTTTTCTTAAATAATAAAATCCCATATTCTCTCATAATATTTAACAAATATAAATAAATACATTAAAACAAGTTTCATCTTAAAATAATTCATGTTGCAATTTTTATTTCACTTTTACAGTAAAATACCATCATGTTACACACAACTTATAATTATTCAATTTAACCGTATTACCTTTAGATAACTCACAAGGTAATGACCTAACTCATCACAACATATATTTTTGACATAGCACAATGAATTTTAGGACTCTAGTTTATGGGAAAAATACGAGATTGCGAATAAATACCTTGAACATTCAAAACCGTTTTTCTTTAAAAAGTGTGTTATTTAATTCCATGCAATTGCGCCTCTACAATCCATTTTGGGGAACTCCGATCGGGATGGTGCGGATTATCGCACATCCTCAGACATAGTAGAGCGAGATGCAGACCTCCTCTAGGAGCATTCGATCTCGATGGAATTTTGATGCAATTTTTAAGAAAATGAGATTTCTACAAAATAAATAAACTTTATTTTATTATATATATATATATATATAACTATTATCAAAATATCTATTTTAAATATAATATATGAATATTCCATAATTTCTAAAGCAAAAGAATCACAAGTTCATGAAACTACCATTACAATTCAATACAAATTCTAATATTTCATTAAAGTACCATATATAATGAAAACTAGCTTCTACTCATTAGAAAATTTCACTTTTATAAAATATATATCTATGAAAACCCTAAAGACGATAATTAAATACTTGAGGTGTATTTTGAAAATGTATCAAAACTATTTTTACATAAAACTCTCTCAAGTTATATTAAATTACAATAAGGACCCTAGTAAATATAGGTTTAAGCGGGACCAGTTCTCTTGAGCCTCGGGGAGTCGGAGAATATGGGTGCTTGTCTATCTAAGATAGATAATCTAATAACGGTGTTATCAACACGGTAATTGTCTTGGCAAAAGACACAAATCCCGCCGTCCATATGCAGCAGTTACTGATAACACTAAAAACTAAATCAGGACTTCAATTATGTCTAAAAGCCCGATTCAGTTTGAGTCACGGTCAAATATGAAATTAATCTGACTTGAATTCAATTCAAGTATAAGTTTAATACAATATGAATCCATTTATACCAGAATTCAATCTATATCAATATGACTCGACCGAACTAAACCATGGATATACTCTGTTTACATAAATATCCATTTATATCCATTCCGTTTACTGATATCATGGTTTCGGCAAGTCTTCCATCTATATAACAAAACAATACAATCAATACAAAATATATTACGGGGTTTTAAAGGGGTAGACTGGTACGAAATGTGTTAGAAGTGGCACGAGACGGTCACTTTAATACACCTAACCTGAATATCCATTACCGTTGTACCATGGCTGAACGGTTCCTTGTGCTCCGTATACCTTAGTCTCCAGAATAGTGGGACTCCTCTCGTATACACTGGCATATTCTGTACCAAGCTACAAACAACTACATTAACAATATAATCAAACATTACTATTTATACTCTCTTTCTGTCTATTCTATCTCTACCTATCTTTAGGACTTATCGAGCGATTGTTTGCTGACGACATTCCTTTTCTTCTTTCTTTGAAATGTTGTCAGGTGGATCGGACACACTAGAGATCGAGCCCAGTACTGAGGACTTGGAGCAGTTTGCTATCGACCCAGAGCTATAGGCACTTGTATATACTTTTCATTTCAGTTATGCCATTGTTTAGGCATTGCTTTCCATTCATGTATTTACATTTCCAGTTGTATTTATAAAGAATTGTTAAGTAAATAAAAGTTGCTGTTAAGTTATATTCCTGTCTCTTGTGTACATTTTTACTTTATATTGCTTAGATACGCCTAGCGTGTTTACTTCTGAGTAAATACGTAGCGGACCCAGTCGCGTCCCTTTGCCCGTACACCAGGAAGCGGGGCGTGACAAGATTAGAGGAGATTAGATTATGGTCAAGTGATTGAGCATCTAGAGTTGTCAAGTTTTGATTTTTATTTCAAAAGTAAGGATTTTGAGCAGCTTTGGTTTGACTTTAGAGTTTCATATAATTTCGACTTCAAGTTTATGAACATGTCCCCAAGAAATATTGATTTCAACTTTAGAACTCAACTTGATATGGGTTTTGAATAATAAAAAGTAGTAAAACCCCATATTACAATCAATTTTTAACAAACAATTGCCAAAAAATATCAAATTAAACTAAAATCCAACATTGCTGATTTTTGAGCAGCCTGAGTGATCGCTTAAGCGGCCAAGCACTCCGTCCGCTCCGGTTTTTTCTCCCGCTTTTAAAACAGTTATGAATATAATTAGTAATTAGTTTTAGTCCCACATCGGTTATAATAGAAGAGGTGGTCTATGACCCTCTATGTTTATGTGTGTAGAAACTCATGATTAATTAAGCCAAAAAAAAATTTCTTCTTGATTTTTTTCATGGTATCAGAGATTTAAAAAGAATTAAGAAAAAACCCTAATAGCCTAAAACCCTAACCCTAATCCCGTTTTCCAAACCCTAACCCTAATCATTATTCCCTAGCCATCTCTTATCATGCCCTAGTCGCCTCCTTCCCTCTCCTCAGCCCTCACCACTAGCCGCCTCTCCTCATGCCGTAGCCACCGCCTCCCTTCTCCTCAGCCCTCACCATGTCGCACCCTGCACTCGCTTCCGCCTCACACTGCACCTTGCACCCGCCTACGCTGTACCACGTCGAACACGAACTACGCTGCACCCGCATTACGCTGCACCTGCACCATGCACCAGCATCAACACCATGCACCAGCACCCGCCTTCTCCAGCAGCTTCCATGGTCGCTGCCCTATGCTTACAGACAGCCTCCTCCAATGATGTTTCCTTTTCCATGGCTATCGCAGCCCTCTCGAACCCTAGTCCCAGCCCTCGCCAACGGCCATATGATCGTCTTCGCTCCTCTTGGTTAATGTCGATGATCTATTCAATAGTACTACTCTGACTTCTTCACACTTATGATCGCTTGGATATTAGACACCCTTATTCACGCATCATTTATCATGGATTCTGATTCGGTCTCAATTACTGTTCGTGGTTGTCCCTCTATTACTACTCGTGGTCATGGTTCCGGTGGACGTGGTTGTGCTGACCTTTGTTGTTCTTATTACGGCAGCACTGCTCATCGCGAAGTCTGGTGTTGGGAAAAGCATGGCTACCCTAATGATACACTTACAGCTCACTAGATATTCACACCAGTTTCTCCTGACTAACCTTACTATTCCGCCGACCATTTATCTTCATCCAGTGCTGAGTGGGGCCGGTTGCGTCGTCTACTCTTTTCTGTAGCTACTGCCAACCTTTCTACACCGTCAGCAGGTATATCGTTCATTTCTTATTCTAATTCATGGGTCGCTGATTCCGACACCTTATATCACATGTCTCGTGATGGACCATCTGATCTTGCTTCTAGTCCTCACAAGTTTATTTTTATGGCTGATGGTAATACCACACCAGTCTCTGGTTCTGCTGATTTATCACTTACTTTATCTTTACACCTGAAAAATACTTTAATTGTGTCATCTTCAAAAAAAACTTGTTTTATATTCGTCAGCTTACAAATAATTCTAATTGCTCCGTAACATTTCATCCATTTTACTTTGTAATACAGGACCTTCTGACGAACCAGCGAATTGGTGAAGGTATGAACAGAATGGACCGTACTACGTTGATCACATTCCCAGTACGTCTACAGCTATCTCTACTATCCAGCGGCATCAGCGACTTGGTCATCCTTCTCTTTCTTCTTTACGTACTATACTGCCTTCTCTTACTTTATTAGAATTCAGTTGTGAATTCGGTATTTTTGGTAAACACCATCGCTCCTCTTTTCCTCCATATAATAAAAGACATGATTTATCTTTCGCTTTAGTTCACTCCGATATTTAGGGACCCTTTAAATTTCTTAGTGTATTTGGTTATAAATATTTTGTGACATTTATCGATAATCATTCACGCATGACTTGGTTGTATCTTCTGTATAATAGGTATGAACATTTGTCTACCTTTACAATCTTCATAGCTGAGCTTACTAATCAATTTGGTGTTTCTGTGAAGGTTCTTCATTCAGATAATGCTAAGGAGTATATTAGCACGGACTTTACTGCATTTTGTTAGACACATGGCATATTGCATCGAACTTCATGTTCTTATACTCTTCAGCAAAATGGAATTGTTGAACGAAAGAACCAACATTTGCTTGAGGTACCCCATTATCTTCTTTTGCATATGCATGTCCCTAAACGATTGTGGAATTTTGTGGTCTTAGCTGTCTGTTTTTATATCAATCCGTACCTTCTCCAGTCCAAGGAAACCAGTTCCCTTTCTCTATTTTGTTTCCACAGGGCAACTCCTTTCCTGTTCCTTCTAAGATATTTGGTTGCCTATGCTATGCTCATATTCTAAGTCCTCAGGTAGACAAACTTGATCCTCGTGCTACCCGTATAGAGTTTGTAGGTTACTCACAATCCTAGAAAGGATAAGTTTGTTTTGACCCCACCACTTCTAAAGTTTGTACTTCATGTGATATGACCTTCTTAGAATATTAGGCATATTTTCCACCACCTGTCAAGGACCTCACTTCTACTGTCCCTGTTCCTCACATACCTTCTTCGGAGCTTGATTTATCTGTTCGACCTGTGCGCCCTAGTCTTACGCCTGTGTCCCCTTATCCACAAGTGTATCACCATCGTGACCCAAAAGTTCCAACCCCCACCATTTCTACTCCTAACGATTCTTCTGTAGGTACTCCGATACAATCCTCTATTCCTACTCCTCCACCACCACTGCATTCAGAAGATCTCTCTTCCTATTGCCTTATGCAATAATAAGTGTTCATTTACTACAGCATATCCGATTTCTAACTTTGTTTTCTATCATAAACTGACACTATCTGCTAGTCAGTTTGTTTCTTGTTTGTCTGTCATCGCTCTTCTTTTCTCTATTTAGGAAGCTCTTCAGCGCTCATGCATCTATATTAGAGGAGATTACCGCATTATGCTCTAATTAGACTTGGAAATTGGTACCTTCGCCTTCAGATAAAAGGTTGTTGGCGGTCGATGAGTCTTTGATGTCAAGTATAATCCCGATGGGACGATTGACCGTCTCAAAATTCGATTGGTGACTAAAGTCCTTACTCAGCAGTATGGTCTGGATTATGTTGAGACTTTTTCACCAGTTGCCAAATTGACCTCTGTTCGTGTTCTTATATCCGTAACTGTTTCTAAGGCATGACCACTTCATCAGCTGGATGTGAAGAATGCATTTCTTAATGGCGATCTTTCGGAGAATATTTACATGCAGCAGCCTCCTGAATTTAAGCTACCGAGGGAGTCTATGGTTTGTCTCCTATATAAATCGTTATACGGATTGAAACGGTCACCACGTGCTTGGTTTGAAAAGTTTAGTACGGATCTACGACAGATTGGCTTCAAACGCAATCGCGCCGATACATCTCTTTGTACACATAGTCATCCTCAGGGCAGGGGATTGTGCTGGTGTATGTTGTAACGACTCTGAATTTACTGTACGGAATTTTTCAGTTTAATGTACAGAAATGAGTTTACAAGCCTGAGTATGAATTATAGGTAAATTTTGTTAAAGAAAGAAACAATTTGTAGCTCACTGGTAAAGCCTTGCACTGCTGTGACGTAGCCCCTGTGTTCGAATCCCATCAGACACATTATTTTTCTGATTTATTTTTAAAACTTTTTGGAAGCCCAAAAGTTTAATCGTGCAATACACACAAAAATGAAAAGTTAGAAAAATCAAACATGTGCAAAAGGGTTTAAACACTAACTTAAACATGTGGTTCCAATCCAACGGCCTCACCCCCTAAATCGACTGGCCAAAACCTTCCCTAGGCCGGCGCCGACGGTTGGCCAGAGCCCAATGAGGCCCGGGCTTTGCACACTTGCCCCTTCCCCTACCCCTAACTCCCCTGCACTATTTGATTGCCCTGTAATCAAACAGAGACCCTTCAATTCACCATTCATCATCTTTTTAATGCATTTGAATTCACCATTTTAATTCCAAAACTCTAATTCTACACTATAAATACTACCCCATGCCCTAGCACTTCATCATTCTGAAAATTCTAGCCAAAACTCTCAAAATTTCTTAAGTATAAGTGAAGTACATGTGGTCAACTTCTGGCAAAGAATCGAAGCAATTCCGGCGATCCCGCGACGCCACGAAGTTCAACCTTCCCTCTTCTATCTTTCTTTAAACTAATCAACTAGTAAGTCTCTTCCAATCTTCCTTCCTCTTCTTTAAAAATTCTTTTTAAAACGAATATCGGTAAGTGAAGTTAATACCGCTATCGATCTTCTAAACTCTAAAAACATCACCTTTTCCTTACATATTGTTCATACAAACTTTACACAATACTTGTAATTTTAATATTAAATGTTTATAATAAATTTTATTCAAGAATATCATGTAAAATAACTTTAATTTAAGTTTTTCGTTTAAATACCATGAACTTCAAATAGCACCTATTTTAGTATTTTGTGAATACCTTACCTTTAGAAAACTTCACGGGGTAATGACCTACCCCTCACATATACACATGGTTCCATAGTACGATACCTCTTTATGTGAATTTTGTTAAGAATACATATTACATTAAAATACCATTTACTATAAAAAAAAACCAGATTTCTTTTAAATTATATTTTTAAATTCCTTTATGAATATGCCTCTACAACCCTTTTTAGGGGACATGCTATTGGAGGGTGCGGATTATCGCACATTCTTGGGCTAGTAGAGCGAGATGCAGACCTCCTCACAGAGCATTCGGTCTCGAAATGTTTTAAATACGGTTTTTAAGAAAAACACATTTTTTCTACTTAAATAAAATTTAATTTTTAATAATTATATAAAAATTATAAATCTATATATTTTCAAAATATAATAAACTTACATTTTTATAAAGTGAAAGAATTACAAGTTTCACCAAAATACCAACAAAAGACAAGTTTTACAATAAAATACCATGAACTTTCCAAGTTATGTAATTATCACTAAAATACCTCAAATACTTAAAATTCACATTCATTAAAACACTAAATAATATAAATAACTTCTTGAGATTTATTTTGAAATTTTATTAAAAATATTTTTCATAAAACCCTCTCGAGTTATATAAAACAATATTTAAGGATTTTAGTAAATATAGGTTTAAGCGGGATCAATTCTCTTGATCCCTAAGTAGCCGGAGAAAGTGAGTGCTTACCTATTTAAGGTAGAAAACTTAACGGAGTTATCAATGGTAATTGTCTTGGAAAAAGACATAAATTCTACCGTCCATGTGCAACAGTTACCGATGACTCCTGAACCTAGTTCAGGATCTAAATCAGTTACAGGTGTCTGACTCAGCCTGAGTCTAACTCAAACCTGAATCCAAATTCAAATCAGAGTCCAATTCAAACATGAATCCAAAGTTTAACATGAATACTTGAACTTGAACCTGAATACTTGAATTCAAATATCAATACCAAACCTGAATACTTAACTTGACTTGACCGAATCAGGGTTATAACTTGACATGACTTCTTGAATACATGATTACATTCTGAACCTGACTACTTGAACAACTTGTATCCATGGCTTCGGCAAGACTTATAAATATAACCTATACAATACATTACGCGGGGATAACGGGGTAGATTGGTATGGAATGTATAGCGATGTACGAGATGGTCACTTAAAAGACACCTACATGAACCCTCGTGCCGTTGTCCCGTGTGTTTTGACAAGGCCTTGTACTACATGTTACTATAATCCATGGAGTAAGATGGACTCCTTTCGTATACACAAATACCTTCTGTACCAAGGTACAAACAACTACGCTAGAATAACAATCATATATTTGTACAACTTACTAGTTCAATTCTCATTACTTGTTATATTTCATTCCTTCTATTCATCGCCAAAAACCGGACTGAGAAGTTGGGACGTCTGGCTTGAATTTTGGGGGCAGATGCTATTTGGATTTATCCGTCCACCTCTCTGAAGATACCAAGTTAATTTATGACACCATATATCGAAGGTTTGGACATGCACGACCGTTGTAGCAGACTTTATCAAATTCCACCTTATTTTATGAGGGGTTTTTGATTGTGGGGATGCTCTTCTCTGTAAGCGCAAGCCCCTACAGTTAATTACGTTACCGCATTGCGATAACCACTTTCTCTTGTTCCAGAAGTTTACTTCGTGTCGGGTGTTTTTTTTTTGTTTAGGTTGCCCGTGGATTGTATACGGAGACTAGTTTGTGTCATCGTCGTAGGGCGCGGATCAGTCCAAATCCGTATATTTTAGATTTTCGCTTAGATTTATTTAAGGACCGTTAATCTGGTTTGAGATTAAAATCAAGTTAAATGTATAAGCATTTGGGCTTAATTTGTTCTTGCTAAGGATGCTTTAGTTTAATTTGAGACTAAGATCAACTTAGCAAAATTTCAAGAATCATTTTTATTTAAAATCCAACAAAAGAGCATTTGGGTTCAGCTGTAAGAAAATTTCAGAAACTTAGCCAATTAGGGCTAACTCTACTTAGTCTTTTTTTTTATTCAAGAGTGCTAAGCACTTATTTGGGCTCTGTTTGTTCAGCCTTTTTCCTTTCATGTAAAAGTGCTAAGCACTTATTTGAGCTCTAACGCTCACATGTATGTCATATGAAGTATTCAGTCATGGACACTGCCCAATAAATGTTGAATATTTTTAATTATTTTGACTAGATATGAAGTACTAAGCACTTTTTATATGGCGTCCACGTGAGGTGCAATGTGCGGCGCTGCCCAATCAGTATTAAGCACTCAGCCGTTTTGGCTATATATGAAGTGCTCAGCACTTTTTGTATGGCACCCACGTAAAGAGCACGTGCGGCGCTGGGCGCTGCCCAATCAGTACTAAGTACTTAGCTGTCTTCGGCTGCATATGGAGTGTTAAGCACTTTTATTCAGCACCTACGTATGTTTCACGTGAGGCGCTGGCCTTTTGTTTTGGATGCCCGCATGTTTTTCACGTGAGACTTTAGGCGCTGTTAAAAGGGGGCGTCCACGTGAGGAGCACGTGGGGCGCTAGTCTTTTTTCCTTCTTTAGAGATTAAATCTCTGTTAATGGCATTTTGACCATTAATGATCACCAAGATCTTCGTTCTTTTAAGATCAGGGATCAGGTTTTTCTTTAAGAACTAAGTTCATTTATAGGTCCTTTTTCCTTTTATTTTTCTTTTGGATCTAATTCTTTTCTGAATTTTTGATTCTCAAGAACAAGATCCTCCCTATGAGAATTAAATTCTCAACTTCTGAGAGACTTATCTTGTGGATCTCTGATCCAGAGAAAGAACTAAGTTCTTTTAGAAGGGTTAAACCCTTAAAATAGGTAAAAAGAGATATTTTGATCTCTGAATTTCTTTTACCTAGACTTCTTTTGAAAGGAAAGTCTTCCTCTCTGAGGGTTGAATTCTCTATTTTTTTAGAAGCTTTCTGTATTTTTCAGAAGCTTATGGGTTTTTTTTTTCCTCTTTTTGAGACTTGAAGTCTCTGGTCCTTTATATAGTGGAGGCAAGTTTGTTACTTAATTATGAGAAAATCTCTCATTGAAAAATTCCAATTGATTTAATTGGACTCAAAATTGAGTTGAGGAATTTTACCCTCCATTGGATCTTTTGATCCAAGGACTTCTGTTTTTACAGAATATAATTTTTGTTTTTAACGAGATTGGAGAAATATTTTTCCCTGTACAGAATTTATTCCGTAAAAATGGTGATTTTTAATCACCATTGGATTTTTTAATCCAATGGTTCTCTGTTTTACAGAGAGCAGTCTTTCTTATTTAGAAAGATTGAGAGAATATATTCCAAAAATTGGATCATTGATCCAACCGAGAGTATTTTTCTTATTTAGAAAGATATGGGAGATATTTTCTCCAAATAGAATTTGATTCTATATTTTGATGATTTATCATCCTCGTTGAATTTTTAATCCAACGGCTCTATTTAACATAGAGTATTGTAGAATTTTAATTCTACTTAGACGCTAGCGCTCACATGTTGTGCACGTGGGTGCCACTTAAGAATTTAATTCTTAAGATAGGTATTCCTGTACTTTGCACATTGGCGCCCGCGTGAGGAGCACGTTTGGCGCTATATAAGAATTTATCCTTTATTCAGGAAGCACTCCTGTGCTTTGCACATTGGTTCCCACATGAGGAGCACGTGCGGTGCTATATAACAATTTAATTCTTACCCAGGAAGTGTTTCTGTGCTTTGCACATTGGCGCTGGCGCCCTCATGACAAGCACGTGGGGCGCTACCCCATTAATGAATGTTTCTTTTCACCTTCTTTCTCTGCTTTTCCTAAGTCAAACTTTCTTTTCTAATGCCTTCTTTTGTCAGAGCTTGGATAGTTCCACCATGCACAACATTTTCTGTGCCGAGACTTAAATGTCTCCCTTTATAATCTAAGCAATGCTCCTCTTCTCTCTCACTTTCAGAGAATCAGTTTAACAGAGAAGAGTCATGGCTTGAAATCATCCGCATGCTAATTGGCAGCCATGTGAGGCGCCTATCGAAGAAATTGTTTCTCGTTTTGTTGCACGCTTGGTGAACACGCTCTCACGGATGACTAATGTGATACGGTGGTGCATTAGCTCTTGACTCGTAAAGGATCCCCTCTCCCCATCGGCTCTATTTGGCTCCGGATGATCTTCCTGTTCATGCTCGATGACATTCCCCCTCATCCAGCAGAGATGAATCCGGCGATGCTCGATGCAACGGAGGACAATATCGAGTGCTTTCATGAAGCACTTTTGATTACCAAGCCTCTGAGGGATCATTCTGTTCAGCTGCGAAGCCAGATACAGGCTCAGCGGGCCATCATGGATGCTTTCGCTGATGAACACGGCACTGATCGATGGGGAGCGACTCCTCACGAGGATCGCCGCTTCGACATGGTGGAGAAGGCTGAGAAGGATTTAGAAAACTTCATTCATATTTTTGTAAACCTTTGTACTTTTGATCCCGTGTTTGGTGATCTATTTCCAGTAGAATAAAATGTCTATTTGAATTCTTTCCTTTTATCGTTGGCCACCGAGTGCTTCATTTCTAATACCTATTTTTTCCTTTGATTGTATTGTTTAAATATACGTGCAACATACATGTGCGCACGTGCACTTCACCCTTAGGGATTTTTGCTAAGCGCAAACACCACTGATGTGCCCATGTCATGCACTAACCCTCCACACGCGTATATGAATGAGCATGCTTTTACACATATCTGTAAACGAAATTTAAACCGGTGTAAACAAATGCCCCCCACTACTTTACTCACGGAGGTATATACATGAGTGAAATAGTGTAGAGTAATACTGTCACGCCTCGCTTCCCAGTATACGGCGAAGGGGACGCGACGAGGCCCGCTACGTATGGACTCAGAAGTACATACGCTAAGCGTAGCTAAGCAATATAAAGTAAATCACAAGAGACAAGAGTATAGAAATAATAACAACTTTTATTAATAACATTCTTTTGTACAATGCATGAGAATAAAATACAACTGAAAAGAAAAGCGATGCCTAAACAGTGGCATAACAGGAAATGAAAATACAGAAAAGAACAAGGTACAATATCTAGAGCTCGGGGTCTTCGTGTAACGGCTCCAAGTCTTCACCGGTGGGCTCGATCTCAGCTTGGTCCAACGCACCTGACGACATTCAAAGAAGAAAGAAACAGAATGTCGTCAGCGAACATATCGCTCGGTAAGTCCCAAAGATAAGGGGAGAAATAGAATAGACAGAGAGTAAGAGAGAGAGGGAGAGGGTGGCTTTTATATTGTTATATTATTGTAGTATGGTGTTAACACTGTTGTTATAGCTTGGTACAGAAGGATTCCAGTGTATACGAGAGGGGTCTCAGTATGCTAGAGACCAGGGCAAATGGAAGTACAAGGCTCCGTTATACAACCCGGAACAATGGCAATTGGATTCATGTTAGGTGTCTTAATCTTACCGTCTCGTGCCACCTTTAACACCTTCCGTACCAATCTACCCCTTAAACCCCGCGATGTCTTGTTTGTATTGTTATCTTGTAAAATTGTATTGATTGCTTGATTGACTGACTGACTGACCGAAACCATGATATCAGGAAACGGTTATAACCATAGAGTCATGTAAATGGAATACTGGGAAAACATGTAAAAGGAATATATCCATGGTTCGGTTCAGTCAAGTGATATAGATTGTTATCTGGATTCTGGGATTCCTGTGTTCATTTTGAGTTGGAATATTAAAGAATATATATTGACTTGAATCATATTCAAGTCAGAATTAGTCAGACTCTAACCCGAGTCAGACTAAAAGAAAGGTAATTTGAAGTTCTGTACTTGTTAGGGGCCTTATTGTAATTTATAAAACTTGAGAGGGTTTTATGTAAAAAGTACTATTGTATAGTTTTCAAGATACACCTCAAGTCCTTATTACTCGTCTTTATGGTTATAATGAGTGTGAATTTTATTTGTGTTATTCTAGTGAATATATCCTAATAACAGTATTAATTGTATTATTTGAAATTCATGGTATTTTAACGTAACTTTTAATCTTGTAATTTTTAGAAAAAGTTGAAACTTTATCTTATAATAAAATGAGTGTTTAAATGATAAATATACATTTGTTAATACAAGAATAATTTTATATAAATATTTTATTTTCCAAAATCTCATTTTTCTTAAATGTCGTATTTCAAACCTTTCGAGACCGAATGCTCATTGCGGAGGTCTGAATCTCGCACTACTAGCCCGCGGGTGCACGATGAACCGTACTATCCCTAACGGGTTCCCCAAAGGTGGGTTGTAGTGGCGCTTTGCATAGCTTTAACAAATACCCTTCATTTAGAAAAAAACGGTTTTATAAAGGTAAGGTATTTATTTATAAAAGGTGTAAATTTCTGTATTTTAGATTCTAGGGTTTCCTAAGCCAACTAGTCTATTTCTAAGTCTAAACGATAAGTCATTAGAAGCCTCAAATCGCCTCTTCACCGCCAATTGCGGCCAGGTAAGTGCCAGGTAAGTGGGAAGGAACCACAGTAGTGGGCCTAATTAAAAACCACTAGCCTATACACACTTGCCTAGACACCACAAAGTCAGTTTAGATAAACGATCGATGTCCATGACATATCGTAATTTCATTTTAAAAGATTTTGTTTTAGAATTGTGTACAACTTAAAACTTCTAGAAAATGTTTATAAAGAATATGGTATTTTAGCGAAAGGTCTTGTATTTTCGTATTCTAAATTTTAGGGAATATCAATTAAGGTTATATTTATGTGTGTGTGGAGGTAGGTCATTACCTCGTGACTTATTTTAAGGTTTAGTGAAGTTTAGAGGTTAAACATGTTAAATTAAACATAAGAGTATTTAAGTGTAAGAATACGGTATTTGAAAATGTTATCATTTCATGTGTGAAAACTCATTCAAATTGATTTTTACAAGTTTATTTATCAAGATGAACATGTTTAGGAATGAGAGAATTGATTAGAAGTAGAAAAATAAACTTTATGGTATTTTTATGAAAAGAATACGATATTACAAGAAAGTTATCATTTCATGTGAGAAACTTTGTTTAAATTGATTTCTATGTGATTAATAGTCATCATGAATATGTTTAGGTATTATGGATTAAGTGACAAATGGGATTTTGTAGAAAAAAACGAATCGGAAATCGGTTTGTTCCGATTTCCGTCGGGTTTCATAAAGTCGTATTTTCTTTCAAAGAAAAGGAAGATAGAAAGAGTGGGACTTACGGGTTTTGGACACGTTAGAGAGTGAGGGGGAGGTAGAGGGTTTGCCGGGCGTCGAATCATCGTGAGGAGTCCTAGCACGATCGCCGGAATTCGCCGTCGATTTCGGCAGCGCTTCGCCTTTCGCTCGTACCGAGTTCTCTTGAGAATTTGAGAGAGTGGACTTAGGTTTGTAGGGTGAAATGGTAGAGGGTAGGGGTGTTTATATAGGGCTAGGCTAGGGTTAGGGTTTTGATTAAAAAAAATTAAAAAATATAAAAATTCATTAAAATATCATTAAATTTGGGAGTAAAAGAGGTTTATTGTGCATTTGGTAACTGTCTTGGAGAAAATAAGTATACAGGGGGGTTGACCAAGTCAACACGGAAAAATTCCGTGTTGACGACTCGGCCGGCCGGCCGAGTCCGACCGGTCCGCCGGCCGACTCGGCCGAGTCGGGACACCGATGGGTGGGGAAACTCCTGGGGGGAATTTTGGTGTATTTAGTTTTTTATGTGCAGTATTAATTTTGAGAGTTATGGCTGTTTGACTGTTGACCTTCCAAAAAAATTAAAACAAAATAATATAAAAATAATGTGGGGTATGGGATTCGAACTCTGGTGGCTTGGTTCAGCAGTGCAAGATATTACCAATGAGCTACAAGCTCCTTCTTGTAATTATTGTGTTATTTAATTACTTAAAATGATAGCAGCAAGAGTAAATACTCCAAGTATACATTAAATTTTAAAATGATTTCTTGTACACTAAAAATGGAGTTATTTCATTCTTGTAGCTTGTAATTAAAAACAAAAATAATTACCTAAATCTTGTGCTCAGGCTAAAATACCCCTTTGTGGACTTTAAAAATATTTTGAAAAAAAAAAATTTGTATAGGAAAAAGTGTATAAGAAAATTAGGGTTGTTACATTCTACCCTCCTTATAAAAATTTCGTCCTCGAAATTTGTAAAAAGAAAGTGTAACAGTGCAAAGAAGTTTGGTGGTTGTGGTATACATAGTGTATAAATAACAAAGAGATACAAGGGTGAAAAAGGCTTACCGGTGTTACCGTGACCTACAGTCTCGGTTTCTATGGCTTCTAATGTGAAGGTCTGTCGCCGTGGTATATTCCTTCTAGCTGGAGGCACATTCTGCCTTTGAGGCCTATTTCTCTGCCCTCTAGGCATGTCCCTCATTGCTTTTTGGAATTGGCGAGCAGGCTGTGCAGGTGGTGGAGCAGGTAGTGCAGGACGAGTTGCAGAAGCCTGGATGGTTGGCCGCTGTGGTTGGGGTGTGTGTGAGATGAGTTGCTGTTGTAAGGACAGTTTCCAATGCCGTGGTTGGATGCGCCACAAATTAGACACAGGCCTTTTGCGCGCCTACAGTCCTTCCACAAATGTCCCTTTCTATGGCAGTAATGGCAAATTTCTTCAGTCCTCCTGGGTTCAGACACAGGCCTTTTGCGTGCCTACAGTCCTTCCACAAATGTCCCTTTCTATGGCAGTAATGGCAAATTTCTTCAGTCCTCCTGGGTTCAAACGATGGCCTGGAAGAGGCTCCACCTGCCATCTGGTTGGCAGGGCGCTTGACTCCTGCAGACTGAGGTCTGCCCCTCTCTTTTATCACTGCCTCATAACTGCGGGCAGCTTCTAGAGCTTCCTCATGAGTCAAGAACTTTCCTGTGGCTAGAGCAGCCTTAATCTCTGTGTCCAAACCTTGTTGAAAGCGACGGGATCTGATATCGTCCGTCGGTATCAAGTGTGCCGCGAATCGGCTCAACATGGTGAATTCAGCGTCGTATTCATCTACCGATTTGTCCCACATTGATCCTTGCTGTAGATGAATAAACTGCTGCTCCATGGTGAACCTGGCAGTCACAGGGAAATATTTCGCGTCGAACTTCTCGCGAAATGTCTTCCATTCAATCGGCTGTACCAGACGGCTTTCTTCCGCCTTCCACCAATTGCGAGCATTATCCGTGAGCTGTAGTTTTGTTAAACGGACCTAAGCGTTGTCTGGCACTTGAGCTGCTGCCAGATCGTCCTCGATGCTTTGTGCCCATTCTTCCGCTTCAAGAAGGCTTCCTTTACCAGAGAACTGCTTTGGGTGCAAAGCCCTGAATTGCTTTACTCCCGGTGCATCGGTCTCAGGACGGTTTAGAAGTTGTTGCTGTCCCTCGAGAAGACTGCGGATCGCCTCAAAAAGCATCGTTTGCTCAGTGGGTGGTGCAGGAACAGCTGGTGCGAGAGGTTGTGCTGGAGGAGTGTTGTTGACGTTGGTGCTGGTGTCGTTCGGGGAATCCATAACCCTGAAGAAAAATTTGGGTTAGGACATATTCAAATACATGAAATGATAAGATTCAAGGAATAGAAATTTGCAAGATTCAAGGAATATGAATTGTAAAGAATGTTTTAGTTGCTGGTTCTTATGTTATATTGCTTAGGTTGTTCACGCAGACCAGAACTGCATGACAGGGATTCATACAGCTCTGACCTGCATGGGCCACCAACAAAACCTGTCATGCCCCGCTTCCCAGTGTACGGCGAAGGGGACACGACGAGGCCCGTTACGTATGGACTCAGAAGTACATATGCTAAGCGTAGCTAAGCAATATAAAGTAAATCACAAGAGACAAGAGTATAGAAATAACAACAACTTTTATTAATAACATTCTTTTGTACAATGCATGAGAATAAAATACAACTGAAATGAAAAGCGATGCCTAAACAGTGGCATAACAGGAAATGAAAATACGGAAAAGAACAAGGTACAATATCTAGAGCTCGGGGTCTTCGTGTAACGGCTCCAAGTCTTCACCGATGGGCTCGATCTCAGCTTGGTCCAACGCACCTGACGACATTCAAAGAAGAAAGAAACAGAATGTCGTCAGCGAACAGATCGCTCGGTAAGTCCCAAAGATAATGGGAGAAATAGAATAGACAGAGAGTAAGAGAGAGAGGGAGAGGGTGGCTTTTATATTGTTATATTATTGTAGTATGGTGTTAACGCTGTTGTTATAGCTTGGTACAGAAGGATGCCAGTGTATACGAGAGGGGTCTCAGTATGCTAGAGACCAGGGCAAATGGAAGTACAAGGCTCCGTTATACAACCCGGAACAACGGCAATTGGATTCATGTTAGGTGTCTTAATCTTACCGTCTCGTGCCACCTTTAACACCTTCCGTACCAATCTACCCCTTAAACCCCGCGATGTCTTGTTTGTATTGTTATCTTGTAAAATTGTATTGATTGCATGATTGATTGACCGACCGACCGAAACCATGATATCAAGAAATGGTCCTAACCGTAGAGTCATGTAAATGGAATACTGGGAAAACATGTAAAAGGAATATATCCATGGTTCGGTTCAGTCAAGTGATATAGATTGTTATCTGGATTCTGGGATTCCTGTGTTCATTTTGAGTTGGAATATTAAAGAATATATATTGACTTGAATCATATTCAAGTCAGAATTAGTCAGACTCTAACCCGAGTCAGACTAAAAGAAAGGTAATTTGAAGTTCTGTACTTGTTAGGGGCCTTATTGTAATTTATAAAACTTGATGGGGTTTTATGTAAAAAGTACTATTGTATAGTTTTCAAGATACACCTTAAGTCCTTATTACTCGTCTTTATGGTTATAACGATTGTGAATTTTATTTGTGTTATTCTAGTGAATATATCCTACTAACAGTATTAATTGTATTATTTGAAATTCATGGTATTTTAACGTAACTTTTAATCTTGTAATTTTTAGAAAAAGTGAAAACTTTATCTTATAATAAAATGAGTGTTTAAATGATAAATATACATTTGTTAATACAAGAATAATTTTATATAAATATTTTATTTTCCAAAATCTCATTTTTCTTAAATGTCGTATTTCAAACCTTTCGAGACCGAATGCTCATTGCGGAGGTCTGAATCTCGCACTACTAGCCCGCGGGTGCACGATGAACCGTACTATCCCTAACGGGTTCTCCAAAGGTGGGTTGTAGTGGCGCTTTGCATAGGTTTAACAAATATCCTTCATTTAGAAAAAACGGTTTTATAAAGGTAAGGTATTTATTTGTAAAAGATGTAAATTTCCGTATTTTAGATTCTAGGGTTTCCTAAGCCAACTAGTCTATTTCTAAGTCAAAACGATAAGTCATTAGAAAGCTCAAATCGCCTCTTCACCGCCAATTGCGGCCAGGTAAGTGCCAGGTAAGCGGGAAGGAACCACAGTAGTGGGCCTAATTAAAAACCACTAGCCTAAACACACTTGCCTAGACACCACAAAGTCAGTTTAGATAAACGATCGATGTCCATGACATATCGTAATTTCATTTTAAAAGATTTTGCACACTTGCCTAGACACCACAAACTCAGTTTAGATAAACGATCGATGTCCATGACATATCGTAATTTCATTTTAAAAGATTTTGTTTTAGAATTGTGTACAACTTAAAACTTTTAGAAAAGGTTTATAAAGAATATGGTATTTTAGCGAAAGGTCTTGTATTTTCGTATTCTAAATTTTAAGGAATATCAATTAAGGTTATATTTATGTGTGTGGAGGTAGGTCATTACCTCGTGACTTATTTTAAGGTTTAGTGAAGTTTAGAGGTTAAACATGTTAAATTAAACATAAGGGTATTTAAGTGTAAGAATACGGTATTTGAAAACGTTATCATTTCATGTGTGAAAACTCATTCAAATTGATTTATACAAGTTTATTTATCAAGATGAACATATTTAGGAATGAGAGAATTGATTAGAAGTAGAAAAATAAACTTTATGGTATTTTTATGAAAAGAATACGATATTACAAGAAAGTTATCATTTCATGTGAGAAACTTTGTTTAAATTGATTTCTATGTGATTAATAGTCATCATGAATATGTTTAGGTATTATGAATTAAGTGACAAGTGGGATTTTGTAGAAAAAAACGAATCGGAAATCGGTTTGTTCCGATTTCCGTCGGGTTTCATAAAGTCATATTTTCTTTCAAAGAAAAGGAAGATAGAAAGAGTGGGACTTACGGGTTTTGGACATGTTAGAGAGTGAGGGGGAGGTTGAGGGTTTGCTGGGCGTCGAATCGTCGTGAGGAGTCCTAGCACGATCGCCGGAATTCGCCGTCGATTTCGGCAGCGCTTCGCCTTTCGCTCATACCGAGTTCTCTTGAGAATTTGAGAGAGTGGACTTAGGTTTGTAGGGTGAAATGGTAGAGGGTAGGGGTGTTTATATAGGGCTAGGCTAGGGTTAGGGTTTTGATTAAAAAAAATATTAAAAAATATAAAAATTCATTAAAATATCATTAAATTTGGGAGTAAAAGAGGTTTATTGTGCATTTGGTAACTGTTCTGGAGAAAAGAAGTATACAGGGGGGTTGACCAAGTCAACACGGAAAAATTCCGTGTTGACGACTCGGCCGGCCGGCTGAGTCCGGCTGGCGGCACCGGCCGATTCGGGCCGAGTCGGGACACCGATGGGTGGGGAAACTCCTGGGGGAATTTTGGTGTATTTAGTTTTTTATGTGCAGTATTAATTTTGAGAGTTATGGCTGTTTGACTGTTGACTTTCCAAAAAACTTAAAACAAAATAATATAAAAATAATGTGGGGTATGGAATTCGAACTCTGGTGGCTTGGTTCAGCAGTGCAAGGTATTACCAATGAGCTACAAGCTCATTCTTGTAATTATTGTGTTATTTAATTACTTAAAATGATAGCAGCAAGAGTAAATACTCCAAGTATACATTAAATTTTAAAGTGATTTCTTGTACACTAAAAATGGAGTTATTGCATTCTTGTTGCTTGTAATTAAAAGCAAAAATAATTACCTAAATCTTGTGCTCAGGCTAAAATACCCCTTTGTGGACTTTAAAAATATTTTGAAATTTTTTTTTTGTATAGGAAAAAGTGTATAAGAAAATTAGGGTTGTTACAAATACATAGCATACGACTAGTTTTGGGCTGGTGTATTGTACATAACTTTTAGAATCTCGATCTGAGAAGATAGCGAGCGGACACAAGCGTCGTCATCCATCTTTAACTCAAATCTCAACTCTTAAAAGATATAGTTCTAAACCCTGAGGCCTATGAGCTGCATCCTTCTGTTTCTTTATGTTTTAATCTGGCGCGAAGTAGTTTATCTACTCGTTTCGGAGTTTGTATTTTATTCACTCGTTTCGGAGTTTGTAGTTTATTCACTCTTTTTGGAGTTTCTAGTTTATGTACTCGTTTTGGAGTTTGTAGTTTCTTCACTTGTTTCGGAGTTTCTAGTTTATGTACTCGTTTCGGAGTTTGTAGTTTCTTCACTCGTTTCGGGGTTTGTAGTTTATTCACTCATTTCGGAGTTTGTAGTTTATTCACTCGTTTCGGAGTTTCTAGTTTATGTACTCGTTTCGGAGTTTGTAGTTTATTCACTCGTTTCGGAGTTTCTAGTTTATGTACTCATTTTGGAGTTTTTTTAGTTTATGTACTCATTTCAGAGTGTTTTTAGTTTACCTCCCTTGGGTTTACAGGCAAACTTATCCTAACGTTATATGCAGATAACCCTTATTCTTTACGACAGAGGTCCGTTAAGCTTGTGGTACTAGGGTTTTAGTCTGTGGTACCGTCACGTTGGCTGATGTATTTCTTGATATGCAGTTTTTAAGCCATTATTCGAGTAGCCCTGCTACTGTCGTGTCTCTGATCCCTTCGGGGGCTGGACAAGACGTCTTCAAGTAATCTCCTTAGGTCGTATTACCGTCGGAAGAGCAAACGTTAGGAATTTGCCATGACGCTTTTTACTTGAGATTAGGCTCAGTTTAGAGCCCCGATGAGTCATAACCACTCCTCTCTGGTGTGGGATGATCTCCGATAGTCTTTTAGGCTTTATATGAGCTGCCTTCAAGACTCGAAGCTGGAAATATGCCGTTACTTCATTTTTTTGTTTTAACGATGTCATGCCGATTCTTTACTGAAGTAGGGTAGACATCTGTAAGACTTCTATGCTGTATGTATTGCGGTTGAAGTCCGGAGCTAGGAATATGACATTGCTCCATTTTCATTTTATAGCGCATTCGCATCCTGCTGAAATGAGGGGGAATGTCGGATGGTCTCTAGGTTGTATATGCGCCATCGAGACTTGGAGTTAGGATTTTGCCGTTACTCCATTTTTGGTTTCGACCCTTGTGTTTTTTGTTAACGTTGCGTCTGCACTGAGAAGGAACATCGAGCTAGAGTTAGGGTTTTGCTATTACTCCATTTTGTTCGACCCTTGGGTCTTTGTTGACGTTGGGTCTACATCCTGCTGGAATGAGAAGGAACGCTGGGATGGTCTCTAGGTTATATATGTACCATCAAGACTTGGATCTATGATTTTGCCATGGCTCCATTTTTGTTTCGACCCTTGGGTCTTTGGTTGATGTTGCGTCTGCATCGAGAAGGAACATCAAGCTGGAGCTGGGATTTTGTCATTACTCCTTTTTTGTTTGACCCTTGGGTCTTTGATGACGTTGCGTCTACATCCTGCTGGCATGAGAAGTACGTCGAGCTGGAGTTAGGATTTTTCCGTCACTCCTTTTTGATTTGGCTCGTTGGAGCCTCTGTTGACGTCGCGTCTGCACCGGGAAGGAACGTCGAGCTAGAGCTGGGATTTTTCCATTACTCTTTTTTGATTTGGCTCCTTGAAGCTTTGTTGACATCACATCTGCACTCTGTTGGAATGAGAAGAACGTCGAGTTGGTCTCTAGGTTGTATATGAACCGTCGAGATCCGGCTCTTCCTTTAACGGAGCCTGGTGGGAAAATATGATTCCCTTTCTTTTATTTGTACCCATGGATCGTGTACAAGAGTCAATATGGACATACTTGTAAGGTAGAGAAAATTTTATTTTATTTTATTTTTTATTGCCACGATGCTCTATCTTTTCATCTTTTCATATCGTGAAAGTCACGATAGCCTAATCATTTCGGCTTTTTATCCGCGGTGCCTAATCATTTCGGCTATATATATTTTTTATATTTTTACTCGCTGCTTTTTATTGCGAGTTGCCCAAACATTTTGGCTGTTTTTATATGCATATTTTTTTCTCGCTGATTTTTATTGCGAGCTGCCCAAACATTTCAGCTGTTTTTATCTGCATTTTTTGCTACTCGCTGTTGTTTTTATTGCGAGTTCGGAATCCGATACCAACCTTGGCATCAGCATCGCTACGACTGAAATATTGGAAGGAGCGAATCATCATTTGTCGTAAGAGGACTTGGAGTTTGACACCTGTTTAGACATCAGCATCGCTACAACTGGAATGTTTCCAGGAGCGAATCATCTTTTGCCGTAAGAGGACTTAGAGTTTGACACCTGTTTAGGCATCAGCATCGCTAAAACTGGAATGTTTCCAGGAGCGAATCATCATTTGCCTTTGTCGATTTGAACAAAAATGGCTTAGTATACAGGGTTAGGATCCTGTCGACTAAGACTTTTGACTTTATGAGCCGTAAGGGTCTCACAACGGTATTTCTCTCTACGAGTCGAGAGGATCTCATAAGTGCATTCTCTCCTTAGGAATCGTGGGGATTCCTAAGTGATATCTTCTCTTATAAGTCGTAAGGATCTTCCAAGAGTGTTTTATCCTTATAAGTCGAGAGCACTTACAAGTGTCGTTCACCATATGGGGACATTTCTTGCCATTGGTAGAACTTGGTGAGGAAATATTTATTCGTGACTGTGGATTGTATACAGGGGTCAATATTGGACTGCCTGTAGATCAACTTGGGGGATGTGGAGGCTTAAGAACAGGTTCAGATCCCGGTAGCTTAAGGCTTTTGAATCTTATGAGCCGTGAGGGTATCATAAGGGGAATTCTCCTTACGAGTCGTAAGGATCCCATAAGTGTAATTTCTCTTTAGGAATCATGAGAACTCCTAAGTATGTTTCTCCTTTGTGAGTCGTAAGGATCTCACGCAGGTATTTTCTCTTCACAAGATCGAGAGGACCTTGAAAGTGCACATGAATTTTTTTTATTTTATAAGCTTGCGTCCTATTCGAGTTTCAAAAACTCGTCGGCAGTCCTGCTGTTTTTACTCATGGCGTCCTTTCGGTTTTTCATAAACTCGCCGGCAGTCCTGTTGTTTTTACTCATGGCGCCCTTTCGGGTTTTCATCCGTGCCTATTTCGCTTTTGGACATACCATTTTTTTTAATGGCGATACTCTCGAAAATAGCTTCTTCGCAGGTGACCCACCGTTTGCCGGTGGGTTTTAGGGGTGGCTTCATCACTGGAGTAGCTATGTAGCCAGTGAGACTTGAGTTGCAATCTTCGCCGTTAGGACTTCGATTGCAATATAGATCTCAAGGGAGCATGTCACCGTATTTGGGGGCGATGTGCTGGTTTAGGGACATTCCGGTCCATTATCACCATGTTTGAGGCGAAATTTTAGTTTAGGGACATCTCAGTCCAATGTCTCCATATTTGAGGTGATATTCTAGTTTAGGGACATCTTGGTCCATTGTTAGTTTAGGGACTTCTCGGTCCATTGTTAGTTTAGGGACTTCTCGGTCCAATGTTGCCATATTTGAGGCAGATAATTAGTTTAGGGACTTCTCGGTCCTTTATCACCATGTTTGAGGCGAGGTTCTAGTTTAGGGACATCTCGGTCCGTTATCGCCATGCTTAAGGCGAATTTCTAGTTTAAGGAGATCTCGGTCCTTTATCGCCATATTTGAGGTGACAGAGCTTCTTTGCATACTACTTTCATAGTTCTGACTCTGGAAGATAGCGAGCGGACACGAGCGTCATCATCTATCATAGACCTAAGTCGTGACTTGTCAAGCGTAGTATTTTTTGAGGAATCAGCCATTTATTGACTGGGAGAGTCTTTCACTATGTATATCCATGAGCAGGTAGGCTCCACCCTGGTAGACTTTGTCTATGATGTACGGACCTTCATAGTTCGGCTCGAATTTCCCTCGTTTTGCACGATTGTGGATCATTGGTCTTTTGACGACTAGTACGAGTTCTCCTTGGTGAAATGTTCTCGGCCTGGTCAATCTTTCGTATGACCGTGTCATCCTTGCCTTATAAGCCTCTAAATTTTGCTGTGCTATAAGATGAGTTTTGTCGAGGGCATTGAGCTCCTCAATCCGAGATGACATTTTCTTCATCTGTCAGCTCGTATCGATTCGCTACTCGTAGAGAAGAGAGTCTATTTTCAGGGGAAGCACCGCTTCCGCGCAAAATACCAACATGTACGGTGTTGTATTCGTAGACGTTTTGAACGTTGTTCGGTACGCCAAGAGAGCTTCTTGCAACCTTTCGTGCCAGTCTTTTTTGTTTCTGGACACTGTTTTCTTTATAATCTTCGTCAAGGTCTTGTTGAAAGCTTCAGCTTGACCGTTGGCCCAAGAATTATAGACTGAAGAGTATCTCCAATCTATTTTATGTTGTTGTGCGAAGCTGCTAATTTTATAACTTCTATAAGCTGGCCCATTATCCGAGATAATTCGTTGCAGAGTGCCGAACCGATAGATGACATGTGTCCTGAAGAAATGGAGGATATTCTCCGTCTTTACCTCCCTTAGTGGTACTGCTTCTGCCCACTTAGAGAAGTAGTCGGTCATCGCCAGTATAAACTGATGTCCTTTGGACGACGCCGGTTCAATGGGGCCAATTATATCGGTTTCCCATATTTCGAACGGCCAGCTAGCCACTATTGGGTGTAGCGAATTTAGATGTTGGTAGATGAAGTCCCTGTGGATTTGGCACGAGTGACATTTCTTCGCATATTCAAGGCAGTCCTGAATCATTGTGGGCCAATAGTAACCCATTCTTTTGATCTTCAGCTTCATCTTTGGCCCAACTTGGTGAGAACCGCATAGTCCGTCATGAATTTCTTGAACGACTCTCTTCGCTTCTTATGGTCTCAGGCATCTTAGCTATAGACAGTCGGAAGATCTCTTATATAGAGTATCATTGACGAAGGCGAAGGACAGAGCTCGTTTCATGAGCTGATGTCTAGACGACACATTTTTGGGCGCTCGTTGGGATTTGAAGTTGTCTATGAAGACTTCCCTCTAATCCTTGACCTTTTCTTCGTCCTCTATTTGAAGGGCTACTTGTTCGGTCATTTTTTTTCTTTCGGATGACTCTATCAGATCTTCCGAAGATATATCCATTGGCGTGAAAACCCTGCGGCTTTGCATAATGATCTTTACGTCATCGAGGTCATCATTAGCCAATTCCTTAGCAAATTTGGCCAACGCGTCTGTTCAGTCGAAAATAATGCAATCTGTAACATATCAATTTCCTCATTATTCTACTCATCTAAGGATAGTTGATATAAATATAACACATATTATCAGTTTGTCTGGAAAATACTAATTATCCCGTATTATATATATATATTCATCATTCTTTATAGGAAATTGTATGTTTATTACTTCATGCAAGATATTGCATATCTCGACACGTTTCAGTGAGATTTTGTGCAGAAAATTATTCAGGTCAAAGAACCAGAATCACAAATTTGCCGATAAAATGTAGCAAGTCAAAGACTTAGAATCTGGCAGAGATTCTGTCATGATACGAAATAGCACGTGACTGGCACTTGAATCATATGAAGTCTATAGGACCCCAACTAATTCAAGTAAGCCAAAAATCCCAGAAATCTAAACCATTTGAAAGAAGGAAAATTTGTTTTAAAATTTACATATAATCACTTTGAAAGTCGTAATAAAATTATAAAATACCAAGTCTTTTCCAAAAATTTTGGCAGAGTCTCCTTTGTAAAAACTGGCCCCAAACGGGTACAAACATGAATAATTCATATATAATGAATAAATGCATCCCCAACCGGGAGCTAGCTCTTCGCCAATTGGCGGTCACAACCACACAAGCAATATAGTATACAATGCCGAAGGGCGAGGATCAAAACTCAAAAGGAAATCAATATCATCAAAAAAACCATAATAATATAGCGCGCGACTCTAAGGTCGAAAGAATATACAACTGGTCTTCTAGATCTAATAAATATACAAGTCTGGTTGATAGAGTTTACTATATACAACTGAAATAATAAGTACAATGGTGGTCACGATGCGAGTGAACCTACCTACCAAAGCAATCACCTGGAATGAAGTAATGTGCCAGCAAAGCCGCCAAGGAAAACCTGTACGGCAAAACCTGCAAGAAACTTTGGCACAACGGGGGTGTGTTGCCAACTCGTGAGTAGAAAACATCACAGAGCAGAAATCGTATATATGACACAATCCTAGGTCAATACGATCATAATATATATATCCTCAAAATGATAAAGTCTGAAGCATCTAAAAATAGGCATGGGTAAACATCTGTACATAAGTGTAATATCAAGTGCTCGTGTCAGTGCCTCAGGTAACAATATATCATAAATATGAGGTATGAAAGAAATATAATGAAAACAGAATACATCATAAATGAGAAAACTGTTTTCTTTATTTAGTGAGATTTATGTATATATAAATCGAGGTATCATCAATGAAATCAACATAAAATCAGTGTCAAGTATCGACACGAAACATAAATCCCAATATCTCAGGCTCCGGCAATCCGGACTGGCTTGTATCCTCGAATCTCAATATCTAGGGCTCCGGCTATCCGGACTGGCCCATACCATCAAATCTGTAAAACCTCAGGCTCCGGCTATCCGGACTGGCCTATACTCCTTTCGGTATCCTCCGGATATCCGTCGATTCACAATAAAATCACCAGTCGGTAGTGCTCCCCTGCCAGGCTCAACGCCATTATCTGCGACCATCTTGCATCGGGGTACCGCACCGGGTCCACCATACACCAACAGACGGTTCCTCCTCCTCCTCGAATCAGGTGTATCATATCGCTCAAGAGACGAGAAAACTCATGGTGGACTCCTCTCAAATCATATCATGAGAAAACCGCAACTTTTATTTTAAAATGATAATCAGTTTATAAAATCCTTGCGGTTTCTCCAAATCTAGAAATCTCATGGAAATCCCAAATCTCAAATCTCAAGGGTAAATAAACAATGAATTATATATTATTGGGCTCTGACAATCCGGACTGGCCTATAATATCATGGCAAATGAATATATAAATATGCATGGAAATCACAGTAATAAATGCAATGTCTAAGCTATCATATAGAAGCAAGAGAACTAGTACCATGTCGAAACTATCAGCTAACAATCTACACTAAGGAATAGTGTTTTCTAATGTGTACGTGACATGGCAATTACCGATGATGAGGTGTGTGAGCCGGCAAGCAAGTGTACGTGGAGCATACGCATCATCGGTAATGGTGCCGGTATCCTGACAGCATGATTTTAATAATAACTAATGAAAACCCAATATAAGCATGGAATGCGATACGAGCAGCAAGAATATGCAGAACATGAATAATAACGCAACAATAAAGAATAAACATTAATATAATCGAGTCATACTGTTTTGGCATTTGAAATAACACGAATCGTGGTGTTTAGAAAATAGGGCTACGGTGTTTTTAAGAAAAGATACGTCCTTTGAAATATCCGTAGTATCCCTTGGCATGTCTTTAAAATACTCATGATTCGTCAGTTTGGAAATAAGTATGACTCGAGCCCAGTCTAACATCTACTAAGTACACTACAGGACTAAACTAACAGACTAATCGAAAGGGTTAAGAAAAACCACCTAAGTCTGAGTCGATATATATATATATAGTCGGTGATCCCGCCGCAATAGTATCATATACGATACAATATATAATATGACATCCACAAGTCAAGAGTGCGGATCAATCATCATAATCATATCACGTACGGTAAATCCATCGTACGGCATCCCAAATCTGGGTACGGGTCAAATATCACATTCATCTCATTATTCATCTGGTATCCTTATCATCATATATCATGAACTGGGGGTACTAATCTAAATCTAGTACATACCGATACCATCAACATAAATATATTCGTGTTTATGAAAACACAACGCCTAAGGACCCGCTATAATATCATGTCGTATCTTATAATACGAACCATGTCATATTACCGATCTCGTAGCATCGTGCCCAATTTCATCGACTCATCTCCAAATATCATATACTATCCTCATATCCAAGTATATATATATATTTATACACACACACATGCATATTCACATACCTATATGTATATATATATGTATATATCCCCATATACGCACAAGTAAAATAATGAAGTGTGTGTGTGTGCGCGCGCGTGTAGGAGTAAACCTTATTCTAGGGTTTCGCGACTAACACTAAACTATGGCATTAACTACCAAATACGCTTACACTAACCCAAAGTCCACTAAAGCATTTCTAGCAATATATACACATCTTATAATAACATATAAATATATATAAATCATAACGCATCCGCGTTCTATACTACGAAACTGCCGGGATGCTATACGCCATCCACCCGACTTCCCCCGTAGATATATATCTACTCATCTGGACGCCTCGGCTAATTTGATCCGATTCCAGCTCTGCCATCTCCGTGCCACATCCGACACCTCTGCACCCGATCTTAGCAATGTACATAAGTAAAAAGAGAATAAATCTAAATAATCGCGGACACAAGTCAACAATGCGTGCTAATTAAACGCGCACGCACCCGGTGTACAAACGCGCTCGCGACAACGCTAAAACCACAACTAGGGTCACTCTACGTGAAAATCTCCAAACCTAAAACCCAAATCGCATCAATTGCGCATTCACAACACGTTAAATATCTTAGGGATTTAGTTGTAGATCATCAAAATCTTAACTTAATTCAATTCGATAAATTTCCAAAAACCTAGTAAGCGGTTATTAACCATTTTAATACAAATCTTGATGTTTTTTGCAAAACTAGTGGTCACAATATTCACTAATTATCTTAATTAGGCCACATAAATATTTACTAGATTTTTAATCTCGCTAACTTACATTAAACCAAAAACCTAGTGTGCAACATTATGCAATTTGGACAAATTTGAAGCAACAATTAGTAAACTAACTACTAGGTTACATTCTTCAAATCTTAAGATGTTAAGCTACCCATTACAACTATAAACAAGTGATACAATACTCACTTGAATTCCAAAACCCTCTCTTGAATTCTTAAACTTGCAATCTAACCCATATTACTAACTAATTATGTTTGATTTAAAGTATTAAAACAACAATTTAACTATAGGGTTTAGATTATACCTCACAAATTTAGAGATCTAGCATGAATCTTAGCCTCCCAAAATGCCATCTTGCTTCTTGATTCATGCTAGCTTAGGCCAAGGAAAAATGGGTAGAGATTTGATTAGGAATTTGTGAGAGTTTGTAAGGATTTTAGATGGTTTTTTGGGGATTTTTGTGATAAAATGAGAAGGAGAAATGAGGGGAATGGGCTGCTGTGGGTTTCGGCAAGGGAGGGAGAGGGGTGAGTGAGTGAAATGAGTGTATAAAGTTCCAAGAACCCCCCCATTCCACAAGTCAACATGCCCCATTCTTCTTTTCTTTATTATATTCTTTTTAATTTTCTTTTCCTCTTAACTTTGAAGTGGGAAAATGGGTTGGGGAAAATTTTGGGCTGCTCAAAGTGGGGGCTCGGCCAAGACTAGGGACTAGAAGGGTGAGTGAGTGTGTTTGTATAATTTCCTAAGTCAAACTAGCACCACTTCATCTTTATTATATTCGTTAAATTTCCTTTTTCTATTTAACTCTAGAACTTTCTAACCTTGCAAACAAAAGAGAAAAAGAAACATGTTACAAACTTGGTTTAATATGTCATGATACACAAAACTTGTATTAACCCATTCCAATTTGTAATTATCCCTGATTAAATGTATTAGTGAAAGCTTAAAATAATATTTTAAAAAATTAATTACGGAAAAAAATTTGTAAACTAGAAATTTATAAGTGACCAATTAAATACCAATTACTAGCAATTATATAGCTAGAATAGGTATATTTAAGTCTATGTTGAAAAATAATTGTATCTGGGTTTTTACGGAAAATACCAGTTATTTTACCGATTATCCGAAATTTCACCTAAACGATTTTCAAAACGTTACAATCTTCCCCCTTTAAGAAATTCAGTCCCCGAATTTAAATTAAAACCCCTCAAATACTAAAACATTTCAGTAAAATAATCAAGTCGTCGGGGCTCCGAAATCATAAATACATAAAACACATCATAGCCTAGCGCAATGCATGCGCATGGAAAACGAGTATGTAAACCAAAAATCAAAACTCCATCAAGCATCACAAATCATCGGAGTTGTGGTGAAGACACCAATGTTAAAGTCCAATACGAAAACCAACATGATATACATCAAAACTATAACATGTATGTATCGTTAAAACATCTGAAAGAAATTCATGCCAAACCTTTTCAAGTCGTTGTGTGATACGCGTATCACTGCACAGTGGCGGACGTCCATTGTAAGAAAATAACTATATATATATGTATCCTTTATTTAACATACACGTCCTGCCGTTTTGAAAAATACTTTAGAAGGGTTTCCTTAGTTAAATGTCTCGTGTCATCTTGAACACGTAGGTAAATACTGAAACTATAGCTCCTTTTTGGAAATCCATTCGATAACTATCAATGCATACAAAATTATATTCAGGTACTGTCCTCGGACTAGTCCTGCTCAGCTACTATACTAAATAGTAAATATTATAAAAACATACTGCTCAAAGTAAATCAAATCCCAAAATGTATATAATAATGCCACGTACGTCTGGTGCGCACGGAAATCGAAATCAATAAATGTGCCATACATATGCACAGAAACAAATCTAAGTGCAACGGGTGTGCACGAAAACACCTGTCAAGGACAACAGTGTGTGCCTGACAACAATATCAGGTGCATCTGATATGCACGAAGAATCTTGATTTATTGCATCTGGCGTGCACCAAAATCGCATCAAGCACCCAAGTATGCGCAAGAATCCAATTCAAGTGCATAAGGTGCACGAAAACAAATATCGAGTATCACAATCAAAATCGACGGTATACAACACATTTCAATCCAAATCCAAATCAGGTATACCATGGTATATAATCTCACAACCATGTGCATCAGTGTGCACAAATCGAATCAAAATGCTAAGAGTGCATGAAACTATGCCGAAATCACATGTCAAGTCACATGCATACCATAGGTATGAAATCAAAATCAATATCTCGAATGATATCAAATCAAAGTCGAGTGCAACTGTGGTGCACAAAATCTCAATCATGCAAATAAATCGCCCAAATTGCCGAAATCCAAAATGACGGAAATAGTCCCGCTCTGGCACATCCTCTAAAGATCTCTGGCTAACTATCATGGTCACTCATAACATTTCTCATCGATGCTGCCGAACTCTGGCCTACTGGGTGTGCGCAATACGACTGATCCTGGGTCCAAGTCTTCTCGTTTAGTATTCCAGAAAGATCTTGTCGGGGTCTTTTCAAATCTCGATTCTGCTGAACAGCCCGGAAGTCATCATCTTTTACTAAATCAATTTCTTGTTCCGGAATGGCTGCATACTCGTTGCGACTCCTTCTGGAAGATATATCCATATACAACGCCTCTGCATGCTTATCACATCTCTGATGTCAGCAGAGTGGAACACCATTTCATCAAGATCTCGCACGAACCTCTTACTCCACTTTTCTCTAGTGTAGACTGATTCAGACTCGTCTCTTTGTGGCTGCATGGACTGCGCTCCAACGGCTATACTCGTATCTGGAGTCTCCCAAGCAATGTATCCCATCACATGATATCCGAACAACGTCGAACCTTTCGATCGATTTGTCAAAATGTCATAATCCCCTAAGAGCTCAACTCTTGAGTACAGTTTAATAATATCCAGTACATGTCACAGTACCTGTGAACTAGCCGTAGAAGGGCAAACCCAAGCCTCATTAATGGCACCACAGAACTGCTGCAAACCCTAAGGTTTCAAAGCGTTTCATGGTCATTATATCGAGTTACGGTTTCATTCTTCTAGAGGGTCCATAGAATTACTTGCATGTTTTTCTGAATACCTTAAACTTGGAAAAATGGGTTTCTGACATTCGATCATTTTCTTTCGACTTACAACGTACCTGCGTGAAGTCTTCTCTAGCTGGAATCAATCAATCTGATGATCTCGCATCGGGGTGTGCAAACGAACCATATGTCCTAGTCGTTCCTCCTTGGGTGACTAGCAATCTTTTATCATATCTCTAAGTACAACTCGTGCTGTATTAGCTTCAAACATCTGGGATGATATATCGTCAGTCGCAGCAACAACTGAATCATTCATCCGCATGTTGAACAGTGCCTCAATCATCAAGAACAATCGGTGCATTGACGGTCATCACATTCTGGCTGGCCTCTAGCAGTGGCCCAATCCTCTGGTGCTGATCTGCACATCCGAGAAATCTTGTAAAAGCGATCCATCAAACGCTCATGGTGCGAAAACACAATAGGACGATACATCTATGCAATCGTGTGTCCCTAGAATCACGCCCTGGTCAGTCCTCGTCCGTGACAAGCTCGTGCTGACGCAACTCTAGCCGTAGCTCTTTCTGCCCGTGTAATCGTAGCAGCAAAAACCAAAAACCGATATCGATGAGGATAGATCATAGGAATGAATATAATGTTGTGCAAGAAAATGTACATCCGAAGGCTTCTTAAGCGGAGTAGCGTATCGTAAGTATGCCGCGGAACATACATACGGTACGTCACTCTACTTAAGTCACCTACTCCATCAACCAAGGTCAACCTATGCAATGAAAGTTCGGGTGTATTACATAAACGCCCTAGACTCCGCATAGTCAAACATAGACTCGAACCAAGGTTAAACCTAGTGCTCTGATACCAACTTTGTCATGACCCGAAATAGCACGTGACTGGCACTTGAATCATATGAAGTCTATAGGACCCCATCTAAGTCAAGTAAGCTAAAAATCCCAGAAATCTAAACCATTTGAAAGAAGGAAAACTTGTTTTAAAGTTTGCATATAATTACTTTGAAAGTCACAGTAAACATTTTAAAACACCAAATCTTTTCCGAAAATTTCGGCAGAGCCTACTGTACCCTGATTAAAAATCAGGAGTTACATCAATGAAGTATCACGTGTTCACACATGACCAAAGGTCACGTGTTTGCACGTGACGTTTTTACAGAATTAAAATCTGTTAAGAAAAAGCACAAACAAGCGGTTGGGAAGAGACTCTAATTGGGGGTCACGTGCTCACACGTGACCAAGGGTCACGTGCCATCACGTGACAGGCTTTGAAAGCCTTACAGTTTAATAGAATTAAAATTCTAAATTTCTCTAAAATCTTTCCAAATGAAAAAGGATTATGAGGAACTGTTGGATTAAAAATCCAGGGGTGATTAAATATCACCAATTGATGGAAAAATCTTAGATAAGAAAAGATTTCCTTAAATCTCACCGAAAATAACAAACAGAATATCTTTGGATTGAAAATCCAACGATGAATAAAATTCACTGAATGATGTAAAGGATCATATTAATTATGAAAACAAACAAAATCTTTCAATGAAAGATTTATTAAACAAATTGATTCTTTTCCTTCTCCTATAAATAGGAGCCAAGAGGAGGAAAAGAGAGAGTTTTTTTTTGGAGAGATAGAATTTTGGAATCTTGAAATTTCAGAGAGAAAAGAAAGGAGAATTTAATTCTCAACAAAGAAAACCCAAGGTGAGATTTCACAAAGAGAATTTAATTCTCAAAATCTAAGAGTTTAACTCTTTTGCAAAGGAACTTAGTTCTTCCTCTGGTTGAAGATCTGCAGAAGCAAATTTCTCCACAGGTTGAGAATTTAATTCTCATCGGGTTGAGATTTTGCCATGCAGATCCAAGACTTAGAGGGAGGATTGAGTTCAGAGAATTTAATTCTCCCAAATTTATAGGAATTTAATTCCTCCAAGATATATTAGGGTTTAAACCCTATCTGAGAATTTAATTCTCTCAAGATTTACAGGAATTTAATTCTTTCAAGATATGAAATTTGGGTTTAAACCCTACCTGAGAATTTAATTCTTCAAAAATTATAGGAATTTAATTCCTCCAAAACAGAACTAGGGTTTAACCCTAATTGAGAATTTAATTCTCTCAAATTCACGGGAATTTAATTCCTCCAAAATGAAATTAGGATTTAACCCTACATAAGAATTTAATTGTTTCACAATAGGAATTTAATTCCTCCAAAGTCATAATTAGGGTTTAACCCTACAGAGAATTTAATTCTTAAAAATAACAGAGAACTCAAAAGATCTCCATGCATGCAAAAGACTAAGGTCACGTATCCCTACGTGACCCCTGAAGAGATCCCCAGAAATGAGAAGGAGGAAAGCTTTGAGGTAATGCCTCACGTGCTCACACGTGACTTACAAAACACAGAAAGAAAAAGCGAAGGAAAACAAAGTTTTGGGCGCTCTCACGTGTCCCCAGGTGACCCCTTAGCAAATGCTCTAATGATCAGTGCATAAATCCCTATCACGTGCCGACATGTGATGCTAAAAATAAAATATAAAAAAAAGTGTTAAACACTTATTTGCAAAGCTAGGTAAAAGGGATCTGGTCCCACTTTCGGGTGCCCTCACATGACCCCACGTGACCCATTCCTATTTAGTGTTTTACACTAATTTAAAGAACTTATTCCCAGTGTTTAACACTGGTGTTTTCTAGTGTGCAACACTAATCTTGTAGGGTTCCTAGGCACTCTAAGGAGGTCTCACAAGGCATCGAACATGCCAATTTCAAAAATTTAGGTGCCGAGAAACCCGACTACGGATCGTTGGCTAAAGTTTAGGCGAAAACAAAATCTAGTTAACACTTAACTAAAAGTTTAACGGAAATACAACCTTTGTAGATCCGGTGCTCCACCTCCACGGCTCCGAGATAAGGTCCTCTCCGCTGTCCAAATCAAATCCGGGCTCTAGCGTCGGCTTCATCGGAGAGTGGACGGGCTAGGTCGTCGACGACGTGCCGAAGATGATCTACGTCGAAGCATCGCTAGATCAAGCTCCACCTTCACCTTGTCAAGAAACTTGTGAAGGAAACACACTCTACTACTTGGCAAGAGGTAGAGAATGAAGAAATAGGAAGTGGGTAGACTTTAGAATTGGATTTCTCACTCTAATTCTCACTTTGCCATTAAAGCTAGTGAAGCTTTTTCTTGAAGTGAAGAAGAAGAAGAAGATGAAGAATATGATAAGTTAATTATAATAAGAATAATAAAATCATTCTTATCATAATCTTTACCATGGTAATGTGTAGAGAGTTAATCATGGTTGAATGGAATGGTTAGGGTTAAGCATGAGACAAAATGGTCACTTGGTCAAAGTCTTCATGAAGCTTCATGAACAAGACAAAATAAGCCACCATTTTTCTCATTTCCTTTTCATTTTCCAAAAGGATAAATAAATGAATAAAATGAATAAGGAAATAGTAAACCCTAACCATTTCATTAACCAAGGTTTAATTCTTTACACTTAACCAAAAGGCATGTATCATCAAACATGATACAAGCAAGTGCACAAAATCATATCGCATATGCAATGCGCACAGCCGAGTGAGAAAATCCATTTTAAAGTGAACCGATACTAGTTAATGAAAAGTAATATATCAAATATATAATTATACATTAAATCATTAAATCAACACTTGATTTAACGATCCGGTCATATCGCATATAACCGACTAGTATCATTAGTAACAACTTATCGAATCAACACTTGATCCGATAACCCGGCTATATCGCATATAACCGATCAATGTCACATCGCGAGAATCAAATACAGTATCACATACTGGTATCATTCTCGGTCCCGCACATATCTCATACGCGCTCCTATTTCATTTTGCTTGAGCCAGGAAACCTCTGTGTAGGACTCTAAAGACTCGTCAATACGCCGGCAGCAGATGATGATCATATCAAGCATCCACAAGCCGCAAGCGGTCTGCTAAACGTAACGGCCACCCGGTTATTGAGCGATCTGAAGATCGACGAGCAAGCCCGCTCACACTCCAGTGAATCCAACCAGTAACACTACCGTACAGTCCGGTCTGATCGTCTGATATGTCGCATATCTTGCCTAGGGGTGGTAAACGTCAGACCCCAATAGCTCGATAAGTCGTGTCGATATGAGGTCTATAACAATTCGAGAAACTACTGGTAACACTTACCAGTAAATCTAAGCAACCCTGGCCAGGGATTTCCTGTTATAGCCAATCGAACACAGCGCAACATCAACCCCCTATACCGGGAGAGACGAATCCCCTCCTATCGCTCATTGCCTCCATGTGACTCGGGACTGTACCCAAAAACCACCGTTTTGCACGCTCTCTTGGACGTGGTAAGATGGAAATCAAAGCACAGTGGGAACCACACAAGACTCTATGACGATCTCGGGTCAACAGACTACTCTGTACCAGTGTCACCAGAGAACTGCCATCTGACGTGAGGTATAATACCATCTGGGAGTTCTCGGCGAGTCCGTCCAGTGTACCCAGTCTCTACTGAGCACCCGTATATCATCTCTGATGTCAAACACCAATGGATATGGGATCATCCATCGCCCATCTGTATGGGTCGAGAAGGTACACGCTAGTCTACTCTGGTATATCGATGCCCCGTCTCGATACACCCACGACTAGGGACTTTGAAGGATGTACTTATGGACTACCATGTCCCCACTAGTATGATCCGCATCATAGTCCAGGTAGTCAAGTACAGATCCTAAGGGCTTTACCAACATGTAACAGAGAGACAATCAGCATACACGTTAAGGTAAAGGGTAACCAGATAGCATACTATCATGTCGAGCAAGAAAGTCCTCCCTATATATGTCCCAGCATCCACTACAATATACATCCTATGTACAGTAATGGCCTCTAGGGCATACATATAACTAACAATCTCCCACTTGCACTAGGGCCATCTGTAGCAGTGGTTGCAGTATCTCATACTCAACCATCCCATAAAAGTCTCTCTCTGGGAACAGGCCTTTGTGAGTGGATCCGCTGTGTTGTCCTCTGAGTCTACTCTCCTAACCTCGATCCCCTGGAGATTAACCATCTCCATGATCAGGTGATACTGCCTTAGAATATGTCTGGATCACTGATGGGACCGGCGTTCCTCGGCATAAGCCACAACTCCATTGTCTCACAATGGTAGGAACGTAGTTCATCTCATGAACCAGTATACACCCAAACAGCCTCTTTGGTAGCATCTGAAGTAGCGATGTATCCTGCCTTTATCGTCTAGTATGTCATGGTATCTAGCTTGGAACTCTTCCAACATACCGTCCCTTTACTGAGGGTAAAGACAATGCCTGCGACTGACATTCAGTCGTCTTTATCACCCTGGAACCCTTCCAGTGATTCTCCCCAGGATCGATTGATACCATCTCACTACAACTAGTGAGAATCCTAACATCCATTTAGATCTATCTCATAGATCCAAAATCCAGGAGTTAGTAGGTATCATTATGATCCTATATGGAGAATCATTGTGATAAACGGAGATTGACCGAGCGTAGCATAGGAAACTCCTTCCCTATCAAGAGTATGTCATCCAGGTACTCTACGAGGATCACCACCATACTCCCTACTACCTTTTTGTTTATACAAGGTTCATCTACCATTTTGATGATGTCAACTTCTTTGACCGCTTCATCAAAACAGATGTTCCAACTCCGCGATGCCTGCTTTATCATATAAAGCATTTTGCACACGTTTCCGCTGCTCCCACTGTCTACGAAGCCCTCTGGCTGTGTACTTATAGACACTCTCTTCTAAATCATCATTTAGAAAAGCAGTCAAGACACCCAACCACCAGATATCGTAGTCATGGTATGTAGCCGTGACAAGTAGGATCTGGATGGACTTAAGCATAGGTACGGGAAAAGGTTTCATCATTATCCACGCATGGTCAATGACGAAAACCTTTAACAAGTCTAGCTTTGAAAGTCTCAACTTTTCCATGTACACCAAGTAATCTTCTCAAGATATACTTGCTCCTGATGGGGATTTAACCCTTCAGATATAGCAACTAAAGTCCATACTTTGTCGGTGTATAAGGATTCCATCTCAGATCGATAAACATCCAGCCATTCTCACAGAGTCTCACTCCTGATGGCCAGCTCGAAACTAGTTGGGTCATCATCTCATGATGTAATCCTCGCTCCCACTGTCATAGAGAAACCGAAGTATCTCTTAGGTGGGTGAGGAACCCCACTAGATCGGCGGAGAGGCTGAGGTTCGTTGGAATCTACTGAATCCTTTGGTTCTATCAAATCATGTGCTGTAGTTTGTATAGCTGGAACATTTCCAGTTCTACATTACAGACCTTGCCTCGAGCTTGTCCAGATTTTGCTTTTAGACATAGGCCGGTCAACCCCAAATCTTAACTAACTTAAGATATGGGCTCTTCCCTTTCCATATCATATATGAAGTGGTAGGCAACTGATTTGATTCGAACCCTATTCAATAGGTATGCAGCTTCTCAAGTGCATAACTCCCTAAAGGAAATAGGTGACTCAGTAATACTCATCATAGAGCACACCATATCATATAGGGTGTGATTGCTCCGCCCCGATATACCATCGTGCCATGGTGTATACGGAGGAGTAATGCTGAGAGAGAATCTCATTCTCCTTTAGAATAGTCCAGGATTTCCGTGCACAAGTATTCTCCTCCTTGATCTCATCATAGGACATAATACTTATACCCGTATTTTGGTTCTCTACTTCTAACTTATATTCTGTGAATATCTCAAAAGGTTCGGACTTGTGTTTCAACAAGAACATATATCTGAATCTAAAGAGATCATCAGAGAACGTAATGAAGTATAAAGAACCAGTCCTGGCATGTGTAGACAGGGGACCTTACATACATCAACATGTATCATCCCAAGAGTTTACTAACTCTTTCTCTGTTTCCAGTAAACGGAGCTATGGTCATCGTATCTTTGTGACATGACTGGCGAGTTTCACAAGATGTAAATTCAAACAAATTTAAATATGCATCTAAATGTAACTTCAGCCAGTCGGGTCGCATTGATGTGACCTAGTCTACAATGCCTCAAGAAGGATTCGTTCATTTCTGAACTCTTCCTCTTGTGTGTGTTCTGTATACTAAGAACTGTAGTTTGATTTAGAACATCAACGCTTTTAGATAACGTGCCTGAACCGATCAACTTTTGATATAGGAAATGTTCAAAACATTATCCAACAATACAAAATTATATCCTTTCTTTACTAATAAAGAGACTGATATGATTTTGTATATCAGGTTCGGTATCTAATAACATTCGTTCAGAATCAATGTATTGGTAATACAGGGTGACAGTGACCAACAGACTTGGCTGCAACACTTGCCCCGTTTTCTGCCTCATGAAACTTATCACCCGTTCTCAGTTCTCTACCTATCTGTAGTCCTATGTAACAGATTACATATCAGGGATCCTGATCTGGTATCACATACCCAGGACGTAAAGGATACTGAGAAACAGTTCTGTATAATGAACAAACCCGAAGATGATGCATCAGCATGCACTCTCTTCGTTTGGGCGGTACGGGAAATCTGGTATTCCCCAATTTCCTGCTCTGTCTTATAACAATTATAAGTTGGAGCGGGACCAACGTTCCCCAGCTCAGTATAACAAGCGGGTTCGGTCAATTTTCCGTATTATTATCTTGATTAAGGCGTGATATGGTCGCTACCTGGAGAGAGAGAGAAGAAAACACTCAGCGTGCGCTCTGTCAAGAATAGATTGGTTATTATTTTATCTAATCAGGATGGCTCCCACTGCTTTTTATCAAATCTTCCTTCAAACCCTAAAAGGAAAGACTAGCCGGGATTAATTACACACTACAAGTTCGCCAATCTTTCAGCCAGGCCAGTGTCGGTACTTTGAGGGAGGTCCCCCGTGCTTTCGCACGAACCTAATTAATGTAAACCTCGTTTTCCCAGAGGCGTAACCTCGTTAACACCTTTCTAGACACCTACTCGATCGGCTAATTGTAATGTATAAAACTCTCCCAGGAGTAACTCTTACTCGCAGCGGGTATCGGGATCCAACTATCTCATAGAAGGTATGCAATCTCATTGCAAATTTCAACACTTGAAATTCCCGATAATATTTTGCCCCTAGCTCGCTATGACCTTGACGCATGCCAAACAACCCATAGTCTGCTAGTCAAGTTCAACCCGTACATTTCTTGATTGAATTAAACCCACCCGCACGACCCTTGACGCATGCCAAACAACGCCGTACGAATACCCTAATCCAATCGCATCATATGCTGGCAGATAAGCACTAGTTAGCTACCGTACACTACGCCTTGACGCATGCCAAATAACCGCAGCACGAATACTAACTAATACTTATCTGAAATGACGGAGGGCTACGACAGGTATTTCTGAAAACCTATTGCGTAATGAACTTGATATCGTTGTAGAATTAAATGATTTTTAAAATGGAGTGCTTTTGAGGCTTTTCTAGTTTTGCTAAAGGAGTCACTCCCGGTGAAGGGATCGTCGGTCCTTTCCTCGTCGAATGAGGTGCGGGATATATCATATATATCACTGTGCAAAGCAAAAACACTTAAAAGCAATCAAAAGACAAACCGAGTGTGTAGCATCTGCCAGTTATTGCTAAAGGAGTCACTCCCGGTGAAGGGATCTCGGTCCTTTCCTTATCGAATAAGGTGCAGGATATATCACATATACCGCTGTGCAAAGCAAGAACTGTAGCTACCTGTTTTAATTTGAAATTCAATTCTACAACATCTTAGGTTTCTTTTATTTCATTAATCACATTAATGAAGTCCCATCATTTAATTACCTAAACATCACAGATAAATACGACGTATACTTATGCCATCCGCATTCGCCTCGATGTCCCCTCGTGCACCGTTAGGTTAGGTAACTAACGACAGAGCGGGGCAGGGCTAGCGCGGGTGTAAAACATAAGTAACGTCTATATAATATATCATATATACTATATATGTATCTATCACAGAACATCACAGATATCGCAGCAGAAGAAATATATGAAATATTGGATATACTAGGACGTCCGTGTTTTCAATACGAGCCAGTATAAAACACGGATTCCACGGTCGTGATGAATAGCCAAACCCACACCCCAAGACCCCTACGAGAGCGGCAAGCAACCCTACCAATTCTGGAGTTAGGAGACCCGGACTCGACTCCTCGAGTTGGTCTCCCACTGGACTCCAGAACTCGGTTACTTGTGCCCTCCTCCTTGGGTCTATCCTAGTGCGGAAAAGTAAATAATATACAAAGGGTGACAACTTCCGCAACCTGGAAGTGCCCCAATAAAAGAATATTACATACAAGTTTTTACATGAATGAAAATGAAAAACACTCATCTCACATAAAAACCCCCGGCTATTCAAACACGACGATCCAATATAACATATCCAGCAACACATAACATCACATGTCATCAACGTAAGTAAATATGCGTATCCCAATTGTCGTTGACATAGAGCAACGAAACCGACGACATCACATATTACACTTACGGTCACAGAAAAGAAAGTGTAAAACTACAACAGTTGGAATCCACAACCACCTCAGACATCACATGCCTGACCAAATGAATTTCTTAGACATCGCATGCCTAACAATTATAAACCCCGCATTTCAGTCTCATCATTGAAAACACTTTTCAATATTAAGTCGGGTAATTCAACAAGATTCCCGACATCTTGATCGAATACTCGTCGCAAACTTTAGTAGGCGGCTGCACCCCCGATACCGTCGACGAAGTGTACTAAGGCGGAACACCGCTACCGCGAGCACCCGGACGGATGCTTTCGGCGACGGGATTCTCCTACAGTCACTTGGTCGGGGCTATGGAGTGAGGCTGTCTATTAAGTTTACCCGGCGAGTATCCGCGTACACTACGTGATTGCTACGGACTTTTGATCACATCAAAATTCCGTGGCAACCGATCAAGTGAGACTAAACTGCTATGTTTATAACATTCATTTAGTTATCTCATAACTATTGTGAATTCCAATTATTGTATCCCATTCCAGATAAACAGAAAATGTTAAACTTTCCGATCGAACAATCGAACACCCAAGTTTTCCCGATACAGATCAACACATGAAACAAGTCTAACAACATTCCGTTCGTGCCTCAGTACCAACGGTCCAGCCGTAGAAGGGTCAAGCCAACGCCTCACATGTGGCACGCCGTACTGCCCTAAACCCGAAGGTTCAAAGGGCAGTTCAAGACGGTCACATAATCGAGTTAAGGTTTGTTGTCTTCTAGAGGGACCATCGCATTACTTGCACTACTTAGAACATCGTTAAACTACGGAAAAATCCAACACTTGGAAATTTCCCGACAGGGGAAAAATTGGGTATTTATATCCGGTCGAACTTTTTAACATATTCTACAATTTATCCGGAAAGCCACATAGACAAAATCTGATACTCCGATCGAAACACCGAATCCCCAAAACAACTCCAGAAAATTCAACTCTTGAAAAAATATCAAAAATACCCAGGAAAACCAACACAGTTAAATAGGAGTTACTGTGCAAACGTCACCTCAGAAAACGACAAACAGGCCGCGCTTCCGCCGCACGAGCCATGCTCGTGCCGCGGAAGCGCGGCGCTTTAATTGAATTATGGCTACGAATTGCACAGTTACTCTTAGATTTTCCTGCATGTTTCTCTGCATATTTTTAATACTGAAAAATCCCTGTTTTTGAAAATTGGACAGAGAGCATGGGTGTGTTAGGATTTCGGGTTCGTTCGGAGTTCAAAATCCGTCTAGACTTCGCCTAAGGCTCTAGCTAGGCTCTGATACCACTGTAGGGTTCCTAGGCACTCTAAGGAGGTCTCACAAGGCATCGAACATGCCAATTTCAAAAATTTAGGTGCCGAGAAACCCGACTACGGATCGTTGGCTAAAGTTTAGGCGAAATCAAAATCTAGTTAACACTTAACTAAAAGTTTAACGGAAATACAACCTTTGTAGATCCGGTGCTCCACCTCCACGGCTCCGAGATAAGGTCCTCTCCGCTGTCCAAATCAAATCCGGGCTCTAGCGTCGGCTTCATCGGAGAGTGGACGGGCTAGGTCGTCGACGACGTGCCGAAGATGATCTACGTCGAAGCATCGCTAGATCAAGCTCCACCTTCACCTTGTCAAGAAACTTGTGAAGGAAACACACTCTACTACTTGGCAAGAGGTAGAGGATGAAGAAATAGGAAGTGGGTAGACTTTAGAATTGGATTTCTCACTCTAATTCTCACTTTGCCATTAAAGCTAGTGAAGCTTTTTCTTGAAGTGAAGAAGAAGAAGAAGAAGATGAAGAATATGATAAGTTAATTATAATAAGAATAATAAAATCATTCTTATCATAATCTTTACCATGGTAATGTGTAGAGAGTTAATCATGGTTGAATGGAATGGTTAGGGTTAAGCATGAGACAAAATGGTCACTTGGTCAAAGTCTTCATGAAGCTTCATGAACAAGACAAAATAAGCCACCATTTTTCTCATTTCCTTTTCATTTTCCAAAAGGATAAATAAATGAATAAAATGAATAAGGAAATATTAAACCCTAACCATTTCATTAACCAAGGTTTAATTCTTTACACTTAACCAAAAGGCATGTATCATCAAACATGATACAAGCAAGTGCACAAAATCATATCGCATATGCAATGCGCACAGCCGAGTGAGAAAATCCATTTTAAAGTGAACCGATACTAGTTAATGAAAAGTAATATATCAAATATATAATTATACATTAAATCATTAAATCAACACTTGATTTAACGATCCGGTCATATCGCATATAACCGACTAGTATCATTAGTAACAACTTATCGAATCAACACTTGATCCGATAACCCGGCTATATCGCATATAACCGATCAATGTCACATCGCGAGAATCAAATACAGTATCACATACTGGTATCATTCTCGGTCCCGCACATATCTCATACGCGCTCCTATTTCATTTTGCTTGAGCCAGGAAACCTCTGTGTAGGACTCTAAAGACTCGTCAATACGCCGGCAGCAGATGATGATCATATCAAGCATCCACAAGCCGCAAGCGGTCTGCTAAACGTAACGGCCACCCGGGTATTGAGCGATCTGAAGATCGACGAGCAAGCCCGCTCACACTCCAGTGAATCCAACCAGTAACACTACCGTACAGTCCGGTCTGATCGTCTGATATGTCGCATATCTTGCCTAGGGGTGGTAAACGTCAGACCCCAATAGCTCGATAAGTCGTGTCGATATGAGGTCTATAACAATTCGAGAAACTACTGGTAACACTTACCAGTAAATCTAAGCAACCCTGGCCAGGGATTTCCTGTTATAGCCAATCGAACACAGCGCAACATCAACCCCCTATACCGGGAGAGACGAATCCCCTCCTATCGCTCATTGCCTCCATGTGACTCGGGACTGTACCCAAAAACCACCGTTTTGCACGCCCTCTTGGACGTGGTAAGATGGAAATCAAAGCACAGTGGGAACCACACAAGACTCTATGACGATCTCGGGTCAACAGACTACTCTGTACCAGTGTCACCAGAGAACTGCCATCTGACGTGAGGTATAATACCATCTGGGAGTTCTCGGCGAGTCCGTCCAGTGTACCCAGTCTCTACTGAGCACCCGTATATCATCTCTGATGTCAAACACCAATGGATATGGGATCATCCATCGCCCATCTGTATGGGTCGAGAAGGTACACGCTAGTCTACTCTAGTATATCGATGCCCCGTCTCGATACACCCACGACTAGGGACTTTGAAGGATGTACTTATGGACTACCATGTCCCCACTAGTATGATCCGCATCATAGTCCAGGTAGTCAAGTACAGATCCTAAGGGCTTTACCAACATGTAACAGAGAGACAATCAGCATACACGTTAAGGTAAAGGGTAACCAGATAGCATACTATCATGTCGAGCAAGAAAGTCCTCCCTATATATGTCCCAGCATCCACTACAATATACATCCTATGTACAGTAATGGCCTCTAGGGCATACATATAACTAACAAATCTGACAACTTCATTTCCAGTGTTTAACACTGTTGTAATCTAGTAACCAAATTGGTTAATTTTCCAGAGGCAAAGCCTCCTATTCAAAATTGAGTAAAAATCAGAGCTATAATGTTTACTGCTCAATCACAGGTAAAAATGTTACCAAAGCCCTCAAACTCTTGTTTAGCATTGCTAAGTAATGTGGGTTGAAACTAGACAAATGTCTAATGGTCCAACAGAGGGCCAACACTTCAAACTTAATTGGACTTAGCCCAAGTTGGCCATAAGTCCTCAATTCAGACTTAACTGAGCCAATGTGCTCATAATATAATTAATTGATCTTAGTTCCAGATTAGACTACAGATCATTTAATCCACCTTGGTTTAAGGGTACATCTCTTCACTCCTTTGATATTTGTCGTTGTAATTCCTCAACGTCTTCAAAGAGGTGACGGGTCCCGACAACCACACATTTCATAGACTATGACGTCTCTAAACTACGGACTATGGGGTCCTTAAACTCATGGACTATGATGTCCTTAACCTCGACCGTGATGTCTTTAAACTAACATCGGACTGTGGGGTCCTTAAACTCATGGACTATGGTGTCCTTAACCTCGACCGTGATGTCTTTAAACTAACATCAGACTGTGGGGTCCTTAAACTCTTGGACTATGATGTCCTTAATCTTGACCGTGATGTCTTAAAACTAACAACGGATTGTGGGGTCCTTAAACTCATGGACTATGATGTCCTTAACCTCGACCGGGATGTTTTTAAACTAACATCGGACTGTGGGGTCCTTAAACTCATGGACTATGATGTCCTTAACCTCGACCGTGATTTCTTAACACTAACAACGGACTGTGAGGTCCTTAAACTCACAGACTATGATGTCCTCAACCTCGACCGTGATGTCTTTAAACTAACAACGGACTGTGGAGTTCTTAAACTCACGGACTATGATGTCCTTAACCTCGACCGCGATGTATTTAAACTAACATTGGACCATAATGTCCCTAAGCTAATTATCGACCGCAATGTTACTAAACTAAACAATAGAGCCCAATTGCTCTCTTGTCGGATCTAAACGGTCCCGTTAAGTTGATCTTAGTCTAAAATTAGACTAACATATCCTTAACAAACGTTTAAGTTGATCTTAGTCTCAAATGAGGCTAATGTATCCTTAAACCCAAACCCCCCAAACTCAAATCTAAGAAAGATACGGATTTGGACTAGTCCACGCCCTACGGGCGACAACATAACTTAGTCTCCGTATACAATCCACGGGCAACCAAACACAAAACAAACACCCACGACGCGAAGTGACCATCTGGAGAAGGAGAAAGTTGTTACCGCGATGCGGTAGCGTAATTAACTGCAGGGGCTTGCGCCTGCAGGGAAGAGCATCCTCACAATCAAAAACCCCTCAAAAGAGGGGGAATCTGACGAAGTTTGCTACATCGGCCGCATCTGTTTAAACCTTCGATATATGGTGCCATAAATCAACTTGGCATTTTCGGAGAGGTGGACGGATAGCACCAATTAGCATCTGTCCCGAAATTCAGGCTAGACGTTCGCCGCGTCTCTGTCGCGTCTTTCGGAGGGGAACCGATTCTGGCACGCCCGGTGGGACCTTTTCCTCTTTCCACTCCACACTTCGTGCGTCGCGTTCGCGAACCAATCGCGGTTTGCTAATGGTTGCCCTTGGGTTTCGAGGTACTAAGATTTGGCGTTTTGCTCAGTGCAGAAAGCGAAGGATCAATGGCATCCACTTGTGCAAAATGTTCCAACTGCAGTTGCAACTCCCGCTCCGTCTCATCTGGAGGTATAGCTTATGGGCCCCAAGCGGCTTCCCTGTTCACAATGCCGATGGAACATGTCACTCAAGCCACCACAGGATTTTTTTTTGGGACTATGATCTCACCAACGAGCTTCACCGCTCCTGTGCCAATGCCAGAAGCTCCCAAGAAGTCGGTCTTTGATCGGCTTGCTACTACTGCGGTCCCTCTCAACGGGTCGCCCAAGTCCACTGCCTCAGTTTTCGCTAGACTGGGCCAAAGTTCAGGTGGGCCCATGATGAAGCCTGCACCTCAAGAAAAGGTTATTCCGAAAAGAGTAACCAACCCTGCTCCCGAAGTCGTCAAGGCGGCTTCTCCTACCAAAGGGTCAGTTTTTACAAGACCGACTGTTCTGGTTCCCATTACAGTTCCTGTCCCCGCTCAGAAGTCTGTTTTTGACCGGCTGGATACCGCTTCTCAATGGGCATCAGTCTTCAAGAGGCTGACGCCAGCAACAACCCCCCACCTGGATAGTGGGCAAGACAAAACCATTCCCATCGCTGAACCAACACCAACGGCTCGACACGCTCAACTTCGCCACTGGCACCGAGTAAGGAAGGCCGGGGGCAACTCCCCCTCTGGGCTAACTCCACCAGCTCCAACGGTGGAAGTTAATGTTGATGTTCCAACCGGGAACAGTTTTGAGCTGCCGAACAAGGTGCGTAGGAACTTGCCTACCGCAGTATTGAAAAGATCTCCCCCACTGATGGAGACTGTCACAGAAGCAAAGCTGGATCAGTCCCTTCAGCGGCTGTCTTCCAAAGTTTACAAAATCTGGCGACAATTCCGAGAGTCGGTGGTTGATCAAGACTATCCCCGCCGGCAGAAGAAGCTGAAGGTCCGACAGGAAGAAAACCGTCTCGTTAAGCCACAGAAGGTGATGACTACTTGGGTGCCCACTGCAATGGCCCCCTCAACTTCGACCGCTTATAAGAGGAGAAGGCCAGAGAAAATCCCTAAGTCTGCGACAAATGTCAAAGGCACTGCGCCCAAACGCCCCAAGTCTGGGGGCATGGTGGTGCATACCATCTATATGGCATCCGGAAAAGAGGATAGCCATATCTCCACAGGTCATCGACCGCTTACGCGATCCGTGACGAAAGCCCAAGAGCAGCAGCAGAAGCTTTACGAGATGATGATGTTGAAGATAGTGCCCTCAAAGTCAATTATTGGATCGCAGGTACGTGATTGCAATGATTGAGGCAGGACCTATACCGATATGACAGTCTTGCTCGAGATGATAGTATGCTATCTGGTTTGTCTTTATCATCGTATACATTCTTTAGTTTACTATTGCATGTTGATAGAGCCCAAAAGATTCTTGCTTGACTGCCAGCAGTATGATGGCGATCATATACGTGGGAGCTAGGGTGTATAAGCACATCCTTAAAGTGTCCCTAGTCATGGGAGTTTCGAGACAGGGCATCGATACTCCAGAGTAGACTAGTGTATACAGTCGAGACCCCGATGAGGGGCGGTGGCCGGTCTCACAAGCCACTGGTGTCAGTTGGATCACCTAAGATGTATACAGGTGCTTATTGGGTTATGAGTACACTGGACAGGACTCACCGGGAACATGCTAGTTGGTATTATACATATCGTCAGATAGCAGTTCCCAGGTGACATGTGTACAGGTTAGTTTGTCGACCTGAGATCGTCATTTGTTTCGTGTGAGTTCCCACTGTGCTTTGATTCCTACCCTACCACGGCTCAAAGGAGTCATGCAAACAGGTATTTTTTGGGTACAGTCCCGAGCCACATGGAGGCAGTGAGCGGATCATTGGGGATTCGTCTCTCCCGGTATTGGGGGTTGATGTCGCACAGTGCACGGGTGGCCATCACTAGAAACCCTCGGCCGAGGTAGTGGAGAATTACTGATTTGGATCAGTAGTTTCTCAGGTGGTGATGGGCTTCATGCCGACACGATTTATCGCGTTATTAGGGGTCTGACTTTATCCAACCCCTAGACTCGATATGCGATACTCTTTAGACGAACGGACCGGACTGTACGGATATTGTCACTGTCAGACTCAGTAGGGTTTATGGATGAGTTCGCTCGTCAGCTTCCCTTCCAATCAATACATAGGCAACCGTTACGTACAGCTAGTACCTCTGACGTGCTAGTGGTTATACCCAGTGCCAGTGTGTTGATGAGTCATTAGAGTCCCCCACAGACCGTTTCCCAAGTTCGGGCGAAACGTTGTTGAGGCCGTATGGTTTTAAGGCAGGTTCGAAAAATGCACGTGTGTTTACGCACGTGTCATATTTCGGGCAGATAATACTGGTCGGTTTTGGTTTAAGCCGGATCCGAGTATTATACTGTGTCGATATGATATCTTTGTCTCAGTTGCATTTGTATTCGGTCGTAATACAAATGCGGGTATGTTTATACTGTAACGGGGTTATCTTGAAATTCATTTCGGGATCGCTTTTGGAAGTTGCCAGTTTCCAGTTTTCTATCGCCCATCTTTAACGTTCGGTTAAAGACGGATTTATCTTTTCTTGAGATGAGTGCGGAAGCTTCTAGATGATGACTAGGATGGTGAGGTGTTAAGTGACTCATTAGTGCATTTAATGATTCATTTAATGCAAGGGTGACTAGGTTAAGATGATTCATTGTTTGCATTGATTGTTTGTGCAAGGTGGATAATGACTCACTCATATCATTTATGTTATGGTCACCTTCCCCATCTCCTACATTCACCCCCTCCTCACTTATATTTGGCCGGCCATTTCCTTGTGGGAAATTAGGGTTGCTTGTAAAAAGATTATGATAGTTTTAGACTCATGGAAATCTGATAGATACCCATTTCATATTTCCACCCGATCCAAAAGGCAACTTCATCAACCGTTCGTCCATAGCTTTGGATGTAACGAGACAAAGTGTTCTACTCATTCTCTACTTCATCTTGGTCGTCTCTTTTGGCAAACTTGACGACCGAGTTGCTTCGGTTCAGAGGCGGGAGCCCGTTTAAAGATCCGTCGACGTGGTGCCACCTGGACAAGAAGACTAGAGATTCTGGAGATCGGAGCAGCCGCAACAAAGCGTGGGATGATGGTTGAAGACCGAAGGACTCGGATCGTTCGGTATAACATTCCAACCCACTTTGTAGTTTGTTAGTTTAGCTTTAATGGTAGATCTGGGTTATAGTACGCGATAGCGCCAGTTGTAAAAGTTTTTGTTCCGCATTTGGCGTCTATTAGACGGCCGAGGCGCTACCGTGGACTTACAGTGGTATCAGAGCCTCACCATTAAGCTATACTAACTTGTGCTAACACGTTTAAAACATCGATCGAACGGAATTTCCGAAATCACAATTTTCAGCACACAAGTTTCTGTCGATTTTTTAAAGGGCCTAAAAATAATTTTGCATATCACAGAAAAGCGTGCAGGGTTTTCTAAGCATTTTGGGAAAATTTGGGCACGTGATCCCATATTACCACCGTAGAACCGCGGCGACTTTGTATGAACAGTGCTCCAATATTTTCCAGAGAGCTTCACTGAGGAAATTGTGGTTTTTGGTAATTTTCTTTTGGGCCCAGATTTGTTGCTGTACAGCAGATGTACGTGGGGCCCACTTCGGAAAGTTTTGTCGATCGAAATTTTAAACTTGTTAGTATACAGTACTTACTTTATATCTCCGACCGGGAATGTCATTCGAGCGGTAAACCACGTCTAATTGCTATAGTTATTTTAGACGGGTTTGCGAACGTGACATTCGCGTTGATGTTCTGTATTGTGCTGTGATGTTGCGGATATGTCGTGGTGGATAGCAGGGTGCAATGATAGTGCTGTTTGGATTTATTTATACATTTGATATTGCGGGACGAGCGTCCAACATGTGGACTGCCGTCACTGCCTGTTTGTATAATATTCTTTTGGGGCACGACCGGGTAGAGGTCGATGTACCTGTTGTACATATTTTTATTTCTGTACTAGGTTTATCCTGCGAAGGAGTGCACGGATAGCCGGGTTCTGGAGGGCAATGGGTCCGTATCTCATGACTTTGCGAGGCAACGGGGTATCACTCTAGAATTGGCAGACTATTCGCCGCACTCGTAGGGGGTACAGGTTGACCCAAGGAGAGGTGCTCAATTTACCGGATTCCGTAAAGTGCCGGGTGTTCCATTCACTATGCTGTGGGGGACTACCTCGCTTCAGGTTTTGGCGGGTAACTTGCCGCACCGGTAGGGGTCTAGGTTTCATTGCACAGGCTATCCACATGACCAGGGGAACGTCGGGTTTCAGTAGCGGCTCTGTGAAACCCGGGGATTCCAGATTATCTGTATTGTTCTGTGATACTTATTACTTTTCTGTAATGTTGCATATTATCACGCCTGGAGCGATTATTGTATATTGGTATATATACTATTAGATGTTGTATATGTTTTACACCCGCGCTAGTCCAGCCCCCGCTCTGTCGTTAGTTAAGTAACCTAACGGGTGATGACGAGACCCAGTGATGAATGCGGATGGCATATACATACATTTTATTTTCGTTCTTTTCTGGTGTGATTGATTGATGGGACTGCGTTGATTCTTATCAATGCAAGATAAAACAAACCTATATTTGATGTTGTTGGAACAAATTTTAAAAGGTGTTATTACAAAGATGTTTCCTTTTGTTTTGCAAAGCGGTATTCAGTTAGAATATCCTGCACCTCATTCCACGAGGCAAGGGCTGATATCCCTTCACCGGGAGAGACCCCTTGGGCAGAAGTTTACGTCAGGGTAATAACTTCAATATAGTCGATTACAAGTTACTTTGCATCGCGGTATTCAGTTGGAATATCCTGCACCTCATTCCACGAGGAAAGAGCCGAGATCCCTTCACCGGGAGTGACCTCTTTAGCAAAAGGTTTTTGCTACTATATTTTTATAAAAAGCTATCAGGTTCCTTCAACGAGATCAAGTTCATTACGTTAAAGGTTTTTCGCCAAAAACCAGTCGTAGCCCTCCGTCGTATCTTATGGATGGTCAGTAGTATTCAAGCTATGTTTGTTGACTTTCGCCAAGGCATAGTGTTTGGTAGCTGCTGGGTATTCATTTGTTGCATAGATAGATGTGTTGGTTTGGGACAGTCGTATTACCTTGTTGGCTTTCGTCAAGGGTATGTACGGGTGGGTTCAAATTAACCTGGATAATGACGGGCAGAACTTGACATGTGACTTATGATTTGTTGGCTTTCGTCAAGGTCATAAGAGCATGGGACAAAAATCACATCGGAAGTTTCAAACATACAGGAAACTTGCCAGGCATGCGCATACCTTCTGGAGTGTGATAACTTGAGTGGCTTCCATCAAGTTATCATGCGATGATAGTTGGATCCCGATTCTCACTGATGAGTTGGTTTACTCTTCGGGTGATCCCGACTAATTCTTCTTTCAGGTTTGGAAGAGAATTTGAGATTACAGTGGGAGGTTTCCTGATTAGATAAAGTGATAACCATTCTGATCTAGGTTAGAGTGCACGCAGAGTGTTTCTTTTCTCTCTCTCTCTTTGGCAGCGACTATTGACTGACCCTAGACCTATGACTCAGTGACCAAGTTGACCGAACCTTCTTAAAATACTGGCTTTTGGATTGTCTAAAGTTGCATAAGTCATTGCCGCTCCTTCTTTTACCCTTTGTATTTCTCAGAACACCCCGTATTACTACGGACATCCACTTCCATTGGATAGATCCATCGTATGGTTATATACGAACTCGAAGGGACTTCTTCGAGGATGGATCCAGGTTCAGGAGAAATAGAATTGATTTATTCAGTTGTCTTCTATTATCACCTTCTCTCAGGTTGCGAAAGCTCCTTAGTTTAGGAGAGTACACCTATTACGCTTATTGGATAGTCTTATTCCAAACCATAGGCTGGTGCCGAAAGGTAGGGAATGAAGAAAACCAATTAGCCTAAGTAGGGTGTACAGAAGGTAATAACTAAAGACAAAATAAAGGGATTAGAAAGAGGGTAAAGTAAATTGCGACTGTTATAATTCACGACTAAACCGCGTACTTCATCGCCACTCCTATTTCACCTTTAAAAGAATAAGGTATTATTCAGTTGTCTTTTATCATCATCTTCTCTCAAGTTGCGAGTACTCCTAGGATTATGAGAGTATACCTATTATGCTTACTGGATAGTCTTCTTCCAAACCATAGGCCGGTGCCGAATAGTAGGAAAGGAAGAAAACCATTTAGCCTAACGATGGTGTACAGAAGGTAACGACTAAAGACAAATAAAGGGATTTGGAGAAATGGCAAAGAGATATACGGTTATAGTCATGAATTGGATTATGGAAGAGGCATTACTATGAATACCAGGATACCCCTACGAAACATTTTCATGTTTCAGTTACACTGTGCATTGTTAAAGGAAAACTGATTTCCCGATTAGATACTTACTCCATGGTATGTATTTACCAGGTTACATTCTCATATCTGTATGGTTTTATAGATGATGAGTGAGAGTAAGTTATTGGGAATTTGGTGATCATCCTCATTATATCGGAATTCGTTGTAATTGGTGATATTTGAGGAAATCGTCTCGGTACAGTTTTTAACCTACGATGCACAGGTTTTGAGTTATTCAACTCAGTGGACTTATACAGAGTATTGTATGTTGTCCAGTGTCCATCAGGACAGAGGGGTAGGTCCTCGTACTATGTTCTGTTTACTTGTGACTTCTCTAGTTTTTAGACAAGTGTTTCGTAGAAATACAATGTCTAAGTTTTGAGAAGTTATGGGTATAAGAATAAAGTAAAGAACCAGATGTCGCAAGTATCGGGATTCTTCAAAGAGATTGAAGATGTAGATTCTTGTGATTGGTATTTAGATGATAGTAATGGTTTTGAGAAACTTGTTTCTCTTTCAGGTTACTCATAATTGGATAGATTCCTAAGTTGAGCAATGTTGATTACCCTTTTTCCATTAAGTTGATATGCACTGGGGACAGCTGCATATTTTGAATCTGGTTCCAATTAAATTAGTGCCTCTGTTTCTATATTGGATATAGAATGGTTCATATCTTAACGATGTTAAGATACGGGGAGTTGTCCGGCTTATGCTTAAAACCAGACACTGGATAACTCAAGGCACGTTTCTGTAATGGCAGTTTGTGGGTTGACCCTGGTTTTGACGAGGGTTGATCTTCTACCATCTGGAAGATCAATAGTGATATTGTTCTTGACTCGCCACAGTTATAGTAAAATGGATTTTTTCAGAAAACAGCAGTGGGAGTACGGTAGAACTGGTAGTGATTCCGGAACCGCAAACTATTACGGAAAATTTAATAGGACCTATATATTCAATCAAGTTTGACATTCCATTAGCCACTCTGCAGATATAGTGGGTAACCTCAGACACCCGAGAGGTACTCAGGTAGCCTCAAGGACGGTGACAGGGAGGTTCTTGTTTACCCAGACTTGACACTACTGTTGTTCCAGACTATGAGACCCGGCAAGAGGATAAGTATAACGTCGTTTTAAACTAGCTTTAGAAGTGTACGTAGATATTATTCTGCCAGAGGGTTGTCGTAGTCAGTGGGAGCAGCGGAAGCATAGTGGGCAAGTAGCTTATGTCTATTTATAGACTAGAGCAGATATAGCGGAGATAGATCATCTATTTTTGATGTGACAGTCATGGGTTTGACTTCATCAGAATAGGGGATGGATCTGGTGAGAAGGTAGTAGGGTGTGATGTCCTGGTATTTGAATGACATACACAGAGTAGGAAGTAAAATTCCTATACTACGATCGGTTGTACTGTGGTCGTCACACAATTGTTTCTTCACAAAGGATATGGATATAATATCAGACATTCTGGTTACTAGATCTATAGTTTGAGATCTAGATTTGGGTAGTTTCCCAATATGGGTACTTTGACAGTATTCTAAAGGTATTTAGAATAGATGACTCCTGGCATGGTGGTGTACCTGCAGGTGATGGAGTCACCCTCTCTAAAGGTGTCTTACAGACTAAAGGGGAGAGGGATGTGCATGATTGGCAGATCACTTGCTTAGGCAATTGAGTCAATCATGAGATATCAAGTACCACACCAGATGTTGTTTTTGCACTAGTTGCGATAAGTTTATATTAATCCAATCCTGAAGAAACATAAGGAAGCAGTTTTAGAACATAAGTGCATGTTCTATGGATTTGATGACGGCAGCCTCTTTCGGGAGACGGTTATCATTCCAGGCTTCAAAGGTGACATGGATGACATAGTGATTGTCAGAGTTATAGTTTTCCCTCTGACGAGGGACAGTATTATGGACAGGTGGTCCAAGAGGATACTGTGGGAGGTATGGTGCTGGATACTGATTAGGTTCAGTTATCGATAAAGTCTAAGAAGTTTGGATTTGGAGTTCATTTATGAACAAGGTCCCATCAGATATCCAGACATATTCTAAGACAGGTATTACTCGATTCGGGAGATAGCTTTCTCCGCGAACTTGAGATTAAGAGAGACATAGAAAGAAACATCAGGGCGGATCCACTCACTGAGGCTATTTCTCGAACACAAGAGTTTTACAAACTAGCTTTGTGAAACTAATTAGTAGAGAAGTTGGATGTTTGGTATCACACGGGATGTGAGTATGCAACATCGCAATAATTAGCCTTAAGTGCAAGTGGGAGATTGTTGGAGATAGTGCCCTCAAAGTCAATTATTGGATCGCAGGTACGTTATTGCAATGATTGAGGCAGGACCTATACCGATATGATAGTCTTGCTCGAGATGATACTATGCTATCTGGTTTGTCTTTATCATCGTATACATGCTTTAGTTCACTATTGCATGTTGATAGAGCCCATAGGATTCTTGCTTGACTGCCAGCAGTATGATGGCGATCATATACGTGGGAGCTGGGGTCTATAAGCACATCCTTAAAGTGTCCCTAGTCGTGGGAGTTTCGAGACAGGGCATCGATACTCCAGAGTAGACTAGTGTATACAGTCGAGACCCCGACGAGGGGCGGTGGCCGGTCTCACAAGCCACTGGTGTCAGTTGGATCACCTAAGATGTATACAGGTGCTCATTGGGTTATGAGTACACCGGACAGGACTCGCCGGGAACATGCTAGTTGGTATTATACATATCGTCAGATAGCAGTTCCCAGGTGACATGTGTACAGGTTAGTTTGTCGACCTGAGATCGTCATTTGTCTCGTGTGAGTTCCCACTGTGCTTTGATTCCTACCCTACCACGGCTCAAAGGAGTCGTGCAAACAGGTATTTTTTGGGTACAGTCCCGAGCCACATGGAGGCAGTGAGCGGATCGTCGGGGATTCGTCTCTCCCGGTATTGGGGGTTGATGTCGCACAGTGCACGGGTGGCCATCACTAGAAACCCTCGGCCGAGGTAGTGGAGAATTACTGATTTGGATCAGTAGTTTCTCATGTGGTGATGGGCTTCATGCCGACACGATTTATCGCGTTATTAGGGGTCTGACTTTATCCACCCCCCTAGACTCGATATGCGATACTCTTTAGATGAACGGACCGGACTGTTCGGATATTGTCACTGTCAGGCTCAGTAGGGTTTATGGATGAGTTCGCTCATCAGCTTCCTTTCCAATCAATACATAAGCAATCGTTACGTACAGCTAGTACCTCTGACGTGCCAGTGGTTATACCCAGTGCCAGTGTGTTGATGAGTCATTAGAGTCCCCCACAGACCATTTCCCAAGTTCCGGCGAAACGTTGTAGAGGCCGTATGGTTTTATGACAGGGTTTGGAAAATGCACGTGCGTTTACGCACGTGTCATATTTCGGGCAGATAATATTGGTCGGTTTTGGTTTAAGCTGGATCCGAGTATTATACTGTGTAGATATAATATCTTTGTCTCAGTTGCGTTTGTATTCGGTCGTAATACAAATGCGGGTATGTTTATACTGTTACGGGGTTATCCTGAAATTCATTTCGGGATCGCTTTTAGAAGTTGCCAGTTTCCAGTTTTCTATCGCCCGTCTTTAACGTTCGGTTAAAGACGGATTTATCTTTTCTTGAGATGAGTGTGGAAGTTTCTAGATGATGACTAGGATGGTGAGGTGTTAAGTGACTCATTAGTGCATTTAATGATTCATTTAATGTAAGGGTGACTAGGTTAAGATGATTCATTGTTTGCATTGATTGTTTGTGCAAGGTGGATAATGACTCACTCATATCATTTATGTTATGGTCACCTTCCCCATCTTCTACACTCACCCCCTCCTCACTTATATTTGGCCGGCCATTTCCTTATGGGAAATTATGGTTGCTTGTAAAAAGATTATGATAGTTTTAGACTCATGGAAATCTGATAGATACTCATTTCATATTTCCACCCGATTCAAAAGGCAACTTCATTAACCGTTCGTCCATAGCTTTGGACGTAACGAGACAAAGTGTTCTACTCATTCTTTACTTCATCTTGGTCGTCTCTTTTGGCAAACTTGAAGACCGAGTTGTCTCGGTTCAGAGGCGGGAGCCCGTTTAAAGATCCGTCGACGTGGTGCCACCTGGACGAGAAGACTGGAGATTCTGGAGATCGGAGCAGCCGCAACAAAGCGTAGGATGATGGTTGAAGACCGAAGGACTCAGATCGTTCGGTATAACATTCCAACCCACTTTGTAGTTTGTTAGTTTAGCTTTAATGGTAGATCCGGGTTATAGTACGCGATAGCGCCAGTTGTAAAAGTTTTTGTTTCGCATTTGGCGTCTGTTAGACGGCCGAGGTGCTACCGTGGACTTACAGATGACTGCGATGGCCGCACTCACAGGACCAAAAGCAAGCCCAGAGGAATCCTCGGAGCAACGCCATGAGCAAGAAACTGATGCCGAATTCTTTCAGAGAATGCTTGAAAAGAAGGACAAAAAGGCCGCGGAACAAGCGGCCAATATAAAGCAAATGGCCCTTCTATTCCAGGATATGGTGGGCATGATGATCCTGCCGGACCCTCCAGCTGAAGATCCTCCAGTAATAATTGAAGATGACAGAGGAGAAATATCGAATCCTCTGCCAGCTCTGTCAACAGCCAAGAAGGAGACAATCTCCAAAGCTGCCCTGGATGACTATATTGCTCAGCAAATACGAGTTCACCAAGCGAATGAAGCGGCTGGGCAAATTGTTTGAACTGGGCGACCGTATCCAGGCTGGTACGATCAAATAAAATACCCGCCGAGCTACACGATCCCTAAATTCCATGTGTACAAGGGGACAGGCAATCCCTATCAACATGTCGCTCAGTTCAGGACTCTTTGTAGCAACACCGGTGGCGATGATAAACTTTTGCTCCGCCAATTCGTCGGCAGTTTATCGGAGACGGAGTTTGAGTGGGACTCCGAATTCCTAAACGACTCCGTCAAAACTTTCATAGAAATGGAGTTGTTGTTCACCCAGCGATTCGCAAGTGCTAGTGAACGCACCCCAGTAACGGCATTGATCAATGCCAGAGTGAAGCCGGGCGAGATGTAGGTTCAGTACGCGATTCGATGGCGAAATCTGTGGTCAAAGTGCGAACATCGCCTCGAAGAAGCACCAGCGGTGGGCATGTTCATGGGCACCCTAGACCCTCATGCAACCATTTCACAGTTCATGATGTTCTTCAAACCGACCACGTTCCAGGCTTTAATCGACAAGCTAGCCCAGATGGACCAGATGGGTCATAGACCATCTCCTCCGAAGCTGGAGCCGCGGAACGAAAAGGGTAAAGGGAAGGTGACCTTCGTCGTGAATACCCAACAACAACCCAGTGCCCCAAAACTAACGGATCAACTGGAAGAGAGACGACGCTATTATAATGAGAAAATGAAGCGTCCTTATTCGTTCCCTCGGGACAAAACGAAGAGGCTCTTCGAGCTGGCGATGCGCAACAGGCTTATCAATTTGCCGAATCCAAAGCGACCATTGCAACCCGGTGAAGCGAATAATCCTAATTATTGCCCTTACCACCAAACGATAAGCCGTCCAATCGAAAATTGCTTCGTCTTTAAGGGATGGATCGATGATCAGTACCTACAACGCAAGTTTGCACTGTCTGAGAAGTGGAAAGTAAACCTACCACAACCGTACACTCCTAAGAAGACAGATACACCGGGGGCAATGTGCTCTTTTGTTGAAGAAGCTCAATGGGAGGTGGCCCTTTCGGCCAAAACCAAAAGGATGCTGAATGATCTCCAGACATGCCCGGCGATCAGGTGGAAGAATCCACTGGAACCCCAGATCATCGAAAGGATGCTAAAGCCGTGCCCAACTCCAAAGATTGGTGGTGATAGCCAAAGTGTTCACACCCAGCCGTCGAAATCTGCGAAAAAGAAGAAGAAATCTAAAAAGCCCGTGAAGCCTGGCGACAAGCGCATAGACCTACAAAAACAGATCGACGTGCTAAAAGAGTATAACCAGAAGGCGCGGACTCCAATCACGCTCCAAGATTTCTTGTCCACGTCCTTGAAGACGGAGGTGATGGAGAAGAATCGTCGGACTAATCTGAGGATTACGTAGCAAGTTGCCATGTGGTCTCTCATTCATCGATGAACGATGAAGAAGCTCCTTGCACCGAAAGACTGGGGGCAGGTCCTAAACCGGAGCTTCCAGGGCCATCAGACGAGATGATCGACGCATTTCTAAACGAAGCTCTTCTGAAGAGTAAAGATGATCGGGAGCGTGAGACGGCCATATTCGAAAAGGCTAAAAACCGGCGACTGAACGAAAGAGTCGAGACATTCCCACCAAATCAAAGGACATCTGTCATAGATTAAAACAAGTTCAAGATGGGAAAAAGGTTTGCGAAAGCCATATCAGTAGGAATGAAGTTACCACCCTCCGAAGGAAACACTCTTGGTGAAGCAGAAATGCATCCTAGCTACTGCTTATATCATCGAAAGATCGCACACCCCACCGAAGAGTGCAACGCTTTTAAAAGATGGTGGCAGGGATATGTTGCTCACCGACAACATTTTAAGCGGATGAAATGCAAAACTCGTCAGGAGCAGAGAAGTACGACAGAGGAGCATAAAAGGACTACCGGTAACTGTCGCACGGTCAACGCCGGAGGATCGCAGATTCTCACCTTCGGGAGCGACTCCGACGAAGAGATGACTCTTGGCCCTCTCTTCAAAGAATCCATCTCGGGGAAAGAGGAAGAGTCGAAGACCTATGAAAATATCCAGCTGCGCAATCGTACACTGCCCGAAAAGAATCTCGGACCCACAAACAGAAAAGATAAGGGAAAAGAAAAGGTCTCTGAGGATACGCCCTAGATAATCAAGTCATGAAAAAGCTGACCGCCAAGGACCCGCCAAAGAAAAGTAAGGTGGACTACAACGTTCTGGCGCACTTGAGGAAGTTACCCTCGCAACTCAGCATTCTCGACGCCTTTTTACTATCAGAAGAAGCAAGAGATTCATTGATCAAGGCGCTACAAGAGCTAGAGCAATTCCAAGCTTTCCTCACCGAAGAAAGGATGAAAGACGAGCTGGAAGAAGTACGCACAGCCTATATCACCTTCGGTGATGAAGATCTCCTCCTTGGGACGTGCGAACATAATCGTCCCCTTTACGTCTCCAGATACTGTCACGATATTAAGATAGGCAAAATCCTGGTCGATAATGGGTCATCTGTTAATCTCCTCAACGTGCGAGTGTTGAAGGAAATCTGCATGAGCGTTCAACACCTCGCTCGTGATAAAATCACCATCTATGGCTTTGACTCTCATTCATCATGGACTCTCGGGTCCATGATACTGACGTTGCGCTTCGGGCTGCTCGTCACTGATATCAAGTTCCACGTCATTGACGCCAAGACATGCTACAATGCTTTGCTCGGCCGGCCTTGGTTACACGAGTACAACATCATCCATTCTACACAACATCAGTGTATGAAATACTTCAAGGATGGTCTCGAGTACACTGTGATAGGGGAGTTGAACCCATTCTCCATGAACGAAGTCCGAAAATACGATGATGCAAAATACTTCTTACCAGAGTTCGAGGACACGGAGAGGTGTCACAAACCGAAGGACAAAGCTATCACCACTATTCCAGTCTTCGGGAGTGATACCGAGGGGGAAGAAGAGATAGTTTATTCAAGGCCCCCTCAACGCAACAACCCGGGACCGTCCGCCCCCATGTTGATCTTCGGCAGCGACTCGGAAGACGAGGTTAACGCTATATTTTCCGCTCGGCCACCAATACAAGCCTTCGCTGTTGATAGTCAGAGTTTGCAAATCACCATGGTTCCACAAGTGCATTACAAAGAGCTTGATGCGCTCGAAACTTATAGTGTGCAACAACTGCAGACATTCTATGTCCCTCCCAGGAGAAAAGGTGAACAAGCGATCCTATTCTACCGATCCGAGGAAACCAAAGTAGAGAAAGAAGTTTGGCATGGCGCCGATTTTACGCTCGACAGGCTCCAGCCCATCTGTTTGCCTAGATATTATACGGAAGGCTTGAAAAGGCTATTGAAGCGCCAAGGGGTACCTTTCAGACAGACCACTCGCAAGCTCGATTCTACAACAGGAATTGGGATGTCCCCGGGACTCAACGAAAGCTGCCCAACGGGAGAATGGAAACAGTTGGGCTCGGATATGTCCAATCCAGGAAACGGGAATGAGTCCATGGTAGCTACGTCATATATGACTTCGATGAAGAAGAGGACGCCCTGTTAAAAGATGATGATCCTGAACCAAAACAAGGTCCGGTCATCAAAGCGCCGAGTCCGTCATTTGAAGAACGAATGGACAGGCTAGTAAGGGAAGCGGGTCAAAAGATCTGGGATGACCATAACCGCAAGATGGCCATTTACAAAAAAGCCAAGACACAGCGCCTCCTCCAACAAACCGCGGAGAACAGCAATGCTCTTCCTTATCAACCCGTCATACAAAAGGTCCGACGCAGAGGCAAAAATAAATTAAAGAACGGGAAAAGCGTTCGAGAGCGACAAAGCGGGACTAAGAAGCCACGCGATCGGGAATCGAGCAATCTGGATTCGTCCCTTATAAAGAAGATGAATCGAGCGTACTTTTTTCCTTAGAACAAAACACGGAAGATACTTGATCTCGCCATAAGACATCGAATGATCACCCTCCCGGAGTCCAAACACCCCGAGCAAGCCAACGAGATCTCTCACCCAGACTATTGCCCTTATCACCGAGCGGTAGGACATTCTCTCGAAGACTGCTTCACCTTCAAGAATTCGGTCGAAAACCAATATCAGCTCGGCAAAAACGCTTTATCCAGCAGTTGGAGGATAAATCCGCCATGGAAGCACGAACCAAAAGCCGCGCATATAACAAGAGTAGAACCAGATCAACATCAGTCTTGAAAGCAAGCTCGTACTTGTCATATGATAACGCTACCAAACGAAGGGCCCGAGGATATGGATGACCTCCCATGGTGCTTCGAAAACAACGACGATGAGGTGATCTCGGAGTTTCCGCCGGCGCCGAAAGAGCTGGAAGATGGAATACATACCACTGCAGATGAGCTCAAGAAAATTGACTTGGGAACGGCAAGTGATCCACGACCGACGTTCGTTAGTGAGTTGCTGTCTGAAGAACGGGTGGCCACATTAAAAGACGTGATTATGCAGCATAAAGATTGCTTTGCATGGAACTATTCCGAGATGCCAGGACTAGATCCAGAGATTGCTGTCCATAAATTGGCAATATCCCCAGACGTCAAGCCAATCAAATAAGCGCCGAGAAGAATGTGGCTCCAGCTTGAGATGAGCATCAACGCAGAGGTCAGGAAGCTAATCGACTCTGGCTTCATCCAAGAGGTGCAGTATCCTGACTGGATCGCCAACATCGTCCTGGTGATGAAGAAAAATGGGACAGTGCGCATATGTGTGGACTTTCGAGATCTCAATAAAGCCTGCCCGAAAGACGATTTCCCGGTACCGGTCACCGAGCTGATGATAAACAATACGTCCACTCACGAAGTCTTCTCCTTTATGGATGGTTCGTTAGGATACAATCAGATAAAGATGCATCCCGAGGACCAGAAGCACACCGCTTTCCGGTCCCCTTTGGGTATATTCTGCTACAAGGTGATGCCTTTCGGTCTAAAGAACGCCGGTGCCACCTATTAGAGGGCCATGACGAAGATCTTCGATGATCTCATACATGAAATCATCGAATGCTATATCGACGACCTCGTGGTGAAAAGCAAATCATACGAGGAACATTTAGAGCATCTGAGAATCGTGTTTCAACGCCTTCGGCAATACAACTTGAAGATGAACCCTCTCAAATGCGCGTTCGGAGTTTCCTTGGGCAAATTCCTAGGATTCATCGTCCGACACCGAGGTATCGAGATAGATCCGTCAAAGATCAAGGCGATCATGGAAATGCCTCCACCAAGGACTCTCAAGCAATTGCGGTCTCTCCAAGGGAAGCTCGCGTATATCCGGCGATTTATAGCCAATCTCTCAGGCAACTGCCGTCCTTACAGTCACCTGATGAAAAAGGGAACCCCTTTCGTCTGGGATCACAAATGCCAAAGCGCGCTGGACGAAATCAAGAATTACCTGCAGAATCCGCTAGTGCTGGCTGCTCCGGTCAAGGGAAAGCCTCTCATTCTGTATACAACCGCCCTTGAAGGTTCCTTAGACGCATTATGGGCACAAGAGAACGATCAAGGGAAAGAGAGAGCCCTCTACTATTTGAGTCGAGTTCTGCTGGGGGCAGAAAGCAATTATTCTCCCATCGAAAAACATTGCCTGGCATTGATCTTCGCGATGACGAAGCGTTGGCACTATGCGTTGGCACATGAAGTCTGCCTCATATCGAAGGTGGATCCTCTCAAATACTTGATGTTAAAGGCCATATTGACGGGACGAATTGCTAAATGGGCCTTGCTCTTGATGGAGTTTTCGGTAACTTATCAGCCTCTTAAGGCAGTGAAAGGCCAGGCCATCGCCGACTTCCTCGCTGAGCATCTGATACCTGCCGATTCTCCTCTGAATTGCGAACTGCCAGACGAGCATGCGTTTGACACGATTAACGGGGGTGATACCCGGTGTGAACTTTATTTCGATGGAGCATCCTCCATGAAGAAGCGTAAACAAAGCACCCCCATAATCAAATCAGGGGTAGGCCTCATCTTCGTAACTCCGCAAGGAGGGATAATGCGCTTTGCCTTCTCCTTAACAGAGCCGAGGACAAACAATGAACCCGAGTATGAAGCTTTGATAGTAGGTCTCGAGATCGCCATCGACATGGGGATTGAGAACCTCCTCATATACAGAGACTCCCAGCTGGTCGTTAGTCAAGTAAATGGCGACTACCAAACGTGCAAACCAGAATTGGTGAAGTACGGCGAGAGAGTACAACAACTACTAATTCAGATTCCTTCCTACACCTTGGAAAGCATACCGCGTGTGGAAAATAGCAAAGTGGATGCATTAGCCAAGCTTGCTAAAGAATTGCCCGATGAGAACCTCGACGACATGAGGATCGTTGTGCAAAGCTGTCGGGTCCTCGCACCGGCAGAAATATTTCCAAAGTCGTCCAACAAAAAGGGAACGACCGAGCAAATGGCTCTACAAGTAAAAGACCAAAAAAAGGTTGAGGATTGGAGAGAATTCTTTATAGACTACTTCAAATCCCGACGGATGCTTGAAGATGCGTCCTCAAAACATCAGCTTATGAAACGAGCTCTGTCTTTTGCCTTCGTCAATGATACTCTATACAAAAGATCATTTTATTCTCTGTGGTTAAGATGCCTGGGACCTGAAGAGGCAAAGAGAGTCTTCCAAGAAACTCACGACGGACTCTACGGTTCTCACCAAGCTGGGCCGAAGATGAAGCTGAAGATCAAACGGATGGGTTATTATTGGCCCACGATAATCCAAGACTGCCTCAAATACACGAAGCGATGCCACTCATGCCAGATCCACGGGGACTTTATCTACCAGCATCCAAATCCACTACATCTAACGGTGGCTAGCTGGCCGTTCGAAATGTGGGGAACTGACATAATCGGCCCCATCGAACCAGTATTGTCCAGAGGACATCGATTCATTCTGGCGACAACTGATTATTTCTCCAAATGGGCAGAAGCAGTACCGATGAGGGAGGTGAAGCCGGAGAATATCCTCCATTTCTTCAAGACGCATGTCATTTATCGATTCGGCACTCCGCGACGGATTATCTCCGATAACGGGCCAGCCTACAGAAGCCACAAAATCAGTCGCTTCGCACAACAACACAAGATAGACTGGAGATACTCATCATTCTATAATCCCCGAGCTAATGGTCTAGCTGAGGCTTTCAACAAGACCTTGACAAAGATCGTGAAAAAGACGGTGTCACGAAATAAGAAAGACTGGCATGAGAGACTGCATGAAGCTCTTTGGGCGTATCGAACTACGTTCAAGACGGCCACGAACACAACTCCATACGCATTGGTATTCGGTACAGAAGCGGTACTCCCCCTCGAGATAGAGTTACCCTCTCTACGAGTGGCAGTTCATTACGAGCTAACGGACGAAGAGAATGCTCACCTTCAGCTTGAGGAGCTCGCCGCCCTTGATGAAACCCGGCATATAGCACAGCAAAATCTGGAAGCTTATAAAGCAAAGATGATGCGCTCATACCAAAGATTGACTAGGCCGAGGACATTCCGCCAAGGTGAACTCGTGCTAGTGGTCAAAAGACCTATAATCCCTAATCGTGCCAAACGGGGGAAATTCGAGCCGAACTATGAAGGCCCGTATATCATAGACAAGGTCTACCAGGGTAGGGCCTATCTACTCATGGACATGCATGGTGAAAGACCTTTCAGGCCAATAAACGGTCGCTTCCTGAAAAAATATTACGCTTGACGAGTCATAGCCTAGGTCAATGATAGATGATGACGACTATGTCCGCTCGCTATCTTCCTAAGCCCAAACTCTATAAGCAGTAACCGGCTTCCTTTACAACGGACCGAAACGTCCTTAAACTAACAGCGGACCGAAACATCCTTAAACTAACAACGGACCAAAACATCCTTAAACTAACAACGGACCACTATGTCCTAAAACTAGCCGTTGACCGAGATGTCGATAAACTACGGTGAATTGCAGCATCCCAAAGCTGATACGAAAAAAAAGAATAAAAAAAAGAGAGGAAAAAAATGGTATGTCCATAAGTAAAATGGGCACGGATGAAAACCCGAAAGGGCTCCGTGAGTAAAAACAGCAGGGCTACCGGCGAGTTTTGTGAAAACCCGAAAGGGCACAACCTCGTTAGAATAAAAAAAGAAGAAGAAAAAGAAAACAGTATGTCCATAAGAAAAATTGGCACGGATGAAAACTCGAAAGGGCTCCGTGAGTAAAAACAGTAGGGCTACCGGCGAGTTTTGCGAAAACCCGAAAGGGCGCAATCTCGTTAAAAGACGCTTGCAAGGTCCTCTCGATTTTGTAAGGAGAATCCACCTGCGTGAGATCCTTACGTCTCATAAGGGAGCAACACACTTAGGGATCCCCACGATCCCTAAGGAGAAATCACACTTGCGAGATCCTCACGACTCGTTAGGAGAACCCTCTTATGAGACCCTCACGGCTCATAAGATTTGAAAGTCTTAAACTACAGGGATCTGAACCTGTTCTTAAGCAGCCCCCACAACCTTCAATACTGCCCTACAAGCGGCTCAGTGCTGACCCTTGTATACAATCCACGGGCGCGAATAAATATTTCCCTAACGAAATCCCATCCGTGACTAGGGATATGTCTACATGGTGAACAACCTTTGTAAGTCCTCTCGACTTACAAGGAGAAAACCCTCTTGTATGATCCTTACGACTTATAGGAGAACATGCACTCAGGAATCCTCACGATTCCTAAGGAGAAAAAGCATCTACGAGATCCTCACGACTCGTAGGGAGAAACACCTTTATGAGACCCTTACGGCTCATGAAGTCAAAAGCCTTAGTCGATGGGTTCCTAACCCTGTTTACTAAGACACCTTTGCTCGACATCGACGAAGGCAAATGATGATTCGCTCCTGGCAATATCCCAGTTGTAGCAGTGCTGATGCCGAAATCAGTATCTAATTCCAAGCTTGCAGCGAAAAGCCAGCAAGCCACACATGCATACGAAATAGCCGAAATGATGGGGCAACTTGCAAACAAAATCAGCAAGTAAAAACATATGCATGCAAAATAGCCGAAATGATTGGGCAACTTGCAATAAAAAGCAGCGAGTAAAAATAAAACAAATAGCCGAAATGATTGGGCACCGTGAAAAATAGCCGAAATGATTGGGCAATCGAGACCTTCGCGATATAAAAGCTGAAACGATAGAGCATCGAGGAAAGAAATAAAAAAAATGAAATTTATGCCCTACAGGTGATATCACATCAATCTCTATATACAATCCACGGGCGCAAACAAAGAAGGAATCATGCCTTTCCTCCCCAGGTTTCATCAGAAAAATAAGCCAAATCTCAACGGTTCACTGATGGCCTGGAGATCATCTCAACAACCGTTTCATTGCGACAAACACAACATCAAGGAAAGTGGAACAGAGGAAACTCCCAGTTCCATAACTCGGCGGTACATAGATGAACGAGAGTCAAACCCCAACTCCGTGAAATGCGGATAAAGTCAAAAATTCCCGGTTACGTGGAACGCGGTTTATGTCAATCTTGACCCTGTGGGAAACGTCCAGAGTGGATCCTGGTCCTCGCAGAGTACGGCAGTGAACCCGTGCGAAGCATCCAGAGCGAAGCCTGGTCCTCGCTGAACACAGCAGTGAACCCGTGGGGAGCATCCAGAGCAAAATTCCTGGTTATGTAGAACGCGGCTTATGTCAATCCAGACCCCGTGGGAAACGTCCAGAGTGGATCCTGGTCCTCGCAGAGCATGGCAGTGAACCCGTGTGAAGCATCCAGAGCGGAGCCTAGTCCTCGCCGAACACGGCAGTGAACCCATAGGAAGCATCTAGAGAAAAGTTCCTGGTTACGTGGAACACGGCTTATGTCAATCCTGACCCCGTAGGAAACGTCCAGAGCGGATCCTGGTCCTTGCAGAGCACGGCAATGAACCCGTGTGAAGCATCCAGAGTGGAGCCTAGTCCTCGCCGAACACGACAGTGAACCCGTGGGAAGCGTCTAGAGCAAAATTCCTGGTTACGTGGAACACGGCTTATGTCAATCCTGACCCCGTGGGAAACGTCCAGAGTGGATCCTGGTCCTCGCAGAGCATGGTAGTGAACCCGTGTGAAGCATCCAGAGAGGAGCCTAGTCCTCGCCGAACACGGCAGTGAACCCGTGGGAAGCATCTAGAGCAAAATTCCTGGTTACGTGGAACGCGGCTTATGTCAATCCTGACCCTATGGAAAACGTCCAGTGCGGATCCTGGTCCTCGCAGAGTACGGCAGTGAACCCGTGCGAAGCATCCAGAGCGGAGCCTAGTGTTGGATATAGTGCCCTTAAAGTCAATTATTGGATCGCAGGCACGTGATTGCAATGATTGAGGAGGACCTATACCGGTAGGATAGTCTTACTCGTAATGATAGTATGCTATCTGGTTTGCCTTTATCAGTCGTGTACAGGTTCAGGTGACTGATCACTGTTACACTTTGATAGAGCCCTTAGGATCTTGCTTGACTACCAACAGTATGATGGCGATCATATACGTGAGAGTTGGGTGGTCTATAAGCATTTCCTTAATTGTGGTCCCTAGTCGTGGGAGTTTCGAGACAAGGCATCGATTCTCCGGAGTAGACTAGTGTATACAGTCGAGACCCCGACGAGGGGCAGTAGCCGGTCTCACAAGCCACTGGTGTCAGTTGGATCACCTAAGATGTATACAGGTGTTCATTGGGTTATGAGTACACCGGACAGGACTCGCCGGGAACCTACTAGTTAGTATTATACCTATCGTCAGATAGCAGTTCCCTGGTGATATGTGTACATGTTAGTTCATCGACCTGAGGTCGTCATTTGTCTCGTGTGAGTTTCCACTGTGCTTTGATTTCTACCCTACCACGGCTCAAAGGAGTCATGCAAACATGTCTTTTTTGGGTACAGTCCCGATCCACATGGAGGCAAGTGAGCGGATCGGCAGGGGTTTCGTCTCTCCCGGTATTGGGGGTGAGATCGCGCTGTGTCTAGGAGAGCCATTACACAAACCCTCGGCCGAGGTAGGAGATTTACTGGTAGGTACTCCAGTAGTATCCAGGGTGTTCTGGGCTACACTCTGGCACGACTTATACTGCTATTGGGGGTCTGACGTTACCAACCCCCTAGGCCGATATGCGATACTCATAGACGAACGGACCAGACTGTATATACATTGTCACTGTTAGGCTCAGTAGGGTTCCATGATGAGTTCGCTCATCGGCTTCCCTTGAGGTCAGTACATGGACAGCCGTTACGCACAGCTAGTGCCGCTGACGGCTTGCGGTTAAACCCACTGCCATATTACTAACGAGTCATTAGAGTCCCCCACAAATAGTTTCCCAAGTTCGGGCGAAACGTTGTAGAGGCCGTATGTTTTTATGGCAGGGTTCGGAAAACGCACGTGCGTTTACGCACGTGTCATATTTCGGGCAGATAATACTGGTGGGCTTTGGTTTAAGCCGGATCCATGTATTATATTGAGTAGATATAATATCTTTGTCTCAGTTGCATTTGTATTCGGTCGTAATACAAATGCGGGTATGTTTATACTGTTACGGGGTTATCCTGAGATTCGTTTCGGGATCGCTTTTGGAAGTTGCCAGTTTCCTGTTTTCTATCACCCGTCTTTAACATTCGGTTAAAGACGGATTTATCTTTTCTTGAGGTGAGTCATGAGTGTGTGGAAGTTTCTAGAAGCTTCTAGATGGTGACTAGGCTTCATGACTCATTAGTGCATTAATTGTTCATTTAATGTTTATGGTGACTAGGTTAATGTATCTTCATTTGCATTAATTGTTGTTGCAAGGTGTCTTGTGACTCATTTGTTCATTATTGTTATGGTTACCTCTTCCTTGCTCCTACACTCACCTCCCCCCTCTTATAAGTGGCCGTCCCCTCTCTTGAAAAGATTATGGTTGCTTGGAAAAAAGATTTTGATAGTTTTGGTTGATAGAAATTAGATGTGATCCATTTCTCATTTTCATTCGATCCAAAAGGCAACTTCATTAACCGTTCTTCCATAGTTTTGGATGTAACGAGACAAAGTGTTCTACTCATTCTCTACATCATTCTTGGTCATCTCTTCTAGCAAACTTGATGACCGAGTTGCCTCGGGTCAGAGGCGGGATCCCGTTTAAAGATCCGTTGACGTGGTGCCACCTGGATGAGCAGATCGGAGATCGAGCGAAATCAGAGTAGCCGCAACAAAGCGTGGGATGATGGTTAAAGAACGAAGGACTCGGATCATTCGGTATAACATTTCTACCCACTTTATAGTTTGTTAGTTTAGCAATAATGGCAGATCCAGGTTACAGTATACGATAGCGCCAGTTAAAAAGTTTTTGTTTCGTATTTGGCGTCTGTTAGACGGCCGGGGCGCTACCGTAGACTTACAGTGGTATCAGAGCCTCGCCGTTAAGCTTTACTAACTTGTGCTAACGCGTTTAAAATATCGATCGAACGGAATTTCGCGAAACTACAATTTTCTGTTCAAAGTTTCTGTCGATTTTTAATCAAGTCTAAAAATTATTTTGCATATCACAGAAAATTGAGCAGGCTTTTATAAGAAAACTGGTGAAATTTGGTGGCCCAACTCCACAGTACCGCCGCGGATCTGCGGCCCAAATAAGGGTTTGGCCACGGATCCGCCGCCGTTTTGTGAGATTGGTACTCCAATTTTCTACAGTAAGTTCTACACAGTAAATTATGGTTTTTGGTATATTTCTTTTGGGCCCAGATTTTGTTACTGTACAACAGATGTACGAGGGGCCCACTTCGGTAAGTTTTGTCGATCGAAATTTTAAACTTGTTAGTTTGCAGTACTTACATTATATCTCCGACAGGGAATGTCATTTGAGCGGTAAATTGCGTCTAATTGCTATAGTTCTTTTAGACGGATTTGCGAACGTGACATTCGCGTTGATGTTCTGTGTTGTGCTGTGATGTTGCGGATTTGTCGTAGTGGATAGCAGTGTGCAACGGTAGTGCAGTTTGGATTTATTTGTACATTTGATATTGCGGGGCGAGCGTCCAACATGTGGACTGCCGTCACTGCCTGTTTGTATAATATTCTTTTGGGGCACGACCGGGTTGAGGTCGATGTACCCGTTGTACATATTTTTCATTTCTGTACTAGGTTTTACCCCGCGACGGAGTGCACGGATAGCCGGGTTCTGGAGGGCAACGGGTCCGCATCTCATGGCTTTGAGAGGCAGAGGGGCCTCACTCTAGAATTGGCAGACTATTCACCGCACTCGTAGGGGGTACAGGTTGACCCAAGGAGGGGTGCTCAAGTTACCGGATTCCGTGAAGTGCAGGGTGGTCCATTCCCTTTGCTGTAGGGGGCTGCCTCGCTTCAGGTTTTGGCGGGTAACTTGCCGCACCCGTAGGGGTCTAGGTTTCATTGCACAGGCTATCCACACGACCAGGGGAACGTCGGGTTTCAGCAGGGCTCTGTGAAACCCGGGGATCCCAGATTATCTGTATTGTTCTGTGATGCTTATTACTTTTCTGTAATGTTGCATATTATCATGTCTGGAGCGATTATTGTATATTGGTATATATACTAGTAGATGTTGTATATATTTTACACCCGCGCTAGTTCAGTCCCCGCTCTATCGTTAGTTAAGTAACCTAACGGGTGATGACGGGACCCAGTGGCGAATGCGGATGGCATATACGTACATTTTATTTTCGTTCTTTTCTAGTGTGATTAATTGATGGGACTGCGTTGATTCTGATCAATGCAAAGGAAAACAAACCTGTTTGGATGTTGTTGGAACAATTTTAAAAAGTGTTATTACAAAGACGTTTCCTTTTGTTTTGGACAGTGGTATTCGGTTGGAATATCCTGCACCTCATTCGACGAGGCAAGGGCCGAGATCCCTTCACCGGGAGTGACCCCTTGGGCAGAAATTTGCGTCAGGGTAATAACTTCATTATAGTCGATTACAAGTTGCTTTGCATCGTGGTATTCAGTTGGAATATCCTGCACCTCATTCCACGAGGAAAGAGCCGAGATCCCTTCACCGGGAGTGACCTCTTTAGCAAAGGTTTTCGCCACTATATTTTTATAAAAAGCTATCAGGTTCCTTCAGCGATATCAAGTTCATTACGTTAAAAGTTTTTCGCCAAAAACCAGCCGTAGCCCTCCGTCATTTCTTTTGGGTATTCAGTAGTATTCAAGCTATGTATTTTGACCAACGCCAAGGCATAGTGTTTGGTAGCTGCTGGGTATTCATTTGTTACATAGATAGATGAGTTGGTTTGGGACAGTCGTTCTGCCATTTTGGCCAACGTCAAGGGCATGTGCGGGTGGGTTCAAATTGACAAGATAGTGATGGGTAGAACTTGGCATGTGACTTATGACATTTTGACCAACGCCAAGGTCATAAGAGCATGGGGCAAAAATAATATCGGGAGTTTCTAAAGAAACTGAAACTTGCCATGTATGCGCATACCTTCTGGAGTGTGATAACGTGAGTGGATTCCGTCACGTTATCATGCGATGAGAGTTGGATCCCGATTCCCACTGATGAGTTGGTTTACTCTTCGGGTAATCCCGATTGATTCTTCTTTCAGGTTTGGGGGAGAATTTGACAGTACAGTGGGAGGTTTCCTGATTAGATAAAGTGATAACCATTCTGATTTAGGTTATAGTGCACGCAGAGTGTTTCTTTTCTCTCTCTCTTTGGCAGCGACCATTGACCGACCCTAGACTATGACTCAGTGACCAAGTTGACCGAACCTTCTTAAAATACTGACTTTTGGATTGTCTAAGTTGCATAAGTCATTGCCACTCCTTCTTCTACCCTTTGAATTTCTCAGAACACCCCGTATTACTACGGACATCCACTTCTATTGGATAGATCCATCGTATGGTTATATATGAACTCGAAGGGACTTTTTCGAGGATGGATCCAGGTTCAGGAGAAATAGAATTGGTTTATTCAGTTGTCTTCTATTATCACCTTCTCTTAGGTTGCGAGGGCTCCTTAGTTTAGGAGAGTACACTTATTATGCTTATTGGATAGTCTTATTCCAAACCATAGGCAGGTGCTGAAAGGTAGGGAAAGAAGAAAACCAATTAGCCTAAGTAGGGTGTACAAAAGGTAATAACTAAAGACAAAATAAAGGGATTAGAAAGAGGGCAAAGTAAATTGCGACTGTTATCATTCACGACCAAACCGCGTACTTCATCGCCACTCCTATTTCACCTTTGCTTATTTCCCCAGTTCGGGAGAAATAGAATAAGGTATTATTCAGTTGTCTTTTATCATCACCTTCTCTCAAGTTGTGAGTACTCCTTGGTTTAGGAGAGTACACCTATTATGCTTACTGGATAGTCTTCTTTCAAACCATAGGCTGGTGCCGAACGGTAGGAAAGGAAGAAAACCACTTAGCCTAAAGGGGTGTACAGAAGGTAATGAATAAAGACAAATAAAGGAATTTGGAGAGATGGCAAAGAGATATACGGTTAAAATCATGAATTAGATTATGGAAGAGGCATTACTATGAATACCAGGATACCCCTACGAAACATTTTCATGTTTCAGTGCATTGTTAAAGGAAAGCTATTTTTCCGATTAGATACTTACTCCAGGGTATGTATTTACCAGGTATGATTCTCACATCTGTATGGTTTTACAGATGATGAGTGGGAGTAAGTTATTGGGAATTAGGTGATCATCCTCATTATATCGGAATTCGTTGTAATTGGTGATATTTGAGGAAATCGCCTGGGTACAGTTTTCAACCTACGACGCTCAGGTTTTAAGTCATTCAACTCAGCGGACTTATACAGAGTATTGTATGTTGTCCAGTGTCCATCAGGATAAAGGGGTTGGTCCTCATACTATGTTCTATTTACTTATGACTTCTTTAGTTTTTAGACAAGTGTTTCGTAGAAATACAAGGTCTAAGTTTAGAGAAGTTGTGGGTATAAGAATAAAGTAGAGAACCAGATATCGCAAGTATCGGGATTCTTCAAAGAGATCGAAGATGTAGATTCTTGTGATTGGTATTCAGATGATAGTAATGGTTTTAAGAAACTTGTTTCTCTTTCAGGTTACTCATAATTGGATGGATTCCTAAGTTGAGTAATGCTGATTAGCCTCTCTCCATTAAGTTGATATGCACTGGAGACAGCTGCATGATTAGAATCTGGTTCCAATTAAATCAGTGCCAAAGTTTCTATATTGGATATAGAATGGTTCATACCTTAACGATGTTAAGGTACGGAGAGTTGTCCGGCTTATGATTAAAACCAGACTCTGGATAACTCAAGGCACGTTTCTGTAATGGCAGTTTGTGGGTTGACCCGGGCTATGTCGAGGGTTAACTTTCTACCATCTGGAGATCAATAGTGATATTGTTCTTGACTCGCCACAGTTTTAGTAAAATGGATTTTTTCAGAAAACAGTAGTGGGAGTATGGTAGAACTGGAAGTGATTCTAGAACCGCAAACGATTACGGAAAATTTAATAGGACCTAAAGATTCAATCTGGTTTGACATTCCATTAGCCACTCTGCAGATATGGTGGGTAACCTCAGACACCCGAGAGGTACTCCGGTAGCCTCAAGGACGGTGACAGGGAGGTTCTTATCTACTCAGACTTGACACTACTGTTGTTCCAGGCTATGAGACTCGGCAGGAGGTTATGTATAGCATCGTTCTAAACTAGCTTTAGAAGTGCACGTATATATTATTCTGCCAGAGGGTTGTTATGGTCAGTGGGAGCAGCGGAAGCATAGTAGGCAAGTAGCTTATATCTATTTATAGACTTGAGCAGTTATAGCGGAGATAGATCATCTAATTTTGATGATACAGTCATGGGTTTGACTTCATCAGAATAGGGGATGGATCTATTAAGAAGATAGTAGGGTGTGATGTCCTGGTATTTGGATGACATACACAGAGTAGGAAGTAAAATTCCTATACTACAATCGGTTATACTTTGGTCGTCACACAGTTGTTTCTTCACACAGGATATGGATATAATATCTGACATTCTGGTTTCTAGATCTATGATTTTAGATCTAGATTTGGGTAGTTTCCCAATGTGGGAACTTTGACAGTATTCTAATAGTATTTTAGAATAGATGACTCCTGACATGGTGGTGTACCTGCAGGTGATGGAGTCACCCTCTCTAAAGGTGTCTTACAGACTAAAGGGGAGAGGGATGTGCATGATTGGCAAATCACTTGCTTAGGCAATTGAGTCAATTGTGAGATGTCAAGTACCACACCAGATGTTGTTTTTTCACTAGATGCGATAAGTTTATATTAATCCGATCCTGAAGAAACATAAGGAAGCAGTTTTAGAACATAAGTGCATATTCTGCGGATTTGATGACGACAGCCTCCTTCAGGAGACGGTTATCATTCTAGGCTTCAAAGGTGACATGGATGACAGAGTGATTGTCAGAGTTATAGTTTTCCCTCTGACGAGGGACAGTATTATGGACAGGTGGTCCAAGAGGATACTGTGGGAGGCATAGTGCTGGATACTGATTAGTTTCAGTTGTGGATACAGTCTAAGAAGTTTGGATTTGGAGTTCATTTATGAACTAGGTCCCATCAGATATCCAGACATATTCTAAGACAGGTATTACTCAATTCGGGAGATGGGTTTCTCCGCGAACTTGAGATTAAGAGAGACATAGAAAGAAACATCAGGGCGGATCCACTCGCTGAGGCTATTTCTCGAACACAATAGTTTTACAAACAGGCTTTATGAAATTGATTAGTAGAGGAGTTGGATGTTCGGTATCACACGGGCTGTGAGTATGCGATATCGTAATAATTAGCCTTAAGTGCAAGTGGGAGATTGTTGGATATAGTGCCCTCAAAGTCAATTATTGGATCGCAGGCACGTGATTGCAATGATTGAGGAGGACCTATACCGGTAGGACAGTCTTACTCATAATGATAGTATGCTATCTGGTTTGCCTTTATCAGTCGTGTACATGTTCAGGTGAGTGATCACTGTTACACTTTGATAGAGCCCTTAGGATCTTGCTTGACTACCAGCAGTATGATGGCGATCATATACGTGAGAGTTGGGTGGTCTATAAGCATATCCTTAATTGTGGTCCCTAGTCGTGGGAGTTTCGAGACAGGGAATCGATTCTCCGGAGTAGACTAGTGTATACAGTCGAGACCCCGACGAGGGGCGGTGGCCGGTCTCACAAGCCACTGGTGTCAGTTGGATCACCTAAGATGTATACAGGTGTTCATTGGGTTATGAGTACACCGGACAGGACTCGCCGGGAACCTACTAGTTGGTATTATACCTATCGTCAGATAGCAGTTCCCTGGTGACATGTGTACAGGTTAGTTCATCGACCTGAGGTCATCATTTGTCTCGTGTGAGTTCCCACTGTGCTTTGATTTCTACCCTACCACGGCTCAAAAGAGTCGTGCAAACAGGTCTTTTTTGGGTACAGTCCCGAGCCACATGGAGGCAAGTGAGCGGATAGGCAGGGAATTCGTCTCTCCCGGTATTGAGGGTGAGATCGCGCTGTGTCTAGGAGAGCCATTATACAAACCCTCGGCCGAGGTAGGAGATTTACTGGTAGGTACTCCAGTAGTACCTCAGGGTGTTCTGGGCTACACTCTGGCACGACTTATACTGCTATTGGGGGGTCTGACGTTACCAGTCCCTAGGCCGATATGCGATACTCATACACGAACGGACCGGACTGTATATACATTGTCATTGTTAGGCTCAGTAGGGTTCCAGGATGAGTTCGCTCATCGGCTTTCCTTGAGGTCAGTACATGGACAGCCGTTACGCACAGCTAGTGCCGCTGACGGCTTGTGGTTAAACCCACTGCCATGTTACTGACGAGTCATTAGAGTCCCCCACAGATAGTTTCCCAAGTTCGGGCGAAACGTTGTAGAGGCCGTATGTTTTTATGGTAGGGTTCGGAAAATGCACGTGCGTTTACACACGTGTCATATTTCGGGCAGATAATACTGGTGGGCTTTGGTTTAAGCGGGATCCATGTATTATATTGAGTAGATATAATATCTTTGTCTCAGTTGCATTTATATTCGGTCGTAATACAAATGCGGGTATGTTTATACTGTTACGGGGTTATCCTGAGATTCGTTTCAGGATCGCTTTTGGAAGTTGCCAGTTTCCTGTTTTCTATCACCCGTCTTTAACATTCGGTTAAAGACGGATTTATCTTTTCTTGAGGTGAGTCATGAGTGTGTGGAAGGTTCTAGAAGCTTCTAGATAGTGACTAGGCTTCATGACTCATTAGTGCATTAATTGTTCATTTAATGTTTATGGTGACTAGATTAATGTATCTTCATTTGCATTAATTGTTGTTGCAAGGTGTCTTGTGACTCATTTGTTCATTATTGTTATGGTTACCTCTTCCTTGCTCCTACACTCACCTCCCCCCTTTTATAAGTGGCCGGCCCCTCTCTTGAAAAGATTATGGTTGCTTGGAAAAAAGATTTTGATAGTTTTGGTTGATAGAAATTAGATGTGATCCATTTCTCATTTTCATTCGATCCAAAAGGCAACTTCATTAACCGTTCATCTATAGTTTTGGATGTAACGAGACAAAATGTTCTACTCATTCTCTACATCATTCTTGGTCATCTCTTCTAGCAAACCTGATGACCGAGTTGCCTCGGGTCAGAGGCGGGAGCCCGTTTAAAGATCCGTTGACGTGGTGCCACCTGGATGAGCAGACTGGAGATCGAGCGAGATCAGAGCAGCCGCAACAAAGCGTGGGATGATGGTTAAATAACGAAAGACTCGGATCGTTCGGTATAACATTTCTACCCACTTTATAGTTTGTTAGTCTAACAATAATGGCAGATCCGGGTTACAGTATACGATAGCGCCAGTTAAAAAGTTTTTATTCCGTATTTGGCGTCTGGTAGACGGCCGGGGCGCTACCGTAGATTTACACCTAGTCCTCGCCGAACACGGCAGTGAACCCGTGGGAAGCATCTACAGCAAAATTCCTGATTATGTGGAACGCGGCTTATGTCAATCCTGACCCCGTGGGAAACGTCCAGAGCGGATCCTGGTCCTCAAAGAGCACGGCAGTGAACCCGTGCGAAGCATCCAGAGTGGAGCCTGGTCCTTGCCGAACACGGCAGTGAACCCGTGGGAAGCATCCAGAGCGAAATTCCTGGTTACGTGGAACGCGACTTATGTTAATCCTGACCCCGTGGGAAACGTCCAGAGCGGATCCTGGTCCTCACAGAGCACGGCAGTGAACCCGTGTGAAGCATCCAGAGCGGAGCCTAGTCCTCGCCGAACACGGTAGTGAACCCGTAGGAAGCATCTAGAGAAAAATTCCTGGTTACGTGTAACGCAGCTTATGTCAATCCTGACCCCGTGGGAAACGTCTAGAGCGGATCCTGGTCCTTGCAGAGTACGGCAGTGAACCCGTGGAAGCATCCAGAGTAGATCCTAGTCCTCGCTGAACATGGCAGTGAACCCGTGGGAAGCATCTAGAGCAAAATTCCTGGTTACGTGGAACACGGCTTATATCAATTCTGACCCCGTGGGAAGCGTCCAGAGCGGATCCTGGTCCTCGCAGAGCACGGCAGTGAACCCATGTGAAGCATCCAGAGCGGACCCTAGTCCTCGCCGAACACGGCAATGAACCCATAGGAAGCATCTAGAGCAAAATTCCTGGTTACGTGGAACGCGATTAATGTCAACTCTGACCCCGTGGGAAATGTCCAGAGCGGAGCCTAGTCCTCGCCGAACACGGCAATGAACCCGTGGGAAGCATCCAGAGCAAAATTCCTGGCTACGTAGAACGCGGCTAATGTCAACTCTAACCCCGTGGGAAACGTCCAGATCGGAGCCTAGTCCTCGCCAAACACGGCAGTGAACCCGTGGGAAGCTTCTAGAGCAAAATTCCTGGTCACGTGGAACGCGGATAATGTCAACTCTGACCCCGTGGGAAACGTCCAGAGCGGAGCCTGGTCCTCGCAGAACACGGCAGTGAACCCGTGGGAAGCATCTAGAGCAACCCCTGACTCCGTGAAATACGGATAAGGCCAACTTCACCCATCACTTGCAGGTCCTTACGACTCGTAAGGGTGCAAATTTTCTTGTGAGATCCTTACGACTTTCAAGAGAAAACATGCACTTAGGAATCCTCGCGATTCTTAAGGAGAAACCACACCTACGGGATCCTCTCGACCGGTAGGGAGAAAATTCTTTATGAAACCCCCACGGCTCATAAAGTTGAAAAGTCTTAGGAGGCAGACCTTAACCCTGAATCCTAAGCCATCGTTGTCCTGCAGAGAAATTGAGATAGACTATCCACAGAATACATTCAGTCAAAGAGATACACCATCGTGAAGAAGAAATATGTCTTTTATTCATGAACCAAAATGAATACAAAGTACAATTCGTGGAAGAAACAAAAAAATATACTCTTATTCAGGAGTATGTACAAAGAAAAAAATATATCTACAAGTCTTCAAGTCGACGGGAGATTTAGCAGATTTGCCAGTTCATCCCTTTTTCGCTAAGCCTCGCCTTCGTAATTCAGTATTGTCAGAAGACGGGCCTCCTCCTGAGCTTGCTGGGCCTGGTATGAGGCAAGCCTGCCTTCAAGCTCTTTCTCAGTAGCCTTATGAGTCTCAACCATTTCACGAGTGAACACGGCGGCTTTATCGATGGCCACCACCTCCTTGATGGCCTCTTGAAGCACTCGCCATAGTTCATATGCTTTATTGGCCTTGGCCGTAAGGTTGGCCTGAAGCTCTATCAGCGCTTTCGAAGCCAGCTCCCTCTTCAAAAACTTGCGGCCAAGCTTCTTCTCACAAGATATCATGTTCACAGCACACAGCTCAATTAGACCCCGCAAGCTCGCCTTCTCAGCCACAACCTCTGGAGAAAGAGGTGTACATCCAGGACTATATAAACAAGCCTCCATTCGACGACAATACTCGCTATAAAAAGCACAAGCCGCTTGACGTGGGAAGTAACAAGAAAAGTCTCCAACGTTTACCCTATCAAGTATGCACCTGCAACTATATGAATGTTTAAAAGGAAATGATGCCCAGAGCACTGGTGTGCATGCAACACAATGATGATGCTTGCAATTAAAGAAAGTTCTCGTAAAAGAAAATATATAAAGCTCATTTACGCAAGCAAGACGCACGTACGAGTATCCGACAAACATGAAAATTCAGTAGAAAGCATGTAACAGCCAATGATAAAAGGAGTACATCGATTCAAACACACTACACCACTGGGAAAAGATCACTAAACAAGGGATCAGTGGCACAAGGGTTAACAAAACAAAGTACAAAATTTTCCAACTCTCTCGCCGCCTTCTCCAGCACATCGAAACGACGATTCTCACGAGGAGTGGCTCCCCACCGATTAGCGCCATGTTCATCCCTAAAAGCAAACATAATAGCCCGCCGAGCTCTTATCTGGCCCAACAGGTGAACTAAGCAATCTTTCAGAGCCTGAGTAATCAGGCACGCCTCATAAAAGCACTCAATCTTGTCTTCGGCCGCATCAAGCATCGCAAGGGTCATCTCCACTGGGTGAGGAGGGATGTCAGCAAGCACGGCAAGAAGAATCATCCGGAACCAAATGGATCCATTGGAAGAGGGGACCCCTTTTGGATCAAAAGTTCATACATCACTGCGTCACATTCAGCATCGGTGAGCAGAGGATCCACTAGTCGCGCGGCAAAATGAGGAATCATCTCCTCAATGAGTACCTCCCATGGTTGTCAACAAGCATGGGGGCGGTTGCAAGCCATAGCACTTAATTATTTTCTCAAGATAAATCACTTTAAGTTATAGTTGGAGTTCTCTATGAAGAAAGAAGGAAAACTATGCCTTCAAGTTATAAAGGGGAGCATTAAATGTTGCGCACGGGATGAAACCATTTCCAAAGCAAAAGAAAAGAGGGAAAGACATTGGAATCAAAGAGGCGGGACTATTTCCAAAGCCCCTCTCTGCATTCAATATCTTACACAGAAAAAGTTGCATGGGAAATTAAACAACCCCGTCAATGGGGCCTCACGTGTAGAGCACATGAGCATCAACCGTGACATGCAGTGAAAAGTAAAACAATATCGCACGTAAATAACACGTGCATGAATACCGATGTGAGATTGAAATCCCCAACAATGCCTCACATGCCAAACACGTGAGCGGCAACAATGATATGACAAAACGGCATGAAGGAAAGCATACGAACACCAAAGGGAAAGAAAAAACTTATCATCTATACTTTAATAGTTCATACAAAAATAAGAAGAAACATTTACAATGGTAAGACATCAAGTCCGGGACACGGATTGAGAAATTCAAAAGTAAGGCCGTCTAAGATGTTTCTGGCCTCCATAGCCATTCTCGTGTGCTTCCTCTCGCACTCGCAAGCATTGGGATCTCCGCTGATGTCCTCCACCCTCCGATAGGCAGAGAGTATCGTCGCCTGTTGAAAAGCTTGATGCAAGATATCGATAAGATTGTTTCTCCTTTTCTTGGAGATTAGGCCCATCGAATACACTGAATGTACCTTATCTTCGGCATCATCCAAAGCCTTAAGCGGCATGCCTGCATAGAATAAAGGAAGCGCTTCCCAGATCGCCCTCACAATGAGTTTCAAAAGAGAAGAGCGACGAAGGAGTAATCGACCATTGTACTCGTTGAAGCGGCTCATGATCTCAGCACACTGAGCGTTAGTGAACTCCTGGTTCTGGCTGCGGCCCAATGCCCGAATGTCTCCGTAAGAAATGATCTCATCAAGATCATACAAATGGATAGCCATAGTATCTGAAATAAAGATCATGAGAATTTAATGGATAAGCCAGCCAAGAAGAATGCTTGTTTAAACGAACAGTGGATTTCGAACAACTCTACACATTCCCTAGGGAGAACACCCACTGCAAACTTCTTCTTCTTGGTTGTGAAGAAGACAACTCAGGGCAAGAAAACCCAAAGAGTTCTATAGGAAGAACTGAGTTCTTCATAGTAATTAAATTCCTTTTGAAAAAGGGAATTAAATTCCCAGAAACTTCTTTTTCCAGAGCCAGAGCTCTTTGAGGATGGAATTAAATTCCAGGGGAAAGACAAACATCACCATTGACCCCTGAAGATCAGAAAAACCCTAAGAGATCTATGATTTGAAGATTAAATGGTTCTCTATTTTTTTTAGAGAGTTTCAAAAAGATGGGTTTGTTTCCCCAATCAGAGCAAAGCTCTGTTGAAATTCAAAATTCAAATTTTAAAGCAACGCTTCAAATCTCGGGCGCAACGCGTCACGTGTCAGGCGCTGATACGTGAGTGCAGCGCCCAAGAAGGCGCGTCCAATCAGAACAAAACTCTATTTAAGGCAAAATTAAAGGAAGCAACGCTTCAGTTGTGCAAGCACTGCGCTGCGCGACGCGTGACACGTGTCACGCGCTGGGGCATTTACGCTAAACAGAATTAAGATTTTAAAGAAATCTTTCTGTTCTTGTTAAAACAAGAAGATTTTCTTCTGTAAAACAGAAGCCCTTGGATCGGGGAAAATTCCCCAAATCACTCAGAGAAAGATCTCGTTAACAAATTCAACAAACTTATGGGCACTATATAAAGACCCCTAGACCTCAAATCAAAAGCATCAACATTTTTTGAGAAATCGAGAGTTTCAAACAGAGAGAACTCTGAAAAAGTTTCAAGAAAAAGGTAAAAACCTTCATAAAAATAGAAGAAATTTCTTCTAATAGATCATGGATCTAAACATAATAAACAGTGCTTTGCACTTCTTATGAACCACTGGTTCTTTAAATAAGAAAAACAAGAAATATTTGTTTTTCTTTGACTCTCATTAGATCGAAGAAAACAAATAGTGCTTTGCACTTCTTTTATGAACCATTGGTTCTTGAATCTAAAAGATTCTTAAATTAATAGTGCTTTGCACTTATAAATCTGCACTGCTGCGCTCTTGGGCTGGCGCAAGCCACCATAGAGCACCACGTGTCAGTATCTGAACCACTTGCGCTATGCGCTTTAAGATAGAGCTTTGCTCTCTGTAATTGGCGCAACTCACCAGAGTGCGCCACGTGTCAGCAGTGCAAGCGCGGCGTACTAGCGCAGCGCACTGCGCTTGCATGACACGTGTCGTCACCACAAGCGCTTGCGCTCTTTGATTGGCGCAAAGCGCCTGAAATTCAATGCATTTCTTTTGTTAAAGGGCTAGGCCCAAGTCAAAAAGACCTGCAGGCCAGAACAAATTACAAAGCAATAAAAAGGGCAGAGCCCAAGTAAAATTGATGCTCTGCATCATTTATAAATGGGCAGAGCCCAAAACAAATTGATGCTCTGCATCCTTTATGGATAGAGCCCAAATAAAAATAAAAATAAATGCAATGCAAAAGCAAATAAAATGCTGAACATCTTCAACTGGACTTAGCCCAATTTTGGTCGTAAGTCCTCAAATTAAATTGACTGAGCAAGATTGCTCTCTTAAATCAATTTACCTCCGGTTCAAGGGTACATCTCCGAACTCCTCTGACGCCTGTTGTTGTAATCCTTCAACGACGTTAGAGAGGTGACGGGTCCCGACGACCACATATGAATATGGACCGCGGGGTCCTTAAACTCGTGGACCGAAACGTCCTTAAACTAATATCGGACCGGAACGTCCTTAAACTAATATCGGACCGGAACGTCCTTAAACTAATATCAGACCGGAACATCCCTAAACTGGTGATGGACCACCACGTCCCTAAACTGGAACAGTAAAGCCTCCAAACGCTCTTTTGCCGGATCTAAACGATCCCGTTTAAGTTGATCTTAGCCCCAAACACGGCTAACGTATCCTTAAACATTCAAATGGACTATAAAACTCTAAATCAACTTTGGTTCAAGGGTACATCTCTGACTCCTCTGACAACTATCGTTGTAATCCTTCAACGACGTCAGAGAGGTGATGAGTCCCGACAGCCATATATTAAATGGACCACTACATCCTTTAACTGGAAATGGATCTAGACGATCCCGTTAAGTTGATCTTAGTCTCAAATCAGACTAACGTATCCTTAACGAACGTTTAAGTTGATCTTAGTCTCAATGCGGCTAACGTATCCTTAAACTAAAAACACCAAACCCAAATCTAAGTAAATACGGATTTGGACTAATCCACGTCCTACGGGCGACGGCATTACTCAGTCTCCGTATACAATCCACGGGCAACCACAAACAAAACAAACACCCACGACACGAAGTGAAATTCTGGAGAAGGAGAAAATTGTTACCGCGATGCGGTAGCGTAATTAACTGCAGGGGCTTGCGCCTGCAGGGAAGAGCGTCCCCACAATCAAAAACCCCTCAAGCGAGGGGGAATCTGACGAAGTCTGCTACATCTGCCGCATCCGTCTAAACCTCCGATACACGGTGCCATAAATCAACTTGGCATCTTCGGAGAGGTAGACGGATAAAACCATATAGCATCTGCCCCAAATCTCAGGCTAGACGTCCTCACGTCGTCGCCGTCTTTCGGAGGGGAACAGATTCTGGCACGCCCGGTGGGACCTTTTCCTCTTTCCACTCCACACTTCGTGTGTCGTCTTCGCGAACGAATCGCGGTTTGTTAATGGTTGCCTTTGGATTTTCAAGTTACTAAGATTTGGTCTTTTGTCTGGCGCAGAACTCAAGCATCCATGGCCTTTAACTGCACCAACTGCTCGAAGTGCCACTGCAACGGACGCTCCACCTCACCTAGAGGTGTAGCATATGGGCCCCAAGCTGCTTCCTTCCTCGCTCTGCCGATAGAACAGGTGGCCCAGGCCACCACCGGCCTGTTTTTCGGGACCATGATCCCGCCTTCAAGCTTCTCTATGCCAATACCTGCACCGGAAGTGAATAAGAAGTCGGTCTTCGACCGGCTCACTGCCATGACGGCCCCTGTCAACGGGTCGACCACTACCAAACCAACAGCCTCTGTTTTCTCCAGGCTGGATCAGAACTCTAAATTGGCTGTCCCAACGGAGGCAATAGCCGCTGCTCCAGAAGTCGTCAAGACGGCTTCCCCTGTCAAAGAGTCATTCTTTTCAAGACTGACTATTCCTGCTCCTGCACCTGCTCGAGGATCTGTCTTCGACAAGTTGAATATCATCCCTCAAAGGACAACCTCAGTCTTTGAGAGGTTAACACCAGCGGTGCCTCATTCAGACAGGGGGCAAAAAGAGGCTGTCTCTATCTCCGAGCCAGTCCTAACGGCTCGTCATGCTCGACGTCACCATTGGCGACGAGTGAGGAAGGCAGGGGGCAACTCCCCCTCAGGGCTAACTCTACCGGCTCCAGAGGTGGATGTCAACGCTGCTGTTCCAACTGGGAACAGTTTTGAACTGTTGAGGAGGGTACGTAAAAACTCTCCAACCGCTACATTGAAAAGATCTCCTCCGCCCGCGGAGAGAGTTCCGGAAACACGGCAAGAACAGCCCCCTCAACGGCTGTCCTCAAAAATATACAAAGTTTGGCGGAGGGTTCAAGATTCCGTGATTGACCCAGGTTATTCTCGTCAACAGAAGAAGGCGAAGGTGCAAAAAGAAAAGGACCGTCCTATTAAACAGCAGAGGACAACAATCACCAGGGTGCCCACTGCAACGGCCCCCTCCACTTCAACGACCCACAAAAGAAGAAGGCCGGAGAAAACCCCCGCGCCCGCGGCAAATGCCAAAGGTGGTGAGCCTAAACGCCCTAAGTCCGGGGGCATGATAGTTCATACAGTTTATATGGCATCGGGAAATGAGGATAGCCGCGCATCCACGGGTCATAGACCGCTTACACGGTCAGTGACCAAGGCTCAGGAGAAACAGCAAAAGCTCCAGGAGATGATGTCCGTGATGGCCGCACTCACAGGGCCAAAAGAAACCCCTGAAACGTCCTCGGATGAACGTCAGGAACAAGAAACTGACGCCGAATTCCTTCGTCGCATACTAGAGAAGAAGAATAAAGAAGCTGCGGAACAGGCAGCCAGCATAAAAAAAATGGCCTTCCTGTTCCAGGACATGGTGGGCATGATGATTCAACAGGATCCACCTGCTGAAGATCCCCCGATCATCCTTGAAGATGATAGGGGAGAAACGTCGAATCCTCCTCCGGCTCTGTCAACAGCCAAGGAGGAGGCAATCTCCAAAGCCGACCTGGACGAATATATAACTCAGCAGATCCGGGTTCATCAAGCGACTGAAGCAGCGGGTCAGGTGGTAAAAACGGGGCGACCGTATCCGGGCTGGTACGACCAGATCAAGTACCCGCCAGGTTATACGATACCAAAATTCCATGTGTATAAGGGGACTGGCAATCCTCACCAGCATATCGCCCAGTTCAGGGCGCTTTGCGGCAACACTGGCGGTGATGATAAATTGTTGCTCCGCCAGTTCGTTGGTAGCTTGTCAGATACGGCGTTCGAGTGGTATTCCGAGCTCCCGAATGACTCGATCAAGACTTTTGCTGAAATGGAACTGCTATTTACCCAACATTTCGCGAGTGCCAGCGAGCGTACCCCAATAACGGCATTGATTAATGCCAGGGTAAAGCCGGGCGAGACATGGGTCCAATATGCTATACGGTGGCGTAATTTATGGTCAAAATGCGAGCAACGCATTGAAGAAGCTCCTGCAGTGGGTATGTTTGTGGGAACCCTCGATCCGCAAGCAACCATCTCGCAATTTATGGTCTTCAAGCCGACCACCTTCCAGGCACTAATCGACAAGCTGGCGCAAATGGATCAAATGGGCCATAAACCTCCTTTTCCAAAGCCGGACTCCCGAAATGAGAAAGGAAAAGGAAAAGCGATCGTTGTTGCTAATGCTCAACAGTAACCGAACATCTCGAAGCCGGTCGTTCGTCAAAATAATATGCGCCCGTACATAGCCCTTGAGGAGAGGATGGGACGTCCTTACTCGTTTCCCCGAGATAAAACGAGAAGGTTATTCGAGCTGGCGTTGCGCAACCGACTCATAAATCTGCCAGATCCAAAACGTCCGTCGCAACCAAGTGATGTCAATGAGCCCAACTACTGTCCTTATCATCGAGTACCGGGTCATCCGATCGAGGATTGCTACGTCTTCAAAAATTGGCTTGAAGACCAGTACCGACAGGGCAAGTTTGCATTGTATGACAAATGGAAGGTGAATCCACCACAGCCCCACACCTCTAAGGGAATGAATACGCCGGGGGCAACATGCTCTGTCGTTGAAGAAGCTCCTTGGGAGGTTGTATTATCAGCCAAGACAAAGAGGATACTAAATGATCTTCAATTTTGCCCAGCAATCAAGTGGAAGAACCCGTTGGAGCTGCAGATCATTGAAGGGATGTTGAAGCCTCGTCCAACTCAAAAGATCGATGGAGGTGGCCCAAGCATTCACAACCAGCCGTCGAAATCTTCAAAGAAGAAGAAAAGGAAGTCAAAGAAGCCCGTGAAACCTGGCGACAAGCGCACGGACTTGCAAAAACAAATTGACGCGCTGGAGGAATATAACCAGAAGGCATGGACTCCCATTACACTCCAAGAGTTCCTCAACCACGTCTTTAAAGAGGAAGGTGAGGGAGAAAGTTCGTCGGATGAATCTGATGAATACGTGGCGAGCTGTCATACGATTTCTCATTCGCTCATGAACAATGAGGAGACTCCTTGTACTGAAACGCTGGGGGCAGATCCCGAACCAAAAATTCTAGAGCCATCGGATGAAGTAATCGATGCATTCCTCAATGAAGCTCTCTTAAAAAGCAAAGCTGATCGGGAGCGCGAGGAGGTTATATTCGAAAGGGCCAAACGCCAACGCCTTGACGAAAGAATTGAGATACTCCCGTTGGAGCAAAGTACACCCACTGTGGATAAAATCAAATTCAAGATGAGGAAGAGGTTTGCTAAAGCCGTGTCAATGGGTATGAAGCTACCATCCTCTGAGGGAAGCGTTACTGGTGAAGCGGAAATACACCCCTCCTATTGCTTGTATCATCGGAAGATTTCGCATCCCACTGAGGAGTGCAAAGCTTTCGATAGATGGTGGAAAGGATATGTTTCTCACCGACAACAGGTTAAGCGGGAGAAACGCAAGACTCGCCGGGAGCAAAACAGTGCGACCGAAGGGCTTAATAGAACTACCGGCAACTGTCGCATGGTCAACGCCGGAGGATCACAAGTACTCATATTCGGGAGAGATTCTGATGAAGAGCTGGAGCTTGCCCCTCTCTTCAAAGAGTCCACTTTGGGAAAAGAAGAAGAGCCGAAGATTTGTGAAAATATCCGGCTGCGTAATCGCATGTTGCCCGAAAAGAATCTCGGACCCCCAAACATAGGAGACAAAGGGAAAGAAAAGGTCCCTGAGGAGATCGCCTTGGATGACCAAGTCATGGAAGAGCTAACTGCCAAAGACCCGCCGAAAAGGAATAAGGTGGATTACAACGTCTTAGCGCATCTGAGGAAGCTACCCTCGCAACTCAGCATTCTTGACGCCCTTTTACTATCAAAGGAGGCGAAAGATTTGTTAATTAAGGCACTACAAGACCCGGAGCAGTTCCAAGCTTTCCTGGCCGAAGAAAAGATGAAGGATGAACTGGAAGAAGTGCACACGGCCGATGTCACTTTCGGCGATGAAGACCTTCTCCTTGGGACGTGCGAACACAATCGCCCCCTCTATGTCTCAGGATACTGCCATAATATAAAGATAGGCAAAATCCTGATCGATAACGGGTCGTCTGTTAACCTACTCAATGTGCGGGTTTTAAAGGAAATCTGCATGAGCGTTCAACACCTCGCTCGAGACAAGATCACCATCTCCGGGTTCGACTCCCAATCATCAAAGACTCTTGGATCTGTGATACTGACGCTACGCTTCGGGCTGCTCGTCACGGACATTAAATTCCACGTCATAGATGCCAAGACATGCTACAACGCTCTGCTTGGCCGACCATGGTTACACGAGTACAACATCATCCCTTCTATACAGCATCAGTGTATGAAATATTTTAGGGATGGTCTCGAGTATACCGTGAAGGGAGAATTGAATCATTTTTCCGTGAACGAGTTCACAAATATGAAGATGACAAATACTTCTTGCCGAATTTCGAAGACACGGAAAGGTGTCGCAAGCCGGAGAATAAAACTGACGCTACCATCCCTGTCTTCGGCAGTGATACCGAGGAGGAAGAGGAGATAGTTTATTCGGGTCCTCCCCAATACATCAAGCCGGGACCATCCGCTCCTACGTTGATCTTTGGTAGTGATTCGGAGGATGAGGTCCATGCTGTATTCTCTGCTCGACCTTCAATACGAGCTTCCGCTGACGAAGAGCAAAGTCTACAAGTCGCCATGGTGCCGCTTAAACATTATAAAGAACTGGATGCGCTCGACACCGACAGCGTAGAGGAGCTGCAGACGTTCTATGTCCCGCCCAAGCGAGAAGGCGAAGAGGCAATTCTATTCTACCGCTCTGAAGAAAATAAAGTGGAGAAAGAAATCTGGCACGGGGCGGATCCTACGCTGAACAGACTTCAACCCATCCGTTTACCCAGATATTATACAGAAGGCTTGAAGAAGCTGTTGAAGCGCCAAGGGATACCCTTCAAACAGACCGTTATGAAGGCCAAATTCTATGATAGGGTCTGGAATGTCCCCGGAACTCAGCATAAGCTGCCTAGTGGAAGGATGGAGACAATCGGGCTCGGATACATTCGCCCAAAGAAACGAGAGCTGCTCCGTGACTGTTACGTCGTGCATGACTTCAATGAAGAAGCAGATGCTCAAAGGGAGGACACTAATCCTGAACCAGTAAAAATTCATAATGCAAAAGTGCCCAGTCCGTCGTTTGAAGAACAAATGGATAGTCTTATAAGGGAAGCTGGTCAAAAAGTCCGAGATGATCACAACCGCGAAATGGCCATCTATGAGAAAGCCAAAACGCAACGCCTCCTTCAACAGGCCGTCAAAGATGAAAGTGCCACCCCCTGTCAACCTGTTATAAAACATGCTCGACGTAGAGGCAGAAACAAATCGAAAGGTCAAAAAAGCGCTCAACAGCAACAAAGCAGGGCTAAGAAGCCACGCAAACGGGAGTCGAGCGTTATTGATCTATCCCTCATGAAGAAAATGGGTCGAGCGTACTCGTTTCCTCGGGACAAGACGAAGAAGATACTTGATCTTGCTCTAAAACATTAAATGCTTACACTGCCGGAGTCCAAAAATCCCGAACAAGCAGGCAAAGTCTCTGACCCAAACTATTGCAATTACCATCGAGTAATAGGGCATCCTCTTGAAGATTGCTTCACCTTCAAGAATTGGGTTGAAGATCAGTATCGGCTTGGCAAATTCGCTCTGTCTGACAACTGGAGGATAGCGCCGCCACAGAAGCATGAACCCAAAGCCACAGGAACAGAACCAACTCCACATTGGGATTGGAAGCGGATTCGCACTTGTCACATGATAACAATATTAAAAGAAGAGCCCGAGAACATGGACAGTCTTCCCTGGTGCTTCGAAAATAGCAATGATGAAGTGATCTCAGAATTTCTGCCAGCTCCGAAAGAACTGGAGGATGGGATACATACAACTGTAGATAACCTCAAGAAAATTGAGTTGGGGACGGCAAATGATCCACGGTCGACATTCGTCAGTGAGCTGCTATCTGAGGAAAGGGTGGCTGCGTTAAAAGATATCCTTGTACAGCACAAAGATTTCTTCTCATGGAGCTATTCCGAAATGCCGGGACTAGATCCAGAAATTGCTGTGCACAAATTGGCGATATCCCCGGACGTCAAGCCAGTCAAACAGGCGTCGAGGAGAATGCGGCTCGAGCTTGAGATGAGCATCAACGCCGAGGTTAAGAAGTTAATCGACTCTGGCTTTATCTAGGAGGTTCAATATCCTGAATGGATCGCTAACATCGTCCCGGTGATGAAGAAAAATAGGACATTGCGCATATGCGTAGACTTCCGGGATCTTAATAAAGCTTGTCCGAAGGACGATTTCCCAGTGCTAGTCACCGAACTGATGATAGACAATACATCCACTCATGAGGTTTTCTCCTTCATGGACGGCTCATCAAGGTATAATCAAATAAAAATGCACCCCCAAGACCAGAAGCACACTGCTTTTCGGACTCCTTTGGGAATATTCTGTTATAAAGTAATGCCCTTCGGATTAAAGAACGCCGGTGCCACCTACCAGAGGGCCATGACGAAGATCTTCAATGACCTCATACACGAAATCGTCGAATGCTATATCGACGATCTCGTGGTTAAAAGCAAATCATACGAGGAGCATCTTGAGCACCTAAAGACTGTATTTCGACACCTTCGACAATACAACTTGAAGATGAACCCTGTCAAGTGTGCATTCGGAGTTTCTTCGGGCAAATTCCTGGGATTCATCATCCGACACCGAGGTATCGAAATAGATCCGTCTAAGATCAAGACGATCATGGAAATGCCTCCGCCGAGAACTCTCAAACAGTTGCGGTCTCTCCAAGGAAAGCTCGCATATATTCGGCGATTTATAGCCAACCTCTCTGGCAAGTGCCGCCCTTACAGTCACCTGATGAAGAAGGGAACTCCATTCGTCTGGGATCAAAAATGCCAGGGCGTGCTGGACGAGATTAAACAGTACCTGCAGGACCCGCCAGTGTTGGCCGCTCCGGTTAAGGGAAAGCCTCTCATTCTTTACACAACCGCCCTCGAAGGTTCTTTAGGCGCATTATGGGCGCAAGAGAATGACCAGGGGAAAGAAAGAGCACTCTACTACTTAAGTCGAGTTCTACTGGGGGCAGAAAGCAACTATTCACCTATTGAAAAACATTGCCTGGCGTTGATCTTCGCGATAACAAAGCTCAGGCACTATGCGTTGGCGCATGAGGTCCGTCTCATTTCGAAGGTGGACCCTCTTAAATACTTAATATCAAAAGCCATATTGATGGGACGACTCGCTAAATGGGCTCTGCTCTTGATGGAGTTCTCGATAACCTATCAAGCTCGCATGGCAGTGAAAGGCCAGGCCATCGCCGACTTCCTCGCTGAGCATCCGATAGCCACCGATTCTCCTCTAAATTGCGATCTTCCAGACGAACATGCGTTTGATGCGATCGACGGTAGTGATACCCCATGGGAGCTTTATTTCGATGGAGCATCTTCCGTAAAGAAGCGCAAACAAGGTACCCCCATAATCAAATCGGGGGTAGGACTCATCTTTGTAACTCCACAAGGAGGGATAATGCGCTTTGCTTTCTCCCTAACAGAGCCGAGGACGAACAATGAAACCGAATACGAAGCTTTGATAGCAGGCCTCGAGATCGCCATCGACATGGGAATTGAAAATCTCCTGATATACGGAGATTCTCAACTGGTCGTTAGTCAAGTAAACGGCGACTATCAAACGTGCAAACCGGAGTTGGTGAAGTACGGTGAAAAGGTGCAACAACTGTTGACCCAAATTCTCTCCTATACTTTGGAAAGCATACCGCGAGCGGAAAACAACAAAGCAGACGCGTTGGCCAAACTTGCTAAAGAACTGGCTGACGAGAACCTCGATGACGTTAGAATCGTGGTACAAAGCCGTCGGGTGCTTGCCCCAACAGAAATATCTCCGGAATCATCCGAGGAAAAGGGGGCGACTGAACAGACGACCTTGCAAATAAAAGATCGGGAAAAGGCTGAAGATTGGAGGGAAGTCTTCATAGACTACTTTAAGTCCCACCGAATACCTGAAGAAGCGTCCACAAGACATCAGCTCATGAAACGAGCTCTGTCTTTCCCCTTCGTCAATGATACTCTATACAAGAGATCATTCGATTCTCTGTGGCTGAGATGCTTAGGACCTAAAGAAGCAGAAAGAGTCGTTCACGAAGTTCATGACGGAATCTGCGGTTCTCATCAAGCAGGCCCAAAGATGAAGTTGAAGATCAAACGGATGGGCTACTACTGGCCCACGATGATTCAGGATTGCCTCGAATATACGAAGCAATGCCACTCATGCCAAATCCATGGGAATTTCATCCATCAGCATCCAAATCCGCTACACCCGACAGTGGCTAGCTGGCCATTCGAAATGTAGGGAACTGACATAGTCGGCCCCATCGAACCAGCATCGTCCAAGGGACATTGTTTCATCCTGGCGATGACCGACTACTTCTCAAAATGGGCAGAAGCAGTACCGTTGAGGGAAGTGAAGACGAAGAATATCCTCCATTTCTTCAAGACGCACGTCATATATCGGTTTGGAACTCCGCGACGGATCATCTCCGATAACGGGCCAGCCTACAGAAACCACAAGATCAGTCGCTTCGCACAACAGCATAACATAGACTGGAGATATTCCTCAGTTTATAATCCACGAGCTAATGGTCTAGCCAAGGCCTTCAACAAGACCCTGACGAAGATCATGAAAAAGACGGTGTCCCGAAATAAGAAAGACTGACACGAGAGACTGCAAAAGGCTTTTTGGGCGTATCGAACTACGTTCAAGACGGCCACGAACACAACGCCGTATGCGTTGGTATTTGGGACGGAAGCAGTTCTCCCCCTCGAGGTAGAGTTACCCTCTCTACGAGTGGCAGTCCACTACGAACTGACGGACGAAGAAAATGCTCACCTTCGGCTTGAGGAGCTTGACGCCCTTGATGAAACCCGGCCCATAGCGCAACAAAATCTGGAAGCTTATAAAGCAAAGATGACGCGCTCATATGAAAGATTAACCCGACCGAGGACATTCCGCCAAGGCGAACTCGTGCTAGTGGTCAAAAGGCCTATGATCCCCAATCGCGCCAAGCGGGGAAAATTCGAGCCAAACTACGAAGGCCCGTACATCATAGATAAGGTCTATCAGGGTGGGGCCTATCTACTCATGGACATGCATGGTGAAAGGCCTTTCAGGCCAATAAACGGTCGCTTCCTAAAGAAGTACTACGCTTAATGAGCCATAGCCTAGGTTAATGATAGATGACGACGACTATGTCCGCTCGCTATCTTCCTAAGCTCAAGCTTTATAAGCAATAGCCAGCCTTCTTAATGGCGGACCGAAATGTCCTTAAACTAACAACGGACCGAAACGTCCTTAAACTAATGGCGCAGCATCCGTAAGCTGACGAGATAAAAAAAAAATATAATAAATAAAACGGTATGTCCATAAGCAAAATGGGCATGAATGAAAACCCGAAAGAGCTCCGTGAGTAAAAATAGCAAGGCTACCGGCGAGTGTTCGTGAAAACCCGAAAGGGCGCGACTTCGTAAAAAAAAAAGAAGAAGAAAATAAAAAGAATAAAAAAAACGGTATGTCCATAAGCAAAATGGGCACGGATGAAAACCCGAAAGGGCTCCGTGAGTAAAAACAGCAGGACTACCGGCGAGTGTTTGTGAAAACCCGAAAGGGCGCAACCTCGTTAACAGACACTTATAGGGTCCTCTCGACCTTATAAGGAGAAACCACCCGCGTGAGATCCTTACGACTCACAAGGGAGCAGCACACTTAGGGATCCCCACGATTCCTAAGGAGAAAATACACTTGCGAGATCCTCACGACTCGTAAGGAGAACTCTCTTATGAGACCCTCACGGCTCATAAGATTTGAAAGTCTTAAGTTACAGAGACCTAAACCTGTGCTTAAGCAACCCCCACAACTTCCAATATTGCCTTACAGGTGGCTCAATACTGGACCTTGTATACAATCCACGGGCGCAAATAAACATTTCCCTAACCAAGTCCCATCCGTGACTGGGGATATGTTCGCATGGTGAACAACCCTTGTAAATCCTCTCGATTTATGAGGAGAAAACCCTCCTGTAGGATCCTTACGACTTACAGAGGAACAAACACTTAGGAATCCTCACGATTCCTAAGAAGAAAATACACCTACAAGATCCTCACGACTTGTAGGGAGAAATACCTTTGTGAGACTCTTACGGCTCATGAAGTCAAAAGCCTTAGTCGACAGGACCTTAACCCTGCTCGCTAAGCCACCCTTGTTTGACATCGACAGAGGCAAATGATGATTCGCTCGTGGCAATATCCCAGTTGTAGCGGTGCTGATGCCGAAATCGGTGTTTAATTTCAGGTTTACGGCGAAAAGCCAGTAGGCCGCACATGCATATGAAATAGCCGAAATGATGGGGCAACTTGCAATAAAAAGCAGCAAGTAAAAATGTATGCATGCAAAATAGCCGAAATGATGGGGCAACTCGCAATAAAAAGCAGCGAGTAAAAACAAAATAAACAGCCGAAATGATTGGGCACCGCGAAAAATAGCCGAAATGATTGGGCAATCGCGACCTTCGCGATATAAAAGCTGAAATGATAGAGCATCGCAGAAGTGAAACAAAAAAAAAAGAAATGATAAAACTTTGGCCCTACAGTTAAGATCACATCGATCCCTGTATACAATCCAACGGCGTAAACAAAGAGGGAACCATACTTTCCCAACAGGATCCGCCAGAAAATTTCGACGGTTCATCCCAACTCTGAAGAAACCAATGTCTTCAGCAAAATACCTCAGCTCAGGGAAACAAACAATCCTTGAAAAGAGCCTCCTGATCCGCGTCGACTCGTAGAGCAACCAGTGCCTCCGTGGGAAATTCTCGACTCGTTTCAACACCAAGGAAACAAATAATCCTTGGCAAATACCTCAACTCAGGGAAACAAACAATCCTTAATGAGAGCCTCCTGATCCGCGTCGACTCGCAGAGCGACCAATGCCTCCGTAGGAAATTCTTGACTCGTTTCAACACCAAGGAAACAAATAATCCTTGGCAAATACCTTAACTCAAGGAAACAAACAATCCTTGATGAGAGCCTCCTGGTCCGCGTCGACTCGCAGAGCAACCAGTGTCTCCGTGGAAAATTCTCGACTCGTTTCAACACTAGGGAAACAAATAATCCTTGGCACTAGGGAAACAAATAATCCTTAGCAAATACCTCAACTCAGAGAAACAAACAATCCTTGACGAGAGCCTCCTGATTCGCATCGACTCGCAGAGAAACCAGTGTCTCCGTTGGAAATTCTCGATCCGTTTCAACCCCAAGGAAATAAATAATCCTTGGCAAATACCTCAACTCAGGAAAACAAACATCCTTGACGAGAGCCTCCTGATTCGCATCGACTCGCAGAGCAACCAGTGCCTCCGTGAGAAATTCTTGATTCGTTTCAACACCAGGGAAACAAATAATCCCTGGCAAATACCTCAACTCAGGGAAACAAACAATCCTTGACGAGAGCCTCCTGATTCGCGTCGGCTCGCAGAGAAACCAGTGTCTCCGCGGGAAAATTCCTGATTCGTCTCAACTTGCAAGATGAAGCCTCAGGCAGCAGGGACTAAAAAACTTGCTTCCTAATGGGACCCTGCAAGTCAATCTAAAACGGTCTCTTGCATACTATTCACGGGTCTCACTCTCCAAAGTCGAGTTTCGATAAGGAGGAAAACAACCGCTTACGGGTCCTCTCGACTCGTAAGAGGGAAAAATTCTGTTATAGGATCCTTACGACTTACAAGAGAAAACACATTTAGGAATCCTCATGATTCCTAAGGAAAAAACCCACCTACGAGATCCTCTCGATCCGCAGGGAGAAAAGTCTCTGTGAGACCCTCACGGCTCATAGAGTTGAAAAGTCTTAGGCGGCAGATCTGAACCTGTGGCCAAAGCTATCGTTATCTCATAAAGAAATCAAGGTGCTTACTCTATTATCTGCTAATTGTGACAGCATGCTGATAATAAGAAAAGAAAAAGCGAAGAAACAGCACAAGACATTACAAAAAATGTGTATCTTTTATTCATAAACTTGATTGAGTACAGGATACATTGTGCTAAAGAATAAAAAATATATATATACATTTTTTATTTACAAGTACAAACGATACAAAGAGGGATAACTACTGAGGAGGAAGTGTCTTTAAAAAATCCGCAAGCCGCTCTCGCACTTCTTTCAGCGCCTCCTCCTGAGTGGCTGTCGCGGCCACCTCCGCTTCCACCTGGGCCCGCTGCTGTAAAAAAGATGAAAGTTGCTCCTCGGCCACCTTCTGGGCTGCTTCCTGGTTGGGTGCATCTCGCTCGACAACGTCAAGCTGTTGCCTTAATGATAACCCTTCGGAAAGACATTGCAGAAGACCCTCAAAGAGAACCTTCAGCCGTGCAGCATTGGCCTCCACCCGAGCATGCGGTTGGGAAGACTTGCTCGAAGTCTCACCGCGCTCCTTACGCCTTGAAATGAATTCTTGCTCAAGATGGCGAAAGTAAGAAGCGCTCTGCTCAATCCATGCTGTTCTTTGATTACTGGCGGCTAAGGTCTCGGGAGCGGGACGCATCGACTCCAGCTGATGTAGGCGGGCCTCGATCTCCCTGCAATGATTAACCCAAGATGCGATGATGCCCTCGTCATGGAAATTCATGAGTATCACCAGCATCAGGTTAACCGCCGTAGCGAAATCCGCAGCAGGCGTAGGGGTCTCGACGTCGAGCTCCTCAATGTAGTCGCTCAACATACGCAAACTGTTCGCGGTGCCTTTCGAAAATGGACGTCTCAAGTAAGGACCTGCCGGCATTGTGATGCGAGGCTCGAAGGGCGCCGAGACCGAAACGACAGCTGAAAAGAAACAAGATTTGATCAGATAACAGTTCAGGAAATAAAAAAGGGGGAGTTATCAATGTGATAGTCGCTGTACCAGCTAAGGCAGGTGGCAAGGCTGGAAGGGCCGGCGGCGCAGCCGATCTTTCATCCCTTCCTTCGATTTGTAGCACTGCAGTCGGGACAAAAAAGAGAGTTATAAGTAATTCCATCAATGAAAAGGAAAGATATCAATGGAAACCATACTTACCAGCGCCACCGGAGGAAGAAGCGAGTTCAGATGGGAAGGAGAAGTGTGGGAACAACACTTGATATAGATGATCAAAGAGCACTCCTGAAAAGACATAACAGTACGATTTTAGTACACAAATTATACGTGTGAAGGATAAGATTAATAAATTTCAAACCCATACCTTCCAACATCTTCGATGGTATGAGAGAGGGTTGAGAAGTGACCACCGCCAAGGCAGTCATTGTAGGCGCTCCCTCGAGCAGTGGGGCATCGACGCTGGCTGCACCTGTGTTACGAAAAAGGTGAATTTGTCAGAAAGGATTGCAAGGTAAAGAAAGACAGCAACTTGGGATTTACCTAATGAGCTGCCGGCTGAAATGGAGGCGACTCCCTCCTCCATCGACATGAGGCCACCGCCCGTGGCCTCATCACCCGACTCGATGGGGATCGTCGTCGTGCTCGCGCAGCCAGGAGACGGCAGAAAATCGTAGACAGGGAGGGCAATGATTGGAGCATTACCGGACTCTTGGGAGAGAGCGGCTGACTCCTCCCCAAGAGTTGTGCTCATCTCACCCGCCATTTCTTCGGGCTCCGCGATCTCCATCGGCTCATCCGCCGTCACTACAAGGTCGCCGGCCTCAAGTGCCTCGTCCGCCACCACCCGGGGCTCAATGGTAATGATCATTTCATCTGCCGCCATTTCAGGCTCAGCATCAATAACTTTCTCGGCTGCAGATCCCTCAGCCTCCATCTCAGGCTCTGCAGCCCCAGCGACGTTGTCGATCGTCAGCTCGAGTTCGGCAGGTGCCGCCTCCTCTGTTTCCTTGGGTTCAACGGTCTCCGCCTCCCCCTCGGTCGGACTTGGCCCTGTAAGATAAAATATATAAGAATCGATGGCATTATAATTCTTACAACAAAATTCTAAGAGAAATATTACCTGAAGTGGATTTATCATTTGCGCTCCGAACTGCGCGCGCCACTTGTTTGCGAGCAGTGGATAGGGCGACAGGGGCCTCTTCGAAGGGAATATCAGCACGAGGGACAGTGCCGGGGCCCGCTCCCGTAGCCAAAGCAGCCCGCCGTGCCTTCGCTTCGCGCCTTGACCGTTTCCTCTCCTCCCGAGCTGTCGCGATCGATCTCTTCGACGCTTCCTTCAAGGCGTCGTCGTCCTCGTTTAGAGATGCCTCCAGAGCCTTTAAGGCATCTCTCATTGGCTCTTCAAGAAGGACCTCCCGCGGTAGTCCCGAGGAAGCAGGAACATCGGCAAATGGCAGAATGTCCGCATCGCTTGGCGGGAACTGCGTCGAGGTTCCTGCGATAAAAAGGGAGAGGTTAGATCGACCATAACGCAAGGAAAATGAAAACTTGATGAATTGAAGCTTACTAAGGCCTAAAGACGCTCTAAGGCGTTATTCCTCTTGGAAGGTCTTGAGGGAAGCGGCAATGGCTTCTTCAGTAGTGATGCCTGTTTGAAGAAAAGAAGGAAAAATGTTAGTCAAAGGAAATAATAAAAATATGATGCAATAGAAAATGCGACTAGTGATTACCTGATGCCGCAAGCTTAGCCAGCCATGCGTCACGCCTCGCTAACCGCTTCGAAGCTTCGAGGGCGGCCTCTAAATCCGTGTCATCCGGCATGACTAATCCCTCGTTAGTCCCATATTCACTCAGGCCCTCGGCATAGGGAGCGTGGGGTTCCTGACCAAACACGACATCAGCGGCGAAGAGCGACTTCTTTTTCTTCTTTTGCTCACCAATCCTAGGTGCCCCCGGGATCGACTTACGCTTGGCAGCCACCTTGGGGCGGCGGGTCCCAATGTCCGCACCCACGCCAGACTCCGGCGAGACTACAACCACTGTCTCCACTGGAGCACAGGGCACTGGTGGTGCGTCCGCAATATCAGGGAGCGGCAATTTGCGTTGGGGACTCTGCGCACGCGGTGGCCCGGCTCTAGCATCTTTCAAAGGGGGAACTACCGGGGTCCTTGGCACCAAAGGAGCGTTTCGATCGCTACCTGGAGGCGTACCCTTACGGTCGACCAACAATCGCCTTTCCTCCTTTATAACGGCTCCCGTCGCATGATTGTACCATTCTTTATATACATTGAGGAGTCGTGGAGCGTAAGCCGGCGCACTGATAAAAAAGTGAGAACCCGTATTCAGGTGCATGAAATGATGCAGCGCGTTCTCCATCCAGTCTTCAGTGGCAGCAGGTTCCAGTAGGAAAGCTTCCAAGGGTACCCCTTGATCATAGCCCAGTTGTTGGGCAAAACGATGCGGGTTATATCTCATGAAAATTGCCGCACCGTTCTGCCTGAAGACCAGGAAGCCCGGTCTAATAGAATACAGGTGGAGGGTCTCCCGGGCCGTCAAAACTGAGGCTCCATCTTTAAAGGAGTCTTGTAATGGTCGCACCGCAGTGGTGGACGCCTTTCCAATGGTCAATACCTTATCAACAAAGGACATCCCGGCTCCAACGGTGTGAGGGCGAAGGAGTAAACTCCTGGCGTTCCATGGTGATGGGGTTACAATTGATTCGCCGATCAGCTGTATAATGCGAGGAAAACCACACTTGTCGAAGAACGAGGGCCTTTTATGCATGCCGAAGACACCCGCCGTGTGTAGTTCGAGCCACGATATGAAGTAGTGCATCGAGAAGACCACGTGCAGCACCCCAGGCTCATTGGCATCCGCTGCTCGACTGAGGCCATGATATAAGTGTGCCAAGCCGGCGATCCCAACAGCCACTTTTACCCCGATGGTCATCCGGTGGGCTGGGTAAAAGACAGAGGGCCGCATACGGTGAGAGTGCAATGGGATCGCAAACCAACTCAGCCACAACCCGAGAAATCCTAAGAAAAAGGCCTCCTCGTCCATCCCAGGGGCCGCAATTTCTGCAAAAGACATAGTTGGGAAGTCTGGAAGGAAAAAACCCTTTTGGTCTATCTCTTTCTCCGGCAGGTTATCCACACCTAGACCGAAAGGGTCATCAAGGGTAGCGAACTTGGCAGCTTCTGATGAGAGGACGCTTGGACGAAGGAACCGAGCGATGAAATCCTCAAAGCTAACTCCGCGACTCCCATGTTCGATAAAAAGGGCCTCATAAATGTTCAACACCTTAATTAAGCTCGGGAATTGGTGTTGAACAGCATTCTCTGGCGTGAGCCCCCTTACCACCGGCTTAGCACCGAAGACGTACTCGTCTGTCGGGAGCAACTCCTCATAGTGTTCCCCTATAACCGGTAAACCGGATACCTCCGTAAACTCTTCCAGAGAGATTGACACTTCCCGATCCAGGGCGAGGAAAGTGTGGGTAGGAATGTTCCACTGCTCCAGGAAGGTCTTGAACCACCAGGTGGGGAGTGTGGGATATTGGAACAGAGAGACGTACACCGCGGTGTACAATCCTAACCTTATCAACTGCGACTTCTTCATCGACAGGATGTACCGGGCCCACGGCAGATAACCGATCGGGTGGCGGGGGATCAGACCACTGTTATATGATTGCCCCCAAGGTCGCGCCTCGCCCTGACAAATACGGCGTCCTAGGATATCCAAAACCATAGGACGCTGGACCGGAATCGCATCTATGGCGGGATGAAGAAAGCCCTTCGAGGTCCAATCAACCATCTCCACGGCATACTGCATCGAAGGTGGGGTGGCGTAATGAATCGCCGTGATGGGTTCTGACGGTACGGCGCATGTGAAACTCCGTCGATCCATGATAATCTGGTTATACCACGACCCCCAAAGGTGGAGACTCTTATATTTCGGGTCGTGGTCTTTAATCATAGCCAAGACTTCACGGTCCAAGGGCGCCTCGGGAAATCCTTCCTCTGAACGAACAAACGGGAACGAGGTGTCGAGAGACATGATCGCTGGAAAAGAACAAAATAGCCGTCAGTGCTACAATTCCAACGCTTGGCGTTTAAAAATTTTCAATTAATTGAATTTAAAAATTGATTAAATTAAAGTTAATCACACTATACTGCAGTGCAGTGGGTAGGGGACCAAATGGGGACCCACAAAATCTGGATGAAAATGCCTTATTTAATAAGACAGCCTCATCATTGGGTAAGACTGTCAATTAAATAAAAGAGCCCTAAGAGAATATTCTCATTAGTGGGGAATCCCTAGAGACAAGGAGAAAATCTTCTCTTTCAGAGTAAAGCTCTGTCACAGAATGATACTTGTCAAATTCTGGTCTCAAAGGAACAAAATTCCTTAAAAGAGCATAGCTCTATGGTAATAATGGAAAGGTCCATCAGAAAATTTTTACAATTAAAAGAAATAAAATTCTTGGAATCTTGAAAAATCCATGAAAAACTTATGAAAAACTCTTCATTTTTCAGATCTGAAAGATTTACAGTTGATTCAAGAGCAAAGCTTTGTTCATGGGTTAGAACCCATGAACAAGATCTCTGCAGATCTATAAGTTTTTGAGAGCAAAGCTCTGTTTATGAAACCCCAAAGGGATTTCTTAGATCAAAAGATCTATGAGAGCAAAGCTCTTTTGGTTAAGATTGATTTAAATTAATTTGATTTAAATTAATTTTACCTAAAGTTTCTAACTTTGGAAATGAGCAAAGCTCTGAAGTTCTTAAGCAAGAGCAAAGCTCTAGAAAATCAAAAATCTTGAAATGGTGAAGATTTCCTAAGGGCCATAGGTCCTATTTATAAGGCGCTTGCGCCCCTTCAGCTCACCCCTTGATCCAACGATCAAGAGCTTGCCACCGCTGCACTCACGCGCGCGCCACGTGAGCGCAACGGTGGGGGGGCATTTGTTTCCCCAAACAGAGCAAAGCTCTGTTGAAATTCAAAATTCAAATTTTAAAGCAACGCTTCAAATTTCGGGCGCAACGTGCCACGTGTCAGGCGCTGATACGTCAGCGCAGCGCCTAAGAAGGCGCGCCCAATCAGAGCAAAGCTCTATTTAAGGCAAAATTACAGGAAGCAACGCTTCAGTTGCGCTGCGCTTTGCGCTGCGCGACACGTGTCAGCGCAGATGCGCTAGCGCAGTTGCGCTGCGCTGTGCGCTGCGTGACACGTGTCACGCGCTGGGGCATTTACGCCAAACAGAATTAAGATTTTAAAGAAATCTTTCTGTTCTTGTTAAAATAAGAAGATTTTTTCTGTAAAACAGAAGCCCTTGGATCAAAGATCCAACGGTGGGGAAAATTCCCCAAATCACTCAGAGAAAGATCTCGTTAACAAATTCAACAAACTTATGGGCACTATATAAAGACCCCTAGACCTCAAATCAAAAGTATCAACATTTTTTGAGAAATCAAGAGTTTCAAACAGAGAGAACTCTGAAAAAGTTTCAAGAAAAAGGTAAAAACCTTCATAAAATAGAAGAAATTTCTTCTAATAGATCATGGATCTAAACATAATAAACAGTGCTTTGCACTTCTTATGAACCACTGGTTCTTTAAATAAGAAAAACAAGAAATACTTGTTTTTCTTTGACTCTCATTAGATCGAAGAAAACAAATAGTGCTTTGCACTTCTTTTATGAACCATTGGTTCTTGAATCTAAAAGATTCTTAAATTAATAGTGCTTTGCACTTATAAATCTGCACTGTTGCGCTCTTGGGCTGGCGCAAGCCACCAGAGAGCGCCACGTGTCAGTATCTGAACCACTTGCGCTATGCGCTTTAAGATAGAGCTTTGCTCTCTGTAATTGGCGCAACTCACCAGAGTGCGCTACGTGTCAGCAGCGCAAGCGCAGCTCACTGTGCTTGCATGACACGTGTCGTCACCACAAGCGCTTGCGCTCTTTGATTGGCGCAAAGCGCCTGAAATGCAATGCATTTCTTTTGTTAAAGGGCTAGGCCCAAGTCAAAAAGACCTAGCAGGCCAGAACAAATTACAAAGCATTAAAAAGGGCAGAGCCCAAGTAAAATTGATGCTCTGCATCATTTATAAATGGGCAGAGCCCAAAACAAATTGATGCTCTGCATCCTTTATGGATAGAGCCCAAATAAAAATAAAAAGAAATGCAATGCAAAAGCAAATAAAATGCTGAACATCTTCAACTGGACTTAGCCCAATTTTGGCCGTAAGTCCTCAAATTAAATTGACTGAGCAAGATTGCTCTCTTAAATCAATTTACCTCCGGTTCAAGGGTACATCTCCGAACTCCTCTGACGCCTGTCGTTGTAATCCTTCAACGACGTCAGAGAGGTGACGGGTCCCGACGACCACATATGAATATGGACTGCGGGGTCCTTAAACTCATGGACCGAAACGTCCTTAAACTAATATTGGACCGAAACTTCCTTAAACTAATATCGGACAGGAACGTCCTTAAATTAATATCGGACCGAAACGTTCCTAAACTGGCGATGGACCACCACGTCCCTAAACTGGAACAGTAGAGCCTCCAAACGCTCTTTTGCCGGATCTAAACGATCCCGTTTAAGTTGATCTTAGCCCCAAACACGGCTAACGTATCCTTAAACATTCAAATGGACTATAAAACTCTAAATCAACTTTGGTTCAAGGGTACATCTCTGAACTCCTCTGACATCTATCGTTGTAATCCTTCAACGACGTCAGAGAGGTGATGAGTCCCGACAACCATATATTAAATGGACCACTACGTCCTTAAACTGGAAATGGATCTAGACGATCCCGTTAAGTTGATCTTAGTCTCAAATCAGACTAACATATCCTTAACAAACGTTTAAGTTGATCTTAGTCTCAAATGTGGCTAACGTATCCTTAAACTAAAAACACCAAACCCAAATCTAAGTAAATACGGATTTGGACTAATCCACGTTCTACGGGCGACGGCATTACTTAGTCTCCATATACAATCCACGGGCAACCACAAACAAAACAAACACCCACGACACGAAGTGAAATTCTGGAGAAGGAGAAAGTTGTTACCGCGATGCGGTAGCATAATTAACTGCAGGGGCTTGCGCCTGCAGGGAAGAGCGTCCCCACAATCAAGAACCTCTCAAGCGAGGGGGAATCTGACGAAGTCTGCTACATCGGCCGCATCCGTCTAAACCTCCGATACACGGTGCCATAAATCAACTTGGCATCTTCGGAGAGGTAGACGGATAAAACCATATAGCATCTGCCCCAAATCTCAGGCTAGACGTCCTCACGTCGTCGCCGTCTTTCAGAGGGGAACAGGGTTCTTGATTAAAGGGAAAACCCTTGGTGTGGATTTAAAATCCAGTGAAGGTTTCTGTGAAAGTTCTTCGATCGTTCAAAGATCATTACCTGAAGAAAGAGTCTTTCAACAGAGTTAAACTCTGAAAATATTCGAGGCAGAGAACTAAGCTATGGAAAAGAGAATTAAATTCTCAAAAGAAAAAATTTGCAAGGAAGAAGATGAGCAAAGAGTGGAGGCGCTTCTGAAGAGACCCCTGCATTTATAGGATGTGATGGAAATGCTTCATCTCCCCGATTCCCTAGACGGATCCAACGGTCACAAAAGTGACAGCATTGCACTCACGTGCAGACACGTGAGAGCAACGCTGTGGGGGCATTTGTTCCCTGATTAAAAATCAGGAGTTACATCAATGAAGTATCACGTGTTCACACGTGACCAAAGGTCACGTGTTGACACGTGGCGTTTTTACAGAATTAAAATCTGTCAAGAAAAAACACAAGCAAGCGGCTGGGAAGAGACTCTAATTGGGGGTCACGTGCTCACATGTGACCAAGGGTCACGTGCTCCCACGTGACCAAGGGTCACGTGCCAGCACGTGACAGGTTTTGAAAGCCTTACAGTTTAATAGAATAAAAATTCTAAATTTCTCTAAAATCTTTCCAAATGAAAAAGGATTATGGGGAACCGTTGGATTAAAAATCCAGGTGTGATTAAATATTACCAATTGATGGAAAAATCTTAGACAAGGAAAGATTTCCCTAAATCTCACCGAAAATAACAAACAGAATATCTTTGGATTGAAAATCCAATGGTGAATAAAATTCACTGAATGATCTAAAGGATCATATTAATTATGAAAACAAACAAAATCTTTCAATGAAAGATTTATTAAACAAATTGATTCTTTTCCTTCTCCTATAAATAGGAGCCAAGAGGAGGAAAAGAGAGTTTTTTTTGGAGAGATAGAATTTTGGAATCTTGAAATTTCAGAGAGAAAAGAAAGGAGAATATAATTCTCAACAAAGAAAACCCTAGGTAAGAAAAGAAAGGGGCTCAAATTTCACAAAGAGAATTTAATTCTCAAAATCTAAGAGTTTAACTCTTTTGCAAAGGAACTTAGTTCTTCCTCTGGTTGAAGATCTGCAGAAGCAAATCTTCCCATAGGATGAGAATTTAATTCTCATCGGATTGAGATTTTGCCATGAAGATCCAAGACTTAGAGGGAGGATTGAGTTCAGATAATTTAATTCTCCCAAATTTATAGGAATTTAATTCCTCCAAAATATATTAGGGTTTAAACCCTATCTGAGAATTTAATTCTCTCAAGATTTACAGGAATTTAATTCTTTCAAGATATGAAATTTGGGTTTAAACCCTATCTGAGAATTTAATTCTCCAAAAATTATAGGAATTTAATTCCTCCAAAACAGAACTAGGGTTTAACCCTAATTGAGAATTTAATTCTCTCAAATTCACGGGAATTTAATTCCTCCAAAATGAAATTAGGATTTAACCCTACATAAGAATTTAATTCTTTCACAATAGGAATTTAATTCCTCCAAAGTCATAATTAGGGTTTAACTCTACAGAGAATTTAATTCTTAAAAATAACAGAGAACTCAAAAGATCTCCATGCATGCAAAAGACTAAGGTCACGTGTCCCACGTGACCCCTGAAGAGATCCTCAGAAATGAGAAGGAGGAAAGCTTTGAGGCAATGCCTCACGTGCTCCCACGTGACTTACAAAACACAGAAAGAAAAAGCGAAGGAAAATAAAGCTTTGGGCGCTCTCACGTGTCCCCACGTGACCCCTTAGCAAATGCTCTATTGATCAGTGCATAAATCCCCATCACGTGCCGACACGTGATGCTAAAAATAAAATATAAAAAAGAAGTGTTAAACACTTATTTGCAAAGCAAGGTAAAAGGGATCTGGTCCCACTTTCGGGTACCCTCACATGGCCCCACGTGACCCATTCCTATTTAGTGTTTTACACTAATTTAAAGAACTTATTCCCAATGTTTAACACTGGTGTTTTCTAGTGTGCAACACTAATCTGACAACTTCATTTCCAGTTTTTAACACTGTTGTTATCTAGTAACCAAATTGGTTAATTTTCCAGAGGCAAAGCCTCCCATTCAAAATTGAGTAAAAATCGGAGCTATAATGTCTACTGCTCAATCACAGATAAAAATGTTATCAAAGCCCTCAAACTCTTGTTTAGCATTGCTTAGTAATGTGGGCTAAAACTAGACAAATGTTTAATGGTCCAACAGAAGGCCAACACTTCAAACTTAATTGGACTTAACACAAGTTGGCCATAAGTCCTCAATTCAGACATAACAGAGCCAATGTGCTTATAATATAATTAATTGATCTTAGTTCCAAATTGGACTATAGATCATTTAATCCACCTTGGTTCAAGGGTACATCTCTTCACTCTTTTGATATTTGTCGTTGTAATTCCTCAACGTCTTCAAAGAGGTGACGGGTCCCGACAACCACACATTTCATAGACTATGACGTCTCTAAACTACGGACTGTGGGGTCTTTAAACTCATGGACTATGATGTCCTTAACCTCGACCGTGATGTCTTTAAACTAATATCGGACTGTGGGGTCCTTAAACTCATAGACTATGATGTCCTTAACCTCGACCGTGATGTCTTTAAACTAACATCGGACTGTGAGGTCCTTAAACTCATGGACTATGATGTCCTTAACCTCGACCGTGATGTCTTAAAACTAACAACGGACTGTGGGGTCCTTAAACTCATGGACTATGATATCCTTAACCTCGACCGTGATGTCTTTAAACTAACATCGAACTGTGGGGTCCTTAAACTCATGGACTATGATGTCCTTAATCTCGACCGTGATGTCTTAAAACTAACAACAGACGGTGAGGTCCTTAAACTCACAGACTATGATGTCCTTAACATCGACCGTGATGTCTTTAAACTAACAACGGACTGTGGAGTCCTTAAACTCACGGAATATGATGTTCTTAACCTCGACCGCGATGTCTTTAAACTAACATTGGACCGTAATGTCCCTAAGCTAATTATCGATCGCAATGTCACTAAACTAAACAATAGAGCCCAATTGCTCTCTTGTCGGATCTAAACGGTCCTGTTAAGTTGATCTTAGTCTAAAATTAGACTAACGCATCCTTGACAAACGTTTAAGTTGATCTTAGTCTCAAATGAGGCTAACGTATCCTTAAACCCAAACCCCCCAAACCCAAATCTAAGAAAGATACGGATTTGGACTAGTCCACGCCCTACGGGCGACAACATAACTTAGTCTCTGTATACAATCCACGAGCAACCAAACACAAAACAAACACCCACGATGCGAAGTGACCATCTGGAGAAGGAGAAAGTTGTTACCGCGATGCGGTAGCGTAATTAACTGCAGGGGCTTGCGCCTGTAGGGAAGAGCATCCCCACAATCAAAAACCCCTCAAAAGAAGGGGAATCTGACGAAGTCTGCTATATCGGCCGCATCCGTTTAAACTTTCGATACATGGTGCCATAAATCAACTTGGCATCTTCGGAGAGGTGAACGGATAGCACCAATTAGCATATGCCCCGAAATTCAGGCTAGACGTTCGCCGCGTCTCTGTCACGTCTTTCGGAGGGGAACATCTACTTTGTAAAAACTGTCCCCAAATGGGTACAACCATGAATAATTTATATATAATGAATAAAGGCATCCCCAAGCGGGAGCTTGCTCTTCGCCAATTGGCAGTCATAACCACGCAAGCAATATAGTATTCAACGCCGAAGGGCGAGGATCAAAACTCAAAAGGAAACCAATATCATTAAGAAAACCATAGTAATACAGCGCGCGATTCTAAGGTCGAAAGAATATACAACTGGTCTTCTAGGTCTAATAAATATACAAGTTTGGTTGATGGAGTTTACTAGATACAACTGAAATAATAAGTACAATGGTGGTCACGATGCGAGTGAACCCACCTACCAAAGCAATCACCCGGAATGAAGTAATGTGCCAGCAAAGCCGCCAAAGAAAACCCGTACGGCAAAACCTGCAAGAAACTGTGGCACAATGGGGGTGAGTTGCCAACTCGTGAGTGGAAAATATCATAGAGCAGAAATCGTATGTATGACACAATCCTAGGTCAATACGATCATAATATATATATCCTCAAAATGATAAAGCCTGAAGCATCTAAAAAAAGGCATGGGTAAACATCTGTACATAAGTGTAATACCAAGTGCTCGTGTCAGTGTCTCAGGTAACAACATATCATAAATATGAGGTATGAAAGAAATATAATGAAAACAGAATACATCATGAATGAGAAAACTGTTTTCTTTATTTAGTAAGATTTTTGTATATATCAATCGTGGTATCATCAATGAAATCAACATAAAATCAGTGTCAAGTATCGACATAAAACATAAATCCCAATATCTCAATATCTCAGGCTCAGGCAATCCGGGCTGGCCTGTATCCTCGAATCTCAATATCTAGGGCTCCGGCTATCCGGACTGACCCATATCATCAAATCTGTAAAACCTCAGGCTCCGGCTATCCGGACTGGCCTATACTCCGATCGGTATCCTCTGGATATCCGTCGAGTCACAATAAAATCACCGGTCAGTAGTACTCCCCTGCCAGGCTCAACGCCATCATCTGCGACCATCTTGTCCCGGGATACCGCACCGGGTCCACCATGCACCCATAGACGGTTCCTCCTCCTCCTCGAATCGGGTGTATCATATCGCTCAAAAGCCAAGAAAACTCATGGTGGACTGCTCTCAAATCATATCATGAGAAAACCGCAACTTTTATTTTAAAATGATAATCAGTTTATAAAATCCTTGCGGTTTCTCCAAATCCAGAAATGTCATGGAAATCCCAAATCCTAAATCTCAAGGGTAAATAAACAATAAATTCTATATTATTGGGCTCTGGCAATCCGGACTGGCCCATAATATCATGGAAAATGAATATATAAATATGCATGGAAATCACAGTAATAAATGCAATGTCTAAGCTATCATATAGAAGCAAGAGCACTAGTACCATGTCGAAACTATCAGCTAACAATCTACACTAAGGAATAGTGTTTTCTAATGTGTACGTGATATGGCAATTACCGATGATGATGTGTATGAGCCAGAAAGCATGTGTACGTGGAGCATATGCATCATCGGTAATGGTGCTGGTGTCCTGACAGCATGATTTTAATAATAACTAATGAAAACCCAATATAAGCATGCAATGCGATACGAACAGTAAGAATATGCAGAACATGAATAATAACGCAACAATAAAGAATAAACATTAATATAATCGAGTCATACTGTTTTAGCATTTGAAATAACACGAATCGTGGTGTTTAGAAAATAGGGCTACGGTGTTTTTAAGAAAAGGTACGTCCTTTGAAATATCCGTAGTATCCCTTGGCCTGTCTTTAAAATACTCACGATTCGTTAGTTTGGAAATAAGTATGACTCGAGCCCAGTCTAACATCTACTAAGTACACTACAGGACTAAACTAACAGACTAATCGAAAGGGGTAAGGAAAACCACCTAAGTCTGAGTCGATATATATATAATAGTCGGTGATCCCGCCTCAATAGTATCACATACGATACAATATATAATATGACATCCACAAGTCAAGAGTGCGGATCAATCATCATAATCATATCACGTACGGTAAATCCATCGTACGGCATCCCAAATCTGGGTACGGGTCAAATATCACATTCATTTCATTATTCATCTGGTATCCTTATCATCATATATCATGAACTGGGGGTACTGATCTAAGTCTAGTACATACCGATACCATCAATATAAATATATGCGTGTGTATGAAAACACAACGCCTAAGGACCCGCTATAATATCATGTCGTATCTCATAATACGAATCATGTCATATTACCGATCTCGTGGTATCGTGCCCAATCTCATCGACTCATCTCCAAATATCATATACTATCCTCATATCCAAGTATATGTATACATAAACACACACACACACACACACACACACACACACACACACATTCACATACCTATATATATATATATGTATGTATGTATGTATGTATGTATGTATGTATATCCCATATACGCACAAGTAAAACAACGAAGTGTGGGTGTGCGAGTGTGGGTGTAAACCTTATTCTAGGGTTTCGCGACTAACACTAAACTATGGCATTAACTACCAAATACGCTTACACTAACCCAAAGTCCACTAAAGCATTTCTAGTAATATATACACATCTTATAATAACATATAAATATATATAAATCATAACGCATTCGCGTTCCATACTACGAAACTGCGGGGGTGCTATACGCCATCCACCCGACTACCCCCATAGATATATATCTACTCACCTGGATGCCTCGGCTAATCTGATCAGATTCCAGCTCTGCTATCTCCGCGCCACATCCGACGCCTCTGCACTCGATCCTAGCAACGTACACAAGTAAAAAGAGAATAAATATAAATAGTCGCGGACATAATTGACACAAGCCAACAACGCGCGCTAATTAAACGCGTACGCACCCGGCGCACAAACGCGCTCGCGACAACGCCAAAACTACAACTAGGGTCACTCTACGTGAAAATCCCCAAACCTAAAACCCAAATCGCATCAATTGCGCATTCACAACACGTTAAATATCTTAGGGATTTAGTTGTAGGTCATCAAAATCTTAACTTAATTCAACTCGATAAGTTTCCAAAAACCTAATAAGCGGTCATTAACCGTTTTAATACAAATCTTGATGTTTTTGCAAAACTAGTGGTCACAATATTCACTAATTATCTTAATTAGGCCACATAAACATCTACTAGATTTTTATTCTCGCTAACTTACATTAAACCAAAAACCTAGTGTGCAACATTATGCAATTTGGACAAATTTGAAGCAACAATTAGTAAACTAACTACTAGCTTAAATTCTTCAAATCTTAAGATGTTAAGCTACCCATTACAACCATAAACAAGTGATACAACACTCACTTGAATTCCAAAACCCTCTCTTGAATTCTTAAACTTGCAATCTAACCCATATTACTAACTAATTATGTTTGATTTAAAGTATTAAAACAACAATTTAACTATAAAGTTTAGATTATACCTCACAAATTTAGAGATCTAGCATGAATCTTAGCCTCCCAAAATGCCATCTTGCTTCTTGATTCATGCTAGCTTAGGCCAAAGAAAAATAGGTAGAGATTTGATTAGGGATTTGTGAGAGTTTGTAAGGATTTTAGATGGATTTTTGGGGATTTTTGTGATAAAAGGAGAAGGAGAAATAGGGGAATGGGCTGCTGTGGGTTTCGGCAAAGGAGGGAGAGGGGTGAGTGAGTGAAATGAGTGTAGAAAGTTCCAAGAAAACCCTCCATTCCACAAGTCAACATGCCATATTCTTCTTTTCTTTATTATATTCTTTTTAATTTTCTTTTCCTCTTAACTTTGAAGTGGGAAAATGGGTTGGGGAAAATTTTGGGCTGCTCAAAGTGGGGGCTCGGCCAAGACTAGGGACTAGAAGGGTGAGTGAGTGTTTGTATAATTTCCCAAGTCAAACTAACACCACTTCATCTTTATTATATTCATTAAATTTCCTTTTTCTATTTACAAACAAAAGAGAAAAAGAAACATGTTACAAACTTGGTTTAATATGTCATGATGCACCAAACTTGTATTAACACATTCCAATTTGTAATTATCCCTAATTAAATGTATTAGTGAATGCTTAAAATAATATTTAAAATAATTAATTACGGAAAAAAATTTGTAAACTAGAAATTTACAAGTGACCAATTAAATACCAATTACTAGCAATTATATAGCTAGAATATGTATATTTAAGTCTATGTTAAAAAAATAATTGTATCTGGGTTTTTACGGAAAACACCAGTTATTTTACCGATTATCCGAAATTTCACCTAAACGATTTTCAAAACGTTACAGATTCAGAAAATAAAATAAGATTCCAGATATCAGAAGAAGACCTAAATGCAAACAGAAGACTGCACAGAAGAAATAATTCAAAGATCTCTCCTAACGGCAGCGGAACCGCGGCCGATTCAGTGCGATCCGCCGTGGATCCGCGGCAGAGTTGGCTCGTTGGCGGTCAATACTTTTACAGACACTCCCTTGTAACTTCCTAGCTTCCTCAAGATGCTTCGAACTCCCTAGCTTTCTCCAGAAGCTTCCCTATAACAGCCAAGCTTCTCATGCAAGCTTCATAACAACCTAACTTCTAGTGGAAGATAAATCTAGCTTCCAGTGGAAGATTTGAAGGACTATAGAAGGAGAGCTAGGGCTTCATTGAAAGGGTTGTTCAATTGTTGAATACTACACCATTCTAGTACAAATCCAAATCAATTCAAATCAAGTTGGGTGACACAACTTGAGCCAAATCAAGAACCATTGAGAGCAAAATCAAGCGACAATCGAAGATCTTCTATTGCAACGCCGATCATCATCCGAGCAAGAGATCCACGACAATCGGCGACTCATGACAATCGAGCCATGCAAAGATCGACGATAAATTCCCTTTCAAATGAGTGAGCTAGAGATAGTCTTATAAACTCGAGTGAGAGGTGTAATTTGAAGGAGATCTAAATAAAGGTGATAATTGTAATTCTCGCTTTCTATACATTCTCGCATTATGAAATTCTTCATTCTTGATTGTTTCTTTATGATGCGTGAGTAAATTCTCCGCTTGTGGAGGATTCGAGAGAATTGATAGATCTAATAATGATCAAATCTTAATACCAATCTTAAACCTTATGAGATTTGTGAACCTTAGCAAAAAGAATCGTTGATGACCTAATTTGGAGCGAGATCACTTCTTGGTTATTTCGTTGCAAATTAGGGATCTAACGATTGATGATTTTCTTTACTAGAGACTAGATCCGAATAATTATGATTGAAAAGATAAGGGATAGTGAAGGAGAAACCCTAGTTTCTTCAATAATTCCCTAATCTTCATTCATCATCATCAATCTAGCTACAAATTATCAATAGATAAGATTAGGAATTATCAGATTCATCATTTGCTATTAACTCAATCGAATCCTACAAGCTATTCTTCATAATCTTGATAAATCAAATTGATATTGGATAAATTCATAAATTCTTGATTCTTAAATGTTTTCTAGATGTTTCTTGAAAATCAATTTCACAAATCTTGAATCATTTTCTTTACTATTTTCTTTCAATTCATCTAAAACAAGATCGATCAAAACATGAATCTCTGTGGACGATCCGTGCTCACTAACAAGCGCTATAAGCGACACCGTTATTAATTGCGGCGATACAAATTTCTTTGATTGTGAAACATTTTACTTAACACGATAGGAACCAAATCAATCAAATGGGGCCGTTGCCGAGGATTGCGTGCTATTTTGTTCGTTCTTGTTATTTGAGTTGAAAATTAATTTATTCCATCAAAAATTTCAATCAAAATCGCAACAAGCGCTTAACGATTAGTTGTGAATTTTTGCAAGGGAATCTGGAATTATTGGAGCAGTGATATCAAGATTCTGGAGCATTCAAGAAGTCCAGAGGAGCAATAGGAGCATCTGTACAAAATTTTGTGCAGGGAACTATTCAAAGGACCGCGGAACCACGACATTATGCATGTTTTCGTGGCAGATCCGCGGTTATCTTGAGGAATCAGAGCTCCATTTCTCTATGGTAACTTTTATACTTTCTTATCTCTTCCTTGCTTTTGTCCAATAACCATTTTCTGCAGGATTCTTTGCAAAAATTCGCAGCGCCGCTAAAAGAAAAATTTGTTGCGCATTTTGAATATTGGTTGTTTGCATATTTTAATACGGAAATTAAGGGGCAAAGACCAAATTCAAATTAGGTAGGGATTTCATTACCCTTCCTAAGCCCCAAAAATAATAAACTTGCATCCGCATCACCCTCATTAACTAAAAAAATATCTAGACAAGACACTAAAGACCGTCGCGCTCAATTAGGACAGAAGGAGGTCGTGGGTAATCTATTGCTTATCCGTGTTTCTTTTGTGGTGTCCAAGGCAAGTGTGTCTAAGGCAAGTGGTTACTTAATTAGGCCCACTACTTACGTAGTGGAGAACCTCCCATTTACCTGGCACTTACCTGGCCACAGGAGGGATAAAGAGGCAGCAGAGGATTTATCCTACGATTTGTCTTCTGGAAGTCTAGGAGCGGTCTAGTGACTTGACCTAGGTGACCATTAGATCTAGAGTTGCTTGTGCATTGTTTGTGTGATTTTTCAAAAATCCATCTTTTTCAAAACAAACACTAAATCCACATTTTCTCTAATTATCACTTACGCTGCCACTTGTGTTAAACCATTTAGTGCATGCTCGGCAGGACACGGGATTCTAGTGCCCGTCTTGTCCGCGTTCTTCCTATCGACTCCGAAGTCGGTATTTCTACATCTACTTTTTCCTCACCCACTACCACACCCACTTCGATGGACGGTTCTCCATCGAACTTCTTTAACACCACTCTGCTACCGTCCGCAGGTGCACAGAATCCACCCCGCATCTCTCTCCAAGAGAGATGCTACCTTATTCGAGGTTCTCTTTCTACCTGTCTTTCCATTCCACCAGCCAATGGGGACAATTTCGAAATCAAACCTCAATATATCAATCTTTTACCAAAATACCATGGTCTCGAGTCTGAGGACGCATACGTCTTTATTACTAAATTTGAAAACGTTTGTGCTATGATGGGTACTTCACAGCTTTCTGTGAATGCTATGAGATTACATCTTCTCCCGTTCATTTTGTGCGATTTAACCGAGAAGTGGCTTTATAACACAGCCGCACATTCTATTTCAAACTGGGATGAATTCGTCGTAGGTTTCCTTAAGAAATTCTACCCCAATCATGAGACAGCCCGAGTCCGTAGTGAAATAAATCAATTTACTCAGCTTCCCAACGAACCATTTTCGAAGTGTTTTGAACACTTCAAGGATCTGTTAGTTCAATGTCCTCATCACGGAATCCATCGATGGGATCTGTGCAGAATCATATATGAGGGTATTAATCCTACAACAAAACAGAATCTTGAATCTATGTATCAAGGCAATTTCATGTCCAAAGATGATAGTGAAGCTTGGAGATTTTTAGAAGATTTCGCTGAAAAATCTTTACAATGGGAGAGTGTAAGTCAACCATCGTCTAGGGGTGGTATCCATCAACTAGATGTTTCCATAGGAGTTAGAGCTGAAATGGCAGCAATGCAAAAGAAACTCGAACCTATGGAACACAAATTTTTATTAGCCTCCCTAAATCAGATGACACTCCCCAAAACTGTCTGTGGATGCTGTTCTGATCCATCACATCTGACGGAAGAATATCTATTGAATTCTCCGTTTCAAGGTCCAGCAAAGACCTAGAAACGATCCGTATTCTTCCACATATAATCAAAGTTGGAGGAATCATCCTAACTTTGCTTGGAACCAACACCAAACTCAAAACACGGTTCCAAACCAAAATAATTTTCAAAGGGGCCCTCCACAACAACAACAACCACTACAACTGATTCAGCACCCCTATCAATCACAAAATTTTCAAAATCCGGTCAACACTTCTGCACCGTATAATCCTTTGCAATTGACTGGTACTGATAACTCCTCTTCACTTGAACAAACCATGAATTTGCTTCTGAAAAATTTCATGCAAGTTTCGGCTGAGATGAAATCTTCCGTCGATGACATAAAGAAAAACTCTGCCTCCCAAGGTGAGAGTATTAAAGCGATGGAAGCACAAATTGCACGATTAAATACCGAAATGAGTGCTAGAGAGAAAGAGAAACTTCCAGCTCAACCCCTACCTAATCCTGGCTACTCACACAATGTGAATGCCATTACAACGTTGAGATCTGGAAGAGTGCTGAATAATCAAGTCGGTGAAGAGATTGATAATCATGATGAATTAATCAATAACACACCGGATTTCACTTCCACTTTTCCTTCCACTTCTACATCTACCTCTACTTCTGACCCTTGTTCGTCTACCCCACCACCTTCTTACGAGCATATTCTTCGTTTCCTTCAAGACTCGAACCCTCAGCATATTTCTTCTAGTCCACCAAAGACGATCCCCACTCATATTCTAGGATCAGTTCCACGTACACCACCTTCTCCAATATTGGACCCAGCTATTATTGCTAAAGCTTCTTATCCGAATCGGTTAAGGGTAAACAAATCGAGTCCATATATGGAAAAGATTATGGAAATGTTTAAACAGGTTAACATCAACATCCCTCTCCTAGATTCTACTCAACAAGTCCCGTCTTATGCGAAAATTCTTAAGGACTTATGCACTAGGAAGAAGAAGACTCAAGTGCCCAAAAAAGTCTTCATGACAAATAATGTTAGCACTGCTTTTACCCCACAGTTACCAAAAAAACGTAAGGACCCTGGATGTCCTACAATCTCGATTTCTATTGGGGGTAAAAACATTAACCATGCTCTACTTGACCTTGGCGCAAGTGTTAATCTGTTTCCATATTCTGTTTACGAGCAGTTAGGGATTGGAGAGTTGAAACCAGCTCATTGCACTCTCCAAATGGTAGACCGATCAATCACCAAATCTAGAGGTGAACTAGAAGATGTGTTGATAAAAGTCGGGGAATTTATATTCACTGTGGAGTTTATTGTTTTCGATACACAACCTATAGCAAACCCAAGGAACCAAATTCCGGTGATTTTGGGTCGACCCTTCCTTGCCGCTTCCAATACTGTCATTAATTGTCGAAACGGTTCCATGAACCTATCTTTTGAAAAAATGACAATTGAACTGAACATCTACAAAATTGGAAGTCATCCGTCTGAACCCTTTGCTCACATTCTTGATGTCTGTTCTGTCCATAAGATTGCTCCCGAAAGCTGCGAGGTTGATGAACTTTGCTTTGAAGATCTCGATGACATTAGCACATCAATGTTTGATCTTGCACATCTTAGTGAGGACACTTTTAATGAGTCCACTCCTGAGTCTGAAACTTTTGACTCATCACTTTCTGAGTCTGTACCCTTTACAGACTACGAGCTTCTTTGTGAATCTGAATGCTATTCTCTTACCCCACCTTCTATTGTTTCTCCACCAACATTAGATCTCAAATTGTTACCTTCTCACCTTAAATATGCATATTTAGTGAGAATGATTCTTTACCTATGATCATATCTGCTTCTCTTGCCTCAGAGCAAGAGAATGCGCTTTTGACGGTATTGAGATCTAATAGGCATGCTTTTGGTTGGACTATGGCTGACATCAAAGGGATTAGTCCCTTGATTGTTGAACATCATATACATCTGATGGATGAAACCAAGCCAACCCGAGAACCACAGAGACGGTTGAATCCCGTAATGAAGGAGGCGGTAAAGAAAGAAATCATCAAATGCCTTGACAGTGGTATCATTTACCCAATCTCTGATAGCCAATGGGTAAGTCCAATTCATGTAGTCCCTAAGAAATCTGGCATCACGGTCATAACAAATGAAGCTAATGAGTTAATCCAGACATGCACTCAAATTGGGTGGCGTGTATATATTGATTATAGAAAACTCAATGCCGCAACGAGGAAAGACCACTTTCCTCTACCTTTTATTGACTAGATGCTAGAACGCTTAGCTGGACGGGAATATTATTGCTTCATGGACGGATACTCTGGCTATAACCAGGTCCCTATTGCCAAAAAGGATCAAGACAAAACCACATTTACTTGTCCTTTTGGTACTTTTGCTTACAGACGCATGCCTTTTGGGTTATGCAATACTCCCGCTACATTTTAGCGGTGTATGATGGGGATATTCTCGGATATGGTCGAGAATTTTCTGGAGATTTTCATAGACGATTTCTCAATATTCGGAGATTCTTTTGATGACTGCCTATCTCATCTTGACGCAGTTCTTACTCACTGTAAAGAGAAGAACTTAACCTCGAATTGGGAAAAATGCCATTTCATGGTCCAAGAGAGAATTGTGCTTGGACATGTCATTTCACGAAAAGGCATTGAGGTTGACAGAGCTAAAATAGATGTTATTCATAACCTTCCTCATCCCAAATGCGTCAAAGATATAATAACTTTTCTTGGCCATACAGGATTTTATCGGAGATTCATTAAAGATTTTAGCAAAATTGCTAGACCCTTAACTCTTCTCTTGGCCAAGAACACAACCTTTCACTTTGACTCGGATTGTGAGGCTGCATTTGACTCACTTAAAAACTCTCCCACTACAGCCCTCGTTCTATCATCTCCAGATTGGAACCATCCGTTTGAGCTTATGTGTGATGCAACAGATTTTGCAATTGGTGCAGTCTTAGGACAACACATTGAAAAGATGCCACATGTGATTTATTATGCAAGTAAGACCCTGAATGATGCTCAAATTAATTATACAACCACCGAAAAGGAACTTTTGGCGGTTGTATTTACATTAGAAAAATTCAGGCCTTACTTGATTGGCTCACTAATTGTTGTTTACACTGACCACTCCGCCTTGAAACATCTTTTGGCGAAGAAGGATGCTAAAGATAGGTTAATACGTTGGATCCTTCTATTACAAGAATTTGATATTGTTATTCGAGATAAGAAAGGATGTGAAAACGTAGAAGCTGACCATCTTTCGCGCATCTCTTCTTCACCTGTGACCTTGCCAATTAATGACTCTTTTCCAAATGAACAACTCTTGAATGTATCCGATGAACCTTGGTTCGGGGATATTATGAATTATCTTGCTACGAGACTTATTCCCCGCAGATGGTCGAAACAGAACAAACATCGATTTCTATCCTAAGTAAAACACTTTTACTGGGATGAACCCTATCTGTTTAAGTATTGTCCTGACCAGATCATTCACAGATGTGTCCCCACTAATGAATTCAAGAGTGTTCTATCTTTTTGTCATAATCAGGCATGTGGAGGTCACTTTGGTCCTCGAAAGACGGCGGAGAAGGTTTTACAATGCGGTTTTTACTGGCCGACTTTATTCAAAGATGCATTTGATCATTGCAAAACATGTCCATAGTGTCAATACACGGGTCGGATTTCTCGGAGAAATGAGATGCCACTTCAACCGATCTTGGTGGTTGAAATTTTCGACGTTTGGGGTATTGACTTTATGGGTCCTTTTTCCAACTCCTTTGGGAATTTGTACATATTGCTTGTGGTTGATTACGTCTCGAAATGGGTGGAAGCAATTCCTTGTCGCACTAATGACAACAAGGTTGTCATTAAGTTCTTTAAAGAAAATATCTTTTCGCTATTTGGACACCCTCGCGCTATCATTAGCGATAACGGGACGCATTTCTGTAATCGGTCTTTCGAGACTTTGATGCGGAAATATGCAATTAACAACAAACTTTCCACACCTTATCATCCCCAAACAAGCGGGCAAGCTGAGGTTTCCAACAGGCAAATCAAACAAATTTTGGATAAAACAGTTTCTAAAAACTGGAAAGATTGGTCAACCAAATTGACGGATGCTCTTTGGGCATTTCGTACTGCATATAAAACTGATCTAGGTATGTCTCCTTATCGTCCAGGGTTTGGTAAGGCTTGCCACCTTCCAGTCGAGATTGAACACAAAGCATTGTTAGCCATTAAAGAACTGAACTTTGATTTTAAATCAAGCCTGCAACTTTCGGAAGCTGCAATTAAAGGAGCTAAGCGAACTCCACGATGAAGCTTATGATAATGTTGTGATAGTAAAGAATCGGACTAAGGTATGTCACGATATAAATATTTTGAGAAAAACTTTTACACCTGGTCAATAAGTCCTTCTTTATGATTCTTGACTCCATCTTCATGCGGGTAAGCTAAAAACTTGGTAGAAAGGACCTTTTGTTGTGCGGTATGTATACCCGCACGGGGCAGCTGAGGTTGAAAATGTCGAAAACGGTACAATTTTCAAAGTAAATGGATATAGATTAGAACCGTATTTTTTCACTGACCCCTCGGAGGAGCTCCTGTTTTTACAGGAGCCGCTTTATAATGACCGATTTTCCTCCACCTCACCTCCATGTCTTGATAATATTGTCTGATCTTTTAGAATGGTGGTGGGTCAAGTTGTACATACATATAAAAAAATAAAAAAATAAAAAAATAAAAAAATAAAATATAACTTTTGACAGAAATAAAGAATAGGTTTGGGGGAGATTTTCACGTTCAATTATTTTTGTACTCGTTAATAAATTTTTTCTCCTAAGTTTACAGGTTTCTATGATTTAACAGATGGCAACAGTGAAGACACTGTTGTAAACAAGTTTGGGGGAAGTTGTACTTGTTTGCGCATCACTTTGCATCATACTTTGCATAAGCATAAAACATATAAAAAGAATAATATTTAATCTTTTATAATAAAAGATTAGAAAGTGAAAAATTACATCTAAAAGATTGGAAAAATTTAAGAAAACCAAGAAAATTAGAAGTTTTCTTAAACGAAGCTAGTAATAAGTATTTATGAGCCGTTGTCCCAAGGGTTAGTAAGATGAAGGAAGTCACAAATCTGAGGATAAAAATAAGTCTGAAAAATAGTTCCTATTCTGGAAGCCAAACATTTGAACGTTGATACCCTACTATATGCACTTACACACGTCTTTAAACTCGGGATAGTAGAGGATACCATAAAATGCTCTTGTCTAAAAGCCAAAGTATGAAGGAAATTATAAATGGAGTATAAAAGATAAAATGGTGTAGAAAAATGAACACTAGTTTTGTAATCACCAAGGCAGCATAAAAAAATATAGTAAGGGTGCTTCATCACCTAGTGCCTTAGACCAACTGGTTTGGGAGTCACTGCTAAACCTTAGGTGTTGCAAGACGAGGAAAATACTAAATACGCCTAACCTGTGAGTACATTTAGTAATCGGTCGGTTAGTACCTCGAGAAGTGTTAACGGTCGCATGAAAAATATGTGAGCAAATCCATCTAAATATTCACCAACTAAAAAAATACTGAGGTAGATGGACAAGAGTATGATAGCTTGAATTGAATTCTCTGAGTGTAGGGATGTCTTTTACACACACGTAGGGGTATATGATCAGTGTTTGGAAGAAAGGTAGGAATGAAGAATAAGGACGATGTTTTATTGAGGGATGATGTGATTTCTAACATTTTTTCATGACTATTAAGATAGGGCTCATGACAACCGAAAAACTAGTGTAGTTGGAAACTCTGATTTTCAAAGTCTTTCTTTTACAATTCTTATCTTTATATGTAACTTTCACAGTTTTCCTTTTATTATAGGATTTTGTAGGTGCAATCCGCTGAAAACCCTCAGGAAATAACACTCCTCCTACTATGGACACCTACAGGTTTAAAGGCTTGTTGCACGTGCTCAGTGCAATCGTGTTTGCCTACGAAAGTGTGATAGTTAGTTTTTTTTTCTTTCTCTTCTTCTTTTCTCCTTCACCTGAATAAAAGATGTGTGCTTGAGACGATCAAAATTAAGTTTGGAGGAATTTGTTCAGTCTAAAATAATGCAATCCGTAACGTATCAATTTCCTCATTATTCTACTCATCTAAGGATAGTTGATATAAATATAACACATATTACCAGTTTGTCTGGAAAATACTAATTACCCCATGTATATATTCATCATTATTTATAGGAAATTGTGTGTTTATTACTTCATGCATGATATTGTATATCTCGACACGTTTCAGTGAGATTTTGTGCAGAAAATTATTCAGGTCAAAGAACCGGAATCATAAATTTGCCGATAAAACGCAGCAAGTCAAAAACTTAGATCCTGACAGAGATTCAGAAAATAAAATAAGATTCCAGATATCAGAAGAAGACCTAAATGCAAACAGAAGACTGCACAGAAGAAATAATTCAAAGATCTCTCCAAACCGCGGAACCGCGGCCGATTCACCGCGATCCGCCGCGGATCCGCGGCAGAGTTGGCTCGTCGGCGGTCGGTACTTTTACTGACACTCCCTTGTAACTTCCTAGCTTCCTCAAGCCACTTCGAACTCCCTAGCTTTCTCCAGAAGCTTCCCTATAACAGCCAAGCTTCTCATGCAAGCTTCATAACAACCTAGCTTCTAGTGGAAGATAAACCTAGCTTCTAGTGGAAGATTTGAAGGACTATAAAAGGAGACTTAGGGCTTCATTGAAAGGGGTTGTTCATTTGTTGAATACTACACCATTCTAGCACAAATCCAAATCAATTCAAATAAAGTTGGGTGACACAACTTGAGCCAAATCAAGATCCATTGAAAGCAAAATCAAGCGACAATCGAAGATCCTCTATTGCAACGCCGATCATCATCCGAGCAAGAGATCCATGAAGATCCACGACTCACGACGATCGAGCCATACAAAGATCGACGACAAATTCCCTTTCAAATAAGTGAGCTAGAGCTAGTCTTGTAAACTCGAGTGAGAGGTGTAATTTGAAGGAGATCTAAATAAAGGTGATAATTGTAATTCTTGCTTTCTATACATTCTCGCATTATGAAATTCTTCGTTCTTGATTGTTTCATTATGATGCGTGAGTAAATTCTCCGCTTGTGGAGGATTCGAGAGAATCGATAGATCTAATGATGATCAAATCTTAATACCAATCTTAAGTCTTATGAGATTTGTGAACCTTAGCAAAAAGAATCGTTGATGACCTAATTTGGAGCGAGATCACTTCTTGGTTATTTCGTTGCAAATTAGAGATCAAACAATTGATAATTTTCTTTGCTAGAGGCTAGGTCCGAATGATTATGATTGAAAAACAAGGGATAGTGAAGGAGAAACCCTAGTTTCTTCAATAAATCCCTAATCTTCATTCATCATTATCAATCTAGCTACAAATTATCAATAGATAAAATTAGGAATTATTAGATTCATCATTAGCTATTAACTTAATCGAATTCTACAAGCTATTCTTCATAATCTTGATAAATCAAATTGATATTGGATAAATTCATAAATTCTTGATTCTTAAATGTTTTCTAGATGTTTCTTGAAAATCAATTTCACAAATCTTGAATCATTTTCTTTACTATTTTCTTTCAATTCATCTAAAACAAGATCGATCAAAATACGAATCTCTGTTAATTGTAGAATTTGTATTGCCGCAATCCAAGCTCACTAACTAGCGCTACAAGCGACACCGTTATTGATTGCGGCAATACAAATTTCTTTGATTGTGAAACATTTTGATTGTGAAACATTTTACTTAACACGATAGGAACCAGATCAATCAGCGTCCACCTTGCTATTTTCTGCACGCGGTATACTCTCCAGGATGTAGGAAAGGATTTGTTTCAGCAGTTGCTGCACTCTTTCGCCATACTTTATCAGCTCTGGCTTGCACGTCTGATAGTCGTCATTTACTTGGCTAACGATCAGCTGGGAATCTCCATATATGAGGAGGTTTTTGATTTCCATGTCGATAGAGATCTCGAGACCTGCTATCAAAGTTTCATATTCAGTTTCGTTATTAGTCCTTGGATCTGTTAAGGAGGGGGCGTAACGCAATATCCGTCCTTGCGGAGTCACGAAGATAAGGCCCACCCCGGCTTTGATTATGGGGGCGTTTTGCTTTCGCCTCTTCATGGAAGACACTCCATCGAAGTAGAGTTCCCATTGGGAATCATTTTCTTCTTTCTCTCCTTCGATTGTGTCGAACGCATGTTCATCCGGCAACTCACAATTTAAGCGGGGGTCGGCTGGTATCGGATGCTCCGCGGGAAAGTCAGCAATGGCCTGGCCTTTCATTGCTTTGAGGGGTCGATACGTTATCGAGAATTCCATCTGAAGGAAAGCCCATTTGGCAAGCCTTCCTGTTAATATGGCCCTTGACATCAGATATTTGAGAGAATCCACTTTTGATATAAGATGGACCTCATATGCCAAGGCGTAATATCTGAGCTTCGTTATTGCGAATATCAGTGCTAGGCAATGCTTTTCAATGGGGGAGTAGTTGTTTTATGCCCCCGGGAGAACTCGACTCAAATAGTATAGATCTCTCTCCTTTCCTTGATCGTTCTCTTGTGCCCATAGCGCGTCTAGAGAACCCTCAAAGGCCGTTGTATATAGGATAAGGGGTTTTCCCTTAACTGGAGCGGCCAATACCGGCATATTTTGCAGGTATTTCTTGATTTCGTCTTCTGCATTTTGGCACTTTCGATCCCAGACGAACGGGGTCCTCTTCTTCATCTGATGACTATGGCATTTTCCGGAGAGGTTGGTTATGAACCGCCGGATATAAGCGAGCTTTCCTTGAAGAGACTACAGTTGTTTGAGAGTTCTTAGCATGGGCATTTCCATAATCGCCTTGATCTTTGAGGGATCGATTTTGATACCCCGGTGCCGTATGATGAATCTAAGGAATTTGCCCGAGGAGACTCCAAACGCGTATTTTAGAGGATTCATCTTCAGATTATACTTCCGAAGACGTCGGAACACTATTTTGAGGTGTTCCCAATACTCCTCATGAGATTTGCTCTTTACCACTAGGTCGTCGATGTAGCATTCGACGATCTCGTGTATAAGGTCATCGAAGTTCTTCGTCATGGCCCTTTGGTAGGTAACACCAGCATTCTTTAAACCGAAGGGCATCACATTATAGCAAAATATGCCCAGCGGGGTTCGGAAGGCGGTATGCTTTTGGTCTTCATGATGCATTTTTATTTGATTGTATCTTGAAGATCCATCCATGAAGGAGAAGATGTCATGGGTAGACGTGTTATCGATCATTAGCTCCATAACCGGTACTGGGCAAGCTTTTTTTAGGTCCCAAAAGTCCAGGCAGATGCGCACCGTCCTATTCTTCTTTATCACTAGAGCGATGTTAGGGATCCAGCCGGGGTATTGAACTTCTGGATGAAGCCGGAGTCGATTAGTTTCTTGACTTAAGCGTTAATACTCATCTCAAGTTCAAGATGCATTCTTCTTGGAGCCTGTTTGACTGGCTTTATGTCCGGCGATATGGCTAGTTTGTGTACCGCCACTTTTGGATATAGACCTGGCATCTCTGCATGGTTCCATGCAAAGCGGTCTTTATACTACATGAGCACGCTTTAACGTAGCTACCTGATTTTCATATAGTAGCTCAATGATGAACGTTAGCCTCGAATTTTTTTTCCGACCCTAAGTCAATTTTCCTTAGGTTATCCGCCATAGTGTGTATCCTATCTTCCAGCTCTTTTGGTGCTGGTGGAAACTCGGAGATCAACTCGTCCTCGTCTTCATTTGCGAAGCACATATGGAAGTCATCCATAGTCTCATTCCTTCCCTCTTTTGAGAGTGTTATTATATGGCAGGTATGAGTTCGCTTCCCTTTTTATGGTTGAGCTGGTCCTATCCTCATGGTATAGGTTTTCTTTGGCTTATGCTTTTGTGGCTGGGTTACCCTCCAGCTGTCAGACAAAGCGAACCCGCCTTGCTGATACTAGTCTTCTACCCAGTGTTTGAAGGTGAAGCGGTCTTCAAGGGGATGACATATTACTCGATAAGAGCAATAATCCGGATGATGGAATTTGCTTATTTATTCGGAGTGCCGAGATTCCGGAAGTGTCATCATTTGGTGCTTTATAGAAGGTTGAATATTTTCCTCGTCTTGTCTTGAGGGAAAGAGTATTCCCGACCCATCTTCTTTATAAGGACGGGTTCCAATCGACCTTTTCTTGATTGCATGGCTTCTTGGATCCGCTTCGCTATTTTCGAATGTTGTTTGCGTTCTTTGCCCTGTTTTTGCCTTTATTTCGGGATTTTCCCCTTTCGCGAGGACATACAGCTGGCCGGGGATGAAGAGCATTATAGTCTTCTCTTCCGCCGATTGCTGATTGAAACGCTGCGTCCTGGCTTTTTCATAACTGGCCATTTCGCGGCTGTGATTGTCTCGGTTCTTTTGACAAGTTTTTTTATTAGCTTGTCTATTTGTTCTTCGAGCGATGGACTTAACGTTCTTAGAGCAGGATTTCACTCCGTTCAATGTCACGGCCATTTGGAAGAGTGTTTTCCCCTTCATGGTAGCTGTTTATGACGCGGCAGCTGTAGAACTGCTCCCGTTTCTTGGACCGAACGTATCCGAGCCCAGTTGTCTCCATCTTCCCGTTGGGCATCTTTTGTTGAGTCCCGGTAATATCCTAAATATTTTTGTAGAATTGGGCTTGTCGAACAGTTTGTTCGAGGGATACATTTTGGAATCTTAACAGCCCTTTCAATCCCTCCGCGTAGTATCTTGGCAGAAGGATTGGTTGAACCCTGTCGAGTGCAAAATCAGCACCATGCCAGACTTCTTTTTCTACTTTGGTCTCCATAGATTGGTAGAAAAGGATCGCCTTTTCATCTCTTCGCTTGGGAGGGACGTAGAAAGTCTGTAGTTCTTGTACACTGTATGTATCGGGCGCATCAAGTTTCTTGTAATGCCGAGGCAGAGCCATTGTAATTTGCAGACTCTGATCTGCTTTGTCGAGGGTTTGCACCGACGGGCGGATGGAGAACACTACGTTGGCCTTGTCTTCAGAGTCGCTGCCAAAGACCAGAATAGGGGTAGATGGTCCAGGCCTGTTGTTTTCTTTCTAGGGTTGCCCCGAGTAGACTATTTCTTTATCTTCCTCGGAATCACTCCCAAAGATCAGGATAGTGGCGACGGGCTTCTGTTTATCCTCCGGCTTATGACACCTTTCCGTATCCTCGAAATATGGTAGGAAGTACTTCGCGTCTTCATATTTTCGGAGCTCGTTTACGGAGAACGGATTTAGCTCCCCTGTGACGGTGTATTCCAAGCCGTCTTTGAAATACTTCATACACTGATGTTGTGTAGAAGGGATGACGTTGTATCGTGTAACCAAGGCCTGCCAAGCAAAGCATTATAACAAGTCTTGGGGTCAATGACATGAAATTTAATGTCACTGACGAGCAACCCGAAGCACAATGTCAATATTATGGACCCAAGTGTTCGTGACGACTGTGAGTCATACCCGGAGATGGTAATTTTGTCTTGAGCCAGGTGGTGTACGTTCATGCAAATCTCCTTCAGCACTCTCACGTTGAGAAGGTTGACGGAGTATCCGTTATCGACAAGGATTTTCCCTATCTTGATGTCGTGGCAGTACCCAGTGACGTATAACGGGCTATTATGTTCACACGTACCGAGAAGGAGATCTTCATTGCTGAATGTAATATCAGCCGTGTGGACCTCTGCCAGTTCATCTTTCATCTTCTCTTCCACGAGAAAAGCTTGGAACTAATCGGGCTCTTGTAATGCCTTGATCAGAGACTCTCATGCCTCTTTAGACAAGAGTAGAGCATCCAATATACTCAACTGTGAGGTTATTTTTCTCAGATGTGCTAGGACATTGTAATCCACCTTATTTTTCCTAGGCGGGTCTCTTGCTGCGAGCTCTTTGACAACTCAATCGTCGAGGGCAATTTCCTCAGAGATTTTCTCTTTCCCTTTGTCTTTTTTGCTCGAACCTTTTTTTGTAGGTCCGAGCTTCTTTTCATGCAGCATGCGGTTACGAAGCTGAATATTCTCGCAGTTCTTCTCCTCCTCTTCTTTTTTGGAGGTGGAGTCTTTGAAGAGAGGGCTGAGGGATATTCCGTTCTCAGAATCACTCCTGAAAGTAAGAACTTGGGGTTTTTCCCCTTCTGAACTGGTACCAACCATATGACAGTTGCCAATCGTTTTTTCACGCGCATCTGTCGCACTCTTTTGCCGTCGACGAACTTCGCACTTCATCCTCTTGAAGTGTTTTTGATGAGCAACATATCCTTGCCACTACTTTTTGAAGGTACTGCATCTTTCGGGAAGGTAGGTAACCCTCCGATGATATAGGCAGTAGTTTGGATATAAATCCTCTCCGTCGAGGCATATGACCCCAGGAGTGTTTCCTACGAGAGGTGGCAGCTTCATTCTCATTAACAGGGCTTTGGCGAACTGCTTCTCTGCCTTGATACTGCTCTTATTTGTCGCAGGTATGCCTTGGTTTGGTTGGAGTACTTTACGACTCTATCTTGCCCCAGCTTCTTCAACGCTAATGCTTAGCCTTTTCGTATATGGTTATTTCGCGTTCTCGGTCAGCTTTGCTTTTTCGAAAGGCTTCGTTTAACAGCCTATTGATCGGGCTTTCTGCCAGTTCCGGGGATTTTAGCGCCGATTCTGCCTCCAATTCCTCTGCGTTGTTTTCTGACGCTGAGAGAGTTGCTTCGTCATTTAACACCGAATGGGAGACCATGTGGCAACTTGCTATATGGTCTTCGGTTTCTTCTGATGAGTCATTTCCTTCATCGTTGTCACTATCTTCGTTCTCAAGAATATGCTTGAGGAACTCTTCAAGCGTGACTAGTTTCCGCTCCTTCTATGCGTACTCTTCCAGCACGTTAATGTGCTTTTATAGGTCTGTGCGCTTGTCATCATCCTCAGCAGGCTGCACAGGATTCTTGGTCTTCTTTTTTTTCTTCGAAGATTTTGAAGGCTTGACTTGATGATTTTGCCCTTTGTCAACAATTTTCAGTAAGGGATGCGGTTTCGGCATCCCTTCGATGATTTTAGGTTCAAGTGGGGTTTTCCACCAGACTTTCGGACATGCATGTAGATCTTTCAACATTTTTTTGGTTTTTGCTGAAAGAACGACTTCCCATGGAGTTTCTTCCACAAGCGAGCATGATTCCCTCAGCGCATCCACTTTTTTGGGAGTGTGCTTCTGTGGAGGGTTCACCCTCTAGTTCTCAGACAGCGCGAACTTCCCCTATTGATACTGGTTCTCGACCTAGTTCTTGAAGACGTAGCAATCCTCAATTTGGTGGCTCACCATTCTGTGATAGGCGCAGTAGTTGGAGTTGTTGACGTCGCCGGATTGCGATGGACGCCGTGAGTCTGGCAATGTGATGAGTTTGTTACGCATTGCTAACTCAAATAATCTCCTCGTCTTATCGCGGGGAAACGAGTAAGCCCGTCCTAGCCTTTCTTCCAAGGATAGGCGTGGACATGCGTTGTTTTGGCGAGCAGCCGATTTTGGGCCACTCGGTTGTTGTTGAGCGTTGGCGACGAATGCCGCTTTTCCTTTACCCTTGGCGTTTCAAGGGTCCTTACTTGAGAAGGAAGGCACATGGCCCATCTGGTCTATTTAGGCTAGTTTATCAATCAGAGCCTAGAAGATCGTTGGTTTGAAGAATATCATGAACCGGGATACAATCGTTTGAGGACCAAGGGTCCTAATGAACATGCCCACGGCGGAGGATTCTTTGTGAGATGTTCACAATTTGACCATAGGTTCCGCCACCGGATCGCATATTAGACCCAAGTTTCTCCTGGCTTTACCTGGTATTGATTAATGCCGTAATCGGGGTGCGTTCGCTTGCGCTAGAAAACCGCTGTGTAAACAGCAGTTCTATCTCTATGAATGTTCTCACAGAGTTATTTAGGAGCTCCGAATACCATTCAAAGGCCGTTTCTGACAGGCTGCTAATGAACCGGCCAAGCAACAGTTTGTCATCGCCTCCAGTGTTGCCGCACAGAGCTCTGAACTGCGCGATGTGCTGGTGTGGGTTGCCTGTCCCTTTGTACACATGGAACTTGGGGATCGTATATCTCGATGGGTATTTAATTTGGTCATACCAGCCTGGATACGATCGTCCAGTTCTGACGATTTGGCTTGTGGATTCACTAGCTTGATGAGCTCATATTTGTTGAGCGATATAATCATCAAGAGCAGCTTTGGAGATTGTTTCCTCCTTGGCTGCCAATAAAGCCGGAAGAGGGTTTGATGTTCCCCTCTGTCATCCTCGATAATTATCGGCGGATCCTTGGCTGGGGGTTCTGGCTGGATCATCATTCCAACCATATTCTGGAACAAGAGCACCATCTACTTTATGTTAGCGATTTGTTCAGCGGCCTCTTTATCTTTTCTTTCAAGCACTCTTCGAAGAAACTCTGTATCGGTCTCCTGCTCTTGGCACTGTTCGGTTGTTGTGTCCGGGCATTCTTTCTGTCCAGTAAGTGCTGCCATTTCGGTCAGCATTTCCTAGAGTTTTTGTTGTTGCTCCTGAGCTTTTGTCAGCGACTGAGTTTGCGGTCGATAAACTACAGAAGCACGACTGTATGTACGATCATACCCCCAGACTTGTGGCGTTTGGATCCGTCGCCTTTGGAATTTGCCGCAAGCGGTGGGAATTTCTCTAGCCTCATCCTTTTGTAGGAGGTCGAAGTTGAAGGAGACATTATGACATGCACCTTTGTAGAAGAAGTCCCTCGCTGTATTACGGAGGTATGGTATTTTTCTTGCCAAGTCTTTGATGGCCGAGGAGAGTAATCTTTGTTGATCATAGAGTCCTGGACTTTCCGCCAGACCCTGTGAATTTGCAAGGAGAGCCGCTGATAGGGCTGCTCCATCTTTGCCTGTACTGTGGCTTCTGCAGGTGGGGGCGATTTCTTTAGCACCACCGTTGGATAGTTCTTGTGTACCCTCCTAAGCAAATCAAAACTGTTCTCGGTTGGAACAACAACGTCAACTTCCACCATTGGAGCTGGTGGGGTAAGTCCAGAGAGGGAGTTGCCCCCAGCTTTTCTCACTCGACGTTAGTGGCGACGTCGAGCATATCTTGTAAACGGGACCGCCTTAGATTTAGAAGCGGCTTCTTCATGCCCCCGGCTTTGCTGAGGGGCTACTGTTGGCGTCAACCTGATGAAGACTGACGTCCTTGGTAGGGGTTGAGGAGGAACGGCCAATCTTTCAAAGACTGATTTTCTGGTAGGGGAAGCACCTTTGACGTCTTCACCTGCAGAAGTAGTTGGGAGGGCTATCTATTTTAGGGCAGCCCCTTCAGATATTACGAGCCTCTTTGCAGTCTCGTTCGAGCTTTTTCTCAGCATGTTGAAGACCGAAACACCAGATTTGGATGGCTCGTTGAGAGGGGCCGTTGTGGTCTCTGGTCGATCGAAGACCGGCCTCTTGGGAGCTTCATCCTATGGCGCTGAGGCACCGACACCCACTGGTGGGAGCATGGTCCCAAAGAACAACCCAGTAGTGGCTTGCATTACTTGCCCCACCAGCATTGAAAAGATGGAGGCCGCGTTGGGCCCGTAGGTCACTCCTCCAGTTGGGGTGGAGCGAGAGTTGCTATTGCAAGAGGTGCAGTGGGAAGCCATCAATTTTCTTCTTCTATACAGGTGCAAGAGACCAAATTTTAGTACCTCAAATCCAAGGGCAACCATTGCAAACTGCGATTTCGGTCACGAAACACGACACACGAAATGTGGAGTGGAAAGAGGACAAGGTCCCACCGGGCGTGCTAGAATCTGTTCACCGCCGAAAACTGGACCAAGACATTGGGACGTCTGGCCTGAATTCTGGGGGCAGATACTATTTGGATTTATCCGTCCACCTATCCGAAGATACCAAGTTGATTTATGGCACCATATATCGAAGGTTTTGACAGACGCGACCGTTGTAGTAGACTTTATCAGATTCCCCCTCATTTTATGAGGGGGTTTTTATTATGGGGACGCTCTTCCCTGCAGCGCAATCCCCTGCAGTTAATTACGTTACCGCATTGCAATAACCACTTTCTTCTGCTATGGAAGTTCACTTCCTGTCGTGTGTGTTTTTGTTTGTTTAGGTTGCCCGTGGATTGTATACGGAGACTAGTTTGTGTCGTCGCCCGTAAGGCGCGGATCAGTCCAAATCCGTATATTTTAGATTTGGGCTTAGGTTTATTTAAGGACCGTTAATCTGGTTTGAGATTAAGATCAACTTAAATGTGTGAGCATTTAGGCTCAATTTGTTCTTGCTAAGGATGTGCTAGTCAAATTTGAGACTAAGATCAACTTAGCAAAATTTCAAGGATAATTTTTATTTAAGATTCAGCAAATGAGCATTTGGGCTCAGCTGCAAGATAATTTCATAAACTTATCCAATTTGGGCTAAGTCTACTTAGTCTTTTTTTTTATTCAAGAGTGCTAAACACTTATTTGGGCTCTGTTTGTTCGGCCCTTTTCTTTTCATGTAAAAGTGCTAAGCACTTATTTGAGCTCTGACGCTCACATGTATGTCATGTGAAGCATTCATTCATGAGCGATGTCCAATAAATACTGAACATTTTTAGTCATTTTGATTAGATGTGAAGTGCTAAGCACTTTTTATATGGCGTCCACGTGAGGTGCACGTGCGGCGCTAGGCGCTGCCCAATCAGTACTAAGCACTTAGCCGTTTTGGCTATATATGAAGTGCTCAGCACTTTTTGTATGGCGTCCATGTGAGGAGCAGGTGCGGCGCTGCGCGCTGCCCAATCAGTGCTAAGGACTTAGCCGTCTTCGGCTGCATATGGAGTGCTGAGCACTTTTATTCAGCGCCCGCATGTGTTTCACGTGAAGCGCCGGCCTTCAGTTTTAGGCGCCCGCGTGTTTTTCACATGAGGCACTAGGCTCTGTTAAATGGGGGCGCCCACGTGAAGAGCACGTGGGACGCTAGTCTTTTTTCCTTTTTTAGAGATTAAATATTTGTCAATGGCATTTTGACCATTAATGATCACCAAGATCTTCATTTTTGAAGATTAGGGATCAGGTTTTTCTTTAAGAACTAAGTTCTTTAATAGGTTCTTTTTTCTTTTATTTTCTTTTGAACCTAATTCTTTTTTGAATCTTTGATTCTCAAGAACAAGATCCTCCCAATGAGAATTAAATTCTCAACTTGTGGGAGACCTGTCTTGTGGATCTCTGATCCAGAAAAAGAACTAAGTTTTTTTTAGATGGGTTAAACCCTTTAAAATAAGGTAAAAAGAGATATTTTGATCTCTGAATTTCTTTTACCTAGGCTTCTTTAAAGGGAAGTCTTCCTCTCTGAGGGTTGAATTCTCTATTGTTTTTGGAAGCTTTCTGTATTTTTCATAAGCTTATGGGTTTTTTTCTCTTTTTAAGACTTGAAGTCTCGGGTCTTTTATATAGTGGAGGCAGGTTTTGTTACTTAATTCTGAGAAAACTTCTCATAGAGAGATTCCAATTGATTTAATTGGACTCAAAATTGAGTTGGGGAATTTTACCCACCATTAGATATTTGATCCAAGGACTTCTGTTTTTACAAAATATGATTTTTGTTTTTAACGAGTTTGGGGAAATATTTTTCCCTGTACAGAATTTATTCTGTAAAAATGGTGATTTTTAATCTAATTGTTCTCTGTTTTACAGAGAGCAATCTTTCTTATTTAGAAAGATTGAGAGAATATATTCCAAAAATTGGATCATTGATCTAACCGATATTATCTTTCTTATTTAGAAAGATATGAGAGATATTTTCTCCTAATAGAATTTAATTCTATATTTTGATGAAACGGCTCTGTTTAACAGAGAGTATTGTAGAATTTTAATTCTACTTGGGCGCTGGCGCTTACATGTTACCTTTATTCAGGAAGCACTCCTGTGCTTTGCACATTGGCGCCCACGTGAGGAGCACGTGCGACGCCATATAAGAATTTAATTCTTACTCGGGAAGTGCTTATGTGCTTTGCACATTAGCGCTAGCGCCCTCGTGAGAAGCACGTGGGGCGCCGCCCTATTAATGAAGGTTTCTTTTCATCTTCTTTCTCTACTTTTCCTTAGTCAAACTTTCTTTTCCAATGCCTTCTTTTGTCAGAGCTTGGAAATAGTTCCACCATGCACAACATTTTCTATGTCGAGACTTAAATGCCTCCCTTTATAATATAAACAATGCTCCTCTTCTCTCTCACTTTTAGAGAATCATTTTAACAGAGAAGATTCATGGCTTGCAATCGTCCGCATGCTTATCTGCAGCCATGGGAGGTGCCTATCGAGGAAATTGTTCCTCGTTTTGTTGCACGCTTGGTGAATCCTACTCTCACAGATGACCAATGTGATACGGTGCTACACGATCTCTTGACTCGTAGAGGATCTCCTCTCCCCATCGGCTCCATTTGGCTCCGGATGATCTTCCTATTCATGGTCGATGACATTCCCCCTCATTCAGCGGAGATGACTCCGGCGATGATCAATGAAGCAGGGGACAATATCGAGTGCTTTCATGAGGCACTTTTGATTACCAAGCCTCTGAGAGATCGTTCTGTTCAGCTGCTAAGCCAGATACGGGCTCAGGGGCCATCATGGCTGCTTTTGCCGATGAACACGACACTGATCGATGGGGAGCTACTCCTCGCGAAGATCACTGCTTCAACATGGTGGAGAAGGCTGAGAGGGCTTTAGAAAACTTCATTCATAGTTTTGTAAACCCTTGTACTTTTGATCCTGTATTTGGTGGTCTATTTCCTGTAGAATAAAATGTCTATTTGAATGCTTTCCTTTTATGGTTGGCCACCGAGTGCTTCATTTCTAACACCTGTTTTTTTCCTCTGATTGTATTGTTTAAACATACATGTGCGCACGTGCACTTCACCCTTAGGGATTTTTGCTAAGCCCAAACGCCACTGATGTGCCCGTGTCATGCACTGACCCTCCACACGCGTATATGAATGAGCCTGCTTTCACACATATCTGTAAACGAAATTTAAACCGGTGTAAACACCTTCTTTTAGGACTTACAGAGCGCTTATTTGCTGACGACATTCCTGTCTATTTTCTTTCTTTGGAATGTTCGTCAGGAAGACCGGACTCCTAGAAGATCGAGCCTAGCAAGGCGGGTGTAAACCCGCTCACTACGCAGCAGGAATTCTAGCTCTCTTGTACATACTTTCAGTTTGTATGCCACTGTTTAGGCATTGTTTTATATCATTTTATCTTTTCTTTTCAAAGCAGTTGTATTGTAAAGATGAATATTAATAAAAGTTGTTGTTTATTTTATATCTCTTGTCTTTCTTGTGCATTTTATATATATTGCTTAATTATGCTTAACGTATTTATTTAGTAAATACGTTGTGGCCCGCCATGTCACCGTTTCCATACTCTGGGAAGAGGGGCGTGACAGGTTTTGTTGGCGGCCCATGTAGGTCAAATTTGCATAGAACCTTAAGCAATATATCATAAGGATAATAAGAATCAGCAACTATACATTCCTTACATTTTAAATTCCTTTAATCTATTTTAATCTTTATTTTTCTATTAAGGTCATGGATTCTCCCAACAACACAAGCACGAACGTCAACGGTAACCCTCCACCGACTACTCTACCTGTCATGCCCCGCTTCCTGGTATATGGGCAGAGGACGCGACGAGGCCGCTATATATTTACTCTGAAGTAAATACGCTAAGCGTAACTAAGTAATATAAAAGAAATGTACACAAGAGACAAATGTAATGAAACAGTGACTTTATTTATTAACATTCTTTTTACAATACATGAAAAAGTAAATACATGGGTTAAAGCAATGCCTAAACAGTGGCATACAGAAATGAAAAGTACTGAAATGAAATGTGTACAATGAATCTAAAGTTCTGGGTCGTAGGCTAGCTGATCCAAGTCCTCGCTGGTGGGCTCGATCTCCTGAGTGTCCAGATCACCTGACAACATTCCAAAGAAGAAAGAGAAGGAATGTCGTCAGCGAACAATCGCTCGGTAAGTCCCAAAGATAAGTGAGAAGTAGAATAGACAGAGAGAGAGTATAACTTTTAAAGTTGTATTATATGGTTAACGTTGTTATTTGTAGCTTGGTACAGAAGGATGCCAGTGTATACGAGAGGAGTCTCTATATGCCAGAGACTAAAGGCAAATGCAGTACAAGGCTCCGTTAGAATGCCCAGAACAATGGCGATTGTATTCAGGTTAGGTGTCTTAATGGTTGCAGTCTCGTGCCACTTCTAACACCTTCCGTACCAATCTACCCCTTAAACCCCGCGAAGTATTGTTTGTATTGTATTGCAACTTGTATTGTCTTGTCATATAGATTGTACAATCGGATGACTTGCCGAAACCATGATATTAGTAAATGGATGTAACTGGAGAATCATAGATGTAACTGGAGAATCATATAAATGGAAGTATATCCATGGTTCGGTTCAGTCAATATAGATTGATAGATTGAACAGATTGAATATATGGATTCATGGAATTGTATTGAATTGTAGTTTGTACTTGAATCATATTCAAGTCAGATTATTTAATGAGACTCGGTCTGAGTCAGAACAATTAGAAAAGAAACTGAAGTCCTAAATTAGGTTTTGATGTTATCGGTAACCGCTGCACATGGGCGGCAGGATTTGTGTCTTTTTCAAAGACGATTACCGTGTTGATAACACCGTTTGTTAAGTTGTCTAACTTAAAATAGGCAAGCACCCACTTCTCCGGCTCTCTGAGGCTCAAGAGATTGGTCCCGCTTAAACCTATATTTACTAGGGTCCTTACTGTAATTTATAAAACTTGAGGGGTTTTATGTAAAAATAATTTTGTATAATTTACAAAATACATCTCAAGTATTTATTTATCGTCTTTAGAGTTTTCATAGATGTAGATTTTATATATGTGACATTTCTAGTGAATAGCTCCTATTTTCATAATATATGGTATTTAATTGTAAAGTGTTGAACTTGTATGGAATTACATGGTATTTTCATGTAAAGTGATTCTTTTGATATAGAAAAGTTAGAATATTTATATTATATCAAAAATAGATATTTTGCTGATATATATATATATAAAATAATTTTAATTTATTATTTTTCTAGAAATCTCATTTTTCTTAAGATATTTGTATTTTTAAATCTTTCGAGACCGAATGCTCCTTGTAGAGGTCTGAATCTCGCACTACTAAGCCCAGGGATATGCGATAATCCGCACCATCCCAAATGGGTTCCCCAAAATGGGTTGTAGTGGCGCTTTGCAAAGACTTGTTTAAAATACATAATCTTGTGAAAATGGTTTTAATAAGTTAGAGATAGTTTTGTATAAAACGGTATTTTCCGAATATATATTTCCCAAAAGATATTGTGCTATATTGTATATGAGTGTTGTGAAAAGTTTAGGTCATTACCTCGTGATCTATCTAAAGATATAGCAAGATTAATGATGTTTTAAAATCGAAACTAAACTACATGGTATTTTAGTGAAAAAGTACGATAAAAATTGCAATATGAAATATTTTGCTATGAAACTTGTTCAACATGTTTTGTTAATGATTATTAGTCAAGATGTAAGAGTTTAGTATGGTTGTATTTGAGGAAATTCGATCTTTTTAAAGAAAACCGAATCGGAAGTCGAATTAACTCCGCTTTCGTCGGGTTTTAGTTTTACAAAATTTTAGAATGGAATAGAGAAGGGGGAGGAGGGACTTACAGGTTTAGAGTCAAGAGAAGAGGGAGAGGAAGCGGTAGGATGTGCGGTACGTCGTTTCGTCGCTGGGAGCTCCTAGGGTCGTCGTCGTAAAATTGCCGGAACTTCGCCCTTCGCTAACTCCAATTGCACACTAAAATTCTAGAGAGTTTTCTTAAGAGTTTGGATAGAATTATGAGTAAGGGGTGTGTTTATGGGTGTTATTTATAGAGTAAAACTAGGGTTAGGGTAGGTGAAAGGGTGTGAAGAAAAAATGTATTAAATTGTATTAAAAATTGGATTTATTGAGATTTAAAAGGGCTCTGATAATGTGCAGAATTTTTAAAGTGTACAGGGGAGTTAATAAGCCAAAAATACACATCTTTCATGTTGGAAGATCGGCGATCCGAATTGGTCCGGCTGGCGTCGCCGTCGCCACGTGTCAATTGTCAAGTCGTCTACCCCCTGAGATAGTTTGTTTTATATGTAGAGTGGGATTTTTACAAGTTATGCACGTGTAGACCCTTGGACTTCTAAAAATTTAAAAGAAAACAATATTAAAAAATAATGTGGGTGATGGGATTCGAACTCAGGTGCTTTGGTTCAACAGTGCAACGTCTTACTAATGAGCTACAAGCTCCTTCTTGCTATTAATAAGCAAAATAAGTTTATAACTTGTGCTCAGGCAAAAATACCCCTTTCTGTTTTTCTTTTGAAAAAAATTGTACAGAAGCTTATACAGAAAGTTTATGGTTTTTACACTACCACCACTACCTACCATTGTAGCTCTCATCAACGAGCAAACGGTACTGCTTGAGGCAATCAAGAGTCTCTTGGAGGGTCAGCAGCAGCAGACTGCTATTTTCATGCACCGCCCAGAAGTCAAGGCACCCGGAGTCAGGCAATTCCGGGCACTGCACTCGAAACATTTCTCTGCGAAAGAGAGCCCACTGGAGGCAGAAGAATGGACTCAGTCAAAAGAAGATGTTCTAGTAGCCGCACAAGTGCCGGAGATTGCTTGGATGAGAGTTGCAAAGCTGCAACTAACTAACAACGCCAGAGTCTGGTGGAAGGCTGAAGAAAGCCGGCTCGCTGAACCAATTGAATGGAAGACATTTCGCGATATGTTCGACGCGAAGTACTTTTCTGAGACTGTCCATTTCGACATGGAACAACAGTTCATCCAGTTACAATAAGGCTCGATGTGGAGCAAGTTCATAGATGAATACAATACTGAGTTTACCATGCTTAGCAGATAAGAGATTGTCTCAATATTCAAATTCCAGATATCACTTATTACACTGCTAACACAAGACCATAACAGGTTCGCGGCACACATTGTCCTGACTGCTGAGATCCGGGTATGAAGATTTCAGCAGGGGTTGGACCCAGAAATTCAAGCTGCACTCGCTACAGAGGATTTCCCAAACCATGATCTTGCTCTGAAGGCTGCCCGACGCTATGAGGCAGTGGTGAAGAAGAAGGGCAGACCTCAGATTGTCGATGTGAAACGCCCTGCTACTCGGATGGCAAGAGGAGCCTCTTCAGGCCAATTTTTGCACCCAGGAGACCGGGAAGAACATTTAACTGGCCCAGTCCAGACTTTTACTTCTACTGTAAGAGGAATGGACACATGGCGAAAAACTGCAGGCGTGCAAATGGCCTGTGTTTGGTTTATGGCGCATCCACTCACACCATAGGAGCATGTCCATATCGACTCAACCCAGCTCCAGCACCTAGACCCGCAATCACAGTCCCGCAGTGGCCAGCTATTTAGGCTCCTGCACCTCGTCTTTCTTTACCTGCACCACTTCCACGTGGACCTCTTGCACAGCCTCCTCGTCAATGTCACGACCGAAATGTGGCACGTGACCGGTACTTAAATCACGTGACATCTGAAGACGTCGACGCGGTTCAAGTAAGCCGAAACCCGGAATCTAAACCCTTTTTGAACAATATTGGAGGTGAGTTTAAAATAGTCATCAGATGGAATCAGTTTAAATAACGTTTAAATTTAACTAAGTATGTTTGAAAAGCATTTACGATATTTTAAAAGTCGACAACACCTCCTTTTCATTTTTTTGTATAACCCGATACAACATAATAATATAAATAGCATCCCAACGGGAGCTAACATCCACGCCCAAACGACGGAGCAACCAAGCAAACGATATACGACGCACAATGGCGAAGAAAATAAAAGCGAAACAAAATCAACAATCTGAAATGGTCGACTCCCATGAGTGCGACACCACAACACACAAACTCTAAGTCTCGCTTCTAAGTCCATAATATACCATTTCTATGTTGATGGAGTTTTATTAGATACAAGAAGATATGAATATACAAGTGTGAGTACGATACAACAGTAACCCACCTGCTAAAGCAATCACCGAAAGGAATGTGTGCCCAAGCCGCTGATAATCCAAGTGGTAAAACCTGTAAGAAACTGTGGCACAACGGGGATGAGTTGCTAACTCAGTGAATAAAAGTACATCTAAAGGTAAAAATCGAAATGTACGACGATACCTAGGTCATAATTATAGTACTATCATAATATGTACTAATATAATATATGATATACATATGTATCATAATGCAACACTAATTATCATGCAATCCCAAGTAGAATATATCAAATGCAAATGACATGTATCTAGGTATAAGCCCAATGTAACCGCAATATATATATATATATATATATATATATATATATATATATATATATATATATAAACCTCTTCTTTAAAATAGCCGCAGAATAGATATGTCACGGCATAAAAGCAGACGTGATAGTATGAAATATAATAGGTATCTTATTTTAGATATACGTCCTGCTATTTTGATGAAATTGTTAAGAGGTTTACAATTTAAAGATCCCAGTGTCATATCAGACCTTTGAAAGTAATGAGACTATAGCTCGTTTTGAATTTCTTTTTTTATGTACATGAATGCCTCTAAAAGATATGCAGGTACTGTTCCCCGGATCAATCCTGGTCGGCTACAATAACTGAAATCTAACTGTGTACCTCATGATAGCAATCATATAAATATATATATATATATGGATGTCCAGCATCGACACCCGAAATCAGAAATCTCTCGTGTCCATCACCGACACGTAAATGCAGATATCGTCGACACCATCTCAGCAGATGATCGCCACCCGATATCCTTGGCCCTGGTCGGTATCCCCTGGATATCCGCCGTGCCCAATCGAACCCCGGTCAGTATCCCATGGATATCTGTCGTGCTTATCTCTATCTCCGGTATCGAGCATCCTCGCTAGGCTCCCCGCCTATAATGTGGCTTTCCTGCCCCTCGGTCTCGAACCGGGTCCACCATGTATCCGACTGTATAGCCCCCCCACTCAGTCTGGATAAGTAAAAAGTCCGAAACCGTATAGCCCCCCCACTCGGTTCGGAATAAATACTCAGAAAACATAAAACTCATGGTGGACGCCAACTCATCATATACAAAGATATCAAGTAAAGAATGAGAATACTTGCATAGATCATTCTGATGATATATTATATATAAACATATATAACAGTGTCCCATACCACCGATATATATCATCAGGAGTAAAATATCCAGAAAATCCATAAGAATCAAATACAACATCTATAGTACTGATATTCGTAATTTATGACAGGAAATAAAGAAAGACTGCTTAATTAAATCATATAGACATAATGATATCAATTCTACTGTGTCATGGCACTACTAATGATGTGTAGTGTAGCATACGCGTCTGTGCTCATGAAGCATGGCAATCAATAGTATTTGTGCAAGTATTCTAAAAGTGTAATAGCGTACTCATATCGACATCTACATATGCAATATATCATAACGGTCCTACAGTGACATGGCAGTACCAATAAGGTGTAGTGTAACATAGGTATACGTATTTGTGCAGCATAATACTCATTGGTAGTTGTGCAGTGTTCTATCAGAGTGTTCGTATCGCGGAAACGTATAATATCGATAATATAATGCTAACATGTAAAGTAATCTAAGCGTAACTATTGTAATTACTTGCTATGAGCTATACCATTATCTTTAGAAATAGAACGATACGTGTGGTTTGAAATAAGGAAGCTGCCTTAGTTTAAAATAGATATCCGTTTTGGAAGTTGCCATTGCATCCTTGTCTTTTATCATTAAAAAGATAAACGAATCGTAGTTTTAAAAAGAGTATAGCTCGCATAAGTATTACATGCTAAAACAGAATATAATCTAACTCTACGAGTCTAAAGGAAACTTAGCCGTTATTCGACATACGAATCTCATCATTTCCAATACATATAATTTCTTGTATAATACCTCATCGTATCACTGTATCTTGATCATCTCAAGTACGGCATGATCCCTCGAACAAATCCATCAAACCATATCCATGTCATACGGATCTAACGTCACGTACGTATGTCATTAAAACTATGTATGAAACTATATGCAAATGAAGGACATACTATATGTGATATTATATCAATACATTAACATCTAACTAGATATCATACTGTTTATTTATAAGGTTGCGGGGGTGCTATACGCCATCCACCCGACTTCCCCCGTAGATGTAAATCTACCCACCAACTTGATGATCTTCCTGAAATCCACGCTGCTATATCCGCCAACTCCGTCTCGGAAATCTTCGAAATCGTACCTATAATCGTATTTATATCATATCGACGGGAAAATCATCTCAAAACTCAAAACAATGAGAGAGGCATCCATAGGTTAGAACCTACAACATACTTAACCCAAAACGACAATATATATATCTGTCGCTAACGTATAAATGTTAACGGTTCAGCTACAGCTCAAAATACGAAAACTCCGTATAGTAAATTTCTGAAAATTTGATAAAACATTTACTGATCATTCCCAGATTTCTCTGTAAGAATACTGGAACAAATCAAACAACACCATAGCTTATAAAATACCAAAACAAAGCTACAGGAGAAAAACCAACACCAAAAGCCTAGGGAAGGCCGGCGAGCTCGGAAATTTGGTGAATGTCGCCGGGTCATGTGTGGAGTTTGGGTCTCGAGTTTTGTATAAATTCTCTTTATGATCCTACTATAGTTTTGGTCTTGTTAGTTTTTCTAGTAATTATACCTAATGGTTCCAGATTCAATTGCAGTGAGCAAGATATCATAAAATACACTGTTTTCCTATACTGCACACTAAAAACAGATATGGAATTGTACTGAACTTGCAAAGATGAAAAGGAATTATACCTATGGAGATTATACACAATGAAACACCAGCTCAAGAATTGTGTGTGGGAGCACCTATGGTTTGTAGTATCTTAAGCTTGAAAAAGTGCCCACTTGATGAAGGAAATCATTGCTCTCCCTCTCTCTCTTTTGGTATGAACACTTAGGAATTATTTTACTTGGAGTTGAAAAACTAATATGTTCATTTGAGATAAGAAAAAAGAATATGTGTAATATGGGGTGAGGATGTATGTAGAGAAAGCATGATGTGGAGGTTGAGAGGTGGAGGTAGCATGGAGGAAAGAGGAGGTGTCATCAAGAGGAAGTATAATGCATTCATGCAAGGAGGAGGTGTTAAACTTGAAGAAGGAGGTGTAAAGCTATGAAGGAGGAGGTGTAGGGTTAAGAGCAAGGGTGAAGATGAGGTGTTGTGTGAAAGTTAGCATATAATATCATATGTCATCCATGATTAAAAGAAATACAACAATAAAGAAAAACCTTCATATTATAAATCCAAATCCATATAACATAAAAGATATGAAATGATAAATCTATCACTTAATTTTCATTAGTTTAATGACAATTACAATGCCATGTTAAAATAATTAAAACAACATTTTTGTGACATCACACACGTTTATTTATATTTATTGAAATGACTACATTTTTACGGATAAAATTCTGATACCAAAAGTTGTATGTGATATCCTTTTTAGAAACTCATTATTTTTATATTTAAAATTATAAATTAATATTTATAATTTTCCAAAATATTACGGTTAATTCCATCAGGCATAGAGAAACGTGCCCCAGGGACAGAGGAATGTGCATCCAGCAGGGAGAAATGTACCCAGACATCAGGCTTTCACAATGACGGTTGAGGAAGCCGAAGCCGCTGGCCAAGTAATCACTGGTAATTCCTAATCCTTTCACATCTTTTCAATTCTTGTATACCTCTATATACTTTTTCTATATCTAAACCAACCTCACACAATTTAGGTACTATACTAGAAGCCACCCTTTCTGCACTCGCACTGTTCGACACTGGAGCATCACACCGCTTCTTGTCCTAACAATTTGTGAGAACGCATGCGATTCCCGTGAAGCTACTCATTTCATGCTGGAATGTCAGTTCCGGAAATGGAGTATTGAAAGCAATTATGGGATTTGATCAGTGTCTGTTTGTAATTTGCGAACGAGAATTCCATGCGAATTTCAAAGTACCGGACATCCCAAATTTCGATGTTGTGTTGGGAATGGACTGGCTGGAAGTTTTCTATGCTACGATTGACTGCCGTCAAAGGAGAGTAGTATTTGAGATACCAGATCACCCAGTCTTCTACTTCAAGAGTGGAGACAAAACGTTGGAGCCAGGAATCTTCTGTGCTAAACCAAAGAATGCAGAAGTGTTTACTCTACCGACGGAAGAAGAAAAGCCAGAGGTAGTTCGAGAGTTCGAGAATGTGTTCCCTGAAGATATAACAGGTTTGCCTCCCGATCGAGCTCTTGAATTTAGTATTGACATAATACCTGGTGCACAACCGGTAATAAAAGCCCTATGTCTGTTAAGACCGGAAGGATTGAAAGAGATCCGTACTCAGTTGGACGAACTCCTGAAGAAAGGTTGGATTCGTCCCAGTACTTCAAGTTGGGGATCTTCGATTTTACTGGTGAAGAAGAAGGATGGTTCATACAAGATGTGTGTAGATTACTGAGCTCTGAACAAAGTGACGATTAAGAACAAGTATCTACTATCTCGCATCGATAACCTTTTCGATCAGCTAAGTGGATCTTGTATATTCTCAAAGCTAGACCTTCATTCGGGTTATCATCAGGTGAAGGTCAAATAGTTTGATCTTCCGAAGACGGCGTTCAGGACTCGATATGGTCATTATGAGTATCTCGTAATGCCATTTGGAGTGACCAATGCACCTGCTATTTTTATGAACCGATGAACCAAGTTTTCCGAGAGTACTTAGACAGGTTCGTTGTCATCTTAATTGAAGACATCCTGGTGCATTTAAAGAATCGGAAAGAACACGTTGAGCATTTACAGATTGTCTTGGAGACATTGCGACAGCATCAGCTCTATGCCAAGTACAGTAAGTGTGAATTTTTGCTAGATCAAGTCAGATTTCTCGGACATATCGTTTCAGACGAAGGAATCTCAGTAGATTCAGCTAAGGTGTCAGCTGTCAGCAAATGGCCGACACCAAAGACAATGAAGGATATATGAAGTTTCTTGGGATTAGCAGGATACTACCGAAGATTCATCGAAGGCTTTTCGAAGATTGCAGCACCCCTGACCAAGCTCACACGTAAAGACAAAGCATTCATGTGGTCAAAAGCATGTGAACGAGCTTTTGTAGAACTCAAATCAAGATTAACTTCTTCTCCTATTCTCGTAATACCGGATCAATCTGGAGGTATCGTCGTATATTGTTATGTGTCCGGTATAGGATTAGGATGTATTCTACACCAGTATGGAAAAGTTGTAGCTTTTGCATCATGACGGCTGAAATTTCATGAGCGCAATTATCCAACAAATGATATGGAGTTGGCAGCCGTTATTTTTGCACTTAAGATTTGGTGCCACTATCTTCTGAGAGAACGAGTGGATATATACATTGACCACAAGAGTCTGAAGTATGTATTTACTCAGAAGGAATTGAACATGCGGCAGAGAAGATGGCTAGAACTCATGGCGGACTTCGACATCAACCTACAGTATCATCCTGGGAAGATGAATGTAGTTCCTGATGCACTTAGCCGCCAGCCATTAGCAATGAATCTCACCGCTCAGTGGAAGCTACAGCAGGAATTGCACAGATTGGTGATCGAAGTAGTTATGCCATGCTTCGTATTTGATGAACTTACAAGTCCAGACTACTATTGTCAATCAGATCAAGGCAACCCAAGCAAATGATGCCAAGCTACAAAAGATCCGAGAACAAGTAGAAAGTGGACTTCGAACTGACTTCATCATACATGAAGATGGAACCTTACGATATGGAAGTCGATTATGTGTACCACAAGGTTCTGTTCGAGAAGAGTTGATGAAAGAAGCTCACAGCTCTCTTTATTCTGTACACTTCGGTGGTACAAAGATGTACAAGGATCTATGACAACACTACTGATGGCATAGAATGAAGCGCGAAGTAACCAGAAGCGTAGTCAAGTGTTTGGTGTGTCAGCAAGTGAAGGCTGAACATCACAGAACTGCTGGGCTACTTCAGCCGTTACCAATCCCAGAATGGAAATGGTAGCACATTACCGTGGACTTCGTGACTGCCCTCCCTTGCAGCACGAAGGGTAACGACGCGGTATGGGTTATTATGGATCGACTCACCAAGTCGGCTCACTTTATTCCCTTTCAAGTTGGCCAATCTACTGAGATGTTAGCAAAGAAGTACATGGAGGTAAGCATGAATCTAAAGTAAGATTTTACCTCAAAGTTTACTATATTTGATACCCATGAACTCATGCAGGAGATCGTGAGATTACATGGAGTACCGATTGCATCGTCTCCGATCGTGATACCAGATTCCGATCACAGTTTTGGCAGAGTCTGCAAGCTAGCCTGGGAACGAGTCTGAACTTCAACACGGCTTACCATCCACAAATGGACGGACAGTCCGAGTGAACAATTCAGATTCTGGAAGACATGCTAAGAGCTTGTATGTTAGACTTCGGAGGTTCGTAGGAAGATCACTTACACCTTGTGGAGTTTTCATACAACAACAGCTATCAGGCGAGCATTGGAATGGCACCATTAGCAGCACTCTACGAAAGGAAGTATCGTTCACCACTAAATTGAGACGACATCGGAGATCGTTAACTCCTTAGACAAGAGATGATTGTGGCAACAGTGGACGTAGTTCGCACGATCAGGGAAATAATGCGCATAGCCCAAGATAGACAGATGTATTGGGCTGATGCAAAGCGGCGACATCCGGAGTTCCAATCGAAGCCCATGTTTTCCTGAAGATCTCTCCAAACAGAGGATGATCCGCTTTGGCAAGAGGGGTAAGCTCAGTACCAGATACATAGGACTGTTCGACATTCTCGAACGAGTCGGAGAAATAACATACCGTTTAGCACTACCACCCTCATTGGAAGGAGTGCACAACGTGTTCCATATATCCCAGCTACGAAAATATGTGAGCGACCCCGGCTACATCATTGATCACTCCGAGCTCACAGTCCAGACTGACCTGACTTTCGAGCAACAACCTGTTGAGATCCTGGACCGAAAGGTAAAGACTCTGCAAAACAAGGAAGTAAACTTGGTCCGAGTGATGTGGAGAAAAGATTCGCCAAGAGAATCAACGTGGGAATGAAAAGAAGACAAGCGTGCAAGATGCCCTTACTTATTTGTAAATTAGTCCCTATGTAAATGTAAATTTCGAGAACGAAATTTTTATAAGGAGGATAGAATGTAACGACTCTGAATTTACTGTACGGAATTTTTCAGTTTAATATATAGAAATGAGTTTACAAGCCTGAGTATGAGTTATAAGTAAATTTTGTTAAAGAACAAAAAGAAACAACTTGTAGCTCACTGGTAAAGCCTTGCACTGCTGTGACGTAGCCCCTGTGTTCGAATCGTATCAGACACATTATTTTTCCTTATTTATTTTTAAAACTTTTTGGAAGCCCAAAAATTTATACGTGCAATACTCACAAAAATGAAAAGTCAGAAAAATCAAACATGTGCAAAAGGGTTTAAACACTGACTTGAACACATGGCTCCAATCCAACAGCACCACCCCCTAAATCGACCGGCCAAAACCTTCACTAGGCCGGCACCGACGGTTGGCCCGAGCCTAATGAGGCCCGGGCTTTGCACACTTGCCCCCTACCCCTAACTCCCCTGCACTGTTTGATTGCCCTGCAATCAAACAGAGCCCCTTCAATTCACTATTTATCATATTTTTAATGCATTTTAGTTCCAAAACCCTAATTCTACACTATAAATACTACCCCATGCCCTAGCCCTTCATCATTCTGAAAATTTTAGCCAAAACTCTCAAAAATTCTTAAATACAAATGAAGTACAAGTGGAGTTAGCAAGCGGTCAATTTCCGGCAAAGAATCGAAGCAATTCCGGCAATCCCGCGACACCATGAAGTTCAACCTTTCCTAATCTATCTTTCTTTAAACTAATCAACTAGTAAGTCCCTTCCAATCTTCTTTCCTCTTCTTTAAAAATTCTTTTTAAAACGAATATCGGTAAGTGGTGTTAATACCGATATCGATCTTCTAAACCCTAAAATACTCACCTTTTCCTTACATATTATTCATAAAATTTTTACACAATACTTGTAATCTTAATATTAAATGTTTAGAATAAATTTTAGTCAAGAATATCATGTAAAATAACTTTAATTTAAGTTTTACGTTTAGATACCATGAACTTCAAATAGCACCTCTTTTAGTATTTTGTGAATACCTTACCTTTAGAAAACTTCACGGGGTAATGACTTACCCCTCACATACACACATGGTTGCATAGCACGATACCTCTTTATATGAATTTTGTTAAGAATACATATCACATTAAAATACCATTTACTATAAAAAAAAAAAAAGAACCGGATTTCTTTTAAATTGTATTTTTAAATTCCTTTGCGAATATACCTCTACAACCCTCTTTAGGGGACCCGCTATTGGATGGTATGAATTATCACACATCTTTGAGCTAGTAAAGCGAGATGTAGACCTCCTCACGGAGTATTCGGTCTCGAAAGGTTTTAAATACGGTTTTTAAGAAAAACGTATTTTTTCTACTTAAATAAAATTTAATTTTTAATAATTATATAAAAATTACAAATCCATATATTTTCAAAATATAATAAACTTACATTTTTTTTAACTGAAAGAATTACAGGTTTCACCAAAATACCATTAAGATACCAACAAAAGATAGGTTTTACAATAAAATACTATGAACTTTCCAAGTAATGTAATTATCACTAAAATACCTTGAATCCTTAAAATTCATATCCATGAAAACCATAAATAATATAAATAACTTCTCGAGATTTATTTTGAAATTTTATTTAAAATATTTTTCATAAAACACCCTCGAGTTATATAAAACAATATTTAAGGACTTTAGTAAATATAGGTTTAAGCGGGATCAATTCTCTTGAGCCCCAGGGAGCTGAAGAAAGTAGGTGCTTTCTTATTTAAGATAGAAAACTTAACGGAGTTATCAATGGTAATTGTCTTGGAAAAAGACACAAATCATGTCGTCCATGTGCAGAAGTTATCGATGACTCCCGAATCTAAATCAGAATCTAAATCAGTTACAGGTGTCTAACTCAGTCTGAGTCTAACTCAAACCTGAATCCAAACTCAAATCATAGTCCAATTCAAACATGAATCCAAAGTTTAACATGAATAGTTGAATTTGAACCTGAATACTTGAATTCAAACATCATTACCAAACCTGAATACTTGACTTGACTTGACCGAACCATGGTTGCAAATTGACATGACTTCATGAATACATGATTACATCCTGAACCTGACTACTTGAACAACTTGTATCCATGGTTTCGGCAAGACTTGTAAATATAACCTATACAATACATTACACGAGGATAACGGGGTAGATTGGTACGGAATGTATAGCATGGCACGGGATGGTCACTTAAAAGACACGTATATGAACTCTCATGCCGTTGTCCCATGGATTTTGACGGGGCCTTGTACTACATGTTATCATAGTCCACGGGATAAGATGAACCCCTTTCGTATACACAAATATTTTCTGTAACAAGCTACAAACAACTACGCTAGAATAACAATTATATACTTGTACAACTTACCAGTTCAATTCTCATTACTTGTTATATTCCATTCCTTCTTTTAGGACTTACCGAGCGTTAGTTCGCTAACGACATTCCTGTCTATTTTCTTTCTTTGGAACGTTCGTCAGGAAGACCGGACTCTCAGGAGATCGAGACTAGCCAGGAGGAAGTGGACCAGCTCACCGCGCAGCAGGACTTCTAGCTCTCTTGTACTTACTTTCAGTTTGTATACCACTGTTTAGACATTGCTTTATATCATTGTATATTTCCTTTTCAAAGTAGTTGTATTATAAAGATGAATGTTAATAAAAGTTGCTGTTTATTTTTTCATCTCTTGTCTTTCTTGTGCATTTTATATATATTGCTTAATTACGCTTGACGTATTTATTTCTTAGTAAATACGTTGCGGCCCGCCACGTCACCGTTTTCGTACTCTGGGAAGCGGGGCATGACATATGTTAACGATATTATCATTACTGGAGATGATTCTGCTGGCATCTTCAAAGTGAAAGAATATTTGGCTTCACACTTCCATACCAAGGACCTTAGATCACTTTGATACTTCCTTGGAATTGAAATGCCATGAAACTCTGGTAAATTACAGCTCTCTCGGCGCAAGTATGCACTCGATCTTCTATCTGAGACAAGATTTCTGGGATATATACCAGTAGACACTTCTATTGATTCCACAGTCAAGCTATCTTGATTGAGCTCTCTCTCAGATCCTCTACTGCTTGATCCAGGACGATTTCGATGTCTCGTTGGAAAACTTATTTACGTCACTGTCGTTCGTCCTGACATTGCCTTTGCCATTAGCAAAGTGAGTCAGTAAATGCAGAATCTTTTGACATATCATCTTAAGGCAATTGAGCATATTCTCAGATACATCAAAAGTTCTCCAGAATAGAGTCTTCTCTACAAACCATCATCTATTTTGTCGCGCAAAACCTTTGCAGATGCTGACTTTGCAGAATCCATTAATGATCATCGTTCCACTAGTGGCTACTGTGTTTTCTTGGGAGAAAACTTGAATATGTGGAAGAGTAAGAAGCAGAATGTAGTGGCTCGTTCTTTTGCTGAGGCTGAGTATAGATCCATGCCGTATACAGTTGTTGAGGTATGGCTTACCTCTCTCCTGAAAGATTTTGGGGTTCTCTTTTCTCTTCCGACTACACGTTTCTGTGAAAACAAAACAGCGATCCATATTGCTGAGAATCTAGTTTTTCATGAGAGGACCGAGCATATCAAGATAGATTGCCACTTTATTCATGACAAAGTGACAGACAGGGTAGTTGCACTCCAAAATGTTTCCTCTCCAGCTCAATTGGCAGATATTCTTACCAAAACTCTTTCTCGACCGGTCTTCACTCATCTTCTGTCGAAAGTCGGCATGATTGACATCTATACTCCAGCTTGCGGGGGAGTGTTATGAATATAATTAGTAATTAGCTTTAGTCTCACATGGGCTATAATAGGAAAGATGGTCTATGACCCTCCTTATATATGTATGTAGAAACTCATGTTTAATTAAGCCGATAAAATATTTCTTCTTGATTCTTTTCAAAAACATTGGCTATAACTGGACGTTGGGAAAAAGGAGGTTAATATAATCTGAAGTGTATAAAATCTCTTTGAGAATTTCATGATTTGGAAGGATTATCATCTTTTTATAAATAAAAGTATAGAAATACTTAATTGAGTAAAAGATTTCAATTCTTATGACAAATTTGGCCAAAAAATAATTATAATTTAGAATCTTCTCATTGATTATTCTGCGAGTTCTTTAATCATATGTAATTTTTTAAGAAAATGATTTCAACACACTACATACATCATTCGAAATTTAAAACCTTCAAGATCTCAAAGTGTCAAACTATGAAGAATCTTTTATGAGGATAAAACATTTTGAAAACCCGCCTAGGAAAGCACTTCAAGAAGCATTTGGAAGTAGCAACATTAAAAGTTTTGTGATATGGAAACATTATAGTTGAAAAATGGTTTCAAATCTTTTCAAGAAAGAGGCAATTAAAATGGGCAGTCAAATCTAGGAAATATGGGAATATTGAATTGTTTTCAAATCTTTTTAGGAAAGAGCGAGTAAAATAGGCTATTGAAATGAAAGGCTTGTTAACAAATGTTTATAAAATAGGGAAAAGGTATATGGAAAACCTAGTTGAAGATTAAATCAGAATAAAATGATAGCAAGGACGGTAAGGACAGTTATAACCAGAAAATCGATAATAGGTAATTAAAGTTCACACAAAATGAAGGAAATCATGACACAACAAGCCTTCGTCCCAAAATTTTAGGGTTGGCTATATGAATATATTTCTTCCATCCTGCTATATAAGGAGCCGTCTCGTTACATTGATAATTAATATATCATTCTTAATTAACTCTATCCATATTCGTCTAGGTCTAGCCCTGCCCTTTAATTGCGTCGTTGACTACAATTGCCACTTCTAAATGGGCGTTTGTTGCACATCCCTAACCATCTCAATCGGTTTTTTCTCATCTTATACTATATGGGAGCAACCTTCAACTTATTACGAATATGCTCATTACTCATCTTATCTTTTAGTATATTACCACTCATCTATCTTAATATTCTTATTTCAGCCACTCATATTTTGGACATATAGTTTCTTAATTACCCAACATTCCGATCGATAAAGAATTGTTGTCCTTATAGTCATCCGAAAGATTTTTCCTTTTAATTCCATAGCTATCCTATAGCACTCATGAAGCACTTTTCATTTCAACCAACCCGCTTTAATTTTATGAGCTACATATTCCTTTATCTTTTCACCATGATCCATGATTAATTATAAATCCTAAATTATGAAAATGGTCATTTCAAGATATTTTTTGGCCATCTACTTGCACTATATGCCCAACCTATCGTGTAGTTTTGATGAAGTTAAATTCCACACTTTGTTTTTGTTATGCTAATTCTATATCCTTTGGATTCTAAGGCATCTCTCTATTTTTCTGCTTCAGAAATTATCTCATCTTTGGATTCATTTACAGAAACAATATCTTCAGCAAACAAATACACCATGGACATCATCCGGAATATATCTATTAAGTTCATTCATAAACAATGCAGACAAATCAAGATTTAATGTCAATCCTTAGTGTGAACCTATGATGATAGGAAATGGTTCTCTTTTCGAGGAGTCATCATTTAGTATTTGCTCCATTATACATATCTTAAATGACATCAATATACTTACGAGACTAATTCTTCCTGGAGCCCATCATTTCCTCTATAAGGAACCTACCATAAGCCTTTTCTAGATCAATAGAAGCTATATATATATATATATATATATATATATATATATATATATATATGAGGTTAATGGAGGAAATGTGCCATAGGAGGAGATTTCCTCCTATGGCGTCAGAAAAATGCACCTTCCGTGATTTTTTTCGATGATCGGCATACATCACCTACAACTTTATCAATTAAGATGTGGATACACCAAATTTCATATGATTATACCATTTGATTTAGTTGGTGCAAAATTAATGGTTTACCGACAATAGAACTTTTTACATTGCTAATTCAACGGTGAAAAAGTAGTGGAATCACATGAAATTTGGTGTATGCACATCTTAGATGATAACGATGATGATGATGGATGCCGATCGTCGGAAAAAATGATGAGGGTTGTATTTTTTCGACGCCATAGAAGGAAATCCCCTTATATGGCATCTTTTCTCCATTATTCTCATTCATATATATATATATATAGAGAGAGAGAGAGAATAATGGAGAAAAGATAATTTCCTCCTATGGCGTCGAAAAAGTACACCCTCCTTTATTTTTTGCGACGATCGGCACACATCATCTTCATCGTTATCATCTAAGATGTGGGTACACCAAATTTCATGCGATTCTACAACTTTTTCACCGTTGATTTTGTGGGTTCAAAATTAACGGTTTACCGACAACATAACTTTTTACTTTGCAAAATCAACGGTGAAAAGGTCGTAGAATCGCATGAAATTTGGCGTACCCACATCTTAGATGATAACGATGAAGATGATGGGTGCCGATCGCCGGAAAAAATAAAGGAGATCGTACCTTTTCGACGCCATAGGAGGAAATTCCCTCCTATGGCCTCTGCCCTCCATTAACCTTATATATATATATATATATATATATATATATATATATATATATATATATATATATATATATTCTTCTCTCAATAATCTTCCATCTAATCGCTTCCATGGAGACTTTCCTGGCATAAAACTAAATTGTTTTCATATAGACTTTTCCCTTTATCTATGTTCAACTATTCTCTCACATAGTTTTATAGTATCTCATAAGCTTAATTCCATATTAGTTTGAATAATTTTGAGTGTCTCCTTTATTCTTATAGATAGATATCAAGGTGCTTATCCTCTATTCATCAAGCATTTTATAGAACTAGTAGGCTTATTCGACCGCTTCGAACAACAAAGCATTAGCTTTTGAGTCCTCTTCTATATATCTATGATTTTATAAAATAACTTAATTAACCACATAATCTTGTATATCCTAAACACTTCTAGACTTCGATACAAATATCATTGGGTCATATTACTTTTTCCATTTTCATCTTTTTTAATATTCTTTCACCTCATTAAGCATGGTCTACTGACAATACATGATGTTTCTATTATTAGCTTTTTTTTTGTTTCTATACTAAGTCTAATAAATATTATTTTCATTAAACAATTTATGGAAATAACTCCTCCATATTTCTTTTATTTCATTATCCTTGACTAACACTCTAATATCTTCACTTTTAATGCACTTGACATTACATAGATCTTTACTCTTTTTTTTCTGTCATCTTAGCAAGTTTATACATATCCTTTTCTCCTTTCTTTATTTCTAAGTTTCTATATAAATTATCATAAGGCTTAGATTTTGCTTCACTATCCACCTTTTAGCTTCTTTTTTTTTTGCTAATTTATATTTTTTAAAGTTTTCATTTTTACATTTTTGGCACTTATTTTACTTATCTTTTGAACTTCTTCATTCCACCACCAATTTTCCTTATAACAAACACTTTTAGATTCACTAAGTATTTCTTAGCTAGGTTAATTCTAATGCAATTAGTAATATATCTCCACACATGATGTTAGTTTCACCTTCAAACTACCAACTAGCTTTCTATATGTAAATAAAATCGAGTTCTCAATTATAAATTCCACCATTCAATTCTAGATCTCTTATCTATTATAATATCTCTTTTTTTCATCTTCTAATTCAAAATCTATATTTTGTGGCCAACATCTCGCCTGGAATGACTATACAATTTTTACGTGTTAAATTATGTATCATTCTAATAAGGAAAAACTCTGAATATTGTTCAATCCATATTTAAAGGATATCAAATGTTCATCCCCACTTTTCAAAAAATGTATTTGCTAATATAAGATCATATGATACTTCAAAATCCAAATCATACCTCCCATATCGTTCCTCACTCCATAACCATGACCTACACACTCTCAAATCCATTATCATTTTTAACTACATGTCCATTTAGGTCTCCTATAAATACCTTTATATTTTCCGACATTTCCCGAATTAAATTATTCATTTGCTCTTAAAAGTTTGCTTTTTCCGCTAATCCTACTTACTTGTAACAGCTGATAATAGTAATTCCTTCTCCTAATAAAATTTTATTGATATTATTCTATCTTCAATTGTGTCTTGAAGGATATCATTACACAATTATAAAATATTGATAGCATCCAACCGTATACGATTTGAGAGTTCAACAATTTGAAAGAATTTTTCCTACGGCTTTTCTAAACATAAATGTAGGAATGCTTTATTCAATAATTCTTTAAAAAAAATAAGAAAATGCCCATACTAATTAGTTATGATTCCCATACGAATCATTCGAAGAATATTTGATAAAACCATGAATAGTGATTGCATCCAATTGAATGTCCGCAAGGGCTTGACTTTTTAAGGTCTCTATGGTTAATAAAACCGGCAATGAAAGGATTTTAAAAAAGAACGAGACACAAGAAACGAAAATAAAATAACATCCAATTGCATACGAGTTTGAATGGCTTAAGATACCTTTTTTAACATACTTTCCAGACCTTTTCAATTGAAAAAAGAAATGTGCATCATAGTGTAAACTGTAAAGCCTTCAAAATTTTACAAAATTTGCTAAGAAAGTTATCATAAACATTTTATAGCTTTTTGAATGATACTTTACCAAAAGCAGGTTTTTCATGAAAACGCTTTCAAAATGCTATTAATTTCCTTTTTTTCCCAAAGTAGGAGCTATTAATTCTCTAAAATAAAATAAGCCGTAAAGAATCATTTGAGGCTGAACAATTAAGATAAACCACTTTGGGAAGTACTCTGTGATTCATTTGGATAAGAAGATCAGATATTTAGAAATCTAAATGCAGAATTGTTCGAAATTATTTTAGGAAATAGGGGAGTGAAATGGAATATTGTATCGACAGGGGTGGATTATGATAAAGAATCAAGGTATCAAGAACGGTAGGTCGCGTGTGCAAAGTAAATTTGACAGATCCATAATCGTGATTGTGTCCAATTGAAGGAGCACGATGATGATATGGGCATAGCTGGTTATGGTTAGAACCCGAAATGAAAGGCCTACTAAAAATGTTCACAAAGAAACCAACCAATAAAGTCGCTTGAAAGGTTATCAGACTGAAATCATGGTAAATAGAGACTTGATAGTAGGCAAGCAGAGTAGTGGACACAAATTGTAGGATGCCAAAACATATCTTCAAAATTTTGATTAAAAAATCCTGCAACTTTTATGAATAAAATGCGTGGAAAAGACTTAAGTAGTAATTATTTTCTAAAAAAGATCTCAAGTAATTTGCTAAAGAAACTCGTTATGATTTAAAAACATTACTTGGCTTTCTACTTGGTCCTTTATCAAAGGCAGATTTTTCATGAAATTGGTCTCAAAATACTACTAATTATTTTTTGAAATAAAAGTTTAGAGTATTCAACAGAAGGCTACAGAGAATCATTTATGAGGCGAGAAAAATTTAAAACCATCTCGATAAGTACTATGCATTTAAAGTAGTAACATTAGGAAAGCAGGGAGTTAGATATTTAAAATATGAGAAATATTCCGAATCGTTCACAAAAAAAAGGCAAGTAAAACTGGTTAAATCTACAAGTGCTTGATAATGGTGAGACTTAAGGAAGAACGGCCGTTCAAAGAAAAATTGATAAAACCATGAACAACAATTGTGTTCACCTGAACATTCGCAATTGTTGATACTTTCTGGTTTAGAGAACTTGATATGAAAGGCTATTAGCAAACATACCACAAGGAAACGAAAAGACTGCTTCTCCTAGGGATTGGAGTAGCTCATTGGTGGGGTTTGGAGTAACCCATTGGGGAGACCTGGGATCGAGCCCCGGGTCTCCCATTTATGAGGGGATGACTAATTTATTGCACCTATTATCTCAAAAAATAAGACAACTCCTAGAGAGTTGATAGTAAACAGGATTAAGCTGGCTGGAAGTTCCAATCAGTATCTAATATAGGCATAGAACCAATGGCAGGTAAATAGAGTGTGGACATAAAATCTCAACTAATCTAATTATATACGACTTCAAATGGCTTAAAATCTCTTTGTGATTGTAAGATTTAAGATACTTTTCCATAATCTTTTGATGTATAAAGACGTGCAAAAATGCTGTATGGTGTAAACTCTCTAAAATCTAATGAAATTTGCTATAAAAAAAAGTAACCCAAAACGTTACCGAACTTTCTGAAAGGTTGTTTATCATGAAAAAACGGTTTCAATATGCTATTAAACATCTTTCACATAAAACCTTTCAATTAGCCATGAAGAATCATTTATGAACCAAAACATTTCAATAGAGAAGTTCTCTGGGATGCAATGCAGAGTATTAACATCACTATATCAGAAAGTCAAATATTTATAAATTGAATCATTGAAACAGAGTTCCATATCTTTTATCCAAATATGCAAGTAAAATGGGTTATTTATCGATAAGGGTGCATGATTATTAAAGAATCAAGGCATCGAGTAGAAAAGTCATAAAAACATAATTGCGACTGTGTCCAACCAAAGGAGCCAGCAGTTGACATGTTCAAGTCTAGTTGGTTATTGATAAGAGTTGAAATGAAATGCTATTAACAAATGTCCAGAAAGAAGGAAAAGATAGAGATTGAGGCAGTTGGAAGATTTAATCAGAACGAAATCATGGTTTAGACAGTTGATGCCAGAATAATTGATAGGTATAAATGAGTTATGAACACAAAATGCAGGATATTATGACACTACTTCAAAATTTTGATAACATCCAATAATAGTCTATGATTTTGAAGAGTCTAAAATCCTGCAACTTATATGAATAAATGTGTAGAGGTGCATCATGGAGTATATTTGTTGAAAATCTCAAGAAATTTTTCTAAAAAATTAGTTATGATTCAAATACATTTTGTAGCTTTTTCAAAGGTCCTTTATCGAAGGTACGATTTGATATTCAGAATAAAAGCTATTAGTACTAACAAATAAGCTATACAAAATCATTTGAGTCTGAATTAATTTTAAAAGCCACTTAGAAAAGTATTTTATGGTGTGTACGAAAATATAACATTTCGAAAGCACTATTTTAAGAATTTAAAATAATCGTTCCAAATCCTTTGAAAGAATGAGGCAAGTGAAAATGGGATAAATTCATGAGAGTGGATGACGGTATCGCTTTGAGAAACATTTTGATAAATCGCTTTGACAACTACTTTATGATGCATTTAAAAGTAGTAACATTAGAAAATCGGATACTTAAAGATCTTACAGTTGAGGAAATAGACCTAAATCTATTTAGGAAAGAGGGGTGTAAGATGGATTGTTATACATGAGGGTAGATTATGATAAATAATACCTACAAGATTTCAAAGTTCGAATATCGAGATCATAATGAATGGTTGTTTTCTATATTGGATAGTGGTAATTGGATGATATATCAAAGATATTAGTCAATACCAAGGGTTCATATCGGGGATTTCTATCGACATATCAGACATATAGGATAAATATTGGGCGTTACACAAACATATATAAACAAATAATATGCATTATAAAGTCCTAAAATATCATTAGTCATGTTTTTAACTCAGTAAAACAACCAAACAATAAACTTGCAAGACTAAATTGCCTTGAAATACCTCAAAATTGCCCTACCCTCCATTCTAGTATCATACTTTTTGTTGTCCTTACATAACTGATAGTTGCTACCAATGTTACTGGGAACGTGGAACGTTTTGGTACGTAAAACGAAAATGGGAACGGGGAACGCGGTACGATAAGTGTAGTCTCCTTCCATATGCTTATATGGGATGAAAAACGTACCTCTAGAAAAGGAAGTGTTTTTGGACCGTTTGTATGCATGTGTGTGTGTATATGTATAATATACATAAAATTTAATTCGATTTCTTTCGCTAAAAAATAAATATTTTTTAGTAGAATCTAACGTAAACCCGATTATATGCCCCATTTAATTGAAGTTTGGATCGGAACGGTGATTCTTACCATCCGGAGGACTGGTGTTCCCGAATTGAAAACGATAGTTTTAAATCGTAATTCGCTAACGGTTTAGCGATTCAGGGGTAACATAGATTGCTACTTTTGGCTGGCAGTAGCTCGATACCCTCCGTTATCCTTCATTAGAATATTCTAAAAAATGTGCTTACTAGCGTCCTTTTCTGCACAATGTACCTTTAATCTATAATTAAAAGTCAAGTAAGTCGAAAAATTATTTCATCTTCTTAATGCTTATTTTTGGCAACCACTTCAAAGTTATTGAACCCAATATAATGGAAATAACAATATTTGGCCGATACAAAGCGAACAATATATTGGCTCATATTCAAGCAAAATGATATTCATCTATTATCGCATGTGTCATATTGTGTATGGCCTCAATCCAATAAATCACCCGATATATCAGCCAACTCGGTTGATATTTGAAACAACATGTACCAATAACGACAGGCCTTGTGTGCAAAGGAAATTTGACAGAACAAAACTACATATGTGTCAAATGAAGGAGCACAAGGGTTAATATGTTCAACAATAGTTGCTTATGGATAGAACTTGGGATGGACGGTCCACTAACAATTTTTCTTGAAGAAACGAAAAGGTAAAGACCAAGCCGAAAGATTATCAAGAATAAATTTATGGTTAATATGTTTATATGTAAAGACTTGATAGTAGGTAACCAGGGTTGTGGACACAAATTAAGATATTTTCACTAAAAAAGCTATGGAAAATCATTTAGGAGGCCGAAGCACTTTTAAAAACTGTTTTGAAAAGGACTTTATGATACACTCATAAGTAGTAGCATACAGAGACTTAGAAATTTAAAATGTGTAAAATAAAAGGAAAGTAAAATAGGTTAAATTCATAAAGGTGGGTGACGGTAAAGTTTGAAGGCATCACAATAGTTCAAAGTAAATTGTATAATACCATGAATCATGATTTTATCCAATCGACCATTCACAAGGATTGGAATTTTCAGGTTTAGAATCTATAATTAAAAGTCAAATAAGTCGAAAAATTATTTCATCTTCTTCATACTTGTTTTAGGTAATCGCTTCAAAGTTATTGAACTTAATGTAATATAAATAACAATATTTGGGCCGATACGAGGCAACAATATATTCGCTGATATTCAAGCAAAACGATATTCATCAATTATCACTTGTGCCATATTGTTAGTGACCACAATCCAGTACATCACCTGATAAACCGGCCAATTCGGCTGATATTTGAAACAACGGGTACCAATAACAACAGGTCTTGTGTGCAAAGGAAATTTGACAGAACCATAACTGCGATTATGTCAAACGAAGACGCACAAGGGCTAATATGTTCAACAATAGCTGGTTAGGGTTAAAACTCGGAATGAAAGGCCAACTAACCATGGTTCTTGAAGAAACAAAAAGATAAAGATCAAGCCGAAAGATTATCAAGAAACAAAATTATGGTTAAGATGTTTATAGGTAGGGACTCAATGGTAGGCAACCAGGGTTGTGGACACAAGTTAGGATAAATTCATGTAGCTTCAGAATTTAATAACACTTGTATATGGTTTCAAAAGGTTTATAATTCTACAACCTCATAAATAAATGTGTAGAAATGTTTACGTAGAATGTACGTTTTTCATAACGGTTTCAAAGTACTACTAAAAATATTTGGAAATAAAAGCTTTCAGTCTTTTAAAAAGCTATCGAAAATCATTTTAGGAGATTGAAGCACTTTAAAAAACTGTTTCGATGAGGACTTTATGATGCATTTAAGTAGTGTACAGAGATTTAGAAATTTAAAATATGAAGAAAAAAAGGCAAGCAAAATAGGTTAAATTCACAATGGTCGGTGATGGTAAGGTTTTAAGGCATCACAATCGTTCAAAGGAAACATGATAATACCATGAGCCGTGATTTTATCCAATTGACTATTTACAAGGATTGAAATTTTCAGGTTTAGATTGTCACATTGAACTTGAAATGAAATGCCGATTAACAAACATATCACAATGAAACGAAAAGGTCAGAATAAATTAATAGTTAACAAGATTAGGCCAGTTGGATGATTAAATCAGAACCAAATCATGGTTAAGACTGTTTTAGGCAGGGAGTCGATCATAGATAGGCAGAGCTGTGGAGGAAAACTGGAGGATATTCTGAAACAACTAGCCATCTTTGATAACATCCAATTGTAAACAAATACAAAGAATATAAAATCTTTTCGAGAATTCCTATATTCGATATAATTTAACAAAAGTTTTCTATAAACAAAATTCTATGGAAATGCTTTAAAGTATAAAGCCTTTAAAGTACTACGTAATTTGCTTGAGAAAAGTTAGTTAAGATTCAAAAACACTTCGTAGATATCTTAAAGGTTATTCATCAAAGGTATAATTTCAAGAAAAAGGCTATCAAACTACTATTAGAAAAAGATTTTCGTCAAAATAAAACCTTTCAATTCCATAAAAAATACTATGAAAAAACATTTACAAGGGTAAAACATTTTTTAAAAATCGCTTTGAGAAATACTAATCTGATACATTTGAATACAAGGTACGATAATCAAGGAATTTTTTCTAAAGATGGTCTCAAAACTGGTGTCCTTAATATCATCAGTGTCATACCAGCACAGTAATTTCCATATCGGCTTTCGGATATTGTGATATATTAGGAAATGTTTTCAAAATGTTGGAGCGTAAAGTTTTGCATTCAAATTTAGACCTTAACAAGGTTGCCATACACTATATCGAACTCTACGCCGTTAAACTGGAAGCCAAATCATGTTCAACTTAAACCGCTACATCTTTAAATTGAAACCAAATCAAATCGAAATAAGTGGTTAAACTGGAACCAAAATTCCCAAAACCTCGTAACCTCTAACAAAACATTCAAAATTTTAAAATATTCCACCAAATTCTGGCATGCCCTCAATATCTCTAGGCTCCATAAAAATCAAAAATTGCCTAAATTATCTCAAATTTCACAAGTTAGAAAATAATTAATCCAAAGTCAAAGGTCAAAGCCTGAACAAAGTAAAAAAATGTAACTAACTGAGGTGACCTGAATCACGCCAAGATGTTACCTTCCGTAGATCTACTGTCGGCGACGATGGACGGCTGAGATTAGGTTGGAGGTTGACTTCTGAAGCGTGTGGATCTCAATGGGTTTGAGGTTGGTTGGGCCGAGCTACCTGCGAGGAAGTCCCGGGATGGTTGTACCACCGAGTACCCTTCGACGGTCAAGTTAGAGAGGAAATGCGAGCAGAGTAACGGCTTAGTGGAGTAAAAATGGCTTACTTGAACCGTCTGAAAGAGGGGTTTATATAGCGGTGGCAGTAGGCAGGCAGGCACGAGAATCACGCCGGCCGTTACGCTCCCGATGCCACGCCCGCGTGATGAGTGAGATCCCGCATTAATGGAGAGACAGGCTCGTTAATGGGGGATTGTGATGGCGTGGAACGTGGGATGCGGACGGCGGATATCTCGTGCATGGCGAGATTCGCGGGATGGCGGTTGCGCCTGTGAGCGGTGCCGTTGGTCGGTCGATGAGACCGAGAAAGATGACCTTGGCGGGAGAGCTTGCGGACGAGTGGGAGAGCCGAGGTATCTTGGTTCTGCGGTAGCCCGGAGACGAGCTGAGAGGCCGAGGAGGCCAATTATGCAGGAGGCTCGGGGACGAGCCAAAGGTTGTCTGTAAGACGGGCATAGAAGCGGCCTGGTCGGCCACTGTGGATCCTTTCTTGCACTCGGGACACATCATCCGCCACGTGTCATGATATAAGGAATTACCATTATTGAGCATCATCATTAGCCCCTCACTCTCGTTCCGATCTATTTGTGGGTCTGGTCGAGAGTGGACTGCTTGTTCTTTTTGTGCGGCTTGGCACTGGTAATTTCTCATGGTGGATTGTTCGGGGACGACACGGCATTCTTGTTGTCGTGCATCGAGTATAAGTCGAACGAAGGACGAGTGTGGGAAGGTCGGTATCCTCCTTTTGCCGGAGTTGAGACGCTGATCGTGCGTTGAGTATGAGTTTATTCGGCAGGCCTTGGATCCGTGTCTTTGTAAGATAGGAAGCTATCCGCTGCGGATGCGCCAAACAGGAAGCTACTCAGCGGCCTCACGAGGAGGGCTTCAGATCCTCAGCGTCTGATGGGCAAGAGGCTGCCCGCTTGGAATGCGCCGAGCAGGAAAGAACTCGGCGGCCTCGCAAGGAGGGCTTCAGATCCTCAACGTCTGATGGGCAGGAGGCCGCCCGCTAGGGATGCGCCGAGCAGGAAGGAACTCAGCGGCGTCGTGAGGAGGGCTTCAGATCCTCAGCGTCTGATGGGCAGGAGGCCGCCCGCCGGGGATGCGCCGAGCAGGAAGGAACTCGGCGGCCTCGTGAAGAGGGCTTCAGATTCTCAGCGTCTGATGGGCAGGAGGCTGCCCGCTGAGGATGCGCCGAGTAGGAAGGAACTCGACGGCCTCACGATGAGGGCTTCAGATTCTCAGCATCTGATAGGCAGGAGGCCGCCCGCTGGGGATGCGCCGAGCAGGAAGGTAGCTGCTCGACTGCCTTGCGAGGAGGGCTTCAGATCCTCAGCGTCTGATAGGCAGGAGGCCGTCCGCTAGGGATGCGCCGAGCAGGAAGGTAGCTGCTCGGCTGCCTCGCGATGAGGGCTTTAGATCCTCAGCGTCTGATGGGCAGGAGACTGCCCGCTGGGGATGCGCCGAGCAGGAAGAAACTCGGCGGCCTCGCGATGAGAGCTTCATATCCTCAGCGTCTGATGGGCAGGAGGCTGCCCGCTGGGGGTACGCCAAGCAGGAAGAAACTCGGCGGCCTCACGATGAGGGCTCCAATCCTTAGCGTTGGAGGGGTCGTAAGAGGCCTGCTAAGGACGGACCGAGTAGGGAAGCTGCTCAGTTGCCTCTTGGCGAGGGCTTAGATCTCTGGCATTGCGGGGTAGGGAACTACCAGCTGGGGATAGCCGAGCAAGATGCCGCTGGGCTACCTCTTAGTGAGGGCTTAGATCCCTGACGTCGTGAGGTAGGTAACTACCAGCCAGGGATAACCGAACAAGGGCGGGCCCGGTTGCTTCTTGGTGAGAGTTTTGATCCTTAGAGCGGAAGAGGCCGTAAGAGGCTTACTAAGGATAGGCCAAGCAGGGTTACTTTCCGGTGCCTCTTGGCGAGAGCTTTGATCCCTAAAAACGGCCCGAGCAGGGTTACTGCCCGGTGCCTCTTGGCGAGAGCTTTGATCCCTGGTGTTTTGGGGTAGGGAACTACCAGCCAGGGATAACCGAGCAAGGGCATGCCCGGTTGTCTCTTGGTGAGGGCTTTGATCCCTAGCACGGGAGGGGCCGTAAGAAGCCTACTAAAGACGGGCCGAGCAGGGTTACTGCCCGGTGCCTCTTGGCGAGGGCTTTGATCCTTAAGGACGGACCGAGCAGGGTTACTGCCCGGTGCCTCTTGGCGAGGGCTTCGATCCCTAGCGTTGCGGGATAGGGAACTACCAGCCAGGGATAGCCAAGCAGGGTAGCTGCTCGGCTGCCTCTTGGTGAGGGCTTCGATCCCTGGCGTTGCGGGATAGGGAACTACCAGCCATGGATAGCCAAGCAGGGTAGCTGCTTGGCTGCCTCTTGGTGAGGGCTTCGATCCCTGGCGTTGCGGGGTAGGGAACCACCAGCCATGGATAGCCGAGCAGGGTAGCTGCTTGGCTGCCTCTTGGTGAGGGCTTCGATCCCTGGCATTGCGGGGTATGGAACTACCAGCCAGGGATAGTCGAGCAGGATAGCTGCTGGGCTGCCTCTTGGTGAGGGCTTTGATCCTTAGCGCACGGGGTATGGAACTACCAGCCAGGGATAACCGAGCAAGGATGAGCCCGGTTGCCTCTTGGTGAGGGCTTCAATCCCTGGCGTTGCGGGGTATGGAACTACCAGTCAGGGACAGCCGAGCAGGGTAGCTGCTGGGCTGCCTCTTGGTGAGGGCTTTGATCCCTGGTGTTGCGGGGTATGGAACTACCAGCCAAGGATAGCAGAGCAGGGTAGCTGCTGGGCTGTCTCTTGGTGAGAGTTTCGATCCCTGGCGTTGTGGGGTATGGAACTACCAGCTAGGGATAGCCGAGCAGGATAGCTGCCGGGCTGCCTCTTAGTGAGGGCTTCGATCCCTGGCATTGCGGGGTATGGAACTACCAGCCAGGGATAACCGAGCAAGGACGAGCCCGGTTGCCTCTTGGTGAGAGTTTCGATCCCTGGCGTTGCAGGGTAGTGAACTACCAGCTGGAAATAGCCGAGCAGGGTAGCCGCTCGGCTGCCTCTTGATGAGGTTCCTTAGGTCTCCTAGCGAGGTCGTTTTTGAGCTGCTGTGGCGAGTCTCGCATGCGCGACCCCGTCGAGGGAGGAGGTGCCGGTCATGCCTGGGAGCAGGCAAGCTGACCACCACCACCTCGGGAGGGATAGGGGTGCGACGAGACTCGGGGCGAAGCTCTCTGGTATAAGACCTCGGAATCAAGCTAAGCGGTACCCACCAGGTCATTGAATATGTCGGCCTGGGGGCCTGCGGCTGTTGGAGACAGCGAGGCGATGATCGATCATGTCTGCATGGGCGGAGCCTTCTCTCCCTCTATAGGGGTCCCGGTCCCAGGGAGGGGGACCGGCGGTTTGGGGAGCTTGTCCCGCCGCTTGAGCAAGGACGAGCGCATCCACCATGGACGCGAGTCGAAATATCCGGGCGGCTAGGGCATTGATGGAGTTCGGGGGAAAAGATTCGTCCGCGTCTCCGTTGTGTCAGAGGCGGCGACTAGCGCTTGGATTGTCGTGGTGATCGCTCGCCCTTGAGTTGAGATCGGAAGATGAACTTTTGTTTTAGTGGAATCCAGATTTTTCCACAGACGGCGCCAGCTGACGTGACCTGGATCACGCCAAGATGTTACCTTCCGTAGATCTACTGTCGGTGACGATGGACGACTGAGATTAGGTTGGAGGTTGATTCCTGAACATGTAGATCTCAATGGGTTTGAGGTTGGTTAGGCCGAGCTATCTGTAAGGAAGTCCCGGGGTGGTTGTACCACCGAGGACTTTCCGACGGTCAAGTTAGAGAGGAAATTCGAGCAGAGTAACGGCTTAGTGGAGTAAAAATGGCTTACTTGAACCGTCTGAAGGAGGGGTTTATATAGCGGTGGCAGCAGGCAGGCAGGCGTGAGAATCACGCCAGCCGTTACGCTCCCGACGTCATGCCCGCGTGATGAGTGGGATCCCGCATTAATGGCGAGACAGGCTCGTTAATGGGGGATCGTGATGGCGTAGAACGTGCGATGTAGCCGGCGGATATCTCGCGCATGGCGAGATTCGCGGGATGGCGGTTTCACCTGTGAGCGGTGCCGTTGGTCGGTCGATGAGACCGAGAAAGATGACCTCGGCGGGAGAGCTCGCGGACGAGCAGGAGAGCCGAGATATCTTGGTTCTGCGGTAGCCTGGAGACGAGCTTGGAGGCCGAGGAGGCCAATTGTGCAGGGGGCTCGGGGACGAGCCAAAGTCTGTCTGTTGGATGGGCATAGGAGCGGCCTGGTCGGCCACTGTGGGTCCTTTCTTGCATGCTCTAGGACACGTCATCCGCCACGTGTCATGATATAAGGAATTACCGTTATTGAGCATCATCACTAACGTTAGTGACTTTTTTCTAGCAGGGATTAACAGCTCTGAAATCGTGGTTTTTTTTTTTGAGGAGTTTACCCCTTTCATATTTATCCCTCTGACTATTTAGGCCCCCAATGAAATGACACCATTTTTGCCCCGAAAATATCATCAATAGATTAACCTAGGCTATCTGAAAGTTAACAAGAAATCAAATACCAAAATTAGGTTTGATTGTTGATAACTTGATGGTTATGAACCGTTATTGTTTAACATTGATACATCATAAACATGCTATGATTATTGGGATTGTTGCCTTTGTGCAACTGAATTGCTTATGAGATTCATTCTATACCTGTCATTTTCCTAAAATGTGTACACCTAGAAAATTATGTAGATTATAATGTTATGGATGCGTGTTAGCTGCGCCAGCGCCCCATGGATATGTCGCTATAGACCATGTGAATTTTATGTTATTTTTGCCATTGTAGATCGAATTCACCTATTGGTTCATAAGTGAGAGCTCGTACATTATAACACTACTTAGTCTCCTTTTCCCTAGGCCCCTTATACCCTATGTATATCTCTATGTTGCATATCATTATTTATATCATAATCTTGTGATATGATTATTTGTTACATTACATGTTCGATTATTATATCTGTTGCATAACTTGTGCTATATGAACCATGTACTTGCTGAGCCATGGTTTGCTCAATTTTAACAATATTTCATATTGGCATGAAGCTTTATTCAGGCTAGAGACGACCTTTGGAGTTTAGTTAATTCCCGTAGCATGATACTTCTAATTTACAAGTCTGAGTTTATGTCTATGATAATTTGTGGACTCAATGTAGTTTTGATGTCTCAAGCCGATGTGATATCTCTTATCGAATATTATGGTTTATTGATGGAATAAAATTATATGTCTATTTGGAGATCTATAAGTTAGGTCTTGCAGTCCATTTTGTAAGGATCGAGACCGGTTGGTTGCGCTTGTCTCGAGGCGTGACAAGTATGATACGTGTGTCCCGTTAATATAGGAAATTCCTATATGGTGCCTCTTTGCACTTCATTTTCTCATATATAAATATCAAGGATTTTAGTGGGCTACATATAGAGAAAAAACACCGTAAAATTTACAGGAGCCTTAGGGTTGCTTGTTCGGGATAGGTTTAACACATCCCAAAGTTGCGTGTCCGGGTTTAATGCATCATAAGCCTATTGGATTTGGGCATGATTTGGGTATAGGTCTTAATTTTTGGATTGAGAATAAAATTAGTCAAAAGCCTATCCCACCCTGCCCGGTTTCATTCCCGGTTTCATTCCTAGCTGCAACTAGTAAGATCGGCTAGATACAGAAAAATCTTTAGCCCCTTACATGTTTTATAAGAAGGTCAAACTGTTTCCCCGGCAAATAACTATCAAATGAACATACATTTTCATTTTTCCTTTTGGGATATTACCCTATGAACATAATAAACTCATCAAATTAACACCAACCCTTGCACTCTTACGTTGTGATTGGAATAAATTTCTCCAACAGGTTTCCATTTGTATCTAATAGATTAAGAACATTTTTGCCAAGAAGAATTCCAACCAAGCTTCATATCTTTTGCTCTCACTTCCCCCTTCAACAACTTCTCTATCAAAAAGAGGTGGAATGCTCTGCTCAACTCTTCCCTTCACTCTTGCCAACCTCCCAAAATTATGTAGATTATAATGTTATGGATGCGTGTTAGCTGCGCCAGCGCCCCATGGATATGTCGCTATAGACCATGTGAATTTTATGTTATTTTTGCCATTGTAGATCGAATTCACCTATTGGTTCATAAGTGAGAGCTCGTACATTATAACACTACTTAGTCTCCTTTTCCCTTTGCCCCTTATACCCTATGTATATCTCTATGTTGTATATCATTATTTATATCATAATCTTGTGATATGATTATTTGTTACATTACATGTTCGATTATTATATCTGTTGCATAACTTGTGCTATATGAACCATGTACTTGCTGAGCCATGGTTTGCTCAATTTTAACAATATTTCAGATTAGCATGGAGCTTTATTCAGGCTAGAGACGACCTTTGGAGTTTAGTTAATTCCCGTAGCATGATACTTCTAATTTACAAGTCTGAGTTTATGTGTATGATAATTTGTGGACTCAATGTAGTTTTGATGTCTCAAGCCGATGTGATATCTCTTATCGAATATTATGGTTTATTGATGGAATAAAATTATATGTCTATTTGGAGATCTATAAGTTAGGTATTGCAGTCCCTTTTGTAAGCCTATCCAACCCTGCCCGGTTTCATTCCTAGCTGCAACTAGTAAGATCGGCTAGATACAGAAAAATCTTTAGCCCCTTGCATGTTTTATAAGAAGGTCAAACTGTTTCGCCGGCAAATAACTATCAAATGAACATACATTTTCATTTTTCCTTTTGGGATATTACCCTATGAACATAATAAACTCATCAAATTAACACCAACCCTTGCACTCTTACGTTGTGATTGGAATAAATTTCTCCAACAGGTTTCCATTTGTATCTATAGATTAAGAACATTTTTGCCAAGAAGAATTCCAACCAAGCTTCATATCTTTTGCTCTCACTTCCCCCTTCAACAACTTCTCTATCAAAAAGAGGTGGAATGCTCTGCTCAACTCTTCCCTTCACTCTTGCCAACCTCCCAAAATTATCCTTAAAATACTCCAAACCCCAAACTTGAGCATTAGAGTAGCTACTCATATTTCTCTCCACAACATTAATTCCTGAATCAAGATCCCTATAATTGAAATATGAAGCTCTTGGATTCTTTGAAACATAAGGACCCATCTCATTATAAACCCTTGGGATCCAATCCATGTGCTTTCTCGATGCTTCTTCTCTTCTATCAGTTCACTCCACAAAATATTGCAAATTATGCAAATTTCCTCTTCTATGAGGGAAAGCAGTATCAAATTCAGAAATCTTACTCATTTTGCCACCATAAGGATCCATGATCAAAACCCCTGTATTTTCGTCTAAACCCCTTGGCCAAATCTTTGCCCACACAAATTCAGGAATGGGTTCTGTCACAAAATCTGATTTGGCTTTAAAAAACCTGTAAGGTTCAGTACCTCTATCTAATTAATAGAAACCCGTTAGTAAAGCCAGCAAAATACATCACGGAATCGATCCAACTCATTTGTATGCAATCATCTCTCTCAAATCCCAGCTCAAAAAAGCTCTCTCCCATCAATCTTACCTAGTCATGGCAATTCCCTAGGAACAATGAGTTGAACTTAGCCTTGGACTTCCGCCCCTTGGTCATTCTTTTGAACCACAACCCTAATGAACAAATCTTCCGAAAGCCGATGAGCTATATACTGCCACTTGGTAACCAATTCGATTGCACTTTGATCGAAAGTCTTACGGATCGAAAACACGGAAATGATACTTGGAACAGGAACAAGATTAACTTTCCATGAAACTACAATGCCGAAAACTCCCCTGCTCCTCCTCCTCTAATAGCCCAGAACAAGTCTTCACCCATCGATTTCCTGTCTAGAAATTTTCCGTTGGCATCAACCAGTCTAGCATCCAACACATTATCAGCGGCGAGCCCGAACTTCCTCAACATAGTGCCAAATCCGCCGCTGCCTACATGCCCACCAACTCTGACTGTCGGACAGATTCCTGCAGGAAATCCATGCACGTTGCTGCTTTTCACGATCTTGTAATAAAACTCGCCTAGAGTAGCACCAGAGTCGACCCACGCAGTACTTTTATCAAAATTCAATGAAACTCTACGAAAGCGACCAAGATCGAGTATGACGAAAGTTTGGTTGGTAAATGAATGATACGACAGGCCTTCGTAGTCGTGGCCGCCGCTTCGGAAGCTTTGGTTGGTAAATGAATGATACGACAGGCCTTCGTAGTCGTGGCCGCCGCTTCGGAAGCGGATTAGGAGACTTTGTTTGATGCAGCAGATGACAGATGCTTGGACATGGGACTCTTGTGTCGGGGTGATGATCATAACCGGTTTGCGGGTTGAAGGGGTCACGAACCGGAGGTTTTGGATCGAGGATTGGAGGAGAGAGGAGAAGGAAGGAGTGCTTTGTGTGGTGATGAGTTGAGAGATGTTGGTTGATGGGGGGAGTGTGAAGAGAAAAACAGTTGTTGAAATTTTGGTAGTCTGGGATTTGAGTTGAAGGTTGTAGCAATATGAGAGAAAATGTTAGTGTTAGGACGAGGAGTTTGATGGTTGATGCCATTTTTGGGGAAGAAGAAGAAAGAGTATTTGGATTTTGGACAGGATCTGAATTTGCTAGTTCAGGACTTTGATGAAAAGCCAATGTATTCTGAATTAGTAATATGTCATTATAAAATATTTTGCTGAATATCACACGACATTAAATTAATTATGACAGCGAAGTTGGACCTGCTCATTCAAGTATTATTTTATTTGAGTAGATTGTGAAGGGGGGCCATTTATGTTTATAAAAATTGCTTAGCCCTTATTTAGGAAAATTAAAGAGAACCAGTCTTTGTTTTTGTAATTTTGCATGCATCTCTTTCTGGCAGTCAATAATCAGTAAATGGAAATTATAATCAGGCGAACATGTACTTCATTTTTGCGTGATTGCCTGATAGGTGATAGCCTAGATCCAATATGTGTGAACGTTTACACCCAAGGCCGTGAGCGTTCACACCCTAGAGGGGGAAAACTAATGTATTACAATCAAGTTTAGACGAGAGAATATAGCGAGAATATTCGCCCCTCTAATTACAAGGGTTCCGAAATAAGTTCCAGGAATTTAGTAGGCGCCTATATAAATAGGAAGAACCTAGGAACATATACTCAAATTCGATACATCTTAGGTCAAATACCTCTCTTTATTGAGGCCAAGAAAAACAAGATATGTACCATAACATTTCCATTATGTATCAATTTACATGATAATGTGTCCATACCGAATAACAAAACAACTAAGAGATGCCTTTAGAAATAAGCTAGTTCAATACTTTTACATTAATTAGGGCTTGCTCAGAAATCCCCAGGTTCAAGTACAAGCCACAAATTCTATTTAAGATTACAAGAAAAATAATATATATGATCCGACATGATATTTACTGAGTCTGAAAATATTTTCTTGAGCCATGCACTACTGTGAAAAGACCAAACTGGTTAAGAAAATCAACTAAATGTGATCCTCTATATGCTCTTTTATCTGCAACAATCTGATGTTGAGAATCATCAAGAGCAAATGTCAGAACATTTTAAAGCGAAAAAACCATGGAAGCACGAAAGCTATGATGAGGCATGCCAACAAGATATTGCAGAATGCACGACTTTTCCAACATCTGACCCTATCAGATGAGCGTCTGATATTGACGTCATCGAGCATTCTTCCCTCGTGCCATTCTTCCATGAAATTGCTATCCTCCTTGCCCATGATGTTCTTTGCATACAAACTGCAGATTTCGCAGTACCTGTTCAAAATTATAAACTTAAACATTTAGCTTTTGTATGCACGTTTCTTTCCTTCTTTAAGCTGTAGAAATTTCAAATTTACCTAATTTGGTAAGTCCAGCCTGCAATTTGTTGCAAATGTTCTTAAACATATTTTTTTAGAAGCACAATAAAACAAGTAAACCATGCACGTGGGAAACTTCCTATAAGGACGAGCTTCAGGCTTTGAAAGTTGAAGCGTTGAATGATAAAATTAGAAATCTAATAATGGAAAAGATCACTATCCCGAAAATTAATGCCAATAATAGGATCAAGATTAGCGCCCAGTTAGGAATTTTTAGAGCACAAGGGGCACATCCCATTGCGCTTTCTTTAATTTCATGCACTTCCAATTTTTTGCTACTTGCTTTTTCTTTGCCGATTAATTGCAACCATTTAGCTTTGCTTGCATTTTTAATTATCAGATTTACTTTTCATTGCACTCTAATTTCCTGCGATTTGGTTCCACTACACTTTATTCCGCTATTCTATTGTGTTTTAATTTTATTGGCTATTTAACTGCTTTATTTGTTGTATTCTGTTATTTTTATTCGAACATGTTGCCATATATTTTCTCCACATTTCTCTCATATTAACTAATTATATTCTTAACACTTTCCATAAGCTAGAGCATAGATGTCAAGCCAAGTTTTACGAGCGAAAACCGGTCGAGAAAGAGGTTTGGTAAGCATATCTGCTAGTTGAATCGAAGAAAAAACACGTTGGAGTGCAACAACCTTATCTGTTATCTTATCACGAATGAAGTGGCAATCTATTTCAATATGTTTGGCCCGCTCATGAAAAATTGGATTCTCAGTAATGTAGATTACGGCCTTATTATCACAGAAGAGTGTAGTCGAAAGAGAAGAATGAACCCCAAAATCTGTCAAAAGAGAGGTAAACTATACCAATTCAGCAACCGTATGCACCATAGATCTATACCCATCCTTTGCAAAAGAATGAACCACTACATTTTACTTATTACTCCTCCATGTACCCAAGTTTTCTCCCAAGAAAACACAATAGCCACTCGTGGAACGGCGATTATCAATGGATCCAGCAAAATCAGCATCTGTAAAGGCTGTGAACGACAACATAGATGATGGTTTGTAAAGAAGACCCTGTCCTGAAAAACGTTTGATATATCTGAGAATATACTTAACCGTCTTAAGGTGAGGTTATAAGATTGACGATGGTTTGTAAAGAGTGACAGAAAGAAAAATAAGATTCTCAACTAGACGTCGATATCGTCCTAGGTCAGGTAGTGGAGGATCCGAGAAAAAGCTCAATCGAGATAGCTTGACCGAGAAATCCATGTTTACTGATTTACATCTCAGAAATCCTGTATCAGATAGAAGATCAAGTGCATACTTGCGCTGAGAGAGCTGTAATCTACCAGAATTCCGTGATACTTCAATTCCAGAAAAATATCTAAGTGGCCCAAGGTCCTTAGTATGGAAATGTGAAACCAAATGTTCTTTCACTTTAGAAATGCCAGTATAACCATCTCCAGTAATGATAATATCATCAATATAAATCAGCACAATTATCTTGTCTTGAGGACGATTATGTGTAAAGAGAGATGTGTCGGCACGACTGCGTTTGAAGCCGATATGTAGTAGAACTGTACTAAACTTTTCAAACCAGACACGCGATGACTGCTTCAATCCATATAACGATTTATGTAGAAAATAAACCATAGACTCCCCCGGTCGCTCAAAATCAGGAGGCTGCGGTATATAAATAATCTCTAAAAGATTGCCATTAAGAAAGATATTCTTCACATCAAGCTGATGAAGAAGCCAAACCTTAGAAAGAGCTAAGGATATAAGAACACAAGCCGAGGTCAATTTGGCAACTGGCAAAAAGTTTCAACATAATCTAAACCATACTGCTGAATAAAACCTTTGGCCACTAATCAAGTTTTAAGACGGTCAATCGTCCCATCTGGATTATGTTCGACAGCAAAAACCTATCGACAGCCAACAACCTTCTTATCTGAATGCGGATGTACCAATTTCCAAGTCTGATTAGAGCACAGTGCAGTAATCTCCTCTAACATACCTGCATGTCAATCTAGATGCTAAAGAGTTTCTTGAACAAAAGAAGGAAGGGTGATAGCAAATAAGCAAGAAACAAACTGAACAACAGATGGTATCGGTCTATGATAAGAAATAAAGTTAGAAATTGAATGTGCAGTAGTACAGAAACATTTAATAGGAAGAGAGGGATCTTCTGAAAGAATCATCGATAGAGAATAAGGTACGGCGGACTATATAGGTTTCAGAAGAATCGTTAGAAGAAGCATTGGTGGGAGGGGATGTGACAACTTTCTTACGAAGGTGATACACCTGTGGATAAGAGGCTACATACTGAAAACTAGGGCTCACAGGTTGAACAGACGAATCAAGCTCTAAGGAAGGCAGGTGAGGAACAGGAATAGTAGGAATGGGGTCCTTAACAGGTGGTGGAAAATAGGTTTGATTTTTTAAGATCACATCACAATAAGTAAAAACTTTAGATGTGGCATGATCAAAGCAAACATACCCGTTTTGAGAATGTGGGTAACCTACAAATACCATACGGATAGCTCTAGGATCAAGGTTGTAAATATGAGGATCTAGAATATGAGAATATCACAAACAGCCAAACACCTTAGGAGGAACAGGTAAGGGGTTTTCCTATGGAAATAAAATAAAGAAAAGGGACCGATTGTCTAGGACCAAAGAAGGCATGCGATTGATATAAGAACAGGCAGTTAAGACCGCAAAATTCCACAATCGTTTAGGGACATGCATATGCAAAACAAAAGAACGAGCTATCTCAAGCAAATGTCGGCTCTTTCGTTCAGCAATCTATTTTTGCTGAGGAGTATAACAACATGAAGTTTGATGCAATATACCATGGGTGTGACAAAATGCAGTAAACTCCGTGCTAATATACTCCTTAGCGTTATCTGATTATCGAAATACCAAATTGATTAGTAATCTCGGCTACGAAGATTTTAAAAGTAAAAAAAAATTCAGACCTATTACGCAAAAAATACAACCAAATCATACGTGGATGATCGATAAAGATTACAAAATATTTATCACCAAGCACACTAGAAATTTAAAGGAACCACAAATATCGGAGTAAACTTATACAAAAGGTAAATCATGTCTTTTATTAACGGGAGGAAAAAAGGAGCGATGATGTTTACTAAGAATACAGAATTCACAACTAAACTCTGATAAATCAAGAGAATGCAGTATAGTATGTAAAGAAGAAAGAGGAGGATGAGCGAGTCTCCGATACCACTGAATAGTGGAAACAACTGCAGATATACTACGAAGATGATCAATGTAGTGCAGTCCATTCTGTTCATGCCCCCCACCAATCCGCTGCTTTGTCAGAAGATCATGTATCACAAAGTGAGATGGATAAAATGTTACGGAGCAGTTAGAATCATTTGTAAATTGACGAATAGAAAGCAAGTTTTGTTTTAAAAATGGCACAATTAAATTATTTTTCAGGTGTAAAGATGAAGTAACTGATAAATCAGCAGAGCCAGAGATAGGTGTGGTATTACCATTAGCCATAGAAATAAACTTGTGAGGACTAGAAGTAAAATCCGACGGTCCATCACGAGACATATGACGAGAGGTGCCGGAATCAGTGACCCACGAATTAGAATGTGAAAGGAACGATATATTTGACGAAATAGAAAGGTTGGCAGGAGCTACAAAAGAGAGAAGACGAGGCAACTGGCCCCACTCAGTACTGGATAAAGGTAAATGGCCTGCAGAAGAGGAATGTTGAGCAGTATCGGCTGGTGTGGATGGTTGGCGAGCTGTAGGTGTATTATCATGGTAGCAATGCTTCTTCTAACACTAGTTTTCGGGATAATTAGTGCCGCCACAATAAACACAATAAAGGCCGGTATGGCCACAGCCACGACCACGAACACGGGCCATAGTTAGAGCCGAATCAAAATTTATGATGAATGGCGCAGAGGTAAATCACGAGAGAGCGAGAATAAAGTTGTCTAACATCCAAACGAAGCGGTGAGTGCTGTCGGCGATGAAGAGCGGGGATTAGAGGTCGTCGTTAGCACAGAGTAGAGCATGGTGCGGTGTCCAGGTGCTGAGGTGCTGGTCCAACGGCAGGGTGCAGGTGGCTGGTGCGGTTCAGGTTGCAGGTTGCTGGTGCAGGGCGTGGTTCAGGTTGCAAGCAGCATGGGCAATGGTGCGGGGTGCGGTTGCAAGAAGTACAGTTCAGGTTGCTGGTGGTTGCGAGTGCAGGGTAGAGGGGGAGGAGGCGTTGGGTGCAGGGCAGGAGGGAGGAGCCGTTGGGTGCAGGGAGGGCTGGCGCGGGGAGGGGGGCAGCGAGGTTGGGTGCAGGTTGTTGTTGCTGGTGTGGTTGCAGGGTGTTTTGGAAGGGAGTGCAGGGTGCAGGTTGTTGTTGCTGGTGCGGTTGCTGGGTGCTTTGGAGGCAGATGCAGGGTGCTTTGGAGGAGGTTAGGGCGGTGACAGCAGCGGCTGGTGAGGGCTGCGGAGGAGGGCTGAGGAAGCGGGTGCAGAGTGTTAGGGAAATTAGGGTTAGGGTTTGGGAGATTAGGGTTTTCTCTCAATTCTTTTTATTGCTCTAATACCATGAAAAGAACAAGAGAAAATAATTTATTAGCTTAATTAAACAAGAGTCTATACAAATCTATATAGAGAGAGTTATAGATCACCTCTCAATCTAATAACAAAATATATTTATAACTAATATCTACTAACTAAATATGCTCATAACTAATTATATTCTTAACAGTTGTCATAATTTCCAAGTGATATAGGTGGGAGGTACAAGGTGGTTTGAATCTCGCATCATGAACTCTACATAGTCTTTTTTTTCAATGGAAAATGCAGAAGTGTATAAGATTTTCTTCATGGAAGACTTGGTCTCCTTTCACGTGACTGACCAACCCTCATTGGCAAACAAAATAATACTCAACTAGAAAGAAAATCTACGTGGAATTCTAAAGGGAAAAGACAACTCATAACTTAAACGGTGATATTCCGGTGTTTTCAAATTGAAGAGGTTATAATGGTTCTATGGTTCTACCGGCATGCTCATCAAAGTAAACCATAGAGGACCTCATAATTTTTTGGATAATATTTATATAGATGTAATATGAGTGTTTATTTATTATATGCCGTTGATTCTATTGCGATTGTATGTGTTTATAGTCCTATTCCGATTTGAATGGGTCCAATTATAACAAATGAAATATGAGAAATCATAATAATTTCTTTCATTAAAGGAGAAACATGGATTAAATAAGCATGACTCTGATACCAAATATTGGTTTAGATTGTTTAGCACTTACTTGATATCATGTCTTCAATTCGATAAGAATCCAGCTTGTGGATTTCCACTTTTCCTTGAGGATCCCACGCTGGATTCTTATCGAATTGTCGCTTAGAAGGAAGTAGGAATTATTGAAGAGGACTCAAGGCTCTGAAGAATATTCTGTATTCTTCATTTACGTCTCTATTTCCTGTCAAAATAGAGCCGCTGTATATTCATTCTGATAACTCAAAACTACCTAGTGATTACTAGCTTTTCACAGCTTGAAAGTCGAGGAAACCAACCCATAGCTTGCTATCGAGTGATTTGACTCATATAGGACGGCACTTTAAGTTGGGTTCCACAATTGGATAAAACTAAACCCCACACGTACTACTTGACTCATGACCCTGAGGCATCCATTCTCTCATGCACCCTCCACTCTCTACCATCCTCATACGCTGCTACCCCCAATTAAGCATATCCCTTATACGATCTATATTTAATATGCATTTCCAATACTAACGCACTCTGATAATTTTAAGGAAATCCCTCAACTCCAACCTTCAAGGATTGTACACTAGGTTCCCCTTCATCAAATTTCATGTTTGCAAACAATTGCATATTAGTCTAAAATCACAACATGAGGAGTTGCTGCAGCTGTGTTAACGCAGCTCTGGCCACAGCCACTCCTCAACATCGACACTTTCATGCAATGATGAAACTTGTAACTTTTCAAGAACACTTAGCTGCAAGCACTAGCCTTTTAAAGAGAATTTCCAGTTCAGCAAAATCCAATCTAAGTTCTGACTGGTAGGCACTCGAAGAATATTTCTAATGCTGAGTCATTCATGCTAAGAAAGTCAGTTCTAAGTTCTAACGCACACTATCGGCATGTGTATTAGGCTTTCATATTCACAGGTTAAATAATTAAAAAAATCATGTTTGAGACTGTTTGGGGAAGCCATGATATGTTCAAATATATCAGGTGCTGCTTACCAAATAAGCGACTAAAACCAGAAAGGAATCCTCAAATCAGTGGAACTCTACAACATATAGACCATCACTTTCATCATTACCAAAACCCAATACATCTGGCTATGCTCAAGGATTTATTTGACACCTGCTTATAGGTCTATGCGTGATATTAGTTTTACATTGATTATCAGTTTTGTGTGAGACATGATGCAAATTTTGATATCTCTGAACCATTGATTGCAAAATGAAAGGTTTGTCGGAACATATATTTAAAAAGGAGTCAAATGAAGGGAGGGTTTATACCGCATTTTGGGGAACCAACGTGAGGAGTGTGAACCATTCAATAGGATGGTTTAGGATAAGATTTACAAAATTAAATTATGTACCATTCCAATGTGTGATGCACACTGTTCATCTACACACCATGAAACATACATGAAAGAACATGTTATCTTTAATATGCCAATAAGACCATTTTATGGCGCAAAATCCTGATAAGAGAAAATTTCAAAGTAAGAAGGTTTCTTTCAGATTCTACTATATCATGGCACTAGCGTTCACAATGCACAAATGGAGGTATCTACAAATTAAGAGTAGCAGCAATTAGTCTCACTATGATTCCTAGTTCTCGACGAACATTTATCAATGGATTTCAGCTCTTTGGCTTTCAGATGCAGGAAAAGTCTTCAAAATTCAAATATCACAACATCAAGAACTTTCATATGTTGAACTTTGAAAAGACTTGAAGAATTAGTGAAACTCATTGTCTTAGCTTTACATAATATATTGAAGTCTAAAACTTTCATTCAGTTTCTAATACTCTTGCACCAACTAAGCTGTTATGCAGTTCATTGTGACTTTTCGTAAGAGAAACTATTAATTTAATTTGAAATTTGAAGCGCAGACACGTGATTAATATTTGGAGTAAAGGGGTAAATTTATTAAGCACCATTGAACTTCCGGAATTTTTGTGATTGCACTATTGAACTAAAAAAATGCCATGAACCCCCCACTGAACTGGCAATATTGTCTGAAAGCGCTAGTTATGTTTGACTTGTTGAAGGCAGTAATGGACTAAGTAACCCCAGAATAACCTTCTATAAACTGAAATAACATTTTTGACAAAAATACCCTCCATTTTTTTGGACAAAATTATCCTTCAAGGATGGTTCAAGGCATTTTTTAAAGTTCAACGGTGTTGCCTCAAAAAAGTGAAAGTTTAGTAGTGCTTTATAGAATCTACCCTTAATGTTGTTAACCTAGTTGTCCCAAAGACATCTAAATGAGGAACGTCATGGTACGCGAAACAACAGCAAATAGATATTTTGATAAATTTTGGAAATTGCTGATAGCTGTATTCAAAAACTTATACAATAACTTTTCATTATTACGTAATGAGAATATTTTGTGGTTGCAATTATTGGTTGTTCATTAGGTTCTAAGAACTTAGCTACATCTTTAATTAATATGCACTGCGAATAACTCCATGTCGTAATTGTTCTTTGTAATGCCAAATTGAGCGTTGTAAAAATAAATTAAAAAAAAAAACAGTTCAACATTTGGGAATGAAAGATACTGAAAAGTTGAGATTAAAGAGTATTTGGTATACCATGAGTTATCCAACAAAACTATAGATAAGTATCTAATCAACGAGTATAAGGCTATAAGCATCTATATACTATCTATAAAAATAAAGAACATGTTCCAAGTTATATGAACCATCATCAAATCAAACCTAAGAGACAAAATGGAACTCCAGGAAAGAATAATTGAATAAAAACAAGGAAAAATTGTCTGTGCAAAACCATTTTTATTCCAAAAAAGTCAACCATGAAAGGCATTTATTTATCAATCATATATATTAATATAGAGAATGAGAAGAAAAGAAATCTATGTATATTTTTCATTAATTTAGGACAAAACCAGTTTATCAGAGGATCAATGAGAAGATAATTTTGTGGGTTTTACAAATCTAGAATGTCTCAAAAGTTTATTGATCAGATTAAGAACATGAATGATGGTGCAATAATTAGAGAGAGGATGCTCGGATGAGATCTGTAATCTATTCTCTATCACCACAGGCTTACACCAAGAGTCGAAGTCTAATGTCTTCGCATTAGTCATATTTAGAGTGAAGTCTTGTGAAACATGTTGTTTGGTGACAATATCGTTTTAATTGCTAAGATTAATAAAATAAAATAAATAAAAGTACTTCCAAATGTAGAAAGGCCAAAGAAAATAAGAACTAGCATAACAAAATTAACTCCTTTTAAGTTTTTGAAACAAATACACCAAGGGTTAATCACAGACTTGGGAATTAATAAGCTGCCTGCATTTGCTATCCTAGGTTTCTCAATTCCACTAGTAAATAATCTCTTTCAGAGTAATTCACATAAAAATTCATAGAATTTTAAAAAAAAACAAATTATACCTGTTTCCTTTGGCTCCAAACCAAGCCTCACCGCAATCCCGGTGCGAAAACCCGAGTTCGCCCCTGCACCCGCACCCGATCCAAATCAACTCCGAGCTCTTACTCGGCACGCCAATCTCTCTACTCAAATGGCAAATCCTACAAAACTTCTCATCTTCACTCTCCCAGCCTCCATCAATCTCAACAACCACTTCATCACTTCCTTTTTCCGCCTTTTTCGGCGTAACGACAACCGACCCAGTTGAACTATTGATCATCTCCATGGATGTTTGCCCAGGAAATGAAAGGGCATCTCAAAGAGGAATTTCAACAAACACCTGCTGTGCAAGTTGAGACGGAGACACAGAAGGGATACAAGGCTCATGCGGGCACCGCAAATTTTGTAGTTTTGCATTTTGGTTGACCTCGGACTATTGGATGATGGGAATTAATAGGGACACTTTGAAAGGGATTGAAGAAATATAGTAAATTTTTTGGGTGTTACGAGCGCAAAATATTTTATTACTTTTTGCTCTCAACGGTGGTTTGATTCATTAGGAAAGGAAAGAAAATAATTGTGTGAGCTGTTACTTGCTTTCTTTAATCTTCTTCGGGTTTTTAAGGCTAAATTGTCAAGAGCCCCATGGCAAATTTTTTAGCTATCAACAAACTCCTCGCCAAAAGAATCTCATCAAAAACCTTGTGAAAAAAATTTGGCTGTCAAAAATCCATGCATGCAATATCTGTATAGTTATTTGTAATAATTATTTCCAGCAATATATATGCAGTTGATTTCCTGTAATATATTTGTAGTTAATTGACATATCTGTATAGTTTCCTGTAATACGTATGTACTAATAAGATATTGTATGCATGCAACTATACAGATATTCCAAACATGGGGTTTTTTATAACGGAGAACTTTTCCAGAGGGTTTCTGTCGAGATTCTTTGGGTCAAGGATTTTTGTACAGTGAAAAACTTTGCCAGGGGAATTTGATAATTTGCCTTTTCTTAATATACCCCTTCAACTTTTGTATTTATATTCCCTTGGGATCTTTGCATTTATATGTACCCCCTTAAAAATCTTAGAGCGGTTATAGAAAATAGTACATTTTCATCGATATTTGCTTAAAAGTTAAAACCTTATCCTTTCGAATTAAGATGGTTTTAGTTTAGACAAATTTATCATTTCTATGATCCGTTTCATTATATCATATTTATTTTGCTTAATACAACCGCAAGTGTTGAACAATGAAAAATAAAAGGCTACGGTAGAAATTATTATATAAATATTACCGGCTTTGGGTAAACTAAGCTACGTACACTTGTACATCTACTCTGACCACCATGAACGGACATTTTTGAAACAAAATATAAGATTTGAGGGCGGTATATACAAATACGAAGATTAATTAATTGGAGCCATTGTAAATATAAAGGATTACGAGGGGCATGTATAACAAAAGAAAAGTATTTTTTTTGTTTGTTTGGTGAACAAATACGTTTCTATTATATGACATAGTTTGTTGATAAATTACGTTTCTTGGATGGGGACATCTCCCACCCTTGGAATTTAGCGCCAAAACCTTGCAGCAGTCCTTTTGTACGTTGGATACTTGGATCTAAGATACTGTTATTAGCTATATTATTATAATTTTCTCGTTGGATATTACGTCCTAATTTGATGTGTACCTCTTGCACAACAATAAAGAAGCAGCTTAATTTACCATTATACTGAAATGAACTGACCGGCCAACTCTTTATCAAATTTCTTTATGATGAGCATCCCATATTTTGATCTAACACCCTATTTATAGCCTAATGGTAAAACTTTCTTACAAGAATTCGAAATCCCTTTCATCAAATTACACCCTATTATTTAGAAAACATACCCAAGGGATGCACCAAAAATTATGCGTGAAACAAACGGTTGCAAATCTAATGGTTTATTAGGTATTAAACATTTTGCGCTACGGATTCAATGCTCATGTAATATCACATGAAAATTGATATACAAATGCTTTAGATAGACAAACAAGATGGAAATTGCCGATAATTAATAAATAATGAAAATTTGACTTTTTTTTATCAACATAGAAGACTATATCACTACTCTTCTCAACTTATAATAACCCAAAATTTGATGTGTAAGAACAATAAAGAAGTTTTGCCATTACATTATAGTGACCTTAATGACTTATAAAAGGAACATGGAATGTAGAACTTATACCGATTACATTTGTGTGAAGATAAGGACGATGATTAGTTGCTCTTCCACGACTAAAATTAAAAAACATTAGTTCGAATGCTTACTATTTATCTCAAGATACAATCTTGTAAATATTTTATTTTATTTTCAATTTATTTTATCGAGCTGACGTGTTGACAAGCTTTTTTCCTTCGAAAAACTAATGTAGAAAGGGAATACCTTCCGGATTAGTCAACAACCAAATCTTTGTCAAATTTCTTTAAGTGAGCATCGTTTATTTTGATCAATATACTCTAAAAGAATATGAATGTTACTAAAGCTTAATGGTAAAACTTCCTTACAGTTTAGCAAATCTTTACAGTTGAGCAAAGAGATCTAGAGTTCAAATCCCCTTACATCAAGTTATGATTTATTATTTGGAAGACATAAACTAAGAGATACACATGTCAAATATTATGAGTGAATCAGATGGTTGTAAATCTAATGGTATTGATTAAACATTTTGCATTACTAATGCAATACTAATATAATATCATATATGAAAATTGTCGTACAGATATTTCACAAAGGCAAATCAAGATGAAAAATGCCGATCATTAATAAGTAATGGAAATTAAAGTTGACTTTTTTTATCAACGTAAAAGACTACATCGGTTGATCCACTCTTCTCAACTTATAATAACCCAAAAGTTACCGCACAAAAGGAAAACTTGGCTGAGTCCTAGGATAACCCACACATTAATTTTGTTGGATTAGCAGGTACGATAACCACCTTCAATTGAGTTTGTCCATGTTTTAGCGTTTAATACGCTATAGTTCCTCAAGTTCGAAAAAATCTACTCTAGAAGGGCTTGTATGGTACAAGCCCCTCAAGAGTCCTTGAATAGGCTTCTTTTGTATATGGAGGAATCTCATCCAAGGGTTATGCAAAACCTTACACCATGCAAACACTTGCATAGTAGATTTTCCCCTCAAGTTCCTACCAGATTTTTATTCAAAAAATGTTAATTACGAACGATAACTGCAACAATAAGAGAAAAATGATATAAAGTTCACAGATATGTGGGAAATAATTAACTGAATAGGGACACCAATACGCTTAGAGAGTTAAATTGCAAGTTTTCAACACTTACGCTAAGTAACAAAAGTGAAAGACGTTTTCCGTACTTTCTAAATAATAATAAACTAACTATAAACCATTTAAAATTAGCAAAATGGCATATATATATATATATATAGATATCCTTCTTGGACATCAAGTTTTATATGAAACATGCAATATGGAGGAAAGATGCATTCGTAAAGCCTGCATGATGGAAAATTTCAAGAAAGAAACATCATAAATCTTCTAACTGAACGGTGAGAAGTGGGAACACGTTCGTATTATCTAAATATCAATTATCGTGTAAGGAAGGTTAAATAGAATACCATTGCACTGTAGTTGAATTTTAAAGGCACAAAACTTTGAAATATGAAACAATATTTTATGAGAAAACGAGGCTTGCGGGTCCAAAACTGTAATACCCTCTTACATGCGCCAGTGGGGTCTAGACGTCTAACTGCAAAACATCCAACGGGCCCTACTGGCCCATATGAGAGGTCACTCCTGCAAGCCCTATTTCCACATATTTTATAGCAATTTCAGAAAAATATGACGACCCGTCTAGCAATAATTTAAGCTAAATTGCAGGAAAACATCTTATCGTTTGCTCAATAAGCATGAATCGCCATTAGTTTCAAAAGTGCACTTTGGACACTCAATAAGCATGAATTATCTTTTGAGCAAAACCCTTCGCAACTAATCGTGTGTTGTATTGCTCATTATCCTTTTTCATGAATACCCACTTGCAGCCGATAACCCTTTTTCCTTTCGGTAGCTCAATTAACTTCCATATTCCGCTCTTTCTAAGTGACTCTATCTACTCTGTCATCGCAACAATTCATCGATCCTTATCCTCTTATCCAATGGCTTCCTGATAAGAGTTAGGATCTCCGCTTTCGGTGACTAGAGCAAATGCAACCATATCTTCGAAACCGTACCTGACCAGTGTCTTATGTGTATGTACCGATCTCCTTAACGCCATTGTCTGTGGGTAGTGTTGGAGTTGGTTCTCATCGTATGTCTCCATATTCCGCCTGTCCACCTACGCATCAATAGGTTAAAATTGTGTTTCAGTGTCCTTATCTTTATTAGTGCCAGAAAACTCCATCTCCACTGGATCAATATCACATAATGCTCCACCTGCCGCCTTATTGTCTTCAACCACGTCTTTCAACATGCATTCCTCATCGAAGATCGCATCTCGGCTAGTGAACGCCCTTTTGTTTTCCGGATCCCATAACTTGTAACCTTTAACTCCAAATTTGAATCCCAAGAAAACTCACCTTTTGGACTTTGAATTCATCTTGGTCGTATCTATCTAATTCACGAGTGAGTAAGTAGAGCATCCAAACACTCGTAATGAATCATAATTGACTAGCTCTCCTCTCTACACATCTTATGGGATCTAAAGATTTATGATTGTAGATGGATACATGTTAACCAAACAACACACGTGATTCACCATCTCTACTCAGAAGTCCTCCGAAAGTCCGAATTGCAACCGCATATTTCTGGCTCTCTTCAGTAGTGTCCTGTTCATACGCTCCGATGCAAAATGGACATCCTGGAACTGTCCATTGCCTATGTATGTCATGTTCTTTACAGTGTTGGAGTCAAAAATTACACCCCAGTTGACCAAGTCAAAGTCAAAGTCAACCCCAAACCAAGTGGGCCCAACCCCAGTTCAAGTGGGCTCATGCCCAAGTCAAGCCCCATGGTCGGTCTCCTCCATGCCAAAATAAAAATTATGTAATAAATAATTTTGATGTAATTTTTAATGGGCATAAAGCCAAATTTTTGTTAAGCCCATGGCTCATGTGCAAAAGAAATGAGCACATGAGGCATGGGATGAGCAAAATGCCATTTTGTAAAGCCCAGGGGGCTATATGTAAATTTGTAAGCCTATAAAAGGCAACATGATAATGATATAAAGCATACAATTCATTCTCCCCAAAAAATTAGCGTTTGTGCCTTCTCCTTTCTCAAGGTTTTAAAACCTTCCCCATTTTTAAATTAAATCAAGAGTTTAACTCTTCCCTTTTCTAAAAAGAAATAGCTTTTATCACCACAAAACCCTTGAAGGGGAGCTCGGATCTTCAATCAGATCTCGAAAAGGGAAGACTTTTATGTCTCACCCCTTTTTTCTCCAAGATCCAGCCGATCAAGAGGATGAAGAAAGAGACCCATCTCCAAAAATCCAGTTTTGGACAGATCCAAGGCTCAAAAGAAGCTTCAGGGCTAAAGAGAGAAGAGAGGAGTCCCTTTTGATCACCTCTGAAGATCTTTGGGGAGTTCAACTCCAAGACCCAAATCCTCAAAGGAGTTTAACTCCTATTCCAGATCATTTAGGAGTTTAACTTCAAATCTAAATCTTTTAGAGTTTAACTCCATTCAAAACCCCTTGGGAGTTCAACTCCCAGCCTAAGGGCTAAGCCCCTTTCCCTCTGGCGTTTCCAGCAGTTGCGTGCCGCGCACGTGACCTACGGGCGTCCCGCGGTCGCTTGCAGCGCATGTGACCTGCGGGCGCCCAGCGGTCATGTGCCACACGCGTGACTGTTCATATCAGATTCTTGCATTTTTATACCGCCCATTCTTAATCACATTGCATATAAGTAGGTACTTTTGATCCATATCTGCTAAATAGTTGCAGGTTACACATTCTCAGCTCGTTACAGTGAAATCCATGAAAAGTCGCTACAAATGTGAGTCTACGACCAACAACAGATGAATCCGTATGATGCCGCCTACCAGTTCAAGAAACAAATGGAAAATCATTTAGACACTTTAATGCACAAAGTAAAAGGCAACACAAGATTCAAAACTTCAATGCGAAGCTCAAGGCAAAAGTCCACATCATTCTGCACTGTTGGAAATCTGGAAGGAAATAGAAGAGATTCTGAGAAACCAAGTGAAAAAAACAGAAGATAAAAGCAACATGAAGCAACCCTGAAGAGACAAGCCCACGATTCCACCAATTGGCCGCGGAACCGCGGCCAAACAGGCTATTCTATCGCGGAACCGCGGCCGTGTGGTGCACGTGTCGGTGGAGGTGTCGGTGTTTTGACCCGGTTTTCTTAGGGTAGTTTGGTAATTTCGTGTGTGGATCAGAATGTAAACCTAGGGTTTTCCTATCTATAAATAGGAGAGCTCAAACCCAAATTAGGTGTGCCTCTTTTAGGGTGCCTATTTTAGGTTGTCTCTCTTTAGTTTTTACTCTTTTTAATTTTTAAATCTAAATTTTAATTCCAATTGTAATGCATTGTTGAGAGGTCATTAATAAAGTAAGTTTTATTTTTTTTATCTCGCATTCTTTTTATCTGAATTTTAATTCCTGCAATTTTTTATCTGTTTTTTTATTATCTGCAATTTTTTATCTATTTTTTTATCTATTAAAATAAAAAAAAATGAATTTTATTGTTATCTTTCTAATGAGTAAGTAATTCCTCACTTGTTAGGGGTAGGATGTGGAAGGTTTGAGAGAAGGAAATCTCTCACTCCTTTCTTTCCCAAATAATTTTAATACGGACTCCCTTTAAATCAACCATAATCCGCTCACTACAGCACCCTATCCTACATGATAGCGGCGATTCTCTAGTTAGACCGGTTGTGGTTGAATTAACCGGAGGTTAGGGCTAAGAGCCAAGAATGAACGGACAAGGACCAAAAAAAAGAAACTAAGTTTCTTCCTAGTCGTGCTAATCCCCGTTGTTGACTATTACCTTAACACCTATATTCTTAACTAGGGTATTGAAAGAAGTGAGAAGAATCTCTATTTCGAACTAACCTAATATTAACCCTATCAAGCCTTTATATCAATTTATTCTCACTCTTAGATCTTAAAACCAAACCTACCAAAGTTAGGACTTAACTCGTTAGAACTTAAAGAAAAGGACACCATTTCCTTGTGGATCGACCCGTACTCAACCGGTTAGCTACCAAGCGACACCGTCTTGATTGCGGTAAATTAAACACAGAAAAACTCTGACAATCAAATGGCGCCGTTGCCGGGAAGACGGTAGTCTCTTTCTTTGTGTAATTTCGGGTTAATTAAAAATATTTAAAAAATTATAAAAATTGAAAAATTTTAAAACAAAAAAATAAAAAATAAAAAATAAAAATCATCTTGTTATTTTTGAAAGGTTTTTGTGTAAGTGTGCAGGCTTGTAGCAAACTCTGTTTCAGATTTGGAGCAAACTCGGTGAACAAATTCAGAAACAGAAGATCTGAACAGGTAGAGGTAAACCAACTCAGCACAGAGACAAACTCAGAAAATCCAAACTCACTGATCCGCCGCGGAACCGCGGCAGAAGTAAGGGTTTGACCGCGGAACCGCGTGTTGGGCTCAAAATTTGCACCCCGGTTGACCGAGTCAAAGTCAAGGTCAACCCCAAGTCAGGTGGGCCCAAGCCCAGGTCAAGCGGGCCCATGTCCAAGTCGAGCCCGCGGTCAGCCTCCTCCATGCCAAAATATAGATCATGTAATAAATAGTTTTTATGTAATTTTTTATGCATGAATGTATGCAAAATGGGCATAAAGCCAAATTTTTTTAAAACCCATGGCTTATGTGCAAAAAGAAATGGCACATGAGCCATGAGATGAGCAAAATGCCATTTTGTAAAGCCCAAGGGGCTATAAGTAAATATGTAAGCCTATATAAGGCAATATGATGATGAATAAAGCATACACTTTTCATTCCCCTCAAAATCTAGGGTTTGTGCCTTTTTCCCCTTTTTATATATATGTATACATGTATATATATAGATACACACACTCCACAACACCGTCCCTGTTAGAAAAAAAAATCTAACGGGGCGCTGCCCTGCATCCCGCAAGGGGGCTGCTAGCCCCCTTGACCCCCAGCCCGCTATCCGGGTAGCGGGACCCCCATAAAAAAACTCTGCGGGGGCCCCCCGATATATCCCAAACCCCTTCAAAACACAACACTGCACATTGAGTTCGCATGACCAGTTTAACCCGTCAATCGGAGGTTCTCTCGCTCCAAATACGAGGGTTAATTAACGGCAGCTTAGTCCGCGGCCGCCGGAGATTCGGATCCCCACAATCAATAAACCCTAACCTACCCTAGGCAGGGGGAATCTGTAATGCACCTGACAAGCGCGCGTGTATTCCCATCTCAATGGGGTGACGAAAAACACCCTACACCACGGTCAACTGGTGACATCAGCACCCAATTTTCTCTGTAAGTATTTTTTCTCCTCTCCTCTCCTCTGCACTCCACTGAAAAAAATTTCCTGCAGATTTCTTTGCACAGATTCTCTTTCTCCTATCCAATAAATTGTTTTTGTGCAGGATTTTTTGCGCTGCCAAATAAAAAAAATTTGCAAGTGTTTTAGATTTTTGGTGTGTTACTGCTTTGCATAATTAATACGGAATCTAAGGGGCTATAACACCAATCAAGATTGGATGGGAATTTCATTACCCTTCCTAAAACCCCAAAAATCACTAAAAAGCATATGCATCACCCTTGAGTTAATTAAAAAATATCTAGACTCAGCCAATTAAGGACTGTCGTGCTCATTAGGACAGAGGAAGGTTGTAGGTATTCATTCGTTTATCTAAACCTGATTTTGTGGTGCCTAGGCTAGACAAGTGAGAAAGGTAATTTTAAAAGGCACGTCTCACGGTGATTCGTGAGCGGAACCCTCCTTTCTTCATTTGTGCTTACCTGGCCATAATTGACGGTGAAGAGGCGATTTGAGAGATATCTCACAACTTGTCACTTTGGAACAGTTAGGAGCGGTCTAGTGGACTTAGAAGACCATAACTCTAGATTTGATTGTGCATGTTTTAACTATAATTGTTTGAAGTAAGTCCGTTTACATTCTTGCAAAACTCTTTCAAAAATTTCTAAACTCCAAAAACAAACAAATTTTTCTTTAAAAATTTTTTTTAAAAAAAAATTTAAAAAAAATTCACATTCTTTTTCTTCTCCTTTCTCTCATTACATCATGAGTACCTCACCTCGCAAAACTCTTGCCGAATTTTGGTACCCTCAACCAGACATTACTTCCTACGCTTCTTGTTTTGGTCGAATTTCGAACGACCCCTCCATGCCCAAAATTTCTTTGAAAGATCGAATAGACGCGTGTAGGACAACCAATTGGACTCCGCAATCCACCTTGTATCAACTATTTCAATCTTCACCACCTTCTTACGTTGATACTCCTTTTTCGAGTCCTGTTGTAACTCCGAAATCTATGTCTATTGCTGAACATATTGAACAATCTCGTAACCGATCTTTCACTCCTTTCACCAATGCGAATTCTTTGGATCAAGTATCCATTCACCTTCTTATCCAAATGTTGATCCTACTCCTGTCCAACCATTCTATTCCTATCCATCCTACCCAAATGTTACACCTTCCCCGGACATTGCTTCTACACGGCCATTTGGGAGTTTTTAGTGCCCAAACAAATTTAAATGTTTTATTGAAACTCCTTCACAACCCATGTCTAATTTGGAACATGCGTTGGAAGACTTTAGGGTAGCGTCATGCCAACAAATGATGGATCTGAATGCGTCCATGGCCGCCCTCATACAACCTAGTGACCCAGTAGCTAGTTTCCAACTAGCTCCAATTTTTCCAATGTATGATGAGGCGGTTGGACAGATTGAGAATTTGAGTGGAGAGAGTGAGCCGTCCAACCTTCCAAATCAAACCTACCCATCCCTAATTGAATCCCACAACTCCGGTTTTGAATGTATATCAAGTGTCCCAAATGATTCACCAGTTGAAAATAGAACGATTAATGAGTTGTGCAACTTTGTAGTGTTTGATTTACCTGATTGTGAAGGGTCCCTTTTGAGTGAAACCATCACCAATCCTTTTGACCTCTATACCTCCACTCTAGAACCTGAATTGATTAATATCCATGCTTTTGATGAGGTGTCTAAAAAAATTGATTTTTACTTGATTAAGAATATTAACGCTGGTAATATTTTGGATGATGAATCCGCAGATTTGACTGAATTTTTCTCTCCAATTCATCATCCCAAGTCATTAAATGTTTCTCCCGGACTTCATATGCGTCTTGATTTTAATGAGAATTGCATGGATAAGCTAAATTTTTGAGGAGAGTATTGAGGAAATTATTGAGGATGAAGCGGTTTTACTTGAGGAGTCGGATTTTCCAATTTATTCTATCCCTTTCATTGACTGCGCACACCCTCCTGAATCTTTAACTGATACCCTTCCTCAATCACTTCCCTCTATCCCCGTTCCGACCTTGCAAGAAACCGTTACACTTCCATTTTCAATGTCTGGTTTACCAAGTTCGACATACCCATGTTTTCTCACGAATCTTGAGGGATTTGACCTAATTTCTCAGTGGGTTGATAGATTAGCACAATCGCTTTTAACACATCGGTAATTACAAATTGCGCTAATTTATACACTCCATCTCCACCCTCAAGTTCGTATTCAATTTCTTTCTCCCACTTTCTCTGGTTCTTCTTCTAATCTTTCTTTAATGATAGCGAGTGTTAATGAATCACAATCCGATATTGTGAGTTCAATAATTCTAGAAAAACAACTTGATTTAGACTTTTTTGAGAATAAGGTAGATGAGCCTTACGAGTCTCCTACCTCCGTAATTTTTGAAAAATCAAGTGTGTTGAATTCCGGCACGACACTTATTAACATTGAAACGTTCAATCGGACCATCGATGAAAGTTTCGAAGATATTTTCGCCGACGAACTCGCATTCCTAAACGGCACGGATTTTGTGATTAATCAACCTCCACCTGAAGAAGTCAAACCACCACCATTTTTTCTTATCCCATACGAGAATGTGACCATTCTTCCCATTCCTAATCATCCACATTCTCGTTTCCGTTCACCATTATTGTTTCGTCTCTATAAATCGAGACGTAAACATTTTCTTTTACACCACTTATCTTTATCCCATTTCTTCCTGACTCCATACAACATGTTCTTCCACCAACCAGTGCGCTTCACTGATAAATTCTTTGAATGGTTGGTGCTAACTTTTGGCCTGTGTAAGGCCATGTATAGCTTGATACTGTGATTTTCTTCCCCCTAACTCTGAACTTTAACGCTTAAACAGTGGAAACACTGTTTCACTTAAGTTTTGGGGGGACCTTTTTTGTGTATATATATTTTGTTTTCTTTTTCTGTTAATAATAATAAAATAAAAAAAAAACAGGGGAGTGCCAACAATTTTTGACCCTTTTGGTGTAGCCTGACAGTGAGGGCACTGTCAAGTTTAAGTTTGGGGGTATACTCGGTAAGCTTTCTTCCTTCGCATTCATGTGTATATTTTTTGCATTTGCATACTTATTTTAAAATCCATAAAAATCAAAAAATTTAAAAATTATAAAAATTGAAAAGTTCAATTTTGGCCATATTTGACTTAAGTTCAACATGACGGTTGACTAGTTAGGAAAAACTAGATCCTAAACTTGGTAAATTAAAAACCCTAAAAATAACATTTCTTAAAGTTTAATTATAGAAAATATATGTCCTTACAGTTTATTTAGAAATAGGCAAATTTTGAGTTCAATTCTTGGGCTAAGTCAAAATAAGGGAAGAGTATTGAAATTTTTATTTGAAGTGTAAGTCTGAAAAATAAATTCTGAACCTTTAGTCTAAATTCTGAAAATATTTACCCTACTATACGCACTTACACACATCTTGAAAGTTGGAATAGTAGAGAATACCTTGAAATGCTCTTGTCTAAAAAACTTAGTATGAAGGAAAATAAAATATAAATATAAATGGTGAATAAAGAGATAAAAAAAATTAACACTAATTTTGCAATTACTTAAGGCAGCATAAATAAAAAATTTAGCGAGAGTGCTTTATCACCTAGTGCCTTGACCAACTGGTTTGGGAGTCACTGCTAAGCCTTAGGTATTACAAGACGAGAAATTACGTCTAAATGCACAAGCACGTTTTGTAATCGGTCGTTTAGTACCTTAAGAAGTATTAACGGTCGCATGAAGAATGTGTGAGCAATTTCATCTAAAATGCACCAACTAAAAAGTACTTTGGACATGGACAAGAGTATGATATCTTGAATTGAATTTCCAAGTATAGGGGTAAAAATTACACACACGTAGGGGTATATGATTGGGGTTTGGATGAGAGATAGGAATGAAAGATAAGCCTTATATCTTCAGTAAAGATGATAAAAATTCCTGAATTGAGATTGCACCTTAGAAGGAAAATTCAAAAGATGCTAAAAGCTTAATAAATTTGCAAAACATATACGATCTTAAGTTGAATGGAAAGCGAGCGTGAAAAATACGGGTTGATGGTTTCTAAGTTGAAGATAATAGAATTTCTTGCTAGAATACTGAATTGAAGAACTAGAGTCAATGGCCAAATTGATTGGATTTTGTGGGTAGTATCCGCTGAAAACCTTCAGGAGACAACACTCCTCCTACTAGGGACACCTAGAGGTTTAACGACTTGTTGCACGAGCTCAATGCAATCGCGTTCCCTGCGAAAGTGAGGCTAGGATTTTTCGAGAATAAAATTGGCTTTGCTCGGGACGAGCAAAGATAAGTTTGGGGGTATTTGTTCATATCAGATTTTTGCATTTTTATACCGCCCATTCTTAATCACATTGCATATAAGTAGGTACTTTTGATCCATGTCTGCTAAATAGTTACAGGTTACAGGTTCTCAGCTCGTTACAGTGAAATCCATGAAAAGTTGCTACAAATGTGAGACTACGATCAACAACAGATGAATCCGTATGATGCCGCCTACCAGTTCAAGGAACAAATGAAAAATCATTTAGACACTTTAATGTGTAGGGTCCCGGCAGCGCCCCGGTCGTCGAAACGCGGCCAAAATGCGGAACAAAAATTTATCAAACTGGCGCTACCGCTACCCGAATTCCGGATCGACCTTAAACCCTATACTAGCGAGCTAACTAAGAGTTAGAATCATTATACCGAGATGATCCGAGTCTTTCGGTCTTCATTCCAAGCTCCTAGCGATCCTTTGATGATGTTTGGTTGCCGATCTTTCTCCATCTCCGATGATCCACCCGAGGGAAACGACGCAAGCTCCAACCTCGACAAACTAGGTAACCGACGCTCCAAAGTCACTAGCTATGGAGAGTGGGGGTGTATGAATATGTCACTACAATTTTCTCTCTACCATGTGCTCATGGGAGCAACCAAAGAAGAAGAATGAAGGAGGTGATGAAACTTGGCATGAGCAAAAGAAATTTGGCTAAGTATTTTTCTTTTGTGTAATGAGAGCGTGGGAGTATGTCAACCAACAAATGAAATGAATCCCACCAAAATTATGGCCCCAATCATAATGGCCGGCCCCTCTCCCTCTCTCAATTCCAATAATGAAAACTTTTCCTTTTTGTCAAATTACTATAAACAAATGCCAACCATACTCAAAACCCATGCTTTGTTATTGTTCATGCCACCTCACACCCTCCACCTCATTATAAATCAAAATGAATTTCCTAAAAAGGAAAAACAATAATGAGGTGGCAAATCTTCTAGAATCTATTCCGTATAAAATACGGAATACCTCCCGGTACATGTATCAAAATACATATACGCGTATTCGTACAAAAATACGAATAGCCAAGAGAGAAAATAAATAGTGAACAATAATACTAGAATACATATATATAAATACACATATAAATTATTAAATCAAAACCTGATTTAATAATTTGGCTTAATCCTAAGCCGCTAGTATTATCAACCGTCCGATTAAAGTCTGCGCAGCATGTGTACATATTTAATCGGACACCTGTATGTATCAACATACCTCATATACACCATATCGCCTGAACCGTGAAAACCCTCTGTGTAGGACTCTAAAGACTCGTCAATACGCTGGCAGTGGGTTTAACCACAAGCACGTCGGCGGCACTAGCTGTACGTAACGGCTGCCCAGGTATTGGGCGAAAGGGAGGCCGACGAGCAAACTCATCCTGAACCCCTACTGAGCCTGACAGTGACAATATCTGTACAGTCCGGTCTGTTCGTCTAAGAGTATCGCATATCGAGTCTATGGGGTGGATAAAGTCAGACCCCTAACAGCGCGATATTTAGTGTCGGCATGTAACCCATCATCTCCTGAAAAACTATCGATTCTGGATCGGTAATTCACGTTCACCATGACCATGGATTTCTGGTGATGGCCACCCGTACACAATGCGACATCAACCCCCAATACCTATTTGCACGACTCCTTTGAGCCGTGGTAGGGTAGTAATCAAAGTACAGTGGGAACTCACACGAAACAAATGACAATCTCAGGTCGACAGACTAACCTGTACACATGTCACCTGGGAACTGCTATCTGACAATAGGTATAATACCAACTAGCAGGTTCCCGGCGAGTCCGTCCAGTGTACTCATAACCCAATAAGCACCTGCATACTATCTTAGGTGAACAAACTAACACCAATGGCTTGTGAGACCTGACCACCGCCCCTCGTCGGGGTCTCGATCAGTATACACTAGTCTACACTGGAGTATCGATGCCCGGTCTCGATACTCCTACGACTAGGGACATTTAAGGATATGCTTATAGACCCCAGCTCCCACATATATGATCGCCATCATAATGCTGGCAGTCAAGCAAGAATCCTATGAGCTTTATCAATATGATGATAAAGACAAACCAGATAGCATACTATCATCTTGAGTAAGACTGTTTTATCGGTATAGGTCCTCACTCAATCATCAGAATCACAAGACCGCGACTATGATAATTGCCTTGAGGGCACTATAGCCAACAATCTCCCACTTGCACTTAAGACCAATTATTGCGATGTCGCATACTCACAGCCCGTGTGATACCGAACACCCAACTTCTCTACTAATCAGTTTCGTAAAACCCGTTTGCGAAAATGATTGCGTTCGAGAAATAGCCTCAGCGAGTGGATCCGCTCCAATGTTTCTTGTTGGGGTAAAAATTTACACCCCGGTTGATCAAGTCAAAATCAAAGTCAACCCCAAGCCAAGTGGGCCCAAGCCCAGATCCAGTGGGCCCATACCCGGGTCGAGCCCGAACATGAAGCGGTCGGCCACCCCCCATGCCGAGATAAAAATTTTGTAATAAATAATTTTGTTGCATTTCTTTTATTTTGTTTTATGGATAAATGTAAGAAAAATAGGCATAAAGCCAAATTTTTGTAAAGCCCATGGCTTATGTGCAAAAAGAAATGGCTCATGAGCCATGGGATAGGCAAAATGCCATTTTGTGAAGCCCAAGAGGCTATGTGTAAAGTGTATAGCCTATAAAGGCAAAGATAATGAAAATATCTCACAACTTTTTCTCTCTCTAAAAATTTTCCAGATCTGAGATCTTTCTCCTTCTTTAAGGTTCTAAAACCTTCTTCTTTCTCTTGAATTAAATCAAGAGTTTTACTCTTCTCTTTATAAAACAAAATAGTTTTTCACCACAAAACCCATAAAGGGGAACTCAGATCTTCCATTAGATCTCAAAAAAAGAAGAGATTTTTAAAAATCCCATATCTCTTGATCTTCAAGATCCGGCTAACAGAGGAGGAAGAAGAAGAACATCATTCACTAAACCCTCCCCCCCCAAAAGAAACACACTCATGAGTCTAACTCCTCTCTGATTTCTCTTCCGAGAAATTTTTTTAGGCTAAAAGCCTCTTTTTCTCGCCGGCGCTCAAGCGCAGAACGCCCGCGTGCCGACACGTGGCGCGCTTGCGCTCCAGCGCTCAGCTCTCGAGCGCAAAGCGCCCACGTGCCGACACGTGGCGCGCTTGCGCTCAAGCACAAGCGCTCGAGCGTAAGTCGCCCCGGTGCCGACACGTGGCGCGCTTGCGCTCTAACGCAAGCGCTCGAGTGCAAGTCGCCCCCGTGCCGACACGTGGCGCACTTGCGCTCCAGTGCAAGCGCTCCAGCGCAAGTCGCCCCGGTGCCGACACGTGGCGCGCTTGCGCTCCAGCGCAAGTCGCCCCCGTGCCGACACGTGGCGCACTTGCGCTCAAGCGTCCAGCGCTCAAGCGCAGAGCGTCCACGTGCCGACATGTGGTACTCTAGCGCCTGAGCGCACAGCACCTAGGCGCACAGCGCCCAAGGTGCTGCCCCACGCATCCTTTGGATGTCTTTTCCCCTTTATATATATACATGTATATCTATACATATGTACATACACACATACTCCCCGTAAAAACTCTGCGTGGCTCCCGATACACTTAAACCCCCCCTCCAAAACAAAACACACGTACACTGCACATTGAGTTCGCATGACCAGTTTAACCCGTTAATTGGAGGTTCCCTCGCTCCAAAGGTGAGGGGTAATTAACGGCAGCTTAGCCTGCGGCCGCCGGAGATTCGGATCCCCACAATCATTAAACCCCCGCCTACCCTAGGCAGGGGGAATCTGTAGTACGCCTGACAAGCGCGCGCGTATTCCCATCTCAATAGGGTGACGAAAAATACCCTACAGATTCTGGCACGCCCGGTGGGACCAATCTCTCCTCCCATATTTCGGGTTAAACGTTCATGCGAACTCAATCAATATACATATCGATTACCTATACTGAAATGATGTTTTTTTCCCGTGCAGCAATCAACCTTCGACGACAATGTCTCCCCAGACGAATTCAGCTTCCAACGTGACCCCGATTCCGTACGTTGTCAAGATCAACGCTCGTGTGGTTCTCCCGGCAAGCCTCAGTCGACAGTGGGAGGAACCGCCCCGCCAGTTTGGCTCCATCATCATCTACCCTGCCGGTAGCACTCATCTGGTAGAGATCCCGGCGGAACAGGTGGCCAAGCCGGTCTCAAGGGGTAAGAGGCCGAATGTCGTGATTGCCAAGGCACCACAACCGAAACTTAATACGGTATCTGAACGATTCTCTGGTGCTCCAGCGGGGGGCAAGAACTTCGGTACAAAGGGCAACATCAAATGTTGCGGACGAGCTCAGGCGAGAACTCCAACAAATGCACAATCGAGCGTATCTCCAAGTCCCTCCATCGCCCGGTCTGCGGCGTCTTCCCAAAGAGCCGAAGTCTGCCAAGTGCTTAGAACAGAAAAGTTAAGGTAGAAGCGGCTCAGGTATCGAGCCAACAAGAGGGCCAGGGCTTCGGCCAAATGGAATCGTGTGAAGTTCCAAGTGCAGGGTTGCCCCACGACGACGGCTGAGTCGGACGTAAGAATCAGCAATTCCTTCGAGCCTCTGAAGTGGGTTCAAAAAAATGCCATGACCGCCAGAATCAAGAAGACGGCGGTCCGAACAGTGCCACAAAGAGGCGTGTCCCGGCCCCAACAGAAAACGTATGACACCGTCTCTTCAAGAGTCTATCAAGCACTCCGTGCCGCACGAAAGCAGCGGGGTAAACCCAGAACAGAAGCGCCAGCACCATTCAAGAACCTGGTTAGGCCAGCCGTCTTCAATCGACCACCCGCTACCGAAACAGGAGGGCCAAGATAGCGATCCATGAAATCAGCCGCCGATAATAAAAAGATGGCCGGATATGTCGTCCATACGGTCTATATGGCGGGCGGGCGTCCCAGCGACAACCTTCGCAGCAAAAGCAAGGATGGGGCCACCACATCCCAAGTCTAATCTGGCTTGAATGTGGTTGCCGCTTCCCAAGAACAGTCTCCTTCGTTGGATGAAGAAACCCTTCTCGAGGAGGAAGATGGGCAGAAAGACCTCTTGGTCCATGCAGAGTCAAGCTCGGACAGCGAGGAAGAGCCGACTTTCCGCCCCAGGACCGCAGAGCAAGAGCTGCTTCAAGAGCTTCGAAAACAGCTCAGGAGCAAGGATAAAGAGATGACCAAGCTCTATTCGAAAATTAATAACCTAACAAACGTTGTGATGCAGCTTACGGCTCAAATTGCTCGAGCGCCTCCCAATCAAGCACAAGCCGCTACTAATCAGCCGGGTGATGACAATCCGAGGCAGCCAATGCCTGTTCCTTCGGGTCCAAGACTGTTCGAGCCACATGAAAGCCGGCCACACTCCGCTTCTGGGGACGCCTTGGCCCCAGATAGCATTATCCCGCTAACACAGGATCGGATAATGGATTTGGTCACCAGCAAAATTAAAACATTGGTGGCCGAAGCTGAAGCTCAGAAAGAAATCGGCGGTAGTGGGCGGCCATATCCCGCGCAGTACGATCTGATTGAGTTCCCAAGCGGCTACGTCATTCCTAAGTTTGGAAGATTTGATGGAACGGGGAATGCAAATCAGCATGTCTCCCACTTCAAAGCATCGTGTGGAAATACAGGGGGCAATGACGCGCTCCTTCTTCGTCAGTTTGTCAACAGCCTGACCGGTGTCGCTTTCGACTGATACGCGAGCATACCAGACGGGTCCGTCATTACCTTTGCCCAAATGGAATTTCTGTTTCGGCAAAGGTTCATGAGTGTCAGTGATAAAATCTCCATTGCCGACCTTGTGAGGACCAAGCCGGGGAAGAATGAAAGCAACACCGACTTTATCGCTCGATGGCGTAATCTCACTGTCAAGTGCGAACCGCCGCTGGAGCAGGACCAGTCCATCAGCCTTCTCATTGGGAACCTCAGCAATTGGATGGTCCCATTCTTGTGTACGGCGGGCCTCAAGACATTTCAGGAGCTAACCAAGAAAGTCCAAATGTTGGAACGCTCAAAGCAAGATTCCCCGCAGGACTCTCAGAGAAACAAAACTTAGAAAAGCAAGCGGGACGGCAACCGTAGAAGCGGGAGTTCCAGCAGTACCAATGTCTTCAATGCGTCCGACAATGAAGAAAAGCGAAGGGCGGCCGAATCCAAAACTAACCGGTCTCGAAAGCCATTGTTGGGAGGAGATGGGCCTTCCCTAGAGGAGAAAAAGAACAAGGTTTACTCTTTCAGAAGGGACAAGGTCCGCAAGATATTTAAAGATGCCTTGAACAACGGCCTCCAATTGCCGGAGTCGAAAAGACCCCAAGAAGCAAAAATGACCGATAATCCTCTGTATTGCCCGTACCACCGAGTAGTGAGCCATGCGATCGAGGATTGCTATATCTTCAAAGATTGGGTCGAGAAGCAGTACAAGGCTGGAGAGATCGAACTGTCCAAAAGTGTGTTGGTGAACAATCAAGTTGCAACCACCAACTTTATACAGACAGAAACTGAAGCCTTCTGGGAGCAGACAGCCGAACCCGCTGCCCTGAGAAATGAAACGGACTCATCGCGGCCTCTGTGGAGTACGCACATATCTAATAAGACGAAGAAGATGATAAAGCTACTTCGGAAGGAACCCAGGACGGAATGGGAAGGGCAGAAGAAGCCTACCAGTCTAGCTGCCAATGCGGCTCCATCAGGCTCAAAATCCAAGAAGCTCAAGAAGAAGAAAAGTGCAGCTCGGCGCGAAAAAGAGTCTGCAGGGAGATCGACCATTCAAAAATATTTCGATTCTCTCGAAGAATATGAACAAAGGGAAAGAACATTGATTCAATTGAAGGAGTTCTTCCCTGTACAAGCGGCTGAAATTCTGGAGGAGTTAGAAGAAGACTCCAATGAAGAGATCCCAGTAGTGACCTACTACGCCATCCATCTTGGCAGCAACTCCGAGGATGAGCTCTGTTTTCCCGAAGAGGACGAGGAGCTCACCACAAAGGCCAATCAAATCCAGCTCAGAAGCGGCAGGGCTCTATCGCCAAATCAGGGTAACGCCCCAAAAGGGAAGGAAAAACAAGTCGCTAATGAAGAAGATGGCAGAGAACCAGCTGATGAAAACATAAGTCCTTCCTCGGTGGACTATAATGTCTTGGCACATCTCCGGAAGCTTCCGTCTCTCCTGAGCATCTACGACGCCTTGGTCCTATCTAAGGAGCTTAGAGATGTTCTCATTCACGCTCTACAAAACCCCGAGCGGTATCAGGCTCACTTTGCGGAAATTAATATGAAAAAAGCCCAGCACGCTTTGCATGCCGCCGCAGTCACATTTAAGGATGAAGACTTTCTACTGGGAACGGCTGAGCATAATCGGCCGCTTTACGTGACCGGGTACAACGACGGAGATCGAATTAATCGCATATTGATTGATCCGGGGTCCTCAGTGAACATCATGAACTTGCGAACTCTGAAGAGTTTGTCAATGGACGTCCGACACCTGTCAAGAGAAAGGATTGTCATTCAAGGCTTTAACCAAAATTGCCAGCAAGTTCTGGGGTCTATAGCTTTGCCAAACAAATTTGGGGATCTGCAAACTGAAGCTAAGATATATGTGATCGACGCCGACACATCTTATAAGATTCTCTTGGGGCGGCCGTGGCTCCACGATTACGGCATCATTCCGTCAACTCTCCATCAATGCATGAAGTATACTAAAAATGGCGAAGAAAGGCGCATTGACGGAGACATCCAGCCGTTCGGTGTGCATGAAGTCCGATATGAAGATTCTCGGTACTTTCTGAACCACTAAAATGCTAAGCCACAACTGACTGAGGATAGACCGGCCCCAAGACTCAAAAGCAAATCTGAGCCGGCTATCACTTTCAAAAGCAAAAACGCCTAAGTTCGCCCCCGTTTTGGTAGCGACACTGATGAGTCCGATGCTGGAAGCCCATCCTTCCGTAAAACCCGCCCTCATTTCGGCAGCGATACGGACAAATCTGTTACTGAAGGCCCATCTAGCAGCAAAATCCGCCCTCATCTTGGCAGTGACACTGAAGAGTCAGAAGAAGAGGACCTGCCGTGCAACAGCTGTGCAGATTGTCCCCCCATGCAGCAAGCGAAACTACGAGAGACCTTCGAAGTCGCAGAAGGGTCCCTAGCCGTCACAAGGGTGCCGGAGCAGATGTGCAAAGAGCTCGATGCGTTGTCAGTCTCCACCGTGGACCAGCTGAAAACTTTCTACATCCCCGGGAGGAAAAATGGACAGAAGGGCATCCTGTTTTACGGGTCAACCCCCGTTGTGCACCCGGACGATCTTTCTGTCGCGTGCCTTCCGTATGAGAGAGGCATAAGAGCCGTCCTCAATCCCAGATACTATGCGCCCAAGACGCGGGAATACTTTAAGAAGTGCGGATGCCGGTTATATCAAACGGAGTCCGAAGCAAAGTTTTACGAAGGGCTATGGTATCCGCCCCAGGTTCGAGCACTCATTGATGGACGAATTCCAGATAGACGGGGCATAAGCTACATTCAACCTGATTCCAAAGCGTGCTACATGATCCATGTTGGTGAGGCCAGCGAAAGATCAAATGATGACGACGAGGTAGCCGAGCCAGAAGAAGCTCCTAAAGAGCTCGAAGATGGCGGACAAGCAACCTTTGACGAGCTAACCGAGATTGACTTAGGAACGCCCGATAATCCAAGGCCGACCTACATCAGCTCGCTCTTGTCAGAGGAAATGAAAGCGCGGATAATTGCCCTGCTGCATGAGTTCGTCGACTGCTTCGCGTGGACATACAAAGAAATGCCTGGCCTTTCCCCTGAAGTGGCCGTACATAAGTTGGCTATATCTCCCGATGCTAAGCCAGTCAAACAAGCTCCTCGAAGAATGAGAAGGGAGTTGGAAGAAAAGGTCATTGAGGAAACCAAGAAACTCATCGATGCCGGCTTCATCAGGGAAGAGAAATATACGGACTGGATCGCATGCATAGTCTCAGTGAAGAAGAAAAATGGGTAGATCCGAGTTTGTGTCGATTTCAGGGACCTCAACAAGGCATGTCCAAAGGACGGCTTCCCGCTACCGGTCATGGAAATGATGGTCGATGACACCTCAAATTACGAGTTGTTCACCTTTATGGATGGCTCGTCTGGATATAATCAGATCAAGATGTCGCCTGAGGATGAGAAGCACACAGCATTTCGAACTCCGATCGGAATATATTGCTACAAGGTGATGCCGTTCGGACTGAAGAACGCAGGTGCTACATATCAAAAGGCAATGACCAATATCTTCGATGACCTAATTCATAAAGTCGTCGAATGTTATGTTGATGATCTGGTCGTTAAGACTAAAACCAAGGCCGATCATGTCCAGGATCTTAGGACCGTTCTCACCAGACTGAGGGAATTTAACCTGAAGATGAATCCTCTGAAATGCGCTTTTGGCGTGTCATCGGGAAAATTCCTGGGCTTCATAATTCGATATCGAGGGATCGAAGTTGACCCATCAAAGATAAAGGCCATCATGGAGATGCCCCCTCCGAAGAGTCTGACGCAGCTAAGATCTTTTCAAGGCAAGCTTGCTTATATACGGAGGTTTATCTCAAATTTATCGGGAAGATGTAGGCCCTTCTCAAAGCTCATGAAGAAAGGAGCTCCTTTTATCTGGGATGCCGAATGTCAAGTAGCGTTCGAAAGTATCAAACAGTACTTGTTGCACTCTCCAGTGCTGGCCGCTCCCATTCCAAATAAACCGTTGATTCTCTACACTGCCGCGCTAGATGAGTCACTCGGTGCGTTCCTTGCCCAGAATAACGAGGAGGGGAAGGAACATGCCCTCTACTACCTCAGTCGAACTCTAGTCGGGGCGGAACACAACTATTCCCCAATCGAAAAGCAATGCCTAGCTCTGATATTTGCTATGAAGAAGATGAGGCACTATCTGCTGGCTCATCGGGTTATGCTAATCTCTAAGGTCGACCCGCTCAAACACTTGATGACCAGAGCAAGCCTAGCCGGCAGAATGGCAAGATGGGCCGTCATGTTACTTGAGTTTGACATAGCTTATACTCCTCAGAAAACAGTAAAAGGGCAAGCTCTTGCAGACTTTCTCGCTGCTCATCCCATACCAGAAGGGTCGCCGCTAAATTGTGAGTTACCCGACGAACAAGTGCTGCACCTCGAGGAAGATGGGCCATGTTGGGAGCTCTACTTCGATGGAGCCTCATCAATAAGGAGCTCCGGCAGATTAAGCATCCCGGAGGTAAAAGCGGGGATAGGATTGGTGTTCATCACACCATCAATGGAAACCCTACGGCGTTCTTTCGCTCTCACCGAGCCTCGAACGAACAACGAAGCTGAGTATGATGCTCTGATAGCTGGTTTGGAGCTCGCCATAGAAATGGAAATCCTTCGGCCACGGGTTTACGGTGACTCCCAGCTTGTCGTCAACCAAGTAAGCGGCAATTATAAGATATACAAACCCGAATTAGCTCGGTACAGAGGCCGAGTGGTGGAACTCATGAAACGGTTCACTCACATTGAACTAATGGGAGTCCCTAGAGCGTTGAATGGAAAGGCTGACGTACTCGCTCGCTTAGCCAAGGAGCTGGCTGATCCTGACATGGACGAAATTTTGATCACAGTCAGGAGCCGACAAATTCTATCCCCAGTCTCTCTACGAGAAGAGGAAAGCATGGAACAGAAGAACAGTCCTGCCGAAGAAGTTTCGATCATCCAAGACGAGCCCGATTGGAGAGAACCCTTCATAGAGTACCTCCGATACGACAAGCTGCCCGAAGAAAAATCTGCGAGGATTCAGCTGAAGAAAAGAGCTCTCCGATACGTGTTTGTAAATGACACGTTATACCGCAGGTCATATGACCAACTCTGGCTCAGGTGTCTGTCATTGGCCGAAGCCCAAAAGGTCATGAAAGATGTTCACTCGGGCGTTTGCGGTGCTCACCAATCTGGCCCCAAGATGCGACTTCAAATCAAACGGCTTGGGTATTACTGGCCCACCATGATACGGGATTGCGGAGAGCATGCAAAGAAATGTCAGATCTGCCAAATCCATGGTGATTTCATTCACAAGCATCCCAATCCGTTGCATCCTACGGTGGCGTCCTGGCCCTTCGAAGTCTGTGGCACCGACATTGTTGGCCCAATTGATCCTCCGTCATCCAAAGGCCACCGGTTCATACTGGCCGCGACAGACTACTTCTCCAGATGGGCTGAAGCTGTCCCGCTAAAAGAAATCAAGACAAAAGATATTCTGACATTCTTCCAGCATAATATTCTATACCGCTTCGGTACACCAAGAAGAATCATTTCTGACAACGGGCCTTCTTTCAAGAGCTTCAATGTCTCAAGGTTCGCTACTCAGCACAAGATAGACTGGAGATATTCCTCCATCTATAATCCAAGAGCCAATGGGCTAGCAGAAGCCTTCAATAAGACTCTATGCAAGCTCCTGAGGAAAAATGCTTCAGCCAACAAGAGAGACTGGAATCTCAAACTTCACGAGGCGTTGTGGACATATCGTACCACGCACCGTACTCCAACTCAGTCCACTCCATACTCATTGCTCTTCGGAGTGGAGGCGGTCCTCCCCCTCGAAGTCGAAGTTCCAAGCTTAAGAATGGCCGTTCAGCACGAGTTGACGGAGGAGGAAAACGTGCTCCTTCAACTTGAAGAGCTCGATGCCCTCGAAGAAAAGAGGCTCGCGGTGCAGCAAAATCTGGAGCTATACCGAGCCCAAATGTCACGGGCCTATGAAAAGATAACCCGTCTCCGCGCTTTCAAGAAAGGTGAATTGGTGTTGGTCCTCAAAAGACCGATCATCCTCAATCGACATGCCAAGGAAAAATTCGAGCCAAACTGGGAAGGACCATACGTCATCGAGAAAGTGTTCGACGGAGGATCCTACCAACTAATAAGTGCCGAGGGAGAAAGGCCCATGCCACCCATCAATGGCCGATATCTCAAGAAATACTACACGTGAATGCTCCAAGTCGCAGGCGAATTGAGCACATCAGCCCTACGGTCTGGATCATACATCCTGCAAAACTGTATACAATCCACGGGCGTAAATGACCCCTATCTCTCCCAAATCCTGCCGGTGAGACTACTTTTAAAGTCCCACCAGCGGCAAAAAAAAAAAAGAATTTTTTTTAAAAAAAAAATAAAAGAAATAAAAAAATAAACGGCATGTCCACAAGCAAAACGGGCACGGATGAAAACCCGAAAAGGCTCCGTGAGTAAAAACAGCAGGACTACCGGCGAGTTTGTGAAAACCCGAAATGGCGCAAACTCGTGAAAAGAGATGAAAATACTCGCAAAGTCCTCTCGACCATGTGAGGAGAAAATCCCTGCGTGAGATCCTTACGACTCACAAAGGAGCAACACACTTAGGAATCCTCACGATTCCTAAGAAGAACATACACCTGCGAGATCCTCTCGACTCGTAGGGAGAAAGTGCTTTTATGAGACCCTCACGGCTCATAAAATTGAAAAGCCTTCGGTGATAGGGACCCAAACCTGTCTCCTAAGCCATCGTTCCCCAACGGGTAACGGCAAATGATGAGTCGCTCCTGGCGTTTCGCTTCAGTGTTAGCGGTGCTGATGCCGACCAAAAACCCAAATCCCAAGTCCTCCCAAGGCAAATGATGAGTTGCTCCTGGCATTATTCCAGTGCAGCAATGCTGATGCCAAACAAGATCCAAATTCCAAGTCCCCAAACGGCGAATGATGAGTCGCTCCTGATACCATATTCCAGTGTAGCGATGCAGACGCCAACCAAAATCCAATTTCTCAAAATTCTCCAGCCCTACGGTGGGTCCCCAAGTTGACCATCGTATACAATCCACGGGCTCAAATAATTCTCATCATACCCATGCCCCACCGAATCACCTGTTACGCGGCCGGTCTCCGCTTTGGGAATGATGCTCCATTGATAAGACCCACTCATGTGTCCTCACGATATATGAGGAGAACAAACCTTTGTGGGATTCTTACGACTCATAAAGGAAAAACACACTTAGGAGTCCTCACGACTCCTAAGGAGAAAATACACCTGCGGGATCCTTACGACTCGTAGGGAGAAAATGCTTTTATGGGATCCTCATGGCCCATAAAATTGAAAAGCCTTAGGCGATAGGGACCTAAACCTGTCTCCTAAGCCACCGCTCCCCCAACAGGAATAGGCAAATGATGAATTGCTCCTGGCACGTGTGCTTCAGTGTTAGCAACACTGATGCCTGTCCTAACCCCAAAATCCCAAACTCCAATCCAATAGACCCCTATGTCGTTAAACTGGGAACAGATGACCCCTAAGTCGTTAAACTGGGAACAAATGACCCCTAAGTCGTTAAACTAGGAACGAGGGAAATCTCCTCATGGCATATGATGATTCACTCCTGGTACCATATTCCAGTGCAGCGATGTTGATGCCAAACCAAAACCAATCCCTAAATCCTCTCATGGAAAATGATGATTCGCTCCTGGTACCATATTCCAGTATAGCGATGCTGATGTCAATCCAAATCACAATCAACAAGTCAACTTCATCCCTGACACCGCAAGAAGCGGGGCAATTCAAACCCAGAACCGACCGTCCACGTCGCTAAAATGGCAGCACCGACTGTCCACGTCGCTAAAAGGGCAGAACCGACCGTCCAAATCGCAAAAAGGGCAAAACCGACCGTCCAAGTCGCAAAAAGGGCAGAACCGACCGTCCACGTCGCTAAAAGGGCAGCACCGACCGTCCACGTCGCTAAAAGGGCAGCACCGACCGTCCAAGTCGCAAAAAGGGCAGAACCGACCGTCCAAGTCGCAAAAATGCCAAAACCGACCATCCACGTCGCTAAAAGGGCAGCACCGACCGTCCAAGTCGCAAAAAGAGCAGAACCGACCGTCTATGTCGGTAAAAGGGCAGCATCGACCATCCACGTCGCTAAAAGGGCAACATCGACCGTCCAAATCGCAAAAAGGGCAGAACCGACCGTCCACGTCGCTAAAAGGCAGCACCGACCGTCCACGTCGCAAAAAGGGCAAAACCGACCGTCCACGTCGCTAAAAGGGCAGCACCGACCGTCCACGTACCTAAAAGGGCAGCACCGACCATCCAAGTCGCAAAAAGGGCAGAACCGACCGTCCACGTCGCTAAAAGGGCAGCATCGACCGTCCAAGTCGCAAAAAGGGCAGAACCGACCGTCCACGTCGCTAAAATGGCAGCACCGACCGTCCACGTCGCAAAAAGGGCAGAACCGACCGTCCACGTCGCTAAAAGGGCAGCACCGACCGTCCACGTCGCTAAAAGGGCAGCACCGACCGTCCAAGTCGCAAAAAGGGCAGAACCGACCGTCCAAGTCGCAAAAAGGGCCGCATCGACCGTCCATGTCGTAAAAAGGGCAGTGCCAGCTTCCCAAAAGGTGGGAACCGAATCAAGTCGCCTCCACGAGAAAGAAGATCCATCAATTTCATGCACACGACCCACATATGTGGTGTGCATTTATTGATGGGGGGCAATTTGTTGGGGTAAAAATTTACACCCCGGTTGATCAAGTCAAAATCAAAGTCAACCCCAAGCCAAGTGGGCCCATGCCCGGGTCGAGCTCGAACATGAAGCGGTCGGCCTCCCCTCATGCCGAGATAAAAATTTTGTAATAAATAATTTTGTTGCATTTCTTTTATTTTGTTTTATGGATAAATGTAAGAAAAATAGGCATAAAGCCAAATTTTTGTAAAGCCCATGGCTTATGTGCAAAAAGAAATGGCTCATGAGCCATGGGACAGGCAAAATGCCATTTTGTGAAGCCCAAGGGGCTATGTGTAAAGTGTATAGTCTATAAAGGCAAAGATAATGAAAATATCTCACAACTTTTTCTCTCTCTAAAAATTTTCCAGATCTGAGATCTTTCTCCTTCTTCAAGGTTCTAAAACCTTCTTCTTTCTCTTGAATTAAATCAAGAGTTTTACTCTTTTCTTTATAAAACAAAATAGTTTTTCACCACAAAACCCACAAAGGGGAACTCAGATCTTTCATTAGATCTCAAAAAAAGAAGAGATTTTTAAAAATCCCATATCTCTTGATCTTCAAGATCTAGCTAACATAGGAGGAAGAAGAAGAACATCTTCACTAAACCCCCTCCAAAAAAAACACACTCAGGAGTCTAACTCCTCTCTGATTTCTCTTCCGAGAAATTTTTTTAGGCTAAAAGCCTCTTTTTCTCGCCGACGCTCAAGCGCAGAGCGCCCGCGTGCCGACACGTGGCGCGCTTGCGCTCCAGCGCTCAGCGCTCGAGCGCAAAGCGCCCACGTGCCGACGCGCAAGCGCTCGAGCTCAAGCGCAAGCGCTCGAGCTCAAGCCGCCCCGGTGCCGACACGTGGCGTGCTTGCGCTCTAGCGCAAGTCGCCCCCGTGCCGACACGTGGCGTGCTTGCGCTCCAGCGCAAGTCGCCCCGGTGCTGACACGTGGCGTGCTTGCGCTCCAGCGCAAATCCCCCCCGTACCGACACGTGGCGCACTTGCGCTTAAGCGCAGAGCGCCCACGTGCCGACATGTGGTACTCTAGCGCCTGAGCGCCCAGCACCTAGGCGCCCAGCGCCCAAGGTGCTGCCTCACGCATCCTTTGGATGTCTTTTCCCCTTTATATATATACATGTATATTTATACATATGTATACATATGTACATACACACATACTCCACGACACTGTCTCTGTTAGAAAAAAATTTCTAACGGGGCGCTGCCCCGCACCCCGCAAGGGGGCTGCTAGCCCCCTTGACCCCCAGCCCGCTATCCGGGTAGCGGGACCCCCGTAAAAACTCTGCGTGGCTCCCGATACACTTAAACCCCCTCCAAAACAAAACACACGTGCACTGCACATTGAGTTCGCATGACCAGTTTAACCCGTTAATCGGAGGTTCCCTCGCTCCAAAGGCGAGGGGTAATTAACGGCAGCTTAGCCCGCGGCCGCCGGAGATTCGGATCCCCACAATCATTAAACCCCGGCCTACCCTAAGCAGGGGGAATCTGTAGTACGCCTGACAAGCGCGCGCGTATTCCCATCTCAATGGGGTGACGAAAAACACCCTACATTTCTTTCTGTATCTCTCTATATCTCTACTTCACGGAGAAAACTATTTCCCGAAATGAGCAATACTTGTCTTAGAATTTGTCTGGATATCTGATGGGACCCAGTTCACAAACGAACTCCAAATCCAGCAAACCTCCTAGACTGTATCATCCACTGAATTTAATCAGTAACATGCGCCATGCCTTCCTCAGTATCCGCTTGGACCACCTGTCCAACATACCGTCCCTCAGAAGAGGGAAAAACTATAACTCTGACAGTCACTCTGTCATCCAGGTCACTTTGGAAGCCTGAAATGATAACCGTCTCCTAAAGGAGGCTGCCGTAATCATTTCCCTAGAACATTCACTTATGTTCAATAACTGCTTCCCAATGTTTCTCCAGGATTGGATTAATATATCTGCATATTGCATTTAGTGCAAAAGCAATATCTGGTGTGGTACTTGACATTTCATGATTAACTCAATTGCCTAAGCAAGTGATATGCTAATCATGCAGATCCCTCTCCCCTTTAGTCTGTAAGACACCTTTAGAGAGGGTGACTCCATCACCTGCAGGTACACCACCATGCCAGGAGTCGTCCATTTAATGTCAAAATACCCAGATTAGGTTATTTCCCAAATCTAGATCTAAAACTATAGATCTAGTAACCAGAAAACCTGATATTATACCCACATCCTCTGTGGAGAAACAACTTTGTGACAACCACAGTATAACCGATTGTAGTATAGGAGTATCTCTTCCTATTAAGTGCATGTCATCCCGAATCCTCGGACATCACAGCCTACTACCTTCTTACCAGATCCATCTCCTATTCTGATGAAGTCAAAACCTATGACTGTCACATCAAAAATAGATGATCTATTTCCGCTATACCTGCTTTAGTCTATAAATAAACACAAGCTACTTGCCTACTATGCTTCTGCTGCTCCCACTGACTACAATAACCCACTGGCAGAGTCATATACACATGCACTTCTAAAACTAGTTTAGAACGACGCTATACTCATCCTCCTGCCGAGTCTTATAGTCTAGAACAACGGCAATGACAAGTCTGGGTAAACAAAAACCTCCCTGTCACTGTCTCTGAGAAGACCGAAGTGCCTCTCGGGTGCCTGAGGTTACCCACCAAATCTGCGGAGTGGCTAATGGAACATCAAATCTAATTGAATCCTTAGGTTCTATTAAATTTCCAGTAATCGTTTGTGGTTCTGGAATAACTTCCAGTTCTACCATACTCCCACTTCTGTTTTCTGAAAATTCCATTTTAATAAAACTGTTGCGAGTCAAGAACAATATAAATATTAATCTTCCTGATGGTAGAAAGTTAACCCTCGTCAAAACCCGGGATAACCCACAAACAGCCATTACTGAAACGTGCCTTGAGTTTATCCGGATTCTGGTTTTAAGCATCAGCCGGACAACTCCCTATACCTTAACATCGTTAAGATATAAATTGATTCTATATTAATCTAATATAGAAACAAAAGCACTAATCTAATTTGAACCAGATTCAAAATCATGCAGCTGTCTTCAGTGCATATCAACCAGATGGAAAAAGGACAATCGGCATTACTCATCTAGGAGTGCATCCATATATGAGTAACCCGAAAGAGAAGCAAGTTCTCAAGACCATTACTATTAACTGAATACCAAACACAAGTATCTACATCTTCGACTTCCTCGAAGAATCCTGATATTTACAACAAATGGTCCTCTACTTTATTCTTATACCTATAACTTCTGAATATCTAGACCTTGCATTTCAACGAAATACATGTCCAGAACTGGAGAAGTCATAAGTGAACAGAATATAGTACGAGTACCAATCCCTTTGTCCTAATGGACACTGGACAATATACAATACTTTGTATAAGTCCCCTGAGTTTAATAACTCAAATCCTGTGCGTCGTAAGTTAAAAAACTGTAGTATGGTTAAGAAGAATTACACCGCTGTTGAATGCACCTTACCTAATCACCAACTGATATACGTAAATGTCACAGACATAATATCAAAAAGTTATATCTCACTTTATAAAATAAAGGTACAGATATATCAGTTTGAAATTGGTGCATAACAACGGATATTCAAAACCAAATATTTGCCATCCGGCAAAATCCAAATGATTTCCTCAAATATTACCAATTACAACGAATTCTGATATAATGAGGATCTAATTATCCAATTCCCAATATCTTACTCCTACTCACCATCCGTAATAACATGCAGATGTGTGAAACTGATCTGGTAAATACATACCCTGGAGTTAGATTCCAATTGGGAAAACAGTTTTCAATTAATATCGCACAGTAAAACTGAAACATGAAAATGTTTCAAAAGGGGTTAACTGGTATTCCTAGTAACGCCTCTTCCACTATCCTGAATCATGACAGTAACCATATACTTACCTGCCCTCACTACAATCCCTTTAATATGTCTTTACTTATTACCTTCTGTACACCTTCTTTAGGCTAATTGATTTTCTTCTTTCCCTACCCTTCGGCACCAGCCTAAGGTTTGGAAGAAGACTATCCAATAAGCGTAACAGGTGTACTCTCCTAATCCTAGGAGCCCTCGCAACCTGAGAGAAGGTAAAGAGAAAAGACATCTGAGTAATCCTATTCTATCTTTCTAGAATTCCATCCTCGAAAAAGTTCCTTCGAGTTCGTATATAACCATATGATAGATTTATCCAATGGAAGTGGATATCCGTAGTGATACGGAGTGTCCTAGAGAAAAGCAAAGTGGATGTAGGAGTGGCAGGGGTATACACGGTTTTTGTCGTGAAATATGGTGATCGCAATCTCCTTTGCCATTATTCTAATCTCTTTATATGTCTTTACTTATTACCTTCTGTACACCACACTTAAGCTTAATTGGTTTTCTTCTTTCCCTACCGTTCGGCACCTGCTTATGGTTTGGAAGAAGACTATCCAATAAGCTCAATAGGTGTACCCTCTCCTAATCCTAGGAGCCCTCACAACTTGAAAGAAGGTAAAGGGAAAAGACATCCGAATAATCCTATTCAATCTCTCCAGAACCAGAATCCATCCTCGAAAAAGTTCCTTCGAGTTCGTATATAACCATACGATGGATTTATCCAATGGAAGTGGATGTTCGTAATGATACGGGGTGTTCTGGAGAAACTCAAAGGTGATTTAGAAGTGGCAATGATGTATGCGACACCGTGACATTCCAAAAACCAAAGTGTTTTAAGAAGGTTCGGTTAACTTGGTTTCATAAGTTTTAGTCAAAAGTCGGGTCATAGTCGCAGCCAAAGAGAGAGAAAAGAAACACTCAGCATGCACTCTAACCTAGATCAGAATGGTTAATCATTTTATCTAATCTGGATGGCTCCCACTGTTTCCTCGAATTCTCCTCCAAACCTAAAAGGAGAATTAGTCGGAATCACCCGAGGAGTAATCCTACTTATCAGTGGGAATCGGGATCCAACTATCATCGCATGATAACTTGATGGAAGCCACTTAAGTCACCACACTCCAGAAGGTATGCGCAAGCCTGGCAAGTTTCCTGTATGTTTGAAACTCCCGATATGATTTTTACCCCTAGGACCCAAGTGACCTTGACACAGTCAACAAATCAAAGAGTCCTAGTCAAGTTCAACCCGTCAATATCCAGGATTGCATTAAACCCACCCGTATGAGCCCTTGACACAGTCAACAAGGCCGCACGACTGTCCTAACCAATCGCATAAATATGCCACAAACAAGCACTACTTAGCTACCGCACACTACGCCTTGACACAGTCAACAAACGCAGCATGAATACTAAGCAATACTTGTAAGAAATGACGGAGGGCTACGGCTGGTTTTTGGCGAAAAACCTTTAACGTAATGAACTTGATATCGTTGAAAGAATCCAAGTAGTTTTTACAAATATATAGTGGCGAAAACTTTTGCTAAAGAGGTCACTCCCGATGAAGGGATCTCGGCTCTTTCCCCGTCGAATGGGGTGCAGGATATCCCAAACTGAATACCACGATTCAAAGCAAAAGAAAACGACTATAGTAAAGTTATTACGTTGACGCAAACTTTTACCCAAGGGGTCACTCCCGATAAAGGGATCTCGGCCCTTGCCTCGTTGAATGAGGTGCAGGATATTCCAAATGAATACCACGATGCAAAGCAAAAGAGAACGTCTGTAATGTCAGTTTTTAAAAACTTGGTTCCAACAATATCATATATAGGTTTGTTTTATCTTTGCATTGATAAGAATCTATGCAGTCCCATCAATTAATCACACTAGAACAGAACGAAAATAAAATGTGCGTATATCCATCCGCATTCGCCACTGGGTCCCGTCATCACCCGTTAGGTTACTTAACTAACGACAGAGCGGGGACTGGGCTAGCACGGGTGCAAAACATATACAACATCTACTAGTGTGTGTGTGTGTGTATATATATATATATATATATATATATATAACATTCGTCCCAGGCATGATATAAAGCAACATCACAGAAACATCACAGAAACAACACAGAATGGTGGATAATCTGGAGCCCCGAGTTTCACTTAAGCCGCAAGTGAGACCCGGCGTTCCCTGTCGTGTGGATAGCCTGTGCAATGAAACCTAGACCCCTATGAGCGCGGCAAGTTACCCGCCAAAACCAGAAGTAAGGCAGCCCCCTTCAGCAACGTGAATGGACTACCCAGCACTTCACGGAATCCGGTAACTTGAGCACCCCTCCTGGGTCACCTATACCCCCTACGAGTGTGGCGAATAGCCCGCCAATTCTAGAGTAAGGTCTCCTCCGTCCCAATGCCATGAGATGCGGACCAGTTGCCCTCTAGAACCCGGCTATTTGTGCACTCCACCTCGAGGTAATCCTAGTACAGAAAATAAAATAATATACAAGGGTGACATCGACCTCAGCCCGGTCGTGTCCCAAAAGAATAATATACAAACTGGCAGTGACGGCAGTCCACATGTCGGACGCTCGCCCCGCAATATCAAATGTACAAATGAAATAAAACAGTACTATCATTGCACCATTGCTATCCACCACGACAATCCAACCAACATCACAGCACATCACAGAACATCAACGTGAATGTCACGTTCGCAAACCCGTCTAAAAGACATATAGCAATTAGACGAGTTTACCGATCAAATGACATTCACGGTCGCAGAATATAATGTATGTACTGTCAAACGCACGCTTAAAATATCGATCGACTAAGTTCCAAATTGGCCCCAATAGCAAAACAACACTTCACTGAAACCTGGGCCAAAACAGAATATCACAAAAATCACATTTACAAGTAGGCTACAGAAAAAATTTGGTCGCCCGTTGCCACTAAACCGCCGCGGAGCCGCCGCCAATAGGGGCTTAGTGCGGCGGATCCGCAGCGCTTTTGTGGAATCACGAGCCCAAATTTTTCCAGTACCCTTAAAATTGCCTGCACTGATTTTTAAGATGTGTGAAATAATTGTTTGACCACATTTAAAAATCGACAGAAACTGTAGAAAAATGGAATCGTGATTTCGTAAATTCCGTCGATCGATCTATTAAGCATGTTTAAACAAGCTAGTAGGGTTTAAAGGGTGGCTCTGATACCATGTAGGGTCCTGGCAGCGCCCCGGCCGTCGAAACGCGGCCAAAATGCGGAACAAAAATTTATCAAACCGGCGCTACCGCTACCCGAATTCCGGATCGACCTTAAACCCTATACTAGCGAGCTAACTAAGAGTTAGAATCTTTATACCGAGATGATCCGAGTCCTTCGGTCTTCATTCCAAGCTCCTAGCGATCCTTTGATGATGTTTGGTTACCGGTCTTCCTCCATCTCCGATGATCCACCCGAGGGAAACGGCGCAAACTCCAACCTCAACAAACGAGGTAACCGACGCTCCAAAGTCGCTAGCTATGGAGAGTGGGGGTGTATGAATATGTCACTACAATTTTCTCTCTACCATGTGCTCATGGGAGGAACCAAAGAAGAAGAATGAAGGAGGTGATGAAACTTGGCATGGGCAAAAGAAATTTGGCTAAGTATTTTTCTTTTGTGTAATGAGAGAGTGGGAGTATGTCAACCAACAAATGAAATGAATCCCACCAAAATTATGGCCCCAATCATAATGGCCGGCCCCTCTCCCTCTCTCAATTCCAATAATGAAAACTTTTCCTTTTTGTCAAATTACTATAAACAAATGCCAACCATACTCAAAACCCATGCTTTGTCATTGTTCATGCCACCTCACACCCTCCACCTCATTATAAATCAAAATGAATTTCCTAAAAAGGAAAAACAATAATGAGGTGGCAAATCTTCTAGAAGCTATTCTGTATAAAATACGGAATACTTCCCGGTACATGTATCAAAATACATATACGCGTATTCGTACAAAAATACGAATAGCCAAGAGAGAAAATAAATAGTGAACAATAATACTAGAATACATATATATAAATACATATGTAAATTATTAAATTAAAACCTGATTTAATAATCTGGCTTAATCCTAAGCCGCTAGTATTATCAACCGTCCGATTAAAGTCTGCGTAGCATGTGCACATATTTAATCGGACACCTGTATGTATCAACATACCTCATGTACACCATATCGCCTGAACCGTAAAAACCCTCTGTGTGGGACTCTAAAGACTCATCAATACGCTGGCAGTGGGTTTAACCACAAGCACGTCAGCGGCACTAGCTGTACGTAACGGCTGCCCAGGTATTGAGCAAAAGGGAGGCCGACGAGCAAACTCATCCTAAACCTCTACTGAGCCTGACAATGACAATATCCGTACAGTCCGGTCTGTTCGTCTAAGAGTATCGCATATCGAGTCTAGGGGGTGGATAAAGTCAGACCCCTAACAACGCGATATTTAGTGTCGGCATGTAACCCATCATCTCCTGAGAAACTATCGATCCTGGATCGGTAATTCACGTTCACCATGGCCATGGATTTCTGGTGATGGCCATCCGTACACAATGCGACATCAACCCCCAATACCGGGAGAGACGAATCCCCGACGATCCGATCACTGCCTCCATGTGGCTCGGGATTGTACCCAACTAAAATCTGTTTGCACGACTCCTTTGAGCCGTGGTAGGGTAGTAATCAAAGCACAGTGGGAACTCACACGAGACAATTGACGATCTCAGGTCGACAGACTAACCTGTACACATGTCACCTGAGAACTGCTATTTGACAATAGGTATAATACCAACTAGTAGGTTCCCGGCGAGTCCGTCCAGTGTACTCATAACCCAATAGGCACCTGCATACTATCTTAGGTGAACAAACTAACACCAATGGCTTGTGAGACCTGGCCACCACCCCTCATCGGGGTCTCGATCAGTATACACTAGTCTACACTGGAGTATCGATGCCCGGTCTTGATACTCCTACGACTAGGGACATTTAAGGATGTTCTTATAGACCCCAGCTCCCACATATATGATCGCCATCATAATGCTGGCAGTCAAGCAAGAATCCTATGGGCTTTATCAACATGATGATAAAGACAAACCAAATAGCATACTATCATCTTGAGTAAGACTGTTTTATCGGTATAGGTCCTCACTCAATCATCATAATCACAAGTCCGCGACTATGATAATTGCCTTGAGGGAACTATAGCCAACATAATGCACAAAGCAAAAGGGCAACACAAGATTCAAGACTTCAACGTGAAGCTCAGGGCAAAAGTCCACATCATTCTGCACTGTTGGAAATTTGGAAGGAAATAGAAGAGATTCTGAGAAACAAAGTGAAGAAAACAGAAGATAAAAGCAACATGAAGCAACCCTGAAGAGACAAGCCCACGATTCCACCAATTGGCCGCGGAACCGCGGCCAAACAGGCTATTCTGCCGCGGAACCGCGGCAGTGTGGTGCACGTGTCGGTGGAGGTGTCGGTGCTTTGACCCGGTTTTCTTGGGGTAGTTTGGTAATTTAGTGTATGGATCAGAATGTAAACCTAGGGTTTTCCTATCTATAAATAAGAGAGCTCAAAGCCAAATTACGTGTGCCTCTTTTAGGGTGCCTCTTTTAGGATGCATCTCTTTAGTTTTTACTCTTTTTAATTCTTAGATCTAAATTTTAATTCCAATTGTAATGCATTGTTGAGAGGTCATCAATAAAGTAAGTTTTATTTTTTTTATCTCGCATTCTTTTTATCTGAATTTTAATTCCTGCAATTTTTATCTGTTCTTTTATTATCTGCAATTTAGTTCATCTGTTAAAATAAAAAAAATGAATTTTATTGTTATTTTCCTAATAAGTGAGTAATTCCTCACTTGTTAGGGGTAGGATAGGATAGGTTTGAGAGAAGGAAATCTCTCACTCCTTTCTTTGCCCAAATAATTTTAATACGGACTCCCTTTAAATCAACCATAATCCGCTCACTACGACACCCTATCCTACATGATAGCAGTGATTCCCTAATTAGACCGGTTGTGGTTGAATTAACCATAGGTTAGGGCTAAGAGCCAAGAACGGACGGACGAGGACCAAAAGGAAGAAACTAAGTTTCTTCCTACTGATGCTAATCCCCGTTATTGACTATTACCCTAACACCTATATTCTTAACTAGGGCATTGAAAGAAATGAGAAGAATCCCTATTTCGAACTAACCTAATCCTAACCCTAGCAAGCCTTTATATCAATTTATTCTCACTCTTAGATCTTAAAACCAAACATACCAAAGTTAGGACTTAACTCGTTAGAACTTAAAGAAAAGGACACCATTTCCCTGTGGATCGACCCGTACTCAACCGGCTAGCTACCAAGCGACACCGTCTTGATTGCGGTAAATTAAACACAGAAAAACTCTGACAATCAGTGACCCATGGGCGCTCAGCGGTCGCGTGCTGCGCACGTGACCCGCTGGCGCCCAGCGGTCGCGTGCAGGGCACGTGACCCGCGGGCGCCATGCGCCCACACGCCTGGCACATGACCCGTGGGCGTCTAACGCCCACGTGTCATGCACACGTCTTTAAGACGCTCGTCACCCCTCATTTTCTATGCACTCCACATCTGAAACACGTCCCCCGTTAGGAAAATTTTTCTAACGGGGCGCTGTCCCGCACCCCGCAAGGGGGCTGCTAGCCTCCTTGACCCCTAACCCGCTATCCGGGTCGCAGGACCCCCGTAAAACTCTGCGGGCCCCCCGATATATCCAATTCCCCTCCAAAACACATACGCACACTGCACATTGAGTTCGCATGACCAATTTGACCCGTCAATCGGAGGTTCCTTTGCCTCAAAGGCGAGAGGTAATTAAGGGCAGTTTAGTCCGCGGCTGCCGGAGATTTGGATCCCCACAATCAATAAACCCCCACCTACCCTAGGCAGAGGAAATCTGTAGTACGCCTGACATGGGCGTGTGTATTCCCATCTCAATGGGGTGACAAAAAACACCCTTCAGATTCTGGCACGCCCGGTGGGACATTCTCTCCTCCTATATTTCGGGTTAAACGTTCATGCGAACTCAATCAATATACATATCGATTGCCTGTACTGAAATCATGCTTCTTTGTGCAGGGTTAACAAATTTCAAATTGCCATCTTCGAACGCAAGTCGGTATTTGAATGACTTTTCTTGGCCTTAGTTGGGGGCAAGGCCATCAACACCGACAAAGTGATAAGGCATCTCGGGAAAGCTCCAGCGATGCCCCTGAAAACTGTTCAATCGCGTATCTTCTCTAAGCTCCCTGTCAGATGACCACCACGTCGTTAAATTGGGAACAGTCGACCTCTAAGTCGTTAAACTGGGGATGTAAAAATGTGTAAATAAAACAAAAAAAGATTTAAAAAAATATAAAATAAAAAGCCAAAATGATGGGGCAACTCGTAATAAAAATCAGCGAGTAAAAATAAAGATGAAAATAAAGCCGAAATGATGGGGCTAATAAAAATCAGCGAGTAAAAATAAAGATGAAAATAAAGCCGAAATGATGGGGCAACTCGCAATAAAAATTAGTAAGTAAAAATAAAGATGAATAAATCCGAAATGATGGGGCAACCGCAAATAAATAGCCGAAATGATATGTCAATCGCGACCTTCGCGATAAGAAAAGCTGAAATGATAGAGCAATCGCGGTAAAAAAACGGTGAATGATGAGTCGCTCTTGGTACCATATTCTAGTGCAGTGATGCAGACGCCGTCCAAAACTCAAATCCCAAACAGCGAATGATGAGTCGCTCCTGGTACCATATTCCAGTGCAACGATGCAGACGCCAACCAAAACTCAAATCCCCGAATATCCCAATGGCGAATGATGAGTCGCTCCTGGTACCATATTCCAGTGCAACGATGCAGACGCCGTCCAAAACTCAAATCCCCAACGGCGAATGATGAGTCGCTGCTGGTACCATATTCCAGTGCAGCGATGTAGACGCCAACCAAAATTCAATTTCCCAAAATTCTCCTAGCCCTACGGTTGGTCCCCAAGTTGACTACCGTATACAATCCACGGGCTCAAATAATTCTCATCATACCTATACCCCATCACAATCACCATTCCAGCGGCCGGTCTCCGCCCTTGGAATTATGCTCCATCCGGAAAGACCCACTCATGTGTCCTCACGATGCATGAGGAGAACAAAACTTGCGAGATCCTTAAGACACGTAAGAAAACACCTTCGTGGGATCCTTACAACTCAAAAAAAAAACAAAAAAAAAACTTGGGGGTCGTCACGACTCCTAAGGAGAAAATGCACCTATGGGATCCTTACGACTCGTAGGGAGAAAATGCTTTTATGGGACCCTTACGACCCATAAAATTGAAAAGCCTTAGATGATAGGGATCTAAACCTGTCTCCTAAGCCATCGCTTCCTAATAGGCAAAGGCAAATGATGCGTTGCTCCTGGCATTATTCCAGTGCAGCAATGCAGATGCCGACCCCTACCCCAAAATTCCAAGCTTCCGATCCACTAAACCCCTAAGTCTTTAAACTGGGAACAGATGGCCTCTAAGTCGTTAAACTGGGAACAGATGACCCATAAGTTGTTAAACTGGAAACGAGGGAGATCCCCTCATGGCAAATGATGATTCGCCCCGGTACCATATTCCAGTGTAAGCAGTGCTGATGCCAAACCAAAACCAAAATCCCTAAATCCACTCATGGTAAATGATGATTCGCTCATGGTACCATATTCCAGTGAAGCGATGCTGATGTCAACCCAAATCAAACCAACAACCTCTGTGGCGGAATCATGCTTCGTCCCAGAATGTACCCCGTATCAAAATCATGCTTCGCCTCGGGATATCTACCTTCCCTGCCAGAATTATGCTCTGCCTCGGAACCAAGTCAACCAGTGACACTCCGTGCCGGAGATAAGTCAACCAGTGACACCCCGTGTCGGGGACAAGTCGAACAGCGACACTCCGTGTCGGGGAAACATCGAGCAGCGACACTCCGTGTCGGGGACAAGTCGAACAACCAGCGACACTCCGTGCCGGAGAAAAGTCGAACAGCGACACTCCGTGCCGAGGAAACGTCGAACAGTGACACTCTGTGCCGGGGACAATTCGACCAGCGACACTCCGCGCCAGGGACAAGTCGACCAGCGACACTTCATGCCGGGGAAACGTCGAGTAGTGACACTCCGTGCCGGGGACAAGTCAAACAGCGAAGCTCCGTGCCGGGGACAAGTCGAAGGACCTGCGACACTCTGAGCCGGGGACAAGTCGACCAGCGACACTCTGAGCCGGGGACAAGTCGACCAGCGACACTCTGAGCCGGGGACAAGTCGACCAGCGCACTTCGTCCCGAGGAAACATCTACCACGGACACTCCGCCTCGGAGACGCGTCAAGCGTCGACCGTCCATGTCGTAAAAAGGGAAGTACCGGCTTCCCAAAAAAGCGGGAACCAAATCACTGCATGCCGGGGAAACGTCTACCACGGACATTCCATCTCGGAGACATCAACCGTCCATGTCGTAAAAAGGGCAGTGCCGGCTTCCCAAAAAGCGGGAACCAAATCAAGTCTCCTCCACATGAAAGAAGATCCATCAATTTCATGCACACGACCCATATGTGCGGTGTGCATTTATTGATGGGGGGGCACTTTGTTGAGGTCAAAAATTATACCCCGGTTGACCAAGTCAAAATCAAAGTCAACCCCAAACTAAGTGGGCCCAAGCCCAGTTCAAGTGGGCCCATGCCTAAGTCGAGCCCCATAGTTGGCCTCCTCCATGCCAAAATAAAAATCATGTAATAAATAATTTTGATGTAATTTTTAATGGGCATAAAGCCGAATTTTTGTAAAGCCCATGGCTCATGTGCAAAAGAAATGAGCACATGAGGCATGGGATGAGCAAAATGCCATTTTGTAAAACCCAAGGGGCTATATGTAAATTTGTAAGCCTATAAAAGGTAACATGATAATGAAATAAAGCATACAATTCATTCTCCCCAAAAAATTAGGGTTCGTGCCTCCTTCTCCTTTCTCAATGTTTTAAAACCTTCCCCATTTTAAAATTAAATCAAGAGTTTAACTCTTCCCTTTTTCCAAAAAGAAATAGTTTTTTTCACCACAAACCCCTTAAAGGGGAGCTCGGATCTTCAATCAGATCTCGAAAAGGGGAGACTTTTAAGTCTCACCCCCCTTTTCTCCAATATCTAGCCGATCAAGAGGAGGAAGAAGGAGACCCATCTCCAAAAATCCAACTTTGGACAGATCCAAGGCTCAAAAGAAGCTCCAGGGCTAAAGAGAGAAGAGAGGGATCCCCTTTGATCACCTCTGAAGATTTTTGGGGAGTTCAACTCCAAGTCCCAAATCCTCAAAGGAGTTTAACTCCCATTCCAGATCATTTAGGAGTTTAACTCCAAATCTAAACCTTTTGGAGTTTAACTCCACTCAAAACCCCTTGGGGGTTCAACTCCCAGCCTAAGGGCTAAGCCCCTTTCCCGCTGGTGTTTCCAGCGGTCGCGTGCCGCGCATGTGACACACGGGCACCCCGCGGTTGCATGCAGCGCATGTGACCCGTAGGCGCCCAGTAGTCGCATGCCCCGCACGTGACCCATAGGCGCCCATCGGTCGTGTGCAGGGTACGTGACCCGCGAGCGCCCAGCGGTCGCGTGCAGGGTACGTGACCCGCGAGCGTCCAGCGATCGCGTGCCGCGCACGTAACCCATGGGCACCCAGCGGTCGCGTGCCATGTATGTGACTCACTGGCCCCCAGGTGTCGCGTGCAGGGCACGTAACCCGCAGGCACCCAGCGCCCACGTGCCTGGCACGTGACCCGCGGGCGCTATACGCCCACGCGCCAGACACGTGACCTGTAGGAGTCTAGCCCCCACGTGTCATGCACGCATTTTTAAGACGCTCCTCACCCCTCATTTACTATGCACTCCACATCCAAAACACGTCCCCCGTTAGGAAATTTTTTCTAACGGGGTGCTGTCCCGCACTCCGCAGGGGGACTGCTAGTCCCCTCCATTTACCATCCAGGTAGCAGGACCCCCGTAAAACTATGCGGGGCCCCCGATATATCCAATTTCCCTCCAAAACACATACGCACACTGCACATTGAGTTCGCATTACCAGTTTGACCCGTCAATCGGAGATTCCTTCGTCTCAAAGGCAAGGGGTAATTAATGGCAGCTTAGTCCGCAGCTACCAGAGGTTTGGATCCCCACAATCAATAAACCCCCGCCTACCCTAGGCAGGAGGAATCTGTAGTACGCCTGACAAGCGCGCGCGTATTCCCATCTCAATGGGGTGATGAAAAACACCCTACAAGTAGTCTGTAAACTCCTTCGAGATGTATTCACCTCCATTATCTGTCCGCAAATACTTCACTGATCGTCCCTTTTGCTTCTCTACGGCCGCTTTCCATTCCTTAAATCAGGCAAACACCTCTGATTTGTGTTTGAGAAAATAGACACATACCTTCCGTGAAAAGTTGTCAATAAAAGTGATATAGTATATGGCATCTCTCTTTGTTGGAACCGGTAATGGCCCCTATACGTTTGAGTGTATATAATCGAGAAGTCTTTCGGTCTTATGCACGGCTTACTTGAAACCGACCTTATGTTGCTTCCCCATCGTACAATATTTGCAGAAGTCCAGCTTGCACGAGATAATACTTTTCAGCAACCCCTTTCTGTGCAACTCACGATGCCCCATCTTATTCATATGGCCAAGACGTATATGCCACAGCTTTGCGGTATCCTCCACCTGTTTCTCTGTAGCCATGGTTGTACCATCAGTCATTGTGCTGCCTTTCAAATGATACAAATTCTTCAATCGTCCCTTCATGACCACCAGGGCACCCCTGACAACCTTTAGCACTCCAATTTGACCTACGAACTTGCATACTGCCGCATCCAATACTCTTAGAGAAATCAGATTTTTCTTTAATTTCGGAACGTGTTGAACATTCATAAGTGTTCACATCACACCATCAAACATGCGGACTTTAATATTTTTATGCCAATGGCCTTGTACGCCAAATTGTTCCCCATGAGAACACTGCTGCTATTGAACTGCTTATAAGTGTCGAACAACTCCTTTTTGGGACACATATGATAAGAACACCCGGAGTCAAGTATCCAAGCATCAGAATTTTCTTCTTTCCCGGTATGTACTGCGAGTACATCACATGGATCTTCTTCTTCTGCTTCGGTCGCAACACTGGCTTGATCCGAACTCTTTATACTGGCACCTTTACCCTTATTCTCCAACCACTGTCTGTGCTTTTGGCATTGCTTCTTCATATGCCCTGGTTGTTTGCAAAAGAAGTATGGTTCGCCCTCTCACCCGAATGATTTGGAATTCCCCCTTATACTTTTGCCTTCGTCTCTAGTCTTCGACCTTCCCATTTCATCGGCAAACAACCATGATGACTCCTCTGATAGATTTAATTTCTTCATGATCTCATTGTTAAGAAGCGTCGATATAAGCTCCTCCATCTTGAGAGTCTCCTTCCTATAGAGAATCTTTATTACCAAGTGTTCAAACGAATTTGGAAGCGAAGAAAGGAGAAAAGCGCTTGGTCCTGCTCTTTTAACTTTACTTCAATGCATAGAAAATCGCTGACCATCTTATTGAAATTATTTAAGTGATCATGAATAGGAATCCCTTCCTTCATGTGTAAACCATGAAATTGCTTCTTTAAGTACAACTTATTTGATAATGACTTTGTCATATACAAGCTCTCTATCTTCAACCATAAACTTGCCGCAGAAATCTCCTTTATGACGTTGTACATCACGTCATCCGCCAAACAAAATTCTATTGTACGTTGTGCCTTCAGATCCATCTCTGCTCATGCGTCATCTGTCATGTCGGTAGATTTAGTACCGCCAAGTATGTTAAATAGCCCTTCCTTTACTAGAAGTGCCTTAACCCTTCTCTGCCACAACGAGAAGTTATGTTTCCCGTTAAATTTCTCCACCTCAAACTTTTTTCTATTTACTTTGTTATCCGACATATTTAATTCCAAAGTAAAAACCTTTCCCTCAGATCTTCGTGAACTACTATCAATAGAATCACAATCTAAGAAGATGGGGAGCGGACACAAGCGTCGTCACCCACCGTAAATTTAGATTAAAAAAACTAAAGAATGTGGTTCTGATACCAGTTGTTGGCACACAGGGGAGACAGCACCAACCTTGATGGATCTAAACTAAAATCCCCTATAACGGATAACAACTAGAACAAAGGCAAAATCAAATAACACACAAGAGAATCGGGGAAAAGGGGAGAACATTTTATTAGAACTTCAGAGAAAAAAACCTTACAAGGTTTACAAACTTTCTCCTTATACATCTCCAACGAGATTTCCTTCTTCTCTCTAAGTTCTTCTTAATGGCGCCTTGGTCCCTTATGGAGCCGCCATTTCGTCTTCCTTAAACCTTATGATAAAGATTGCACACTTTAAATTTTAATCCTAGCATCCTATTTATAACCTATTACAAATCTGAAATAAAATAGTATCCTTAATTACGAAACGGCCATTAGAAACTGAAATTTTCGAGATAAACTAGAAACTGAAATTTGCGCTTATCTGTTCGATAGACTTTTGACCCTGTATGTGGCAAATGTCTTCTCACGCCCTACTTCCCAAAATACGGAATACGGGGGATGACTAGGCCAGCTATGCTCCTACGGTCGAGAAATAATCTAGCCATAGTCACACTTTGGCTTCTAGCATTACATGGTAAGTAGTAAACACAACACAAAAGTAAAGAGAATCACAATTTCTACTTTATTATATTTAACCAAAATAATTTCAGGATACAATTATTCAAACGAAAGAAGCAACTAACCAAATGGAATACAATGTCTTTATTGAAAGTAGAAGGCGATAATGCTGAGGTCGAGATTTAAATCTCTACGATCTCGAAGAGCAGATCTCGTCCTGAGCTGAGTCCACTACGTCCTCTAAGTATACACACTCAGGTCATCGGGACGACACACATAGCAACACACACACACACACAATGATATTAAGCATGAAATAAACGTCATAAACTAGTATCATGAAAATATGGAATATCAGGTATACGTGAGTAGTATAATATATGCATCATGTCAGCAATCCATACAATATGTATGTCACCACCTATCAGTCTCTAGTCACTTGAAATCGATTGGTGGAAAAGGATGCTCGTGTTTAATAAGGGTCTCGTGCATGCCCGAGACTACGATCTGCTGTTGCCCGGGACATAACCCTGCAGCCGTGCCGCTAGACCCTTGATCTAATATATATTATTGATATCGAATGATCATTCTCTAACTCGCTAAATCTCGCTAAAAACAAGTTCGATTCGACCTTGATTTCCCTATTTCCCCAGATTATAGTATGTGTTCAGGTATTAAATAGGTTGTGAACAAATACGTATCGCTTTCACTTTCAGTCACGCTTTCGCTTATCAGTATTGCTTTCAATCACTGTTTCATTATCGTACTTGTCACAACTTAGTCACTAACACTTATTAATCGACAATGCAATCAGTCGCTAGGGTTTCAATGTAAACGATCACTAAACAAAGGGTGTAAAGCAATCATAATATGTGGTAGAAATGCATTAGGTAAATGTTTGCTAAATTAGGGCAGCCAGTTTTATATAACTTGCAAAATTCACTATAAATCATACGTGTAGAATAAGGCAAAACAATATAAGAGGTATATGAAGTATACTTGATTATATAAGCAATAAAATTGGTTTCATATCAATAGGTTTTCCGATTAAGGAGTTATGTTTATTTTAGAATGAGTGTAAGCTACTGGAATTCTAGTTTCAGAACTGGAAGCCCAACTTCAAGTATAGTTTTCTCTCGTTTATAATCAGATTTAGGGAGCGCTACAGTTGAATAAAATCTAGCCCTATCAGTTAGGTTTCTAACACAATAGACGGATCAATAATATCCGCTATATCCGCCATATACGATCTAAAATTCTTTTAAAATACCAAACAGTACTTAAATTAAATAAAACCAATACCATTAGTTATCTAACTTGATTATCTACACTACGATATAGGAATCCGCATATTTTTAGATTTGTGCAGGGATGTACATGTATTTAAAATCAGGCGTCGTTAGAAAATACAGTTTTGGACTGCAGTCCAGAGCCGTATTTCTCTCAAGTTTTCACTATCGTATCAAGCTTATATTAAATAACAATTTGCAGAAGGTTCTAGGTTATCTAGTCATCTTTGATATGAGCCCCAGAACACCATGATCCGATTTATATTCAATTTACTATTAATTTTACAACGTTATATGTACGATAATTTCCAGATTTAACGTCGGCTTTTGGGCGGCATTACATGATTATAATCACGATATTTTTAACTCAAATTTTTACACGGTCATTACTAACAGTAAAGGGATTCATTAATCATAAGGTATGGCCATTTTAAAATGGTTGTGGTTTAGGGTTTCGCATCGAACACTTTGATCCAAAACCCAGGTGTATACATATATCAGAAATCCAGATATAATTCTTAGGCAGTATCACCTGATCATGAAGATGGTTAATCTCCAGTGAGATCGAAGTTAGGAGAGTAGACACAGAGGACAACAGCGCGGATCCACTCACAAAGGCCTTTTTCCCAGTAGAGACTTTTATGGGATGGTTGATTATGAGATACTTCAACCACAGCTAATTGTTGGGTATGTAATACCACAACAGATGGCCCTAGTGCAAGTGGGAGATTGTTAGTTATATGTATGCCCTAGAGATCATTACTGTACATACGATGAATATTGTAGTGGATGCTTGGACATATATAGGGAGGACTTTCTTGCTCGACATGATAGTACGCTATCTGGTTGCTCTTTATCTTAACATGTATTCTGATTGTCTCTATGTTACATGTTGATAAAGCCCTTAGGATCTGTACTAGACTACTGGGACTATGATGAGATCATACTAGTGGGGCCACGGTAGTCGACGAGTACATCCTATAACTGTTCCTAGTCGAGGGTGTATCGAGACAGGGCATCGATACACCAGAGTAGACTAGCGTATACGCATCTTGACCCATATGATGGGCGATGGATGATCCCATATCCATCGGTGTTTGACATCAAGGATGGTGTACGGGTGCTCAGTGGAGACTGGGTACACTGGACGGACTCGCCGAGAACTCCCAGATGGTATCATACCTCACGTCAGATGGCTGTTCTCCGGTGACACTGGTACAGAGTAGTCTGTTGACCCGAGATCGTCATAGAGTCTTGTGTGATTCCCACTGTGCTTTGATTTCCATCATACCACGTTCAAGAGGGCGTGCAAAAAGGTGGCTTTTGGGTACAGTCCCGAATCACATGGAGGCAATGAGCGATAGGAGGGGATTCGTCTCTCCCGGTATAGGGAGTTGATGTTGTGCTATGTTCGATTGGCTATAACTAGAAATCTCTGGCCAGGGTTGCTGAGATTTACTGGTAAGTGTTATCAGTAGTTTCTCGAACTGTTATAGACCTCATATCGACACGACTTATCAAGCTACTGGGGTCTGACGTATACCACCCCTAGGCGAGATATGCGACATATCAGACGACGAGACCGGACTGTACGGGAATGTTACTGATTTGATTCGCAGGAGAATGTACAGGCTTGCTTGTTGATCTTCTGATAGCTCAATACCTGGGTGGCTGTTACGTTTAGCTGACCGCTTGCGGCTTGTGGGTGTTTGATATGATCATCACCTACTGCCGGCGTATTGACGATTCTTTAGAGTCCTACACAGAGGTTTCTTGGCTCGGGCAAAACGGAGTAGGAGCACATATGTGATATGTACGGGACCGAGAACAATACGTGTATATGATACCGTATTAGATTCTCGCGATATGAGATATCGGCCGGGTATATGTGATATAACCGGGTCATCGGATCAAGTGTTGATTCAATGAAAAGATACAGATTATATTAGTCGGTTATTTGTGAAATAGCCGGATTATCGGATCAAGTGTTGATTCGATAATTTAATGTATAATTATATATTTGATATATTAAATTACATTAACTGATATAAGCTCACTAAAAGATTCTTTTTCTCACTCGGGTAATGCATTGATATATATGCGATATATGTTAATTGTATTATTTTATTTTGTTACAATAAATATTATATATGTGATATATAATATTGTAACATGATATGGTTATTAATGCAACATGTTTAGTAGAGATTAAACATGGTTAGGGTTTGATTAGGGTTAAGCTTTTCTAGAAGTTTCTAGAAGCTTTGCTTTTGTTTCTTGCAAAGATATTTGTTATGATATTTTTGCAAGATATTTCCTTAACCCAACCACACATTTTAACCTTAGTTAAATCTCTACAAGGGTTACTTAACCCATGGTTGCATTTTTCAACCTTACTTGAGTTATTCATTGTTCATCACAAAAAGAGTTCGTCTTCTTCCTTCTTCTTCTTTGCTTGAAAAGCTTTCTAGCTTTTTGAGAGGTGGTGATTTTGAGTGAGATTATGATAATAAATGAGAGCAAAAATCCTACTTCATCATCCTCATCTATCCTTGTCATTTAGATGAGGGTGTTCACTTCATTTTGTGAGTGAGAGCTTGTGTTAATGAAACTTCAAGGTAGATCATCTTAGTTATCGAAGATCGGAAGCAAGCTTGCATCTTTCTCTTCATGGAGCCTCTCGAGAGTCCGGAACTTGATGATCACAGCGAAGGGACTACAACACGGAGCTTATGAAGTGAAGGACCGGATCTACAAAGGTTGTAATCTCTCTCACTTAGTGTTAAAGTGTTTAACATGCTTGTTTTCGCCTAATCTCTAGTCTAAGATCTTGGTTTAGGGTTGTTCGGCACGGCTAAATTTTAAATCGGGCATGGTTGATACCTTATAGACCCTTGTGCGTGTGCCTAGTAACCCTACAGTGGTATCAGAGCCAAGCTAGAGCTTTAGGTGAAGTTTAAAGTCCGATCGAACCCCGAAACCCCGACACGAACCCCTTCTCTGGAAATTTTTTAAAATGTTGATTTTTTCGTATTAAAAATACTCAGAAAAATAAGCAGGAAAATCTAAGAATTACTGTGAAGTACGGACTCCCAAATCAATCACGTAACCGCGGAACCGCGGCTAAACCACGCACGTGGCCGCGGTTCCGCGGCTTAATAGTGACATTGGGGCTCGCTACTTCACAGTATTATTTCTGGGTTCTTTTGCACAATTCTGGGAATTTTTAATTCCACTCAAGTGTTGAGTTTTCTGGGTTGTATTGGGGACCCGTTGATTCGATCGGATATTTTAACTTCGTTTAAGTTTTTCCGGATAATTTTTAGAAACTATTAAAAAGTTCGAACGGATATCAATAACTCACTTTTTCCCCTGTCGGAAAATTTTTCAAAAGTTGGATTTTTTCTCGAGTTTGAAACTTTCGGAAAATTATGCAAGTAACACGGTGGACCCTCTAGAAGAACACAAACCTTAACTCGATTATGTGACCATCTGAACCGCCTCTAAACCTTAGGGTTTGGGGCAGTACGGCGTTGCCACATGTGAGGCGTTGGCTTGACCCTTCTACGGTTGGACCATTGGTACTGTTGCATGTGATGGATACTTTTTGAACTCCGCTCAAGTGTTGAGCTATTTGGGAAAACTTGGGTGTTTGTTTATTCGATCGGAAAGTTTAACACTGTCTATTTATCTGGAATGTGATACAATATTTGGAATCCACAGGTAGTTATGAGATAACTAATTTGAATGTTATAAATCTAGCAGTTCAGTCTCGGATGATCGGTTGCCACGGAATTTTGATGTGATCAAAAGTCTGTCGCAATCACGTAGCGTACGCGGATACTCGCTGGGTAAACTTAATAGACAGCCACGTCCCATAGCCCCGACTAAGTGACTGTAGGAGAACACCGTCGCCAAAAGCATCCGTTCGGGTGCTCGCGGCAGCGGTGTTCCGCCTTAGTGCACTTCGTCGACGGCATCTGGGGGTGCGGCCGTCTACTAAAGTTTGCGACGAGCATTCGATCAGGATGTCGGGAATCTTGTTGAATTGCCCGACTTGATATTGAAAAGAGTTTTCGATAATGAGACTAAAATGCGGGGTTTATAATTGTTAGGCATGCAATGTCTAAGGAATTCTTTTGGTTAGGCATGCGATGTCTAAGGAGGTTGCGGATTCCAACTGTTGTAGTTTTACAATTTCTTTTCTGTGACCGTAAGCATAGTATGTGGTGTATCGTCGGCTTCGTTGCTATACATCAACGACAATCGGGATACGCATACTTGCTTACGTTGATGATATGAGATATTATGTGTTGCTGTGATATGTTATATTAGATCGTCATGTTCTGAATAGCCGGGGGTTTTATGTGAGATGGGGGTTTTTATTTTCATTCATGTAAAATTCATTTGTATGTAATATTCTTTTATTGGGGCACTTCCGGGCTGAGGATGATGTCACCATTGTATATTATTTACTTTTCCGCATTAGGTAGACCCAAGGCGGGGAGCACAAGTAACCGGGTTCTAGGGTCCAGTGGGAGACCATCTCAAGGAGTCGAGACCGGGTCTCCTAACCCTAGAATTGGCAGTGTTGCTTGCCGCTCTCGTAGGGGTCTAGGGATATGGGTTTGGCTATTCACCGCGACCGTGGAATCCGTGTTTTATACAGGCTCGTATTAAAACACGGACGTCCTAGTATATCCAATATTTCATATATGTTTCTTCTGCTGCAATGTTCTGTGATGAGATCATATTACTGCCTGAGACGAATGTTTATATTATATATATGAGATATATGTTATATTGCAGATTTCGTTTCAAAAGTGATGCTTGTGAAGCATAATTAAAATGGGACTTCATTAATGAGATTAATGAAACTAAAAGAAATCTGAAGATGTTGTAGAAACTTGTTTAAAAACTGGTAGCTCTAGTTCTTGCTTTGCATAGCGGTGTTCCTTGTAGAACATTCAGCACCTTATTCGATAAGGAAAGAGCCGAGATCCCTTCATCGGGAGTGACCTCTTTAACGAAACTAGCAGATACTACAAACTCGGTTTGTCTTTTGATTGTTTCTATAGTTTTTGCTTTGCATAGTGATATTTGTGAAATATCCTGCACCTTATTCGATAAGGAAAGAGCCGACGATCCCTTCACCATGAGTGACCTCTTTAGCAAAACTAGAAAAGGCCTTAAAAACATTCCTATTAAAATTACTCGATTCTACTACGATATAAAGTTCATTACGCAAAGGGTTTTTTAAAAACCTGTCGTAGCCCTCCGTCATTTCAGATAAGTAGTCTTTAGTATTCGTCTGCGTTTGTTGACTTAGTCAAGGCGTAGTGTGCGGTAGCTGATTAGTGCTTATCTGCAAAACATATGATGCGATTGGATTAGGGTAGTCGTGCGGCCTTGTTGACTCAGTCAAGGCTTGTGCGGGTGGGTTTAATTCAATCTGGAAATGACGGGTTGAACTTTACTTGCGGTCTATGGTTTGTTAACTTAGTCAAGGTCATAGATCGCTTGGGGCAAAATATTATTGGGAATTTCAAGTGTTGAAATTTGCAATGAGATTGCATACCTTCTATAAGATAGTTGGATCCCGATACCCGCTGCGAGTAAGAGTTACTCCTGGGAGAGTTTTACACATTAAAATTAGCCGATCAAGTAGGTGTCTAGAAAAGTGTTAACGGGGTTACGCCCCTGGGAAAACGAGGTTTATTTAATTAGGTCCGTGCGAAAGCACGGGGAACCTCCCTCAAAGTACCGGCACTGGCCTGGCTGAAAGATTGGCGAACTTGTAGAGTGTAATTAATCCCGGCTAGTCTTTCCTTTTAGGGTTTGAAAGAAGATTTGACTAAAACAGTGGGAGACATCCTGATTAGATAAATTGATAACCAATCTAATCTTGTAAAAGCGCACGCTGAGTGTTTTCTTCTCTCTCTCCAGGTAGCGACCATGTCACGCCTTAATCAAGATAATAATACGGATGTATTGACCGAACCCGCTTGTTATACTGCGCTAAGGAACGTTGGTCCCGCTCCAACTTATAATTGTTATAAGACAGAGCAGGAAATTGGGGAATACCAGATTTCCCGTGCCGCCCAAACGAAGAAAGTGCATGTTGATGCATCATCTTTGGGTGTGTTCATTACAGAGAACTGTTTCTCAGTATCATTTACGTCCTGGGTATGAGATACCAGATCAGGATCCCGCAAATGTAATTTGTTACATGGGTTACCGATAGGTAAAGAACTGAGAACGGGTGATAAGTTTCATGAGATAGAAAACAGTGCAAGTGTTGCAGCCAAGTCTGTTGGTAGTTATCACCCTGTATTACCAGAATACATTGATTCTGAACGAATGTTATTAGATACTGAACCTGATATACAACATCATATCAGTCTCTTTATTAGTAAAGAAGGATATAATTTTGTATTGTTGGATAATGTTTTGAACATTTCTTATATCAAAAGTTGATCAGTTCAGGCACGTTATCTAAAAGCATAGACGTTCTAAATCAAACCACAGTTCTTAACGTATAGAACACACACAAGAGGAAGAGTTCAGAAATGAACGAATCCTTCTTGAGGCATTGTAGACTAGGTCATATCAATGCGACCCGACTAGCTGAAGTTACATTTAGATGTATATTTAAAATAGTTTGAATTTACATCTTGTGAAATTTGCCGGTCATGTCACAGAGATAAGATGACCACAGCTCCGTTTATTGGAAACAAAGAAAGAGTTAGTGAACTCTTGGGATTGATATATGCCGATGTATGAAGGTCCCCTGTCTACACATGCCAAGACCGGTTCTTTGTACTTTATTACATTCACTAATTATCTCTCAAGATCCGGACATATGTTCCTGTTGAAACATAAGTCTGGAACTTTTGAGAAATTCAATGAATATAAGTTAGAAGTAGAGAACCAAAAACGGGTATAAGTATTATGTCCTTTGATGAGATCAAGGAGGAGAATACTTGAGCACGGAGATCCTGGACTATTCTAAAGGAGAATGAGATTCTCTCTCAGCATTACTCCTCCGAATACACCATAGCACAATGGTATATCGGGACGGAGTAATAGCACCCTATGCGATATGGTGTGCTCTATGATGAGTACTACTGAGTTTCCTATTTCCTTTTGGGAGTTATGTACTTGTGAAGCTGCATACCTATTGAATAGGGTTCCAATCAAATTAGTTGCCTACCACTTCATATGTGATATGGAATGGGAAGAGCCCATATCTTAAGTAAGTTAAGATTTGGGGTTGTCCAGCCTATGTCTAAAAGCAAAATTCGGACAAGCTCGAGGCAAAGTCAGTTCTGTGGAAGTTTGTTGGATATCCCAAGCATTCGCAAGGGAATATCTTCTACCAAACCGAGGAACAAAAGATGTTTTTTTTCTCAGCATGCCACCTTTGTGAAAGGGAATTTCTTGTGAAGAAATTATTGGTCATGAGGTAGAACTGGAAAGAGTTCCAGCTATACAAACTGCAGCTGATGATTTGGTAGAACCAAAGGATTCAATAGTTTCCAACGAACCTCAGCCTCTCCGCCGATCTAGTAGGATTCCTCACCCACCTGAGAGATACTTCGGTTTCTTTATGACAGTGGGTGCGAGGATTGCATCATGAGATGATGACCCAACTAGTTTCGAGCTGGCCATCAGGAGTGGGACTCTGTAAGAATGGCTGGATGCTTAGCGATCTAAGATGGAATCCTTATACACCAACAAAGTATGGACTTTGGTTGCTTTATCTGAAGGGTTAAATCCCCATCAGGAGCAAGTATATCTTGAGAAGATTACTTGGTGTACATGGAAAAGTTGAGATTTTCAAAGCTATGCTTAAGTCCATCCAGATCCAACTTGCCACGGCTACATACCATAACTACGATATCTGGCGGTTGGGTGTCATGACTGCTTTTCTAAATGTTGATTTGGAAAACAGCGTCTATAAGTACACAGCCAGAGAGCTTCGTAGACAGTGGGAGCAGCGGAAACATGTGCAAGATGTTTTATGTGATAAAGCAGGCATCGCGGAGTTGGAACGTCTGTTTTGATGTGGTAGTCAAAGAGTTTGACTTCATCAAAATGGTAGATGAACCTTGTATATAAAAAAAGGTAGTAGGGAGTATGGTGGTGATCCTCGTAGAGTACGTGGATGACATACTCTTGATAGGGAAGGATTTTCCTATGCTACGCTCGGTCAATCTCCGCTTATCACAAGGATTCTCCAGATAGGATCAAAGTGATACCTCCTAAATCTTGGGTTTTGGATCTATGAGATAGATCTAATTGGATGTTAGGATACTCACTATTTGTAGTGAGATGGTATCAATCGATCCTGGGGAGAATCACTGGAAAGGTTCCAGGGTGATAAGGACGACTGAATGTCAGTCGCAGGCATTGTCTTTACCCTCGGTGGAGGGACGGTATGTTGGAAGAGTTCCAAGCTAGATACCGTGACATACTAGACGATTAAAGGCAAGATACATCGTTACCAAGGATGCTACCAAAGAGGCAGTCTGGATATATAAGTTCATGAGATGAACTTCGTTCCTACCATTGTGTGACAATGGAGTTGTGGCTTTTGCCAAGGAACCCCCCATCCCATCAGAAATCCAGATATAATTCTTAGGCAGTATCACCTGATCATGGAGATGGTTAATCTCCAGTGAGATCAAAGTTAGGAGAGTAGACACAGAGGACAACATCGCGGATCCACTCACAAAGGCCTTTTTCCCAGTAGAGACTTTTATGGGATGGTTGAGTATGGGATACTTCAACCACAGCTAATTGTTGGGTATGTGATACCACAACAGATGGCCCTAGTGAAAGTGAGAGATTCTTAGTTATATGTATGCCCTAGAGGCCATTACTGTACATACGATGTATATTGTAGTGGATGCTTGGACATATATAGGGAGGACTTTCTTGCTTGACATGATAGTACGCTATCTGGTTGCTCTTTATCTTAACATGTACTGTGATTGTCTCTATGTTATATGTTGATAAAGCCCTTAGGATCTGTACTCGACTACTGGGACTATGATGAGATCATACTAGTGGGGCCACGGTGTTAGTTATATGTATGCCCTAGAGGCCATTACTGTACATAGGATGTATATTGTAGTGGATGCTGGGACATATATAGGGAGGACTTTCTTGCTCGACATGATAGTATGCTATCTGGTTACCATTTACCTTAACGTGTATGCTAATTGTCTCTCTGTTACATGTTGGTAAAGCCCTTAGGATCTGTACTTGACTACCTGGACTATGATGCGGATCATACTAGTGGGGAAATGGTAGTCCATAAGTACATCCTTCAAAGTCCCTAGTCGTGGGTATATCGAGACGGGGCATCGATATACCAGAGTAGACTAGTGTATACCTTCTCGACCCATACAGATGGGCGATGGATGATCCCATATCCATTGGTGTTTGACATCAGAGATGATATTCGGGTGCTCAGTAGAGACTGGGTACACTGGACGGACTCGCCGAGAACTCCCAGATGGTATTATACCTCACGTCAGATGGCAGTTCTCTGGTGACACTGGTACAGAGTAGTCTGTTGACCCGAGATCGTCATAGAGTCTTGTGTGGTTCCCACTGTGCTTTGATTTCCATCTTACCACGTCCAAGAGGGCGTGCAAAACGGTGGTTTTTGGGTACAGTCCCGAATCACATGGAGGCAATGAGCGATAGGAGGGGATTCGTCTCTCCTGGTATAGGGGGTTGATGTTGCGCTGTGTTCGATTGGCTATAACAGGAAATCCCTGGCCAGGGTTGCTGAGATTTACTGGTAAGTGTTACCAGTAGTTTCTCGAACAGTTATAGACCTCATATCGACACGACTTATCGAGCTATTGGGGTCTGACGTTTACCACCCCTAGGTGAGATATGCGACATATCAGACGATCAGACCGGACTGTACGGTAGTGTTACTGGTCGGATTCACTGGAGTGTGAGCGGGCTTGCTCGTCGATCTTCAGATCGCTCAATACCCGGGTGGCCGTTACGTTTAGCAGACCGCTTGCGGCTTGTGGGTGTTTGATATGATCATCACCTGCTGCCGGCGTATTGACGAGTCTTTAGAGTCCTACACAGAGGTTTCCTGGCTCAAGCGAAACGAAATAGGAGCGCATATGAGATATGTGCGGGACCGAGAATAATGCGTGTATGTGATACCGTATTTCATTCTCGTGATGAATGTATCGAATGGTTGTATGCGATATAACCTAGTTATCGATTCAAGCGTTGATTCGATAAGCCGATACATTGTATACTAGTCGGTTGTGTGCGACATGACCGGATCATTGAATCAAGTGTTGATTTAATGATTTAATGCATATTTATATATTTGATATATTGCTTTGCATCAACTAGTATCGGTTTACTTAAGATGGATTTTCTCGCTCGGGTGTGCGCATTGTATATGCGATATGTTTATGTGCACATGTTTGTATCATGTTTGATGATGCATACCACTTTGGTTAAGTGTAAAGTTTGAACCATGGTTGTGTTTATGTTTAGGGTTTTATTTTCTTAATTATTCATTTATTCTTTTTGATAAACGGATAAAAGAAATTCAAATGAGAAAATGGTGGCTTGGTTTTTTCTTGTTCATGAAGCTTCATGAACATTTTGACTAAGTGACCATTTTGTCTCTAGCTTAACCCTAACCATTGCTTCAACCATGATTAATACTCTACACTTTACCATGGTTTAGTAATGATAAGTTTTGATTATTCTTTTCTTTTTCTAATTAACTTATCATAACTATTTCCTTCTTCTTCTTCATTCTTCAAGTGAAGAAAGCTTGCCCCATCAATGACAAGTGATGGAAATGAGTGAGAAATCCAAATCTAAAGTCTACCCACTTCCTATTTCTTCATCCTCTACCTCTTGCCAAGTAGCAGAGTGTGTTCTCTTCACAAGTTTTTGGACTTGGTGAAGTCGGAGCTTGATTTAGCGATGCTTCGACGTAGATCATCTTCGGCATGGACATCGACGACCTAGCTTGCCCATTCTCCGACGAAGCCGACGCTTGAGCCCGGATTTGATTTGGACAGCGGAGAGGACCTTGTTGCGGAGCTATGGAGGTGGAGCACCGGATCTACAAAGGTTGTATTTCCGTATCTTGTAGTTAAGTGTTAACTAGTTAGCTTTTTCGCCTAGATTTCTAGCAAACGATCCGTAGTCGGGTCTCTCGGCACCTATAATTTTTGAAAATGGCATGTTCGATGCCTTGTGAGACCTCATTAGGGTGCCAAGGAACCCTACAGTGGTATCAGAGCCTAGCTAGAGCCTTAGGCGAAGTCTAGACGCGATTTGAAGTCCGAACGAACCGAAACCCTACCCGGAATATGCTCTCTGGACTTTTTCCGAAAATGCGGATTTTTGTGTATTAAAAATTTCTAAAAAATTCAGCAGGAAAAAATAAGAATTACGGTGCAAAAAGTTTCTGGTGAACAGTAAATTTCGCGGCGGATCCGCGGCATAAGCATGGCTTCTGCGGCGGATCAGCGGCCCCCTGGTGACGTCATCACATCTTTTCTGCACAGTAATTCCTATTTAATTATTCTGGATTTTCTGGGAATATTTAAAATTTATTCCAGAGTTGAATGTTCTGGGTTGTTTTGGGGATTCGATTGTTCGATCGGATTATCAGATTTTGTCTATGTGGCTTTCCGGATAATTTTTAGAATATGTTAAATAGTTCGACCGGATATAAATACCCAATTTTTCCCCTGTCGGGAAATTTCCAAGTGTTGGATTTTTCCGTAGTTTAACGACGTTCTAAGTAGTGCAAGTAACGTGATGGTCCCTCTAGAAGACAACAAACCTTAACTCGATTATGTGACCGTCTTGAACTGCCCTTTGAACCTTCGGGTTTGGGGCAGTACGGCGTGCCACATGTGAGGCGTTGGCTTGACCCTTCTACGGCTGGACCGTTGGTACTGAGGTACGAACTGAATGTTGTTAGACTAGTTTCATGTGTTGATCTGTATCGGGAAAACTTGGGTGTTAGAATGTTCGATCGGAAAGTTTAACATTTTCTATTTATCTGGAATGGGATACAATAATTGGAATTCACAAATTGTTATGAGATAACGGAATGAATATTATAAACGTAGCAGTTTAGTCTCACTTGATCGGTTGCCACGGAATTTTGATGTGATCAAAAGTCCGTCGCAATCACGTAGCGTACGCGGATACTCCCCGGGTAAACTTAATAGACAGCCTCACTCCATAACCCCGACCAAGTGACTGTAGGAGAACCCCGTCGCCGAAAGCATCCGTTCGGGTGCTCGCGGCAGCGGTGTTCCGCCTTGGTGCACTTCGTCGACGGTATCGGGGGTGCGGCCGTCTACTGAAGTTTGCGACGAGCATTCGATCAGGATGTCGGGAATCCTGTTGAATTGCCCGACTTGATATTGAAAAGTGTTTTTGGTTTTGAGACTAAAATGCGGGGTTTATAATTGTTAGGCATGCGATGTCTAAAGAATTCATTTGGTCAGGCATGCGATGTCTGAGGTGGTTGCGGATTCCAACTGTTGTAGTTTTACACTTTCTTTTCTGTGACCGTAAGTGTAATATGTGATATCGCCGGTTTCGTTGCTATATGTCAACGACAATTGGGATGCGCATATTTACTTACGTTGATGACATGTGATGTTATGTGTTGCTGGATATGTTATATTGGATCGTCGTGTTTGAATAGCCGGGGGTTTTTATGTGAGATGAGTGTTTTTCATTTTCATTCATGTAAAAACTTGTATGTAATATTCTTTTATTGGGGCACTTCCAGGTAGCGGAAGTAGTCACCGTTTGTATATTATTTACTTTTCCGCACTAGGATAGACCCAAGGAGGGGAGCACAAGTAACCGGGTTCTGGGGTCCAGTGGGAGACCAACTCGAGGAGTCGAGTCCGGGTCTCCTAACCCTAGAATTGGTAGGGTTGCTTGCCGCTCTCGTAGGGGTCTTGGGGTGTGGGATTGGCTATTCATCACGACCGTGGAATCCGTGTTTTATACTGGCTCGTATTGAAAACACGGACGTCCTAGTATATCCAATATTTCATATGATACTTCTGCTGCGATATCTGTGATGTGATCATGTGATGTTCTGTGATAGATACAGTATATAGTATATATGATATATTATATAGACGTTACTTATGTTTTACACCCGCGCTAGCCCTGCCCCGCTCTGCCGTTAGTTACCTAACCTAACGGTGCACGAGGGGACATCGAGGCGAATGCGGATGGCATAAGTGTACGTCGTATTTATCTGTGATGATTAGGTACTTAAATGATGGGACTTCATTAATGTGATTAATGAAATAAAAGAAACCTAAGATGTTGTAGAATCGAATTTCAAAATTAAAACAGGTAGCTACAGTTCTTGCTTTGCACAGCGGTATATGTGATATATCCTGCACCTTATTCGATGAGGAAAGGACCGAGATCCCTTCACCGGGAGTGACTCCTTTAGCAATAACTGGTAGATGCTACACACTCGGTTTGTCTTTTGATTGCTTTTAAGTGTTTTTGCTTTGCACAGTGATATATATGATATATCCCGCACCTCATTCGACGAGGAAAGGACCGACGATCCCTTCACCGGGAGTGACTCCTTTAGCAAAACTAGAAAAGCCTCAAAAGCATTCCATTTTTAAAATCATTTGATTCTACAACGATATAAAGTTCATTACGCAAAAGGTTTTCTTAAAAACCTGTCGTAGCCCTCCGTCATTTCAGATAGGTAATAGTTAGTATTCGTGCTGCGTTTGTTGACTCAGTCAAGGCGTAGTGTGCGGTAGCTGATTATTGCTTATCTGCAAAGCATATGATGCGATTGGATTAGGGTAGTCGTGCGGCCTTGTTGACTCAGTCAAGGGTCGTGCGGGTGGGTTTAATTCAATCGAGAAATGACGGGTTGAACTTTACTTGCGGTCTATGGTTTGTTGACTCAGTCAAGGTCATAGATCGCATGGGGCAAAATTATCGGGAATTTCAAGTGTTGAAATTTGCAATGAGATTGCATACCTTCTATGAGATAGTTGGATCCCGATACCCGCTGTGAGTAAGAGTTACTCCTGGGATAGTTTTATACATTACAATTAGCCGATCAAGTAGGTGTCTAGAAAGGTGTCAACGGGGTTACGCCTCTGGGAAAATGAGGTTTACATTAATTAGGTTCGTGCGAAAGCACGGGGGACCTCCCTCAAAGTACCGACACTGGCCTGGCTGAAAGATTGGCGAACTTGTAGTGTGTAATTAATCCCGGCTAGTCTTTCCTTTTAGGGTTTGAAGGAAGATTTGATAAAAAGCAGTGGGAGCCATCCTGATTAGATAAAATAATAACCAATCTATTCTTGCAAGAGCGCACGCTGAGTGTTTTTCTTCTCTCTCTCTCCTGGTAGCGACCATGTCACGCCTTAATCAAGATAATAATACGGATTATTGACCGAACCCGCTTGTTATACTGAGCTGGGGAACGTTGGTCCCGCTCCAACTTATAATTGTTATAAGACAGAGCAGGAAATTGGGGAATACCAGATTTCCCGTGCCGCCCAAACGAAGAGAGTGCATATGATGCATCATCTTCGGGTGTGTTCATTATACAGAACTGTTTCTCAGTATCCTTTACGTCCTGGGTATGTGATACCAGATCAGGATCCCAGATATGTAATTTGTTACATAGGGCTACAGATAGGTAGAGAACTGAGAACGGGTGATAAGTTTCATGAGGCAGAAAACGGGGCAAATGTTGCAGCCAAGTCTGTTGGTCACTGTCACCCTGTATTACAAATACATTGATTCTGAACGAATGTTATTAGATACCGAACCTGATATACCAAATCATATCACTCTCTTTGGTAGAAAAGAAAGGATATAATTTTGTATAGATGGATAATGTTTTGAACATTTCCTATATCAAAAGTTGATCAGATCAGGCGCGTTATCTAAAAGCATTGATGTTCTAAATCAAACTACAGTTCTTTACTATACGGAACACACACAAGAGGAAGAGTTCAGAAATGAACGAATCCTTCTTGAGGCATTGTAGACTAGGTCATATCAATGTGACCCGACTAGCCGGAGTTACATTTAGATGTATATTTAAATCAGTTTGAATTTACATCTTATGAAACTCGCCAGTCATGTCACAAAGATAAGATGACCATAGCTCCGTTTACTGGAAACAGAGAAAGAGTTAATGAACTCTTGGGATGATACATGTTGATGTATGTAGGTCCCCTGTCTACACATGCCAGGACCGGTTCTTTGTACTTCATTACATTCTCTGATGATCTTTCGAGATTCAGACTTATGTTCCTGTTGAAACACAAGTCCGAACCTTTTGAGATATTCACAGAATATAAGCGAGAAGTAGAGAACCAATACGGGTATAAGTGTTATGTCCTTTGATGTGATCAAGGAGGACAATACTTGAGCACGGAAATACTGGACTATTCTAAAGGAGAATGAGATTCTCTCTCAGCATTACTCCTCTGTATACACCATAGCACGATGGTATATCGGGGCGGAGCAATCACACACTATATGATAAGGTGTGCTCTATGATGAGTACTGCTGAGTTACCTTTTTCCTTTTGGGAGTTATGCGCTTGAGAAGCTGCATACCTATTGAATAGGTTCGAATCAAATCAGTTACCTACCACTTCATATGCGATATGGAAAGGGAAGAGCCCATGTCTTAAGTTAGTTAAGATTTGGGGTTGTCCGGCCTATGTCTAAAAGCAAAATCCGGACAAGCTCGAGGCAAGATCTTTTATGTAGAACTGGAAATGTTCCAGCTATACAAACTACAGCAGATGATTTGATAGAACCAAAGGATTCAATAGTTACCAACGAACCTCAGCCTCTCCGCAGATCTAGTAGGGTTCCTCACCCACCTGAGAGATACTTCGGTTTCTCTATGACAGTGGGAGCGAGGATTACATCATGAGATGATGACCCAACTAGTTTCGAGCTGGCCATCAGGAGTGAGACTCTGTGAGAATGGCTGGATGTTTATCGATCTGAGATGGAATCCTTATACACCGACAAAGTATGGACTTTAGTTGCTATATCTGAAGGGTTAAATTCCCATCAGGAGCAAGTATATCTTGAGAAGATTACTTAGTGTACATGGAAAAGTTGAGACTTTCAAAGCTAGACTTGTTAAGGGTTTTCGTCATTGACCAGGCGTGGATAATGATGAAACCTTTTCCAGTAGCTATGCTTAAGTCCATCCAGATCCTACTTGCCACGGCTGCATACCATGACTACGATATCTGGTGGTTGGGTGTCATGACAGCTTTTCTAAATGATGATTTAGAAGAGAGCGTCTATAAGTACACAGCCAGAGGGCTTCGTAGACAGTGGGAGCAGCGGAAACGTGTGCAAGATACTTTATTGGATAAAGCAGGCATCGCGGAGTTGGAACATCTGTTTTGATGGATTAGTCAAAGAAGTTGACATCATCAAAATGGTAGATGAACCTTGTATATACAAAAAGGTAGTAGGGAGTATGGTGACGATTCTCGTAGAGTACGTGGATGACATACTCTTGATAGGGAAGGAGTTTCCTATGCTACGCTCGGTCAATCTCCGTTTATCACAATGATTCTCCATAAAGGATCATAATGATACCTACTAACTCCTGGATTTTGGATCTATGAGATAGATCTAAATGGATGTTAGGATTCTCACTAGTTGTAGTGAGATGGTATCAATCGATCCAGGGGAGAATCACTGGAAGGGTTCCAGGGTGATAAAGACGACTGAATGTCAGTCGCAGGCATTGTCTTTACCCTCATTAAAGGGACGGTATGTTGGAAGAGTTCCAAGCTAGATACCGTGGCATACTAGACGATAAAGGCAGGATACATCGCTACTTAAGATGCTACCAAAGAGGCTGTTTGGGTGTATATTGGTTCATGAGATGAACTATGTTCCTCCCATTGTGTGACAATGGAGTTGTGGCTTATGCCAAGGAACGTCCGTCCCATCAGTGATCCAGACATATTCTATGGCAGTATCACCTGATCATGGAGATGGTTGATCTCCAGGGTGATCGAGGTTTGGAGAGTAGACTCAGAGGACAACACAGCGGATCCACTCACAAAGGCCTGTTCCCAGAGAGAGACTTTTATGGGATGGTTGAGTATGAGATACTACAACCACTGCTACAGATGGCCCTAGTGCAAGTGGGAGATTGTTAGTTATATGTATGCCCTAGAGGCCATTACTGTACATAGGATGTATATTGTAGTGGATGCTGGGACATATATAGGGAGGACTTTCTTGCTCGACATGATAGTATGCTATCTGGTTACCATTTACCTTAACGTGTATGCTAATTGTCTCTCTGTTACATGTTGGTAAAGCCCTTAGGATCTGTACTTGACTACCTGGACTATGATGCGGATCATACTAGTGGGGACATGGTAGTCCATAAGTATATCCTTCAAAGTCCCTAGTCGTGGGTATATCGAGACGGGGCATCGATATACCAGAGTAGACTAGCGTATACCTTCTCGACCCATACAGATGGGCGATGGATGATCCCATATCCATTGGTGTTTGAAATCAGAGATGATATTCGGGTGCTCAGTAGAGACTGGGTACACTGGACGGACTCGCCGAGAACTCCCAGATGGTATTATACCTCACGTCAGATGGCAGTTCTCTGGTGACACTGGTACAGAGTAGTCTGTTGACCCGAGATCATCATAGAGTCTTGTGTGGTTCCCACTGTGCTTTGATTTCCATCTTACCACGTCCAAGAGGGCGTGCAAAACGGTGGTTTTTGGGTACAGTCCCGAATCACATGGAGGCAATGAGCGATAGGAGGGGATTCGTCTCTCCCGGTATAGGGGGTTGATGTTGCGCTGTGTTCGATTGGCTATAACAGGAAATCCCTGGCCAGGGTTGCTGAGATTTACTGGTAAGTGTTACCAGTAGTTTCTCGAACAGTTATAGACCTCATATCGACACGACTTATCGAGCTATTGGGGTCTGACGTTTACCACCCCTAGGTGAGATATGCGACATATCAGACGATCAGACCGGACTGTACGGTAGTGTTACTGGTCGGATTCACTGGAGTGTGAGCGGGCTTGCTCGTCGATCTTCAGATCGCTCAATACCCGGGTGGCCGTTACGTTTAGCAGACCGCTTGCGGCTTGTGGGTGTTTGATATGATCATCACCTGCTGCCGGCGTATTGACGAGTCTTTAGAGTCCTACACAGAGGTTTCCTGGCTCAAGCGAAACGAAATAGGAGCGCATATGAGATATGTACGGGACCGAGAATAATGCGTGTATGTGATACCGTATTTCATTCTCGTGATGAATGTATCGAATGGTTGTATGCGATATAACCTAGTTATCGATTCAAGCGTTGATTCGATAAGCCGATACATTGTATACTAGTCGGTTGTGTGCGACATGACCGGATCATTGAATCAAGTGTTGATTTAATGATTTAATGCATATTTATATATTTGATATATTGCTTTGCATCAACTAGTATCGGTTTACTTAAGATGGATTTTCTCGCTCGGGTGTGCGCATTGTATATGCGATATGTTTATGTGCACATGTTTGTATCATGTTTGATGATGCATACCACTTTGGTTAAGTGTAAAGTTTGAACCATGGTTGTGTTTATGTTTAGGGTTTTATTTTCTTAATTATTCATTTATTCTTTTTGATAAATGGATAAAAGAAATTCAAATGAGAAAATGGTGGCTTGGTTTTTTCTTGTTCATGAAGCTTCATGAACATTTTGACTAAGTGACCATTTTGTCTCTAGCTTAACCCTAACCATTGCTTCAACCATGATTAATACTCTACACTTTACCATGGTTTAGTAATGATAAGTTTTGATTATTCTTTTCTTTTTCTAATTAACTTATCATAACTATTTCCTTCTTCTTCTTCATTCTTCAAGTGAAGAAAGCTTGCCCCATCAATGGCAAGTGATGGAAATGAGTGAGAAATCCAAATCTAAAGTCTACCCACTTCCTATTTCTTCATCCTCTACCTCTTGCCAAGTAGTAGAGTGTGTTCTCTTCACAAGTTTTTGGACTTGGTGAAGTCGGAGCTTGATTTAGCGATGCTTCGACGTAGATCATCTTCGGCATGGACATCGACGACCTAGCTTGCCCATTCTCCGACGAAGCCGACGCTTGAGCCCGGATTTGATTTGGACAGCGGAGAGGACCTTGTTGCGGAGCTATGGAGGTGGAGCACCGGATCTACAAAGGTTGTATTTCCGTATCTTGTAGTTAAGTGTTAACTAGTTAGCTTTTTCGCCTAGATTTCTAGCAAACGATCCGTAGTCGGGTTTCTCGGCACCTATAATTTTTGAAAATGGCATGTTCGATGCCTTGTGAGACCTCATTAGGGTGCCTAGGAACCCTACACACGGTAGTCGACGAGTACATCCTATAACTGTTCCTAGTCGAGGGTGTATCGAGACAGGGCATCGATACACCAGAGTAGACTAGCGTATACGCATCTTGACCCATATGATGGGCGATGGATGATCCCATATCCATCGGTGTTTGACATCAAGGATGGTGTACGGGTGCTCAGTGGAGACTGGGTACACTGGACGGACTCGCCGAGAACTCCCAGATAGTATTATACCTCACGTCAGATGGCAGTTCTCCGGTGACACCGGTACAGAGTAGTCTGTTGACCCGAGATCGTCATAGAGTCTTGTGTGATTCCCACTGTGCTTTGATTTCCATCATACCACGTCCAAGAGGGCGTGCAAAAAGGTGGCTTTTGGGTACAGTCCCGAATCACTTGGTGGCAATGAGCGATAGGAGTGGATTCGTCTCTTCCGGTATAGGGAGTTGATGTTGTGCTGTATTCGATTGGCTATAACTGGAAATCCCTGGCCAGGGTTTCTGAGATTTACTGGTAAGTGTTATCAGTAGTTTCTCGAACTGTTATAGACCTCATATCGACACGACTTATCAAGCTACTGGGGTCTGACGTATACCACCCCTAGGCGAGATATGCGACATATCAGACGACGAGACCGGACTGTACGGGAGTGTTACTGATTTGATTCGCAGGAGAATGTACAGGCTTGCTTGTTGATCTTCTGATCGCTCAATACCTGGGTGGCTGTTACGTTTAGCTGACCGCTTGCGGCTTGTGGGTGTTTGATATGATCATCACCTACTGCCGGCGTATTGACGATTCTTTAGAGTCCTACACAGAGGTTTCTTGGCTCGGGCAAAACGGAGTAGGAGCATATATGTGATATGTGCGGGACCGAGAACAATACGTGTATGTGATACCGTATTAGATTCTCGCTATATGAGATATCGGCCGGGTATATGTGATATAGCCGGGTCATCGGATCAAGTGTTGATTCGATGAACTGATACAAATTATATTAGTCGGTTATTTGTTAAATAGCTGGATTATCGGATCAAGTGTTGATTTGATAATTTAATGTATAATTATATATTTGATATATTAAATTACATTAACTGATATAAGCTCACTAAAAGATTCTTTTTCTCACTCGGGTAATACATTGATATATATGCGATATATGTTAATTGTATTATTTTATTTTGGTACAATAAATATTATATATGTGATATATAATATTGTAACATGATATGGTTATTAATACAACATGTTTAGTGGAGATTAAACATGGTTAGGGTTTGATTAGGGTTAAGCTTTTCTAGAAGTTTCTAGAAGCTTTGCTTTTGTTTCTTGCAAAAATATTTGTTATGATATTTTTGCAAGATATTTCCTTAACCCAACCACACATTTTAACCTTAGTTAAATCTCTACAAGGGTTACTTAACCCATGGTTACATTTTTCAACCTTACTTGAGTTATTCATTGTTCATCACAAAAAGAGTTAGTTCATTTTCTTCCTTCTTCTTCTTTGCTTGAAAAGCTTTCTAGCTTTTTAAGAGGTGATGATTTTAAGTGAGATTATGATAATAAATGAGATCAAAAATCCTACTTCATTATCCTCATCTATCCTTGCCATTTAGATGAGGGTGTTCACTTCATTTAGTGAGTAAGAGCTTGTGTTAATGAAACTTCAAGGTAGATCATCTTAGTTATCGAAGATCGGAAGCAAGCTTGCATCTTTCTCTTTGTGGAGCCTATCGAGAGTCCGGAACTTGATGATCGCAGCGAAGGGACCACAACACGGAGCTTATGAAGTGAAGGACTGGATCTACAAAGGTTGTAATCTCTCTCACTTAGTGTAAAAGTGTTCAACATGCTTGTTTTTGCCTAATCTCTAGTCTAAGATCTTGGTTTAGGGTTGTTCGGCACGGCTAAATTTTAAATCGGGCATGGTTGATGCCTTATAGACCTTTGTACGTGTGCCTATTAACCCTACACTTACATGTACACCCTGATACATTGCTATAGCCACATGTTTATCTTTATATGATGTTGCTTGGATTTTGGAGAATTGGGAACCGCATGATATATTTAATAACTTGATACATTTAAATATCGGTTTTCCCTTGATATGCTTATATTACTGTTTTATGTTGCATACGTCATTTTTCATAGATTTACGTATTGAGATATGGATTTCATGTGATTTTCTGGATTTGAGAACTGCGGGGATATTTCAAGAAATGTGTATTGTCTTGAAAACCCGGTTTCTCTTGATATGATATTTCAGTGCGTCCACCATGAGTTTCTCGGTTCTGAAACTTGTGTTAGATACCCGATTCGAGGAGAGGTAGGCACCGTCTGTGGATACATGGTGGACCTGGTTAGGTACCCCGGGGTGAGAAAACACGTATTGTTAGACGTTGAGCCCGGCAGAGGGAGTACTACCTACCGGTGATAGTATTTGGACTCGGCGGGTATCTAGAGGATACCGACCGGAGTTACGAGATGGATATGGGCCGACCGTTCTACCGGAGCACGAGGGCCGATCCGGGCAGACGGAGCCCATGGTACGAGGATTTACGTGTCGATACTGGACACGGGTTTCATGATGTTTCGAGTGTCGATGTTGGACACTCAAGTTCCATGATTTGATGTCTCATTGAAAGACACACACACACACACACACACACACACACACACACACACATATATATACATACATGCATAGTTTTCATGATGTTTTCGGGTGTCAATGTTGGACACTCAGGTTCCATGAGACTTACAGGATATGAGGGCCGATTTGAGGATGCGGTGCCTGAGGATTTTTAGGATTTGACGTGTCAACGAGGGACACTGGGGTTTCTCCATGCTGATGATTTTTGCATGAGGTTTTATTATATCTTCCCACACTCAGGATTATTTTGATATGCATTGCTTCATGTAGTTGTAGTACCCTGATGATGTACCTTTACATGATTGTTGCATATTCATATTGCCATACTTATGCTATCAGACTACATGTGATAGATTTTTCGCTGTTCGTGCATACTTACGATTACAGTATGATGTTATTTGCTATTCACGAGTTGGTAACTCACCTCCGTTGTGCCACAGTGTTTTGCAGGTCTGATCCTCAGAGTAGTCGCGGCAGTGCGCCTTATTATCTCTGCTTTTGCGGATACCACTACGGTTGGCTGTGAGGCCTTTTGCTATAGGTGGGTTTGCGGTTATCCGATGATGTCGCTGTATATCTTTTGTATCTAGTACTCTCCATCTACTACCTTCATGTTTTGACTTAGAGACGAGTTGTGAGGATCGATATTGTACATTCTTATGACTCTGGTTGTCGTGCCCGTGTGAGCCGGCCTTTATTCATGTGGATTATCTCATTTCTTCGTTACGACGTCGTATACCTGTTGTGGTGGTTGTTTCCGCCTTTGGGCGAGATTTGCTTCCATTTAGGGATGCTTTACTTATATCTTATGTTTGTACCCGTTTCGGGGCTGGCTTTTACAAAGGAGGTGCTGCCGAAATTTTTATGAAAAACAAACTTAAGCTTTAAGTTCTTACTTAAGATTTTATAGTGTTTCTATCCTTTACTTCTTGTAGTGGTTTAGATTGTTGGGTTTTTGGCTTACTTAAATTGTGTTTCGCCTGATGACGTTACGTAGTCTAAGTGTCGGTTATGTGCCTAACTTGGGTCGTGACAAAGTTGGTATCAGAGCACTAGGTTTTACCATTCGGAGTATAGCATGACCTTGGTATGATGGAGTAGGTAGCTTAAGCAGAGCAACGTAGCGTGTGTATGTTCTGCGGCATACTTACGACACGGTACTCTGCCTAAGTGACCTTAGGACTTATTGATTTAAATTCCTTCCGTGATTATATGCATCCTTATGATTCGATTTTTGTGTTCTTATCGAATCCTGTTTCCATTTCCAGCCTTTATGTCGCCGAAGCGCAGAGAGCGGACGCAAGGGACGAGGTCGGCGTTGACTCGTCCGAGACGAGGACTGACCCGGGCGGTACACCTATTGTGCAGGAGCAGATTGATCCACCTTCGACAGATCATATTGCCATGCTAAGGGCCGGTATGCAGGATTTACGCCAGATGGTGGGGTCGTTAGTTGAGGCCATTCGAGCGCAGAGGCAGGAGGTTGTTCCACCCATTACGGGGACCGTGTTAGTTCCTACTGTTCCGAAAGTCGTACCTGCAGCTACGAAGGTGATCATCGTATCGTTATCGGAGTTCATGAAGCTGAGGCCTCCGGTTTTCACTGGCACCGATGCAGCTGAGGATCCGCAGTCGTTTATCGATAGGATGGCCAGGATATGTCGTTCACTGAGATGCTCCGACGCGAGATGGGTAGAGTTCGCGAGCTTTCGTTTGGAGGGTTTGGCCCAGAAGTGGTGCGAGTCCTTAGAGAAGGGCAGAGCCGGAGGTCTTTCTCTTATGACTTGGACTGAGTTCGTGATGGTGTTTCTTGCGTGTTTTCTTTCGCAGAGCGTCAGGGATGCTCGAGCGCGCAGTTTTGAGTCGTTACGCCAGACTCCGGGTATGACGGTGGCCGAGTACGATGTGCAGTTTACCGAGCTATCTGTGTATGCTCCGTATTTGGTAGCTACTGTGAGATGCGGGTCAAGAGGTTTGTCCGAGGCCTGGTTACCCAGTTGTTCCTCGCTATCAGTGTTCAGCATTGTGACCCTATGCAGTGGCGGTGGACGTAGCCCTATTGGTTGAGGAGCGTCTTTCCGAGACGTCGGTTATTCTGGAATCGAAGAGGGTTCGTACTGGTGTATCAGCACAGAGACGGACGTTTGGACGCCAGGACAGATTCCGTTCAGGTACTGAGGGTAGTGGAGGCTCAGGACGAGGCCAGTTATTTAGCTCTTATCCCCAGGAGAGTCAGTAGTCGTCGGCTGGATGTTTTGGGTGTGGCAGTCCTCATCACCGCATCAGAAATTGTACCGCGATGCGCCAGAGAGAGGCAGCGGTTCCACATGTTACCTTACCACCTTCTCTACCTGGGAGAGAGTTTCCTCTTATGCCTGTTGTTGCCCCGCGTCAGACTCTGCTCAGAGAGGTCATGGTCGCGGTGGTTTTGTTCAGAGAGGACGGGGTGGTAGAGGCAGAGGTCAGCCAGTTTTTGGTAGAGGACAGACTCGGGTGTTTGCCTTGACTTATCAGGGCGCGCAAGCTTCTAATGCAGTGGTTTCAGGTACTCTTTCTGTATGTTCTTATGATGCACATGTTTTATTTGATCCGGGATCTACGCATTCGTATATTTCTACACACTTCGTGCCGAGGTTGGGCCGAGAGTCGTATTTCTAGATCAGCCGCTTGTTGTGATTACTCCTATTGGCGATTCTTTTGTAGCGCGACATGTGTTTCGGTCGCGTGTCGTTCAGATTGGAGATAGAGATTCGTCCGTCGATTTGATCCTTCTAGATATATTAGACTTCGACGTTCTCCTTGGCATGGACTGGTTAGCAGCTTGCTATGTGTCCGTGGACTGCCGTAAGAAGATAGTCAGTTTTAGTTTTCCAGGTGAGTCTGTTCGGGTTGTGTAGGGGGACCGTAGTGCCGCCCCTCACAATTTGATTTCAGCCCTTTGCGCTAGTCGAATTTTGAGGAGAGGATGTCGGGGATTCTTGGCATTCATTTGTGATACTGGAGCCACAGTAGAGTCGTTGGACCGAGTTCTTATCGTGCGAGAGTTTCCCAACGTTTTTCCCGATGAGTTACCAGGTTTGCCGCCAGAGCGCGGTATTGAGTTTTGCATTGATCTGATTTCTGCACGGGGCCTATTTCTATACCGCCTTACCGGATGGCTCCGGCAGAGCTTAGAGAGCTTAAAGATCAATTGCAAGAGTTGCTTGATAAGGGACTTGTGCGTCCGAGTGTTTCACCTTGGGGAGCTCCTGTTCTGTTCGTCAAGAAGAAGGACGACAGTTTGAGATTGTGTATTGATTATCGTCAATTGAACCGAGTTACGGTGCGGAATAGGTATCCTTTAACTCGTATTGACGATTTGTTTGATCAGCTCCAGGGTGCAAAACATTTTTCTAAGATTGATTTGCGTTCGGGTTATCATCAGTTGCGGGTTCGGAATGATGACATTCCGAAGACTGCTTTTCGTGCACGCTATGGGCATTATGAGTTTCTGGTGATGTCGTTCGGACTCACCAATGCCCCAGCAGCATTCATGGATCTGATGAACCGGATTTTCAGGCCGTTTCTCGACCAGTTTATTATTGTGTTTATTGATGACATTCTGGTCTACTCTAGGAGTCGAGAGGAGCATGAGCAGCATTTGAGGATTGCTTTGCAGACATTGAAAGAGCACCAGCTGTATGCTAAATTCTCAAAGTGCACATTTTGGCTTGATAGAGTTGACTTTGTGGGTTATGTGGTGACAGGAGACGGTATTCTTATGGACCCGAGGAAGATCGAGGCTGTACAGCTTCGGCCCAGACCTGTATCTGTAACAGAGGTCCGCAGCTTTTTGGGCTTAGCTGGTTATTACCGCCGCTTCGTACAGGATTTCTTGAGCATCGCTACACTGCTGACCGGACTGACCCGGAAGGGGGTTCCTTTTCTTTGGACTGATACGTGCGAGCAGAGTTTTCAGCAGCTAAAGACTCGGTTGACGGCTGCACCAGTCCTATCTTTGCCTTCTGGATCGGGTGGCTTTGTTGTTTACTGTGATGCTTCTCGAGTAGGGCTCGGTTGTGTTCTGATGCAGCATGATAGAGTGATTGCTTATGCGTCTAGGCAGCTGAAGAAACACGAGCAGAATTATCCTGCTTACGATCTTGAGATGGCCGCGGTGGTCTTTGCGTTGAAGATTTGGAGACACTACTTGTACGGGGAGTCGTGTCAGATTTTCATGGACCATAAGAGCTTGAAGTACATCTTCCAATAGCGGGATCTGAATCTGAGACATCGCCGTTGGATGGAGCTTGTGAAGGATTATCATTACGAGATCCTTTATCACCCGGGCAAAGCGAATGTGGTAGCTGATGCTTTGAGTCATAGGCTCGGGGGTAGCCTGTCCCAGTTGAGCGCAGTTCAGCGACAGTCTTCTGCAGATTGGCAGATCTTGTGCGATAGTAGAGTTCAGTTTGAGTTCACTTCCGCTGGGAGACAGATTGCTCATGTCCACTCCCGTCCACTTCTACTTGATTGTATCCGTGAGGCGCAGCCCAGTGATGCCCGTTTGTCTGAGATTCTTGAGCTTGTTCGACAGGGTACAGATTCGGAGTTCACGATTGATGACCAGGGTGTGCTACGTTACGGGATTCGCTTGTGTGTACTAGATACCGTTGGGTTGAGACGCGAGATCCTAGAGCAGGCACATCAGTCAGACTTCAGCGTTCATCCATGTTCCACCAAGATGTACCGTGACTTGAAAGACATTTACTGGTGGTAAGGGATGAAGCGCGATGTTTCGGACTTCGTTTCGAGGGTGCCTGACTTGTCAGCAAGTCAAGACTGAGCATCAGAGACCGGCTAGAGAGTTGCAGCCTTTACCCATTCCTGAGTAGAAATCGGAGCATATTTTCATGGACTTTGTTGTGGGTCTACCCTGGACCAGTCAGGGGTATGACTCCATTTAGGTGATTGTTGACCGGTTGACGAAAGCGGCTCACTTCCTTCCAGTGAAGACCACTTTCGGTTATGCTCAGTATGCTCAGTTGTATATAGATGAGATTGTGCGTTTGCACGGCGTCCCCACATGCATTGTATCCGACAGGGGCACCCAGTTTACTAGCCGTCTTTGGCAGAAGATTTGGGTACCCGGTTGAGTTTTAGCACCGCTTTCCATCCGCAGACCGATGATCAATCAGAGCGGATGATACAGACTCTAGAGGATATGCTTCGGGCGTGCGTGCTTGATTTTGGTGGCAATTGGGATCGTCACTTACCATTGATTGAGTTCTCCTACAACAACAGCTTTCAGGAGACTATTCAGATGGCACCTTTTGAGGCTTTGTATGGTAGGAAGTGTCGATCGCCAGTCTGTTGGACCGAACTCAGTGAGAGTAGGGTTTTGGGACCCCAGCTAGTTCAGAAAACTACGGAGAAGATCCAGCTGATTTAGGACAGGATGAGAGCAGCCCAGTGCAGACAGAAGTCTTATGCCGACCATTGTCGTCACAGACTTGAGTTCGCAATGGGGGATCATATATTCCTGCGGATTTCTCCGATGAAGGGTGTTATGAGATTTAGGAAAAATAGAAAGATCAGTCCCAGATTTGTAGGTCCTTTCGAGATCCTTGAGCGAGTTGGTACTGTTGCTTATCGTTTGGCGCTCCTGCCCAGTTTTCCGGATGTTCACCCCGTGTTCCATGTGTCGATACTTCGTAGATACCTTCATGATCCTTCTCACATGATTCAGCACCAGACTGTTAAGCTTGAGCGCGATCTTTCGTTCACCGAGCAGCCGGTAGTTATTTTGGATCGGCAGGTGAAGAAACTTCGATCAAAGGTCTTGCCATCTGTGAAGGTTTTTTGGCGTAGCCCAACTGGTGAGGAGATCACTTGGGAAGCCGAGATTGAGATGCGGAAGAAATTCACTCGTCTCTTTGAAGGTACGCTTAGTAAGAATTTTAATTCGGAGACGAATTTCTTTAGGGGGGAGATTGTAACACCTTAGAATGCGATTAGTGTTAATTAAGCGTTAATACAGGTTTTTAGGGAAAAGTTTACTAAATCGGTTTCCTCACATTTTATAACAATTAATTAAGATTTTATTATTATTTGTTATGGCTTGCATACACTTATGCATGTTAATGTGAGGGTTAGCTAGTGTTAATCTCGTTAAGTGACCATAACACCTTAAGCAATCCATGCCTTGATTTAAACTTGCCTTAACCTTGCCCTAGATATTTTGTGTAAGAAAATATCTTGTTTTAGATTGAGAAAGAGGTGGCTAGGTGAGTCATGAAGCATTATGTGAGCATTGATGAGGAGAGGGAGAGAGTGAGTGTAAGGCTAAGACTCACTCTACACTCACCTCTCATCATTCTCTCTCTCACTCTCTCTCATTCTCTCTCACTCTCAATTATTCTTCATCCTCTCAAACTCTCAACTGAACCCTCACTATCCAATCACTAATCCTTGCAAAAACTTCATTAAACCTCACCAAATCACATCCCAAGTCTTGTTTTTGCCTTTAAGATCACTTGGAGCTTGGAAAGTTAGGATCTTTTGAGCAAGTGTGGATAGGTATAATCTCTAAACTGTCAAATAGGTGTTATAATGTTGTGGAGCTTATTGGTTGTTGTTTAGAACACTTAAAGTATCGTTTCGTGCACGTATCGTATTTTTAGTGTCATATTAGAGTCTCTATGATCTGCTATGACCTGGGAATTTTACTGTAAAATCTAGCAGTGTAGTAGTGTTGTACTTGTAACCCTAAGTTTACACCTGAAGCACGAACCCAATAGGCTCGGATTTAGCCGGCGACAACCTAGGGAAATCCGGCGACCTCCGCCCTTTGAGGGAGTTGGGGATTGGTTTTTGTAGGGTAGCTGTCTGCAGTTGTTTAGAGGTGTTTGGTACTGTTTGATTTTTGAGTTTTGACAGTATACAAAATATGGGATCACTTTGCTTTAATCTAGTATTTTGATTACGCGTGTCACGTTATCCGACACGGTTCGTGATCTTGTGTAGCTGTTGCACCTGGGTTGGTTTTGGGGTGTCGCCACACACTTTAACCACTAGACGGACACTTAAGAATTGGTTTGGAAATGGTGCGTCGGTCAAACGTAGCTTGTACCTGATATTGGTTGATTTCTGAGATTTGCACTTGTTATGTTTGTGTTAATAGGATCGCAGGTGGGGACTTCGAACGCTACGAAGAAAGGGAAGCAGGTGATTGGATTTACCTAGTTCGCGATTGTCGGTGAGTAGATTTAACATCTACGGGGAGATCGCCCGTATGGCGTTAAGCGTCAGGGCTAGATATGATATGATAAGATATTAGCTGCATGCTTATATGCACATATAGAGATTGTACATGGACATCATTGCATTTTATTATTTGTTGTGCCTGGACTTGTACCCTGTGGACACTGCACTATTATTGACAGTTCATGCTGCACGAGCACTAATTGTATGCTACACACACACTGTCGGTAATTGCAATGATACGCACAACACACATATATATGTGATATGGTATTGATTAGTGACATTGAGTCATTGATTCTTGTGCGGTTGCGCATATGAAATACAGTTGCATGCATACCTATATGCTTACATATACCTTGCTATAGCTACATATATATACACACTTACATGTATACCCACATATCCTGCTATAGCTACATATACCCCTAAGTGGTATGGTATTGTTATTTGACATTGAGACATTGATTCTTATTCCATTGTGCATATGAAATATAGCATACCTGTATACCTACATACTTACACATATGCCTTGCTATGCTACAGCTACACTTATACCTATATGGTATTACATCATTATTGACAGGTGTATACACATATGAGATATAGCTACATGTATATCATGCATACATACTTACATGTACACCCTGATACATTGCTATAGCCACATGTTCATCTTTATATGATGTTGCTTGGATTTTGGAGAATTGGGAACCGCATGATATATTTAATAACTTGATGCATTTAAATATCGGTTTTCCTTTGTTATGCTCATATTACTATTTTATGTTGCATACATCAATTTTCATGGATTTACGCATTGAGATATGGATTTCATGTGATTTTCTGGATTTGAGAACCACAGGGATATTTCAAGAAATGTGTATTGTCTTGAAAACCCGGTTTCTCTTGATATGATATTTCAGTGCGTCCACCATGAGTTTCTCGGTTCTGAGACTTGTGTTAGATACCCAATTCGAGGAGAGGTAGGCACCGTCTGCGGATACATGGTGGACCCGGTTAGGTATCCTGGGGCGAGAAGACTCGTATTGTTAGACGGTGAGCCCGGCGGAGGGAGTCTACCTTCCGGTGATAGTATTTGGACTCGGCGGGGATCTGGAGGATACCGACCGGAGTTACGAGATGGACATGAACCGATCGTTCTGCCGGAGCCCATGATACGAGGATTTACGTGTCGATACTGGACACGGATTTCATGATGTTTTGAGTGTCGATGTTGGACACTCAAGTTCCATGATTTGATGTGTCGTTGAGACACACACATATATACATATATATACACAGGCATAGTTTTCATGATGTTTTCGGGTGTCGATGTTGGACACTCAGGTTCCATGAAACTTACAGCATATGAGGGCCGATTTGAGGATGCGGTACCTTTGGATTTTTGGGATTTGACGTGTCAGTGAGGGACACTGGGTTTTTTCCATGCTGATGATTTTTGCATGAGGTTTTATTATATCATCCCACACTCAGCATTATTTTGATATGCATTGCTTCAAGTAGTTGTAGTACCCTGATTATGTACCTTTACATGATTGTTGCATATTCATATTGCCATACTTATGCTATCAGACTACATGTGATAGATTTATCGTTGTTCGTGCATACTTACGATTACAGTATGATATTACTTGCTATTCACGAATTGGCAACTCACTCTCGTTGTGCTACAGTGTTTTGCAGGTCTGATCCTCAGAGTAGTCTCGGCAAGGCGCCTTATTATCTCTACTTTTGTAGATACCGCTACTGTTGGCTATGAGGCCTTTTGCTATAGGTGGGTTTGCGGTTATCCGATGATGTCGTTGTATATCTTTTGTATCTAGTACTCTCCATCTACTACCTTCATGTTTTGACTTAGAGACGAGCTGTGAGGATCGATGTTGTACATTCTTATGACTCTGGTTGTCGTGCTCGTGTGAGCCGGCCTTTATTCATGTGGATTATCTCATTTTTTCGCTACGGCGTCGTATATCTATTGTGGTGGTTGTTTCCGCCTTTGGGTGAGATTTGCTCCCGTTTGGGGATGCTTTACTTATATCTTATGTTTGTGCCCATTTCAGGGCTAGCTTTTACAAAGGAGGTGCTGCCGAAATTTTTATGAAAAACAAACTTAAGCTTTAACTTCTTACTTAAGATTTTATAGTGTTTCTATCCTTTACTTCTTGTAATGGTTTAGATTGCTGGGTTTTCGGCTTACTTAAATTGCGTTTCGCCTGATGACGTTACGTAGTCTAAGTGCCGGTCATGTGCCTAACTTGGGTCGTGACAGTGGCGTCGTTGGCGATGAGAGAGAGCAAGCGGCCGGTGGGTGTAGTGGTGGTCATCGATGAGTTCGGTGCCGGAGCTCGGTTGGTTTTGGAGAGAGGAAGAGAGATAGAGGGTGATCGAGAGAGTGAAAGAGAGATTGTGAGATGGAATGAAAGGGGAGAGAGAGAGAGATGGAGATCTTGGAGAGGGGAGCTCGGTTGAGAGGGAGAGGATTCAAACGAGGGGATCTCGGAGTTTGTTGAGAGGCGAGCCTCGTCGTCGTGGGAGCGGTTCTCATGGGGTTTGTTGAGAACGGGGAAAAGAGAGAGAACCATTGGGTTCAAAAAAATGGGGGAGAGAAAATAGAGAGGGAGAAGAAAAGGGAAGTGGGCTTGGGTAGTGGGTTAGAGTTAGGGTTCTAGGTTTAAGGGTTTGGGCTTGGGCCGGGGATTTAGGTTTAGATGAAAAATTATAGAATTAGAAATTAGAATTTAAATTAATGAGGAAGAAATAGAGAAAAATAGAAAAATGTGTTAAATTGTTTTTTTTATTAAAATACACATTTACAAAGAGCTGGGGATTTACATTATACTCCTCTTTCAAAAATGTTGTCCTCAAAATTAAAGAACGAAAACAATGAAAACTAATGAACAAAATACTCAAAAAGATGCAGAAAACGTGAACGAATATCCTCCTCAAGTTCCTAGGTAGACTCTCTTAGAGAACGACCACCCTAAGAAACTCAAACCAGGGGTATGACTTTATTCTTCAGCACTTTTTCCCTGCGGTCGAGTATGGTGGTAGGATGCTCCTCATAAGACAAATCGGTGCCCAACGTCAATTTTGAATGGTCCAAGACATGCTTGTCATCTCGAACGTAGCGCCTCAACTGAGATATATAGAAAGTATTGTGCACACCAGCTAACTATGGTGGCAAAGCAAGTCGATAGGCTGCCTCTCCTACCCGCTCTAGCACCTCGAAAGGACTAATGAATCAGGGACTGAGCTTTCCACGACCGCCAAACCTAATCACTCCCCGAGTAGGTGAAATCTTCAGGAATACGTGATCGCCAACTCCAAATTCCAACGGCCTTCTACTAGCATCATCCCAACTCTTCTATCGGTCCTGAGCAGCCTTGATATGCTGCCTGATCATCTGAACCAACTCTTATGTCGGTTATGAGTAGCCATGATACGCTGCCTGATCATCTGGACCTTGCTCACTATTTGAACTATAAGCTCAGGGCCCAGTAACCTTCGTTCACCACATCATCCTAACAAAGAGGGGATCGGCACTTCCGTCCATAAAAAGCCTTGAGCGGGTCCATCTAGATACTAGCTTGGAAGCTGTTGTTATACGAAAACTCCACCAAATGGAGGTGGTCCTCCCAAGAACCCTGAAAGTCCAGCATGCACGTCCTCAACATATCCTCGAGCGTCTAGATAGTACACTCGGATTGCCCGTCCTTCCGTGGATGATAAGCTGTGCTGAACTTAAGACAAGTGCCCAAACTCTCCTGTAGGCTCTTCCAGAAATGGGAAATCAACCTGGTGTCTCGATCAAACACAATGCTGATGGGTACTCCATGAAGCCTTACTATTTCCTGTATATACTTCTCCGCGGGCGACTCCGTCAATTGTCCTACTCAGAAAGGTATGAAATGTGCTGCCTTCGTGAGACGATCAACAATAACCCAGAAGGCGTTGTTGCCCCTTAGACTTCGAGATAGTGCCATCACAAAATCAATGGTGATGTGCTCCCATTTCCATTCAGGTGTTGGAAGCGGTTGCAACAACCCAGCTGCTCTTTGATGCTCGGGTTTCACCTGTTGGCATACCAGACACTTAGAGACAAAGCGAGCAATTTCTCTCTTCATTCCGTTCCACCAAAACTTCTGCTTCAAATCTCTGTACATCTTCGTGCCTCCCGAATGTACCGAATAAGCTGAACTATATGCTTCAGCTAGAACTTCATCTCAAATACCCTCCTTTGGAATACACAGCCGACTGCCAAATCTGAAGGGACCATTTTCGTGAATCAGCAAATCTGTCCTCAAACTAGCCTTAACTAACCCCCTGAATTTCTACAACTGAGAATCTCTACCCTGTGCCTCTTTAATGTGATCTATAAGCAATGACTGAACCTGCAACTGCCAAAGCTGTCTGGGTACACCTGGTGTAATTACCTTTAGCTCGAGTCTCTGAAAATTTTCAAGAATCCCCTTCTGGCAAGTCAACAACATAGCTAATGGCCTGCGACTGAGAGCATCAGCAACGACGTTCACCTTCCCCGGAAGATATTGTAGATCAAGGTCGTAGTCTGCCATCAACTCCAACCACTTGAGCTGTCTCATATTCATCTCTTTCTGAGTGAACACGTATTTCAAGATTTTATGATCTGTGTACACTTCCACTCTTTCGCCCAGCAAGTAATACCTCCAAATCTTTAACGCGAACATAATGGCCGCTAACTCTAAGTCATGCGTGGGATAGTTCTTCTTGTGTGTCTTCAACTGAAAAGAGGCATAAGCCACTACTCGACTGTGCTGCATCAAAACAAAGCCTAATCCCTTACAAGAAGCGTCATTGTGAACTACCAAACCACCAGAACTATCTGACACAGTCAGAATTGAGGCCATGGTCAACTTCTGCTTCAACAGTTCGAACGGCTGCGTGCACTCTTATGATCAAACATAAGGCTCCTCCTTCCGCGTAAGCTTCGTCAAGGGTCCTGTCACTCTTGTGAAATCCTGAAAAAACCGCCGATAATATCCAGCCAATTGCAAAAAGCTTTTGATTTAGCTACTGATTTCGATGTCGGCCAGTCTCTAATAGATTCTATTTTCGCTGGATCCACGGAAATGTCGTCACTTGAAACGACATGCCCCGGAAATCGCATATTGTCGAGCCAAAACTCACACTTGCTCAGCTTAACATAGAGATTCTTCTCCCGCAGAATCTGCAACACAATTCTTAGATACTCGACATGCTCTACCCAACTCCTGGAGTAGAGTAGAATGTCGTCGATGAATACAACGACAAAATGATCCAAATATTTAGAGAAAACCTTGTTCTTCAAGTCTATAAATTTAGCAGGTGCATTGGTAATACCGAACAGCATCATAATAAACTCATAGTGGCCATATCGGGTCCGAAAAGTTGTCTTACACACATCCTCTACCTTAACTCTGATTTGGTGATACCCTGACCGAAGATCCAGCTTAGAAAAAAAATGGGCACCACCTAGTTGATCAAACAAGTCGTCAATGCAGGAAATGGGATACTTGTTCTTCACTGTCACTCTGTTTAGCTCACGGTAGTCGATACACATATGCAAGGAACCATCCTTCTTCTTCACCAATAAAACAAGAGCACCCCACGGAGAAATACTTGGACGTATAAATCGCTTTTCCATAAGATCTCTTATCTACTTCTTCAATTCAGCCAACTCAACTGGCGCCATCATGTATGGAGCCTTAGAAACTGGCGCCGTATCTGAAATCAGATCGATCGAAAATTCTAATATATGAGGCGGGAGTAAACCGGTAGATCTTCGGGGAACACATCAAGAAACTCTAGAACAACCTCCGGTGTTGGCTTCTCGTCTATCTCCATAACGGTCAAAGTCTTCGGCTTTGTTCGAAACTTGGCTGGCCCCAAAAACTCACACCACCCAGGAATACGAACTCCGGATGGTTAGGAATGTGAAAAGTCACACTCCTAGCTCGGCAGTTGATTACCGCATGGAAAGTGCTCAGCCAATCCATCCCCAGAATACCGTCATAACTACCAGTCCCAATCCAAAGGAAATTCGTATAGAATTTCCGGCCACAAACTACTACAGGACATAGCCTACACTTTCAGTTGAACATGATAACCTAATTACCGGTATGTATCTCCCAACCCTTGGTCAACGGTTCGTGAGGTATAAAGTGTGTGTCGACAAACCCCGCAGATATAAACCAATATGAAGCACCCGAATCAAATAGAACTCTAACTGGTACAGAATAAATAAGGAGAGTACCTGTAACTATATCTCCAGAATCTTCTGCTTGCTCGGCAGTCAGGGTGAAAGCCCACCCCTGATTTCGACCTGTACCAGTCCGCCTTTGATCAAATAATTGCTGTTGAGATGCCAGAGGTGGACCCCTCTGAGCTGAAATGCCGAACGACTGCTATTGTTTTCTAAACCCTCCCTATAGCTCGGTTCTCTGGGGACACCCGCTGACCATGTGCTCGCCGGATCCACAAACCAGACAATGTCCTTCAGCTCTGCGACAATCTTTATGCATGTGCCTTGACCTCTTGCAATAATCACACATCGAATCTCTTCGCCGCTGCTGCCGAGGTACAAAAGTGCGCTTCATCTGCGTTGTCCCTTACCTATGAATGGGGATCGCTCCATGAGGAGAAATGGAAACTCATTACTGAACTACTGGGGGCCTTCTATCCACTGATCGTTGGCCCTTGGACTTATCTTCCAACCTTTCCTATACCCGGGCAGCGTTCAACTCCTGTGCAAAGGTCTGTAGGTCGAGAGACATGATAAGCCGCCGCAACTCGATATCAAGCCCCTACTGAAACCGTCTGGCCCTGGCGGCCTTGGTAGATACCATGTACGGTGCAAAGCAACTTATCCTGATAAATTCTACGGCATAGACATCCACTAGGCAGCCATTTTGTCTCAGGGTAATAAACTTCTCCCCTATCTCGGCCTTGACAGTAGCCGAAAAATAGTGATCCAGAATACGTGGAAATGTGTCCCATCCGATAGGCTTATATACCCTGCTCTCTTCCACAAACCACAATGTGCGGGCCTCATTCTTTAGCTGGATATTCACCACATTTACTTTGTCAGCGTCAGGAACCTGAGCTGTCATCAAAAGATTCTCCACATTGATTAGCCACAGTTCGGCCTCAAGTGGATCTATTACTTCCATGAATACAGCTGGGTGAAGTCTCATGAAATCAAAAACGGTACGAGCGCTAGCCTGTGTCGTTGATATGAGAGTGCCCTCGAGGGCGGCAGGGACAGCTGTAGATCTCCCCAAATCAGTAATTGTGGTCTCTTGCACTGCCTTCAATCTCTCAGCTAAGAGATCGGTCTTTCTTTTCTGAGCTTCTGCTAGAGTCGTCAGTGTGCTGAGAATCTTTTCGGTACGATCGTATGCACTGACACCTGAGGAGTTTCTTGAGGAGGCCATATTGCTAAAAGATGATCAAGAGAAAGGATCAGATACAAGCAAGGATTATATGATGATTCAACAAGGATTATAAGAATTAGAAATGCAATATAATAAAGTATGAGTCAAGAGTATAACTTGGTCTAGGGATCCCTTGATGGGACTGTAATTTTAGACTAAACCTGGTGCTCTGATACCAACAAAACCATGTCATGCTCTGCTTCCCAAAATACAGAATACGAGGGGTGACTAGACCAGCTATGCTCCTACGGTCGAGGAATAATCCCGCCATAGTCACACTTCGGCTACTAGCATTGCATGGTAAGTAGTAAACACATCACAAAAGTAAAGCGAATCCTAATTTCTACTTTATTACATTTAACCAAACTAATTCCAGGATACAATTATTCAAACGAAAGAATCAACTAACCAAATGGAATACAATGTCTTTATTGAAAGTAGAAGGTGATAATGCTGAGGTCGAGATCTAAATCTCCATGATCTCGAGGGGCAGGTCCTCGTCTTGAGCAAGCTCCACTATGTCCTCTAAGCATACACACTCAGGTCGCCAAGACGACACATATAGCAATATATATATGTTCACCGCCGGAGACAGGGACGAACCGGGATTGGTCGTCTTGCCTGAATCTGGGGGCAGATACTATTTGGATTTATCCATCCATCTCTCCGAAAATACCAAGTTGACTTATGGCACCATATATCGGAGGTTTGGACAGACGTGACCGTTGTAGCAGACTTTGTCAGAATCCCCCTCATTTTATGAGGGTTTTTTGATTGTGGGGACGCTATTCCCTGTAGGCGCAAACCCCTACAGTTAATTACGTTACCGCATTGCGATAACCACTTTCTCCTTCTCCAGCGATTCACTTCGTGTCGTGTGTATGTTTTTGTTTGTTTTGGTTGCTCGTAGATTGTATACGGAGACTAGTTTATGTCGTGGCCCGTAGGGCGTGGATTGGTCCAAATCCGTATATTTTAGATTTAGGCTGGGGTCAAGGATTTGGTTGACGAGATTTTAAACTTATGTTGTATATTCCTTTGGTTCAAAAATATTTTATTTTATTTAAGGACCGTTAATCTAGTTTGAGATTAATGTCAACTTAAATAAATAAGTGAGCATTTGGGCTCATTTTGTTTTGCTAAGGATACGTTAGTCTTATTTGAGATTAAGATCAACTTAACAATCTTTTTAGGATCACTTTTGCTTAAGATCCAGCAAAAGAGCATTTTGGCTCAGCTGCAAAAAAACTTCAGAGATTTAGCCAATTTGTGCTTAGTCTACTTATTCTTTTCCTTTTTCATTCAAAAGTGCTATGCACTTATTTGGGTTCTGATGCTCACGTATTTGTCATGTGAAACATTCATTCATGGGCGCTGCCCAATGAATGTTGAACACTTTAGTCCTTTTGACTAGGTGTGAAGTGCTGAACACTTACTATGGCATCCACGTGAGGTGCACGTGCGGCGCGGCCCAATTAGTGCTAAACACTCAGCCTTTTTCGCTGTATATGGAGTGCTAAGCACTTTTATTCAGCGCCCAAATGTATTTCACGTGAGGCGCTGGTCTTCTGTTTTGGACGCCCGTGTGTTTTTCACGTGAGGCACTAGACGTTGTTAGTAGGGCGCTCATGTGGAAATCACGTGAGGCGCTAGTTTTTTTATATATATTTTTATACATGGAGATTTAATCTCTGTTGATATTTTCAGAGAGGTTAAACCTATGTCAATGGCACTTTGGCCATTAATGCTCACCAAAATCACTATTTTTGAGGATTTCGGGTTGAGTTTTTAGAAAACTAAGTTCTTGATTTGAAGGAACTGAGTTCTTGGAGTATTATGGACTCCATTTTTTTCTTTTTGAATTTTTTCTTCCCTGAATCTTAGATTCTCAAGAACAATATCTTTCTGATGAGAATTAAATTCTCAACTTATGCAAGACTCGTCTTGTAGATCTCAGATCCAGAGAAAGGACTTAGTTCTTTTTAAAAGGGTTAAACCTTTAGGTGTGATAGAGATATTTTGGTCTCTTTTCTTTATCTAGGGTTTCGAGAATAAAGGTTTTCTTCTTTGAGAATTGAATTCTCTGTTCTTTCGAGAGCTCACTGTACTTTTGCAGAAACTTATATGGGGTTTTCTCCCTTTCTCTATGTTTCTCTCCCTGTGCTCCTGAGACTTGAAGTCTCGGGTCCTTTATATAGTGGAGGCAGATTATTAATTAGTTTTGAGAAAATCTTTCATTGAGAGATTCCAATTGATTTAATTGGTCTCAAAATTGATTTGGGGAATTTTACCCATTGTTGGATTTTTGATCCAAGGACTTTTGTTTTCCAGAATATGTTGTTCTTATTTTTAAAAAGATTGGGGAAATATTTTCCTATATACAGAATTTATTCTGTCAAGTAGTGATTTTTAATCACCATTGGATTTTTAATCTGAGAGTTCTCTGTTTTACAGAGAGCAGTCTTTTTTTGTTTAGAAAAATTGAGGGAATATACTCCCAAAATAGAATTTTATTCTATTATTAGATCATTGATCCAACCGAGAGTATCTTTCTTATTTAGAAAGATATGCGAGATATTTTCTTCTAATAGGATTTGATTGTATATTTTGATGATTTATCATCTCCGTTGGATCTCTGATCCAACAACTCTGTTTGACATAGAGTATCCCAACTTTTGTTAGGGTAACATAGAATTTAATTCTGTTTAGGCGCTGTCGCTCACGTATTGTGCACGTGGTGACACTTAAGAATTTAATTCTTATAATAGGTACTTATGTGCTTTGCACATTGGCGTCCCCGTGAGGAGCATGTGCGGCGCCATCTAAGAGTTTAACTCTTATGTAATAAACTCTTCTGTGCTTTGCACATTGGCGCCTGCATGAGGAGCACGTGAAGCGCCACCATATGATTTAATCCTATAAGATTGGCTCTGGCGTTGGCGCTCTCGTGGAGAGCATGTGAGGCGCTACCTCATTAAATCCAACAGAGTTTTGCTCTTTTATTAGGTTTGAATATTGGGGAAACAAATGCCTCCCACCGTTGTTCTCACATGGCTCACACGTGGGTGCAGCGGTGGCACTTTTTCCACCGTTGGATCCTCTACGGAGTTGAACCGTCCCTTCACAACTTATAAATAGGTCCTTTGGCCCTTGAGATGATTGCCATCTCTTCATCTTCCTTCCTTTCTTTGGAGAGTTTAATTCTCATTTCTCAGAGCTTAGATCTCTGTATCCCAGAGCTCTTTTGAACGGAGTACAATTTGCCAGATTTCTTGCTAAGAACTATGAACAAAGCTTAGCTCCTTCTAAGCATATATATATTTTTAGTTTTGGATTTTAATTCCATTATCAGTTTCGACAAAGCCCCCCTTTTTAAAATCGATCTCTTAGAGATCTAAAAAACTTTCTTTTTACAGAACATGGATCTCGATGTTTTCATCCATGACTTGAGAATCTTTAATTCTCTTATTTAGGGTTTTACCCTACTGTCAATTTTGATACTTGTTCTGGAATTTGATTTCATCCATTAACCCATGAATTCTTTTATCGTGAGGATGGTTCTAGGATTTGTCCCCACTATCAGAGGAATTCAATTCCAATTTGTTCTACAGAGCTTAGCTCTGAAAAAATTTCTTTTGAAATTTCTTTTGGGAATTTTATTCTCTTTTCTTATTTTCTTTTTAGAGTTCTTCTTGCAGATTTGAATTTGTTATAGAACACGTTCTTTGAGGCTATTGGGAGTCTTGAACTCCACTGTTCAATGAAATTTTTCATTAAATGAGAATCCTTTTAGATTCTCATAATGGGTGCATGTCTCATCACTGATGAGGCATCACCTTGATTTTGTGGGGGCCGCTGTTTTTCTTCTAGATTGTAATGATTTTGGTATTTTGATTGCTAACCCTTTACTGGTTTTTCTTTTCAGTTACTATAGCTTCTCATCTGTATGATCTTGAAGAGATTGTCTCTTATGAGGAGATTCGCATCCAAGACCGCTGTCTAGGCCAGGAGTTTACTCATGCTCAACGCGCTGAGATGATGCGTCACTTCGACGATTACAACGGTCGTGTTGGCGTCAAAAATTACGCCCCGGTTGACCAAGTCAAAGTCAAAGTCAACCCCAAGTAAGCGGGCCCAAGCTCAAGTCAAGTGGGCCCCTGCTCAAGTCAAGCCCCACGGTCGGCCTCTCTCATACCAAAATGAAAATCATATAATAAATAATTTTGATGTAATTTTTATGAGTAAATGTAAGAAAAATGGGTATAAAGCCAAATTTTTGTAAAACCCATGGCTTATTTGCAAATGAAATGAACACATGAGGTATGGGATGGGCAAAATACCATTTTATAAAGCTCAATGGGCTATATATAAAATTGTAAGCCTATATAAGGCAACATGATGATGAAATGAAAAAGAACAATTCATTCCCCTCAAAAGTTAGGGTTTCTGTGCCTCCTTCTCCTTTCTCAAGGTTCTAAACCTTCTTCCTTTCCTTTTTGAATAAAATCAAGAGTTTAACTCTTTTTTTCCAAAAAGAAACCGTTTTTCACCATAAACCCTCGAAGGGGAACTCAGATCTTCCATCAAATCCCCAAAATGGGTGATTTTTAAGCCCCACCCCCCTTTTCCTCCAAGATCCAGCCAACAAAGAGGAGGAAGAAGGAGACTCATCTCCAAAAATCCCACTTTGGGAAAGATCCAAGGCTCAAGAGAAAACCCAGGGCTCAAGGGAGAAGAAAGGGGTCCCCTTTCATCATCTCCGAAAATATCTTGAGAGTTTAACTCCATATATATATATATATATATATATATATATATATATATATATATATATATAATAAATCTTTCTTTTAGGAGTTCAACTCCAGAAGTCAATCGGGAGTACAACTCCCAGTGCAGGGGCTAAACCTCTTTGTCCTTTCCTTTTAGGAGTGTAACTCCAAAATTCAATTGGGAGTACAACTCCAAGTATAGGGGCTAATCCTTTTTTCCCGCTGGCGCCCAGCGCCCGCGTGCCAAGCACGTGAGGCGCTGGGGCCCAGCGTCCTTTGGACGCTATTTTCCCTTCTTTTATATATATACACACTCCATAACACTTTCCCCTGTTAGAAAAAAATTCTAACGGGGCGCTGCCCCGCACCCCGCAAGGGGGATGCTATCCCCCTTAACCCTTAGCCTGCTATCCAGGTAGCGGGATCTCTGTAAACTCTGCGAGGACCCCGATATACCCAAGACCCCTCAAAACACAACACACGCACACTGCACATTGAGTTTGCATGACCAGTTTAACCCGTCAATCGGAGGTTCCTTCGCTCCAAAGACGAAGGGTAATTAACGGCAGCTTAGTCCGCGGCTGCCGGAAATTCGGATCCCTACAATCAATGAACCCCGGCCTGCCCCAGATAGGGGGAATCTGTACATGCCCGACAAGCGCGCGTATTCCCATCTCAATGGGGTGACGAAAAACACCCTACAAGTCGACTTGCTCTTTTGAAGATTGTCGTTGGGTCGATTTGGGAAGCACTTCCTGAGCTTGATGAGGATATGCCGCTCGAGGCACTTGATGATGCTGAAAACAAGGTGTATTCAGTATATCTGATGGGCCTGATCTCAAAGAAGCAGAGAGATAATCATGTCATTGTTTTGCATCACGTCTTCTAACAGAAGACAATAATATCCGCGTACCAGAGGATGGACGACATCAGCGGGGATCCCGACGCTTGCATTCGTGAGAAAATGCATGAGAAGAAGATCAACGAAGCTAGAAGCACTTTACTCAAATTTGCCACTAAGTTCATGAATCCTTGTCCGGAATTCAGCGTCTTGCCATTGTAAATATTTTGATGATATTTGTTTCCCCCCTTTTGTCTTATCACCAATGTATAAATTTGTTCGAAGTATGAATGACACAGCTCCCCCTTTTCTTTACGCTAATGTTCATATGTGCCTCCATGAGGTGTTGTTATATATATATATATATATATATATATATATATATATATATATATATATATATATATATATATATAGCGCTGGTGCTCATGTGTCATGCACGTGAGGCGTTGTTTTGAATCCTGAAAAGAATCAGTGTCGGCGCTTCGCGTGTCATGCACATGGGGAAATGTTGATTGATTTTAATCCTAAAAAGAATCAACGTCGGCGCTCACATGTCATGCACGTGGGGCGCTGCAGATGGATTTAATCCTAAAAAGAATCAGCGCCGGCGCTCACGTGTCATGCACGTGAGGCGCTGCTGAAGGAATCACTTCACCTTCTGGCTCTGATTTTCATGAGTTAACTCTTTCTTTTCTCATGCCCTTTTTGTTAGGCCTTGGAAATAATTCCACCGCGCACGACATTTTCTGTGCCTAAATTTAACTGCTTCTCTTTATATTCTAAAGCAATGATCTTCTTTTTCTTCACAAGGAGAGAAACATTTTTAACATACCAGGAGTTATGGCTTGCAATCGTCCTCACGCTCGTCGGCAACCATAGGAGGTACCTATCGAGAGAATTGTTTCTCGTTTTGCTGCACGATTAGTGGATCCCGTTCTCACAGATGACCAATGTGACACGGTGATGTTTGAGCTCCTGGCTCGTAGGGGCTCTCCTCTTCCTATCGGCTCCATTTGCTCCGAATGTCTTCTCGTCTATACTTTCTGACATCCGACATGCCCGGTGGTACCATATATCAGAGACAGGGACGAACCGGGATGGGTCATCTTATCTGAATCTGGGGGCAGATGCAATTTGGATTTATCCGTCCACCTCTCCAAAAATACCAAGTTGATTTATGGCACCATATATCGGGGGTTTGGACAGACACGACCGTTGTAGCAGACTTTCTCAAATTCCCCCTCATTTTATGAGGGGTTTTTGATTGTAAGGACGCTCTTCCCTACAGGCGTAAGCCCCTGCAGTTAATTACGTTACCGCATTGCGATAACCACTTTCTCCTTCTTCAGCGGTTCACTTTATGTCGTGTGTGTGTTTTTGTTTGTTTTGGTTGCCCGTGGATTGTATACGGAGACTAGTTTATATCGTCACCCATAGGACGCGGATTAGTCCAAATCCGTATATTTTAGATTTGGGCTTGGGTCAAGGATTTGCTTGACAGGGTTTTGAACTTAGGTTGTATATTCCTTTGGTTCAAAAATATTTTATTTTATTTTATTTAAGGACCGTTAATCTAGTTTGAGATTAGGTCAACTTAAATAAATAAGTGAGCATTTCGGCTCATTTTGTTTTGCTAAGGATACATTAGTCTTATTTGGACTAAGATCAACTTAGCAATGTTTTTAGGACCATTTTTGCTTAAGATCCAGCAAAAGAGCATTTGGGCTCATCTGCAAGAAAACTTCAGAGATTTAGCCAATTTGGGCTTAGTCTACGTATTCTTTTCCTTTTTCATTCAAAAGTGCTAAGCACTTATTTGGGCTCTGATGCTCACATATATGTCATGTGAAGTATTCGGTCATGGGCGCTGCCCAATGAATGTTGAAAACTTTAGTCCTTTTGACTAAGTGTGAAGTGTTGAACACTTCCTATAGCGTCCACGTGAGGTGCACGTGCGGCGCTGGGCGCTGTCCAATTAGTGCTAAACACTAAGCAGTTTTGGCTGTATATGGAGTGCTAAGCACTTTTATTCAGCGCCCACGTGTGTTTCACGTGAGACGCTGGCCTTCTGTTTTAGGCGCCCGCGTGTTTTTCACGTGAGGCGCTAGGCGCTGTTAGTAAGGCGCCCACGTGGGAAGCACGTGAAGTGCTAGGTTTTTTTTATATGGAGATTTAATCTCTGTTGATATTTTCATAGAGGGTAAAGCTCTGTTAATGGCATTTTGACCATTAACGTTCACAAAAATCACTATTTTTGAGGATTTCGGGTTGAGTTTTTAGAGAACGAAGTCTTGGTTTGAAAGAACTGAGTTCTTGGAGTATTAGGGACTCCATTTTTTTCTTTTTAAATTTGTTCTTCCCTGAATCTTTGATTCTCAAGAACAGTATCTTCCCAATGAGAATTAAATTCTCAATTTATGGGAGACTCGTCTTGTGGATCTCAGATCCAGAGAAAGAACTTAATTCTTTTTAAAAGGATTAAACCCTTAGGTGTGATAGAGATATTTTGGTCTCTTTTCTTTACCAAGGGTTTCGAGAAGAAAGGTTTTCTTCTTTGAAAATTGAATTCTCTGTTCTTTCGAGAGCTCACTGTACTTTTGCAGAAGCTTATATGGGGTTTTCTCTCTTTCTCTGTGTTTCTCTCCCTGTGCCCCTGAGACTTGAAGTCTCGAGTTCTTTATATAGTGGAGGCAGATTGTTAATTAGTTTTGAGAAAATCTCTCATGGAGAGATTCCAATTGATTTAATTGGTCTCAAAATTGATTTGGGAAATTTTATCCACCGTTGGATCTTTAATCCAAGAACTTCTGTTTTACAGAATATATTGTTCTTGTCTTTAACAAGATTAGGGAAATATTCTCTCATATACAGAATTTATTCTGTCAAGTGGTGATTTTTTGGATTTTTAATCCAAGGGTTCTCTGTTTTATAGAGAGCAATCTTTTTTTGTTTAGAAAGATTGAGAGAATATACTCCCAAAATAGAATTTTATTCTATCATTGGATAATTGATCCAACCGAGAGTATCTTTCTTATTTAGAAAGATATGAGAGATATTTTTTCCTAATAGGATTTGATTCTATATTTTGATCATTTATCATCTCCGTTGGATCTCTGATCCAACGGCTATGTTTAACAGAGAGTATCCTAACTTTTGTTAGTGAAATGTAGAATTTAATTCTGCTTAGGCGCTGGCGCTCACGTGTTGTGCACGTGGACGCCACTTAAGAATTTAATTCTTATGATAGGTACTTATGTGCTTTGCACATTGGCGTCCCCATGAGGAACACGTGCGGCGCCATCTAAGCGTTTAACTCTTATATAATAAACTCTTCTGTGCTTTGCTCATTGGCACCTACGTGAGGAGCACGTAAAGCGCCACCATAGAATTTAATCCTATAAGATTGGCTCTGGTGCCGGCGCCCTCGTGGTGAGCATGTGAGGCGCTACCTCATTAAATCCAACAGAGTTTTGCTCTTTTATTAGGTTTAAATATTGGGAAAACAATATATATAATATGTACATTGATATTAAGTATGAAATGAACGGTATAAACTATTATTATTTGAATATGGAATATAAGGTATAGGTGAACATTATAGTATATGCATCATGTCAGCAATCCATGCAATATGTATGCCACTACCTATCAGTCTCTAGTCACTTGAAATCGACCGGTGGAAAAGGATCCTCATGTTTAACAAGGGTCTCATGCATGGCCGAGACTATGGTCCGCTGTTGCCCGGGATATAATCTTGCAGCTGTGCCGTTAGGCTCTCGACTTAATATATATAAAGAAAGAATAATGAAGGAAAGATGTCATAGGAGGGAATTTCCTACTATGGCGTCGAAAAAATACAATCTTCATCGTGTTTTCGAACGATCGGCATCCATCATCTTCATCGTTAACATCTAAGATGTGGGTACGCCAAATTTCATGTGATTCTACAACTTTTCACCATTGAATTAGTGGGTTCAAAATTAACGGTTTACCGACAATAGAACTTTTTACATTGCTAAATCAACGGTGAAAAAGTTGTAGAATCACATGAAATTTGGCATACCCACATCTTAGATGATAACGATGAAAATGATGGATCCCGGTCGTCCGAAAATATGATGGAGGGCGTATTTTTTCGACGCCATAGGAGGAAATTCCCTCCTATGGCCTCTTTCCTCCATTATTCTCATATATATATATATATATATATATATATATATATATATATATATTGTTACGTCCCGCTTCCCAGTATACGAGCAGAGGATGCAACAAGACCGCTACGTATTTACTCTGAAGTAAACACGCTAAGTGTATCTAAGCAATATAAGTAATATACACAAGAGACAAAGACAATAGATATAATTGAACATCAACTTTATTTATTAATATTCCTTTTAATATACAACTGAATAGTAAATACATGGAATGAAAGCAATGCCTAAACAGTGGCATAACAGAAATGTAAAGGAAATGTAATGTACAAGTGAACTAGAGCTCTGGATCTTCAGTATACTGGTCCAAGTCTTCGCTGCTGGGCTCGATCTCCAGTGAGTCCGAATCACCCGACGACATTCCAAAAAAGAAGAAAGAGAATATCGTCAGCGAACAAATCGCTCGGTAAGTCCCGTAAATAGATAAGAATAGAACAGACAGAATATAGTATAGTTGTTTAATGTTGTTATTTAGTGTTAACGCTGTTGTTTGTAGTTTAGTACAGAAGAGGCCAGTATATACGAGAGGAGTCCCACTATCCCAGAGACTAAGGTATACGCAGTACAAGGAACCGTTCAGCCACAGTACAATGGCAATAGAGATTCAGGTTATGTGTCTTATGGTTGCAGTCTTTGCCACTTCTAACACCTTCCGTACCAATATACCCCTTATAAACCCCGCAATGTCTTGATTGTGTTGATTATATTGTATTGTCTTATAAATTGTATAGATGAATGACTTGTCGAAACCATGATATCAGTAATGGAACGGATATAATAGAAGAACATGTAAATGGAATATATCCATGGCTCGGTTCAGTCAATACAGATTGATATAAATTGAATAGATGGATTCATATTGAATCATGTTGTATTATAATTTGTACTTGAATCACATTCAAATCAGAGTGATTAGATTGAGACTCGGTCTGAGTCAGACGCTTTTAAAAGAACTTGAAATCCTGATTGTTTTAGTATTATCGGTAACTGCTGCACATGGACGGCAGTATTTGTGTCTTTTTCCAAGACAATTACCGTGTTGATAACACCGTTTGTTAAGTTGTCTAGCTTAAATAGACAAGCACCCATATCTCCGGCTCCTCGAAGCTCAAGAGACTGGTCCCGCTTAAACCCATATTTACTAGGGTCCTTATTGTAATTTAGTATAACTTGAGGGGGTTTTATGTAAAAATAGTTTTGGTATAATTGAAAAATACACCTCAAGCATTTAATTATCGTCTTTAGCGTTTTCATTGATATATATTTTATATACGTGACATTTCTAGTGAATAAAACCTAATTTCATAATATATGGTATTTATTTGTAATATGAATATTGTTTTGAATTATCATGGTAGTTTCATGTAATATTTGAAGTCTTTTCTTGAGTTTTGGAAACATGGAATAATATATATATTTAAAATAAGTATTTTAGTAATATTTATATATACATATTTAACGAAAATAAATTTATTTATTTTCTTGTAAAAATCTCATTTTCTAAATAAAAATGTATAAAAATTCCATCGAGATCGAATACTCCTTGTGGAGGTCTGCATCTCGCTCTACTAAGCTCGAGAATATGCGATAATCCTCACCATCCTGAACGGGGTCTCCAAAATAGGTTGTAGAGGCGCAATTGTATGGAAATGTTTTAATACATCTTTTAAAGAAAACAGTTTTATAAGTTAAAAGGATTTATTTGCAAAGTCGTATTTCCCGTATTCTATTATCCCAAAATTCATCGTGCTATGATAGATATATGTGTTGTGATGAGGTAGGTCATTACCTCGTGAACTACCTAAAGATATAATAAGGAATTATGACAGTTTATATCGAAACTAAACTATATGGTATTTTTCTGAAAAATTATGATAAAAGTTACAAAAATGATTATTTTGATGTGAAAGTTATTTTGTTGAGTTTGTTAATGTTTAATAATCAACATATGAGAATATGGTTTTATCTTATTAAAGAAAAGTGTAGTTTTTAAAGAAAACCGAATCGAAAGTCGGATTAACTCCGCTTCCGTCGGGTTTTAGAAATGGAACTTTTTAAAGATGAAGATGAGAGGGGAAAATGGGACTGACTGGCTTATAAGATAGAGGGGAGAAAGAGGAAGAGTGGGGAAGCGCCGGTGCATCGTTTCGTCGCCGGAAACTCCTTGGGTCGTCGCCGGAATTTCGTCGGAGCTTCGCCCTTCGTTAACTCCACTTGCACACTATGGGAACTTGGAAATTTCTTGAGAGTTTTGGCAAGGAATTGTGATTGAGGAGGGGTGATATGAGAGTGGTATTTATAGGAAAAAATTAGGGTTTAGGGTGTTTAAAGAATGCATTGAAATATGCATTAAAATTGTATTAATTGGGCATTTTATTGCTCTCTGGAAATATTCAGAGTAAACAAGCAATGTGGGGTTAGTGGGGTAGCTGAAAGGGTGCAGGGGGAAAAGTTTGAGAGCATTTGGGACGGGTTGGACCGGCGGCGCCGTGCCTCCATGCACAAGTTGCCAGGTCATTACCGACGGAGGGTGCTGGGTCTTGGGTCTTGGGCCACGTGTCCTTAATGCTTCAATTTCCCTCGTGCTTATGTTTATTTATTCTGTAACTTATCCTATTATGTGTAGTGCACGTGCAAACTCTTGGGCTTCTAAAAAATTAAAAGAAATTAAAACAAAAAATAATGTGGCTGATGGGATTTGAACTATGGTGCTTTGTAACAGCAGTGCAAGGCTTTACCAGTGAGCTACAAGCTCTTTCTTGCTGTTCAAAAGTAAAACAAATTCTTATAGTACTCACAGGATTTGCAAATATCCCAATTGTACATTAGCTTTTAAAAATTTTTTGTACATAGAATTTGGAGTTTTTACAGTCTACCCTCCTTACAAAAATTTCGTTCTCGAAATTTACAATTTATTTTAAGGACTGGTTTACAAATAAGTGAGCATATTTTGCACACATCTCATCCTCTCTTTCCCATGTCGATTCTCTTGGTGTGTCTTTTCTCCACATCACTCGAAGCAAGTTGACTTCTTTGTTCCGAAGTGACTTCACTTTCCTATGCAGGATCTCAACAGGTTGCTGCTCACAGGATTAGTCTGGTTGTACAGTGAGCTCGGAATGATCAAGAATATGGTTGGGGTCACTCACATACCTTCTGAGCTGGGATATGTGGAACACATTGTGTACTCCTTCCAATGAAGGTGGAAGTGCCAAGCGATACGCCACTTCACCGAATCATTCGAGTATATCGAACGGTCCAATATATCTTGGACTAAGCTTACCCCTTCTTCCAAAACAAATCACTCCACGGTTTGGAGATATCTTCAGAAATACATGATCTCCCGGTTGGAACTCTGAGTGACGGCGCTTTGCATCAGCCCAGTGCTTCTGTCGATCTTAGGCTATGCGCATTCTTTCCCTGATAGTACGAACTACGTCAACAGTTGCTACTATCATCTCAGGTCTAAGAAGTTCTCTATCTCCGATGTCGTCCCAACTTAATGGCAATTGACACTTCCTTCCATATAGCGTTGCAAAAGGTGCCATTCCTATGCTTTCTTGGTAGCTGTTGTTGTATGAAAACTCCACAAGATGTAGGTGATCTTCCCACGATCCTCCGAAGTCTAGTATACACACCTGAGCATATCTTCCAAGATCTGAATAGTTCGCTCAGACTGACCATCTGTTTATGGATGATAAGCTGTGCTGAAGTTCAGACTTGTTCCCAAGCTCACTTGCAGACTTTGCCAAAACTGCGATTGAAATATAGTGTCACGATCGGAGACAATGCAGACCGATACTCTATGAAGTCTCATAATCTCCTGTATGAGTTCATGGGTATCAGAGATAGTACATATTTGAAGATTTAAAAATCTTACTTAGATTCTTAGCTCCATGTACTTCTTTGCTAATGTCTCAGTTGATTGGCCAACTCAAAATGGGATGAAGTGAGCCGACTTCGTGATTCGATCCATAATAACCCATACCGCATCGTTACCCTTTGTGCTGCGAGGAAGAGCAGTCATAAAATCCATCGTGATGTGTTGCCACTTCCATTCTGGGATAGGTAACGGTTGAAGTAATCCAGCTGTCCTGTGATGTTCAGCCTTACTTGCTGACACACCAAGCATTTAGCGATGTTTCTGGCTACTTCACGCTTCATTCCATGCCACCAGTAATTTTGACGCGGTTCCTTGTACATCTTTGTACCTCCAGGGTGTACTGAGTAGGGAGAGTTGTGAGCTTCTTTCATTAACTCTTCCCGAACATAACCTTTTGGTACACACGGTCTGCTGCCGTATCTTAAAGATCTATCTTCATGAATGATGAAGTCTGTTCTGAGTCCATTCTCTACTTGTCCTCTGATCTTTTGCAACGTAGCATCACTTGCTTGAGTTGTTTTGATCTGATTAACAATGGTAGATTGAACTTGTAAGTTCATCAAACTTGAAGCGTTACTTGGCATGATTACTTCAATCTCTATCTAATGCAAGTCTTGTTGAAGCTCCTACTGAGCGGTGAGATTCATTGCTAATGGTTGGCGACTAAGGGTATTAGGTACTACACTCACCTTCCCTGGATGATATTATAGGTTGATGTCGAAGTCCACCATGAGTTCTAACCATCGTCTCTACCGTATATTAAGCTCCTTCTGAGCAAACACATATTTCAGACTCTTGTGATCTGTGTATATGTTCATTCATTCACCAAGAAGATAATGGCGCCAAATCTTAAGAGCAAAGATAACGGCTGCCAATTCCAAATCATACGTCGGATAATTGCACTCATGATTTCAGTTGTCTTGAAGTATAAGCCACAACCTTACCGTGCTGATATAGAACACATCCTAATCCCTTACCGGATGCATCGCAATGCACTTCAAAACCTTCATATTGGTCCGGTATAACGAGAATAGGCGCTGATGTCAATCTTGACTTGAGTTCTACAAAAACTTGTTCGCATGCTTCTGACCACACGAATTCTTCATCTTTACGTGTGAGCTTGGTCAGGGGTGTTGTTATCTTCGAAAATCCTTCAATGAACCTTTGGTAATATCCAGCTAGGCCCAAGAAACTTCTAATGTCCTTCACTGACTTCGGTGTTGGCCATTCGCTTACTGCTGAAACTTTCGCTGGATCCAAAAAGATTCTTTCGCCTGATACAATATGTCCAAAGAAACCAACTTGATTTAGCCAAAATTCGCATTTGCTATACTTGGCATAGAGTTGATGCTGTCGTAGGGTTTCCAGGACAATTCTCAAGTGTTCGGTGTGTTCCTTCCGACTCTTAGAATACACCAGGATGTCGTCGATGAAGATGACAACAAACCTGTTTAGGTACTCTCGGAAAAGTTGATTCATCAGGTTCATGAATATTGCTGGTGCGTTGGTCACTTTAAATGGCATCACAAGAAATTCGTAATGACCATAGCGAGTTCTGAATGCCGTTTTATGGATATCAGATTCCTTGACCTTCACCTGATGATAACCCGAACGAAGATCTAACTTGGAGAAAACACAAGATCCACTTAGCTGATCGAATAAATCGTCGATGCACGGGAGTGGACACTTGTTCTTTATTGTTACTTCGTTCAAAGCTCTATAATCGATGCATATTCTGTATGAACCTCAATTCTTCTTCACAAGCAGAACTGGAGATCCCCAACTTGAAGTGCTGGGACGAATCCATCCTTTCGCCAATAATTCGTCCAACTGAGTTCGGACCTCCTTCAAACCTTCCGGACTTAGTCGATACGGTGCTTTGATCACCGGTTGTGCTCCTACTAAATCAATGCTGAATTCAAGAGCTTGATCGGGAGGCAAACCTGATATATCGTCAGGAAACATATCGTCGAATTCTCGAAATACTTCTGGCTTTGATCCTTCCCCCGCTTGAATTGCCGCAATCACTGCCTTCTTTGGTTTTGCATTGTAAGTGCTTGGCTCCAGGGTACGGTCTCCACTTTTGAAATAGAAGACCGGCTGGTCTGGAATCTCGAACACTATCCTCCTTTGACGACAGTCGATGGTAGCGTAGAAGGTTCCTAGCCAATCCATACCCAGAACCACATCGAAGTTCGGTATGTCCATCACCTTGAAGTCAGGATAGAATTCTCTGCTGCAGATGACCACTGGACACAGGTTGTATCCCATTGTTGCCTTTAGAAGGTCGTTTCCTGAACTGACATTCCAGCTAGATACAAGCGGTGTGACTGGTATTGCATGAGTTCGGATGAACCGTTGCGATATAAAGCAATGAGATGCTCCAGTATCAAATAGTGCGAGTGCAGGGAGTGAGGCTACTAAGATTGTACCTAGATTATGTGGGATATATTTTAGGTATAAGGGAAAAGATATATAGGTATTTCTATGAACTGAAAGGGAATTTGAAAGGGAAGTGTTACCAGTAATGACTTGGCCGGTGGCTTCAGTCTCTTCCACAGTCATCGTGAAAGCCTGTCACCTCGGCACATTCCTCCTTGCTGGAGGAGTATTCGTCTGTCCGTTCCTTGGTCCTTGAGGTGGGTTTCTTTGAGCTTGATGGAACTGACGGGGAGGAGGTGCAGTCGGTCCTCGAGGAGGTGGAGCAGGTAGTGCAAGTCTCGGAACAGGTGCCTGGATGGCTGGTTGCTGCGAGTTGTGATTACTGGCCTGGGTGCAGCATTTGGGTTTTGTTTACGAGGACAAGACTCAATATCATGAGTAGCTGAGCCGCAGACTAAGCAAAGGTGATTCGCACGCCGGCAGTCTTTCATCAGATGGCCATCTCTCCTACAGTATATGCAAAATGCTGGGCTGGGCCGGTTGTTGGGTACTCCCGATCTCCTTGGCATAAATGGTGGCCTTGAAGAGGCTTCTCCTGCCATCTGATTGGCAAGGCGCTTCATCCCGGCAGACTGAGGTCTGCCCCTCATCTTTCCCATTGCCTCATATTGGCGGGCAGCTTTCAGAGTAGATTCGTGGGTTAAGAAATCTCCTGTGGCTATGCAGCCTGGATCTCCGGATCTAACCCTTGTTGAAATTGTCGGGCTCTGATCTCACACGTCGGTATCAGGTGTGTCGAAAATCTGTTATGGTATTGTGTTAGCTGTGTAGTATGTGATATTTTGAAATCGAAATATTCAGACGTATCTTACCGACTGAGTATGGTAAACTCAGCATCATACTCATCCACCGATTTGGTCCACATTGAACCCTATTGTAAGTGGATGAACTGCTGTTCCATCTCGAATCTGGCAGTCTCAGGGAAGTACTTTGCGTCGAACATATCGCGGAAAGTCCTCCATTCGATCGATTGGGTGAGATGGCTTTCTTCCGCTTTCCACCAAACCCATGCATTATCAGTGAGCTGCAACTTTGCAACTCGAACCCAAGAGACCTCTGGCACTTGTGCTGCTGCCAGGTGATCTTCAACGCTTTGAGCTCATTCCTCTGCTTCTAGAGGGCTCTCTTTTCCTGAGAATTGCTTGGTGTGTAAAGCTCAAAATTGCTTTACCCCTGGTGCTTCCGCTTCTGATCGGTTCATTAGAATAGCAATCTGCTGCTGCTGTCCTTCCAGGAGGCTGCGGATTGCCTCAAGCAGAACCGTCTGCTCGTTGATCGGATCAGCGACAGCAGGTTTGAGTGGTAGTGGTGGGGGAGTGTTGTTGACATTCATGCTGGTGTTGTTTGGGGAATCTATAACCTTGAAAGAAAATTTTGGGTTAGGATAGATTCAAAGTATATGAAATTATAAGATTCAAGGAATATGAATTGTAAAGAATGTTTTTAGTTGCTGGTTCTTATGTTATATTGCTTAGGCTGTCCATGCAGAACTGGCCTGCATGGGCCATCAACAAAACCTGTCACGCCCTCTTTCCAGTATACGGGCAGAGGACGCGACGAGGCCGCTACGTATTTACTCTGAAGTAAACACGCTAAGCGTATCTAAGCAATATAAGTAATATACACAAGAGACAAAGACAATAGATATAATTGAACATCAACTTTATTTATTAACATTCTTTTTACAATACAACTGAAAAGTAAATACATGGAATGAAAGCAATGCCTAAACAGTGGTATAACAGAAATGCAAAGGAAATGTAATGTACAAGTGAACTGGAGCTCTGGATCTTCAGTAAACTGGTCTAAGTCTTCGCTGCTGGGCTCGATCTCCAGTGAGTCCGAATCACCTGACGACATTCCAAAGAAGAAGAAAGAGAATGTCTTCAGCGAACAAATCGCTCGGTAAGTCCCGTAAATAGATAAGAATAGAACAGACATAATAGAGTATAGTTGTTTAATATTGTTATTTAGTGTTAACGCTGCTGTTTGTAGCTTGGTACAGAAGAGGCCAGTATATACAAGAGGAGTCCCACTATCCCGAAGATTAAGGTATACGGAGTACAAGGAACCGTTCAGCCACGGTACAACGGCAATGGAGATTCAGGTTAGGTGTCTTATGGTTGCAGTCTCGTGCCACTTTTAACACATTCCGTACCAATCTACCCCTTATAAACCCCGCAATGTCTTGATTGTGTTGATTATATTGTATTGTCTTATAAGTTGTATAGATGGATGACTTGCCAAAACTATGATATCAGTAATAGAACGGATATAATGGAAGAATATATAAATGGAATATATTCATGGTTCGATTCAGTCAATACAGATTGATATAGATTGAATAGATAGATTCATATTGAATCATGTTGTATTGTAGTTTGTACTTGAATCACATTCAAGTCAGATTGATTAGGTTGAGACTCAGTCTGAGTCAGACACTTTTAAAAGAACTTGAAATCCTGATTGTTTTGGTGTTATCGGTAACTGCTGCACATGGACGGGAGGATTTGTGTCTTTTTCCAAGACAATTACCGTGTTGATAACACCGTTTGTTAAGTTGTCTAGCTTAAATAGGCAAGCACCCATATCTCCGGCTCCCTGAGGCTCAAGAGACTGGTCCCGCTTAAACCCATGTTTACTAGGGTCCTTATTGTAATTTAGTATAACTTGAGGGGGTTTTATGTAAAAATAGTTTTGATATAATTTAAAAATACACCTCAAATATTTAATTATCGTTTTTAGGGTTTTCATTGATGTATATTTTATAAACGTGACATTTCTAGTGAATAAAGCCTAATTTCATAATATATGGTATTTATTTGTAATATGAATATTGTTTTGAATTATCATGGCAGTTTCATGTAATATTTGAATTCTTTTCTTGAGTTTTGGAAACATGGAATAATATATATATTTAAAATAAGTATTTTGGTAATATTTATATATACATATTTAATGAAAATAAATTTATTTATTTTCTTGTAAAAATCTCATTTTCTAAAGAAAAATGTATAAAAATTCCATCGAGATCGAATGCTCCTTGCGGAGGTCTGCATCTCGCTCTACTAAGCTCGAGGATGTGCGATAATCCTTACCATCCCGAACGGGGTCCCTAAAATGGGTTCTAGAGACGCAATTGCATGGAAATATTTTAATACATCTTTTAAAGAAAACGGTTTTATAAGTTAAAAGGATTTATTTGCAAAATCGTATTTCCCGTATTCTATTACCCCAAAATTCATCGTGCTATGATAGATATGTGTGTTGTGATGAGGCAGGTCATTACCTCGTGAACTGCCTAAAGGTATAATAAGGAATTATGATGGTTTATGTCAAAACTAAACTCTATGGTATTTTTCTGAAAAGGTATGATAAAAGTTACAAAAATGATTATTTTGATGTGAAAGTTGTTTTGTTGAGTTTGTTAATGTTTAATAATCAATATATGAGAATATGGTTTTATCTTATTAAAGAAAAGTGTAGTTTTTAAAGAAAACCGAATCGGAAGTCGGATTAACTCCGCTTCCGTCGGGTTTTAGAAATGGAACTTTTTAAAGATGAAAATAAGAGGGGAAAATGGGACTTACTGGCTTATAAGGTAGAGGGGAGAAAGAGGAAGAGTGGGGAAGCGCTGGTGTATCGTTTCGTCGCCGGAAACTCCTTGGGTCGTCGCCGGAATTTCGTCGGAGTTTCGCCCTTCGTTAACTCCACTTGCACACTATGGGAACTTGGAAATTTCTTGAGAGTTTTGGCAGGAAATTGTGAGTGAGGAGGGGTGATATGAGGGTGGTATTTATAGGGAAAAATTAGGGTTTAGGCTGTTTAAAGAATGCATTGAAATATGCATTAAAATTGGATTAATTGGGCATTTTATTGCTCTCTGGAAATATTCAGAGTAAACAAGCAATGTGGGGTTAGTGGGGTAGCTGAAAGGGTGCAGGGGGCAAGGTTTGGGAGCATTTGGGATGGGTTGGACCGGCGGCGCCGGGCCTCTATGCACAAGTCGCCGGGTCTTTACCGACGGAGGGTGCTGGGTCTTGGGCCACGTGTCCTTGACGCTTTAATTTTGCTCGTGCTTATGTTTATTTATTCTGTAACTTACCCTATTATGTGTAGTGCACGTGCAAACTCTTAGGCTTCTAAAATATTAAAAGAAATTAATATAAAAAATAATATAGCTGATAGGATTTGAACTATGGTGCTTTGTAATAGCAGTGTAAGGCTTTACCAGTGAGCTACAAGCTCTTTCTTGCTGTTCAAAAGTAAAACAAATTCTTATAGTACTCACAGGATTTGCAAATACCCCCATCGTACATTAGCTTTTGAAAATTTTATGTACACAGAATTTGGAGTTGTTATATATATATATATGAGAATAATGGAGAAAAGAGGCCATAGGAGGAAATTTCCTCCTATGGCGTGGAAAAAAGACAACCTCGACTAATTTTTTCGACGATCGGCCCCCATCATCTTCATCGTTATCATCTAAGATGTGGGTACACCAAATTTTATGTGATTCTACAACCTTTTCACCGTTGATTTAGCAATGTAAAATGTTCTATTGTCGGTAAACCGTTAATTTTGAACCCACTAAATCAACGGTGAAAAAGTTGTGGAATCACATGAAATTTGGTGTACGCACATCTTAGATGATAACGATGATGATGATGGGTGCCGATCGTCGGAAAAAATGGCGGAGGTTGTATTTTTTCCACGCCATAGGAGGAAATCCCCTCCTATGGCCTCTTTCCTCCATTAATCTCTCTCTCTCTCTCTCTATATATATATATATATATATATATCACTGATATCGAATGATCATCCTCTAACTCACTGATATATATATATAACCACCGATATCGGATGATCATCCTCTAACTCGCTAAACCTCGTTAAACACAAGTTTGATTCCACCTCGATTTTCCCATTTCCCAGGTTATAATATGTGTTCAGGTTTTTGATAGGTTGTGAATAAGTATGTATCACTTTCACTTTCAGTCAAGCTTTCACTTATCAGTATCACTTTCAATCTCTAATTCACTATCGTACTTATCACAACCCAGTCACTAACACTTATCAATCGACAATGAAATCAATCGCTAGAGTTTCAATATAAACGATCACTAAGCAAAGGGTGTATAGCAATCACAAGATGTGGTAGAAATGCATTAAGTAAATGTTCGCTAAATTATGGGCAGTCAGTGTTATATAACTTGTAAAATTCACTATAAATCACACGTGCAGAATCGGGCAAAACAATATAAAAGGCATATGAATTATACTTGATTATCTAAATAGTAAAATTGGTTTCATATTAATAGGTTTTCCGATTAAAGAGTTATGTTCATTTTAGAATGGGTGGAAGCTTCTGGAATTCCAGTTTCAGAACTGGAAATCCAATTTCAAGCGCAGTTTTCTATAGTTTATAATTAGATTCAGGGAGCGCTACAGTTGAATAAAATCTATCTCTATCAGTTAGGTTTCCAACTTAACAGACAGATCAATAATATCCACTATATATGGGAAGATGCATTCAGTTTAATATCAAAATGTATAAACTATCACCGCAGAACATGTCGACGATCTAAAATACTTTCAAAATAGCAAACAATACTTAAATTAAATGAAACCAACACTATTAATTATCTAACTTGATTATATATGCTACGATATATAACTCCGCATATTTTTAGATTTTTGCAGGAATGTACAGGCATTTAAAATCAGGTGTCCTCAAAAAATACTTCTCTGGACTGCAGTCCAGAACCATTTTCCCTCAAGTTTTCACTATCATATCGAGTCCATATTAAATAATAATGTTTGTCGGTACTCGCATGATCGGGTCGTTCTCCTCTCCGCGGTGACAATGGCAGGTTTATTTTGCAGAGAGTTATAGTTTATCTAGTCGGCTTCGATATGAGACCGAGAACACCACGATCCGATTTATATTCAATTTACTATTAATTTTACAACATGATATTTACGGTGATTTCCAGATTTAACATTGGCTTTTGGGGGCGACATTACATGATTATAATCACGATATTTTTAACTCAAATTTTCACACGGTCATTACTAACAGTAAAGAGATTCATTAATCACAATGTATGGCCATTTTAAAACGGTTGTGGTTTAGGTTTTCATATCGAACACTTAGCTTAAGTACGGTTATCAATCGAATATTGGTTTCATCTAGTTGATTAAACAATAAATAAATCTCTATTTGTTTTCCATCCAATACAATTAATACCAACTAGTTGCTATATATATTCGATGATAATTCACGATACGGCATATATATAAATATATATTATAATTAGAACCATCCATTTACTCGATATAACTTTTTTAGCATGTAAAACAAGTATTGAACTTTCCTAGCGACGGTTAACTCGCGGGCTCCGGCTGCGAGAAGCGAACGGCGGCGACGGCAACAACGCAGCAAGGTGGTGAGCTCGATTCGGTGTTGGTGCTTGGAGGCTAGGCTAGGCTAGGGTTTTTAGGCTCTGCTCTTTGTCTGCGAGGTGATGGTGATTGCCGGAAAGCAGAGGTGGTGGCCGGCGGTGTCGAGACTTCGGCGTCCGCAAGGTGGTCAAGGAGGCAGGGATGGTCAGGAAGCAGCTGGTAGGGCAGTGGAGTGCTCGGGAGCTTGGTGTCGTTGGTCGCTGGAGATGCCTGGGGCCAGAGATGGTTAGGAAGGTTGCTGGCGGTGAAAGGTGGCTCACGGAGGAGATGGTCGGCGGGGAGAAGCGACGGTGCTTGGAGGGTGAGAGAGGGAGTGGGGTTCGGTTGGAGAGGAAGCTCAGTGGAGGAGTTGGGGAGGGAGCTTGGTGGAATCATTGGCGATGAGAGAGAGGAGGTGGCGGTCGTCGGCGAGTTCGGTGCCGGAGCTTGGTTGGTTTTGGAAAGAGGAAGAGAGATAAAGGGAGATCGAGAGAGTGAGAGGGAGATTGTGACATTGGCGATGAGAGAGAGGAGGTGGCGGTCGTCGGCGAGTTCGGTGCCGGAGCTTGGTTGGTTTTGGAAAGAGGAAGAGAGATAAAGGGAGATCGAGAGAGTGAGAGGGAGATTGTGAGATGGAATGAAGAGAGAGAGAGAGACAGAGATGGAGATATTGGAGAGGGGAGTTCGGTTGCGAGGGAGAGCCTTGTCGTCATGGAAGCGGTTCTCATGGGGTTTGTTGGGGACGAGGAAGAGAGAGAGTCGTTGTGATGGAGGTCCTTTTCGGGTCTCCTTCAGATGTTGTCTTCTGTCGATCTCCTGGTGGATTTAGAAGTGATCTCCTGCTACGTGTGGGTCTCAATGGGTTTTGAGGAGATTGGTGATTTGAAGAGTTTAGCGCCGAGTACCTGCAAAGAAGTCTCGGGGTGGTTTGTACCACCGAGAACCCTCCGACGATCAAGTTAGTACTAGATCCGAGCAGCGTAACGGCTAAGTGGAGTAAAAATGGCTTACTGGACCCCTCTGTGATAGGGGTTTATATAGCAGTGGTGGCACGCAGCAACAGGCGCGAGAATCTCGCCGGCAGTTACGCTCCCGACATCACGCCCACGTAGAGAGTGGATCGCCCATTAATGGGGATCGTGATAGCGTGGAACGTGGGATATTGCTGGCGGAGAATTTGCGCATGGCGAGATTTGCGGAGCGGCGGTTATGCCTGTGAGCGGTGGAGTTGGTCGGAGGACCGAGGAAGACAGCCTCGGCTGGGGAGCTCGGGGACGAGCGAGATGGCCGAGGATTCTTGGTCTTGTGGCAGCTCGGGGCGAGCCGAGGGGCCGAGGAGGCCAATTTGCAGGGGGCCCTGAGGAGGGCCAGCTTGTGCTTGCAGGTCGGGTACAGGGGTGGCCTGGTCGGCCCCTGTGGGCCCTTTCTTCTGAGTCCTGGGACACGTCATCTGCCACGTGTCATGATCTCGGAGATCGCCAATATTGAGAATCATCATTAGCCCCTCACTCTTGTCCCGACCAGCCAGCGGGTCGGGTCAGGAGTGGACTGCCGGGCCGCCCGGGGTGAGCTCCCTCCTAAGGTTTCGTCGGGACGTGTCCCCGGGCTGTCGGTTGTCTTTTCTGTCAGCGAATCAGGGTGAGATCTCTGCATTTAAGGAAGGTGCGCCAGTTTGTGCGTCCTGCCATTGAAGTGACGGTCCACGTGTCAAGCGTCGGTTGGCCGACGCGACGTGTGCAGACCTGCGACGCCTGAAGGGGTGCGGTCCAGTGTGGGAACGACAAGTGGAGCAATCGGAGCCGTTGGACGCGAGGAGGTGTTTTTAGCGGGAGATGAAGGGCGCCGTTGGATGAGGTCGCTTGCGGTGATAAATAGGGGTGGGGCCCATTCCAGGGTCCTTACTCCTTTATATTTCCCCATTCTAAGTCCTGGTTGCTCGGCGCTCGCCTTCTCTCTTCTGCTTTTGTCTCCCGAGGATCTCTCTTCTCAAGATTAGATGTCTTCCTTTGTAGAGTCAGTAGGTGTCGTAGGAGTAGGTCCTAGGGACCCTTTAGTTGAGCCCGAGTCCTCCCGGGGAGTAGGGGTCAGATCCTCTTTCCGGGATCGTACGGCGGGGGCAGCCTCCAGGGAGGAGGCGGTAAATGCTGCCCCCAGAGCCTCGTGTTGGGTGAGGCATGAGGACGAGCTCGCCAATGCTCGGGCTCGCTTCCACATTCCCTCACGTTACACGCTTCGTCTGGCCAAGGAGGGAGAGAGGGCAGACCAAGTACGGGGCAGGGAGATTGCCCTGTATTTAGAAGCTTTTGGGGTGGAATGCGCCTGCCCTTCTCTCCCGAGGTCATCGAAGTGCTGAACTTTTTCGGGTTAGCCCCTGGCCAGTTAGTGCCGAACTCGTGGAGGATTCTCCTCGGGTTCCTGATCCGCCAGAAGTTACAGGCGATTCCCTTCATCTTCTCCCTCCTTGATTCTTCCCTCGTCTTCAAAAATCACTCTGGTGGTCGAGCGGGCTATCCGAGGTGGGTCTACCTTTCTTTTAGAAAGCGACAGGGGGGACCGCCGGGACAGGGGTTGTGGCCCTGCCTTCTTCCATTCACGACTGGAAGAAGAAGTTCTTCTTCGTTTCTCCCCCCCAAGAGGGCGAGGACTGGCCCGTGCCTACAAAGTGGTCGAGGGAGAAATGCTTGCCGGGGAACCAGTCCAGTGACCCCGTCGCGGTGAGAGTGGCATCATGGGAGCCCAACCCTCGTTTCAACGTGCTGCTGTCTGAGAGGGTCCTGAGTTGGGCCGGGCTCAGCCCCGTTGAGTTCGTCGATAAGTTTAGGCTTGCTTTTTGGCTTGTATATTGCTTGTGTCGCTGACTTCTTTGCATTTGGTTTTGTGTAGGACCGATGGACACGGACTCGCTCCGATCTTCCATGCGCCAGCCGAGGAAGGTCGCGAAGGCTAGGGGCGCCAGCTCTTCTCACTCAAAGCATGCCCCGGCTCCTTCTCCTCCGGTGGTCGCATCCCGTGAGCGTTCGGGGGTGGATCCCGCCCCGGGGCCTAGCAAAGTGTCGGGCCGGAAGTGGGCTCGGATTCTGGAGGACCCGGCCTCGGAGGAGGAGATCGGTTCTCCCTCGGAGCCGCTTAAGAGGAGTTCCCAGAGATCTCCCCGGGGCCCGTCTTCGCCGATCATGGTGGAGGAAGGGGGCCTCCAGTTCGCAGTGCCTTCGGGGCTATCCGTCGCGGATAGCCTGTTGCATGAAATAGAGACATTGGCCGGGGGTAGAGTCCCCGGGGGGACTCTCAGGGCCCAGATGGCGTCCATCGCCCAGGAGTCCGTGCAGGTAAGAGTTTGGTTTTTTGTGAGATTCGGTGCCTCCTTCATTTTTCTGATCTCTTTCCTATCTTTCAGGTTCTCCAGCACGTTGCCCTCGCCCTACGCATGGAGGCCGAGGCGATAGCCCCGACGATGAAGGCTGCGAGCCAGCTCGTCTCGCTGGAAGAGAGCTCCAACCGGGAGCTGGAGGCAGTGATGGCGAAGGTTGCCGCTCTGGAGGGCAAGGTGGAGGCTGGGAAATGGGAGGTTGCCCGGTACCGCGAGGCCGCTGTGGCTGCCGAGGCCAAGCTGGAGGATGATCAGGTGCTTGCCGGCAACCTGAAGAAGACGGTGAAGACCCTCCGGAAGGAGCTGGGGGCAGCGGCCGAGTCGGCAAAGTCGGCCGACCTGAGAGCGGCGAAGTCGGCCGACCTGAGAGCGGCGAAGGCGGTGGAGGGCCACATGAAGTCGAAGGACTTCTATAATGACCTGGCCGTGGCCACAACCTTCATCTGGCACGAGGCCCTCGACGCCGTTAAGGCCCGGATGCCGGAGTTCGCTGACGAAGAGCTCCGGGCCGAATACCCCCTCGCGGACGCTGAGGAGCAAGGGAAAGAGATTCCTGACGAGGAAGTCGCCGAGGATCCTGCTCGTCTTGTGGCGGATGTCGAGGATCCCGAGGTCACGCCTGGCCCCGAGGCCTAAAGCCCCCGTCTTCCTTTTCCTTTATTTTGTTGTTTCTGGAATTTTTGTAAGCCTCCGGGCAGTTTGTAAGGCTGGGGAGCCCAAAATACCCTTTGTAAAGACTTTGCCTTCGGTAATAAAACTTTGTTCTTTGGTTTCATCAGTTTGCACTTTATCTTCTGTTTGTGAAGAATGCTCGTAAAATATCTCTGCTTGCACTGTTGGGCTTCCATGTCAAGTCAGCTATCTGTCTAACGATCGTTCATCGAGTTGATTTTGGTCATTTGCCAAGCGCGCCAAACGCTGCTGAGAAGGAGGCATCTCCACGGCCCCGAAGTCGAGGGGGGATCACCCAGACTTGGATAGACCTGATGTCCCTTGTTGGGGCCTTGAATCCTCTGCATGTGATGGGCAGAGGGCCGTCCGCCGTATTTGTGCCGAGCATGAATAGGAAGCCGCTCGGTTGCTCCTTGGCGATGGCTTTTGACTTCTGGCGTTGCGAGCAACGACCACTAGCTGGGGATGGTCGAGTGAGGGTCAGGCTCGACTGCCTCTGGGAGGACTTTGGATCCTTAGCGTTGGAGGGGCTGTAAGAAGCCCACTAAGGATGGCCGGGCAGTGAAACTGCGCGGTTGCCTCTTGGCGAGGGCTTTGATCTCTGGCGTCGTGGGTAAGTAACTACCAGCCTGGGATGACTGAGTGGGGTAGCCGCTCGGATGCTTCTTGCGAGGGCTTCGATCCCTAGCGTCATGGGTAGGAGCTACCAGCCGAAGATGACCGAGCAGGGTAGCTGCTCGGTTGCCTCTTGCGAGGGCTTTGATCCTTCAGGACGGGGACCAAGCAGGGTTACTGCCCGGTGCCTCTTGGCGAGGGCTTTTGTCCTGAAGGATAGCCGAGCGAGGGATCCTCGGGCTAGACTGCCTTTGGGAGGGCTTTCTGATCCCTGGCGTTGTGGTAGGGAAGCTATCCGCCAGGGATAACCGAGCAGGGATGACCGGGCAGTGAAGCTGCGCGGTTGCCTCTTGATGAGGGCTTTGATCTCTGGCGTCGTGGGTAGGCAACTACCAGCCTGGGATGACCGAGCGGGGTAGCCGCTCGGATGCCTCTTGCAAGGGCTTCGATCCCTGGCGTCATGGGTAGAGAGCTACCTGCCGAAGATGACCGAGCAGGGTACTGCTCGGTTGCCTCTTGCGAGGGCTTTGATCCTTCAGAACGGGGACCGAGCAGGGTTACTGCCCAGTGCCTCTTGGCGAGGACTTTGATCCCTGTCGGTTGTGGTAGGAAGCTACCAGCCGGGGATAGCCGAGCAAGGACTTGACTGCCTCTGGGAGGACATTGGTCCTTGGCGTGGGAGGGGCTGTAAGAAGCCTACCAAGGACCCTTAGCCGGGCAGGTTACTGCCCGGTGCCTCTTGGCGAGGGCTTTTGTCCTGAAGAATAGCCGAGCGAGGGATCCTCGAGCTCGACTGCCTCTGGGAGGGCTTTCTGATCCCTGGCGTTGCGGCAGGGAAGCTACCCGCCAGGGGTAGCCAAGCGAGGGTCGGGCTCGACTACCTCTGGGAGGACTTTCTGATCCCTGGCGTTGCGGTAGGAAGCTACCCGCCAGGGATAGCCGAGCGAGGGTCGGGCTCGACTGCCTCTGGGAGGACTTTCTGATCCCTGGCGTTGCGGTAGGGAAGCTACTCGCCAGGGATAACCGAGCAGGGTAGCTGCTGGTTTGCCTCTTGGCGAGGGCTTTGATCCCTGGCATTGCGAGTTGGGAAGATACCGGCCAGGGATAGCCGAGCAGGGGAGCCGCTCGGCTGCCTCTACGGAGGAATTTGATCCTTAGCGTTGGAAGGTTCTTAGGAGGCCGGCTAAGGATAACCGGGCGGTGAAGCTGCGCGGTTGCCTTTTGGCGAGAGCTTTGATCCCTGGCGTTGCGAGTAGGGAAGCTACCGGCCAGGGATAGCCGAGCAGGGGAGCCGCTCGGCTGCCTCTACGGAGGACTTTGATCCTTAGCGTTGGAGGGGCCTTAGGAGGCCGGCTAAGGATAACCGGGCAGGGTAGCTGCTCGGCTGAATCTTCATGAGGTTTCGCCTGACCATCCAGTTGCAGGTATGGGGAACAGGAACGGTCGTAGCGGGTGTGCGCGTAGCATGCGCATTGAATGTGGGGGGAGGCGAAGCACCAGGGTCACGTCGCTCCGATTCTGCCAGAGAAGGCTCGATGATCGCCGCGTGGCAGCGACTTCTTGGGCGAGAGCGGGACTTCTCCTTTACCATTCCCGAGATTATCCACTTCGAAGACGTATACCTCTATGACCAGAACTGCACCGAGGACATGGCGCAGTTGGTATATGGGAGCATCGAGGACCACTTCGGCCGGCTGCTCCCCCGACGCTCCTCCCTGCTGCAGCTGCTGATGTACTCCATCTGGAGGGCGTCGCCGGGGCTTTACAACCCCCTGTCCGAGCAGCTCTATGACGAGGCCGTGGGCAAGCTGCGGTCTCTGAGGCGCTTCGGCCTGATCTCCGCGAACCGGATGGCTCGCTCGGAGGCGCTCGTCCACGAGTGCTACGAGTTGAGGCTTGGGGTCAACACGCTCGGGGGGAACCGAGGGCAAAGGTTGGATCTCGCGAGGCCTCGGCTGGCGGAGATCTTTACCGAGTATCATGAGTAGTGCTCTCTGCACCCCCTTCCCTCGCTGTTGTAATTTTCTTTTTCTTTTTGTATGTATGGCTGAGGAGCCCATAATACCTTTTTTGAATAAATGAGATCTTTCCTTCTTTTCGCAATATTCCATTGATATTTATTAAATTAACAACAGACCCTAGGAAAAGTTTACATTGCCCTAGAAGAAAAGTACATGCTAATAGATGACCTTATTAGCGCGGCCCGAGCTCCCCGGAGACTTGTTGGTCTCCGTGCTTGGCACCGAGTACGGGGCTCTCTGAACGCCGGATTGATCATCTGTCGAAACGAGCATGATCTGGCCGATGGTCAACTCGGCGGGAGGAGGACGCTGCTCCTGCTCTCGGTCGGCCTGCCGTTTGTCCCTCAGGTAGGCGGCGAGGTGCCCCGATCGGATGAGCTCCTCGATATAGTCCCGGAGTTGCTTACAATCCTCCGTGGCGTGGCCCAGCGTCCGGTGGAAGGCGCAGTAAGGGCCCCGGGTTCGCTTCGAAGCCTGACGCGGGATTGGAGGGAACTTGAAGAACCCCTCGCCCTGGGCCTCCTCTAGTAATACTGCGAGGGAGACGTTGAGCGGGGTGTACTCCTGGAACTTCGGGTGATAGGGCTGCTGACGCTCTGGCCTTTTCTTCCCGAGCCCTCTTCTTCTAGTCGGTCCGTTCTGCTCGGGGGAGGTTCGCGTTCACCTCGGACTCCAGCTGAACCTCGTGCTCGGTCCATGCCTTGACCCCGGCCATGGACTCAGGCTGTGCCAACGCAAAGGAGCGTAACCACTCCTTGTGCCTAAGCCCAGATCTGAGCACCGCGATGACGGTCTCGTCCCGGTGCTCGGGGACCTCGAGGAGGGCGTTGTAGAAGCGGGTGATGTAAGCCTTGAACGTCTCCTTGTCCCCGCTCTTTATTGTGAAGAGGTAGTCGACCGTGCGCTTCTGCCGACGGTTTCCAACGAAGTGGCCGAGGAACTGAGTAGCCAGCTCGTCGAAGGCCGAGATTGAGCGAGGCTCGAGCCCTCGGAACCAGTCCCGACCTGCGCGGATAAGAGTGGCTGGGAAGACTCTGCACTGGGCGGCGTCGGGATGGTCCTGGAAGCTCATCCCCGCGGTGAAAGAATCCAAATGGTCTTTCGGGTCGGTTTTTCCGTCGAACAGAGAGACCTTCGGGGGCTTGTTGCGTGAGGAGACGTGGACAGCGAGCAGTCCCTCGATGAATGGCTTGGTGAGCGAGTCGGCGGCGTACTTAGCCCCGTCGCCCGAGAGGTGACCTTCCCGGCGCATGCCCTCGATCTTCTTCTCGAAGGCGTCGAGTCGGCCGTGGTACCCCGAGGATTCGGCGCCTTGTGATCCTTGGCCTCTACTGTGGGAGACCTGCGTCTGGGCACGGCCTCAGTTCCTCTCGATGAGGTTCCTCAGATCCCCGGGTGAGGTGGCTCTCGAGCCATCGCGGCGAGCCCCTTCTGTGTGGCCCCGTCGGGGGAGGGGCTGTCGATCATGCCTATGGACAGGCGAGGTGACCGACATCTCCTCAGGGGGGTAAGGGTCGGGAGGAGGCTCGAGGCGAGGCGCTCTGGCGGTGGACCTTGGTGTGGAGCCGTGGGGCGCCCAGCGGGCCTAAGGGAGTATCGGCCCATGAGATCTGTGGCCAGGAGTCGTAGCTTGCTGATGGTCAGCCGTGCCGACGAGGGCAGAGCCTTCTGGAGGCGGAGGAGCGGCGATCTGGGCCCCTGGCCCGGCCGTCTGGACGCGAACGAGCGCCTCCAAGAGGGACTGTAGCCGATCTATTCAGCTGGCAAGGGCGTTGATGATGGTCACCGGGGGAGGTTCATCCGCGCCTCCGGTGAGAGGAAGACGGCGGCTGGTACCTGGATCTTCAGGGTGGTCGCTCGCCATGTGGATGGAGATCGGAAGGCCAACTTTGTTTTTTGTGGAGTTTTTCCCACAGACGGCGCCAACTGATGGAGGTCCTTTTCGGGTCTCTTTCAGATATTGTCTTCCGTCGATCTCCCGGTGGATTTGGAAGTAAACTCCCGCTACGTGTGGGTCTCAATGGGTTTTGAGGAGATTGGTGATTTGAGGAGTTTAGCGCCGAGTACCTGCAAAGAAGTCCCGGGGTAGTTTAGTACCACCGAGGACCCTCCGACAATCAAGTTAATACTAGATCCGAGCAGCGTAACAGCTAAGTGGAGTAAAAATGGCTTACTGGACCCCTCTGTGATGGGGGTTTATATAGCGGTAGCGGCACGCAGCAACAGGCGCGAGAATCTCGCCGGCAGTTACGCTCCCGACGTCACGCCCGCGTAGAGAGCGGATCGCCCATTAATGGGGATCGTGATAGCGTGGAACGTGGGATATTGCTGGCGGAGAATCTGCGCATGGCGAGATTTGCGGAGCAGCGGTTACGCCTGTGAGCGGTGGAGTTGGTCGGAGGACCGAGGAAGACGGCCTCGGCTGGGGAGCTCGGGAACGAGCGAGATGGCCGAGGAGTCTTGGTCTTGTGGCAGCTCGGGACGAGCTGAGAGGCCGAGGAGGCCAATTTGCAGGGGGCCCTGAGGAAGGCCAGCTTGTGCTTGCAGGTCGGGTACAGGGGTGGCCTGGTCGGCCCCTGTGGGCCCTTTCTTCTGAGTCCTGGAACACGTCATCTGCCACGTGTCATGATCTCGGAGATCGCCAATATTGAGCATCATCACGTTGGGTTCAAAAAAATGGAGAGAGATAACAGAGAGGGAGAAGAAAAGGGGAGTGGTCTCGAGTACGGGGTCAGGGATGTGTATCTCCTTTCAAAAACTTATCAAGTATCCTTTTTTTTTATAGTAACCTCACATGTTCTAAGATTTCCGAACTTTTTTTTCCATACAAAGTTATCCAGGAACTTTCATGTTTTTTACGATTGATATCATGAAGCTTAATAATTGCAAATTGTTATCATGGGTACACTACATGACTTTCATATTTTATGTAATTGATATCAGTAAAATGATATTAATAAGTTGCAACTGAAAGTGGCAACTCTTGGTAACTATCTCTAATTATTGAAGTTCCTGGTATCAAAAGCAACAAAGGTAAAATCTTATAGGTACCTTTATACAATTTAGACTTTTTGTTTAATTAGCAGCCAAAATGACAACAAGTACCGTGAATTAAGAAACAGTGGTAACTTTAGCACATGTCTAGTTGCTATTAAGCAATAACAAGATTAGTTGATATGAATTGCTCCACTTGATTGAAAAAAGGAAAGAAAAATCGATAACTTGCTTCATAAATCAATCATGCCAAACCAAAGAGGGTGTAAACCTGAATGTTCTCGTCTGATCAAAACTTTGAGATATCAAAAGGAAGATTCAATAGTTCTGTTCTTCCATTTCCCAAATCGGACACCCATACGCCGCCGTCGCCATCCTTAAAATGATTAGTAAAGCATATGCAGTTCCCTTTTACAACCGAAGACTGAGACGACGCACGGAGGAAAAACAAGCTAAAAATCTCCCAAACTCTCGACCTCATCCCATTTGCGTCCACTCTCATCAAACACCCTAAATCCCATGGTCCTTCTCCATGTCCAGCAGTATTCTCTCTATTATGACGCGTGGATTAAAACAGTCCCACATTGAAAAAAATATGAGAAAGGCATGGATATAAAACATAATATGAGCCAAATCTTTATAAGATTTGAGCCTTATTGACGAAGCCCGTTTGTATTAAAAGACCGTGTATACTCATATAAATATAAATTTATATTGCCCCCTCGTCCCTAAATATATATAAATTGTTTGGCCTATCTTACCAAATAACCTCCAAGTTTCAAGGTGTGACTCAACCATGCTATTAATTGTGTCGCTGAGCCATAATATTATAGTCCAAAGGGCTGTTGAAAAATAGTAGGCAACAGCCAAGTTTGTGGAGGAATCAGATCGAGGGCGTCAACGTGTCCAGCTCCCCAGCCAAGTTTCAATATATTTTTGTGTTTAATAGCATGATTTAGGAAAGCATGAAATGCTTTTTCTGATGCTTGTTTCAATATATTTTTGTGTTTAATAGCAAGGAAATGCATGATTTAGGAAAGCATGAAATGCTTTTTCTGATGCTTGTTTCTAAAGAAAAGTTCAAGTAAAGTGAAAGAATAGCTTCCAATCAATTAGGTTAATCAAACAAAATCCAAATCCAAGCAACAAAAGCCATGATTAGATTTTCATGATTTTAGTGGTTGTGACGTCGCAATTCCTAAGGATTTTTTCTCCTTTGAACCACACAAATGAAAATGCATTTGAACTTCTAAACAGTTTCATTGGGCCCACATAAAAATCTCTTTACTTACCTATATTCATTCAAAACACATACTCCCTAAAACTTTGATAGTTTTTTTCACTAAATTACAGTTATTTTGACTGTTTTTAAAGGTAACTACCCAACTTTTTTTTTTGGAGTGCGGTAAGGTTTCTTGAAGTGATACATTGCCGGCAATGAGGAAGCCATTGGATGATGCCCACGCCAATGTTGCTGCCCGACAAAGCGAGGAAAGGTGATTGGATAGGTGATAGGTCTTTTGTTGGGTGAAGCTGCAGAAATGGAGCATAAATTTTTGGTTTCGGTTTCTGAAGGTGGATCCCGCCCTGTTTGGGAAATTGGAATGGAGATTTTAGATAACCGAAGTTTCATAAAGTTATCTAAGCTTAACTCCAAAATCTTAACGATGCTGTGTTTGGCATGAATTTTGGAGTTTAATAACTCCGGTTAACAAAACTCCAAAATTGAGGTAACTCGAGTTTACAAAACTCCAATCCAATCTAAACTCCAAAATTTGTGAGAAAACTTCCATTTTGGAGTTTACATAAGTTCAAAACAACCTTTGGTGTTTGAAAACTCCTAACCAATACATCCATCAAAGTTAAGTTCGTAAAATGGAGATAGTGGGTATGCAAATCCACTTAAAAATAAACTTTAGTTTTCCTAATTTGGTATCCTAAATTTTGGTTAAGCAAAAATGTTAATAAAATAAGTTTTGAGGGGATTTATATAAAATACATAATTATATATGTCATGGCCCCCGCACCTAAAACCCTTGCCGCTTCTCCCCCTTTCCCACGCTCTTTTTCTCACCCCCTCCGTTACGTTCTCCCTCTCTCTCGCATCCCTTTGTCTCTCATTTTGTCTCCCTCTCTTGTTTCTTCATCTACCGTCTCTCTTTACGTCTCTCCCTATCTCTATAATATCACTTTATAACATCTGTGTTTTTCAAATACATAATAAAAGGTTTTTTAAAAATTATCCTTGTGTTAAAACATTTTTCTTAAAGAGTTCTGGATAATGTTTGGAAATAATTTATTTATTTTTAAAGCTAATTAATATAATTTTTAGTAATTTTTAAATAATTAATTTGAATTTTTAGAAAAGGGTGAAGATTTATAAGATATTTTTAATACAGGAAAGGAAAGTTATTATTGACCAAATTTTGTTACAAATAGAAGAAAACATTAAAATATATTTTCCTAATTTTTCTAATATTTTAAACTAATTTTTCCAATTAAAAATCCATTTTTAATTAAAACAGTTCTGTTTTAAAAGAAAAAAATAAATTTAAACCTGCAAGGAAACGGGGGCCGTTGGATCATCGATCCAACGGCCCAGATTTCCCCGCATGGGGAACATGCGCTAGGGGCCCACGCGCCCATATGGGTGTGGATAACGGTGGAAGCGAGCGAGCAGTGTAAGGGCTCGTAATAAGTGCGGGTTCGGGAATGGGTCGGACTGATTCCGGGTCTTTTAAATACTCGAAAACCCTATAAAAATACCCCATTGCTTTCTTTTTTGTCTCAAAAATTACTCAACAAAATATATTCTGAAAAAATATCATGTTCTTCGTTTTCTCGACACCGACGCCGTGGTGCTGCCTGTTCTTTCAGCGAAAATCCAAGAAAGGAGATATTCGCGTTACGGTGCCGCACGACGTTTTTCGACCCGTTCTTTCACTCGTCTCAAAAAGGTGGGATCCGTCTCTCCCCCTCTCGATACAGTTACTTGGGAAATGTTTCAAACAAATGTGCATTCTCCACTTTTTTTGATTCTATGCATGCTAGATCTGTCATATATACCAACTGCACTCTAAACATTTAACACGGTTATGTTAGTTATATTTGTTAGCTTATAATCGATGACCACGACCAAATTGACTTTTGTTACCTTAAACTTAAAACACGATATGTACCCACACTCCATAAATGAAAATTATTCCACAGGAAAACGACCAACCCCCACTCTTTCATGCTCATGCTATAATACATTAATACGTCGTTATGCTGCCATTTGTAAAACGATAAAACACCTTTAATATTTCTAAAATCTAGTTACAATTAAATACCACAAATGTTTTCAAAAGTTAGAGTTTTATAAACTACCACTGACTTTTCCAAATTAGATTTTTCCGTAAAAATACTTTTTACTTCTGAAAGTTAAGATTTTAAATAAAATAGCATTAACTTTTGAAAGTTAAGGTTTCATTCAATACCTTTAACGTTTAAAAGTTAAGTTTTCCATAAAATCGTTCTGAACTTACCAATGTTAAGCTTTTCACAAAAACACCATTAACTTTCCAAACAAATAAAGGACAAAAATAAGTTTTGCTAAAATACTCTTAACTTTTAAAACTGCGTATTTTTACATAAAACACCTTCGATACTTTTAAATAGTGTATTTTACATAACACCCCCGAGACTTTAAAATGGTGTATTTTTACATAAAACCCACTCGAGAATTTAAGTAACATATTTTTACATAAAAACCCTCGATGCTTTAAATAGCGCATTTTTACACAAAACCACCTTGAGTTTCCAAAACACCCTAAAAGGTCAAAATGTAGTAATTTCACAAAAAAACCTAGGATGACTAAAACTAGTCTTTTCAATTAATTAGATGGCTGGTGGATTTTATTGATATTTTATCTCTTGAGTCTCGAGGAGCTGAAGATAAGGATTGTTTCCACTTGCACAACCTTCTATATAAGCAGAGTGAGTTCGAACCTTTATAGAAACCAAATCGCATGAGTAATGTCCTACACATAATCCAACTCATGATAGACTATACGACATGTTGTCTAGTACGGTTAGGGTTAGACGTGCCAACCTAGCTATGGAATACTATGAAGATTGATATATGGGTAACCTTATCTATGAAGATCCCGGTATACGGATGACCTTATCACTGTTAAAATTTCATGCCTAGAAGAATTATGCGCTAGCACCAACTGGTACTACTACATCACTGAATAAAACCGGGGCTGGACAGCTTGATTAACCAAGCTTGTATTACGGGTCTCAGATTCCCCTTTTTATTGACCACGGTCCGAGGAGTGAAACGAGTACTATTCACTCTCACTGTTGTTCTGTGGCCCCAACGGAATAATCGCGAGAGTCCGGAACTCTTGCCTACCAAACCAGTACGATCATAATTCTTAGTAGATACCTAATATTGTCTGCCACTACATTCATATGATATCATGCATCACACACACTTTTTTCTTTACATATTTTTCCTTATGAAACATCCTACCTGAGTTTATCTCGCCGACGAACTTCCTTTTCCTTCTATCCCTTCCTGGAACATCCGTTAGATGCGGACAAGCTGCGTGAAGAAGACAAAGGAGTGGATCCCACGGAGGAGGACTATGCCGACCTGATGACCAGTTATTAAGAATAGTTCTTTTTCATTTTCCAGTAGCGCACATGTTTAAGGCTTGTCCTTTTGTTTTAATGTAATAAACTATCTTTATTTCAGTTCTCCGTGATTTAATAAAGATTTTAGCTAATGATAATAAATGCTTTTGATTTTATTGTGTTTGTCTTGGTACATTACCTGCTTGTTATTTTACGCTTAACGTAACTGTATTGAGTTGGACTAACCTCGGTACAGCTAGTTTGTGGAACATGCCACGTCACTGCTTCAGTACTTTGAGAAACGGGGCCCATCGCTTCTCTCTCTAACATTTGATTCTTCATCGTTTCTCTCTCCCTCCCTCTCTTTCTTATATCGAAGTCTACATGCAAATCATCTCATCTTTTAACCGGAGTTCTTTCGTCGAGTATATATGGCCTTGATAACAAGTAGCATGATGTCTCCGACCTCTTTTTCCAACCTTTCGTCCTCCTAGTAAGAGGTATAGATCAAATTCCTTTTACTAAAATACATATGAGGATAAAAAATTCTTTCAACATTTAATAAGTACTCTAGATATCTTAGAATGCGATTTTTTCCTTAGATTCAAGGTGCAAGTTCATGCTCAATTTATGTAAATAATTTATCGGAGCGACTTTCGATATAGAATATATTAACTTTAATATTTAATTGCTCTAAAGATCGTTTTGAAGGAGTAGAGACTTGAAGCTACTTGGGACTTGAAACTCTAACAAGTATTGTAAGTGGGAATATATTATTTAACAATATTTGTAAATATTTGGTGCTTGTCCTTTATAGATACCTGATTGGTTGATGTTTCGTGTGTGATGCTTATGTATGTATGTATGTATGTATGTGGTTGTGTGTGGAGTATGTTGATGCTACGTATTAGTGAGCTAATAAGTTTTGTTTTGAAACTATCACGAGTATATATGAGAAATGATTCTTATGCATGTAATGAACTCATTGACGTAAAGTTATATGTGTAAGTCGATGTCGCACACCCCACACGGTTTGTGGGGAGGCGGAATTTAAAAAAAAAACGATTTTAAACTTGCAACATCGACCTATCATCCAGGATCTTTTCGGAATCCCTAACTAGCTAAACACTTAGAGCTTCTAAACTACTATGATAGAGTTTTATACATCCTTAATTCTAGTCCTTCGGCTCTTCTTATCCTCTTCTTAAGCTCCCAAAAGGTGAGGATCTAGCTTGGTCGTCGGTCTCCTCGTGTCAAAGACGATTCACTCGAGAGTATATGGTTCAAGCTCCAATTTCTAAACCGGGATAACTAAAGTACCTAGTTCGCTAATCTAAATAGCTTAGAAGATGTAGAGAGTTAATTGGAGTATTTTATCTCAAATGACCCTATGATTCACAACACATGTGAGGGTTAGGGTTTTGAGAAAGAAGGAGAAGAACAGTGGAGAGAGAGTGAGAAAACACAAATGAACAAGTGTTGTGAGCAAGTGAAGAATGGCTAATCTTTTCTCACACCAAGCATGCAATATTTTCAATAGAAAATTATTACCATACTTGAATAGTAAGTGCAAACCAATAAACAAAGGAATTAGCCATGCTTCATCCATGCCACAAATATCTTCATTTCCACCTCATTAATCTATTTTCAAAAATAGATAAAACCAATAATGAGGTGTCCCCTTCCAGAAGCATCTCTTGTAAAAATTACAAGAATGCCCTCACCGTATATATATACCCGTACTCGTACTGCAAAAAATATGAATACAAAGAGATAAACATAATCCAATAATATAATACTAGAATCTGGCTTAATTCTAAGCCCACTAGTATTATCCGTCCGAACAACATCCGTGCAGCTAGTATACGTATATGATCTGTAATGACCCCAAAATCTTTATACATTTGTATTATCTCTCTTCAATAATATACCGTATTTATTTGTACTTGGTATTTTCCTTTTTCTATTAAATTTATTATTATTTTATTCCTCAATCTATTATGTATTTTTTTCTATGTACAATTTCTTTTTCTTATATTTAAGTTTTTAACTTCTCATTCTTATTTTTCCTTTCATAAATATTTAACCCAAATCCATTATTCTTATTCTCTACAGCCCATCTAAAAAGCCCATTTTCTTTTTAAGCAACAACATATAATTAATTCTAATTAAATATGTGCATGAACAACCTTGTAGCTTATTGGTTAAGTCCTTGTATTGTTATTCCATAAGTCACATGTTCAAATCCTCATTCTTGCAATTATTTTTTTTCATTTTTTATTCTTCTCATAACCTACAAATGAGACCTTTCATTTCTCTTTTAATTCTCATGTTGAATGCATATATTATTATACATAATTCACTATTACACCATCTTTATTGTCCTCATCTATCTTTTCCTTCCTCACATTTTTCTATCTCTCACTTCTTCCTCTTCACCTAGAGTCCAACAAGAAGAACATAAAGAAGTCTTCAAGAAAGTCTCGCTACTAACGCGAAACTACCGGAGGATAGACAAGCCCGGTGACAATACCGGCTTGTGCATGTAAGTCCCTTCTCTCTTTCTTTCCTTCCATCTCTTTCTTTTTCTCTTTATATTTCTCTTATTTTATATTGCCATGAAAAACTTCTCTTGACATATCATAGTTCCTAAATAATTAATTAAATGGATACATATATAAATAATGAACACACAAACATACACACATATATAGTTTGTAAAGTCTTTTTCATTACTCTCAATTCACATGTTAACATTTCATAGTGACCAATTAGGAGTGCATGTTTGTTGTTTTATTTTAAATCACTTTATTTAAAGTTTGTAAAATAAAATGAAGTTACGAATAAATACCATTGGTTTTCTCATTTCTCACATACGACATATCAATACCTTTAATTTTAAATTAATTTTTATAAATTAATTTTTAATTCTGAAAATTTCATGAAATTTAAATATGATAGAATATATTATTTTGTACACGCTGTAAAAATTTTAGATCGATCCGCATAACGGTTTAGGAATTACATCGTATTTATTCACTGATCGTAAAACAGAAAACTGCAGTTATCGGTCAATTTCTAGGACATATAACTTGGTATACCGGTATCCAAATTGAGCAAACTCAGGTGTTTTTGATATCTACATCGAATAATATAGATTTTCTTAGTTTTATAGTTTTACTGAAAACCCATCTAAGATAAAGAAAACAGCGTTACAATATTAAGTGACGGATCTGGACAGAATCTGTTACGATTCGCACACTGTTTTTAAATTGGACATAACTCGAACACCCGATGTCCATTTGTGACAAAATTTAGATGTGTAGATGCACCATTGATAGAACTATAATTTTATGTATATTATATTACTTAGGAATGCATGAAACAATCTGATATAGACTTTGCAATAGAATAAATAGTTGCTGTCCAGAAATCTGAATTTCTGTTTTGAATGCTGATATTAAAATGATCATAACTAGAGCTTCAGAAATCCAAATCATATGAATCTTGGTGTTTTCGATAAGTACATCGAAATACCTACAATTTTATAATAATTTTTGTAACCTGAAACCCGATAGAAATTAACTCAAACTGCGTTTTAAAAATATGTGACGGTGCCGAATAGATTCTGATGTTTTTTGCGCGACGATACGAAAACATATATATCTCTCAAACCGGTAGTCGTATTTAGGTGAAACTGGAACTCACGCATGCAAAACATTTAGAGCCATATTTCTGTTTATATTCCTCATTCGTTCAACTTGATTAATTAGTCGTACATGATATTTCTTTACAGCATTGTTTATGGTAGTTACTCGAATAATATACTTGACTCATTTCATACTATTCGTACTTGTATACATATTTATCTTGATCATTAAATTGTTGTATGTACATAAAGACGATAATTTAATACTTGAGTTGTATTTTGAAAACTATACAAAAGTATTTTTACATAAAACCCCCTCAAGTTTTATAAATTACCCTAAGAACCCTAGCAATTATAAGACTTCGATTCACATCCCTGATTGTCTGATTCGGATTTGAGTCTGATTAATCAGACTTGAATATAATTCAAGTCAATCTACAAACTACAAGATTCCAAGTCAATATGAACACATGAATCTATGAATACAATTATCAACTTATACAATTTGACTGAACCGAACCATGGATATATATTCCTTTTATATGATTCTCAGTATTCCATTTACATGACTCCACGGTTACAACCGTTTCCTGATATCATGGTTTCGGTCAGTCAGTCAATCAATCATACAACCAATACAATTTACAAGATAACAATACAAACAAGACATCGCGGGGTTTAAGGGGTAGATTGGTACGGAAGGTGTTAAAGGTGGCACGAGGTTGTCAGATTTAATACACCTAACATGAATCCAGTTGCTGTTGTACCGTGGCATAAACGGTTCCTTGTACTATACGTGCCTCTAGTCTCTGGCATATAGAGACTCCCCTCGTATACACTGGCATTCTTCTGTATCAAGCTACAAACAACAGCGTTAACATAATATTACAACAATACTATACAACTTTAAAAGATATCTTCTTATTCTGTCTTTTTCTACTTTCCTCTTACCTTTGGGACTTACCGAGCGACCTGTTCGCTGACGACATTCTGTTTCTTTCTTCTTTGAATGTCGTCAGGTGTTTTGGACCCGGCAGAGATCGAACAATCGCAAGAAGACATGGAGCAATTTTCCGAAGACCCTGCACTTTAGTTTCATTGTACACTTTTCCTTCCTGTACTTTTCATTTCATGTTATGCCACTGTTTAGGCATCTTTTTATTTCAGTTGTATTACCTTTCATACATTGTACAAAGAATGTTAATAAATAAAAGTTGTTCTTTTTATTTCTTGTCTCTTGTGTATTTATTTTATATTGCTTAGATACGCTTAGCGTATGTACTTCTGAGTATATACGTAGCGGGCCTCGTCGCGTCCCCTTCGTCGTAAACTGGGAAGCGGAGCGTGACATGATCGGAACCCTGCACGTAAAACCATACGGCCTCTACATCGTTTCGTCTGAATCAGGAAAACCCTCTATGTGGGACTCTAAAATCTCGACAGTATGTTGGCGGTGGGTTTAACCATAAGTCCGTCAGTGACACCAGCTGTACGTAATGGCTACCCAGGTACCTGTCGAAAAGGAAGGCCGACAAGCGAACTCATCCGAACCCCTACTGATTCTATCCGTGACAATCTTCGTACAGTCCGGTCTATTCGTCTAAGAGAACCGCATATCGGGCCTAAGGGGTGGTAAACGTCAGACCCCTAATAGCGCAATAAGTCGTGTCAGAGTAGAGCCCGATACACACTAAGAAACTACTGGTGTACCTACCAGTAAATCTCACTTGCCCTGGACAGGGACTTTGTGTATTGGCTAACCATACACGGCGCGATATCAACTCTCAATGCCGGGAAAGATGAATCCCTTCTAACCCCTACTGCCTCCAAGTGGTTCGGAACTGCACCCAACCACTACCTGTTTGAATGACACATTTGAGCCGTCGTCAGGTAGTAATCTAAGTACAGTGGGAACACACTCGAGACGAATAGTGATGTCAAGTCTGTTGGAGATAGTGCCCTCAGAGTCAATTATTGGATCACAGGCACGTGATTGCAATGATTGATGGAGGACCTATGCCTGTAGGACAGTCTTACTCAAGATGATGGTATGCTATCTGGTTTATCTTTATCATCGTGTACTGCTTTAGGTGACCTTACAGGTCACTATTGCACGTTGATAGAGCCCTTAGGATTCTTGCTTGACGACCGGCAGTATGATGGCGATCATATACGTGGGAGCTGGGGTCTATAAGCACATCCTTAAAAGGTCCCTAGTCGTGAGAGTTTTCGAGACAGGGCATCGATACTCCAGAGTATACTAGTGTATACAGTCGAGACCCCGACGAGGGGCGGTGGCCGGTCTCACAAGCCACTGGTATCAGTTTGTTCACCTAAGATGTATACATGTGCTCATTGGGTTATGAGTACACCGGACAGGACTCGCCGGGAACATGCTAGTTGGTCTTATACCTGACGTCAGATAGCAGTTCCCTGGTGACATGTGTACAGGTTAGTTCATCGACCTGAGATCGTCATTTGTCTCATGTGAGTTCCTACTGTACTTTGATTACTACCCTACTACGCTCAAAGGAGACGTGCAAACAGGTTTTAGTTGGGTACAGTCCCGAGCCACATGGAGGCAGTGAGCGGATCTGCAGGGGTTCGTCTCTCCCGGTATTGGGGGTGAGGTCGCGCTGTGTCTAGGAGAGCCATTACACGAAGTTCTTGGCCAAGGCAGGAGATTTACTGGTAGGTATTCCAGTAGTAACTTAGGGTGTTCCGGGCTACACTCCGACACGACTTGTACCGCTTTTGGGGGTCTGACTTTTACCAACCCCCTAGGCCTGCCATGCGATGCTCATAGACGAACGGACCGGACTGTACGGATATTGTCACTGACAGACTCAGTAGGGTGTCAGGATGAGTTCGTTCATCGACGTCCTATTTGGTCAATACCTGGTAGCACATTACGTATGGCTAATACCTTTGACGTGCTAGTGGTTAAATCCACAGCCAAAGTATTGACGAGTCTTTAGAGTCCCCCACAGACCGTTTCTCAAGTTTCGGGCGAAACGATGTAGAGGCCGTATGCAGATATGGCAGGGTTCGATCTTATACGTGTGGTATTGCACGGATCATGATCGGACGGATTATACTAGCGGGCTTTGGTTTAAGCCGGATCCTACTATTGTACAGTGTAGATTTTGTCTCGTTGTATTTGTATTCGGTCGGAATACAAATGCGGGTATGTATATACAGTCGCGGGGTTTTCCTGTAATTTATTACGGGATCAGTTTTTGGAAGTTGTCAGTTTGCATTCCGTTTCGGCCATTTTCCTTTGTTTCTTTCCTTGGCTGAAAAATGGTGGAGGAGGGCTTATTTGCAAATGTGCAAATTAGCAATTTGGAGGATTGTTTTTTCAAGTTGTTGCATCATGATGGTTCCACCATCACTTGACTTCCTTGGATAATCATTCCTTGACTTTTGTGTGATGAGATGAGTGATGGGTTTTGGAGTGAGGTTTTTGTTGTGATGATTCTTGATCATCATCACCCTTTCTCTCTCTTTGATGTATTATTGCTTCCCTCCCTTTTTGCTTTACTCTCTCTCACTCTCCTAGATATGGCCGGCCACAACAAGATGGGGGGCGGTCCCATTTTTTTGGTGGGGTTTGTTCTCATTTTTGCTTGCAAAATTCCCTTTGTTCATCACAAAATGCTTGCACCTCCTTCTCCACTAAATACATGGCAACTTCCTTAATCCCATTGAGACAAAGTAATCCACACTTAGCCTACAGTATCCTTGGGCAGGTCGGCTTACCAACTTCGTGCACGAGTTGCCTCGGTCCAGAGGTGGGAGCCCGTAAAAGAACCCGGCGATGTGGTGCCCTTCCGACGAGGAGATGAAGACCGGAGATTCCGCGGGGAGATCGGGACGACGACGAGAAGACCGAAGGACACGGATCGCTCGGTATATCTCTCTACCCTTTCTGTAGTTAGCTAGGAGTAGGTTAATGGCCCGATCCGGGTTTTATAGTGCGCGGTGGTGCCGTTTTAAAAGTTAAAGAAAAGTATCGTTTCCGCATTTTGGCCTCGGATTGAAGGCCGGGGCGCCGTCGTGCACTTACACTGGTATCAGAGCCAGGCCATTAACCTAGTCTAGATTGCTCTAACGTGTTTACAAGTTCGATCGAACGAATTTCCAAAAACCACATTTTCCATGCATCAGTTTCTGTCGAATTTTTCCGGTCGTCAAAAAATTATTTGGTACATTGGAAAATTACGTGCAGGGTTTTTTGAGAATTCTGTGAAAATTTGGTCAGCTGATATTACTGTAGCGCGGCGGATCAGCGGCCAAAACCATATTTGGGCCGCGGATCCGCCGCCGTTTTGTGTCCTAACTGCACCAAATTTTTACAGTGTGCTTCTGACATGGAAATAGGGTTTTTGGTATATTCTTTTTAGGCCCAGATTTTCTTTGAGAGCTACAGTAGTACTTGGGGCCCACTTGGGAAAATTTTGGTCGGTCGAAAATTTTAAACATGTTAGTTCACGGTATTTACATTATATCTGCGACCGTGAATGTCATTTGATCGGTAAATCATGTCTAACTGCTATAGCCCTTTTAGACGGATTTGCGAACGTGACATTCACGTTGATGTTCTGTGTTGTGCTGTGATGTTGCGGATTGTCGTGGTGGATAGCCTGAATGCAATGGTAGTACAGTTTGGTATTTTTTATGTATATTTGATATTGCGGGGCGAGCATCTGACATGTGGACTGCCGTCACTGCCTGTTTGTATATTATTCTTTTGGGGCACGACCGGGCTGAGGTCGATGTACCCGTTGTATGTATATTTTACTTTCTGTACTAGGATTACCCCGCGGTGGGGTGCACGGATAGACGGATTCTAGAGGGCAACGAGCCCGCATCTCATGGCTTTGAGACGGGGGGGCTTTACTCTAGAATTGGCGGGCTATTCTCCGCACTCGTAGGGGGTATAGGTTGACCCAAGGAGGGGTGCCAAAGTTACCGGTTTCCATGAAGTGCTGGGTGGTCCATTCACGTTGCTGAAGGGGGCTGCCTCGCTTCAGGTTTTGGCGGGTAACTTGCCGCGCCCGTAGGGGTCTCGCATTTCATTGCATAGGCTATCCACACGACCAGGGGAACGTCGGGTTTTCAGTAGCGGCTCTATGAAACCTGGGGATCCCAGATATCTGTATTGTTCTGTGATGCTTATTACATTTCTGTGATATTGCATTTTATCACGCCTTGAGCGAATATTATATATTGATATATATACTAGTAGATGTTGTATATGTTTTGCATCCGCGCTAGTCCAGTCCCAGCTCTGTCGTTAGTTAAGTAACCTAAATGGTAATGACGGGACCCAGTGGCGAATGCGGATGGCATGTACGTACATCTTTATTTTCGTTCTTTATTGGTGTGATCAATTGATGGGACTGCGTTGATTCGGAACAATGCAAGCTAAACAAACATATTCTGATGTTGTTGGAACAATTTTCAAAAAGCTATTATTGCAAGGACGTTCACTTTTGTTTTGCATCGTGGTATTCAGTTGGAATATCCTGCACCTCAGTCGACAAGGCAAGGGCCGAGATCCCTTCACCGGGAGTGACCCCTTGGACAGAAGTTTGCATCAGGGTAATAACTTCACTATAGTCGTTTACTTTTGCTTTGCATCGTGGTATTCAGTTGGAATATCCTGCACCTCATTCTACAAGGAAAGAGTCGAGATCCTTTCACCGAGAGTGACCTCTTTAGCAAAGGTTTTCGCCACTATATTTTTATAAAAGCTATCCGGTTCCTTCAACGATATCAAGTTCATTACGTTAAAGGTTTTTTACCAAAAACCATTCGTAACCCTCCGTCATTTCATATGGATAGTCAATAGTATTCAAGCTGTGTTTGTTGGCCAAAGTCAAGGCACAGTGTTTGGTAGCTATTGGGTATTCATATGCAGCATAGATAGATGCGTTGGTTTGGGACAGTCGTACTGCCTTGTTGGCCAAAGTCAAGGGTAGGTACGGGTGGGTTCAAATTAATCTGGAGAATGACGGGTAGAACTTGACATGTGACTTATGATTTGTTGGCCAAAGTCAAGGTCATAAGAGCATGGGGTAAAAATCGCATCGGGGGTTTCTAAAAACAAAACTGAAACTTGCCAGATATGCGCATACCTTCTGGAGTGTGATAACGTGAGCGGATTCCGTCACGTTATCATGCGATGATAGTTGGATCCCGATTCCCACTGATGAGTTGGTTTACTCCTCGGGTGATCCCGACTAATTTTTCTTTCAGGTTTGGAGAAGAATTTGACGTTACAGTGGGAGGTTTTCCTGATTAGATAAATTGATAACCATTCTGATCTAGATTAGAGTGCACGTTGAGTGTTTCTCTTCTCTCTCTCTTTGGCAGCGACCATGACCCGACCCTAGACTATGAATCAGTGACCAAATTAACCGAACCTTCTTAAATACTGACTTTTGGATTGTCAGAGTTGCAAACCTCATTGCCACTCCTACTTTTACCCTTTTCTCCTGGACACCCCGTATTACTACGAACGTCCACTTCCATTGGATAAAACCATCGTATGGTTATATACGAACTCGATGGAATTTATTCGAGGATGGTTTCCGGTTCTGGAGAAAACGAATAGGACTATTCATTTGTCTTTTCCTTTTACCTTCTCTCAGGTTGCGAGTGCTCCTTGGATTATGACAGTACACCTATTACACAAATTGGATAGTCTTCTTCCAAACCATAGGGTGGTGCCGACCGGTAGGATATGAAGAAAACCAATTAGCCTAACGATGGCGTACAGAAGGCAATAAGTTAAGACAAATAAAGGGATTAGAAGGAGGGCAAAGTAAATTGCGACTACTATTCACGACCAAACCAAGTATTTCATTACAACTCCCACTTCACCTTTGTATTTCTCCAGGACACTCCGTATCACTACGAAGATCCACAGTTTATTGGATATTCCATCGTATGGTTATATACGAACTCGAAAGGAACTTGTTCCAGTTCGGGGATGGATTCTGGTTTAGGAGAAATAGGAATAAGGTTTATTCAGGTGTCTTTTATCTTCACCTTCTCTCGCATTGAAAGTGCTCCTAGGATTAGGACAGTACACCCATTATGCTTATTGGATAGTCTTCTTCCAAACCATAGGCTGGTGCCGAACGGTAGGGAAGGAAGAAAACCATTTGGCCTAAAGGGGTGTGCAGAAGGTAATGACTAAAGACATATGAAGGGATGTGGAGAGATGGCAAAGAGATATACGGTTATAGTTGTGAATCCGATAATGGAAGAGGCATTACTAGGAATACCCGGATACCCCTACGAAACATTTCAATGTTTCAGTTTCACTGTAGACTGTTAAAAGAAAACTGATTTCCCAATTAGCCCTTACTCTAGGGTATGTATTTACCAGGTACGATTCTCACATCTGTATGGTTTTACAGATGATGAGTGGGAGTAAGTTATTGGGAATTCGGTGATTGTCCTCATTATATCGGAATTCGTTGTAATTGGTGATATTTGAGGAAACCACCTGGGTTGTTTTCCAGACGGCAAATATTTGGTTTTGAATATCCGCTGTTATGCACTAATTTCAAATTGATATATCTGTACGTCTATTTTTATAGAGTGAGATATAACTTTTTGAAATTATGTCGATGAAATTTACCTATATCAGTTGATGATTAGGTAAAGTGCATTAAACAGCGGTGTAATTCTTCTTAACCATAAGTACAGTTTTCAACTTACAACACACAGGAAATGAGTTATTAAACTCAAGGGACTTATACAGAGTATTGTATGTTGTCCAGAGTCCATTAGGACAGATGGGTTGGTACTCGTACTGTATTCTGTTTACTTGTGACTTCTCTGGTTCTTAGACATGTGTTTCGTATAAACACAAGGTCCAAGTTTTGAGAAGTTATAAGTATAAGATTAAAGTAGAGAACCAGGTATTGCAAGTATCAGGATTCTTCAAGGAGATCGAAGATATAGATACTTGTGTATGGTAGTCAGTTGATAGTAATTGTAACACCCGAGCCCAATAATACTATGTATATTACTAGTTGAGGGTTGTGGTTTGCTCATTCCCAATTTTCCTGATTTTCTGGTGTTTATTGCTAAATTTTACCCGGTTAAGTCATTTTGGCACATAACAAATTCTAACTCCGAAAATGAAATTTAAGATGTCCATGTTAGCCTACTCGTCGCCACTAGTCGCGTGGTAGCGTCCGCGTGTCGAGATTCCGTTCCGTTTGGCTAAACGGGCAAGTTTGGGCGACTACGCGCGCGTGCAAGTGTCCGACTTGGGGGCATGCATTTTAATCATTAAACACCTATTTTCAAAATTTGGAACCCGCTTAAAATCTTATAATTTGAATTTGGAACATTTGGGCGCAACCCGGGCGCGATTTGGAAATGTTTCATTTCGCGCCAAAAAGGGCCCGTTTCAATTTAATTTATAAAACTTATATATATATATATACGAATAATTCCAACGGCCAAATCCACTCAAATCCTATTCCAAATATTTTTTCTCCACTTGGCCTCAGCCAATCGCAGCACGAGTTCCCTTCGCGTGGGCCCCGCTCCTTTCCTCATCTCTCTCTCTCTCTCTTCTCTCAATCTCTCTCAAATCTCTCTCTCTCTCTCTCTCTCAAATCCCTCTCTCTCTCTCTAATCCCTCTCTCTCTCTTCCTCTTTATATACGAACCATGCAGCCGCCTCCCCAGTGCTTCTGCCTCGCCACGAACCCACGCGAAACCCCAACCCTAGCTCACGCAGATCTCACCGCCGATCCCCCGCGACCTCGCCGTCGCCGCCCTCGCCACCACGAGACCGCCGCACTTGCCTCCTTCCGTTTCCCGACGACTTCCGCTCCTTCCCGCACTGCAACCCATTCCCGACCTCGCCTCCACCCTCGTAGACCTCGCCGTCGACGTCGCCTCCGACCGTCGACGCCTCCCACGACTCCCTCTCACACCCCTCGTCGAGACCTCGTCGTCGTTCCCTCCTCCCCTCGCCGGAACAGTGAACCCTAGCCTTCATCCTTCGCCTACCCCCACTGTTCGCCGGAGAAACGTGCCGGCGACCTCGTCGACGCCACCTCCGACCACCTCCCTCTCTCCCACAACCACCAGTGCCGACCACACTCTTCCCCACTCACCGCAGCACCCTATTCCGCGCACACCCGAAGCCTCCATCCTTGCTGCAGCCGCCGCCGTCGCTTCGCCGGCGATCCATCGCCGTCGGCCTCATCACAGTTGCCCCTGTTCCTCCTCTGTAAGCATTCCTTTACTTCCTTTGGTGCAAACCCCGCTGATCTTGCATGTTTATCGTATTGCTAACTTCGCTCTTTTGTCGTTGCCGGAATCCGACCGTGCCGTCTGACGAACCCGACGCTCCAGCGAAGTCCCCTGGTCCGTGTGATCCCGTTGACCTCTGTCGGGACTCGATCCGTGGCCCGTGCTTCCATATCGCAGTTTCTGCCGACATCGCATCCGTGTTTCGGTTGCGGAACCGCCGAGGCAAGTATCTGAATACTTGCTTAACATGCTACAACTTAACCATCATATTATAACCACACAACTAATATAATATCGATACCTGTTATAACTTAGAATTGCTAGCCACGATTATTCGTAACTTTAAATCAATGGAAACATTGCTCGCTTTAACCGGTCTGCTATTAATTCATACTTAACTAATCAAACCAAGTAGATCATCCCCACTTCATTGGTTAAAATCACTCCTGAGACAATTATTATGCTTAGTTCAAATTCATATAACTCCATTGTGTATACTATCGATATTGTTTCATCTTGTGGCTCTTGCACCTCAAAGGTGCGTGAACCGGATTAATATGAAAATACAAACATCACTGTGTTCACATAGAATAATATTTGCTATTTACTGTTTCCTGCCACTGTTCATTACTTGTTACTATACCTGTTATCATCATATACCTGATTGCATTACATATTGACCGATCTTGATATACCTGACTCATGTACTGATACACCGGACATGACACCCTGTGCATATCGACTCTACCTGTTGAAAGTAACCTGACCTGTTACCTGATCTCAGGCCTAATGCCGACAAACCTAACCATTCCTGCTGTCGATCCAGACAGACCTACCTTTACTTGACTTGTGTTGGCATTAGTCCTTGACCACTGAACACCTGACCTGACATACATAGCTTGGGGGTATGGGGAAATCAAAGGTGAAACCGACTTGTAACTCAACAGTTCGACACATTGTTCTGATCAGTCTTACGGGCTTGGCCAGCTCCGGAGTGTTGATGCTGACATCACTCATCTATCCTACTACCTTTTACTGCTTAGCGGCACGTCTCGGATTCAGCCCCGAGAATCATGACCGTGGTCCCGGGCACGCACGGGATACTATTGAGTTACATCGACGATTCATCAATTGGTTTCAAAGACTATAGAGTAGAAAACCGGATAGGACAGTTTAGTCCCTACTGCACATTACCCCGTTTATTACTTCCTATTGCTGCTTTATTCATGTTCATGCTTGCATTGTTTATTACCATGTTTATGCTATATACTTGATATCATGACGCGCTGACGTCTGGGTTTTGCATGGCCCAGATTCCGTACCTTTGTCGTCGACCGAGCAGGAGTACTTCAGCCAGCAGGCTGAACTGTGAGTTCTTTAGAGTTTAGTTCATTTATGTCATTTCATTTCCAGATGTGAGCCCGCATTATGGGACGTACTGTTTATTCATTGTATTGGATCATTAGCTTCCGCACTTATTGTTCATTGATTCTTGTTATATTGGATTTGGACATGTATTAGTTTAGTTTATTTTACTGTTCTTGATATCTTTACAACCGTAATGTGACTGTGGATGGATACTTCCTACCCACAGGTAGCATGGTTGGCTATGTCACGTGCCCAAATCTTGCGTACTCTGGGAAGCGGGGCGTGACAGTAATGATTAAGAGAACTTGCTTCTCTTTCAGATTACTCATATCTGGACGCATTCCTAAGTTGAGTAACGCTGATCGGCCTCCTTCCATTTAGTTAACATGCACTGGAGACAGCTGCATGATTTGAATCTGGTTCAATTAAATCAGTGCCTCTGGTTCTATATTGGATATAGAACAGTTCATATCTTAACGAAATTAAGGTACAGCGGGTTGTCCGGCTTATGCTTAAAACCAGACTCTGGATAACTCAAGGCACGTTTCTGTAATGGCTGTTTGTGGGTTGACCCAGGCTATGACGAGGGTTGACTTTCTACCATCTGGAAGATCAATAGTGATATTGTTCTTGACTCGCCACAGTTTTAACAAAAATGGATTTTTTCAGAAAACAGTAGTGGGAGTATGGTAGAACTGAAAGTGATTCCAGAACCGCAGACGATTAATGAAAATTTGATAAGAACCTAAAGATTCAATTTGGTTTGACATTCCATTGGCCACTCCGCAGATACGGTGGGTAACCTCAGGCACCCGAGAGGTACTCCAGTAGCCTCAAGGACGGTGACAGGGAGGTTCTTGTTTACCCAGACTTGCCATTGCTGTTGTTCCAGGCTGCGAGACCCGGCAGGAGGATGAGTATAGCGTCGTTCTAAACTAGCTTTAGAAGTGTGCGTGTATATGACTCTGCTAGAGGGTTGTCGTAGTCAGTGGGAGCAGCGGAAGCATTGGTGGACAAGTGGCTTATGTCTATTTATAGACTAAAGCAGATGTAGCGGAGATAGATCATCTATTTCTGATATGACAGTCATAGGTTTAACTTCATCAGAATAGAGGATGGATCTGTTAAGAAGGTAGTAGGGTGTGATGTCCTGGTATTTGGATGACATACACAGAGTAGGAAGTGATGTTCCTATACTACGATCGGTTATACTTTGGTTGTCACACAGTGGTTTCTCCACATAGGACTTGGATATAATATCAAGACATTCTGGTTACTGGATCTATGGTTTTAGATTTAGATTTGGGTAGTATCCCAATCAGGATACTTAGACAGCATTGTGAAGGTGTTTTAGAATGGACGACTCCAGGCACGGTAGTGTACCTGCAGGTGATGGAGTCACCCTCTCTAAAGATGTCTTACAGACTAAATTGGAGAGAGATGTGCATGATTGGCAGATCACTTGCTTAGGCAATTGAGTCAATCATGAGATGTCAAGCACCACACCAGATGTTGTTTTTTGCAGTAGATGCAATATGTTGATATTGATCCAATCCCGGAGAGACGAACGGAAGCAGTTTTAGAACATAAGTGGATGTTCTAGGGATATGATAACAACAGCCTCTTTTAGGAGACAGTTATCATTCCAGGCTTCCAAGGTGACATGGATGACAGAGAGGTTGTCAGAGTTATAGTTTTCCTTCTGACGAGGGGCAGTATTTTGGACAGGTGGTCCAAGGGGATACTGAGGGAGGCATGACGCAGAATACTGATTAAGTTCAGTTGACGATACAGTCTAAGAAGTTTGGATTTGGAGTTCATTTATGAGCTAGGTCCCATCAGATATCCTGACATATTCTAAGACAGGTATTGCTCATTTCGGGAGATGGCTTTCTCCGCGAACTTGAGATAAAGAGAGATATAGAAAGAAACATCAAGGCGGATCCACTCACTGAGGCTATTCCTCGAACACATTAGTTTCGCAAACTGGTTTTGTGAGACTGATTAGTAGAGGAGTTGGGTATTCGGTATCACACGGGCTGTGAGTATGCGACATCGCAATAATTAGCCTTGAGTGCAAGTGGGAGATTGTTGGAGATAGTGCCCTCAGAGTTAATTATTGGATCACAGGCACGTGATTGCAATGATTGATGGAGGACCTATGCCGGTAGGACAGTCTTACTCAAGATGATAGTATGCTATCTGGTTTATCTTTATCATCATGTACTTCTTTAGGTGACCTTACAGGTCACTATTGCACGTTGATAGAGCCCTTAGGATTCTTGCTTGACGACCGGCAGTATGATGGCGATCATATACGTGGGAGCTGGGGTCTATAAGCACATCCTTAAAAGGTCCCTAGTCGTGGGAGTTTTCGAGACAGGGCATCGATACTCCAGAGTATACTAGTGTATACAGTCGAGACCCCGACGAGGGGCGGTGGCCGGTCTCACAAGCCACTGGTGTCAGTTGGTTCACCGAAGATGCATACAGGTGCTCATTGGGTTATGAGTACACCAGACAGGACTCGCCAGGAACATGCTAGTTGGTCTTATACCTGACGTCAGATAGCAGTTCCCTGGTGACATGTGTACAGATTAGTTCATCGACCTGAGATCGTCATTTGTCTCGTGTGAGTTCCCACTGTACTTTGATTACTACCCTACCACGCTCAAAGGAGACGTGCAAACAGGTTTTAGTTGGGTACAGTCCCGAGCCACATGGAGGCAGTGAGCGGATCTGCAGGGTTTCGTCTCTCCCGGTATTGGGGGTGAGGTCGCGCTGTGTCTAGGAGAGCCATTACACGAAGTCCTTGGCCAAGGCAGGAGATTTACTGGTAGGTATTCCAGTAGCATCTAAGGGTGTTCTGAGCTACACTCCGACACGACTTATACCGCTTTTGGGGGTCTAACTTTTACCAACCTCGTAGGCCCGCCATGCGATGCTCATAGACGAACGGACCGGACTGTACGGATATTGTCACTGACAGGCTCAGTAGGGTGTCAGGATGAGTTAGCTCATCAACGTCCCTTTTGGTTAATACCTGATAGCCCGTTACGTATGGCTAATACCTCTGACGTGCTAGTGGTTAAATCCACAGCCAACGTATTGGCGAGTCTTTAGAGTCCCCCACAGACCGTTTCTCAAGTTTCGGGCGAAACGCTGTAGAGGCTGTATGGAGATATGGCAGGGTTCGATCTTATACGTGCGGTATTGCACGGATCATGATCGGACGGATTATACTAGCGGGCTTTAGTTTAAGCCGGATCCTAGTATTGTACAGTGTAGATTTTGTCTCGTTGCATTTGTATTCGGTCGGAATACAAATGCGGGTATATATATACAGTCGCGGGGTTTTCCTGTAATTTATTACGGGATCAGTTTTTGGAAGTTGCCAGTTTGCATTCCGTTTCGGCCATTTTCCTTTGTTTCTTTCCTTGGCTGAAAAATGGTAGAGGAGGGCTTATTTGCAAATGTGCAAATTAGCAATTTGGAGGGTTGTTTTTACAAGTTGTTGCATCATGATGGTTCCACCATCACTTGACTTCCTTGGATAGTCATTACTTGACTTTTGTGTGATGAGATGAGTGATGGGTTTTGGAGTGAGGTTTTTGTTGTGATGATTCTTGATCATCATCACCCTTTCTCTCTCTTTGATGTATTATTGCTTCCCTCCCTTTTTGCTTTACTCTCTCTCACTCTCCTAGATATGGCCAGCCACAACAAGATGGGGGGGCGGTCCCATTTTTTTGGTGGGGTTTGTTCTCATTTTTGCTTGCAAAATTCCCTTTGTTCATCACAAAATGCTTGCACCTCCTTCTCCACTAAATACATGGCAACTTCCTTAATCCCATTGAGACAAAGTGATCCAAATTTAGCCTACAGTATCCTTGGGCACGTCGGCTTGCCAACTTCGTGTACGAGTTGCCTCGGTCCAGAGGTGGGAGCCCGTAAAAGAACCCGGCGATGTGGTGCCCTTCCGACAAGGAGATGAAGACCGGAGATTCCGCGGGGAGATCGGGACGATGACGAGAAGACCGAAGGACACGGATCGCTCGGTATATCTCTCTACCCCTTCTTTAGTTAGCTAGGAGTAGGTTAATGGCCCGATCCGGGTTTTATAGTGTGCGGTGGTGCCGTTTTAAAAGTTAAAGAAAAGTATCGTTTCCGCATTTTGGCCTCAGATTGACAGCCGGGGCGCCGCCGTGCACTTACACTGGTATCAGAGCCAGGCCATTAACCTAGTCTAGCTTGCTCTAACGTGTTTACAATTTCGATCGAATGAATTTCCAAAAACCACATTTTCCATGCATCAGTTTCTGTCGAATTTTTCCGGTCGTCAAAAAATTATTTGGTACATTGGAAAATTACGTGCAGGGTTTTTTGAGAATTCTGTGAAAAGTTGGTCTGTTGATATTTCTGTAGCGCGGCGGATCAGCTGCCAAAACCATGTTTGGGCCGCGGATCCGCCGCCGTTTTGTGTCCAAACTGCACCAAATTTTTACAGTGTGCTTCTGACATGGAAATAGGGTTTTTGGTATATTCTTTTTGGGCCCAGATTTTATTTGAGAGCTACAGTAGTGCTTGGGGCCCACTTGGGAAAATTTTGGTCGGTCGAAAATTTTAAACATGTTAGTTCACAGTATTTACATTATATCTGCGACCGTGAATGTCATTTGATCGGTAAATCCTGTCTAACTGCTATAGCCCTTTTAGACAGATTTGCGAACGTGACATTCACGTTGATGTTCTATGTTGTGCTGTGATGTTTCGGATTGTCGTGGTGGATAGCCTGGATGCAATGGTAGTACAGTTTGGTATTTTTTATGTACATTTGATATTGCGGGGCGAGCGTCCGACATGTGGACTGCCGTCACTGCCTGTTTGTATATTATTCTTTTGGGGCACGACCGGGCTGAGGTCGATGTACCCGTTGTATGTATATTTTACTTTCTGTACTAGGATTACCCCACGGTGTGGTGCACGGATAGACGGATTCTAGAGGGCAACGGGCCCGCATCTCATAGCTTTGAGACGGAGGGGGCTTTACTCTAGAATTGGCGGGCTATTCGCCGCACTCGTAGGGGGTATAAGTTGACCCAAGGAGGGGTGCCCAAGTTACCGGATTCCGTGAAGTGCTGAGTGGTCCATTCACGTTGCTGAAGGGGGCTGCCTCGCTTCAGGTTTTGGCGGGTAACTTTCCGCGCCCGTAGGGGTCTAGGATTTCATTGCACAGGCTATCCACACGACCAGGAGAACGTCGGGTTTTCAGTAGCGGCTCTATAAAACCCGGGGATCCCAGATATCTGTATTGTTCTGTGATACTTATTACATTTCTATGTTGCATTTTATCACGCCTTGAGCGAATATTATATATTGATATATATACTAGTAGATGTTGTATATATTTTGAATCCGCGCTGGTCCAGTCCCCGCTTTGTCGTTAGTTAAGTAACCTAACGGGTAATGACGGGACCCAGTGGCGAATGCGGATGGCATATACGTACATCATTATTTTCGTTCTTTATTGGTGTGATCAATTGATGGGACTGCGTTGATTCGGATCAATGCAAGCTAAACAAACCTATTCTGATGTTGTTGGAACAATTTTCAAAAAGCTGTTATTGCAAGGACGTTCACTTTTGTTTTGCATCGTGGTATTCAGTTGAAATATCCTGCACCTCAGTCGAAGAGGCAAGGGCCGAGATCCCTTCACCGGGAGTGGCCCCTTGGACAGAAGTTTGCGTCAGGGTAATAACTTCACTATACTCATTTACTTTTGCTTTGCATCGTGATATTCAGTTGGAATATCCTGCACCTCATTCTACAGGGAAAGAGCCGAGATCCTTTCACCGGGAGTGACCTCTTTAGCAAAGGTTTTCGCCACTATATTTTTATAAAAGCTATCCGGTTCCTTCAACGATATCAAGTTCATTACGTTAAAGGTTTTTTGCCAAAAACCATTTGTAACCCTCCGTCATTTCATATGGATAGTCAATAGTATTCAAGCTGTGTTTGTTGGCCAAAGTCAAGACACAGTGTTTGGTAGCTATTGGGTATTCATATGCAGCATAGATAGATGCGTTGGTTTGGGACAGTCGTACTGCCTTGTTGGCCAAAGTCAAGGGTAGGTACGGGTGGGTTCAAATTAACCTGGAGAATGACGGGTAGAACTTGACATGTGACTTATGATTTGTTGGCCAAAGTCAAGGTCATAAGAGCATGGGGTAAAAATCACATCGGGAATTTCTATAAAAAAAATTGAAACTTGCCAGATATGCGCATACCTTCTGGAGTGTGATAACATGAGCGGATTCCGTCACGTTATCATGCGATGATAGTTGGATCCCGATTCCCACTGATGAGTTGGTTTACTCCTCGGGTGATCCCGACTAATTCTTCTTTCAGGTTTGGAGAAGAATTTGACGTTACAGTGGGAGGTTTTCCTGATTAGATAAATTGATAACCATTCTGATCTAGATTAGAGTGCATGCTGAGTGTTTCTCTTCTCTCTCTCTTTGACAGCGACCATGACCCGACCCTAGACTATGAATCAGTGACCAAATTAACCGAACCTTCTTAAACACTGACTTTTGGATTGTCAGAGTTGCAAACCTCATTGCCACTCCTACTTTTACCCTTTTCTCCTGGACACCCTGTATTACTACGAACGTCCACTTCCATTGGATAAAACCATCGTATGGTTATATACGAACTCGATGGAATTTATTCGAGGATGGTTTCCGGATCTGGAGAAAACGAATAGGACTATTCAATTGTCTTTTCCTTTTACCTTCTCTCAGGTTGCGAGTGCTCCTTGGATTAGGATAGTACACCTATTACGCAAATTGGATAGTCTTCTTCCAAACCATAGGCAGGTGCCGACCGGTAGGGAATGAAGAAAACCAATTAGCCTAACGATGGTATACAGAAAGTAATAAGTTAAGACAAATAAAGGGATTAGAAGGAGGGCAAAGTAAATTGCGACTGCTATTCACGACCAAACCAAGTATTTCATTACCACTCCCACTTCACCTTTGTATTTCTCCAGGACACTCCGTATCACTACGAAGATCCACAGTTTATTGGATATTCCATTGTATGGTTATATACGAACTCGAAAGGAACTTGTTCCAGTTCGGGGATGGATTCAGGTTCAGGAGAAATAGGAATAAGGTTTATTCATGTGTCTTTTATCTTCACCTTCTCTCGCATTGCGAGTGCTTCTAGGATTAGGACAGTACACCCATTATGCTTATTGGATAGTCTTCTTCCAAACTATAGGTTGGTGCCGAACGGTAGGGAAGGAAGAAAACCATTTGGCCTAAAGGGATGTGCAGAAGGTAATGACTATAGACATATGAAGGGATGTGGAGAGATGGCAAAGAGATATACGGTTATAGTTGTGAATCCGATAATGGAAGAGGCATTACTAGGAATACCCGGATACCCCTACGAAACATTTCAATGTTTCAGTTTCACTGTGGACTGTTAAAAGAAAACTGATTTCCCAATTAGCCCTTGCTCCAGGGTATGTATCTACCAGGTATGATTCTCACATCTGTATGGTTTTACAGATGATGAGTGGGAGTAAGTTATTGGGAATTAGGTGATTGTCCTCATTATATCGGAATTCGTTGTAATTGGTGATATTTAAGGAAACCACCTGGGTTATTTGCCAGACGGCAAATATTTGGTTTTGAATATCCGCTGTTATGCACCAATTTCAAATTGATATATCTGTACGTCTATTTTTATAGAGTGAGATATAACTTTTTGAAATTATGTCGATGAAATTTACCTATATCAGTTGATGATTAGGTAAAGAGTATTAAACAGCGGTGTAATTCTTCTTAACCATAAGTACAGTTTTCAACCTACGACACACAGGGAATGAGTTATTAAACTCAAGGGACTTATACAGAGTATTGTATGTTGTCCAGAATCCATTAGGACAGAGGGGTTGGTACTCGTACTGTATTCTGTTTACTTGTGGCTTCTCTGGTTCTTAGACATGTGTTTCGTAGAAACACAAGGTCCAAGTTTTGAGAAGTTATAAGTATAAGATTAAAGTAGAGAACCAGGTATTGCAAGTATCAGGATTCTTCAAGGTGATCGAAGATGTAGATACTTGTGTATGGTATTCAGTTGATAGTAATGATTAAGAGAACTTGCTTCTCTTTGAGGTTACTCATATCTGGACGTATTCCTAAGTTGAGTAACGCTGATCGGCCTCCTTCCATTTAGTTAACATGCACTGTAGACAGCTGCATGATTTGAATCTGGTTCAATTAAATCAGTGCCTCTGGTTCTATATTGGATATAGAACAGTTCATATCTTAACGATATTAAGGTACAGAGAGTTGTCCGGTTTATGCTTAAAACCAGACTCTGGATAACTCAAGGCACGTTTATGTAATGGCTGTTTATGGGTTGACCCAGGCTATGACGAGGGTTGACTTTCTACCATCTGAAAGATCAATAGTGATATTGTTCTTGACTCGCCACAGTTTTAACAAAAATGGATTTTTTCAAAAAACAGTAGTGGGAGTATGGTAGAACTGGAAGTGATTCCAGAACCGCAGACGATTACTGAAAATTTGATAAGAACCTAAAGATTCAATTTGGTTTGACATTCCATTGGCCACTCCGCAGATACGGTGGGTAACCTCAGGCACCCGAGAGGTACTCCGGTAGCCTCAAGGACGGTGACAAGGAGGTTCTTGTTTACCCAGACTTGCCATTGCTGTTGTTCCAGGCTACGAGACCCGGCAGGAGGATGAGTATAGCGTCATTCTAAACTAGCTTTAGAAGTGTACGTGTATATGACTCTGCTAGAGGGTTGTCGTAGTCAGTGGGAGCAGCGGAAGCATTGGTTGACAAGTGGCTTATGTCTATTTAAAGACTAAAGCAGATGTAGCGGAGATAGATCATCTATTTCTGATATGACAATCATAGGTTTGACTTCATCAGAATAGGGGATGGATCTGTTAAGAAGGTAGTAGGGTGTGATGTCCTGATATTTGGATGACATACACAGAGTAGGAAGTGATGTTCCTATACTACGATCGGTTATAGTTTGGTTGTCACACAGTGGTTTCTCCACATGGGACTTGGATATAATATCAAGACATTCTGGTTACTGGATCTATGGTTTTAGATCTAGATTTAGGTAGTTTCCCAATCAGGGTACTTAGACAGCATTCTGATGGTGTTTTAGAATGGACGACTCCAGGCACGGTAGTGTACCTGCAGGTGATGGAGTCACCCTCTCTAAAGGTGTCTTACAGACTAAAGTGGAGAGGGATGTGCATGATTGGCAGATCACTTGCTTAGGCAATTGAGTCAATCATGAGATGTCAAGCACCACACCAGATGTTGTTTTTTGCAGTAGATGCAATATGTTGATATTGATCCAATCCTGGAGAGACGAACGGAAGCAGTTTTAGAACATAAGTGGATGTTCTAGGGATATGATAACAACAGCCTCTTTTAGGAGACAGTTATCATTCCAGGGTTCCAAGGTGACATGGATGACAGAGAGGTTGTCAGAGTTATAGTTTTCCTTCTGACGAGGGGCGGTATTTTGGACAGGTGGTCCAAGGGGATACTGAGGGAGGCATGACGCAGGATACTGATTAAGTTCAGTTGACGATACAGTCTAAGAAGTTTGGATTTGGAGTTCATTTATGAGCTAGGTCCCATCAGATATCCAGACATATTCTAAGACAGGTATTGCTCATTTCGGGAGATGGCTTTCTCCGTGAACTTGAGATAAAGAGAGATATAGAAAGAAACACCAAGGCGGATCCACTCACTGAGGCTATTCCTCGAACACATTAGTTTCGCAAACTGGTTTTGTGAGACTGATTAGTAGAGGAGTTGGGTGTTCGGTATCACACGGGCTGTGAGTATGCGACATCGCAATAATTAGCCTTGAGTGCAAGTGGGAGATTGTTGGAGATAGTGCCCTCAGAGTCAATTATTGGATCACAGGCACGTGATTGCAATGATTGATGGAGGACCTATGCCGGTAGGACAGTCTTACTCAAGATGATAGTATGCTATCTGGTTTATCTTTATCATCGTGTACTACTTTAGGTGACCTTACAGGTCACTATTGCACGTTAATAGAGCCCTTAAGATTCTTGGTTGACAACCGGCAGTATAATGGCGATCATATACGTGGGAGCTGGGGTCTATAAGCACATCCTTAAAAGGTCCCTAGTCGTGGGAGTTTTTGAGACAGGGCATCGATACTCCAGAGTAGACTAGTGTATACAGTCGAGACCCCGACGAGGGGCGGTGGCCGGTCTCACAAGCCACTGGTGTCAGTTGGTTCACCTAAGATGTATACAGGTGCTCATTGGGTTATGAGTGCACCGGACAGGACTCGCCGGGAACATGCTAGTTGGTCTTATACCTGACGTCAAATAGCAGTTCCCTGATGACATGTGTATAGGTTAGTTCATCGACCTGAGATCGTCATTTGTCTCGTGTGAGTTCCCACTGTACTTTGATTACTACCCTACCACGCTCAAAGGAGACATGCAAACAGGTTTTAGTTGGGTACAGTCCCGAGCCACATGGAGGCAGTGAGCGGATCTGCAGGGGTTCGTCTCTCCCGGTATTGGGGGTGAGGTCGCGCTGTGTCTAGGAGAGCCATTACACGAAGTCCTTGGCCAAGGCAGGAGATTTACTGGTAGGTATTCCAGTAGTATCTTAGGGTGTTCTGGGCTACACTCCGACACGACTTGTACCGCTTTTGGGGGTCTGACTTTTACCAACCCCCTAGGCCCGCCATGCGATGCTCATAGACGAACGGACCGGACTGTACGGATATTGTCATTGACAGGCTCAGTAGGGTGTCAGGATGAGTTTGCTCATCGACGTCCTTTTTGGTCAATACCTGGTAGCCCGTTACGTATGGCTAATACCTTTGACGTGCTATTGGTTAAATCCACAGCCAAAGTATTGACGAGTCTTTAGAGTCCCCCACAGACCGTTTCTCAAGTTTCGGGCGAAACGCTGTAGAGGCCGTATGGAGATATGGCAGGGTTCGATCTTATACGTGCGGTATTGCACGGATCATGATCGGACGGATTATACTAGCGGGCTTTAGTTTAAGCCGGATCCTAGTATTGTACAGTGTAGATTTTGTCTCGTTGCATTTGTATTCGGTCGGAATACAAATGCGGGTATGTATATACAGTCGCGGGGTTTTCCTGTAATTTATTACGGGATCAGTTTTTTGAAGTTGCCAGTTTGCATTCCGTTTCGGCCATTTTCCTTTGTTTCTTTCCTTGGCTGAAAAATGGTAGAGGAGGGCTTATTTGCAAATGTGCAAATTAGCAATTTGGAGGGTTGTTTTTACAAGTTGTTGCATCATGATGGTTCCACCATCACTTGACTTCCTTGGATAGTCATTGCTTGACTTTTGTGTGATGAGATGAGTGATGGGTTTTGGAGTGAGGTTTTTGTTGTGATGATTCTTGATCATCATCACCCTTTCTCTCTCTTTGATGTATTATTGCTTCCCTCCCTTTTTGCTTTACTCTCTCTCACTCTCCTAGATATGGCCCGCCACAACAAGATGGGGGGCGGTCCCATTTTTTGGTGGGGTTTGTTCTCATTTTTGCTTGCAAAATTCCCTTTGTTCATCACAAAATGCTTGCACCTCCTTCTCCACTAAATACATGACAACTTCCTTAATCCCATTGAGACAAAGTGATCCACACTTAGCCTACAGTATCCTTGGGCACGTCGGGTTGCCAACTTCGTGTACGAGTTGCCTCAGTCCAGAGGTGGGAGCCCGTAAAAGAACCCGGCGATGTGGTGCCCTTCCGACGAGAAGATGAAGACCGGAGATTCCGTGGGGAGATCGGGATGACGACGAGAAGACCGAAGGACACGGATCGCTCGGTATATCTCTCTACCCCTTCTCTAGTTAGCTAGGAGTAGGTTAATGGCCCGATCCGGGTTTTATAGTGTGCGGTGGTGCCGTTTTAAAAGTTAAAGAAAAGTATCGTTTCCGTATTTTGGTCTCGGATTGACGGCCGGGGCGCCGCCGTGCACTTACAAAGTCAACGGACTAACCTGTACTCATGTTACCGAGAAACTGCTAACTGACGATGGGTATAATACCAACCAGCAGTTCCCAGCGAGTCCGTCCAGTGTAACTCAGAACCCAATGAGCAGGTATACTATCTTTGGTACCGCATACCAATTACTGCGGGACAGGCCACCTCCCCTGACGGGGATAAGAAGCATATACATTAGTCTACTCTGGAGTATCGCTGCCATGTCTCGATAATTCTAAGACTAGGGACAAGTTTAAGTATGTTCTTATAGACTACCCAGCCCCACTAGTGTGACTTCCATCACAATGCTGGTAGTCAAGCAAAGATCCTAGAGGCTCTATCAACATGTATTAGCGATATGTTAAAAGAAATATATATACATGTTAAGATAGAATCAAACCAGATAGCATACTGTCACATTGAGCAAGACTGTTATTATATCTGTGTATATCCCAAGCTTTCAAAATATATATACAATCCAGTACTATATAATAATGGCCTCTAGGGCATATATCACTAACAATCTCCCACTTGCACTAAGGTCATGTATTGGTATATCGCAGACCTTGCATCTCAAATAGCCTCTCGAACTGTGTCTGAGGGATGTCCTTTGTGAATGGATGTACAGTGTTGTTCTCCGTGTCTCTTTTCACTTCGATCTTCCGGCAATTCACAATCTCCCTGATTAGGTAATACCGCCTCAAGATATGTCTAGACTTCTGATGGGACCTTGGTTCCTCCGCTAAAGCTATAGCCCCGTTTGTTTACCGCTGAAAACATAGACGAACCGGGATAGATCGTCTTGCCTGAATTTGGGGGCAGATACTATTTGGATTTATCCGTACACCTCTCCGAAAATACCAAGTTGATTTACGGCACCATATATCGGAGGTTTGGACGGATGTGGCCATTGTAACAAACTTCATCAGATTCCCCCTCACTTTATGAGGGGTTTTTAATTGTGGGGATGCTCTTCCCTGCATGCGCAAGCCCCTGCAGTTAATTACGTTACCGCATTACGATAATCACTTTCTCCTGTTCCGGCAGTTCACTTCATGCCGTGTGTATTTTTTGTTTATTTTGGTTGCCCGTGGATTGTATACGGAGGCTAATTTATGTCGTCGCCCGTAAGGCGCGGATCAGTCCAAATCCGTATATTTTAGATTTTGGCTTAGGTTTATTTAAGGACCGTTAATCTGGTTCGAGATTAAGATCAACTTAAAACATATGAGTATTTGGGTCCAATTATTTTAGTTTAAGGACATCATGGTCCATTATCACCATGTTTAAGGCAAAATTTTAGTTTAGGGACATCTTGGTCCAACATTCCCATTTTAGGGACGAATGTTAATTTAAGGACATTTCGATCCAACATTCTTTATTTAGGACGAATGTTAGTTTAAGGACATTTCAGTCCATTATCGCCGTATTTGAGGTGAAATTTTAGTTTAGGGACATTTCGGTCCAACATTCCTATTTTGGAGACGAATATTAGTTTAAGAATATTTCGGTCCAACATTCCTTATTTAGGATGAGTGTTAGTTTAAGAACGTTTTGGTTCATTATCGCAGTATCTGGGGCGAATATTAGTTTAAGAATATTAGTTTAAGAACATTTCGGTCTAATGTCCATCTTTCACGCACGTGTATTTGTTAGGTGGCGGAGTGGATGATAGTTACATGGAATGCGTCCAATTTGGGGTGCGATCCGATTTGAGGTGTGCACGTCAATTTGGAAGTGCAACAATGTGGGATATATCATTTCCTATCTTGACGAAATTTTATATCAAGTTGGAACGGAAAGGAGTTGTTGGTTTCCGAGAGACATCACCTCGCCTCTTCTTTCCTCCCTTCCCCTCATCCTTGCAACCACCACCACCATCGCCCTCACCACCGAGCTCCACCTCAAAACGCCCACGACCCATCGCCCCATCTCCTCTCGCCCTGACAATCACCACCGCGATCACCACCACCTTCCACCACCACAGCCCCAACCCTCTTCTCCGACCATCGTTACCACCCTGTCCGTCTCCATCCTCACAGCTACCATCACTGACCTCGCCTTCAACCCACCACTCCACCGTCACCACCTTCCCTCACCCGCAAACCCTCACCGTCAAACCCATCGCCTCTCATCTCCCTTCTCAACGACCCCATCCTCCAAGCACCCCATCGCAGCCGCCTCAACATCGGCACCACTACCGCAACACCATAACCCCGCTTTCCCCCGCCAGCACCGCAACCACCGATACCACCCTTGCCTCGTCATAACCATCGCAGCAACCTCAACAACCATAGCAACCATCGCGATCACCTCCTCGTCACCATCGCAGCGGACCACCCATAATCGCGCCTTCAAGCTTAAAGTTTGCGTTCCATCATCGTGTTTATCCCGTCTCGGAGGCAAGTATTCTGGATTTACTTTTGGTGGACACATATCGGCGGTCCTTCGTATATATATACATAAATTTTTCCTACACTGTCAAAATAAAAAGAAAAGTATTAATATTCAATTGTGTCGTATTGACACAAAAATTTAGATTTTATGCAATAAGGTGATAAAAAGGAAAATTAGCAAGTGTGGATCAAAAGAAAAATGAATTTATTTTTTTAAATACAAATAAAATTTTGGAATCGTTAACCTATATCATACAAGCATCTTACTAGTTAGCTTGTAATTATTTTATATACATACTAAGGCTACCGGTAAAGATAACAATTTGTGATTTGTGCTAGCTCGTGCATCACTTCCATGCAGTTACTTTTACCCGATTAAGATTACATTTGACACGGCATGATTATTCATTACTCTAGTCCATTTTACTAAGAACGAGATCTCTAGTTAGGATACTGAACTACATGCCATGTTACACTATTATTTACCAGCTTCATTTCTGTATAATCATCATATCACAAATTCCAGTTCTTTCAGCATTCCTAATTAGTAATCTAGTCATACCATAGTAGATATGAACACGCGGGGTGTTGGATAGTTTGAGTGTGCGTTCGTACAACAGGATCTTAAGAGTCCCATGCCGGCATCTCGTACCGGGCTATATCGGTCGTATGTTATTACAGCTCGTACCGGGCTATATCGGACGCATGTTATTACAGCTCGTACCGGACTATATCGGTTGCATGTTCATTCCACAGTTGGGCCCGTGTTTTCTAGCCTCTGGGCACTACTATTGGGTTAGAAGTACTTCTACAGATGTTGATGCACATACTCGAGTTTACGATACGATAGTTTACCTTTTAATGATCAGTTAGGTTATGACTTGACCTCTTTACATGTTTGTTTCATAGTGTGTTTGTGTGTGTGTGTATGTTTTTACTTGCGTACACGGGCTTCACTACATTTATATATTCATGTTATCATACTTTACGCATACCTTATACGTTGCGTACTTGCTGGGATGTTCTGACATATCTGAGATTTGCCATCTCAGGTTTAGAGATAGATTTTCAGGCTGAGCAGGATCATATCGGCTATCAGAACTTTGCCGAAGATCAGCAAGCCATAAGTTTAATTCTTTTCAGCTAGTATTTAGTCTGTACGTCCTTATGGGGCTGTTTACCCAATAAGAGCAAGGCTATGTTCAAATTCCAAGGCGGGAAACGAAGCAACGCTTCTGTTTCCCCCAATCAGAGCAAAGCTCTGCCTTGAAATTAAAGTTAAAATTAAAGTTAAAATGATTGAAGCAATGCTTCAGCTGACTTGCGCTCTGCGCTGCGCGACACGTGTCAACGCAGGTGCGCTGCGCGACACGTGTCAAGCGCAGGTGCGCTTGCGCCAGCTGTGCCAGCATTTAAATATAAAAATTCTGGAAAGATCTTTCCAATCTTATTAAAACAAGAAGATTATCTTCTGTAAAACAGAGGCCCTTGGATCAAAGATCCAGTGGTGGGAAAAATCCCTAAATCACTCAGAGAAAGATCTTTTTAACTGATTTAACAAATCAATTGGCACTATATAAAGGCCCCTAGACTCTAAGTCTAAAAAGAGATTGACATCAAGATAGAGAGACACAGAACTCCTCTAAAAAAAATTTGAGAAGAGCTCAGAGAAAGAAAAGGTAAAAACCTTTAAATAAAAGAAGAATTTCTTCTAAAAGAGATCAATGATCTAAGAACAAGATCAAGATCTTGGATAAAAAAAATAATAATAAAAAAAAAGAAGAAGTCATTTACTTCTGTATAAAGGCATTGCCTTTTGATGAACCACTGGTTCTCTGAAAACAAGAAAAACAAGAAAAACTTGTTTTTTTATCTAAATTTGATCAAAATATTAAACAGTGCCTTACACTTTTGGAATTTGCACTGATGCGCTCCTTGGATTGGCGCAAGCCACCAGGGAGCGCCACGTGTCAGCCCCAGAACAAACTGCGCTATGCGCTTCTAAAACAGAGCAGTGCTCTCATAAATTGGTGCAAGTCATCGGAGCATGCCACGTGTCAGCAGCGCGCTAGCGCAGCGCACTGCGCTAACAGACTTGCGCTCACCAGAGCGCGACACGTGTCACCTCCACATGCGCTGGCGCCTTGCGCTCTTTAATTGGCGCAAAGCACCTGACAAGCCACGTGGCGCTCTGTCAGACTAATTGATGCAGTGCATTATTAAAAAGAAGGGACAGAGCCCAATTAAAAGGCCTAACAGACCTAATAAAAATGCAATGCATTATAAAAGGGATAGAGCCCAAACAAAGGTCTGTCAGACCAAAACAGATGCTGTGCATCATTTAAAAAAAGGGCATAGCCCAAATAAAGGTCTAATAGACCAAACAAAAATGCCATGCATTATTAAACAGGGGCAGAGCTCTAGTAAAAGCCTAACAGGCCAAATGCAGATAAAACGTTGAACATTTTCAACTGGACTTAGCCCAATTCTGGCCGTAAGTCCTCAAATTAAATTGAACCGAGCACGACTGCTCTCAAATCAATTTACACCCGGTTCAAGGTTACATCTCTTAACTCATCTGATATTTGTCGTTGTAATCCTTCAACGTCGTCAGAGAGGTGACGGGTCCCGACGACCATACATTCAATGGACCACTATGTCCCTAAACTGGAACAATAGAGCCCAAATGCTCTTTTGTCGGATCTAAACGATCCCGTTAAGTTGATCTTAGTCTCAAATTAGACTAACGTATCTTTAACAAATGTTTAAGTTGATCTTAGCCTCAAATAGGGCTAACGTATCTTTAAACCCTCAAACAGACTTTAGTCCCAAATTGGACTATAAATCTCCCAACCATCATCGGTTCAAGGGTACATCTCCGAACTCCTCTGATATCTGTCGTTGTAATACTTCAACGTCTTCAGAGAGGTGACGGGTCCCGACGGCCATACATTCCATGGACCACTATGTCCCTAAACTGGCAATGGACCACTATGTCCCTAAACTGGAACAATAGAGCCCAAATGCTCTTTTGTCGGATCTAAACGATCCCGTTAAGTTGATCTTTGTCTCAAATTGGACTAACGTATCCTTAACAAACGTTTAAGTTGATCTTAGCCTCAAATATGGCTAACGTATCCTTAAACCAAAACCCCAAACCCAAATCTAAGAAAATACGGATTTGGACTAATCCACGTCCTACGGGCGACAACATAAATTAGTTTCCGTATACAATCTACGGGCAACCACAAACAAAACAAATACCCACGACACGAAGTGAAATTCTGGAGAAGGAGAAAGTTGTTACCGCGACGCGGTAGCGTAATTAACTGCAGGGGCTTGCACTTGCAGGGAAGAGCGTCCCCACAATCAAAAACCTCTCAAGCGAGGGGGAATCTGACAAAGTCTGCTACATCGGCCGCATCCGTCTAAACCTCCGATACACGGTGCCATAAATCAACTTGGCATCTTCGGAGAGGTGGACGGATAAAACCAAATAGCATCTGCCCCGAATCTCAGGCGAGACGCCCATGTCTTGGCCGCCATTCGGAGGGAAACAGATTCCGGCACGCCCGGTGGGACCTCTTCCTCTTTCCACTCCACACTTCGTGTGTCGTGTTCGCGGACGAATCGCGATTTTCTGTGGTTGCCTGTGGATTCGAGGTACTAAGATTTGGTGTCTTGCTCCGTGCAGAGAGCAGAAGATCAATGGCTTCAAACCGCACTACCTGCAACTGCAACTCTCGCTTCGTCCTTGTTGGAGGAGTGACTTATGGGCCCCAAGCGGCCTCCTTTTTCAAGATGCCAGTAGAGCAGGTAACTCAGGCCACCGCTGGACTATTCTTCGGGACCATGCTCCCACCAATGAGCTTCAATGCCCCAATGACATCGTAAGAAGCTCCAAAGAAGCTGGTCTTTGATCGACTTACCACTGCCGCGACCCCTCTCAACGGGTCGCCCAACTCCACTGCCTCAGTTTTTAACAGACTAGGCCAGAGCTCCAACGGGCCCATGAAGAAGCATGCAATACCAGAAGGCGTTATCCCGAAGCGGATAACCAACCCTGCTCCCGTTCCAGGCGAAATCACCAAGGTTGCTTCCCCTACTCGGAAGTCTGCTTTCGATCGGTTGGCCGTCCCCATTCAACGGACGTCGGTCTTTAAAAGGCTGATACCAGCAAATTCTGACCAACACAGGGGGCATGAGGAAGTCACCCCTGTGGCTGAACCAACACCATCCCCGCGACATACTCGCCGTCGTCACTGGCGCCGAGTAAGGAAGGCTGGGGGCAACTCTCCCTCTGGGCTAACTCCACCAGCCCCAACGGTGGAAGTCAATGCTGCTGTTCCAACTGGGAACAGCTTTGAATTGCTTAACAAGGTGTGCAGGAACTCTCCTACTGCAGTGCTGAAGAAATCTCCTCCACCCATGGAAAATGCACCGAAGGCGAAACCGGAGTAGCCCCCTCAGCGGCTGTCCTCCAAAATTTACAAAGTTTGGCAACGTGTCCAAGAGTCAGTGATCGATCAAGACTATCTCCGCCGACAGAAAAAGATGAAGGTTCAACAGGAGAAGGACTACTCAAAGCCACAGAAAGTGACAGCTGGCAGGGTGCCCGCTGCAACGGCTCCCTCAACGTCAATCACTCAAAAGAAAAGGAGGCCGCAAAAATCCCCTGTGAACATGGCGAACCGTAAAAGCGCTGAACACAAACGCCCCAAGTCTGGGGGCATGGTGGTGCATACTGTTTATATGGCTTCCGGAAAGGAGGAAGGCCATGCTTCGACGGGTCACCGACCGCTCACCCGATCCGTGATAAAAGCCCAAGAGCAGCAACAGAAGCTTCAGGAGATGATGATTGCAATTGCCACACTCACCGGGCCAAAAGAAAGCCCGGAGGCATCATCAGAGCAGCGTCATGAACAAGAAACTGATGCTGACTTCTTACGCAGAGTCCTCGAAAAGAAGGACAGAGAAGCCGCAGAGCAAGCGGCTAACATAAAGCAAATGGCGCTCCTCTTCCAGGATATGGTAGGGATGATGCTACAGCCGGACCCTCCAGTTGAAGACCCTCCGATCATTACTGAAGACGATAGAGGGGAGACATCTAATCCTCCTCCGACTCTTTCAACAGCCAAGGAAGAAACCATTTCCAAGGCCGCCCTAGATGATTATATTGCTCAGCAGATACGAATTCATCATGCGAATGAAACGGCTGGGCAAATTGTTAGAACCGGACGACCCTATCTGGGCTGGTATGACCAAATCAGTTACCCGCAGGGATATACGATCCCTAAGTTCCATGTATATACAGGGACGGGGAATCCCTATCAACATGTCGCTCAGTTCAGGGCTCTTTGCGGCAATACTGGAGGTGATGATAAACTTCTACTTCGCCAATTCGTCGGCAGTTTAGCAGAAACTGCATTTGAATGGTATTCGGAGCTACCTAACGACTTTGTCAAAACATTTGTGGAGATGGAGCTATTGTTTACACAAAGATTCGTGAGTGCTAGTGAACGCACCTCGATAACAGCACTGATTAATGCCAGGGTAAGGCCAGGCGAGACGTAGGTTCAGTACGCGACTCGATGGCAGAATCAGTGGTCGAAATGCGAACAGCGAATCGAAGAAGCACCTGCGGTAGGCATGTTCGTGGGTACCTTAGACCCTCATGCAACTATTTCACAGTTCATGATGTTCTTCAAGCCGACCACCTTCCAGGCTTTAATTGATAAGCTAGTCCAGATGGATCAAATGGGTCACAGACCGTCTCCTCCGAAGCCGGAACCCCAAAACGACAAGGGTAAAGGGAAGGCGACCTTCGTTGCGAACACCCAACAGCAGCCCAGTGCCCCAAAGCTAGCGGATCAACTGGAAGAGAGACGGCGGTATTATAATGAGAAAATGAAGCGCCCTTACTCATTCCCGCGGGATAAAACGAAGAGGCCGTTCGAGCTGGCGATGCGCAATAGGCTTATCAATCTCCCAAATCCAAGGAGACCACCGCAACCCAGCAAGATGAATAATCCTAATTATTGCCCTTACCACCAAACGGTAAGTCACCCGATCGAGGATTGCTTCATCTTTAAGGGATGGATCGAGGATCAGTACCTACAAGGCAAGTTTGCGTTGTCTGAAAAATGGAAAGTAAACCCACCACAGCCGCACACTCCAAAGAAGACGGGCACGCCGGGGGCAACTTGTTCTTTTGTTGAAGAAGCTCCATGGGAGGTCGTGCTTTCCGCCAAAACCAAAAAGATGCTGAATGATCTCCAGACGTTCCCGGCGATCAGGTGGAAGAACCCGTCGGAACCTGAGATCATCGAAGGGATGCTGAAACCGCGTCCAACTCCAAGGATTGGTGGGGATAGCCAAAGTGTTCACACCCAGCCGTCGAAATCTTCGAAAAAGAAGAAGAGATCCAAAAAGCCCGTAAAGCCTGGCAACAAGCGCACGGACCTGCAGAAACAAATCGACGCACTAGAAGAGTACAACCAGAAAGTGCGAACCCCAATCACGCTCCAAGAGTTTCTCAACCACGTCCTTGAAGACGGAGATGATGGAGAAGACTCATCAGATGGATCTGAGAATTACGTGGCAAGTTCTCATGTGATCTCTCACTCGTCGATAGATGATAAAGAAGCTCCTTGCACCGAGAAACTGAGGGGGGGGGTCCTGAAACAGAACTTCTGTGGCCGTCAAACGAGATGATCGATGCCTTCCTGAATGAGATTCGTCTGAAAAGTAAAGCCAATCAAGAGCGTGAGATGGCCATATTGGAAGGAGCCAAACGCCGGCGACTAGACGAAAGAGTCGAGGCACTCCCGTCAAATCAAGAGACATGCGCTGCGGATAAAAACAAATTTAAGACGAGGAAAAGGTTTGCTAAAGCCATATCAATAGGAACGAAGCTACCACCCTTTGAAGAAAACACTCTCGGTGGAGTAGAGATGCATCCTAATTACTGCTTATATCATCAGAAGATCGCGCATCCTACTGAAGACTGCGACTCCTTTAAGTGTTGGTGGCAAGGGTATGTCACTCACAGGCGACACGTCAACAGAACAAAGCGGGAAGCTCTTAGACAGCGAAAAAATATGACAAATGAGTATAAAAGAGTTGCCGGCAATTGTCATAGGGATGATCCCAGGGGATCACGAGTTCTCACCTTCGGGGGCGACTCCGACGAAAAAGTAGCCTTCGGCCCTCTCTTGAAGGAATCCATCTCTGAAGAATTGCGAGAACATTCAGCAGTGCAATTACACGATACCCGGAGAGAATCTCGGACCCACAAACAACGGAGCGAACAAAAAGGATAAAGGAAAGGGAAAAACGGCCTCCGTCGCCAACACTCAATAACAATCGAGTGGCCCTAGACCGGTTGTTCGCCAAAACAACAAGCGGCAATGCCTCTATGAGAGTTGAAACGTCTTTACTCGTTTCCCCAGGATGAAACAAGGAGGCTGTTCGAAGTGGCAGTGCGCAACATGCTTATCACTCTACCAGAGCCGAAACACCAGCTACAGCTGAATAATGTCAACAATCCTAATTAATGCCCTTACCACCAAGTATTGGTCCATCCGATCGAAAACTGCTACGTCTTCAAAAACTGGGTTGAAGACCAATACCAACATGGCAAGTTCGCGTTGTCCAAAACCTGGAAGGTGAGCCTGCCACAACCACATGCTCCGAGAAAGATGGATATGCCGGGGACATCATGCTCATTCATAGGGAAAGCCCCATCGACCGAAAGGTCAGTAAGCTAGAGATTCGCCTCAAATATGGCGACATTGGACCACTATGTCCTAAAACTGGCGAAAGACCGAAACGTCGTTAAACTAACGATGGACCACTATGTCCTAAAACTGGCTGAAGACCGAAACGTCGTTAAACTAACGATGGACCACTATTTCCTAAAACTGGCTGATGACCGAAACGTCCTTAAACTAACGATGAACCACTATGTTCTAAAACTGGCTGACGACCGAAACGTCTTTAAACTACTACCGCAGCATCCTCAGGCTGACGAGATAAAAAGAATAAGGCTATGATCCAACTATGATCTTCTCATTCCTAGTGTGTATGTCCCAAAAACTAGACAGGGTTGTGCAAGTAATCGAGTGTGCAGCAGTACTCTTGGATGACACAAAACAATGGGATGCACTAGAATCGAATAATGCTAATGCGGGAAAAATCACGAACAAGTAGGATACCTGAAACAACTTCATCTGAACCCTTAGCCTCTTCAGCCGTCAGGGTAAGGCTCGAGCTTGATTGAATCCCTGAGTTAACTGCTCCTGCTCCCGAAACTGCTTCTGCGGTGGCCTCTGAACATCATCTTTCATGCGAAGCTTCGATGGACAAGTATCGGTGGTATGATCAGCTGATCCACAAATAAGACAAAGTCCAAGTCTCCTTCGACAATCTCTCCAGAAATGACCCGGTTGTTGGCAGTAATCGCACAACACCCTTCCTTTTTGCTTGGGCGAAACTGGCTTCTTCATTGGTATAACGCCACGCCTGTCCATCGGAATACCTCTGCGTATAGGCGCTCGATTCGGCGTAAACGCCGGCTTCCGTACCGCAACTGTCAGCTGCTGCATATTTCCAGCCTTCATTGATAGGCTCTGCTGCTCTCGAGCCGCTTTAAGTACTTGTGAGAAAATGGTCAAACCCAGAGATATAATTTTCCTCTGGATGTCCACGTCCAAACTGCGCATGAACCTCCTTGCCCTATCAGCATCGTTGGCAACCAAAGGTCCAGCGAATCTACTGAGCCGTGTCCACTCAGCCGCATGTACATCCACAGGTACGCCATTCTTCTTCAAACTGATAAACTTTTCTTCCATTTCCTCCCATGCAGTCTGCGGGAAGAACTTCTCTAAGAAACTCTTCGAAAAATCTGCCCAACTGATTGGCTTGGGCAAGTGGGTCTCTTCCACAAGCCACCATTCACGGACATAGTCTACCGATTGGATGCGTACTACATCCACTCTCTTGTCCTCTGGAATCTGTGCTGCAACGAGCAAATTCTTCGCATTGACTAGCCACTGCTCTGCTGGCAATGGCTCCTCCAAACCAGTGAAAACGGACGGACCAAGTCTCCTGAAATCCGCCACGGTACCCACACGCTCTATTGATTTGGCCATAACATTGTTTACGGACTGCTGGACGGTCCGCAAACCTTCCTGAAAAGCTTCGGCTTGCCTCTGGTTCAGCTCAGTCTGCCATTTCTGGTTCTCTAGCAAGCCACGAATTACTCCAAGTAAGGCGGCATCATCCACACGCCTATGGTATGTCTTCAAACTTCTGTCCGTCATAATTCTGCAACCCATACACAAAAGAGGATTAGTATGATGAACAAGATTCAAAATTTGCGATGAATGATGACCATAAATCAAGGATATGAATCAAGACAAGAACTCCAAGTTACTTAAACAGAGTACCGCATTGTAACCATGCCGCGGTACATAGTTACAATCACATAACTCCACTCAAGTCGCCCAAATCCTAGACATAAACAATAGGGAACAAAAAGTTTCAAGTCGAGATGCAAAGAGGTTTGCATATCGTCAAGGTAAGGATCAGGAGGAAGTTAAGATTCAAGAATGGCAAGATGTTAAAGTGTCAGGACATGTTCCTAATCACGAGTATTCTGATTCGTGTATTGGGTCCAATACCCAACTACAAAAGAATCAAACCCGATTAACCTATATCCTATAGCTCTGATACCAATCAAACCCTGTCACGCCCCGCTTCCCAGAGTGCGTTAAGATAGGCACGTGACAGAGCCAACCATGCTACCTGTGGATAGGAAATATCCTTCCACAGTCACATTACGGCTGTAGAGATATCAAGAACAGTAAAATAATAAACAACTATCTAATACATGTCCATGAGCCAGAATAACGAGTCAAGAATAAAAATAATGCGGAAGCAAAAAGATCCAATACAATAATAAACTGGAATGTACGTCCCATAATGCGGGCTCACATCAGGAATAAAAATACTGAAAGGAAACTAAACTAAACTAATAACAGGTCCTCACTGCTCGGCATGTTGATCAAAATACTCCTAAACAGCCTGCGATAAAGATAAGAGATCTGGGCCATGCAAAACCCAGACGTTAGTACGTCAAAATATCAATAATTCTAAGCAAGCAGGATGTGATGAAATATGCAGGCATGAAGTATGAACAGTAACAAGTCATCAGTAGCAAGTAAACCGTAACATGAATATAGATCAGTGAACAGGATATAAACAGGTGAAGTGCAGTGAGTAGTCTAAACTGTGCTATAGGGTTATCTACTCTAAAATTATTCGAAATCAATTAATGTAATCCTCATCGTAACCCATCGGTCTATGCCCCGTTCATTCCCCACGGGACCACGGTAAAATGATGTAATAGACTGTGAGTCTATGTCCCGTCCATTCCCCATGGGACCACGGTAAAATGATATAATAGCCCTTTGAGTTACGTTCAGCTACATTCTTGATTTCCCCATGCCCCCAAGTCATGTGTGTAAGTCGGGTATTTATAAATCTGAGACTAATGCCAACACAGGATCAAGCAGGAACAGGTTTGTCTGTACAGACAACAGGATATGTCCATCGGGACAACATGTCAGGATTGTCGGCATTAGAAACAGGATCAGGTAATATATCAAGTAGTGATATATTAGGTCATGTCAGGTAGTGTACATGTATCAAGTTATGGCAAGTAGTGGTGTATCAGGTCATGTCAAGTAGTGCGCAGGTATCAAGCGGGTGCTCATAATCAAACTGTAGCAAGTATTGAATCATGGTAAAGGTATGGATGTACGGTGAAAGTATGGATGCAAAAACATCTATCAGGGGTTACATCATGACTATGTAGGATGCACATTATCAAGCATGGTGCACTAATATAACAGTAACATGAAATAATATGGTCTCGGTGTGCAACTAGATATGTAATAAACCGTACGGATACAGACGGATGCTATTAAACTGTAAATTGGTAAAACTTGTTGAATATTAAAACACAAGCACTATTATTTATTAAATAGATATTGATATAATAATATTAACATGGATAACATATTCAAACCGATTAATAATTATAAAAGTGGTATTGATTAACCATGCACAAGAAAGTTCCGTTCAGAAATTCAGCGTCACCCTGATTTGTAAAATAGCTTAAAAAATAACAAACGTTCTCCAAAAAGGATGTGTTATATACCAAAACAAAGATAATTCAATAAGGTTTTCATTTTTATAAGTATAAGCATCTCAGATTGTCCCTACAAAAAGTTATGAACATTCGAAATTGAAAGTTTGCTGCTGGAATTTCCTTGGACAGCAGTTTCGAGATATTTTCATTTGCATTTTACGTTATTTAAAAAATTTATTTTGCAATTAAATATTTCATAGAGTTATAGTATTCTGAGTTAGCTTCGTACCTAACTAAAGAACGTATACTAATGATTTTTCTATGATTTATAATGAATTTTATAAGGTAATGTGTATAGTAAATTTCATATTTGTCATATCCGCTTTTCAACGACGTTTCAAATGTAAACTATAATATTTTCAAATGTATAACATTATAAAATGCAGATTATAAACTAATTAAAGATAATAATAAGAAATATTACGACGATATATATTTTAAATGGTATGGATGCAAACGGGTATCACATAATCGTAAAATGATAAACTAACAAGTGCAGAACATATAACTAAGCAATATGAAATGTAACTATTCAATTTGATACAGTATATGATAGTATAGTATGTAACAAGATTAGTTTTCATGACCTAGATCTGAAATGATATGAATGGATGCAAACGGAACATCGAAAAGTTATAAAACTAAACATGGGGTGCATGATTTTAAATACAGGTATTCCATTTGTTAAAATAGATGCGTCTAAAGTAATGTAGCATGTAATTAAGATTGGTTTGCATGCCCTAGATCTGAAATGCACTATACAAATGTAAACGGAACGTCGAAAGGCTGTAATATGAAACATGGGATGCTTGATTTAAAATACAGGTGTGATATTTATTTAAATAGGTATATAATGAGTTATATAGCATGTAGCAAGATTAACTTGCCTAGACGGAACAAGAACGGATGTGTACGGAACGTCCTTCGTCGGCGAAATGTCGCGACGCGCGCACGGTACACGGAATGGTTCCAAACAACGCACGAGGGTGATCACGCAAGTCAGGTACGTTCACTGGATCACTCGGATCGCCAGCGACGAGCACGGCTCCGGCGGTGATCACCGGATCAAGAAACAAGATCAAGAAAAAGAAAGAAGAAAAAAAGAAGAAGTAAGAAGAAGAGGCGTGTATTAAATAAGGAAAGAAAAATTAAATAAATAAAATATATATAAATATATATATGCAGAGGAGAGAGAGAGAGAAAGGGGTTGTTAGTTTGTTAGGAAATTAGTTTAGATTCAAAATTTAAAAAATCTTTTATTAGTTAACTAAATTTTAATTTGTATCAATTTATAAAATTAATATTATATAAATAAAATTTGATATTCTGGTAAATACAAATATAGTCCAAAACATGCCCTGGTCGGGTCTAAAATTCAGTTTTAAAATACGAAAAATATACATGTCGACCAAAATAAAAAAAATGAATGTCCGGATAACGAAAAATGCATACTCCCAAGAACGGATGCACGTACGTGCGCGTAGCCATCCAAACAAGTCCGTTTCACTGAACGGGACGAGAACAAGATGCGCGGATGCTACGACAGGGTTAGGGGTATCATGCAGGCTATGAAATGTATTTTTAAAATATTTTACATGACTTAAAATGTTATATTGTAAAAATGAAAATGCCAGATAAAAATGCCAGTATTCAAGATGTATAAATTAAAATGAAAGTGCACGAGTCCATGTAACAGGTCAGGATAAATCATAAACATGAATCAAGACTGGTTTCAAGCATGCGGGTCGGGTCGGATGCAAATACAAATGTCGAATACACTATTCGCACCCAAAACATAATAAATCAGGAAAATACCATAAATAAAGAAATACATGAACTAGAACTGGTATAAATGAACTAGGGTATTACAGAAAGAATAAAAAATAATGAAAGAATGAAACTTTTTGCCCTACAGGTGAGATCACATCGATCCTTATATACAATCCAGGGGCACAAACAAAGAGAGAACCATACCTTCCCAACAGGCTCCATCAGAAAGCAAAGCCAAATCTCGACGGTTCATAGACAACGTAGAGACAATCTCGACATTTGTCGCAATATTGCAGACACAATGTCAATAAACGAAGCAAAGGAAGATCCCTAGCCTCAAGGTCTCGACGTCAATATCGACAACTTAGAGATCACCAACGGCATTTCTCCTCACTCCAACCAGATGCAGACGTGGCGTCAACAATCGACCTCAGAGTCGCAACGAAACGGAACCCTGGCAAAGTCCCTAGTTCCAAATCTCAATGGCCACATCTGCAGCCTGGAGAGCAACAACGGTGGGACTCCTCATTCCAGCATGACACAGATGTTACACCATCAAACAGAGCCATGGCAAAATCCCAGTTCCATCTCAGCATTCATCTCGATACAGCAGACGAGATGTCAACAATGGCATTCCTTCGCAGTCCAGCAGGATGCAGATGCAACGTCAACAAAAGACCTCACGGTCGAAACAAAGCGGAGCGACGGCAAAATCCCAGCTTCACCTTAGCATTCGTCTCGATACAGCAAACGAGATGTCAACAACGACGTTCCTTCGCAGTCCAGCACGATGCGGATGCAACGTCAGCGAAAGACCCCATGGTCGAAACAAAGCGGAGTGACGGCAAAACCCCAGCTCCACTACGACATTCGTCTCGATACAGCAGACGCAGTGCCAGCAAACGAAGCGAAAGCCAAATTCCTAGCTTCAGGGTCTTGAAGGCAACTCATATAAAGCCCGAAGACAATCGGAGATCATCTCACCCCAGCGTGGAGTGATCACCACTTCGACGTTCGTCTCTACACAACAGACGAAATGTCACTACAGCGTCCCTCCTCCAACAGGATTTGGACACACCACAACAATCGAAGCGAAAGCCAAATTCCTAGCTTCAGGGTCTTAACGACAAGTCATATAAAGCCTGAAAAACACTCGGAGATCATCTTGCACCAGTGCGGAGTGGTCACCACCTCGACATTCGTCTCGATACAGCAGACGAGATGTCACCCCAGCGTTCTTCCTCCAACAGGATTCAGACGCGACAATCAAACAGTGGAGCCACGGCAAAGTCCCTAGTTCCAAACCTCGACGGTTCACCAACAACCTAGAGACAACCTCGACATTCGTCTCGATATAGAGGACGTAATGCCAGCAAACGAGCAAAGGCCAAATTCCTAACTTCAGAGTCTTGACGGCAAGTCATATAAAGCCTGAAAGACTATCGGAGATCATCCCACACCAGCGCAGAGTAGTTATGACTCATCGGGACTCTCCAAAATGAACCTAACCTCAAGTAAAAAGTGACATGGAATATCCCTACGCTTTCTCTTTCGACGGTAATATTACCTGGAAGAGTACTTGAAGACGTCTTGTCCAGCCCCCGAAGGGATCAGAGACACGACAATCGCAAGGCTACTCGAACAGCAAGATCGCCTATCGAGGAATACATCAGCCAACGCGACGGTACGACGGACAAAACCCTAAGTACCACAGACCCTAACGGACCTTTGTCGTAAAGAGCAGAGGTTAACTGTGACGTTAGGATACTCTTACGAGAAATGCTCGATTCGTCTCGACTCGTGAGGAAATTAGTGTCTTTACGAGAACTACTCGATATATTTCGACTCGTGAGGAAAAGCCTTAGGCAGCGGGGATCAAAAAACCTGTTTCCCAAGCACTGGGACCCTGCAGGTCGGTCCAAAATGGAGTCTTACATACTATTCACGGATCACACTCTCCAAAGTCGAATCTCGACAAGGAGGGAAACAACCGCTTACGGGTCCTCTCGACGCGTAAGGGGGGAAAATTCTCTAGTGAGATCCTTACGACTCTCAAGAGAAAATACACTTAGGAGTCCTCACGACCCCTAAGGAGAAAATACACCTACGAGATCCTCTCGATCCATAGGGAGAAAAGTCTTTGTGAGACCCTCACGGCTCATAAAGTTGAAAAGCCTTAGGTAGCAGATCTGAACATGCTTCCTAAGCCGTCGCTACTCCCAAAAGTATTCAAGACAGAATGTTCTATATCACCTATAGGCTATGCTTACTTGAGAAATATGCCAATAGCAAAGCAGAAAATAAAAGGAAGGAGGCAAAAGATTTGTCATTCATACTTAGAAAATTCTTACATCAATGAGGACAATAAACAAAAGCAGCATTATTGAAATGCTTACAATGGCAAAACCTCAGATCCAGGGCATGGATTAAGGAATTCGAAAGTAAGGCCATCTAGAGTCTTTCTGGCCTTTCTGATCATTCTCGTGTGCATCCTCTCGCGCTCACGCGTGTCAAGATCTTCGGCAAGGCCCCCCATCCTTCGATAAGCAGCAATTATCGTCGTCTGTTGAAAAATTTGATGCAGAATGTCAATGAGGCTATCTCGCCGTTTCTTCGAGATCAGCCCCGACAGGTACACTGAATGCACCTTGTCTTCGGCATCATCCAGCGCATTAAGCGGCATGGCCTCATGAAACCCCGGAAGTGCTCTCCAAATTGCTCCCAGCACGACTTTCAAGAGAGTAGAACGGCAAGGAAGCAACCAACCAACGCGTGCGTGCAGACGACCCATAATCTCCGTGCACTGGGCATCTGTAAACTCTTGGTTTTGGTGACGGCCCTGTACGCGGATATCCTCATAAGTAATGAATTCGTGCAGACTGTATAAATGAACAGCCATAATGCCTGAAAGAAACATCATTGGAAGATTAGCAATAAGAAAAAAAGACACAGGGAGTTAAACTCCTCGAGAGCGATGTTCTGCAGACATGAATGACACCTGTCAAAATTATGAGGAGAATTTGAAGAAAATCCCCTGAGAACATTAAAAGCTTTGCTCTGGAAAAAATGATATAATTCATCAAAAAAAATCTTTTTAGAGAGTAAAGGCTCTATTATTGGAACCCTAATAGGGTTCTCTTTAGTTCTCTTTAGATCCCTAGAGCAAAGCTCTTCTAGTGAAACCCTAAATGGGTTTTCTTTAGATCAGGGATCTATTGAGAGTAAGGCTCTTAAAATTAATTTAATCTAATATAATTTTTACCTAAAAATTCTCTAGAGTTTGAACTCTTAAAAGTGCTTAAACAAAAGAGCAAAGCTCTGAATGAAAATTCTTATGAATAGATGCAAAATCATCTAAGGGACCAAAAGTCCTATTTATAGGCATTAAGAGAGCCGTTTCAATTTCCAAAAGTTGGCGCAACGTTGGAATTCTGCTACCGCTGCGCTCACGTTTGGGGCCACGTAAGCGCAACGGTGGGGGGGCATTTGTTTACCCAATAAAAGCAAGGCTCTGTTCAAATTCCAAGGCGGGAAACGAAGCAACGCTTCTGTTTCCCCCAATCAGAGCAAAGCTCTGCCTTGAAATTAAAGTTAAAATTAAAGTTAAAATGATTGAAGCAATGCTTCAGCTGACTTGCGCAGTTGCGCTGCTCGACACGTGTCAGCGCAGTTGCGCTAGCGTAGTGCGCTGCGCGACACGTGTCAGCGCAGTTGCGCTGCGCTCTGCGTGTCAGCGCAGTTGTGCTCGCACAGTTACGTTGCGTTCTGCACTGCGCGACACGTGTCAAGCACATGTGCGCTTGCGCCAGCTGTGCCAGCATTTAAACAGAAAAATTCTGGAAAGATCTTTCCAATCTTGTTAAAACAAGAAGATTATCTTCTGTAAAACAGAAACCCTTGGATCAAAAATCCAGCGGTGGGAAAAATCCCTAAATCACTCAGAGAAAAATCTCTTTAACTGATTTAACAAATCAATTGGCACTATATAAAGGCCCCTAAACTCCAAGTCTAAAAAGTGATTGACATCAAGATAGAGAGACACAGAACTCCTCTAAAAAAATTTTGAGAAGAGCTCAAAGAAAGAAAAGGTAAAAACCTTTAAATAAAAGAAGAATTTCTTCTAAAAGAGATCAATGATCTAAGAACAAGATCAAGATCTTGGATAAAAAAATAATTAAAAAAAATAAAGAAGTAATTTACTTATGTATAAAGACATTGCCTTTTGATGAACCACTAGTTCTCTGAAAACAAGAAAAACAAGAAAAACTTGTTTTCTTTGATCTAAATTTGATCAAAATATTAAACAGTGCCTTGCACTTTTGGAATTTGCACTGTTGCGCTCCTTGGATTGGCTCAAGCCACCAGGGAGCGCCACGTGTCAGCCCCAGAACAAACTGCGCTATGCGCTTCTAAAACAGAGCACTGCTCTCATAAATTGGCGCAAGTCATCAGAGCGTGCCACGTGTCAGCAGCGCGCTAGCGCAGCGCATTGCGCTAACAGACTTGCGATCACCAGAGCGCGACACGTGTCACCTCCACATGCGCTGGCGCCTTGCGCTCTTTAATTGGCGCAAAGCGCCTGACAAGCCACGTGGCGCTCTGCCAGACTAATTGATGCAGTGCATTATTAAAAAGAAGGGACATAGCCCAATTAAAAGGCCTAACAGGCCTAATAAAAATGCAATGCATTATAAAAGGGATAGAGCCCAAACAAAGGTCTGTCAGACCAAAACAGATGCTGTGCATCATTTAAAAAAGGGCAGAGCCCAAATAAAGGTCTAATAGACCAAACAAAAATGCCATGCATTATTAAACAGGGGCAGAGCCCTAGTAAAGGCCTAACAGGCCAAATGCAGATAAAACGTTGAACATTTTCAACTGGACTTAGCCCAATTCTGGCCGTAAGTTCTCAAATTAAATTGAACCGAGCACGACTGCTCTCTCAAATCAATTTACACCCGGTTCAAGGGTACATCTCTGAACTCCTCTGATATTTGTCGTTGTAATCTTTCAACGTCGTCAGAGAGGTGACGGGTCCCGACGACCATACATTCAATGGACCACTATGTCCCTAAACTGGAACAATAGAGCCCAAATGCTCTTTTGTCGGATCTAAACGATCCCGTTAAGTTTATCTTAGTATCAAATTAGACTAACGTATCTTTAACAAATGTTTAAGTTAATCTTAGCCTCAAATAGGGCTAACGTATCTTTAAACCCTCAAACAGACTTTAGTCCCAAATTGGACTATAAATCTCCCAACCAACATCGGTTCAAGGGTACATCTCCGAACTCCTCTGATATCTGTCGTTGTAATCCTTCAACGTCTTCAGAGAGGTGACGGGTCCCAACGGCCATACATTCCATGGACCACTATGTCCCTAAACTGGCAATGGACCACTATGTCCCTAAACTGGCAATGGACCACTATGTCCCTAAACTGGAACAATAGAGCCCAAATGCTCTTTTGTCGGATCTAAACGATCCCGTTAAGTTGATCTTAGTCTCAAATTGGACTAACGTATCCTTAACAAACGTTTAAGTTGATCTTAGCCTCAAATATGGCTAACGTATCCTTAAACCAAAACCCCAAATCCAAATCTAAGAAAATACGGATTTGGACTAACTCACGTTCTACGGACGACAACATAAATTAGTCTCCGTATACAATCCACGAGCAACCACAAACAAAACAAACACCCACGACACGAAGTGAAATTCTGGAGAAGGAGAAAGTTGTTACCGCGACGCAGTAGCTTAATTAACTGCAGGGGCTTGCGCCTGCAGGGAAGAGCGTCCCCACAATCAAAAACCCCTCAAGCGAGGGGGAATCTGACGAAGTCTGCTACATCGGCCGCATCCGTCTAAACCTCCGATACACGGTGCCATAAATCAACTTGGCATCTTCGGAGAGGTGGACGGATAAAACCAAATAGCATCTGCCCCGAATCTCAGGCGAGACGCCCATGTCTTGGCCGCCATTCGGAGGGGAACAGGGACATCAGGACTCATGTATCTTTTCAGATTTTGTTTTCTTTTCGAACCTATTGCATTGGGTATTTATTTGCATCAATTATCTAGTGGACTCATTTTTAGTATTCCTTGTGGTTTCGTTGCAGCATGATTAACAGTATTATCCTTTTTGGTATTGGATTTTATTTTTGACAGGTTAAGCTAGATAGTCATATGTGACTATGGAAGGATCTTTCCTTACCGTAGGTAGTATGGCCGACCTTCGTTGCTCTCCGTATTCCGTATTTTGGGAAGCGGGGCGTGACATTATATGACGGCAATTTTAATTTAAATATAAATTTGTAAATACTTGAAGGTAGTGGGCAATTTTTTTCCCCACAACTAAATTATTGGATACATTATATTTCGAATATAAGGGATGACATGGACATCATAATAATTAAGGATTTCCCCTCCTTTTTCTGGAAGTGTTACATAACCCCTAAGTGTTGTAGTATAATAATAGATATGTCCAATCTTTAAAGACGACAACAAAAGAAACTTAGTGCTAATTGCAGAATTCTAGGTCACCAATGGTTTTAGGAATAAAGAAGACTTTTAATTGATAAGATGGTAAAAATTTGAATGCTTTTTTAAAAACTTATTACTTTGAAGAATCGGCCTATGGATCTATACTTGCCAGATGCCAATGTCATACACACATGTATTGGACCTCCAGAAGAACAATGATGCAATATATTCAAACTTTGTAATATTCTCTTTAGTAGATGCCAAACTATTTTATGGTTTGTTGGACTAGAGAAGTAAAAATATAAGCTAGTATATGTATTTTATTGTAAATGATGATGACAGATGCAAATTCAATATGTGAATGAAATGCGTCGATCTGTAAATGAAATGTGTTTCAGGATTTCTCTTGCTTATTGAAGAAAAAATAAACTCAGTGCATCTTTCTAAGGGGGAAAAAACATTCGTAAGCTCATGATTGTAAGTATCATTACTGTTATTTTCAATTATGTGCCAATGTTTTTTTCCATCAAGTAGCACATCCAGGCTCCAATTATATTTTTATACAGCATAAGTGTGCCAATGTTCCTTTTTAATGGAAAATTTATTCCTATATTTTGTACATCTCGATAACTACCCTTAGTTCTTGACTAAGTTTGTGTTTGAACATTGCAAATTATGTCTTGGGAAAGTTTGTGATGATGCTCTATGTCGGCGATCTCCCAGATCAGGACACGTGGCAGATGACGTGCCCCAAAACTAAAAAGAAAGGGCCCACAGGGGCCGACCAGGCCAACCCTGTACCCGACCTGCAAGCACAAGCTGGCTCACCTCAGAGCCCCCTGCAAATTGGCCTCCTCGGCCTCTCAGCCAGCCCCGAGCTACCACGGGACCAAGATGCCTCGGCCCTCCCGCTCTTTCCCGAGCTCTCCCGCCGAGGCCATCTTCCTCAATCCCTCCGACCGACCAACTCCACCACTCACAGGCGTAACCGCCGCTCCGCAAATCTCGCCATGCGCGGACTCTCCGCTGGCAACATCCCACGTTCCACGCCATCACGATCCCCATTAAGAGGCGATCCGCTTATTACGCGGGCGTGACGTCGAGAGCGTAACTGCCGGCGAGATTCTCGCGCCTGCTACTGCGTACTGCCGCCACTATATAAACCCCCATCACAGAGGGGTCAAGTAAGCTTTTTTCACCCTACTTAGCCGTTACTCTGCTCGGATCTTGTGCTAACTTGATCGTCGGAGGATCCTTGGTGGTACCAAACTATCCCGGGACTTCCTTGCAGGTACTCAGCGCAAACCCCTCAAAACTACCAATCTCCTCAAAACCCATTGAAACCCACACGCAACAGGAGATCACCTCCAAGATCCACCAGAAGATCGACGAAAGACAATATCTGACGGAGACCCGAAAAGGACCTCCATCAGTTGGCGCCGTCTGTGGGAACTTAAGCTCCACAAAAACAAAAGTTGGCCTTCCGATCTCCATCCACATGGCATGCGATCACCCTGAAGATCCAGGCACCAGCCGCTGCCCCCCATCACCGGAGGCGCGGATGAACCTTCTCCGGCGACCATCGTCAACGCCCTCACCGGCCGAATAGACCGACTACAGTCTATCGTGGAGGCGCTCGTCCGCTTCCAAACGGCCGGGCCAGGGCCCCAGATCGCCGCTCCTCCGCCTCCAGAAGACTTTGCCCTCGTCAACACGGCTGACCACCGGCAGGCTACGTCCCATGGCTACAGATCTCACGGGCCGATACTCTCTGAGGCCCGCTGGGTGCCCCACGGCTCCACACCAAGATCTGCCGCCAGAGCGCCTCGCCTCGAGCCTCCTCGCGACCCTCACCCCCCTGAGGAGATGTTGGTCACCTCGCCTGTCCCCAGGCATGACCGACACCCCCTCCCTCGACGGGGTCGCACAGAAGGGGCTTGCTACGGCGGCTCAAGGGCCACTTAGCCCGGGGATCTGAGGAACCTCATCGAGAGGAACCGAGGCTGCGCCCAAATGCAGATCTCCCACAGCATAGGCCAGGGATCACAAGGCGCCAAATCCTCAGGGTACCACGGCCGACTCGACGCCCTCGAGAGGAAGATCGAGGGCATGCGCCGAGAAGGTCACCTCTCGGGCGACGGGGCTAAGTACGCCGCCGACTCGCTCACCAAGCCATTTACCGAGGGACTGCTCGCTGTTCATGTCTCCTCGCGCAACAAGCCCCCGAAGGTCTCTTTGTTCGACGGGAAAACCGACCCGAAAAACCATTTGGATGCTTTCACCACGGGGATGAGCTTCCAGGACCATTCCGACGCTGCCCAGTGCAGAGCCTTCCCAGCCACCCTCATCCGCTCTAGTCGGACTGGTTTCGAGGACTCGAGCCTCGCTCAATCTCGACCTTTGATGAGCTGGCTACTCAGTTCCTCGTCCACTTCGTCAGGAACCGTCGGCAGAAGCGCATGGTCGACTACCTCTTCACAATTAAGAGCAGGGACAAGGAGACGTTCAAAGCTTACGCCACCCGCTTCTACAACGCCCTCCTCGAGGTCCCCGAGCACCGGGACAAGACCGTCATCACGGCGCTCAGATCTGGTCTTAGGCACAAGGAGTGGTTGCGCTTCTTTGCATTGGTGCAGCCTAAGACCATGGCCGAGGTCAAGGCGTGGACCGAGCGCAAGGTCCAGCTCGAGTCCGAGGTGAACGCGAACCTCCCTCGAGCAGAACGGTCCGACCAGAAGAAGAGGGCTCGGGAAGAAAGGTCGGAGCGTCAGCAGCCCTATCACCCGAAGTTCCAGGAGTACACCCCGCTCAACGTCTCCTTCGCAGTGTTACTAGAGAAGGCCCAGGGCGAGGGGTTCTTCAAGTTCCCTCCAATCCCGCGCCAGGCCTCGAAGCGAACCCGGGGCCCCTACTGCGCCTTCCACCAGACGCTGGGCCATGCCACGGAGGATTGTAAGCAACTCTGGGACTATATCGAGGAGCTCATCCAATCAGGGCACATCGCCGCCTACTTAAGGGATAAGCGGCAGGCTGACCGCGGGCAGGAGCAGCGTCCCCCTCCCACCAAGCTGACCATCGGCCAGATCATGCTCATTTCGGCAGATGACTAGTCCCGTGCCCAGGGAGCCCCGTACCCGGTGCCGAGCACGGAGACCAACAAGCCTCCGGGTCACCTCCCCACACATTCAATGCGCATGTTGTGCGCATGTTTGCCGCGACCGTTCCTGTTCCCCATACCTACAACGGGATGGTCGGGCGAAACCTCATGAAGAATCGGCCAAGCATCTACCATGCTCGGCTATCCCTGGCAGGTAGCTTCCCTACGCGCAACGCCGGGGATCAAAGCCCTCGCCAAAAGGCAACCGCGCAGTTTCACTGCCCGGTTATCCTTAGCAGGCCTCCTACGGCCCCTCCAACGCTAAAGATCAAAGTCCTGCCAAGAGGCAACCGCGCAGCTTCACTGCCCGGTTATCCTTAGCAGGCCTCCTATGGCCCCTCCAACGCTAAGGATCAAAGTCCTCCTTAGAGGCAGCTCAGCAGCTACCCTTCTCGGCTATCCCTGGCCGGTAGCTTCCCTACTCGCAACGCCAGGGATCAAAAGGTCCTCCTTAGAGGCAGCTCAGCAGCTACCCTGCTCGGCTATCCCTGGACAGCAGCTTCCCTACTCGCAACGCCAGGGATCAAAGCCCTCGCCAAGAGGCAACCACACAGCTTCACTGCCCAGTTATCCTTAGCAAGCCTCTTACGGCCCCTCCAACGCTAAGGATCAAAATCCTCCTTAGAGGCAGCCCAGCAGCTACCCTGCTCGGCTATCCCTGGCCGGTAGCTTCCCTACTCACAACGCCAGGGATCAAAAAGTCCTCCTTAGAGACAGCTCGGCAGCTGTCCTGCTCGGTTATCCCTGGCCAGAAGTTTCCCTACTAGCAACGCCAGGGATCAAAGCCCTCGCCAAGAGGCAACCGCGCAGCTTCACTGCCCGGTTATCCTTAGCAGGCCTCCTACGGCCCCTCCAACGCTATGGATCAAAGTCCTCCTTAGAGGCAGTCGAGCCCGACCCTCGCTCGGCTATCCCCGGCTGGTAGCTTCCTACCACAACCGACAGGGATCAAAAGCCCTCCCAGAGGCAGTCGAGCTCGACCCTCTCTCGGCTATCCTTCAGGACAAAAGCCCTCTCCAAGAGGCACCGGGCAGTAACCCTGCCCGGCTAAGGGTCCTTAGTAGGCTTCTTACAGCCCCTCCCGCGCTAAGGACCAAAGTCCTCCTTTGAGGCGGTCGAGCCCGACCTTTGCTCGGCTATCCCCGGCTGGTAGCTTCCTACCACAACCGACAGGGATCAAAGTCCTCGCCAAGAGGCACTGGACAGTAACCCTGCTCAGTCCCCGTCCTGAAGGATCAAAATCCCTCCTTAGAGGCAGCCGAGCAGCTACCCTGTTCGGTCATCTCCGGCTGGTAGCTCCCTACCCATGACGCCAGGGATTAAAGCCCTCGCAAGAGGCATCTAAGCGGCCGCCCCGCTCGGTCATCCCCGGCCGGTGGTTGCCTACCCACGACGCCAGAAATCAAAGCCCTCGCCAAGAGGCAACCGTGCAGCTTCACTGCCCGGTTATCCTTAGTAGGCTTCCTACAGCCTTTCCAACGCTAAGGATCAAATTCCTCCTAGAGGCAGTCGAGCCCGACCCTTGCTCGGCTATCCCCGGTTGGTAGCTTCCTACCATAACCGACAGGGATCAAAGCCCTCCTTAGAGGCAACCGAACGGCTTCCCTGCTCGGCTATCCCTGGCCGGTAGCTTCTCTACTCGCAACGCCAGGGATCAAAGTCCTCACCACGAGGCAACCGCGCAGCTTCACTGCCCGGTTATCCTTAGTAAGCTTTTTACAGCCCCTCCAATGCTAAGGATCAAAGTCCTCCTGAGAGGCAGCCGAGCGGCTTCCCAGCTCGGATATCCCTGGACGGTAGCTTCCCTAATCGTAACGCCAGGGATCAAAGCACTCACCAAGAGGCAACCGCGCAGCTTCACTGCCCGGTTATCCTTAGCAGGCTTCCTACGGCCCCTCCAACGCTAAGGATCAAAGTCCTCCCAGAGGCAGTCGATCCCGACCCTCGCTTGGCTATCCCCGGTTGGTAGCTTCCTACCACAACCGATAGGGATCAAAGCCCTCGCCAAGATCAACCGAGCAGCTTCCCTTCTCGGTCATCCCCAGCAGGCATCCTCCTGCCCAACAGAAGCTGCGGGTTTGTAGCCCTCATACGAGGCCACTGAGCCATTTTATGCTCGGCATAACTACGGAGGGCATCCCTCTGCCCATCACATGCAGCGGATCCGAAGCCCCAACAAGAGACATCGGGTCTATCCAAGTCTGAGTGATCCCCCCTCGACTTCGGGGCCATGGAGAGGCCTCCTTCTCAGCAGCGCTTGGTACATTTGGCAAGTGATTGAAATCAACTCGACGAACGATCACTAGACAGATAGCCGACCTGACATGGAAGCCCAACAGTGCAAGCAAGGATATCTTACGAGCATTCTTCATAAACAGAAGATAAAGTGCAAGCTGATGAAACAAAAAGAGCATTCTTCACAAACAGAAGATAAAGTGCAAGCTGATGAAACAAAAAGTTTTACTACCAAAAACGAAGTCTTTACAAATGGTATTTTAGGCTCCCCAGCCTTACAGACTGCCCGGAGGCTTACAAAAATTCCAGAAGCGGCAAAATAAAAGGAGGAGGAAGACGGGGGCTTTAGGCCTCAGGGCCAGGCACGACCTCGGGGTCCCCGATATCTACCACGAGTCAAGCAGGGTCCTCGGCCACCTCCTTGTCAGGAATCTCTTCCCTCTACTCATCGGCGTCCGCGAGGGGGTATTCGGCCCGGAGCTCTTCATCAGCGAACTCCGGCATCGGACCTTAACGGCGTCGAGGGCCTCGTGCCAGATGCGGGTGGTGGCCACGGCTAAGTCATTGTAAAAGTCCTTCGACTTTTTGTAGTCCTCCACCGCCTTCGCCGCCGAGAGGTGAAAGGACTTCTTATAGTCCTCCACTGCCTTCGCCGCCGAGAGGTCGGCCCGCCTCGCCGCCTCGACCGCCGGCCCCAGCTCCTTCCGGAGGGTCCTCACCGTTTTCTTCATGTTGCCGGTGAGCACCTGAGCGTCCTCAAGCTTGACCTCGGCAGCTACGGCGGCCTCGCGGTGCCGGGCAACCTCCCGTTTCCCGGCCTCCACCTCGCCCTCCAAGGCGGCAACCCTTGCCATCGCTGCCTCCAGCTCCCACTTGGAGCTCTCTTCCAGTGAGGTAAGCTGGTCCGCGGCCTTCATCGCCGGGGCTATCACCTCGGCCTCCATGCGTACGGCAAGGGCGACGTGCTGGAGGACCTGAAAAAAATAAGAAAGAGGTCAGGAAGATGAAGGAAGCACCGAATCTCAAAAACAACCGAGCACTTACCTGCACGGCCTCCTGGGTGATGGACGCCATCTGGGCCCTGAAGGTCCCCTCGGTCACTACCCTCTGCCGACTTCTCTATTTCGTGCAGCAGGCTATCCGCGACAGATAGCCCCGAGGGCACCGCGAACTGGAGGCCCCCCTCTTCCACTATGATCGGCGAGGGCGGGCCCCAAGGAGACCTCCGAGGACCCCTCTTGAGTGGCGCCGATGGAGAGCCGGTCTCCTCCTCCGAGACCGGGTCCTCCAGAATTCGAGCCCGGTTCCGGCCCGGCGCTCTGCTAGGCCCCGGGGCGGGATCCGCTCTCGAACGCTCAAGGGACGCGGCCACCGGAGGCACTGGGACGAAGGCCGAAGGAGCCGGGGCAGGCTTCGAATGGGAAGAGCTGGCAGGCTTCGTGACCTTCTTCGGCTGGCGCATGAAGGCTCAGAGCTCGTTCATGTCCATGGGTCCTGCACAAAACCAAATGCAAAGAAATCAGCGACACATGCAATATAAAAGCTAAAAAGCAAGTCTCACTTACCGACGAACTCGACGGGGCTGAGCCCGGCCCAACTCAGGACCCTCTCAGACAGCAACACGTCAAATTGGGGGACGGGCTCCCACGATGCCACTCTCACCGCGGCGGGGTTATTGGACTGGTTCCCTGGAAAGCATTTTTCCATCGACCACTTGGTGGGCACGAACCAGTCCTCGCCCTTGGGCGGCGCGACGAAGAAAAACTTCTTCTTCCAGTCGTGGATGGAAGAAGGCAGGACTACAACTCCTGTCCCGGCGGTGCCCCCTGTCACTTTCTAAAAGAGAAGTAGACCCATCTCGGGTCGCCCGCTCGACCCCCAGGATGATTTTTGAAAACAAGGGAAGAATCAAGGATGGAGAGGCTGAAGGGAACCACCTATAGTTTCAGGCGGATCAGGAACCCGAGGAGAATCCTCCATGAGTTCGGCACTAACTGGCTAGGGGCTAACCCGAAGAAGTTCAGCGCTTCGACGACCTCGGGAGAGAAGGGCAGGCGCATTCCACCCCAAAAGGCTTCCAAGTACAGGGCGATCTCCCTACCCCGTACTTGGTCTGCCCTCTCTCCCTTCTTGGCCAGACGAAGCGTATAACGTGAGGGGATGTGGAAGCGAGCCCGAGCATTGGCAAGCTCGTCCTCATGCCTCACCCAACATGACGCGCCGGGAGCAGCGTCTACCGCCTCCTCCCTGGGGGCTGCCCCCGCCGCACGATCCCGGGAAGAGGATCTGATCCCTGCTTCTCGGGAAGACTTAGGCTCAACTGGAAGGTCCCTAGAACTTACTCCTGCGACATCTACAGATTCTACGAAAGAAGACATCTAACCTGGAGAAGAGAGATCCTCGGGAAACAAAAGCAGAAGAAAGAAGACGAGCGCCGAGCAACCAGGACTTAGAGCGAGGAAATATGAAGGAGTAGGGGCCCTGGAGTAGGCCCCATCCCTATTTATCACCGCAATCGCCCTCATCCAACGGCGCCCTTCATCTCCCGCCAAAGCGCCTCCTCACGTCCAACGGCTCCGATCGCTCCACTTGTCGTTCCCACACTGAGCCGCATCCCATCAGACGCCGCAGGTCTGCACACGTCGCATCGGCCAACCGACGCTTGACACGCGGACCGTCACTTCAATGACAGGATGCACGAACCGGCACACCTTCCTTAAATGCAGAGATCTCGCCCTGATTCGCTGGCAGAAATGACAGCTGATAACTCGGGGACGCGTCCCAACGAAATCTTAGGAGGGAGCTCACCCCGGGCGGCCCGGCAGTCCATTCTCGACCCGACCCGTCAGCTGATCGGGACAAGAGTGGGGGGGGCTAATGATGATGCTCTATGTCGGCGATCTCCCAGATCAGGACACGTGGCAGATGACGTGCCCCAGAACTCAGAAGAAATGGCCCATAGGGGCCGACCAGGCCACCCCTGTACCCGAGCTGCAAGCACAAGCTGGCTCACCTCAAAGCCCCCTACAAATTGGCCTCCTCGACCTTTCAGCCCGCCCCGAGCTACCACAGGACCAAGATGCCTCGGCCCTCCCGCTCGTTCCCGAGCTCTCCCGCCGAGGCCATCTTCCTCGGTCCTTCCGACCGACCAACTCCACCACTCACAGGCGTAACCGTCGCTCCGTAAATCTCGCCATGCGCGGACTCTCCGCGGGCAACATCCCACATTTCACGCCATCACGATCCCCATTAACGGGCGATCCGCTTATTATGCGGGCGTGACGTCGAGAGCGTAACTGCCGGCGAGATTCTCACGCCTACTACTGCGTGTTGCCGCTACTATATAAACCCCCATCACAGAGAGGTCAAGTAAGCTTTTTTCACCCCACTTGGCCGTTACTTTGCTCGGATCTTATGCTAACTTAATCGTCGGAGGGTCCTCGGTGGTACCAAACCACCCCGGGACTTCCTTGCAGGTACTCGGCGCAAACCCCTCAAAACTACTAATCTCCTCAAAACCCATTGAGACCCACACGCAACAGGAGATCACCTCTAAGATCCACCGGAAGATCGACGGAAGGCAGCATCCGACGGAGACCCGAAAAGGGTCTCCATCAGTTTGTGTTTGAACATTGCAATGCTGCTTTACCAACCCCCCCCCCCCACCCCAAAAAAAAACGGGGGCAGAACGAACTTATTGAAAATCTTGGCAGAGACAGGCACTGAATTCATTCATGGACCGGCAACTAATTGGTGATTTTTCACAGCCTTGTGTTTCGTTTTTTTCACTTATACATTTTCATCATTATTATGAACCCGGCCATTTAATTGGGCTTCTTTTCTTATTTAGTTAGGAAAAAATTATGTTTAAACATCACACTTTCACGATATAGCGACAAGCATTTAAAATTATTTTTGCACATCAAACAATCATACTTAGGTGCACAGGTAAAGCCACAAAGTTATGCAGAGTAATACATGGGTTAAATAATACAAAATCACAAAACCTAGATATCTCTAGTTACATAAGCATGTGGAATAAACAGCTACTTGTTTGTAAACAAAGTCTACTTTCATCCTGGTCCAGATAGAACTGATGCTAAGGGTACAGTAAAAGCAGAGGAGAATTAGGGTTTCCTCTCAACTGCTTGATGGCTTTGAATGGATCGGCAAGACAGAGGAGTTAGGGGAGAGCAGCCAAGCGTCATATTCCTCTCATCAACTCGTCTAAAATATGTAGAATTAGGGCAGCTGCACTCTGCATTCATGCAATCATATCGGTCTGTATAACAATCATATCGGTCTGTATCGAAAACATACTCCAATAGCTTCCACCCTGAAGCTTGCCATTCGTAAAGCCTTAAATTCCCGTCCTCCTCCAATCTCATGTACTGCATTGATGTCGGCATGGGCAGTCTCAACTGCCCTCCTTTTGTCAAACTCAAAGATTGCAACACCGATGCGCTTGGCATGGGGCCGAGATGGGAACTTGGGGTGCCTGACTTGCGTAACAACAAAGATGCAGTGAGGCTTCCATTGTTGAAGGTTATGTAGGTGGAAACATTTGGAGCATTGGATGAAAGTATTTTGCTAAAGTAAATATTTGGAGGGTTAGAAGCAACAAAGGCCTCCAATCCTCCCGTGACAATAGCAAGGCAGAACTTACCTTCGGTCCAATTCGTAGGCGAAACATTTGCCGCCGGTTTCTGTCCCTCCCTAAGCGTCTGCCCGAGCACCCATGAGTCAGTTGGATCTTCATAAGAAGCCCACAGTGTTGCATTCTCCTTATCAATGAGCACGAGGCTGCCAGTTTCAGTAAGCTCCATGCGTGATGTGAGCATGCCCCAAGTCTGAGCAGACCACACCACGGCCCTGTCGGTGTCATGAAGAATTAATTCACCTTTTCGGGAGAATTCAAGGGTGGCGTTTTCTCTGACGGGATGGTCTCTGTTACCAGACCAGACAACTGCCGGGGGTTGGGCATCAGAACACACAGCGGAAGTGTCTGAATGTACGATGAAGACAGCGAAGTAGAAGGAGGTGCATGGAGCAGTGCAGAAGAAGCCGCATGCGACGGAGGGGATAGAGCTTGGTGTCTGGTATCGAGAAATGGTGAGGAGGATAACTCGGATTTGGGATCAATCATTATAGTCGGTTTTGGGGAGGGACATATCATTGTGCCAAATGGTCGCACTTTGAGCGCTGTTCTGGTAGCTGGATGTCTTTGCAGCTTTGATTTAGAGAAGGGAGACGAAGAGGAAGAGGAACCACCCCAATGGTTGGATGGATACCATGATCTCGAATACTTATGCAGAGAATCTTAATAATCTTAATGAACTATTAACTTAAACAAATCCTTAAGCATGTTTACTTGATTTATATTAATATGAACTGTTTGAACCTCACTTATTATGTGTGTTTGGCAGCCAGCTTAACCACGTTTTAAGTGTTATAAAACAGGGATAAAGTCCAAATCCCTTTACCACTCAAGAGCAGCTAGAATTCTCATGTCAATGGTCGGTATCCGTATCGCTTTTTTTCTTCACATGTTTCCCTCTTGATCCCTCTTGTTCCTATTAATCCCTCTTGATCCTATTAATCATGTGTCTCACATCACTATCCCTTTGTCTTTATTTTTCTTCATACTTATACACGAAGAAGAGGCCCGTCCAGATAGTATCCAGTGTAGACGCACTGGTTTGGCCACTACAAACAATACATAATAGGCTGTCAACATAGAAAATGATTGTTTCATCCTATGCTCTAGTGTATTTTTATTGCTCCTATCATTGTCTTCATCTTACTCCAACCTTGTCTTTTCTTCTTTTTCTGATGCGTCTCTTTACCCTCGTCTAAACTAGAATTCATGCACGTGCGATGCACGTGAAAGGTGAAGTGGATATAATAACGAGTGTGAATATGTATGAATTAATGAATAATGAAACAGTCGTGGATAATTTTCCGTTTCAGGTTCCAAGATGCATGGGTGATTAGAGAGGGAGGGAGAAGGAAAAAAATCTTAGAAATTCTAGCCTTTTTTTTCTTTTGAGTTTTTCCTTAGAAATCACAAAATGCCACATGGAAACCTTTGGGTTCTAATCATAATAGGAGAGATGATTTTAGTATATGATACACCCTAAATTATAGTTGTGTGTCTTTGGTCTTGTTTGGTTGCTTGTTTCTCATGTATGAAGAAGGAAATATGGCACAAATTAAGTTTCCTATGTTCCCTCAAAATGCCTTTCTTGTTGTTTGTTTAGAATCATAGACTTTCAATTCCTTGGTTGTAAATATTTCCCGTGCTTGCATAAGAAGTATGAATTTCTAATATAAATTCAAAATTAATCATGTTGTTCGTATAATCCTGTAAAATCAAAATACTTTACATATAACTTGGAATTTTGTATTTCCTTGTCCAAATATTGTATTAATACGATTTGATGATTTACTCTTGTGACTGCTTAATCTAGGTTAAAAGAGAGTGTCGCATTGATTAGCAGAGAGCCAAGTTAAAACTTAATTGAATGAATAAAGATAAATCCTAAAGAGCTTGTTGGGTTCGAACTGCTGATTTGCATCCGTATTACCTCTGAAGCAGACACATTTCAAAGTTCCTATTTACCTTCCATACCGATAACATCATCTCAGATCATCATGCGTCACTCATTTCTCATCACACTCCATAATTAATAATCTTTTGCTATGAAGAGCAATATAATTATCAAATAGTGGTTAAGGTTAATGAGCCTTTCAAGGCCCATTCATCTAAATATCTAGTATCCTGTCGATAACTTTCACTCCCGACATCTATTTACTCTATTTTCTGAAGCTCAAATGGTAGCACTGAAGTTAGTATTTTGTATTACCAAACTCATAATCCGATTTTACTTGCAGATCAATCTCTTAAAAACAAGTCAGCATTCTGTTAATTTTTGTTGATCAGGCGTGCCAAACTGGTATGCTAATTGTTTGATGGGCTTGTACCTCTTTCAGATCTTAATTTTCAAGAATATTTGCCAGAATAAAGCGAAGGTACTATTTGCTTGTTTCGGATTTCTTTTTCATGTAACTTTTAATTAACTGTAATAAAGTTTAACAGTATTCAGATTATTATGATGGTTAACCATTTTTTTCTGACAGTTCTTGTTCCTGTCCTTAATCTATTTTCGTTCACTTAAAAGCTTTGAATCAACCCACTGAATATTTTTTTTATAGCGATGGTTATGTAGATACTTGTTTATTGAATGTCTAGTATGAGCAACGATTCAAAAGGTAATTTTTAGATTGAATTGTCAGTTCAAATCGCAGGTCGCAGCGAGAAGTAGGATTTCTGTTCCACCATCTATTGAATCTTCACTCACGTTATTATTATTTTTTTTACCAGAGGTCTGCATCGAAGCTACGATTTTGTTTTCCCTAATAAATATTAACGTAAATATAGTTTCTTTTTGCTCTCAGTGGTCCTAACAGATGCAGCTATTAGTGACCTAGTCATCATATAATATGATGATGACTTTTTTTGGGTCTACTTGCCATGTTTCTCTCTAAATCTAGTGATGATGCCAAGAAACTGCAGTGGCCATAGTTGGACTGGTTTGGAACCTGTAATTAATGGATAACAATTTCGTTGTAGATCCCAGTTATCAGATCAGTCTGTATCTAAATTTTAACACTATATCGACAGACGAAGGTGCCTGCTTAAGTTCTGTTCCCATCTTATTGGAACTAGGGATGGAAACAAATCGGGATTGACTCAATCAGATTTATGTTAGTATGGTACTCTCAGTCTATGTATTTATCCTAAAGTCTATGTTCAGGTTCGTTTTCTTGATTCGGATTCTGAATTTATGTAAATATTTGCAATTCTAATGGAAACCAGATTATTGCAAATAGTATTGTAAGTTCGTAATTAGCAAAACAAATTTACATAAATGAAACTAGAAGCTGACATAGTGAATGTGTTTCTCAAGTTTTTATTTATTTATTATTTATTATTTACTATTTATTTAGGGTAATAAATGTGAACCAAATAGGACTCATCTCCTCTATTTAATAAATGAAATTTGTCTCATCTACTCTTTTGTCGGTTGCATGCTTTGAACTTGTGATCTCTTTGTTACAATTCCCATCCTCTAGCTAATTTTCCCGTTAATTCCCGGGACAATCCAAACCAAGATAGATAACTATAGAGAACAACCAAGCTAGAATTACATCAAACCATACATCCATTTATCATTTTGAGTAACAACCTGATAATACAGAACCTTAAATCGAGCTCATACCTGAATATCTTGAAGCAAAATCATACAGACAAATTTTAGCATACGACTTTTTAGAGAGGTAACCATAAAAGGCAAACGGATACATCAACCTGTTTACATCAACATTATCATCTTGGTCCTGACAAAACTACTGCAGATGGTGGAACTGATACCTCATTATTTGCATTGCGAGACACAGATGGCGCTGGATTGGAGAAGTTATGGTCTATGTCCGACTCCACGTTTCGCGATCCGTCTAATACTTTCACTACTGCTGACATCGAAGGTCTCTTGTTGCTGTCGCTCTGTAAACACCACATCGAAAGTTTCATCACATCCATAACTTCATCCAATTTTTCTTGTTGCATATCTGCACTCCGACTATCGATTAAATCTGACAATCTGTTTGTTTCCACCTTATCTTGCAATAAACTCATCAAATGAAAACATTCTTCTTTCTGAGAGTAGTCCAAGTTTTTTCGTCCGCAGATGACTTCCATTACCACAACACCGAAGCTATAGACATCTGCTTTTTCTGTGATCACAGAAGTTAGCCATTCTGGCGCTAAGTACCCTGGTGTTCCTCTCATTCTGGTCATTACGTTGCTCTGATCCCTGTCAATTAGCTTAGACAACCCGAAATCGGAAACCTTAGCATTGAACTTATCATCTAAGAGTATGTTTTGAGGCTTAATGTCTAAGTGAGCAATCTTTTGCCTGCATTCTTCATGAAGATAGGACAATCCCTTGGCTATATCGATAATAATCTGACGCCTCGTAGACCAAGAAAGAGAGTCGTTGTTCCCCTTGTAGAAGATCCAGTTGTCGAGTGATCCATTGCACATGTACTCGTAAACCAGAAGCCTGTATGATCTCTCTGCGCAAAACCCAATCAACCTCACTAGATTGATGTGATGAATGCTACCAATTGTTTCGACCTCAGCCAAGAACTCCTTTTTCCCTTGGCCAACACTATCCAGTCTCTTCACTGCGATTCTCGTGCCGTCTAGAAGCTTGCCCTCGAATACGGAGCCGAATCCACCTTCTCCGAGTTTCGTACAAAAGTTTTCAGTTGCAAAACTTAGTTCCTCAAAAGAAAATCTTGTCGGAAACCCTGACACCATATCAAACTGATCTTCATCTTCGAACTCTCTATATTTCTTTCTCCTTGTGAATATAACGATACAGCCAATGACAATAAATATGATAACAGAAACTCCAATGGCGACTCCAACTATAATTCCAACATTGACTTGTTTCTTTGCCAAACCATCAAAATTACTATCAGGTGGATTCGGGGTAGAAATCGAGCGGAGATTCTGCACTTTGATGTACACCGATGAATTGAAATGAGTGATGTCTGGCTTATTATTCACCATCGAGAAGAGCTGCGATGGCAAATAACAATTACCATCTGAAGCATTTCCACCGTATTGAAACAGCGCTGCTTTGCACGAACAGTTTGTCAAGCATGCTTGCTTGCACATCTCTTCGTTTGTGCCTTGAATATTTGCAGCCTTGAGATCGACATAATTGAAGTAAGAGACATTATTCAGGGCTAAAAGCTCATGTTTTTGTTTTTGTTGGCAAGAGATTGCAGTCAAGGGAGTGCAACCAAGATCTGGCTGTCGCCCGTCGACTGGCCTGAAATAGGTTGAAGACCCATTCCCAGTAGGACAACTGCATTGCCCATTCGAACAAATTCCATACTGTCCGCAAACAGTTGGGTATTGACAGTCATCTGGGTAAATACTAAAAACATCGCGCAAAAGTATCCATGACATATTCCATGCATATAGCCTTAAATGTCCGCCGTAATCGAGTCGCATGTATTGCAGCGACCGCATGTATTGGCTCTCCAACACCACTAGCAGACCGACCGTCACATCTGGCGATTTCGGATTATTCGACCCTGTGAATATAGCAAGGCTTCCATTGGTGAATGTTATGTAGGTTGATTTGTTTCGAGAATTTTTCAGGGAAGCCACGTTTCGGTAGTACACCTGCGGAGGGTTATCACCAACATAGGTCTCAAAACCGCCATCTACAATGCTAAGAAAAACCTGACCTTGTGTCGAATTTGTGGCCGAAACATTCGCCGTCAGCCTCTGCCCCTGCCTCAGTGTCTGTCCAAGAACCCAACAGTCGGTCGGGTGATCGATCGAGGACCAAACAGACACATTCTTTTTATCGACAAGCTCGAGAGTTCCAATATCGGTCACACTCATGGCCACCACAGATTTGCCAGAAGTATTAGTAGACCAGACAGTAGAGCCATCGAAATCACGGAGAACTAAATTTCCGTCTTCAAAGAATTGAAGCGTGGCGTTTTCCTTGACAGGACGGTCGCGGTTCGCGGTCCAGACAACCTGCGGGGACGAAATGGTGGGAGCTGTCATTTGAGAGCCGCTGTTGGTGTAGACAATGAAGATGGAGAAGAGGAAGGAAGTGCAGGAGCCGGTACAGAAGAAACCGCAGGCGAAGGACGGGCCGAGGCTCCCTCGGAGGAGAAGGGCGCGTACAGCTACGCCATCCATGTAATTGACGGTGTGCTTGAGAGCCGGACTGTTTGTCCATTGAGTAGAGAGGCCTGCCGTCGGATAATCGTAAGGCTGAGCAAGAGTAAGTGGGAGGATGATGATGATGATGATGAAGAAGGTTAATGATTTCATGTTTGATGAAGTTATGAAATGCTAAAAGCAAATGTATGATGTTGTAGGTTTAGAAAGAAGAAGAAATGGTTGGCTTTTGTTGTTGATTGCAGAATTCAGTGGGATGAAAATGTTGGGCAAGGCTTTGGGCATAGAAATGAGGTTCGGTCTTCAGGCAACTTGGTCCTTCCAGCGTAGATGCACAGTTCAATGCACCCACAATCGTTGACTGAGATTCAATTTTCCTATCTTTCAGGGTGAAGGGAAGACTTATTCTATATTATATATAGTGTAATTTATTCATTTCCAAGTATAGCTCCATGTGGACTGAGCTGCCATACAATGATATCTATCACCTAATCTAGCTGTTTGAACGGAAAATAATGACATACTTGTATATATTATCCTAAGTTAAATAGTATCTAGAGAATGTGATGTGCAAAAGGTTACTGTCTCATTTAAAGTCGTAATTGCGCAAAAGAACTTGCGTCTAGGGGTTGAGAAATATAATTTTTCTACCATGCCTAGGCCTATTTGCATGATAATAGTACTAATACAAAAATTGAAACGCTACTAAAATTCAAGTTGCAAAGCAATCAACTTATTTGACATGCCATGAGGGCAAGAGCAAAATTACGAACCCAGCTTAAAGTCAGCAGGATCATCTCCCAGCAGTAGAAGAGAGAACAAAAAAAGTGGCCTATACCGGGGCTCTTTGAGCTTCCACAAAGCAGATACTGGAAGCTAAAGAAGAGCATATTCATACACGGTCAATTTCAAAAATCTTCAAAAATACAAAACGCATTCTTTACCTGCAGAGATGATGGACTGCTGTTACTGACACATTAAGCCTTGAGCCTTTTTTCTCTCAAAAATGATACAAATAAATGAAATATGTATTACAAAGTTCATGTGTATTACTGTGTGCTATAAACTGTACACCATCAGCATTAGACAAAATTTAACTGCGCAACAGGGCCTTGGAGCAATGAATTATAAGGTAAGAATGGAATGAATCCTATATCACCAAAGAATTTAATGATGGAACTAAAGCTACAAGGTTAATGGGCTTCACAAGCTCCTCATCGTTTTTACCCTTCGGGTCCTCGCTGGCTCTTCACTTGTGAGTAAACCATGAAGCATATCATATAACTGCAATCGAATATTTCATTAAGCACATACCAAAATGTTGAGCTAATCACATTGTTGAATTGCAAATGCGATAATCAAGAACTTACACTCAAGTGCTGCGCAAAAGTTTTGGCAAGCCACCTGATTACATGCCAGTATAAAAAAGAATGAATGAATATTGAAGCTTTCTGACCTCCTGTATTCATAATAATCACAGAATATTCTCTCAAAAATATAATCACAGAATATTATGCACAAAGTAGTAAAATATGCAGAATCAATTACAAGATGTTATATCTTATTTCCTTTTTCGGAACCTCTTATGTAATATGGCACGTTGAAAGCAAAATTACGGTCCTCAATAAAGCACATTAGATCACAAGCCAACATTTGATTGTTAGATCTATACTCTTCATCCAGAACCGGAATCAACCAATCAAATAAAAGTATGAACAGAGAAATAATTGGCACCGAGTAATATATCGTTACATCGTAACGTTGCCGAAAATTGAAATCTAAGATTTGAAAACCTTAAACTGGTCTTGTTTAACCAAGTTTAAGAGTCAACCCATGCTGCTGGGGTTGTTGGCTCTCAAGTTGAACTTGAAAGTCAAAATTTCTGCCCACTGTGCCTTGATGATGCCACCTTGAATTAGTCAGGCCAATGTAAACATAAGTGCATAGTTGCATCTTACTTTAGCGCTGATATTTTTATTTTACTTCTGTTATTAATTAATTCATTAGCTATGCAGAAAAGGCAAAATTCTTTAGCAATTTTATGGAGCAAAGCAAAAAAAGTTAATTCTACATGAATGTAATGGTAATACGAGAGAACATGTTTTTGATGTATGCATATTCATTTCACTACGAATGAGAATGCACAGGCTTCTGGAGGACTATACTGTACGATTTAGGAGGAGAGAGACCAAAAAAATTTAATGAGGGGGCATACTACCCTTAACATTGTTTGAGGTCCAATTAAATAATATATAAATAAGAATTTTTTTTAATTAATTTAAACATGGCCATAAATTTTCCTCATTTACCAACAAAATGAACATTTAAATCCATACTACTACTTGAACCAACATATTCCATTGCAATAAAATCCAAAAAAATGTTGATATTAGAAATTGAACCTAAGGCCTTTTGTGTGGGAATAAGCTATACTACCAAGTGGACTAAATTTCGTTTATCATAGCTATCGCGGAGCCATAAAAATTTTCTTAGTGAACAAAAAATTTACATGTGAAATTCTAATAAACAATTCATATTTTCAAATTTAAAATAAAATTACATTGTAAAAATAGCAAATGAGACATATAGTCCAATTAGAATATCCATAACAATATAACATAAGGAGCCATAAGCATTATATTTTGAACTTATGTTCATTTCAAATTGCTTGAAGTAGATTGGTCTACCGGTACAAGTCAAATACTTGTGTATATCTGTAATTATGGACATGTATTTAATATTGCAATAATATATTTCATTTAATTTTAAAAAAAATATTTCTTATATGGTTAAAGTAAACTTTTATAAATTATGCTAAACTATATATTAATATTTTACCGGTAATACTCGGTCGGTAATTTTCAAACACCAATTTAAACAAATCCATTATTTTCGCAATTGTGTTGCTTAACTTGCACTAGTCCTTTAAATTTCCAACAAAGCAAATCCAAGAACCCAAAATATATCATTATGTGTTATGGTTAAGGGTATAATAATTATTGTTTTATTATTAAACATGACGACATTGAAAAATACCTTTAATTAATGTCTAGTTCTTATAAAGATGAAAGACATCAAACCTAATCTAGCAAAGAACCAAAATCAAGTTTATTAGGCCCATGAAGTAAAAACAAAGAAGACGGGAATAAATTCATATAGGGGTAGAGTTAAATGCATGTAAATTTTTGGATAGCTTGTGGAAGCCAAGGCTCCTCATAGTTCCCCCTTCCTCCGCCTCTAATCGTTAGTGTATGGAACATATAAATCTAATATATACTCTAAAATCCCAGCGCTCACATGCAAACCACCATTAATCTTTTTGAAATTCTCAATGTGGGTATGTGTCCGGTCACTCTCGTTGGCATGTCCACCTATGAAGCACATACACTTCTATTTGCTTCTTGTGTCCGTGTTCAACACTCCGCCGCGTTTTGGACGCTCCGCCAGACACAATTGCGGACACATTTGGGCCGTGTCCGTCCATATCGGACGTACTCAACACTTCTAGATAGTATTGGGGGTTAAATCTCTTTCATAACGGACTGCTAGAAAGAGTAAATACCACTTCTAAACAGTGTAGGGGGTTAAAACTCTTTCATGATGTACTATAACTAGAAAAAGTAAAATGTCCATATTGATACTTAGGTATATGAAAACCGGCTCTAATTAAAAAAGATTAATATTTTGTTGTTAACGCTCTTATGGATTGTATTCATATATGTTTTACTTTTAGTTCTATATGTGGATTTGATTGTGCAAAGAAAACTTACGGTTTTGGATATAGTAATAACTTGTCTTATTTTATTATGCTTTTAAGGTTGTATTAATACATATTTTTTCTTATAGTTTACTTTGTTTTGTTTAATATATATAATTAAATATATTTAAAAATAATATAGACGTGTCCCTGTGTCTTCTTTTTAACAAACTTATCGTGTCCCGTATCCGTATACTGTGTCCATGTCTGTATCCGTCTGTGTCCATACTTCATAAGTGTTCACCATTAAACTATTAGGAGTTTAGTTTTTTTGGAGGAAATAGAGTACAAAGTTAGACACCAGTCGCTGGAAAATTTATTTTCGACAGCATGATACGATTAAACACAATCAAACTTGGTCTATTACTAAAAATAGCTAGAAAATACTTATATTTTATCCAAAATTGCACTCAACTCTCTAGATTTTGGAGGTATATCACATAAACCTCTTATGCTTCAAAATGCAACATCCTATGTTTTCATTAACATCCTTGGGAAAAGGTAAAATACTTTTAAATATTTCGAACATAATATTAACCATACAATTTTGCTTTTGCCAAAAAATTCTCCTTTTATTGTCTTTCTACATTGATTGTCCTCTATTTCTATATTCTATTTTTTATCTATTATATCCTCATTATATCTTATATATACTTCTCTCAAATACGATCTTCTCTAAGTGATTTGTTTACTGATAGCAAAGAAATCTCGATTAAAAAGGATTCAAAATGACTTAGCCTAACGGGGGGAGAGAGATGAGGTTGGTATAATATAGAAAATAAGAAGAGGGAGGGATGAGGTTGTACATACACTTCTGAAGGGTTTCCATATCAATGTCCGGCATGTATTGGGCACTGAATACTAGCCCGACACGAATTGGACACGCCGTATATATGTCGGATTTAGGATGATCGGAAAGAAGGGTGGTCGCAATTTCAGCTAAAATGAGATATTACAATTTTAATCAATTGGTTAAACTCTACGGCAACCCTCTACCACACCTATCCATTCATAGCCATCATTATATCCTTAACCCTTTTTAAACGTGAAAAATAATGAAAACATGATTACAAAAATAAAGAGTATGAGATGAAAGCTATCTTCTTCAGCAGCCAAAAAACTACAATTCTAATATATCATGAAGGCCCGTCTCTCTCGATCCTTCTCTTTTTCTATCTTGTAATTCAGTTTTCATGCAAATTAGTGTAAATCTTTGTACATTGAGTTGTGCATCTTCATGGTATTTTTGACATTTTCATGCTTAGCCTTTTATTTTCTTTGATCCATTAACTTTCCATCTTCTCTTCTCTTTTACTTCTTTTTCTTCATTAATTTCCGACTCTTCGAGGTTATGAGGGTATTCTCTAGGGATCATAGTATCATACACAAGATTGAATTCTCTCTTTCTGCCTCAGATGCTTGATTTCGTATTTATCCGCTCTAAACGGCTCCATTAAAACCATCCAAGAACTTCCATTTTCAAATGTGAACTTCATTCTAGAACTCAAAATCTAGCATTCCCATCAAGTTAGCTGGCGAATGAAATTTCTATACGAACAGAATTTTGAGTGGTCGGAGATTTTATATAGTATCTACTAGGTTGCACGATCGTCTTCTTGGTTGTCGTATCCGTGTCGGACACGGATTCGTGCTTGACACTTGCACGACACGTGTCCGACAGAGAATTTTTCATGTTCCGTTTCTAAATGAGACGGCTTTGGATTTAGACACATATCAGACACGTGTCAAACATGTTTGAGTGTAGCCACGAACACAAAAAGTGATTTCCATAGTAGCGGCGACCCAATTTTTCAATTAAAGAAGAGAAAAATATAATCTTATTGGAATTTTTGAGTTGTTGACTTTTTCTTGCTAGTTTACTCAAGTTTACTGCTAACTACAATTTTTATGATGAAATATATAAGGTTTTTGCTAAATAAGTTAGAAAAATATATTTTATATATATTTGTGTCCCTGTATCCTATAAATTAGGATTTTGTCATATCGCCTGTCGCATCATATCTTGTATGTGTCCCTGTGTCCGTGCATCCTTGGGTATCTACGAGCGGCGAACTCTTATTTATGTGCTTACGAAATATTTTGCAAGTGAAAATTAATCCAACAATTTATCATAAAATTAAACTTTACTAGAATTATGTAGACTTATATAAATGAACTATCTAAACTATGAGTTATTTGGTGTTTTGTTCCACCCCAATAATCTGAAGAAATATAGCCCTACAAACCTCATTTCATACCTAATTTAAGGTACAATATTGTGGTTTTCGTTCCACATACCATAAAGTTTTGTGATTTAGATAACCTTGGTATGATTCACACAGGCTTTTGATAATTCATACTATTCACCATTCCCCCCCCCCCCTTTCTTAAACATGAAGAATCAAATGATTTGAGAATACTAACCCATACATATGATGGACTTTGATATAATACATAGATACACACATACACAAACGTATGTGATGTTTAGGTTTATCTTGTGTGCAGAATAATAATTCTGTCATTGTTATTAAGAAACAATATGTATAAAACTATAAATATTCAGTGTACAAGTATCTTTATCATGGATTTTCAAAACTTGCGTGTCAACTATACATGCCAGGGCCGCATAGATTATCATGCCGCAACTAGAACCAAAGATGACTTATGAAGAAGGCGCATGGTTTCTAGTTTATGATCCATTACAATGCGTATTTAAGAAATATGCAAAGAGACTTACATGTAAGTTATTAAATATGCCACATATGTGGGTAAGAATCATGTATCTTCATCTTGGAAGTCTGTCTCGTCAAGAATAACATATTTTGAATTTACATTAGACATTGGAGACATTGGTTCTCCATTTTCATTAGGCTGGCCCTTTCTGAGTTTTAGGTACCTGAAATGATGATAAAGTTAAAATATAGCTAAAATATTCAAAAAGACACTGAGGATTTAAATTATCAAATAGTGCAGTATAGAGAATAAACCATACTCGTTATTAGCAACTCAATACTTTTTAGTGACTCCTTAGATACTATTCCAATCTTTCCTTTTCAGGCAGGATATGTACAAATTTCAATATTCATGGATGCTGCCAACAGGATGCTCTATAATCTGTTAACTAATGACTCCTGAATCTATGATTTCCAATATCCAAATTATAAGTTCCAGTAATTAGAAATCAGAATCGGTTTGGAAAACCACAGATTCAATAACCTGTTGCATCAGAATGAATCTCGGAGTCTTCTTGTCATTTTTCAGAAGTAACCCTGAGAGCAACCTCCCCATCTATGGTTAGTTATAGGCACGTATTCCAATGAACCTCGGCATATGTTTACTGCAATTTCCCATTTCCGCAGCAATGAGAAAACCATCTGATATTCGTACTCAAACTAATAAGAAGTCCTTTGATGCAAATATTAACAACGGAAGACCAAAGAGACGAAGATCGCATGGTCACCTGGTTCCTAATGTAAAATGTACAAATAGACAATAATAAAAGAGAGGCCATATTATAGTACAGGTGAAACCATTTTTCTTATGTACCTGTCAACAAGGTATAACATTTCTATTGATGTTACCAAGAGAACAGTAAAATTCAGAACTGGAAATTCATAGTTGCCTGAACTAAGCATTTTCGTTCAACTTCTGAATAACTTATTAGGCTTGCAGCACTGAGAGATAATTAGGTTTCTTGTTACTTAAGTTATTTTGTGCCTCGCTATCCTGAACGTATCTCATATGATATATAAACCCATACCTCTGCATGATGGAGAAGTAACTGCATGTGAAAAAATAGAGGGGGACACCGATCAATTGTACTTAACATTATTTCTGTTTGCTTTATCTGTGGTCATTCTCCAAAACTATCCTAAGTTGAGATAGAATGTGAACAAGAATTGAGAATATGATAGATAGAAGAATTATGAAAGAAACAAGTCTATAATCCATATTGGTAGACAAAAAATTTTAAAGGAGTGAGCATTTCTCAACTTACAATCAATCATTCACCATGATGGTCGGATTGAGGAGGATCCATGATTCCATATAGCTATATAACTAATATACTTTACAGGTCAAAATTAGGGCAATTAGGAAATTACAGGTCAAGCAAAGGTATAGTTAAAACTAGAAAATTAAGATTCATGAGTGGAAATACACCAAAAGATAGGATAAAAAAGGGGGGTGTATTCACAAGATAAGAAGTTGGAGGTAGATGTCGATGAGGAAAAAATAGGAAAAATCAAGATTGAAGTTATGCAATGCAACCAACAACTGTGCCAATTAAGGAATCAAGGTGGTAAATGCAGTAATTAATTCTTAGGATAGACCTAAATGAACATGAATTGATGCAGTTACAAAGATATTCTAGATCATAATTTAATTCAGAGAATTGCCCATAGGCCATAACAGAAGGGACATATCATAACCGAGCTGAAAAGAAAAATTGTAGTCCACCCCAGAGGATTGCCCATAGGCCATAACAGAAGGGACATATCATAACCGAGCTGAAAAGAAAAATTGTTGTAGTCCACCCCAGATGCTTTCTGTAAAGGTTTTGCCATGATTGTTCTTGTTTTAGCTATTGTCGTCTGGATATGGTCATTTTTCTAACAAGGACTCGCATCCAAGGTTCATTGGTCATAACCATTATTCATTATTACTGAAGGCTTTAGTCCATAGGTGAGGCCCAAATGCACAAAGAGCGGGCTGCCAGTACCTTCAAGCGGATTCTGTTTTTACTTTTTGTATGTTTCAGCACAGGTAGAGATGACGTGTCTCCACCAACCAGGTTACTTGGATTGGCTTGATTAGAGTTTTTCAATATATTAGAGTTTTTCAATATATGCTAGTGGCCTGAATTAGAGTTTTTCAAAAAGAACTGAGTAGGATTTTGAGGGGCTTTTAGAATATCAAAGGGTGAAGAAGAGGACTTTGCTGACAATAAAAATTGGAGAAAGAGCAGATTTGAGAAAGAACCAATATACTTGTTTTCTACTTTTTTATCTATCTATCCCAACCCTAGTTAACTTAACCCAAACCCAGTTAGAGAGAATGGATGGAAATGGAATGATTTGGCTAAGGAAGGAGTTTTGGGGGGTGAAGATGGAATATTGATGTTTCGGGGGTGAAATATGGAAATAGCTAAATTTTGGGGGTTATATCCAAAGAAAAGAAAAGCTATAATAAAATATGAAGGATACAAGGATAGTTGCAGCCATATGTCCAACATGATATTCCATCAATTAACCATCAGCCTAGCAAGAAACCTTAAAATCACAAAAATAATGCACAGAAGGAAAAGGAGACAACCCGAGGAACATTATATGAACAAGAACGAATGCTTCAGTTGGTTTCACCGATTCGCTCGTACACATAGATTAAAAATAATTTCTTTTGAAGAAAGGGATTACCAAGCGCAAGAATAAGCATAAAGAAGTTCACTGTTAGAATTACAGGCGAAAACTGTTAACTTACTTGTACAAGTTGAATAAACTGACGCCAACCATAATTGTGAAAAGTCCAATTCCCTTTAACAAGGTAAACTGATCATGGAAGTAAAACACTGCCACCTGAAAAAGATTCTTACATGACTTATTATAAAAATAAACTAAACATCACAACACAGACAACATATGAATCTTACCTCAGCATATTATTTTTAATTAGAAGCCAACCAAAAAATAGGGAAGATGACAAGAAAATTTATAAGCATGTAAGAAGAACAAAGGCAGTCTATCACCACTATAATAATCAAGGCCTTTTCGCATCAGAATGGGGTTGGGTATGCAGCAAGGGTCCATGACACTGTTGGCAGGTAAATGACTGGCTATCGACCTGAATCCCTTCTTTCGTAATTAATGTCAACTTCGTAGCCGGGCCCGATACAATACTCGATTATTCTAAGAATGTGATTGTGTATGTGATCTTGTGACATGGGAGCAACCAAGTAGATGCTCTACCAATTCTAGAAGTTACTTTTCAAAGGCCTTGTTATGTTGTATGTGTGCCAACAACGTGTTGAGCTCATGCAGACTCTATTCTTCCTCTGTAACCATTAAAGTATTGTTTGATTTGCTTCTGTATCACTCCTAGAGAGGCCTTCCCGGAAGGTAACCCATCCTAGTACTTCCAACATGGTTCCTCCCTTATTAATGCTGACTAAGCTTTATTGAATTCAGACTAATCATATACCAGACATCTTACTATGGCATATCTCATGAGGGACTGTTCTCTTTAAAGATCATGACATATTCTCCCTGTTTAGGGTATGATCAGACGAATACTTTAATAGGGGATGTTTGATTCTAAAGGTCGCCATATGCATTCTGTAGGCCGTCACCGCCACTTCAATGGGTGGCCTTCACCCATCGGAGTGTCACATGGAATTTTTCTCTCTGCACACTTCTTGTTTGTGATGATTTGTTACCATTTGTGAAGAACTGAGTACCAACTTGTATATACATGTGTCTGCATCGAACAAGGTTTGTGTATTCGGCAAATAGGTGTCTATAGTCAAACGTTAGACATGTCAACTCTTTTCAATGCAGGCAAACTACCTTCAGAAAGCCAATTTTATGAGGGGTTACTCAGACATCTTAGTCTCTTGTTGGTTCCTCTAATTCCTTTAGTTCTCGTTGCATATCAACGGCTTAAGCAAGTTCTCTTTGTGATTACACATGAAAGTACAGAGCTTGGAGAGGGCAGCAACGCCATTGTTTCTGCTACATGTTTTATGAAAATAGCATAATGGATTTTAAGATAGCTGCTTCACCCACCCAGCCTATAATGAAAATAAATGGAATAATTTTGTTTCCCGAAACTACAAAAGCTCAATATAGAGCAACGGACCAAAGACAGAACCAAAGTTTCTAAATTGTCTACAGCAACTCCAAAGTTCATATCTTTAACTACCCCCACACAGCTGTTGGAGAGCAAGACTGCAAGAGTAAAACCCAGATAATGAAACAAGCGTCTATTCACAAGGATTAGCAAGGTTTGGAATCGATGACATACAATGTATAATATATAAATGAGTTAGAATAAGATTATGATTTAAATTTAAAAGTAATGTACATATATATATTGGGACATTGATTCCATGACCAAGCAAAAATGGGTTAAGAATTAGTACCACTATAGTGACAGCTTCCTTGACAACACCTGCTATCGTAACTGTAACCGCACTGGTTGCTGAAATGAGAATATATTCTATTAAAACCTGCAACAGGAAAAAATAATGAAACTTCTTAAAACAAAATAATTCTCAAGGACTACAAGAACATGAAGTTCATGAAGACCCCCAAAAAACAGAGGTATGGTAAACTTAAGGGATAATAAATGCATTATAAAAGTAAACTTCAAACTCCACCTTACCATAAAAAACGCCAATGATCCTCCTATAAGCATTAATATACAACTCCGCATTATGTGCCATGAATTATCAAAATATATGCTATTATGAAACTCATGCCAAGGGTCCAACACAAGAGAGAAAATCGCGGTCATTATTGTCATAAGAGGAGAAATATAACTCATTAGAGTAATTGGATTCTTCAGTCCTGTAATCATTAAGGTAGCTCAAAATTATACAGACAAAGTCAAATAAAATGCATATAGAAGCTCAAAAGTACTTTATATGAACATATAAAGCAAATTATGCATATAATTAAAGGAAGCAAGCAAATGCGTGCTAATTGCAGAAGGCTAGTTCCAGATGACCATACATTTACTGGGTACACCTCCTAGAATTCAGTTTCCTAATATTTTGATATGAAAATGCAGAAAACATGCTTACCGTAGGCGTCTTTCTTCATGCCGAGTTTGGATGCCATACACAAAGAAAACAAGTGTCAGAGTCAAATGAGAAGAGATATATCAATAAGAAGGATTGCATATGTTAACTATCTTTCCACAAAGGTGTAAATGGAAACCTTGATATTGAATCAACTAAGATTGGAAGTCAAGAGAACTAACAGACAATACCTGCAGAAGAATCTGAGTCAATGACCAGCGAAAACCTGCCATAACAGCAGCAAGCATAACAAACACAAATCCCCAGAAATTAAATTCCGTCTCCTTCGCAACTGACATGGTTTGTGTTAGTCAACATGCTATTATGGAAGGATGGTGGATATTAGTGATTTGAAGTACGGAAAGACATATTTACCTGCAAGTTAGAAGCCAACATTATGCTCAGTAAGCTTTAGAAGCAATGAATTGGAATGAAAACACAAATTAGGTGAGACTGAAGTGTAAATTTTTTTAAGCTAGTGTTATCAACATAATTATGCTTTTTCACAGAAACTATAATATGATATATTCAGAGAATCAAATTACTATAACATACAAATAGATTAAAATATAGTTCCATATTTATTTTTTGACTGTAAAACTCATATAGTTCCTACAATCTAGTTACGTCGTGGTATATGTAATTATGTATTGTCAGAGGTAAAGTCCTATTCTCCACCAAGGTTTAAAATCTCTGTATCGGGATCCGTGTCGGACAGTCATTTTTGGGATCAGAATCGGTCATCTCGGCTGTATAAACCAACTCGGCTTGAATATATCGGATTTCATACCATATGACAATTCCTTTAAAGAAATTATGAAAGTCTTTAAATAAATAGTAATGACAACTATAAATAATTTGACAAACTCATTAGCCATTGATGATGTGTAAAATGGTTGTTTTAATACTTGGTAAACATAAGCATAATATTTTAGATTTATCATTTAGTGGTTAATAATGTCAAATAAACCGTAAATCAATAAACCCACTAACCCATTAATACATTTGATACTAGTCAAATGGAATATGTAACTCTGTATCGGACGGTATCGGTATCACATCTCAGACAGTCGATTTTTGGATAAGAACCTGCCAACTTAGATTAGGATCGGCCGAAATTCAAATCATGTTCTCCGCTACAAGTGTTGGAAGAGTAAAAACATTTCTGTTTCGCTTAATGCAGTTACCACACTGCTGTTTGCTCAATGAAATGAATTTTGCAGGAGAACTTACGTATAAGCATAAAGACGTCATAAAGTTTTCCCCAACATATCCTCATAAAAAACAAGCATCCCATAAACAATATGCATTCAAACATCTTATACAACGATGCCATGCATGGTCTCGTCATTGTCATAAATAAAAGCAGCGACCAACATCTTACCGTATCATGTCCTCAACAAATAATTTAGTATATCTTAAACTCTAAAAAATATTACATCAAAGCTTCTAGGTAACATACGTAAACAGTAAAATGCACATATAATTAAATCCTACGTATTTCGTTTAAAAAGCTAATCCTATGGACAACATCAATAGGTTGATGAAATAAACTAGAAAAGATACCTGTTAACAGAACTCCAATGGAAATGACTAATATGATACCTAGAAGCCTGATGCTAGGGCTCTCCAACCTTCAAAATTACAGGGATAGATTAGATTAATATCAAGGCGGAATTACAGAAAGTGAAGCAGAATAAAGTTACAATTTCACTACAAATGAATGGAATAACAAAATAAAGCTGTAAGACATAGCATTATACGTGTTCAATATATAGAATGTGGCCTTTATATATAGACAACAAACTAGGCACCACAAAACTTGAAGGATCAGAAGAAGCCAAGACATGGAAAAAGAAATAATAAGATGAATCTGTTATTGTGGACTATAGATATTGGAGAAGGAGGAGAAGAAACATCTATCTTCCAGTTTTATATATAGACAACAAACTAGATACCAAGCTTCATTACCAACACTAAAACTTAGCAGATAAGCAGGAGTGAATGGTTATGTTATGCAAACACTTGTGAGAAAGGTTATATTAGTAGAAAATGATTGAGTTACGGTAGAGGAGAAGAAGTTAAAGCATCAGTGATGGCAAAAATTGAACTGGGTATATGTTTATTTGCTGGGTGAGACCTGACTAACGACTGGGCCTTCAGGTTGGGGCTGTTAGTGGTATATAAATAGCTTCCAATAAACACTCCCATGGCATTTACAATGAGTACCCACATTGCTCTCATGCTTGGATTATGATTTAGTCCACATAGAATATGAGCTTTGTATATTTGTAATTACTTACCAGTCAGAATAAGGAAGTACCAGGACTTTGTTAATTCACCTATCTAAACTATAATAAATGGTTACGCATATTTGGACACAAGTGAGAGTTATATAGGGGAAACCATGGCCATTATGCCTTAAGAGCCGTTCTCCTGCTTGCTGTGAAAATATGGAAACAGAGAGAATAAGAGAGAAGAGTCGAGGAGAGAGGAAAAGGGACGATCTCTCGGGTGGTCCTCCATTGATTTCTTAGTACTCTCTGGTTCGCTTTTTCAGAGTTGCATTTCTTGAGCTATTCTCTTTCGGTGTTCATGTTGAAAGCGTAGAGTGAGCTAGAAGGGATAGGCTGTCTGGTGAAAAAAGGTGAAACACAAAACCTTTTATGCAAACCCGTAACTTTGGTTACCGTTAATAGATCCCCCACTTCCCAGTCCTTGGAGAAGTACATAAGTTTGTTTCAAGTGAGTGACAATTTTTACCTTTGTAATTCTCCTTATCAAAGTTTCTGTATTTATTTCTTGGACCATAATACAAGGATCCAGGCGGCTAGGGTTTGAGAGTATTTCTTAGTTGAAGTCTCGGATACCAGTGGTATGGAAAGAACAAGGATTTAAGTAGGTTGGTAATGACTCATAAATAGCATAGTCACAATATTCGCGAATTATTCGGAAAATTCGCGAATAATTGACTGGACGAATAATTCTGCGTTTTAATCGCCATTGGCGAATGATTCGTTTAGTACGCGAATAATTCGCGAATAATTCGCAAAATCCGTGAATAATTCGCATACTAAACGAATTATTCACAACACTAAGTCACTAACTAAAGTCTAAACTCTAAAGTAAAAGTACTGCACTAGCACAGTGACAGCAGCACATCAAAATCAAAAGTTCAAAGTTCAGAACTTCAGATCCATCTCTCTCAGTCTCTCACTGGCCTCACCTGAGTCACATCCACAACTTCTCAGTCCTCACCTCCACGACTCCACCGCCTCCAGGCCCTCCACGACTCCACCGCCTCCACGACGCCACGACTCCACCGCCTCCACGACGCCACGCCTCCACGACGCCACGACTCCACCGCCTCCACGAGGACCACGACTCCACCGTAGCCTCACCGCCTCTTCGATTAATTAGGGTTTCTCCAGTCCAGAGTTGTCTTCGGCCTTCTTTCAACCCCACCGCCGCCTCCTCGACCCAAATCCATCTCTCCAGACTCGAATCTCCAGACTCCGCCGCCTCCTCGACGGAGTTTCTCCTCACCTTCTTTCGATTCCAAGACCGCCGGAGATTCCCAAGGTATTTTTTTCTAGTCTAGTGTTTTTTTCTTTTTGGGTTCTGATGAAATTGGATTCTAATGCAAAATCAATTTTTTGATGAAAAATTCCCAAATCAACATACACAACAAATCTAGAGAGCATACCGAAATATGCAATATCTATTAATTCAACACACACACAAGACACAAAGGAAGGAAATATCAAGGCAATAAGAACTAAGAAGAGAGTCCTGGAGCTGTGGAGCATATGACCTCTAGCATACCATACCACTCCTCTCTTCTCATGGCTCAATCTCCACTCCTTACCAAAATCCCAACTTTATTTAAGCAACAAAATATCAATTGAGATAAAGAAATGATATCATGTGACCTATAAATCCCAAGCTTTCCCTGTGTGTGGCTCCCTGTTCTCTTCTTCTTCTTCTTCTTCTCCATCCTTCATTGCTGGTGAAGGCAGAGAAGAGGATGAGGATGAGGATGAAGGGTCCAGGTAAAAGGGGATTATTGATGTGTTAAAATCGAAGGGAGAGGAGAAACTCAATCAACACATGTCCAAATACTGTTTGTGTTGAAAATTCCCTCAATCAACACCAACTGAAACCTTGTTGAAAATTTAGGATCTTTGATAATGGTACTGTTTGTGTGCCCAAAAAAAGATACATCAATTTAATTTTTGTTCATGAGTGATGAAGAAGAAGAGGATATTGATTAAGGGAATCTCAATTGTCAAGTATTTGGATATGTGTTGATTGTTGTTCCATTTTAGTGCTAAAAATCGATTTTTAAGGATAGATTGAAGAAAATGTTAGGACTTATATTTAATTAAATTTTGTGAATTATGTAATAATATATTGTTTTGTGAATTATATTTTTTCATATAGGAATATGCCTCGCGAAAGGGATCCCTTGTGGGAATATATTACAAAAGTTGGAGACACAAGTTAAATGCAACTTTTGTCAAGAAGTATTTATCGGGGGTATAACTCGGATGAGATGTCATTTCTCAAAGATCACTTGCAAAGATATTCGGCCTTGCCCCAATGTTACCGATCCTATTCATGATCTTGCTTTGAAAGGAGTACACGATTTGGAATCTAAAAATAAGAAGACAAAGATTTCGGGGTTTTGGAATCCCTCTAGTAGTTCTTCGGGTTCCATTGCACAAGAATCTTTAATTTCTCAAGAGGCCACTCAAGTGACTCAACCACAAAGTGGAATTCAAAGAACCATTAATGCAATGATTAAGAAGGCGGAAAAGGAGGAAGCAGACAAATCACTAGTTAAATGCATAGTTAATGATAACTTGGCATTTAACTTGTTGCGTTCTCCTAGCTTTCATGAAGCTATTCGTGCCATTGCCAAAGTTGGACTGGGTTATGAGCCGCCGAGTAGTGAATTAACAAGAACAACACTATTGGAGGATTTGAAGGGCGAAGCAAATGAATATGTGCAAGATATGAGACAATCATAGGAGACTTGTGGTTGCACAGTAATGTCGGATGGATGGATGGATGGAAGGAATCGGCCTTATTTGAATTTGCTCGTTTCTTGCCCTAAAGGTGTGGTATTCTTGGAGTCTTTATGCACGGTGGGAAACAAAAAGGATGCATTATATATATATAACTTCATCTCATCAGTTATTGAAGATATTGGTCCGAACAATGTTATTCAATTCATATCGGACAATGCTTCAAACTACCTAGCCGTCGGAAATATAATTGTGGATAAGTACAAACATATTTTCAAAACAAATTGTGCGGCACATTGCATCAATCTAATGTTCAAAGAATTTGATGCACTTGAAAGTGTGGCTCCTATTCTTCATAGTGCACGAAGAGTTGCTAAGTTCATGTATAGGTACCAACATGTGTTGGATTTGATGAGAACTCACACGGGTGGTCGTGAGTTAAAAAGGCCCGGAGCTACAAGGTTTGCTACACAATTTATTTGCCTTCAATCTATCTTGGAACAAAAGCAATCTCTCCGATATATGGTTGCTTCTTCGGAATGGAGGGAATTGGTTCCATGTAAAAGTTTGCAGGGTATGGAGATACAAAACTTGTTTCAAGGGAATGAGTTTTGGGATTGTGGTAGACAACTTATAAGGGTTATGGAACCACTTTTTCGAATCTTAAGAATGGTTGTCAGTGATAGTTCTTCATCCGGATACATATATTATGGAATTCGGAAAGCTAAAGAGGCCATAAAGCTTATTTTCAATGAAGATGGTGCCAAATATTTGCCATTTTGGACAATCATTGATGAAAGGTGGAAGAAATTTTTATATTATGATATGTATGCGGTGGCTTTTTATTTGAATCCTCACTTGTTTTATGATGGGCATGCAAAAATGGATACCGATGTAAGAAATGGTTTGGAGAAAGTCATATTAAAGATGTTGGCTTACAATGAAAGGATCAATATAGTTAGAGAGCTCAAGGATTACCATTCAAAGGATCCGAGCATATTTGGAGAGATGGCAATTAGATCTTTACATATTGCTCATCCAAGTAAGCATAGTTACAATTTTTCCTTTTGCATTTTATTTCCAATATTATGTTAAATGTTTTTAATTAATTTTTTCTTTTCGTTTATGGTATTAGGATCATGGTGGGACACGTGGGTTAGTGCGGTGCCTACATTGCAAAAGTTGGCAATTAGAATATTGAGTCAAACATGTAGTTCATCGGCGTGTGAGAGAAATTGGAGTGCTTTTGATGCGGCGTACACTAAAAAGAGGAACCGGCTTGATCCTACTAGATTACAAGATTTAGTGTATGTGAGAGTGAACAATCATTTGAAGAGGACAATGCAAAAGAAAGAGCAACTTGATTCGACTCTGATCAATCTTGAAAAACTTGATTGTAATGTTGCCGATATATTTTATGGAGATGGTGGAGCTTGCATTCATGATGATCGCATTTGTGGCAATGATGATGATGAGAATGATGATCATGGCGATGAAGATGATAGAGGCAATGGTGATGAAAATACTGTAGAACTTGACTTTTTAAATGCTACGGATATTTCTCCTTCCGGAGTGCCATAGATTTTTTGCTTTATTGACATGTTTTTATGGTATTTTTGTCATTTTGAATTTTGGGTTGGTCATCAATCTTCAAGATCTATGTAAGTGAAAATATCATGTTGAATAGTTGATGATGAAATATAGTCTTTTTCTTTTGTCTACAAGTATCATAAAGAATATTACATATTTGTCTTCTCATGACAGTATATACTTTGTAGCTGATTTAATGAAATTGCAAGGTCTATAAGAATGATAATCTTATACAGTTATACATATCGGAACCAGCTGTGTTTTACCAGCTGGTGTTGTCCTCATTAAGCCTTTTTCTTTAAACATAAAATTTAATGATTTTCATTGGTGTTGTTTGTCGATAAGATCTGTTAAACAATATTTCAATAATTTTTGAATTTGATTAACATTTTTTCCTTTTTTGGGCCTGTGCATCCAAAGAGTCCTGTACCATATCTGACAACTGTCACTAGCGTGCATAATAACACATAACACAGTATTTTTATTGACCTGAGGTACTTCTGTGTTGTAGGCTTTCTTTTGATTTCTTCCTCTAAAGCCAATTTTGATCTTTTCTCTTTCAGAGGCCCACGGTGGGCAAGTGTGAATTTAGGAATCTTTATTTACATGCAGTGTTCTGGGATTCATCGAAGTTTGGGGGTTCACATATCTAAGGTCTAAATATTTTAAATGCACTCTTTTTTTAAATAAAAAATTTGCTGCATTGATTTATCCAATGTTTTCTCCCTCTACTGCTTATTTTCCTAAGTTTATGCTTTCAATCAATGAGCCTGTTCAATTCCAAACTAGAGCTATACCGTGCCGAATATTTATATATAGAATTCCATCTGAGTAGATACTTGCTGATAAATGTAGGCAAGGTCTGCTACTCTAGACACATGGCTTCCACTTCCGGAGCAAGTTGCATTTATTCACAGTAAGAACCTTACTTTCGCCAGTTTTTTTGTTCGTATTCCTTTATTCCTCTAGCATGAACTGTCATCGGTTGTTCAAAAAACACCTTTGCCCCATATGCAGCCTTACATTACTTCTTTCCCATCCTGATTCTCTGCTTACAGCAATGGGAAATGAAAAATCAAATATCTATTGGGAAGCAGAACTGCCACCAAATTATGACAGAGTTGGAATCGAGAACTTCATTCGTGGAAAGTAAGGGCTCTGCTATAGCCCATGCCATTTGTTCCTCTTCTTTCTGCGATCTACATATTTCATGAGACCAAAGATTGATTTTACACCTTTACTTAACTAATAAATGGAATTGCCAGATATGAAGATAAGAGGTGGATACCTAGAAATACAAATCAAGGACGCCTTCGAAGGCAGCAGCCGAGAGGACTTATGGATTGAAACAGAAATCCGATGAAAAAGTTAAACATAGAAGCAGTAGTAGCATGGGATCTTATGAAGACACTCATAAGCTTCTACTACCTACTGCAAAGAAAGTTATTTCCGTGGCTCCTAAAATAACCAAACAGGTTGTTTTGCTCACTTCAAAACTTTATGTCGAAACTGTATTTTTAATTAATAGCATCATATTTAACCAACAAAATAGCTCCATCCCCCAACTTCTTACATTATTTGGGAGGTGAATAAACATCTAGTAGGCAGTGGTTTAGATGTCGGCAACATGTCAGATTTGGAGAGTAAATGACACAACATTTACTATTTTTATTGGTATGGCGTTTTAGCCTAATTCAAAAACATCAAATAATTCACAAAATCAAAATCTAGCGTCTCATATATTAATTTCTTGCTCGAAATCCTTCCCGAACATTTCCCAAACACTTACCGAATCTTTCCCGAATACCTGCCGATTTTTTCCGAATAGTTGTCCGAATCCGAATTTTCGACCTCGCCGAATTATACCCGAACGACGAATTTGTGACTATGATAAATAGTCCACATATGCCAGCTTGAGATTGAGAAGTGCTTGATGTAAAAGGAAATTTCGGCCTTTGGCATGAAAATTTAAGATGATGTCGTGCAGCAAGGTCCTTGTAAATGATTAGATGTACTAGCAAAACTCCGGCTCGATGGATGATGGTGAGAGAGAAGAAATAAAATCTAGATCCAAAAGCAATCAAATGCCATTCACTCTGATGGATAATGTGCTGAACAGCACAATTGATGAAATACTTTATTAATGTATAGCAAGAACTGTCAGAGATGTTGTACAAAGAGAAGAATCTCAGAGGCAAAACTTTCCTTGAAGTGGTAGTTATTGCTTTTGACAAAACAAGGGGATTATTTGATTACCCGGGTCTAATTTGGTTGCATTTACCAACTGCATAAATTTGATGTCAAAGTGGAGGATGTTTACAAAGAAACTATTCTTTCTCTCCTTCTAGCAAGTGCATGGTGACTGCTCTATACAAGAGATGATGCAGAATCATCATCCTGTCATATCGAGATAACAAATAACCCAATTATGCTCAGCTCTGATTAAATGCAAGATAGTTTCCCATCTCTCTAAATGTGAAAGAAGGGTGAAGGGAACTTGAGTTCATGGTCTATTAACGTTAAGGGAAAGGCAGAAATGTTATCATTGCAATGTATTTGCTCTCATGTCAAGCATAACTGTCTGTAAAGTCTAAATAGTAAAGATGGTATTGTTTTCTCGGATGGGGCTGTGTTGCTGATTTACAATGGGCGATGATGGAGGGGCTTATGATATCCTAGAAACTAACTTAATACTCGTGCAGGATCAATAAAGCACATTAGCTATAAACAACTGCGCTGAAGTTAACAGAGAACCAGTTTGGGTTCATGCCTGGACGATCGACGACAGAAGCTATTCATTTGCTTCGTCAACTTGTCGAGTGTTTTCGAGAGAGGAGAAGAGATTTGCATATGATATTTATTGATTTAGAAAAAGCGTACGACAAGTTACCTAGAGAGGTATTATGGGGGACAATGATGAAGAAGGGGGTCCCCTTCAAGTATATTGATATAATCAAGGATATGTACGATGGAGTAGTGGCAAATGTCAGAACTTGCGGCGGCCTAACGAGTGATTTTCCGATTACAATTGGTTTACATCAAGAATCTGCATTAAGTCCATTCCTGTTTACCATCGTGGTGGATAAGCTTACTAGAACTATCCAAGATGAGATACCTTGGTGTATGCTATTTGCTGATGATATTGTTCTAGTAAATGAGACGAAAGCAGGGGTTAATGCCAAATTGGAATTATGGAGGCAAACATTGGAATATCGGGGATTCAGATTGAGCAGGTCCAAGACAGCATATATGCATTGCAAATTTAGTAAACAGAGAAGTCAAAACCATATTGGTATAACATTGGAAGGGCAAGAGATATCACCGAGCGATCAGTTTAGATATCTAGGTTCCATCATCCAAAAGAATGGGGAGATCGATAGTGATGTTAATCAAAAGATCCAAGCTGGGTTGAAATGGAGGAGTGCAACAGGGATTTTGTGTGATTTTCCGTTAAAATTGAAAGGAAAGTTTTATCGGAGCGCTATTCGGCCTGCCTTATTATATGGTACAGAATGATGGGCTCCTAAGAAGCATCATATACAGAAGATGCACGTAGCGGAGATGCGCATGCTTCATTGGATGTGCGGTAACACTAGAAAAGATAAGGTGCGAAATGAGGATATTCGTGCAAAAGTTGGTGTAGCACCCGTGGAGGAGAAGATACGGGAAAACCGGCTAAGATGGTTTGGTCATGTGCGACGCAGACCTATGGAAGCACCGGTTCGACGAATAGATACTCTCGATATGGGCAATGGCAAAAGGGCAAAAGGGAGACCGAAGAAAATATGGATGGAGATGATACGAAACGATATGGTTGCCAAAGGCCTCAATGAAAGTATATTGTTCGATAGGAGTGAGTGGAGGTGGAGGATTCATGTGCTGGACCCGGCATGATTCTTATGTTGGTTCATGTAACCTACCCTATATGCTTGGGATAAAAGGCTCAGTTGTTGGTGTTGTTGGTGTTGTTGCTGAAGTTAATCCACAGCCTTTTGAAAGTGAATTCACGGTGCACTGCGCTCTCCTAGGAACTAAAGCAGCCTAGGATTCTCCATATTATATGATCACTCTTCTTCACATATTCTTCACTCTTAACTTCTCTTCCCTCTTTTATCTAACCAAAATCTATCCCTAGAGGTAGCATTCATAATGTTTTATTGGGCTTCCTTTCATGCTGCAAGCCTTTAACACTTTTATATAGTTTTCGCTTTTTCTCATATATTCCAAAAAACATAGGTGGCCACACCATCAATTCCGCAATGAGGTTATCCAGTACCCTACTATGCAAAGGGTTTCTAAAATATGTTTAGCAGTTATGTGAGTAATAAAAATAACTAAAGATGAAATTAGGCCCATGATAGACTACTTAATAGAAAAACTATGCGACCAAATAGGAAAACCTTCAATGAAAACTAAGTTAACCACTTATTCATCCTTTTTGTTCCCTGATATGGAATTAAACTCACTTCCAATCTCTAATTTTGTTGTGATCGACTGACCGTCTCTAAAACCTATCCTAGGCTTTCTGCATTAATTAATGAAGTCTTATCGAAAGAAGAAGGCTACAGATAAAGCCTTAAAGTTTCTAGGAGTCAATATTATATTCAGTACCAGAAATTATGGATATTGTATTAAGCAATTGCTGCGAAATCGATTATATGCCCCATTGCATTATGCTTAATCCCATGATATATTATGTTATCTTTATCAAGACAACCCGCAAAGTTTCCCATGTTTTTTTCCCATTTTCATGCAGACTCTTAGACTATTTCCTCGTCTGAAGATCAGTTTTAAAGTCCTTGATCGCATGAGCTTGGTAGGAGATCATCCACCAGTCAACTGATATCTATTCTTGTGTGTAAGCCTGTGTCCATAACACTGATAGAGGGTGGACATCAGGTAAACAACCAGCAGATTTTTTTTTTTATAAATATTTCTCCCATCAAAGCCTCGTAGCTTATACTTATCTCTGTAGTCAGGCCCATTTTGATGGGCAAAATGTTGATTTATATTGTTACTAATACAGTACATATATGTTTCCTCTGGTCGTAATATAAGATCGATCCAAACTATGGTGGTGATAAAAGTATGTTTATATTTATTAATATGCTGGCTAAGTCAGTTCAACAAAATATTTTACTTTGGGTAACATGAAATACATGAACATAAGCGCCCAATGTTCCTCACGGATGATCAATGATGTTAGTTTGAGATTGGATGGCTAAGTCAGTTCAACAAAATATTTTACTTTGGGTAACATGAAATACATGAACATAAGCGCCCAATGTTCCTCACGGATGATCAATGATGTTAGTTTGAGATTGGATGATGTGTGCAATATGGCAGCAACTAAACTTCGAGAATTAAAAAAAATAGTTTACGTCAACAAATTAAAGAAGCATAGAGAGTAGATAATCAAGGATAGGAACTATTCATGTCAAAACTCACCTAAACGCAAAAGCAAACAGAAGAAGAAATATTGGTGAAGCTGACTTGCACTGTATATGGCAGGGGAAGGTTATGAAAAAAATAAAAATTGAAATGGTTAGGAAAATGAATGCCACTGATGAACAAATTCGAATTTGAACAGAAGATGAGTCCTTAAAAAATAAGAACAAACCATTGTAGCAAATGTCACAGTTATGAAAACAAGTGAGACATTGCTTAGATTTACATCCAATGCAGTTCCAAGAGCTGTTGGCACAACTGCAAAGATAAAACAAAATTTCCTGTTTTAGAATCAGTATCGACAGTATTAAAGACAAAAAAAAATTGCATCTGACCCAAAACTCACTGATCATAAATGCAAGATGGAATCGGTACTTCTCAACAAGAGCACGGCTAATTATCAAGTTACAGAAAAAAATGTGCTTCCAAATTATAGCACGTGTTTGAGTCATTTAGAAAATAAAGATAAAGAATACTCTGATAATTAAATGGTCTATCTTCACTATCTGAGTTCCACTTAGGAGTATTCAACAACAGCATGACTAGTATAGAATGATATTTCCCAACACCGTGACAGCATATATATGAAAATTGAAGTCACTGTGGCATTTAAACATGCAATAAATTTGGGATCTGAATCCTACCCAGTGCTTAGTTGGCACTGGAGAGGCCAGTGCCATGTTTTCAGCCGTCCAGATTCATCTGGATGCAGAGAATAGCTTCCTCTTCATTATGCCGGTCCCCATTCAATAACATTGCCTTTATCTTTATCTATTCCAACGAAAAACTCAACTTCACCTCAAAACCTCTCTCACTCACTCACTCACTCACTCACGGGCACGCGCGCACACTGCAAATCCTAATGAATCTCAATACAACCCTTGATTTCCATTAGAATCCAATTGCATAGGGATAGTAACATGAAAATTAACATCAACAATTGAACATTGAACCACGAGAAACCCAATAATTAAAATCCTCAAACCCCAGTGACAAGAATCTACCATGCTTTGGCATTCGGTTTTTAAAAATATATGTATGTATATAGCATCAAAGATGAAACACCTAACATATCCAAATTCTTTGATAATCAATCATTAAACTGTTACATCCAAACAAGGTTAATCATCCCCCCCCCCCCCCTCCCCCAAACCAAAAAAAAAAAGAAGAAAGAAAACTTGATTATTTCTATTTAGGTTCAGTACATAAAGAGAAAATTGGGCTTGTTAAAGGTGGAATTGGATTTGATAAGCAAAGAGAGATTACAAACTACAAGATCTTAGAGCATCAGGTTGGAGCTTTTAAATCTCCACAGGTGAGTTAGAGAGTTTTGGATTTGAGGGAGAAAAACCACAACACAAGAAAAAGACATAGGGGAGAGTGTTATTAGGGGGGAATAGACTACAAATGAAGTGGTCTAATCTCTCAGCCGTCCAGATGATCTGCACGGCTGAAAACAGACAACTGGCCTCTCCAGTGCCAACTAAGCACTGGAGAGGATTCAACTCCATAAAGTTGATAATATTTGTGAAACAAAAGTAATAAGAGAGATAAAAATAAAAATAAAAGGTTAGCCTCGCTTTGGCAAGATAAATGCTAGGAAGTCATGCATTTTTGGTTTCTGTGAGCAGCAACCGACCAAGTAAATAAAATGAACTTAATGGAGGTAAGCACCAAAATGGATATAAATCTAAGGGAAATTTAATGGAGCCAGGACTCTTTTTTTAATGTTTTTTTATTGAGATTTAGGGGATCCATTCTATCATCTTTTGATTGTGATAGCAATTGTGATAGCAATCTTAGCATACCTCTATTGGGTCCTTGTCTTGAACAACATGTAACAAACAGATGCCAAGAATCAATAGTAAGGAATTAAATCATGCAAAAACACAGCATGCAGAAAGAAAATAAGAAAGATATAACTTAGTCCCCACAGTTGAACCACTAGATATTGCTTACCCAGTTTTCGAGGGGCTTATGTTAACCAACAAAACAACACTGATACGTGAATCTTTTATAAACTGTAATAGATGCCTAGACGGTAATATTTCCATATATGGAAACTCTAAATAGGCTAAAGCAAATGGAACCAAAAAGAAATGTTAATGAAAATGGATAATGGAATTATAAGTAACATAATTGATTTTAGGGTAAAAATTTTTGTTAGTAAAAGAGGTGCATGCATTGATATATTCTCTCATATGCATTGTTTAGCAACTGTTATGCAGAACACAGAATAGTGATTTTTGTGGAAGAGTTAAGGCATGTGCAAACTTTGACCCTAGCTGACCCCTTTTCATCCTTGTATCTATTAATGAGCCATCACCCACCTGCCTCGTCAAACTAACCCAAAATATCCATTCTTTCCTTCCTACAATCGTACTCGATCTCTATTCCCTCGGCCACTAGCTGGGGCAGCCTTATTAAGGGCCCGTTAGGAGGAGCAACGCTCGCCGCTCCCCCGACACGAGCACTGCTCCCCCGACGCGAGCACTGCTCCCCCGAACAGGGGAGCGGCCAGCGTTTCCCACCGCTCATGGGAGCGGTGGGGAAGATAAGGTGGCCCCCCCTTTTGTTGTTGTTTTTATTTTAAAAAATTCAACCGGCTGGGTAGATTTTTTAATAATTTTTAATTTTTATGAATTTTTCCCAAAAATCATGGTTACAAAACCATGGTTTAAGTAATCCAAACACCTAATGGTTTAAAACCGCTCCCCCAAACACACCCCAAAATATGATTTAGTTACAAAACTATGGTTTCACAACCATGGTTTCAAAATCATTGTTTCGCACCGCTCATCCGAACTGACCATAAGTCAACTTTATGATACAAAGTTGAACTCATATGGACCCACCCACCCCCGCCCCATGCGCCACCTGCACTAAATATGCAGGTCTCTTCTACCTATCTATCCATTACATGCCTTAAACTTGGGACCCCTCTTCCTTCCCTTTAGAGTTATTTTATAATCCTTCTCAAAACACTAAAGCAAATTTAATGTAACCGTTAAAACATGATCAAGAAACACAAATAACAAGAAAGGGCTTCATAGGCTTGTCATAAACCAGATTTTTTTTAACAATAGGTCGCAGCCTAAGCAAGCGGGATTCAACCTCAAACCTCTTGCTCAATGGTAAGACACTTTACCATTAAGCTATAGTGGCACTCGCACAAACCGCATGTTGCCTATAATAGGAAAGGAGGAAAAGGAAATCCACCATGTAATAAGTATGTGATTTCTGCCCACGAGGAAAAAAAAGATACTTAAGTAAAACTCATCTGCAGTTTCTGTCTTCTGCTAATAAACCAAATAACCATTGGAAAAAGAAACCATTTTTGCAATTGTGGAGGGAATCAAGTGGCTTGCTTCTAGGCTATGCGAGAAGCAGATTCTATTGGTGTTAGGCGAAATCATTGTAATTATTCTAATTGGCTTGATCTAGATAATTCTAGGAAGGCTTTTGCAATTGGAAGAACATCTTGTGTTGCATAAATAACATGACGGTCATGGATCTACAAATTTCATGGCAGTGGGTGGTGCTAAATGCTCAAGTGCAGAGTTTACTAGTAATAACATGGCATATAAGTGGTTTACTTTGACCAAGAGTGATAGCTTCGTTGTAGTGAAATTATAAAGATTAGGTAAACTTTCCTTCTACCAAAAAATACCAACTTTAGCAATAAGTTGACTAATACAAGATGATAAGGAATAATTCAAACTCTACATTTTCATATAAGAACAAAAGAATCCAAGGGATAACTTAGCTACCTTTGATAAAGTAATCCCTCCAAGTGATTGGAACAATTCCGTCCGCTGCTCGGGGCAGAAAGCATCCAATGACCTTTGACAAAACCGCTTGCAATCCAAAATGAAATGTGTTCATCAACAAAGGAGCCGGAAATTTCCCTAACTTATCCCCTAACAATGCCTTATTATACCTAAACCAACAAATTAGCAATCTTTCATCACAATCCAACAACAAAAACGCTAAAACTTCAATCGATTTCAAAGAATCAAGAAACTCACAGTGTCAAGCAAGTACTAAACGTGTACCAAATCAATATATAAAACACAGTCTTAAACACAACAAACGCCGAGATCGGTTGATGCGCAGGATGATCCAGCGATTCGAGCTTCGCCCGCGACTCGCTCGCGTGCAGCGCTACCCCGCTCTCGACGTCGAAATGCACTAACCTCCTCTCCTTCGATTCGACGGCGGCGCTCCGCTGCCGGAAGTAGTTCGCACGGTGCTGCGCCTCGATCTCCAGCGATCCGCCGTTCAAGTGGAGCAAGGGGAGCTCGAAATCGTTGGAATCTTCGAAGGAGATCCCATCGAAGGATTCCGTCGGCGAGTGGCCCAACCTGAGCGTGGATCCGTCGTCGTCGCACCAGCGAGAGAAGGAGGGCTCTTTGCGGAGAGTGGGCTTCGAATGGGTCGAGATCTGCGATGGCGATGGCGATGGCGATGGCGATGCCGATTCCTCTTCTTGCTCTTCGAGATCTTGAGGTTCCATTGCTTCGCAGAATCACATGGATTGAATTTTTGATTGATCGATGGAGATTTGTTGTCTGTTGAGTTGTTTCGCGGCAAAAGAGAGAAGGAGCGAGCGTTAGGAATAGAGAGAGAGAATGACAGTATTGACCCCTTCTCCTGATCCTAAATCTTCTCTGGTTTGTTTTTAGTTCTTGTCTTTTAAGACATTGATTATCAAAGGGTTTTTTCCATATATGTCCCTTAACTCCCTGCTAATTTGATAATAACCACCGCTTGGGCTTGGCACGTGCAATTCACGTGCATATATGTTTCTGACCAGCAAAGTTAAAACACGGATAGTTGTTTCCCAATCCGAGCTAAATGGAGTTCTGGTCAAACATATATAAAACAAAAAGATGTCGGATAGTAGTTTCCCAATTCGAGCTAAATGGAGTTCTGGTCGAAGAGGTATAGAACAAAAAGATGCCCATATAAGGATAAGCTGGGCCAACCCCCTAATCTCTCCGTCGCACGCAACTAATGGAGCTGCGGTCGATCTCGGCTTGATGGAAGTGTTTTCTAGTGTTGTGGGCGTTGTGTGTTTGGGGGTGGGGGGTGTTTTGTAATTACTTTGTGGGTAAAAGCTTGTGAAAAGTTGATAAGATCTAATTTTAATATATTCAAAATATATTCAACTAAGCTGATAAGATCTTTTTGCTGAGATAAAATCGATAAGCGAACAATGTCTGAGACAAACAAAATCACGCAACAATAATAACCACACAATTAATCAACAAAAGATAAATAAATAAGTGTGAGAATGAAATAAAAAACCGCAAACCACAGATGCATAAGGATTTGTTAACGGGGTTCACCTACCGTATGACTAGTCTACGGCAAAGCGGAATCTACACATCTCAACCATCTTTGAATCAAACTTCACAAGCAGTCTTAGAAGATTTCTTTCAAACATCACTAGATCTAGCTCTATAATCTCTCTATTTTTTAATGGCGGTCGGGACCGACACAAATTAAATATCACAGCCTCCTTTCAAATCCCCTCTGGATTTAATTTTTGTCGCAGCCTCCAATCTCCAATCGTGGCTCTCTGTGAACTTAAAAAGGTGCAGACGCTTTATTTCTTTGGCCCCTTGAGCCTTTAATGGCGGATTAATTTAATTTGGCCTTAGAGATAATGCCAAATATCAAACTTAGAGATGATGTAGATTAATCTAAACTTTATATCGATCCTCCTCTGATTCTAACAGGCCCCACGAATCTCACACGAGATTGGATCTCGCATTCTCACTAGCCAATAGAAAGCCTCCACGTGGCCTCTTCAATCTGGTGACCAAGAGATCAGAGCTATGCCGGTGCTGTTTCAACTTCAATTCATGGGCTTTTCTTGGGCTTGGGCTTCCAATTAGCACCAAAAAATCCTATAGTTTGAATGATAAGTATGTTCTACACTAAGTGCTTAAATCACTGCATTAAATGTGTAACTCAGGAGTCAAGAATGCCTAGTCCCCTTGAGTATGAGATCTCACGTTTGTTTGTTTGGTTGAGTATAAAAATAGGGTGCCAGAGAGCTTAATATGGTTCTATGTTTCAACCTTTGATATGAACTTGACTTCTATAAAATATAATGCAAAGTAAATTTTCATGCCAAGACAGCAATCGATTACTTTAGAAAGAATTGAAAAGCAGATAAAGCCTCCAGCGACTTGATTAGACACAACGAATACACATGTTTATACAACAATAGTACATGACACAAAAGCCGTATTTAAATGATAGATTAGGCTCAGGTTCGAGCTGGTATGGAACTCACTCTCATCATTACCATTATTCTGCTCAATTGTATTCCATCATTGCCAAATTGATTATTGAATTCGCCACGCCTAATTGAATGTACGATTAAGCTGCAAAGAATAATAACCAAGATATACTAGAAATCAAAACCAACAAACAAATAACTTCACACTTAACTTATGAGTCCGCAACAATGGGGCCAAAATCTTATTTGAGTCGGTGCGAAAAAATTAGCCAATCAATTAAGAAATTGAACACACTGGTTACTCTATATGCATTTAAAAAGGGATAGATGTACATGGGATATGATTATCCACAACTTAACGTGGAATTTGGGAAAAAACGTAAAGATAGCGTCTAAACGGATTCAATTTATTGAAGCACCATTTCCCCCCCTTTTCGCTGGGTTAGATTGTCTGAAAAACTAAAAGAGGGTTAAGTTCCTGGACAGAGTTGCATACAAATCTAAAAACGGGGTACAAAATAAAGCAGCTTATGTACATGCGTTTGAACTTCAGATATAGATATGTAATCTATTTCTATGATGTTTATACCACATAATATGATATATGCAAAGACCATGGCAAGTTAGCTGTCTAGAAGATCAAGTAAAACGGTCAAGAATGGCAGATTCAACTTGCATACCCTTAAAGGAAAAAAAATTTGGCTTGCACGCAATTTAAAGAATATCTAGTTTCAAACTTAAGACTTGCTAATACAAACTTACCACCTACATGTGTGCATAAATTTTCTGAAGGATGACGTGATATTGTTTGGGTGTTCGGTGTCTTGTTTTGTTAATTTAAGAAAGTTCAGAATGTCTATTAGGTATAAATTTTAGTATGCAACATATGATTTCTATAAGCAAGAAGAAAAACAAATAGCATCAAGAATCATGTACCTTGCTAAGAAAGTTTAATCTTGGTCCAGATATAGGCCGTGCTGATGGTGGAGCTGAAGCTGAAGCACCCAAATTGTTCCAATTTAATCCTTTGTCCCCACACCCATTGATCCTTCCAAAACCTTCAACACTATGGACATGGAAGGTCTTAACTGCTATCAGTCCGCAAACACCACATTGCAAGTTTCATCAGCTCAATAACTTCATTCTCATTCATCTCCACATCACTATAGTTGTTAAATGACAATATCCAACAAACGATTTTCTTCGTCCTTCGCCTGCAACATAGCAATCAGGCGAAAGTCTTCTTCACAAAAGGAACTGTCCAAATTCGGTCTTCCACACACAATTCCATGACAGTTGATCTGGAAACGATGATCTTGGAACTACTTTGCTGGTTTAGATTAGATAGGTTCATCAATAGTCTGGGCCAAGGTATCCAAATGTATGTGAATGCTAATTATGAAGAATATAGGAAGCGGTTTCTTATGATGCGCCGGGGAAAAGATAAGAAAATTTAAATGAGCAACAACCTGAAACTTAAGGGATACAAAGGTGACGTACTAAATGTGAAACTGGGGTTGCATTAAAATCTCTCGACATCGGTAATATAAACATGGCAAGACAAAATATAAACATGCATCTTGAGAGAAGATTGCAAAAGTAAATAATTTCGATATACTGATCCTAACCACAGGGGGATGATACTTACACAGAGAATTGTGGTGAATTGTGTTAGCATGACCTTACGGTTTCTGCGGTAAGAATATAGCATATAAAATTCAGTGGGTCGATCCAAAGCTATTAAGGGAAAGAAAATAGATGTAAGGACAGGAACAAGAAAAATTCCTAGTCATATAAATATATATTTGTTGATTACCTTGACATTTCCAGCTTCTTTAATAGCCTCTATGATTTTAACTTGATCAACCAACTGCTCATGATATTCGTAGCCCAGCATAGAGATCACCACATCAACTTTCTTTATTGTCTCCACCAAGCTCTTGTGATCATGCATATCACCCTACATATATCCAACATATATATCATCAGGTCTTTCTAAAATCAATAACCTTTAATTCAAAAAAAACAAACACACACACAGGGAGTGAATTAATGAAGAAAAGAGGGTTCACTTTTCATTAGGTGGCGTCAAAAGTTTATATCCTCCATCAATTATCAAGCTACCGAGGACGAAAAGCCACCTTTGTTAGTCGAGAGTCATGGTAATAGACTTGTCATTATAGATCATAGTCAATTGTTTTTCCTATCATTTTCTTGATCCAGATGCTAATCAACTTGTTAATTAGTTACTGTTTTTATGACGTATTTGTCTATATTTGTTGACAGTGGCCTTTCTTTTGGATGAACATGTTTTTTGATGCATGTTTCAGTCATGTGAATTCATATGTTGCGTATAACGCTTTATGATATCAGTATCCTACATTTATAGTTTTAATTGTTGATTGTTATAGATGAATGCCATTGCAATAATAGTTTTTGGTTGATATATTAATTTTTCAAATATTTGCATGTATGTATCCATGTCTGCCTGCATATATGTATATATGAATATAATGGGTATATTATTAGGTTGCCGTAGGAGAAAATTTTCTTTCATATGGCTGTCAAAAGTCAATCCTTAATCTCTTTGTGGATGATCAGTTCTATCAATTTTGATCTCAATAGTTTAAAATCATGTTACACATACAACACGAATGCACAACAAATGCATCATTAGAGAGTGATTCAAGATGTTCAAGTTAAAACCAATATATGATACTCGATGATAATATGAAACCTTCATATTCTTATCGATACACATATATGAAATTAAAAGCGCCACTTAGTCCCCGTCTATCGGTTAACATACGTGCGATGTTCGTTGTGACATAGAACTATACGAAAGTTGTTAAATATCGGACGGTATAGCTCGATACTAACAACCGTCGTATAGTCTATGTGACGAGAAGATTCAATCGTATGGTAACCGATAGATTTATCCCGTGTGGACAAGTTAGGAATGTATAAAGCAAACACTTTCATTCACTTGTGTTTTCATCCGTTTCGAGATATTTCGTCGGTACCTTTCCGCTGGTTCTCCGTGTACAAAGATAGATTAGATGTTCATTTCAACGTTGTTTCACAGCTTTGAAATGATTATCTATTCTATTACAGTGTACTCGGAGAACAGCGGGGAGGTGCTGCCGAAATTTACTCGAAATGGTTGAAAGCACAAGTGAATGGGTGTTCGCTCTATACATTCTTAATGGGATAGAAGCCTTACCCCCGACAGCCGGAACACACACATACAAGAAGAATACACAACAAACGCATAATTAGAGAGTGATTCAAGATGTTCAAGTTAAAACCAATATATGATACTCGATGATAATATGAAACCTTCATATTCTCATCGATACTCATATATGAAACTAAAAGCGCCACTTAGTCCCCGTCTATCGATTAATATACGTGCGATATTCGTCGTGATATAGAACTATACGAAAGTTGTTAAATATCGGACGGTATAGCTCGATACTAACAACCGTCGTATAGTCTATGCGACGAGAAGATTCAATCGTATGGTAACCGATAGATTTGTCCCGTGTGGACAAGTTAGAAATGTATAAAGCAAACACCTTCATTCACTTGTGTTTTCATCCGTTTCGAGATATTTCGTCGGTACCTTTCCGCTGGTTCTCCGTGTACAAAGATAGATTAGATGTTCATTTCAACGTTGTTTCACAGCTTTGAAATGATTATCTATTCTATTACAGTGTACTCGGAGAACAGCGGGGAGGTGCTGCCGAAATTTACTCGAAACGGTTGAAAGCACAAGCGAATGGGTGTTCGCTCTATACATTCTTAATGGGATAGAAGCATTACCCCTGACAGCCGGAACACACACATACAACAAGAATACACAACAAATGCATAATTAGAGAGTGATTCAAGATGTTCAAGTTAAAACCAATATATGATACCCGATGATAATATGAAACCTTCATATTCTCATCGATACTCATATATGAAACTAAAAGCGCCACTTAGTTCCCGTCTATCGGTTAATATATATTCGATAATTTATTCTTTTCAACGACAAACGCACACACAAAGCATATACACGGATTTTCTCCTTTGTCAGTAACTATCCCGTTCTTATATTTCTCAATATAGTCATCATAACCTACAATTTATATGTTATACAGTCTAACATGGCCCATGAGTACGTCAGAGTTAAGGACTGGATGTATGTGGATTGGCAACAACGTATACAACCTAAGTTTGTCGCAGGAGTTGATCTGCAGATGGCTGCGATGTGTGGCGGAGATTGGATCTGGAGGCTGTCGCTCCTGAAGCGTGTGGATCTCAATAGGTTGAGGTTGTGGTTGCCGAGCTACCTGCAAGGAAGTCCCGGGATGGTTGTACCACCGAGGACCCTCCGACGATCAAGTTAGTCTAGAGATCCGAGCAGAGTAACGACTTAGTGGAGTAGAATTAGCTTACCTTGACCGTCTGAAAGAGGGGTTTAAGTAGCGGCGGCAGCAGGTGCAGCAGGTGCGAGAATCACGCTGGCCGTTACGCTCCCAACGTCACGCCCGCGTGATGAACGGGACCTCCCATTAATGGCGAGACAGGCTCATTATTGGGGGATTGTGGTGGCGTGGAACATGGGATGTGGCCGGCGGAGATCTCGCGCAGGGCGAGATTCGCGGGATGGCGGTTACGCCTGCAAGTGGTGCTGTTGGTCGGTCGATGAGACCGAGAAAGATGACCTCGGCGGGAGAGCTCGCGGACGAGCGGGAGAGCCGAGGTATCCAGTTTCTGCGGTAGCTCGGGAACGAGCTGTGAGGCCGAGAAGGCCAATTGTGCTGGGGCTCGGAGGCGAGCCAGCCTCGTCGGTAGGAAAGGCATAGGAGCAGTCTGGTCGGCCCCTGTAGGTCCTTTCTTGCATGCTCTGGGACACGTCATCTGCTACATGTCATGATCTGGGAGGTTACCGATATCGAGTGTCACGCCCCGCTTCCCAGAGTGCGCTAAGATCGGCACATGACAGAGCCAACCATGCTACCTGTGGTTAGGAAACATCCCTCCACAGTCACATTACGGCTGCCTATAGATATCAAGAACAGTAGAAATAAAATAAAATATCTAGTACATGTCATGAGTCAGAATAAACGAGTCAAGAAATATTATGCGGAAGCAATAGATCCAACAAACAATAGAAATCTGGAATGTACGTCCTAAATACGGGCTCAGATCAGGAAAGAAAATGCTGAAAGAAAACTAAACTAAAATACTAACAGGTCCTCACTGCTCGGCCTGTTGTTCATATCATAATATTGCAGTTTATATTCCCCAATTCTTATTCGTTTTATAAATAAACAGGTGCTTTTGATGCATGTCTGCTACATGTTACAGGTTACAGGTTCTTGGACAGAAAACAGTGCAAACGATGTAAAGACGATGAAAATGTGGACTTTAACCAACAAACAGAGAATCTTGATCAAGCCTACACAAGGAATAATTCACAAAGCAAGATTCAAGACATCGACTCAAAGCGAACGGTTAAAAATCCATTGCAAATTGTTCACTGAAGATCTGGAACCAACCTAGAAGCCCAAATGGAAAAAGATATATATAAATAAGAAGCCCAAGCCAACAAGAAGCAACCAAGGAAATTTCACTGAGAGATCTCCCCAAAGGGCCGCGGAACCGCGGCCCAAGCCCACTAATGCCGCGGTTCCGCGGCCATTTAAAGCCCGTGTCGGTGGATTTTTCTCGTGTCGGTGCGTCGGTGCGGGTGTTGGGATTTTTCATGGGCATATCTGTAATTGCACATGCGCGAGACTCTGTAACCCTAGTTTTCCTGTTTTGCTTATAAATTGTAATCAAAAATTGTAAAACCCTATGCCTCTTTTCAATCAATAAAATTCAGAATTGCTGGGGGTATTATTCAGATCTGTTCTATATTGCTTGGAGGGAGTCGTCAACCTAGTAAGTTATTTTATGTCTTTGTTTTAATTCTTTTAATTAGTATGTCTTATCATCCCCTAATGAGCGAGTAGTCTCCTCGCTTGTTAGGGTTAGCCTTAGGGAAAGGTTTGAGAGATGAGATCTCTCACCCATTTCATGCCATCCATGCCTAAGAGTTAGAACTCCATGCATGCACGCACAACCGCTCCCTACGGCATCCTACCCCACGAGGTAACGATGAACCGTAGTATAAAGGGCCGGTTGCGCGTGTTTTCCATGGGGGTTAGGGTAATTATCAACAAAGGAAGGATACGAATCTAGAGGAAGAAACATCTTCCCAAAAGATTCGGATCCACTTTATTGATAATTACCGTAACATCTAATAGATCTAAAATAGGGCAATGAAAGCGGTAAGGAAACCTTTAATCTCCAAACTTCCCCTAAACCTAACCCTAGCAAGACTTTAATTTAGATTAATTTAGTTTAGTGATAGATCTAGTATTTTAGATTAAATCAATCCAAACAACAATTGGAATCAACTCGTAAAGACACAATAAGAAATCTACCCATCTCTGTGGATCGACCCGTACTCACCGGCTAGCTGCAAAGCGACGCCGTTTCTGATTGCGGTAAATACAAGTTTTTGGACAAATCACCTGTTCACTGAAATACTCCTGATCAGCCTGCTGCAAAGGCAGAGGATCTGGGCCATGCAAAACCCAGACGTCAGGGCGTCATAATATCAACAATAATATAAACAGGGAGTAATAGGAATGCAGGCATGAATTATAAAAAGGTACATGAATGTAATAAGTGAGCAAGGATATAGAACAGTGAAGTGTAACATTATATGTGAAGTGCAGCGGTGAAACTAAATTGTGCTACTGGGTTAACTACTCTCAAGTCTGTAAAATCAATTTGATGAATCATTGATGTAACTCAACAGTATCCCGTGCATGCCCGGGACCATGGTCAAGACTCTCGGGCTGAATCCGAGACGTGTCGCTCGGCAGTAAACAGGTAACATGTACAGACAAATGATGTCAGCAGCAGCATCCCGGGGCTGGCCTAGCCCGTAAAACCGATCTGTATAAGTATCGAACTGTCGAGTTACAAGTCAGGTTTCATCATTGATTTGCCCATACCCCCAAGTTATGTGTTCAAGTCAGGTATTGATAAATCTGAAGCTAATGCCAACACAGGATCAAGCAGGTACATGTTTGTCTATACAGACAACAGGATATGTCTATCGGGATAACATGTCAGGATTGTCGGCATTAGAAACAGAATCAGGTAACATGTCAAGTAGTGATATATCAGGTCATGTCAGGTAGTGTACATGTATCGAGTGGGTGCCCAACAGTAAAATGTAGCAAGTATTGAATCAGGGTAGAATACGGATGTACGATAACAGCATGGGTGTACAAATATCCACCAGGGGTTATACCATGACTAAGCAGGATGCACAATATCAAGCATGGGGTACTAATGTATTAATAATATGAGTTAATGTAATATGGGGTGCAATTAGGTATGCAGAATTAATGATATGTAGACACAAATGAACATGGATGCTCAAATAACTATCAGGGGTTATAATTACAATTCCATGATTATGTAGGATGCACATTATCTAGCATGGGGTGTTACTACAATAATAATATGAATTAATATGATCTGTAGATGCAGCTACATATATATTAAATGATATGGGTGCAAACGGATGTCCGAAAACGGTAAACTTTAATATGGATGTACAATGTGATAAACGGGTAACATTTTACTCATATGGATGCATAATACTATACCTAGCATGTAGCAAGATGAATTAGTATGCGACTAGATATGTAAATAATAATATGGATACAAACGGACGTCGTAAAACTATAAAACTATAACATGGGATGCATAATTTAAAATACATGTATTATATTTATTCAAATGGATGTAAATAGAGTAACATAGCATATAGCAAGATAAACTTGCCTCGATAGATCACAATACGGATACGTACGGCACGCCCGACGTCGGTAAATCATCGCAACGCACACACGGTACGCGGGACGGGTCCAAGCAAGGCAAGAGGATAATCACACAGGTAGGGGGACGTTTACTGGATCTCCCGGGTCGTCAGCGACGACACGACTCCGGCGATCGCTGGAAACAAGATTCAAGAAAAGATAAAGAAAAGAAAAAGGAAAGAAGAAGAGGAAGAAGAAGAGAAGGAGAATGGTGCTGGGGTGATCTGGAGTGCAGGGAGGAGGAGAGGGGAGAGAAGAGAGGTAGAGGGTGGAGGCGAGGTCGAGGGATCGTCGGCGAGACAGTGGGGATTCTTGGTTGAAAGGGTGTGCAGGGTTTCTCGGTTTGGAGGAGAAGAAGAGGAGAGGAAGGAGATGAGATCGAGGAAGAATATGATGATGAGGAGAAGAAGGAGAGGATGGAGGCTCGGGTTGAGGTCGAGGGTAGTAAGGAGTTGGGGTTAGGGTTTCGTTTGTATGGGTTTTCTCGTGGGCTCGGGGGTTTTATAAATAGAGAAGAAGATAGGATGAAGGGAGGTGACGATAAGAGGAGGGAGGTGACGGGAATCGAAAAGGCTACAGTAGTCGCGAGAGGGGAGAGAGAGGCGAGCGAGAGGAGAGAGAAAGAGGGAGAGAGAGAGGGGGGAGAGAGGAAAGAGAGAGAGAAAGTGTGTGTTGTTAGTTTGTTAGGAAAAAAACGTTTTGATTTTAATTTATAAAATTTGTTTAGTTATAAAAATTTAAACTGTGTTAACTTTTTTTTATAATAAAAATACTATATTAATAAAATTTGATTTTCTGGTAAATACAAATTTAGTCCAAAATACGCCCGGGTCGGGTCTAAAAATTCAGTTTCAAAATATGAAAAAAATATGCATGTCGACCAAAATTAAAATCGGATATCCCGGTAACGAAAATTCATACCCCCAAGAACGGATGCACGTACGTGCGCGTAGCCATCCAAACAAGTCCGTTTCACTGAACGGGACGAGAACAAAATGCGCGGATACTACCACAGGGTTAGGGGTATCATGCAGGCTATACAATGTATTTTTAAAATATTTTATGTGACTTAAAATGTTATATTGTAAAAATACAAATGCCAGATAAAATACTAGTATGCAGGATGTATAAATGAAAGTGCACGAGTCCACGCGACAAGTCAGGATAAACCATAATCATGAATCAAGACAGGTTTCAAGCAAGCGGGTCGGGTCGGATGCAAATACAAATGTCAAAATACTATTCGCACTCAAAACACGGTAAATCAGGAAATACCATAAATAAGGAAATACTTGAACTGGAAATGGTATAAATGAACTAGGGTGCTATATTATACCCAACTATAAAAAGAATTTCGTCCTCGAAATTCCCAAAACAAGAAAGATAAACAATCATGAAGCTACAAGAAGAGATCTGGAAATTTCTGTCGAATCTCGTCTTTACGTTCCCAAGTTGATTCTCTATGCGAGCGATTTCCCCAAGAAACAAGTACGAGAGGGATAATCTTGTTCTTAAGGACCTTTTCTCTTCGATCAACAATCGATATCGGTCATTCCTCAAAGCTTAAAACCTCTCTTACAGTCAGCTCCGAATGATCTAGCACGTGTGTTTCATCTCGAACATACTTATGGAGTTGAGATACATGAAACACGTCATGAACATTTGCCAGAGATTGTGGTAAAGCCAATCGATAAGCTACTTCTCCAACACGCTCCATAATCTCGAAAGGCCCTACGAATCGAGGACTAAACTTGCCTCGACTCCCCAAATGAATCACTCCTCTAGTCGGTGGTATCTTCAAGAACACCAGATCACCAATAACGAACTCTAGAGGTCTTCTCGATATATCGGCCCAACTCTTCTGCCGATCTTGTGCTGCCTTCATGTGATTCCGGATAGTATTAACTTTCTCTACTGTTTGCACGATCAAATCCGGTCCTAACAATCTTCGTTCTCTAACATCATCCCAATAAACGGGTGAACGACACTTGCGACCATACAACGCTTCGAATAGAGCCATCTGAATAGTCGCCTGAAAACTGTTGTTGTAAGAAAACTCCACCAAGTGTAGATAATCCTCCCACGAACCCTTGAAGTCTAACATGCAAGCTCTCAACATGTCTTCAAGAGTTTGGATCGTTCTCTCCGACTGTCCATCTGTCTGAGGATGATAAGTTGTGCTAAACTTCAATCGAGTCACCAAACTTTCCTGTAAGATCCTCCAGAAGTGCGATAAGAATCGGGTGCCACGGTCGGAAACGACGCTCACGGATACTCCTTGCAATCGCACAATCTCCTGCATGTACCGTTCTACTAACGCTTCCGTTGACTAACCAACTCGAAATGGTATGAAATGAGCTGCCTTAGTCAATCGATCAACAATCACCCAAACTGCATTGTTGCCCTTTGGACTCTACGGTAAAGCTGTCACGAAATCCATGGTTATATGTTCCCACTTCCATTGAGAAATCGGAAGTGGTTGCAATAAACCAGCAACCCTTTAATGTTCAGCCTTAACTTGCTGACACACCAAGCACTTTGCTACAAAACGAGCAATCTCCCTTTTCATGCCTTCCCACCAGAAATGCTGTCTTAAATCACAGTACATTTTCATGCTTCCTGGATGTACAGAATATGCGGAACTGTGTGCCTCCTTCATAACTTCTTCGCGAATATCTCCTTTAGGCACACACAAACGGCTACCATATCGCAACGAACCATCTTCATGAATCAACAAGTCCGTTCGAAGTCCCGCTTCAATCTGTTCTCGAAACTTTTGCAATCTTGGGTCGTGCGACTGCGCTGCTTTAATACTCTCGATCAATGATGACTGTACTTGCAGCTGCATCAACTGTCCCGAAGAATGCGGTAGCACAATCTCCAACTCGAATCTCCGGAAGCCTTCGATAAGCTTCTTCTGTGCAGTCAATATCCGAATTGCTGGCAACCGACTAAGCGCATCCGGCACTATATTAACTTTCCCCGGATGGTACTTGAGATCAAGATCATAGTCAGCCATCAGCTCCAACCATCTACGCTGCCTCATATTAAGCTCTTTCTGTGTGAACACGTACTTTAGGCTTTTGTGATCGGTGAATACTTCGACCCTTTCGCCCAATAAGTAGTGTCTCCAAATCTTCAAAGCGAAAATCACTGCTGCAAGCTCCAAATCATGAGTTGGGGAATTCTTCTCATGGATCTTCAACTGTCTCGATGCGTAAGCTATAACCTTCCCATGCTGCATCAAAACATATCCCAAACCTTTCCCAGATGCGTCGCTGTGAATCACCAATCCCCCGGAACTGTCTGGTATGGTCAAATTAGGAGCGGTTATCAATCTTTGCTTTAACGCCTCAAAAGCTGACGCACATCTATCCGTCCATACGAACGGTACTTCCTTGCGCGTAAGCTTGGTCAAAGGCTCAGCCAAACGAGTAAAATTCTCCATAAACCTTCTGTAATATCCGGCAAGTCCAAGAAAGCTTCTGATCTCTGCAACGTTCTTCGGAATCGACCAATCTTGAACTGCTGCAATCTTCTCAGTATCAACGGCGATTCCATCTCCAGATACGACGTTTCCCAAAAACTTCACTTCTTCAAGCCAAAACTCGCACTTGCTCATCTTTGCATATAATCTTTCTTGCCTCAATGTCTGTAGTGCGATCTTCAAGTGTTCTGCATGCTCCTCTAGGCTCCTCGAATAGACCAGAATATCATCGATGAACACCACTATAAACTGGTCCAAGAACGGTGAAAAGATTCGGTTCATTAAGTCCATAAATATCGCCGGTGCATTTGTGACTCCGAATGGCATCACTAAATATTCGTAATGTCCATACCGAGTTCGAAACGCAGTCTTGCAAATATCCTCTGGTTTAATTCGGACCTGATGATATCCGGATCGCAAATCCAGTTTCGAGAATACCCTCGCGCCACTGAGTTGCTCGAATAATTCGCCAATGCGAGGGATCGGGTACTTGTTCTTAATAGTCACCCGGTTTAATTCTCGATAATCGATGCACATCCTCCTTATGCCATCTTTCTTCTTGACTAGAAGAACTGGAGCTCCCCAAGGTGAATTACTGCTGCGAATCCAATCCTTCTCTAGCAATTCGGTAATCTGCTTCTTGATTTCTTCCAACTCCACTGGTGCCATTGGATAGTACGTCTTTGAGATTGGTGCTGCACCAGGAACAAGATCGATTGCGAACTCCACATCTCGTTTTGGCGGTAAACCCGAGATGTCCTCGAACACGTCCATGAACTCTCAAACTACAACTGGCGTTTCCTCCTTATCGACTTTCATCGATGAAAGAACACTGCTTGTCAGCCTAGCCCTAAACTCGACTGGCCTGACAGAACTGCTTCCTCTAGCAAAAACAAACTCCGGATGTCCGGGAATCTGGAAAATCACTTTTTTTGCCCTACAATTAATGTGAGCGTGGAAAGTGCCGAGAAAGTCCATTCCCAAGACAACATCATAACTGCCGGTATCGATCACCAAGAAATCTGCAAATAACTCCCGTCCACAAATAACAACTGAACAATCCTTATATTCTCTACTAGCTATGATCTTTCCATTCCCAGTGTGTATGTCCCAACAACTAGATAGGGTCGTGCAAGAAATCGAGTGTGCAGTAATAAACTTGGACGACATAAAACAATGGGATGCACCAGAATCGAATAATGCCAATGCAGGAGAATCATGAACAAGTAGGATACCTGAAACAACTTCCTCTGAAGCCTTGGCCTCTTCAGCCGTCAGGATAAAGGCTCGAGCTTGATTGGGTCCCTAAGTCAACTGCCTCTGCCCCTGAAACTGCCTCTGCGGCGGCTTCTGAACATCATCCTTCAAATGAAGCTTCGACGGACAAGCATTGATAGTATGATCCGCCGATCCACAAACCAAACAAAGTCCCCGCATCCTTCGACACTCCTTCTGCATATGTCCGGGTAAAAGGCAGTAATCACAAATCATGCTCTTTCTCTGATACCAAACAAACCCTGTCATGCCCCGCTTCGCAGAGTGTGCTAAGATCGGCACGTGACGGAGCCAACCATGCTACCTGTGGTTGGGAAACATCCCTCCACGGTCACATTACGGCTGTCTATAGATATCAAGAACAGTAGAAATAAAATAAACTATCTAATACATGTCCATGAGCCAGAATAAACGAGTCAAGAAATAATATGCGGAAGCAATAGTCCAACAAACAATAACAATCAGGAATGTACGTCCCAAATACTGGCTCACATCAGGAAAGAAAATGCTGAAAGAAAACTAAACTAAAATACTAACAGGTCCTCACTGCTCGGCCTATTCACTGAAATACTCCCGATCAGCCTGCTGCAAAGGTAGAGGATCTGGGCGATGCAAAACCCAGACGTCAGGGCGTCATAATATCAACAATAATATAAACAGGGAGTAACAAGAATGCAGTCATGAATTATAAAAAGGTACATGAATGTAATAAGTGAGCAGGGATATAGAACAGTGAAGTGTAACAGTATATGCGAAGTGCAGCGGTGAAACTAAATTATGCTACTGGGTTAACTACTCTCAAGTCTGTGAAATCAATTTGATGAATTATTGATGTAACTCAATAGTATCCCGTGCATGCCCGGGACCATGGTCAAGACTCTCAGGCTGAATCCGAGACGTGTCGCTAGGCAGTAAACAGGTAATATGTACAGACGAATGATGTCAGCAGCAGCATCCCGGGGCTGGCCTAGCCCGTAAAACTGATCAGTATAAGCATCGAACTATCGAGTTACAAGTCAGGTTTCATCATTGATTTGCCCATACCCCCAAGTTATGTGTTCAAGTCAGGTATTGATAAATCTGAAGTTAATGCCAACACAGGATCAAGCAGGTACATGTTTGTCTATACAGACAACAGGATATGTCCATCGGGACAACATGTTAGGATTGTCGGCATTAGAAACAGAATCAGGTAACATGTCAAGTAGTGATATATCAGGTCATGTCAGGTAGTGTACATGTATCAAGTGGGTGCCCAACAGTAAAATGTAGCAAGTATTGAATTGGGATAGAATACGGATGTACGATAACAGCATGGGTGTACAAATATCCACTAGAGGTTATACCATGACTAAGCAGGATGCGCAATATCAAGCATGGGGTACTAATGTATTAATAATATGAGTTAATGTAATATGGGGTGCAATTAGGTATGCAAAATTAATGGTATGTAGACACAAATGAACATGGATGCTCAAATAACTATCAGGGGTTACAACTACAGTTCCATGATTATGTAGGATGCACATTATCTAGCATGGGGTGTTACTACAATAATAATATGAATTAATATGATCTGTAGATACAGCTACATGTATATTAAATGATATGGATGCAAATGGGTGTCCGAAAACGGTAACTTTAATATGGATGTACAATATGATAAACGGGTAACATTTTACTCATATGGATGCATAATACTATACCTAGTATGTAGCAAGATGAATTAGCATGCGACTATATATGTAAATAATGATATGGATACAAACGGACGTCGTAAAACTATAAAATTATAACATGGGATGCATAATTTAAAATACATGTATTATATTTATTCAAATGGATGTAAATAGAGTAATATAGCATGTAGCAAGATAAACTTACCTCGATGGATCACAATACGGATACGTACTGCAAGTCCGACGTCGGTAAATCGTCGCAATGCACACGCGGTACGCGGAACGGGTCCAAGCAAGGCAAGAGGATAACCACGCAGGTAGGGGACATTTACTGGATCTCCCGGGTCGTCAGCGACGACGCGACTCCAGCGATCACTGGAAACAAGATTCAAGAAAAGATAAAGAAAAGAAAAAGGAAAGAAGAAGAGGAAGAAGAAGAGAAGGAGAATGGTGCTGGGGTGATCTGGAGTGCAGGGAGGAGGAGAGGGGAGAGGAGAAAGGTAGAGGGTGGAGGCGAGGTCGAAGGATCGCCGGCGAGGCAGTGGGGATTCTTGGTTGAAGGGGTGTGCAAGGTTTCTCGGTTTGGAGGAGAAGGAGAGGAGAGGAAGGAGATGAGATCGAGGAAGAATATGATGATGATGAGGAGGAGGAGAGGATGAAGGCTCGGGTTGAGGTCGAGGGCAGTGAGGAGTTAGGGTTAGGGTTTCGTTTGTATGGGTTTTCTCGTGGGCTCGGGGTTTTTATAAATAGAGAAGAAGATAGGATGAAGGGAGGTGACGGTAAGAGGAGGGAGGTGACGGGAATCGAGAAGGCTACAATAGCCGCGAGAGGAGAGAGAGGTGAGCGAGAGGAGAGAGAAAGGGGGAGAGAGAGAGACTGAGTGGGGGAGAGAGAGAGATACTGAGTGGGGGAGAGGGACTGAGTGGGGAGAGAGGAGAGAGAGAGAGAGAGAGAGAGAGTTGTTAGTATGTTAGGAAAAAAACGTTTTGATTTTAATTTATAAAATCTGTTTAGTTATAAAAATTTAAACTGTGTTAGCTTTTTTTTATAATAAAAATACTATATTAATAAAATTTGATTTTCTGGTAAATACAAACTTAGTCCAAAACACGCCCGGGTCGGGTCTAAAAATTCAGTTTCAAAATATGAAAAAAATATGCATGTCGACCAAAATTAAAATTGGATATCCGGGTAACGAAAATGCATACCCCTAAGAACGGATGCGCGTATGTGCGCGTAGCCATCCAAACAAGTCCGTTTCACTGAACGGGATGAGAACAAGATACGCGGATGCTACCATAGGATTAGGGGTATCATGCAGGCCATGCAATGTATTTTAAAAATATTTTATGTGACTTAAAATGTTATATTGTAAAAATGCAAATGCCAGATAAAATGCCAGTATGCAGGATGTATAAATGAAAGTGCACGAGTCCACGCGACAAGTCAGGATAAACCATAATCATGAATCAAGACAGGTTTCAAGCAAGCGGGTCGGGACGGATGCAAATACAGATGTCAAAATACTATTCGCACCCTAAACACGGTAAATCAGGAAAATACCATAAATAAGGAAATACTTGAACTGGAAATGGTATAAATGAACTAGGGTGTTACATCGAGCATCATCACTAGCCCCCCACTCTCGTCCCGACCAGTTGATTGGTCGGGTCAAGAGTGGTCTGCCGGGTCACCCGAGGTGAGCTCTCTTCCGAAGATATCGTCGGGCGTGTCCCTGGGCAATCCGTTGTCTTTTTCTGGATGACGCAGGCGAAGCTGTGTGAGATCTTCTGCATTAAAGAGGGGCGCCGGATCGTGCATATTTTTGACGAAGCGGCGACCCACGTGTCGAGCGTTGGTTGGTGGACGCGATGGGCCGCAGGCCTTTGGCGTCTGATGTGATGTTGTCCAATGTGCGCACGCCAGGTGGAGCGGTCTGGGTCGTCGAATGTGAAGGGTTGTTTTTGGCGGGAGTCGACGGTCGCCGTTGGATGGGGGCGCGGGAGGCTATAGGTAGAGGTGGGGTCCTCTTCAGGGCCCATCTCTCTTCATATTTTCCTCATCTTTTATTTCGTAAGCTCGGCGCTCTCATATTAGGTCGGATCTTCTGGTTTCCTGAGGGCTTCTCAATCAGGTTAGATGTCTTCCTCTAGGGAGTCTGTAGATGTCACATGGGTAGATTCTAGGGATTCTTCTGCTGAGTCGGGGTCTTCCCGGGGAGATGGGGTCAGATCCTCTCCCCGTGGTCGTGTGTCAGGAGCGGATCCCCAAGTGGAGGTGGCAGAAGCCCCCGGCGTGCCTTCCTTGGTGAGGTACGAGGGAGATCTTGCCACCGCTCGGGCCCGCTTCCATATCCCTTCTGGCTATACTCTGCGCTTGGCCAAGGAAGGAGAGAGGGCAGATCAGGTGCGGGGTAAAGAGATTGCCCTGTACCTGGAATCCTTTTGGGCCAGAATGCGCTTGCCCTTCTCTCCCAAGGTCGCTGCAGTGCTGTCTTACTTAGGGTTAGCCCCGGGCCAGTTAGTGCCGAACTCCTGGAGGATTCTCCTTGGGTTTCTGGTCCGCATGAAATTGCAGATGGTCCCCTTCGGTCTGTCCATCCTTGCCTCCTCTCTTATCTACAAAAGTCATCCCGTCTCTCACGCTGGCGACCCGAGGTGGGTCTACCTCTCCTTTAGGAAACGTCGGGGGAGTGCGCCCGGGTCGGGAGTCGTCGTTTTGCCTTCTTCCATCCACAATTGGAAGAAGAAGTTTTTCTTCTTCGGGCCGCCAGAAGGTGAGGACTGGCCCCTACCCGTCCAGTGGTCTAGGGATAAGTGCTAGCAGGGAAACCCGTCCAATGACCCCGACGCGGTGAGAGTGGCGGCGTGGGAGCACATTCCTCGGGCCGATGTGTTGCTGTCTGAGCGGACCCTTAGTTCGGCCGGGCTCAGCCCTGCCCAGTTCGTCGGTAAGTTAGGCTTGTATTTATTCTAATTTTTGATTGAGTCGCTGACCCCATTTTATCTCGTCTTGTGCAAAACCCATGGATTTGAGCTACCTTCGAGCGGCTATGCACAAGCTGAAGAAGGAGTCGAGGGAGGGGCCAGCTCTTCCCGTCAGGCGCCGACCCCGGCTCCTCCGGCAGCCATCCAGCACCAACGCTCGAGCGCAGATCGGGCCCCAGAGTCCAGCAGGGCGCCGACTCGAAAGAGGGCAAGAGGGCAGGAAGCCCCGGCCTCGGAAGTGGAGACCAATCCGCCGCCACCGGCTCTCAAGAGGCTCCACCGTGCAGCCCCGCGGGACCTGGCCTCCCTGATCTTGGTGGACGATGGGGAGCTCCGCTTTGAGGTGCCCTCGGGGCTCTCCGTCGTCGACAGCCTTCTGCACGACATGGAAAGGTCAGCCGGCGGCAGGGTCCCCGGGGGAAGTCTGAAGGGGCAACTGGTGTCCATCGCCCAAGAGGCCGTGCAGATTAGTGCTCGTACTTTGCTCATTTCATCTTTCGTGAGACTTGGTGATCCTTCTTCTTTCTGACCCCTTTCTTGTTTCCCAAGGTCCTCCACCACATCGCTCTTGCTATCCGGATGGAGGAGGAGGAGATAGGCCCGGCGGTCCGAGCCTCGGGCGAGTCCTCCTCGCTGAGGCGGGCTCTGGAAGCGGCGACGGCGAGGGTCGCCGCTCTCGAGGCCGAGGTGGTGGCCGGGAAGCAGGAGCTAGCGGCCGCGAAGCAGGAGGCGACGGCCGTGAAGCCGGAGGCGGCGGCCGTGAAGCAGGAAGTGGCGGTGGCGAAGCAAGAGGCTGCAGGCTCCGCGAAGCCGCCCAGGCTGCCGAGGCCAAGTCCAGGACTCCACGGCGCTCGTCGGCACCATGAAGAAGTCGGTGAGCACCCTCCGAAAGGAGCTGGGGGCGGCGGTAGAGGCGGCGGAACGGGCCGACCTCTTGGCGGCGAAGGCGGTGGAGAACTTCCAGAAATCGGATGAATTTTACAGCGTCCTAACCTCGGCCACTACCGCCATTTGGCATGAGGCCCTTGATGCCGTCAAGGCTCGAATGCCGGAGTTCGCCGACCAGGATCTCCGAGCCAAATATCCTCGCGGGGATGAGGAGCAGGGGGAGGACCTCGGGGGCGAGGCCGAGGAGGAGATGCCCGGTGAAGGCAACTCAGAGGCCCCTGCGGCGGGCGCTGAGCTTCCTGGGGGTGCGCCCGGCCCTGAGGCCTGAGGCCCGTCGTCCTTTGTTTCTTTTCCTTTTTATTTGTTTCCTCGGGAGTTTTGTAAGGCTGGGGAGCCCACAATACCTTGTAAAAGCTTTAACTTTATAAATAAAGGTATTCTTCTTGCAGTCATGTTTTGATGATGCTCAATATTGGCGATCTCTAAGATTAGGACACGTGGCAGATGACGTGTCCCAGAACTCAGAAGAGAGGGCCCACAGGAGCCGACCAGGCCACCCCCGTATCCGGCCTGCAAGCCCAAGCTGGCTCTCCTTAGAACCCTTGCAAATTGGCCTCCTCGGCCTCTCAGCTCGCCCCGAGCTGCCGCAAGACCGAGACTCCTCGGCCTTCGTGCTCGCCTCTGAGCTCCCCAGCCGAGGCCATCTTCCTCGGTCCCTCCAACCGACCAACTCCACCACTCACATGCGTAACCGCTGCTCCGCAAATCTTGCCATGCGTAGATTCTCCGCCGGCAACATCCCACGTTCCACGCCATCACGATCCCCATTAACGGGCGATCCGCTCTTTACGCGGGCATGACGTCGGGAGCGTAACTGTCGGCGAGATTCTCACGCCTGCTGCTGCATGCCACCACCGCTATATAGACCCCCATCACAGAGGGGTCAGATAAGCCATTCTTTACTCTTTAAGCCGTTACTCTGCTCGGATCTCGTCACTAACTTGATCGTCGGAGGGTTCTTGGTGGTACCAAACCACCCCGGGACTTCTTTGCAGGTACTCGGCACCAAACTCCCCACTCCACTTCTTCCTCCAAAACCCATTGAGACCCACATGCAATAGGAGATAATCAACAAAGTCCACCGGGAGATCAACGGAAGACAACATCTGACGGATACCCGAAAAGGAGCTCAATCAGTTGGCGCCGTCTGTGGGAACCGAAACTCCACAAAAAACAAAGTTGGCTTTCCGATCTCCATCCCCATGGAAAGCGATCACCCTGAAAATCCAGATACCAGCCGCTGCTTCCCCCTCACCGAAGGCGCGGGTGAACCTCCTCTGGTGACCGTCATCAGTGCCCTCGCCGGCCGAATAGACCGACACCCCCTCCCTTGACGGGGTCGCACAGAGGGGGCTCGCCACTGCGGCTCGAGGGCCACCTCGCCCAAGGATCTAAGCCCTCACTAAGAGGCAGCCCAGCAGCTACCCTGCTCGGCTATCCCCGGTAGGTAGCTTCCCTGCCGCAACGCCAGGGATCAGAAAGTCCTTCCAGAGGCAGTCGAGCCCGAGGATCCCTCGCACGGCTATCTTTGGCGGGTAGCTTCCCTACCGCAATGCCAGGGATCAGAAAGTCCTCCTAGAGGCAGTCGAGCCCGAGGATCCTTCGCTCGGCTATCCCTGGTGGGTAGCTTCCCTACCGCAACGCCAGGGATCAGAAAGTCCTCCCAGAGGCAGTCGAGCCCGAGGATCCCTCGCTCGGCTATCCTTGGTGGGTAGCTTCCCTACCGCAACTCCACGGATCAGAAAGTCCTTCCAGAGGCAGTCGAGCCCGAGGATCCCCTGCTCGGCTATCCCTGGCGGGTAGCTTCCCTACCACAACGCCAGAGATCAAAAAGTCCTCCCAGAGGCAGTCGAGCCCGAGGATCCCTCGCTCGGCTATCCCTGGTGGGTAGCTTCCCTACCGCAACGCCAGGGATCAGAAAGTCCTCCCAGAGGCAGTCGAGCCTGAGGATCCCTCGCTCAGCTATCCTTGGCGGGTAGCTTCCCTACCGCAACGCCAGGGATCAGAAAGTCCTCCCAGAGGCAGTTGAGCCCGAAGATCTCTCGCTCGGCTATCCCTGGCGGGTAGCTTCCCTACCGCAACGCCAGGGATCAAAAAGTCCTCCCAGAGGCAGTCGAACCCGAGGATCCCTCGCTCGGCTATCCCTGGCGGGTGGCTTCCCTACCGCAACGCCAGGGATCAGAAAGCCCTCCCAGAGGCAATCGAGCCCGAGGATCCCTCGCTCGGCTATCCTTCAGGACAAAAGCCCTCGCCAAGAGGCACCGGGCAGTAACCCTGCCCGGTCAAGGGTCTTTGGTAGGCTTCTTACAGCCCTCTAGCTTTTCCCGCGCCAAGAACCAAAGTCCTCCCAGAGGCAGTCGTGTTCTTGCTCGGCTATCCACGGCTGGTAGCTTCCTACCACAACCGACAGGGATCAAAGTCCTCGCCAAGAGGCACTGGGCAGCAACCCTGCTCGGTCCCCGTCCTGAAGGATCAAAAGCCCTCGCAAGAGGAAACCGAGCAGCTGCCCTGCTCGGTCATGTCCGGCTGGTAGCTCCCTGCCCATGACGCCAGGGATCGAAGCCTTCACAAGAGGCATCCGAGCGGCTACCCCACTCGGTCATCCCAGGCTGGTAGTTTCCTACCCACGACGACAGAGATCAAAGCCCTCGCCAAGAGGCAACTGTGCAGCTTCACTGCCTGGCCATCCTTAGCAGGCCTCTCACGGCCCTTCCAGCGCTAAAGGTCAAAGCCCTCGGAAAGAGGCACCGAGCAGCTACCCTGCTCGGCCATCCTTAGCAGGCCTCCCACGTCTCCTTCGACGCTGATGGTCTGAAGCCCTCATCGCGAGGCCGCCGAGTTCCTTCCTGCTCGGCGCATCCCCAGCGGGCATCCTCCTGCCCATCAGACGCTGAGGATCTCAAGCCTTCACCGCGAGGCCGCCGAGTTCCTTCTGCTCAGCGCATCCCCAGCGGGCATCCTCCTGCCCATCAGACGCTGAGGATCTCAAGCCCTCACTGTGAGGCTGCCGAGTTCCTTCTGCTCGGCGCATTCCCAGCGGGCATCCTCCTGCCCATCAGATGCTGAGGATCTCAAGCCCTCATCATGAGGCCGCCGAGTTCCTTCCTGCTCGGAGCATCCCCAGCGGGCATCCTCCTGCCCATCAGATGCTGAGGATCTCAAGCCCTCATCGTGAGGCCGCCGAGTTCCTTTCTGCTCGGTGCATCCCAGCGGGCATCCTCTTGCCCATCAGACGCTGATGATCTGAAGCCCTCATCGTGAGGCCACCGAGTTCCTTCCTGCTCGGCGCATCCCAGTGGGCATCCTCCTGCCCATCAGACGCTGATGGTCTGAAGCCCTCATCGCGAGGCCACCGAGTTCCTTCCTGCTCGGCGCATCCCCAGCGGGCATCCTCCTGCCCATCAAACGCTGAGGATCTAAAGCCCTCTTCGTGAGGCCGCCGAGCCCCTTCCTACTCGGCGCATCCCGGCGGGTAGCTTCCTACCCAACAAAGATAAGGATCAAAGTCCTTCCAGACTCGACTATCCCTGGCCGGTAGCTTCCCTACTCACAACGCCAGGGGTCAAGACCCTCGCCAAGATCAACCGAGCAGCTTCCCTACTCGGTCATCCCTAGCAGGCATCCTCCTGTCCAACAGACGCTGCGGGTTTGTAGCCCTCATAACGAGACCACTGAGCCCATCACATGCAGCGGATCCGAAGCCCCAACAAGAGACATCAGGTCTATCCAAGTCTGAGTAATCCCACCTCGACTTCGGGGCCATGGAGATGCCTCCTTCTCAGCAGCGCTTGGTATACTCGGCAAGTGATCGAAATCAACTCGACGACCGATCGCTCTACATGTCACGCCCACACTGGGCTGCACCCCATCAGTCCACAGGTCTGCACACGTCGCGTCGGCCAATCGGCGCTCGAAACGTGGACCATCACTTTAGTGGCAGGACGCACGAACCGACGCACCTTCCCTAAATGCAGAGATCTCGCCCGATAAGCTGGCAGAAAAGACAGCTGACAGCCCGGGAACGTGTCCCGATGAAACCTTAGGAGGGAGCTTACCCCAGACGGCCCGGCAGTCCACTCTTGACCCGACCCACTAGCTGGTCGGGACAAGAGTGGGGGGGCTAATGATGATGCTCAATATTGGCGATTTCCAAGATTAGGACACGTGGCAGATGACGTGTCCCAGAACTCAGAAGAGAGGGCCTACAGGGGCCGACCAGGCCACCCCCGTACCCGGCCTGCAAGCCCAAGCTGGCTCTCCTCAGACCCCTTGCAAATTGGCCTCCTCGGCCTCTCAGCTCGCCCCGAGCTGCCGCAAGACCGAGACTCCTCGGCCCTCGTGCTCGCCTCTGAGCTCCCCAGCCGAGGCCGTCTTCCTCGGTCCCTCCGACTGACCAACTCCACCACTCACAGGCGTAACCGCCGCTCCGCAAATCTCGCCATGCGCAGATTCTCCGCCGGCAACATCCCACGTTCCACGCCATCACGATCCCCATTAATGGGCGATCCACTCTTTACGCGGGCGTGACGTCGGGAGCGTAACTGCCGGCGAGATTCTAGCGCCTGCTGCTGCATGCCACCACCGCTATATAAACCCCCATCACAGAGGGGTCAGGTAAGCCATTCTTTACTCTTTAACCCGTTACTCTGCTCGGATCTCGTCACTAACTTGATCGTCGGAGGGTCCTTGGTGGTACCAAACCACCCCGGGACTTCTTTGCAGGTACTCGGCATCAAACTCCCCACTCCACTTCTTCCTCCAAAACCCATTGAAACCCATACGCAACAGGAGATAATCAACAAAGTCCACCGGGAGATCAACGGAAGACAACATCTGACGGAGACCCGAAAAGGAGCTCCATCATGTTTGCACGCGTATTTTTCTTCCTGTCGTGTGAACACTTGTATCTGCATATGAATGTATTTGTGTTGTGTCGTCTCTTTGTCTGGTGACTACGCGTCGACTTGAATCCGTTCGCTTCCTAAGTGTTCCAAGACAGGAGGTAAGACAGCATCTCCATGGCCCCGAAGTCGAGATGGAGATCGCTCAGACATAGGTAGACCGGATACCCCTTGGTTAGGTCACGCTTCTTAGTTGTTGGTGTGGCCGTGATTGTCCTGCTAAGGATGGTGCCGAGTAGGGTAGTTGTTCGGTGCTTCTTGGCGAGGGCTTTGATCCTTAGCTGTTGGAGGGGCCGTAATTAGCCTGCTAAGGATAGCCGAGCAGGGTAGCTGCTCGGTGCCTCTTGGCGAGGGCTTTGATCCTTAGCTGTTGGAGGGGCCATAGTTGGCCTGCTAAGGATGGCCGAGCAGGGCAGCTGCTCAGTGCCTCTTGGCGATGGCTTTGATCCTTAGCTGTTGGAGGGGCCGTAATTGGCTTGGTAAGGATGGCCGAGCAGGATAGCTGCTCGGTGCCTCTTTGCGAGGGCTTTGATCCTTAACTGTTGGAGGGGCCGTAAGAGGCCTGCTAAGGATGGCCAAGCAGGGTAGCTGCTCGGTGCCTCTTGGCGAGGGCTTTGATCCTTAACTGTTGGAGGGGACGTAATTGTCCTGCTAAGGATGGCTGAGCAGGATAGCTGCTCGGTGCCTATTGGCGAGGGCTTTGATCCTTAGCTGTTGGAGGGGCCGTAAGAGGCCTGCTAAGGATGGCCGAGCAGGGTAGATGCTCGGTGCCTCTTGGCGAGGGCTTTGATCCTTAAGGATGCCCGAGCGGGGTTGCCGTCCAGTGCCTCTTGGTGAGGGCTTTGATCCCTGGTTTTGCCAGGAATAATCGAGCACGGATCATGCTAAGCGGTTGCTTCTTTCGAGGGCTTTTCATCCTTAGCGCGGGAGGGGCGTGGGAGGCCTACTAAGGATGCCCGAGCGGGGTTGCCGCCCGGTGCCTCATGGCGAAGGCTTTGATCCCTGGTGGTGTGCCAGGGATAACCGAGCATGGTTGTGCTAAGCGGTTGCTTCTTTCGAGGGCTTTTAGGTCCTTAAGGATGGCCGAGCAGGGTTGCTGCCCGGTGCCTCTTGGCGAGGGCTTTGATCCCTGGTGTCGTAGGGTAAGGAAGCTACCGGCCGGGGATAGCGGAGCAGGATAGCTGCAGGGCTGCCTCTTAGTGAGGGCTTTGATCCCTGGCGTCGTGGGGTAAGGAAGCTACCAGCAAGGGATAGCCGAGAAGGGTAGCTGCAGGGCTGCATCTTCGTGAGGGCTTTGATCCCTGGCGTCGTAGGGTAGGGAAGCTATCAACCAGGGATAGCCGAGCAGGGTAGCCGCTCGGCTGCCTTTTGTTGAGGGCTTTGATCCCTGGCGTCGTGGGGTAGGGAATCTACCGGCCAGGGATAGCCGAGCAGGGTAGCTGCAGGGCTGCCTCTTGGCGAGGGCTTTGATCCCTGGTGTCGTTGGGCAGGGAAGCTACCAGCCAGGGATAGCCAAGCAGGGTAGCCGCTCAGCTGCCTCTTGGCGAGGGCTTTGATCCCTAGCGTCGTGGGGTAGGGAAGCTACCAGCCAGGGATAGCCGAGCAGGGTAGCCGCTCGGCTGCCTCTTGGCGAGGGCTTTGATCCCTGGCGTCGTGGGGTAGGGAAGCTACCGGCCAGGGATAGCCGAGCAGGGTAGCCGCTCGGCTGCCTCTTGGTGAGGGCTTTGATCCCTGGTGTCGTAGGGTAGGGAACCTACCAGCCAGGGATAGTCGAGCAGGGTAGCCGCTCGGCTGCCTCTTGACGAGGGCTTTGATCCCTGGCGTCGTGGGCTAAGGAAGCTACCGGCCAGGGATAGCCGAGCAGGGTAGCTGCAGGGCTGCCTCTTGGCGAAGGCTTTGATCCTTGGCGTTGTAGGTAGGGAAGCTACCAGCCAGGGACAGCCGAGCAGGGTAGCTGCAGGGCTGCCTCTTTGTGAGGGGTTTGATCCCTGGCGTCGTGGGATAGGGAAGCTACCAGCCAGGGATAGCCTAGCAGGGTAGCTGCAGGGCTGCCTCTTGGCGAGGGCTTTGCTCCATGAGGAAGGACCGAGCAGTGAAGCTGCTCGGTTGCCTCTTGGCGAGGCTCTGTTAGACCTTCCCATGTGAGTACCGAGGAGTGGGGCGGCATCGAAGACACGTGTCGCGATGCGTAGCGAAGGAGAAGTGCTGGAGTTGCGTCGTTCCGATTTCTCACAGGGAGGCGCGACGCTTGCCGCGTGGCGCCTGCGTTGCAGGTGAAGCGGGCGACCGTTGGACTCCCAGGCGCCGTTGTCTATAAAACGGAGGGAGTAATTGTTTGCTTCCTCCTCACACCTGAAACGCAAAAATGCAGGACTTCCCCTTCACCATCGAAGACGTCGTAGGCTTCGAGGATGTCTACCTCTATGACCCGTATTGCACCGAGGACACGGTGCAGTTGGTAATAGGCAGGATCGAGGACCACTTCGGCCGATTGCTCCCCCGGCGGTCTTCTCTCCTTCAGCTGCTAATGTATTCCATCTGGAGAGCGTCGCTAGAGCTTTACAACCCCTTATCCAAAATGCTGTTCGATGAGGCCATAGGCAAGCTAAGGTCTCTGAGGCGCTTCGGCTTGATCTTCGCGAGCCGGCTAAACCGCTCGGAAGCGCTCGTCCGTGAGTGCTACCAGCTGAGGCTCGACGCCGAAGCTCGCGGGGGAGGGGGGGATCGGAGCCAGAGGTTAGATGCTCCGAGGGCTCGACTGGAGGAGATATGCTCAGAGTACCACGAGCAGTGCTCTCTGCACCCCATTCCCCCGCTGTTGTAATAACAATACTTTTTTTCTTTGTTGTGTACGGCTGAGGAGCCGATAGTACCTTTTGAATGAATAAGATTCTTTTTTCTTTTCTGCCATGCTCTATTGATCCTTTTATTGTTTAAACTAAAGATCTCAGGAAGATGGTACATTTCTTTGAAAAGAAAATACATGCTAGTAAATGCTTTTATTCATGCAGCTTGAGCCCCCCATACGTCTGCTGGTATCTGCGCTCGGCACGGGGTACCGCGCTTCGGGGGTACCAGTCGCATGCTCTGCTGACGCTACCATGATCTGGCCGATGGTCTGCTCGGCTGGAGGGGGACGCTGCTCCTGCTCGCGGTCAGCTTGCCGCTTGTCCCTCAGGTACGCCGCGAGGTGCCCCAAACGGATCAGCTCCTCGATGTAATCTCGGAGTTGTTTGTAGCTTTCTGTGGAGTGGCCCAGCGACCTCTGAAAGCCGCAGTAGGAGCCCCGGGTTCGCTTTGAAGCCGAGCGTGGGATCAGGGGGAACTTGAAGAACCCTTCGCCCTTGGCCTCCTCAAGTAGCACTGTTTGGGAGACATTAAGCGGCGTGTACTCCTGGAACTTTGGGGGATAGGGCTTTTGCCATTCCGGTCCTCTTCTCTCGTCCCTGGCCCTCTTTTTCTGGTCGGCTTTCTCTGCTCGGGAGAGGTTTGCGTTCACCTCGGACTCGAGCTGTACCTCGCGCTCGGTCCAGGCCTTTACTTCGGCCATGGTCTTAGGTTGCGCCAGTGCAAAAGAGCGTAACTACTCCTTGTGCCTAAGACCAGACCTTAGAGCTGTGATGACCGTTTCGTCCCAATGCTCTGGGACCTCGAGAAGGGCGTTGTAGAAACGGGTGACGTGGGCCTTGAATGTCTCCCTGTCCTCGCTCTTGATCGTGAAGAGGTGGTCGACTGTGCGCTTCTGCCGCCTATTCCCAATGAAGTGGCTGAGGAATTGTGTGGTCAGCTCGTCAAAGGTTGAGATCGAGCGCGGCTCGAGTCCTCGAAACCAGTATCGCCCGGCACAGATGAGAGTGGCCGGAAAAGCTCGGCACTGGGAGACATCGGAGTGGTCTTGGAAGCTCATTCCCGTGGTGAACGCATCCAAGTGGTCCTTCGGGTCAGATTTGCCGTCGAAGAGGGAGACCTTTGGGGGCTTGTTGCGGGAGGAGACGTGGACGGCGAGCAGCTCTTCAGTGAACGGTTTTGTGAGCGAGTCAGCGGCATACTTAGCCCCGTCGCTCGAACGGTGACCTTCCCGATGCAGACTCTCGATCTTCTTCTCGAGGGCGTCGAGTCGGCCATGGTACCCCGACAACTCGGCACATTCTAATCCCAGGCCCTTGCTGCTGGCGGCCTGCGTCTGGCCTCGGCCGCGGTTTCTCTCAATGAGGTTCCTCAAATCCCCGGGTGAGGTGGCTCTTGAGCGGCCTTGACGAGCCCCGTCTGCGCGGCCTCGTCGGGGGAGGGCGTGTCGGTCATGCCTGGTGACATGCGAGCCGACCGACATTTCCTCAGGAGGGATAGGTGTGCGAAAGACCTCGGGGCGGGGTGCTCTAACGACGGACCTCGGTGTCGAGCTGTTGGGCTCCCAGCGGGTCGCAGAACGTACTGGCCCGGGGGATCCACGACCGTGGGAGGCAGCGAGGCGGTGGTCGGCCGTGCCGACACGGGTTGAGTCTTCTCTCTCCATGTAGGGGTCCCGGTCCCGAGGCAGGGGAGTGGCGACTTGGGGATTTTGCCCTGCCGTTTGGACGCGGATGAGCACCTCCACGAAGGATGCGAGTCGGTCTATCCGGCCGGCGAGGGCGTTGATGGCATTCGGTGGAGGAGGCTCGTATGTGCCACCGTTGAGAGGGAGGCGGCTGTTGGCATTTGGATCGTCTTGAGGATCGCTTGCCATTGAAACGAGATCGAGAGGCGAACTTTTGTTTTTGTAGAATCTATATTCCCACAGACGGCGCCAGCTGATGGAGGGTGGAATCTCCTTCAGATGTTGCTTCCCATTGATCTGCAGATGACTGCGATGTGTGGCGGAGATTGGATCTGGAGGCTGTCGCTCCTGAAGCGTGTGGATCTCAATGGGTTGAGGTTGTGGTTGCCGAGCTACCTGCAAGGAAGTCCCGGTGTGGTTGTACCACCGAGGACCCTCCGACGATCAAGTTAGTCTAGAGATCCGAACAGAGTAACTACTTAGTGGAGTAGAATTGGCCTACCTTGACCGTCTGAAAGGAGCGCATCGCACTGCCGCACAAACAATTGATCGGGGTTTAAGTAGCGGTGGCAGCAGGTGCAGCAGGCGCGAGAATCACGCCGGCCGTTACTCTCCCGACGCCACACCCGCATGATGAGCGGGACCTCCCATTAATGGCGAGACATACTCGTTAATGGAGGATCGTGGTGGTGTGGAACGTGGGATGTGGCCGGTAGAGATCTCGCGCATGACGAGATTCGCGGGATGGCGGTTACGCCTGCAAGCGGTGCTGTTGGTCGGTCGATGAGACCGAGGAAGATGACCTCGGTGGAAGAGCTCACGGACGAGCGGGAGAGCCGAGGTATCCAGTTTCTGCGGTAGCTCGGGAACGAGCTGTGAGGCCGAGGAGGCCAATTGTGCTGGGGCTCAGAGGCGAGTCAGCCTCGTCAGTAGGACAGGCATATGAGCAGTCTGGTCGGCCCCTGTAGGTCCTTTATTGCATGCTCTAGGACACGTCATCTGCCACGTGTCATGATTTGGGAGGTCACCGATATCGAGCATCATCAGGTACAATAGGTGATAATGAATGTGGACGTGCAGCAGTTCAGTACTTCATTCTCCATGGAGCTAGACTGCAACATTCATATTAGAATATAAAAAAGAAGACTTACCAAAGTATTTCCTTGCTCTGAAAGATAGAAAAATAGAATCTCAGTCAATGATTAAATCTCCCTGAAAGGAACAAGTTGACGTAATTATAAACCCCATTTACAAGCCCAAAGTCTTGCCCCCATTTTGATCGATTGAATTCTATGCAATCTCAGCAAAAAGCCAACCATTTCTTCTTTCTAAACAGTTAAAAGCACCTCCATTTTCCTTAGCATTCCATAAGCCTGATCAAACATGAAACCTTTAACCTTCTTCCTCCTCCTCCTCCTCCCACTTACTCTTGCTCAGCCTTTCGATTATCCGACTGCAAGCCTCTCTACTCAATGGACAAACAGTCCCTCGCTCGAGCACACTGTCACTTACACCGATGATGGCACTGTTCATGCCCTTCTCCTCCGAGGGAGCTTTGGCCCGTCCTTCGCCTCCGGTTTCTTCTGCACCGGCGCTTGCACTTCCTCTTCTCAATCTTCATCGTCTACACCAACGGCGGACCCCGCATGATGGCGCCCGGTATTTCGTCCCCGCAGGTTGTCTGGACCGCGAACCGCGACCATCCTGTCAAGGAAAACGCCGTACTTCAATTCTCTGATGACGGAAATTTAGTCCTATGCGATTTTGATGGCTCTATTGTTTGGTCTACTAATACATCTGGAAAATCGGTGGTGGCCTTGAACATAACCGATATTGGAACACTCGATCTCGTTGATAATAAAAATGTAACGGTGTGGTCCTCGGTTGATTTTCCTACCGATTCTTGGGTTTTGGAACAGACACCGACGCAAGGGCAAAGGCTGACAGCGAATATTTCAGCCACAGATTCGACTCAAGGTCAGTTGTATCTTAACATTGCCGTTGGTGTTTTTGAGACATATGTTGGTGATCCACCACAACTTTATTATCAAAACAGAGTGGCTACAGAGGAAAGATCTCAAAACAAATCCACCTACATAACATTCACCAATGGCAGCCTTGCTATATTCGCAAGATCCAACAATCCGAGTTTGCCTGATGCCACTATTGATTTGCCAGTGGTGTTGTCGCCCCAGTACATGGGGTCGCTCCAATACACGCGACTCGATTATGGAGGCCATATGAGGTTATATGAATGGAATATGTCATGGGTGCTTTTGCGCGAGTTTTTAGTCTTTACCCAGACAATTGTCCGTTTGCGGAGTACGGTATTTTTTCAGACGGACAATGCAGTTGTCCAGCGACCTATTTCAGGCTGGTTGATGACAGGAAACCAAATCTTGGTTGCACTCCCTTGACTGCAATTTCTTGCCAATCAAATCAGAAGCATGAGCTTTTAGCCCTGAACAATGTAACTTACTTCAGTTATGTTGATCCCAAGGCTGCGGATATTCAAGGCACGAATGAAGAGATGTGTAAGCAAACATGCTTGACGAACTGTTCGTGCAAAGCTGCGCTGTTCCAATATGGTGACAATGCTTCGGATGGTTCTTGCTTTTTGCCATCACAGCTCTTTTCAATGGCAAATAATAAGCCAGACATGCATCGCTTCAATTCATCGGTGTACATCAAAGTACAGAATCCCTCAACTTCTACTCCAAATCCACCCGATAGTAATTCCAAAGGCTCGGAAAATTAAAAAGTCGGTGCTGGAGTTATAGTGGGAGTCACCCTCGGAGCTCTCTTTGCAGCATCTCTTGTTACCGGCTTCATCATTGTACTCACCAAGAGAAAGAAAAATAGAGAATTTGAAGAGGAGGATCAGTTTGATATGATGTCAGGATTTCCGACTAGATTTTCTTTTGAGGGCCTGAAGCTTGCAACTGAAAACTTCTGCAGGAAACTTGGAGAAGGAGGATTTGGCTCTGTATTTGAGGGGACACTTAAAGATGGCATGAGAGTTGCACTGAAGCGACTGGATAGTGTCAGCCAAGGAAAAAAGGAGTTCTTGGCCGAGGTCAAAACAATTGGTAGCATTCATCACATCAATTTAGTGAGTTTGATTGGGTTTTGCGCAGAGAGATCATACAAACTTCTGGTTTACGAGTACATGGGCAATGTATCACTTGATACCTGGATCTTTTACAAGAGGAACAATAACTCCCTTTCTTGGCATACACGGTGTCAGATTATAACTGATATAGCCAAGGGATTGCACTATCTCCATGAAGAATGCTGACAAAAGATTGTTCATTTAGGCATTAAGCGTCAAAATATACTCTTAGACGAAGAGTTCAATGCTAAGGCTTCCGATTTCGGGTTGTCTAAGCTAATTGACAGGGATCAGAGCCACGTAATGACCAGAATGAGGGGAACTCCTGGGCATTTAGCACTGGAATGGCTAACATCAGTGATCACAGAAAAAGTCTAAGTCTATAGCTTTGGTGGTGTTGTAATGGAAAAAATCTGTGGACGGAAAAACTTGGACTACTCTCAACCAGAAGAATGTTTTCATTTGATCGGCTTATTGCAGAGATAAAATGGAACAAAATAGATTATCAGATATAATTGATAGTCAATGCACAGAACTGAAACAACTGCATCTGGATGAGGTTATGGATGTGATGAAACTTTCAATGTGGTGTTTACAGAGTGTTTAGCAGTAAGAGACCTTTGATGTCAGCAGTAGTGAAAGTATTAGAAGGTTCGCTAAATGTCGAGTCCGACATTGACTATAACCTCTACACACCGGTGCCATTTGTGGCTCGCAGTGCAAATTATGAGTTATCAGCTTCACCATCTGCTATAGGTTTGTCAGGACCAAGATGATATAATGCATACAGGTCAGGGTATTTTTCTCTCTTTATACTCGTGAAGTCCCCAGGGAGAAGTTGTACGTGATAATTTGTCTCTATGGTATTTCATAAGGAAAGCTTAAGGTTTTGTCGTTAAATCGTTACACGTAATAATATAAGTATTTATGGTTTGATCTAATTGTAGCTTGGTTATTCACTACCTTTATCTCTATTATTCATTGTTTGGTTCATGGAGATAAGCCATTTAACTTGAGACACATTTTCCAAGAACAACTTGTTAGAGCATGGGGTTGTGACAAAAGAGCTCACAAGTTCAAAGCGTGGAACCAAACATAAAGAGTAGAGGACACCAGCCCTATATTGACACAGGAGGGATGAGTCCTATATGAGTAACATCTTATAACTCAAAATAAATAAATAAAAAATTGAGAAACAAATGAAATAATAATTATGAATTTACAATATCATATGCAATGATTTGGTCGTTACCTGAATTTTGAATATTAAGTTTAGTCAAGCCTTATAAAGTCCGAATCTAAAAATGACGATCCTAACATGGACTCAGAATGAAGATATAGATCCAGAATTGTATTTATATGAATCTGAATTAACCCGATCCGTTTCCGTCCCCAGTTTCCTATCATGAATAACCAATAAGATGGGCACTGAGACATAAGCAGGAACCCTCATCTGTCAATATTGTGAATTTAGATACTCAACTCACCAACTTGGTAACTGGAATATACAAAGAAATTCTTATCCACCAATGACAGGTTCCAACCAGTCCAACTTTGGCCACTTCAGTTGCTTGGCATCATTAGTGGACTTATAAAGCAACAAGGCGTGTGGACCTAAAAATGTATATATATATCATATTATATGACTATTGACTCATTAATAGCTACAACTTTTATGTGTGCTGAGAGCAAAAAGAAACTACACTTACATAAATATTGATTACGGAAAAACTAAATCATAGCTCAGACGTAGACTTATGGTAAAAGGCAAAGCGAGTGGAAATTCAATGGTGGAACAATAAACCTTACGATTCAAATCCTCAATTGCATTTACATAACCAACGACTCATTCTCAATAACCTTTGGAATCGTTAGAGACCATCAGTTTACAACTATCTAATAACCAGTAAGACATACATAGCAAGCTAATACAAAGTTTAATGCCAAAAAGGAAAAGAATCCTAATATTTTGTTTTCCCTTGCTGCTTGGGATCCATCATGACACTGTCATCATAGGAATATAGATCAGGAGAGATCTATATCAAGATTTGTTCGGTTATTAACCCATGTCAATTCATAATTAGTGTCATGAATCAAGTAGTACTTATAGGTTTGTAGCTAATGCAATACTTGCTATTTTCGCACTAAACAGGTTTAAATCAATCCATATGTCAGTGTGATTTGGTGTGAGAAGATTTTTTCCCCTAGGAGATTAGTTTTCTCCATATTTGCCATAATATAAGTTCATACACCAAGAGCGGACACATGTTCAAAGATGAGGGGGCACATGCCCCCATTATATTAAACTTATAAATAACAATATATAATGAGTTCACGGGCCCTGGAGTATCCCTGTAGGGTACACCCTACGGTGGAGCATATATGACATACATTTATTAGACTTTGCATGGTGTGTTTGCACTTGAATCCTTCCTCTTTTTCATTAGGTGTTCTACTTAAATACAAAAGCACCATGCAAACTCTAATGAATGCACCTCAAGGTGTCTAAAAGGCCGGGCCGAAAAATGGCCCGGCCCGAGCGCCACGTAGCGGGCTGGGCCGGATCTGCCGTTGGCCGCCCAACGGCCCGGCCTGACAATGGCCCGAGCTCGGCCCGGCCAAATTCAATTTGAATTTGGCCTTTGGGGGTTTTGGGGTGGGGGCCGGTCAAATTCTTGGGATGAGATTTTTTTTGAATGGGGGTGGTTTTTTTAATAAATGAGAGAAATTTGAATTAAAGTTGGTGTTGTAAAATTATCTAAAACCCCCTCACTCAAAATTATATATTTCTACAACTCCAATAAAAAACTCTATAAAACATATCTACACTTCTCATTCTTCTTGCAATCCACAACAATAAAATTTTAAATTTTCCAATCACTCTCTTTAATTTCCAAGAAGTTTACTGTTAAAATTGGAATCACGCAATCTTTATTTCCTAGTCTCAATCTTCACTTCAGTTTCACTAATTTGATTCTGCTATTTGGAATTAAGTATTTTTGTATTGATTATATATTTTTCTCATATATTTTTTATCATCACTCTTTCTTTGTTACTAATATTTTTAATTAAGAATGACACGTTCATCTTCACAAGGTAACGGGGGTGCTTTATCTTCACGGAGACGTTCATTTCAAATCGATATGAATTCATAAGAGAGAAAGATTAACCACTATGCTGCAAACTAATTTTGATTCTTATTTTTTTAACTATGAGTTTTCTAATTATGAAATCTCTGCTGAGTCATAAAGTATTGTCCCTGAAGAAGTTTCTGCTCCTATCGTTCTTGAAACAAGAGTTTCTGCTCCTAAAGATAAAAGAATTAAAACTTCTAATATTTGGAAATATTTTGTAGTACAATCAGCTGCAGGTAAAGACGAGCGGGCCGTTTGCACTCATTACCAACCAGATTTTACCTATGCTGCTTCAGGTGGAACTATCCATCTAAAACACATTTAATTAAACACGAAAAAACTGATTCTCGGCAGACGACTCTAAGTATACCGTCTAACTTTTTAACTAGTTTTTCTTATTCGCAAGATATTAATAGAAAAGAACTTGCAAGATATGTCATACATATTGAACAACCATTTCGTTTTGCAGAAAATGAAAATTTTGATAAATAGGTAAAAAATGTATATAATTCATTATTTCAAAGAGTACCCAGAACAACACTTAGAAGTGATGTCTTATAAAATTTCATGATGATAAAGCCAATTTGATTGATATTTTTGCAAATCTTAAGAGCAAAATTGCATTAATTTATGATCTTTGGACTATAAAATGGGTATGAGTTATATTTGTGTTACTGCACATTTTATTAATAATGATTGGTTTTTATATAAAAGAATTATTGGTTTTTCAAAAATGGAGCATCCACGTAGTGGAAATAATATAAGTAATTGTATTTTGACTACTATACGTGAATATAAATATTCAAAATAAAATATTTTCTGTTAGTTTTGATAATGCTACTAATAATAATTCTGTTATAACAATTTTAAAAAATAATTTAAATAATGTTTTGAATGGAGAATTATTCCATCAAAGATGTGCATGCCATGTATTAAATTAATTATGTATGATGGTCTTACTATAATTGATTCTCATTTAACGAAACTTAAAAATGCAATGATATTTATTGAAACCTCTGGACCTCGAAAATAAATTTTTAAGCAAACTTGTACTCAGTTAAATTTAAAATTTAGATCTTTCAAATTCAACATTCTAATTAGGTGGAATTCCACTTATGAGATATTGAAATGTGTTTTAAAATATCGGGAGCCCATTACTTTATTTTATGAGGAACAAACGCCCAATAATAATTTAGAGAATTATGATTGGTTTGTTTGTAAATATGTTTTAAAAGTTTTAGAAATATTTGACAATGTAACTAAATGTTTATCTGATGTTTACTATCCTACTACATGTTTAGCAGTAGAACAGTTTTTTTTATATTAGTAAGATTAATAATGAGCATGTAATTGACCCTGAAAGTGCATTTGTTGGAATGTTACATAGCATGCTTATGAAATTGAATAAATATTGGCGAAAAGTTCTTACATTGTTTTGTTTAGCTTCTGTTTTTTATTTTAGACTTAAAAAAGATAATTTATATTTTTATTACATGGATACCATGAAAACTTAGGTACTGATATAGGTGATTATAAAAATGTTTTAGATTCGTATTTGCATGAATTTATACCGTATATGATGCATAGTACGGTTAAAACAGAACTTATTCTTTATCTTCTTCTTCACAGCAAACTTCCAAAAATGTAATATTTCAGTTTTTGTAACAGAAAAAACAAAGAACAACCGTTTCTACTTTTTCTACTTATAATGAGCTTACAATATATTTGCAGACTGATTTCAGTAATTTTCTCACCGCGGATCAAATAGATAATCTTGATATTTTGGATTGGTGGAAAACACATAGACACATGTATTCTGTGTTTTCTACCATGGCTCGTGATCTACTAACAACTCCGATATTCACAGTACCTTCGGAGTCTGCTTTTAATGCAGGTAACAGGGTTCTGAGCAATAAGAGAGCGAGACTGTCGGATGATGCATTGGAGATCGCAGTATGCCAAAGAGATTGGTTCGATATAGAAACAAGACAACAACACGTTAAGAGTATTAAAGACTCCGACACCGATGAAGAGTAAAGACCGATAGGAGCTAACCGGTTAGTTTTTTTATTGAATTGTATTTTTAATTTTTTTGGCAATTGTATGAGAGATAAGATTTGCCAACTTATGTACCCCTTAAAATATTTTTTAATTAATAAAATATCTAGGTCTGTCTCGGGATCTACACGAAGTTCGGATTAAAAAATTTCCAAATTTTTTTTCATAAAAAAAAAATTTACTTTACTTTTTTCTTTTAAAAATCAATTTTTTTAAACGGGTCGGCCCGAGCCCGGCCCGGACCGACCCAAGCTGGGCTACGGGCCGGGCTGAGTTCGGGTTTGGGGGCTTCGGGCCGGGCCCGAAGAACACCTGGCCCGGGGAGCTCCGGGCCGGGCTGATAAACACCCTGAAATGCACCCCACATATGCTACACTATAGGTGCACCCTATAAGGAAACTATAAGCCCCTTTAACCCATATACAATAAACAATTCCTGCAAAAATCTTTTGGCTACACCCATGTGACCTGAACCCACATCAATCCCATTCTTTGCTCTATACACAAACACCGACTCTACTTAAGAGCAATACATTCTTACCAGGAACAAGATTGTCACGCCCCGCTTCCCAGAGTGCGCTAAGATCGGCACGTGACCGAGCCAACCATGCTACCTGTGGTTAGGAAATATCCATCCACAGTCACATTAGGCTGTCAATAAGATATCAAGAATAGTAAAAATAAATAATCTATCTAGTACATGTCCATCTGCCAGAATAAACGAGTCAAGAAATATAAATGTGCGGAAGCAATAAATCCAATAAGCAATAACATCTGGAAAGTACGTCCCAAATACGGGCTCACATCAGAAAATGAAAGTACGGAAAGGAAAATAAACAAAGCTAAACACCAATATACTCCTCACTGTTCGGCCTGTCGGCTGAAGTACTCCTGATCAGTCTGCGAAGAGATAAAGGATCTGGGCCATGCAAAACCCAGACGTCAGTGCGTCATAATAGCAATAATAATAAGCAACCAGGATGTAACGAGATATGCATGCATGAATTATAAATAGTAACATGAATGTAATAAGTAAACACGGATATAGAACAGTGAAGTGTATCAGTTTATGTGACGTGAAGTGATCAATCTAAACTGTGCTGCTGAGTTATTTATTCTAAAGTTTGTTTGAAATCAATTAGTGTACTCCTCCATGTAACTCAAAAGAATATGTCTCGTTATCCCCCGGGACCACGGATCAGGTAGTGAGAGTCACGAATGACTCTGTCCCGTTATCCCCCGGGACCACGGATCAGGCAGTGAGAGTCACGAATGACTCTGTCCCGTTATCCCCCGGGACCACGGATTAAGTAAGAATCACGAATGATTCTGTCCCGTTATCCTCCGGGACCACTGATTAACTGATACCTTTTTAAGCTACATTTCAGTTACACTTTTGATTTCCCCATTCCCCCAAGATTATGTGTTCAAGTCAGATATTGATAAAATGGAGCTAATACCAACATAGGATCAAGCAGGCACATATTTGTCTAAATAGACAACAGGATATGTCCATCGGGACAACAGGATTGTCGGCATTAGAAACATGATCAGGTAACAGGTCAAGTGGTGGTATTTCAGGTCATGACAGGTAGTGCACAGGTATCAAACGGATGCTCATAATAAAACTATAGCAAGTACGGGTGCACGATAAAAGTACGTATGCACAGTAAAACACGGATGCACAAATATCTATTAGGGATTACATCTACAACTCCATGACTACGCATGTTGCATATTATCAAGCATGGGGTGCTAATATAACAGTAATATGAAATAATATGATATGGCATGCAGCTAGATATGCAATAAATGATACGGATGCGAACGGATATCGGAAAAACGGTAAAACTGTAACATGGATGCACAATACAATAAATATGCAATATTTTTATTAATATAGATGCAAGTATAATAATATATCATGCATCAATCTAACTTGCATGCAACCAGATATGTAATTAATGATATAGATGCGTACGGCTATCCGAAAACAGTAAAACAGTAATATAGATGTACAATGCAGTAAACATGTGATATTTTTATTCATATAGATGCAAAATATGTATCATAGCATGTAGCAAGATAAACTTGCCTGAACGGATCTCACGACGGGTGCATACGGCACGTCCGACGTCGGGTAAACGTCGCAATATCCACACGCGTGCATGGGACAGAACCAAGCAAAGCAAGAACACGACTACGCTGGCTGGGGACGTCTACTGGGTTGCTCGGATCGTCGGCGGCTGCACAGCTCCGGCGATCACCGGAAAACATACGAATCAAGAAAGAGAAAAGAACAAGAAGAAGAAGAAGGAGAAGAACTGGGGTTTGGTGCTCTGGGTTGGCTCTGGGGTCAGAGAGGAAGGCGAGGGGGTGACATCGACGATCGGCCGTCGACGGCGAGGATGCAGGCGGGGGTTTTCCGGCGAGGCAATGGATCAAGGTTCTTGGTTTCTTGGGGTCAGTTTCTGTGCAGGGTTCTTGCTGGGTTTGAGAGTGTAAGAAAGAGAAGAAGAAGGAGATAGAGACGGTGATGAGTGGAGTCAACGAGGTCGACGGGGCAGGCAAGGTCGTAGGCCAAAGGCAGTGGCCGCGGGGAGTTGCAGGGTTTCCTACAGGGAAAGCTCCGGTGTGCAGGGTTCATCGGGGTGTTTGCAGGGGCTCAGGAGAAGGAGGTGATGGTGACGAGGGTGAGGTGAGATGCCGGCGAGGGTCAGAGCTCCAGCGACGAGGGTGCAGCGAGGGTGTCGTGGTTGTGGGTGTCGGGGTTCTTGAGTTGGGTTCTTGGGTTCGTCGCGGTCTCGTCGTCGGGGATGCAGCGGAGGATAGGAGATGGAGGCGAAGTCGAGGAGGGGTTGGAGATGCAGGCGACGACGGCGAGACGCGGAAACGAGGGCAGGCGTGGGTTCTCGTGACGAAGGCTTCGCAGGAAAAAAATGGGGAAGATGAGGAGTGAGAGAGAGAGAGAGTACGTGGGGGGGGGGGTAAGTTTTTAAAAGGGTTAGTAAAAAAATATATATATTATATATAAAAGTTAGAGAGAGGGAATCCGATTTTGATTAAGGAAAAAATATTTTATGTTAATAATATATATATAAATGTTAACATATAAACAGTATATTATATAAAGAATATTATATTATAAATATTTGAGTTTTATGGCTAATACAAAAATTCTCCAAAATATACCCGGGTTGGGTCTAAAATTGCGGTTTGAAAATACGGATAATATACTTATCAACCAAAACTAAAATAGAATATCCGAGTAACGAAAATGCATACCCCCAAGAACGGATACGCGTAGTGTGCACGTAGCTATCCAAACGAGTCTGTTTCACTGAACGGAAAGAGAACAAGATGTATGGATGCCACCACACGGTTCAGGGTATGATGCAGGCCAAGCAAGATATTTTTAAAATATTTTATTTGACTTTATATGTTATATTGAAAAATGCAGATACCAGATATAATGCAAAACAGGCAGTATAAACAATATTAAAAGTGCACAGATCTTCGTAACTAGCCGGAATAAATCATAAACAAGAATTAAGACGGGTTTCCAGTAAGTGGGTTGGGTCGGATGCAAATACAGATACCGATTACACTATTCGCACCCAAAACACAATAAATCAAGAAATAGCCATAAATAAATAAATACCCAAAACAAAACATGTATAAATGAACTAGAGTGTTACATTATACCCAACTACAAAAAGAATTTCGTCCTCGAAATTCCCGGAACAAGGAAAAGAAAAACAAGCATGAATCTAGGAAAAGAGGTGTGGAAACTTCTGTCGAATCTCGTCTTCTCGTTGCCAAGTCGATTCTCCGTGCGAGCGATTCCACCAAGAAACAAGTACTAGAGGGATAATCTTGTTCTTAAGGACCTTTTCTCTTCGATCAACAATCGACACCGGTCGTTCTTCATAGGTCAAGTCCTCCCTTACTGTCAGCTCCGAATGATCTAGCACATGTGTCTCATCTCGAACATACTTATGGAGTTGAGATACATGAAACGAGTCATGAACACTCGCCAAAGATAGTGGTAAAGCCAATCGGTAAGCCTCTTCTCCAACACGCTCAATAATCTCGAAAGGCCCCACGAATCGAGGACTAAGCTTGCCTCGACTCCCAAAACGAATCACTCTTCTAGTCGGTGATATCTTCAAGAATACAAGATCACAAACAGCGAACTCTAGAGGTCTTCTCGATATATCGACCCAACTCTTCTGCCGATTTTATGTTGCCTTCATGTGATTACGGATAGTATTAACCTTCTCTACTATTTGCACGACAAGATCTGGTCCCAATAATCTTCGTTCTCCAACATCGTCCCAACAAACGGGTGAGCGACACTTGCGACCATACAACGCTTCGAATGGAGCCATCTGAATAGTCGCCTGAAAGCTGTTATTGTATGAAAACTCCACCAAGTGTAGATGATCCTCCTATGAACCCTTGAAGTCCAACATGCAAGCTCTCAACATATCTTTAAGAGTTTGGATCGTTCTCTCTGACTGGCCATCGGTTTGAGGATGATAAGCGGTGCTAAACTTCAACCGCATCCCTAAACTTTCCTGTAAACTCCTCCAGAAATGTGATAAGAATCGGGTATCATGATCGGAAACGATGCTCATAGGTACTCCATGCAATCTCACAATCTCCTGCATATACCGTTCTGCTAACGCTTCCGTCGACTGACCAATTCGAAACGGTATGAAATGAGCTGTCTTGGTCAATCGACCAACAATCACCCAAACTGCATTGTTGCCCTTTGGCCTCCGCAGTAAAGTGATTTATGTAGGTTTTTAACGATCAAAAATAATTTACCGCAATCAAGAACGGCGTCGCTTTGCAGCTAGCCGGTGAGTACGGGTCGGTCCACAGGGATGGTGTAATTTTCCTAAGTGTTCTTACGAGCTAATTCCAATGGGTGTTTGGTCCTTTAATTGAATCTAAAAACTAAGTTATACGATGGTTAAGAAACTTGCTAGGATTAGGTCTAGGGTGGAGTTTGGTAAGATTAAATTTCACACCTCTTTCAATGCTCTCAATTAAATCTTTTAGGAGTTATAGTAATTATTAGTAAAGGGGATTAGGATGATTGGGAAGAAACGGAGTTTCTTCCTCTAGATCTTTGTCCGTCCTTTCCTAATAATTGCTCTAACCTTCATGGAAGACATGCATGTCCGGTCCTTTATACTACGGTTTCACCGTTATCTCGTGGGTAGGGTGCCGTAGGGAGCGGATCATGCATGCATGCATGAAGTTCTAGTTATTACAAATGATTGGGCATGAAAGAGATGAGAGATATTCATCTCTCAATCCCTCCCCTATTCCTAACCCTAACAAGGGAGGAAATTACTCGCTCATTAGGGGATCTATTAAAAACATCATTTTTATTCTGTGTATTTTTAGATCTAATAGATTAATTACCTACTGCAGGTTAAGAGATACTACACTAGATTAAACTAGGGCAAAAGGAACGATTTATCTAGGGCAAGAATTTAATTAGAAAACTAGGGCGGAAAAGAAAAGACAACTTACAAGAATGATACTCTTCCCACTGAATTGAATCTGAATTTTTATTTATCAAAAAGTGGCATCCTTCATACAATATTTTGAATACATATTTATAAGGAAATGGGAAAATTAGGGTTACAATTGCTCGCACATGTGATATTACAGATATACCCCCTAAAAATCCCAACAAAAGCACCGACGCACCGCCAGCAGTTTTCTGCACCGACACGTGCAGTAGATGGCCGCGGAACCGCGGCATGGGTGGGGGTAGGGCCGCGGTTCCGCGGCCCCTTGGTGAGGTCGTCTGCTCAATTTTTCTGGGTTCTTTTTTACTGCTTTGGGCTTTTTATTTCTTCAGTTCTTTTCGCCATTTGGCTTCTGGGTCTTCTCCAGATCTTTCAGTGAAAACTTGTAGAGGTCTTTTAACCGTTCACTTTGAATTTTTGGACCTTGCGTTGCCTTGAACTGTTCTTCGTCTAGGCTTGAGTAGGATCCTTCTACTTGTGGGTCAAAAGTCCCTCTTTTGTATTATCTTTTGTCTTTTTCACTGTTTTCTCTCCAAGAACCTGTAACCTATACTATGTAGCAGACATGCGTCAAAATCACCTATTTTGATTGTAAAATGTATAAGAATGGGGAATATAAAATGCAATATTATGCTATGAACAAATACCCCCAAACTTATCTTTTGCTCGTCCTCGAGCAAACTTATTATTTTATTCTTGATAAAACCTAACCGCACTTTCGCAGGGAATCGCGATTGCACTGAGCACGTGCAACAAGCCGTTAAACCTCTAGGTGTCCCTAGTAGGAGGAGTGTTGTCTCCTGAGGGTTTTCAGCGGATTACACCCACAAAATCCTATCAATTCGGCTTTTCGACTTTAATTCTACAATTAGGTTTTCTAACAAGGAATTCTACTATCATCGACTCGTAATTTTTCCACCTATATTCTTCACACTTCCTCATTATTTAACTTAAGATTATATATGTTCTATAGAATCACTCAGCTTTCGGCATTTCTTAAGTTTTCCTTCTAGGGTTCCATCTCCACTTAGGAATTTTTATCAACTCTACTAAAGATACAAGTTCTATTCTTCATTCCTTTCTCTTATCTAAACTCTAATCATATATCCCCACGTGTGTGTATAAATCACCCCTACACTTGGAAATTCAAATCAAGCAATCATACCCTTGTCCGTTGTCCAAAGTACTTATTAATTGGTGAATTTAAATGAATTTTTTTCTTACACTTCCTTCATGCGACCGTTAATACTTCTTGAGGTACCAACGACCGATTACAAGATGCGTTTGCACTTTAAAGCGTATTTCCTAGTCTTGCAACACCCAAGGCTTTTTAGCAGTGACTCCCAAACCAGTTGGTCTAAGGCACTAGGTGATGAAGCACCCTCGCTAAATATTTTTTCTATATTTTTTTTAGCCTTAAGTAATCACAACAACCAGTGTTCATTTTTTTTATTCACTTTTTTTTCTTTTAGTTTCATTGTACTAAAGACTTTAGACAAGAGCATTTCAAGATCTCTTATACTATTCCAAGTTTCAAGGTGAGTGATTGTGCAAATTGTAGGGTATACATTTTCAGAATCTAGACTTAAGGTAGGAGCTATTTTTCAAACTTATACTCTAATAAAAATCAATACTTTTTCCTTTATTTTGACTTAGCCCGGGAAGTGAACCCAAAATTTGCCTATTTCTAAATAAACTACAAAGACATATACTTTCTACCGTTAATCTTTTAAAGAAGGTTATTTTTAGGGTTTTTAATTTACTAAGTCTAAGATCTAGTTGTTCATAGCCAGTTAACCTATTTGTCAAACTCAAGTTAAATATGGCCAAAATTGAATACAGTAATTTTTATAATTTTTGAAATTTTTTCAATTTTTATGAGTTTTCAAATAAATATGCAAATGCAAAAATATACATATGAATGCGAAGGAAGAAGACGTACCGAGCATACCCCCAAACTTAAACTGGACAGTGTCCTCACTGTCATGTTGCACCAAGAGGGTCGATAATGTCGGCAATGTCCTGCTTATTAACATAATTACAAATGATACACACCCCCAAACTTATTTGAAATAAAGTTTTGGAAAAATTGATTGGAAATTCGGGGGTGAAAGTGGAGGAAAATCAATCAGTGTAAATCGGCTCCTGCAACAACAGGAGCTCCTCTGAATGGTCCGCTGTGAGGAACGGTTTTAATCGATGTGCATTAACTTTGAATAAAGTACCGTCCTCAGAATTTTCAAGATCGACTGCACCGTGCGGATAAACGGTGCGAACTACAAATGGACCTTTCCACCTAGAATGGAGCTTGCCGGGGTGATAATGTAACCGAGTATCATAGTGTAAAACCTGTTGACCAGGTTTAAATGTTTTACGCAAAAGGTGTTTGTCGTGGAACACCTTAGCTCGGTTTTTAGCAACTACGGCATTATCATATGCCTCATCCTGCAGCTCTTCTAGTTCATTCAACTGCAGCTTTCGATTGCTGCCCGCATCTCCTAAAGATAAATTCAACTCTTTGATAGCCCAAAATGCCTTGTGCTCAATCTCTACTGGGAGGTGGCAAGCCTTCCCGTACACAAGCCGGTATGGAGACATGCCAAGATCGGTCTTGTATGCAGTACGGAAAGCCCATAGTGCATCGATCAGTTTGAGTGACCAATCTTTACGGTTTTTAGAAACCGTTTTCTCCAAGATTTGCTTGATTTGCCGATTTGAAATCTCGGCTTGCCCGCATGTTTGGGGATGGTACGGCGTTGACAGCTTGTGGGTGATAGAATATTTGCGCATTAAGGACTCAAAAGTCCTATTGCAAAAGTGAGAACCATTATCACTTATTATCGCTCGAGGGTGTCTAAATCGAGAAAAGATGTTTTCTTTAAGAAATCGAACGACAACCTTGTTGTCATTCGTTCGGCTAGGCACAGCCTCGACCCACTTGGACACGTAGTCAATAGCCAAAAGAATATAAACATTCCCAAAATAATTGGGAAATGGTTCCATGAAGTCTATACCCCAAACATCAAAAACATCCACAACCAAAATTGGTTGGAGCGGCATTTCGTTTCTCCGCGATATCCGGCCCAAGTGTTACCACCGGGAGCATGTCTTGCAGTATTCATATGCATTTTTAAAGAGTCATGGCCAATAGAAACCACACTGCAAGATTTTTTCGGCTGTCTTCTTTGGGCCAAAGTGCCCGCCACATGCTTGATCGTGGCAAAAAGACAGCACACTCTTAACCTCATTTTCCGTTACACACTGACGAATGATTAACAGTATTTAAAAAGATAAGGTTCATCCCAGTAAAAATGCTTTACTTGGGACAGGAATCGAAGTTTATCCTGTTTCGACCAATCTTTAGGTATCAAGCCGGTGGCTAAGTAGTTGATGATATCAGCGAACCATGGTTCGCAAGAAACGGTTAAGAGTTGCTCATCGGGAAAAACATCAGTGATAGGAAGTTCAAGTGTAGGCGAAGAAGGAAGTTGTGAAAGGTGATCGGCCACTACGTTTTCACATCCTTTTTTGTCCCTTATGACAAGGTCAAACTCTTGAAGCAAGAGGATCCAACGTATTAGCCTCGATTTAGCATCCTTCTTCGCAAAAAGGTGGCGAAGAGCTGAATGATCTGTATACACAATGACCGGAGAGAGCCGATTAAATAAGGCCGAAATTTTTCAAGTGCAAACACAACTGCTAAAAACTCTTTTTCCGTTGTTGTGTAGTTTAGTTGGGCCTCATTTAATGTACGGCTAGCGTAATAATCACGTGCGGCATCTTATTAATGTGCTGTCCAAGAACAACACCAATGGCAAAATCTGATGCGTCGCACATGATTTCGAAAGGGTGCGTCCAGTCTGGAGATGAAAGAATGAGCTCAGAAATGAGAGAGTGTTTCAAAGACTCGAACGCTTCCATGCAAGTTGAGTCAAAATCAAATGTTGTGTCCTTGGCCAATAAGAGAGTCAAAGGTCTAGCAATCTTGCTAAAATCCTTGATGAACCGTCTATAACAAACCGGTGTGGCCAAGGAAAGCTCGGATGTCTTCGACGCATTTAGGAGGAGGAAGATTAGAAATGACTTTAATTTTGGCTCTATCAACCTCTATGCCGTTTTGCGAGATGACATGTCCTAAGACAATACCTTCTCGTACCATAAAATGGAACTTCTCCCAATTCAAAGTTAGGTTCTTATCCCTACAGCGGGTAAGAACAGCGTGAAGATGTCGTAAACACTCATCGAAGGAGTCACCAAAAATGGAGAAATCATCCATAAAGATTTCCTAAAACTTTTCAACCATGTCTGAAAAGATCCCCATCATACACCGCTGAAATGTAGCGGGTGCATTGCATAACCCAAAGGGCATGCGACGATAAGCAAAAGTGCCAAAGGAAAAGTAACTGTGGTCTTGTCTTGATCCTCTTTGGCTATGGGGACTTGGTTATAGCCGAATAGCCATCTAAAAAACAGTAGAACTCGTGCCTCGCCAATCGTTCTAGCATTTGGTCAATGAAAGGTAAATGAAAGTGGTCCTTCCTTGTCGCGGCATTGAGTTTTCTATAGTCGATGCAAACTCGCTACCCAGTTTGGGTGCGAGTGGGAATTAACTCATTTGCCCTCATTGGTAATGACCGTGATGCCCGATTTCTTTGACACAACATGAATGGGGCTAACCCATTGGCTATCCGAGATAGGGTAAATGATACCACTATCAAGACACTTAACAATCTCCTTCTTGACAGCCTCTTTCATAATGGGGTTGAGGCGTCTTTGTGGATCCCTTGCCGACTTGGCATCATCCATCAAGTGTATATGATGTTCGACTATGAGGGGACTAATCCCCTTGATGTCCGCCATAGACCAGCCAAAAGCTTGCCGAATATTGTGTAAGACCATTAAAAGGGCCTTCTCTTGCTCAAGAGCTAGAGAGGATGATATGATAACGGGTAAGGTCTCATTATCACCTAGATAAGCATATTTAAGGTGCGACGGCAAAAGCTTTAGTTCGAGTTTAGGAGGTGAAACAATAGACGGTAACAATGGAGTAATTGTTTCAAACTCGAAGGACTCCATCAAAGGTTCAAATCGAGTGTACGCAATCGAGTCGGATGGTTCAACTAACTCATCCGAAAAAGCAAAAGACTCAAACTCAGGTGATGAGTTTTCAAAATCGTCAACAAAGGTAAAACACTCATAATCGTTGTCCGCCGTGAAAGCTGTGTCGGATTCTAGGAGGAACGCACTAGTGGCGTTAACATTGCTGTGATCGAACAAAAAATTCTCGAACTCACAGTCCTCCTCCGCAATCTCATTGATCGAGCAAACATCAAGTACGCTAGTATTAGGCTCGGCAGGCTGACTCCCCAACTTAAAAATATTGAGTTCAATTGTCATATTGCCAAAAGATAGATTCATTGAACCATTACGACAATTTATCACAGCGTTGGAGGTCGCAAGGAATGGTCGAGCCAAGTATCACCGGAATTTGATTCCGGGGGTTAGCGACAGGTTGTGTATCCATAACAATAAAGTCAACGGGGAAAATGAAATCCCTTACTCTAATTAACACATCCTCAGCAACTCCTGCCCCTAGGTTGGTTGATTGATCGGTCTCGATAGGCCATTTGGAGAGTACAGTGAGTGGGCTTAAGCTCTCCAACGCCTAATTGCTCGTACACAGAATAAGGTAGCAAATTGACACTAGCACCAAGATCTAATAGTGCTCTATTGATGTTCTTGTCCCCAATTGTTATCGAAATAGTAGGACAACCGGGGTCCTTTTGCTTTAGGGTAAAGAATTGACAAGAGCATCACTAATAACACTAGCCAAGAAAACTTTCTCTGGTACTTGTGACTTTCTCTTTTTGGTGCATAAGTCCTTTAAGATTTTTGCATATGAAGGAACTTATTGGATTGCATCCAAAAGAGAGATATTTATGCTAACCTGTTTGAACAACTCGACAATCTTCTCTATTTGTGGAGTTGGTTTATTGGATCTCAACCGGTTTGGAAAAGGAACGTTTGAAAATTGTTGAGTCCAATTTTTGCGGATCAGATTGTTGAGTTAGAATGGAACCCCGTGTAGATGTGTTCGTGTAAGTCCACGTTGCCACACCCCGGTGCTTGCGGGGAGGCGGAAAACGGAATAAAAATCAGATTTTTACTACTCTAGGCAACATGGACTAGACAAAGTCGGATCTTTGCTAAACAAAAACATGCTAAAGCTAACTAGAAACTAGTTAAAGAGTAGAATGGTTATACCTAGGGCTTTATGTCCTTCTCTCCTTGCTCCTTGGAGTAACAGAAAGGGATCACCTTTGTCGTCTTCTTGAGTCGAAGAAGGATCCATCCGAAAGCCTCAACCTTTGGCTTCAACTTCAAGCTAGAAGTAACTAGGGTGCTAGAAGTGCTAGTCCTAGAACCCTAGATGAGAGTAAAGATTATCAAGAAGAGGATTTTCTCAAGCTCAAGTGTTTCTCAACACATGAGAGGGGAGAGCTTGAGGGAGAGGAAGAACAAGAGAGAGAAAGTGAATGATAGAATGAGAGAATAATAAGCCATTCTCACATATATGTGTGAATTATTATAAATTGATAATTAGTAAGATAATTGTCATGGCTTAATCAA